>CM056813.1:16030000-18530000 GCA_029852735.1 Persea americana | reverse complement strand
TTCTGCTGTGACCTTTTTTCTTTCTTCATCCCATCCAAACCCACTTAAATATAGCATATCCTTCATCGCGCTATACCATTTTTTAAAGCTCTTCATCATATTCTTCAACTTATCTTTACTGAATTGGGGCCCAAGTTTGGTTTGCATTTCCTTTGTAATCAAAGCCCATCCCTTCGAGGTAAACCCCCCCGGGATTAATTTACCTTCTTTGCGCATCTCAAGCATGATGTGGAGGAGAACATCATCATGTTCATTTGTCCATTTCATGTTTCTTGGTGAAACCGTATTCGCAGCTTGAGGGCTAGTCGGTTCAGGCATCCTACAATTGAAATGAGTGTTAAACATCCAAGGAATTATTTAAAACTTTACTAACTAGTGACAAGGCCATCTCCTGTTCACCCATATCCACTCCACCTAACACATGCCATGCAGGCATTTAACTGCTTTACCCCCAACAGTCATTCAATATACAGGGTGAACAACCCATAACCAGCACATACCACTACTAGAATACATTCTTGGCCCCATGTTTATCAAATTTGGTTTCCCTACTTTCCATTTACTTAACCTAATTACATGTAACCAATTTACCTATAATTGGCTATGGCTTCACAAAGCCAGCTACTTGCCAGTGGCTTACATACAAAGGGTCAATCAAACTGTCAGCCTTCACTTTTTTCACATTCAAATAGCTTCCACATCCAACACTAGAGACAAGACGCATATTTGTATGACCTTCTCAAAAGTGATCTAACATGCCCAACAGTCCAGTCAATAATTTCAACATTAATCCTTGTCCCAACTATGTTGGGTTGCCCTACATTGAAAAAAACAGAAATTAAACTAGCGAAAAACATTGTGTGAGATTGAAGTATAAATTTCTTAGCTTCATTTTCTTTCAAGGAGTGCATGAACTCTGAAGGTGATTCAACATATATATGGCTGCTATCTTACTAGGAATCTTGCTGAAAAAATAATGAACAACTGAAGTTGGCATTGATGGTTGCCAAATATCAAACTTCCCCCTAAGAGAATGCATCCCTCAAGAAAAGATAAGTGATGACATACAAGGGAATAACTTACAAACTCGACCTAGATACATAGGATAGGCTTTGATGATGATGATGATGACAATGACAACAAGGAGTGAACGAACTTTTTAATTAAGATGATGTTGATGCAGAATCAATGGCTAAGCATTTCAATCTATATCTTGGGGCTCTGTTTTGGAAAACCAAGCCACTGAATCTCAAATATCTCCAGTGATTTGCATGGTGTCTTCTAATCAAAATTCTTTTTTTCTACCAGTAGACCTATGCTGTTGTGGATAATTATGAGTGAACGACCGTTGATCCATCACATAATACTGACAGTTTAGAAAACAGCTCCATGTATCATCACAGCATATCAAGTTCTCTAACATGGTCCACCGACATCAGATTTACACTTGTACAGTCTGGAATAGAGCCGTGTCTGTTTGGCCTACAGATCCGGACCGTTGACCTGACTGTCCCACATGAGCGAGGAAACAAAAATCAACCAAAATGGAAGATCCAACTACCCTTGTTCTTTATACATTCTTCTAGACCGTCAGTCGGCCCCCAAACAGTCCATTTCTGATCAGTAATTGAAGGGTTTGGATCTTCCAATCCATACGATTTCTAGGACATCTCTGATCTACAATGAGGCCCTTTAGAAGAACCCCACATGTACAAGATTCATTCACTTTCCCAGAGGAGAAATACACAATACCCATTCCCTAATCCAAGAAAACCTCCTATAATCACTCCCTAATAATACAAACAGAAGCCCCAATTCATTCAGCATTCGCTTCCTTCAAATAAATGGAGAAAATGGAGTTAAAGAAAACTCACCACAGCTCAAATCTTTAACAGTTGACAGTTTTCTCCACATCCAAACATGGGCATTAGAGAATTTATTTTTCCAACGGACAATGAACAAAACACTGCTTTCATATTGAAAACAAATTTCAATCTAAAAACCTAGGAAGAGAGACCTATGGAATCCACAGTCCTACCTGGAAGCAAACACAAAATGACGTGATGAAGAAAAAGGAAGATTGGGGATTCCAGTTGAGAAAACAATATGAGAATGAGGGAAAACAATATGAGATCGTCGATGCATGAAAACTAGGAAAAAGAACACAAAAAAAGGAAATGAGAGAATCCATAGTTACATGAGGAAAGTAGCGGAGAAGGAATCGTTGAATGAAGGAAGACGGATTGAAGGAGCCTCCAATCGCAGCACCAGCTATAGCCTTCAATCGCTGCTGAAAGACGGAGAAGAATGGCGGAGAGCGGTCGCTGCCGTTGCTGGTGGAACCCAGTCGCAGCAGCAGAAGAGAAGGGTCAGAGGTCGAGAGAAAGGGGTTTTGGATCGAAAAGGACTCGGGGGTGTTTTCTTTGCAAAAAGTATGTTTATATACTATGGCCTTTGAAAACCTGGATTGACGATATCCGATGGGGGGAGGTCGAACCCGTGAAAACCACGTTTTTGTGTAAAGGAGACGTCTTCTCTCTACGGTCCACAACCCAACCAAACATGGGTTTTCTTCCAAAGCGTGGAAAATGGGCATGGATTCTGACTTGTAGATGGTTGCCAAATGTGCCCTAAAGGTTCAAACGATATGATCTCGCCAAATGGGCGTTGTGGATGTGATGGGCCTGATAGGCCAATTAGATTTAATTGGTCCACAACCGAATCAGTTGGGTTGCTTGGTTTGGATGTCAGAAAATTTTCAATGCATTTGAAATCAGTTAGTGGCGGAATCCATGTCAGGCTTCTCATATTTGGACAGTCTCGATTTTTCCTTTTAACAACCAACAAAAAAAAAGAAAAGAAAATCCTATTATGGAAGAAGTGCAGATCTGAGGTGGTATAAAAACTCTAGGCTGTGGATTTTCAAAAGCTTTCCACTCCAATAATTACTGTGAACACAAGTGTACAATAAAGAATATAAATAAATAATCATACTACAAATTATTATAAATTACGCATGTAATATGAGATTTATACCAAAAAATTAAGTGTAAATTAGCGAAAGATCCTTGAAATGGTACACTTAAAAGCTCTGATTTACACAAGTTTCGTTTAAGATTTACACAAGTTTCGTTTAAGGGACATTTTGGAGTGAGGTCCTTAGATATGCGACATAAAGCATTATTGATTTGCCATTTCAACTGTATATCCATAAATTTTAAAATTTAAAATTTCAAATCTTTGGTTCCACCTAATGCCAAGGTGGGCCACGATTGTTGATTGGAAAAGACCGCTGATTTAATTTTTGGATTTGTGGGCAGAGAACGCCGAGGATTCCGGACTCTAGCCGAGGAAGACAGCAGAAACAGAAAACCTGGGTCCGGATTCGCCCTGTGCTGCCCTCGCCGCTACGCCGGACTCGAGAAAGAGGACAAAGATGTATCATTTCTCTGTTGAGAAATCAGAGAAGAAGACTTGCAGAGGTTCCAGAAACTCACAGAAGAAATCAGAGGGTTTCTGTTGCAGATTTATAGGTGGGCCATCACTGTGCTCAAAATCGCAGAACTTTGATCGAAGAGGAAGAACAGTAGACCGGAAACAGAGAAGATGCAGACTCTATCCTAGGACGACGACGGAAGAATAGTTGAAGATCGCCTCTGGGGAAGACGACGAAGGAAGAGCAGCAAAAGGCCATAGACGCGCACAGGATCCGTCGCTGCCACGCGACGTAGATAGAGGAAGAAGGAGATTGGCAACAACGTCTCTTTATTTCCTATCGTGCATCTATCTACGGCTTTATCAATGCTTGTCGTCCTCTTCTGGAACTTGATAGATCACATCGAAAAGGTAAATACCTTGGGACGCTACTTTGTGCTGCTGCTATTGATGCCGATGATGCCTTATTTTCATTGGCATTTGCTTTCGTTGATGCTGAAAGTGATGAGAATTGTATGTGGTTTCTGTCAGAGTTGCGGAAGCTTCTTGGAATGAATACTGAACATGCCTAGACTTAGAATCCTGTCTGACAGACAAAAGGGTACTGTTGAGGCAGTTGAAACACATTTTCCTGGTGGTGCACACATCCTGTTCCCTGTTGCAGTAGATCATAGCAGTCCCAGTTTTGCCGATCGCAGGAGAGGTGAAATGGGTTGTCAATCGCCGGATCTAGGTGCTGCCTGTTGCAGAAAGAGAGGAGTTTTTGGTTTTGATCTGGATTTGCAGAGACCTGACGTCAGAGGATCGAATTCTGCAAGAGTGGGTCACGATCGGATTGTGATGGGAGAAGAATGGGTGGTTCTCTGATTTGAGTCAGAGAAGGAGCAGTGGAGACCGAACAGAGGAGAGAAAGGAGGCAGTAGGGATTCCATCGTCTGTTGCAGACCGAACAGAGGAGAGATAGGAGGCTGCTTCCCGACAGCAACTGCTGCCGGATTTTTTTTTATCGCAGAAGGTCGGAGAAAGAGACCATCCCGTCTCTGCTTGGAGGTTAGGTAGACCTCTACAGTTTTCAGTGCCCGTCGCTGGAGAAGGAGGATCCGCTGGTTTCCATCGTCGCTGCTGCTGCGCCATCGCCGAGGAAGAAGAAGATCGGAAGAGAGAAGGCTCTGGTCTTCTACGTCCTGCTGCTCTTCTGGATTCTAGAACCAGACGAAGGAAGGGGACGACCAAGCGAGGGGTTCGGGTTGCGTAAATTCTGAGCTTTTGGCAAGTTTATTTGAGTTTTTGAAAAATTTATATAAATTTTTGAAAAATTGAATTGATTTTTTGAAAAATTCATCTAGTTGTCTCTAATAAATTTATCTCTATTTTGAAATTTTTAATTGAATTTTTGAACAAATCTTTCTGTGTTTTTGGCAAATTTATCTAAGTTTTTTTAAAAATTTATCTGAGTTTTCGGAAAATCTATCTAAGCTTTTTGGGAAATTTATTTGTGTTTTTTTAAATCTATTTGTATTTTTTAATTTTATTTGTATCTTTTGAAATTTATTTGCATCTTTTTAAATTTATTTATGTTTTTTAAAATAAATTTAACTGAGTTTTGGCAAAAATACTTGAGTTTTTGGAAAAAAAATTTGAAATATGGAAAATTAGTTTATCTTAGTTTTGGCAAATGTAATTTCATTTTTTGAAATTTATTTGCATTTTTTAATTCTTTTTACGTCTTTTGAAATTTATTTGCATCTTTTGAGATTTATTTACATTTTTTGAATTTTATTTGAATCCTTTGAAATTTATTTAAGTCTTTTGAAATTTATTTACCTTTTTGAAAATTTATTTGGACCTTTTGAAATTTATTTGAGTCTTTTTAAATTTATCTACGTTCTTTTGAAATTTATTGTAATTTTTGAAATTATTGCGTTTTTTTAAATTTACCTACGTTCTTTTGAAAGTTTATTGCCTTTTTTGAAATTTATTTTCTTTCTTTTGCAATTTGTTTACATTTTTTTAAATTTATTTTTTTTTAATTTATTTAAAAATCTCATTAATTGGATTTCATTAATCATGGCCAATTTAATGGTTTTGACCGTAAATCATGGGATATGAGAAAGGGTAACTTGAACATTTTAGGTCTTCAAATTTGAAAAAAGGACCTATTACACTATGAAAAAGATTATAGATCTAAGGTTATAGAGTGAAATGTTCAGGTACCTATCGCCGAATGCCCCAAAATTAAAAAAGAATCCAATTACATATTAAAATCTTAAAATTTCCAAAATGGGGTAGCCAACAACAAGATTTTAACGAGAGTGCTCGTAGCTTTATCTTTGTGAGTTGCCAGGAGACCACACGACCCATTTGGCTATGATATTATTTTAAGTTTTCCTAAGTAACCATTCCTACCAGAACCTTAAGACATTAGTATTATAAATAGTTTTCAATAGGGATTTCACAACCACATAACCCCCAAGAAAAAAGATATATATGGTTTAGTTTTCATTACTTGAAAAAATGTTAAAGTCTTTATCATTAATTGTTAATTAGAAGAATTATTTATAATTTTTTGGTAAAACTTCCAATATAAATTATAAACAATATTATTAAATACAATAATGTAGTTAAGGTTTGAGTTGGGCCTGAAATTGTGTCCTGGTCTATTTGGATCCACTAGAGTTTGGGCAAGGTTCAAAGTGTTTGGGTCTGGTTATGTGTGACAGTGGGTTGGGTTTGGGTCGGAAATTTCTCTATTTGTAACATGCAGTGTTAGCCAGAACTTGACGTATTCATTTATTAAAAAATCTAATAATGTCCACCAAAATCCCAGCTTGGGAATCTAAAGTGTCCATCAAAACCCTTCATTACCCGGTCAGGTTTGGGTTGTGTTGGCAGGTCATATAGCATGGATACAGATAGAGTTGGCTTCAGCTGGGGTTGGCTGGTTTATGGGGTAGAAATTGTCGATTTGAACCCGAACTGAGAATAAAAAATGGTCAACCTGAACCCTAAATTTGTGGGTCGGGTCAAGAATTGTGACTTTGTCAAGATGTTGGCATAAAAACATTATGTGGGTCCATGACCATGTCCAGTAAGAACTCAATCCTGACTTGACCCATTTTTACATCAGAGAACGTAAGGTGCCATTACTGATACCCAGACAACTAAAATTTCCTTTTCCATAGATCTATAGTGGTGGACTTTTTTTGTTTAATTTATTCATTAGTAATTAGGCAATGATCGAGTTCGGAGAATGGTCATTTTTTAATGGTTTTTTTTTTCTTACAAGAAAAATAAAAATAAAAAAATGATGTTACTTCCCAATAAGAAAATTCTGAACTTGTTTTGGGGGAATAATGAATACATTTCTTCATTTTTAAAACTCATAGATTGTTATATACTAAATTTCTCATGTACCATCTTAAAACAAAGTCAATAGCAGAAAATAAAATCTGGTGCTTGTAGAGAAAAAGGGGCTGCTCAGTTTGTTCGCAACCCCATCTCCCACTTAGATGACCAGGGATTGACCTTGATCTCCCAAGCCTCCTTGCATGTGCAATTTCGTCTCTCCTCGCGTGTGTATCCCTTGGGTCCAAGCTCTTAGAATCTATAGATCCACATATTGAAAATAGGAAAGGGGAGAGGAAGAGGAAGAAGAAGAGATTTTGTGAATGTCTATCGTGTTCCAAGATGGGAATCGACATGTGTTTATATACACTTCACTGGTATCAATTTACATTTATGATGATATCTTTATCAGGCCATGATTAGAAGCAAATACAGAAATGTCTACACAACCTTCCATGCAAGGGATATTTGACCAATCTACAAAATCCCCAAGATTCCACACATGAGATATTTTGGATATGGGTTTGTGGTTATGGGCTTTTCAGGTTGGGTCAATGATCCTGTTTATGGCTCTACACTCCCCCTCAAATTGATGCGGGGTGGAACAAAGCATCAATTTGAAAATTATATATTCATGTCGATCCCGGGGCAGCCCTTTAGTAAACACATCGGCCAATTGATCATGTGAAGAAACATAGGGCAGATAGAGTTTGTCAAAGAGATAATGTTGACGAATGAAGTGGCAGTCAATTTCTATGTGCTTAGTGTGCTCATGGAAGACAACTTTTTTTGCAATACAAATGGAACTTATGTTATCTACATAAAGTGGAGTAGGGCCTTTGAGAAGAACACCAAACTCACGAAGGAGACGACGAAGCTAAACAATCTCACTACTAGCAGAGGACACAGACCAATATTCAGCTTCAGTAGTTGATTTGGAAAGAGTGCTTTGTTTCTTACTCTTCTGTGAGATGAGTGATGTTCCTGAGAACATGCACCAACCGGTTGTGGACTTACGAGTGTCAGGAAACCCTGCCCAATCTGCATCAGCATAGGCTTGGAGTTGTAGTGAAGAAGTGGTCGGATAAAACAGTCCTCGATCATGAGTGCCCTTGACATACTGAAGAATTCGGAAAACACCTTGGAGATGCGATGTACAAGGATCACTAAGGAACTGACTGACAGTCTGAACGACATGAGAGAAATCTGGCATTGTCATAGTCAAATACAGTAGGCTACCAACCAACTGTAGAAACAAAGTCGGGTCTTGAAGAGGTGGCCCACCATCTTTGTTAAATTTAACATTGAGTTCAATGGGTGTGGCAAAGGTTTTGGAATCACCAAGTCTTGCCGATTTGACGAAGTCATCAGCATATTTGGTTTGTACCACTCGAATAGCATCCTTGTTCCTTGAGACTTTGAGTCCTAAAACGTAAGTGAGGGGACTTAGATCTTTTATCTTGAAGGAATTCATGAGATGACTTTTCAGGGTGGAAATACCTTCTGCATCGTTGCCACTGATTATCATATCATCAACATAGATTAAGAGAGTGGTATAGCCACGCGAAGTTCTTCGAATGAAAAGAGAATTATCATTTAGGCTTTGGTTAAAGTTGGTTGTAATGATAGTAGAGCGGAACTTATCAAACCATGCACGTGGAGACTGTTTGAGCCCGTATAAAGACTTTTTCAGTTTGCAGATGTCGTGGTGGACATGTATATCCCAGTGGAGGAGCATATACACAATTTCCTTGAGATCACCATGCAAAAAGCCATTTTTGACATCCATTTGCCACAGAGGCTTGTTACGAGCTGCCTTGACGCCCAATAGACATTTGCACTGTCGTCATTTTAGCAACAGGGGTTAATGGTTTTTCATAGTCAATGCCATATTCCTACTTATAACCTTGCGCAACTAGTCGTGCTTTGTAGCGATCAATACTGTCATCAGACTTGACCTTGAATGAATAGACCCACTTGCTTCCAATGATAGATGTATTCGATAGAAGAGGCACTACATCCCAAGTGTTGTTCATCTCGAGAGCTAACAATTCATCTGTCATAGCATCTTGCCAACTTGGGATATTACTAGCTTGGGAATAAGAAGTTGGAATACGAATGGGCTCTGAATAAGTGAATAACGCGGAAAAATCGTACCGACATGGGGGAACTAAAATACGACTAGAGCGTAGCAAAATGGGATTACCTTCACTAGGAGTGTCATGTCCTTGAGGAGTCGGCATGGTTGGTAGATTGGTAGTGAGAGTAGCTACAGGCAGTTGTTTGGTGCACCGTTTATAAACCTATTTAATATATGGAGAAGAGTCAAGTGATGGGAATTGAGGAAGTTAAGAAACTTGGATACCAGTATGACGGGAGGAGGAATAGAATGGAACATGTTCTAAAAAAACAACATTTCGTGAGATACGTAACTGGCCTTCTTTGTCATCATAACAAAGGAAGCCTTTGTGCTCATCACTGTATCTAAGAAACATGCAACGAGCGGCCTGTAGGGACAACTTGTTTCCCTCAAGGGAAGGGAGATGAACAAAGCATAAAAAGCCGAATACCCTCAAATGTGAGTAGTAGGGTGGGTAACCAAATAAACACTCAAATGGAGAGACTTTCCCGAGGATAGAGCTAGGAAGTCTATTTATGATATGGATAGTTGTATGTGTTGCTTCACACCAAAATTTAGGTGGAACTTGGGATTCAACAAGAAGCATCATGTCGGTTTCTAGAAGGTGTCGATTCTTTCTTTCCACTATCCCATTCTGTTGTGGTGTGTGAGGGTAAGATTTTTTGTGAAGGATCCCTTTATCAGATAGAAAAGAGTTGAATTCTTTGGATGTGTGTTCTCCCCCTGAATATGAGAATAGCATCTTAATGGTCTTTTGAAATTGAGTGCTCACCACATTGTAGAATTTTTAAAACATCGAAAAAACTTCAGATTTAGATTTTAAAAGGTATATCCATGTGTACCTACAATGATCATCTATGAATGTAACGTAATGCTTATATCCAAGTCTACTCAACTGAGGACCAATGCCCCAAACATCTATGTGAATAATATCAAATGGAGCAGTTGCATGTGAGTGATGAGGAGGAATGGGCAACACGTGACTTTTATTCAAGCAACAAGTATCACATTTCTATTGTGAAAAAGAAGAAAACATAGTACTAGTAACCGATTTATCCAAACTACCAAAGTTAAACAATGAAAGCAAATTTGCATTATTCAAGCAACCAAGGCGTTTATGCCAAATGGTCCATGTTTTATTTAGAACTCCCATAGAAGAAGTAAATAATGAAGGTTGTCCTATGTCCAAGAGAAAGATCCTTCCATGCTTACTCCCCTTCCCGATCACCTTCCCAGTTTCCCATTCCTGTATAACACAACTAGAGGGAGAGAAATGAGTATCCACAATCAACAAGTTGACCGATGGAAATAATATTAGTTGGCAAATTGGGAACAAAATAAACATCAGATAATGTAAGGGTTCCGATGGATATGGTTCCCAGACTAGAGATTGGCAATTGATGACCATTGGCAGTAGTGATTGAATCATGGTCCATGTATGGTTTTGTGTTGTGCAAATTTTGTGCTACAAAGGTGTAAGGTCCCCGACCTTAATAGGGTGTTCAATTTCCAAATATTGGCGGATAGCCTAATTAATTGTGATTCAAGCTAATTAGGCGGGTTTAGCGGCTAAGCGAATTTCTTTTATCATTAGAAAGATGTTCCCAAAGTTTCATTTGATTCCGAGTGCGATTAGTCTTAATAGGGGGTTAGGTTGTGATTAACAGGAAAATCGGGTATTTTTTCAAAAAATTCCGTTTTCTCCAAATTTAGGCTCGTTGGAAAGATCTCGTTGTGCTCGTAATCTTTCGTTCTTGACTCGTCATGATTTGACACTCTGAAGTCCCTCAAACAATTGATTTTCTCTCATTTCACTCAAAAGGGGCATTTTGGACTTTTTCCCTTCATCCTCTCATTTTAAACCCTAAACCCAACTATTCCCATTCGTTCCTCCTTCATTACAGCTGTTGGGAGTCTTCTTCTTCACTCTTCTTCATCTCTCTCTTCTTGCATGTGGGGATTGGAGGCATCTCAAGGACAACCAAGCTCACCAATCTCTTCCTCTCTTCTTCCTCTACCTCTTGATCCAAATTTGGTAAGTTTTCCTCCCCTCCTTTTCTCCCCATTTCATTTTAGCATTGTGTGTTAATCATGCATGTATGTTTACTTCATTCTTGTTAATGTATTGCTTAGATTTCCACCTAATGCCAAGCTTGTTATGTTTTCATTGGATTCCACATGTAATTAGGGAGAATGTTAATGGACTTTGAATGGAATGGAATGGGTGTTCTTTGTAAATGGAAATGGACTAATTGCAGGCATGAAAATGCGAACTCTGAAGCACGGTAGGTCTGTCCCGGAATTTGACTGAGGACGGCTTCAGAACTTCACAGTTCTGCACGAGCGGTCACCTGGCGGTCAGCAGCCGGCTGACCGCCTACCCAGAAACTGCATCCGGACAGGGGCAGTTGTGCCCGCGGCTATCCCCGCGGTCAGCTCTCGGCTGACCGCCTAATCAAAACAGAACCTCTCCAGGTTCTATCTCGCACACGGTGACCCAGCGGTCCCCGCGCGGCTGGCTGACCTGATGACATCCCACCCAAGTAGTCTCTGCACTACACGCAGTGACCTGGCGGTCACCACTCAGCGACCTGGCGGTCAGCCGCCAACCACCAGGCAGTTAGCTGCCTGTTCAGAAAACTGTCTTTGAAAATGAGGTTTTTTCCCTTGACCCTTGACCTTACCCTTGCATGACCCATTTGGGAAAATAGAAACGAAGCATGATTAGCTCGGTGTGCTTTGTCGGTTATCCGAGATTTTCCGTATATTGACCTTACTTGGCCGAATGCGTGTGGTATTGAGTTAATTGGTGCCCAACAACTTCCGTACACCATCGGCCCGCCAAATTAGGACACCAATGAGTCATTCTCCATACGTACTCCGTTGGGGATACGTTTAGTACACGGTGGACGACCCTTGACCTAGGTTTGGCTTGTTTTTCATTCTTGACTCTCAAATCTCGTATTCGTAGCATGTCGTACCATGTACACTCTATCTTGAATACTTGTATAATTGTAATTTAACTTGTAGAATTAGAATTGGACCGGACTTAGAGTGTATCCTTAGGTACCTTGTCCTGTATTGATGAACAAGTGTGGATAGACTCGAAGGAGGACTACTTATGGAACTTGAAACTTGACTTGTATCTTGGATCGACTTGGAGTGGCCCTGGGCTTACTATTTTGTACTTGGACACCTATCCACGTGTATTTGTCTCGGAACTTGTGTCATATACAAATCATCACCATCATCTTGCATTCATACCAGCTGCAGTCTGATGATTCTTAAGTGGGCCAGATACCGGACACTAAGGTGGGCAGTCTGCTTAGGACGGCGTCCATGGCTCAAATAGCTGGGAGCGGGCTAGGACCGTGCTGCTATTCCTAGGACCAGGAGCTAGGATCCCCCTAGAGCCGGACTTTGGGTATTCGTAGTCGGCTTGGACGTCACTTATACCCCCAGGAGATGGCATTGGACATCCTCAGAGTCTCCTCTTGCTTGCATTGCATTTCATGGATGATTATTCTTGTCTATCTTGCTAGGATTTATCTTGTTACTTGATTCTCGCATTATTCATGCTTTATGCCTAGCTTGTACCTTGTCATCTTAAGATCATGTATTTGTCTTTACTCTTCCTTGAAACATATTATGAATAATGTATATTGCTTATCTCCTTGCCAACATATTGTTGACCTTTATTCCATGGTGTGCAGAGGACACCTACTACTACCCTTACGCAGACCCGGATGCCGAGGCAATCCCAGAGGATCCTCAACCGCGGGAGGAGGACGAGGTACGAGAGTGGGGTGCCAATGACATAGCTTAGCATCATCACTCCTGGCACTAGTGCGTGTTACACGGGGATATTTCTCATCGTGCCACCTCATTTCATCTTTTGGTCTAGATCTTCTGTACCTACCATATTTTTGTATATCTTTTGTTCCAGGGCCTAAGTTTTTGGGATGATCCTGATGTTTATAAACTTTATATGTTTTTATCTTTGGAACTTGAAAATATAATGGAATGAAATCCATACTTGCTTCGATATCTCTACAGGTTTAACAAATGTGTTTACCAGATAAGTCTTGTTGATTAAATTGTTAATGAGACTCAACTACACAATCCTCACATCGGACTTCGATCCTTGGGCATTAAGGGCAAATTTTTTTATTAGCCCTAAATTTCACACCCCAGTTCCGGTTTAATTACTAATCTGGTTTGGGGACGTGGCAGAGTGGTATCAGAGCATTGGATGGTTTTTCAGGGTAAAAATTGTAGAAACCATAGGACGCGTGTGAGGATTTACGTTAGCCTGGTGTTCGTAGTATGTTCTATGTCTTATAGCCTTGTGTTGCTAGTTTTGGGTTGCATAGGGCCTAACTCATACTTTCTTGCAGTGACATGGTTAATAGCAGACCGTCAGGATCGGGTTCCACCCCTCACATACCAGATAGCCAATTTCAACAATTCCTCAACGCTTATTTGCGATCACAGACTGCGCAAACAGAACATGACAAGAAACAAAGAGAGGACCAAATAGCCTTTCAAGCACAAATGGTAGAAGTAATGTAGAAAGTGTCTGAGCCCCGGGCTAAGGAACGTGATCTCAATGACTTAATTGAAAAGTTCATGAAGAGGCTTCCCCCAGAGTTCTATGGGGGTAGAGGATCCCGCAGAGGCAGATGAATGGACAGTACAGATTGAGAAGATCTTCGAAGTGTTCAAATGTACAAGTTAGCAGCAAGTTCAATTAGCAACTCACATGTTTCGTGGGACAGCAAAGGGATGGTGGAAGACCATCAAGAGTGCTTACGACATCGCTGAAGACGACAAGGCATGGGAGACCTTTGTCAAGCAGTTTCAGGATAGGTTCATCCTTGAGCACTACATAGAGCAAAAGTAGTGGAATTTGAGACACTTATACATGATACTCTCACAGTTCAGGAGTATGAGATCCAGTTTACCCGTCTATCCAAATTTGCAATGGCTTTGATCAAGCCAGATTCTGAGAAGGTTCGCAGGTTTATTAGAGGGCCGAGACACGATATTAAATTGCAAGTTCAATAGAGCAAGCTGACAGAGTATGATGCAGTGGTTAAGAATGAGTATTGGGTAGAGGAGTCACTCAAGGGTGTCATAGTGTTAGAGCAGCAGAGGATTATGGCTATGTTGTCATAGCTTATCAGACAGTTGATACCTGCTCCTGCTTCTGCTCCTATTCCTTTTCCTCCTCCTTAGTAGCCTAAGAGACAGAGAATGGAGTCAAGGTTCAGACCGCCGCAGTAAAGGTTAAAGTGCGTGCATTGTGGTGGAACTCATTACTCCTGAGACTACTGGAAGCAGTCCGGTGCATGCTATCATTGTGGCGATCCAAGGCATAAGGTTTACCATTGCCCGACGAAGACAAGGGTTGCACCCCCAGCACTTCCAGCTCTGGCGCCCAGGCCTCCCCATCCTGTGCAGCCGTTGAGACAGGCACCTCCAGCACAAATTAGACCACCACAGCAGCAGCAACAAGTTATTGTCAGACCTCCTCAGCCGCCACAGCCACGTGCTCCGGCTCCTCAGTATAGGGCTCCGTAGCGACCCCCAGCATTGGAGCGACCACAGTATCGCGCGCCGAGGCCACATCAGCAGTACCAGCGTCCGAAGCAGCTGGGCAGGGCATATGTGATCACACACGAGCAGGCAGAGGCAGCAGAAAACGTCATTGAAGGTACTCTCTCCGTTCGTGGATTTGATGCTAGAGTTTTGTTTGATCCAGGTTCCACACATTCTTTTGTTGCACCAGCATTTGCATTGCATTTTGGGAAGGATAGAGAGATGTTGCCGTTTGTTTTAGTAGTTGCTACTCCGGTAGGCAGGTCGGTAGCATGTGATTTTGTTTATCCTAGGTACACAGTTCAGATTGGAGGTACTCAGTTGACCGCCGGTTTGATTGTGTTGGTGATGTCCGACTTTGATGTTATTCTTGGTATGGACTGGTTAGCGGCGAACCGTTCGGTGTTGGATTGTTTCAACAAGACCGTGAGGTTACAGGGTGTAGACCGTAGTGTCAAGTTCGTTGGTACAAAGAAGCCCACCTCCACTCGGTTGATTTCTGCGTTGAAGGCAGACCGCTTGATGAGGAGCGAATGTGAGGGTTACATTGCGTTTATCGCAAAGGATAAGCAGTCCAAACCCATAGATGAGATTCCGGTAGTATGCGAGTTCCCGGATGTTTTTCCGGAGGAGATCCCGGGTTTGTCACCCGTGCGTGAGATAGACTTCACGATAGAGCTACTACCAGGTACTACACTGATCTCGAATGCTCCGTATAGGATGACCCCTGCAAAGTTGAAAGAATTGAAGACTCAGCTAGAAGATCTGTTAGATAAAGGCTTCATCAGGCCAAGTGTATCACCATGGGGAGCTCCAGTACTATTTGTTAAAAAGAACGATGGAACTATGAGGATGTGCATCGATTACCGGCAATTGAACCAAGTGACAGTCAAGAACAAGTATCTGCTTCCGAGAATAGATGAGTTGTTTGATCAGCTACAGGGAGCCCAGTTCTTTTCGAAGATTGATTTACGTTTGGGATACCATCAGCTACGTGTCAGAGGAGAAGATATTCCTAAGACAGCGTTCCGGACTAGATATAGCCATTTCGAGTTTCTTGTGATACCATTTGGCTTGACGAATGCACCAGCAGCGTTCATGGCACTAATGAACAAGATATTTACTCCTTACCTTGACCAGTTCGTAGTGGTATTCATTGATGATGTATTGGTTTATTCTAAGTCCAAGCAGGAACATGATCATCAGTTGAGGACTTCATTGCAGCTTCTGAAGGACAGCCAGTTGTATGCCAAGCTGAGTAAATATGAGTTCTGGTTAGAACTGGTGTCATTTCTAGGCCACGTGATTTCCAAGGAAGGATTGACAATGGATCCCAAGAAGATAGACGCAGTTGTCAATTGGGAAAGTCCACAAAATGCAGCAGAGATTCGCAGTTTCCTAGGACTTACGGGCTATTACAGAAGATTTGTGAAAGGACTCTCTACTATTGCAGCCCCTCTTACAAATTTTACTTGAAAGAATGTCCCTTTTGTTTGGACCAAGGAATGTAAGAGAAGCTTCCAAGAACTAAAGACTAGACTGACCACAGCACCCATTCTTGCTTTACCATCTGGCAGTGGAGGATTTGTTGTTTACACAGACGCATCAGGAGTTGGTTTGGGTTGTGTTCTTATGCAAAACGACAAGGTGATAGCGTATGGCTCGAGGCAATTGAAAGACCATGAGAAGAAGTATGCCACCCATGATTTAGAGATTGCAGCCGTTGTACTTGCACTCAAGATGTGGAGACAATACTTATACGGCGAGAAGTTCGAGGTGCACTCAGGTCACAAGAGCCTACAGTATTTGTTTACACAGAATGAATTGAACAACAGATAGCGAAGATGGATGGAGTACATTAAATATTACGATTTTCCTATCAAGTACTACCCTGGAAAAGTCAACGTGATAGCAAATGCCTTGAGCAGAAAGTCAGCATTCAGTGGGTGTATAGTGCCTAAATGGAGATGGATGGAACAGTTTAGAGATTTAGAAGTTGAAGTTTGGCCTATCAGTGAGAAGGTAATGATTGCTAGCACGGCAGCATGGGAACCAGAGATAATGAACAAAATTAAAGAATGTCAGAAGGATGACTCAGGGTTGCAGCGTATCATTGAACACATAGATGACAGGCCCGAGTTCAGACTAATTGAGGGAGTTTTGTATTGCAAAGACCGGTTATGCGTGCCAAATGTACAGGAAATAAAGACAGAGCTGATGACAGATGCACACCGTATAAGATATTCTATTCATCCAGGCAGCGCTAAAATGTATCAGAATCTGAAGAACCACTATTGGTGGATGAACGTGAAGAAAGAAATTGCAGAATTCGTCTCCAAGTGCTACACATGTCAGGTGATCAAGATTGAATACAAGAAGCCTCCTGGTTTACTTCATCAGTTGGACATTCCTACGTGGAAATGGGAGCACATCACTATGGATTTTGTATCAAGATTGCCAAATACCAGGAAAGGGAATGATGCTATATGGGTGATCGTGGACCGATTGACCAAGTCAGTCCATTTCATACCATTCAAGACCGGTCAGTCCATGGATAAGATGGCCAAGTTGTACAATGATGGGATTGTCAGATTGCATGGAGTGCCTAAATCTATAGTTTTCGATCGAGACACCAAGTTTGTCTCTTGGTTTTTTACTACACTTCAGTCATCCATGGGCACACAGTTGAGATTCAGCATAGCTTACCACCCTCAGACGGACTGACAGTCAGAGCACACCATTTAGACTCTAGAGGATATGCTCAGAGCATATGTATTGGATTTCAAGAAGGATTGGGATGACCATTTACCCCTTTGTGAATTCTCCTACAACAATAGTTACTATTCTAGCATTGAAATGGCACCGTTTGAAGCACTATATGGACGCAAATGTAGGACTCCAATGTGTTGGGAAGAGGTAGGAGTATGAAGTTTCCATGGACCATCTGTGGTTGGTGATACCAGTGAGAAAGTCAAGGTTGTATAGATGTGTTTGAGAGAATCTCGTGACCACCAGAAGAGCTATGCAGATAAGAGACGGAAGCCACTCGAGTTTCAGGTTGGTGATAAAGTGTTTCTCAAGGTCTCTCTTATGCATGGTGTTCTCAGATTCGGCAAAAAAGGGAAGCTTTCTAAGAGATATGTGGGACCATTTGAGATTCGTAGCCGGATTGGTGACGTTGCGTACCGACTTGCCTTGCCGCCAGAGTTGTCTTGCGTACACAATGTGTTCCACGTGTCGATGTTGCGTAAGTACATTCCAGATCCCACCCACGTGTTGCCACACGAGCCCCTACAGATTCAGCCCGATGCGTCTTATGTGGAGCAGTCGGCGTAGATTATAGACTCCAAGGAGACTGTTTTGCAATTGGTGACCATTGGCCGTAGTGATTGAATCATGGTCCATGTATGGTTTTGTATTGTGCAAATTTTGTGCTACAAAGGTGTAAGGTCCCCGACCTTAATAGGGTGTTTAATTTCCTAATATTGGCGGATAGCCTAATTAATTGTGATTCTAGCTAATTAGGCGGGTTTTGCTGCTAAGCGAGTTTCTTTTACCATTAGAAAGATGTTCTCAAAGTTTCATTTGATTCCGAGTGCGATTAGTCATAATAGGGGGTTAGGATGTGATTAAGAGGAAAATTGAGTATTTTTCTGAAAAATTCCGTTTTCTCCGAATTTAGGATCGTTGGAAAGATCTCGTCGCGCTCGTTATCTTTCGTTCTTGACTCATCATGATTCGACGCTCCGAAGGCCCTCAAATAATTGATTTTCTCTCATTTCACTCAAAAAGGGCATTTTGGACTTTTTCCCTTCATCCTCTCATTTTAAACCCTAAACCCAACTATTCCCATTCGTTCCTCCTTCATTACAACTGCTGGGAGTCTTCTTCTTCACTCTTCTTCATCTCTCTCTTCTTGCATGTGGGGATTGGAGGCATCTCAAGGACAACCAAGCTCACCAATCTCTTCCTCTCTTCTTCCTCTACCACTTGATCCAAATTTGGTGAGTTTTCCTCTCCTCCTTTTCTCCCCATTTCGTTTTTCATGGCTGTAAATGGGTAGCATGTTCATGACTTCCTTCTTTTCTCCTTCCTTGGTGTTCTTTGGGTGTAGGAGAAGAGTTTTAGAAGGTGGGTTTGGCTAGAGTGTATTAGGGAGCTCTCCTCCTCAAGTTTCTCTCTATTCTCCATCTCTTCCATCTCCTTTGGTGAAGGCAAGTAGATTAGCATTGTGTGTTAATCATGCATGTATGTTTACTTCATTCTTGTTAATGTATTGCTTAGATTTCTACCTAATGCCAAGCTTGTTATGTTTTCATTGGATTCTACACGTAATTAGGGAGAATGTTAATGGACTTTGAATGGAATGGAATGGGTGTTCTTTGTAAATGGAAATGGACTATTTGCAGGCATGAAAATGTGAACTCTGAAGCTCAGTAGGTCTGTCATTGAATTTGACTGAGAACAGCTTCAGAACTTCACAGTTCTGCACGGGCGGCCACCTGACCGCCTACCCAGAAATTGCACCCGGATAGGGGCAGTTGTGCGCGCGGCTACCCCCGTGGTCAGCTCTCGGCTGACCGCCTAATCAGAACAGAACCTCTCCAGGTTCTGTCTGGCACGCGGTGACCCGGCGGTCCCCGCGCGGTTGGCTGACCTAACGAGATCCCACCCGAGTAGTCTCTGCACTACACGCAGTGACCTGTCGGTCACCATTCAGCGACCTGGCGGTCAGCCGCCACCCCCCAGGCGGCTAGCCGCCTGTTTAGAAAACTATCTTTGAAAATGAGATTTTTTCCCTATGTTTTGACTTTATATGTGGGACCCCTTGACCCTACCCTTGCATGACCCATTTCGGAAAATAGAAACGAACCATGATGGACTCGGTGTGCTTCGTCGATTGTCCGGGATTTTCCGTATATTGACGTTACTTGGCCAATTGCGTGTGGTATTGAGTTAATTGGTGCCCAACAACTTCCGTACACCATGGGTTTGCCAAATTAGGACGCCAATGACTCATTCTCCATATGTACTCCGTTGGGAATATGTTTAGTACACGGTGGACGACCCTTGACCTAGGTTTGGCTTGTTTTTCATTCTTGACTCTCGAATCTCGTATCCGTAGCATGTCGTACCATGTACACTCTATCTTGAATACTTGTATAATTGTGATTTAACTTGTAGAATTAGGATTGGACCGGACTTAGAGTGTATCCTTAGGTACCTTGTCCTGTATTGATGAACACATATGGATAGACTCGAAGGAGGACTACTTATGGAACTTGGAACTTGACTTGTATCTTGGCTCGACTTGGAGTAGCCCTCGGCTTACTATTTTGTACTTGGACACCTATCCACGTGTATTTGTCTCGGAACTTGTGTCATATACAAATCATCGCCATCATCTTGCATTCATACCAGCTGCAGTCTGATGATTCTTAAGTGGGTCGGATACCGGACACTAGGGTGCGCAATCAGCTTTGGACTGCGTCCATGGGGTGAATAGCTGGGAGTGGACTAGGACCGTGCTGCTATTCCTAGGATTCGGAGCTAGGTTCCCCTAGAGCCAGACTTTGGGTATTCGTAGTCGGCTTGGACTTTACTTATACCCTCGGGAGATGGCATTGGACATCCTCGAAGTCTCCTCTCACTTGCATTGCATTTCATGGATGGTTATTCCTGTCTATCTTGTTACTTGATTCTCACATTATTCATGCTTTATGCCTAGCTTGTACCTTGTCATCTTATGATCATGTATTTGTCTTTACTCTTTTTTGAAACATGTTATGAATAATGTATATTACTTATCTCTTTGCCAACATGTTCTTCACCTTTATTCCATAGTGTGCAGAGGACACCTACTACTACCCTTATGCAGACCCGGATGCCAAGGCAATCCCAGAGGATCCTCAACCAGGGGAGGAGGACGAGGTATGAGAGTGGGGTGCCGATGACGTAGCTTAGCGTCATCACTCCCGGCATTAGTGCGCGTTACACGGGGATATTTCTCATCGTGCCACCTCATTTCATTTTTTTGGTCTAGATCTTTTATACCTACCATACTTTTGTATATCTTTTGTACCAGGGCCTAAGTTTTTGGGATGGTCCTAATGTTTATAAACTTTATATGTTTTTACTTTTGAAACTTGAAAATATAATGGAATGAAATCCATACTTGTTTCGATATCTCTACATGTTTAACAAATGTGTTTACCGGATAAGTCCTGTTGATTAAATTGTTACTGAGGCTCAACTACACAATCCTCACAGTGGACTTCGATCTTTGGGCATTAAGGGTAAATTTTTTTTATTAGCCCTAAATTTCACACCACGGTTCTGGTTTAATTACTAATCGGGTTCGGGGACGTGACAAAAGGTCATATGGTCGAATACACCAGAGTCTAGAAACCATGTTGAGTGTGTAATTGTAATGCTCCACTCTAGACGCATGCATGATATTGTCCGCTTTGGCCCACAGGCCTCACGGTTTTGTTTCTGATGGGCATGAACCAATCAAAAGGCCTCATGCAAGGTAAGGGTGTAAGCTCTACATATAATCTCATTTACTTTCCTCTCTATAATCGATGTGGGACTTCGGGGTATCACAATCCACTCACCTTAGAGCTGCACATCCCTGTGCAGTAGCCTGCCAGTCCCTATAGCCTGCCAGCCCTCTTGGCCCATCCACATGGAAACCCCCTCACTTACACCAGACCACGGCAGGGACCCATACTCGAACTAGTCGAGAGTCGGCTCTGATACCATTTGTAACGCCCCACCCTAGACGCATGCATGATATTGTTCGCTTTGGTCCATGGGCCTCACGGTTTTATTTCTGATGGGCATGAACCCATCAAAAGGCCTCATGCAATGTAAGGGTGTAAGCTCTATATATAATCCCATTCACTTTCCTCTCTATAGTCGATGTGGGACTTCGGGGTGTCACAGTAACAGGTGATGAGAGGGAAGTAGATGAGTGAAATGCAGGACGAGCAATAAAGGAGGAAGACAAACCACTAATACCCATGTTAGTAAATGTAGACATCACAGAAGAATTTATCATCTCACGAATCTGAGCAGTGGTTAGAGTGATTGACCCCGAATCTGAGGATGGCAAGTCAAGTTGGGTGCTTTGTTGAACCTGAAGAGTAGTTGGGCCATGCTTTGGATACTAATTTGGTTTCTTATCAGGCATTCGTGTAAAATTGGAAATAACGTGGCCACTTCGCTTGCTGTAATTGCCAAACAGTTTTCTCTGATAGTCTTGAAACACATGGCCATACTTCTTACACTCATAACACTGTGGTTTCTGCCCACGAGTAGTGAACATAGCTATTTCATCAGCTGATGATGGAGCTGGTTGTGTCAGAAGTGCCTTCGGTTCCTCATTAAGAGAATGAGTAGATGACATGCGAGTTTCTTCCCGAAGAACCTCTTGGATGCACATGTCTAAATCGGGAGAGATTTCTCTATTCATAAGAGCAGCTCGTAGAGGTTCAAATTCAGATCGAAGGTTCATAAGGAACTGACTGGCATGTTGTTCTTCTTGTAATTTGAGGGCTTGGGGAAGAACAGCTGCCGAAACAGATTGAAGGAGCATTTGGTCCCACTTAGTCCACAAAGCTAGAAAGCAATTATAGTATTCCTTGGCAAATTTATCATTCTGGCAATATCTTGCTAACTTTGTAGTGAGGTGAAATCATCTGGCCTTGTTTTGCAGACGATAAAATTTCTTCATGTGTTTCCACATGTCAGAAACCATGGCAAAGGCTTGAAGTGCCATCGAAAAGGAGGGATCTACTGAGTTTAGTATCCTTGTTATCACTTTGGCATTGCCTTGCTTCCAAGTAGCAATAATTTTATCATCTATAGCAGGTGCGGTAGATATGGCAGCGGTGCCTACAATGGGTTTATGAGTTGT
This sequence comes from Persea americana, assembly GCA_029852735.1. Classification (NCBI taxonomy): domain Eukaryota; kingdom Viridiplantae; phylum Streptophyta; class Magnoliopsida; order Laurales; family Lauraceae; genus Persea; species Persea americana. Next base: position 18,507,558 of record CM056813.1, on the reverse strand, counting down.
CCCATCCAGAAATCCTAACATACCCTATCCTTCAATAAAATTTTTGAGATGGAAGGACCAGGACAGGTAGTTAGTTCCATTAAATTCCCTTGGAATGATGTCAAACTTGTCCATTTGAAACAGTTAGATGAATTGCCTAAAGAGTGATAGATTTTTTAAATAGAAAAGAAATTAGATTTTTCGTAGAAACAAAAAAAAATATGTTGTTGGGTCTCCAAAAAATTATAGTAGGAATGGGGATTTCTTGTTATCTGTTGATTTCTATTTCAATCAGACTTCCACGTTAGATTTTAAAACCTATTTTACCAGCTTCTGGAGAAGGAATTTCTTAGTTTCAATGGTTGGATGTGAATCTGATGTAACAACTTTAAAATTGTTTGTGAAAATTGTTGAACCCAAAAAGTAGTTAAAACACCGACCTTTTGAGATGATAAAACTCCATTAAAATATGAAGAAATTCCAGAGTAAATAGGCGACCAGCTTGGTGCGGAATTTGTGACAGTTACACAATCTGAGGTGGGCCCCAGTTCTTGATCAAATGATCTGATCAATAGATAGCAGCATGGAGAGAAACCATAAATCTTCTCTTTGTTCAGGTCCTTGAATCTAATGCATGAGATGAGGTCCAATCTGATGTTGAGATGAGATCCAATGCCTTGATCCAATGGAGGAAAAGAAACAGAGATTGTGGTCTTCGTTGTAGCATGACGATGATAGATTCGTGTTCAACTTGGCATTGATACCATCTTAGGATCTGTAGATCCATATATTGAAAATAGGAAAAGGGAGAGGAAAAAGAAGAAGAGATTTTGTGAATGTCTGTCATGTTCTAAGAAGGGAATCGACTTGTGTTTATCTACACTTCAATGGTATCAATTTACATTTATGATGATATCTTTATTAGGCTATGATTACAAGAGAATATAGAAATGTCTACACAACCTTCCAAGCCAGGGATATTTGACCAATCTATCAATTTACTTTGTTTTTCACTGAAACACGTATACATCTATCAAGAATTTGGATTGGAAGCTTTAGTGTCGAATTCAGGATTTCTCAAGAAAGATAGGATGACTTTCTTAAGTTTAGCCTTGTAAGTCTACCTGATTCATTGGGCTGGTTAGGCCAACCAAAACCAGTGGAATAATTCGGGCGAATTGAAAAGGGCTGCCTATTGTTGGGGACCATTTATGAAAAAAAGAAAGAAAGGAAAAGAAAATATATTCATGCTGAATAAATAAAGCGCTAAAAAGAAAATATATAGGGATGTACAAAAAATAGACAGAAGGTGAAAAACTTAAGATATGGGTTCGCTCCCTAAAGCAAAGTCACCCCGATGGAACCCTATGCAAAGAAAAAAAAAAGAAAAAAAATGAAGAAAAGGAAGAGAAGAAGAGAAGAGAAAGAAAATAGAGATGCATCTCGCAGCCTTTGAAAAAACAGTAGTGCGAAAGCCGTCTTAGTAGCCTTGAGAGGGAAACTTATGAGCCACTAAATCTAGGAAAGATCAAAGCATTTGAAAGAGAATTTCGTTTTCATGGCACCATAGCGAAACATTTGAAGGATTGATTTGATGTATACACCTACACATAGCACACAAAGTTTTGAAAAGAAAAAAAAAATCTTTAAACTTGAAAGGTGAACTGAATTTTGAAAAGCCTGAGATTTTGATTATTCCAGGTTATACAGGTGGCATCTGAGATCACTTGATGTCCTTTTGGGAAATTTCTTTTATTTTATTCTAGGATAAATCAATATTGTGAGAAAATTCACTGCAAACCCTCACGAGGCACAACTCGTCCACTAGGGGGAACCTAGGGGTTTAAGGGCTTGCTGCATATGCTAAATGCAGTCGAGAAGGCTAGCGAAAGTGGTATTTTTTTTTCTGCGTTTGTTAGGATAGTAACTTCTCCTTTTTCAATTATTTTGCTCGAGGACTAGCAAAAAGCTGGCTTTGGGGTGTGATAAGTCCACAAAATTGTAGCTTTCATTCATCATTTCATATGCATTTGTGGACTTAATTATGTTAAATGCACAGAATTACACTTAATTTCATGATTTCATGCATTTGAGCATCAAAGTTGGAATCTTAGTCAAATTTGGTCAAAATTCATTACATTGCATGACTTTTATGAAATTAGGGATTTTCATCTCATTCATCAACCAAAATTAGTTCTTTTGGCTTCACTAATGCAAATCTGCTAATTTTAACAACATGTGTTATTTTTGGAAAGTTAGGTATTTTTGGTGCATTAAGTAGGTATATAGGGTCCCATGCATAGTCCATCTAGATTCCTCACACTTGATAATTATTGACATTATTTAATTTTATTTATGTAGGAGAAATCAAGAGTGGAATATACATTGGTGAAATTTGATAGAGATTAAAGGCAGGACACCCTTCATGGTGGGCCTACGTATCTTGACATCTTGGTAGAGTTGGAAAGATCGGAAATTCTCAAAGAGGAAAGAAAAAACTCGGATTTGGAAAGATGGTGTTGACTTGCTAAATTTGGAAACCAAAATCAAGAAAGAAAGAGAAAATTAGAAACTTTGCAAGGGAAGTTGACTAGTCAAAGTTGCAAGTGAGAAAGCGGGCCAAATATGGGAAGAGAATCAAATAAGAAAGCAAATAAAGAGTCCAAATATGCTTTGGACGTCCAACATGGGTCCCACACACCCCATTGCATGCTAAACATAGAAGTTCCCTTAATTGCACAATTATTCTCGGATTTTTCAGGGGTAGTAAATTGAAATGGTCATTACATTCAACCTGAGTATCGGATTGGTGCAATTTACCACCGTTGGAAAGATCTTTTCGAGTATATATCTGTGGAGCCCAAGATTGCATAAATCGGAGCTATATTGAGGGAAATATGACCTCGGAAAGTTACCTGTTATAATTCTATGCAAGAGTCGCAAAAATTTTTCAAAATTGGCAACATTAGAAATCTTTGAGGAGTTCAATTTCCCAAGACTTTGCGCCCAAAAGACCATACTTAGTAACATACCCACTCCAATTCAAATCCTTTCCAAGTGTGAAGCCTAGCTTGAGTCCCAAGCAAGAAATCTTTACAAATAAGGAAACAATTCCTAAAAGAGAGGAGATTCTTTGTTAAAAAGGAGGCATCAACAATTATAAAACCAACCAAAATGGGGATGGAGGATATCTCACGTGCAATACTCCCTCTCTTCGATTCCCTTCTTTATTTTCCTCCTTTCTTGTTTTCCATTAATGTTTTATTTATTTATTTTATTTTGGTTGCCTTGGACCATGTCCAAGGATTTATTTTGAAGGAGAATTTTTGTGAAGGAAAAGTTGTAAAGATGCAATTTTTAATGACAAATCAAGAAGCATTCTTTGCAATGGTGGGCTAATTTTCTCGAATAGAGCTATAGATGAAGGTAAGTAACTTCTTTTTATTTATTTAGTAATTCTAATTTGTGTTCCATGATTATGTGCTTAATGATTAATAGGCTTGTCTTTGTGCCCTAGGCAAATCTCCATTTTTTATTTCTAAAAATAAAAATTAGTTTTTGACTACTCATGCTTAGGTTTGATAGGCCATCCTTAGGATTTAGATCTTTTGATGGTTTACACTTACTTTCAATGGGTAGTTCTTAAATTATTTTTATTCTTTTATGAGATGAAGGAAGTCTTGAGTTCTGAATTTTTATGATTAAAAAGGGTTTTTAAAGTTAGATCTTTCAAATTAAAAACATTGATTTGTCTTTGATTTGAAGTAAAAATTGAAACAAGTTAGGGTTACTTGATAAATAATTGGTGGATGCTTATTGGATTCCTATGCTCTAATCACTTTCATTAATTGGTAGATTTCATATTTCTAAATTAGTTTCTTTCTTTTATTTCTAAATACTCAAAACTTTCTTTAATTGTTAGTTAATTAGTTCTCTTAATCTAAAAGTTTCTTTAATTAGCTCCCTGTGGGTTTGACCTGTTCTTGCCACTGTCTTATCTAGACACCCGTGCACTTGCGGTATTTTATGATTGATAAAAATCACATCAATGGATTTGCACAACATATAGTGCACAATGCTTTTGACTGGCTTGAATTGTTAGGGTGGAATAGTAGTTCACTAGTAGTTTGAGAACCGAACCACAAACATTTTGAAAAGAACTAGTCGGAGTTTGAAGCCCTTCTATAGACTTGTTAATTTAGCGCTGAGATAAGGGGGCTGACCCTAAAAATGCCCTTAAAATGAGGGCTTGTACAATTTCTTTAGTCCATAAAATTTGATGGCCGGCCTTGGACAGTACTAACCCTGGCCCTGGCCCTCCTACTATTCTTTATTTTGTGTAATATATATTTATAAGTATACATATGTACTAAAATGCCTTTATAACAGTCACATAGCAATAATAAAATTGAGACATGAAGGTAATTTCATACTCTCGTACCCATTACAAAATGCCTAAAAAATTGTTTCATTCCATCTCTATTTAATTATTTAAGTTATGTATTACACTTAGTCCATAAGCAATAATTGTTACATGGTTGTTTCAGATCCCTTTCTCCTATTGCTTTTTATTTGAGATTTTTATATTGTGCTATATATTCTTACTAGCGCAAAAGAGGTGTACTCTTGTTAATAAGGATACAATATTTCATCTATAGAGTGACTTAGGATGCTAACCAATTTATAAAAGCAATTTGTATGTGCATGGAAATAAGGATATGGGGTGATCTAAATATACTTTAATTAAATAATTATAACTCCCAAGTTTCTAAAGTCTAAACTAATAGTGATTTTTAAGTGCATTTAATTTTTTGTCCATGGTTTAAAATATTGGCCAATACTAGTTCATATCGGTCAATATGAACAGTAACCAATTCGATATTTTGGTGCGATACCGAAATCAGTATTGGACACCAAAATATCTCCAAAATATCGGACCATCTCGGCTGATATTTTGAAAATTTTGGTTTAGCAATCGGCCGATATTTTCAATATATCGGTTGAGTGGAGTAAACCCTAATTTTTTTTCTTTTCCCTCATTCCCTCATCTTCTTCCTTTTTCCTCATCTCCTTAGAGCAGCCCCTCCTCCTTGGCTCCTTCTCTTCCATATTTCCACTACTCTTTCTTTAAGAAATCATGTTATTTGGTAAGAGAAAATTAACTTAACTCCCTTATTTTACTATTCTGTGTTCTCTTTTTTTTTTTCTTTTTTTTTTTTTTTAAGATAAAGCATAGAAATGAATGAAAAGATCATTGACATGTCATTTTTTGGTTTGGGTTGTGTTCTTCTCATAGATCTACACACTTTCATACAAGATCTACTCATATATGATTTTGGGTGTAAAAAAAAAAATATATTTTTTAAATCTTTTGTTTTTTTTTTAAATAATTGTTGGAGTGTTTATGATACTAAATACTAATGGCTTTTAATAGTGTATAGATGATAGATCTACTCATATACATGATTTTGGATTTTTTTAATTCTTTTATTTTTGGATTTTTTAATATTTGAATTATAATATATAACTTTCTTATTTTACTATAATAAGACAGCGAGTAAGCGACACAGACAAGACTCATGACTTAAGGTGACGGATATTTTGATTTATTGTTGCTACTAATAGAAACAAAATTATTTTCCAACATTTTCTAATATTCTAGATTTTTTTTGGGTATTTTTGCAAAATTTTTTGGATAAGAAGAAATTTTCACACCGCAACAACTGCGACGGACCTATAACCGCGACCGATGCTGATATGATTTCGATTTCTTGTCCAGGCCAATACCGCATCCAATACCGCAATTTTGAACCATGTTTCTGTCTGAAATCTAACAATGCTTAATAATCATATCAATGTTAAAGTGAAAATAATGTCATTTCATAAACTTTAGGTGAATGTATATGTTTTAAGTTTCTCAAAGATAAGACTTTGGTGGAATGATTTGGTACGTGGAAATTCCTATGAAAAGATGTGCAATAGGACATACTCTTTAACCATATTTGTGATGGGACAAACTCATTAACCATATTCTTTCTTTGATAAAATAAATAAAACTGTGCACGTCTAGAGCACAAGTCACCAAAGCACGAATGACTTTGTTCGATAAAAGAAAGTGTTTAAAAATAGCTTTTATTCTCCAAATGTTCTCTTAATGGTCCCTTCATAATAGAGGCTACACTAAATAACGTAGGTCAACACTCGATACTTGGTAACATAGCAAAAAATAATAATTCAAAGTTGTTTTTTTTTTTTTTTTTTTTTTTTTTAAGGCCATGAGCCCTGCCTTGGCCCTCAAGGATAAGGTAAGGGCCTAGGTAGTGCAGGCCTTCTGAGGGCTTGGGCCAACATGGGCCACCACAAGCCCAGCCCAGTCTGGCCCTTTGACAACCCTACCCTTTTGAATGAATTAGGTAACTACGGTCCAACTTGTGGGCGAGTGTGTGCTAGCTATTCTGTAAACTTTTTTTGTTCTTTTCTGAATTACATAAATGTGTCACTAAAATAGGGGACTAAGAAAGCACCCTCCAACAGAATACATATTGAATAGGGCTTGATGCAACGTACAGAAGAAAGACCAAAAAAGAAAAGAAAAACTCATCAAGGGATAATAGAAGCTCTAAGATAAGGCCTTGGAAGCTTAAGGTGGCTGAAAGAACTCACAGGAGTATACCTAGAATACGGGATTTTTACAAAAAAAATAATTTTAAATCTTAATTCAACATTTTTATGAAGAAAAATAATAAAATGATGAGAGTTCTTCGTGCATTTTTTTGACAAAACTACCCCAATTGATGATATCATCAACCCAGTTGATGATATCGCCAATTGTTGGATAATAATGTCGACTTCCTTTGCAAAAAACTATGTGCTACTCCATCTTCCTCTATTTAGTGATAAAAAGGTTATGAAAGCTATCGCATTTTGTGTCCTGATTGTCTTCCTTAGGTGGGCTTGACAATCTTCCACTGGTGTGTTGGTCCCATGCTTGGTTTCCAGGCATTTCTTGCCCCCTTTTCCAAAGTGTATTTTTTTGAGTTTTGAGGGTGTAAATTTGGAATACAAGGTGTTCGGTGAAATGCATAAACGAGAATCTTCTTTTAATATGATCGGTGGCTTAGTGAGGTTAGAGGGGATGGATTTGGGCATGCTTTGTGAAAATCTAGGGTCTTAGAGCTGTTTGTTTGGGGAATCTCATATGACTTGATGTTTGTTAGCAATGCTTGGGTAGCCATGGTTGGGTAATGTCTGAGCAGTAGTGGTATTATCAACTATTTTGAAAATCATTGCATTTTGTGGGGAAAGTTGAGTTTGTTTCACCTCTTAGTTGATTCTTTGTTATCTTGCTTATGTTCTTTTTGTGTTTGCAGTGAAAGGAGATAAAGTGCAAGGTTTGAGAAAAGGGTTTTTGAGTTTTTTCATGTAAGGGACATTCATGATATCATCAACCCAATTGGCGATATCACAACTGTCACGGCCCCGAACCCGATTAGTGATTAAACAAGATTCGGGGTGTGAAATTTAGGTTAAAAAAAATTTCCCTTAATGCCCAAGGATCGAAGTCCGCTGTGAGGATTGTGTAGTTGAGTGTCATTAACAAATAATCAACGGGACTTATCCGGTAAACACAACATTAAACCTGTAGGAATATCAAAGCAAGTATGCATTTCATTCCATTTTATATATTCAAGTTTCAAAAGATAAAACATATAAATGTTATAAACATCAGGACTATCCTAAAAACCTAGGTCCTGGTCCGAAAGATATACAGTGCTAGGATTGACAAGTTCAAAAGATCTAAACCAAAAGATGAAATGAGGTGGCACAATAATATATATCCCCGTGTAACGCGCACTAGTGCTGGGAGTGATGACGCTAAGCTACTTCATCGGCACCCCACTCTCGTACCTCGTCCTCCTCCCCCAGTTGAGGATCCTTTACGATTGGTGTTATGATCTAGGGCCAACGAGAAGAGATCAATCACGCACAAAAGAAAAGGGGAGATTTACGTGGTTCAGCTTTTGGCCTACGTCCACGGGGCTGGAGAATTCACTATGCAATCAGAAGATGTGTACATCATAGAGACCCTTAGTCTCTATTTATAATATCAGCCCTAAAACCCTGTTACACTTAAACACTACTTCTAATCCCAGTAGACCTATAGCAGGCCCACTTCTAATCACAGTACAGGATGGGTAATCCAGGGGCCCGGTTAACCAAGACTTATTAACTTCTATTGCGCCATACAAATTAACAAATCTCCACCTTGGCGAACATTGAAGCTGATCCTCATGCATAGAACACGTCTCACCGTATCCACTTGTCCCTTTGGGTACTCAGGTACTGATCACATTGATCAAGTCCAAGCAATGCTTGAACTTGACTGCTAGAATAGTCTTGGTCATCGTGTTTGCTAGATTCTCCACCGTAGCAACCTTAATCATTGCAATAGCACCCTCAGCGATGACATCTCGAATGAAGTGTGCCCTAACATCTTTATGCTTGGTCTTTCCATAATACTTAGGATTGTGTGTCAGATAGATCGCACTCTAACTATCACAGAAAACAGTAACCAGCTTCTGTTCCAATCCCAGATCTCCAACCAAGCCTGTCAGCCAAATAGCTTTCTTCATTGCCTTTGTAGTTTCCATATATTCCGCTTCAGTAGTAGACAAGACAATTTTGGACTGCAATGCTGCCTTCCAACTAATGGCACCGCTAGCAAGAGTGAAGACATAACTTGTCAAGGACCTTCTTCTATCTAAATCTCCAGCAAAGTCTGAATCAACATATCCATAACACTTCCAAAAGTGTTGTTGCCTCTGTCATACACTATCCCAACATCAGTAGTACTTCTCAAGTAGCGGAGTATCCATTACACTGCCTGCCAATGGGTCATTTTGGGGTTATTCATGTATATGCTAACTACACTAACCACGTGTGAAATATCTGACCTCGTGCAAACCATGGCATATATGATACTCCCAACTGCACTAGGATAAGGAACATGGAACATGTGCTCCAACTCTTCCTCAGTTTGTGGTGACAAAGTAGCGGAAATTTTGAAATGGGCTGCCAATGGAGTATTCACAGGTTTCAAACTTTGCATACCAAAGCGCTCTAGAACCTTCTTAAGGTACACCTTTTGTGACAAAGATAATTTGCCCACTTTCCGGTCCTTTCGAATCTCCATTCCAAGAATTTTCTTCACAGCACCTAAGTCTTTCATCTCAAATGCACCACTCAACTGAGTCTTCAACCTGTTGATCTCAGACATGTCCTTTGTAGCAATCAACATGTCATCAACATATAACAATAAGTGAACATATGATCAATTGGAGTGCTTCTTGTGGTAGACACAATTGTCGTATGCACTCCTGCAATAACCGTCTCAAACCATAAAGGTGTCGAAACGTTTGTACCACTGCCTAGGAGACTGCTTCAGGCCGTATAACAATTTCTTTAGCAAACATACGTGGTCTTCCTTTCCATGAAATTCAAACCCCTCTAGTTGATGCATATAAATTTGTTCATCTAGCTCGCCATGTAAAAAAGCAGTCTTGACATCAACTTGCTCCTGTTCTAAATTGAATTTAGTAACCATAGCAAGTAGCACCCGGATAAAACTATGCTTCACCACAGGAGAGAACAATTAATTGAAGTCAACACCCTCCATCTAAGTATAGCCTTTTGCAACCAATCGTGCTTTAAACCCAGCGTCTTCCACCCCTAGAGTTCCTTCCTTTTTCGTGAAGACCCATTTGCACCCAACGATCTTTTGTCCTTTCGGAGGTTTCACTAGCTCTCAAGTCAGATTCTTGTGAAGAGATCAATCTCTTCACCCATAGCTATGGCCCATTTTGCTGATTCTCTGCTAGTGATGGCATCCCGATATGTAACTGGCTCAGACTCAATACTCTCAGCTGTATTCAAAGCGTAGGCTACAATATCTTCATACCCGTATCTCTGAGGTTGCTTAATCTGCCTCCTCTCTTTGTCCCTAGTAAGCATGTAATCATTTGGAACTGTAGTTTCCTCGTTTGAGCTTTGCATCTCCTCTACATCCTGTCGAACTGGGACATCTACTTGCAACTTATCCTGTAAGTTTTCTGAAGCTTCCTTCTCAAGCTCCACCTATTTACTGACATCGTTTTTATCCTCCACCCTTGTAGCATCATGGCACTCCTTTGGTTTCAACATAGGAGACTCATCAAAGGTCACATCTTTGCTTATAATGCATCTGGGAGATTTCCCATCTAGGCACCACAGCCTATATCCTTTAACACCATCTGCATACCCTAGAAATATGCAATTTCTTGCCCTTAATTCAAGCTTTCCATCATTCACATGAGCATAGGCATGATAACCAAATATCCGTTAGTTGGTGCAATCAGCAGGAGATCCAGACCATACCTTTATAGGAGTTTTACATTCTATAGCTGTTGATGGAGGCCGGTTGATCAGGTAACAAGCTATGTTAACAACTTTCGCCCAAAACTTCCTAGGTAACCCGGCATTAGAGAGAATGCATCGGGTCTTCTCTATAATAGTCATGTTCATCCGTTCAGCAACTCCATTATGCTATGGTGTATTTCTGACTGTGCGATGTCTCACAAGCCCTTAATTTCTTGCAGAACTCATTAAAAGCACTATTACAGAATTCCAAGCCATTATCAGTTCTCAAGCGCTTGAATTGTTTACCTGTCTGCTTCTTAATCATAGCCTTCCATTGCTTGAATTATGTAAAAGCTTTATGTTTGTGCTTTAAGATATACACCTAGATCTTCTGAGAATAGTCATCAATAAAGGTCAACATGTATAAACCACCACTAAGAGATGGAACACGAAAGGGACCCCAAAGATCAGAGTGGATGTAATCCAAAGTTCCCTTGGTCCGATGAACAACTGTCCTAAACTTGACTCTACATTACTTTTTGAAGATACAATGCTCACAGAAGTCCCGCTTTCCTGTGTTCTGGCCACACAGCAAACCCTGTTTAGTCAACTCATTCATACACCTCTCACTCATATGCCCAAGTCGCATATGCCATAACTTGGTAATTTCTGAATGTAAGACCCTGCCCCGAGAGATTGCGATTAGAATTAATTAAGTCGTGTTTTAGTTCTAAGTGAGATCAGTGGATTTTGGTTAAGTTTTGATTAGAATAGCTTTTATATAGCTTTGAAATATTTTTGGGAACCTTTTGATTTGAGGGACCCTTTGGAGGTTCCTTTGTAGTGTTTTGGGTGACTTGGGGATTTTATTTGATTTCTAAAAATTCGTGTTTTTTTACTCTGTTTAATTGATTTTAATATTCTCTACAACTTTCGTGTTTACTCTGTTCCTGTTCGAGACCCCGAAACCCTACTTTTCTAATGTTAGGGGCAAAACATTCTTTTTACACAAAATTTGGACACAATGTTCAATGTCTCCGAAACCCGCAAAATGTGTACTTTTTAGAAACTAGAAATTTCGATGAACAATTCTTCTTTCTTCGTCGAACTCATCCGAGGCCCGGAAAACCATGTTCTAAGCCCACCAAGTGTGTTAAGTTGTGGGACCCATCCCCACTCTCTATATATAGTGAATCCTTTTGCTACTTTCCCTTCTTCTCGCTATTTTTCATTGAAGAAGAGAAGAGTTCCAGCTGCCTAGGGTTTCTTCCCTTCCCTTCTTGTTCTTCATCTTCAATCCACGACCAAGCCATTGCTAAAAGAGAAATGGAGATCACCACTTTCTTCCTCTTCTTGAAAGCTTCCCTTTGATGCAATCTGGAGAGAGAACCAACCATTCTAGGGTTCTTGTTGATCAAGCTTTCCCCATTTGAGAACCTTTCAAGTAAGCTCTCATCCTAATATTCAAGATTATTGTTCTTCTAGCTCGAGCGAATCCCTTACAGAAACTGGGTGGCTCGAGCCAACCTCCCAGTTCGCTCGAGCCAACCCTTCCAGAAGCTAGGTCGCTCGAGCGACCCATTGTAAGCTCTAGCGAACCCCTCCCAGTGACTTGATCACTCGAGCCAAACTTCCCCTTCGCTCGAGCCCACCTGACTCTGACCAGTTCACTCGAGCGAACTTGTGTCCCCTCGAGTGAACCCTCTTAGAAAGCCATTCGCTTGAGCGAACTCCCAGTCCGCTCGAGTGAACTGTGCAGAATTCCTGGGCCTTCCCCATTGTTTTCAAAGATGGTGTTTTAAAGCTTGGTTGGGTTGATTTGAAGCCCTAAGGCCTTGGGAAGACCTAGGGGATGACATAAAGAGATTGATTGAGAAAGAAACCCCATTCCGGAAATGTATTGAGGATTTTGGACTTGTAAAATTGTATAAGGACCTTGGGATGTCTTTTATCTTCTGGGGTACCATGACGAGCAAAACCGGACATACAAAGCCCTTATGCACATTGTTTAAATCCTGAAGCCTCAATACATAGTCCGTAATTATATAAAGATTCATCGTGTTATTTTACTCGAATTAAACTCGTGTTAGACCGATTTCACTCGATATAAGCAGTTTTGCCTCAAACTATTGATTTAGGCATTTGACATGTTTTACTAGCCCCGTACTTGCATGATAAGTGATTGATGTGAAAGGTATGCCTATGAGCACCATGTCCCGCCTGCCCAAGTGTTTTACACCATTATAGATATGAGTATATTTTGATTTTCGTGTGACCTATGAGTCAGTAACACTAAGTTTGGACGTCCTTGTCAGTTTGATCAACTGACTTAGACCTCCCGCTCGTGCTCCTGCCAGCTGCTGTTTGGATCCTGTCCTATCCCGTTACCCGGTTCCGCGGCCGTGGTCTTGTCTAGCTATATGTATATGTATATATAATGTTGGTTCTCGTCACCTCTTGTGCTCGAGACCAAAACACTAAATGTGCTCTTATCACTATAGTGATGGAGGATTTAGCTTTAGTGTGGTTGCCATCTTGTTAGTCCCCTGTTCATTGTTTTATCTTACACATATGTTTTAGATAAATGATATATCTTGTTCTTTTGGAAATTAATGCTTTGACATATTTCAATTGTTTTCTAAAGCACTCTTTTGTATTGTCTTTGGTTATATCTATTCACCCACCTGCTAGACCGTCGTGTCTGACCCATTTTGTGGTACTCAGGTCCTTGAGGAGGAGCTGGAGGAGGCGGCCGGTGAGCCGCAACGTGTAATCGAATGGCAAGATGTCATTTAGACATTGGGTCAAGCCATGAGTTGTGAAACATTTTGGGGGTTTATTGAATTGACACATTTTGGTAGGTTCTTTGGGTTGTACTGGCCTTTTTGGCCATTATTTTTGGGAAATGTTTAATTAACTGATATTTTGTATAAACCTTTAACTTTATGTTTTGGGAATGCCATTATGAATATTGCTCACTCTGACATCATGATCTTATCATATGTGGTAACAGTCTTGTGTGAATGAAAAGGAATTCCTAAATTTAGTTTGCTACATGCTTCCGCACCAGTAATTTGAAATTAAGGTTTACAATTGCTTCTAGCAGTCACTGGAACGCTCATTCTGGGCCTCCCATCCTTGCGATTAGAACAATTGTACCCTTTATGGCCCTTTGCTTTCTTCACCTCGCTAGAGCCGGACCATGTCCCCTCGAGTGATTTGAAAAGACAAAACCATAGTTCTTTTTCCATTTATGATCATCATATTCTTGTGATTACTAATGGATGTGGTCTTGCTTCAGAAGTTTTTCTAAATTAACAATAGCAGCTTCATTAACCATCACCTACAATGAGAACAAGTACCAGCTCATGCTTCAAGAGAAGCAAAACAAGCGCACTCACAATCGCCCTGTCAGCTGGCAAAGCAACATCTCTCTCGGCAACTCTCAGAACACCGGGTCAACCTCTACTCCCTGGACCATTGTCTTCAGGTCATTGGGACCATTCCCACTCCTCGTAGAAGAAACTGCACCTGCCAAGAAGCAGAAAACCACCCCAAAACATGTCACTACCATGACACCAAAGCCAATTTCCAAGAAACCCGAAGCCCGCGGCAATCCCGCGATGCCTCAACCTGCAAAGAACCAGGTCTACCCGGAGACTTGGTCCCCAAGACCTTCGCCAAAGCAAAGGAGGTCCAAAGCATCTACAAAGCCAGTATACCTGGCCCCTCCCAAGGAGAACTGGTTCTATCCTCTCGTTTACATGAAAGAGGAGAGACCTACCCTTCGCCAAACAAATAAATCAACTCAGCATGAGCCGGCTTGCTCTTACAAGCCCAAAATCAAGTCGTGCATCACAAGGCCTTTACTAAACCTGCTAAGGCCTGCACTCCTGCGGGTCGACCCCTTATCTCAACAGGGGCCGAACTCGCAAAATTCAAAGACTCACTACAGCAGGCAAAGGACCGCGTCCTGATCCTGTCAATGCCAAGCTTCAAATAAGACAAACTCGACTTCTGCACCAGAGCTGACTGAAGCTCAAATTGCTCGTCGTATACGTCGTTGTGCAGCATATCGACAAAAGAGACTATAGAAGCAAAGAATGAGCTCCAACTTTGTCACCAAGACGATATCATTATTCAACTCTCGAAGGGTGAACGTTCTGGTTACAAACTCTGAGCAACCTCCACCGCATGATGATGTGACCGCCCGCATCCAGCAGTTGAAGCAGGGTTAGCAAAGAATGGAGGCTCTAATGGAAAACCTCCTTCTCACTTTCCAACGTCCACCAAAAAATGAAGTCCCTCTAAATGATGAGGCAAACAGTGGAGATGATGAGTCATGTACACTTACCAAAAAGGACGTTGACGATATCCTCGCCAAAGCAAAAAAAAAGAGGATACACTGAAGGAACATGGAATCAAGCCACCATATCCCTTAAGATGCCCTCAAGATCCGTCTCTTTGCAAGCACCTTAAAAGGTATGGCCTTTGATTGGTACTCCACTCTGCCGAAAGACTCTAACCAAAATTAGGCCATGCTAGAGACACGTTTCCTGACCCACTTCAAAGGTGAGGATCATCCTGTTACTATGGCTCAGCTCTGGAGCCTAAAACAGGGAGATAATGAGTCAACATACGACTTTGTTCACAAGTGGAAGTCAATGGCATACAAATGCTCAAATGTACTGCCACAAGCGTCGTTGGTTGACATCTGCCGTAACAACATGAGAGTAAGGATCCGCTCCATGAACATCGACAACAAATCAAAGAACCTAGGAGAACTCCTAGAAGCATCCATGGAGGCCGAAACGATGATCAAAGACCACAATAGTCAATCATCAAAGAAAAAGCTGACCGCCACTACAACTGTAAGGTCTGCAACCTTACTGGGTCAGTTGGGCCCAATAGTAGGCCCGTTGACCAGTTCATTTCGTTATTATTATAATTAACTGTTTTATTAGATATTTAAGTGGGTTAGACCTTGAACGAGTTTCTTTTAGCATTAGAATAGTGTCTGCGAAGTTTCGTTCAATTCCGAGTTCGTTTGATCATAGTAGAGGGTAGTTTGCAATTTAGGGAAAATTGAGTATTTTTCCAGAAAATTCCAATCGCCGTGATTTTGGGTTCGTTAGAAAGGTCTTGTCGCGTTGATCATTTTTTTTCTCTTGGCTCGTCGCGATCCGATGATCAGAAACCCTTCAAGTGGTCCATTCTTTCAGCGGGGTAGATCGAGGTTTTTCGTGGTAGAAAGCTTCTCCTCAAGTTTTTTTCCCAATTTCAATCATCTTCTTGGTTGAGGCAAGTAGATTTGCATTGTATATTTAAGCATGTGTGTATGTTTCCTATTGATTGGCTATGCTTTCTTGTTAGAATCCCCAAATTCAAAGCCTATTTATGATATTGATTTGGGATTAACATGCTATATTAGGTTTTAGGATTTGGGTTAGTTTAATTTGTAATTGGTATTCTAAGATGTTTTTAATTGTTAAAATGGATGTAAAAATGATGGGAATGGATTGTTGGGAGAGCAGGAGGCTCAATTTCGTGCAGGTTATGGTGCTTATGCAGGTTAGTGGAAGAAACAGCATAATTTCGGACGTCTGGGGAGTGTTTCTGCCTCCGGGCGTCCGGACGCCGGGAACCCGCAAGGGCATGTAAATGGGCTATTTTTAAACGCCCATAACTTTCAATCCGCTTGTTGGAATTTCACGAGCTATATACCGTTGGAAAGCTCTTGAGATGTAGAATCCAATGGTTCTAGTTTCATTACGATCAGAGACCGGGGAGTAGGGTAATTACTCAGATTAATGATCCAGTCCATGTTTTATTGGAAATGAGACTTGCTAACCTAGGTTTGAGCCTTAGATGTTGGAAACCACGAACCTACTCTCACGTGACCATTAATGGGAATTTGAATCAAAGCACGGGGCTTGGTGTGCTTTGATTGGTTGCCTAGGTATTCCTGTATTACGCATGGTATAACCGAATGCGTATGGAATTGTCTCACTAGATGCTTCACATGATTGTACACCAAGGGATTTCCTTAAAAGCATCATTGATCAAATTCTACACGTACTCCGTTAGAACATGTGGGGTACAGGGATGACACCACTCACTTAGGTTTGGTTTGTAAATTCCTCCTTGACTTATGAATTGTATCCGTTGTTATTGCTCCTTGCACACTCTCTTGGCATAATATACCTAATTAATTGTGAAACATAAACTCTTGTAGAATTAAGGATATTGACCTGACTTAAAGTGTACCTTAGGACCCTGTGTCATGTAATTAATAAACATGACTGGCTAGACTGAAGGGATTATCATGAGATTGGATTTGTCTTGTATTGGCTTGAATGAGATAATCCCTCTGAGCATGTCTTGTATATTGAGCTAGCCAGACTTGATTGTCTTGGGTTTCATGTGTCAACGCCACTTATTATTATTATTATTATTTGTATGTCATGGCCAACTGCAGTTTGGGGATTTATTGATGGACCGGTTACTTGGACATCGGGGTGGGCAGTCGGCTTTGGACGGCGTCCATGGCGTTGAATAGTTGGGAGCGGGCTTGGACCATGCTGCTATTCCTAGGACCGGGAGCTTGGATCCCCCTGGAGCCGGACTTTGGTATCAGTAGTCTGGATTGGATTGTTACTGGTACCCCGGGAGATGGCTTGGACATCCTTGGAGTCTCCTTCTTGCTACTTGCATCGTATTGCTTATATAGTGGTGATTGTTAGTGTTGCTAGGATTCCTGTATTGTTTCTGACGGTTATTTATTCATGCTTTATGCCTAGTATTGTTCCTTGTATTCTCATGACTATTATACCTGTCGTTATTCCGATACTTGATGCATGTCATGTTCATTTATATCTTGCTTATCTATTGCTCAACATGTCGTTGACTCTGTTCCTTGGTGTGCAGACACCTCAAGTGAGTACTACCATGAGGAGCAGATAGGTGAGGAGATCCCAGAAGATCTCCAACCAGCAGAGGAGGAGCGAGAGTGGCGTGTCGATGATGTAGAGTAGCGTCATCACTTCCGGCACGAGAGACTCACTTGGGAACATTTATTAGATTTTATTATTCTTTTATTGATTATCATTGTTGAACCTTTCTTTCTTTGATTCTATGGTATTTAATGGCCTTAGTTATTGGGTTGGCCATTGTAATTAAATTAACTTTTGATTACCTTTAATTGTTCTTTGCAACTTTAAATTAATAAATGAGATTTAGTATCCATTGTTTGATCTTTGAATATGACTCGAATTGTATGATTCCACACAATATTATATTCTTGAGGTTTGAAATACAATATCCCCACAGCGGACTTACGATCCTTGGGACAAAAAGGGCAAAAATTTTAATTAGCCCTAAAATTCACTCCCTGGATCCGGTTTATTTTCTAATCAGGGTTCGGGGGACGCGATATAATGGTATCAGAGCAATAGATAGTTTCTCAAGGTAAAATTTTTAGAAACCATAGGACTCGTGTGAGGATTCCGTTAGTTAGTAGGTTAGTTTTGTTGTCTATCTCTAGTTTTGTGATGCTAGAATTGAGTCTCATAGGACCTGACTTTTACTGTTTTGTAGTACATATTAGCAGTTGCTACTTTGGTAGTTCGTGGATTCTCAGATTTGTTTCTGGATGAGATTCCCAGTTTGCCACCAGTTCGTGAGTTGGACTTCACGATAGAATTGCAGCCGGGTACCGTACCTATTTCAAAGGCCTCTTACAGGATGGCCCCAGCAGAATTGAAGGAGTTGAAAACTCAGATAGAGGATCTGTTAGACAAGGGTTTTATCAGACCTAGTGTTTCACCGTGGGGAGCTCCGGTGATATTTGTGAAAAAGAAGGATGGGA
Organism: Persea americana; assembly: GCA_029852735.1. Taxonomy (NCBI): domain Eukaryota; kingdom Viridiplantae; phylum Streptophyta; class Magnoliopsida; order Laurales; family Lauraceae; genus Persea; species Persea americana. The sequence continues at coordinate 18,489,317 of CM056813.1, read as the reverse complement.
CTATGAGGATGTGTATAGACTACCGATAGTTGAATCAGGTGATTGTCAAGAATAAGTACCCGCTACCGAGGATTGATGTGTTGTTCGATCAGTTGCAGGGAGCTGTTCGATCTTTGAATATGCCTCGAATTGTATGATTCCACACAGTATTATATTCTTGAGGTTTGAAATACATTATCCTCACAGAGGACTTACGATCCTTGGGACAAAAAGGGCAAAAATTTTAATTAGCCCTAAAATTCACTCCCCGGATCCGGTTTATTTTCTAATCGGGTTCGGAGGACGTGACAACAACCTGAAAGCAAAAAAAAAAAAAAAAAAAGGAGGTTCTCATTGTCCAAACCAAGTCAGCTCCACAGCCGCCAAAGAAACCTGAAAACAAAGCTGTAGGTAAGAAACCTAAAGTTTCTGATGCCTTCAAAGAACGAGTAGAGAAGAAATACACGTTCGATGAAGATGTTGAAGAAATCTTTGGGGTTCTCTTAGCAAACGGCAAACTCACTTTGCCTGACCCTAAAAGACTGGGAGATTTTGGCAAAACCAACGATCCTCGGCATTGTCCATACCACCAGATTATCTTGCATTCTCTCAATCAATGTTTCATTGTGAGAGAGAAAATCAACGAGATGTGGAAAAATGGAGGTGATAAGAAGAATTCAAACATCCCAAGAGTTGGTCCCTTACCCAACACTAGACGAACAACCCATATGGGTGCATCCCGATCTCCTTGAAGATGAAAACTGGGAGGTTACCAAAACAAAGTCGACAGCTCAACAGCGAAGGCAAGCCAGGAGGCAACTCCGCAAGCTCAAATAGCAGGAGAAAGCTCAACAAAAACAAGAAGTCCCTGAAAAGGCAGAGACCTCCTCTACCATTTCACTAGGGGCAACAGAAGAGTCCCTTCCCAAGACTTCAAAGGCAGTAAGAAAATCCACTCTTAGTGATTTTTTGCCACCTTATTACAGAAATGAGACTACACAGGAGGCATCATACTCTTGCAATTCGGTAATCGGATTCTCCATGGATGGTTATTAGTCTAGTGACACCGACAAGTGGGAGGAATCCCTTGAAACAGGGGAATACTTCTCCGATGAAGAATGGGTTCCTAAACCTTACCTCATACCAGTAATTTGGTATAACCCCTTACCGCCACAAGGATCCTGGTCTGACGATGAAAAGGATCGAGAGGCTATTCAAGAAAATGTTGTTGATCCAGCACACGCAAATGCTCCAATGGAACCCAACAATGTTGAACCACAAGGAGCAGATGAAGAAGAAGATTTGGCTCCCATGCCTGATCTTGAAGAACATGTAGGCATCTTGCAACATCTTTCCATAGAGTAAGAGCAAGATCGCATTAGTCAGCTTCGTCGCAATCAAAATCCAGAACCAAAAGTCTTTGAAAATCTACAAGTACCTCCTATGGTAATTCCTGGAAAGAAAGAAACCTGCTGAATTGATGATCATCTTACATCCGAGAATGAGTCTGAATCCCAACAGTCCATTATGGAAATGACTCCTATCGGAGCAACCTGCAATGTGATTGCTCGAGATGATAATTCCTCTGAAGTCTCATCTGCGAAGACACATACTCTCAGACCACATCTGGTAGTATATCTTTTGGGGCTACATCTTCTCAAGTGACTTCTACTGAGATATCACCTTCTCAGGCTTCGTCTCTTGAAACTATGACATTGGAACTCATGCCTTTTCCGACTGATCACCTTGAAGAAGCTCCAGTCAATGAAGTCTTCTTCAAAGAAAACCCTGTCAACTGGTCCTAGATTCTCGACCTCATATGTGATGTTTGGACCGATAAATTACTCAATAAGGAAGAAAAGTTGCTAGATACTGTTCATGACTTGTTCCCGAAAAATGCTCCATGCAATGCAATCACTGAGGATGGCAATACTGACGCAGAAACGTCTTCAGTAAATGAGAAGGATCAACCCCTTGATCCCAAGGGTGATCTTCCAAATGATTAACCTTCTCCAGAAGCTCTTGAAGTTGGTAGACGTACCGGCTCTGGCCGGAATTACCATAAAAATTACAACCAACCTTCTTCGTCTTAAGTAAATCCTTCGGGAAAACAAGTTGTAAACGCCCCAAGTGGCAACAATAATGAAAATGCAGGCCCCAAGAAGACTTTCAAGTATGACTTGATTGAGCACTTCAAACACATACATGCACAACTGCACATTCTTGACTTATTACGAATATCTCCACTCACTTGTGATAACCTCATTTTATAACTGCAAATGTTGAATGCGGATGTCAACAAACATGCCCCACATGTCCTACAAATTTAAATGGACTATAGGGTCAAAAAATCAGATATTTCCTCAAAGGGAGAAAAGAAGAAAACTAAGGGATCCTACATTGAATGCCTCTCTATTCAAAAAGCAGCAAGTGCAACCATTGCCTTCGATAAGGAAGACCTCCTGTTGGGCAAGACAAAGCACAACCGACCTTTATACTTCACAGGATACATCAAAGAGATGCCAATATACAGAGTCTATATTGACCCAGGTTTAGCACTCAACCTCATCTTTACTTCGGCACTCGAAGAGCTGGGTATCCCACCTAGTAAGTTGAGTCACACATCTGTATCCGTCTTTGGATACGATGGGAGCACTCAAAGGCTTATCTGCAAAATCAGGTTCAAGTTGCAAATCGGTGATCTTATCTCTGAAGTCACTGTGTATGCAATAAAGACCCTGTCATGCTACAACATCCTTCTCGGACGCCCCTAGATACACGAGAATGGTGTCGTCCCTTCAACTCTACATCAGTGCATCAAGTTCGTTAGCAACGATGGCTTGATACATCGAGTGTTTGCAGATAGAAAGCCTTTCAAAGGCAAAGAAGTTCCTTTTACAGACTCTTATATGTACAAAGACAAAAAAGAAGAGGAGGAGGAAATAACATCCTTTACCGAAAATCTCCAGAAAGATAAAGGCATGGCTCCTCAGCAATCACCGAAAGAGAGCAAACCTTCCGGCAAATCCGAAGAGAGCAATCAAAAATGTTCTCAGTGTATTCAAGCCAATCATCTGCAGCAAGGGGATCTTCATGTCTGGTGAATTCCTTGGGGCCTCTCTTTTTGAACCGTTCATACAAGTCATTAGGGTCATTCCCTCTAGTGTTAAAGAGAATTTGAGTACCCAGTGGTGGGGCTTGTATCGGTTCTGGTCTCCTTTCCAAGACCTCGAATAATTGTCTTTGCACTTGGGCCATTTCTCTAGCATGGTCCTCATCCTTTTTGGCCATTTGCTCTTGCAATATGGCTTGGCTCTCGTTAACTTGACATTGCTGATCAAGCATGACTTACATCATTTGCTGGAACTAATTTTGCATATTTGGATTAGGGGTACCGTTTTCAAGTGGCCCCACGTATTCACTATTGCTTGCGGTGAGATTGTCTTTTACGGGTCTCTTGCGAGGTGGCATATCACTACAAAACAAATTGTTAGTACATAAAAATCAAGCAAGGGTCACACATTGCTCACATGAATCTAACTAACGAAAAGTCTAATGAATCCTCGCCCCGTCCTTAAGATTTCTAGTTTCTTTTAATTGCCTGAAACACATCTCGCTCAGATACCAGTCTGTAGCGACCCCGGACCGAGATCCGGACCCGCGAATAATAATAAACGTATGAACACACTCATTGAAATTCCCACAAGTTTCAGCGGTGAGGATTTCACACACACTCACAATTCATACACTTTGGTGCGGAAGCGTGTAGCAAACTAAATTCGTAATCCATTCCACATTTCAAAACTGATAAAACACATATATATGTAACATGATGTCAGAGTGAGCAATGACTCCATTGGCATTCCCAAAATATAAGGTTAGAAGTTTATATAAAATGTAAGTTCGTTAAACATCCCCAAAAATAATGACCAACAAAGGTCAATACAACCAAAAGAGTATTCCTCCAGAATGTGTCAATCTAAACTACCAAAATGTATGCATCTCAAAGCTCGACCCAATGTCTAGATGACATTCTCAGCTTGCCATTCAATCACACGTTGCAGCTCACCGGCCGCCTCCTCCGGCTCCTCCTCAAAGGCAACGGGGTCAGGACCTGAGTACCACAAAAATGGGTCAGACACGACGGTCTGACAGGTGGGTGAATAAATATACCAATAAAGAAAGCACAAAGCATATTTTAGAAACATATTGAAAATCTAACGAAGTAATCATTTTACATGAAACCGGATGCATTCTTTGTTTAAAGTACTTATGCAATATAAAACATGTAGGGTAATCGAGGAACAGAAACTGACAAGATGGCAACCACACGTAAGCTAAATCCTCCATCACTAATGTGATGAGAGGACACTAAGAGCGTTGGTCTCGGACATTTGAAGTAACGAGAAACAACTATATCTATATACATATACTGAGCAAAACCACGGCCGCGGAATCGGGTGACAAAACAGAATTCAGACTCAGACTGCAGCTGACAGAAGTTAAAGGGGGACTCCAAGTTTGTGAATCAAACCAACAGGGTCGTCTAAGCTTAGTGGTGCCGACTCATAGGTCAAAACGCATTCAAAACATATACATATCTAAAGAGGTGAGTAACACCCAAAACAGACTGAACAAAAAGGGCTCGTGAGCACATTTATCATAATAGTGTCTTATCAAAATGCGTAAAGCTGACAAAAGTTCATAATACGAATTTCAGTAGCCAAAAGTGGCATTTGTATTAACACAAGACGACTGTCTGAAACAAATGAAATTGAAATAAAAACTAACTCGATGGATCTCTGCATAAATCCGGACCATGTATCGAGGTTTCAGGATTTGAACAATATGTATAAGACTCACGTATGTCGGTTTGGTCATTCACTTGGTACTCAGCAAGATTTGGTGACATTCCGAGATTCCTGTACAATTGATAAGTCCCAAAATACTCAATACATCTCCAAAATGAAATACTTTCTAAATCAAACTCCTTATTTCATCCCCTAGGTCTTCCCAAGGCTTTAGTACATTAAATCAATCCAACTAAACCTTAAAACATCGTTCTTGAAAACACTAGGAAAGACCTAGGAATTTCTGCATAGTTTGCTCAAGCGGACAAGGGGTTCGCTCGAGCGAAGGGCTTTCTGGAAGAATTCGCTCGAGCGGACAAGGGTTTGCTCGAGCGAAGGGTTTTCTGGAAGAATTCGCTCGAGCGGACAAGGGTTCGCTTGAGTGAACTAATCCGAGTCAGGAAGGTTTGAGTGAAGGGAAAAGTGGCTCAAGCGATTAAGTCTCTGGAAAGGGGTCGCTCGAGCGTACAATGAATCGCTCGAGCGAACTAGCTTCTGGGAGGTTGGCTCGGGCTTGCCAACGGGGTTTGCTCGAGCGAACCATGTTCTATAAGGGGTTCACTCCAGCGAATGTGGGTTCGCTCGAGCGAACTGCTTCAGAACTTGCAATTCTGTGCAGTCCGAGTTCCCTTATTTTCCACCTCTCAAACCTCCTTTGCAACCATACTTTTCCCAACCATTTACTTCCCTTTTTACCTTCCAACAACCATATTTATTCCTCCAACAACCATACACTAAAACTTACAATTCCCATTAAATTCCAACCCCATTCAATGCAAGAAATAACCATCATTAATGGAGAACCATAAATGACAAAATTAAAAATTCTAATACACAAATCTTAAGAAAGCAAAAGCTCAACCATATGCACATTTCTAAAGCATTACAAACCATAGGAAACAAAAGAGAGATGAATAGTAAAAATCCACATTTTCCCATAAAACAAGAAAGCATTCAAATCAACCCATTCATCCACTTACCTTGGTTCCAAAATACCTAGTCAAGCTCTTAATCACCTCTCTTAAGCCAAAACACCAAGCTACACAAAAACCCCCAAAATACACTCATTACAAACCCTAAAATGGTCAAACCATGAAATAGAATGAGAGAGCTCCTAATAATGAAGATGGGGCTCCTCTAAGACAAGAAGAACACTAATCTAGGAGATGGAGAGAATCACTTACATGGAAGACCTTCAAATAGTAAAAGCTAGATCAAAGAGTGCTCTAGAATGGGTGGATTTCTCTACAAGTTGCATCAATGGAGAGCTTTCAATGAGGGGAAGAAAATGGTGATCTTCATTCTCCTGTTAGCAATAGTTGGGAGTGAGTTTGGAGATGAAGAAGCAAGAAGAAGAGCAAGGAACCCTAGGGCAGCTGGAATTTTTCTCTCCTTCACAATAAGGTAGCTAGAAGAAGAAGAAGAATGAGAAGGCTCTCCTTATATAGAAAACATGGATGGGCCCCACACTTAACCAACTAATTGGGCAACACATGGGTTTCCGGGCCTCGGATGGGTTCGACGAATAAGGAAGAATTGTTCGCCGAAATTTCTAGTTTACAAAAAGTATATATTTCGCAGGTTTCGGAGACATTGAAAATAGTGCCCAGATTTTGTGCAAAAAGACTGTTTTACGCCTATTATGATTAACATGGGGTTTCGAAGTCTCAAACGGAAACGGAGTGAATACGAAAGTTGTAGAAAATGATAAAATAAGTCAAACGGGGCAAAAATACAGATTTCTAGAATTATCAGATAAAGCCCAAAGTCACTTAAAACACAATAAAGGAAGCCCCAAAGGGTCCTACTAAATCAAAAGGTCCTAAAAATGGTCCAAAGCTATGTAAAAGCTACTCTAATCCAATCTTAACCAAAATCCACTAATCTCACTTATAACTAAAGCACGTCTTAATTAGCACAAATCAGAAACTCTTGGGTCGAGGTCTTACAAATAGAGAAAGAGAGAAAGAAGAAATGAGGACGGGCTATCTTTGGCTTTTATTAGGTTTAGGCTTGGGCCAAATCTCAAAAAGGTCCTTGGTCGCACTAATGATGTCCGAAAGGGGTTTTCTGTGTGTCGGATCGCAATGTAACAGAAGGGAAAAGTTCATGAATTAATAAAATCTACCTGATGCACCCAAACTCACAAAAACTTGAAATCTTGAAAAAAACCCCTAGAAACTTCCCAAATTTTCAAACCACCCCCTATTGTACTCGAACGAACTCGGAACCGCGCTAAACTTCGTACGCGTGACTCACACTCCAAACTTGACTAGCTTAGACTCTAAACATGCTTAATTAGCTAAAATACAATTTAATTATAGTAATATGACATTAGGGGTCGGGATCTTACATTGAGCTCACTTTCTATTTTATAATGAAGCCGAGTTTCTTTGTAATTAAGATTTTCTTTTTTGGCATTACTATTTGAGTTGTACTAGGAGTGAGACTTTCCAGTTGTGGTATATAATTAAAGAACCCTAGTGTGTGATAGCTTGGAGAGAGCATGCGTATCATTGTAGAGTAAATGCTCTTGGAGTTTTAGAGGTTGAGTACTAGTGTTGTGTATGTGAAAGAGAGAGATAAATTTTGTAATGTTCTCTTATTATCCATGAAGAAGCAAGCCTCAATTACTATCCCGCGAACGTAGGCAATTAGCCAAACCATGCAAATCTTTATGTCTCTTTTGCTTGATTTATTCTTTTCATTGATATTTATTTTAGATCTTGTGCATCTCCACTGTCTGGATTTCCTTAAAATACATTAGAGCAAGTTTAGGAATGTTAACCGGATACCTTTATTCAATCAAATAAAGATAGAGAAGTAATCTTATGAGGACAACTTTAGATATGTAAAAGGGATCTCGTATAATATATAAGGAAGGTGCTCCTATGAAAGGCACTCTCACCAACTTGATAAAATATGGGTGGGGGCCCTCACTTCCATATCCACTCTCACCAACTTAAATGCAAGGACCCCCAACTTAAATGTGAGGGCCCCCACCCATCTTTCACCAAATTGGTGAGAGCACCTCCCAATATATAAATATATTTGACATACATTATAATTAATTCGAATAGATATTTCAAATATGAAATCCAACAAATGGGATCATGAAAAAACGATAAAATATCTAAAAATGTGATGTGCCCACTGAATGATTTTAATATATTTGAAGATAAAATTTACTATAGATTCTTTTTCTAAAAAAACATCCTTTAACTTTTTTGTACATCGATCAAATTATTCGTTGTTGGCCTAAATGGGAAACGGCCAAAACTCATGCTACTTTAGTACCTATCATTTGAAGTATTTTCTTCTTTTAAAAAAAATATATCAAGGTGGAACAAAATCTCGTTAGTTTATTCCATATATCAAGAGGGAACAAAATTTCGTTAGTTTATTCTATATTTCTTTCCATTTAAAGTTATATACAAGATGCCGATTCTTGAGGATATGATAATTAAACTTGAATGCTTTTACTATGTTTTTTTATTTTTTATTTTATATGTTTTCAGCCCAATAATATCTTAAGAAAGCCTCCAATTTTAGTTTTAAAAAAATATTGCATTAATTATCCTATATTTAATGAATTTGGCCATTTAAATAAAACTTAAAGATTTCCAAACATGTTAATTTATAATGGGGCGCGGGCTTTTTGTGCTAGCAATATATGAAGATATTTGAGTTTTTAAAAGATATGTGAAGATTTAACATTCTTCAATGTCCAGTTAATGGAAATGATATGAAGTTTTTTAATTTGTAATCTGTATTGGGACCGCAATATTTGAGCCTTATGACGTAAATGTTGTTTAAATGTCGTTACTCAGTCTTCTCTCAATTCATGGTTGTTCTTGAGAGTCATGAATTGAGAAACCAATGCTTTTAGAAGAGAAACAATAGACGGTATAGACATTCAAAGCTATTGTGCAATGTGATTAAATAACTTTAGCTCTTAATTTTGTTTTCGTTTGGTAGCCATATAAATGTCATCAAAGAAAAATCATCAATCTTGCCTCATTAAATTAGTCTCAAAGTGTCATATGAGTTCCCACGGGAGGGTGTGTGTTGTTCCATCCACCACATAGATGGAAGGTATATCAAATATGGACACAATCTTTTCACTTCCTATGGATGCCAATTTGAACATCTTATTTTCTTGTCGTCAGGGAATTCTATAACTTTATGGGGAAGATTCTAACTTCCTCTTGAATTGCATAACATTTGGCACACTAAAGAACTAGTGTAACATACAATTTTTTTATTTTTTTATTTTTTATGGATGGGTGAGTCCCTTGTGATAACCTGCCTACCTAAGGATATATCCCTGAATAGCTGTGTGAGATGAGACCCCCTTAACCATTTAGGTGTCTCTTATTTCTAACATAATAATTATTGTTTAAGGGCCAAATGTAATCTACTCCCCTTATAAAAAGGAAGAAGTGTCCAGCTTCCTCCTGCTTAACTTCTCTACACACCGGACCCACTTAGTTGCAGTGTCAATATGTATTTGGCTGGCAAGGGCCATCTGTAGAGTTCCTCTCTACATATGCTAGAGGAGAAATTAGAATAAATCAACACTTCTAGCACGTCCCCCGAACCCGATTAGAGAATAAACCGGATCCGAAGAGTGAAATTTATGGCTAATTAAAATTTTTGCCCTTTAGGCCCAAGGATCGTAAGTCTGCTGTGAGGATATTGCATTTCAAACCTCAAGTAATATAAGAATTGCGGAATTCATAGAATTTGAGGCATATTGAATAGAAAAACAAATGAAAAATAAATCTCAGTAATAATTAATATTGCATTAAGAAAATGTAAAACTGAACTAAGAGGTTAAATTATTAATAATGGTCATCCTAATATCCAAGATCATTTAAAAGAACACAAAGTCCTTGAAAGAAAGGTCCAATGAAGAATAATAAGGAATGAATATAATTCTAATGAGTCCCAATGAGTCTCTCTTGTGCCGGGAATGATGACGCTACTCTACTTCATCGGCATGCCATTTTCGCTCCTCCTTTACTGGTTGGAGATACCAGAGGATCTCTTCATCTGCCTACTCCTCATAGTAGTCGCCTGAGGTGTCTGCATACTAAAGAACAAAGTCAACGACATGTTGAGCAATAGATAAGCAACATATAATAAACATGGTATGCATCAAGTATAAGAATAATGACAAGTGTATAATCATGAGGATACGAGGAAATGAAGCTAGGCATAAAGCATGAATAATAATCATCGGAAACAATAACAAGAAATCCTAACATCAACTAGCAATAACCACTATCCATGCAATGCAATGCAAGAATCAAGAGGGAAACTCCGGGGATGTCCTAGCCACCTCACGGGGTATCAGTAACAATCCAATCCAGACTACTGATACTAAAGTCCGGCTCCAGGGGGATCCTAGCACTTGGTCCCGGGAATAGCAACATGGTCTTAGCCCTCTCCCACTTATTCAACGCCATAGACGCCGTCCAAAGCCGACTTACCACCCCGATGTCTTAGTAGCCAGCCCATCAATAAAACCCCAAATTGCAGTTGGCCATGATCATGATATGCAAACCTTTCCACAGTGAATCCCACTGTAGTCGGGTAATAGTAGTGAAGTGGTGTTAACACGAGGAAACTAAGACAAGCAAGTCTGGATAGTTCAATGTACAAGACATGCTCATAGGGATTGTCTCATTTAAGCCAAATACAAGACAAGTTCAACCACATGATAATCCCTTGTGTGCTAGCCAGTCATGTTTATCAGATACATTACACACGGTTCCTATTGTACACCCTAAGTCAGGTTCATGTCCTAGTCCTACAAAGATTTATGTTTCATAATTAGTCAGGTGTTTTATGCCAAGAGTGTGGACAAGGAATAATAACAACGAATATAATTCATAAGTCAAGGAGGAATTACAATCAAAACCTAGGCAAGTGGTGCCATCCCTGTACCCCACATGTTCTAATGGAATACGTGCGGAAATTGGATCTACCATGCTTCTAAGGAAATTCCATGGTGTACAGTCATGTTAAGGATTGATTGATTTAGTTCCATAAGCATTCGGTTACACTATGCGTAATACACGAAAACCTAGAAAACCCCTCAAAGCACACCAAACCACGTGCTTTGATTCCAATCCTCGTTAATGGTCATGTGAGAATAGGTTCATGTGTTCTAACATCTAAGGCCCAAACCTAGGTTAAAAGTCTCCTTTTTAACAAAACGAGATCTAGATCATTAATCCGAGTGATTACATTACTTCCCAATCTCTGATCGTTATAAAACTTATACCATTGGATTCTACGTCTCAAGGGATTTCCAACGATATATTACACGTAGAAATGCAACGAGCGGATTAAAAGTTGCAAGTGTCCGAAGTTGCCAAGTTCTGTTACAGTAATTACCCCCTGATTGATCGGACAGTGCCCAACTGTAGTTAACTGAGACATGTCCTCTGTCCAATCAATTGCACAGTGCATCTGATCCATTGGACAGCGAACTGTAATCCCGAAATTGGGTTTTCTGCATCTTCTTCCCCAGGCCATTCAATGGTAAACATGCAGAAAACGAGCATCCATGCTTCCCATCCATTGCACACATCACAAATCATGCATTCTAGCATATTAAAGACATCTAAACATACCAATTAAGAATTAATCCATCCCATTCCAAAACCTAATCTAGCATTTTAAAACCCAAATCAAAATCAGAAACAAACTTGGCATTTGGGTATTCTAGCATTTGATCAATATCAATCAATAAAATAGTACATTCATGTTAAATCATAAATTACGTATCTACTTGCCTCAACCAAGAAGAAGATGAAAATTGGAGAAAATGGGAGGAGAGCTCTTCTACCATGAAAACTACAATCTAACCCAATTCAACACAACCTAAAATGTAAAGGAGAATGAAAGGAAGAAAAGATCAAGAACAACCTAAATCTAAACAAAAGAGAAGCTGAGGGTAAAAGAAAGCTTACCAAACTGATAGCAACGGAAAGAGGAGATCGAGAGGATGAAGATGAATGGTTCGGATCTTCGAGGATGACCTCTCCTGGTAGATTTCTGGCTTGAGAAGAGGAAGAAGAAGAAGAAGGGCTGCTGAAATCTTCGTTGCAGAGAATGAATAAGAGATTAGGGTTAATCCTTGCTTAAGGAGAAGAGAGGGGGAAAAAGACCAGTTTGCCTTTAAGTGTGTCCGGTGAAGGAATAGACCACATGAAGGGTTTCTGATCGTTGGATCACAACGAGCCAAGAGACAAAAATGATTAGTGCAATGAGACCTTTCCAACGAGCCCAAAATCACGGCGATTGAAATTTTTTAGAAAAACACTTAATTTTCCCTAAATTGCAAACTACTCCCTGCTAGGGTCAAACGCGCTCAAAATCGTACAAAACTTTGCAGACACTATTCTAACACTAAAAGAAACTCGCTCATGATTTAAACCCACCTAAATATCTAATGATACAATTAATTATAATAATTACAAAATAAACAGGTCAACAGGCCTGCTAATGGGCCTAGCTGACCTAGTAAGGTCATGACCTTACAACTTCTCTTGGACCCACTTAGTTGCATGTTGCCAAATCGTAATTGATGATTAGGCCCTACTTGGATGCATACTTGCTAAATCATATTTATACAAATGCATGCTTGTAGGGCAGAGGGATGGATTAGATGACATACTTGTCATTGCCAGATCATGCTTGATGATTGGGGCCCACTTAGAAGCATGCTTACAAAATGGAGGGATAGACATAAGGTGTTTAATTTTTACTTTTCTCCTGGTGCTCACTTAGATGCATGTTTGCCACATGGAGGGAACTAAGACTTTGTTATCCCTACAATAATCTTGCAATGATATTTACACTTATTCAAATTTTGGAATTGAAACTAATAAACCAACAATATTGATGGCTGGACTATATCAATAATTTTAGTGTGACTTTCTTGAGGAATGCATATAGGTTGTACAAATTGTGTCATCTTAAAGTGGTTTTAAAATCTCAATTTTTTTCTTGGTATAAAAAAAATCTTAATTTATTTTCTGTGCTTCTATTATGCTTCAAACTTCAAACTTTGCGGCTGATTTCTTGGATGAAGCTTGAACATGTTTTTGCATATTACTCATTAGTAATTGATTCTAGGGAGACTAAGGATTCTTTAAAATGTACATAGCATTCTTGACATGTAATACAATTACAGATAAAAGAGGTTTACTACACTTTCTTCAAAATATTATTCAAATTAAGTGGCCTTGTCGTCTGTACAGGGTGTAGAGGTTAGATCCCAAAGAAATTCTTAATATATTGTTCTTGATAAAAAAAATGATTAGATTGTGTTCTACTTCTGCCTTAATTTCCCACTTCATTATGATTGGAACTGTTGAGTAGCAGTGTCGAGAAAATATATATAATATTTATTTATTTTGAATAGTCACAGATAATTTTCATTAAAAAAGACCGAAAGAATACAGAATACTAAGATCCACCTTAAACAGTGATAGATCTTAGGCACCAATTGAGATTTTTGATCTATAGTAGAAATAAATAGAATTGACAACTAACATTAATTGTAGGAAACGTGAGCAAGCATTAGGATGGAGCTCATTTGACCATGAATTCCAAGTATGTTCAATTCCTATGTACTCCAATAATAATTCAAACAAATAGGCCCAAATGTTTATCTAGATAAGGCCAATCACCCTTTCCTTTGGCAATCCTACAATTAGACAGATCCCTTGTAGTTGTGTCACTTCCTTACCCAAGCCACTAATCCAGCCCTCAATAAAACCCATTAAATTTTTGACTTTGCTAAAGGGTAAAATATATTAGAAAAGAAGAGGGGAAGCATGGGTAGAAAGCCCCCAAAGCCAAAAGGCTACACAAAAAGGAACCATTGGAACATTATAAAAGAATAGCAGGCTTTTAGGGCATGCCCAAAAACACCAAAATGGGATGGTGATAGATTTGAACCTTTACAGTAGCGAGGGATAAGATCATACCTCTAATTTTGTCCACAAAAATCACCTTAGCATGCTCTATAGTAGACTTCGGGCCATTGTGCTTGGAGTCATTGCGAAGAAGCCAAAAGATGGAGATGGCATAGAAGAAGACCTCAGTAGCCAATTGTCTTCCAGAGACATTTCCTCCTAAAGAAATAGCTTCCCAAATGGCAGCAGCAGAGGTAGGAGCCGGTTTGGTAGACCCGCAAGGGGCAAGAAGCCATGACCACAGGGCGTTAGCCAGGCTAAAGGAAAAGAAGAAGTGGTAGTCGGATTCTTCACTCATGTGGCAATTGTGGCATCTTAGGCCATGATACAACCCCTGTTTTTTTACCGTAAAATATGTAAGGGTTTTCTGATGGAGAAGACGCCAAGAGAAAGCCACCAGCCTAGGATTGACGTACTTGTTCCATATAAGGCCCATCCATGGGAGACCAACAGTTGAAGTTCTGAGGAGATGCCATGTAGTTTTGAGAGTAAGGATGCCAGAAGAGGAGTCAATCCAGGAAAGAGTATCAAGGGAGTAACTGTCAGCAAACATGATGTCATTTGTGGAGTGAAGCTGAAAGTCCCTGAGATCAGCTGGCAGGTTTTGAGGAATACTTTAAGAGTTCCCTTGGATGATGTCAATAACTCTGTCCATACAAGAAAACTGAATTGAAGGAAATCTAGAAGAAGCTGAATGGTGATCAACCAAGTGGTCATACCAAAGGCTGATTGATAGCCCATTACCCACCATCCACTTACTGCCTGGCTACAGAAAAGGAGACAAAGAGCTCAGCCTTTTCCAAATGCAAGAGCCACCTTTAGGGTTGCCTGAGAACCAAATGGAGGAGTCCTTAAAGTACCTTGCTCAAAACCAGCCAGCCCACATTGAGTCCACAGTAGCTGTAGCCCAACCCAATTTAAGCAGGCAAGCCTCGTTGAACTCTTTCATCCTCCGCAAACCAAAACCCTCCCTCATTTTTTGATAAGCAAACTGTCTCCCACTTAACAAAGTTGGTCTTAGTTCTGTCTGGAGAAGCCGACCATAGAAAGTTCCTCATCTATCTCTCATTTGAAAGGCAAGTTTTGCTGGGGATGGGGGTTACCATAGAGATGTGGAGAGGGATGGATGGGAGAACATATTTTACCAAAGCAAGTCTGCTAATGAAGGAGAGACATTTGAGCTTCCAACCAGCAAGCCTAGACTTGATGGAATCTAAGATCTTATCAAAGAGACCATGCTTGAGGTTGCCAAAGAAAAGCGGGACACCAAGGTAAGAAAAAGGGATAGTAGCCTTTTAGGGATGGACAGGAAATCCGCTATCAAGTTAGCTTTTCTGACTATGACCTTACCCACAAAAAGCTGCCTCTTTTGGACATAGAAAAACTGCCCAGAGGAGTCTTGGTATAGGTTGAGAAGGCTTTGAAGGCTTCTTAGGCTTCTTTTGGAAGCCTTTAAAAAGACCAGGACGTCATCATCATATAAGAGGTGACAAGGAGACGATTGAACGGAAGAAATTGGAACAATTTTACCCCCTTATTTGAGGAGATCCATATTCAGGCACATAATCTCTTCCGCAAAGATGAACGGATATGGGGATAGAGGGTCACCTAACCTCAAGCCACAGAAAGAACCGAGGAAAACCACAAGGGCTTCTATTAATAAGAATTGAACATCTACCTGTGTAGACCAACTCTCAAATTAGGTTGATCTAATCCAAGGAGAAGTTGAAAAACTACAGGGCCTTGAAGAGGAAATTCCATTATACCTTATAAAATGCCTTGGAAATATCCAATTTCAAGCAAACCGAACCACCACTGACTTCAGATTTCAACTTTTGGCAAAGATCATGAGCAAGAACCACATGATGATGGACGAATCTCCCTCTAGTAAAGGCTGCTTGGTGTTTCGAAATGTGGAGAGGGAGGATGTCCGAAAGCCTTTTCACCAAGAGTTTTGAGATAATTTTATATGAAAAATTCAAGAAGGTAATTGGACGAAAGTCTACAAAAGAGACCGAAGACTTCTTTTTAGGGATGAGAGTAGGAAGTAAGCATTTGTAGCTCTCCAGAGCTTGTCTGTGGAGAAGAAATGAGTGACTGCTGAGATCACATCCTAACCTACAACATGCCAACAGCTGGTGAAAAAAACCCCAGAAAAACCATCCGGCCCTGGCGAATTATTCCTCTTTAGATGGAAGACTACATCATGAATCTTTTCAGCTATGGGGACTGCAGTTAGACTCAAATTTTGCTCAGCAGAGACTGAAGGCCCTGCTAGGTTGAAAAGAGCTTTGGAGGGACTAATAGAGGAAGACTACATTAACCTTGAGAAATAGACCACTACTTGGTCTCTTATTTGATATTCATTCCTCTACAAAGATCAAGTTGTCCACTTAGATCCTATCAATGCGGTTGAAGATACCCCTGGACTTTGCAGACTCATGGAAGAACTTAGTGTTCCTATCTCCATCTTGGAGCCAACTGATTTTGGACCTTTGATTCCATACATCTGATTCAGCCTTTAGCCAATTTTGAAGAGCAAACTTGGTTGTGTTAAGCTCCGGAAGATTAGCTTCAGAGAGGTCAGCGTCATGGGCATGCTGGTAGGTCCAAACTGTGATATCAACTCCAAAGATCGTAACTTGGAGTTGCCCAAATGTGTCTCTGTTCTAGACCTTGAGGTTGTGCTTAAGGATTTTTAGTTTTTGGGCTAGGACAAACTGAGGGTTCCCGCTCTAGGTGACAGGCCAACTGGTCGCAACAACTTTGACAAAAGTAGCATGAGACAACCACATAGCTTCAAATTTGAAAGGAAGATTAGTGGCTGGAAGACGAGTTCTATGAGAGAGAAGGAGGGGACTGTGGTCAGAGCAGATTCTGGGGAGATGATTTATTACTAGATCTACAAAATTGTTCATCCAGACAGAATTGGAGAATGCCCGATCCAACCTAGCTGCCACATAGGCCTGGCCATGTCTGTTATTTTCCCAAGTAAATGAATTACCTTTGAACCCAAGATCGATCAAGCCTGTAGCCAAGACCATATCATTGAAGTCCTTGACAGAGACAGTAGGAGGACAGATACTGAATTTTTTTAAGGCCAGGAGGATGGCATTAAAATCTCCAATGACACACCAAGGAAAGGCAGTAGAAGAGGTAATGGCTAGATGGTTCCAAAGAGATCTTCTAGCTCGATAATCAGTCGAACCATAGACACAAATTATAAGGCAAGAAGAGGAGGAATATGAGTCAAAATTCTTAATGGTTATATGCTAGTTAGACAGATCAAGAAGAGAGAGTTTAAATTTGGAGGAATTTTTTAAAAACACCAAAGAGGGTTGTTTAAGTTGGAAAGGAAAGAACCAAACCCAAAGAAGTGCACTCCAATAGAATTGAAAGAGAAAAGAAGGAGTCATTGGCTTAAAAAGGAAAAGAAGGTCAGGGGAATTAACAGTTAAGAGATGATAAAGCATTTATTTGGTAGGGGAGTTACCTATGCCTCTACAATTCCAGTAGAGGGCTTTAATCATTGACAGAAAATTTGGAGGAAGGGCCTGAAGATAGCCTAGTTTTAGGGCTTGCTTTTGGAGGCTCCATATTCCTAGGTTTTCTCTTACCTTTAAGTTTGAAAAAGGAGAGATCTACTTCCAGAGTGGCAACCTAATTTGGAAGAGGAGAGTCTGGAGCTACTATTGAATGGTCCTGAGGGAGTTCTTGGGAAAGGACCTGGGGGAAGGACAAATTGGTGGAAGCATCTAAAAGAGGTTCAAGTAATTAATCATGAGCCTTAATAAGGTTTTTGGATAGGGATATAGATGAGGTTGGTTCAATCATGGAGCAATGTTCCAAAATAGAGAAGGGATTAGATAGGTCTACCACCGGAGCTGGAAGTTTCCCCAGGATGTTATGAATGATATCAGATGGGAGAGACAAGAAAGAACTAGCTTGGCTAGCCAACTTGGAATTGGCTGGGATAGTTTCACTAATTGCTCCTGAAGTAGCAACTGAGCCCTTCTCAACTGAAGCTTCAACAAAGGTAGGTCCGGTGTTAGCATCCTCAGCAGCGTTGGTTGATCTAGGCAATATGCCTGCATCCTCGACTTCCATTTTGGTAGCCTTGGAGAGGTCTCTGTCTCTAGAGAGTAATGAGACAGGGGTTGGCCACCTCCAAAGTCCAGGCTTAGCAGCGAGCTAACATTTTCTATCAGATGGCCTGCTGAAAGACATTCCGAATAGGGAATGTCCTCATATTGAATTTGCACTTTCCCCGTAACATCGCCATCCAAATCTGCCGATATAGACTTAGGGCTAGGGGTTGCCACATCCAGGTTAACCAAAATTCTGGCGTAGGAGAGAGTTCACTGAGTAGCATACTAAATTAATGGGTTGTATTTTATACAACCCATTAATTTAGTCTTACATTTGGCCCTGCTTTCCTTTTTAAGTTTTTTGTGACGGCTAACATTATGCACTTGAGTTTAGCTTGGTACAATATTTGTATTTTACTTAAAAATTCAACCTGAAATCGACCCAACCCAAATAATAACAATATCACATACCAACTCAATCCAAAACTAACATGTTAATTAAGGATTTTGGTTGACCCATCTACCTTTTAAGTTAAGAAAATCTCAACTTTATTAACAAATGTATCCATTTAGGCCGAACTTGTACATTACCCTCTATGCTCGACACGACATAAACTCTCATCCCGACTCATTGCCATTGATAATCGTAAATTCTATCTTGTAACATCCACTTCATAACCAATTAAACTAAAAAACAAGGGATGTTAATACATCAACCAAGGACCACCAATTTATAATACCTAATATACACAATGGATGAATCTACATCAAACATCACACTTATAAGGTATTTCAATCTAGTAATGTGAATCTGCCCATTTGAATATAATAAATATCAATGTTACATGTATAATTTTTTCTCATATTTATCTGGATACTGCACGTGCCTCGCACGTGTGGGGGCATCACTAGTATGGTAAACGGATGAAAAGATTCTTACAAGAGTTTCGGCTGCAGCCTCTTATTTGCGTGGTAAATACAAGACACATAATATATGATATGGATATGGCCTAGCATTCCACCATAACGAAAATTGGTTTCCTAGATTAGCTTTCCGTAAATAAATTAGACACATTAAATGCAACTAGCTCTTGATCAAATGAAAATGAAAGTTGATGGTAAATCTGAAATTAGTGAATAATTTCGTGAATGCTTTGAAACCATTCCCTTTAATGAAATAAAAAACACAATTTAATGATGACCATCTTTATATATATATATATATATATATATTTATATATATTCACAAAGGACCATGAACCTCTATAGCCAATGTAAAAGGAAGCTTTGATACCCTTTTTGAAATAAGACCCATTATAGAGCTTCTAAGGATCAATGACCCTAACAAATACTATATTAATACTTTGCGATTTAGCATTTGAAAACATATGGTTATTGGATGCTACCAGTTATTTAATCCAAAATTATGAAATAGATAATAAACATATAATAAGGGAAATCTTCAATTTTATCATCAATTTAATGTGCTTACATTAGATTATTATCAATTTCTATGAAATTGAGATTTTGTTGATTGCTAATCTATAAAACCTCTTGTGCTTGATGGAGCCAATAGATCCCTAAATCCATTGATGAGTTCAATTTGTTGAATAAGTCATATATTATATCTATCTATCAAACTCTATTTTATGTAATGAAACAATATAACTATTTGCCATTACATTAGAATTCTTGGCTAGCTAAGAGAGAAAGTAGTGGAAGAAAACTAGTTTTAGCAACTATGGCATTGTGGTAAATGAAAAGACTGTGGTAAATGAAAAGACTAAGGAGGTCTTTTAGGAGAAGTGTCCCAGGTTGGACCCACTTAGGAGAAATCTGTTTCCCACGCGCTTTGCCATACGTTATGGTTTACACAACAAAAAAACCGTAGCCGTATCATTACATTTTGGCCTCATTCCTGCATCCATATCATCTGTAACTAAATATGGCCACCTCTCAGAGCACACCTTCTATTAAATGCCTTCACATCTTTCTTTCTATTCACCTTCCTCTCCATCTTCCTTTCCCTCTTTAAGCAATCAAGTAACAACTCTTTAAAGTCCAGTTCCATGGCTGAAGGGGGACAAGGAGGAAGAGGACATAACAACCAGCCAGGGGAAATCCAATTAAGGGAACTTTCCAATTCAGAGAACAATGGTGGTGGCGACAACAAAAAGTCCGTGAAAAATCCCACCGAACCGAGGCCTAATAGCCTGCCAGCTAGCCTACAAGTTGGCGTTAAGCGCGATCGAAATGGGGTTTCAAAGAAATCCAATGGGAGTGATGGGAAGGAGTCTAAGGATGGTGAACAAGAGTATGAGACACATATATGGACTGAGAGAGAAAGGAGGAAGAAGATGAGGAGCATGTTCTCCAATCTTCATGCCCTGCTTCCTAAGCTTCCTCCCAAGGTAAATGAAATGAATTGTGCATTGCCTTTTTTTTAATATTTTACTTTTTATGTATTTTATGCTAAGGAATATGACTGACAGATGATGGTGATAGTTTCCTCGTGTACTTCTCTTTTCTGTTTTAATTGAGGCTTAAATGTGTAAAGCACTTAGTCTGGTATCTGCGCTCTTTTCTTTTTGGTTTTCCTTTCTTCTTTCTGTTGAGAATAGAACAAACAAAAAAAAAAATTACAAGAACATGTTTCTTTGTTTTCGATTCGATTTGATGCAAACTCTGCTTCTCTTGTTGGCAAGAGAAAGGAGCATTGTTTTGTAGAGGGTAGTTGGCTGGGTTTGATTTTTCTATTTGGAGACCAAAGGTTTAAAATGATAACTCTCTCTCTATCTATTTTTGTGTATTCAGGGTCGTTATAAATAAAATTTTTCCATAACATATTAAATTATAGATTTAATGATAATACGGTAAGAAAAAGCGGCACTGTATTGCAGTGGATCACCTGAACATGATTGTAGATTTATGATGGGTCTTTTCGTTCATCTGATGAAGTTGATAAATAAGAAGCCCAGTAATCCTTGGTGGGCCTTTTTGTCTGTATCGGACTGTTTAACATATCAAAAACAGAAATAGAACCACAGAGATTGTTCAGTGAGAAGGCCTTGAAATCGGAAATAGAACCACAGAGACTGTTCAGTGAGAAGGCCTTGAAATCGTAATCTCGTTTCATATTTTCTATAAGATTCTACCTATCCTTTCTGGGATGGCTTAAACATTGGACAATGGGCCTTACCTTTGAGATTGGTGGTTCATATACCCCACACTGTCTCCTTGATTAGACGATCCTATTCATCAATCAAAATCTACAAAACAGAATAATACATCAAATTTGGTAAAACCGTGGCATCTGATGAAAGAAAATATAAACCAAATGTTGTGTTATAAATTACTTACCACCGTAATATGAATCCAGGACATTGCATTGGATTATTCCTCTCATCATATCAATGATGTCTACCATCGCCTCCATGAAACCGTAGTAACTGGACAGGGTTACTGCTACGAGTTCTATATTCATCCCTATTTAGGGCTCAGCTCTTGCTCACTTGATAACCTTACATGTCACATTTAAGTTAAAGGTAACTCCAAGATTGTACTTGTATTTTATCAATGACCTTCCCAATTCGAGGCTGGAGACCAATGATGGTTTTATAGGTGTCACGCCTTGAGCCCAAGAACACGCGACTCCTGAGGCGCACCACGTGTCCGCATGGGGATTCGAGTTAAAGACTCATTGATCATTGATCCCCATGAATAGTTTCCCAAAGGATTTCACGTGTGAGGTCCTAATTTCCATAACAAAAGGTGCACATTTCAATTTCGTGTAAAACCTGTGTAACATAACCTGTTCAATTCTCAAATATGGTATCTACATTCATTCATCCACATTATATTTGAACCACAATTTAGAGCATAAACGGTCCTCAAGATAATATTAAAGTTCAAGGTCGAAGTTAGAGAAAGAGTAAGGAGTAGAAGAAGCATAAGAGTATTAAGTTTTACAACCCATAACAACAAGTCTAAATAACATCTAAAATCGTGGTCATCTAAGCCATAGGTCAGGGGTGATATGACAATAAGCACTCAACGCATACAAATGTCTAAAAACATCATCTGGGGTCCACTCAGCTAGCTGTTTTGAAATTTTCTCGTCCTCTTTTGTTAGAAAAGAGTTTCCGCCAGGAACCCTAGATATTGCATACAGATAAATGCGGAAATAACTTTAAACGAAGATGATCAAAGACCATACCTTTGAGATCTTTCTGATTTGATCTCGGTCTTTTTGATCTGATCTCGGTCTTGCAGCAGCCCGAAAATCTCAAGATCTTCTACTGTATTCTTCTATGCTCGAACTCGC
Source organism: Persea americana (assembly GCA_029852735.1). Taxonomy (NCBI): domain Eukaryota; kingdom Viridiplantae; phylum Streptophyta; class Magnoliopsida; order Laurales; family Lauraceae; genus Persea; species Persea americana. The sequence goes on along the minus strand of CM056813.1, from coordinate 18,467,080 downwards.
ACCAGGGAGTGGACCTTTTCTGTGAATTCTCTCTGCTCTCAAACAAGATTTTTCTTGTTATTGACCTAGAGAGCAATAGCGCATATTTATAGGCTACAATAGGGACCTTAAGAAGTAAATAAGGATAGACTCCTTATGGAAGCAAGAAACCCTAATTCGACCCAAATTAGAATCCTAGTTCCATAAATTACAATTCAGTCCACTAGAGAATTATAATTGCACTCCTGTCCTTATTCTCAAAATAATATTTCGAGCTTCATGTTATTAAATGCTTATTAATCTCCCCACCTTAAGGTTTCAGATATCCATCGATTAAATAATTATCGACATCTATATTTAATCGATATCTTTATAATTCCTTGAGACCTCACACTTAACTTATTTGATATGTCGGACACAAAGTCCACCTGCAGGGTTTGATATAATCAAAACTTAAAAGCTTCATCAAGGGAATATCATCAATCCCAATTACGGGACGTGGATTCCGTCAATAAACTAATATGCACCATACACATAGTGTAGTCATCCAATTTATTGAGATTATTGACCCATAAAAGATCTCACTCCTTTGTAAATCAAAATGGCAAACACTAAATGTATGTGCCTATTATTTATTTCAGGATTAAGAGTACAAGCACTCATAATAACCATTTGGATGTTAATCATCTTATATAGTCAGTATAAAGATAATAAATCCAAAAGTGGTCATGTTCAATACACACAAAGCCTACTAGCATAATGAATCGAAACTATACCGTTTCCCGTAGTCAAGACAAACCTGCTGAAACATCATGTTACAATTTTACCGATGGTGTGTCCAAGTCCATCTAGATTGTGAACAATAACTTATATTCTATAAGAACCAACAGATAAGTCCTCCGTGTATAAGTAGAACTCTACACACCAACTTGTCTACTTTATAGAATAAAAGACACACACATGCATAATCATAAATAATGCAACCATTTGCCCATACAAAATCTTATTTAGATGAAAAGACAAAATATACCAATTAATAAATTAGTCGAAGACAAATACATAAAAGTATGCTTTCAGTATAAATTTCTAACATCTTCAACCTCCTGGGCAACAGTGTCGGGTTCCTCACCTGTAACGCCAAGTGTAGAACCATTACGCATATAGTTAAACAAGATAGATAAATATAAAGCATAGCATCCAAGAAATAAATAACAAATACAATAAGGGTCATATGAGGTCTATAAACGTAGATTATGAATAAAGTAAACCGTGAATAAGCATGAACATAGGTATCACGGATAACAGGTGTACAAGTTTACTTAGAAGAGTTGGCAAGACCACATGAGCTATATTCTCCTCAGTGAGCATTAAACATGAATTAAGTGAGAGCATAGCATAGCATGCATAACATGGTGGTACCTGTTGTGATTTAGGGCCTAAGAACACCCAAGAGAATCAATCAAGTACACCACATAGGAGACAAGATTTACGTGGTTTGACTTTTGCCCTACGTCCATGGGAGAAGAAGATGAGAGTTTTTCACTATGCAACCAAGGAGTTACATCATAAAGGCTTTAGTCTTTAATTATAAAATCAGCCCCAAAACCATGGTACACCCAAAGCTGACCCATTCCTAATCCTAGTAGACCAAGGGCAATGCAGGGGCCCAGTCAACTGAGACTATCAATCTATGCACTCAATACTACTGGCTTTTATTGAGCCTTATAAGTCAACAATGCTCACAAAAGTCCAGCATTCCTATTTTCTAACCATACAACAAACCCTGTTTAGTCAACTTGCCCATTCCCCTCTCGTTGATATGCCTAAGTCGCATATGCCTTTACTTGGTAGTTTTCAAATCTGAATCTGAGGATGACACAGTTGTAATACCTGTAATTGTACTAACTTGAAGAAAGTAGAGGTAATTATGCTTCTGTCCCTTCATTACCATAAGAGCACCCTTAAATATTCTCATAACTCCACCTCGAGCTTTGTAAGTATAGGCATTGGAGTCAAACTTACCCAAGGAAATCAGATTTTTCTTCAATTTTGGGACATACTTGACATCTAACAAAGCTCTCACAATACCGTCATACATCTAAATTCAGATTGATCCTATACCAAAAACCTTACAGGCTACATTGTTTTCCAGAAGAACGTTACCACCATATACAGATTGATAATTGGTAAACCAATCTCTATAAGGGCAATATGATAGAGACAACTTGAATCAAGGATCCAATCATCTGCTGAACTGCCAATAGTAACCCTAAGAACTTATGCACCCTCAAAACTATCCTCTCCAACACCGGTAACATCTCTAGAATTAGATTTCTCCTTCTCTTTACGGTTTGGACAATCTTTTCTAAAACGGAATTCCTTGTGACAATGGAAGCACTTTAATTTCTCAATTTTTTTATTTTCACCTAAAGCGGCGTCTTCTATTTTTACCCTTTTTCTCTGTTCTGCCACGTACTAACAAACCCTCACCTGAATTATCATTTTCAACTACAACCCTTTTCTTCAACTCCTTAGAGTTTAAGGCTACTTCAACATCCTCCATGGATAGAGTTTCTCTACCATACATCATAGCATCAACAAAATAAACATATGAGAGTGGTAGCAAACATAACAACAAAATGTCTTGGTCCTCATCATCAATTTTAATATCTATGTTTTCTAAATCCATGAAAACTTTATTAAAAGTATCGAGATGGTTAGCAATAGCCGTACCTTTCTGCTACTGTAAAGTGAACAACCGTTTCTTCAAGTACAAGTGATTTGTGAGAGACTTTGTTATGTATAGGTTCTCCAAATTTTGTCATAAGCTAACTGCAGTTTTCTCCCAAGAAACCTTTCGCAATTCTTCTAGCAAAAAAATAGCAGAATTTGACTACACGCCTTTTCCAGCAACTCATCATTGTCTTTGTCTGACATGGTCTCTAAGAGGGCATTGTTACCCTTCAGTGCCATTTGAAGTCCATTCTGATCCAGCAAAGCATGCATCTTCATACGCTACAAAATGAAGTCATTTCTGCCATTGAATTTCTAAATCTCGATTTTTTTTGCCAGCGTACAAATTTGTTATTGCGTCGTAAAAATAAGTTTATGCATTCTGATCAATCAAACTCCTTTGACCATTGAAAAATCATTCTTCTACCATAATAGTGTAGATATGCTCATCATGAGTCCGTAGGTTTAAGCGGATCTTAGATCAGACTCCCTCCAAAACAAACTTCAGTCCTTGACCACGGTCAAAACGGACCTGACTGTACAGAACTGCTGATGGCAGTGCCCTTCTGCTGACAACTGGTGGGCTTTAACTGCAAACGGGTCCGTTTGAACTTGACTTGACCCTAACTTGGCCTGGCTTGAAGTAGAACCCAGACCCAAACAAGTCTTTTTCTTCGTTCTGTTTCAGAAACGCAGAAAACCTCTGCACTAATTTTCTTCTTCCTCTCTTTCAGTGAAAGAAATAGATCACAGCCCCCAGCAATCTTCATCTTCCTACCCCATGGAATGGCAGTGTCTACGTCGGCCGACGAAGGATGGTGCCCTTCAGATCCGGTCTGCTCCTTCTCTCTTCGAATCAATCGGCACTGTGGCGGGAATTCTCCTTTCCAAAGTCCGGTGGCAATGTGAACAACCGATTAGAGTAACACAGGTGACGTTGGGAAATCCGGGGAACCTTGTTTAATCACTGCTTCCTCCTCGCAGGCAACATATCCTTTATCTTCCTTCTCCACTAAAGAACAACAGCGGTGCAGTAGATTTGTTGCACTGTTCAGATCTAAACCAAGAGTCCGGGTCCTCTAATTCTTCACATGCAAAACCCACTCAATCCGGTCCCTCTCTGCCATTCTCAAATCATAGAGTGTGCTCAATTAAGATCAAGATCAAGATAAATTCCAATCTTGCTCTCAGGCAAAGTGCCAGACAACAGGGCCGAACACTTCTTCTCCGATAATAGCAACCCCAGAATCCAAGCACTCTGAGATCTGATCCGCCGGATCTCCGCTAATTACGCGCAATCCCAATCCTAGGAAAACCTTAGGTTGGTTTTGATACCAATATGATGTGATTTAGGGTCAAAGAACACGCAAGAGAATCAATCAAGTACACCACACAGGAGACAAGATCTACGTTGATCGGCTTTTGGCCTATGTCCATGGGAGAAAACGAGGAGCGTTTTTCGGCATGCAATCAGAGCCTTACATCACAAAGGCTTTAGCCTTTATTTATTATATCAGCCTAAAAACCTTGGTACACCCAAAATAGACCTGCTCATAATTTAAGTAGACCACGTGTCACATCCCCAAAAAAAAACTAGGGAATAACGTGAAATATAAGAATAAATATTCATTTTCCTATGTTTAATGCAACACAAACTCCCGAATATGGACCCACAAAATTTAGAAGCATGATGAGTCATAATAAAACATTTGCGGAAGCATCAAATCAATTGGTATCAATATTCAAGATCAAACCAACACATAACTCACTGAATATTTAAGGTTAAAGTTTCCAAATAAACTAAGCAACAACTAAATAAAATTATGTTCATTATGAATAATTTGGTACTAAAGTGGTCTCTATGAGGAAAGTCAATCCTGTGTGGACTCAGATGACTTCGTAGCCACCATCGGCACTCTACTCGGGTTCATTAACTGGCTCAAATGCTTAAAACGTTTGACCCTCCTCCATCTCGTCGGTAAGGTAGGGATCGGCACCTATGCACCAATAAATAAGGTAAACAGCAAGCCCGAAAACATAATTTATAAATAAAACACGAGATCAATGAGAGTAAAGATGGATAATGATCATACGAGAATAACATCGTGACAGTAATGAAAAGAACGTATAACCTAAATCCAACATACACAATAGAGCAATACAATAATCACACAGCAACAATACCACTGCTTTGGGTGGTCAGCCCTAATAAAGCGTGAAAACCCGTTCAAAGGCCGGCGGTCATAAACCGGTTCGTAATCGTATGCCGGATAAACCGGCTCAAATTCAATTCGAATATTACAATGTCCGCACACATCGGTGATCAGCCGTCTAATTACAACTGCAGTTGTTCGATTATGACCAAATCAATATACATATATATATATATATATACATTTTATAGTTGAATAAACCTAGTGACTTGTAATGCTCTGACACAGAAACCTAAGTCGAAGTGAAGGGCTGGTTGCACAATAATCTACAATTAATCCCGACAAATCGTTCGAATAAAACCTCTACAATATCTCAATCGATTACCAAGCCACATCACGGTCCATATCCAATCCGCATAGGGTATGCAGTTAATAGATCAACATCAATCTCAATCATGTATTCAAACCCGAAGGAATAATCACAAGCCAATCCTAAGGTCGAACATAAGGTCTCGTACCCAACAACCACAGGAACCTCTAAATAGATAAAAGATCAACACATCCCTTCTAAATCAATGATGCATGGACCCAATTAAGGGTTTTCCAATAAAGATAGGTTGAGCCCGAATCCACTAGGATTTTCCCGAGGTCATACGAGCACTAAACCCTATGTTAGTAATATACCGCGTGCCCGGACGGTAGTTACTCGGTCCAATGATCCAATTAATAAGGTCCAACAAAATATAATCTTAAAACATTAAAACATCAAAGATATCATATCAATTTGCGAATAATAGTAAGAAACAACAATCCTTAATTTATAGTCTTAAGAAAAACTAAGGATCCCATCCAAAACATTTTCCACATTCAAAATAAGTCAAAGGTCTAAGTTGGGTTTATAAAACAACCAGGGCCTATTTTTAATTTCTAAAAACTAATGGGTCAAAGTACTACTGCGATAGTACTTAAGCCTTGTTCACATAAAATTCTTCCTTCCAACACATCATCAGGTCATACCCACCGTCATTCCTTATACCTACTCTAGGTCTCCAACAACATGCCACGTGGAGGAGGCTTCCTTCTCCCAATTCAAGTTAGGTTAAAATCCTCTCTCATCTCCTTTCCACACAGAACCCACTTCAACATAATGGATTCACGCCTAATGCTGCAGGGAGTCTAGCATAGTGAGCCCCACGTATCAATTGCCCATGATCAACCTCACAAGTCTATGTCGCCCAGTCCTGTACAGCCGGATGTGCGGACTAGATCAGTGATCAGAATGTCCCGCGGTCCCCACAACCATCATATATCAAAGCGGTCCATCTTCCCCTCATTCACGTCTCCATTTGATCAAGTTACTGGATAATGGGCTAGTGTGTCCACTGCCTATGGGACCAACTCCTCTAGGGTCGCCCGTGGACACCCTCCGGATCCACGAACCAGATGCATCATGAAGTGGCCCACCCGGGTCCCACAGTCCCAAAACACATACAGTCCCTCACGGTTTCAGGTCCTCCCTGGGCTTGGGTGAATCAAGTTACAAAAGGCACTCACTGATCCCCTCAAAGTGATATATAGGGTTTCATGAGTCCAAGGGTATTAAGAAAGGATTTCAAACTGAAAATAAGGGTCGCCATGTCTGCCCAATTTGAAGAACATCATCAATATGCACGGTCTCATCTAGACAATAGAGAAATCTAACATTAAAGGTCTCATCGAAACAATAGAGAAATTGAACATGAGAGGCCATAAAAGGGTTTCTATATGCATCAACACACAAGTCAAGGGAGAACGCTAGTATTAAATCTACAAATTATGGTTAAGTACTTGCCTAAGGTTCACGATTGAGGGAGACGGTCTAGAATTCCTATTGCCAAGGCCCAAGTGATATCCCAGAGAAAAGTTGTAAGAGAGTGAGAGTTGCATGTGAAAATAAAAGAGTGTGGTGTTGTATAAATAGAAAATGGGAATATGACTTGTAATTTGACTTAAATTCTAAAAATAATAGAGTTTCAAAATAGATGAAAGTTTGGATTAGAAGAGAACAAGGGTTTTAATTAGAGAGGAATTATACTCACTAAACTGGGCCGGGTTACTATGGGTCAAGCCACCTATCCAACAAACTTAACTCACCAAACCTAAGCCTAACGTGGTCCCCACTTAGACTAATCACGTATTTAACTAAAATACAATCAATTACATAATAATAATAATAATAATAATAATAAAATAAATAATTTATATATAGATGTTTAAATAATCAAAACGTCACACCACGGGCAGTCCAGGGGCCCAGTCAACTGAGACTATCAACCTATGTACTCAATACTAGCAGCTTCTATTGAGCCATATAAGTCAACAATACCACTAGGAGAAATAGGGCCCTTCAGCTCCATCGTGCAGCTAGAGCATCGGTCAACACTCATAACATAACCTAACCGTAGTTAGTCTATAAAATTTACTAAATCTACACTCAGCCAGGCCGATTAAGATAAGATCGAAGCTAAGTTGTGTTGGCTCGAGTGTACATGTCAAATATACATAACATAGCGTAAGCATGAGCATGGGGTGTAACATGATATCACGGGCATACACAAGCATATAGAGCATATTAGAAACATGAAAGTTAGTACATAACAAGGTACATGGGCTAAAATGGGTAGATGTAGAAGCATGATACATATCATGCAATAATACTAGAAACGAAATGCAAATGCATGCACATGGATCATAGGACGAGTCAAGGATAGTTAACGTGCCAATCCTAGGGTTCAAAAATGCCCTTTGGCTTCACCGTCCAACTATGTGCAATCCTAGAGACTCTAACATCTTCGGGCTATATAAGCCATGCCGTTACACTCATTTAAGGACATCAAATGCCTTAAATCAACACCTTTAGCTTAGAGTATACGAATATTATGGTACGGGCTTCCATGCGGATGTATGGTAGCTCAAACAACACCCATATAGGCATCGGGGTCCATTGGGCAGAATTAAGGTTTCTTGGTTCCATTTCTAGTGGCTAAAACTATGTCCAAAACCACCTAAGCAACCAAGGTCCTACAGTTACCTCACTAGTGGGCGGTCTTACGATTAGCCGTAGGCAGAGTGCGGTGCATTTCTAGGGAAAAGTCATATTCTAGAAAAGCAACCGCCAAGATCCTACTAGAACTCCACGATCATCTTACGGTCGGCTTACGGTTTGCCGTAGGCTAACCATAAGTCAGAATTCTAGAAATGGTTAGCTACTAGCTTCTTGACCGCAGAGAGTTGATAGCCTTTAGAAAATGCCCGATTTTAGCCTGAACTGGCTCTATTTCAGGTGGGAATCAATCCCCATTCAATTACAACATCTGAGATTCACTACAAAAAACAGAGAGATAGAAATAGAGCTTCCAAGGCATGAAAGCCTGTACCTTCTAAGGTATGGAAATCCAAACACATACATTGCATAATCTAAATCAAAACCATGTATTGAGCTAAGATTAGGGGAAGTCTACACATTAATCATGCTTGAGAATCAAAAGAGCATTACATGCATAGTTTTATAAAAAGTCTAACTTGCCTTCTTGATGCTTGGTCTCAAATCCACCCAAAATTAAGTTCTGTGACCCAAGCCAAGCTCTCAAAGCCAAAGCCTCAAAATGCTAAGCTAACACCACCCTACACTGGAGGATGCAAGAAACGAAGATGATGAGACTGAAAGCAACGAACTTACCCCGCTAGAACTGATTCGAAGCAAGAGAAAATGGAAGGAAGAGAATTGCTTACCAAAGGAATGTGTAGGAAGAAAATGATGAAAAAGAGCTTGATGAAGATGATTTGGAGGAAGGAGATGAGGTTGGCCTTGGAAGATCTTACATGCAAGGTCTCTTGAGTCTTGATTTGGAGAAATTTGGAGAAGAGATGGTAAGGTGAAGGAGCCACAGCCACATGCAAGAGAAAAGAAGGAGAGATCGATTGAAATGAGGAGAGTTTGGTTTTAAATGAAATTTCTACGAAATTTGCAGGAAAGTCCAACATTGATTGTGTACTATCAAAAATGGGCTTTTGGGCTAGAAATGGGTCGAGTTATGCTCAAATGGATCAGGTCAAAAAACAGAAATCAAAGTACACGAGATGCTCTACCCAATGCACACAATACCGCACCAAAACTGAAAGCACACACATCGAAACCGATAAACCCAAAATTTATAAAAATTCCCTAAACTACATAGGCATGTTCAAAACCCCACTAATCTACCTATCGAATCACATACGCATCCAAACCAATCACTTAGGCACCTAATTAAGGCTAAGTAGGTACTAAATACTCTTATGAAGGGTCGTGATGTTACAACAGGTGCTTGTGCTCCTATTATTGTGCAAAGTTAGACATTCGTTTTATCTTTCTACCTTTGAAGTATAAAGGGAAGTGTTATAGAGAATTGGGATGGATTTAATTGGTGCTTTTCACTCATAAAATCCTAACTCAGAAATAACATGGGATATTTATTTATTTTGTATTTTGCAGGCCGACAAATCCACCATTGTTGATGAAGCAGTGAACTATATAAAAACTCTTCAAAATATCCTTCAGAAGCTGCAGAAACAAAGACTTAAATGGATGCAAAGGTCATCAACGATCAATTATGATGCATCAATGGTGGTTCCACCAACTACTATGTCAAAATCTAAGGAGGCATATTTTGTCGATCAGGCGTCTGCTAGTAATTGGGCTACAATGAGCTTGCATGATGGTCTCTTGATTCCTTGCAAGCTTCAATGCCTCCAGACGTGGTCTTCCCCAAATGTAGTCTTGAGCGTCAGTGGAGATGATGCGCAGATAAGCATCTGCATAGCTAGGAAGCCAGGGCTGCTACCTATTGTATTCTACATACTTGAGAAGTATAAGATCGATGTTATAACCGCTACCATTTCTTCTGATCACTTTAAAAGCATGCTCATGATACATACTCGTGTAAGTTTTAACCTCTCTCTCTCTCTCAATAAGATGCTAGGAGCCCGTATTTTTATTTTTTTTTAATGAGCTCAATTTGAAGCCAAAATTTAAGTTTTAAGTGATTTAGACCCAAGCCAATAATAATGATGACAACGGTGATGATGTGATAGTTTTCCTCATTTTTTTTTATAGTAAATACTCACACCCACTCATCCAATTCCCTCGACATTAGTGATGTAACCAAGGATTGATCCCTGGTTGCTTCTATAGAAGGGTGTTGCCGTACCACTAGTACATACACAAATGTTACACAAAAACACATTACCATGTTTGTCGAAATCCAATAGTACACATTTCTATTTTTTAAAGTTTATTTTACAAATTTCTCAAAATCATTGAAGAATGAAATATGAAACTAAGTCTTCTGATACCCCCCACCCCCCCAAATTACAAAAATATTGAACGGTTTAGATCACGAATAGGGGCCAATAGAAGTGCAAACAATTGGATATATAGGTTATGACTATTTCACAAATTGCTCAACATATTTGGTGATTTGAGATATTCAGCTTCAAGGTCTTAGGGTTGTTTATTCAATAAAAAATTTAATGGATTGGATACATACATAAATAGCCCACATGAATAAAAATAAAGGTCTTTGATGGGTCCCACAAGAGAAAATCACATTGTGGAATGTGCACCAGAGCCATTTGCAAGAGATGTGTGTAAATGATTTTACCACCTTTTCAGGTGTATAGATTCTTGTATATAAATGGCCTTATTTAGATATCATTTCCACACCTCATTTATGCGCCACATGCGTAAATAACTATAAACAAAGGTGATGATAAGATTATACATGGAAATAATTTACACAAGTAAATTACTACAAACAAATGACCCTTAAAAGATCTTGATCATCTTCGTGGAAGAAAAGTTATGTGTGTCATACTCCAGCGCCCCCCCCCCCCCAACAAAAAAAAAATCATAAAAAACCCCTTTTCTTTACAAGTTTTTTATAAATTTTTACATATAGCCCCCCCAAAAAACTTCAAAAAGCGCCAAAATATTTTAATAACTACATTTATTAGTTATATGTGGTCCTTCCAAAATACTTTTCCTACATAGTGGCCCTCCCAATGAAGAATTCCTGGGTCCGCCCCTAGTCATACTTAGTAAAACGTAATGTGTGTCCTATTTAGTAAACTATGGAAGCAAAAGCCACCCAATGACATCTATTCACATAGTTAGAACGGATGTGAATATAGGGGATAGTGAGATTTCACTCCAGCTTAAGCAAAACAGTAAGAAGAAGAAGAAGAAGAAAAAGCCCTAACCCCAGTTGGATCATTATAGTTGTGAATTTACAGCTGGCTCAAAAATTGAAAGGTTGAACTGAACACTACTAACTTTTTTTTAAGTCTCTATGCCTCGAGTCATATGGAAACAATCATCGAATAGAGTTGAAGTTTCACTTAAGTACAGTCCCATCATCGTCATAATGACTCTTGTGCACTTAAAATTACTACGTTGATAATAATGATTGTCTGTTACTACTATTGCCGTTTTTGTTCTTAATCATCACCATGTCATCATTGTCATTATTATTTGCCAACTAATTACTTTATAAAAGGCTAGCAACTCTAATGACTGTTATATGCAAGCTAGGATAAATACTGAAAAACCAAAAAGCCAAACTAAAGCCAACCCTAAAGAGGATTAAGGTCCCAACACAGATTTCTATATGGAAAATAATAAATCAATAAACCTAAGTTACCAACAATCAACCACAAACTATCTAAAGATATGGAGACGTAATATTTAGGTAGAAAACCCTAAACAGGGGAAAAACCACGGGATCTAACACCCTTCCAACAAGACCAAGCAGTATGTAAATCAAATGTTTACAAGAAGTGCTCACTACCCTTTTCCAGTTGAACCCAACCTAAGGACCGTAGTTGCTCTTGCCGATGACCATGCCGCTTACCTTTTCTAGCGCTTGAAACTTCACGCCTTGACTCCACTTAAGACGAATCTACTATGAATAGTAGAAGAAGGGCTCCAGAAGAAGAAAGCTTGAGCATAATGTTAAGATGGCTCTCTTGAGAAGAAGAATCTCTCTGGGGATTTTCTAGGGCTTAGAACAATGAGAGAGGTGATTAGAATTGAGGTTTGACGTCTATTTATAGGTTTAGGCTCGTGTAGGAGAGGTTGGGTAGCAATAGAAGTAGAATAACAGAGTTTTAAACGAATTGAAACTTTCCTGAACTGAGCTCGCCGCCATCCGATCAATCGGGCAAGGGATCCGATCGATCGGATACCTCTGTTAACAGAGAGGCTATCGAGATCCAATCGCTCTAATAGAGTAATCTGCTGTTGGAAATAGGTGGGCCTCTAGGATAGGTTTTCAAAGCTTTTGACCCACTTGACTAAGGAATCAACTATCCAGAAGGCTACAAAACCCAATTCAGGATCCATATCCTCAATCTCAGCCATCGTGATCAGTAGATAAACCTATCAAGAAAATAGAACAGCAACCAACAAGCATCCATAAAATTCTACAAAATGCAAGGAAGTAGATTGTACCTTTGGAGCTCGGTTGTGCTCTAATAGAGAAGTTGCATCTTTCCTTGATGATGGAACTCTTTCACAAACCAAATCAAGATCTTCAAGACCCAATTGTCTTCCACGCTATGACCCGTATCAGATTCTCTTTTCTCAAGAAGATGGGTGGGATCTCCAAGAGAAAGCTCTTAAGGAAACTAGAAGAGAACTAGAAGAGGGAGAGAGAGAGAGAGTAGTGTGTGCAACTATTGCACAAACCAAGCTTAGGCGTGAATCCTTATGAGGGATCCATGCATGGGACGTCCAAGCTCCTTCTCCTCCTATTTATAGCTTTCAAGCCACCTCCTCTTTCTAATTGAAATAGAAGTCTCACTTCTCTAACAATTAGTAACTCTGTTTTTACTAATTTAAATAGAAGTCTCACTTCTATTAATTAGTAACTTACTACTACCACTATTAGAAGTCTCACTTCTATTAATTAGTAACTTACTACTACCACTATTAGAAGTCTCACTTCAAATAGAAATAGTAACATTCTATTTCCTTTTAGAGTTCTACTATAATTAGTATCTTTCCAATAACTTGGCTAGTGTGGGGACCACTAAGGATTCCTTAGAAAGCTGGCTCCAACTGGGACACCGCGACCCCACATCTGATGTGGAATTTGGGCCTACAATTAATTGCAAATAACTCTACTATATAAATGCAATTGAACTTCAGTCTTAGGAATGAATTACATAGAAGACCATAAACTTCCCTATGTCCGCAAGTAGGCTCTTCCATCAATATACATGGATCAATTGGACATGTCTTCTAAACTAGATCCATATCTTATTATCCCTGAGCCCCAATTAATTATAATGATCATAGGTACCTTTCCAATTAACTCTTAATCGAAATGGGTGCGCACTTACCAATTATAAATCCATTAATTGGCACAAGGGGATATTAAAGATAGATTCCATCTTGACCATCGAATGTTCCCACAGCTCTACTACCACGTACCCAAATCACCGAGGTGTTGACCTACAATTGGCCTCACTCATTGGTGACTCAAAGTAAATGAATAGATAAAAACTTGAGGTCATTAATGTCTCATGATTGAGAGCCTATTGCTAGGGAATTATGAGAGCAGACCTTAAAGTAAAGACAATGTTCATAAGGTGCTTCTCATAGTCCTTCAATACATCCAATATACCAGTATTATGATCTAGAATCTTATATTCTGATGATCGAGACAAATCATACTATCTCATAGTAATCAAAATACTGCAACCTTGTCAGATGAGATGTCCAGTCATCATCACTGGTTGTGAAGATATTCAAGTATAAGATTTGCTATACATGTCTCCCGTATGTAGATCTCATCCATACACATGTATTGCATCTAGTATACTTATGAACTCTGGTTTATCTCATGAACCATCATGTCATTCGTATTGGTTATGTGCAAGTAAATAATAAAACACCATTCATCTCATGAAAGGAAAATATGAATATATTGGTAAATAAAGAAATTAATCAATTTATTTCATCAATTTTATGGATTGAGACCATAAAACTAACAATCTCCCACTTGGGCTCAATGCCATACAGAGTTGCATCTCATGCCCATCCCGTTTACATACCACGCAAAGACTTTGGTGGCCAAAGGCTTAGTAAAGGGATCTCCCAGAGTGTTTGCAAAGTTTATCTTGGTGATTGCAGTAACATCTCACTGCACAATCTCTCTGACCAGTTCCATAAGGAATCTTTTGAGCCAATTGGCTTCTTTAGTTGCCTGCAAAGCTGCTATAGCATAAACGCATACCCAGAAGTTGATTTCCTGGAATCCTTATTTGACTTGAAGTAAGTATCTATGTAACCGACTGGAATCAACTCATTACTGTCGTAAATCAACATGTGATCTTTAGTCCTTCTCAAGTATTAGAGAACACATCTTACAGCAGTCTAATTGTCAAGACTTGGGTTAGACTGATATCTGCTGACTAGGCCCACTGCATGACAGATATCCGGTCTAGTACAAAGCATAGAATAAATGAGGCTGCCAACAGCCGAAGCATATGGCACTTCTCTCATCTGCTCCTTTTCCTGAGGTGTCTTAGGACACTGATCCTTGGAAAGGTGCACTCCATGCCTGAAAGGTGTAATGCCCTTCTTGGAGTCTTGCATTACAAACCGTACTAGCACCTTATCTATATATGCAGCATGAGATAAGCCAATCATCCTATTTCTTCGGTCTCAATGGAGTTTGATCCCTAGGATGTAGCTAGCTTCTCCCAAGTCCTTCATATCAAAAGTCTTAGCCAACCAAACTTTTACTGTTGACAACATCCCTATAGCACTCCATAGGAGAAGGATGTCGTCGACATATAATACCAGAAAAAAAAAAATTACCCCGCCTCCTGCAGTTTTCATGTACACTCATGACTCATCTAGATTTTGACAAAAATTAAATGACTTGATTGCCTAGTCAAAACAGGTATTCCATGTTCGGGATGCCTGCTTCAGTCCATAAATGGACTTCTGCAACTTGCAAACTCTTTGCTCTTGGTTGTTAGCCATAAAATCGTCCGGCTACACCATATAGATGTCTTCCTCAAGATGGCCATTGAGAAAACGCCGTCTTGATATCCATTTGCCAAATCTCGTAATCGAGATGAGCCACAATGGATAAGAGTATCCGGATAGACTTGAGCATGGCTACCGGCGAGAAGGTTTCCTTATAATCGATACCTTCTTTCTGAGTATATCATTTCGCAACAAGCCTGACCTTAGAGGTCTCAACTCTTCCATCCGATCCTCTCTTTCTCTTGTAGATCCACTTGCACCCAATAGGTTTAATTTTGGCAGGCAAGTCCACAAGTCTCCAGACCTGATTGGAGTACATAGACTCCATCTCAGCTTTCATAGTATCTAACCAACGTCCCGAAACTATGTCATTGATTGCTTCATCATAGTTATAGGGATGATGTTCTAGATTTTTTGAGATTGCCTCGTAAGACTTTCCTAAAAACGAGAACTTGTTAGGGGGCCTGACAATCCTCCCACTATGACGAGTCACCGGTGTAACTACTGGGTCAGGTATGGGTGGATTCTCTTCAAGTTCGGTCATATTTGGATTTGGAATTGATTGCTCTCGAATTTCTTCCAAGAAAACATTTTCTAAAGATTTATGGTCAATCATATAATCTTCCTCCAGAAAAACTGCATTGGTGCTGATAAGCACTTTCTGCTTTCTCTGGGATTATAGAATAACCAACCTTTAGTTCCTTTGGGATATTCTATAAAAGTGTATACTTCCGACTTCGATTCCAATTTATCCATCTTAACCTTCAGCACGAGTGCCGGACAACCCTTATGTTGTAGACTAGACTTTCGCCCGGACCACAACTCCCGGGGGGTCTTAGGTACGGACTTAATTGGAACAAGGTTTAGTACATACTTTGCAGTTTCCAAAACATATCCTTATAGGTAACCCTGAGAAACTCAACATAGACCTGATCATTTCTAAAAGAGTCTGGTTCCTTCTTTCTGCTACTCTGTTCTGTTGAGGCATACCAGGAGCAGACAAATGGGACAGAATCCCAATTTTTGATAAGTATCCCATAAAATCAGAGGAGAGATATTCTCCTCGATCTCATCGAAGAGTATTTATACTTTTACCTAATTGCTTTTCCGCTTCTGCTCGAAACTCTTTGAACTTTTCAAAAGTCTCTAACTTGCAATGCATAAGGTATATGTATTCATATCTTTGAGTCATCATCAGTGAAAGTGATGAAGAACTCATATTAATCTCTCGCTCTGACATTTATGGGTCCATACACATCAGTATACACTAATTCCAATAAATCTTTGGCCCTACTGCCCTTAAAGGAAAAGGGTCTTTTGGTCATTTTACCTTCCACGCAGGACTCGCAGATAGGCATTGGTTCTACCACCAATGAAGGTAAGATACCATCTTTCACTAGCCTGTCAATCCTGTTATAAGTTTATATGACCTAGCCTCTAGTGCCAAAGTTTTGTTAGATTAGATGAAGGTGACTACCTCTTTAAAGATAGTCTATTATTAATATCAATGTCGTGTATCTCATACATTGTGGGATTTAACAAATAAATCACATTGATTACCTTGTCAGAATATATAAAAGTACCGTATCTCTTTATGACAATTTCAGTACCAAAAGTAATAGAATAACTCTTATTCACCATACTAGAAACTGAAAATCAAATTCCGTCTAAAAGATTGTACATATAATGTATATGACAAAATCAACTTAATATCTGAAAATAACAAAGCTACTACTCCCACTAACACTGCGTTTGCCTTGGCTTCCGATCCCAGGTTAACAATGATTTTTCCGCCACTAAGCCTCTTGTTTACATGTAACTCCTGCAACGTATTACATATGTGATTAGTTGCACTGGAGTTAACATACCAGGATTCTGAAGTACCAGTTGCAAAACTAACTTCAGAAACAAGTGACAGAATCATACCTAAGGTCGTTTCCTTAGAAAGAAGATCTGGACAATTCCTTTTCCAATGTCTTGTCATACCACAGTGGAAACACTTTCCCTTTACTCCCGTACCCTTAGCCTTGGCCATACCACAAGTAGAACCATTCTCCACCTTAGGACCCTTGATGACTGATTTCTTTTTGCTATCTCAGTCTTTGCCTTTCGGCTTGGTCCTAGCAATGTTTTTTCTATCATGAGGGGATTTTGTTCTTTCTTCATGATTTCCTCAGTCACTACCAGCTGGCGAGACAACTCAGCTATAGTCATTTCCAATTTATTATAATTGATCTCGAGATGATTGAAAGAATCCAGTAGTGACTGAAGGATCATGTCGATCTGCGATTCTATATCAATCGTAACACCCAGTACATCTAACTCATTCAGTGCAAAACTCATTTTCAACAAATGTTTTTGTACTAGGGTTCCCTCGGCCATTTTAGTGTTTATCAGCACCTTCATAACAGCTTGCCTAGTAGGTCTAACCTGGTCCGCAAACATCTCCTTTAAGTTCAATATAATGTCGTATGCTGACTTATAGGATTGACGTTGGTGTTGTAAAACACTACACATGGATGCCTATATAAAACATCTGGCCATCTCATTGTCTTTGGTCCACTTGGTGTAAAGGTCCTTCTTAAACTGTGGTGCATCAAGCTCAGGCTCAGGAAGGGAGAGTATGGTAAAGACATATCTGCATCCTGAAGCTATCAAGACAATATCCAGGGTCCTTTTCCAGTCTATAAAGTTGGATTCCATCAACTTATTCTGGTTGAGGATGGTCGCAAGTGGATTGAAAGTATTTGAAGTCATGCTGAATAAACTGTAGCACATAACCGTACATTCAATTAAAGAATATTAATGACATTAGGGTTTAGTATTCTACCAAATTTATGTGGGAATCCTCATAACCACGAAAATTTAGAATACATCGGAATTTCAATCCCTGGGGTATGCCTCCTTGGGGAGTGTGAATACCACCTAAATTGGTGCGGATCAAAGTAAGTCAAAATTAAGATTAAGACTAACTATCAATAATCTCCATCATTCATTATTATCTAGGTATCTCATACCAAATAATGTATGACTCCCGATTAGCTTTGGTTTCTAAAATATATGAGGCAAATCCTTGGGGATACTACATCACTATTTTAATTAAATGTAACCCACCAACTAGCAGTGCATGACAACCGTTGTGAGCAGCTCCTCCTTGGGGAGTGAACCCCCACCCCGTCTCACCAACACTATCTATAAGGAGATCCATATCTAGTAACCAGACAAATAAAAACCCTCTGTGGGGAACGGCCATTCTCAAGATGGCGTGAGGCTAATACTTTCCTTACAATGGACCTATGGTGGAAAAACCATGGGAATTTCTCGATTTAAATGCCCCGCTCCTGCTTAATATTTTAGATTTGAGGATTTTCCTTTTAAGGTATTAGGACCCATATATATATATATATATATGAACAACAAATCATCTCATGATATGATCAATGATTGGTTCCAAGTCAAGTTATTTTAAGAAAAGTCCAGTTTCTTAAATTAGTGTTACCAATGTGTCCATCTCATGGGTCATCAACACTAATTAGAACTCTTTCCAAAAATTAATTTGATTGGACCAATTTTTAGTAACTTGCTATGTTTGGATCAGATTTGGAAACATTCTAAATCAAGCATTCATTCATAAATAGAAAGTGCTAAAAATAGAAACTAGTCATCTCCTCGACATGGCCCTAGCAGAATGGTCTTCTTAGACTTCCAGACTTTCCAAAATTTTGGAATTCCTCAAACTCTTTGTGCAACTCCAAAACACTTTTGGTAATCTTCAAGCTCTTTGATTAGGAGTCCAACTTCACTTTCGTTCTATGTCTCAGACATCGCCAGAATTTACAAATTTAGAAAATTACATAAATTCCTATGTCTCTACAATGAGACTTACATGGTATTCTAAACATCGAAATAAAAGGGCTATAGGGAAACCACCATGCCTTGCCCTTTCATGGGAAACCAAGGAAACCATGATGCCCTTTACACTTAGCCTCAAACAAACCAACAACCATATAAAAGAAATAAAAAAACTTATGGGCCATATGGAGAGGACAAGATAACCTACAAGTTAGTATCTCATACAACAAGCAACTCACAAAACCGGGTTTCGAAACAACGATAGAAAACACAAGATGCCAAAAGTTGCCACTTTTGTTTAAATCATGCGCTTCGTAAAGGGGGTCCGGGGGTGTCCCCCGGCGAGGGTTGAACTGCCCAATCAGCTACGGGGGCCCAGGGGGCAACGCCCCCGAAACAAAAACTACAAAACAGACTCGAAACTGAAACCTACACAGTTCTGTGTCAGTGTACCCAGTCAACCTGGTAGAGTGCTCGGTCGACCGCACCTACAGTCACCCGATCGACCGGGCACAGGGCCGGTAAACCGGACTGACAAACACGTGCAACATGGGTTTTTCTGTTTCATTTCCAAACGACTCCAAAACTCTTCTGAATTCTCCCAATGGCTTCCTACCATCTTTTCATCATTGTTAAACCCTTTTGTGACATTCCAAACATGAATCTACTTATAAAACAAGTAAATCCATTAAAACCGATCCATACATAGCCCTTGCTCTTCTCCTCTTCGCATCTCATGTAAAGATTAGAGCAAGCTTACTGATCTAACATGATTAGAGATGAGGTATGGCTCTGCTACCAATTGTTGGAAATAGGTGGGCCTCTAGGATAGGTTTTCAAAGCTTTTGACCCACTTGACTCAGGGATCAACTATCCAGAAGGCTACAAAACCCAATCTAGGATCCATATCCTCAATCCCAGCCATCATGATCAGTAAATAAACCTATCAAGAAGATAGAACAGCAGCCAACAAGCATCCATAGAAATCTACAACATGCAAGGAAGTAGATTATACCTTTGGAGCTCGGTTGTGCTCTAATGGAGAAGTTGCATCTTTCTTTGATGATGAAACTCTTTCAAAAACCAAATCAGAATCTCCAATAGCCAATCATCTCCCACGCTATGACCCGTATTAGATTTTCTTTTCTCAAGAAGATGGGTGGGATCTCCAAGAGAAAGCTCTTAAGGAAACTAGAAGAGAACTAGAAGAGGGAGAGAGAGAGTAGTGTGTGCAACTATTGCACAAACCAAGCTTAGGCGTGAATCCCTATGAGGAATCCATGCATGGGACGTCCAAGCTCCTTCTCCTCCTATTTATAGCTTTCAAGCCACCTCCTCTTTCTAATTGAAATAGAAGTCTCACTTCTCTAACAATTAGTAACTCTCTTTTTGCTAATTTAAATAGAAGTCTCACTTCTATTAATTAGTAACTTACTACTACCACTATTAGAAGTCTCACTTCAAATAGAAATAATAACATTCTATTTCCTTTTAGAGTTCCACTATAATTAGTATCTTTCCAATAACTTGGCTAGTGTGGGGACCACTAAGGATTCCTTAGAAAGCTGGCTCCAACTGGGACACCGCGACCCCACATCTGATGTGCAATCCGGGCCCACAATTAATTGCAAATAACTCCACTATATAAATGTAATTGAACTCCAGTCTTAAGAATAAATTACATAGAAGACCCTAAATTTCCTATGTCTGCAAGTAGGCCCTTCCATCAATATACATGGATCAATTGGACCTGTCTTCCAAACTGGATCCATATCTTATTATCCTTGAGCCCCAATTAATTATAATGATCATAGGTACCTTTCCAATTAACTCTTAATCGAAATGGGTGCGCACTTACCAATGATAAATCTATTAATTGGCACAAGGGGATATAAAAGATAGATTCCATCTTGACTATCGAATGTTCCCACAGCTCTACTACCACATACCCAAATCACCGAGGTGTTGACCTACAATTGACCTCACTCATTGGTGACTCAAAGTAAATGAATAGATAGAAACTTGAGTTCATTAATGTCTCAGGATTAAGAGCCTATTGCTAGGGAATTATGACAGTTGACCTTAAAGTGAAGACAGTGTTCATAAGGTGCTTCTCATAGTCCTTCAATACTCCAATGTACCATTACTATAATTCAGAATCTTACATTCTGATGATCGAGACAAATTATACTATCTCATAGTACTCAAAACACTGCAACCTTGTCAGATGAGATGTCCAGTCATCATCACTGGTTGTGAAGATATTCAAGTATAAGATTTTTTATACATGTCTCCCGTATGTGGATCTCATCCATACACATGTATTGCATCTAGTATACTTATGGACTCCGGTTCATCTCATGAACCATCATATCATTCGTATTGATTATGTGCAAGTAAATAATAAAATACAGTTCATCTCATGAAAGGAAAACTTGAATATATTGATAAATAAAGAAATGACTCAATTTATTTCATCAATCTTATGGATTGAGACCATAAAACTAACACTGCCAACAACTTGCTTTTGAATGATTTCTTCATGATTTTGCTTCAATCTTTGCACACGAAGTCCAATCCATCTAAAATAAATAAAAATACAACTTCATGGACCCAAGTTCTTTCCATCCCAATGAATTTGCCAACTCTCATATCCTAACAAACACTCACACATCAACCCTCTCAAAAACACTCACCCAAGTTCCTCACATTAGCGCTACAACCAGTGACTGATCTCTGATAGTTTCTATGGAAGTAGGTGCCTCACCAAATGAGCTTAGTTTGATCCAGACTGGATTGTCATTGTCACGTATTCAAGGGCCTAAATAATGATGGTTGGACTCCATTTACTTCATATTTGCAAAGCCACTATGCATATCATCACATTCATTTAATCTACTTGAAATTTCATCTGTTACTATAGCACGATGCCTAAGTCATGCAACCACAATTGATTTCATGTGACATTAAACCTTGATCTATTGTATAAAAAAAACCACAAAATATGCTAATTAGTCACTTTCAATTACCTTTTATGAACTTCATAGTGGACAGGAAGATTGTCGTGTACTACTTTGACTCGAAATTTACTTCCAAGAGTGCTTTGTTGTAACCATTAATGATCAAGTGGAAGCTCATTTCTTTATAGTATGGTGCTATTAGGGATGTAAAGCCTACTTAGATGCATAATAATTCACAAGGGTAGAATGGACATGCATCATAGATTGTCATGTTTTGACTAAATGTATGATTGTAGCCATATTAATCAACGGCTTTTGCAATTTTGACCAAACTTAAACAATAGCCTATTTTAAGGTTTCTAATCACATGGATAAAATAATCCAATTAGTTCACACAGTCCCAATGCAAGATGCACTACATTTCATCTATAGTACAATACAATAGGCCTTATACCTGACTATTACTTGGTAATAATATATGTGAATGCACTTGGTTACTTTGTGAAGTTCTATTACAAAGATGCTTGGCTGTTATTTTGGAAAAAAAGGCCCCACCTATTAGCCCCCACTTGCATGCATGCCAAGCATAAGTGTAGAGAAAATAAGGCCATCCAAAAATCCTAACCCCTAATTTATTGGCTTGAAGTAAGAAAATGTTTAGTCTACGTATTGTATTAGTTGTTTAATTTCTTCATTTTTAAATAGTCAATCAAATGGTTTGATTGCTAATTCTTACATGACAGTGAAACTTACACTGTCCAAGGAATTCATATTATCTTAAATTTCTTCAATGGTTTTTTCCAAACAGGCAAGTGGAGTTTTTGATCAGTACCCGGAGGTGGCATCGGCGGTGGAAGAAAAGTACAAGCGTGCAGTTGGAGAGATGATCAAGAGCCTTTCTTCCTAATGGCATTTGTAAAATTGTAGTTGGCATTGCTGGGATTTAAAAGGAACTCTTTGGTATCATATCTTGTTGCAAGCATATATTAGTACTAATGTACATCGGCATTCCTGTAGTTTGGTAATGTTCCCCTTGAAGGTTAAAGTCTTTCACTAGCCATTTTTCCTTCTTTCTTTATAGTCTAAGCAATTTGTTTGTTTCTAAATGCTATAGAGTTCTGTAATCTTGCATTACTAAACTCAAATGAAGTGTTTAAGAGTAACCGTCTGGAAATGCGCATGCCCCCTCTCTCTCTCTTTCTCTCTCTCTCACCGTGAGTTTCTTTTTATTAGGGAAATCGTAAGGCTAGGCCTTCTTTTTTAAGGATACATGACGAGAACCCATAACCTCCACGTTGCAATATTGAGTACTCCTCAAAGCATGGCCTATAAATCCATTAGTGAATAACACTTCAGTTGATAACTGAGAACTCATACCTCAATATTGGCTCAAAATTTTATGATCAAGATTATCCTAAATTTTTTTGTTTTCCTTTCAAGTCCTTTTTACAATCAAGATATCTTAACCTTTTTTGTTTTCCTTTCAAATGCTTTCTAGCTTTGAACCTTGATAGAGCATTGTATATAAGCTGAAAGGAAGGGGAGAATTTGCTTAAATTTGTGATAATATTTGAACAAAAGCTATTTTTCTACTATTATTTGTATCAATTCTATTACGTAGCAACAAAGGGGCTTTTAATGTTGGAATATTAATTCAAGAGGATTTTACCAAAAAAAAAAAAAAAACACACTTTAGGTGACCAGTGGGCCTAAAAGATCATTTTAACTGACCTTGCACTAGATCAGTCATCTTGTCTGAAAAGGCCTTTTTTTTAGCACTTTCAACTAGCGTCCATAGGGACCTTAGTTTTGATGATGCTAAGCGTCCCTAGGGACCCTGCAATGTACACAAATTAGAATAGAATAAGTGTGTTTCCTCGTATTTCGTTGTCAACAAGTCTATTTTTCTTTACCACATTCGTCTACGCCCATTTCTTTCAACCCAGCCATCCAGTTGTGGTCCCCTCCAACATTCCCTTCGTCTGCTGCTCCTGCTCCTCTCCCTTCTACCAACTGTTGTCCCCTTCCACATCCTCTATGTCGAATTTATATGATGTTGGATGCTCCCCTTAGGCCTTTTTCTAAGTCATCTGGGCTGGATTGTCGTCTAGGTTGGGCCCTTATTGCATCTCCATACCTTTTGGTTTGGTTAATGTTTCCTCATGGTAGACATCTACTCTCCACTCTAAACTCTCTTTCTAAAAGTGTCTCTTTGTCTTCCTTGTGTAGCATTACCCCTCATAGCAAGAAAAATGCCCTAAAAATAGCGTTTGCCCTTTTTGGAAGACAATGGGCAGAGACAAATGCATGATCTACTTTCTATTGTTTCCGGTTCTTAATCGCTTGCCAAAGGCAAATGCATGATCTGGTTTATATTGTTTCCAATTCTGAATCGCTTGCTAAATACAAATGATGATCTGGTTGTCAAAGACAAATGCTCATGTAAATTAGGAATCACAAGTGTAGTCCAAAATAGGATTTATTTTTTAGAACCTAAGCAGTAGCAAAGTTGTGTATTTATCACTAAAGGTTTCAGCTATCACTAATAATGATTTTAAATGGGTCATGATGAAAGTGCATGTTGTATATTATACCTTATTGAATGGAATCATTACTTGGAGACACTGAATATATAAAAATATTGTAGAGAGTTCTGTACAAACAAGAAAGAATACTGTAAAACAGAACAAGCTATCTTGATAAAGAAACTAATTTGTGTACACCGCAGGGTCCCTAGAGACTCTTAGCGTCACAAAACTAAGGTCCCTAGGGACGCTAGTTGAAAGTGCTAAAAAAATCCCTTTTCAGGCAAATTGACTGATCAAGTTCAAGGTCAATTAAAATGATCTTTTAGGCCCACTGGTAACCTGAAGTGTTTGTTTGTTTTTTTTTTTTTTTGGGTAAAATCCTCTTAATTCAAACTTGATGGGGTCCACCAGAGTGGGTCATTAAAATCAATGCGGGTTGTTGCTTATATTTAGGTGGCAGTTCATGCAAATATAGGTCTTGGTGTAGTTAGAATCATTTCCTATGTTTTAGTAATTAGTTCCTATTTGTTAACACTTAAAATGGTTAAAGTGGGCATGTACTCGTGTTGTATGTGTCTTGCATGAGTGAGAGTCTGTAGGTGGTTCGCCCATTTATTCTCCATGTATAACAAGCTTTTGAACCAATGAAAAAAGTATATATGTAGTGTTTGACTTGAAAAAACGGCTAGTTTCCTTTTCCCTAACATTCTCAAAGACTGTTGCATACAACAGTACTCTCCATATTTGTGGTACCAAAGCCTGGTTGAGCTACTAGGAGAAGGCTTGCAACGAATGGAAGGCTTGAATCAGTAGGAGAAGGCTTGCAACAAATGGAAGGCCTGAATCAGAGGGTTAAAATTGCTATTGTCAATGGTGCTGTAGATATTTCTCAATAGGTTGTTTCCATTTTTAAGGTTGTATCTAGAAGGCTTCTTTTGATCCAGATAAATTCAGCCTTGTATTAAATGAAAATGCCTTTTCGTGGTCCTCCTCTTTCGTCTGTCATTTATTTAATTTTTTAAGAGATGCTCCTCCTCTGTAATTCTTTTCCTTTTCTTCCACTTCTTCATTTTGGCTCCTCCTAAGTCTGCCGAGTGTCGAGAGCGGAGACCCGTTTTTTGTTCCATCTATAATTTTGGGGAGTTGATCTTTAGCTCTTCCCTTCTCTTTTTTTTTTAATACAATTTTCCTTTTAAGCGAAAAGATAAAAACACTATTTCTTTCTCATGGTTTATGGAAATTAGTTGAGAATGGTTTTCCTGAACATGGTTCGTAGATTAAGTGCAACTCAAAGAATTGAAAAGAAAGAAAGCAAAAAAAGGGATGCAAGGGCACTTTTCTACATCCAGCAAGCTCTGGATGAAGCACTATTCCCAAGAATAATGGGAGTTGTATTTTCAAACAAAGCACATGAATTGCTTCGAGATAAATTCAAGGGTCAAGTCAAGTAGTCACCTTAAAATTACAAACACTCGGTGGTAAGTATAAGACATTATAGATGAAAAATTCCAAGACTTTTTCACAAGATTCACAACTATTATGAATCAAATTAGATCTCTTAGTGAGGAGCAAAGTGACCTAAAAATTATTGAAACAGTATTAAGAAGTCTCACTATCAGACCTGACCCAGGTTTAATATAGTTAATCATGGTTTTAGTTGTGTTTAGTCAGTAAGTGGGACTAGAGGACGATTAACTTAGATTTCTGGCTCGATAAGCATTTTGCATAGCTTTGGGGAATCTCGAGGACGTTGAGTTAGGCTTGGCCGGACCCGGGGTGGCCTGTGCATCGCGTGCTCGTGAGGGAATTTGGATTGTTGATTTTTAAAAAATATCAATTTTTATCTTTCGTATTTGTATTTTGATTTCAGCAACCTTAGAAATTACTCCGCGTGCATTTGAACCCCAAATCCATGTTTTCAGAAAAAAGGGCAAAACGGTCTTTTCACCTCAAAAATCTGTGCGTGAATTTCGAAATCCCAAATTTGTGCCAAAATTGTACTTTTCGGAAACTAGACATTTCGACGAGCATTTTTCTCTCTTTCGTCGATCTCATCCGGGACCCACAAGAAGGAGTTTCAAGCCCTTAAAGTGTTAGGGGTTGTGGGACCCACAACCCACCCAACTTAAGACCCAAAAAAAAAAAAACAAAAAAAAAAACTCACGTGAGACCCTTCTTCTTCACTCGTTCAACACAACTGAGAGACTTGAGAGGAAAACCAACCTCCTTCCAGCTACTTCTCTCCTCTTGCATGTTAGGCCTTCTCTCACCAAAAGGGAGTTTTGAGTGCATCAAACCCTTCTTCACCTCTCAAGCTTCCCATTGATACCTTTTTCAAAGGATTTCAGTTAGACTTTTCTTCTCTTTGATATTATTCTCCATTTTTAGAGCTTCTAGAGGTATGCAATGGTTTCCCTCTTTCTACCATGGTTTTCTTGAACCCTTAGGGAGATTTCTTTCATGCACGCAAAAGGTTTTATTGAGGACTTCTTTGATTTCAAATTTCATAGAGTTTTGAGTGGTTTCTCATGGGGGTTCTTGTAGATTGGAGTGCAGTTGAGAGAGAGGTGTTAGGAGATCTTCTTTTGAGTGCTTTTCTACCCAAGGCAAGTGATTGGATGAAATGCGATTGTGTATGCCATGTTTTATGGATTATGAGCATGGTTTCTTACTTTAAATCTCCATTAGTTTAATTTCCATCTTTGTTTCAATATTCAAGATTTCAAATATATGTTTCTACTGTTCATATACTGAGATTTATTGCATGGATTGCTATTTTAGAGTAGTTTCATTGAAATGGGGATTTCCACATTTCATTTGCTAGGAATTGTGTGAGTTTGATTTATGGATCTTTTTTAAGTGAATGAAATGAATAGTTGTTGCATGGAATGGAGGAGCATGTAGGCTCATTTCATTAAAGGAAATGAGGAGTTATAAGAAGAAATGACAGAGAAAAGAAAGGAAGGGAAACAGCTTCAGAAATGCTGTTCCACAGTGGGTCGGTTAGCCGTCAGTCAAGGGTCGGCTAGCCGACAGGCCAACCAACAGGTGACCGAGCCATCTCGGTTCCATTTCCAGAATGCTGCATTTGACAGAGTTTGGGGGTCTCAGTCGACCGATAGGTGACCGAACATCCTCAGTTCTAGATCCAGAATGTTGTTTTCCTGACCTGATGAGAATGTTAACTCTCGGTCAATACTCGGCTAACTGACATGTCCAGCATCGGCTAATCGACGACCAACCGACAGGTGACCGACTATACCCAGTTTTTTGAAGTAAAGAGAATGATGAGGTTTTCAATTCCAATTCCTTTTGGACTCTTCCTAGTTGATGCATACACATTGGTATCTCGAATGTCGGTAAATATTGGGCACCATCTAAACGAATGAACGACATGGGATCTCAAAGTGTATACGAACTCAATGGTTATGGTTCCAAGGAATTGATTGAGTGTTGTGAAATGAATTTGTGACTTCTAAATCTCATTTATGATCATGTGTGCATGAATCGTGTTTTATTTACACCGTGTCAGGACTACTATCCGTGACTTCGTGTGAAACAGCGTGTGTTCTCGAAATAGTATGAGTAGTTCCCGTATTTTAACATAGTAAGCATGATTTTGAAAAGTAGTGTGTATTTGTTTTATTTTCGGCACCACTCGGCTTGGACGACCTTGTCGGTTTGATCAACCGCCTTGGGTTCTTAAATACTTCGCGCCAACTGCAGTTTGGATTATCGTGCGTGTTATTTAGCCCGTTCTACGGCGAGATTCGTGAGTGATGCCCAGTTCTTCTGAGTCATGTTTCGTGCTCCCTTTCACCTTGTGTGACGGAGATTTCTATCGTGAGTGCTCTTGTTACCTTGTGTGACGGAGAATGTAGCTTTGTGTGGATGCCAAGCTTTATTTCAAATGGGTATCGTGTTTTATCATGTGACTTTACAAAGGATGCTATGTACAACTATTTGTTTTATTTGGTTTCTCTTTTACTGTACTTGTTTTATAAATTGTCAAAACTATGATTTATAGCATGGTTGTATTTGATTCAATTGCCTGCCAGACCATCGTGTCTGACATTCGTTTTGGTGTTCAGATACAGGTAACGTTGCCCTTAAGGAGGAGCGCGAGGAGATTGTAGGCGTGCAGCCCAGTGGGCAGGAGTGGCAGCCCAACGATGTGATGTAGACATCACGTTGGGGCATGAGGCGAAACATTTTGGGAATCCAGTGACTTTTCTTCTGGGATTTTTGTTATTGGCCAATGTTGGCTTAAGTCTTTTGGGAACTTGTAAAACTTAACTTTGTTTTAGTTGATGTAAACTTTAACTTAACTATGGGCATGCTAGTGATGTTTTCTCCCTTTGACATGAGTCCATGATGCATTTATGCTTTCTCTTATTGAAAGTAATTTGATAGAGTGTTTGCTACACGCTTCCGCAAATATGATGAATGGGTGTGTGTGATTCGTGTGAAATCCTCACCGCGGAAACCTGTGGGAAACAAATTAGCGCGTACGGGGCGGAATTTTCTGGTCTGCCGTGCCGCGACGCCGGATTAGGACAGGGTCCCAGTCCAGGGTCGTGACACTCACTCTCAAATTTGATGATGTTGTTGCTGCAATTGAAGAATCAAAGGATTTCACTACTTTCTCTATATATCTTTTAATGGGCTCGATCTCTTCAAACACATGAAGAGAGAATGAATAGAGTTACAAAAAAAAAGTCAAGCAGGTTTTCAAACAAGACTTGATTTGAAGAAAAGATCAAGTGACACTGTAAAGTCTTAATCAAAATAACAGCAAAATTACCAAAGATGTGGAAAGCAAAGTTCCCAATGAAGAAGAACAAGAAAAGACATGTAAAATGGAAATGAGAGAAACCTCAAAAAAGGTAATCATGAACCTCCTCAATGTTATGATTTCAAAAGGAGAAGCCACAATGAAAATATTATTGATATAAAAATAAGGACTCAAATGTACCTCGAAAAGGTGTTCTTGTGATCATCTTTAGGGATAATTAAGGAGGGTGATCAACAATCAAGAGTGGCAATGCACCACCTACAATGGGTCAGAAATGACCCTAACAATAGCTTTAAGTCTGCTCGAGCAGATATTTTCTAGAGAAGGTACCCGTTCGAGCGGACGCCTTTCTGCTTGAGCGGATATTTTCTCGAGAGCAACTCTGCTTGCGTGCAATGCTTTTCTGGGTATGCCTGCTCAAGCAGCCCCTTGCGCACTTGAGTGTGCAGCACAGAATTCCTATTCCGAAATCCTGGACTTGCAACCCCACCCCCCCCCCCCCCCAATTGACAGACTTCTATAGCTAAAACTTGCATAAATTGAAGCATACATTGCTTCTCCACATCCCATTTCACCCTTCCATCACAAATTAAATTCCTAAACTCCATTACAAATTGTAATGCAAAGGCCATTTTCATTTGAAATGGCCATTTAAGGACTTTCACCTATTGCAGTCAAGAGAAAGTTATAAGGATGAGTTTCTGTCAATCCAAGCTTAAGGGAAGGTAGAGAGGATGATAAAGAATCAAGATCTTCTCCCCAATGCACATGCAGAATTCGTCACATTCCGGACCCGAGAATTCCCCCAATTAGGGTGGTTCCCGAGGTGTGACACGCTTACTCCCGTGAACTCATACATGTTCCGGACCAAGTCCGAGTTTAGTAAGGACAAAGTTCCACTTTTCATGTGTGAGGGTTACTCACTGACACCTATCAATGAACGTTAATTTACGGAAGCATGTACAATAACAATTTCAAAGCCATGAGCAATCCATTAACCAATCAATTACAAAATAATTAGTCTTTAACAAAGTTAATAATTTAAACATTCAATGCATAATTCACTAGGTGCAAGATTAACTATCTAGTCTCAACACTACACCAAAAATGTCAAATAGGAACGTTAATTTGGCACGAGTCTAATCCATTTCTAAATTGGGATGATTTACAACCGCCTCGGACGGTCTAAACCGTTTCTAAAATAATGAAATACTATAAAGTCTTTTGTTAAAAAGAAAGAACCGTGCCAAGGTCTCTTAAGAAACGAAACACAAAAAGTGAACACCCGCTCTCACATTTTCGTTTTCCCTCTCTCGTTCTTCCGCTTCCCTCTCTCAAAACCCTAACCCCCAAGTCCCTCTCATCATCTTCATTTCGTCTCCTCTCATTATCGTTTAGTCTCCTTTCACCATTTCTGATGTGCGACATCGACGGCTACCATCTCATGGCCGCAGCGATGGAAGCCACTAGCCCCTATGCAAGTGATTCATTTCCCTAGGTACGATAGTTGCATGATTTTTCGAATCAAATTTGATTATGATGAAAATCCATTTCAGTTTGTCTGGATCAAAAGTTGGGGGATTCGATTTTGGTTATTTTTAATTTATCAAGTTTTGATCTCATGCATCAAGTTCTAATGGCTTTGGGGAAAAGCAGTTGCAATAGATTTGGGCGTTTTTTACTTAAGCTGGATTAGACATTATTTGCATAGATCAGTCTTGATTTGAGCCGGTTTTCATATTTTCTATGATATCATTTGAGTTGGCTGGGTTTTGCTTGAGTTAAATGATTCGATCTTTAGGTTCAATGTATGAGTTTCTTATGTATTAGAGATGATGGTTTAAAAAGGGTGAAAGATGATTGAAGAGATCTATTGCATCTAAATTATATGGATTTGCTACGTAGTTATTTACAGTTTCTGTTGTTTGAAACTCTATCTCCATCATGAATGGTCCATCTAGAACCATCTTTGTCTATGAGTTGTGGGCTTGTGGCACAATTGATCTATCCCATTTCCATTGGCTGAATGTACATACTTAATGGTGTATGTATCATTTTTCATCAATGCTCTCTATTCTCTTTCTCTATACTGTTGTGTTTGTCTAATCTCAAGTATTTGGCATCAATAAATCTTTATGCATTTTTTTTTCATTTTTTATTAGTTTGCTTTCTTTTTTGTTGATGGTAGTATCTCATAAGTTGGTGGAGTTTGATGGTTGTTGATGAATAAATTTAAGCATCCAAGTCTTTGAATTACCCATTCAGGTGCTTGTAGAAATGCCACATCCATTAGAGATCTCTAGATGGGAGATATGAATTACTACATGCTGTCGTAGTAGAGTTTCATGAGAAATTTCAACAAAGCAATGATTATAGGAATATTCAAATGGGTCTAGTTATTTATCAGCAAACTGATTCTATTATGATGAGAGTTGTTCACAGCTATCAAAAACCATTTATCATGCGGCAATTGGAATTAAAAAATGTTTTTCTTTTCAAATACTATTTGGGTTGTTTATGTTTTAACTTCCTAGATTATATGTGATCAATTGTGGATCTAATGTATTCTTTCGTCGCCTAATATAAATGCTACTATTGCACATGATACGGGTTTCATCTTGGAAATATGAATGCACAGTGTTTTAATCCATGATTGCACACCATTCAGTAAACAAAATGCATGAAGACCTTGGATAGAAAAGAGTTGGACTTAATGTTTCTTTGGTTGCATTTTTGTTGAGTATTGATTAAATATGGAATGATCAGAGTTGCTTGTTTTGGTGAACCCTGCAGCACACGCTTCATTCTAATTCCCATTTGTTAAATTCATTTTAGGATGAGTTTGATGTACTTTAAATCCCTGTTGGGTCTGATAATCTGGCAGGAGGATTGCTTTGGGTTTGGGCTAGCACAGAAATCCAAAATGGTATTTGATTGTATGATATGTTTTGAACTTCTTTGCTCCAAGGCAGGATTATGTGTTCTCTCACTCATATATTGCTAATAGTTTCTGCCATATTGAACTAACTTGTGAACCTTCCATTTCATGGTCAATTGCAACTGAGACATTATGTGTTCTATCACTCATATATAGTTTGGTATTGTTTTTGCTATTTAGAATCTCTCACACACCCAATGTTTTTTCTTCCCACAGCTTCTCCTATCTAATCTTGGACAAGTGGTGATCCATAAGCTACATGCATCAAAGGTTGCAGACTTTGAGAGGTCACAACAAGATTTTTCTTATGATTGGTGACGTTGTCATGCCATTGGTCGACAAAGAGAAAGGTGGAAGATGTATGAAGAATAACAAAATCAAGACAAGTCCTTTAAAAGAAGATCCATGAAAGAAGACACAACAGTGTTGATAGTCAAGAACGCGTCCTTTGGTGTTTCGTTTTTTTTTTTTTTAGAAATGAAATGGCTAAATGTTGTTGAAAAAATATTGTATGAGGGAAATGTATATGAGATTTTACATAGTAAAAGGTTGTACATTTGAGATCATGCCAGTATATATGGGTTTTGATTTTATGATTGTGTTTGTATCAAATGTGAATGTTACAACTTTCATTTTTTAGTGATTTTTTTTAAATGTAATTAGCAGTGGTTTTAAT
Source organism: Persea americana (assembly GCA_029852735.1). Lineage (NCBI taxonomy): Eukaryota > Viridiplantae > Streptophyta > Magnoliopsida > Laurales > Lauraceae > Persea > Persea americana. Next base: position 18,434,388 of record CM056813.1, on the reverse strand, counting down.
TGATTGTGATTATTTTTTTTTAAAACAATCTTAAAATTAGGAACAGATATAAAGTTGTTGGGGATGAATTTAGGAAGGATGAAAACTATAACCCCAAATACTAATTTAGAATGATTTTAAACCGTTCAAAAGAAATAAAATCAGGAATGGTTCCAAATCGTTCCAAAAATAAAATTTTAGAATGGTTAATTATGAACCGTTCCAAAAATAAAATTTAGGAATGGTTGCAAACCGTTCCTAAAAATTAGGGACACCCACTTTAAAAACGGACCAAAACTGTTCCAAAATCACTTAGAAACGGTTAAGAAACGTTCCTAATTGTCAATTTTGGTGTAGTGCAAGTCATAATTACTACTCTTGTATGTACTCCAGCGGTCAAAGCTAACCATTACCTTTATCAATTCAATCTCTAATTTGTAGAACTATCAAAGGTCCTCTTCTGTACCCTAGATCCCTGCGACACCAAGTGTAGCACCATGAATACGACGATTCAACAATATATATGAGCAATTAAGATTAACACATATTATTTCAAATTTGAATTACTGACAGAAGATTAAAAGATAACAATTAATCGTAAACTAGGCACATCATGCAATATGAATAATTCATGCTTTATCGAATCATAAATCAATACTTACATTCTAGTTGGCTATTACATAAGCTAATCCTTCCTCCCTTCTAGAGAGAGGGAATCGTTGGGATGTCACCAGGAGCTCGGTCAAAGGTCCTCCTGGCTACCCGGGTTCTAGAGTTCCTGGGCTCAAGACTGTCTACTGCGCATCAACTTTCAATTTTAAACCTAGATTCAACGCTGTCGAGTATCATCTGGTCAATGCTCAGTAGTACCGACTCATTCAATTCAATTAATAGGACTTGAGTAAGACTTTTACATTGAATTCATTTCGAATCTTTTTTATTCCATTCTATTCATTCAAATTATTTCAATCAATCTAGTCATATTTACTCGGTCCGCTATTAACATCAATGTACAATACATTTGTAAGACAATTGCAATAATAATTGAGAAGTAATACGAATAATGCATCTAAGCAATTCTTGAGACATTTGAGGGCAATTAATAAGTCAATAACAATATGCAAATGCAATGCGATTAATAGAATCAAAGAGATTTACTAGCCAAACATAATCTAATTACTCACCGTCTCTAACCGACCGTTTCAATGTAGTTTTAAGTAATTCGATGCACGTGCTACATTTTGTTGGTGTCACTTTGTATGTGTGCGTGGTACACTAAAATCTCTAAACCAACACCCGTGGAAAAGTGCTAGACGAATGGATAGGCACAAGAGATGATCTCAGCCCAAGATTTCTCATGTGTTACAATTTTCATTGGACTTAGTTAATCGGTTAGGGGTTCCATGTCTAGTGTCACGTCCCCCGAACCATATTAGAGAGTAAACCGGATCCAAGGAGTGAAATTTTGGACTAATTAAAATTTTTGTTCTTTAGGCCCAAGGATCATAAGTCCGCTGTGAGGATATTGCATTTCAAACCTCAAATAATACAACAATTTGCGGAAGTCCTACAATTCTAGGCATATATGGATATCAACAATGAATAATAATCTCATTAAGAATTTAAAGTTGCAAAGGAACAAATAAAGCTAATAAAGAAGTTAAATTATTTACAATGACCATCCCAATAACCAAGGTCATTAAACAAAATGAAGAATATAAATGAAGGTCCAACAAGGAATAAAGTGAATAAATAAAATCCTAAGGATGTCTCATATGTGTCTCTTTCGTGCCAGGTATGATGGCGCTACTCTATATCAGCGGAATGCCACTCTCGCTCATCCTTTATTGGTTGAAGATCCTCTGGGATCTCCTCACCGGTCTACTCCTCGAAGCAACCACCTGAGGAGTCTGCACACCAAGAAACAAGGTCAACGACGCGTTGAGTAATAGATAAGTAAAGTACAATAAAACATAACATGCATCAAGTATACGAATAAAAACAAGTATAAGATCACATGAATACAAGGGAACGATACTAGGCATGAAAGCATGGATAATAACATCAGAAACAATAATGGAAGCCTAACATTAACTAGCAATCACCACTAGCTATGCAATGCAATGCAAGAATCAAGAGGGAGACTCCGTAGAAGTCCTAGCCACCTCACGGGGTACCAGTAACAATCAAATCTAGACTGCTAATACCAAAGTCTAGCTCCAGAGGGATCCTAGCTCCCTGTCCTGGGAATAGTAGCACGGTTCAAGCCCGCTCCCAACTATTCAAGGCCATGGACGATGTCCAAAGCTAACTGCCCACCCCGATGTCCGAGTAATTGGCCCATCAATAAAACCCAAACTGCAGTTGGCTATGCCATGCAAATAGAACTAAAGTGGCGCTAACACGGGAAAAAACCAAGACAAGCAAGTCTGGCTAGCTCAAAACACAAGATATGTTCATAGGGATTATCTCATTCAAAACAATACGAAACAAGCCAAGTCCACATGATAATCCCTTCCCTTATACGCTAGCCAGTCATATTCATCAATATCAAAAAACTGATCCTAAGGTACATTCTAAGTCAGGTCCAAGTCCTAAATCGACAAGGATTTATATTTCATAATTAGATAAGTGTTTTATGCCAGAAGAGTGTACAAGGAAAAAAAATCAACGGATACAATGAACAAGTCAATGAGGAACTGCAATCCAAACCTAGGCAAGTGTTGTCATCCCTATACCTCACACGTCCTAACGGAGTACGTGTGGAAATTGGATCAACGATGCTTCTAAAGAAATTACTCGGTGTACAATCAACTCAAGCATCGATTGATTCAGTTCCATACGCATTCAGTTATTCCATGCAAAATACATGAATATCTAGACAACCCATCGACGCACACCAACCCACGTGCTTCAATTTTAACCCCATTAATGGTCATATGAGAGTAAGTTAATGGTTTCTAACATCTAAGGCCCAAACCTAGGTCAACAGTCTTATTTCCAACAAGACTTGGTCTGAATTAGCAATCCCAATCATTACCTCACTTCCTAATCTCTGATCACCACGAAACTTATACCATTGGATTCTATAATCCAAGAACTTTCCAATTGTATATGGCTTACGAAAATCCAACAAATGGTTCAAAAGTCATGACCATTGGAACTCTGCCTATCATCAGTCAAATGCCGAGAGTTCGAACTCTTAAAGGGAGACTTCGAACTCTCGCTCTAGGCTAAATAACCCGAGGCATCGAACGTTCGAACGTCCGAAAGAGGCGTTCAAACGTTCGACTTCCCACTCCACTCTCCCGAGAGTGCCAAAGTTCAAACGTTCGGAAAGAATGTTCGAACATCCATCGCCCTGCGCCATTAACCCGAGGGTTCCAACGTACGTTCAAAGGAACGTTCGAATGCAAAAAACCCCATTTTGTTGTTCTTTCGATCCAAACTATCTCCACTCCGTTCCAAACCCTACCAATGATTACACCTGCCCGAAATTGAGCCTCCAGGCTCTCCCAACAATCCATAATCAATTCCATCCATTAAAACATTCTAGATTTACCAATTACAAATACAACCAAAGCAAATTCCCAAACCTAACCTAACATGTTAATCCAAAATCAAAATCCAAAACGACTTAGCATTTGGGTATTCTATCATTTGATCAATATCAATCAACAAAAAAAAAAAAAAAAACAAAGCATTCACTTTAAATTATAATTTCCATATCTACCTGCCTCAACCAAGAAGAAGATGAAATGGGTAAAACTCAAGGAAAAGTCTTCTACCACGTAATCCACATATCTATCTCGCTCAAAAGTAACCTAGAACGCAAAGGAGAGGGAAGGGAAGAAAAAAGATAAAGAACAACCTAAATCTAACCAAAAGAGAGGATGATTGAAAAGATGAAAATCAGAAAAACTTACCCTAACTAATATCAAATGAAAGAGGAGATCGAGAGGGTGAAGATGTGCTGCTCGGATCTTCGAGATGGTCTCTTCTGGGGGGAGTTCTAAAGCTTAGAGAGAAGGAAGAAAAAGAAGGGCTACCGTAGCTTTCATTGCAGAGATTAGAATAATACGATTAGGGTTAATCTCTGTTTAAGAAGAGAGGGAGAAAAAAGACTCAATTGCCCTTAAGTGGGTCCAGAGAAGGAATGGAAGGATGGAAAAACCCATTCATGTCAAGTGTCTCCCACTTAACATTGTGCCTTTGGGACTTAAAATATCCTACTACTTCTTAACACCAAAGCATTTTTTTCCTAAACCGGATATTTGGGTTCCTCAAATACACAATGATCAACAAAGGCACTTAGCATGGGCTTGATTGAAATGTTTGGAAGTCTCGATTTTGACACCAAAAGTGCTATTTCAAATTTGTTTTGTTTTCCCAGTCTAGTTTCATTTTGAATTACTTCAAGAATGTGAAATGGGAATCACTCTTTCAGTTCAGAATAATATAGCACATGCTTTTCTTGTAAATTTCACCCGGTGTTTTTTTGATAAGTGTTTTTCCCTAATCATGACAAGTTCGTATAAGTATTGATATGCTTCCGTGAAGTCATGGTTTTCGCTTAATACCACTGAGCCTAGACTGCCCCTTCAGTCTGATCCACTGTCTGGGGTTCCTTAAACATGTGGACTATCTGCAGATTAGTCGTGTATAATATTACACATCGTGCGTGTTCCGGTTCTGCGGCCGGCCTCCCCGTCTATCTTGTGTGACGTGGGATCGTGTTTTACGTGTCGTGCTTTGCGTGTCATGCTTGCTCTTGTCACCACGTGTGATTGAGAAAGGATGGGCTCATTGTGGATTTACGAATCATGATGTATTTCTTGAAATCATGCTAGCTTTGCCTTGCCTATTATTAAATTTCATTTTTTTCATATTGGTTAAGTTTGCTTCGAATTTGTTAAATTGTTTTGAGCATTGTTTATTTCAGACTGCAAATAATTTATACATATATGCGTCTAAATTGATCACCTGCCAAACCATTGTGTTTGATGTCGGTGTTTTGGTGTTTAGATGCAGACGCCATTGCCGTTGAGGAGGAGCGCGCCCGGAGGAGGCTTTCGAGCCACCCCCAGCCTGTGAGTGGCAACCCGACGACGTCCTCTAGACGTCGGGTGGGGTCTTGAGTTGCGAATCACTTGGATGGGATTTGTTTTGTTATCTTGGGATTGTAATGCCTTTGTTGGCTCTTTCGCTTTTGAGAATTGTAATCTTAAACTTAACATACTTTCGTAGTCTTGACACTTGAACAAATACTGAAATGCCATGCTTATTTTCCTCCTCTGAATATTTGCCTCGATGATGATTTAACTTACGCAAGATGATAGTATGTCACATGTTTTGTTTAGATAAGATTACTTACACGCTTCCGCAAACCATTGTTCGTGTGAGATAAATTCCATGTTTGTTTTCGGAATCCTCACCGCGGAATCTTGTGGGTTAATTATAGATAGTTGATTGGACAACAGCAAAATAGTCGTGGGCCCGGATCGGGGACCTCGGTCCGGGGTCGCAACAATTATCCCTGTACAACGTAGTCATCTTGTTCATTAACTGACCAGTTTTGAATGGCAGAAAATGTGCTGACTTGGTCAACCTGTCCACAATCACCCAAATAGGATCATTACCCTTCCTGGTGTTTGGCAATCCTAACACAAGATCCATTGCGATGTTCTCCCATTTCCATTGTGGAATATCCAATGGGTGAAGTAAATCAGGAGGCTTCTTGTGTTCGGCTTTAATCTGCTGGCAAGTCATACACTTATAAACGAATTCTACAATTTCTCTTTTCATTTTCACCCACCAATAATGATTCTTCAAATTCTGATACATTTTGGTGCTCCCCGGGTGAATGGAATATATGGTGTGGTGCGCATCCGTCATCAGCTCTGACTTGAAGTCTTGAACATCTGGCACACACATCCTATCTTTGCAATACAGAATCCCTTCAATCAATCTGAACTCCAGATTGACACCAATGTGGTCAATAATTCTCTGCAACTCGGGATCATCCTACTGAGTTTCCTTAATCCTGTTATCTATTTCTGACTCTCAAACTCCCTTAGTAGCAACTAACACTTTCTCGTTAACAGACCATACTTCCACATCCATATCCCTAAACTGCTCCATCCATCTCTATTCTGGCATTACACACCCACTGAAGGCTGCCTTCCAGCTAAGAGCATCTGCTACAATATTCACCTTTTTGGGATAGTATTTAATCGGAAAATCATAATCCTTTATATACTCCATCCATCTCCATTGCCTGTTATTCAGATCACCCTATGTGAACCAGTATTGCAGGCTCTTATGGTCTGTGTGCACCTTAAATCTTTCTCCATACAAATAATGCCTCCACAACTTCAATGCAAACACTACAGCTGCCAGCTCTAAGTCGTGTGTGGCATACTTCTTTTCATGATCATTCAATTGCCTTGACCTGTAGGCTATCACCTTATCATCCTGCATGAGAACATAGCCCAATCCGATCCCTGATGCATCCATATAACAATAAATCCTCCACTGCCAGAGGGTACGGCGAGTATGGGTGCTGCAGTCAAACCAGGTCTTCAACTCTTGGAAACTCTTCTCACACTCTTCCGTCCACACAAACGGAACATCCTTTCTCGTGAACTTAGTGAGTAGAGATGCTATGGTAGAAAATCCTTTCACGAACCTCCTGCAGTAGCCTGCAAGTCCCAGAAAACTGTGAATCTCCACTGCATTTCGTGGACTACCTCAATTAACAAATACTACTACCATCTCAGGGTCTACTGTCAGTCCATCCTTAGAGATAATATAACCCAAAAATGCCACTTGCTCCAATCAGAATTCACATTTGTTTAACTTAGCATACAGTTGGTTATCCCTCAAAAGTTGCAACAGTGTCCTCAACTAATGCTCACGCTCCTCTTTAGACTTTGAGTACACCAATACATCATCGATGAAGACTACCACAAACTAATCCAAGAAAGGGGCAAACACCTTATTCATCAATGCCATAAAAACTGCGGGTGCATTCGTCAACCCGAAAGGCATCACTAGAAACTCAAAGTGACAATATATCATCCGGAATGGAGTCTTAGGAACATCCTCGTTTTTAACCCGCAACTGATGGTATCCGAAACGCAGATCTATCTTTGAAAAGAATTGAGCTCCCTGCAACTAATCGGACAGCTCATCAATCCTCGGTAACGGGTACTTGTTCTTAACAGTCACCTGATTCAGTTGTCTGTAATCTATGCACATCCTCATTGTCCCATCCTTTTTCTTCACAAATATCACCGGAGCTCCCCATGGCAAAAACACTGGGTCTGATGAAACCTTTATAGAACAAATCCTCTATCTGAGTCTTCAACTCCTTCAATTCTTCTTGAGCCATCCTATATAGGGCCTTCGAAATAGGTGTTGTACCTGGTCATAATTCTATCGTGAAATCCAGCTCACGAACAAGTGGTAAACCAGGAATCTCCTCCGGAAATAAATCCGGGAATTCTCGCACAACAGGAATCTCATCGACGGACTTGGACTCCTTATCCTCTACTATAAACGCCATAATCCTTCATAACCGCTCCTTATCAACCATTCTGCCTTCAATACAGAAATCAACCGAGTGGAGGTGGGCTTCTTGGCTCCAACAAACTCAACACTATGGTCTGCATCATGTAACTTCACGGTCTTGTTAAAACAATCTAACACCGTTCGATTCGCGGTTAACCAATTCATGCCAAGGATCACATCAAACTCGGACATCGGTAAGATGATCAAGTTAGCGGTCAGCTGAACTCCTCCAATCTAAACACTACATCTAGGGTAGACAACATTGTAAAGTACTGATCTACCTACAGGGGTGGCTACTATCAAATCATATGGTAGTGTCTCCTTGTCCTTCCCCAAGTGAAGTGCAAAAGCTTGTGCAACAAATGAGTGTGTGGATCCAGGGTCAAATAGAACTTTAGCATCAAATCCACAGACTGCAAATGTACCTTCTATGACGTTTCCCGTGGCCTCGGCTTCCTTTTGTGTCAGAGCATAAGCTCTCCCTGTCTACTGTGAACACTACTGATGCTACTACTGCTATGGTCTCATACCACAAGCCTGGAGTCTAGATGGTGCTAGGGGTCTCTGTTGGAACCGCTGCCGTGGTACTGGAGGGCGCTGTTGTGGTGGCTGGGGTGGTTGAACAATCATCTGCTGCTGTTGGGGCTTGGCTTGTTCAGGAGGCACTTGTCTCAATGGCTACGCTAGATGTGGTGGTCTAGGTGCCGGAGCTAGGAGTGCAGGTGGTGCCACTCATATCTTCCCTGGGCAATTACGAGCCTTATGCCCTGTATCCCCACAATGATAACATGCCCCTGACTGTTTCCTGCAATCACGGACATGATGACTTCCCCCACAATACGTGCAAGTGGTCCGCTGTGGCAGCTCTCGAAGCACCGGCTCAACACGTATCCTCTTCGATGCAGGCTGTTGATAGGACTGAGACGATGAACTCTATGACCTTGGCTGAGGTATCAGTGCCAAGATCCTCTGCTGCTCTAATGCAATCACGTCCTTCAAGGACTCCTCTGCCCAGTATGCTTCCTTGACCACATTATCATAATCAGTCAGCTTACTACGCTGAACTTGCATCTTGATATCCGCTCGTATTCCCTTGATAAATCTCCGAACCCTCTTTGATTCAGGTTGAATTAGATTCCCTGTGAATCTGGATAAATGGGTGAAGGAGATCTCATAATCCTGTACTGACAAATCACCTTGAACTAAACGTTCAAACTCCTCCATCTTCTGATCCCTATAATTCTCAGGGATGAACTTCTTTTAGAACTATTCAGTGAAAGTCTTACAGGCTACTTCTTCAGCGATTGTCTCATATGGATGCTTGACGGTCTTCCACCATCTCTCTGCTGCCCCACGGAACATGTGACTCGCTAGCTGCACCTGCTGAATGCCCATGCACTTGAATACTTCGTATATCTTCTCCATCTAGACTACCCACTCATCTGCAACAACAGGGTCCTCGATGCCATGGAATTCTAGTGGAAACCTCTTCCTAAACTTCTCAACCAACTCGTTGAGGTCGTACTCCTTAGCATGTGGTTGTCCCACCATCTGCACCACCTCAAGCATCTGAGCCTAGAATACAGCCTGACTCTCATTCTCCTTAGTGCTTTGCTCAACCAAGTCCTTCTGACACTGAATGAATGCTGCCATGAACTGATGAATTGATTCTCAGGGCCATTCAGAGAAGAACTACACTCATGATGTGGCACATTGTTGGATCGGATCGATCTACCAGCCATAATCCTATAAAACACTCAAGGTTAGCTCCAATATGCCCCAAGCTAACAACACAATGCTAGGAAAGGACTATCAGGCCAACCTACTAACTAACGGAATCCTCACACGCGTCCTATGGTTTCCACCATTTTTACCCTGAGAAACCATCCATTGCTCTGATACCATTCTGTCACGTCCCCCGAACCCGAGTAGAGAGTAAACCGGATCCAGGAAGTGAAATTTAGGACTAATTAAAAATTTTGTCCTTTACGCCCAAGGATCATAAGTCCGCTGTGAGGATATTGCATTCCAAACCTTAAGTAATACAACAATTCACGAAAGTCCTAAAATTCCAAACATATATGGATATCAACAATGAATAATAATCTCATTAAGAATTTAAAGTTGCAAATGACCAATTAAAGCTAATAAAGAAGTTAAATTATTTACAATGACCATCCCAATAACCAAGGCCAATAAATAAAATGAAGAATATAAATGAAGGTACAACGAGGAATAAAGTGAATAAATAAAATCCTAAGGATGTCTTATATGTGTCTCACTCCTGCCAGGTATGATGACGCTACTCTACGTTATCGGAATGCCACTCTCGCTCCTCCTCTACTGGTTGAAGATCCTCTAGGATCTCCTTACCGGTCTGCTCCTCGTGGCAATCACCTGAGGAGTCTGCACACCAAGAAACAAGGTCAACGACGCGTTGAGCAATAGATAAGCAAAGTACAATAAAACATAACATGCATCAAGTATACAAATAAAGACAACTATAAGATCACATGAATACAAGGGAACGATACTAGGCATGAAAGCATGAATAAGAATATCATAAACAATAATGGAAGCCTAACATCAACTAGTAATCACCACTAGCTATGCAATGCAATGCAAGAATCAAGAGGGAGACTCCGTAGAGGTCCTAGCCACATTACGGGGTACCAGTAACAATCAAATCCAGACTACTGATACCAAAGTCTGGCTCCAGGGGGATCCTAGCTCCCAGTCCTGGGAATAGTAGCATGGTCCAAGCCCGCTCCTAACCGTTCAACGCCATGGACGCCATCTAAAGCCGACTGTCCATCCCGATGTCCGAGTAACCGGTCCATCAATAAAACCCCAAACTGCAATTGGCCATACCATGCAAACAAAATTAAAGTGGTGCTCACACGGGGAAAAACCAAGACAAGCAAGTCTGGCTAGCTCAAAACACAAGATATGTTCATAGAGATTATCTTATTCAAGACAATATGAAACAAGCCAAGCCCACATGATAATCCCTTATATGCTAGCCAGTCATGTTCAACAATATGAGACACAGGATCCTAAGGTAATTCTAAGTCAAGTCCAAGTCCTAAATCAACGGATACAAGGAAACGAAATCAACGATTTATATTTCATAATTAGATAAGTGTACATCACTGGCTAAATCGACAATGATTTATATTTCATAATTAGATAAGTGTTTTATGCCAGAATAGTTTAAAAGGAAACGAAATCAACGGATACAATTAACAAGTCAAGGAGGGATTACAATCCAACCCTAGGCAAGTGTTGTCATGCTTATACCTCACATGTCCTAACGGAGTACGTGTGGAAATTGGATCAACAATACTTCTAAAGAAAATACTCGGTGTACAATCATATCAAGCATCGATTGATTCAGTTCCATACGCATTCAGTTATTCCATGTGAAATACATGAATATCTAGACAACCCATCGACGCACACCAACCCACATGCTTCAATTTTAACCCCATTAATGGTCATATGAGAGTAAGTTAATGGTTTCTAACATCTAAGGCCCAAACCTAGGTCAATAGTCTTGTTTCCAACGGTATATGGCTCGCAAAAATTCAACAAACGGTTCAAAAGTTATGGCCATTGGAACTCTGCCTATCATCAGTCAAATGCCAAGAGTTCGAACTCTTAAAGGGAGAGTTCGAACTCTCGCTCCAGACCAAATAACCCGAGGCATCGAACGTTCCAACGTCCGAAAGTGGCGTTCGAATGTTCAACTTCCCACTCCACTCTCCCGAGAGTGCCAAAGTTCGAACGTTCAAAAAGAACGTTCGAACGTCCATCGCCCCGCGCCATTTACCTGAGGGTTCCAACGTTCAATCCAACCTATTTCCACTCCATTCCAAACCCTACAAATGATTACACCTGCACGAAATTGAGCCTCCATGCTCTCCCAACAATCCATAATCAATTCCATCCATTAAAACATTCTAGATTTACCAATTACAGATACAACCAAAGCAAATTCCCAAACCTAACCTAACATGTTAATCCAAAATCAAAATCCAAAACGACTTAGCATTTGGGTATTCTATCATTTGATCAATATCAATCAATAAAAAAAAAAAAAAAAACAAAGCATTCATGTTAAATTATAATTTGCATATCTACCTGCCTCAACCAAGAAGAAGATGAAATGGGTAAAACTCGAGGAGAAGTCTTCTACCACGTAATCCACATATCTATCCCGCTCAAAAGTAACCTAGAACGCAAAGGAGAGGGAAGGGAAGAAAAAAGATCAAGAGCAACCTAAATCTAACCAAAAGAGAGGATGATTGAAAAGATGAAGATCAGAAAAACTTACCCTAACTAATATCAAATGAAGGAGGAGATCGAGAGGGTGAAGATGTGCTGCTCGGATCTTCGAGATGGTCTCTTCCGGGGGGGAGTTCTAAAGCTTAGAGAGAAGGAAGATGAAGAAGGACTACCGTTGCTTTCATTGCAGAGATTAGAATAATACGATTAGGGTTAATCTCTGTTTAAGAAGAGAGGGAGGGAAAAGTCTCAATTGCCCTTAAGTGGGTTCGGAGAAGGAATGGACCATTTGAAGGGTTTCTGTTTATCGGATCTTAACAAGCCAAAAGACAAAAATGATCAGCGTGACAAGATCTTTCCAACAAACCCAAAAGCACGGCGATTGGAATTTTTCCGGAAAAACACTCAAATTTTCCCTAATTCACAAACTACCCCTTGCTAGAGTCTAACGCGCTCGAAATCGCGCAAAACTTTGCAGACACTGTTCTAACACTAAAGAAACTAGCTCACAATCTAAACCCACTTAAATATCTAATAAGACAACAATTAATTAATACACTAAATAATTGGGTCAATGGGCCGACAATTGGGCCTAACTGACCTAGTAAGGTCGCGAACTTTACAACTAGGGACCTGCAAGGTCAAACTTTTCACACACTAAGAACCTTATTTATTTAGTGTTAGTGTCACTATCATCCTCAAGGATTTATTATGAAGGTTTTAGTCCATAGGTTCCAATCTAAGGTCCAAACTAGGCTTGAAGTCTCTTTTCCTAAAAAAGATAGGGCTCTGTTCAATAGTCCACATTCCAACTTTCTCTTATAGTCTTTGATCATTAGGATGTGTGTACAGTTGGTTTCTACATTCCAAGAGCTTTCTGACGATAAGTCGAACTCCGAAATCGGACATACGGCTCAAAAGTTATGGCCATACGAAGTTGGCACTGTCGGGCCCAATAGGCCTGCTTGTTCGAGCGAACCCAATGGTTGGCTTGAGCCAACAGCATTCTATGCCCAGTTTTGGTGGTAGAAATAGATCCGCTCGAGCACCCAATGGCCTGACTCAAGCGAACATCATGCTAGGCACGTTCGACACACCAAAACTGGCTGAAAATGCCCAGTTTTATGGGTCTATTCTCCATAACAAAGAACCATCCTTTTAAAGGCTTAAACTTGAACAAAAATGAGCCTCCCAAGTGTTCATAAAACCCATTAATCCATCCAATTACATTCTACATTAATTCATTACAAGAACCCATTTTAAATTCATATAAGATTATGCAAGTTGGGCTGAATCACTATACAACTGAATCCATATCATTCCATTCAAGGATTATCAACATGTATAATCTAAAATTGCTCATTACTTGTCTTTAATTGATGCTTTTCCACCCTAATCTTTCCTCTTGGTTCAAATCAAGCAAAACCCCCAATTTTTGCTAGCTCATAAGAAACTCCTACAATGATTAATACAGTAGATGGAAGTTAATTACTATGCATGTAATTAAATTGGGTTCCTATGTCATGGATAAGTAGAATGAAGCATTAGTTTGAGACTTTCTTACCAATGAAAAGAGTGGTGATAAAGGGATGGAGTTGGAGTTCTCCAAACTCACATGCAAGGCTCAAAGGACATCCTACAATGGTGAAGGGGGTGAATGAATCTCATAAATCAGACATGCAATAGGTTTAGGCTATTCTGGCTGATTGAAGGAAGGAGGGAGAGAATAAGAGATGCTTACCAATAGAGTGGTTAGAACTTCAAATGGAGAGGAAGGAAGCTTGTAGATGGTGAAATAGAGAAGAAGATGAAGAGGGAACTCTCTCTCATTCCATATGCAAGGTCTCCCATGGTGATTGCTAGCAAGGAAAATGGAGTGGGAAGAAGAGGTCTCAGTTAAGAAGGGATAAAGAGAATGAGAGGATCGGTTGGGGGGTGGGTGTTTTAAATGGGTATTTTGTGGTCCATTGCATGCAAATCCCACTCGTTAAATGGAATTTGGTGAAAGGGCTTTAGGCATGGAATTGGGCTTCGAATGGGTTGGGTTAGATCTATTTGGGTTGAGTCCAAACATGAAGATTAATGTTAATGACATGCTTTATGAAATGCACCTAAACCCAATGAACTTTGGCAACACATATATGTGGCCCCAAATTATCAAAAGGTCATAGGTCTACCTTAGTTGGCTCAAAACTCCACTAATCTACCTAATCCATTACAAAATCATCCAAAATAAATATTAGGCACCTAATCAAGATTAATTAGGCTCTAAACCTAGTAAAGAGGGGTTGGGGTCTAACAGAATTCCTTCTTGATGATTTGAAGAGAAAGTGAGTAAGAATGCAGGGAAGAATGGGAAAAAATAGAAAGGTCTCCTTTAGATAATTGAAAGGATTGACTGAAATGGGAAAAAGGTCTGTTTTTAGTGATGGACTTTTACAGGTTTATAAAAAAAGCCCATCTCTTTTCTAGTATTTTCTTTTAAGGTCAATTGATGATCCACTTAATAAATATGAGTCTAATGAGAGAGTGTCCAATATGCAAACCAAAGTGCTCATCAAGGCACACGCGGTGATGCTAATATGACATGCATATGATGCAAAATTAAAAAATCTAGAATTACGAAAAAGTCCCCTAGCTCTACGAATGAGTCAAAACGGGTTCAAACTATCTACCCATGACCCATGGTCTAGCCCAAAAGTCTAAAATAAGACTAACTCACGTTAAAATAGCTTACTTAGTATCTAAGCATAATAAATTAAGTAAAGTACATTTAATTAAGGCTAAACAAGATTAATTTCGGTTGGGGTGTAACAGTTGACACGAGACCTATATTGCTTTTTATACGACTTTTACAAGAGTTGAAATAATATTTTACATGCAATCACATCCACACACTTTCTATCTAAGAGCTCACGATCACCACTTTCCTCTCATAGCATTTATTTGATAAATCAAAAATATTTTGCTGAGTTGGTCAATCCCTCATGTGGCACACCCTTATCTTTAACCACTCAGCAGATCTTGTACGTGTTGGCGGCATCGTCTATACTTTGCTGGAGTTGGTTTTTATGATCCTCTATGAATAATTTCTGGATATGAGAGATGGCTTGGGGTTGACATGTGAATATTGATCGAATGTGTGTTGGCTTGGTGTGCACGACATGTGTTGGCTCACTTCATTTTTACATTGACCGAATGTATGCTGGCTTGGAGTGCACGACAAGTGCTGGCCCACATCATTTTTCTGATGGACCATTTCATTTTTCTCATCATTCCCCCTCAAGCTGGAGTGGGGTGCCCACAACACCCCCGGCATAGCCCGTAGGATTCTGTGAGCATCTTTTTCAAGAGATTTGGGAAAAATGCCAGCATTATGATTATTTGAAGGGGAAAACTTAGAGACCAAAACTCCCAAACCCACCTTTTTATGAACAAAATGGTAGTCTATCTCTGTGTTTGGTTCTTTCATGAAAGATTGGATTGATAGTCATATAGAGAGCACTTAATTAAATTATCAAAGAAGAGGATCATGGGATTTTCCATAGGAAATTCATCATCTCATATAGTGGGACATCCTGCCCCATCGACATATGAAAAGGCACAAAGACTTAGCGAAGATTGGGGTAATATTCAAACGTCGTAACCCACGGTGCCCTATGTATAACGAAGAGTATGCTTGACAGGTTGATAATGAACTTGAGTTCGTTGGTGAATAAACCGACACACTAGGTTGACTGCATGTGTCAAATTTGGTCTTGTCAAGGTGAGGGATTGAAGGGGACCATTCAGTGGTAGACCTAGGATTTTTATTTGGTTGGAGCGGACGATGGTCAATTAAAACGGTCAAAATCAATGCCAACTACCAATTATCTCCACTTATTGCATGGTTTAAAGACCTGATTTTTTTATTTGTATTTTTTTGGAAAATTAAGTATGAAGAACTCATATCCTGCCACTGACACTTTATTCATGCATAACGTTTTTAAATACAACAACCATTTTGTCAAGAAATTAGCCTTTTATTCAAATCAATTGGATGAAAATTAAATTAGCAACCACACTACAACAATAATAAAGAAACTACTATTTTTATAACCCAGGGTATCTTTCACCCAGCCCAGCTCAAGAGCCTTTGCCCCTAAACCCGAGGGACATTCGACTCTAGACAATCAAGGACTAATCCCTAGAGGCGCATGCAAACCCTCTTATCCACATGCACCCGGTAAAACCGTGGGAGGTGGCTAACGAAGGTAGGTGTCGAACACAAGACCTCTCCGCTTCATGAGGCGCATAGTCCATGGCCAACAATAATAATAAAGAAAATACAGAGAACTCCAAAAACTTAAAATCATTATCATACAAAAAACAAAAAAAAAAAACCTCTTTGATTGTTTCCTTAAACTCCTCTATCATATGAATCCAAATAAAAACAACATACTCATAAACATCATATTGTGATTTAAGAAAAAAAAGCAATTCAAGAAAATCTAACAAGAAAGCAAAACGAAAGTATCTAAGATTCAAGACCCAAAAATAAATCAAACAAAACCCTATGCAGGATGCTTTGGGAGAAACTTGGAGTATTGGGTCATTGTCGTTGAGATTTTGGATCAAACCTAGGGAGACCCCCTGAGGTCCACATTGTATCGGTCCACCCCTGGGACCAACTTTTTGCCAATAACCCTCAATCAACCCTGGCCCATCATCGGCCGTTTTTATTTACTTCCTGCCCATCATCGGCCATTCACTTTTATTGTTTGTGTATCACACACAAATCCACAGAAATCACAACTCGAAATCTCGTTTGTATCGTTCTTTCGATTTGAAGAATCAACCTTCAAATCCTACGATATCAAAGGACATTGAAGGGGGTACCCGGGAACGGGATCGATCCTCTTCTAAATATTTGGCACCTTCCCCCTTATTTGATTCCTTTTATTTCCATTTGATTCCATTTATTTCCTAGAATTCCTAGATCTCCCCTTACCTAGTTCATTGTGACCCTACTTTAAGACCCGTAATCCGACCCAAGTTTGACCCAAATTGAAAGACCCAAATTAAGAGACGAGACAACAATCGTGTGTTGCGGGCAGCACATTAGACAAGAGAAGAACCTACCCTATCTTTCTCTCGTTTTCTTTTGGCTTTGGTCGAACGACGGTGCTATGGCCATATCCGTAGCTAGTGATCGTGATCCATCGATTTTGAAGGTAGTCAGAATCCTCATTTTTTATGTAAATCTTTTGATAACTCATGTAGCTGAATGGCAATTTCCCTCCCAAGGGGATCAAAATTCACATCCGACAATACCACCTGAAGCAAGAACCTCACTCCTACATCTCACAGTTAGGGTGGCCGAGAAAGAAATATCCTGTGCTCTGATAGACACGAGGGCGTCTTTGAACATCTGTCCGCTGAAAACATACGAGACGCTGGACTTGACTGCTAAGGAACTAACACGGGCCCCATTGGTGGTGACAGGTGATGGACCCGTCTTTCTCTTTCTCGCCTTCCTCCGTCCCGAGTCCACCGGGTGCGGCGGGGCGAAGAGAAAAAAAAGAGCAAGCATCAACATTTTTTTTGTACGGGTATGCCAGATTTTCTATTCTACTTGGAATTTGAAATGATGATCCGGAGATTCACCTTCACAAGTAGAAAAGGAAATCAAACTTTTTTTCTAACTTTCCATTGCACATATTTTAAAGAAAGAGACAAAAAATTTTAATGCCGTGAAAGGCGATTTTCATTTGTTTGCCGTGAAAGGCGGTTTTGCCGTGATAGGCGATTTTGTGCCATAGAAGGCAGTTTACAAGTCTCATCAAAATTTAAAGACAAGAAATGTGATTTTTATGTCTCTTTAAAAAAATACACAATACAACAGAAAAGTAAGAAAAGGAATCTGACTTCTCAAGAGATTGTGGGGACTCGTTCAGATCGACGGTCGAGAGTCATGTATGGGCTCCGCCATCGTCCTTCAGACGAGAACACTTGATGCTTTGATTCACTTGGCTTGGCTTGGACCTCTGATTTTTAGAGGATAAAGACCAAGGGAAGGTCTTATATCCAATAAAAAACCAAGTAGACGGGCTGAAAAGCCGCATCTAGGCCATGTTTGACGGGGAGCCTATTGGAGTCATTTTGAAATGATCCATTAGCTCCGATTTGGGTGCCATGGTCCCGGGGAGCTTCGCCGCCGGTAGGCTTGATTTCGCTTCGGAGCATCAAAACCGGGTCAAACGTTGTCGGAATGACCTGAAATTTGATGTGCGGCCCTTTGGAAGCATGCAGAAGCTACTCATGTGTTTTGTTTGATGAGTGGCGGCATCAGAGGTTCTCGCCGCCGGGAGGCTTGATTTCGCCGTTCGAGAGTTGATGGAGGGTCAAACGGTGTCGGTTTGACTTGAAATTCGACATGGAGCCTTTTGGAGGTATTTTGAGACTATCCATAGACTCTGATCGAAGATTTTATGTATTTGACATTGTCGCCGTCGGGAGCTCCCGCTCAGCTGTCGGAGGATTGAAGTTAGGCCAGATGGTGTCGAAATGGCCCGAGACTTCATGTGTACCCTTCTTTTGGCTACTTTGAAAGATCTTGTAGTTTTTGTTTGGTTCTGTCAAGATCCGATGCTTGAAGCAGCTTTGCCTGTTTGTAGTAGGATGTGGCTCCATATAGCTTTTGATGTTGATGAGGCAAAGTGACATTTTTGGTGTCAACAACAGGGTATGACGGAAACACGAAAACGTTGGCGGAAAGATCATATTGTTGGTGCAAGCAGGCCCAATTTCATTTCCAAAAGAGTTCTACGTCATAGATATCCCGGCAACCTTTAACTTGATATTAGGGCGTCACTGGTTGAATCACATGAAGGCAATCATGTCCACTAGGCACCAATGCATTAAGTTTCCCCACTTAGGAAGAATCGCAAAGCTAATGGGGGACCCGCATGTGATTGAACCGGAAGGACTTCAATTACTTCCCACCCTGCGACCAGCTCCTATCCCACTTGGAACCAAAACCCACAGATACAAGATCAATCCTATCATTTCCCTAACAGACATCGTTCCTGTCCGGAGCACAATCCCAAATCCGGTCCCTCTACCTGAACCACCGTTAAGAAAAGAATGCATAAGAGGCTAGAATCTCATGAGGAAGCTTGGATATCAACCCGAGTTGGGATTAGTTAAGAACATGTACAAGATCCTTGACCCCATCACCCCAGAAGCGAGGATAGGGACAGAAGGGTTAGGATTCAACCCGTATGATCAGATAATGCTCTCCAGAAGGAATTGGAAACTAGAGGAACTCTTCACTAGGCATAGCAAGCTCCTGGATCCCAATGAACCTCCTAACGGAGGGGGATGCCATGAGGTCCACCCCCAGGGGAAAGGGAAAGAACTCCTAATAGAAGATATAACCGATTCGTCATCTGAAGACGAGGAGGTCGAGACTTACAACGACATTTTTGGTACTTGGGAAGAGTTCCGAGAGTCCGAAGAAATTAGAGGTTCAAGTCCCTCCCTGGAGGAAAGGTTCTGAGCGCTGTCGTGCAACATGATTAGTGCCAATGATTAGATGAAATTGCCCAAAAAGAAAAAAGCCGATTTCTGAGACGAGATGATTGTAAAACTTGGGAGATCAAAGACCCCGATAGGCAAGAAGTCATATACTAGCCAGTCGTGTGGCAGCACTAGAGAGCAGGACCCTTAGAAGAATACGACGAAGACTGGGAAGTTGAAAATCCCGAAGGCAACGAAGTGGTGTATCGCTCCGCAACTCGGCGTTGCCCGAGGCAGGGATCATCCTCTTTAGATAGCCCTTCCATGACCCAACATATACCATATCATTCCAAAAAACCAAAAAAATCACAAAACCCCAAAACCCCCAAAAAAGCAGAAAACCAAAAACTTGGGGACCGAGGAAAGGCCCAAACAAGTCCAGATCAGTGCATTCCTGGAACCCAACAAAGAAGAAAAGATCATTGGAGTTCTGAATGAATACCAAGATGTTTTTGCATTAGATTACCACGACATGCCAGGACTAGACCCACTTTTTGTAGAGCATCGAATCCCATCGGAAGAAAATACGAGACTGGTTAAACAGAAGCTGCGAAGAATGCTCCCTGACGTCGTAGTGAAGGTGAAAGAGGAAGTCCTCCAGGTCAAATTCATCAGGGAAGTGTTGTTTCCTCAATGGATTGCCAATATAGTCCCGGTCAAGAAAAAGGACGGATGTGTCAAGGTCTGCATCGACTTCAGGAACCTAAACAAGGCCTCACCAAAGGATGACTTCCCTTTACCACACTTAGACGTGCTCGTTGACAACACTGCTGGGCATGCAATGCTCTCGTTTATGGATGGATACTTAGGGTATAACCAGATAAAGCTTTGAGCAGATGACCAAGAAAAGACCTCATTTACTACCCCCCTAGGGAACTTATTTATATGTTCTCATGCCCTTCGGACTGAAGAATGCAAGTGCAACTTACCAAAGAGCAATGATGGCAATATTCCACGACATAATGCACGACTACATGGAGGTGTATGTTGACGACATCTTAGTTAAATCCCAAACTCTTGCAAACCACGCCATGACTCTGAGGAGGGCTCTCCAAAGGTCGAGGGAGACGCAGTTAAAAATGAACCTGAAAAAATGTCTTCGAGGTGTCATTAGGAAAGCTTTTAGGGTTCATGGTCAGAAATAAAGGTATCGAAGTAAACCCGTCGAAGGTGAAAGTTATCATCGAAATGCCGCCGCCCAAGAATTTAAAAGAGCTAAGAGGTTTGATCGGGAAATTACAATTCATCCAACGATTCATATCGCAACATTCACAAAGATATGAACCCTTCTATAGATTGCTAAAAGGAGGAGCTCAATATGACAGGGACGATGACTGCCAGAATGCATTTGAGGAATTGAAAAGATATATGCTGAATTCCCCAGTTCTTAAACCTCCTATTAAACACCAGCCCATTATCTTGTACGTTTTGGCCACCGAGACAGCAATAGGGGTTGTATTGGGTCAACACGATGATACAGGTAGGAAATAAAACGCAATCTATTACCTGAGCAAATCTCTCTTGCCATATGAACGAAAAGTACTCCTCGATAGAAAGAACCTGCTTGGTGGTGGTTTGGGCTGCTCAGAAACTAAGACACTACTTCTTAGCCCACCCAATCAGACTCTTGGCTAGGATGGATCCTTTAAAATATATCTCCAAGAAACCTGTCACTTCAAGGTGAGTGGCGCCATGGCAGATGCTTCCAGCGGAATTTGACATAACGTACGTAAATCAAAAGTCCATAAAAGGGCAAGCCATTACTGACCACAAAAGATCATATTGCATATTAGGGGTGGCCCAAAAATAAACTTTCCCGAATGATGAGCAAGAATTCCATGGCCTAAAAATGGCAATATATATTGCCATGATCAAGTAAACAGCATCCCAATTGGATCAAATTTGGAATATATCAAATTCATAGAGTGGTAGGAGCCCAAAGGGGGGTTGGATTAAGGTAGATTGAACAAAAAAGTTTACAGAAAAGCAAAACATTCTCAATAGAAAATACATAACAGCACTTTCAAATGTAACCGATATAATATGATATAATATGAAATGAGTTACGCACCAACCAACAGCAGTGAACAGGTTGTTTACTAGGCAAGGACTCAATGCCTGATAAGTAGCATATTTTTGTGGCAAGTAGAGTACACTCTTATTTAAAACCCAAACCTGACTCAAACCCTTTAAGAAGCCATGACAATACTAGTTCCTCACTACTTGTTTATACTTCCATCTTTTTTAACCCCTTTCAACATCCATTGAATACACCATCATAGATTGGATACTGAATAAATATTTAGGCTGGATGGGGATGGATATCTTCTTATCTATTCAATTACAAATAAGAAGAAATTCAAGATCAGGTCCATATTCATGTATATATAATTCAGAATCTGATCCTTGCATCGATTTCAAATTCAGGAAGATTACATTCAGTTTATTAGTTTCACCCATATATTTAAAATGTTTATTTTAAAGCTCTTTATTCAATTATACTAATGCAGTCTATATCTTATTTTAGATTTGTATTCGGAATGGATCCACTTTTTGAAGTTGATGTTAGATCCGGATACAACACATGTTCTGTATCAGATTTAGATCCAGATCTGAATCGTGTATACAAAGAAATATAGATTGGTTCCGCCTAAATTCTGTTCGTTTGCATCTCTAGCTGGAGTTGTATAGGCCTGGATCAAGCTTGACAGGAATGTTATGGCTCAGGCCAATAATGGTTGAACGTCTGAGTTTAAGCATGATTTTGGGTCTATCCCACTGAGCTTGTTGGAAATTCAAATCTACTGTCACTAAATTTGGGCTTAGGTGGGTGGATCCAAGCTGAAACATAGGTCCATTAAGAGTTCTGCTAAACCAACATCTTGAATAATGAAAACTCAAACCAATCTGGACAAGTTGGGCGACCTCAACCCATTGGATATGAACAAGAGAAAAATAAATAAATAAATTACCAATCTCTTTTTTCATATGCTGTTCCATAAGAACATCCTGTCTTAATTCGTTATGAATTACTTAGTAGATACTAAGTAATGAATCCAACCTCAAAAACTAGAAATAGACCATGACTGGATCGGAACAGAGTGAATTGAGTATTTTGATAATCAGATTAGTATATTACAAATTGGATCCAATTTGGGTGATGGATGAACTATTGTTTAGGCTATAATAAGATCGAACACTACTCACTTGAATCTGATTTCATATTGTTGATCAGTTGGCTTGGAGAAATAATCATGGAACCATTAATCTCATAAGTGCAAAAACAAATATATAAATAAATGATTCCCAAATTCTTTAGAGCACTAAGTAAGAGCAGAAAACGGAGAGATAGTCATAGAAGCAAAATATAACTAAAAAAAAAAAAAAAAACTAAACCTAAAACAAAACAACGAAGCAATTGAAACAAGAAGACAAGAGAGGAACGGAACTTGGTATGTAACTTTCTTCCTCGCTTGAGTTATCTCTCGCTCCCGTTCTTCCTTTCCTTCCTCTTTTTCATTCTTCTCCTCCATAGTTTCGTTACTTGCCAGGCGAATGAGGAGCTGTAAAAGTCATGGCTCTAAATATCTCCCTCCCATCCATTCTTTCCATCTTATTTGTTACACTTCCCATATATGGAGACGTGCAAGTGTGGAGTCCTAATTGAACGGGATTTTTTTCGATTTTGCCGGGAAAGAGTTTCGTGCAAGGATTTTTTTTTCATTTTATTTGGCGGGAGTATAGAATTATGATTTGAAGGCACATTTGTTTGCATTAATGAGTTTGTGCACACTTATAAGGTGGGCCATGCCCAATATATATAGCTTCTAACACATATATCTAGCTAATTAGCTATATATATATATATATAAATTATTCCTTTTTATTATTTTTTTCATCTCATTTATTTTTTTATTTCTGATTGGACATAGTGATGGGTGGGAAATTTAAGGTGGGGCCGGCCATGCCCAACCATTTATTCTATTAAGTAAGGAGTGCGGGTGTCAATTTAGAAATTTATAACATTTTAGCGTTTTGTAAATTAATCTATTCCATTTTGTCTCTAATCATTTTTTTAACATGATTAATTTCTTTAAATCAGAATTTGATCAAGATGGATAACCTGCCCCACTAAAGATGTTAGAAATAAATCCCAGACTAGACCAATAGACATAAAAGTCTAAATTTGTTTCAATTAGTTTAATTAACTAATTGGGTCCCAAAGTTGTATATTTAATTTATTTCAATTTAATAATTCTTCAATATTTCAATCAGATTGTGTTAACCGTCATTTTTATTATTTTTAGTGTGGTAATCCACGATATTAACACATGATCAAGATCAAATTTGTGGTTGGGTCCTTACAAGAAAAATGATCATCTTCATTAATGACTGGGTTACTAAAATATAAATTAATCAGTTAATCAAAATTACTTTTGTACAAAAAAAGAATCTATTATTACGAGAAAAGGAACGCTTTAAATCCGTTCCTCAGCATATTTGGATTTTGGAACAGCGTTTTTATTAAGAAATGGTTGCAATGTGTTCCTACTTTGGAACATTTTATAAACGTGTTGGAAAAATGTTCCTAATCAACATATTTGGTGTAGTGTTATTTATGTGTGTCTGTCATTTATGACTCGCATGTCTCATGCTTATTCTCCACAAACTTGCCTAGTGTGCACACTTTGACCTCTTTTGATTTATATCTGTCCAGTTACTCATTTGCAACATGTTACATTATATATTATGTTTATCTTGCTTAGCCTAGTCTGATGGTGCTACACTTGGCTTGACAGGTGAGGACCTAGATGCCATTGCCCTGGTCGCTGAGGAGGAACAAGAAACTCCCCAGTAATTAGTTGAGTGGACTTTTGATGATGTCCAGAAGATATCACTTGCGTCGAGCATTCATGAACGTCACTTAACCCTAGATTATGGCCTTGATGGTTATGATGATTAGTTGTTTTAGAATTGCATTTCCTTGGATACTTAACCAGTAATTAATTCTTGGCTTCCGCTACTCTTTTCTTTTCTTTAACTTGAACTTGAACTTAAGCATTCACTCTATGGACTGTTTATGCTCTTGATTATGATTCAAATATGACATGGTTGGTGAATATAAATGGATGCCTATTGGGTTAATTATACATGACAGATTTATACAGGTTCACAGGAAATTGAAAGGTACCCTTAATGTGATGGATTTATGACCTCACACATGAAATCCTGTGGGAATCCCGTTCATGAGGAAAAATTTTAGCGAGTCTAACTCGAATCCCTACGCAGGCGTATGTCACGCCTCGAGATGAGTGAAATATCGGGCTCAAGGTGTGACAGTGAGACAGCTCCTCTGCTTGAAAAAGTGGGTCCTATGAGAGGTCTTTTACTATAGTTAGGACTCTTCAGTTAAAATGACGAGTGGACCCCTCTAGTTGATCTTCACATATATGTATACGGGGTCTTCCTAGTGGATTCTTCAATTTAGTAAAACCGGTCCCATATTAGAGTCCTAGTTCACAGAATTCTCCCTAAGGTTCAGTGGTTCCTGCAAATTCTAACTCAACCAATGAAATGCTGAAGATTCCTAATTGAAGTGGGACCCTTCTGGAAAGAGTCCTAATCCAACTAGGATTCTTTGAAAAATTGGAAAATTGCATAAAATATTAAAATAATAGAGAAAATGTGCATGAAATACTTGAATTCTCAAGTTTAGAGTGAAAATGCATAAAATGATGAAATTATGTAAAAATTAATGCATTTAATTTAATTAATTCCATAATTATTCCTAAAATGATGCTTTAATGATGCAAATATACGGACTTAACACCCCACACCCCCCCCCCCCCCCCCCCTCCCCGCATTTTGCTAGTCCGTCCTTTTTACTTAACTAATCCTACGAAAAAAAAAAACACTAAAAATGAAAATAAAGCCACTTCCGTTGGCACTCCCGGCTGCATTTAGCGTATGCAGCAAGCCCTTAAACCCATAGGTTTTCCCTAGTTGACGAATTGTGCTTCGTGAGGGTTTGCAATGAATATATACCCACAAAATTCATTTACCATAAAAAGATAAAAGGAAATTTTCCAAAAGAAAATTAAGTCAATTCGGATATTTTCAATCTCCAGAATAATCAAAATCTCAGACTTTTCAAAATTTTCTCAAAAACCATACCAAACTTTATGTGGCTTGTGCAAGTGTATACATTAAATCAAATTTTCAAATGTTCCGCAATAAAGTCATGACGCAGAGTTCTTCAAATGCTTTGACCTTTCTAGATTTAGGGGATTACACTTCCTCTCAAAGGTAGTATGACGTTTTTCGCACTACTATTTTTGCAAGGGCCATGAGATGCATCTCTATTTTTTTTTTCTTTTCAAAACTAAGGTTCCTTTGGGTGAATTTGGCTTCATCATACACACATCTCTATGTGTTTCACTTTTTTCAATTTTTGTACACCCCTATATATAAATATATATTTTTTTCATTTGTATTTTTTTTCTACGGTCACCAACAATAGGCAAGCCTTTGCAATTCGCTCAAATTTGTTCACTAGTTTTAGTTGGCCTAATCATCCATATGAACTAGGAGAACTTATTAAGCTAAATTTCATAAAGTCATCCTATGCTTTCCCAAATTTTGTTTAAAATGACACTATAGCTTCCTTTCTAAAATCTTGAAAGATATATACGTGTTCGAGTGAAACACAAGGTTTGGTAATCCTTTGGTATATTTCATCATTTAGTAAAAGTGAACCGTTATCTTACTTCCTTCCAAAAGTTTTGAAATATCGGATTTCTAAATATCTTCAAATCATCTTAGTTCTCTTCACAAAATTCTCCCTAAGGTTCAACGGGTCCTGCAAAATCTAACTCAACCAATGAAACACTGGAGATCCCTAATTGAAGTGGGACCCTTCCAAAAAGAGTCCTAATCCAACTAGAATTCTTCAAAAAATCAGAAAATTGCATTAAATATTAAAATAATAAAGAAAATGTGCATGAAATGCTTGAGTTCTCAAGTTCATAGTGAAAATGCATAAAATGATGAAATTATGTGAAAATTAATGCATTTAATTTAATTAAGTCCATAATTATTCCTAAAATAATGCTTTAATGATGCAAATATATGGACTTAACACATCACGTTTCCTAGGCTTGAGCTGGTCCTTTCCTTTAATTCTCTAATTCTTGTAAGTTTAGTTGGTTATATAAGAAAGGGCCCGGGCGAAATCCAAAATGAACCCCATCCATACACAACCGTATATATCCCAAAGGCTATGCCATTATTTAAAGTTTCGATGAGGCTAGGTGTGGGCTGAGCTGGTGCAATCGCTTCCTAAGCCCCCGACCATTTTAAGTTAAGTTTTTAGGCCTATGGGCTTAGCCTAGGCTTATTGTCTGTTCCGATGTCTAAGGGTTTTTTTGTTTGTATTAAAATACATAGAACTCATACCATTAATAGTTAAAAATGAAGATTAAAGAGGAGTTTTTAAAAAATAACAATCAAAGAAACCTAGGCTAAGCCCGTAGGCCTAAAGAAGATGGGAAATGAACAACCAGCTATCATATTAGTAATTCATTTCCCATCTTCTGATTGTATTTTCCTATTTGATTATCGTTTTCAAAATTCATATTTTATCTTCATTTCTAACTATCTATGGTACGAATTATCCGGATTCAATTCGTATGTATTGCAATGCGAACAAACAGGCGCCGAATGTTATCGAACTGTGGCTGTGTATGCGTAAACGTTAGGCAACGGGGCTCATGTAAGCCCGCATATTTTACACAAAGGGACCATTTTACAAAATGGCACAAGCTTGGGCGTCAATTAGTCCCAGGGCCTAAATATAAGCCTGGATATGAGACCAAACGGATCAATTAAGCAGGACTAGGAAAGCTTTGGCAGCACTGGACGTGGCCCATGATGAGCCCTATGCCTGAAAAGAGTCTTCATTGATTTTAATGAAACTCAATTTTATTACAACTTATAAGCAGTAAATGATTGGATTTAAGTTTGACATGGGTGTGGCTGAGATAGCCAACGCAAGCCCATTTAATTCTTGGCTTGTCTCGGTCCTGGACCAGCTCAGGGACTGAAAAGTGGGCGTGCCTTCCCAGTGTTCAGTAAAAAGATGCATTCTGTCAGGTATCTTGGGCCATGGCCTCCACGAGTGACTAAAAGGTAGTGGCCAGAGCAGTCTCGTCTCGATCTGAGCTAGCCCTATGCACAACCCTAACAAGAACTGTAGTTCAAAAAACTGTAGACATTGCTCGGGTCGGAAAGCTCCCAATCAAGTCAATCTGGAGACTGTGAATCTTTACTGAGTCAAAGGATAAAATCGTTTTGAATATATATTTGGACGTGGGATGTATAAGCGTCCATCACTGTTTGGCAATGTCGGAGGGAAAATTTTCTATTGCAGGCACATTGGGTTGCAAACAGATATTCAATTCTCTGATTATTTAAAGGAAGTGGCGGACCCAGGATTTTGAGTTTTGTCGGGAGTTGGGGGGCTTTATGTAAAAGAAATATTGGGGAAGGGGTAAATTTGAAAAACATATATATGTTTTCAGAATCTCATGGGGATTCTTAAAAATCTGAAGTCTTTTTCAGGCATGGGTTGGGGCTTCAACCCCAAGACCCTTACACCTGGGTCCGCCAGTGTTTAAAGGATCCGATCCATAAAAAACTAGGTTTGGGACCTGTTTTAGATTCTGATTCAGAAAAAGGTCTAGGGTCCAGAACCCAATTTAGGTTCCAAACCGAGGACCCAAGACCCAACATACGAGTCTTTAATGTTACAAACTGTAGCTCAAAATTAACTTTCGTTGGGCATTTATATATATATATATAATCCTGAAGGTAGTACACTTGTTATAAGTTGAGTGACTTCCTTATTTTAAAGCAAAAACAAGAAATAACAAAAATGAAAAAGAAGTTAGAACTGGCTTTGAACTACATCCCGCTCCTCTAATCGGAAAATGGTTTGAAATTAGATTCAGGTTCTCTTATTAGAATTGGGTCTAGAACCAACCAAACAGATTCCAAGACGGAATTGGAACCGTATTTTTGAAAAACAGCTCCGGTTTCAAGTCCAGTATGGTTCCGGCCCTGTACCGACCAATTTGCATCACTACACACGTGCTCTTTGGTTTGATCATATCTTAACATCCAGACCATCCTGGCCATCAATGTGTTTTAATCCTGACATTAATGTGTTTTGATGGTCTAAATTTGTCCTAGGGTTATTTCATTTCTTATATAATGATGTAAAGCCTCTTTGCCTAAGGATGATTGATGATTAATGAAATTTAAGTGCATTTAGGATCTTCCTCAAGCTTTCTTCAAGTTCTCCTCGAGATCTATAACGTCTCCTCCTTTGGAGTTTGATGAGAGCTCAAGTATTTAACGCTTCCAAAGTGGAGTTTGGTGAAAGGACAGCTTTTTCTCTCTCTATCCTTGCCCATCCCGCACCTTGTCCTCCTTTCCATATTGATGGTTGGAAAATGCCAATATATGTTGCTTCCCGATTCGATTGGGATTGCTTTCATTTGGTATGTGTTGCTCCCAATAGATGGGTGAAAGAATACATAAGAGCACAGTTTGTGTTGCTTCTCGGGTGGATCGCGATAGCTTTTGCTTAGATTAAGATCTCATAAGCTTACCTATGAATGAAACCCAAGCTCAATTGATCAATAAGGGACAACCCTAAACTCGGGATTGGATCATTGTTGATATATATATATATATATATATATATAACTCTGCCAGTTTTTTTTACTGCTGGTCCTAAGCCCGAGTAAAGGAGGAGGGTTGCATTAGGGAGGTTGACAGCCAGCGTAACACTTTATCACAACCCAAACATGAATTCTGATGTTACAACATTCCGAGATAACGCTAGGACATTCTGAGATAACACTAGGGCATTCCTCGCTTTAAGCGACACTTGCAATGGAAAGTGGGCAAGGGCTACCGCACTATTCTGGACAAATGCGGCTAAAAAAGTTAGTCCAGCAATAGAAGAAGATGAAGATTCGACTTGCTACTTGGAATATAAGAACCTCGACAAGCAAGAGCATGGAGTTAGTCGATGTAATGAAAAGGAAAAGAGTTAGTGTAACATGTCTATAGGAGACAAAGTGGAAGGGGGATAAAGTTAAGGAGCTCGCCGATGGCTATAAACTTTTTATGCGGGAAAGAACAACACAGGAAATGGAGTGGGTATAGTTGTAGATAAGGATATGAAAGAAAAAATTGTAAGGGTAAAGAGATTGGGTGATAGAATTATAGCAATTAAACTAGTGTTAGAGGAATATATAATTCATATCATTAGTGCATATGCTCCCCAAGCAGGATTAGATGAAAGTGTCAAGAGCAAATTTTGGGAGGAGATGGAGGGTTTACTACAAGAAATTATAATTAGTGAAAAGATTTTCCTTGGAGGGGACTTAAATGAGCATGTAGGAAAGGATATGAGAGGATATGAGAGAGTGCATGGAGGACAAGAGTTTGGAGAAGAGAATGAGTTAGGTGGTACTATCTTGGACTTTGCATTACCATTTGACCTTAAAATAGAAAACACTTGCTTTAGAGAGAGAGAGGAGCATTTAATTACTTATAATAGTGGAACTAGCAGGAGCCAGATAGACTTTTTTCTAGTTAGAAAACATGGTTGTTTGGATTATAAAGATTGTAAGGTTATTCCATAAGAGAGTTTTAGCATGCAACATAGACTAGTAGTTTTTGATATTTGCATTAGAGGTAGAAAGAGAGGGGTAGTAAATAAAATGTTCCCTAAAACAAGTTGGAGGGATTTGAGAGGAGTAAGAGCGACAATATTTAAGGACAAAGTGATTGATGAGGGAGAATGGAATTTTGAAGGAGAAACTCCAGCGATGTGGAATCAATTGAATAACTATATTAGGGAGGTAGCTAGAGAGGTGCTTGGAGAGTCAAAAGGAAAGAGACACGATAATAAAGAAACCTAGTGGTGGAGTGTAGAGGTTCAAGAAGTTGTTTGGGAGAAGAGACGTTGCAAAATTTGGCAAAGTACTGTGAATATGAAAAACAATGAGAAGTGCAAGAAGGCAAAGATAAAGGCCAAGAAAGTCGCAAGTGATGCAAAGTGCAAAGCATGTGATGACCTATATAATAGGTTAGGAACAAGAGAATTAGAGAAGGATATTTTTAAGCTTGCAAAAATAAGAGAAAGGAAAAATAGGGACTTAGATCATATCAAATGTATTAAGAGCAATAACCAAAAGGTTCTAGTGAAGGACAAAGCTATCAAAGAAAGGTAGAGGAAATATTTTAGCATACTTCTCAATGAAGACTATGTAGGAGATGTAAGAACAAAAGAGGAAAGTTCAGTAGTAAAGCATACTTTTTTTTTTTTTGGAGAATTAGGGTGGTAGAAATTGGGAAGGCATTAAAACAAATGAAGACGGAAAAGGCTATGGGTCCAGATGACATCCCTATTGAGGCTTGGAAATGCTTATGAGAAGTTGGGGAGATTTGGTTAACTCGAATCTTCAATGAGATATTAATAACAAACAAAATGTCGGATGAATGCAGAAGAAGTCTCGTAGTACTTACTTATAAAAACAAGAGAGATATACAAAACTGTACCAACTATCATGGGATTAAACTTATGAGTCATATTATGAAACTATAAGAGAGAGAGAGTAATAGAGCAAAGACTTAGACAAAAGACCAATATATCTTAAAATCAATTTGGTTTTACGCCAGTGAGGTCAACAATGGAAGCTATCTTCTCACTTCGGCAATTAATGAAAAAATATTGAGCAAAGAAGAAAAATCTGCATATGGTCTTCATCGATCTAAAAAATGCCTACAACAGGGTACCTAGATATTTAATTTGGTGGGTATAAAATAAAAGGAATGTTCCAAGAGGATATATTGAAATTATTAAAAACGTGTATGAAGGAGCAATAACGAGTATAATAACTACTTATGGAGAGATAGGGGAGTTCCCAATGACTATAGATTTGCATCAAGGGTCAGCCGTAAGCCTTTATCTCTTTGCACTTATTATGGATGAAGTAACTGCTCATATACAAGAAGAGGTACCTTGGTGCATGTTATTTGCAGATGATATTGTGTTGGTAGACGATTCAAGAGATGGTGTGAGTGCAAAATTTGAGAGATGGGGGGAGGCTTTAAAATCCAATGGCTTTAAAATAAGCCGTACAAAGACAGAATATATGATTTGTAACTTCAGCGGGTATATGGAAAGGGCTGAAACTACTGTGAGAATTGAAGACCATGAGATACAACAAGGTGATTCTTTTCCCTACCTTGGCTCTATAATTAGTAAGGATGGGGAGATTCATGGAGATGTCGAGCATAGGATAAAGTGGGACAGTTGAAGTAGAGACTTGCTTCCGGAGTGCTTTGTGACCGACGAATACCAATAAGATTAAAGGGGAAATTTTATAAGACAGCAATTAGACCATCTATAACCTATGGAGCAGAATATTGGCCAATCAAGAAGCAGCATTTGCACAAAATGAATGTAGCAGAGATGAGAATGTTGAGGTGAATGTGTGGTAAAACGAGGAATGATAGAATTAGAAATGAGCGCTTTCGAGAGCATTTAGGGTAACAACAATAGGGGATAAAATTAGAGAAACTCGTTTGAGAGGGTTTGGGCATGTCCAATGTAGACCGATAACATAGCAATGGTCCTTCCTCTCCCCAAGTCATTGTCCAATCATATGGAGCGCATCATGAGGAATTTCCTCTGGTCAAGGGAGTCGTCCAGAATAAAAAGGAACCAGGTTAGCCGTAATATAGTTTGCCTTCCAATCTAGGAAGGGGGGTTGGGAATTAGACACATCAATGACCAGAATACAACCTCATTAATCAAGCTTAGATGGACTGCTACAACCTCCAATTCGCTTTGGGCAAAGTAGATGAACAGAAGGTACTTTCCAAACTCTTCTATCTAGAGCACTCTTACCCCTAAAGCAGGCTCCTACATTTGGTGCAAAATCAGGCTCTCAGCTCATCTAATCCACTCAGGTGGTAAGTGGGTTATTGGCAATGGGAAGCAGATAGATCTCTGGTTTGATAGCTGGATAGAAGAAGCTCGTTTGTCATCCCTCTTCCCCGCTCTCTCCTTCCCCATCAATCAGCAGCTGTGCTCTATTAGAGACAATGGAGCTTGGACAATTCCATCTAGAATTCCGCTGGAGGTAGCAGAGACTCTGATGAATTCAATCATAAACCTTTCCTTAGAGTTGGATTCAGAAGGCCACCTTGTTCAGAAATCACATCCATCCCAAGATCTCTCTTTCAAGGAAGCTTGGCACCTCATCAGATCTAGAAGAGAATCAATTCCTTGGGCTAGCTTGGCATGGAACTCTTTTATTCTCCCAAGAGTTTCCTTCTTTGCTTGGAGACTCATGCACAGGAAGACTCCAACCCAAGACTGGGCATAATCTAAGGGATTCGGTCTAGCTACCAGATGTTGCCTCAACAAAACCAGTTCAGAAACTGTGCTGCACCTCTTCTTCCATTGCCCCTTTGCGACTTCAATTTGGAGATGGATCTTACAAATTGTTGGAGTCAATTCAGCTATCCCTTTATCTCCTTCCAGGATATGGTATGATCTATCCTTACACTGTGATAAGATGGCCTGTAAAGGAATAGCTTCAATTTTTTTCACCACTATTTATGTAATTTGGAAAACTAAAAATAATCTTACTTATAGGATTTCAAGAGCCTCCCAGACGAAGGTCATGGTCTCCCTAGCAGAGATACTCTCCTCCCCTCTCAGGAGTCTATACAAGCCTTTTTCTGGTAGGTCTCTTGAGGTGTTTTGCAAATTTCTGTTTGTGCCCTCTAGTTGAGGTCATCTGTTAGGAGGCTAGATTTTTTTGTTTCTACTTCCTTTCTCTTTTGTAAAGTGGCATGTAGCTTTCTTCCTTGGGGGTTTTCTGCCCTCTGTTTTCTCTCCCTTTCTAGAATACAATTGCCTTTCAGCAAAAAGAAAAAAAAAAAGAAAAAGAAAAGAAAACGTAGACCGATAATGGCGCCGGGGCCATGAAGGTTAATGGCCTGCCAATGGGAAGGACTAGTCCTAAGAGGACGTGGATGGAGCTAGTAAAGACAGATATTAAAAAGTGTAACTTATCTGAGGATTTGGCTTAAGATAGGTCGGAATGGAGAAAAAGAATTCGTGTAGCCGACCCCAACATAGTTAGGACAAGGCTTTGATGATGATGATATATATATATTTATATATATATATGAAGGGGGCTCTCCTAAGCTGCATCTTATGTTATCCTAATTTGAAATTAAAAGAAACTGGTGAGTGTTAAATATTGCATATTTTACTCCTCATCAGTCCGTTTTTTATTAGCATCTTATATGCATAACATTTCTTTACACAGATATTTTATCATTCTATCACATTAACGGATTATTAGATTATCATGCATAAATTCGATCATTTATAGCACATTTTTATGTATTTCTATTGTGTAGGTGGACTCCGCGACTACCCCAACCTTCCGGCTAGTGTCCCAAGGCATCAAGAAGAGATTTCAATAAAAGAAGTTACATGAAGAAATCTTAGGAAGAACTGAAGAATTCCAAAATAAGATGAGAAGACTTTAAGAATCAAAGAAGTCATTTTTTAATACAAAGGAGTGGTTGGTATGTTTGTTATAACTTTAGTGGGTATGAAGGAGGTTATGGGTTCAAATCCCAACAATTGCATATTTTTTTATATAGACCAAAAAAGGCAAAAGGCACATGTTCTTTTAGCTTTTGGAAGGAAAAATTGTTGCAACCAATCAAATTTAAGCAGTCTATGTGAAAGCAAACAAGCCAATGAAAAGCCTCCAAATCAAATTAAAGCAATCCATGTGAAAGCAAATGAGCCAAGCGAAAGCCTCAAAGTTGCAACCAATCAAATGGAAGCAATTTTTGTGAAAGAAAATGGACAAATCAAATGTCCTCAATGTTTCTATAAATTAGGATGTATTTGCAGAGTAAGACGATATCTTTTGACAAGTTAGTCTTTTAGCAATTTTTACCTTCTCTATACTTTTGGATTGAAATTAGGAGCTTATTTGCAACTAATCTAGAGAGAGTGTATAATTGAAGATCATTAATGAAGATCTGGAGCTCTTCCTTGATGTTTAGTGGCTAAAGCTCTAGGATTAGGCTCTCCTTTTGGAGCTAAGTAATGTGATTAGTTCAATTGCATGTATGTTTTAGTTTAAATTCCCTACTTGTGCCTTGATGATTAGTAGATTTTAGATCTAATTCTGCCAATCTCTCTCATTTCTCATGCCCTATCTCTACACTTGATACTTGGATAATCTCAATTGATGCTTTGTAGTTTGATTAAGTTCTCTCACATAGCATGCTCTAG
The DNA here is from genome assembly GCA_029852735.1 of Persea americana. Classification (NCBI taxonomy): domain Eukaryota; kingdom Viridiplantae; phylum Streptophyta; class Magnoliopsida; order Laurales; family Lauraceae; genus Persea; species Persea americana. Next base: position 18,399,578 of record CM056813.1, on the reverse strand, counting down.
AGCCCTTATCTTTGATCTTTTGTAACTTGATTTTTATGATTAATTGTTAGGGTAGTCGGGTTATGATCTATGATCTTGGCTTTTGATTTTATTTACTTTGACATTCATTGTTATATTATCCAATCCAATTAGGCAAGAGATTGCTAATTGAGTTGTAGATTTGAGAATTGAATAAGAACATGCATTATTTGAATTAATTACATACTTAGTGGATTTTGGATTGCCTAATCTCTTATTTTGATTGTTGTTTATTTTAATCTTTATTTGATTTGTTATTTTCACTTCTATGTTGTTAGATACACATCTCACATCAGTTGTTTTAAAATCCTACACATTTCACACCACATCTCCACCTTAAATCTTCCATTTCCACCACCATTCATCCAATAGTTTGGTGTATCTTATTAGATCAACTTAGATCTTATTAATTTCATATTTTTAATTATTAGTTAGAGTAGTTTAGTTTCTATTTTAGTTTTATTTCACATTCCAATTAGTTTAATTCTATATTTCACACATAGTTTAGTAGTCTTAATTGTTCACTTTAATTGTCAACATTAGCTAAATCGTAGTTCAATTTGACTTTAATTGGATTCATTGCTTGCTCCATCCTCTCTCCATGGAATCGATAATCCAGACTCTTTAGTCATTTACTACTTGACGACACCGTAGTCTTGCGGTTAAGCGTTGCACATCTAAGTGTTGATCAAGTTCTTAGCGCCATTACCGAAGAGAGGCATCGGAAAGCTTTGAATTCCATAGAGTTGAACTCACTTTTAGCTTAGTGTACTTTTTATCTTTCCTTTACTTTCCTTGCGGATTGTATACATTGTTTGTGTTTGTGTTTGTTTTGTAAGGAATTCCTCACTTAGAGCAAAGGAAAGTGGAAAAGTGCATTGGAGAACTTCAAGATTTTACTTGCTTTCCTAGTTTGGGAGTAGTTTAGACAATTATTTGCTTTCTTAGTTGGTTGTATTAAGTATTTATTATCAAAGTTGTAATAATTTTGGTTGTGGGTCGGCCCGTAGTGAGGGCGGGTCGTTGCAGCCCCTCACATTCGTACACAGAATTGGTGTCCGTAGTGTGAGTCAACGACAACTGATTTGTCCCCCGAAATAAATTGGGAGGTTTGCATTTCCTAACCCCCGCGAATCCCTTGCAAGCGGGTTTACTTTGTTGGTTGGTCATTGCTTTGTAGTGTAATTGTTTCAAATACACTTGTAATTTGGTGCACTACTAGTAAAGGGCAAATTGCCCCAACTGGATAAGGATTCGGATTTCATCACTGTTTCCTTGCCCTTAGGATTTCATCTTATTTCTCACTTAGTTTAGAACCAATAAACCATTATAAAATTGAGTAGAAATGTGGCCTTATGTTATGAGCTCACTAGGGAAGACCACCGCGGTTGTACCAATTGTGTGCCTTGGCGGATTTTTTGGTGCCTACACGCAGTTAGGTCTGGGAGGACTGAAGAAGATTGATATTACCATTTGTCTTGCTGATAGGCCAGTCAAGTATCCGAAAGGTGTGGTTAAAGATGTGATCGTAAAAGTTAAGGATTTTTATTTTCCAGTTGATTTTGTGGTTTTAGCTACTGAACCAATGGTAGCCCCCAACCGACATATTCCTGTCATTCTTGGTCGACCATTCCTTGCAACATCAAATGTTGTGATTAGATGCAGGAATGGGATTGTGACACTTAGTCTCGTGAACATGAAGTTGGAGTTAAATGTTTTTCGTAACGAACTCCAGACATCAGACCTAGATGATGATGAGGAAGTAAACATGATTGACACATCAGTTGACCAAACATTTCAATCATCATGTTTGACAAAACATTTCAATCATCATGTTTCACAGATCCGCTGGAGGAATGTCTGGCTCACTTTAATGCCGACATAGACATCGATGAGTCAATATGCGAAGTTAATGCATTATTGTATTCGGCCCAGCCGATGGATGTTGGTCAATGGAAGCAGAAAATTGAGCCTATCTTTACATCCACCACTGAATCTAAGGTCGAAAAAGAATCAGTTATTGTTGAGCCACCCAAGTTAGAATTGAGACCACTACCCCAAAATTTCAAGTATGCCTACTTGGGGCCCTCTGTTAGCAACCTAGTAATTATTGCCTCAAACCTTGAGGAAGAGCAAGAGAAAAAATTACTGGATGTGCTGAAGTACCATCAGAGTGCCCTAGGTTGGGCCATCTCGGACGTTAAAGGAATCGGTCCCTCTCTAGTTATGCACTAGATTCATATGGAAGAAGGTACCAAACCATCTCGTGAACCTTTAGTCCATTCCTACGATGCAGTTGAGCTTTTGAATCCTAAAGATGGTAGCACCTTTCAAGTGAATGGGCACAGATTAAAAGAGTATCTTGAGTTTGTGGATCCTGAGAATGTTGCTAAGGAGGTCCTTCTTGTGGACCTTGGATAGATTGGCCTTATACCATGTTAGTTACATCTGGCTGAAGACATTAAACTTAGCGCTTGTTGTGAATACAAGTCCTATAACCTTTTTACACATTTAGCCACATGAGTGTAGTCTAACAGAAGAACAAATCACTTCTTAGAGACCCGAAAGAATCATTAGTGGAGACTAAAACCCATTGAGCGATTGAGCCTATCTATATCTGTTTAGATGAGAACTCTTATGTGCTATTCTTGAGTAGAATGAAGAGCTACTCCTAGAGCTTCTTAGTCTAGCACTTCCGATCTCATAAGTGCTATTCCTTGTTCTAACCTTAGAGGTGACATCAAAATACGAAAAAACCTTGACTTGTAGCTTATGATACACTTTTCCGAACTAAGGGGAAGATGATAGGTATTCTAAAAATTAAAAAAAAACCATGGCCAAATTTCGAACTCACCTATTACATTTTATACCCTTAGTAGCCCTCTTGAGCCTATTTTACAAGAAACCTTCGTTCATTGTCCCAAGCCTCATCCCCACATATATATAGCCTTTTTGACCTATTGTTTTTTAGAAGGGTAAGGATATATGAGAAAATGAATGATTTGAGTATTAGCGATGAAGACTTCACATGGGCTACCAAAAGATAGATGTTCTACAAAGGATGATAAAGGAATAAAGGAATTTGAAAGTTGAACCAAAGAGAAAAGTAGAAAAAAAAAAAAGGAAAAAAGAAAAAAAAAGAAGAGAGAAATGAGAACTAAAGGAAATCAAAAGAAAAAGAAAAAGATATGGGAAACCAAAGAAAAGGAGCCACCAAAAAGAGATAGAGTGGAAAGAAAACAAAGCAAAAGGAATAAGTGAAAGACAATGGAAGACCTTCCTATGAAGACTTGAAGACCCTTACCTTCTCAAGAACCCTTAACCACACTTAACCCTTATCCTACCTACTAACCCTAACCCATTATAACCTATGAAAGACATATTGGATCCTAGGAAAGGTTTGGTGTTGAATGAGTGAGAAGTTGAGTCCGCATTTCCACCTTCTATTGGTTATATCTTGTTCTATGAGATCAATCATTCTGTACATAAGCTCCGTTTTTCATCAATTATGTGAGTCCTTAGCCTTGTTCATACTCACATACTGAGACTCAGTCAGTAAAATCTGTGTGCTTCCATTGTTGAGAGTATGACGTGTAAGGCTGTAGTCAAGGCAAAATATATTTCGAAGGGGATTGAGGTTGTGTGAGCTTCGACTTGAAGATTGCATGATTATTGGCTAAATACATACACCTACACAATGGGACTTAAGTATTGACTAACATATCTTCAGGAGTTGGCTAGTATAACTTAGTAGTCATTCATATTAGTTTGCTAAAGACAGTTGGACACCAAAATTATTTTCTTTTCAAAATAACAAGAATTTTATGGGATTTATTCGCTGAAAACCGTCACGAGACAAAACTCGTTCACTAGGGAAAACCTAGGGGTTTAATGGTTAATTGCACGAGCTAAGTATAACCGCGATTCTTGCGAAAGTGAGTTAGAACTTTTGTTTTCTTACATATAGTTTAGTTTTTTTTATAATTTTTGCTCAGTACTAACAAAATGTAGGTTTGGGGGTGTGATGAGTATTAAATATTGCATATTTTACCCCTCACCAGTCCATGTTTTATTAGCATCTCATATGCATATAATTTCCTTAGATTTTATCATTCTATCACATTAACGGATTATCGAATTATTATGTATAAATCTGATCATTTATAGCACATTTTTATGTAATTTATGTTCTGCAGGTGGACCCCACAACTACCCCAACCTTCTGGCTAGTGTCTCAAGGCATCAAGAAGAGATTTCAATAAAAGAAGTTACATGAAGAAATCTTATGAAGAATTGAAGAATTCCAAAATAAGATGAGAAGACTTTAAGAATCAAAGAAGTAATTTTTTAATACAAAGGAGCAGTTGGTGTATTTGTTAGAACTTTGGTGGACATGAAGGAGGTTATGGGTTCAAACCCTAACAATTGTATATTTTTTAATATAGAAAATATTTTTATCCAACCCTAACCTCTCCACCAATCAAAGCTTACCATGGATTGCAAAAAGCACATGTGCTTTTAGCTTTTGGAAGGAAAAATTGTTGCAACCAATTAAATTGAAGCAAACCCATGTGAAAGCAAAAGAGCTAATCAAAAGCCTCCAAGTTACAATCAATCAAATTGAAGAAATCCTTATGAAAGAAAATGAGCCAATCAAATGTCTTTAATGTTTCTATAAATTGGGATATATTTGTAGAGTGAGAAGAGATCTTTTGGCAAGTTAGTCTTTTAGCAATTTTTATCCTCTCTATACTTTTGGATTGTAATTAGGAGCTTATTTGTAACTAATCTAGAGAGAGTGTATAATTGAAGATTATTAATGAAGATTTGGAGCTCTTTCTTGATGTTTAGTGGCTAAAGCTCTTGGATTAGGCTCTCTTTTTTAAGCTAAATAATGTGATTAGTTCAATTGCATGCATGTTTTAGTTTAAATTCCCTACTTGTGCCTTGATGATTAGTAGATTTTATATCTAATTCTGCTAATCTCTCTCATTTCTCATGCCCTATCTCTACACTTGATGCTTGGATAATCTCAATTAATGCTTTGTAGTTTGATTAAGTTCTCTCACATAGCATGCTCTAGAGCCCTTATCTTTGATCTTTTGTAGCTTGATTTTGATGATTAATTGTTAGGGTAGTTGGGTTATGATCTATGATCTTGGCTTTTGATTTTCTTTACTTTGACCTTCATTATTATATCATCCAATCCAATTAGACAAGAGATTGCTAATTGAGTTGTAAATTTGGGAATTGAATTAGAACATGCATTATTTGAATTAATTAAATACTTAGTGGATTTTGGATTGCCTAATCTCTTATTTTGATTGTTGTTCATTTTAATCTTTATTTGATCACATCAGTTGTTTTAAAATCCTACACATTTCACAACACATCTCCACCTTAAATCTTCCATTTCCACCACCATACATCCAATAGTTTGGTGTATCTTATTAGATTAACTTAGATCTTATTAATTTCATATTTTTTATTATTAGTTAGAGTAGTTTAGTTGCTATTTTAGTTTTATTTCACATTCCAATTAGTTTGATTCTATTTTTCACACATAGTTTAGTAGTCTTAATTATTCACTTCAATTGTCAATATTAGCTAATTCTTAGTTCAATTTTACTTTTATTGGATTCATTGCTTGTTCCATCTTCTCTCCGTGGAATTGATAATCCAGATTCTTTAGTCCTTTACTACTTGACGACATCGTAGTTTTACGGTTAAGCGTTGCACATCTAAGTGTCGTTCACAAACCTTGTAAAATAAATCATGTGTGAAAGGTCTAGAATGGTGATCGAAAAAAAAAAAACATTGTAATTTTTTTTATTTTTTTATTTATTTTTATTTTTTCGCTTGGTGGCCTAGTGGCCGGGAGATGCAAAGGAAAGCTATCCCTCTAGGGTTCGAACCCTGGAGGGAGCTATGGGAGGTGGGTGTGCTATCTACGGCCACACCCTGTGATTCCCAACAAACATTGTGATTTACATATCCCATGTGTAAAACAAAAACAACCCCAAGACCTATGAAACCTTCGTTCAGTACACGAAAGCGGCACTCCTATTTTCTTTCGAATGTTGTTTCTTGTTTGGTGCAACACAAATCTTTCATGGAAAATGACAATTTCTAACTAATTTTTTCTTAGGAGAGAGAAAAGCGGAGTCCAATCTCCCCTTAGAAATCCATTTCCATGGAAGAAGAATCACAAATTTCTTCTTTAGCAATGTTATACAAAGAAGCCCGCGGGTGGTTATAAACAATGTGGCAAAAAAAAAATGGTAGTGGAAATTCGGTAAAACCAAAGTAGATGGTGGGCTCAATGAAGAGCAAATTAAGGGCCTATTTCTTTACTAGATCGAATTCGCTACAAGAATTTGCTGTGTTGGATTTTTTAGGACAAATGTGACATATTGTCCCCTAGTTTGAAATACCATGTTTCTTTCACTAGAATCCCAAATTCTAGCCACCTATTCTCAATTGACCATTTGAAATTTCTGAAATTCCGTTCTTTATGCATTTTGTTGGATTTTCAAATTCTCCATCAAAAGGGGTATTTGAAATTCCACCTCAAAGAGGCAGCTCTTTAGAGAATTTAAAATCTCTCTATACATGAATTTTTGGATTTCTAATAAAGAAACACTCGCAAAGAGGATCGCAGATCCTTGCAACTAACTTCTTCCATTTCTTTCCACATTGATGATACATCTGTTCTGCGTAGCATTGACATTTTCATTGAACTTTTCGTTTTCTAAGAGGCCAATGCTCATGCATCAGCACTGGCCTCCGTACTGATGGTACATAACCTATCAAAATAAGCAGACCAAGCCCGTCTGTACAATAAGCATGATGCTAACCAGGGTCACTAGAAGGGAGTTGGAAGTTAGTGGACATGTGTTTTGTTCGCAATGATCTGGCTTTGCTGGAGTTTAGGATGAGATCACCCATATAATTAGATCACTCGAGGATGTGGAAGAAAAATGGAAAGACATTTTGATTTTATGCAAATTTTCCTTTTAATCATTGTGTGGTGCATGCATATTTTAGTGAAGAGAAGTCAACTTTTCTATGGACTTTTTTGAAATCCATGGAAAAGCCTTTCCCATGGTGGGGGTTAGGGAAGGAGGAGTATTAATTAAAAAAAAAAGAAAAAGAAAAGGAAAATTGATGGACTGATTTTTCTAAGGACACTACACAAATGTTCTTTTTCTATGGACGCTACACAAAAGTTTCTAGCCGCGATATGATCACATGCTCATGTTCAACTATTGTGTCACAATCCAATTGAATAATAAATCAAGAAACAGAAGCATATTGTTCATTAGATATTGTGACCCATAAAGAACCAATCCACTATATTATAACGGAGGGTATAGCAATGGCATAAGTAATCTTCGTGCTGAACAATGCTAATCAGCTGTTTTAACCAATATGGGTCCAACTTATGAAAAACAAAAATCAATATGGGTCCAGTCTTTAATTGAACAATGCTGCTTTTATCACACACACTACGCTACTTTTGAGTAGGAACTGCAGTAAGGTTTACTTTAATTGGAGTTGGGCGAGGTTTACCTACGAGCATACTGCATATAAGCCATATGCAGCTTATACCCAGTCCAAACTCGTGGGGCCTAATGGGATACATGCTAATTAGTAGAGGTAGAGGGATAAAAATTTATCATAGATTAAGTAAAAACTAAAAAAAAAAAAAAAAATCCCGCTTGAAGGTAGGGGAAGTTCAATTCTCTTGGATGATTTTAACCATTGATTTAAAGGGCCTAGGATCAAAAAATGTCGACCTAATCCCCCAAGAATAGTCCTCTTAACCTCATGAAGATTTTATATGCTCCAGAGGGCATTTTTAATTCCGCACTGGCTCTTTGTTGCTTGTTTTGGTGGTGTGTTGCTCTTTCCAAAGCACCAGGAGCCAGCCAAAGAATGATGGGGTGGATATTCATCCATCCATTCCATTCTATTAAGCAAAGTCAAAAGAAACTGTCGCATTCCATGTACGCCCGGCACCTGCATCTACATTGTTTGCTCGGGTTGCTTTACTACATGTGGACCCCACAATTCACAGTTCATTTTCTATGCTATGATATGCCCTACCATAGATAGCCAACATGCAGGAAGATAAAACACAGATCTGAAAAATCCTTGCCAATGTGGACCGTCGATTTGTTTTCTTTCTCAACCATCTATCTACTGCCCATCAATTGAAGGGCCGGGATCCTTCAATCCTGAAGATTTTTGGCACATATGCCATCTACAGTTGCTCCCATTGAATCAACGGTACAGATAACTAATAACATGGGCCCACTTGTGCAAAGTTAAAACCCAATGCAAATTGAACATATGCACAGGCCTTAGAATCATGTGTGTCATGGTTTAAAAAAGATAACCCCATGCCCCTTCAATCAAACTAAGAGCCGTTATTAGACACTTAAAATATAATATGCTGAAAAAAAAATCACTTTATAGGTTTTGGGATCTTTTGGGCATTTGACTTTGAATCAGCAACACCTCGTGCTGTATAAATACATACGGCTCCTCCCTTTTTACATCCATCCACACATCTCAACAACAGACATCTAGCTACTGCATACCACCTTCTCCTGCTTCTATCAAATGGCATCTGGTTTTCAAATCAACTGCCTCCTATTCGTCTTCTTCTTCGCAGGGTCTGCTTTTGGGGGTGTTCACTTCTCCACTCTTCCTCAGAATCTTGTTGTCCAAGCATCACCCAAACAGGGCTCAGGTACACAAAACCTAATTTTCAAGTTTCATGATTTTGAATATAGACACATACAAATCGGTTTGTTAAAACACCAATAGACAAATATGGAAATGATATCCAGTTCACACCAGATGCATATCGGGTATGGCCGGTACTGGTTCTTGGTGTAAATTTACTTACACACGATTTGAAGTCGAAATTGATTGAGTTAATACTAGATCTGGTCTGACCCACTTGCATCTCTAATCTAAAGGTTAACCCTGTTGCATGCATAATAATATAATATGTATTCTTCATTTTTTTTTTTTTTTTTCTGGGGCATCTACATAAAGGAAATCAGGAATTTCATCACTGTGAGGTCATGGTGTGGTTGGGAGGGGAGCAGATAGAGTCACAGAACTTTTTTTTTTTTTTTTTTTGGATTATGGGGCCAGCTCCTGATTCCTGAGTCCTCGGTAAAGGTTCCTGATCCTCATTTTTATGTACATGTGGGCCCTTGATCACTGATCCATACCATTGGATAGGTGTTATCCAAGTACGTGGAGGTGATTCCCCAAAGTCAAATGGTTTGTAAGCTTATAGTACTACGATGGGCGCCTTCGGTCCTTCGATCTCTAGTGGGCCTTCCATTTCAGCACTGTGGATTGCTAAAAGATTGGATCGAGTTGATGGATTACTAATTTCAGTTCTAACCATAACTATAATTTTAGAACTCATGTTCGCTTTGCATTAAGTCCGGCAAGTAAACTGAATTGCACTAGTTGAATGAGTCTGAACCCTAAAAAGTCCAATAGATTATTTTAAGAGGATTTTAAGAATGGAGGTTTTAGAGTATTTTAAAGTATGATTATTATAAATATATTTAGATTCTAAATCTAACCCTGTTAGGTCCACCATGGCTCAACCCGAACCCAACCATTTATATCCCAAACTCATCTCAATTTCAATTTTATGAGCGAACTTTTTACATAGTGAATTTCTCTGAACTGTGTTGTTTCTACCATCTCACATGCAGAGCTGAGAGCTGGGGAGGACACAATAAAGGTAACATGGGGCCTAAACCAGACCTTAGCCCCAGGGCTCGACACCAAGTACAACAAGGTGAAGGTGAAGCTTTGCTATGCACCCATCAGCCAGAAGGACCGTGCCTGGAGGAAAACCGAAGATGATCTCACCAGAGACAAGACCTGCCAATTTCAGATGGTGGCCAGAACCTATTCCAGCGCTAACAAAGAGGAGGCCTTTGATTGGAAGGTTGAGAGAGACACGCCCACTGCCACATATTTCATTAGAGCCTATGCTCTGGATTCTGATGGGAACCAGGTGGCCTATGGACAGACCACAGACAGCCACAAGACCACCAATCTCTTTGAGATCCAAGGGATATCAGGGAGACACGTGTCACTTGATATCGCAGCTGCTTGTTTCTCGGCCTTTTCTGTGGTCTCACTGTTTGGGTTCTTCTACGTTGAGAAAAGGAAGGCCAAATCATCAGGGAAGTGAGAGAAGATTAGTAGACTTTGGGATAACTGAGGGAACTTGTAGTTTCTGGGGGTTGGGGCCCACTTCATGAGGTGGGCCACAGCATGGATAGGTTGGTAATAGCATTGACGTTTCCTTTTTATTTAGTGGTTGAATAGGGGGAATGATGTTGTGGAAATGTCGGGGTTCTAAAGGGTTTTAAGCTTCTTGTTGTAATATTTGGTTTAACCGAATGTCCAATTTGCATAGATAAGGGCTGATATTCTCTATGCTTTCTATAGGTATAACACTATAACGTATAGAAAATGTTGTAAAATGAGATATTTGGACTTTAATGCATTATTTTCTTGCTTGGCTTCCCATGTTAACTTTCTAATTTGGTAACTGTATTTGAAAAGAAAAACCTGCATTGAAGGATAAACAGAAGAAAAAGAAAAAAAGGGCAAACTTCCTAAGAATATTCACGGTTCATCTATTAATTACTCTTACAGTAAATCTAGTAACATCAGGGGCCAGTTTGGATCGTGTTAACTGGGTTTACACTTAGATCATGAATAATATTATCATTTGAGTAACACTTGATAGACGGTTGCTTAGTTCATTGTGATTATCACTTGCACGTAATTAGAGTTCAGGTCATCATTATCATCTAAGCTTTGTACCAATTATGTTGGATTAGCTACATGAATCATATTTTTTACTATTTCTATCTATTTTTAGATAGATTATACTTTTTCATATCTATCCTTACTAACATGAGTTGCAAGTGATTTAAGTAAAAGCCAGTCGGATTTTAAAAGAATTATATAAATAATTAAACAATGACTTGGAATACGGAGACGGCATCACAAGTGTTGGATTGGCATCACAAATGCTATTGCTGTCCTAAACTTTGTTGGATTATGACCTCTAACATTGCATAATCAAATTGTAAAGTTGTACCTTTTTCATTGCAGCCAGTGATTGCTACTGAAACAGAAAAACGAAAGGCCTTTTTCATTATAAAATAACAAGAGATTCAGAGATAATTGAGGGGGTTCCTAGTGCCATGGCAAAGGAAGGATTCAATCGTTTTCAACTTTTCATATGCAAGTTGTCCAACTGACGTGTGGTATAAGAAACATGTACTAGGAGTGGTTGGGGCACTTAAATACGTCACTTACAGAGCTGTTAAAAATTCACTGAGCATGTTCTGTTCCTCGTTCCCAGATTTCGGTGCTTAGAGATCCTCTTGAGTTCCCTCATTTTAAATCCATCAATGGGTTTTCTGTTTGAAATCTAAACTGCTAAAGTCACAGTATCGAATTAAAGTATTATTGCATTAGATCTTATCGCAATGGGATTAATTCCCATGGTCACTGGTGATCTAATTGATAAGATTGAGTGATTACTCATGTGAGTGCTCATCGCCACGATTGGATTAAAAATTTAATGATCTTGCAGTTCATGATGAGACCCACTTTTAGAGCCTATTTGTTTGCATCAGAATATAAAGGAATTAAATGCATAGAAAATACTCATAATCGAATGAGTATCAAAAAGATTATTAAATTGGTAAAGTGTGAATGATATAAGGTGACGGATAAATGATATAAGATAGCAATGTAGATGAGACATTGTCCTTTCTATTATCTAAATTACTAGGGTGATGGTCGGGTATTCATTGTTTGTCCCTTGATTCACTTTCCGTAAAAGAATATGTTATTTGATGGTCAATTTTGTATATGCACTTTGGATCTTCGTTTTAAACCATTCATGACATGAATTTTATGTGCTTTATTCAAGGCCCTAAGGTTTTGATTTCAGATACAGGACTCACTCAACAGACTTCCAATAATGAGACTCAGAGAATCTCTCCTGAGAGAATCCATTTTTTGTTCCACTAAATTCATGATCATTGTTAGAAGTTCTAGCACGCATGTTTCTTGGGATAGAAAGCATGTCTTGTCGATTTTGAAAGATCCATCATAAAGGATTTGGAATCTTGTGAGTTGGAGTTAATTAGATGGGTAGTCCAAATTGTTGATTGCGAGACTTGTTTGGGAAGATGCCTCAGTTTCCACTAAACTCTTCCACGGGACTCTTCGGAAAAAGATGTTAAGAAAATAGACAGGGGCTGTGTGAAAAGCACTCTCTTTTGTAATTTTTAGAAGGCCCTTGGGCAAACTCCTTTTCTCATTTTCTTTTGCTTTTTTAAAGGTTCTCATCTGCAGATGCATATAAAAAATACCAATGCATTTTGGACTTGCTATCCAAGAGAGAAAAAACTCCAATATAGTTGTGAGAAGGCTTCGATGATGACGATGCAAGAGAGCAAAAAAAATTTTAAGAGCGTTTTATTTGCATGGAATTGCATAATTCATCACCAAATGAGCACCGATTATTATATAGGCGATAGGTGAAGGATATAAGGTAGATGTGGCATTGACTTTCCTAGGATTTGAATTTTATAAAAGTGATGGTTGGTTATTTACTTTTCATCTCTTCTTGATTCATTTTTTGTATTAAAGGCCTATTTGTTTTCATATAATTCATACCATAAGCAGTTAAAAATGAAGATAAAATGTGAATTTAAAAAATGGACATCAAATAACTTTTCCTTTTTTTCTTGATCGGTAATAACCTTTCTTTTTAAGGAAATAGAATCAAAAGAAGATGAGAAATAAACCTCTCGGGTAATGGCTGATAGTTCATTTTCCAGCAAATTTATCATTTCATCTTTGTCATTCTTCTTGTGTCAGAGATTTTATTCTGGGGCCTATATGATTTGACAATAGCACTGCAATCCCAACCAAACATAACAGTTCTATGATGGTTATGATGCAAAGCAAGGAATAAAGTGTGCCCTATCTTATGGTGCACCCAACACCACTTTCTTATGCGTCAAAGAAGGCAACACCTGACTTGTCATTATAGTTATTCATACATTACCAGGCCATTGCTCTTTAATAATTATTATTTTTTTTTTTATATATAATTATTTGGGAGATGGCTTGGTCTAACATATTTAATGAGGGGCAAAATTCTGCTAAAGAGCTCAGATTCAGGTCTCAATATTAGGCTGATGAACTGAATGAGCAAGGTCTTGAAAAGGTTCAACTCAACCCTAACAAGCCCTTGGAAAAATTATGTGTGTGTACCTCAAAGCTACATATTCTAAACCAAATTAACAGGCAACTGGCATTTCGTATAATGGAACAATAAAAGAAGGTCCCTATGGCGTGGCCTCTTCGTAAGGCATCTATCTTCAAGCCAGTGCAAGCCCTAGGAAGAAATTTCATAAGGCATCTCGCGCCTGTATACTAGTGTTTTTCAATTTGTATTAGGGTGTTCTCTTCTCTGCCATGGTGCTTTCCTCAAGAGGCACTTCACTATGGACCTTATGTTTGCTTTCAGTAAAAGATGAAAAGGAGATGCCAAGGATCACTTCATGTTCCTCCATGTCGGATGACTAATGGTTGAGCTTTATCCCTGCCTGATCAATGAAATCACATCAAATAGTGAGTAGGGATGTCAATTGATGAATTAGGCAGTGGGGAAAGACCGAGCCTCACTTTTAAGCTTTACAATTGGCCTAAGCTTGATCTTCTGGCCTAATAAATAAACCTACTGTGCATGAAATTACCATGACAAAAAAAAAAAGGACAAGCGGCATGCTGGTGGGGTCCTCTAGTTCCACCAAATATATGGTTGGGTTAGGGCTGACCCATGATGAATTGCTGTTATAAGTATGCAGCAAAATTCAGTAGGGTAAGAAGAGATCTTGATTATGAAGAACACAATCAGGCTCTCTGAGCTAGGTATTAGATATCCCAGACCCGTGGTCTGCTTTGGCAGGCTTTCTCATGCACAAAACCACAATGCCAAATACATCTTGCTCATAGAAATTGACATAAGTTCCTTAAATGAACAAGAGATTGTTTAGGGCTTTTGATAGTCAGCAATCTATCCAAATATAAATAGAACGAGCTTGAGATTCATACCAATCGCCTAGCTGGGCCAATCAATGACGAGCAGTAGCCGAAATTCACATCAATCAGATGAGACCAGATCCTATGGGTTTTACCATAACAAATTGAATTTTCTGTTAAGTTTATTGTTTATTTAAAGGTCACGCCAAAGGTCCAAATTCAATGAGCGAAAGTCTTCCATCAGAGTGCTAGGATTCTGCAACTAGTATCGTTGACAGCAGGGACCACCAGACAGGTGGTATGGATCTCATGCCCATGTGCCACATGTATGAAGGTTGAATTTCCATTATCTAGATGCCTGTGGCATATTAATAGACCAACTTCCTACAGAGTTCCAGTTAATCTTGAATATTTGAAGAGTAGTTCTTATGAATGGTTTACAGCTACAGTATGTAATGACTAAGTTTCTAGTACATGAAATAAGATGAACAGAAATGACTTTCATTAAGACTCAAAGATAATCTCAGTACTTGCCATTCGATCAGTACCTGAAAGGGACAATCTGTCATGGTAGACATCAATGTGGCCATATGCATCTGTGCCAGGAGGACACTCGAGAGCAGCTTCAAGAACTCGATGATGAACCCCATGTGAATCAACAGAGTATCCACCTTTGTGATCATGGCCAGCTAGGCAAGCCTTTACACACTTGTATCTGTGTATAACGTCCATCACTTCGTCGTAATTCCACATAAGTGCTTCTGGAGAGGATGCGCCAGGGTCTAGAGGCAGATGACAACAGACAATCACCTTCTGTCCATGCATGGAGGAATCACGGAGGACACCATCGAGCCATTCCAGCTGTTCCTTTCCTACAGCCCCATTGAACATCAAATACCTTCTTTCCAGGCCCTCCATTCCCATTGGACTATTTTTTTCAGCATTTGGATTCTTAGTCTGCAGAACTTTCATAGCCTCGAATGAATTTGGATGATCCTGTGGCCAACCAATGGCACTGATGTCATAGCCATCTAAAACCACAAATCTAAACTCCGGAATTGGTGAAAAATCATAGTATGCATGACCATTCAGTGAGGGAATCCTCAACAATTCAATTAATGTCTTTCGTGGTAGATTGTAGAGGCAATGGTTTCCAAGCATGTGATAGGAGGGCCCATTGAAATTATCAAATTCCTTAACAACTCCCTTTACAGCTGTTAGAGACTCTTCTTTGGGACAGAACCCATCAACAATGTCCCCGAAGTTGACACAGAATTTGAGTTTCTGGTGACTGTTCCAATTTTTTACTGCTCTTTGCAAGACCAGAATGCTATGGCGATAATGCCGGGGAACACCAAGGAATGATCGACCATCAGGAATATCAGCATACTGGACATCAGCTATAACTCCAAAAGTGAAAAGAGGCTGCTTCCCTTGTCCTTTTAGATATCCATTCAGAGAGGCCATGTAGCCAGACATGTAGACACTGTCCAGCAGTTTGGTTCAGCACGCCTGCATATCCATTGGGGAGTAGTTTCAGATTAGTACCATCATATATGATACCCCTCCAAAATAGGCAAAATATGCATATCGTATCATATCCAATGTTTCAATTTATATGTAATCTATGTCCCTGCAGTGCCATTTCAATGCCATATCTAGGTATCATAGGTACTAACTTAAAACTCATCTTGTCAGGGTGTGAGGCAACACGTTAATGATCGTTAAGAGACGGCGAGTCGTGCCGACACCTATGCTTACAAACATAGGTACTAACTTAAAATAAGAAGACCTTCAGTTACCAAGTTATTAATAACTGAAGATAATGAACTGTCAAGATAATACAGTTCATCTTATCCTTCTTAAGTGCTCAACAAGCAAATCCATGGTAATATCTGCATAAAACCAAGGGTTCAAAACTCAGACTCAGGAAGTGAGTCGGTGCCCCTCGAGTTGAGTCATGTTGGCTAGGTTGCATTGTACTTAGCCAACAAACGAGTCCCAACTTGGGACCCAAAAGCCCTTACAATATTTCTAAGCATGATTAAAAAATTAAAAATGGAAAATGATGTCCAATGGTTCTAAAAATTTAAGATACACGTGTTTAGAAGTAATAAGTGGCTGCATTTGTTTTTTACTGACTCGAATGAATAGTACCTTTGAATGGTACATTCCACATCTAGTCACAAGATAAAACTGCAATATATATATATACATTAATATATATATATATATATATATTATGCCCTTTCTTCAAAGGAATAGGTCAAGGGCGACAGGGGGACAACTCCATGGATCCAAAATAGCAGCCGCTACGCTATATCTTCACCGCTACGCTAAATGGCATTTAGTGCCGTTCACATCCGTAGCGGCCCCGTACGGAGTGTGAAAATTTCCTACTTTTAAAAATTTTCAAAATGTATAATAATGCTTATTTCTTTTCTTTTTCTCTCCAAATAACACTTTTATGCAAAGAACACCAAAAAGCACATGATCTTGCCTAATTACAGCGGATATGGAGAGTTTTTCTCAAAGTACATCCTATTAGACACACCCTTTGGTAGAGAGGTATTCTTTTCTCTAGTTACTCTTAAGTCTTAAGTCTTGACTTCATGATAGTTTTTTTTTTTTTTTTTTTTTTTTTTTTTTTTTTTTTTTTTTGAGCCTTTCATTAGTTTCTAAGTTAGCATAACTAAGCAACATGAATATATGAATAAATGTAAAAAAAATGATCATTACTATTATTTTCTATTTATAAAGTGATACAAGACCTCATACAATGAGGGGACCGCTACGCCCCTTTACCTTAGTTACTTTTGCAAAAAAAAAAAACACATTTTCTCTCATTTTCCAATATTCTAGATTTTCTACAATTTTTTTCAGTTTCTTTGACGATTTTTTCAAATCGCCCCGCTACGCCGCTACGTAGCATTTTGGCTGAGGGCTGCTACGCCCTCTGCTACCGCTATTTTTATCCTTGGACAACTCAACTCGGACTCAGCCGATTTTCAAAACCATGCATAAAACCAAAACGCCAAGGCAGAGAAAGTTAATAACACAGCGAGAAAGAAAAAACAAAAGAAACGGTTAAAGAGACTCTAAATAATCATACTGAGCACAAATTTATATCCAAATTCTAATGACCTTCCACATTTTAGAGATGTGTTTAGTTCCTTCATAAACACTGCATGGCATACACAATGAGCTATGAAGCACAAGACCAAATTGTATTTCGAGTTTATGGCTGATAACAATACAGATTAAAAACTTTTAAATTTAGAATAGGATCCAGGCTCTGTGAAGAGATAATGGCTGATAATGGAGGGTGTGCCTGGTGGGTGGGTAGGTTGGTTTTCCAACTAGTGAAAATTGTGACACCCCGTACCTTAACCCCGTATTAATTATAATTAATTGCGTGATTAGTTAGTAAGTGTGTTTAGAGTCTTAGCGAGTCGGGTTTGGCGTGTGGATTGCACGTGTGAAGTCTCGTGAGAGTCCAAGTACGTTTGGGTAGAGTAGGGGGGTGGTTTGCAATTTTGGGAAGTTTTTAGGGGTTTTTATGAGATTATGAGTTTTTGTGAGTTTGGGTGCATCGGGAAGGTCTTGGCATTTTACGAAGTTTAGTCTTCTGTCGCGTTTCGATTCAACGCGTCCGTCGAAGAGGCCCGAATATCCACATTAGTGATATCAAGGACCAAACTCAAATTTCCCATTTAGTCTAACCTAATATAAGCCAACCCTTTCACTCATTCCATCTCTTCTCTCTTTTCACTGTGCCATCTCCAAAGCTCCCAGCCCCTTCATTGCCTCACCTCCGTTTCCGGCCACCGGAGTCCCCGAGACGACGACCAAGCTCCCCATCATCTTCCCCAACCCTCCAAGAGCACAACCATACCATTTTCCAAGCTTTTCACTCACAACCCACCTCTAGGTAAGCTCCCAAAGCTTTTAAGCTTAGAGCAACTTCTTCCTTCTTGTTAGAAATGGATTAGGGAGACTCATTGGAACCTATTGCATTCATTTGTGTAGAGAGATTTTGGGTTGAGAAGCTTTCCTCCAACTTTGAGCTCAAAAGAGGGATTTCCCCAATTTCTCTTGGGCTTTTGTCTAGGCTCTTCAGCTAAGGCAAGTTAATATTTATATCTATGCTTTGATATGTTTGTCTCTCCTTGATTTGAAGATTGATGATGCTTAGATGACCTTATTGCTCTTTTTTTTTCGTTTTGATGAAAAATGATAAATGGATTTGTTTTGAAGGAAATGGATTGGTGTTCCTTTGGATGGACTTGACGAGAGAGGGTATGGATGTTTGTGGAGAGGGCAAGGCCCTACTTTCTTTGTTTGCAGGTGTGAATGAAGAATGGGAATGGAAATCCCCATTTCTGAACCAATCTCAGAATTCGTTTCAATAGTTTGGTTTTGATTTGATGATGGAAAGGTAGTTTCTCTTTAATTGATGAATCTTGTTCACGCAAGAAAGTCTAGCCCTTCACTATTGTTTGTTTAGGACTATTTGTGTCAGGCACCACTCAACTGTTAACGCCCAACACAGATGGGGCACCATTCTGTGTGAGGACTTTAGATTGAACGTCTGCGCAGTACGACTTTTTATATTTTTGATGGATGTATACCATCGGATACGTATTGATTGAAGAATGATTTGATGATTGTTGGCCTATTGGTATCCATATTGATTGATTGCTTGCCCGGTTTTTATCCCGCGCTTATTGCTTACTCTACCACAGCTCTCATTTTGAGTCGGGAGGGACATGTGGAACTATCCCGTGGTGATTAGTATGTGTGGACCGCCTACTTTGATAGATGTTTATGATAATTGATTATTGATTCCAAATGCCTTGCATTCTTATGATCTTGTCTATCGTCTACTCTAATTCGTTCTGCTTATCTATTGCTTTATATATATATATATATATATATATTGATTGCCGACCATTGTGTCTGATGATGCTACTCTTGGTGCATAGGTACCGAGCCCTTCTATCCCGACGAGGAGGCGACAGAGGAAATTCAGACAGATCAGTCTGATGACCTCTTAGACTACTGTACGGACGGCGTTGTCTAGCCGTATCGACCCCGTACTCGAGAGCCTTCACGCTTACTTGGCTAGATTCATCTTTTGTTTTCTTTTGTCCATCTTTTGATTAGGCCCAGTTTTAGTGTGTCCTTCGTTTTGTAACAAATGTTTGTTAACTGTCTTAAACTTGAACTTAGTTAATGAATTTCAGTATTTGCTCTTAACTATACATTTTAAGATACCATTTGAAATTACGAAGCTTCCGCTTATTATTATTATTCCATTCGAGGAAATGTTCATACCTCACAGCGGTCTTCGATCCAGATGGAACATGATTGGGGCCAAGTTACATTTGACTTGTGTTAGAAAAATTTTAAATTGGCCCTAATCTCACGCATAACCCCGGTCTCACTTTTGGGGGCGTGACAAGTTGGTATCAGAGCATTTCTGTTTCTAGATTAAAAACAAGTAGAAACCTAAGACGTGTGAGGATTGGTTTCCTTTTTGGGTATCTTAGTTTAGTAGATTGTATAGTTTGAATGCTAGACGGAGTCCCATAGGACTAACGTTTCTTGTGTTTCAGAATGTCTGGTCGTAATCTGCATTCTAACAACAGCAACCCCGAGAGCAGCGATGCTAATGGTAATGCTAATGCGAACGCGAATGCAAATGCTAATCCACAGGTTGAAGATACTATGAAAAGTCGGTTTAATAAGTTGATGCAGGCCTTTGTGACTTCCCAAGAGTCACAGACTAAAATGATGGAAATCATGCAGAGGCAAGCACAGCCTACCCAAGTTATCATGCCAGCCAGAGTCATTGACCCTAATGACTTGTTTGACAACTTCAAGAAGAGAACACCGCTAGAGTTTTAGGGGAACGAAGACCCACCTGATGCTGATGAGTGGATAGTTCAGATAGAAAAGATCTTTGAGGTCTTTAAGTGCATGGGAAAGGAGCAGGTTCAACTTGCAGCCAATATGTTTAGAGGCACAGCTAAAATGTGTTGGAATTAAGTCAAGACACCGTACGAGACTATCGAGGATGACACTGCATGGACATCATTCAGTATGTTGTTCCGTAGGAAATGCATCCCACCCCACATCACCGCACTCAAGATTGCAAAGTTTGAATTGCTGCAGCAGGGAGAGAACTCAGTTCAAGAGTATGAACAGCAGTTCACTAACCTGTCTAGGTTTGCACCATCTCTAGTGAAGACAGAAGCTGACAAGATCATGAGATTTATTCGGTGACTGAACCCCAACATCAAGGGGGATGTGACCAGTGTTACCTAGGATACTTTTGAGGAAAACCTCAAGCAGGCTTATTGGGCTGAGGCATCCATCAAGGAGATGGCCATTTACAATCAGAACCTTCAGCAGGCCCAGATGCAGGCTAGGACTTCGAGTTTAGGACATTCTCAACAACGCCCACAGCAGCAGTTTCAGCACCATCAGCGTTCACAGCAACAATACCAACAGCAGGCCAAGAGGCCTAAGGCAGGTCATGCAGCGGGAGTCCATTGTGACCATTGTGGCAGGCAACACCCGTCAGTGGAGTGTAGATGGTTAACAGGAGGTTGTTTTGAGTGTGGTCTGATGGGCATCAGGTTAAAGACTGCCCTAGGAAGCAAGGACAGGGTGTGAGAAACACAGCTCCTAGGCCACCAATTGCAGCACAGCCTTTGAGGCAGGCACCACCTAATAAGCCACAGCAGCCTAATCAGCAGTAGCCTCGGGCACCGCAGCAGCAACAGTTTCGACTTCCGGCACCACCGGAAAACAGAGGACAACAGAGGCCCCAAGGACAACAGTATAGACAGCAGCAAAGGCCCAAGCAGGAGGGTAGGGTTTATGCTTTGGATCATCAGGAGGCTGATGAAGCAGAAGTGGTGGAAGGTACACTCTCTATTTTAGATGTACCTGCTAGAGTCTTATTTGATTATGGTTCCACGCATTCTTTTGTTTCCCCTATGTTTGATGCATGCTTGGTGGGAGAAGTAGCTCCATTGCATTGTATATTGCTTGTTAGTACCCCAGTAGGGAAGACAGTGCAATGTGAATCCTATTATCCCGATTACAAAGTGCAGGTGGGAAACTACATCTTAGTTGCTAACCTCATCATCCTAGGGATGAAGGAGGACTGATTGTCCACTTATCTGGCAATGATGGATTGCTTCAACAAGACAGTCAAATTGCAAGTGTTGGAAGACAATGTTGAGATTGTTGGAGAGAGGAAGCGTATGACCACTAGTGTCATTTCTGCCTTGAGGGCAAACAGACTGATGAAGAGTGGTTGTGAAGGTTATTTGGCATTTATCACGAACGATAAATTGTCCAAAGCGGTGGAGGATATTCCAGTTGTATGTGAGTTCCCGGATGTCTTTGCGGAGGAGATACCTGGATTACCACCGGTTCGAGAGATAGACTTCACGATTGAGCTTGTGACAGGGACGGCACCGATATCGAAAGCACCTTACCGCATGGCTCCAGCGGAGTTAAGGGAATTGAAAGCTCAACTATAGGATCTCTTGGACAAAGGATTTGTGAGACCAAGTGTGTCACCATGGGGTGCACCGGTTCTTTTTGTGAAAAAGAAGGATGGTTCGATGCATATGTGCATAGATTACAAACAGCTGAATCAAGCTACCGTCAAGAACAAGTATCCGTTACCCAGGATAGATGAGTTATTCGATCAACTGCAAGGAGCACAGCATTTCTCGAAGATTGATTTGAGATCAGGCTACCATCAGCTACGAGTCAGAGACCAAGATGTGCAGAAGACAGCCTTCAGGACCAGATATGGCCATTATGAGTTCTTGGTCATGCCATTTGGGCTGACCAACGCACCCGGAGTATGCATGGCTTTGATGAATAGGGTCTTTGCACCATGCTTAGATCAGTTCGTAGTCATATTCATAGACGATGTTCTAGTCTATTCGAGGTCCAGAGATGAACATGCGGAGTATTTGAGGAGTTCATTGCAGATTCTAAGAGAGAATCAGCTCTATGCCAAGCTTAGTAAGTGTGAGTTTTGGCTTGAGCAAGTGTCTTTTCTTGGACACATCATCTCTAAGGAAGGTTTATCAATGGATCCAGCGAAGATTGAGGCAGTAGTCAGTTGGCAGAGCTCGAAGTCAGTGTCAAAGATCAGGAGTTTTCTCGGTTGGCAGGATACTACAGAAGGTTTGTGAAAGGATTCTCCAGCATAGCAACTCCATTGACCAAATTGACTAGGAAGGATGTTCCTTTTGTATGGACAAAGCAGTGTGAAGCGAACTTTCAAGAGTTGAATACTAGGTTAACCACAACTCCTATCCTAACTTTACCTTCAGGGAATGGAGGTTTTATGATTTTTACAGACGCTTCAGGCATTGGATTAGGATGCGTACTCATGCAGGAAGGAAAAGTAGTAGCCTACGGGGCCTAGACATCTGAAGGAGCACGAGAAGAGATACGCTACCCATGATCTAGAGCTTGAAGCAGTAGTTATGGCACTGAAAATGTGGAGACACTATCTATATGGTGAGAGATTCGAAGTTCATTCGGATCACAAGAGTCTCCAGTACTTATTTGGGCAAAATGATCTGAACATGAGGCAGACCAGATGGATGGAATACATCAAGGACTACGATTTTCCAATAAAGTATCATCCAGGGAAAGCAAATGTAGTAGCAGATGCACTGAGCAGAAAGACAGCGAATACTGGATGTTTACAGAGAGAGTGGTCTTTGACGAAGTTATTCAGAGATTTGGCCATAGAGTTCCAGCCTCAGAGTGAGAGAGTCATGGTTGCCAACATGCATACATGGGAACCAGAGATTCTAGGTAGAATCATGAGCAGTCAGAGGATCCAGAGTTAGCCAGACTGATAGACAGCATAGCAGACAGACCAGAATTCAGACTTATAGATGGACTGTTGTATTGCCAGGACAGATTGTGTGTTCCAGATGTGCATGATTTGAGGAACGAGATCATGGTTGAGGCACACCACTCTCGTTATGCTATTCATCCAGGGAACACCAACATGTACCAGAACTTTAGGAGTTTTTACTGGTGGAACAACATGAAGAAGGACATTGCCGCATTCGTCTCGAGATGTTTAGTGTGCCAACAAGTGAAGGTTGAACATCAGAAACCTCCTGGGTTACTCCAACCTTTGGAAACACCAGAATGGAAGTGGGAGCCCATCACCATGGACTTCGTGGCAGGGTTGCCACCTACAAAGGACAACGACAGCATTTGGGTGATTGTCGATAGACTCACCAAATCAGCACACTTCATTCCAATGAAGATGAGAGGATCCATGGATATCTTGGCTCACAAGTACATCGACAACATAGTCAAATTGCATGGGATTCCATAGTCCATTGTTTCAGACAAAGATATGAGGTTTGTGGGCAGGTTTTGGGTCAGTTTGCAAGTAGCCTTAGGGACTACATTGAGTTTCAGCACTGCGTATCATCCTCAGACCAATGGACAAACTGAGAGGACGAACCAAACTATGGAGGATATGTTGCGGGCATGTGTTCTTGATTTTGGGAAAGACTGGGAGAAAAGTCTACCTTTATGCGAGTTTGCCTACAACAACAGTTTTCACTCCAGTATCGAAATGGCACCATTCGAGGCATTGTACGGACAGAAGTGCAAAACCCCGATTTGTTGGGAAGAGATTGGTGTTCAGAGTTTTCATGGACCTTCGATCATCAATGATATCAATGAGAAGGTGAAACAGATTATCAACCGGTTGAAGATTGCAAGAGACCGTTAGAAGAGCTACGCAGACCCCAAGAGGAGGGATCTAGAGTTTAAGGTTGGAGACAAAGTTTTTCTCAAAGTTTCACCGACTAGAGGAACTATGAGGTTCGGACAGAAAGAAAAATTGGCACGGAGATACATTGGGCCGTTTGAGATTGACATGCGCGTGGGTGAAGTGGCATACAAATTGATCCTACCAGTAGAGTTAGCAGGAGTTCACAAGGTCTTTCACATTTCCATGTTGAGGAAATACATTCCAGACCGTTCACACGTGCTACACCACAAACCCTTAGATGTTTAGCCAGATGTTACCTTTGTGGAAAGACCGAAGAAGATTATTGATACTAAGGAACAGGTTTTGAGGACCAGGACTATTCATAGGGTTAAAGTTCAGTGGGAACATCACACCTAGTACCTTAACCCCGTATTAATTATAATTAATTGCGTGATTAGTTAGTAAGTGTGTTTAGAGTCTTAGCGAGTCGGGTTTGGCATCTGGATTGCACGTGCGAAGTCTCGTGCGAGTCCGAGTACATTTGGGTAGAGTAGGGGGTGGTTTGCAATTTTGGGAAGTTTTCAGGGGTCTTTATGAGATTATGAGTTTTTGGGAGTTTGGGTGTATCGGGTAGGTCTCGGTATTTTACAAAGTTTAGTCTTCTATCGTGTTTTGATTCGACACGTCGACGAGGCCCGAATATCCATATTAGTGATATCAAGGACTAAACTCAAATTTCTCATTTAGTCTAACCTAATATAAGCCAACCCTTTCACTCATTCCATCTCTTCTCTCTTTTCACTGTGCCATCTCCAAAGCTCCCAGCCCCTTCATTGCCTCACCTCCGTTTCCGGCCACCGGAGTCCCCGAGACGACGACCAAGCTCCCCATCATCTTCCCCAACCCTCCAAGAGCACAACCATACCATTTTCCAAGCTTTTCACTCACAACCCACCTCTAGGTAAGCTCCCAAAGCTTTTAAGCTTAGAGCAACTTCTTCCTTCTTGTTAGAAATGGATTAGGGAGACTCATTGGAACCTATTGCATTCATTTGTGTAGAGAGATTTTGGGTTGAGAAGCTTTCCTCCAACTTTGAGCTCAAAAGAGGGATTTCCCCAATTTTCTCTTGGGCTTTTGTCTAGGCTCTTCATCTAAGGCAAGTTAATATTTATATCTATGATTTGATATGTTTGTCTCTCCTTGATTTGAAGATTGATGATGTTTAGATGACCCTATTGCTCTTTTTTTTTTTCGTTTTGATGAAAAATGATAAATGGATTTGTTTTGAAGGAAATGGATTGGTGTTAGTTTGGAGGGACTTGACGAGAGGGGGTATGGATGTTTGTGGAGAGGGCAAGGCCCTACTTTCTTTGTTGACCGAACTGGACCTCGGTTACCTACCGAACTGGACCTCGGTTACCTATTGGTTCCGAATCCAGAGAGCTTCATTTCTGGTCGTTTTGTGCAGTCGGTCGCTATGTCGGTCGACCCTCGGTTAACCGAACTTATCGTTTAACCGAACCCTGCTTTTGGCTTGACCGAATTTTCCCCTTTTTGAAAGGGTTTGTCCCTTGGTCTATGGACTTAGGTGGAACCTTGATTACCCTTTTTGGACTCATTTGACTATGTTCGAGGAATGTTTTGAGCCGATAATTCCTCGTAGTTATTCCAGTTTTCTCGGGTTCCAATTCATCTCAATCTTGAACGGTACGGGACAACGGGATACCCTTCCTTATATCTATGCACGAAGATTGTTTGTATGGGAATCGCGAACCTTATTCGTTTCGTTGATTGAGTAAGATTGTACAAGACTTCGGAAGTAACAATTGACTCAAGATTGGATTGTTTTATCGCCTCTGATCCCGAATGGTACTGTTTAGTACTCTCTACATGAAATGTCCATGTTCATTAGCTTCGTTTACTTTGTTTTGTCGGGATCATATGAAGAACTTAGATGATGACTAGGATCCCCTTTGATGTTCCGTTTATTTTGAAGTTTGATGGAAGTGTCGGGGCTAGACGGCTTTGATTGTAAAGCTTGTTGACAATTACGGGTGTTGTTATTGTTTTGAAAAAGATCGATAGTTTGGTTTTGATTTGATGATGGAAAGGTAGTTTCTCTTTAATTGATGAATCTTATTCACGCAAGAAAGTCTAGCCCTTCACTATTGTTTGTTTAGGACTCTTTGTGTCAGGCACCACTCAACTGTTAACGCCCAACACAGATGGAGCACCATTCTGTGTGAGGACTTTGGATTGAACGTCTGCGCAGTATGACTTTTTATATTTTTGATGGATGTACACCATCGGATACGTATTGATTGAAGAATGATTTGATGATTGTTGGCCTATTGGTATCCATATTGATTGATTGCTTGCCGGGTTTTTATCCCGTGCTTATTGCTTACTCTACCACAGCTCTCATTTTGAGTCGGGAGGGACATGTGGAACTATCCCGTGGTGATTAGTATGTGTGGACCGCCTACTTTGATAGATGTTTATGATAATTGATTATTGATTCCAAACGCCTTACATTCTTATGATCTTGTCTATCGTCTACTCTAATTCGTTCTGCTTATCTATTGCTTTATATATATATATATATATATATTGATTGCCGACCGTTGTATCTGATGATGCTACTCTTGGTGCATAGATACCGAGCCCTTCTATCCCGACGATGAGGCGACGGAGGAAATTCAGACAGATCAGTCCGATTGTGTTGATACTTCACCTCCAGGTAACACTTCTGCTAATGATCCTATTAATTCCAGTCTTGATCTTCCTATTGCAGTTTGCAAGGGAACCATTCTTATGTAACAAGACACCTCATAAAAAAAATATTCCTTATCTCCTACCTATTGTGTATTTGTTTCTTGGTGACACTATACCAGTAACTGATGCTCTGTCTCATTCAAAGTGGGAAGAGGCAGTGATATATAAAATGGAAGCATTAGAGAGAAAAAAAATATTTTCAAATTGACAGAACTTTGCTTGGCAAGAAGACAATTGGGTGTAAATGGCTGTACACGTTAAAATATAATACGGATGGATTTTTTTTTTTTTTTTTGGTAAGTAATACAGGTGGATTTATTCAGCATTACGAAGGAAGGCTAGTAGCAAAAGGGTTTGAGCAATCTTATGGCATTGATTCTCTGGAGACTTTTTCTCCAGTCACCAGCTGGAGTTCTGTTCAGATTTCACTTCCCATAGCAGCAGAATTCTCTTATCCGTTGTGTCAGATGGATGTCAAAAATACATTTCTTCATTGTGATATACAGGAAGAAGTATATATGATTTCTCTAGTTGGGTTTGTTCAAGCAGATAAAAAAGGGAACGTTTGTACTTGGTAGACTACAAAAGACTTTGCATGGGCTGAAGCAGTCACCAAGAGCATGGTTCAGAAGTTTTCAGTCAAGTCATGGTGTGATATGAATATAGGAGTGTTAAGTTGACCTTATAGTTTTAGTAATCACTCGAGGAAATATACCACGGACCTGTGGAAAGAAACAGGTAAGCTGTGTGCAAGACCAATGCAAACACCTAGAGAGTAGAATCATGGTCTTGACCATGAGAGTGGTGATTTGTAGAATAATCTGAGAGCATACCAAGAATTGGTTGGAAAGCCATTTATTTCACATTCACAAGACCAGACATTTCCTATAAAATTACTAAGGTCAGTCAGTTTATGCATGTACCAAGAACAAGACATTCAAATGTTCATCGGATTTTAAGAAATTTGATCACCAGGACAAGTAATACTCCATGTGTGTCATGGGCACTTAGATATAGAAGCATTCACAGATACAAAAGGTTCCAAAACATCTAGAAGGACAAACATTGGATATTGCACCCTGGTTGGAGGCCTCCTACTATCATGGGGTGAAAAACAGTGGTTGAAAGATCAAGTTCTGAAGCAGAATAACAAGTCATGGGAGTTGTTAGCTGATGTAGTTGAGAATTCTTCTGAAGGGTGATTGGCTCTCTCACTGCCCCCTAACAGTAAACCGATGCATTGTGACGAGAAAGCAACAGAGCAAACATTGCAAAAATCCTGTTTATCATGAGGGAACCGAATACATTGAAGTTGATAATCATTTTGTTCAAGAGAAAGTTGTGGCAACTTGAGAAAGGGATTTGAATTGGCACTCTCCTATTGATGTGGCAAATTTTCACACAAAATCTATCACCAAGACGCAATTGTCATGTTTTGTCCAGCTTGAGGGAGAGTGTTAGAAATCAGGTTTCATGTATTTTTTATAATCAGGGATTTATTTGTAAATAGTAGAAGAAAACAGGGTTTTTTTTTGTAAATACTGAAAATATTAAATATAAATACATAAGGATGCCAGGCACTGATCCCAAAGTTGGATGAGCCAAAATCCCTTTCTTCTTTTCGTATCGAATTTCCCCTTGTTTATATTTTTCCTTCTACCAGAATTTACCATATTTTCTGCTTTGCATAGAAAATCAGCAATAATCACAGATTCAATTCTCGAAGTCTTTGCTTCCAAGTACTAACCTAGGGATTAAGGATGTCGATATTACTTGAATATAACTGATGTCAGCCTAGGTTAAGACAAAGATCAGCACTGTCAAATCATGCTTTGATACCAAGTTACTTTATATTCTTATTGTCTTAGATAAGATTATAAGAAAGAATTATAAAGAAGAAATGGAAGAAGGAAGAGACATATGAGAGAATGTGTGTTGTGTATAAACTATGATGCATGGATGCTTCAAAATGGGCAACGTATTATGTCCTATTGTATCCAATACT
Source organism: Persea americana (assembly GCA_029852735.1). Classification (NCBI taxonomy): domain Eukaryota; kingdom Viridiplantae; phylum Streptophyta; class Magnoliopsida; order Laurales; family Lauraceae; genus Persea; species Persea americana. The sequence goes on along the minus strand of CM056813.1, from coordinate 18,370,863 downwards.
TTACTTTTTATCTGTAAAATCTGTGTCCCTGTGATATCCAAGCCGTATCTAGGCATCACAGTGTATAAATAATGGAGCATAAACATAATATTTTTATTTCATGATAGCTAAAATACTCCGCATGACCCAATAAGCTAATGAGAGGAAATGAGAAGAAAATAGAACATAAATACAGATTTTTCTATATATATGGTCTAACATTTAGGTTTTTTGCAAAATTCACTCACTCAAACAAGTATCCTACACTTAAACCAAGGGCAACTCTCTTTTAATCTTCATGTTTTGGACGTTTTCTTGCATCATTTCACTTCTAATGACTGTTATGGCCTAAAATGACAGCTCGTCTCTCCTCTATTTGTGGATACGAATAAAATGAGTAAGTTTTGCAATTCCTTTAATAATTTTTCTGCATCTTTTCAACATTTTTGGGGAAATGAAAGAAAAAGTGATCTTTTACAATTCCTTTGGCTGGTCATGACTCCAACAACCTCATGGGATTAAAACTACCTTCCATAATAAGTTTTTTAAGTATTTTTTGAGGCTTTGACAACAATTATTGAAACTGAGAATGCATTGTCATCATGTGACATTGCCACACGACATGACTTATTGAGATGTAAAATTCATACCATATTGTGCATAAAGTAGAATGAAGTAAATATGTAGCGCTGCTGTTAATTCTTCTCCCTATAATCTTTTTCTGTTTTGCTATTTTCTATACTTTTTTTTTTTTTTTTGTTGAAACAACAAAACATTCGGTAAAACATGAAAATAACCCAAATGTTTCAATTTGAAGGCAAACCAAAACAAAATCTAAATAGAATTGAAAACTAAAGCTAGAACCATCCAGTGAACTGAATTGTAAAGATTATGAAAATCTAATGAAGGTCTCAAATGTCTAATGGTCATACAGATGATTGGGCCTTTATAATAGTAAACAATCTTGGGTATCCATTTTGCACTCCAATGGTTGGATTGTTTACCATTTTCTACTCATGATAAATTTTACAAATGCAAGGAATCGAAGGTCAAGACCTTTTGCTGGATGGCCTAGATTGATGAATGACAGTTCTTCTGTAATCAACATGGATTATTCATTTCTCCTCCTCTCATCATTTGAGCACATATTGAACAACATAGTAATATCAATTGATTTTTATTTTTTTTTCAGATACTCAAATGTGGCCTAACATGATTCATTTCATCCGTGTTTCTGTCCTCGAAGGCTTATTCCATCTATCAAGACTCAAGAGTCAGTATTTTGAGTTCTACTCCTCCATTCATCCCTACTTAGAGCTGAGCTCTATTCTAGCCACAACATAACATGATACTTACAACTGCTTCCTCCCATAGTCGTTAAAAGGCCACCCTCTTCTCCTAAGACATTGCACTTTGCAACACTTCAATTTGTCATAAAGAGGCTGTTCATTTTTTCTAAGCGAGTTTTCAAGCCATATCAGAGATATTCCTATTTTCTATTGAATTTATAGCCAACAAGATTTCCTTTCCTGTTCTTGATTGTATTCTTGTTACTTGAGACATCAACCTTAAGATCCAAAAAGGAAGTCAGCATCAGCCTCTTAGCAATATGTGTTTTCTTCAAGCCTTTTGTTTGTTGTATTTTGTCTCATTTTTTGTTCTTTATTGTTTAATATTCAGCTTATAAGAATCTTGCTTCAATCAAAGTGGCACCCAACAATTATAAAGCACTGGCTGCTTGGAACTGCATAAACATACATTGTTGAAAATTTAATTTCATAGCACTATCAACTTGGGCTCGAACAAAAGAATCGATTCGGGTGACATTTCTTGCTCAATTCCCAGGACTACTTGGGATAATTCACCCAGAATAGTGCAGCAAGTTCCAAAATATAGAACAATCACGCATCAGTCACTACAGTCAATACCCAAATCACCAAGACAGGCATAAAATAAGGGAGGTTCAATCATCAGCAGCCAACTATGAAAAGGGCGAACCCATTGCGTAATTGGCATTGGAATTAATAACATGGCTTTAAATTGGGCTGAAAGCGCAAAACTAACAAATGGGATAGGTCCTAAAATGATGATGATGATGATGATGGATGGATGCGATATTCGACAATATAGAATTTATGCATTAAAACAGAAGTACCCATCTCAAAACGTAGGGCCCTAGTTCTGGGGGCTCTTCTACTCCCAAAAGGTGTACAGTAAGAAGAAAATAGTTTCTTCCCTCCCGAGATCCAAATGTAACTGAAGGAAGAATATGATAACCCCAGAATAGGATTCGAGATTACCGAATTCCCATCCTAAAGACTAGAATAGATTACTTGGGGAATTAGAAAGTAAGCTGAGAAATCCCTGCAATGCAATTGGAATTCTCTAGATTCTCATTTGTAAAGATTGATATACTCTGTAGAATAATAGAGAAATGGGGATGAAATTCTCACCTGTAAGAAGAGGAACCGATTGCACGGAAAGAGAAGAACTGCAACGGTCGGTGGTCCGTTGGGTAGGTGGAGATGGGATCCAAGGGTGGGGGGTCGGGGTACGCGTACCGCTGGAAATTATTACGGTTGGTTGGTTTAGTTGGTGAAGATCACGACGTGTGTATAAATATATAAATAGATATATATATTTATATATATATATATATTTGATAATATTAATGTGCATCCACCCGTTACTACAGAGTAAGGGACACTTCCATAATTAGAAATTTTCAAGTACATAGGGTGAGGTATACTTCTATAATTCATGTGCAAAAGGAGAAAGTGCCATCACCCTATGGTAAGGGATAGATACACATGAATGTCCCCCATAAATATATATATATATATATATATATTACACTTATTAGTTTCTCTGTTATGCTGCTCCCATATCGGGAAAGTTCCAATCGGAAGTTTATTATTGGCATAACAAAAAAAAAAAAAAATCTATTGGCTTTAACGGAAAGTGGGAAAGATTTGAAAGAAGATCATCATTTTCAATCTTCTGATAATAAAGTTCCAAAACGGCACGTTTCTACATCCGTGGCAAACTGGAAACACTATTGTGTCTTTCTTTACCTTCCAACAAGAAATTGGGATGTCATTTTTTTTTTCTTACAAGAATTTGGGATGTTGGGTACATTTATTTTTTGATAACTCAGGATATGTCCTGGCTAAACTAACTCAAGAGCATTTTGCCCTGTTGGACACTTGATTCCTTACTGCTGTTAACCAATTGCACTGGTTTTTTTTTTTTTTTTTAAATAAGAATTTGAGAAGTTGGGGTTCTTATGACACCGTGTCCTGTCTTGTCTCTAGCATTTGAGATGTCATTCCCACTCTTTATTCATTTCGTTGGAAATTAAAATGTGCCACCAACTAGAGTGATTTGAAATTTCACCTCTATGGGATAGCTTTTAGATAATTTGAAATTACCAAACACATGAATTCTTGAAATTCGAAACAGGCCATAAAACGTGTTTTTTTTTTTTTGGTAGGCAGAAAAGTTCCACTTTGGTGCTCACTTTTTTGAAGAGGAAAAGTTGAAATTTATAATGGACCAAAAAACCATATCCATTACTAGTATTCAGCAAAAAGCAGAACCTTTTGGAGGGATTGATTTGCCCAAACACAGCATAACGTGCTTTAAAGAGAAACAGAAACTCATCTTAATCCCTTAAACATGACCATATGAGTCCGGCCGGATCCCTGTTTGATTGAAATAGAGGGATACTGTTGCATCCTATCAGAATTTACCAACTGTATAAAATCTTTTTTTTTTTTTTTTCATTCAAAAGAAGCAATTGATATGGTGCATCACTTGCATGAGATTTTATACAATTGGCAAATTTTGATAGAATGAAACATTATCACCCTGTTTTAACGAAACAATGGATCCAGATTCTATTTTATGTAGTATCCAAAGTCTTAATTTTTTTTTTTTTAGCAAAAGTAACTAAAAATAGTTAAAAATCAAATGATACAAAAACCTATGAAGTAATTGTATATCACTTTTGAAGACCTTCCACGAGAATTTTAAACAAAAATGTATTCAAAAACTCCCCGAAAAAATATAATAATAATAAATAGTAAGTTTTACGCGAAAACCGCTTTTTGAGCTTTGAAATGGTTTTATTTCATCTTCAATGATAGCTAGGCAGTTGCTCATGTTGTAGAGCATGTGGACAGCTTTGAAATGAGTACTTGTTCATTGCAAGAAAATGCTCCAATCAAAAGTTATGGTCGCTGCAAGTTGACGTTGTTGTTCAAGCCTTACTATCTTCTTTGTCCACAAATTGTTCTGCCATTGATGTTAACATTGTTAGATAAGGAAACAGGTTGTAAAGAGAAAAAGGAAAACTGGTAAGTGGTAAGAGGACCTCAAGCATTAATTTGAAATGTTTGGACCCTGCTGTTGTATAGAGGTTTTTTCTTTTTACTTGTAAAAACCCCAAAGAAAAAACCCCGAACAGAGAGAAAAGTAGAGAGGGAAACACTTACGGTGTTTTTTAAGAGAGAAGTCGCTGTCTTCTTACCTAATCTCTACAAAGAGCAAGAGAAAATGGTTCTCCCATAAGGTGGGTGACGAAAATGCCTTTTTATAGTAAAATTAATTTTTCTGCTGACAATAGAAAAATGTATTTTTTTTCCTTTTGGGCCTTTTTATTTATAGGATGGAGTAAAAACAAATACAATTGAGTGTCAAATTAGAGAAGAAGATAGTAGAGGGAATTGAGTATATAGTACTTTTTTTTTGGGACATTTACTTCAAAAATACTATTAAATAGAGTAATTACAACTGAAGACCCTAAAATTTTATAATGACAGCCAAGGATCTCCAGCCCAAAATCCAATATTTCATTCCGTTTATGCCCTTGGTTAGTTGATATCAACATAACCCTTATAAAAAAAAACAAAAAGAAAAGAAAAAAAAAAAAACCCCGTTATTCACCCCCAAATCTACAGCAAGAGTAGAATAGAAGAAAGAAAGGAAGGAGAAGAATGAGATCAATACTCTACCCTTTTTCCTCAGTCACTATGAGATAGAGATTTCTCGATGCCAATAAAACTCTAAACAACGGAAAACTCAATTTTTGTTGACACTAACTGAATGTTTTTGTTGACATCAACACAATTTTATGTTGATGTCAACGAATCTTCTCTCGACGTCAACAAATTCACAAGGTCACTCATGCTGTTAACTGAGCATTTTTGTTGCCGTAATACAATTTTATGTTGATGTCGACGAATCTTCTATCAGCGTCAACAAATTCACAGGGTCACTGATTGTAATAACTGAGCATTTTTGTTAATGTCAACACAATTTTATGTTGATGTCGACGGATGTTTTGTTGATGTCAACAAATATTACTCATGACAAAATAGGGAACTGGTTATGTTGATACATCAACAAAAAAAGGGGCAAAACGGGAAAAAAAAAAGAGAGAGATGATTTGGGCTGGAGGTCCCTGGCCAACATTATAAAAATTTATGGTCCTCAACTGTGGCTACCCTATTTAAGGGAATTTTGTGGTAAATATCCCTCTTTTTTTTTATCATTTGGCCTTTTAGCATTACTTTTTTTTTTTTCAAGTAAAAGCATTTTTTTCTTTTACAATAAACTCTCTCCTCATTCTTTTTCTCTTGACATGACAATCAATTTCATTTCATTTAAGTGGAGAAAGGAGATATACATGGTAGAAGAGAAATCCCACTGTTCGTTTACAGCCATTGTAAATTCAACGGAGACCCACTTTCCAGCTTACTCCTGTATCATATCACTGGAGAAACGTGTATTGCTTTCTCTCCTTCTCTACAAGTGGAGTTCCGAGTCATTCCCACCCTCCCTACCCAAACTACAGCCAAAATAGGGAGATCCCTGCAAATAATTTGCACACCCACTTTCCTCGGATCCTAATAGCCAGTATCTTTCTTGGGTCTCAGGTTTGATGTGCCTACTTTATGCGTAGAAGACTGACTTGATCCAAATTGCTGATCTGCTGGATTACACTCTAGTGGATACTCGATAAAACTTTTCAGAACCATAAAACAGGCCTTCGCCTCAACAATAGCAGCGGAGTGCATTTTGGAAGGTTTGAATCAGAGACTTAAAGCCACGTGGTGGAGGGAATTTCTGTATGCTCATGTGGGCAAATATAGCAGAACATCTGAAAATAGATGGCAAGAATATCCAAGAAATCTGTATCCCAATTTCGATGCCATGACCTCTGTGTTTCATTTGAATTGACTGGTTGTAGCTTTTGCCACTCAAGGGTAATTATGTTTCTTTACCAGAACAACGGAAATTGAGGTAAACTTCATTCACCCCTTGTAAATACAAGGTCCCCTAGTAGATACCAGCCTTCTCCCCTCCCCTTGTGAGGGCCCCATCATTTTTCAACCCTGGACCGAGCCCTCTCCAGCTTATTTTGGAGTAAACAAAATACAAGCCTATCTAAGACAGACTGAAATAAACACTATATTCACCAAATGATGGCGCCAACAAATGATGGATCTTATTCCTTCCCTATTTCTCATTGACACAAATGAAGCAATCAGTAATGGAGGCAAAATCTCCAATAATTTTAACAAAATCTTGTTTATGCAGCTTTCCTGATTGTTATTATTAAATGCAGCTTTCCTGATTGTTATTACTAAATACTTTTCTCAGCTGACATCCTCAATTACTCCCTAAGATGGTGGTCTCCGGTCGCCAGATTGATGGAGTATCTGATGAACAAGCTTTTCTGGCAATTCTCCTGTCACCTGTAAAAGTAATAAAAACATAAAGAATTCCATTTGATTTTAGGGTAACGAATATAAGACGCTGCAAGAAGCAAAGAACAAACCTGAAAGTTTCTCATGTGCAGAATGGGCTCACACCCAAGATCTGCAACAAGTTTTCCACCTGGGGTTTGTGCATCAAATCTGCCTGCTTCATAGCCCGAGAGAATATTTTCCTTGTCGGGCAGCTGGTGGCAAACTTTCAGCAGTGAGTTTAGAGAATTCATCTGCAGACCACAAGAACAGTGTGACAGGTGCTTCGTAGACAAGTTCAAAGTTATTCAAGGTAAATTTGGAGATTAGCTATAAGGAGATTGCTTGATACTACTGTATCAATGAAGAAATTAAGAGACTAATTTTAGTCATCACGTAACTTCATCTAGAGTTCACTTGAGTCATATGGCACAGTTGCTGCATTATTAGGCAGAGGACAAAAGGCAACCAATTTGCTCCATGCAACACTTGCGGCAATAGAAATAAAAATAGATAACAAGGCGTGAAGCAAAAAATTAATTCCGTCAAATCCAAAACAATAGATTCAATATCATTATTTCAGCCATCAAATGCCTAATTAAAGTTCATGATTGCTTGTTACAAGCACAGGAGTTAGAAGTAGAACAGTGAACAAATCGAAGAGAGTAAGTAAATCCAGAGCCTCAATGCCCATAAACCTGTAGAAGGTAGACTCGACAATAGGGCTATCCAATCAGTTCAGTTAGATCCAGACTGTGGACTGGTTGTGCCAGGCTTTCACGATGGGCCTATTAAAAAATGAGCTCTTTACAGGCAGAGCCCAGCCTATGGGTAGCCCCAGTTGACCAAATTGCGATAAGCATCTTGACTACCATTTGATGTTTATCCAGTGACTGGTGAATATCAAATTCCATTTAGCATGTTGGGTTTTCAAAATGGCCATATGATGCAGGCCATATTACTGGGCCCGGTCTAAAGGTTTATCCCGAAGGCCCAAGTCCAACAACGCCCGGTAAAGATGGATCACCAATGACATCTTCCATATTTTTGCAAATTTCCTGATTTTCATAGATTTTCTATTTATAGTATTCGCTAATATTTATAGATAATTATTAGAATGTTTATAGGTCATTGCTTTGGTGCAATGGTTCGAAATCTGCTAGCAGCCGCTTTGTGCAAAATTACCAAATATTAGATCTGTCTCCAATTTGGACCCTGCTTCGGCGGGGACCCGCACTGGGTAATGACCTTAGAAAGTTTATGTTAGAGTCTATCTTGAGTTGTTTCCAAAATTAGTTGGTATGGAGTCTTTATAAGGATTATAATGCCTTTCAATAGAAGATTACAAATGAAAAGAATTAAGTTCATCATAATGCGCAAACCAACCCCCCCCCTCTTTTCCGTCTATGGTGTGAGACCTAGACGACCATATCCTAAGCCATTGGCTTGGAGAATAACCTGTTGGTTATTCTTCCCTACCCGTGCTACATCACCATAGGTCTTTTAGTACCACACGCCAAATGTGATTCAAACACTACCACGTCCGCTTTGATGTCGTTTGCATAATGATGCACTTCTGGTTGTGTTTCTATTCATAAAGGTTAGAGATAGTTATGAACCCGGTGTGGTACGAATAGGCCTAATGAGCATACCTCAAACCTAGCTAAGATCAAGATTAAAAATAAAAAAAACCATTTACACCCTCCCCCAACACGCAAACCCACAAAACAGAACAGGGAGAAAAAAGAAAGAAATAAAATTAAATAAAAAAAATCTCCTACTTACCAAGTCCATTATTTCATATAGTTCTTTTAATTTTCTCATTACTCTATGTTAAAAATGTTGGAAAGGAAAGGACGTAAGCAATGATAATTTTAATAATTCAAAAGTAATCTAAAGAAAAGATTATGACAATCATATCTGCATCCATGTCCTACATTTTCAGAAGTGCAGAGTCATATCTTCTATCCCTATATCTATTTCCATACCAGTATTCATATCTGGGCAACAAAAGATAATACTTAAGATTAATAGGTAAGAGCAAGAATATCCTTACCTTCATGTAAGGACAGGAAGCACAGCCTCCATGAATGGAGCATCCTTCACCAGCTGCTACTCCTGGAACAACAGCAAGTTTATTGGCATCACTTGCTTCAAGGCAACTCAAGCCAGGTGATGAATGTGCTGATGTTGTTGACAATGAATCTGATGATACTGGAAACACGATTTCAATGTTGAGATTCGATCTTCTGGGAGAGGGCGCAGAACGTAATATCTTACGTACTTCTGCAACAATAGAAGTCACCATCCCTGACTCTGTTCCCAACAAGAACTGAAGGTGGTCATCAAGATCTCTGTCCAAAGCCTCTTGCACCCTCTGTTTAATGAAATCCAATATATTTTGGGTGGAACCTACAATTCCCATTCCTCTCCTTTTTGCTTCCATTGCCAGGGAAAACATTTCTCCTGGGACTTCAAAGTGAGCAGTTAGGAATGCATCACAATACATTTCATTGATCTTCTTTACTACTTCATGACCAAAAAGATCATGTACTATGCAGGTTCCATCCTGGTAAATAAAATTGATACAAATTACAACAAGAAATTGGATGGTAATTAAATAAATTTACATTACCAATAAGAATAAAAAAGAACAAATTGAATGGTAAGAACAAAATTACAAAGTGGAGAATTCTATGACTAAAGATGAAACACAGAAGGGCACAAAAGCGTATCCTTTCGTGTTTTTTGTTTTCTTTGAATGGTAAGAACTGATAGATCTTGTACTAAAGTCATTAATCCGGACAGGTAATTTTTTTGGAAGTGGGAAAAAAGGTATGAAAAGAGCCTTCTATAGATATCTGTGTATATCAAGAGAATATGTATGTATATGCAAATCTCTCCTACGAGACGTCTCTCACGGCCTGCATGAGATACAGAATTCTAAGCCCCTTTTGGAAATTGGAACCCATTTTGAAGCATGCGAATCATAGGAGGATAGTGTTATGGAAAGGTCTCATTGTCGATATGATTTTGGGTAAAAAATCATCTCAATCAGATATCGCAACCATTGATTTAGGGGCCTCACAGTATAATGGTTTCTTAAGTTATGTTACAAAATTTAATCCAACGTGGTTATAATTCGAATTATGTGTATATTAATATTTCAATCCCTAAAAGAAACATTTTACCCCCGAGCGAGGAGACTTGATAGTACCCAGGATCAGCAACAAGGAGCCTTAACATAGAACAAGCAAAACTAGTAGAAACACCAAGTATTTACTAAAATTGTAAGTTAGGCAAAATAAAAAAAAATGTATGTGCTTACAGAATGGCGAACCTTGAAGGTTACACTCAAGTTCTTTGGGGAGCAAATCATAGGTCAAATCTATTGTTAGCCTACTAGAAAAGAGGCTGCTCACCCATCTTTTACAGTTCAAAGAGACACTCTTATTTTGTTAGTGTGTTTATTGCTTCTGTCATGTATTAACAAGCCTTTAAGACTAAAAGGTAAAAAACATCAGGATCTTACCAAAAGCTGTCCAGACAAATCATATACTTCAGAAAAAAAAAAAAAAAAAACCATATGCAGTTCCTGTCACTGGACATGTTGATAGGAAAAGATTTGTAACTTCCATTAGGGATGTTGAAACTTGAAAGGCAAGATTTGGGGGTCAAGGATATATTTCTCTGGGAGATTGAAATCTGGGTCAGTAGTAGTCAAAGGCAAAGCCAGGGACTAGGCCTTTTATGCGTCTTGCACATGCCTAAAGCAGGCAACCATAATAAGTACACAACTTCTTCTTTTATTATTCCTATAACCATATCGCGTCTAACTAGGGTTGCTCAACTCTTGCATTAGCCAATGCTAGTCATCTGAAGTAGTTCCTCCCAAAAACAATAGGTGAGCATTGTGCTGGGCCTTCATGGGCCCCTTTATCTATTCCCCCACTATGCCCATTTTTTACCCATTCTATTGCCTGCTTTGTGTTATTCCTACACCACGTGCGCCCCGGCTGGGACAATGCCATGCACTGTGTTATTCCTCTCTCTCTCTCTCTCTCTCTCTCTCTCTCTCTCTCTCTCCAAATTGAAGACTACCACGCGCTGTGTTATTCCTCTCTCTCAAATAAGAAAAAGAAACAAATTGAAGACTACCACACGCTGTATTAATTTTTGTTTAATATTTAATACAATACTCACATCTTAACATAAAACATAATATACAGGATAGAATTTGTAATTTACCAAGGATTATAAAAGCAGGAAGAAGAAGAAAAGATTATTTAATTGCATATAGATTCAGGTATTAACCTTGTAACAAAGCAAGAAGCTGACTATCTCAGAAAAAAAACAGTGGATGCAAGTCACCTGAAAATAACGCAGACGGGGTAATAGTGATCTTATTGAATTCCTATCATGTTTTGGATGTATTTCTGCAATCTCTTCATTTGCCATATTAGCCATCTGGCGAAACAACTCCGCTATATTTGCACCCATATAAGAATCTGGACCGTACCAAATGTTTAAATCTGGTATCTGGGAGAATGCCTGATAAATTATACTATTTGAGTTAGACAAGCACAATAATATCCAACTGTGGATTAGACAAGATATGAAACACAATATACTTAACAGATAAAAAATTCCCTAGATCAACATTATAAATGCTATGAAGTTTTTAGGAGAATGAACGGAAGTATTCCCGATGCTACCAACCTGCAGTATGGTTTGTACAACATTTGAAGAAGTACAAGTAATTGTTGGCACAAGTTCGTGAGCATGGGCTTTCGTCTCCAGTGAAGTGTTTATGTAGATAACGTGCAAAGCAGGAGTTGATCTTGAAGCTGCCTCAAGAAAGTTCATATATGTAGGACTCGCTGCAGCATCTGCCAAAGAGCAACCGATCTGCTCATTCGACATCCTATATACACCAACCTGGATACAGCAATTGACTATCAATAGAATGGAAAAGAAGCGAAATGTGGAAAGAGACAGGCGTCCCAATCATGATGATGATGATAAAACACAGAAAAATAATGTTGATAAAATGAGATTTATACACTTGTAGTGTCATAATTATTTGAACTACAAATTTTGAAAAATAATGCTTCATTCCTGAGATACAAAGATTTGATTCAATGCAAACGCCACAACTAATCTTTTATAATTTATTAACCAATTTTTCGTGAAGAGTTAGACAAGGAAAGAATGGCATAAACAACTCATAGTGGCTCAGGTTTTATCCCAGAGAATATAGAGCAATCTCTGCTCTGTATGTTCTAGAGCAGTTTTCTTTTAATAAAATTTCTTCATTATTGATTAACAAACAACAAAGGCTTGTTCAGCCACCATTCTGGTACATTATAATTATGGAAACAAAACCCAGCAATGTAAAAAGGAATGCAATCTCGATGAAACAGGATATTCTCTTTAACTCACATGAAGCCTTTTTCTGGATGAAAGCCAATAAATTAAAAAGAAAAACAAGAAGAAACACAACAGTTCACATCTACTATATTGTAGTGCAAAGGTAGAAGTAGAACTCATAGTCTCATACTACAAGACCATGTTGTCCATGTGAGCATGCTTGCTTCAATAAATAAATAGTTACATAGAATATGGAAATATGCATAAAAACACGTTTTAGTTCAATTTTTTAAGACTTTTCATGGGCTAACTAGGGTCAAGTTAGGTTATCCCTAATTATAATATTTTAAGTAAATTCTTACAATTACAAATTGTCGCTCCCTTTCCCTGGAAGAAAAATGTGCTAAAGAGTCATGCACATGCCCAAATTACATATTGTAACTTGAAGAGGCGTATGTCCACCAGTATGGGGCAACCGAAGCGCATGCCTCATGGGCTAAGTAGGGTCAAGTTAGGTTATCCCTAGTTACAATATTTTAAGTAAATTCTTACAATTACAAATTGTCGCTCCCTTTCCCTGGAAGAAAAATGTGCTAAAGAGTATGGGAGATGGCGGCTTCAAACAGTATCAAACTCAGCTCGAGAAGTGCTTGACTTGCCTCCCTTCAACAATCTTAAAACATTAAGTTGTGCCTCGTCCATCAACGATTGATTTTGGTCGGAATGGTAGCTCAATGGGTGCTAAGATACTTACAATTAGAGAGATGTTAGGGTTCTGGTTGACCTAACCCGCCTTGCCTCATTTATAAGTTATAACCACTTTACATTTTTTTTAATAGATTATGATAAACATCGCCTATGTAGAGCAGTCAATAGAGGACTTCTAAAAAAGTTGGAGTTGAGGAATGAAAGAACAAAAGATTCATAAACTACTTTGCGGGGCCCACACTTGGGTCATCCGTTCGGCATCAAGTCCTATGCGCAACGAAGATGAATAATTTAATCTCTTATACTTTCTATTTTAAAATATGAATAATTTAATCTCTTATACTTTCTATTTTAAAATTTTGAAATGAAAATCATGGTATCAATCCTGACCCGAATTGTACTCCTATACTCATCGTGGGGTTGTTTCATATAAAAAATAAATAAATAACATTTCGTACGATGGGTTGGGTAAGGGATGGAGGAGCTTTGAGTCGGTGACATTCAGGTCTAGCCCAACCTGTTACCACGCCCATCCAAAATGGGGCTAGGATACAGGAAGCAGCTGGATGAGATTACACATTCCAGATTGAGGGACTGGAACCGGACCAGATTCGAGGCTTGAACATCCAAATTCAACAAACAACCTTTGGGTCCTGCTCTGTTAAACATATTTAGTCAATTAAAGATCATGCTTATCAATGAAAGTTGAAATATCCGCTTACTATGGTTGCAAAAATGCTATTTCGATATCAGGTTCATTATGGACCTAACAAGAATTTAAAATCAGTCCAAAGCCAGGATCAATAACTGATTTTCCCCCTGGTTGGATTTTTCAGTTTTGGTTATCTGGGGACCTACATCCATGAACTACAGTTCTCTCTCTCTCTCTCTAATGGCAATGTCCAGTTGTCTCTTGATTCTGTTGGCTGATTAATGTTAAAACAGTGAGGTTTCTATGCATCATCGCCTATGCATACATAGGTTTTCAAATTCTATTTTGTTTGTACAGTTTTGCTGGTTGGTACACTTATTTACTCACGAAAGAATTTCTTACATGCATCTGTTCTGCAAGTTCATCTACTCATGGTTTGGTTTGGAAAAAGTTTGAACTAATAGTTTTAAGCACTGTGCAACTTACAAAGAGACTTCTACTTGCAGTTGAGATTATCATAGATGTCATTAAGTGCTTGCTTCCTACTTTGTGTGCAGATGTTCATAAAATTATTATGAAAAACCATGAATTAGAAAGAACATGAATGTGGCGGTCAAAAAGGGAAAAAAAGAAAGAAAAGGAAAATGAATTAGAAGCCAGAAATACCTTTTCAAAGCCAGCCTGATCAAGGATTGCACGCACATTTTCTGACATAAAATCAACACCAAGTACTGTGATATATTGACAGCCAGCTTTTGCCATCTTGACAGCCCTATCTGCCATAACCAAGGAATCAGATATATGAATGTGAGGCCACTGCTGCTGTGCAGCAGTTAAGACACCTTGGACCTCTGGGTCCATGTAAAAATGTGCAACAACGCCAATTCTCTTCTCCTTCAGTAAATTGACAAGTTCTTTCACCTTTAACTCATCAGGGGACAAGAACTTTGCCTGAAATTACACTACAATGAAAATTAGAACCCTGATGTAGTCATGAAATGACCTGGGTTAAATCAAACGAGGGATTTTCTTTTAAAATATTCTTTCAAATGAAAAGAACAATTAATGTTTCTGCTCATTGAGCAGAAACATATCAATTTACTCATACATTCTCTTCTAAGGAACACTTTTTATTAAGTTACTAGCTTTATAGGATAGCCTATGAATGAAAGTGATGAAACAGAATATAATGAGAAACACCAAAGAGAAAAATCCACCATCAGCACTATTTTGAAGTCTCTTCATCATTCTTGTGGAGTGGGCAAGTCAACCCAGGACTTGGCCAAGTTGATCCAGCTCATCAAGGTGATGAGTCAGGCCACGTACAAACTTAGAAATGCCAAGACTTAGCCCATTTAATTAGGGGTGTACATGGATCGGATTGGTTCGGATTGGGCCAAATCCGTCACCAATCCGTAGGTAACGGATTGATGGATTTGTAATCCGTCACCAATCCGTTACTGTTGAAATCCAATCCGATCCGATCCGTGGACGAGCGGATCGGATCGGATTAATCCATTCAATCCGTTACTGTACAATACATGTAAAAAAAACCCATGAAAAAATTCAGATTCTTCCTCTACTCTCAACCATTCTAAGACTCATACTCCAACAATGCAATGAATAAAATAAGAAATTGAGAGATACTATAAGCAAGACAGATGGATGCATATGTAATCAAAATGTTTCACAATGTACATAATACTCACATGTACATAATACCCCATATGAGATTGGTGGCCATATTCTTTTGAAATGATTTGAAAGAGATAGAAATGTTCAAGTGGGAAAATGAAGGAATGAGGGAGACAGAAAGATAAGAAAATGCAAGTGTAAGCATGTGGAAGAGCAGAACACTAGTTAAGAGCCTTTCAAAGGGTGGTGGTGACCTTTTGTCACTAAGCTAACCAGAATAAGCAAAATAATTGAACGTTGAAAGTAACCTGATGGGTTTTGGAATCCTCTTGGATCATTCCTAAAATATCATCAGTGTGTCCACAGCCAAAATTCAAATTGCAAAAAAAATTATTATCACTTAAATACACTGTGACATATATTCTAAATTTTTTTCCTTATTTTAAATTTAGACACCTAATTTTTATTTAGACCCCTTATATATTTTTTATTTATATTTAATGACAACGGATCGGATTGGATTGAATCCACGGATTGAGAGTGAAATCCGCCACCGATCCGTTGCTAA
The DNA here is from genome assembly GCA_029852735.1 of Persea americana. Lineage (NCBI taxonomy): Eukaryota > Viridiplantae > Streptophyta > Magnoliopsida > Laurales > Lauraceae > Persea > Persea americana. The sequence continues at coordinate 18,355,199 of CM056813.1, read as the reverse complement.
CGGATTACACAATATCCAATCCGCCACCAATCCGTTGGCCTTCGGATCGGATTGAAATCCGCGGATCGGATCGGATCGGATTGACGGATTGACGGATTTTTTGTGCACCCCTACATTTAATGCTATGACTTGCTAAAGTCACGAAGGTTAGCAGAGTCACTACATGGCTGAGTATGGATAACACTTATTTGTTTCTTGCAATCCATGCCCTAACGATCTGAGACAATTGATTATTGCATCTTAATGCATATACCAGGAAACTGACACCATGGCCAAAAGCAACACATTCCCAGATATGAGCATACATATTGGATTGATTTCTTAGAGAGTAATGGGGCGGAAATGTAATGAATCGCGTTGGGCCAATTCTCTTTTCTTAATCCTTTTTCTTTTGATAGTTTCCAAACTTTCAAAAATCAGTGTCTCCCCTTTAATGATTAAAAAAAAAAAAAGAATAGTAAAGAGAAAATACTCTTTTCCATTCATTCCAACAATTAAATCAAACATTTGTCACTTTTCCTCCTTAGATTTTAATTCATCATTGGCTAGAACCCCTTCCCTGAAAACGCTTGGTAGGGCCATGTGCTACTCTTGTTCTGAATAGTCTTGAAATCTTGGTTTGGAAGAAATTTCTGGCCAATTGCTTGTCTAGCACCAGCTTCTTTATTGCGCATGGGACCAACACTTGCACAATAAATGGAAAAAGACTCAATTCTTGCTGTTCCAGGAACTGGAATATGGAATACGCTTTTCTTCACTTTACCTACTTAGCAGACCCTACAATGACTGGCACATTGTTCAAAAGCACACAATTGGAATATCCTATCTATCCAATCAGTGGCCTTCAAATTGATAGGAAAGAGAAATAAACAACCCCTCAAAATGCCAAAGGATGACGCCCATAAGAGGGATAAAAATTGTTTAAAATTTAAAACTAATTGGCTAGTTTGACCCACGGGTGTGCCTATGAATCATGCAAAAGCCATTTGGGGCCCAGTAAACAAAAGGTCCGCATCCATACATCCTCTACCACATGAACTGGAGGTGGGAAGCCGTTTTCTACCTTCTTCTCCTTCCCCAGTCTACCCGCCTCTTATTCCACCAATATTGACCCAAGAAAGTAAAGCTTTCTAATAATAAAAATAATAACAAAAAAGGAAAAAAAGAGGTTCCTTTTATTAATGGACTGTATAACAAATCCAGAGAGCGATATGATCCATTGTTATGATTCACATTAACACATCTGTTTGGATGAGGAAAAAAAGTGTCCACAACTCAATCCCCAACTGTTTTCCTCCACACCCCCACGAAAAGAAAAACTCTGATGTGGGTCGATTGTGGTGTGGGTCAATCCAATCAAATAAGATTTTGCTTCTCAATGAAATCAATACAAAAAACGGTCGATTAGGAAGAGGGAAAAAAGAATTGCAAAAGGTGCCCACAGCTCAATTTTGTAAAGTGGACAGATTTCCCAAGTGATTTCCTCCCCCATCCAAACGACACCAAAAAAAAGCATACATCAATAAATCAAGGAAGAGAAAGACTAAACTACTAAAACAAACAGTAATATATGAACAAAACAAGAAAAAACAAAGATAGAAAGACAGAGACGTTTCAAACCTGCGCTTCGGCATAGGTTCCCTTGGCATGAACCTGTTCGACACCAATCACCAACGACGGAAAAGGCTCCAGTGGCTGCTTCCCCTCTCTCTCCGCCAATATCGCCTTCGTCTTCTTCTGCAAACTGATCAAAACATTATGCCACGTATTCACCCTCGACTGAGCCCTCCCCGGCAACCCCACGTTCAACGCCCCCAAATCCTCCGCCCGCATCGCCAACACCTTCTCCGGCGCCACCCCGTCCAAAACCCAGATCAAGCACGAGCAAAACCCCTTCGTGATCTCCGAATCACTCTCCGCCGCGAACCGCATCCGCCCCTCCCCGTCCATCCGCACCGCCACCCACACCTGCGCCGTGCACCCCATCACCCGGTTCTCCGGAACCCGGTCGCCGTCAGAGAACGGCGGAAGGAGGGCGGCGAATTCGAGGAGCCGCTTCACGCGGTCCACCGGCTCCGAGAGGGACTGGAACTCCGACACGAGGCGCTGCAGCTTCAGCTGCGGCAGCTCCACCACGCCGGAGGCGGCGGCCTCGGTGACGGCGGCGGCTGGCGTGATGCCAGAGATCGGGGTCCGGCGAGAAAGGCAGAAGCTAGGGTTAGGGTTTTGGGCGCAATTCAGAAAACGGAGAAGGGATCGCTTGGAGCGAGAAGGGTTAGGGCTGGGGTTTTGCAGTCTTGGGAAGTGAGAAGAAGCTGCGAAAGCAGCGGATTCCATTTTTAGCAGTTTTGGTTTTCTTTCCTTGTGGTGTGCTTGGTTTCTTGTAATATGCTTTCCTTGGATTTTGAAGTAAAGGAAGATTGCAGAGAAGAGAAGAGAAGAGAGAAGGGTCGGCAGCTGGTTGCGGAAAGATCCTTAAACTGAGCGCTGTGAAATGGAAATGGAAATGGAGGGAAGGAGAGGAGGAAGCTGCGGTTGTTTTTTACATATCGTGGAAGAATAACGGTGCTTTGTTGTAAGGCGAGGGCGTCTTTGCTCTCATTAAACCGTTGGATAATCTAAACCGTTGAAATGGTGGACCAAATGATCGACTAGATTTGTATGGCTCATATAGGGTTTGTTTGTTTGTGAGTTTTTTTATCTCTACTCTCGTTTTCTTACGTCTCATCCAAAATAGAGACATAAAAAAAGTTAGAATAAAAAATTGTGTTAAGTGATGTAGTTATCTATTTTAAATAGAATTTTTGAAATCGATGGTTGCAAGTTTATCACAAAATTCTAGAGATCCAGGAGGTTACATGTTTTGACCCCACAGCCATATTCAGCCTTTCAGTAACAATTTGGATCTTGTGCTTGGGGCGCCCGGATTCCAAAAAATAATATCAAATGGTTCACTTTTTTTTTTACACAGCCTGGGATTTGTGATGATACTGAGCTTATGAACATTTTCAACAATTTGAATTGTGGTTTAATATCCCAAAAATAATTTAAAAAAAAAGAAGAAAAAATATTGCCGATGGATTAATCCAAATTTGAGCATGTTACATCAATGGCTGATATTTGTATGCAAATTTCTCAAGATCCATGAGGTATCTAGGCTTGAAAATTGACACTGTAGCCGTGTTTAGCCTTCTCAAAAGATCTAATGGTTTGGATCTTGTGTTTGGGGCTCATAGAATCGAGAAAATAATACCAAATTGCTCATACTTTTTTTTTTTTATCAAATATCTCAAAATTGGCGATCATCCAGTGGTTGAAATCTAGTCCAGTAGCCATGTTTAATCTTGTGAACGTTTCTATCAATTTGGGTCTAAATTTGCTCTCTCATATTTTAAAAATAAAATAAAATAAGGGACTTGGTGCTGTGGATGTGGAGAACATTATTTGTTTTAATAGGCTTTACCTCTACTTCTCTAAAATGGGCAGGGGAGGATAGAAATAATTTTCAAACGCTCTTGTTTTTCAAAGCCTTGCCCGCTTTAGACATTTAGACAAATAGAGCCTAAAAATAGAGATGCCAAATAGGGGCTAAAACTATAGTGAAATAATATCTAATGGCTCAAAATCGTCTTTGCTTTGGGGAGATTATAAGTGACCAAGTTATCTTTACTTATTACTTGGAATGTACGCAAATATGTTTTTGAGTAAAAAAGAACAAAAACTTTGGGTGAAACAAATAGGATGTAATGAGTCGCATCTATTACACGATACCATGTAACATTTTTTTTTTTTTTTTTGAACTCCATGGCGGGGACCACATGAAGATCATCCGAACCATTCAAGATGAATGCAATCCTCTTAAATATTATATTTTCAAGTTCCAGCTTAAAAGGAGTCGGTCCCACTGTATAATTAAACACTATGATGGAAATGTGACTAAGCACTGATGCTGCATTGCTTTTGACATGATGTTAATTATATTTTTGTCATGGCGTACCATTAGACTATGGGACCGACTCTTTTTAAGTTGAAACCCGATGATATATGATTTGAGGGGATGACATTCACATGAACAGTTCAGAAAATCTATATGTGGGCCTCACCATAAAGTTATAAAAAAAAAAGAGAAAATTGTCCCATGTAATAGCTATGAAAGAGGACCCCGACCGGGCTCCTAAGATCTAGTTTGGGCCTAGCGGTTGCCGATAACTGAAATGTTGTTCGTAAACGGGCCATCTACTGCAAATCAAATAAGTTGAAACTTGAAAATATTGAATTTAAAGGCGCGCAAGAGCAAGTAGCATAAGTCCGTTTGATGGATTTGGAGAAGAAAGGTCAAAACGTTCATGTATATCTATTTTTGATAGATGGCTTAACTGTGGGTTATTTTGAGTAACCCAACAACCACCCAAGTGACAAAAAGTAGATAAGAGCAACACGAAAAGCACATGTCTTGCCTTTTTCACTCACTTTTAACTACATCTTAAAATTTTAGCTTAAACATGGTTAATCTGATGATTTCCTATTATTTTGATTAATTTAAAAAAAAATTAGTGATAATGATTTTGAGCAATTTAGATCAATAAAATTTAAAAGCTTTTTAGTGATAATGATTTTGAGCAATTTAGATCAATAAAATTCTAGTGGTGAAATGAAAAGATCTTGAGCACTCCCTAATGAAATTCAAACAATGTAGATATGCAGAAACAAGATAAACTAAAAGTTGGGATCCCATCTCCTCCAACCATTGCCGGATTTACTACAAATAAAATGTGAGTCCTTCTTAAGAAAAAAAAAAAAAACTATTTGGATCTTCTACTTCAACATTTTAGTTTCATCCCCTTTGATCCGATGGTTGGTAGTGTTTTATTAGTCTCCTTTTGGTTGGTAGTTATTTTTTTTATAATCAATTGGGTAGACGATAAACACTTCACATTTCCTTCGTTCTAAAAGCTTAATTTGATTTAGTTCTTTTACTCTTAACTCCCCCAGCTTTCTTTATCTCTTGATGTGATTATTAATTTTATTCCATTCCTTCCGTCATGCAAATAAACATGTGTGCATTGGTGTTCCACTCACCACACCCATTGTTGAGTGGTGTTAGGCAGTTTCACACACATGCCAGCGTCCTCAAGCTCACTCCCCACGAATAAGCCCAAAGTAGAAAAGAAAATTAGAAAATGTTACAAACAGACTTCCAAGTTTCTCGAGTACAACTTATGTGTAAAAATCATCAAGCACCAGCTCACTAGGCCCCACAAGATGTAGGCTGTGGATGTAGGACCTTTAATTAAATGCTAAATCATGTTAAGCCCAACTCCTACAAAATCAGGCCCGGTCTTGCTCATTTCTAGTGCGTCTGATCCTCCAAGGATCTCGATTCTGGACTCACCTGTATAGCCCTATAGGGACCAAGTTCGGAGAAAAGAAAAAAGTACACTCTTAAGCCATGTCTCTTTATAAGAATTTATGATAAGAATTTAGGATGTTGGAGTTTCTTTGAAATGATTTGACCTCTTATCCCCTCGCATTTGAAATGCTATATTTCTTTCACTAGAATTTCAAATTCCAATCACTTAAAAGGTCTCAAATGACTTTTTGGGATTTCTGAGATTCCACTCTTTATGCATTTTGTTGGAATTTTTCAAATCATCCATCAAGAAGAAGGGCTTAGAATTCCACCTAAGGGGACAGCTTTTGGAGAATTTGAAATTCCCCCAGACATAAATTATTGAAACTCTGATACAGAAACAGGCCCTTAGAGTTCGTGGTTGATTGGTAGTTATTTGTAGGAGTGATTCGGTAGATTCATCCCTACCGAGGTTCTCTAATTAACCACTTACTTTCAATTCACGCATGTTTGTTTGTCATGGAATGGAATAATAATAGGGTAAAATAAAATCTAATGGTTGCATTCTTTTTACTCAAAAACATGTTTGCAGAGATTGCAAGCCAAACACATTTTTGCATAAAAAAATACAACCATTAGATTGTATTTCACTCTATTTTTATTCTATTTCATGGTAAACAAACATGCTCAACAATTATTTAGATGAGATTAAGGTAGATTAGGCCATGATTAGATGTGTAATAAAAGGAGAGACTTGGAGGGATAATGTAATGGAAAATAATCAGGTGAGAACTGTTCTCATCATTCAAACCATGAAAACTATGGGTGCGGCCCACATATCACTGAATCCAAACCTTGCAATGGACGTGGACCCTTTGATAGTCACACGCCCCATGGTTTAGCACTAATGCGAATGAATTGGACTGTTTGATCAACTATAAATCCATACGAATGGACTAGGCTTGTCGGCCATGTGAGGCCCCACCCCTTGTGGGCCCTCGGTTTGAATTAAATAATTATTAATATGTTATTTTCTATTTTTAATATGCTAATTATTAGGGTTATAGTAGATCAACTGACTAAGTCAGCTCATTTCTTGCCAGTTTCGACGAGAGCAGGACTTGATGTCCTAGCTAAGCTGTACGTAGACGAGATCGTCTATTTGCATGGAGTTCCAGCATCGATTGTATCAGACAGAGACCCACGTTTCACTTCACACTTCTGAGAGAACCTACAGCAGGCTTTGGGCACTAAGTTGAGCTTTAGCACCGCATATCACCCACAGACGGAAGGACAGACCGAGCATACCAACCAGACAATAGAGGACATGTTGAGAGCTTGTGTCTTGGATTACAAAGAAAACTGGGAGGATTGTCTACCACTCTGCTGTAGACACCTCGTTTTGGCACCCTATGAGGGGCAATTCAGTCCACCCTATTTAATGATGTCCTCATTAGGTCCCGCGTGAAAAATCACCTATCATCTCTAGACCTCCGATCACCCAGGGAGTTGGCTTATCATGATCTACTCATCGAGAGCTTTCCGCCCATATATAGAACTCCAAGATCTGACGGGCGGATCAAAAATCATGACAGCGGGTCCCACACCCCCGCGGCGCCCGCGTGAAAAATCACCTATCATCTTTGGACCTCTAATTGCCCTGAAAATTGGCTCATAGTGATCTACTCGCCGAGAGCTTTTCGTCAATATGTAGAACGTCGAAATCCGACGAGCGGATTGAAATCTACGAAACCTGGGCCTCGGTAATGACAACCCGACCAATTTCCATCGGACCCCACTTTTTAGGCCTGAATTAGTTTCTTTTAAATCCAAACCCACCTAAACCTATCCCAACACACCTAAACCAGACCCAGCCCGGATCCTAACCAAACCCAAGTCCAGCCCAACTTTGGACCCAACTCACCCAAACCCACTCAGGTCCGACCCAAACACAACCCGAGCCAGATCCAAACCTCCTGACCCGAACTTGACCCAAACACAACCCGAGCCTTATCCCTCTCATCTCTCTCCCAACCCAGGCCTTATCCCTCTCAATTTCAAACACCCAAGCCTCATCTCTCTATCTCTCTCCCAACCCAGGCCTTATCCCTCAAAAATTTTAAAACACCCAAGCCCATCCAAAAACAGGAGGATACGCAGAACCTCTCCGAGATCTTCACACAAAAACTCCTCTCTCCCCTCCTGATCTTCCCCTCCATTCCAGATCTCTCGTAGCACCCATCTCCCTCTCTTCTTCATTGTCGCAGCAACTCCATCTCCCTCTCCAAACCGCCATCACCATCTTCCCCCATCATCCTCTTCCCCTCTCTAACCCACGCGCCTCCATCTCGGCACCTCTCCGATCTCTCACGTCCCCCTGCACCATCAGAACCCACCATCTTCACTACCCATCACCTTCATCCCATCACCCACTTCATCGGGCGCATCCCATCTCCCTCGCAAAACCCACGCTCCCAGAAACCACACCCACCTGCATCCCACCTCATCTTCCCCTCCATCCCAGACCCTTCTTACACGCCACCATCAACTTCCCTTCTTCAAAGCCCCTCTCACGCAGCAGCACCGTCGTCCGCCGCAGCAGCCCGGCGCCCCTTCACACCCTCCATCATCTCCCTGCGCAGAGACACCGAGGAAGCCCGAACCTCCACGCCAGCACCCATCTTCGTCTTCCACAGCGCCTCTCCGTCCTCCCCTGCACGCAGCGCCGCTGGAGACCTCCCCACCAGCCCCTGCTCTCTATACCCTCTCTCCTTCACCCTCTTCACGCGCACCACCCTCTCCCCCTTCTTTCCTGCTTTTCCTCTCTCCCTCTTCCCTGTTCTCCTATCTCCCTCTCCTTCCTCTTCTTCCACTCCTCTGCCACCCACGCAGCCACCTTCCTCCCTCTCTCTCCCTCTTCCCTGTTCTCCTATCTCCCTCTCCTTCCTCTTCTTCCACTCCTCTGCCACCCGCGCAGCCACCTTCCTCCCTCTCTCTCGCTCCCCATCCCTCTGTTCTCTCCCCTACTCTCTTCCTCTCCCTCTCTCTCATTCTCTCCTCTCCCATCTCTGCGCCCATCATCCTCCATCCAACCCATCTCCTCCCGAGCTCCATCTTCTTCCCCAGGCGCGGACCTCTTCGTCACCATTCCTTTCTCACGCCAGCCAGCTCTCTCCTTCATCTCCTACCAACCTGCCTAGAACCCACTCTATCACAGCTCATCGTGCCCTCGCCCTCAGATCCCTCTCAAGCCCAGCCGTTGCAGGCCATCTTCTCCACCCTCAGGCAGCCACCACCATCATCTCCATTCACAGAACCCATTGAGGCAGCGCCCCCATTCACGCGGAACGCAGGAGAAGGAGAGGAAGCCATTTGAGCAGAACTCAGGGAAGGCCTCACACCGAGACAGAGAGAGAGAAGAGACCGACCAACACCAGGAAAGAAGTAGCCAAATTTAACAGTGCACATGAAAAGAAGAGTTGCAGAAGTTGGCCTATGAAGACCCCTATGAAGACTTAGGAACAACTCATGGTGTGTTCAGTCCGACCCCCTCTTCTGCTCAGAATAATAACCCACTCATGCATTTAAATAGCTTGGTTTTATTATCTGTTTGTCTCATGCATGTTAACCTATGCTCCATGCATTATTAAAGTTCTTTCTCTTTATTATTATTATTGCATTTAAACTCTGATTAGTATCATAGTAGTATACACATATAAAATAAGAAGGGATTCCTGTTAGGTTGAGACTGCATCATTCCACCATCTCCAATCATTCATCATTCTGTTAGTGCAATATCCAAGTTAATCACATCCGGGCATATAGAGCAACAATATATTGCTGTAATCATCATCATCATTATTTTCCCTCATTTTTCTGTCATATAGATTGCAACCCTTTATAGGATCATTCCTACCACCATCATTCTCAAATCCTACAAAAATAAATTATAAACACTAGGGTCATCACCATCACATAACCCAGAAGACATTGGCTACCACAGCTTCTAATCAAACATGGCCCAAACGACCATCTCCCTCATCTACCCGATCAGTGGACCCTAAACGCCATTGACCCACAAACTCACCTACACAGCCCCCGCGCCTGTCAACCCAAAACAAATCGCAAAAAAAAAACACGGCCCATAACCCATTAGACCCAACATGCCACATCTATCCAACCTGACCCACCTGCTAGCTCACTTTATCAAACTCAGCTATACCCACCGAACCTAGCACAACAGCCCACTTACTTATCTAAGCCCAATCCACTTGTCCGAGCCAATCCATCTATCCCAAGCCCAGCCCACTTACCCAAACCAACTCAGTTACCAATCCACCCCATGCATGCACAGCCCAGTTTCACTCCGCTATCTATTTTCTGCATTTAATTCTTCATTCACTGTAGTCCGTCTTTTGTTCTTCATGCATCTAATATGCCATGCATTTAGATTCAGATTAGTGTTTTAGGCCATTTTTATTCTTATTATTTTTTAAATTAGCCTTAATCTGTATGTCAACATGCATTTAACATGCCCATGCATTATAATCGTATTACATCTTGTTTCTTTAGTTTATCCTCTTTATAAAAATTGAGACTGCATTCCCTTTATCTGTTCATGTTATTCTCTATATAAAAATTAGAATAAAAACCAAAAACACCAAAAGAAAACAAATAATAAAATAAAAAGTAAAGATTAAAAATAGAATTTTAACTACCCTATTAATTAGGATAATTAGGCTAAATTTAATAATTAAGTTCTTTTCTCCCTTCCTCTCTCATTAGGATTAGGAAATATTATTTAGGAAATTTCAAATAAATTAATTAAATTAAAAATTAGAAATTCATTCTCTTTCCCCCTTCCCATTTCATTAGGATAAATCAATTTAGGATTTTAGGCCCTATGAATAAACATAAAAACAAATAAAAATAATAAAAATCCAAAATACCAAAAACAAAGTAAAAGATATTAAAAAAACCAAAATATTAATAAATTGGAGTTAGAAATTATACAGTAGTCTAGACTGATTAGGTCAGACCCAGGACCTAGATCTAGGTCACCCCCTAGCCAGCTTAGACTACCATAATTTCTTAAATTTCAACTGATTAGGCCCTACTCTCTCTCTCCGGGCCCCGCTAAGGGATCGGGAGAGCGGATGTGGGCGGTTAGGACCTTAGGATAGGGTAGAGATCCATTAGGGAAATGGAACAGTTAGATTGAATCCAAGTAGGAACTCCCCTAGTTAGGCCCTTCTAGCCCCAATTATTAAAATCCAAAAAAACTATAAAACCAACAAAATCAATTCCAAAAATATTTTCTTCTCTTTTCCTCCACCTCCGGTGCCAAATATTTATCTGAACTCAATGATTAAAGGGAATAGAGGCTGATTCCGAGAACCTGAATTAATGAGAATGACGAAATGAGACGAGTGATTTCACACACCCCAATATCAGTTTATTTACTACCGGCCCATCATCGGCCACCCTCAATCAATCCCGGCCCAACATCGGCCATTTTTTTATCTTACTTCTGGCCCATCATCGGCCATGCACTTTTATCACCTGCGTATCGCACGCAAACCCACAGAAATCACAACTCGAAGTTTCGTCCGCATCATTCTTTCGATTCGAAGAATCAGCCTTTAAACCCTAGGTTGTCAAAGGACATTGAAGGGGGTACCCAGGAATGGGGTTGATCCTCTTCTAAATATTTGGCACCTTTCCCCTTATTTTCTTAGTTTATTTTCATTTTAATTCGCTTATCCCCTAGAATACTTGGATTTAACTTTAATTAGTCTGTTCAACCCTGAATGTTGATTTCCCCTGCCTAGTTCATTATGGTCCCATCTTGAAGCCCGTAATTTGACCATTGATCCAAGTTCGACCCGAATTGAAAGACCCAAATTAAGTGACGAGACAACCGTCGTGTGTCGCCGGCGGCACATTAGACGAGAGAAGAACCCACCCCATTTTCCTCCCGCATTCTTTCGGCTTTCGTCGAAGGACAGTGTTACGGCCGAATCCGTAACTGGCGATCCTGATCCGTCAATTTTGAGGGTAGTCGGAATCCTCATTTTCGATGTATTTTTTTTTATTTATCTCACACTGTTGAATGGCGATTCCCCTCTCGGGGGGGTCAAAATTCACATCCGACAGCCTGGCGATCGTGATGGGACTTCTTCTGTTGTCTCGTCACGAATTTGGATCTTTTGCAGGTCCCACGATCTCCATGCCAACAGCCTGGCGATCGTGACGGGACATCTTTCGTTGTCTTATCGTTTACTTGGGTCTTTTAGAAGCTTTATTATGAAACACGAACCTTCGATCAATGACCGAATGTCCGTGTCTCGTTTATTTAAGGGTCATTATGGGTATAAATCAAATATGAACTGGCGTCCGCATAACCGCCCGCTGAAGCTCTCCCCTTTACAACATAAGAGCGCAGCCCTATTAGTCCTTCCTCTTTCCCGCATTAATTCCATAAAACATTTTCTTCTTTCCTAAATTCTTTCCATTCTCATCTTTTCTAAAGTCTTTCTCTTCTCACCCCCACTTTCTTACAAATGGCGAATCACCCATGGGGAATGCCGGACATTCCTCCTATTTCTACCCCGGGAGCAACTCGAGCCATCAGTGAGGCTTATTTCCCCCCATTAGATACTGAGATCTCTAGATCTCTTTCTACCCCATTATCTGAACCGCGCTATTCCCCACGCATATCGGGCCCTCCGATTATCGAATGGGTCCCTTCTCCCATGAACGCAGTAGTCGCGAGAAAAAGTCACTCTAGTCCTCCAACTCCAATAAGGAGGGACTCATACTCTGCCAACTCTCAAGTCACGTATAAGGATTTGGTCGGATCAAGCAAACAGACGGTAGAGCATAAGACCTATGCCAACATCACAACACGGGCTCGCCGTGTGCTTCAACCGGTCACTTCACAGGTCATCCATCATTCAGCTACGGTTACCCGAGCTGAACCGATTACCTCTATGGTCCCCCAATATAGAACACCTTTTGATACATCCATTGTGACCACCACTAGACAAGCAAGACAGCAACCAGCCCCGATCTCATATGCAAATACACGCCTCCATATAGGCCAAGGACAGGTGGGCCCGGCTCGATCACTCACGCCGAGGGTCCCGCGGCGAAGCCCTGCTGTTTACACCAGCGCACAGAACGCACCCATAATCCACCATCAATACCAGCATGAGGTAGTCCAACCCCAACTTCAAGCAATGACTCCTCCGACTGTCTCCGTAAGCCGATCGATCCCAAACTCATCTGGCCTTAGGCTAACCTATCATCAACCGACGGGATACGAAAGATCACCTCTAACGTATCAAGATCAATTGACTCCGGCTTATGAAATGTTAGACGAGGAGCAGGATCCCCCACTCTATTATGATGAAGTTGCGGACGATGTAGACCCTCACGAGCTTCACGAGGAACATCGGCCGGACCATCCAGCCCACGAGCTCTTCCGCCAATTGACTTACGTGGGTCGACGATTAGGATTAGCTCATGACCTGGATAGAACTCGAAACCAAACCCAAATTCAGGCCCCTAGGAGAACACGAGCGGAGGAAAGCTACCACTATGTGCCTTTGGGACCCCAACCGGACCCTCAACACGATCTTGTAGAACCGATTTATTATCGAACCCCAGTTGAGGCCCCAAGACGTGGCCAAGCGCACGAAGATCAAAACCCTGATTCCCATGCAATTAGAGAAATGCGGAAGGAAATAGAAGGGCTGAAGACTGAAATTAGAAAGAAGTCGCCGTCACGACAAGGCAAAAGGTTAGGGTTCTATGACTTCACGAAGAAAGAAGAGACCAAGAAATCACCCTTCCCAGCTAAAGCCCCAAAGTTCGTAGCATATGACGGGACTACAGACCCTCAACACCATTTGGTGTCCTTTTGCAGTAAATGTCGTATAATCGCTGACGATGATGCCCTCCTCATTAATTACTTTCAAGAATCGCTAGCCGGAGATGCGCTAACTTGGTACACATCTGTGCCCTCACACGAGATCAATACCTTCGAGGATGTGATAGAAAAATTTCTGGTGCGATACCAATACCTAACTAAGAACAAACCCCTGTGGCATGACTTAGCCAACTTAAAGCAAAAGAACAATGAGGATTATGAAGAATTCGCCGCGAGATGGCTGAGTCAATTCACGAGGTCTGACTGCAATATGAAGGAGGAGGAACAAGTCAGGATGGTCATTTCGAACATGAAAGAACCGATGAGGACATTGATGACGATCGGGGAAGTCATGAATTGGAGCGGCCTACACCATCGATTGTCGAGAATGAAACAGAACCTAGACGATGGAATATTGAATAACCTAGGCATCTCCGATCAAAAAAGGATTGTCCGTCGTGTGACCAATCAAGTGGAAAATCGCACGACCCCGGAAGTAAACTCGACCCAAGAGGTGGTTTATCGCCCATATAATCCTGGTCAGGAAATGAATTTCAACCAACAGCGGAATCAAGGACAAAACCGGGATGTTAATTTCCAAGGGAACACACAAGGCTTCCGGAACGATCAGAGCTACCGGGATCTTCCTCGGAATGATCAAAGATATAACCAACAACTACATGACCAAAGGGGACCCGTTCATCCAAGGCAAAACATAAATCCGGCACGACAACCTGTGAATCAGCCGGTGATGCCTCAAAACCCGAATCAGAGTACTAATCCTCGGCCGAATTATAACGCAGTCTCGTTCAATTATAATGACAATTCAGGCCAAAACAATGACGGGAACAAGAGAAGGCTTGGACCAAAAAGGGCTAACTACCCGCCCCTCCCTCAACCTTGGATCACTGTTTTCTGGTCGCTCATAGAACAAAACACTATCCAGCTTCCACCAGAAAGACAACAGCAATGGCCAGACCACCTTGATCGGACGAGATTCTGTGCATACCACAGGATGCCAGGACATGACCTAACCCATTGCTATACGGCCAGAGACCTGATTTACGACCTCAGTGATGAAGGGGCGATTGAGTGGAATAGCATCAAACCCATGGGAGTCTACAGTCCGCAGAAAATGCCACAAGCCCAAGGTCCGCTTACCGGTACGACGCAGCGAGTGCCGAACGTGCAAATCTACACAAACCCGATGCCACAACACGCTGCGTCAACCTCGACACAACCGTTGCAGGGACCGTCGGCCAATGTCGCCACCGTGTCACATCAATCAACTGATTTCCCGATCCAGCCAGCCATTAGTCAGAATCAACCCTACTATGATGACTTTTTTGAAGATGATGACTATTGGAAATACGTCAATTGGGACGGAAAAACTAAATTCAGACTAGATAACATCAAAACCGGCATGGTAATCGACTCCCCGGACCTCTACAAGGTGTTCTTTGACGATGATGTCGCGTACGAGGGGTCTGGGACCAGCACTCACTCCCAATTTAATCAACCCCAGGATGTTGGGCCATCACAAGCACACCTCCGATCGGGACGGATCCGCCCACCGCGGCTACCTCCGATCTCCAGTGCGCCAGATCCGGGCTTACAAATCCCTAACGCGCAGACCGAAGAGGTTGTCAAAGAGAGACATCATGTTCAGCTGGAGACTGGGATAGAGTATGATCTCCTAGGGCATCTAACGAAGATACCAGCTAAGGTGTCAATCCTCGATCTGATTAAGACTTCCCCTATGCATCAAAAACAGCTAATGGACGCCATCACCCACTTACAAGTTCCGGAAAATATAACCCCAGAGCAACTACGGGCGTCCATTGCGTCCTTGTCGTCTGAGACATCCTTGCCAATCCTTAACTTTACCGAGGAGGAACTAAAAGAAATACCACCTGAAGCGAGGACCTCACCCTTACATCTCACAGTTAGGGTGGCCGAGAAAGAGATATCCGGCGCTTTGGTAGACACAGGGGCATCCCTAAACATCTGTCCACTGAAAACATACAAGACGCTGGATCTAATTGCTAAAGACCTAACCCCAGCTCCGTTGGTGGTGACAGGATATGACGGAAATAGGAAGAACGTTTGTGGGAAGATCATGTTATTGGTGCAAGCAGGCCCGATCTCAGTACCCGAAGAATTCTACGTCATGGATATCCCAGCGACCTTCAACTTGATATTAGGGCGTCGCTGGCTGAATCACATGAAGGCGGTCATGTCCACTAGGCACCAATGTATTAAGTTTCCCCACTTAGGAAAAATCGTGAAGCTAATGGGGGATCCCCCTGTGATCGAACCAGAAGGACTTCAGATACTTCCCACCTTACGACCGGCCCCTATCCCGCCTGGAACCAAAACCCATGGATATAGGGTTGATCCCACCATTTCCCTGACGGACATCGATCCCATCCGGAGTATGATACCAGATCCGGTCCCTCTACCTGAACCGCCATTAAGAAAAGAATGCATACATGGCTGGAACCTCATGAGAAAACTTGGATATCAGCCCGGATTGGGGCTAGGTAGGAATGAGGATGGGATTCTTGACCCCGTTATCCTGGAAGCAAGGACAGGAACAGAAGGACTGGGATTCAACCCGTATGATCAGGTAACACTCTCCAGAAAGGATTGGAAACTAGGGGAACACTTTGTCAGGCATAACAAGCTCTTGGACCCCAATGAACCTCCCAACGGAGAAGGATGCCATCAGATCCACCCTCAGGAAAAAGGGAAAGAACTACTGATAGAAGGTATAACTGATTCGTCGTCTGACGACGAGGAGGTCGAAACTTACGAAGACATCTTTGGTACCTGGGAAGAATTCCACGAATCTGACGAGATTAGAGGTTCAAGTTCCCCCCTGGAGGAAAGTTTCCAAATGCTGTCTTGTAACATGATTGGTACTAGCGATTCGGTGAAATTGCCCAAAAAAAAACGCCGATTTCCGAAAAGAGAAACGACTATGAAACCTGGGAAGTCAAAGACCCCGATAGCCAAGAAGTCGTATACTGGCTAGCCGCGTGGCGACACTGGAGAGCAGGACCTTCAGAAGAGAGCAAAACCTGGGAGATCGAAAATCCCGAAGGCGACGAAGTGGTGTATCGCCCCGCAGTTCGGCATTGCTCGGGGCAGGGATCTTCCTCCTTAGATAGCCCCTCTTCAATCCAACCTGTACCATATCATTTTAAAAACCCAAAAAAATCACAAAACCCCAAAATCCAAAAAAAAAAGTAGAAAACCAAAAACCCAAAAATGTAAGTAGTTTAGGAGTAGAGACCTTTGACTATTGTAGGGCCATAAGAAAACCTGAGCGCTGGAAAATTCCCCCAGTAGAGCAATCACGGCTAGAGGAAATCATGAGCCAAATTAGCAAGATAGGGTATGAGTCGATGCCCATTATTTCAGAGCCAGAATCATCTCCGGGAACCGAGAACGTAAAGGATGAGATGGGCGTTTACGAATTAGTAGATGCCGAAGGAGAAGACGATGAAGTCTCGGAAGAGTTCCAAAGGGTCATTAAGAGGTTTGACGAGCAAACTCAGTCAGCGGCCGAAAAGACAAAGGAGATCAACTTGGGGACTGAGGAAAGGCCCAAGCTAGTCCAGATTAGTGCGTGCTTGGAACTCGGTGAAGAAGAAGAGATCCTTAGAGTCCTGGATGAATATCAGGACGTATTTGCGTCGGACTACCATGACATGCCAGGATTAGACCCACTTCTAGTAGAACATCAAATTCCATTGGAAGAGAGTGCGAGACCGGTTAAACAGAAGCTGAGAAGAATGCTCCCTGACGTTGCGATGAAGGTGAAAGAGGAAGTTGACAAACTTCTCCAGGCCAAATTCATCAGGGTGGTACTGTTTCCTCAATGGATTGCCAACATTGTCCCGGTCAAGAAGAAAGACGGACGTATCAGGGTCTGTATCGACTTCCGGAACCTAAACAAGGCCTCACCTAAGGACGACTTTCCCTTACCACACATAGACGTGCTAGTCGACAACACCGCTGGGCATGCAATGCTCTCATTCATGGATGGATACTCGGGGTACAACCAGATAAAGCTTTCAGAAGAGGATCAAGAAAAGACCTCGTTTACCACCCCCTGGGGGACTTATTGCTACATTGTCATGCCCTTTGGATTGAAGAATGCAGGTGCAACCTACCAAAGAGCCATGATGGCGATATTCCACGACATGATGCACGATTGTATGGAAGTATATGTCTATGACATCTTAATTAAATCTCAAACTCGTGCAGACCACGCCGCAGCTCTGAAGAGGGTCCTCCAAAGGTCGAGGGAGACAAAGTTGAGAATGAATCCGAAGAAGTGTGTCTTCGGGGTGTCGTCAGGAAAACTTTTAGGGTTCATGGTCAGCAATCGGGGAATCGAAGTCGACCCCTCGAAGGTGAAAGCTATCCTCGAAATGCCGCCCCCGAAGAACCTCAAAGAATTAAGAGGCCTCATAGGGCGACTACAGTTCATTAGAAGATTCATTTCACAACACTCGCAAAGATGTGAGCCATTCTACAAATTGCTAAAAGGAGGCGTGGAATACCACTGGGACGACGACTGCCAGAAGGCATTTGAGGATTTGAAGAAATATTTATTGAGTCCTCCCGTTTTGAAGCCCCCTGCTAAAGATAAGCCTCTCATTTTATATGTGTCAGCGACGGAATCCACGATAGGCATAGTCCTGGGTCAACATGATGAGACTAGCCGGAAAGAGAATGCAATTTATTACTTGAGCAAATCTCTCCTGCCATATGAGCGGAAATACTCCTCGATAGAAAAAACGTGCTTAGCGGTGGTTTGGGCTGCCCAGAAACTCAGACACTACTTCTTAGCCCACTCAGTCAAACTCTTGGCCAGAATGGATCCTTTGAAATATATCTTTGAGAAACCTATCACTTCAGGACGAGTGGCACGATGGCAGATGCTCTTTGCAGAATTCGACATAACATACGTAACTTAGAAGTCAATAAAAGGGCAAGCCATCGCTGACCACCTTGCACATCTCCCCCTACCACGGTATGAACCGATCAAAACTGACTTTCCAGATGAAGACGTGCTATGTGTAGACATAGAGGAGATAAAGGACCCCGAGTCGTGGACGATGTACTTCGACGGTGCCTTGAATCAGAATGGAAAAGGGATCGGGATAGTGCTTTTGTCCCCAGAAGGAGTGGCGATACCGAAGGCCTTCAAAGTCGGCTTCCCAGCCACCAATAATGAAATGGAGTACGAAGCACTCCTAGCAGGTTTAAGAGAGGCCGCGAAGTTGGAAGTTAAGAAACTCCGAGTTCTCGGGGATTCAAAGGTGGTCATATCCCAAGTGGCAGGTGAATGGAAGGTGAACGCCCCTAAGCTCGCTCATTATCATGAAAAGGCCAAGAAAGCTATGTCCCAGTTCAAGAAAATGTCCTTTCTTTATATCCCGCGAGCTTTAAACCGGCTGGCCGACTCGTTGGCCACCTTGGCCTCGATCGTGGAAGTCCCCCTCGACAAGGGATCCGAGACCTTTCACATCCAAAGGATAGACACTCCCTCGGTTGAACTAAAAGACTTGGCCCTCGGAGATCCAGATGAGATTCCATCCAAAGATGAAGGACCGAAAGTAAGGAAAGCGAAAGGGAAAGAGACAGAGGCAGAGGAACCTAATCGAGAGCGGATACTGGCCCCCCTACAGCATGACGAAGAACTCACAGACAACCATCCGTGGTACTTCGATATCTGGAACTACCTGCGCGATGGATACATCCCTGAATATGCCACCAAATCCGACAAAAGGGCACTAAAAGAAATGGTTCAAAGATACGTCGTTGTCGGAGGACTGTTATATCGCCGATCATTCAGTGGGATCCTCCTGCGATGCGTGACGGTTGAGGAAGGACGAGAAATAATCGAAGAGGCTCATTCCGGCATATGCGGAGGACATGTAAACGGCCTGATGCTCTCCAAGAAAATCATCCGGTTAGGATATTACTGGCCGTCATTGGAATCAGACTCCATGGACTATGTCAGAAAGTGCAAGAAATGTCAGCTGCATGCTGACTTGATTCACGCTCCTGCATCTTCGCTGCATCCCACTACTGCTCCGTGGCCTTTTTCGACTTGGGCGTTCGATATTATAGGACCTCTGGTCCCGACCGTGGAAAACACCCAGAACAAAGCTTTCATATTAACGGCAACGGAATACTACACCAAATGGGCAGAAGCTGAGGCATTTATCCATATCAAAGCATCCACGGTGGTCAAGTTCATTCAAAAGAACATAATAGCCCGATTTGGCGTTCCGAAAGTGTTCATAACTGACAATGACCCCCAATTCATATCTCAGGTAATGGAGGATTTGTGCACAAAATATGGTATAGAACTACATCATTCAACCCCTTATTACCCCCAAGCAAACGGACAGGCTGAAGCTACAAACAAGACACTACTTAAGATCATCAAGAAGACAGTAGAAACAACCAAGGGCAGTGATTGGCCAGACCGTTTGGTCGAGGCATTGTGGGCATATCGAACCTCCATTAGGACTCCGACAGGTGAGACCCCATATGCATTGACTTACGGGATGGAGGCAGTCCTTCCGTTCGAGCTCCTGCACCCATCTTTGCGGATCCAATTAGATGAAGAGATGACAGAAGGCCAAAGACAAGAAGCATTGCAAATACAGCTGGACCTCCTCGATGAGAAAAGGATGAAAGCAGCAGAGCACGCTCAGGTGTACAAGAAGCGAATCGCAAGAGCCTACGATAAGCATGTCATAGAGAGGAAATTCAAAACAGGTGACCTTGTGTTGAAACGCATCACTCAATCACAACTCCCACACATTAAAGGCAAACTGCGACCTAATTGGGAAGGCCCATATGTAGTTAAAGAAGTATATTCTGGCAATGCATATAGACTAGTAAATGCAGAAGGGGAAGAGCTCCCCGATCCATGGAATGCTATGTACTTGAAAAAGTACACCACATGACCCTTCTCCACTTCTTGCGAAGTATGACCCTCGGTCTCTTGATATGGCTGTATAAATCCAGTTGGAAAGACCGAGGAGAGGTGCAACAGCCAAACTTGGAAGTCAAACACACACTGGCAAAAAAAAAAAAAAAAAAAGGAGGAAAACACTAGAATAGTGAGTCTGCCCCACACAATGTTTTGCACGGTTGAAGCCATTCAACGCAAAAGTTTATATGCGAGCTCGCCCATGTCATGAAAGCTTCCCCTTATCACTCACAAAAGAGAGAAAAGAGAAACCATGGTGGAGTTGCATGAGATGTGGGTGTGCTCCCCATGCCTGATGCTTCAGAAGCCAAAACCCTAGGCACCCCTCTCCCAAACCAGTCCACCAAAAAAAAAAAAAAAAAAAAAAAAAAAAAGGTTAGAAATCCTGAAAAGAATAAAAGTTTTGTGACTAGTTTGGGTTCGTAGCCTTTTTAACCCGAGTCAGTAAGCCTGTAGGGGTATTTACATACCTAGTGCCCTAAAGCCATTTGGTTTGGGAGTCATTGGCGTAACGCTCGTTACATGGGTTAATTAGCAAGCTTAAGGGACCCAGGCATTGCACAGTCACAAATCGGAAAAAAAAAAAAAAAAAAAAAAAAACGACAAAAAAAAAAGAAAAAAAAAAAGAGAGAATAAAAAAAAAAACAGAGAGAAAAGGGCCAAAAGGCCAAAGTAACGGAATAGCATTCATAAAACCCAAGCCCGCTCGAATGACATGGGCCCTTGCCTAATGAACCAAGCGGAGAGTGGCCGGTAACCACAACACTAAGGAAGCACGGCGACTCACTATCTCCCACACACGAAACTCGTGCTCACACATGAATTCCAAGGGCAGCCTAGCGCTCTCCAAAGTTTGACTAAAAGGACCAAAACGACTAGAAAAGAATCATGAGGGATCGATCTCCAAAGGATAGTTGGGGAAGGTCATATCATAATCAAACTAGCAGCCATGGATCAGAGAGCTAGACCACCTTCACTCTCTCACTCCCAGCCAGAAAACACACCAGCTTCACGCTGGGGCATTTTTATATATACATATATGTACATGCGTACACGCACACGCGTATGAGTACTCACTTATTCTACACGGCTTCCCAATTCAGGTCTCATCACATGCACAGTTGTCACAAACACTCACCAATCCACACACTCTCACCTCATGCATGCTTTTGTTACTAATGCCTTATGGTTGAATGCAGGATAGGTTATACATTGTTTTGTTTCAGGGATCGTTCACATATGTCACCCCATATGCTGGGGCATTTCTTTTATTTTATTTTATATATGAAT
Organism: Persea americana; assembly: GCA_029852735.1. NCBI lineage: Eukaryota > Viridiplantae > Streptophyta > Magnoliopsida > Laurales > Lauraceae > Persea > Persea americana. Next base: position 18,333,602 of record CM056813.1, on the reverse strand, counting down.
CTACGTAAACATACCTCACACCTTCCTGGTTAACCCTTGATCCAAAACCCCACGCGGATACCATGTTTTGTGCACGACTCCTCTCAAAACGAGATATACTATCAGTCGGAAAATGATCACCCCTTTGTTTCGGATTAGCCAACAACGATTTGCCTCTAGTCTTGGTATTGGATGTGTATTGTTTCATGCTATGTGTGTGCTATGGATAAGTTTTAGATACCTTTCGATCTCAATTTCCTACTCGATCCACCTACATCCAAAGGATGGGCCCCCGCTGTTTATCTTTTATTTATTTATTTATTTATTTTTTTTCCTTGCATATGGTGGATGCATTTCTGTTATTTTATTTTATCTCTATTGACTATCATGGTAGTGGTTGATTGATGTCATGACTACAGGATGATGTCGAGGACATGCCTTGCATTAGCACAAACATTTTAAATTTAGTCTATATCACAATTACAAGCCTTCTTAACATCATCACATGCATAACACACACTTGGCACGTTTATGTACTAACTTCACCGCAAGGCGAGTCGTTGCTCCCTTCTTTCCTTCTAGTCAGGATTTATTACAGGTGAAAATGTGAGGGCCACCACACCGAAAGGAACAAGATCCAAGAGGTAAGTGTCGCTGAACTAAAAAAAAAAAAAAAAAAACAAAACTTAATCTTCCAAACTTGTGCTCTTACATTTAATATCATTACCGTAACATGCTCTTTCAGAATCCTGCTTTGACACTTTTTGCACCCCCTGAATAGGATGATCCACTTTGTAGGGATTTAATTTTGGGTAGAAAATGGAAAGGCACGAGGTGACATCCTCATATCACGTGATCAAGCACAGACCTAAAAGGAGACCTAATTAACTGGATGGCCTAGAACAACCTCATTCCGATTCCCTCGAGCCAGTTCGAATTCACCCTCATAGGCTGCCACTCCCTTGAGCCCAAAGGCTCAATCGGAGGCATGAGTATGTGTCTCCTTATCTTTGGAGAACAACTCTATACGTGCTGTCCTCCAAAGAGGGGCATACTGTAAACACCTCGTTTTGGCACCCTATGAGAAGCAATTCAGTCCACCCTATTTAATGATGTCCTCATTAGGTCCCGCGTGAAAAATCACCTATCATCTCTAGACCTCCGATCACCCAGGGAGTTGGCTCATCATGATCTACTCATCGAGAGCTTTCCGCCCATATATAGAACTCCAAGATCTGACGGGCGGATCAAAAATCATGACAGCGGGTCCCACACCCCCGCGGCGCCCGCGTGAAAAATCACCTATCATCTTTGGACCTCTGATTGCCCTGAAAATTGGCTCATAGTGACCTACTCGCCGAGAGCTTTCCGTCAATATGTAGAACGTCGAAATCCGACGAGCGGATTGAAATCTACGAAACCTGGGCCTCGGTAATGACAACCCGACCAATTTCCATCGGACCTCACTTTTTAGGCCTGAATTAGTTTCTTTTAAATCCAAACCCACCTAAACCTATCCCAACACACCTAAACCAGACCCAGCCCGGATCCTAACCAAACCCAAGTCCAGCCCAACTTTGGACCCAACTCACCCAAACCCACTCAGGTCCGACCCAAACACAACCCGAGCCAGATCCAAACCTCCTGACCCGAACTTGACCCAAACACAACCCGAGCCTTATCCCTCTCATCTCTCTCCCAACCCAGGCCTTATCCCTCTCAATTTCAAACACCCAAGCCTCATCTCTCTATCTCTCTCCCAACCCAGGCCTTATCCCTCAAAAATTTTAAAACACCCAAGCCCATCCAAAAACAGGAGGATACGCAGAACCTCTCCGAGATCTTCACACAAAAACTCCTCTCTCCCTCCTGATCTTCCCCTCCATTCCAGATCTCTCGTAGCACCCATCTCCCTCTCTTCTTCATTGTCGCAGCAACTCCATCTCCCTCTCCAAACCGCCATCACCATCTTCCCCCATCATCCTCTTCCCCTCTCTAACCCACGCGCCTCCATCTCGGCACCTCTCCGATCTCTCACGTCCCCCTGCACCATCAGAACCCACCATCTTCACTACCCATCACCTTCATCCCATCACCCACTTCATCGGGCGCATCCCATCTCCCTCGTAAAACCCACGCTCCCAGAAACCACACCCACCTGCATCCCACCTCATCTTTCCCTCCATCCCAGACCCTTCTTACACGCCACCATCAACTTCCCTTCTTCAAAGCCCCTCTCACGCAGCAGCACCGTCGTCCGCCGCAGCAGCCCGGCGCCCCTTCACACCCTCCATCATCTCCCTGCGCAGAGACACCGAGGAAGCCCGAACCTCCACGCCAGCACCCATCTTCGTCTTCCACAGCGCCTCTCCGTCCTCCCCTGCACGCAGCGCCGCTGGAGACCTCCCCACCAGCCCCTGCTCTCTATACCCTCTCTCCTTCACCCTCTTCACGCGCACCACCCTCTCCCCCTTCTTTCCTGCTTTTCCTCTCTCCCTCTTCCCTGTTCTCCTATCTCCCTCTCCTTCCTCTTCTTCCACTCCTCTGCCACCCACGCAGCCACCTTCCTCCCTCTCTCTCCCTCTTCCCTGTTCTCCTATCTCCCTCTCCTTCCTCTTCTTCCACTCCTCTGCCACCCGCGCAGCCACCTTCCTCCCTCTCTCTCGCTCCCCATCCCTCTGTTCTCTCCCCTACTCTCTTCCTCTCCCTCTCTCTCATTCTCTCCTCTCCCATCTCTGCGCCCATCATCCTCCATCCAACCCATCTCCTCCCGAGCTCCATCTTCTTCCCCAGGCGCGGACCTCTTCGTCACCATTCCTTTCTCACGCCAGCCAGCTCTCTCCTTCATCTCCTACCAACCTGCCTAGAACCCACTCTATCACAGCTCATCGTGCCCTCGCCCTCAGATCCCTCTCAAGCCCAGCCGTTGCAGGCCATCTTCTCCACCCTCAGGCAGCCACCACCATCATCTCCATTCACAGAACCCATTGAGGCAGCGCCCCCATTCACGCGGAACGCAGGAGAAGGAGAGGAAGCCATTTGAGCAGAACTCAGGGAAGGCCTCACACCGAGACAGAGAGAGAGAAGAGACCGACCAACACCAGGAAAGAAGTAGCCAAATTTAACAGTGCACATGAAAAGAAGAGTTGCAGAAGTTGGCCTATGAAGACCCCTATGAAGACTTAGGAACAACTCATGGTGTGTTCAGTCCGACCCCCTCTTCTGCTCAGAATAATAACCCACTCATGCATTTAAATAGCTTGGTTTTATTATCTGTTTGTCTCATGCATGTTAACCTATGCTCCATGCATTATTAAAGTTCTTTCTCTTTATTATTATTATTGCATTTAAACTCTGATTAGTATCATAGTAGTATACACATATAAAATAAGAAGGGATTCCTGTTAGGTTGAGACTGCATCATTCCACCATCTCCAATCATTCATCATTCTGTTAGTGCAATATCCAAGTTAATCACATCCGGGCATATAGAGCAACAATATATTGCTGTAATCATCATCATCATTATTTTCCCTCATTTTTCTGTCATATAGATTGCAACCCTTTATAGGATCATTCCTACCACCATCATTCTCAAATCCTACAAAAATAAATTATAAACACTAGGGTCATCACCATCACATAACCCAGAAGACATTGGCTACCACAGCTTCTAATCAAACATGGCCCAAACGACCATCTCCCTCATCTACCCGATCAGTGGACCCTAAACGCCATTGACCCACAAACTCACCTACACAGCCCCCGCGCCTGTCAACCCAAAACAAATCGCAAAAAAAAAACACGGCCCATAACCCATTAGACCCAACATGCCACATCTATCCAACCTGACCCACCTGCTAGCTCACTTTATCAAACTCAGCTATACCCACCGAACCTAGCACAACAGCCCACTTACTTATCTAAGCCCAATCCACTTGTCCGAGCCAATCCATCTATCCCAAGCCCAGCCCACTTACCCAAACCAACTCAGTTACCAATCCACCCCATGCATGCACAGCCCAGTTTCACTCCGCTATCTATTTTCTGCATTTAATTCTTCATTCACTGTAGTCCGTCTTTTGTTCTTCATGCATCTAATATGCCATGCATTTAGATTCAGATTAGTGTTTTAGGCCATTTTTATTCTTATTATTTTTTAAATTAGCCTTAATCTGTATGTCAACATGCATTTAACATGCCCATGCATTATAATCGTATTACATCTTGTTTCTTTAGTTTATCCTCTTTATAAAAATTGAGACTGCATTCCCTTTATCTGTTCATGTTATTCTCTATATAAAAATTAGAATAAAAACCAAAAACACCAAAAGAAAACAAATAATAAAATAAAAAGTAAAGATTAAAAATAGAATTTTAACTACCCTATTAATTAGGATAATTAGGCTAAATTTAATAATTAAGTTCTTTTCTCCCTTCCTCTCTCATTCGGATTAGGAAATATTATTTAGGAAATCTCAAATAAATTAATTAAATTAAAAATTAGAAATTCATTCTCTTTCCCCCTTCCCATTTCATTAGGATAAATCAATTTAGGATTTTAGGCCCTATGAATAAACATAAAAACAAATAAAAATAATAAAAATCCAAAATACCAAAAACAAAGTAAAAGATATTAAAAAAACCAAAATATTAATAAATTGGAGTTAGAAATTATACAGTAGTCTAGACTGATTAGGTCAGACCCAGGACCTAGATCTAGGTCACCCCCTAGCCAGCTTAGACTACCCTAATTTCTTAAATTTCAACTGATTAGGCCCCACTCTCTCTCTCCGGGCCCCGCTAAGGGATCGGGAGAGCGGATGTGGGCGGTTAGGACCTTAGGATAGGGTAGAGATCCATTAGGGAAATGGAACAGTTAGATTGAATCCAAGTAGGAACTCCCCTAGTTAGGCCCTTCTAGCCCCAATTATTAAAATCCAAAAAAACTATAAAACCAACAAAATCAATTCCAAAAATATTTTCTTCTCTTTTCCTCCACCTCCGGTGCCAAATATTTATCTGAACTCAATGATTAAAGGGAATAGAGGCTGATTCCGAGAACCTGAATTAATGAGAATGACGAAATGAGACGAGTGATTTCACACACCCCAATATCAGTTTATTTACTACCGGCCCATCATCGGCCACCCTCAATCAATCCCGGCCCAACATCGGCCATTTTTTTATCTTACTTCTGGCCCATCATCGGCCATGCACTTTTATCACCTGCGTATCGCACGCAAACCCACAGAAATCACAACTCGAAGTTTCGTCCGCATCATTCTTTCGATTCGAAGAATCAGCCTTTAAACCCTAGGTTGTCAAAGGACATTGAAGGGGGTACCCAGGAATGGGGTTGATCCTCTTCTAAATATTTGGCACCTTTCCCCTTATTTTCTTAGTTTATTTTCATTTTAATTCGCTTATCCCCTAGAATACTTGGATTTAACTTTAATTAGTCTGTTCAACCCTGAATGTTGATTTCCCCTGCCTAGTTCATTATGGTCCCATCTTGAAGCCCGTAATTTGACCATTGATCCAAGTTCGACCCGAATTGAAAGACCCAAATTAAGTGACGAGACAACCGTCGTGTGTCGCCGGCGGCACATTAGACGAGAGAAGAACCCACCCCATTTTCCTCCCGCATTCTTTCGGCTTTCGTCGAAGGACGGTGTTACGGCCGAATCCGTAACTGGCGATCGTGATCCGTCGATTTTGAGGGTAGTCGGAATCCTCATTTTCGATGTATTTTTTTATATTTATCTCACACTGTTGAATGGCGATTCCCCTCTCGGGGGGGGGGGGTCAAAATTCACATCCGACATCTGCGAGTTTGCCTACAACAACTACTACCATTCGAGCATCAAGATGGCACGTTTCGAGGTGTTGTACGGCAGGAGATGCAAGACCCTAGTTTGCTGGGAAAAGGTTGTTGGTGTTAGAAGTTTCCACAGACCATCCTTAGTCGGCGACACCAGCAAGAAGATCCGACAGATAGTCAAGAATCTAAAAGTCAGCCGCAGCCGCCAGAAGAGCTACACAGACAACCGACGCAAACCTCTCAAGTTTCAGCAGGTAAACAACGTATTTTTGAAGGTTTCCCCAGCCAGAGGTACTTTCAGATTCGGCGAGAAGGGTAAGCTAGCGCGGAGATATGTTGGACCATTCAAGATTAGGTCCAGGATCGGAGATGTTGCATACAAGCTCCAGCTACCTCCAGAGTTGTCAGGAGTTCATGATGTCTTCCATGTCTCCATGTTGAAGAAGTATGTTGAGGATCCTACTCACATTCTACACTATCAGCCACTCGACATTCAGCCAGACGCATCGTATGTCGCCAAGCCGGTCGCCATCATTGACACCAAGGAGTAGGAGCTCCGGACCCGAACCATCCATTAGGTGAAGGTCCAGTGGGAGCATTACACTCCAAAGGAGGCTACGTGAGAGCTACGCGATCAGGTGGAGAGAGACTATCCACATCTTCTACCTCAGGTATGTCTTGACTTTGTTTTTACATTTGGGGACCAAATGTTTTAAAGGAGGGGGACACGTGAGGCCCCACCCCTTATGGGCCCTCAATTTGAATTAAATAATTATTAATATGTTATTTTCTATTTTTAATATGCTAATTATTAGGAATTAGTAGTATAGATGGCTAATATTCTTAAGTTTTAGAATTATCTTGTATATATTTTTTAATAGATAATAGGTGCTTGTTGTTAATTTAATAGATTTTAATTAGATTAGGACTTAGCCATCATTAGAACTAATAGGAGGGCTATTAAGGGTTAGAACATTTTAGAATCCCACCTAATGACCTAAATACCCATGGCCCCATTTCTTTTTCATTTACAACTAAGTTGCCCTTTTGGGAATTATCCTAAACCCTAAGCTATAAAACCCAAACTATTGCAAACATTAGCCTAAAACCCTAAATTCCCACTCATCTCTCATTTAACATATCTTTCTCCCCAAGCAAACCCTAATTCCCCAAAATCCCAGCACAAGGAGGCTAGAGACCACCCCAATTTCACCAATAAAACTAGTAGAAGCTTGGAATTTTCTTATCTCTCTCTCTACACTATCACCAATTCTGAATTGAGGCAAGTACCCTATGCTAATTTCACTAGATACATGTTTATTTTTCCTTATTTCTGTAATTGCATTTTAATTAGATGGATATACTTGTGTAGATCTTCCTTTTGAGCTTGTTTATGGATAAATGGCCATTGATGGATGGGTTCTCCCATTTGGAAGATCAATGGCCCGGTTGGATGATGGGTGCAGATCATTGAACTTTGTGTTTATCTTTGTTTATATGATGAATGGAGAAGATTTGGGATGAATTGGCTGAAAAATGGACTGAGGAGGAGAAATCCCAGAATTCTGGAACTGCAGCTCTCTGCGTGTACCCGGTCGACCGAGACAGGAACTAAAAAAGTAGAAAAATCAAGTCCCAGTTATTTTTCCTGAAATGTTGTACAAACAGTGTACCTGGTCGACCAGACCCTGTCTCGGTCGACCGAGCACATAGGAATCTTCAGGCAATAGTTGAGACCTGAATTTTCTCAGACAGGTCCAAATCCTGTGCACCCGGTCGACATCACGGCCATGATGTCGATCGGATACACAGAGGACCCTGTGAAACCCCCCAGCTGCTTAACTCCAGGTCCCAGTGGACCCGGTCGACATCACGGCCATGATGTCAACCAGGGACACTGCAGGATGTCGACCTGGGAGGTCAACATCCAGTTCACCTGGTCGACATCCCAGGGTATGATGTCGACCGAGCAAACTGTGAACAATGAGCTTTCCAGTTTTCTGTGTCTTTGTTGTTTGATCATTTGTGGGGTCCATTGATCATCCAAATAGGCTTCCATCAAGTGTGCCACACACGAATTAATGGCATGGCTCAGCCTTGACTCGTGGGTCCACCAATTGAGGTTTTGGGATTCGAATCGTCGATGATTCGACCCTTAATTGTAGTCCATGGTGTCCACAACTTCAGGAGCACCAGATTTATTATATTTGACACCTGAGACTACCGTTAAGGATCCAATCACGTGATGTGGCCTGAACCAAGAGTGGACCATTACCTAGGATTGGACCTTTGTATATTTCCATTTGATTCTATGATTTTGGAGGATTTCATGAGTTGTTCTCCTGTCTTATCCTTATTGTTGTTCTAAACCTGTTAATTAATGGAAATTGGAGGACCTGAACCTAAGATTACTTAGTGGAGACCCTATATTGTGTTTGGAGATAATTGACCCGTGTCTGTGGCTAGGCGGGCCCTCATACGGCCTAAGGTTGGGTATGTGAAACTATAGAATGAAGGGGTTAGGCTTAATGGTTTGTTAGCTTATTGTGTATAAGCATGGGATTATTACCTGTGGAATGAACATGGTATTGTACTTGTGTTGCCTCAGGCCACGGTTGTGAGCCTTAGAGTGGATCCAATGATGTTGGACTTGGACTTGGATATTAGACTGTATTACATGTTTTTGTACCTTAACCTCTTAGAGACTTGGTTAGGATCTTGCTCACGCAAGACAAGCCTAAACAGACACGACATGTACTTGTTCCCTGGGTCGGCACTAAACATTCACTCAATTGTTCTAAGCTCAGCCAGTTAACCAATTATCACTGGTAGGGGCTATATTGGTTACTTAGAGCTATCATGATGAGCTGTGGTTGGACGGACGATATGATACCAGGTCCGGGCTAATATGATAAAAGGGTGTGATCGGTGTGATAAAGGGGTGTGATCGGTGTTATATTTATGTATGTTATTATTATCAGGGTTGTTATCCCTTGCATGGTTATTACCCTTTCCCCACCGCAAACTGTTTACAGTATGGGATGTCTACAGTATGGGAGGGCCGTGGCATAATATCCCGCGGTGTATCTAGCTTGTGTGAATGTGCCATTTGTTACCTGATTAGATTAGATACTTTATATTTTTTATTCTAAAATGCTTATTACTGCTCAATTGTCTAGATCATGTACCTTGTTACTCTTATGATTACATACATGTCTTTATTCTTTCTTGTTGTATATATCTTGTGTTATCTGCATATGGTGCCTTGTCAGATCCTTGGATCTGACCCATCTTTGGTGCTTAGGTCCCGACCATGATCCCGCGGACGATGCGTTTTACCAGGCGCCTATAATTGGTGACTACGGGTGGGGGCCAGCCGACCAAGTGGTCGAGCCAGAAGACGGAGCGCCTGCATAGGGGGATTGATGCGGCTTGTTTTGGATTTTGAGAGGATTTTTGTAGTGAGATGGGTAGATAGTCAGTTATGTATAAACACTTGATAATTACACTTTGAGATTTTTACTAGACTTCCGCATTGTTATATTTGACTTATTTACATGATACTATTGCTTCCGCTATCTTTTGTTACGCTTTCGCATTACAACTGTTGATTAAGTCATTATTTAAAAAGTTTTAAAAATTTAACCTCACTACGGACTACGATCTTGGAAGTTCTCGGATTTTACGGGAAGTAACACACCAATTTCGGGTACCTTAGCATTATCTTCGGTATTCGAAATTAGGGCGTTACAGGCCATGTATGAAGGTGTTAGGAGCATGAGATTGGGGCCGAACTTGATATTCGGAGTGATCCCATATAGATCTTTCAATCCCCACCGGTCCCATCCAAAATGGGACCCCCAATGGACGCCATAAAAAATTTCTCACAGTAACTCTATGAGAACAGTTCTCACTGAATCAAATTCCATATGTAATATGAGCCTAGAAGAGCCATGATTATCGATATTCCATTCCTCTTAGGGCTCAATGGTTAGCGATCTTCCTCTCCGAGGACCATATAAAGAATCAGAGAGATATATCCCCTAATGTATTGCAGAGGGAATTCGAGCCAGGCCTGTTAATTTAGTCTGTTGAGATGGGAACCTTGCCCGGCCCAAGCTTGAAAACACAGGGCTTTTTACAAAAACTAAGCCCAGCAGGTTGGGCTTGGACAATTATTTGAAAGCCCAGCCAAAATGGGACTGGGAAGGGGCAGAGCATGCCCAGCCCGTTCAAGCCCGGCCCCGCCCGACTGCAATATAATTTTACTAATTTCAATCGAAGTTAAATTATGTCAATCTCTATCCTCAACTTCAGTCTTATGATTATAGATTTTAATGATCTATTCCCAGTGGCTATTGATTCCATTGAGAACCGCCTTTCCTTTCTTTTTTTTTAATCTTGTCTGAAGGAGAGCAATATTACTTTTATTCATGCAAGTGATATTTCAATAGAAGTTAAATAGTGCCAATCTCTGTCCATGACTTCAATTAACACGTCTATTTTACTCTTAGAACTCACTAAACTTGCACAATATAAAAGAAGAAAAGAGCAAAATAAGAGCTCAAACAACCAAAGACACCATCTATAGGCCTTGTAGTTGTATACCCATACAATCAAGCAAACTCGGGACCCATACAAATGGTTCCGACAACTCTCTCCAAGTGGCTATGTTCACAGACTCAAACCACATTGATTAAGTGTTTAGTGCATATAACTAATAATGCATAAGATTTTGCTAATCATGTCATCAGTTATGTTTTAGAGTTTTTGTCTCGTGAGATGTTGTTTTAGGATATGTTCTATATTTTATTTTATGACAATCATACTATATAGATAAAAGTTTTTGTCGACGTGCATGTTTTTAACTCTGCTATGTTGCTTGTTGCATTGCATTGCCGGTCTTAAATCCGAAAAAAGGAGGAGGGTTTAAAGTCCGGTTCACACAGGGTGTCCGGTGACAGTATAAGAATAATTAGAGAATGTTTAGCTTATGTTTAAGATCGTGGTAACCCAGGCTTGGCCCTAGCCCAGCCCCGGCCCGCACGAGACGGAATTTGACGTAGGCCCGTTTAATTTAAGGTTAGGATTGGATAACCCCCGGTAAGCCCGTCCATTTTTTGAGACGGGATTGGACAACCCAAACCCAGGCCCGACCCATTAACAAGCATGCTTCTAGGGTAGTGTTGTGAGTTGATGAGTATTTATCAAAGTAATAAATAAATAAATAAATAAGGGCTAGGCCAACTTGAACTTGACTTGAATCTACCCTCCATTAAAGACTCAAACCCATTAAAGATGCGTGACTTCGTAGCAGGGGGTCCACTTCAGCCACCTTGTTGATGTGGATGCTAATTAATGGGCTAGGCCAACTTGAACTTAACTTGAATCTACCCTCTATTGGCCTTTCCTTTTAGGCTTTAAATTGGAGGAAGGTCTATAGTCTCTAATATAATAGTTTTATAGGCTAGGACTAATTGTTGAAAAGGCTCAGCTTTGCAAACATATTTTGTGGTCAAAACCTTATATATAATAATTTTCAAGGCCAGGACTAATCGTTGAAAGGCTCAGCTTTGCTAATAACATATTCTGAATGTAGGACTATAGATACATATTGTCACGACCCAGGCCCGAGATCTGATTACTCCGAACAAACCCCGAGTCGCGACAATACTTACTCCCGTAAACTTCAAATTAACCGAAGTTAATACAAGATCCACAAGGGATAACCATAGCTTCACATTTGTCAAATATACATTTTTGCGGAAAATATATTCAACAATACCAAGTAAACTATACAAATCTTTTACATAAACGTAAAGTTCAATATGCACATTGCATTTCCCTATGTCAACCATTGCATATTTAAATACAATGCATGTGACAACTATTTACATCTCAAAATGAATATGCAACGTAGTTCTCAAAACATTTTTCAAAGTGTTCTAACTCATTTCATTCAAAAGTTCTATCTCTATTCTCGCACTCGGATATCAATATCCAATGATATCCGTCAAGTCCACTCAATTAATCCTCCTGAAGGAATCTGATTGGCCTCCTCCACTGGCGATGCGGCCTCTGCAAGACTAGTACGGGCAACTAGGCCTATAATGTCATCTATAACACTATAAACACAACGGTTCAGCAATGTATAGCCAGATCTATGATAGTACATGCTAATAACACAGGTAATAAATCTGTTTATCAATACTTTAATCAATAATTAGTTCTACACAATTCAAAATCAATAACAAGTACCTGTTGTTGAGGTCAACGTCCACCCTCGCTCCTGAGCGGTCATAATCGTAGTCGAGCCCTCGCCCTCACCATAAAACTATTGTTGTGTCGTTTCCTATCACTAATTGGTTTTGGGATAACTGGTACTTCAATGGGGTGTAAGATCCTAGAAGTGGTATCAGAGCCTGGTAGGTTGGGTGTTCGAGTCTCGGGACACGCATTTCACGCGTTCGCAGTAGGAGTCACAACGGTTATGCCATTGAGGGAGGGATTGTTGAGGTCAACGTCCACCCTCGCTCCTAAGCGATCATAATTGTGGTCGAACCCTCGTCCTCACCATAAAACTATTGTTGTACCATTTACTATCACTAATTGGTTTTGGGATAAGTGGTACTTCAATAGGGTGTAAGATCCTACACCTGTGCATTCATAATCAAGTAATGACAATTACTAGATGGCAACTACAATAGTATTCATTTAATTTCTTCCAAAAAGGAAGCAGTCATTGTATTTGTAAACCCAAATACTAGTCATTCATTCATTGTTTAGTGAGTACTCTTCAGTAAGTATCTTTTCATTTCAATAATTGTGGGATCTACCAATGTCTAGATGAGAGATCATTGATTACCATTGTCATGACCCCATACCGTGACCCGGGCCCACGACACGGTTTCCAACAGGTTCTCGCGGTGAGGATCCAAAAAACACGGGATAAACTCACACGATCAATGGTTGCGGAAGCGTGTGGCAAATCACTTCAACCACAAAACAAAACATAATAATCTCAATATGCATAAGTTAAATCATCAAGACGTAATTTTAGAGGGGGAAATGTAAACACACCATTCCCCAATTCCGTTGAAGTTTCAAGGTCAGCAAAAGTAAGTTGATTAAGTTTACAACCCAAATAAGAGGCAAACAAAGGCCAATACATCCCAAAGTAATCAAAATATGAAACCCTTAGCAAAATGAAACAAGTCTCAAGATCCCACCCGACGTCTAGATGACATCATCAGGCTGCCACTCTCGAACTCGGGAGCCTCCTCCTGGCGCTCCTCCTCAAAGGCATCGGCGCTTACACCTGAGCACCAAAACAAACAGATCAAACACGACGGTCTGGCCTCACTCCTAAGCGGCCATAATTGTGGTCGAGCCCTCGTCCTCACCATAAAACTATTGTTGTACCATTTACTATCACTAATTGGTTTTGGGATAAGTGGTACTTCAATGGGGTGTAAGATCTTACACCTGTGCATTCATAATCAAGTAATGACAATTACAAGATGGCAACTACAATAGTATTCATTTAATTTCTTCCGAAAAGGAAGCAGTCATTGTATTTGTAAACACAAATACTAGTCATTCATTCATTGTTCAGTGAGTACTCTTCAGTAAGTATCTTTTCATTTCAATAATTGTGGGATCTACCAATGTCTAGATGAGAGATCATTGATTACCATTGTCACGACCCCATACCTTGACCCGGGCCCACGACACGGTTTCCCACAGGTTCTCGCAGTGAGGATCCAAAAAACACGGGATAAACTCACACGATCAATGGTTGCGGAAGAGTGTGCAAATCACTTCAACCACAAAACAAAACATAATAATCTCAAGATGCATAAGTTAAATCATCAAGACGTAATTTTAGAGGGGGAAATGTAAACACAGCATTCCCCAATTCCGTTGAAGTTTGAAAGTCAGCAAAAGTAAGTTGATTAAGTTTACAACCCAAATAAGAGGCAAACAAAGGCCAATACATCCCAAAGTAATCAAAATATGAAACCCTTAGCAAAATGAAACAAGTCTCAAGATCCCACCCGACGTCTAGATGACATCATCAGGCTGCCACTCTCAAACTGGGGAGCCTCCTCCTGGCGCTCCTCATCAAAGGCATCGGCGCCTGCACCTGAGCACCAAAACAAACAGATCAGACACGACGGTCTTGCCTCACTCCTAAGCGGCCATAACTGTGGTCGAGCCCTCGTTCTTACCATAAAACTATTGTTGTACCATTTACTATCACTAATTGGTTTTGGGATAAGTGCTACTTCAATGGGGTGTAAGATCCTACACCTGTGCATTCAGAATCAAGTAATGACAATTATTAGATGGCAACTACAATAGCATTCATTTAATTTCTTCCAAAAAGGAAGCAGTCATTGTATTTGTAAACACAAATACTAGTCATTGATTCAATGTTCAGTGAGTATTCTTTAGTAAGTATCTTTTCATTTCAATAATTGTGGGATCTACCAATGTCTAGATGAGAGATCATTGATTACCATTGTCACAACCCCATACCATGACCTGGGCCCACGACACGGTTTCCCACAGGTTCTCGCGGTAAGGATCCAAAAAACACGGGATAAACTCACATGATCAATGTTTGCGGAAGCGTGTGGCAAATCACTTCAACCACAAAACAAAACATAATAATCTCAAGATGCATAAGTTAAATCATCAAGACGTAATTTTAGAGGGGGAAATGTAAACACAGCATTCCCCAATTCCGTTGAAGTTTGAAAGTCAGCAAAAGTAAGTTGATTAAGTTTACAACCCAAATAAAAGGCAAACAAAGACCAATACATCCCAAAGTAATCAAAATATGAAACCCTTAGCAAAATGAAACAAGTCTCAAGATCCCACCCGACATCTAGATGACATCATCAGGCTGCCACTCTCGAACTAGGGAGCCTCCTCCTGGCGCTCCTCATCAAAGGCATCGGGGCCTGCACCTGATCACCAAAACAAACAGATCAGACACGACGGTCTTGCCTCACTCTTATGCGGCCATAATTGTGGTCGAGCCCTCGTCCTCACCATAAAACTATTGTTGTACCATTTACTATCACTAATTGGTTTTGGAATAACTGGTACTTCAATAGGGTGTAAGATCCTACACCTGTGCATTCAGAATCAAGTAATGACAATTACTAGATGGCAACTACAATAGCATTTATTTAATTTCTTCCAAAAAGGAAGCAGTCATTGTATTTGTAAACACAAATACTAGTCATTCATTCAGTGTTCAGTGAGTACTCTTCAGTAAGTATCTTTTCATTTCAATAATTGTGGGATCTACCAATGTCTAGATGAGAGATCATTGATTACCATTGTCACGACCCCATACCGTGTCCCGGGCCCACGGCACGATTTCCCACAGGTTCTCGCGGTGAGGATCCAAAAAACACAGGATAAACTCACACGATCAATGGTTGCGGAGGCGTGTGGCAAATCACTTCAACCACAAAACAAAACATAATAATCTCAAGATGCATAAGTTAAATCATCAAGACGTAATTTTAGAGGGGGAAATGTAAACACAGCATTCCCCAATTCCGTTGAAGTTTGAAAGTCAGCAAAAGTAAGTTGATTAAGTTTACAACCCAAATAAGAGGCAAACAAAGGCCAATACATCCCAAAGTAATCAAAATATGAAACCCTTAGCAAAATGAAACAAGTCTCAAGATCCCACCCGACGTCTAGATGACATCATCAGGCTGCCACTCTCAAACTGGGGAGCCTCCTCCCGGCTCTCCTCCTCAAAGGCATCGGCGCCTGCACCTGAGCACCAAAACAAACAGATCAGACACGATGGTCTGGAAGGTGATTAATTTAGGCATAAATATAAATCATTTTGAAGTTTGAAAGAAACTACGAAACAAAACTAGCATGAGTACATATAATATCATGATTAGTAATTAAATCCACATTGAGCTCATCATTTCTGTATTATACATGATGACAAGAGTAAGCATAGACAAAGCAAAGCAAGACAAAACAAAGCAAAAGCCTGAGCCACACAAGGTGGGCAGGGGCTGGCCGTGGAACCAGAACAAAGCAAAAATGTGTATATAGATACACGACTAATCTGTAGATAGTCCATATGTTTAAGGACCCCGAACTAGTGGATCAGGCTGAAGAGATAGTCCATGGTCAGTAGTATTCACCTGAATTCATGAATGCACAAAACAAAACGATACTTATTCAAAACGGATCGAAAATAGGGGAAATTACTTACCAAAACAGGGGAAGGGAGACTAGACAGAAATAACATAAGCTATAGCAAAACAAAGCTTAAAAAGTGATCCCACATTATTAGTTCTTGAAACAATTCAAAGCAAAGTCGATCCTTATAAATCGAAACATATGCAAAACGATATTCATATTGTCAAAATTGAGATTTTGAAGCAAGCTTTTCAAGTATATGTTAAGACCCTTCATCTGGCCCTCGTGTATTTGAAACTCAAATGTCAAAACTAAAAACGAATTGGTGCTCCTGAAGCTAGAAGACATTTCAAGTTTCAAGTGCACAATATCAAGCTAGAAGCCCCTTAACATATTATGGTTTTCTTCCTCATGAAAATCCTTCCAAAAACCCCATGTTATTCTTCATACAATCAATTCCATGGTAGCACACAGGTCCACTCGAGCGAACTAGTCCAGAGGCTTGTTTGTTCGAGAGGACCACAAGCTCGCTCGAGCGGGCATGCTTCTGGCCAGCGCCCTGGCCCAGGCAGAGGCCTGGCTCGCTCGAGCGGGCTCATGCGCGCTTGAGCGAACAGGCTGTTGCCTGAGCTTGTTCTATACAGGAAACTTCCATTCTTTTCAAATTTCTTCTGATTCCTTCTCCATTCACTTCCAGAACCTGCAAAAATCCCCATAACAACTCCACCCCTTCTTACAAATCTTAAACATCCCATAGCTTCAAACAACCTCCAATCTTCCAATCCCCAATGAACATCAGCCAAACCCATTCAAAACCAGCATTCATGATAACATCTGCAAGCAATCTGTAGGAGATTTGACTAAATAGATGAGTTGCATTGTAAGATTAAATTCCTCTTTACTATTCAAATTGATAGATTTTCATGAATGTACTAACTTTACGCTCCTTAATTTGGTCTTGCAGGTCAAATACGTCAAATGGTTGTCTAAAATAGTTAGCCTTTTTTTAAACATTTTAATGTCTATACGAGCTCCTTATGAAATATTTTTTGGTCATTCGTAGGGTGTTCTGTGGCATATGCATGAGAAGAAATGATTTTTTATAGACCCTATGTTCATTCTTATTTTGATCTTTATGGTGCAACACAATGTTTTTTTTTTTTTTTTTTTTTCTGTATATGAATGAAGAACATAGATCATACAAAGGTATAACTATCTTAAAGAATGAATGTGGTCAATGTAATTAGTGTGCTACCAAAGTATTTAGAAGACGATATTGTAATTATCCTTTATTTGAATGGAAGGAACTTAAATGACTCTTACTGGTAATTTGCATTATGTCTTTGTATCAAGATTGGAAAACTCGTGACTCGGACTCGACTCATCCATTGCAAAAAGGTTGACTAGGATAGAGTCAACACGGAGACTCAGGAGTTTCATTTTTTTTAAATGATTTCAAAAATATTTAAAAATGAATCCATTACTTATAAAATACACAAATACATATATTTACTTGCATTCATAATAGTCAATTCAATTTAATAAATTTATATGTGCAAGAAAAGTACTATAATAAGGAAAATAAAATAAAGAAGATTGCATTTTACATAATTTGTTAGTCCAAATATCAAATGTAAATGACCAGACGTAAGTTTCAAATTACATTCCAGTTATTGTTTTTAAATTACTATCTCCAAACCTCATGCATAATTACTTGTAAATAGACTTTAATTGTCTAAAATTAGATGTCCCTATTAAATGGTTCAAAATGCAAACAACTTAGTAAAATGAGATGACTCGGGCCAAGTCGTCCCTATTTTTGACTCGGTCCTTTGTCGAAACGAGATGACTCAAAAGAGAATCAAGAGTCAACTCGGAGAATTTTCCAACCACACTTTGTATATCATGTGCACTACAAAAAATCGTATGATTCAGTTGTGGTTGAAAAGGGGCGGAAATGGTTAACCACCGCCGGTTGGTATTTCCTTTTTCATTTTCGGTATGATTGTGTGTGGATGGAATTCTATACGATCTACAGTTCCCTTCCTAAAAGTAGAATTGTAAGGTACCAGAGTAAAATCCACGAAACCAACTGTCCTTTATTAAATTTAATCTATGATGTTTTTCTTTTCTTTTCTTTCTATTTTTCTGATTTCCAGCCATTTAGCAAGAGCAAATGAAGATATGATAGAAGTAAAGTGAGCCGAAGTATTTTTGTGAGGTTTGACTTTTACATTTCATTTATTTTTTCTTTGATAAATCCCAAGAAAATGGGAAGGAAGAGATGTAAATGGTAAAATTTGAATCAATACAAAAGAGAAAAAAAATCAGGGATTTGTTAAATTGTATAATCAAATTGAGAAATGAACGGGTTAGCATCTTGATGAAAACACATTGTTGAGCAATGCAACTCTAAATCTGGACTATAACAATATTGAGCCCTTTCTTATCCAATGATATGGTCTTATTGAAACTACAAGAGAGCCTAACTCAGAACATGGCATTACTCAGATATGGCTTCTAAAGTACTAGTTGTTGGGGCACCGCATGGTGTCATTGAGGCCATGATTATGATAACTTAGAGATAATTAGTGCCAGTCCAATCCTTTTAATAAGGAGTTGATTGTACTCTTCCCTGTCATCTCTCCCTTAACTAGTGAAAAGGATGGGTGGATAACATGTTAAAGGGATATAATGTGAGTAAAAGAGGGACTTTATACAGGCCATTTATGGGTCTGTAATAGGGGTGGTTGAGGTTATTGATGGAAAATTGAGAAATTGCCTAAGGCTTGAGTGGGGATGCTAAACTACGTGGATCCCTAAGTAGAGTCTACCTTGAGTAAAGGACTAGTAAACCATCCTAGTTCTAAACTAGCCTATACCGCACGGGTTGTCTCTTAGATCTCAAGGGAAAGCTTACATTCTCTTAATTGTATTCTTTTTGGAATGTAATCTTAATCATTTTTTATTTTTTATTTTTTGAAATGGGATATGAATCAAGTTAGAACCCATTGATCTAGATCTAAAACTTGTTCATACATGCTCCTTTTATCTTCTTCATTATTCTCTCCTCTCCTTAGGCCAAGTCTTGCGATAGTGAGTTATCAGATACCTAACAACAATTCTAGGGGTCAAGAGTGCATTGGTTCCATTTTAGGGTTCAATGGTCCATTATGGACAAGGAAAAGAAAAGGGAAAGAAAAGAAAAACCCTCCATCCATAGACATCATTCATTGTGAGAAAGAAAAATCTAAGTTGCTTACATTGGTTCCACTCCAACTGTCTCTAAGAACTGGTGAGGAAAGCAAGCCTACATTCGACCATTCTTCTATCTCACACAAAGTTTTCACAAAGGAAAAGATCTTATTCCTTCCAACACTCTTAAAAAAAAAAAAAAAAAAAAAAAGAAGACAAGAATCCACCAGAAAAAAATGGAAAAAGAACGAGGAAGAGAACATCCC
Organism: Persea americana; assembly: GCA_029852735.1. Lineage (NCBI taxonomy): Eukaryota > Viridiplantae > Streptophyta > Magnoliopsida > Laurales > Lauraceae > Persea > Persea americana. Next base: position 18,314,150 of record CM056813.1, on the reverse strand, counting down.
TGAGTCGGAGGAGGTTTCTCTTGGAGAAGCGGAGACTTGATTTGGGTGCGAATGAGAAATACTTCCGGGTGGGGTTCTGTCTCTTGGTTTTGGGTTATGATGTTTTGATATTTATCAGAAACAATCATTGCTTTTATTTATTATGTGCAGAGACCCTTTTTAAGTTGCAAGAGGTTGAGTCAATGGAGAGCCAATGACGTGAGGACTTGTCATGATGTGAATGGTCCACTCATACTCAGCGTATAACAATAGTGGTAGAGGATATGGACTCATCACAACACAAAGCTGAATTGACAAACCTACATAGTTTCTACTTTGACATATTCTATACTGTTATTGACATGCAACTTTAAGAGCTTAACTCCCACTTCAATGAGGTGAACATTGAGTTGCTTCTTTGTGTGGAATGCCAAGATCCAAGTGATTCATTCTTTGCTTATGACAAGAAAAAAAAGATCTGCCTTTCTCAATTTTATCTAGATGATTTTTCACACTCAAGTCGGGTGATACTTAATAATCAGCTGAATTCTTACATCATTGATATGCACACCAATAATAAGTGTTTAGAAGTAAAAGGAATGAGATGCCTCTTACTTTAAAGATGGTTGAAACAGAATGGGACATTTTATATCCTTAGGTTTATTTGCTTTTGAAATTGGAGGTTACTATACCAGTTGTGTAAGACCCCGACTCAAGTGACCGCGATTAGCAATAATTAAGTCGTGTGTTAGCTCTAATTAAGATTAGTGGATTTTGTTTAAGTTTGGGATTAGAATAACTCTTATATAGCTTTGAGGAGTTTGGAGAGCCTTTTTTATTTAATGAGACTATTTGAGGATCTTTCTAGTGATTTTTACGTAAGCATGGGAGATTATCTGCGATTTCGAAAAATTTGTATTTTAACTCCGATTGATTGATTTTATCATTCCCTACAACTTTTGTGTTCACTCCGTCCCCGTTCGAGACCTCGAAACTTGACTTTTCTAACTTCGAGGGTAAAACAGTCTTTTTACACAAAATCTGGACACAATTCTCGATGTCTCCAAAACCCTTGACATATGTGTTTTTCGGAAACTAGATCTTATGACGAACATTTTTCCCTTCTTCGTTGAACCATCCGAGGCCCGGAAACCTATGTTTTTAGCCCAACAAGCTTTGTAAGTTTAGGGACCCACCTCCACTTTGTATATAAAGTGAGCTCATTTCTCCTTATCCTCTTTTCTCATGCTCTTTATGGAAGGAATAGCTCTAGCCCCACTCTAGGGTTTCTTCCCTTGGTTCTTCTTGTTTCATCTTCAATCCACCACCAACTCTTGCTAAATGGAGAAATGGACTTCATTATCTTCTTCCCCATGTTGAAGGCTTTCCATTGATACCATTTGTAGAGGAAAACCACCCATTCCAAGGTTCATTTTGAGCAAGCTCTTGCCATTTGAATGTCTTACAAGTAAGCTATCTTTCCCATATTTTAGATTTGTGTTTTCCTAGCCCTAGAAAGTCCTCACTTCCATTATTGGGAGCTCTCTCCTTCTTGCTCTTTGTTTTGACCATTTAGGGTTCTAAATGGGTTTGTATTTTGGTGGTCTTTGTGTAGCTTGGAGATTTGTGGCTTGGGAGTGAGATTAGGAGCTTGTTTAGTCATCTTGGAAGCCAAGGCAACTAGATGAATGGATTGTTTTAAATGATAACATGTTTTATGAGAAAATATGGATTTCATTACTTGCTTTTATCTATGCTACTTCTATGGATTATATTGATTTTGAAAATGTGTATATTGATAAGTCCTTTTTTCTCTTATTTAATCTCTTTGAAATGTATGTATCTTGTTTTGGTCAAATCTTGTCTTATGTGTTTCTTATGGACCTTATATATGATGGGTGTTCTTGTGATGGATGTGAATGAAAAGGGGAAGATTTGATGTATTTTTGTGGGATGTTTGGAGGAGGAATAAGTGTAGTTTTGGGAAGGCAAGGAGACCCCTATTTTTGGTGACAAATGGGTGGCTCAAAGGGGTAGCAAGAGAAAGGAAGAAGAGGCTCGAAACTGCTCAGAAACGAGTTTATGAAGGAGTTCACTCGAGCGAACCCCATCTAGAGACTCATTGGCTCGAGCCAACCTTCAGGTTCGCTTGAGCCAACCTGACTAGGACAGTTTGCTCGAGCAAATCCCTCTCAAAGAGCCCTTGGCTTGAGCGAACCTCTGGTCTGCTCGAGCCGACAGCCTGTCAGGCCTGGATCTGCGTTGGGGACTTGGAAATGATGTTTTAATGCTTGGGAAAGGTTTGGTTGGAGCTCCAATGCAATGGTGGGACCTAGCAAGTGATGTAGGGAGTTTGATTGAGGAAGAAACCCCATCACAGAGATTTAATGAGGATTTTGTCGCAAGCCCGAACCGAGACCAGGGTTCGCGGCCCGATGTGTGATATAATTATCCCACAGGTTTCCCCGGTGAGGATTCCAAAACAAGCATGGAACAATTTCACACTAACAATGGTTTGCGGAAGCATGTAAGTAATCATATTAAGATATATCAAAACATTAATATAGATGCATAGATCAAATAAATAACTCATCAGGACATATACTTTTAGGGGGAGAATGTAACATAGCATCACTAAGGTTAAGTTCCAAATTTCAAAGTAAAAAAAGTAAGTTAAAGTTTAAGTTTACATCCACCATAAAAAAAGGCCAACAAAGGCCATTACATCCCAAAAATAACAAAATGGTAAAATCCTATTATGGTGCATCGTGTCTCAAGGCCCCACCCGACGTCTAGATGACGTCGTCGGGTTGCCACTCATGGGGTAGGGGTGGCTAAAAGCCTCTTCTTGGCTCCTCCTCAATGGCATCGGCGCCTGCATCTGAACACGAACACAAATGGATCTGACATGACGGTCTGGCAGGTAATCAATTTAGACATGAATATAATTTATTTTAAAATCCGAAATAAAAAATGCTCAAAATCATTTAATGAGTTCAAGACAAAGCTTGAATAAGATGCAAGGCAAAACTAGCATGATTACAACAAAATATCATGATTCGTAAATCCACATAGAGCTCATCATTTCTCAGTCATACGTGATGACAAGAGCAAGCAAGACAAAACAAGACAAAGCGAAACGAAACGAAAGCCCGAGCAACACAAGGTGGGCGGGAAAACCGGCTGCGGAACTGGAACAAAAGTGTGTATAAATACACGACTAATCTGCAAATAGTCCTTATGTTTAAGGACCCCCTAACTAGTGCATCAGACTGATGGGGCAGTCCAAGCTCAGTGGTATTCAACGGAAACTATGAATGCACAAAACGTAATGATACTTATACAAAACTTATCGAAAATAGGGGAATACACTTATCAAAGCAAAACAAGGAGAAACTTGCAAAGATATCATATGCTATATTATCATGAATTGAAGAAGTGATTCACATTTCACATTCTTGAAGTAATTCGAAGTGAAACTAAACTTGCAAAACAAAACAAATTTGAAATAACACTCAGTGTCGAAACCGAGATTTTCAGACAAATTATTCAAGCCCATGCTAAGCACCTTTGTTTGATCATCGTGCATTTGAAAAACCCAAATATCAGTGCTTAGAAAAATGTCTTGGTGTCCAGAAGTTATAGGATATTTTAAGTCTCGAAGGGACAATATCAAGCTAAAGACACTTAACATATCAGGTTTTCATCCTTCTAAAAACCTTATCAAAAACCTCCTTTTTTTCTCTTTCAAAGTCAAAAATGCAGGCAGCATCAGATCCACTCGAGCAATGGGAAGTCCGCTCGAGTGGATGCATCCAGAACCTCATTCGCTCAAGCTTGCATAGGGTTCGCTCGAGCGACAACATCCAAAAGCTAGTTCGCTTAAGCTCACCCATTATCCGCTCGAGCAGACAGGTTTCAGAAGGCATTTTCTTCAAATATAAGCTTGCTCGCTCGAGCGAGCCAAGCCTCCGCTCGAGCGAACAGGCTGCTGGCTGGAACATTCAATGCAGAGCTTGTTCTTCTAGCCATTCTTCTAACTCCTTTTCTCTTCCATTCTTTTTGACACTTGTAGATTTGCAACCATTCCCACAAGTAGAATTCCTAATCCTTTTCATGAGATTTAGACTTTCCAAGATTCCCAAAAATCTCCATTTCCAAGCAATCCATTTCAAACTCCTCAAATCTTCCATCCACCCACAAACATTTGAACAAAGTAAGGATAACTTAATTGAAGGGAAAACTATCAAGATGAAACAATTAACATATGCATTTCAAACTAAGACAAGATTTCAAACCATTTCACATATTTGAACCAATACATTGCTCAAACTAAAATAAGAAAAACCAAACCATTTATAACTAAGAGATGTCCAAATCTTGCATGCATCAAAAGGAGCTAGATTGATCACTTGCCTAGACAAAACTAATCCAAAAATCTTCTCAACAATCCTACCTCATGAGCTGAATCAAAACCCTACAAAAACCCCATGGAAAAACCTTTCAAAATCCACAAAATATGAGAGCAAGGACCCATTTCGAAATGGGTGTTGCATGCTAGAAGAATGGGTTCCTTTGGGACCCAAAAGACTCCATTAGAGAAGGGAAGAAGAGTCTTTACCTGGAGCTTGTCTAACAAGGAGAAGAGAAGAAAATGGAGTGGAAACCTAGCTGGAATCACCAAAAAACAACATCAATGGAATCCTTGAGTTGAAAGGAAGAAGAAGATGTGATCAAATCTCTATTTGGTGTCCTCTAGGTAGGGCATGCAAAGGAAAAAGATGAGGAAGAAAGAGTTCTCCACTCATCTCTCTCTCAAGAAGGAGAAGTTGTACGGATGGTTCTGAACGTGAGTGAGAAGAGGAAGATGACAAATGTCAAATGGGTTTGTGGGCCCCATTGACTTCAAAACTTGTAATGTTTAAAACATCGACTTGCAGGCCCTTGATGAAATCGACAAAGAAGACAAAATTGATCACCGAAAAATCTAGTTTCCAAAAAGTATAAATTTGACATATTTTTGAGATTTCGAAAATTGGGTTCAGATTTGGTGTGAAAAGACATTTTTACCCTTCTTGGCCAAAACACAGATTTCGGGCTCTAAACGAAGACGGATAAAATACGAAAGTTGTAAAATGAAATAAAACCATTCAAATGAGATCGAAATCACGATTAAAATAAAAAAACTAGAATTTCCTCCCAAGCTTACCCGCATACTCAGGGCCTCCTTAAGCGTATCTGACTAACACAAAACGCTCTCAAAATTCTCTAAAGCTAATTCTAAGACTAAATCGAACCATATTCTAACCCAACGAACATAAAACCTGCTTAAGTCTAAACACGCACTTAATTGGCATTAATCGCGCTAATCCTGGGTCGGGTTCTAACAATTTTTGACTTGTTAATGTGTATAGGGAGCTTAGAATGTCTTTGATTTTATGGAGTACCAAGTCACTAACAAAACCGACATACGGGATCCATATGCTCCTTGATTTAATTCTTGAATGCTCAATGTATGGTTCGGAATTATATGGAAATCCATTTGTGTTCTCTTTTACTCGAATTACATATGTTCTCGTCTGTTTTCATGTGTCATTGCTAGTTTTGCCTTAAAACTATTGATACATGCACTTGATGTGTTTTGCCAGCCCCGTACATGCATGACTAGATATTAATGTGATATATGTGCCTATGAGCACCCCGTTTAGCATGTTTGGGTGTTATACCCCCATATGTCTTCTGAATTCTTCATGTGACCTATGTGTCGGCACCACTAAACTTGGACAACTTTGTCGGCTTGATCCACCGACTTGGAGGTCCTCCTCTTGCTCTTGCCAGCTGCAGTCTAGGTCCTGTCTTGCCCCGTTACCCGGTTCCGCGACCGTGGTCTTGTCTAGCTATATGTATATATATTTAGTTGGCTCTCGTCACTTCGCGTGTGTGATACCAACGCCCCGAATGTGTTTTCATCACATTAGTGATGAAAGATTTAGCTTTGTCTGGTTGCCATCTTGCCAGTTTCCTATTCATTGGTACCTTTACATATTTTACATTGCACATGTGTTTACGGATAAATTCCGCATCTTATTTCATGAAAATTATTATTTAAGCAAGTTTTAGTGTTTTCCAAGGTAAATTGTAATTTTACCATATCGTCTATATCTTTTCACCGACCTGCCAGACCGTCGTGTCTGACCCACTCTTTTGGTACTCAGGTTTAGATTTCCTCATCCCTGAGGAGGAGCCAGAGGAGGCGGTCGAAGAGCTGTAATGCGTAGGGGAATGGCAGGCTGACGATGTCGTTTAGACATTTGGTCAGGCCACGAGTTGCGAAGTACATTTTGGGAATGTGACTGACACATTTTGGGATTTTGGTTGTACTGGCCTCTGTTGGCCTTTATTTTTGGGGAGTGATTAATTAACTAATTTTTTGTATAAACATTAACTTTACATTATGGGAATGCCTTATGATCATTGCTCACTTTAACGTCATGTTATTTAAATGTATGTCATCAGTCTTGTGTTATGAAATGAAATTACAAACTTGGTTTGCTACACGCTTCTGCATCTTGATTGTGAATGACTTGTGTGTGTGATATCCTCACCGCTGAGACCTATAGAAAATCACGTGCACAGATGTTATGCTCTTCCTTAATCCGTGTACTTATCAAAAGAAAATAAATAAATGTACTATCATTAGCTCGCCAATCCCAGATTAGGAGCGTCCTTTGTGCGCTAACCCGGTCCGAGGTCGCAACAAGTTGTCATGGAAGATGAGTAGATGAATGATTGTTTACTTGTATGTATCGAGAATGATATATTTAATAACAATGATGATGAGACAATAATGTAATGCTTTCAAAACATGAATAACTGTTGAGAGCAGTTTAAAATTTTATTTTAGAGTTAAAATGTGACTTTTGATGAGAGAATGTTGTTTGATGTAGTTAGTGTCGCGACCCCAAATCCCTAATCTGGATTAAGATGCGATCAGGATTAATGGAGCCGTGACGGCGCAATGAAGACGAGGACTGGTGCAACCCTGATCTGCGTGCCATTTAATTTTACCCACAGGATTCCGCTATGTGAGATTCTACAGGGATCCACGATCCATAAGGACCTTCATGGCGGAAGCTTACGGAGGGCCATTTCATGAATAATGCATAGATATTAGAGTAAGATGGCATTACCAGACTAGATAACAGAAAAAAATTCATTTCATCACTTAGTATTCAAGTTTAACAATGGATTAAGTTTAATTACAACCCAGGATATGGCCATACAAAAACATTGGCCAAATAATTACAATGATCAAAAGATGAAATTCCCTAAATAATAAAAAAAAAAACAAAAAACCCAAAGATGATAGCACAAGCTCTGCAACCTTAGACACTACTTGTCGCGACCCCAAACCCGGACCCTACTGCGGCCCGACCTCGGGGAGCGCGAAATTGGGATTTAAGTAACAATTTATTTCTCCCAGGATCCGCGTGAGTGAGGATTACAATTCCAACACATTCTGAATATTTTGCGGAAGCTTAAGTGGCGTTGCGACTCGGATTCCGTGGCCATCGAATTGCGCATCGCACTCAACCGCTAGCATATAGCTATCGTATCAAGAATCGAAGTGACGAGAACCAACATTATATATACATATACATATAGCTAGACAAGACCACGGCCACGGAATCGGGTAACGGGACAGGATCCAAGCTGCAGCTGGCAGGAGCACGAAGGGGAGGCCCAAGTCAGTTGATCAAACTGACAAGGGCGTCCAAGCTTAGTGGTGCCAACACATGGGTCACATGAAAATCAAAACATATACATAACTATATCAGTGTAAAACACTCGGGCAGGAGGGATACGGTGCTCATAGGCACACATTTCATATCATTATCTTTTCATGCATAGACGGGGCTGGCAGGACATGTCAGGTGCATAAATCAGAGTTTGAGATAAAACCAGTGATATCGGGCAAGGATACATATAATCTGAGTAAAACAATGAAATGAATCCTTATACAGTTACGAACTATATATTGGGGCTTCCGTATTCAGACAACATGTATAAAGATCTTGTATGTCTATTATTGCCCTTAGTATGGTACTCGAATGATAGAGGACATACCAAGTTTCCTTATGCAAGTTGATGAATCCAAAATTCCCAATACATTTCCGAAATGGAGTTTCTTTCTAAGTCGATCTCCTTATGTCATCCCCTGGGTCTTTCCAAGGTGGTAGGGCATCAGAACAACCCATCCAAACCTATAAATACCATATCTGAAAACGATAGAAAAGACTCAGGAATTCTGGGTGAAATTCAGTCACCTGTCGGTGAGCTGGCGGTTAGCCGCCGAGGTGTTCGGCGGTTAGCCGCTGACTGACCGCGGGGCTGACCGCTGTTCACCCTGCTAAAATGTAGCATTCTGTGTTTCTAACCACGCATTTCGGCTACCTGACGGTCACAGGGCTTTTGGGTGGCGGTTAGCCGCTGGATGACCGCGGGGCTGACCGCGGTTCACCTGTTACAATATAGCATTTTGTGTTTGTAACCGAATCTGGGTCGGCTAGCCGCCGGTCACCTGTCGGCTAGCCGCCAAGGTGACCGCCCGCTGACCGCCCAGCTGCGAGAACTACACATCATGTGCAGATTTAAGCTCTTTCTTTCCCAAACCCTTTCACCTCAACTTCATCCATTTCCTAACATGAAATGGGTCTATTCCCTTCCATTTAACATCAATCCTATCCTCCAACCATCCTTCCATCAAGGCATTAATTCTCCTTCCAATACAAACCCCATTCAATGCAAGTACAAGTTTCATTTATAAAATCCATAATGGCAAAACAAGCTTTAGTAAATGAATGCATACATCCTCATAAACTAACTAAGAGGAAATCTTATCAATAGGTATATTTCCAAAAAGCATTATGAAACATAGGAAACTAGAGGAAGATGAATAGTAAAATCCACATTTTCAATAAAACAAGAACTCATTCAAATCAAATTCATTCATTCACTTGCCTTGGTCTCCAAATATGCTAGTCAAGCTATAAGCACACTCTCTAGCTCAAAATCCACAATCTACACAAAACCCTCAAAATAGTATACATATCAAGCCCTAAAAATGGTAAAATAAGGAATAGGAAGAGAGCTTCCAACAATGGAGATGGAGCTTCTCTATGGCTATAAGAATACACATCTAAGAGATGGAAAGGAAAGCTTACATGGAAGACCTTCAAATGAAAAGAAGTTGCTCAAAGTAGGTCTTGGAATGGAGGTCTTCTTTTGAAAATGATACTAATAGAGAGCCTAGAAGGAGAGGAAGAAAATTGCAACCTCCATTTCTTTTTTAGCAAGAGTTTGAGAGTGATTGAGAGATGAAGAAGAAAGAACAAGGTAGCAAAACCCTAGGGCTGTAATCTCTCTTTTTCTCAATGAGAGTTGCAAGAGAAAGGGAGAAGAGAAGAAGATTCTTCTTCATATAGACAATGGCCATGGGTCCCACAACTTACTCCACTTCTAGGGCTGAAAGCATCACTCTACGGGCTTCGGACGGATTCGACTAAGAAGGAAGAATTGATCGTCGAAATTTCTACTTTCCAAAAAGTATACATTTTACGAGTTTCGGAGAAATTGAAAATAGTGTCCAGATTTTGTGTAAAAAGACTGTTTTACCCCTATCATTAGCAAAGTAGGGTTTAGAGGTCTCGAACGAGAACGGAGCAAATACAAAAGTTGTCGGGAATCATAAAATACATTACACGAAGCAAATTACAGATTTCCAGAATTATTAAATAAATTCCAAAACTAATCAAAACACAATAATAGGAACCCCCAAAGGGCCCCACTAAATCAAAAGAATTTCCAAAATAATTCAAAGCTATAAAAAGCTATTCTAATCCAGATTTAACTCATTTCCACTAATCTCACTTATAGCTAAAGCACGTCTTAATTAACACTAATCGGAAACTCTCGGGGCTGGGTCTTACACTACTCTATGTCGTCAGTTGCCCACTCTCAAATAACTGGCGGATCCTGTTAAATCCCCGCAAGGCTCAGTTCGAGCGCATAGACGAGCTCGTTACCTACGGCATCAAGCGTAGATCAGACGAGAGACTGGCAAGTATTCAAGATAAAAGCATAGTTTGCAGGTACAAACATAATATAAATACAGGTGATGAAACAAGAAATTGATGTAAAAGAGCTGGCCAAGTCAATGCAAGAAAATATGATTGACCGAATCATAATCAAGAATTAAAATCAGACTGCTGAGTACTTGGCAAACCACTTCGCATAATACTCGAAAGGGGAGACAATTGCTAGCCCCAAATAAGCAGACAGGGGTACCTTAGAACTCGTCCTAGAGTCCCTGTCGCGGGGGTACCTGGTCTGCCCTGGACAGGATGGGTATATAAGTGCCATCGGTCTAGGGATGGCAACTGGGCGAATCGGGGGCGGAATTGGGTTGCCCTGTCCCCGCCGTGCACCTCATGGGATTCGCCCCGCCCCGCCCCGTAATTCGGGGTATTTTAAATACCCCATCTCCACCCCGAAATGCCCCGCAGGGCCCCACCCCGATGTGGTGTAATGTCTTTCCATACTATGGTTGATTACATATAATTAAAATTAGTATAATTTATAGTGTTATTAGTATGATTAGAATCATATTAAGTTACTAACTATAATTTACCTTGTTATTTCTAATCATATAAGTTACTATAAGCGTATAGCATGATATATCTTATAATGTTATATCAAATTAGTATAACTTATATTGTTATTAGTATCATTAGATTCATACCAATTATAATTTACCTTGCTATCTCTAATCATATATGTTATTATAAGCTTAAAGTATGATCTATCATTCTATTATATTCATTTTATTTAATATGATTTATCATCTCGCAATTTAACATTATATATTATTAAAGTCAAATAAGCTTAGGTAGATTTTTTAACAACTTTAATTTCATTAAATTTGAATTAGAGGGATCATATTATGTGCTTTTATAATGTCTAGGGTTCAATCAATTACATATTTAACTTTAAAAAAAGTCTTCAATCAATCTACTTAACCCTTAATAACAACATAAAATCAATATCTACATTTACATATAAATATGTTTATTTATTATAAAATAAATCTAAAATATATATATTTAAGAGAATTATTAATTTTGGGGCGGGTTACAGGGCGGGGCAATGGGGCGGGGCGGGGCAAGAAACAGACCCATCCCCGCCTCGCCCCGGATTCGGGGTATGTTCTTTTGTCTCGTCCCCACCCGGTCTAAGAGTCGGGGATGGGAAAATCCGTATGGGTTGGGGTGGGCACTCCTGGTTGGGGCGGGGCGGGGCGGGTTAAAAATGCTATTCCTACACCAGTCACATACAGGACTCAAACTGCAGTGAGTAATATATATTTATATATAGAGCATATATAATAAATACTAGAATGACAGCTTGGTGGTGCCGACTCGAAAATCAATGCAGAATGCAGGGCTCAGTGCTTAAATCAGGAATTAATGAGTAATTCAGTTACTCATAAGATATATTTTCAAGTATATGGCTTACTGGACCAAAGAATGCTAAAAATCGTAAATAATGTTGATTCGGCTTTTAAAACGATAAACCGAATTAAATAGGTTTCAAAACAATATTTTCTAAGTCTGGAAAATTCTAAGGAAAAAGTGCAGCATTTCGGGTAAAAATAAGGAACCCCAAAATGGTTGGTAGAAAAGTAAGGTGATCTAGGTAACTAGGAAGGGCAAAGCAATAAATGTGCGCACACAAATCAAGAAACCCTTTTGGATCCTAGTACATCCAATAGTCAAGCAGGGCGAACATTGTGTGCTAAGACCTTTGGAGTCCCATGTGGCAAGATGATAAAATCGGTTTTGCAAGATATATGATAAAAATACAAGAGTTTACTTGAAATAATTCTAAACATGTAAGTACGACGATTCCCAAGATCACACGCTCGAAGGGATAGATATTAGTGTTTTTCGTACACTTGATGTATTCGGAAGTTGGAAATACCCAATCCCTAATACGGGTAAAATTACAAGTCACCGTGCTTCTCATGCATCCATAATTGCTCGGGTTTGATTTTTAAGGGAAAATTAATATAGGGCCAAGTCAGGGTGCGGTTACACTAAACATTGTATTTAAAAAGGGTTGAAGTGACACAATTTTTATCTTGAAAACTTTGAAATGTATATAAAGAAAACACGGGGAAGATTTCAGGTTATACTCAGTCATGAAACTGGGCCAAAAAGGGGGTTCTGCGGGTCCCAGAGTGGGGCCCACTGGCCCCAGCACCCTGCGCTTCAATTGGCCGCCGCATACATGCATTGCAGCCCAGCTGCTGATAAGTGGGTCCAGCTGAAGAGATCAAGGGTGGGGCAGGGAGGTTGCATAGCTGGCGGAGAACTGTTGGTGGAAACCTGAAGAAGAGGGGCTGGCCGCTAGAGATAAATGAATTGTAACTGCTGGTCACTTGAGGAGAATTGTGGCCGCCGGGAGTAAAAATTTATGGCCGCTGGATGGGCTGTGTGCAGCTGGTTGGCTGCTAGCACTTGGAAGATTTTATGGCCGCTGGACGGGGTTGTGCAGGTGGCTGCTAACCTGCGGCATGGAGGGGTGAGACCAGAACAAAGTATTCACTTGATATGGCTGGTGGAATTAAAATGTGGAAAGGAAGCCACATTAGTCAAAGATGTTAACAAAATAATGAGGACAATGGGGTGTAGTCATATCATGATTTAGTCAAAAGGTTTAATAAAATAAAGAAAAATTACTTGATGTAGCTGGTAGCATTAACTTGAGGAGGAAATACCAATAGGCATGGCTGCTGTGCACTGAGTGCACCAGCCACTGTGCACTGCTGTGCAAAGTTGGTTGGTCTGCTTGCAACACAGGGAGATTCCAGTGGGGTCCACCTGGGGATTTTAATCCCACTAAAAAAAAATCTGGATAAATCTATTAGGGCCAAAAGAAAATTTAATTACACTAATAATTTCATTTCTCCAAAACTAACAGTCTCTAAAGTGTAAATAACCCAAAATTAATTTGGAAAATCCAAAGAGCTTTCTCTTCTAAAACTTAAAATCACTAAAGATGCATGATTTACTTTGACCATTTCTATTAGAACATGATCAACACCATTATGACCAAACAAAGTATGCTAATTAAATTAAACACTTGCCTCTAACTCAAGAATTTTCACCCTTAACCAACGGGCATTCCAATGCTCCAAAAACAAGGCTTTCTCTTCCAAAGAAAACCCACCAAAAACTCCCTAAAAACTAAACCCATAAACTATCAAAACCCAAAAACAATAAACCCATTGTGCTAAAGATGGGTTCTAACTAAGAGGGAAGAGTGCCTACCTCTAAGAAGATCAAAGGAAGGGAAGATGACAGATGAAGGGGCTGCCACAGTTGGATTCGTATAAAATAGATTATGTTGCGAAGAGGATGACAAGGAGTTGGCTGGCAAGGCTGGATCTTGCAAGGAGGGCCTCCACTGTGAAGTTCTTCAAGTGGCCATGGAAGGAGAGGAGAGGAAAAAGAGGGAAAGCGAGAAATTTCTCTTTTACTATGGCCGGTGTGGAAATGAGAGTGTTAAATGGGTTGTAGTGGTGGTAGGTGGAATATTCAATGAGGTAGGTGGACATTTAGTGTGGTTGGTGGGGTAGTTGGGATATTTTTGCAAGAGTTTGAGTTGCGAGTTTGCGATATTTTAGCTAAACTTGGGACGTGCTAACGAAAATCTTTGGGACCTCGGACGGATTGGGTAAAAAAAGAAAAATTGTAGGTCTAAAGAAGGGCTTTCCAACAATCTAAGAAATAGAATTTTCAGAGATCGGCGGCAGAATCTGTGAGTTTTCAAACTGTGGTAAAAACCTCGAAAAGTGTGTTAGGGGTCAAATTGGACTTCTGGACCTTGAATGAGTTTGGATTGAACATGAAAATTATTGGACAAGTCGAGACCGAACTTTTGAGCTCAAGAAGCAATGTTTATAAAATTCCCAAAATACCCCTGAAAAACCTCGGAAATTCCAACTTAACCCAGAAAAAGTCAAATTCTTACAAAACTCATTGAAACTCTCTGGAACCAAAACAGACTTAGTTCTAATTCCAAAAAACTCTCGATTAACCTCTAATCAAGCATCATTAGCCACTAAACATTAATAATTAGCATTAATCGATGTAATTAAAAATCGGGTTCTTACAGTTAGATATATTGTTAATGCGATGCATTTTCTCATTTGCCATTGTTAATATGAAGAAAGTACATTAAAATAGTGATTGACCTTTTCAATTGACTATCATCAACCCTCCTCAATTGAAAATCTTGGATCTGCCACTAATTACACCCCATACAAAATAAAGACATTTTTTATTACTAAAATTTAAACTTGGTAGTCTCCACTCTAGATAAAATGCATAAAAAGCTTATTATATTTTATTCAAGTGTATTATACTTAATAACTTTTACTATGAGACTAGAACTTATTAGAATGAAATCTTGTTATATTTAATACACGAGAAAGGAATTTTAATGTGCAGTTCCCTTTGTTTTTTTAATAGGCAGGCTCATTATGGATAAGACACATGAAGTTTTTATAGTATTTTTTCAAGTGTATTATGATGATTAAAGTTATGGTGGGCTAAATAGAGTCAAATCGAGCCATGTTTCATATAAGAGAAAGGAGTTTAGTTTGAGTACTAGATTTTAAAGTAGGAGGGGTCCAATGATGGAGCCTCATGAGGTTGGAAGTATGAAAAAGACAACGGTTTCTTAGTTACAAAAATGAGAAAAATGGACTATCATGTTTTATAAAATGCGCCTATTGTGCATACATGAGTTAAAAGTCTCTATCGATCGTATTCACATTCATGATGGCCGATTCATCTCTAATCCGAGTGCATCTAAGGTAAGGTCAATATAAAGTTGTGGGTCTCATCCTATAAATACTAACTATTAAATTAGATAAAATATATGCCTAGAAGACATATTAGTTTGACATTTAGAGCCATTGCAAAGAAACCAGCATAGAAAGTAAATGGTAATCACTACTTTTGATTATATGCTTGAGTCTCGATCCTCCGACAATGCTGCTTTTACAGGGGAACCATGTAAGACATACTTAAAACTCCATTGTGTTGCCCACATAGAGATGATTCGGACCATTCAAGATGACTCCCATTCCCTCCAGCAAAATATCCTCAAGTTTCATTTAAAAAATGGTGGGTCTCACTGCTCATGACCACATGACGAAAATGTGATTTGCACCAATGTAACATCATTGTTGACGTGGTGCTATGTTAGGAATTTTGTGTGTTGGAATTTGATTGGTTGTGTGTTTTTCAAGATTAATTCTTCATGCATGATTTCTATATATTTTAAAACTTAATTCTCAGACATGATTTACCTTTTAAACCTAATTTTCTGTACAAATTTATTTATAAAAAAAAAAAGAACATCCTAGAGTGTTTGTGGGATTGCATTGTTTTCATGTGCTTTCTATCTTTGTAAAAATTATCGTTATTCCGGATCCCAACTTTAATATTCTGGATTGCAGCCACAGTATTCTGTATTTTGGATCCTAACCTTAATATACTGGATCCCAACCTTAGTATTTCAAATCCCAACCTAAGTATTCTGGATCCCAACCTCCGTAATTCTAACGGTTAGAAAACTTATCGTTGTAACTCAAAACATGACTGTTGGAACTTTCTTTATATATACAAAGCTCGTACCAAAGGGCTCATTGACCAAATGTTTGAAGAGAAAAGGGGTCAACCAAGAGGTGCAATGTGGGAGATGCTAAAAAGGAAGAAATAAAGAGAAAAGGAAGGATTCTCTTCATGATTCAACCCAAGTTAGTAAAAACCTTCATTTTCATTTCCTGCATGCTAGATAAATTTGTTTATCCTCATTCTTAGCATGTTTCTACTTCATTAAATCATCTCATTTTTGTTTCCATAGCATGAGAATCACTTTCAATGGAAATGAAGGTTTGTACTAACTTGGCTTGAATCATGAAGAGAATTCTTCCTTTTCTCTTTATTTCTCCCTTTTTAGCATCTCCCACATTGAAACTCTTGGTTGACCCCTTAAAAATTCGTTTATCCTCATTCTTAGCATGTTTCTACTTGGTTAAATCATCTCATTTTTGTTTCCATAGCATGAGAATCACTTTCAAATCTCTTTATTTTTTGGTTTCAAGAATGTTTAGACATAATTTTTTATTTCTTTCATAGCATGTTTCATTGCTTGGTTGAGTATTTTTATCCTTCTTTCTATCACATGAAAACCACTTTCAATCTATTGTATGTTTTGAATTCAACAATGCTCATTCATCTCATATCATGCTTTTGAAACTTTGATACACTTATAGTGCTTTGATCTTCATTCTTCTATTAAGTTGACATTTATTCATGCCATGTGTTTGACATATTGCCTCAATCAAATCATATCTTGATTTCATATCTTTTTTTAATGCTAAATCAAGCTCTAGTTTATTTTCAATCTATTTGTATATTTTTACACACTATCACTTTCATTGATTGATGGTAACACGCACATTGCATTATAACACTGATATCTTCACATGGTGTGTGTATTAGGTTGGAGTATCACTTCAAATATTCACCTATTTTAGATGCATCTTCTTGTACTTAATTTTATTTCTATTTGTGTGTTCTAGACATGTTTTGTATTGTCGTGATTGCTTTCTTATTATGGTGAATGTGTTAGAAAAAGGGAGAAGTTTTGAGAGAAGATTTAGAGAGCTTTTCTATTATCTCAAGTATATACAGATATGAGGAGGCCTATTTATAGGCAAAGTGGCCTCCTAATTGAGGAACCCTAATTACAATAAGATTTTAATCATAACTCATCTAATGTGGGCATCCACCCATGATCCATATCTCATAATACTCCCCCTTGGATGACCACCATTCAATGACAGTTCCCTCATTAAAAACCTTACTAAGGAAAAACCCAATGGAAAAAAACCAAGCGAATGTAAAAAGAGTACAACATTCTTCAAAATCATTGAACTAGTGTTGGATGTGCATAATGCTACATCGTTAAACCTTAACTAGGAAAACCCAATGGGATAAAACCTAGAAAAGGAAAAAAGAGTACAACGCACAGATGTCCTGAGTAGCATACTTAGGATGCCAACCTGATTAATTACTCCCCCTGATGATAGCAACCATTCACATAATTTGATGATGAACTCTACGCATGACAATTGATCGTAGCCCCAAGTGCAAGGCCGAGATTGTAGTAATAACCGGTGAAACCGGGTCGATCCACGGAGAGTTATTTATCGCAAAACCTGTCCTATTAGAAAAAACTAGTTCTAGCCTAAAAAAAAAACTATACAAATCAAATTTTCTAATTGAATTAAAAATTAATTACAAATCTTCAAAATTAATTACAACCAAAGAAAATTAAAATCCTAATCTAGAAACCTAATCTAACCACTGCATTACCATAAGATTTATTAGCCCAACCAATTGCAATAATTGTTAGGGTGCATAAAATAAAAATAAAATAAAATAAAATCAGAGAATAAAGAAATTGGATTTTAATTTTAAAACTTTGCAATAATTACTTTGCTTGATGCCATCAAGAAAAATCAAGACCACAGCACCAAGTGCGCACTGTCACTACGCACAAAAATTCGATGTTGACCCATTGGTGAAGACCAAGACCCCATAAACTTGATTTATTAATGAAAAACCCATTACAAGCAACTAACCATTACAAAGTTCTTTTAATAAAAATAAAGTGCATCCAACCTTACGATAGACACAAGAAACACTAAACGGAGGAGAGGGACTCGCGGTCTCGAACGGCTATCCAACCGGCTCTTGTTTCGCGATTTGAAATCCAAGCAAGGGAAGATGATTTCAAGGATGATCCGATGGTGGAGTGACGATAGCAACGGCGATGCGACGGTGGCGGCGTAAGAGCCCAAGTGGTGGTAGCCTTACAGAAAGCCTTGGGTGAGTGAGGATGGTAGGGGAGAGATGGAGGAAAAAGTGATGGAAAAAGAGGAAAGGTTGCTGGTCGTCCAAGGTGGAATGGAGGAGTGGTAGTTTTCGTCCAGCCCTCTTTTTGGGATCTTTTTATAATTTTTTGATAGCTTGTGGTCCAAGGTATTTGATTTGGGTAAGATTTAGTAGTGTGGGGTCCAAGTTGGATTAGGATTAGGAGGGTTTTTAGAGAGTTTCTAGGGGTTTTCCATCTTGTTATCTCCTTGGATTTCTTGGCACATAATGCTATTAAAAAAAAAGGATTCTTTATGTTTCACACAACTTCCTCTCTTGGGCCCACTTCAGATTTAATTCAAATCTTGAAACAATATGGGCAACCCCTTTCTTGGACGTGTTTTATCTCCTTGGAGGTGGTGTTGGACGTGCAAAACTTCTTGGAAGGATATTGGGTTGCAAAATTCAAATCTTTGAGGCCTATCTTTTAGGAGTTAGTTTCTCTCATCAAATCTCTTTTTGCACCCTTCCTTAAAATATTCAAACTCCTTTGGTAGCTTCCCATTCCTCCACTTGGCCCCACTTCTCTTCCAAATAAATTCCAAATATGAAAATCAGATTTGATGTGCAATTTTTGAATGCATGTGGACCCCACTTGGGGTGTGTGATTCTTGAAACAAAATGGATGGACGTCCTCTCCTTGGCTTGATTTTCTTTTGCAATTTTTTTTCTTCTTTGTTGGGCTTGAATTGAATCTTAGTCATCCATCATGACATGTAAGCAATATTTGTTGGAGAGTAGATAGGACACCTCATCATCTCATGGCCCGCAAATTTGGAACTTATCTTCAAGAGATTAAATCTGATTTTTTTTTCTTGCATATGAGAGCAGACCCTACCATGGCCGCCCCTACCTTAGAATCCATGCCAAAGGAAGGTGGGTCCATGGTGCATTTGATTCATCAATTCTCTTCCGTGGTCCCCGATTTCTGGAATTCCCTACAAAAATAAAAGTAAAGATCAAAGAATAATCTAATCATATAGGTACGGAATTATGCAAGATGCAGGCCCAATTCACACTAAATAAATGCATAAAATGTCACCATTTTATCAAGTTTTCTTCAATTAAATCAATGGTACAAAGAAAATTCATCATTTCATGTGTGAATAAAAGTTATGAGAGATTTGTGACTTTCAATGCCAAAAATAGAGAAATTCATGATTTTATGTGAAAATGTAATTTTTGGATGAATTTGGCTCGAATTCAGACTTTGATGCTCATAAACATAAAATCATGATTTTTTATTAAAATGGTGCATGATTTGAAGATTTAGTCCTTAATTACTCTAAAATGATGAGGAAATTTTGCATTTTTAAGGAATTATCACACCCCCCAACCAGCTTTTTGCTAGTCCAGAGCAAAATATGCAAACTATGGTAGGTCTTCTGGTATAATCTAGTCTAAACTAAATGCAAAGACAAAAAGAAAAACGTCACTTTCACTGGCACTCTCGGCTGCATTTAGCGTATGCAGCAAGCCCTTAAACCCGTAGGTTACACTACAACAAGGTGCACTTTTAGCGACGTTTTTCAAAATTCATCGGTGAAGAGTAATCTTTACCGACGTATATAATTTCGTCGCGAAAAGCATCACTTTTACCAACGTTTCAATTAAAACGTCGCTGAAAGATACACTTTGGCCGACGTTTTTATAAAAAACATCGGCAAATATAACTCTTCACCTACGTTTTCTAATTTCGTCGGCAAAAGAAGTACTCTTTACTTTTTTTAAATTGAAAAATAATATATCTTTTACAGACATGTCGGTGAAAATAACTTTGGCCGACGTTTTTTTCAAAACACATCGGTAAATATAGATTATTACCGACGTTTCTAATTATGTCGGCAAAATGAGAATTTTTTTCTTTTTTTAAAATAAAAAAATAACATATTGTTTGCCGACGTTTTTAAAACGTCGGTGAAAACAACTTTGGCCGACGTTTTATGGAAAAACGTCGGCAAATATAATCATTACCGACGTTTTTAATTACATCGGTAAAATTAGCCCTTTTATACTTTAAAAAAAAAAAAAATATATCGTTTACCGACGTTTTTTAAAACGTCGGAAAAAAATAATATGTGTAAATAATATATATTTACACATATTATTTGTTTTAGAGAGATTCTAGGTACAAGTTCGAGGCAGCAAATTTGACCCTCACCTCCTACATGTTTGTTACTTTTAATTTTTTTTTTTAAGATTTTAAGAAAAAACGAAATTAGTGTTAATCTCGACCCAACTTGTATTTGTCACAGGGTGGATTTGGTATTATAGACTACAAAGCTCTTCATGGCTTTGATCTGGTATGAGGAACGCATATTGTTACCCGATCCAATCTCTTGACATCCTTAATTTTATCTTCATATTTATTGCATGAGAACTTGGAAATATAGTTGCCGATATCTTTTTGGACCCTATTTTAGTCTGACCTTCAAAATGAAATGTTTCGTACGATTCGGAATTTCGGCGAGATTTTTTGGAATTATATTTTGGGAAAATATAAAAAAATATATTTATATATATGTAGAAAAATTTTAAAAATTAAAACAAGAAATATGGATTTAATTCATTCTAGTAAAACTTTTTGGAATTATATTTTGGGCAAATATAAGAAATACAAAGAATATATATGTATAAAAATTTAATAAATAAAAAAAATTAATTATGTAAAATTTCATTTCGGCCGAAATCCAAATTTTGGCTTAAATCGGCCGAAATCCAAAACTTAAGTCGAGATGGACTAAAATTTAAAGCGGGTTCGTGCCTTAGGGGTGTAATCTTATTGGGAAACATCTTGGCACTTTGAAACAAAGAAGGAGAGGAATTCTGGGCAATTTACTAAATTTGCGCTAAGGTTCGCTCGAGCGATCAAGATGTTCGCTCAAGTGACCAGGCTTCTGTCTGGAGGTTCAGATGATGGCTTGAGCGAGAAGAAGCTTGGGTCGAGCGATGAAGGTTCTGTTTCGTGTTCGCTCGAGCAACCAGGAGGGTTCGCTAGAGCGAACTGCTTACTGTCTTCCGGAAAAGGATTGGTTCGAGCGAAGAATAGATGTGGCTTGAGCGACCTACGTTCTGTGAGCTGTTTGCTCGAGCGAACTGCATTCTGTCTTGACTCTGAGCGTTGGGTCGAGCGAACTGCTAGGAGAGCTTGAGCGAAGGATGTTCTGTAAGGGTTCGCTCAAGCGAAGATGATCGCTCGAGCGAATAGATGATCGCTCGAGCAACTATTGACAGTCCTGAAAGAATTAGACTTCTGTACACACGGTTTGAGCAGTCCTTTTCTAATCACAAAATACATTGTAAAGAAACCCGATTTTGTCCATAACCCAGTGAATTAGCCAACCTAAAATCTAACAATCTCCCCCTTTAGCAATTCATGGAAAAAACCCTAATTACACAAAAATTCTACCCAAAACCAACTAAACAGACATGGACTGAACCTGCCAACTTGAAACCACTTCCAACCCAGAAACAAAATCAAATGCATTTATCATAGAAGTTGAATCAAAAATTATAAACAGCGAAAAGCATAAGCATAAGCATAAGCATTAGCATAAGAAAGCATAAGCGAAACACATCTTCAAATTCGTCAAATTACTCCCCCTTTTTGCCAGGGATTGACAAAGTGCAGAAGAACAAGACAAAATAGAAAGTGAAGAAAAAGAATGACAGTAGAAGACAAAGTACAAGAGAAACAAAGAGAAGATAGTAAGCCACCAAGGTTATGAAGTGTCCCAGTAAAAGGAAAAATGATCATTGAGGAGGTCCCAAACAAGCCAGAATCGCGGCAAGAGTTTCATCAATTCTGTTGAATCGTTCATCCATATGCACTCGCAAACCCTGAACATCGGCTGCAAGTTGGGCAACTTGGTTGGGGGGTCCTTGTTGCTCCCCTTGAACTGGTGCAGCTGGTGCAGATGCTTCTCCAAGAGCCTTATCACCCTGAGCATGCTGGACATGAGAAGTAGAGAGGGTGAGAGTGCGAGAGTTTATCGGATTCTGAATTTTTTGGAGTACGTCCCTGGACTTTTTGGGAACCCCTTTGTGAGCGAGGAACTCAGAAATCAGCACACCAAACGGAAGAATGGAATTCTTCTTTGCACTTAAAGTTCGGACTATGGCATTCAGAATGATCCGAGGAATATTAACACGTCTACCCGTCCCAATGCAATATAAAAGATAACCATTCTTTTGGGCAACGTCAGACGTGTGACCCCTTGGCTCCAAATTGTGACAGACAAACCGATTTAAAAACCGGTATTCGTCAGTCAAATTCCCATGAGGGATTAATCCACCTGGCCAAGCCGTAGGTTCCCCACAAATCGTTGAGCCCACCAAGTCATAGTCAATTTGAGTATTTGCTGGGATGGGGTAGTCTGGGTTCTCAACCTCTGGAATATCGATGAAGTCTGCTAGATCAGATGTAGAAATTGTAATCCACTTGCCCCGTAGATAAGTTTTGAGATTCCCAGAATCTTGTATCTCCATGTTGTTGTAGAATTCCCTAACCCAGTCCACATAAATCTGCTTAGAATGGAAAGTAACCAACAGGAACCAATTGCGGGTTGCAAGGCTCCTAAAAACAAGTTTATCATGAAGCTCCTCAGCGACTTCTCGTTCTGATTCTACACTTCGTGAACGAAATTGCTCATTAAATTGATTTGCTTTGCCCAAAGATGGAAATCGAGTTTGATCATAAGCAGGTTGAGAAGATGATGATTCAGCATGAGGCCTCTTTTTGGGTGCCATGTGGAAAGTTTGAGAAAAAAAATTGAAGCACAAACTAACGAGCTCAGTGAATGCAGAAAACCACTGTATAAACCCTAAAACTACGACAAAACTTCCACAAAGCCACAGATCCCTGCAAAGACTAACACTTCCACAAATCCCTGCAAAAAAAATTGGGTTTCACCACCCACTCCACATTCCAAATATCTCTCCTATTTCCACAATCAGTTCCACGAGCACAAACACAGCATCCAACCAATTTTGCATCAAAAGGCAGTCCAGGAAATATATACCATTACCAAAAAAAAATTGGTTTCACAAAAAAACAGTGTGACAGAACACAAGTTATTCACTGCACAATTTGTCCAGAATTTATCCATTGCACAACCTTGCACAACTCCACAGATTCCTGCAAAAAACAGAGTGGGTGCACTACCAAAACCAAACACCTCCTTCTACAACCACAGGCACTTCCAAGAAACACCAGCATACCTCCAATAGTCACAAAAAGAAGCCATCAAAAAAATCACAACTCCACAATATTTCCACCAAATAACCAATAACAAACCATAACAAGAGTTCACAATATTTCCACTTCACAAAACATCCAAATTGCACTAATACCAAATCTTAAGATATCCAACTCACAATCATGCCAACCAGATTAGAGTGCAACCAATAATCCATATTCCACAAAAAAAAATGAAAAAGAGGAATGAATGATGCATGAGACTGAAAATGGCATGATAAATCCTAATAAAAAAAACCCTAACCTAATGAAATCAACTGAACAAATGAGGGAAAACGAAAAACCTAGCAAGGAGCATGATTAACAGATGAACAAAAATGGAAAACCATACCTTTAATCAAGGGTAACGAACTGGAAGGAAGAGATGAAGGGCGCTGCAGAAAAAGGGCAAAAACACAGAGAAAAACGAAGATGAAGAGAGAAATGAAGGAAGAACGGAAGAAAAGGAGAAAATCGCTGGCTGCAGTTATTGCACAGGTTCGCTCGAGCAAATGTAACGTTCTGATCCTCCGGTTCAAGACGACGATCGTGACACCTCTTAAAGAAAAAGGAGGGAGAGGTACGTGTGAAAATCAAGAATGATTCGTGCAGTGTATACGAAAATAAAATAAAATTTTGTCAAGTGAAGAAGTGCATGTGCAATTAAATAAACGAAAATTGATGGAGTTCAGGGAATAGTAGAAATCCCTAGTGATTTCATTTGAAGAAATATGGCCGTGTTTGACCTGCTGCACATATCTAACAGTTTGGATCATGATTTCGGGTCCCATAAATTAAAAAAAAAATGAAAAACCGGACTGTCCAATGAGGACGTCCATATCACTGTAGTGACAACCATCTATCTGCTTCAGACGAGTTTGTCTGATTGGAATCTACCACTTTTTTTGACTTCATGACTTCATGAAACAAACATTATTTGTCTTAATGCCATTTGAATGGACACAGTAAAAGCTTGAACCAAACATGCTAGAAGCAGATTCAATATGTTTTAAGCCAATAAGAGGAGAAAAGTAGAGACGTCAAACTGAACCTAAGTGTTAAGAATCCAACGTTTTTAAGTCTAATTCGTTAACCGGGAGTCCGATTTACGAGCCGTCAGTTCCTAGAAGTTAATTTCGCCTCGAGCGAGGTGCTCATGCCGGTTTCCAATTTTTCCGGAGCCTTTTCCCATTCCGGACCCCCGGCGGGCCGTTTTCAAACCTAAGTGTCGGAAAATCCTGTGTTTCACTTCTAATTCTTTAACCGTGAGTCTTATTTGTGAACTGTCAGTTCCGTCAAGTTACGTTACCCTCGAGCGAAGTGCTCGCGCTGGATTTTCCAATTTTTTCGGGTGCCGTTTCCCGTTCCGGACCCCCGGCGGACTGTTTTAGAGTCTAAGTGTCGAAAAATCCTTTTTAATTTTTATTTTACATTGGTAAAACTATCAGAGACTATTATCGACGAATTATATGACGTCGGTAAAATGAACATTTAGCGACATTTTTTGTAAAATGTCGGTAATGTTTAAATTTTTTTTTAGGAAAATTAAAAATCAGAGTCCTTTACTGACGATTTTTTTTTTTACCGACGAAAAATAGCGTCGGACATTTTATCACTGACGTTTAATATAAAACATCGGGAAAGGTTGGTAAACTTTTTTACTTTTAAAAAAAAAAAAATTATTTTTTTACCGACGAAAATTATATTTTTTGCGACGAAAAAAAATCATAGGGGAAATTCCCACCTTTTCTTCCCTCTTCCCGCCACCACAACCCCTCTTTTCACTCTCTCCCCTGCTCCTCTCTCGCGCCACCAAAAGCCCTTTTCAATCTCTCCTGCGCCTCTCTCACTCTCGCTCTCTCTGCTCTCTCTCACTCTCACTCTGTCTGCTCTCTCACTCTCGCTCTCTCTGCTCTCTCACTCTCGCTCTCTCTGCTATATCTCTCTCTCGCTCGATCTCTCTGCTCTTTCTCTCTCTCGCTCTCTCTGCTCTCTCTCTATCTCTCTCTCTCTCTCGCTCTCACTGCTCTCTCTCTCTGCTCGAAACCGATCGTCGCTCGAGACCCTCTCTTCCGTTGCTGCCTCTGCGGGGAAGAAGACCCTAAATCTATTGAAAGGAAAGAAGAAAAGGAGGAGAAGAAAACGAAGAAGAAGAAGAGAAGAAATCGTTCGCTGCTGGGCTGCTCTTCTTCTCCCTGCTGCTAGGCTGCTCGTCTTCTACCCTGCTACCCGCTGCTCATCTCATTCCAGGTACAACTGCTCGTTTTCTCCCCACACCAGTCTTCTTCTTCTTTTTTTTTTTTTTTTTTACTTCATATGGGATTCCCTGTTGCTTTTTATTTTTATGCGGTGAATACTTTGATGAGTAGAAAGTGAGTAGAAAAATGAATAAAGATTTTAAAATGAGTTGTCTTGGATGCTATTCTCTGAGATTGATTTGGAGTTTTTAGCACACTTTGTCTATTATGAAATCACAGCCCCACTCCCTGTAGGGACTTTTGCGATGACCAATACCAATGCTCAAGTTAAGATCGTTTCTGCTTTTAAAGGGCCAAGTCATTCAATTAAGTGATGATGATTGAGCAAAGAAGCAGGCCTTTGATCTCCTGTATCTTCAATGTGGGGATCCGTTGGTTGATTGACTACCTAGCACTCATTCACTCAAGACTGTTGGTCCTGCATTTGAGTGCCACCTGAGGCATCTCAGAACATTGTTGGACAGTGTTGGCACATGTTCTGAAAATCCTTAACTCGTTAATTCTAGAATCAGCCCTCAAAAGTCCTGAATTCATTAATGGTAATTCAAAATAGATACAATAAAAAGACTCAATACTTTGTGAACGTAAATATGTATTTAACATTGGAACTTGCTGAATCTGAGTTCTCTATTCACAAATTCAAGACTTAAAATGAAGTTGAAGCTTGTATTTAGGAGTTTTTAAACCGAGTCTTGGAGTTGTTTGGGAAGTCTACTTTCATGCTTAGATCACTTGTGATTAGGTCAGATATTGGTGAGCAGATTCTATATCTAATTTCTTATTACTTGTGATTAGGTCAGATATGGACAGGAGTTGGATATTACATTATCAGAACCGATTTAGTGCGGAGTACATAGCTGGGGTGAACTCATTTATTAATTATACAAAGGCGAATTCGGGCGGGCCAATGTTGATTAACTGCCCGTATAACGATTGTTGTAACCATCGGAAGCATGACTATGTAACCGTTAGAAGTCATTTGCACATTCAAGGAATGATGCTCTCATACCTACAGTGGATATATCACGGGGAACCTACAGTTCAACCTGATGATTCGGATGAGAGCGAGGATGAATCAGAAGAGAATCAAGATGAATACGATGAGTTGATAGAGGACCATCGTAGGGGAACTTACTTGGAGGAAGATACTCAAGAGAGGGATGATGTGCAGGATTTTGAAAATTTGTTGAAGGCTTCTCAGCGTGGCTTGTACCCAGGATACAAAAACTCAGATACTCTGTTATCGTTTGTCATCAAGATATTGCATGTGAAGGTAGAAAGTGGGTGTAGCAATAAGTCGTTCGACAAGGTTCTTCAGACTTTTTAAGGACTTCTTACCCGAAGGTCATGTGGTGCCAGAATCAATTTATGAGGCGAAGAAATTATTACGTGACTTGGGCATGGGATACAAGAACATAGATGCCTGCAAACACAATTGTGTGTTGTATTGGAAGGAGAATGCTCAATTGGATAAATGTCCAGAATGTGAAGAGCCTAGGTACAAGGTCAATGATGGCAAGCGAAAGAAGGTCCCTCATAAGGTGCTCCGTTACTTCCCATTGACACCGAGGTTACGTAGATTGTATATGTCAAGGAAGACAGCCACAGAGATGAGATGGCACAGTGAGAAGCGCGTTGATGATGGGATAGCGCGACATCCGGCTGATTCAGTGGAATGGAAAGAATTTGATAAGAAATATCTAGAGTTTGCCCAAGAGACACGTAATGTGAGGCTGGGGTTAGCGACCGATGGATTCAATCCTTTCGATAACATGAGCACCTCTTATAGCATGTGGCCTGTCATACTTATGCCCTATAATTTGCCACCATGGATGTGCATGAAGGAGCCATTCTTGATGATGTCATTACTTATTCCAGGACCAAACTCACCGGGAAATGATATCGATGTATATTTGAGGCCCTTGGTTGATGAGTTGAAGGAGTTATGGGATCATGGTGTATCGACTTATGATGCCTCCACTAAACAGACCTTTCAAATGCATGCGGCTGTGATGTGGACGATAAATGACTTTCCTGCGTATGGTAACTTGTCTGGGTGGAGCACAAAAGGTTATAACGCTTGCCCCTCGTGTAACGACAACTCGCTAGGGGTGAAGTTGAAAGATAAGATTGGGTACATTGGCCATCGAAAATACTTGGAACTGAACCACCAATGGCGTAGAAGCAAGGCCTTCAACGGTCAACCTGAGCGTGAAAAGAATTCTTTGGATTTACGGGGGCAAAAGGTACTAGACCAGCTAGAAGAACTAGCGCCGGTCAAGTTTGGCAAGAATAACAAAAGACCGCGTGACTATGGAGAACTGAATTGGACAAAGAAAAGCATCCTATTTGAATGGCCCTACTGGAAGTGAAAAAAACTCCGACATAACCTTGATCCTATGCACATTGAGAAGAACATATGTGTAGCTTTGGTTGGAACTATTTTGGGCATAAAGGGCAAAAACAAGGACATCGAGAAAGCGCGCAAGGATTTGAAAAATATTGGCATCAGGCCAGAGTTGCATCTAGTGGAGAGGGGCGATGGATCCAGCTTGAAGCCGCATGCCTCTTACACTCTGGAACCAAAACATAGAGATGGCTTTTATGAATTCTTGAAGTCGATCAAATACCCAAACGGCTATGCGGCGAACCTTTCGAGGTGTGTAACCTCGAAAAATGATAAATTAGCTTGTTTAAAGAGCCATGATTGCCACATCCTTATCCAACGCATCCTTCCTATTGGCATGCGTGGCTTTCTGAATAAGGATATATGTACAACATTGTTCGAGTTAGGCAGCTTTTTCCAAGACCTCTGCTCGAAAACACAGAGACACGATGATTTGAAAAAAATGGAGGAGCAGATAGTTTTAATATTGTGCAAGCTGGAGAGGATTTTTCCTCCTGCTTTCTTTGATGTGATGGTTCATCTATCGGTTCACTTGCCACGAGAGGCCATGCTTGGTGGACCGGTGCAATATCGGTGGATGTACCCAATAGAAAGGTAATAGTTGATGACCATTGATGAATTATTTATGTATTAGTGCAATTACTTTGCATTGAAAATCGTAATTGTTATCATTGATTGTTTAAAGGTTTCTGAAGACCCCAAAGGGTACGTTCAACCGAGCTCGGCCTGAAGGTTCGATTGCCGAGGCTTACAGTGTCAAGGAGTGTCTCACTTTTTGCTCAATGTATTTAAGGCAGACTGATCGAGTAGAGCGGTATGATGATGGTGGCGAACGTGGCCCAGGGATGTCGGTCTTCACACAAACTGTCCGTCGCATCGGACTGATGCCAAGGGCACATGATCCTTCTCAAAGAGAGCGTGACAATGCTCATTGGTTTGTGCTGAATAATTGCCCCGATGTGGAGCTGTATCTATAGTATGTGCTTCAATCTAGCCATATTTATGCATTGCTTGTTAACTCCTTTATTCATTCTCTACTCGTATTTATTCATTAAAAGCTATCTTGAGTAGGGAACACAAGAAGTTAGTGCAAGATCAAAGAGGTGGAGATGTCGGGCAGATACAACGAAAAGAATTTGCAGAATGGTTCAAACAACGTGTAAGACATAAAATATTGTCATTTTAATTGCTAGATAATATTGGATTACACCTCAAATGACACGGTTAGTCTAATACATTTGTCTTAATTTGCTTATGTAGATGAATCAATTGCGAACTCTAGGGTCACCAGAAGCTTTTGATGAGATGTGGTCATTAGCAAATGGCCCTAGATCCCTAGTGAATCTTTATCAAGGGTGTGATTGCAATTGCATCCGATACCACACTATAGACCGTGAGAAATGCCGTAGGAGCCAGAGTAGCGGCTTGGTCGTGGAAGGGGAATATGAAGGGGTGAAACATGACTACTATGGCTACATCTGCAAAGTCTGAGAACTGTCCTATCGGCACGGGGGTAAGGTGGTCTTATTTGAATGTGAATGGTACAACACTAGTACCAAGCACAAGATAAACATCGAAGACCATGTTACAAGCATTGATATCACGGGTCGTTGGTGTAAGGATGATCCATTTGTTCTACCAAGTCGGGTGACACAAGTCTTCTACATCAATGACACCAGCAGAGGAAAAAATTGGAGAGTCGTAGAACGGGTCAAGCCTCGGGGAGTATAGGATGTACCCGCTAAGCGGAATGACAGCGATGATGATGATGATGTGCCTAATGATGCATTTTAGCAGGCTGAAACGACATTTGTTGTCCCAGTCCTCGTCGATGGTACTAGTGTCCAATACTCTATGGATATAGATCTTGAGATCATTCTCAGTGATGAGTCAGTAGACGAGGATGGCCAAGACAAGGATGAAACATTGGCGAAGTACGAAGATGATGAAGAAAATGATGTTCATAGTCAGGAAGATGATGACATGGAATATGACATGTAGTGTTTGTTTCAGGTTTTGCATATGTAACGATTAAGTAAATTAATAAAGATCTTCTCTTACATAATGACATTGTCTTCAATTTCATTTTCTCTTCTGATTTGTTCATATATGGATAAGACATTTCTACATTTCACATTTTATTCTTATTTTGCAAAAGATGCCAAACAGAGGGAAAAAATGGTCAAACCAGGAGAACTGTCCCGTCAAGTGCAAGCATCCAATTATTTATTAAAGAGAAAAAAGACAATTAAGCAGAATGCAGAAAAACTTGCATCTCTAGGGCTCCCGCCGACCTCATGTACTATATTTGGTTCGGCTAAAGGGACAAACGAGAAGGGAAAGATGAATGTTAATGGGAATGATAAGGATGAGAACTACATTCCCCTCGAAGATGATGATGTAGATGACGAGACATCTTGGTCTCAATCGGATGAGGTAGTCTTTATGTGAATGTCTATGACGTGTTCTTGAAAATATTAGTTTCAAGTTGGTGACACTCATGCTAAAATGATTTCCATTTCCATTTAATGTAAATTGCTGACATTCACTTTACTAATATTATTGATTTGTGCTGAATTATTTATTTTCCTTGTCACTTTGCTTTAAGACAGATTGCAAATATGCCTCGGGAAAAGAGGGCGAAACGTGCTCGACAGATCGCAGCTGCACTCAGGTTAGCTCTTGTAGAGAGCACACCTGAGCCCTCGACACAGCCTCCGCCAGCTACTCTCGAGGTTACACGGTCTGGAGGATCATGGAGCACTCCTGATTTGGCAGCCCCCCAGCCTCTGCCGATTCAGCCTCTGACCACACATCCCCCGCCGACCCAGCCTCAGTCGTCCCAGCCTTCCACGAGCCCTCATACAATCAGGAGCAGCGTAGGTGAGAAAATTATGACATTTTAAATTTCAAAATGGTTCACCTCAATTTATTGATTTGTGTTCACTAACTCATTTACCACTGTCATCTTAACAGCATCAGCCTCAGCCTCGGAGGTTCCGAGCCGTGTAAGGGGTGTTACGCGAGGGAAGAATGTGACAAAGCTGAGGAGACAGCTAGGTCATAACATCCCAGTCTCGATCCCCATCTCCAGTCATAGGCCAGAAGGGGAACATGCCCCATCACTGGTTAACCATCTTGGGTTAGCCATTAGAGAGGTTGCCCCGGTCAGGCCCCATGGCTGGAAGAAGCTTGACAGTGGGATCAAGCTTGCCGTCATCATTGCTGTTAAGGTAAACTAAAACAAGAAATATCAACCAAAATGATTATAGTTGTGATCCTCATTACAATATTTGATTATATTTTGTGATTACTAATCTTTATATGGCTCTCCCCTAATTGCAACAATTTTTTTATATCGGGGACTATGAAGGTGATATGCAGCTCCGGGCGGACATTGACCGCCAATGCGGAGTTTTGTATAGGAGTTGGAAATATGAGCTGCATACTCACTATCTTGAGCTTTTGGAACAGGGGGTTCCTCGACCCCAAGACCACCCGGCAGAGGGTTATGGTCTAGTTGATTGGCAGCTTATGGTCTCGCAGTGCTCGGAATCACCAGCCTGGAAAGTAACATTGGGATGCTATCTACAAAAATCTGCTTGCCTACTTAATTCCTTGTTTAATTATGTTCTTGCTTCATTTGTTTCTCTTTTTGTCCATGCTTAAGAGTCCTTTTAAATTTAAAAACAACTAAAATAACTGAGTTTCCAATGAAAGTTCTGAAATTTTCAGATTTTGGCAAGTTTGGTGGCCAAAAAGCCGAATTTGCGCGATCTACTACTTGCCTTTGTGAGGGAAAGTTCCAGAATTTTTTTGGAAACTTTAAAAACCTAAAAATATGAAAAATAACTGATTTTAACAGACCTTAATTAATCCTAACCAGCAACTAAAAAAAATGACCGAAACTAGTCCTAATTAGAACAAGTAAACTAGGCAATTTTCCGAAATTGATGTGATTTTTGGAAAATCAGAAAAAATAATTTTTCAGATCTGAAATAATTCCAATTTTATAAAAAATCAGAGATTAAAAATCCACTTTTTAATGCAATAGGGCTGGTCCAAACATTCCATGCATGCTACCCCTAGATCTAGAATGATTGCGGAATAGTAAAGGCACACCCACAATGCAATTAAAAAGATAGGTTGGAAAAATTACCTCAAGCGAAGAAAAACTCTCCGGCAACGGCCCCAAAAACTTGATCGTAGCCCCAAGTGCAAGGCCGCGATTGTAGTAATAACCGGTGAAACAGGGTCGATCCACGGAGAGTTATTTATCGCAAAACCTGTCCTATTAAAAAAAAACTAGTTCTAGGCTAAAAAAAACTATACAAATCAAATTTTCTAATTGAATTAAAAATTAATTACAAATCTTCAAAATTAATTACAACCAAAGAAAATTTAAATCCTAATCTAGAAACCTAATCTAACCACTGCATCACCATAAGATTTATTAGCCCAACCAATTGCAATAACTGTTAAGGTGCATAAAATAAAAATAAAATAAAATAAAATCAGAGAATAAAGAAATTGGATTTTAATTCTAAAACTTTGCAATAATTACTTTGCTTGATGCCATCAAGAAAAAATCAAGACCACCGCACCAAGTGCGCACTGTCACTACGCACAAAAATTCAATATTGACCCATTGGTAAAGACCAAGACCCCATAAACTTGATTTATTAATGAAAAACCCATTACAAGCAACTAACCATTACAAAGTTCTTTTAATAAAAATAAAGTGCATCCAACCTTACGATAGACACAAGAAACACTAAACGGAGGAGAGGGACTCGCGGTCTCGAACGGCGATCCAACCGGCTCTTGTTTCGCGATTTGAAATCCAAGCAAGGGAAGATGATTTCAAGGATGATCCGATGGTGGAGTGACGATAGCAACGGCGATGCGACGGTGGCGGCGTAAGAGCCCAAGTGGTGGTAGCCTTACAGAAAGCCTTGGGTGAGTGAGGATGGTAGGGGAGAGATGGAGAAAAAAGTGATGGAAAAAGAGGAAAGGTTGCTGGTCGTCCAAGGTGGAATGGAGGAGTGGTAGTTTTCGTCCAGCCCTCTTTTTGGGCTCTTTTTATAATTTTTTGATAGTTTGTGGTCCAAGGTATTTGATTTGGGTAAGATTTAGTAGTGTGGGGTCCAAGTTGGATTAGGATTAGGAGGGTTTTTAGAGAGTTTCTAGGGGTTTTCCATCTTGTTATCTCCTTGGATTTCTTGGCACATAATCCTATTAAAAATAGGATTCTTTATGTCTCACACAACTTCCTCTCTTGGGCCCACTTCAGATTTAATTCAAATCTTGAAACAATATGGGCAACCCCTTTCTTGGACGTGTTTTATCTCCTTGGAGGTGGTGTTGGACGTGCAAAACTTCTTGGAAGGATATTGGGTTGCAAAATTCAAATCTTTTAGGCCTATCTTTTAGGAGTTAGTTTCTCTCATCAAATCTCTTTTTGCATCCTTCCTTAAAATATTCAAACTCCTTTGGTAGCTTCCCATTCCTCCACTTGGCCCCACTTCTCTTCCAAATAAATTCCAAATCTGAAAATCAGATTTGATGTGCAATTTTTGAATGCATGTGGACCCCACTTGGGGTGTGTGATTCTTGAAACAAAATGCATGGACGTCCTCTCCTTGGCTTGATTTTCTTTTGCAATTTTTTTTCTTCTTTGTTTGGCTTGAATTGAATCTTAGCCATCCATCATGACATGTAAGCAATATTTGTTGGAGAGTAGATAGGACACCTCATCATCTCATGGCCCGCAAATTTGGAACTTATCTTCAAGAGATTAAATCTGATTTTTTTTCTTGCATATGAGAGCGGACCCTACCATGGCCGCCCCTACCTTAGAATCCATGCCAAAGGAAGGTGGGTCCATGGTGCATTTGATTCATCAATTCTCTTCCGTGGTCCCCGATTTCTGAAATTCCCTACAAAAATAAAAGCAAAGATCAAAGAATAATCTAATCATATAGGTAAGGAATTATGCAAGATGCGGGCCCAATTCACACTAAATAAATGCATAAAATGTCACCATTTTATCAAGTTTTCTTCAATTAAATCAATGGTACAAAGAAAATTCATCATTTCATGTGTGAATAAAAAGTTATAAGAAATTTGTGACTTTCAATGCCAAAAATAGAGAATTCATGATTTTATGTAAAATTGCAATTTTTGGATGAATTTTGACTCGAATTCAGACTTTGATGCTCACTAACATAAAATCATGATTTTTTTTATTAAAATGGTGCATGATTTGAAGATTTAGTCCTTAATTACTCTAAAATGATGAGGAAATTTTGCATTTTTAAGGAATTATCACCAATCTCTGATACAAACTTCTGGAATACTGATTTAGACAAAGATTTGGTAAACAGATCAGCCAGGTTGTTACTCGAGCAACCTTGCTTGACTTCAATATCATTGTTCTTCTGAAGTTCATGAGTGAAGAAGAACTTTGGTGCTATATGCTTAGTCTTGTCTGCTTTATTGAAACCTTCTCGAATCTGTTTTACGCATGCTTCATTATCTTCATAAATAATGTTCGGGATAGCTGCAGTAGAAGGTAATTGACAAGAGCTACGAACATGCTGAATTAAGGATTTAAGCCAATACATTCCCTACTGGCTTCATAAAGAGCCAAAATCTGAGTATAGTTAGAGGAAGTAGCTACTAAAGTCTGTTTAGTAGAACGCTAAGAAATTGTGGCATTACCACTAAGAGACACATAACATGTCTATGATCGATCTTTATGAGGATCAAAGAGATAACCCGAAGCAGCATATTATCACGACGCCAAAATGGGTGTAGGATTAAGGGGCCATGATTAGGGAATTACTATAACATAATATCTCTTTTTCCCCAGGATCCGCATTGGTGAGAATTTCAAGGTCTATCGCCGCTATGGAACATTCAGCAGAAGCTTGCATTTGCGGTGCAACCCGAAGTCCGGAGCTCATTGAATTCCGTGTTTCACCACTAATGTTTTATTAGCAGAATCATATTATCCAATACATCATCATCATGGTACAACATAACAAAATATAAGTAGAGCTAGACAAGTAAATAGGAGGTTTCATTCCCATATTTCAAGTTAAAAATTACAAAAGATGTATTAATTACATTCCTAAATTAAAAAGACAACAGAGGCCAATAAAACAGGATATAAACCCTAAATAATAATCCTAGGTACTTCGCGTCTTATGTGCAAGGAATGGAGTCTACATCACATCATCTGCACCTCAATCACACGGCACTTGCAGTTTAGCAACCGCCTCCTCAGAAACCATACCGAGGGTGCAAGTCGGGAAATCATACCTACTGCATCAAGCGTAGATCAGATAGGAGTCTGGCAAATATTCAAGATAAAGAGCATCGTTTGTAGGTACAAAGCAGAATGTAAATACAGGTGATTATTCAGGAAATTAGTGTCAGTGAGATGGGCAAGTTGATACAGGAAAATATGATTAACAGAATCATAAACATGGATTAAATTCAAACCAAAGATTACTTGGCAACCACTTTGCATAATCCTCGGAAGGGGAGCAATTGTTAGCCACTAATAAGTAGGCAGGGGGTACCTCAAAACTCATCCTGGAGTCCCTGTCACAGGGGTACCTGGTCTGCCTAGGACAGAATGAGAACATAAGTGACATCAGTCACATACAGGACTCAAAGTGCAGTGAGCAATATATATATACCATATATAATAAATATTACAATGACAGCTTGGTGGTGCCGACTTAAAAATCAATGTAGAATGCAAGGTTTGGTGCTTAAATCAGGAATTAGTAAGGAATTCGGTTGCTCAAGAATGTATGTGCAAGTACGGGAGATGACAGATACTTAGGATGCCGTAAAATGGAGAAACTATGTGGATTCGGCCTTTAAAACAGTTAACCAAGTCAATTCAGGCTTAAAATAGTAAAATAAGTGGGTTTCAAAACAATATTTTTTTAACTCTAGAAATTTCTACGGAAAAACGGAAAGCATTTCGAGTAGAAATAAGGGACTCAAAACAAGTGGCAGAAAAGCAAGGTGATCCAGGTAACTCGGAAGGGGCAAGGTAATAAATACTCATACACAAACCGAGAAACTCTTTATGGATCCGGGTACATCCATTGGTCAAGCAAGGTAGAAAAAATTGCGCGTTAAGACCTTAGGAGTCCCGTGTGGCAAGATCATAGGATCAGGTTTACAAGGTGCATGATAAAATTTGAAAAGCTTGATTGAAATAATTATAAACATGCAAGTACGGTGATTCCAAAAAATATACGCTCAAAGGGAAGGGTATTGGTTTATTCTCGTACACTTGATGCATTTGGAAGGTGGGAATATCCAACCCCTAAGTTCGGATAAAAATACAAATCACCTTGCTCCATATGCATCCATAATTGTCCGGCTTTAATCATTGAGTTAAAATTTATATTAGGTAAGTCGGGGTACTAGGTTCATCATAATCTAGGTCTCGGTCTCTTTTTTCTCAAGGAGAGAAAGTCTCATTAATATGTATATAAACATCTTAGGTTATGGACCCAAGTTAGGGTCCAGTGGCGGATCAGATTGGCTTCATCACATTGCCCCGGTTTGTGAGTCAAGACTTACCCTTTTGTGGTGACTAAATAATTTTGATTCCACCTATCCTTGGCTAAAATTCAAGCTTTTGGTCCGAAGAAACTCAAAATCCTACAAGGATTAATCGGGTTAAAATGGGTTAAAAAGGGGGGCGAAAATCCCATTTAAAACCACATCTTGCGGGTCCCGGTGGTTGGCCGGCCAAGTTGCTGGGCACAGCAGCTGGCCGCTGCATTATGCAACAGCTGGCAGCGATATGTTGTAGCAGCTAGCTGCTAAAATTGGTGAAACTTGGTCGATGGAATCAGGAGCAAACAAGAGGGAGTGGCCGCTGGGAACATCAAGAGAAAGTGGCCACTGGGAGCGTGCTTAAATCTGGCCGCTGGGCTTGTTGTG
Organism: Persea americana; assembly: GCA_029852735.1. Lineage (NCBI taxonomy): Eukaryota > Viridiplantae > Streptophyta > Magnoliopsida > Laurales > Lauraceae > Persea > Persea americana. Next base: position 18,277,217 of record CM056813.1, on the reverse strand, counting down.
CAGGTGGGCCCGGGGGGGGGGGGGGCGTGGGGGGGCCGCTGGGCTTGTTGTGCAGGTGGGCCCGGGAGTGGGGTGGGGGGGGGGCGGGGGGGGCGGTGGGTGTGGGTGGGTGGGTTGCTTCAGCTGCTGCCATGATTCAAGAAAGGGAAGGAGGGAAGGCCAGGTGGGGAAACCAGCCGCTGGCCTACTTTCAGCTATTTGTTGCTGGCCACTGGGCATGTGATGGAATTATGGCCGCTGGTTCTGTTGAATTTCTGGCCGCTGGGCCTGTTGTGCAGGTGGGCTGGGGGTAGCTGGCAGTAGGGAGGTAGGTGCTGGCCGCAGGACTGGGAAATGCTGACAGTTGGTCGTGGGGGAAAAGGTGTTGGCTGCTGGTCACTTAGGGTGCATGTGATCATAGAAGTGACCGCTAGTAATGGAGGGATGTTGGCCGCTGGGTTCATAGGCAGCCCAGCCATTCAGCTGGCTTCTGGCCGTTGATTTCATCAAGGGAAAGAACTGACGCAGAGCCCACGGTTGGCGGGTTTCAGACATAGTCCACTGTACAATTTCTGTGGGGTCCAAGGCTGATTACTTTAATGGGATTATAAAGCCCAAAATCAAAGAATTAACCATTACACATGGCCATTAATAATTAAACCAATTCATCAAGGTAATTAATCATTGTGATAAATTCTCATGAATCGCAAGATTAAGGGCTAAATTATTTACGGAAATAGACAAATTTTACATGGATCCATTCAACTTAGCATGCTCAGTAGTCTAAGATCAACCAAACTTAACCACCAACAAGATATGCACATTAGTTGGGTACTTGCCTCAAAACCAAAAGCAAAACCAAACCTTAAACACAGTCAAGCCAAGCTCTAACCGAAAGCTTTCTCGTCCAAGACAAGCCACCCAAAACACCTAAGAACAAAATCCATTCTTTGTCAAGATCCAAGCCCCATAAAAACCAAAACAAAATATGAAGGTGGTGTCAAACCCCAACCCATATTAGCTCAATTAGTGTTAATTAAGTGAGCGTTTAATTTTAAGAGGGTTTAGTGACCGTTGGGTTAGAATGTGGTTTGGCTTAGTCTTGGAAATAACTTTAGAAATTTTGAAAGCGTTTGGTTTTAGTCAGACACGATCAGGGATGACCTAAGTACACGTGTAAGCATGGGAGGATGATTCTGGATTTATGATTAAATTATGATTTTGATTTCTTTTGAATGATTTTGTTATTATTTACAACTTTCATATTCAGTCCGTCCGTGTTCGAAGCCAAGAAACTAGTGTTTTAGCCCGAAAGGGTAAAATTAACTTGTGACACTCAAATCTAGACACGATTTTTGAAATCTCAAAACCATATGAAAATTATACTTTTTGGAAACTAGATTTTTCAATGTTCATATCATTCTTCGTCGATCTCGTCTGGCACCCGCAAGATAATGTTTTAGCCATTGCAAGTATTATACCTGATGGGGCCCACAAACTCACCCAACTCAAAACTCCCTTCTCCCTCACTCTCGTTCATAACCGAAAACCTCTTTTAGTTTTAGAACTCAGAAACCAGAGGAAGAATATCTTCTTCTTTAACCTTGCTCTCATTACATGCCAACCCATTTGGCCTTGGAATAGAAATCTGAGAGCATCATCTTTTTCCTCTCCTTCCAAGCTTTCCATTGCTACAATTTTCTTAGGGATTCCAGCTGGACCCCTACTTCATCTTGAAAGTTTAGGGTGCGCGAGATCTCTAGATTGGTCTACTCAATAAAACAGCCCAATAGTGTGCAAAAATAAACAATAATGCAGCGGAAATAAAATCAAAAGCACACACCATAAGGACACCAAATTTTGCGTGGAACACCCTAACCGAGAGAAAAACCACTTATCGGAACTGGATCTGATCAAGCACTATGAATCTCGCAATTACAAACTACAAGAAAATACATTTTTAGCGGCGAACTTATAGCGGCGGCCGGCCAAAAGTGCCGCTAAAAGTAACTTATAGCGGCAGCCATAGATGGCCCCCGCTGTAAGATGATTTCTTACACACTTTTAGTGACGGTCTTCGCTCTAGCCGTCGGTAAAAACGTTTGTCCCATGGCTCCAATCTTCAGCGGGAAAATTTTTCATTTTTACCGTCGAATATATTGTGGCGGCCAATACATTCAATGGTAAAATGAATTTTTAGCGTCCGCTGGACGGTGGCCGTCGCTAAAAGTTATTTGTTGCGGTGGCCATAGGTGGCCCCCGCTAAACGTTTTATTAAACTTCCCCCCTTTTCTGCCCTGATCCCCGTCTCGCTCTAATAGCCCTCTCTAGCTTTGGTGTAGAAGTCCCCAACCTAGACGACCCTCTCTCTCGTTCTCACCTGTCCCTCAAGATCCCTCTCGCCATCACCCTCCACGTGAGCAATATACTAGCCGGCCCTCCTTCTCCAACCACTGCGCACACCTCACGGCCTATCACCCTCGTCGCCTCCCTGCGCAGAGTCTCCCCCAATCTCGCAGCCCATCATCCCTTTCACACCGCCCCCTCCATCGTCACCATCTCCTCGTGCGCAGAGCCTCGGCAGAACCTATCTGGACTCCCCCTCTGGCGCTGATCCTTTCCCACATGGGCCACTGGCTATTGCAGATTTGGGTGGGCATCCTTGTTGCAGAACAGGGAGAATTGCATCACCGCTGCCCTGAGGCGACACTCGTTCATGCCCAGACACGCCCCTTTTTCCCTCCACGCCAAACCGCACCACTGCCATCCATAGGTAAGGAACTGCCCCTTCTCTCCCTGTCATCTACACCAACACCCAATGCCCTGCACCGTTTCACATCACCTGCGCACAGCCACACCCTTCCCCTCCATCTTATTCCGTTTTTTTTCTTTCTTTCTTTCCTTTTCCTTTCCATTACTCTCTCTCTCTTTCTCCCTTCTCCCTCATCGTGCACCACTGCACCCACCCCCTTCCTCCCTCTCTTTCTTTTTCTCTCTTTCTCCTTCTTCCCCACCTGCACTCCATCTCCCTTCTTATTCACCACATCTCTCTTTCCTCTCTCTTCCCCCCTTTCTCATCTCCTTCGCTCACTGCGCTTACGCACTACCCTGCACACCCCGTCTCTGCATCATCTTCTCCATACTCAGTGGCACAATTTCGAATTGCTGTGGGTGACACCCCTAAATCCCTAGGTCTCTGTGTCATCTTCTCCATATTGCAGTGGTTTAGTGTGACAACCCTAAATCCCATATTATTCTTCTTCTTTTAATCTAAAGAGTCCAAGATAGGGATGTTGGAGCAAGCACCCATTGAACCCACTGATACATGATTTTTCTGTTTCTGTTTTCCTCCTTTGTAACCTAGGGTTTGGACTATTTTTTTTTCTTGTATTTTGAGATTACCCAATGCAGTGTTTTCATTCTAGTTTTGTCGTAGGTCCATGGAATCAGATCTTTTGATCAGTAACATCTTCGTACATTTCAGATCAAGGACTTCATTGATGTAATGGGATGAACGCCAGTGGATCATTTGAAGGATTTTTCTTTGATGAATGAAGTATGGGCTAAAAGTAAATGGTTAAGGAGATGTAGCAGTTGTATAGACTTAACAGAAGAAGGGAGAAAGATTGAATGTGTAGGTATTGAGTTTGAGATCATAGTGGTATCAGCAGGGTTATGGAACAGGAATGACTTTTTTTTTTTTTTACAGGGACTGTTTGTTTCATGGAAATGGATATGGGTTTTAGGAAGGGATTATTAAGGAAGTGGGGTGAAGGATACAAGGTGGAGATCTAGATGGGAACTTGATTTTTTTTAGGATTTGAATTATTGGGACATGGCAGGGTATTCATTTCAAGTTTACTCTTGATTCAATTTCAATTAAATGGGTGGTTATTTGATGGTTTTTTTAGCACATTCACTTTTATTCCTTGATTTTTAACAACTTTTAGAAATGCAAGTAGTTTTATGCTGGTTGTATAGCTTATGTTGGAGGAAAGCTATTAAGATTCAAACCATTTGGCTGGTTTATTAAATGATACATGATGTGCTTCTGTTATGTGATATTTGTGTGCTTTTTCATGTCATATGCATCTATCAATTCTTTTTCTGATAATGTAGTTGAACCGTTTTTCCCTTAAACTTGGCAGATGTCCCTTATCTTGTTTCATTCCTTAATGACTGGGTGGATATTTTGGGAGGAGGCAGCTTGCTCAGGTATATCCCAATGCACATCAAACAATGCTATTTTGCAATTATCTGCAAAATACCTAGAAATGGATACCACTGGCTGTTTAAGACATTTTCTTATTCTTGGAACAAAGGTTTTTCTTGCCTTTTCCCTACATGTGCTTTTAGTTAGCTTTTGATAGGAAGGAAATCTAGTGTCACCATAGTTGTGAAATGGGTCCCAAATGCAAACTTTTTCATTCATATACTACACCATGCATCACTGATTCTTATAGTTTGTGAAATTGGGTTGTTCGGGTTTGGTATTGAAAGAACTTATCATATGAGGAAGATACTAGTAGCTTCATAGACCATTAATCTTTGTTGTAATCAATGAGTAAATATAGTTGTACATACTTGAAGAGGGTCGATCAACAAGAACATCTCCCTGCAAATTAGATGAATTGGATCTAGAAACCATGCAGGTTGGAGTAAGAGTGTAAGACTAGATGGATCTAGAAAAACGAATTTGTTAAACAAAATTGGCCAGCCCAAACTACAGATTGTTCAAACCAAAGGAATGATGGGTGGTTAATTGTAAAATTGGTTCTTTATGTTTTGGAAAGGGGTGTGTGTAAAATGATCAATGTCCAGAATAATCCGATGTTTAGTAGTCATTTTAAAATTACAAAAAATGGAAAAAAAAGAAAAGAAAAAAAAAAACTATGTTTCTGTCGTGGGTATTATTGCTCAAATTATTGGAGGTGATGGGTTTGAAATATCTGAGTTGGATGGTGCTTTCATAATACAACAAGGTTAGAGATAAAATCGCATCTTAGCAGACCAAAAAAGGAAAAATGGAATTGTGGGTGTTGTTTTCTGTCCATCAAATCAACCATGTTTGTAGAGAAAGCAACTCAATGGCAGACATGGTGTAAGGGTACAACGGTCTGGAATCGCACGTTGATGTTGTATGTCTGCCAAAGATCCATCTTTCTATTGTAATTGTTTACTTACTCAATATTTTCAATCATCTTGAAGACTGATACTGTGGAGTTAAGGTGAAGTAGGGAGGGTTAAGGGGCAGTAAGAAGGAATCTAGCAAAATAGTTTATATTCCAATATACTTTTGCCAAGTCAAAAAACAACTTTAGTTACATGCAACTAAAGTGGACCCTCATGATTTGCCCTGGGCTACATCAAAGAGGAAAGAAAGAGGAGTTGCTCAAGATGACTTTGAAAGCTCCATTTTTATGACTTCTTACCCTTTTCTTATGTTTTCTAATTGCAATCTTCTTGTAGGGAATTCTTGGACTGGTTCGGCTTTCTCCATCAAAGAACAAGGTTAATAAGATACTTCGTGATGTGACTGGCATATTGAAGCCATCAATGTATATTTCTCAAATTGCAGAACTTGTTTTGGCATTTATTTCATATTTGTTTGCCATGATATTAACTGACGTGATAACTTTGATCTTCCAAGTCCAGTCCATGATATCAGCTATTTTATATGCCTATGTATCTATAATTCTACATCAACTGGATACGATACTGATACTGGTATTGGATATTCCAGGGGTGTTTGTAGGATGGATGTTAGTGTATATCAGCTATTTTATATGCCTATGTATCTATAATTCTGCATCAACTGGATACGATATTGATACTGGTATTGGATATTCCAGGGGTGTTTGTAGGATGGATGTTAGTGTATCAACGGACATAAGGCACACTGTTTCATAAAGTTTGTTGTTTTCGTACTTTTCAACCCAAAATTTTAAATGAATGTAAATAGTAATACTTCAAATTTGTAAATGTTCCAGACGTAAAGATTGATTACTCTCATTATAAGCTGTAAAAACTGTGGCACTAGTTATATAATTTCAATGTTTAAACTCGCTCTATTAATTTCACAGGGAATATCATCCGGAAGCTGTAGTAGCTCGAAGGTTAGCAGAATCAGTCTCATACTGTCCTCACAAACTGTATGGATATTGGTTGTAAGCACCTGCTTACAAGGTACCAATCAAATTCCTGGGATCATCTAACGGGAAAAGATTTTAGAGCATGGTCGATTTTATGATGGAAGGCTTATATGTCCAATTGCTAGTTCATCAATAAAATAATCTCTCTTTTTTTTGTGGGTTGTTGGGTATCAGATTTATATGCCTCCAACAGATTAGCAGTGGTTTTTTATTTTTTTTATTTTTTTATTTTTTTTTCTGCAACATATAAATGGTCTCTCTGTATGCTAGTTTTTCTCATATATTTAATTTTTCTTCATTCATTGCAGATTTGTTGTCCTAGATATGGATAATCATAGCTAAACTAGTCCTATAGACTCCTAACCTGATAACTATCTTCTTATTTGGACTACAAGTATTTGGTCAATATTCTTATAGAAGTTGCACAATCCGGAAAAGCTCAAAACCTTCCATATAAAAATTCTTGTTTGACACATTTGATGTAAGAATCACTGGGGGTGCAATGCAAAGCTTATTGTTATTTGCGCCATTTCTCCTGATGACAGGTCACTTATGAAAACTGTGGACTTCATTTTCAATCCCTCTATGTAGAAAACTTTTTCTAAAGTTGCTGATTGTTGATGTTGGGTGTAGATGCAGAGATGAAACACTACGCGCTCTAAGATTTGGACAAAGGGCAAAACTTATTCTGAATAAGGCAGTAATAAATGAAATAGCAGAGGATGATGTGGATGATCTAAGTGACCAAATTCGCTAGTTGAAGGCATGCTTTCCCCCTCAAGGAAACTCAAGGAACTTTTAGATATTTACTTACATTATAGTGAGAACTGCTGCTATATCTATCAGGTTGTACTATGTTAGGAAAACCTTGAAGTTATTGTCTATCCATTATACTTCACTCATGCTGAGACCATGAAGAAGGGGGAAAATGCACCAATCAGGAAAATCATTTTATTAAGATGTGGATGCTAGCAATCAAATACTGTTTTTTTCTTTGTTTTTCCTTCTTTTAAAATCAGAACAAAGTTAAGCTGTTGGGTTCGTTCGGTTAGAGTTATTTGAGAAAAATATAAAATATGAAACTTACAAAAGATTCAGCAAGAACATTTGTCACCATGTGATTGGTCACCGCAACAAGCAACGGGGCCCTCTTGTATACTTAGGACCCAACACTAAATGCCAGTGTCAAACTCTTCTGCACTCCCCTTTAGTTGCAAGTGTACGAGTATTTAAAAGCACTTCCATAACTGGTGCACATCCTTCTTTTTATGTTATTACCAAAATTAGATGCATCAGTGATATCTAATTACCAGACAAGTTGGAATGGAAGCCCTATTTTGATCAGGTTACCAGGTCTGGTTCAGGTTGAGTTGATGGGTGGGCGAAATGGCATCCTCCAAATAGGCAGTACATGTTGATGACTGATGCATCTACAATAGGGCTACTATATTGTTGATGACTGTGGTCTACAATATTGTTGATGGGTGACCACGAAAAATTGCTTTGATTTTTGTGTACAACGAGTGACCCGTAAAATGGATGGTTAAGGAAAGTAACTAGAGTAGGGCCTGCCTGATGGAACCTAAAATGATAAGTATTTTTATAATATGCTCATCAATACAACTCATTTGCAGACCAGCTTTACACGTTTTTCCTATTATATAAGCCGAACCAAACCTAAAGTAAGAAGTCTAATTCTTGGCTACAGGAAGAGCTTATAAGGGTAAAGTTATTTATGTACAGGACACAGGTTAATATACATTAAAAGTATTTGATATTTGATGTATGTAAATTTTTTTTAACAAAATACTACTTTTACCGGTGGCCATATGACCTCGCTAAAAGCAGCATTTTCAAATGACACTGTTTGTAGCGGCAGCCGTATGATTGCAGCTACAAAAATATGGGTTTTTAGCGGCAGCCATCCTCATTTTTACCGGCGGCCACTGGCCCCCGCTAAAAGTTTTCTTCGTCATCCTCCTAACCACGAATTTCTTTTACAGGCGGTCAAGTGCGCCGCAAAAAAAATTAATAGTGCCGCCACTAAAACTTTTACCCACTCGACATATACCCTCGCTAAGCGGCGGCCATAGTGACCGCCGCTATAGGTTTTACCGGCGGCCAATACAACATTTACCGGCGGCCCCCGGCCCCCGCTAAAAGCAGTTTTTATTACTACAATTTTCTTGAGGATTCCAGCTGGACCACTACTTCATCTTGAAAGTTTAGGGTGCGCGAGATCTCTAGATTAGTCTACTCAATAAAACAGCCCAATAGTGTGCAAAAATAAACAGTAATGCAGCAGAAATAAAATCAAAAGCACACACCACAAGGACACCAAATTCTGCGTGGAACACCCTAACCGAGAGAAAAACCACTTATCGGAACTGGATCTGATCAAGCACTATGAATCTCGCAATTACAAAAAACTCAGATTTCCTCCCTAGATATCCCTTACCTAAGGACTGAAGTTACCTTGTGTTACTTCACGCTTCAACAACTTCACACCGCTGATTGTAACAGACTCAATTCAGCGATTGACTCCTCAAATTTTCTACGCAAGAAGATGATCTTTTACAATGGATGTAGAAGAAACTAGCTCTCTAGAGTACTTGGCAGCACGACTCTTCAAAAATCTCTAGAGAAAATTTCTCTCAATTAGATCACTAATTTAGAACTTGAGAGATGATGTGTGGTGTCTCTTTAGAATAGCCCTTGAGTCCTTTAAAGAGCCCTTGACGTGCTTAACGTTGCCTAACTTAATTAAAATTAAAACAAGCAGTTTGGACACAATTAGAATCAAGTTTCTAATTTTTATAGGACTCTCCAACATGTCCGCTCGAGCGGATCTTTCATCTACTCTAGCAGATGAGGTTTTGTTTCAGCATTGGCCATTCTAACACATGCCCGCTCGAGCGAATAAGCTGGTCGCTCGAGCGGACCCCATTCTGGTTGATCCGGAATTTCAGCACTCTTTTTCATCCAGCTTTCTTCTTCTAATTCTGGCAGACTTTCTTCTTCTGAGTCCTTGTAGTCTTCTATCTTTAAAGTCCTTTTTCTAAAATAAGATTACAACTCAAAAGACCTAGAGTTTTGTCCAACCCATGAATTTAGCCAACACTCAGAATCCTAACACATCTTCTTCATTTCTTTTTGTTGGGATAGCTTCAGGTGAGAGCTTCCTTTCATCTCTTTAATGGAGTCTTTTAAGCTCCTAAGAAGTTCAGAATTCACACATGCAAACCCATTTTCAAAATAGATCCTTTGTTTTCAAAATTTATGGTTTTGAGGCTCTTTTCTTGGGGTTTTTGTAGAACTCTTGGCTCAGCTCTTGGGTAGGATCTTGAAGAGGTTTTGGATTGGCATTTTGGGTCTAAGGTAAGTGATCCTTTTAGTTTGTATGAGCATGCAAGAATGATTGGTATATTTTGTTTGAAAAAATGCTTTGGTTATGTTTAGTAAGATTTCAATTTGTTGTTTGTCAATCATGCATTGTTTATTTTCCATTTCCTTACATGCATGTGATGCTAGCTACTCTCCAAAATCCTGAATTTCTATTTTGATTTGGAACTCTATGTCTTGTTTGGTGATTTGAGTTGTTTGGATGTAAAACTAGAGATGTGGAGATGAATGGTTTATTGTGATGAGAATTGGTAGGAAATGCTTGGAAATGATCCCTTGGAGAGCATATAGGCTCAGGGAATTGCAGGGTTCAGTACAGTAAAGAAAAGATAGGAGAAGAGATCTGAAAATTGCAAAAGAAGGAAGGTTTTCCTACACAGAATGAGTCCAGGCAGTAGCCTGTCCACTCGAGCACGCATGAGCCCACTCGAGCGAGCTAGGCCTCTGCCTGGCAAGGCGCTGGCCAGAAGCCTACCCGCTTAAGCAAGCTTAGGCTCGCTCAAGCGGACTGACCCAGTAGCCTGTCAGCTCGAGCCCGTTCAAGCAAGCCTCTGGGTCAGTCCGCTCGAGCGGACCTGTGTGCTGTCCCTGAGTTGATTATATGAAGAAAAAATGAGTTTATGGAAGGATTTCCGTGGGGATGAAAACCATAATATGTTAAGGGGCTTCTAGCTTGATATTGTGCACTTGAAACTTGAAATGTCTTCTAGCTTCGAGAGCACCAATTCGCTTTTTATTCTGACACTTGGGTTTCAAATACACAGGGGTCAAATGAAGGGCCTTAACATATACTTAATAAGATTGTTTCAAAATCTCAGTTTTGACACGATGTATATCGTTTTGCACATGTTTCGATTTGTAAATATCATCTTTGTTTTGAACTATTTCAAGAACTAATAAGGGGATCTGTAACGCCCCAATTTTGAATACCGAAGTTACCGCTAAGGTACCCGAATTTGGCACGCTACTTCCCAAAAAATCTGAAAACTTTCAAGATCGTAGTCCGCGGTGAGGTCAAATTTTTAAAACTTTTTGAACAATAATATGATCAATAGTTATATTGTGGAAGCATGAGTAAAGATAGCGGAAGCAATGAGTATCAAGTAAATGAGTCAAATATAACAGGGCAGAAGTCCAACAAATCTCAAAGTATAATAATAAAGAGTTTATACAAACTGTCTATCTACCCACTTACTACAAGAGACTCTCAAAAACCCAAAAAGATCTGCACTCATTCCCCTTGTGCAGGCGCTCCATCATCCCGCTCAACCACCTGGTTAGTCGGCCCCCACCCGTAGTCACCTACTATAGTGCCTCATAGTACGCGTCGTCCGCGGGGTCATAGTCGGGACCTAAGCACCAAAGATGGGTCAGATCCAAAAATCTGGCAAGGCACCACATGCAGATAACGCAGGATGTATGCAACAAAAGAGAATAGAGACGAGTATGTAATCATAAGAATAACAAGGTACCTGATCTAGGCAATTGAGCAATAATTAACAGTTTAGAATCAGAAATGTAAAGTAATCTCATCTAATCAGATAACAAATAGCACATTTACACAAGCTGGATATACCGTGGGATATTATGCCGCGGCCCTCCCATACTGTAAACAGCTGCGGTGGGGAAAGGGTAAGATAACCATGCAAGGGATAATAGCCTTGCTAATAACAATATACATAAATATAACACCGATCACACCCCTTTATCGCACCGATCACACCCTTTATCAAATCAGATCGGACCCGGTATCACACCGTCCGTCTAATCACAGCTCATCATGATAGCTCTAGTCATAACCAATATAACTCCTACCAGTGATGATCAGTCAACTGGCTGAGCTTAGATCAACTGAGTGAATGTTTAGTGCCGACCCAGGGAACAAGTACAGGTCTATGTCTATCTAGGCTTATCTTGCGTGAGCAAAGTCCTAACCAAGTCTCTAAAAGGTTAAAGTACGATATCATGGAACACAGTCCAAGTCCAACATTATTGGATCTACTCCGAGGCCCACAACCATGGCCTGAGGCAATACAAGTACAATGCCATGTTCATTCCACAAGTAATCATCCCATGCTCATACATAATGAGCCAACAATCCATTAAAGACTAACCTCTCCATTCTAGGGTTGCGCATACTCAATCTTAGGCCGTATGAGGGCCCGCCTAGCCACAGACACGGGTTATTCATCTCCAATTACATCCTTGGGTCACCACTAAGTAATCCTAGGTTCAGGTCCTCAAATTCTCATTAATTAACAAGTTTATAACAATGATAAAGATAGGAGAGAAAAATAATACATGAAATCATCCAAATCATGGAATCAAGTGCAATAGACAAAGGTCCAATCCTAAGTAATGATCCACTCTTAGTTCAGGGCCTCATCATGTAATTGGACCCCCAACTATAGTCTCCGATGTAAAAAAGATAATAAATCTGGTGCTCCTGAAGTTATGGACATCATTGGCTACATTTAAGGATCGAATCATTGACGATTCAAATCCCAAAAACTCATTTGGTGGACCCCACGAGTCAAGGCTGAGCCACGCCATTGATTCATGCTTGGTACACTTGATGGAAGCCTATTTGGATGGTCAATGGACCCCATAATTGATCAAACATCAAAGGAACTGAAATCTGAAATTCATGGTAGGGATGTCGACGGATGATGTCCGGGTACGCTGGATGTTGAACCCCAGGTCGACATCCTACAGTGTCCTCGGCCGACATCGTGGCCATGATGTCGACCGGGTCCACTGGGACCTAGAGCCAAACAGCTGGGGGGTTCCTCAGGTTTCGCTGTGTATCCGGTCCACATCATAGCCTTGATGTCGACCGGGTACACAGGGTTCCTGACCTGTCTGAGAAGTCTCAGGTCTCGGCTATCCCTGTAGAATCATGTGTATCCGGTCGACCGGGCACACTGAACTGTAAAATTTACAAAGAGCTAACTGGTACTTGATTTTCTCCCTTTTCAGTGTGCCCGGTCGACTGAGCTGGGGGCCGGTCGACCAGGTTCACGCACTGAGCTGAAATTCCAGATTTCTGGGATTTTTCTTCTTAACCCATTTTTCATCCAATTCATTCCCAATCTCTTCCATTCATCACACAAACATAAATAAACAACAAAGCAATTCTATAACCTCCAAACATCATCCAACCGGGCCATTGATCTTCCAAATAGGAGAACTCATCTATCAAATGGCCATCATCCATAAACAAAGCTCAAAATGAAAGATCTAAACATGCATATCTACCTAATAGAATTGAATTGCAGAATCAAGAGAAAAAAAGCATGTATCATGTGAAATTAGCATAGAGTACTTGCCTAAATTTGAAATTGCAAATAGAGTTGAAAAAGAGATGAGAATTCCAAGCTCCTAAGAGTGTTGATAGTATAATTGGAGTGATCTCTAGCTTCTTCTTATGCTGGAATTTGGAGAATTCGGGTTTCTTAGGGAGAGGTAGGGAAGATGAGAGTGAATTAAGGTTTTAGGCTACATTTGCAATAGTTAGGTTTATATAGATTAGGATTTATGACAATTACCAAAAGGGTAGTTTAGTTGTAAATGGGGGAAGAGATAGGGCCATGGGTAAATAGGTCTTTAGGTGGGAATTCTAGAAGGTTTCTAACTCATAATACCCTTCCTATGAATTCTAATATTAGCTAAGTCCTAATCTAATCAAAACCTACTAAATTTACAATAAGCACCTAATATATATAAAGAATTATAGAAAAGCTAAATTGTAGGACTTAGGAGTATTAACAACTATTCTATTAATTCCTATTAATTAGCATATTAAGATAGATAACATCATATTAATAATTATTTCAAAACAAATTGAGGGCCCACAAGGGGTGGGGCCTCACAGGATCAGTTCTTAAGCTTCATTTTGCTATAGCTTATGCTATTTCTGTTTAGTCTTACTTTGCCTTGTTTTGGTAAGTGATTTCTCCTATTTTCGATCCGTTTTGTATATGTATCGTTTTGTTTTGTGCATTCATGAATTCAAGTGAATACCACTGAGCTTGGACTGCCCCTTTAGTCTGATCTACTAGTTTGGGGGTCCTTAAACATATGGACTATCTGCAAATTAGTTGTGTATTTATATACACATTTTTGCTTTATTCTGGTTCAGCGGCCAATCCCGTCCACCTCGTGTGGCACAGGCTTTTGCTTTATTTTGTCTCGCTTTACTTTATCTTTGCTTACTCTTGTCACCATGTATCATAGAGAAATGATGAGCTCAATGTGGTTTTACTAATCATGATATTATATGTATTCATGCTAATTTTATTTCGTATACTGTTCATGGACTTTTGTTTTCCTGATAAGTATATTGTTCAAGCACTATTTTAAATTCAGTAAATGGTTTAAACATTGTTTCTATCAACTTTAAATGATTTATACTCATACCTAAATTGATCATCTGCCAAACCGTCGTGTTTGATCCTTTTGTTTTGGTGCTCATGTGTAAGCGCCGTTGCCTTTGAGCAGGAGCGACAGAAGGAGGCCGTTAAGCCACCCTCAGCCTGAGAGTGATAGCCCGATGACGTCGGCTAGACATCGGATTGGAGCTTGAGATGCGTTGCACTTGATAAGGGTTTCATCTTTTGTCTTTTGGGAATGTATTGCCATTTGTTGGCCTCTTATTGGGTTGTAAATTTAACTTTAACATACTTGTACTAATGTTGGAACTTGAACTGATTTGTGAAATGCCATGTTTACATTTCTCCCTCTGAGATTTATGTCTTCATGATTTTACTTCTGCATCTTGAAATTATTGTCTTGTTTAAACGTGATTTGCTACTCGCTTCCGCAACCATTGATCGTGTGAGTTTGTCCCGTGTTTTTGGGGATCCTCACCACAGGAACCTGTGGAAAAAGCGCGTCGTAGGTCCGGGTCTCAATCCGGGGTCGCGATAGGTGGGTTCCAAAATCATGAGACATTGAAGAGGAAAAAGTGACTTACCTTGTAGATGATCAAAGAAAAGAAGAGGGTGATGGACGGAGGGAAACCACCAACGGATTGCCATCAAAATAGAATATGCCGTGAAGAAGATAACGGGGAGTTGCTTGGCCAGATAGGATTTTGCACGTGAAGCCTCCAAGAAGTTGTCCTTCAACAAGCCAAGGAAAGAGAAGAAAATGAGAAGAAGAGAAATAGAGAGTTTTCTCCTTTTGTTGTGGCCGGTGGAATGGAGAGGTTTTAAATGAGAGAGGGTACTGGTAGGTGAGCATTAAATAGGTAGGTGGGCATTTAATGGGGTACGTGGGGTAGTTGGAATATTTTGCAAAGCTTAGGTTGCAAGTTTGCTGCCATTCTAGTTGAACTTGGGACGCGCTAACGAAGATCTTTGAGACCCCGGACAGATTTAGTCAAAGAAGAAGAATTGTAGGCCTAGGGAAGAGCTTTCCAATAAGACAAGAATCAAGATTTTCAGAGGTTGGTAGCAGAAGTTGTGATTTTCCAAACTGTGGTATACACCTCAAAAAGTGTGTTAAGGGTCAACTGGGCTTTCTAGACCTCGAACGAGTTTGGGCTGAACATGAAAATCTTTAGGCAGGTCAAGATATAATTTTTGAGCTCAAGAAAGACACGTTTCAAGGGCTCCAAGGGAGAGGTCAACTGTTTGGTCAAAATCTAACAATTTATGACGGAATTGGTCAATTAGAGGATTTCCATGCCTCAAATGGATTCAATCTGAAAACAAAAGTTCCTGGGCATGTCAAGATCAAAATTTTGGGCACAAAATGCAAATTTCATGAAATTCTCAAAATACCCTCGAATTACCCGAATTTCTAGCATAGGTATGGCAAGAGTCAAACTCTCTACGAAACCTTTCAAAACTCTCTGAAATTGACCCAAACCAAGTTCTAACCCTCAAAACACACGATTAACCGCTAATCCCACTTAGTAACCGTAACCACATAATTTAATTAGCTATAATCCCAGGGTTAAGAGGTCGGGTTCTTACACATCCTACAAAACTGGAATCTTTACGATCATAAGAATAAAATATTCCCAAATTAGTTGTTCCACGCAAATATTGTAGGATGTGTTTAATACAAATCCAGTTCCTTTGAGTTGGTGCGAAGCTATATCAAGCAAGTAGATTTAGAGAAAATGAAATATCCGGTCTAGTGCATTGTACCAAGTACATCAGGGCTCCAACAAGTATGGTACTTCGGGACCTAATATTTCTTCATTTCCTCGATGGGACGGTATGAATATTTCTTTATATCTAGAGACCGGACAACCATGGGGGGTGCTTAATGGATGTGCCTTGTTGATACTAAATCATTTAAAAACCTTTTCGGTATAATTAGATTGATGGACCAACATCCCACTAGAATTTCTCTTTGTAAGCCGAGACAGAATCTCGTTTTTCCAAGGTCTTTCATTTTAAATTTTTTCTTTAAATAATTAACAGTTTCTTCTAGTTCTTCTAGAGTCTCTATTAAATTAATATCATCCACATAAATTGTTACTATTGCAAGTCCTTTCAAGAATTTATTTATAAATAGACATGGGCAAATAGAATTATTTTCATAACCCATTTCATACAAGTATTCACTAAGAGATTGTACCACACTCTTCCGGATTGTTTCAGGCCGTACAATGATCGCCTTAATTGAATTGAGTATGTACTCTCTAGCTTTGCTTCAGGCAAAGGAAATCCTTTCGGGATCTTTATGTAAATTTCTGTGCCTAAGTCCCCATATAAGTAGGCAGTTACAACATCTGTGAGTCTCATTTATAGATTTTGAGAAACTGCTAAATTTATCATATATCTGAATGTTGTTGTATCCATAACAGGGGAGTATATTTCCTCATAATAGATCCCAGGTTTATGCAGGAAACCTTGTGCCACTAATCGTGCCTTATATCTGGTAATTTCATTCATTTCATTCATTTTTTTCTTACAAACACCCACTTGTAACCTACATGATTTTGGGGTTTGTACAATAGGTCTGAACACACCATGTTTATGGAGAGACTCTAACTCTACTTTAATGGCACTTTTCCATTTTGGTCAATCCTTTCTTTGTCGACATTCATTTATAGTACGTGGTTCTGTATCCCAGTCATCGTCATCATTTTCCTCTGATATCTGTATAGCTACCGTATATGTAAATGCGTCATCGATGACAATTTTATTTCTATTCCATCTCTTTCTTGAATAATTTTAAAGTATAGAGATCTCTTCATTGTCCCGTACCGGTGCCTCTTCAGGGGCTTCCAAAGTCTCATCAGGGACTTCCATTATTCTAGAGAGAATGAATTTTACGATAACCTCTTCAGGAGTGTTATGTACCTCTTCCGGAGGAACATCTTCAGGAGCGTTACATGCTTCTTCGAGAGGACATGATGATGATTGCTCATTTCTCCTTTTCTGCAGAGTTAAGTCCTTTCAACCTATAGGTCTGCCACGCTTCTAGCATATTGCAGATTCTTTTGCTATTGTATTTTGACTTGGTCCTACAGAGACATTAATCCTGGCAGGTGCATTCATAACTGACACATGTGACTTTCTCACCTTTGCTGCATCGTTAAATGCATCGGGTAATCTGTTTGCAATTTCTTATAAGTGCATAATTCTCCGTGCTTCATTTTCACATTGTGAAGTTCGTGGATCCAGATAAGACAGAGTGGAAGTATTCTATGTTAATTCTTTTCTTTCTTCAGGAACAATACGTTCTTCAGGAACAATACGTTCTTCAGGAACTATCTTATCTCCCCCTAACGGCGGGAATATTGTCTCATCGAATTGACAATCGGGAAAATGAGCAGTGAAGATATCTCCTGTCATTGGTTATAGTAATCGAATAATTGAGGGAGGGTCGTAACCTACATAGATTTTCAATCTACATTGTGGTCCCATCTTAGTACGCTCAGGATGTGGTATTGGGACTGGAACTACACAACCAAACTTGCGCAAGTGAGAAATATTGGGTTGATGTCCTGATATAAGTTGTGCCAGAAAATATTGATGATAGGTCGTGGGTTGAAGTCTAATTAACATTAATGCATGCAACACAGTATGTCCTCAAGCACTAACTAGTAATTTGGACTGCTTCAGCAGATTCCTAAGAATGGGTTGGATGCACTTAATTATAGATTCAGCTAAGCCATTCTGGTTGTGGACATGGGGGACAGGGTGTTCGATTACAATTCCTAGAGATAAACAAAAATCATCAAAAATCTGTGATGTAAATTCGCCTGCATTATCAAGTCTTATAGACTTAATGGGATAATCAGGGAAGTGCACCCTAAGTTTGATTACTTGAGTTAATAGACGGGCAAAGGCTACGTTCCTAGTTGAAAATAGGCAAACATCCGACCAATGGGTGGAGGCATAAATCAAAACCATAAAATGCCTAAAAGGCCCACTAGGGGGTTTATGGGTCCACAAATGTCACTTTGTATTGTTTGCAGAAAAGAGGGGGATTCGTATGCAACCTTAGCAAAAGAAGGTCGGGTGATCAATTTTCCTTGTGAACACGAACTCCATAAGTACCCACTAGATATGGTTAATTGATGGTTTTCAAAGGAATGTCCAAGGGAGTTATCTACGATTCTTCTTAACATAGTAGCCCCAGGGTGACCTAATCTATCATGCCAAAGCCTTTAAGTCTTAGGATCACTAAGCTTCAGGCTTGACTTTGTTGTTTTGCTCATAACCAAATGTGATTCGACATTAGAGATTGTCGTGTAATATAACCCTGAGGAGAGTGCACTTAGTTTTCCTAGAATTAGTTTGCTTCTGGCTTCCAATACTAGTAACGATGCATAAGAATTCCTTATTACCTTCACTTACAGTCTCAATGTGGTACCCATTTATTCTGATGTCCTTGAAACGAATCAAGTTTCTTCGGGAACTTCTTGAGAACAATGCATCTTTAATGAATAGATGGGTACCATTACGTAACATCATATGGGCTCTTCCGAAGCCTTCAATTATTTGCATAGGTCTAGCATGGTAGATACCTTTTGTGGGATGAATATCAATTCTAAAAAAAAAATTTGATTCTTCAGTATGGTGTGTGTTGTGGCACTATCTACCAAACATAGATTACTCTTAGTTCCATGATCCATACCTTAAACATAATAATAAACCAATATAACTATGCAATCACATGATAAAACTGAAATAATTGAACCATTCGCCATTGTAGGTGGTAAAAATATCACCCACTCGATTAGGAAGTAGATCTTGTTGTTCAGGGAAGACCGAACGCCGAGGACTTGAAAGGGAAGGAAAATAACTTGGGTCAGAGGCCCTGGCTCCCGTCAGCCGTAGGCACACCGATGCCTGAGTTAGTTCTGGAAACTAAGTAGGAGGAGAATGGACCAGAGAATGAGAGTTAGAGCAAGGGTTTTCGTGCTGTGTGTTAGCATACCTCCATGGGGCTGATCCCATGTGTATTTGTAGATGATTCCTCATTCATTCTCTTTGTGAGTGGGGGTAGGTGGGGTAAGGTCCCATCGAGCCTTACCCTGACATTCGGCGGTAGGTGAAAAGGGCACATCCCATCAGAAACTTCCATGCTTTTGGACAGTTGACGTGAAGGGATGATAAAGCCAACTTCTTATCGTCATAAATGAGCCACCCTATCTGTCAGAGCACGCCCGTACTTCTCATAGGAGTATGATGGCCCACTCCCTGCCTTCAATACTTTTATTGAGACCGGAAGCGGTCCCGCTGAGCTAGTACTTTACTGAGCTGGCACTCACGCCGAGTTGCAGAGCTAATACTTGTTGAACTGGCACTCTCGGTAGAGTTGCCGAGCTGCCGAGCTGACACTCCTTACCGAGCTGCCGAGCTGCTGGGTTGTGTCTACCGAGATCCAGGTTATTGTCGTGGTTCTCCCTAATCTCGGCATTACAGTATTCTATCCACACAATTGCCCCCTAGCTTTTGGCCCCTGGGTGTTCTCCAACTCGCGGAGGTCAGAAGCTAAGTGATACTGCCTAGTTGGTACTGCTACCAAGCTCGAAGATGTTTGCCGAAATGTGGGAAAGGATTACCAGGATGATGGATTCTTGGTTCGAAGAGGGGTTCCCTCCTTATCCTGATGATGGTCGCTGACGTCCAGTCCTTATCAAGACGTCTCTTCACCTGCCCGAGGCATTTAATAGTTCTCAGGAAGTGAGCTGTTGGTGCTACGCGTCGCCTCTTTAGCTGTCGCGCAATCATTTCGAAGGGACGTTAGGGTTGCTCGAGGTTATGCCTCATAAAGGCGACCCTCGAAAGTCGAAATGGGGCCTCTTAAACCATTATAAATTAGGGCGTCTCCTTCGCCCTGACCTTATTCTTCTTCTACGCCTTATCGAAGTTTTCTTTTTCTTACTGTTGAGGAGCTCCTTGCTACCTATAAGTCGCCATCACCTTCCTCTGCACATCTTCTTTCCCAGGGTTTTTTTTGTTTCTCTGTTTTCCGCTTTCTCTTCTCTTTTCTGGGTAACCATGGGAGCCTTTAGATATATGCTGGAAGACCCTCATGTCATAGCTGTCTTTAGGACCCAGTATAATAATCCAGCCAACGTGGAGGTTAGGCTGGATAACCCCACCGATAGCTACGTCTCCCACAACGGTTGGATGCCGTTCTGGCTTGTGACTGTTGTGGAAGCGGGGGTCCGGTTCCCCCTTCATCCGCTCCTCAGGGACTGTCTCTGGGAGTGGCATCTTTGCCCCTGCCAACTGTTGCCAAATGGCTTTAAAATCATTATGGGGGTAATTCAATTAAATAGGATCTTAGGGATCAACCTCGATGTCTCGGACATCGAGGATGTATATGATCTATGTAAATCCGCGGACGACAACTCCTATTATCTCAGGTTAAGGACCGGCCGGGTTGGCTTCGTCACCGCACTGGAAGACTCCTACCGGTATGCAGGAGATGATCGAGTTTTTGTAAGAGGAGAATGGGAGTTCAGCGAATCGGAGACAAGCAGATCGATCCAGATCCCTCGTAAAATGGGGACCCCTCCAAGTAAAGGCCGAAATCTTTTCGGTTTTCGGTTTTCCTTCCCCTTCTATCTTTATACTCGCCAGACTAACATCTCTTTTTGTTATGCAAATTTTTGCCAGAGAAGGCAATTAGCCTGGAGAAACAGCTGGAAGATAAACACTGCTTGGCACGAGCTGGTGAGAAACTACTGTGGCCACAATACCTGAGCTGCATGGTCGCTGCTGGGGTACACGTCGTACTACTGTTCCTTCAATACTCAGAGGCGGGTGACCGGGATAGATTCCCTGCTGTCTGGGGAAGGCACCAGCGCGGAGCAAGTGACAGTTGCAATTCCCGCCGGGTGCCAGGTCGAATCTGGTGACCGGGCTTTGGCATCACATTCGGACTCGGAACCTGCCGAGACTGCCGCAGTCGAGGCCGAGACCTCTTCGCAGCGGAGGAGAGTTGTAGCATCTTCCAGCTCGAAGGAAGGAGGAGAGAGGATGTTGCGCTGACGTCGCCAACGTTTCGTGGCGGAGAACCTGTCAGCCCTAGCTTTTGGGGACGTCAAGGACAAGGCCCAAGGTGCCCCCCTACCTGCTGGCGATGCTTTGGCTTCGCCACATCCTGCTGCTGCTGCTGCCATTGAGGCCACCCCTGTCGCCGCCGCTGCTGCCGGGATCCCCCCTACTCCGCTGTCTCCGGCGGCCATCATCATTGACGATTCACCTCATGGATTTTCCCCAAGGGCAGGAGGTCGGGAATGCTTTTCTGAGATCGCGGAAGGACGGCCAGGGAAGAGGCCTAGGGCCGAGGTCCCGCCCGGTCCTTCATCGCCACCGCCCACTAAGGAAGCGCCCTCGTCCCCTCCGTTGGTCACATGGAGACCGGACATCGAGGATGCACTGGGGAGGCCGCTGGCTGTGTCGGACCGTGAGGGCACAAACCCCAATGTGGTCGCCGCGCTGGGGCGAGCATGCTCCATCCCATTGGACATGGAAAAGTGGGAGACGATGGACTACGCGTCGCTGATGGTCTCGACAATGCGGTCAGCGGTCGCGGTAAATATCTGGCACAAATATCTTAAGTATTTGATTTTGGCATCTATTTTCTGACGCCTGTTTTTCTTCTGCAGGTGATCCAAAAATGCCAGGTCGGCCTGGCGAGGTCGGAGAGAGTGGGGGCCCGGGCAACAGAGTGGGTAGCTGAAAAGGAGAAGCTGCAGAAATCCTTGGAAGCCAATGATGGGCTGCTGAAGGAGGCGGTGAGCAAGAACGCCGGTCTTGTCGTCGACCTGGAGAAGGCTCAAGCCGAAGTGGGGCAGTTGAGGGAGGAAGCGAAAGAGGGGGCGATCTAGAGCGCCACTCTCTCCGCTGACCTTGACAAGGCGCTGGCCACAATGGAGGAGTTGGAGACGGACGCGCACATGCTGAGAAGGGCAAATAATGACCTTGCTACTGATGCGAGGTTGGCAAGGACCCAGTTGGAAGATGCCTTGAGGGATAAGGCGGCCGAGCTCGAATATGCTCTGGCGAAGTAGAAAGCCGAGCTCGAAGAGAAGTACAGGGCCGAGTTCGATGCTGCCATGGAGTAGGAGGCGCAGAGATTGGTTGCGGACTACAGAGCGCAATTGCCAAGGATCCGGGATTGAGCCTGGGAGCTTGGATAAAAGGCAGCCTTGAGGAAGGTTAGGGTTCCTGGGGATAACCCTGTTTTTAGGAACCCCCCAAGTTTCCCAGTTCGAACTCTGACATCCTTTCCATCATTGACTCGCCTTTTGCCCCTGGCCCATCTTCTCAAGCTCCTCCAGCGGTGAGCGCTGCGCCCGAAGTCGCCTCTGAAGCTCCACCAACGGCGAGCGCGGCGCCCGAAGCCGCCTCTGAAGTTACACTAGCGGCGAGCCCTATACCTGAAGCTTGCCTGGTCAGCTCCGAAACCACTCCGGCCGGTCCTGAAGTAGGCGCGGCCGAATCTGAAGTTCCTCCAGAGATCGACTCCAACGTTGATGCTACAGCCCTCTGAATTTTCTGTCTTTGTATTTTCTCCATTGTATTTTGTTTCCTGTTTTTCGATGTATCAAAAGTCTTTATCAATGGAACAATCTTTTTTCTCGTACCCTGGCTGGAAATCCTTTCTTCACTGCTAGTACGATAGTCTGATGGAATGGCTGTATGAGGTGTCTATTTTTCGCCAAGTAGTTGGTCTCGGTGACCGAAACCCTTGTAAGCCTAAAATTAGAATTCAGCCAAGTAAACGAGCTCGGTTCATCAACCGAAATCCCAGTAACTTGCGTCTTTAGCTGCTGAACGAAAGGACTAAGCCGGATCTTTGACCTGACGTTAAGGAATCTACCTCGGTTCTCCAACCCAAGGTTTCTGAGCGCCGAAGTCAATGCCTTCGAACATTTTTGGCTTTTTTAGTGGTAATGTACCTGGTTCTATAGTGTAACCAAGTGTATCTCCGAAAGTTGGCTTTGCTGCCGCATTGTAGCTGGTGCTGTCACCAAGCTAAGGATGGCTGGTACTCTTACCGAGCCCTGGGAAGCTGGCACTTCTGCCCAGCTGTAGCTGGTGCTGTCACCGAGCTAAGGACGGCTGAAACTGTTACCGAGCCGGGGCTAGTGCTGTCACCGAGCCCTAGGAAGCTGGCACTTCTGCCCAGCTATAGCTGGTGCTGTCACCTAGCTAAGGACGGCTGGTACTGTTACCGAGCTAGGGCCGGTGCTGTCACCGAGCCCTAGGAAGTTGGCACTCCTGCCCAGCTATAGCTGGTGCTGTCACCGAGCTAAGGACGGCTGGTACTGTTACCGAGCCGGGGCTGGTGCTGTCACCGAGCCCTAGGAAGCTGGCACTGCTACCGAGCTATATAACTTGAAGCATTTTGAGAGAGAGATCCGTTTTAAAAGAATGCCTTTTCATTGATGTTTGAATCTTTGAATACATTTTTTAGAAGTAATACTTTTTGAGGTGCATCGCATTTCATGGCCGTGGCAACTCTTTACCCTCCATGTCCTCAAGTCTGTATGCGGATCGCCCAGCAGCTGAAAGCACTTTGAATGGTCCATGCCAGTTAGGTGCCAGCTTGCCCTCATTTGGATTTCTGTCTCCGGGGAGTATTTTCTTCAGGACTAATTCTCGTACCGCGAACCTTCTTTCCTTGATCTTCTGATTGTAGCCTCTGGCCAGCTGTTGGTGATAGGCAGCTAGTTGGATAGCTGCTGCTTCTCTTCGTTCTTTAGCGAGGTCCGGTTCTCGAGCCAGGTTCAGATCATTCATCCATTGGTCGCAGAGTTCCGATCTCAAGGTCGAGAGGCTAACCTCAAGAGGAATGACTGCTTCCATGCCGTAGGCAAGGGAGAATGGTGTAGCCGAGGTGGAGCGCCTTGGAGTCGTCCTGTATGCCCATAGATTACTTGAAAGCTCTTCTGCCCACCTTCTCTTAGCTCGGTCGAGTCTCTTATTGAGTCCGTCGATGATCACTTTGTTTGAGATCTCAGCCTGGTCGTTGCTCTGCGGGTACGCTGGGTGGAGTAGACATTTCGGATGCCATGCTCCTGGCAGAAGTTCTTGAAGAAGTTGGAATCAAACTGTGTCCCGTTATCCGAGATGAGAGTTCATGGGATCCCAAATCTTGTAATGATGTTCTTCTACACAAAGTTCTTCGTGTCCTGCTCGGTGATGGAGGACAGAGGCTCTGCTTCGATCCACTCGGTGAAGTAATCGATGACTACTATCAGCCACCTCTTGTTCCCTGGAGTTCGGTGGAGCGGTCCTACGATGTCTAAGCCCCATTGAGCGAAGGGCCAGGGACTGGAGACCGGGCTCAGGTCCTGCACTGGCTGGTGGAGAGAGTGTGAGAACTTCTGGCATTTTTCACATCTTCTGGCGTAGAGCTGGGTGTCCTTCTTCATGTAGGGCCGCCAGTAACCTTGGCTGATAGCTCGATAAGCCAGCAACCGACCTTCAATGTGACTGCCACAGATCCCCTCATGAATTTCATAGAGGAAGTCTTTGACCTTGCTTGGATGAACGCACTGGAGGTAGGGCCCGATGTATGACTTCCTATAGAGTCTGCCATCTGGGGAGAGCTAGAACCGGGTTGCTTTCAGCCTTATCTTATGAGCTTCTGTTTTGTCTTCGGGCAGCTGGTCTTCTTTCAGATAGGCAATGATATGGTCCATCCAGCTCGAACCGAGATCGACACACATGAGCTGCCAAGGTCGCTGGAGTTCAATGCTAGGCTCTCGTAGAGTTTCCACTTCGACAGTTTTTTTATTACCGGCCTCGACAGCTGAGGCGAGGCTGGCAAGGGCATCAGCATGAGAGTTGGACTCTCTGCTGATTTGCTGGACTTCGGCTCTTTCAAATTCTGAGAGGAGTCCCTTCGCATGAGCTAGATAGGCCACCATCCTGTCATCTCGGGTTTGGTAGTCTCCGCTGAGCTGGCTCATCACCAGCTGACAATCGCTAAAGACCATTACATGTCGAGCTTCTAGGATTTTGGCACTGTTCAGTCCGGCGACGAGCGGTTCATACTCAGCCTCATTATTGGATGCTTTGAAGCCGAACGTCAGGGCTTGCTCGATGACAAGGCCCTCAGGAGATTAGAGGACTATGCCAGCGCCAGCCTTTTTGGATGTTGAGGACCCATCGACAAAGACATTCCAGGCTGAGTCAAGGAACTTCTTCCAAGACTGCTCTTGTTCCGTCTCGGCGACTGCCCCCATATCCTTATTGCCCCCCAGTTCGGTGTCGAGCAGGGTCGGTGCCGAACTCGGAGAGGTGAATTCTATGATGAAATCTGCCAAAACTTGGGCTTTGATGACCGTTCTGGGCTGATATTTGAT
This sequence comes from Persea americana, assembly GCA_029852735.1. Lineage (NCBI taxonomy): Eukaryota > Viridiplantae > Streptophyta > Magnoliopsida > Laurales > Lauraceae > Persea > Persea americana. The sequence goes on along the minus strand of CM056813.1, from coordinate 18,251,879 downwards.
ATCATACTACCCCAGTTCGACAGCTCATTTGGAGGTTCTGCCGGAGAAATCTGCCTTCCGGAATAGAGACTTGAGTGGATGTTCTGTAACAACTACGATTGTGAAGGTTTGGAAGTAGTGGGAGAGTTTCTGCGAGGCGCTGAAGAGCGCCAGGGCAAGTTTTTCTAGCTGCAAGTACCGAGTTCGGCGTTGAGCAGGATTTTGCTTGTGTAATAGATGGGCCTCTGTTGGTCGTTTTCCTCTCTGATGAGTACCGAGCTAACTGCGTGGTCCGAGACCGCCAGGTACAAGTATAACACTTCGCCATGGGTTGGAGTAGACAACAGCGGTGGTGAAGAGAGATAGTGCTTGAGCTGCTGCAGGGCTTGATCGCAGTTCGGTGTCCATTAGAACTTGGAGCTTTTCCGCAGGAGCTAAAAGAACGGTCTGCATTTGTCGGAAGCTCGGCTGATGAAGCGGTTGAGCGCGGCAGCCATGCCAATCAACCTCTGAACTTGTTTTGCCGAGGTCGGACTCTGCACCTTCTGGATTGTCGTGATCTGATCTGGGTTAGCTTTAATCCCTCCCCTTGTGACTAGGCTTCCCAAGAACTTGCCAGTGCCGACACCGAATGCGCATTTAGATGCGTTCAGCTTCAGTTGGAACTGTCGAAGGATATCAAAGATTTGACTGAGGTCGGCCAAGTGATCCTGTGACCGTTTAGACTTGACAACCATGTCGTCGATATAAACTTCCACCGTCTTGTCGAGCTGCGCTTGGAACATCTTGGTAATTAGGCGCTGGTATGTCGCTCCTGCGTTCTTCAACCCAAAGGGCATGACTTTATAACAATAGATGCCCCGGGGTGTGATGAAGGCTGTCTTCTCCTGATCCGGCTCGAACAGTGGGATCTGATGGTAACCTCGGTAGGCATCGAGGAAACTCATGCGGTCATGTCCTGCAGTGGCATCAATGAGCCGGTCGATCTTCGGAAGGGGGAATCTGTCCTTCGGGCAGGCTTTATTGAGGTTCGTGAAGTCCACGTAAACCCTCCATTTCCCAGTCTTCTTCTTGACCACTGTTGTGTTGGCCAGCCACTCCGGATAATAGACCTCCTTGATTGCTTCTGCCTCAAGCAGCTTCTGGACCTCTTCAATCACGGCCTCGGTTTGTGGGACCCCAGTTCTCTGTGCTTTCTGGATCACCGGTTTGTACTTAGGGTCTACGTTCAGCTTGTGGCACATGACTTTGGGGTCGATGCCGGGCATCTCATACAGAGTCCATGCAAAGACCTCTTTATTCTTCATCAGGAGGTCGAGCAGCTCGGTCTTCTCGGGCTCGGGGAGCTGGCTTCCCAGCAGAAAAAATCTGTCGGGGTCGGCAGGATCGAGCCTGACCTCGGTGAGATCTTCTGTGCTCTTCTGCGTTGGAGCCCGGCCAACATCCCCGAGCTCTGTTTCTCTTTCCTGCTTGACCATATGGACTTGCGAGGATTCGGCTTCACCAGGCAGCACGGCCATCAAGTACTGCTTGGCCATGTGCTGGTCGCCTCTAACTATGACCACTTCTGTCCGGCCGAACTAGTTTTCCAGAGGAAACTTCAGCTTCTGATGGCGGGTGGTGGGTACGGCCTCCATACTGTACAGCCACATCCTCCCCATTATGACATTGTCTGGAGAGGGAACGTCGACTACCAGGAAGTCGACCTGCTTGGAGGCGCCTCCTACTTGGACTCTGAGAGAAATTTTGCCCTTGGGGCACACGGGCTTTGAGCTGAAGCCTACGAGAGGAGTGCGGGTTGCTTGGAGATCTTCATCCCTGAGTTTCAGCTTCTTGAAGCAGTCGTAGTACAGGATCTCTGACGAACTGCCGGGGTCTACCAGGACTCTCTGGACCAAGAAGTTTTGCAGTTTCAAGGTGAGTACTAAAGGGTCGTTGTGGGGGAGTTCGACACCTTTTAGGTCCCTATCTGAGAACCAGATCTTGGGTCCCTCTGTCCTGGCTCTCTTTGCAGTAGGCTCCGGTGCGGAGGTCAGCACCTGCTTCTGGTGGGAGGCCCTCCTTGCCTCAGCAGGGGCCTGAGAGCTCCCCTTGGGCGGAGGGGCAAGGTGAATGACATTGATGATGCCCTCTGGTTCGTTATCCCGTCCATCATCTTGGTGGCAAGGTCGGCTGTTATCCCTGCCTTCCTCCTTGACATGGTCCCGCAGGTGCCCGTCCTTTACAAGGCTCTCGAGGTGGGCCTTGAAGGTTTTGCAGTCCTCGGTTCTGTGCCCATTTTGCTTATGGTATGCACAGAACTTGCTCTAGTCCCGGGAGGACGGGTCACCTCTCATCGGCTGCGGCCACTTGAAGAAGGGCTGCGTCTTGATCTTGCTGAGGAGCTTGTAGATCGGCTCCTTGAAGACCGTGTTCACAGCTTTGTAGGCGGCAACTTCGCGTCTGAACTTCTTGCCTCCCCTCGAGGCTGCTGCCGAGGTAGACGGGGCCCTGTGACGATCTGAGGATGGGGCCATGCGCTGGTCTAGTGTCGAGGCCCTGTGCCGGTCTAGGGACGGGGCTTTGCGCCAGTCCTCCCTCCTGGAGGACCTCTTGTCTTTCTTGGATGGCCAATCCCCCTGGTTGAGGCCGAAGTTCTCCCGACCCCGCGTTTCGTCTTCTTCTGCCCTGATGAACCGAGTCGCCCGGGCCATTAGCTCTTTCATTGTGGCCACGGGGAACATGACCAGGTGCGCCCACAACTCGATGCCCGGCCGCAGAGCTTGCTGGATGGACTTTACAGCCACTTCATCAGAAGCGCCTTCATCTGGCTATAGATAGTCCAGAATCGCCTGGCGAACTAGGTGACGTTCTCGTCCTCTCACATTCTAAGGGCCATATGGTCGGCATCTGTCTTCGGGATGACTCGATGGGCCTGGACTTTTCCAGGAAGGAGTTCCGGAGCTGCCGCCAGCTGGAGATGGAGCCCTTGGGGAGCGAGCAAAACAACCTCAGGGGGAGATCTCCTAAACTGGAGGAAAAGACTCGACAGTTCAGGAAGTCCTCATCACCCCACACTGACATCCTCTGGATGAAGTGTCGGAGGTACGCTGCTGGGTCCGAGGTTCCATCGTACAGGATGAACCTCAGGATGCTGAACTTTTCTGGGAGGGAGAATCTTCTGATATCCTTGGAGAAAGGAGACGCGTCTACTTCGTCAGCCTCGAAGGTGCTGTACCGGTCTCGGGCGATTCCAACGGTCTCCATATTCTGCTGGATGGTCTGCTTGATATGCTGGTCAAGCCACTGCTTCAGGTCGTCGTCGTCCTCCGGTCTCTAACGCTGCTTCTTGGGGCCTCCGTGTATATGGCTGCTGCTGGAGTCTTCTACGTCGTGGAACCGATCACTCCTCTTGTTATTGAGGACGTGTCTTAGGTCCCGCTCGTGTGATGGAGGAGCCTGGTCATGCTTGGGTGGCGGACCCGAAGCATGGCTGCGTCTGGGAGGCGGACTCGGAGCCCTCCTCCTCTCCCGGAGCTGCTGCTTAAGTTATCGGATGAGCTCTTCCTGCTCCTGGATAACGAGATTCTGGGCCCTGACATCGTCCAGGAGAGGGTCTTCGTAGTCGTCGGGGTTTGCTTGATGATGGGACTAAGATATGGCCCGTGCTGACTTCTCACCTAGCTTGGTGACAGATTTTTCACCTCGCTTGATATGCTCTTGGCTCTGGCGGAGCTATTCCAGTGGTGGAACATCTCGATGAGAAGGCATCGCCACCCCTCCCGACAATGAGCCTGTCTGGACTGCGGGAGACCTTCCTCCAGACCTCCTCTATCGAGGGGGTGGAGGTGGTGGATCCTACACTAGTATAGGCTGCATGGATGGGCCTTTGCCCTTGGATGGTCCTTCACCATTTCTGGTCTTTGGAGGCATGGTGTTAGTAAACTTTGTTCAGTCGCTTCCCACAGACGGCGACAAACTGTAAGTGGTAAAAATATCACCTACTCGATTTGGAAGTAGATTTTGTTGTTCACTGAACGCCGAGGACCTAAAAGGGAAGGAAAATAGCTTGGGCCAGAGGCCCTGACTGCCGTCAGCCGTAGGCGCTCCGATGCCTGAGTTAGTTCTGGAAACTAAGCAGAAGGAGAATGGACCAGAGAATGAGAGTTAGAGCAAGGGTTTTCGTGCTGTGTGTTAGCATACCTCCATGGGGCCTAAAAGGGACCTAAAAGGGAAAGAAAATAGCTTGGGTCAGAGGCCCTGGCTGCCATCAGCCGTAGGCGCTCCGATGCCTGAGTTAGTTCTGGAAACTAAGCAAAAGGAGAATGGACCAGAGAATGAGAGTTAGAGCAAGGGTTTTCGTGTTGTGTGTTAGCATACCTCCATGGGCTGATCCCATGTGCATTTGTAGATGATTCCTCGTTCATTCTCTTTGTGAGTGGGGGTAGGTGGGGTAAGGTCCCATCGGGCCTTACCCTGACATTCGGCGGTAGGTGAAAAGGGCACATCCCATCAGAAACTTCCATGCTTTTGGACGGTTGACGTGAAGGGATGATAAAGCCAACTTCTTATCGCCATAAATGAGCCACCCTATCTGTCAGAGCACGCTCGTACTTCTCATAGGAGTGCGATGGCCCACTCCTTGCCTTCAGTACTTTTATTGAGACCGGGAGCGGTCCCGCTGAGCTAGTACTTTATTGAGCTGGCACGCACGCCGAGCTGCCGAGCTGATACTCGTTGAGCTAGCACTCCCGGTAGAGCTGCCGAGCTGTCGAGTTGACACCCCTTGAGCTGACACTCCTTACCGAGCTGCCGAGCTGCTGGGCTATGTCTACCAAGATTAAGGTTATTACCGTGGTTCTCCCTAATCTCGGCATTACGGTATTCTCTCCATACAGCCATAAATTAGGACATTAATGAAAATAAAGTTCCCCATCATAAAGGAAAAGTCTAAGAATGTGCATCTTAAAGGAACTAATAAAAAAAAATTAAGTTTGTGAAGTTCAAAGAATTATTGGTCTTCTAGACCATGCCAGGGGGTGCTCCCAATTGAGTTTTAAATACATCATTACTCAGAGGTTGGCTGTCCTTATCTTCAAAGAAGTTTCGAGTCTCCAAGTTTGTAATGTCAATTGGAAGCCCCTCTGGTGTCATTGTATTCCAATGTTAGCCTTCTATATCATTTGTCTCTACTAAATGAATAGAGACCTTGTATGCTTTGTATTGTTCTACCACTTCCTTTGGTGCACGGCAAGTACGTGACCAATGCCCACTTTTTCCACATCTATGGCACGTGTCATCAGGACGGTGGGTAGGATTAGCCGATGGATACTGATTCTAATTGTTCTTTTGTTGAGAAGTAGACAAATTCTGGTGATTTAAAAAAAAAAATAATTTTGGTAGGGGGGGAGGGGTCTTTAAAACCTCCTCCCCTGGAGGAGTTATTCCTTTCATCTCTACTGGAGGATTTATGTCTCCTACTCTCCCCTCCTCTGCCTCTATTTGAGCAAAAATCGGCATTTACTTCAGGAACTGCCGAAGATCTAGTTGGTCTGGAGTTATGGTTTTTCATCAACACTATGCAATTCTGTTCAGTGACTAGGAGAATAGATAAGGTATAAATATTTGGAGAAATGTCACTCTCGATAGTGCTACTGCAGGAGTACATTCGATGCATGAAAAGTGGATAATGTTTTCTCGAACATTTGCTCTTCCGTAACCTTTTCACTACATAATCTTTGAAGGAAAACAATATTGAAGAGAGCAGAGTTATATTCAGATACTGTTTTATAATCCTATAACATCAGGTTTAACCATTCATTTTGAGCAGCTGGTAGTATAACCATGTTCTAGTGATCATACCTATTCTTCGGGGATTTTCAGAGGCCTGCTGCGTCTTCCTCGGTTAGATATTCATTTTTGAGGTTGTCATGTATATAATGGAGCAAGAAGTTGAGGGCTAATGCCTTTTCCTCCGGGGACATTGTTTACTTTCCTTTATGGTCTCTCCAAGTTTCTTGGATTGCAAGTGGATTTTAGCATCTAGTTGCTAGGATAAGTAATTGTCCCCATTTATATTAAGTGCTTTAAAGTCAAGTTTGCCTAATTTGACATCATGCAGGAACTGTAATAAGATATATATATATATATATATATGTAATTCACCTTATGCAAATAATTAATAAAGTAAAAAGGAAAAAAAAGGAAAAAGAAAAAAAAATAAAACCTTAACATCGGAAGTAAATTAAGGAATGAATTAATCATGACAAATAAGTTGGCCAATGAAAAGTTAAAGCATCAGGTTCTCAACTTTGATAATCATAATTGTTGGTTCTTTCAAGACTTCATGCTTTATTTATAACTTCAAGTTCATAATACATGAAATTGGAATTGTAGCTTCTGTTAAATCTTCAGGTTTTAAGTAGAACTTTTGGTTCTAACAATTAATTAGAACTTCTGGATCTATCAAACCTTCAGGTTTAATTTCATGGCCTTATAATTTATTTGGATTTGAAAAAAAAACAAAAAAACTCCAGGTTTTGATTAATGGATATGAGTCTACAGGTTCATATCAGTATTCCAACTTCTAGGACTGCTGGTCCGTAGATCGGTGGACTTCGGGTTCAAATTTAGAACTTTTGATTCTATTTTGTGATCCATTCATAGTATTGACAAATTTAAATTAAAAAAATAAATCATGTAAGAGGATGAATAGTAACCAAACACCATGATTACTATAAATAAGTGTCATAAGTTAATTTCATGCATTCTAATAGATTGATTTAACTATGGTTTAGATAGCACTTGCCGTGACTGTAGTCTAGAAAAAATTTCTGACCGTTAAAATTCTAATCTATTGCATTTATTAGGTAATGCTTGTCCCAACGAATCCACAGAACCAAGCCGTTTGTCGATTGGAGGTCGGATGAAGAAGTTGTGGCCTGGCCCGAAAATAAGATGAGCTCTTTTGGCTCGTGTCTTGATACTAGACAACACGAGTAGCAGAAAAAGCAGCAAAACGTGACTCCTGGTGGCTGGAATCGAGAGTTGCATGCTTCCTGAGGTGGAGTAAGAGAAAAGTAAGATGGGATCCTCTGGGTAGCCGTGGGTTTCACTCTGGTGGGCATGGGTTTCTTTGTTGCACGCTTCTCGTTGCTGAGTGAGAGATAAATAAGATGGGATATTTTCTTCTGCGCAACACGATGATTTTTTTTTTTTTTTTTACACTTTACAGCATCGTGCTGATAACGTGTTAGAAAAAGGGAGAAGTTTTGAGAGAAGATTTAGAGAACTTTTCTATTATCTCAAGTATATACAAATACAAAGGATGATGCCTATTATAAGCAAAGTAACGTCCTAATCGATGAACCCTAATTACAAGAAGATTCTAACCCTAACTCATTTTCTGTGGACATCCACCCATGATCCATATCTCATAATACTCCCCTTTGGATGACTACCATTTAATGACAGTTGCCTCATTAATGGATAAATCTGGGAGATGCTAAAAACGAATTTATCAGGGTCAACCAAGAGGTTCAATGTGAGAGATGCTAAAAAGGAAGTCATAAAGAGAAAAGGAAGGATTCTCTTCATGATTCAAGCCAAGTTAGTAAAAACCTTCATTTTCATTGCTAAGAATGAGGATAAATGAATTTATCTAACATGCAGGAACTGAAAATGAAGGTTTTGACTAACTTGGCTTGAATCATGAAGAGAATCCTTCCTTTTCTCTTTATTTCTTCCTTTTTAGCATCTCCCACATTGCACCTCTTGGTTGACTCCTTATAAATTCGTTTATCCTCATTCTTAGCATGTTTCTACTTGGTTAAATCATCTCATTTTGTTTCCATAGCATGAGAATCACTTTCAAATCTCTTTATTTTTTGGTTTCAAGAATGTTTAGACATAATTTTTTATTTCTTTCATAGCATGTTTCGTTGCTTGGTTGAGTATTCTTGTCCTTCTTTCTATCACATGAAAACCACTTTCAATCTATTGTATGTTTTGAATTCAACAATGCTCATTCATCTCATATCATGCTTTTGAAACTTTGATACACTTATAGTGCTTTGATCTTCATTCTTCTATTAAGTTGACATTTATGCATACCATGTGTTTGACATATTGCCTCAATCAAATCATATCTTGATTTCATATTTTTTTTTAATGCTAAATCAAGCTCTAGTTTATTTTCAATCTATTTGTATATTTTTACATACTATCACTTTCATTGATTGATGGTAACATGCACATTGCATTATAACATGTATTTCTTCACATGGTGTGTGTATTAGGCCGGAGTATCAATTTAAATATTCATCTATTTTAGATGCATCTTCTTGTACTTAATTTTATTTCTATTTGTGTGTTCTAGACATGTTTTGTATTGTGGTGATTGCTTTCTTATTTTGGTGAATGTTTACTGTTTAAGCTTCCATATTTATATCACTATAAACATCACTTGTGCCTAAATTGTGAGAAGAATTTAAAATTGGTCATAATTGGTTTAGATTTAGACTCACCCTATTCACTCACTCCATCCTCTCAGGTTTGAATCCCGGACTTTCATGCTAATCATATTTTTGTCATGTGATCAATGTACAGTGGGACCCATTTAAATTTTGAGGATGTCATTAGAGGGGATGACATTCATCTGGAACAATCAAGATCACCTCCATCTGGGCCCCACAATAGAGTTCCATGCATGTGTTACATAGTTTCCGTTAACAACTGTAACAGACAACATTAAAAGGGGCTTATTTCGAGTTAAGTGCACGTGAAGATTTCAATTCATCCCGAATAGGTTTCATTAAAAGTTCCCTTTTAATAAAAGAAAAGTAACGGATTTTCTCTTGAACAATTTCTTGTATGCACCTTCTATGTTGTGTATATACAAATGAATCATTTTAACAAATGGCCACACAATCCCCAAGCATGGAAATTGAAATGATTGGCTTGTGGGGCCCATCCAAATGCATGCCGATTGTTGGTTGTGGTGTCGAGGGTTGTTGGAAAGCTTCTTAATGACATAAAATGACAATTATTGGTATATGTGAGCTCTTATTTTAAGTGCCTTGGAATTTCCAAATCACAAATAGTTGCCAAAGTCAAATTTTCCAAATCACAAATAGTTATCAAAGTAAACAAGTGCCAAATTTGCATGATTAGTTAAATTGCCAAATCACTCAAATTGCCTTGGAGTGACCGCTGATCCAAAGTGTAGGGAGGTTGGTGTGATGGCGTGAGGATAGATTGGTCATAGAGTGGGACATGCTGGCCAAACTATTCTGCGTTGAGTCTCAATCTCAGTCCTACCTCCCACATGCTTACCATAGAGGGATGTTTAGAACTCTACCATGGGGCCCATAAAATGATAATCCGGACCGTTCAAGATGAATGTCATCCTCTCCACTAACATATCCTCAAATTTTACTTCAATAGGGGTTGGCCCCACCGTAAGATTCAAGACATGATTGCTTATATGCTGTAATCCCGTAATTAGTCATTTGCTCGATCTTATGGCACTGGAGGGGGTCATATTCCTCTTGAGCGGTTTAGGTTATCACTATTTAAGGCCATGATAGAGTTCCACATCCCATCCCACTCACATGAAAGGCACAACAAGGGATCTGGACTTTTCTCCGGTTAGGGATAGCCTGAATATCAGTCAAATACCACTATATTGTACATATAAGATAGCAACAATTTTCTTACCTATGGATGTTCCCAAGTTAATCCCTGCATGAAAGTCAATCGCAGCCTGTGAATATAGGGAGGGTCCCTATGCATTGAGGGTCGGGATTGACTTGATGTCCACATGTGAAACTTTCTCTAAAATAGATATGGGCTTAAAAATAGTCCATTGAGCTTAAGAACCTAGTCTCCGATCCAACTTGATAAGGACTTTTGGACCGAAAAAATGGATATAAAGTTGGCCCATCAAACTTCAATGTATGCATAAACCCACCTAAATGAACCCATATCAGAACCGGATTCAGCTTGTAAGGTTCTCCCGTTTCAAAATATGCTGAGGTGACATTGTGTATCACCAGCAACATACCAACTATATTTCTACCAAAAAATATACTACATACCAACTATGTAGAAAAGCCTATTTGACTGACTGATCATGTTCGAGGCACTGGTCTTTTCTGATGTACAAGGAAAAAGACAATGAAAATGATATCTTCCGAAATTCATGGACAGGGTCAACACAGTGAAGTTGATGTCTTTTGAGATTCATGGACAGGGTCAACTTGGGCTTGGTCTGATTTAAGGTTTTCTTGAACTTGTAATAGATGTTGAAATTCACATAGAGAATTGAATGAACATGGATAATTTCATTTAAGAAATGAAAGTGGATTGCACCCCACGTGATAACGCAGGGTGTGCGAACTATTTGTTATTAATCCTTCGGTAGGATTAAGGGTTTACCACACAATTGCTTCTCACCAGATTTTATCACAACAATAGTCATGTGAGTATAAAAAAAAATTACACAATGATCACTTTATAAAGACTGTCCAAGTTTCTTTAGTCCTATCAAATTAAGGGTGCATGTGGATTACTTGTTTACCAATTAAATGCAGGGATGTGCAAGCGGTTTGCCGCAGAAAAAACCGAGGATCTAGGAAATGCTATTCTATGCTACATTAAAATATTTATTTGATGTGGCCACTTTTCCACGAGAAAAAGCGATAAATGAGCTAAGTTTCCTCTACTTTCATTGGAAGGCTTTTCGTATGGGGTTCATAATTTCTTCCCTTAAAGAAGAAGATGTTTGCCTAACTGATTTCCACATATTGAGCTAAGTTTCCTCTACTTTCATTGGAAGGCTTATCCTATGGGGTTCAGAATTTCTTCCCTTAAAGAAGAAGATGTTTGCCTAACTGATTTCCACATATGTTCACAAATGTGCTTGTAATTTTCATAAGATGTTGCTAGTTGTAGAGGCAATGCTGGACCCAGAAGGTTTTCTTTTACGTAGGCCACTATGTAAAGAAGAAATTTCTTAAGACATCAGATTTGAAGAGCTCAAGAGAATTTTAAAAAAGTTTGGTGGGCCATGGTCTCCTCTGTCCCCCTTGTTTCTACCCTTGCATAGAAGATGTGATGAGCCTTCTATCAATTCTTTTTCATTTTTTAAATTTAGCTTACCAATTAGTATAGTTCTTTCGTTTTGGGACCAAGGACTTAAGATTTTAATAAAGTTTTACTAGTTTTCATAAAATGTGGATTACAATCTCTTTTATTTTAGATATCTGGGTAAATGGTTGGAGCTACTCATGAATAATGCCAACTTGAGCTTGGTCTGAGTTTAGTACTTCATTTGGCCAAATCTAAGCTCTTTTTTAAGGGCTTAGCATTGTTGGAAATATCTCTCTTGGGAGACTTTCATCTCGGAGAAAAGTCTTTCATCATATTATTTGGAAAACTTCATGAAAAATAATTGATTTGAAACATTGAAGAGAATAATTAATAAATGGATAATAGATATAAACTATTGTTAAGTTTGTTTTTATATATTTTTCGTATGTTTCCATTTTTTAGTTCCAATCTTCATATTTTTCTCTTGAAAATTTGAAAACATCACATTATTATGGCAAATATACAATATCATACATGCATATCAAGATATTATTGTGGTATTTCAAAGTATTGTTGGTATATATTAAATTGGGCCTAAGTTGAATTGGCCCATTTCGGCAGCTTAATGGAAAAAAAAAGGTGTTGGCATGGTCTTATAAATGCTTTAAGGCCTAATCATAGAATTGGCACCCTCTCTTCAGCCAGCAGGGAGAGATTTAGTTATCGTTTGGCAACTTCATTTTTTGTGCATATTTGACTTGAAACTTGTTCAAATAAACGTTCGACTGCTTAAGACGGTTTGGCAAAGCTATTTCGAATGTATTTAATAAGCTTTAATACCTTATTTACTTTCTTCAAAAAAGTAAGCATAGTGTAATAATTTAAAACAAACATTGAATGTTTAAATCGATCATTCTTTTTTTTTTTTTTTTTATATAGGAAAGTTTGCCTAGCTCATCACTTTTATAATATAACAAATTTGCCTATTCTACGCTTATTTTATGATCAATTAGATTGTGTTGGGGCTAATTTTTAACATCATGTCAATTAGTTGTCCCCTGGCATTTAAATATTTGTATTTGTATGTAGGATTGTTCAAATTTTGAAGGAATGACTTGCGTTTTTGGCTTGTAGTTTCTTCAAATTTCAAGAAAATTTAGATTTTATAATGATTATGGGAGCATTTGTAAATTTAGATGAAAGGAATACATTTGAAATTCTAACATATCCCATAGACAAGATATCGTAGATATCTTTTATCCAAGCAAACCCTTATTTTTACTGTATGATAACTTTGTTTATATAACTTTTATAATACAACAAACTTGTACTTTCTAATTGAATCATGAAACGGTCTAATTATAAGAAGGATCTAATTGACCTACAAGATTTAGAGTAAAACGAAATGAAACAACGTGTCAAATTTAAAGAAAAAGATATTAAAGGAGTTGGTTGTAAAAGCACTGAATGATTAAAAAAACTATTTTTAGTTACACAAAATACCAAACTAAAAGAAAACTTTAAAAGGTCCAACTTGATGATAAATATATGGTTAAAAAGCACAAATTGACAAAAGAGTGCATCTACTCCATACCTTCCTCTTTTTTTTTTATTATTTACTTTTGAATTTAACACTCATTTTTATTTTATTATATTCCACCCAACATACAAACACACTGATAATGATCAAGGCCTAAACTAGAGAAAGGGAACCAACGCTTGAAACCAGGAATTTAAAAAAAACCTCATTGTTAAAAGGAAGTTTTTTATGCTTTTCTTTCCTCACATATGGCCTATGGTCTATGGTCTATGGCCTCTAATTTTCTTTTTTAACATCATGGTTCCTCAGGTTTGGTTTGGCACTTTACTAGTATAGTAAAAATGAAGTAAAATTTTTATTTTTCAGACAAGATATCACATCAAAAACACTTTAATTCAAAACTCTCATCGTCTTTTTCAAAGAAAGTAAAACGACAACCAATCACATTTATCCACTAAGATATATAAAAGTTTCACTTTTTCATACAAAAAATTAAAAAAATTACGTAAAACACAAGCAAAGATAAAAATCATCCAAACCTATTTATATTTTATTGTTTGTTTAAAGTCAACTTTATTTCAGTCACTAGAGTCACGAGACACCGCACATTGTCTTCGAGTCTACACTCAAATCCACCATTACTTCACACGTGTTTTGCCAAGCATGCCATCTAATCAGATAACCCTTTTTTTTTTTGTTAAGTGGGCCACCTTTACACTTTGATTCGACAAAGACAGAACGGACGGTCGATGATGGCCGATCGCTATCCGAACCACGGAAAAAAGTTTCTACCGTCACTCCTCCCACTGTTTTTTCTGCAGTTGGAACCTTCCCCGCTCCTTCCCTCCCTTCCTTCCTTTCTTCATCACCTAGAAAAAACAAGTGCAATCAATCTCTCTTTTGCTGCTATTCTGCCACTAAATCACACACAGTCTCTCTCTCTCTCTCTCTCTCCCTCCGTGCGCGGGCGCGCGCATAATCAGCCCACAAGAAATCTCCAGTTGCTTCTAATGGAAGCGGAATCAATGGCGTCCGAATGCGATTTCTCTTCAGGTATTCAAGGAAACTTACTAGAACAAAATGCAGCAGCTTCTTCCACAAGAATCGGCACCCTTTTTCCAGATCTCTCTCTTCTTGGGTTTTGAAGTTGAAAGGTGTTTTTGGGGTTTTGTTTTTCTCTTTGTAGGAAGAGATTTTGATGTGTTTGGTAATGGAGAGGCTTTAGATCAGTAGATTTGGTGGAGAGTTGGTGATGGGGCAAGGGAGTTCGAAACGGGCGCGGCGTTCTTCGTCTTTTAATTACGAGCCCAGATCTGGATCTTCGTCGCGGGGTGGCACGTACTCGAGGGAACCGGGTCAGAGTTACGGTGCTCCATCTTATGGTGGTCCGTCTGAATGTCATGATTATAGTTACAATGCTCCTCCCACTCAGAACTATAATTATGGAGCACCATCGAAAAGATATGTACCTGCGACTGGAGAGTCAGATGACAGGTTGCAGCAGAAGTACTCGAGGATAGCTGATAACTACAGGTCCTTGGAAGAGGTATAGCTTATCTCTGCTTTTTTTTTTTTATTTTTTTATTTTTTTATTTTAAAGATGATGTCTTTTTTTTCTTTGGTCTGTTTGAGAAGTTGGTATTGAATTGCTAGGAATTCATGGTAATGGGGGTTTTATTTATGGGGTGCTAAAGAGGTGGGGAGTTAAGGGTCTATGGGTGGATGGATGGATGGAGATGGGAGTGTGACTTTCTTAGGATTTAATTTAGTAGGGAAATGTTTGGGTAATCATTTTGTGTCTATGAGGAGAATTTTTTATGGCCCTTTGTGGGTATTCACCTTCAATCTTTCCCTTTTGTTTTGGCCCCTTTCGTGAGAAGACATCGTCTTCGTTATCGAAGCCTTGTCCCAACCATGTTGAGATCGGTTAGTTGTTACCACCGCCATCCAGGTCCCCTATGGACTACCTCTTTCCCTTGGAGCATGTTTGGTAACAGGCGAAGAATCCATAGATGTGATGATTCTTCACTATCATTGGAACAAGGATTCCTGGCTGGGAATTTGTAGAGCTGAGGATTTCACATTGATATTGGTATGGTATGTATTGATGCATATAGCTGAGAAAAATAGGGTTCGGTGTGCAAATTCACTAATGTGAGGATTTTCAAGTCTTATGGAGGATGGTCGGATCTAAAAGTCCTAACAAATGAAGATTTCCATTCGTCCAAAGCCTCACGAATTTACAATTGCCAAACATGGATTTACTACAACTTTAGGGAAACCGAAAATCTTTTTCCTAAAGATTTGGTTGCCAAATGTGACCTTGCTGTGATCTCAAACGAGTCCTTATTTTGTGCATGTGTTGCGTTTTGAGCGACCAACATTCTCCACCATAGGTCATAGGTGGTTTAATAGTTGTCTGGTATGATTTTCCCTTCGATCTTGTTGGGTATTCGACATTTAGAAATTCGTAGCGAGGTAGGGGTGGAAAAGAGGAATCAGAGGGTGGTGGTTGGCACTCATTCTCCGCCAATGAAGAAGGGCGTGATTCCCTACTTCCATTGCCCGTTGATGTTAGCTCTCAACTGATAAATCTTTCAAGGGACGATGCCCTCCTAACCTAACGTAAGTGGGCCTACCAGAGAAGCAATTGGTACTTGATCGGTGGGGGGCTGTTTGGTTTCGTGCAATGCCCCCGCAGTAGGAAGAGGCAGTTGTCATTTGAAAGGAAACGTCCCCACCCCATAAGGGCGCCCTCGCTTTCTTGGCAAAATGCTTCGAAAGAAGAACGTCTCGCCAAGGCGGGCTAGAAGCAAGTCTCCCTTTCATAGAAATTCATTTTTTTTTAGAAATTTGAGGAATTTGCGTGGAACTAAATGCACAAGAATTCATAGTCAAATGGGCTCCAACAAGGATTATTAAAGAGGTGAAGGATAGAAGGTGGAGATGCAGATGTACCTTGACTTTAGGTAGGATTTGAATTATTGAGATGGTTGGGTATCCATTTCCCATCTCCCTTCGATTCAATTTTCATTAAAGGGGGGATTATTTAATAGTCTTTTTTGGATTTTCACCTTTTTTTCTTCAACTTTTATCACTTAAAGAAATACAAGTCTTATAATACTTAGGGATTCAATTACATTACAAAAATAAACGGCCCGTTAGGATACTTCCGCCTACTTTGTACTGAATTCCTAGGAATTCATATTAAGCGGGTTTTTGTTTTTTTTATTTTTTATTTTAGTATTAAAGGTGGTGGTTTAAATAGAGATCTACGGGGACTATCAATTTCCTATAATTTATTTTGTTAGGATGATGATGTGTGGGTCATCCTTTCTATTGAATGGAATACTATTTGGCAGCTCCATGTGCGTCTTCACATTAAACACTTGTTGCTTACCTTCTTTGGTACGAAAGGATATTGCTTAGAAATCCTAGGAATTCATACCAATAAACAAAAGGGCTCTTAGATTTCTTTCTACTATCTTATTTTGATATATTAATATCTATAGAATTAGAAAGTTTTAGTTGATTTTGTTTTTCATCATCATAAACATCATTTGAGCCTTATCCCATCTTATCTGGTTTAGCTTTGTGTTTTACTTTTCTGCACAACCTTATTATTTCATTGTTCTCTTTAATAATGTCACACATTTGTTCCTCACTAGTTCATTCAAAGTTTTTATTGGTACTTGCCCAGACCATCTCTAATGACATTCCTTGATATTCTCTGCTACTATGGCAACCCATAGATTTTCTCTTATATATACTCATTCTAATTCTATTTTTTTTGTAATTCAACACATTCAACTTGGCATAGGCATCTTGTACACATTCCCTTTATTTACTTAGCATTTCTTTCCTTACCGACACTTATGTCCTTAAAATAGAGCTGGTCTAACTGCCGTTTTATGAAATGCCCCTTTGATCAAGTGGACTCAAAATTGCACTACACTCTACTAGCTTGTCTCCGCGTCAACCACTCTATGTTAGTCCTATTTGCAATATTCTATTCAAATCCTTCATTTTTTTTTCTGTAGTTGCTCCTATATATATTGAAATCTATCAGATGTATCATTAAGTTATCTATTTATTTTTTTAAAGAAAATCATAGTTTTGTACTATTGTAGTTCCTCCAAGCATTTAACTGATATCTATTTGATTCAATTATTTCTAATTCAAAATTTTAGAGTAGTTTTTGTAAGTTTTATGCCAACAATTTGATGTAATGGCATAGCTATCAATTGAGTAGAAAATGATTGATGCAACCTAACCAATGATACTTCGTTGGCCACTTCCCATAGTTTTACCCGGTGCATGTGGATAGGAGGGTTTGCATGTTCCCCTAGGGATTAGTTCTTGGCTGTCCAGAATCGAGTGTCCCTTGGGATCACCAGAGCCAAAGGCCTCTGGGCTGGGCAGGAGATACCTTGGGTTGTCCAAAAAAAAAAAAAAAAAACACTAACCAAGGATTTGGCTCAGGATAAAACTAAATGGAGAAACATAATTTATGTAGCCAACCCAATGTAGTTGGGACAAGGCTTTGATGATGATATGATGATGAAGTCTAAGAATTCCTAATTGTTGGTGTTTTTTATATTGTTTTGTTGAGCTAGTTGGAGAAGTATGGCTGTTGAGAGTGTTAGTAGAGTTAGTTGTCAGTCGAGAGTTCATTACAAGGAATGTATAAAAGAACAAAGAGCATGTAATGAGATAGTTCACCTCTTTGAAAGCAATTTCAGCTCTAAGAGAAATGATATTAAATTTACTTGTTGGGTGAGTTCAGTGGAAACATCCAGCCATGAGTGAGTTTCTCTTTTTATTTTTTTTATTTTTTTTATTCCATTATTTCTTCTGCATCATTATGTAGATATTGTTATTATACTTGTCAGTCTTGTCTTATACCTGTTAGAAAATTTAGAGAGAAGTGTTTTACTGATCCGCCACTGAAATTTAGTTCTCTTATATTGATGGTCGGTTTTTTACATCCTCAGGTGACTGGGGCTCTTGCACATGCTGGCCTTGAGTCTTCCAATCTCATTGTTGGTATTGATTTCACAAAGAGCAATGAGTGGACTGGTTTGTTTCAACCATATTCTCCACTTTTTTAATTTTTCCTTCCTCTTTCTCATCAATATTTGCTGAAAGCTTTATTTGTGAGTGTTACAACACATATGTTTCACTTTATGAAAATCAGGTGCAAGATCATTCAACCGTCGGAGCTTGCATCACATTGGAGATTCTCAAAATCCCTATGAACAAGCAATCTCTATTATTGGGAAAACATTATCTGCTTTTGATGAGGATAACTTGATCCCCTGCTTTGGGTTTGGAGATGGTACTTTCTTGTGAAGAGCTAAGTCAAGTATATCTTTGCAGAAGAGCATGAATAAGAAAATGTTAAAAAAAAAATTCTGATGAGGGCAATGTCAGTATCATGTTAAAATGTCATATACCATGATTCCACCTATTAAGGCTAGAAGTAAGCCTCACTTTAAAAGAAACAATTTCTCAAAACTGATGTCAAAAGGCATTTCTTGAGATTTGTCCTCATTATTTTCAGAAAGTGTTGGGTGTCAGGTTTGCTCTCAAGGTGCTGCCATCATGTTGGCACTTATATATTTTTATTGCTGTTTCCAAATAAAGTGTACCATTGTTGTTTCTAGGTAGAGTAAACTAGATTAGAAGATGCTATTTGGTTATGGATAATGAGTTTCCTCCATTTTGTCCTTGCAGCATCGACGCATGATCAAGATGTCTTCACTTTCTACCCAGATGAGAAACTGTGTAATGGTTTTGAGGAGGCACTCATGCGGTACAGAGAAATAGTTCCACATCTGCGCCTGGCTGGTTGCTATACTTTTTGTTCCTTTTTCTTTTCCCTCTATCTCCAAGGTTTTATGCTGTATTTGGATCGATGGTGTTTAAGGAGCAGACTTATTCTTCCATGATTTTTGAGGATCGTACTCTCCAAAAAATCTCATTTCCTCCATTCCTTAACAGGAGGATCTCCTTATGCAGCATCAAGCACTTCTGAAGTAAGAATATAACTTGTTTTTTTATTTCTTACCTTCCTGTGACAGGGCCCACATCATTTGCCCCTATTGTTGAAATGGCCATGACGATTGTGGAGCAAAGTGGTGGTCAATACCATGTTCTGGTGATAATTGCTGATGGTCAGGTAATGTATTTACCCAGTTTTTATTCCTTCTATAAAGAGGTACAGAGGATGGGGGGTAATATTGTCTTAAATATAGGAAAATAGATTTTTCCTTCCAAAATGAACGGGGAAAAGATAGTGCTTTTTATCTAGGGAGAATTTGTAGTTCTTGGTACTTGAAGGCCATTTTAGAAACCATAAAAAAAAAAAAAATAATAATAATAAAAGAAATGTAGGATGGAGAGAAAAATGTGATGAAAAACACATGAATGGTGCTGGATTAGGAAGAAGAGGGAAAAATCAGACGGAAGGCTACAATTACTTTTGTTGATTAAAAATAAATTGAAGCATGCTATCGACCATGCTATCGACCATAATATTAAAAATAAAAAATTGAATAGAAATGTGCTCACAAAAATAAAAAAAAAAAAATTGTATTTCCAGGGCAATAAAAAGGAATGTTTTTTTAAGGGTGCAATAAAAAAAAATGTAAAGTTGATGACTTATGATATTAACATAATGCCTTGATGTTTTTATGACTGGATTTGGTTCGTTTCTGTTTTTGAAAGCAGAAACTTTCTTTCTCATTTTTTTCTTGATCCTGTTTTTGTTTGAATTATGAAAGTTATCAAGTCAAGAAAATTTTTATCTGCCCCAAAATGGAAATGAAAGTCACATGCAGTTTTATCTGATAGTAATTAAAATAGTTTTCCTTCCAAGTACTGTATGCCTTTATCTGCGTAAATTGCCTATCTATCCTTTTCATTAATTTACACAATTTGAAGCTAATCTCTCACCAAGGCCATGGTCGACAGGTAACCAGAAGTGTAGATACTGAGCACGGCCACTTAAGCCCACAAGAGCAGAACACAGTGGATACCATTGTAAGAGCAAGGTAAATCTTGTATGCAGAAGTATTTGTGTTAATGTAGGTGAGGGATAATCTAGTGTAACCTGGTTGCATTGTTATACAGCTAGATCTAGATTGAGGCCCACATTTTTTTTTCCTGAACAGCAACAGTAATTTTATTTAAGAAAACCAAAGAAACAGGCTACAGGTGCTGAAGACATATACTGACAAGCCACAATTACAGAACAAGAAAACAAAAGCTACGTGGGAGGCCATCAATGCAAACAAGGTCTATCAACCTAGACTTAACCAAAAAATTCGCTTCAACATTCTCCTCCCACGAAGTAGAACAAAATGATACATCCATACTAACACATAAGGCTTAAACTCTTTGAACGAGGAATGTAAACTCTACGGACAAGGAGTAGACCAAGAGAGCTATGTGATGTGATTGAGAGAATTACTCTCCATAATAAGCAACCTGCCATATGAGCCTAATAAAAATGAGTAAAGGTTTTGGAGTAGACCAAGAGAGCTATGTGATGTGATTGAGAGAATCGCTCTCCATAATAAGCCTGCCTTATGAGGCTCATAAAAATGAGCAAAGATTTCTTATTGCCCGTAGTTCTTCATTCGACTCCTTGATGTGTATCGGACTAGAGAAAACCTCTAGACACTCCCCCCTTATCATTGTCAGAACTCCCCATTGCTGATTGAACCCAGCTTGCCTCTAGCTGCCCCATCCACATTGATCTTAAAAGAGCCAGCGGGGGAAGGGACCACTTGACTGCCATTACATCCTTAAAGCCTTCCAATTTGGGAAGAAATTTTCCAAATGAAGCCTGCCAAACTCCATTTTTATGAGTCTCTCTATCCTAACCAATAGCACATCGCACAAAGCTCTCTTTACTGTCTTTAGTGTTGGAAATCATATCATTCCTCTTCTTTATTAACGAAAACATTGCAACTAGAAAGGAATGCCTTAAAAGAATTTGGCTGGGAGCAGAACATGGGGAGATCCATCCATGAAATCAAGGTTTCCCCAACTAATTTGAGACACACCTGCTAACTCCAAACTTTGATAAGATGAAATGCCAAATCTTCTGAGACTACAGATAATGAAGGACAAGGTGATTCACAATTTCACACTCTTACACAAAATCACACATCTAAGATGTTAGATGAGGAGGATATGCAACTTCATCTAACATTATCCACTGAGGCAATCTTCCCACTTGCTTCTTGCCAATAGAACCTTCCACCTTGTGAGGGCTCAGCCCATGTCATTCTGCACTACAAGAGGGCTTCAGTCACAGGAGATGAGACCTCTTGAAAAATTTAGTGGAACCTTAAGAGACACAAGGTTGACAAATCCACTAATCTCCATCATAGCTGTAAATTAAAGCCATGTTAGAAGCATTGACCCGGGACATCTTCCCCCACTACCATCTTCTCACTTCCCATGCCACCATTTGAAATATCTGACATCTGGTTGACTTCGTGCCGATCAGAATTGGTACAGGTCTCTGATGAGAACCCAAAAAATGTCTTGAATTGACAGAGTTTACACCGACTCGGTTGAGTCGGATCTGCATGAGATTAGCATGGTCGGCACTATACCGGCGCGGACAACAATGACTTGTATGGTCATAGTCACACAATAACTCAACTAAAAACATAAAATCGAACTAAGTTTTTCATTATGTTTCTTGAGTTTGAACTTTGAAGTGAAAGGGATGTGCATCAGCAAGGTACCCAAAAAATAGTCTTACAGTCGTCAATATGGATAACAGGCCCTGTAGGGAGTATTATAGTATGGTGGTGAACGTTACAAGATTGATAATCATTGCTACATGGGGGTTATCCCTGTGATAATGGAACTGGAGTTGTTTGATACTTCGATTGCATTCCATCCATAAGGCTTTCATAATTATCAAGGAGTTGAGAATGTGCTCTTGATGATAAAGATGGATCAAGCTTGGTTGAAACTCATTGTGGTATAGAAGAATTGGTTCCCTCATGGTCCTAAGCCCCATATTTATTTAATATTACAATTTGTGGTTTGTTTTTTAATTATACGGCGAGTAAAGTTATAAATAGTTATTAATATTGGTAACTTGGTGCTCTGCATGTTTTTAATGATCCTTCCATTAGCTACAAGAAGTGATGAATATTGTGTTAGCCTTAAGAAGAACTAAATATCTCCATGATTCAGGATACTATTATATTTTCAAATTATGTATTTTTAGAACTTTTCTATTATTTAGTCATTCTTCTTGATTTTTTGAAATCTTTTTAATGAGTGTCACACGTGTACCGGACCGGCAGGGGCAGGATTAACTCGTCACAGTCTTGAGTGGCACGAAGACCAGCAACTGGATTTAAAACA
This sequence comes from Persea americana, assembly GCA_029852735.1. Taxonomy (NCBI): domain Eukaryota; kingdom Viridiplantae; phylum Streptophyta; class Magnoliopsida; order Laurales; family Lauraceae; genus Persea; species Persea americana. The sequence continues at coordinate 18,229,891 of CM056813.1, read as the reverse complement.
TTCACCCATAGAGATGATGATCAATCTCCAAGGGGAAGCATCATGCTCCTGCCCACACCTCCACCATTAGCCTAACAGGGCACTATCCATTTTCCACACTAGTAATTCCTTGAGTGCCTTCAACCTTGTCTTTAGCAACCTCTTCTCATTTCAGCCATTCTACTTTCTTCTTTTCTCCTGCTTTCATCCGTGAGAATGTTGGATCTGCTTGAACATCCTTGCTACTGAAACCGACATCTAGAACATCAACATGTAGTAAACTGGCAGATTTGCCAGACATGCCAAAATGAGAGTGATGTGACCTCTCTAGAGTAAGTGTTGTCTCACCCAATTGGAGAGCTGCTTCTCTAACTTGGTAACCACGTTATCCCATATCGTCTTGGATTTGGGATTAGCCCTTAGCAGAAGAGCTGGATTTGTCATATGAAACGAGGCAACATCACAGCTTATTCTAGTAGCAAAAGACAACAACTCATTCACGTCCATGCCCAAGTCTGCTAGGACATTTGTTTGCTGAGGTACACTTTTTAGTCATGAGGATAGCATTAGCAACCCCACCCTCTTGGACATTGTTAGAGCAAACTATAACAAGTCATCTGCTAACTAAAGATGTCTTAACTGCTACACTGCCCAACTTCCAGCCTTAAGGACAATGCATCCAAACACAATCATGGAAAGAAACAGAGATAAACTCTTGCGTAAGGCCGAAGCTGTAATTGACCTTGTGGGAAAGTCATTCCCCAACACTTAAAAATGAAGCGGTTGAGGTGCCTTCCATTGTCCAACCCATTATGTGGAACCAAAGCCCATCCTCTGGAGCATATAGTCAACAAAAGACCAAAGCACATGATCGTAAGGCTTTTTTAAAACCAATTTTAAATACGAGACCTCTTTTCACCTCCTTCCTATAGCGAATAAGCTCATTGCAAGTAACACATCGTCAGGAATCTATCTCCCCTCCACATGCATTCTGATTTGAATTAATAATGAAAGGCATGACCACCTTCAAATGATCCATTAGAACCTTGGAGAGCTTTTCAGATTCAAACCACTGACTGATCAATATAAAATGGAATAACTCTGCCATGTAAGGGATTTTAGGAATTAATAAAATAAACATCGCATTTAATCCCTGAACAATTCTTTCTTGCTAGTGGAACTAATCAAACATCTCCAAATCTCCTTTGAGAAACTCTCACCCACTTTAATAGAAGAGAAGTCATATCCGTCTGGATCTAGGGCTTTGTCTCCATTGCACTTTGATAATGTGTGTTCCACCTCCTCAATTGCAAAAGCTCTTTCTAACAGAGAGGCCATTTCATGACTAATGTTTGAAAAGAGAGAGCGATAAAAATTCGGCCTTGACCCTCCTCCAACTGAATGAAGAGATTCTAAATGTGATGCTACAGCATCCTTAGCTTCTCAAGCCTCCAATACCTTGATGCTATTGTTCATGAATTTTCCATGGTGACCAGTTTCCTTCTTGCATTGGCCATTCTATGAAAGAACTTTGCTTTCCAAACTTCCAATCCTATTTCCTTTAGCTGAAGAACCCTGAATTTACACCTTCATGATACCCCATCCATTTTGTTGAGTTCCCTGACATCCTTCTTAATTTGTCTTGTCCTTTTAAATTTCTTCTGATCTAAGGTTCCAAGAGTTCAACCTATTCAGCAAATGTTCCTAACCAAATACTCTGCTTTTCAACTACCTCAACTTAGCTTTTAGCTGCTGCAGTTTTTTGTGTACTTTTAAACCTGCTTTTCTCTGCTTCTGAAAACCAAACTAACATTTCCCTAATCATGTCCATGAAACCGTTATGAAGTAGGCAATAGTTATCAAACCTAAATGGTCTCAGACCCTATTTATTTATTTTCACTAGTGCTCAGTACAATCAGCCAATGGTCTGATACATTCTGCATGGGCTTAAGCTTGTGTGGTGGAAATCTCATCCTTAGTGATTATAGACGTTAAGGCCAGGCCTCCTACAATAATGGCAGGACTATTATGTTGCAGGTCTTTGATTCAATGGCTATGAATTTTAATCATTACAACAACCCAAAGTTTGGTTCACAGGCAATCCTGAGTGGGCTCTTCTCATTCATCCATCTCCCATGCATGTAGTAGGTTTGGTCAACTAGACCCTGTAAGTTGGGCTGCATTATGGGGACTGCAACTTGGTTTCACTTTATTGTTCCTCTGTGTGAACAACTGCACAAATATCGTTCAGCGAGTATCAATGTCACAACTCACAAATATCATTCTCTACGATTTTATCTTTTCAGAAAAATACGGGGACATTTTCTAATTTTGGATTTTCCTCGGGACATTATCAGGAAAATTCTTGGAAAATTTAATTTGTAACTCTAAAGGATAAAAGATAAATAATAATATGCATTGTTGGAAACAAAGAAACATGTGAACTCACATTATATATATATCATCACGTTATATATATTATATTAGATATACATTATATATATGTATGAAATGTGTAAATATAAATGATAACAATCACTAACAATTTTTGAGTTGTTTTGAATAATAGAGACATCCTGTTTAGTGACAGTAAAATGATACATTTAGAATATCATAAAAGTTATTTTAAGATGTAAGAGATAGTAATTACTCTTAACTACTGTCAAGGATAGATAGGTGGTTGCTTATTATAGTATCAATTAAAAAAGCAAAGAAAGTCAGTGAGGCTGGAATGACTTATTTGCCTAATAACTAGGTAATAGAATGGTCTCTGCATAACAAAAGTTTATTTGTATTTTTAAATATCTGTAATCGGTCTGTTTTGATCATCTTTCTTAAAATATTTTGGTAATATTATCACAATATATATATATATATATTAAATCTGTCAATATTTTGAAATATCATGATTGTTTCGATAACGTTATGTTTCAAAACAATATTATGTATTTCAGCATTTGTCACGGTGGTTAGGTCTCTTTTCCTTACATGCTTCTCCTTTTGTAGTGAGTATCCCTTGTCAATTATTTTAGTTGGAGTTGGGGATGGACCATGGGACATGATGAAGGAATTCGACGACAACATTCCTGCTCGGGCCTTTGATAATTTCCAGGTAAAATTGCTTGCTGAAACAAACTACTCAAACCTTCCTTCTCTTCCGATTGACTCCTTTAGGGAAAGGGCCAAAATTAATTTGTTTTCCTCATTTTCTTCTTGTGAGAAGATATTGGAGGCTTTGGGTTCTTTTGTGCTGATTTGAAAGATCGAAACTATATTTTGTAGAAGATCTAAGCATTCAAAAAGTGCGATTCATCTTATGGAGCGAAATCAGACTCAAACCACTTAGTCCTACTTATCATTCTAAATCATTAAAACACAGATGACTTGAAAACTCTAGATTGTAGAACATCACTTTCTATCGGTTTTTTTTATTCACTTCTCACAATTTTGTAATCTTTTTGGGGCTCTAACTTAACCATTTGATTTGAGGGTGATAAAGCCAAACCCCCTCCCAGTTTTTCTTCCATCCAAAATTTAAAACCTTAATGCTGAATGTTCTTATTTGGCCATTTATCTTGTCGACCTTCATATTGCCATCTGAAAATTAATTTGGAAGGATTGCTTGGTGTGTTTAGTTTGTGAATTTCACAGAGATCATGGCGAAGAATATGCCTCTGTCCAGAAAGGAGACCGAATTCGCCCTTGCTGCTCTGATGGAAATACCTTCTCAATATAAAGCGACATTAGAGCTTAAACTCTTAGGGTGACAATGCCTATTTTGTCCCTTTTCTTTTCACTTCAATACCTATTTTGAGCCTTAACTGATGACTGACATTTTTTCGCTCTTTCCTTTTCTTGAACAGTCGTCGAAGAGGGAAGTCTCCTGACAGGTTTCCTCTCCCTCCACCTTTGGGGAATTATGGTGTGCCTTCATTTATGTCAAAGCCATATCGGTCTAGCAGCTTCAAGGCTAGTTCCCCTACTCATCATCAGCGCCCACCATCAGTGGGAACAGCTCCACCTTCCAGTGCTGCATGTGATAACCAGGTTGGATTTGGATTTTTTTTTAAACTTGAATTTGATTAACAAGTTTATTGTGTGCTAGCTATGTACTAGGACATTAAGTAGGCTGGTCTGGATAAGGACATGAGGTGTTGGATATATGGACTTAAAAGTGAACGTGATATCGTTGTGCTCCCAATCTTACGTGTGTGTGCATACAGTTGTGTGTGAAAGATTTCAAATGAAAATCACTTGAAAGCTAATCATAGTTTGTTTTCTTGATTGAAACAATTTGGCAGTTATGCTTATTGAGATGAAATCTAACCAAAAAAAACAAAAGAAAGAAGAATGGAGTTCCCATTAAACCCTTTTCATATAACTAATAAAACCCAAGGTGCGTTGTTTCATAGGTGCAAACCTCAATAGTTAATCCTATTTTTTTCTGATTTTTTTTTTTTTTTTTTTTTTTGCACTCATCTGTGTCCCCAATTCATGATCCAATTCTACATTCTCATAGAAGGATAAACTTCAGGGATTTTTAGAAACATGTGAAAAACACAAAAACAACTTGATTCTACTTTTTGATTTTTCTGCATGCTTGTGGAAGTTCATGATCCTTTGTTCAATATTCTCATAAAAATGATGACTCCAATGCATGAAGTTTTGTATCTTATATCCTTATGGATTTTAAGAAGATTTTTTCACAAAAAAAGGCCCCTGTATTCTTATGAAACCTCCAAACAGCCACTACATTCTGTGTTTTTATTAAAACATCCCTATACTGATGGTGAAGGTTTGAAAAGGTCACTTTTATCTTTCCTTCTCTCCAACTTTCTCTATTTGATAGATTTACCCTTTATCTTTAGTGAAAAGATGAAAAAGAAGAATTTACCCTGTCCTGTTTACCCTCATCTACTTGGGAATTTTAGAATTTTTGATTGATTAAAATTAATTGGTATTTGTGAATTTTGATTTAGAAATTAGTTTGGATTTTAAGAGTTTTCACTCTCTACAAACGGAATTCAATTAAATTTTACCTTTTACCCTCTACCCTCCTCCACTTGTGTTTTGTACCCCATCAATCTGATGGTGGCATGATTTGATAGGAGTGAGATTTTCCTTTGATAAGTCATGGTGGATCAATGATTCTTGAGTGGTTCAAAGTTTAAATGCATGCAACCAATGATGGATTTATGCTAATTTAGAAATTCTGATTCTGTTCTTTGGAATATTTTGACTCTTAAGACAACCACCGAACACAATTAAATTGAAGATTCCAAAACACTGTTCATACAAGAGGAAAAAAAACTGATATCAATTTATAGGAAGATTTTTCCACTTTATGAAGTAGTAACGGTACAGTGCCAGAACTGCCTAGGTGCATATGTAGTGGACTAGTAAGATGATGAATTGGCATATAAGTGGGACCCACATTTTTGAAGGCTTTGGGGACCCACATTTTTCAAGGCTTTGTGAAGATGGCTTCACATTCAATCTAAGTTCTAACCCTTCCAATTAGCATGTGCCAAGATAGTCCTACAGCTGTCTTGCAAGCAGAAGTCTCTCATCAAATCAAAACTGTATTACTAACCATCCAAATGTTAAATCAATTAATTCACAAATGCCAATTAATTTAAATAAATAAATAAAAAGATCTAAAGTCTCCAAAATCGGCCTTGAAAATGAGGAAAAGCCCTCATAAAATCTTAAACTCCAAACTAATTTCTAATTATATAATTCACAAATACCAATTAATGTAAATCAACCAAAAATTTCTAAAATACCAAAGTGGAGGAGGGTAAAGGGCAACTGTGTTTTTTACACTTTTCAAAAGTTAAAGGGTAAATCTGTAAAATAGTGATAGTGGGAGAGAGGGAAGGATAAAAGTTTTTCAAACCTTCACCGTCAGTTAATGGAGCTTTTAGTAACACAAAATGTAGGGGCCTTTTTGAGGTTACATAAAAATGCAAAGGCCTTCTTGTAAAAAGAAAAAAACTCTTCGAAATATGCAAAAAATCATAAACTCACTTTCGGATTTTCTGCATTTTTTTGGACTCCCAATTCATCATCCGAACGGTTCACTGTGTTTGGGACCCTCTTTCCTTTATAGAAAATTTTGGGGCTTGGAGCCTACTAAATTGTACAAAAACTGAGATAGATCCTCTCTTATTTACACATCTAGTTAAATCAAACATGGTAAAATGAGTCACTACATGAAAATGATATGAAAATAATGTTTGCAAACAAACTTCATCATATGTAAATTTTATATACGCAAAACTCACATATGTAAATTTGATTTTCATATTCCATGCATAAAAAACAAAAAAAAACAACCCTAAGGATTTTAAAATTTGACCTGATCTTATTTGACCACTAAATTTGAACATATACATACATACATTTTCAAATTTTTTCTTGCTGGAAAGTCTGCAGATGGACGCTCCCATCCAACGGAGAGAGCATATTATAAAAATTGGTGAAGTAATTTTGAACGTTAGATCTGTATAAATTGGATATAAATGATATTGATATAGATCAATAACAAATTCCTATTTTTTCCCTCCAAGCCAATTGATGAGTCTCTTTTTTTTTTTTTTTTGTTTAACAAGAAAAGAGATGCCGTATATTAGAGTTAGGACTAATACAGGGTGGGCAAAGTGAAGAGAAGATGGTCAGGTGCTATATGGGGTTTGGAATATATTAAGAGAAATGAAGAACTGGACAGTACAAGAGGTTAAAATGTGTATGCTAAGATGGGTAAATGGAGTGTTAGGGAAGGATAGAATTATGAAATGTGAACATGGAGAAAGCTATAGGTGGTTCCAATAGAGGAGAAAATGAAGGAATCTTGATTGAGGTGGTCTTGGCATGTGCTTAGAACACCATAAAAACGAAAAACAATCTGTTGGAGAAGGGGAAGCCAACAAGGATTTATGTTGTAGTGTTTAGAAGGAAACTGGGGATGTAGCAATTACTAATTAGAACTAGATTGTGGAATGACAGAACATAGCCCCTAAATGGGGATGCATAAGGGCTGTTCATGCTTGGGTTGTGGATTGCATCGAAGCTTGGACATGTCCAGCCTGTTATCAAGCTTAATATTCAGGTCCATTGGTCCATACGCATCCCATGTCCCTGAAAGTTATGCCTGGACCTAGCTTTTCTACAAATTATGTGTTCCCTCTTGCATTAAATATGTTGGGCTTGGTTGGGCTTATAGTTGAGCCTTAAGCATACTTAGGTCCAGACTGACCTATGTAACTATCGAGCCAGATCTGATGCACATCGTAGCCAACGAACAGCCCTATGTCTAAGTGTAATGTTACTTCCAAAGCCACCCCGGTAGTTGGGACAGGCTTTGATAGTGATTGTGGTGGCGGTTATCAGTGATGAATGATCTTGTTGTATCAACCTTTCTGACATGGACTTGCGGGATTGTTCCTCTGGAATATGGTTTTTATCATGACTTGCTAGCATATTATTAAAATAGGGAAGGAAAGCTGCAAAATACCTTTGAATGTGCTTCTCATGTTTCCAGATCCTTTTATGGTTCATTTTATATGGGTGAACATAAAAATAGTTCCCTCAAAGATCTGTAAAAGCTAATTATCCCTTTCTCAATGTATTTGTGCAGGTTTGTCCAATTTGCCTTGCTAACCGAAAAGACATGGCCTTTGGTTGTGGGCATCAGGTGAATTTTCAAGGCTTTCGTTCTTTCTCACATGTTTTCCTTTTTCCCCCTTTATTCTTCTGGGTCTTAAAAGTCTATCACTGGAAGCTTTTGTCTTGGTAGAACTCTACATTGGGACCAAAATCCCTTGAATCTCATTCATTAGAAAGCTTGAAATTGGTTTTGCAGACGTGCTGTGAGTGTGGGGTCGACCTTAGTTTGTGCCCCATATGCAGGAGTGAGATTGACACCAAAATAAAGCTCTATTAGTAAATGAAGCCTGCCTATCGTTTCGCGTGCTGGTCTGTGTCTCATTGCCTTTATTTTGATCTGAGCTCCAGTTTCCTTGTAAGGTTGCATTTAGATCCTTGTCCTTCTGGGAGAGAATATTCACCTGGTTTTTGTGCTGTTCTCTATTTCTTGCAATGTCAAGGTCATGGAAGTAGCCAAATGCAGCCTTAGCCTGTATAAATTTGGGGTTTCCTTGTGGGAAAAAGTAAAAGCTTGAAAATGCTGCAGACTGAGGTATAACGAATAGTTCAACTGTACATTCGTCTTGTTCTTTTCAAATTCTTTCTTTTAATTTTATTGTATGATCAATTGGAATTATATGTTTGTATGATGTTTTCGATGAATCGAGATTGAAATGTAGGCCGCATGTAATCAAGATTTTAGCTATTGTAGCTCATGTTGGGTCAACATGAGATATTTTCAAAATAAAAGCTTGGATTTCTTAGTTTCTTGATTTTATTGGTATTCTTAAACATTTAATAACCATTTTATCTCAATATACACATTTCTTAGTTTCTTGATCATATTGGTATTGATAAATTTCCAAATATTATCTCAATAAAAACCACAAAAATGAGAAAGGATCATATACATCGCATGGATGTTTTTGCGCAGAGGAGTTTAATTCAAGTAGGCTCTACATTTTACATGATCCTCCATTACATCAGTATGTGTAACAGTGGAGACTGGAGCAATAGTTAATGTTGGTTTTCACTTATTGATTTGCCTTACAATAGATTTTATTTTGATTGGAATGAAATTGAGGCTACTAGTACTTCATTAGGGAAGTGCGATGTGCACAGTTTAGATCAAGAAAAGTAGATATTAACTTATTCCACAATGTGATCAATAGATATTACTCATGTTTAGCCACATTCATATTAACTCCAATATCCTACCTCTAGGATGGGCTACTCGCCTGGAAAATAGAAGTGCTACAAAATTCCAATGGCATGTTGTAAAGATGTACAAGAGACAGTTTTTCTTTTATAGAATCTATTTGTTTGTTCGATTTATATTTCATGAAAATTTAATGCAGTTCATTTTATCAAGGGCCTAACTTGACTGAAAATATGATTCCCCAATACCACAAAATAGTGGTCTCCTCTTGTATGGTAAATGATTGCATGTTCATCGCCTTAAATCAGATTGTAGTGAAGTTACATTGCATTGATAATCCTAAGCTGGGATAAAGGCTAAGGTAATGATTGCACTTAATGCCGATGGTAGTGTAGAAAAAAAAATTAGAAATTCGTTGTCTTAGCTTCAGGCCTTGAACTCGGCCCTATTGTGTGTGGCTCACGATGGCGGGGTAAGGGCCAATGTAGTGCAAGTTCTCTATGGGCTTTGGCCCAACCTGCATATGTTGAGGGTAGGGCTTGGACAGCCCTAGGCCCGGCCCGGCCCAGCCCGCAGCCCTCTACCCTTTGGCAGTCCTAGTTTTCAACCTAGTTGGCTCGTAATAAATTTCTCCCTATTATTTTCTCTGGCTAAAATCTTAACATGGGCAAAATTTGGCCAAGGGCAATACAAGTTTGGGAAATTTATTCTAAGTTGTTTAAGTTTTATAAGACATTCCCCCCAATTACCAGAACAATGGGTCCTGATTTGGATCTTTCAGCATTATTAAATGGTACTTCCAGAGCTCGTGAGACTAGGGCTGCACATGGGCGGTTCGGATCGGTTTAACACTAAAACCAATAACCAAATCAAACGTGTCGGTTTTTTAATTAACCAATCCGATCTGACCGACGGAGAGGACTTAAACCGAACCGTTTGGTTCGGTTTGGTTCAGCCTGTTAAACTGTTGTTTTTTTTTTTTTTTTTAAATCAAACATTGAAAATTTCAAAATGATAAAACCCCATCCTTTGCATTTATTCCAATGTTTAGTGCAAACATAAAAATCCAACATTCCATTAATCTATATTAAAAATAATTCTACTCCAAAAAGAGAGCTTGGATTAAACTCAAGAGCACAATTATATTATAGAATATAAATTTTGCAATTCAACTAAGAAAAGAAAATCTCAAAAGTTGAAAATAGAGCGGGCAAAAAACTAACACAGAACCGATTAACTATGAGGCACAGAGGCAGTATTAAGTTCATGTAAGAATGAGTTGTCGAATGTAACTATGAAAGTAGTAAACAAAACCCTAGGGCTAAAATAGTAAAAATAACAATACTTAAGTTAATGTATGCGGACGGTTCGGTTTAAGCGGTTTTTATGATATCCAAACTGTTAACCGAACCGATGTAAGTGGTTTTATAATTTCCAAACTGTTAACCGAACCGATCAACTATAAACCGATCCAAACCGCTCAGTTCGGTCGGTTTGGTTCGGTTTTGCGATGATACCGGATTTTTTGTGCAGCCCTACGTGAGACTCATTGGCTTGTCGCTCACATGGTAATAAACAAAGGGGGAATTTCAAAAAAGTATGAAACTTCTAGCTCATTTAAAAAAAAGTACATAAAGATTTGAATATTTCAAAAAAGTGTTTTCCATAATTCTTTCAAGAGAGCCGCTAAATTCCTACTGATTTTTGCTCTTCATGACCAATATATCTCTGTGTTAAATTACCTAAATGGACATCTCTCCCTCCCCACCCCCACCCCCACCCTAGCTCATGTGGGTTGGACTTGATCATTTCTTTTAAGTGATTTGTTAAAGGAAAGAATATGAAAAAATGATATAAGGAAGGGTATTTTTGTCATTTCTCAAAAAAGGCTTATGGAGAAGACTTAGATGGAAAGAATTGTAGAAAATCTTCATACTTTTTTTGAAATATTTAAATCTTCATGTACTTTTTTGAAAATGAGCAAAGAAGTTTTATACCATCTTGAAGTTTCCCCAAAAACAAATGAGGCCTATTACACGTCAACTATCTCATTCCCGTGGCTTTTGAAAGGAGGAGACCATCTAAGACCTATTAAGTTGTTAGTTTGCCGCACCTTTAGCAGCTAGGCATTTTGGGTGTAACAGTTAGCAACTTGAGATGTATCAAAGCCCAACACATCTTGGGGTTGAGAAGAAGATCCACTTCTTTCCTGTCTATTTAGTTGCTAATCCTCAAATAGCCATTTGAATTGATAAAGTTGGGGTCCTCGGACGATCATCACACATTCTATTTTAAAGAAGAATATCACATGATTTCCCGCTGCAAAGCTATAAGGACCTAGACTATAAATCATAATGAAGAGAGCTTTTTGTATATACCCCCCTAAGGTTTGTAGGATTTGTAAATAGGCCCCTACTTTTTTTTAATATCTTTCATATCCCTAAAATCAATATTTCTAACAATAATGGCCAGCCACCATGAGATTTGTATTGGGTTTTTATATAAATGACAGCTTTGCCCTTACATCCATTATTTTATCTCATGTCCTAATGGTTTCTCTAAATAACTCTCTCATGCACATGACCAGGGGTGGATTTAGGTACAAAGGCCTAGGGACTGAATCCCCCACCCATATATGAGAAAAGTTTAAAATTCCCTCCTCCCCCTGCAAATTCTAAAAATTAATATACTTTTTAAGATTTGCCCATTTTCCCCCAATATTTCTTTTACATAGAGCCAAACACCACCCCCTAACAAATTCAAAAAATTATTACTTTTTTTTTTTTTTACATTTGCATGTTCCCTCAATGTTTCTTTCACACCCTCTACACATGAAGCATAATAATATATTTTGATACTTTCATCAATCCTACAATGGGTCATGTATGGATTGGATAAATCATAATCGGCTATAAGTACAAGTGTTGATTGTTGTCGCGATCAATTTTGGATTTAATGAAATGAGCCTTGAATTGATTAAAAAGAAATTGTGTAAGGTTATTTTCTCCCACTAAGTGCAATTGTTAATTTTACATGCTTTATAAAAAGAATTGAGTCCAAGCTTTTGAAATTATGCATATAAGGATAAAAGAGATGGATAAAAATGTCACTTCACTCTAAAAACCTATGGGGGTTGGAGGACTATTGATTTTAGGGACACAGAAGGTATTAAAATGAAAATGCAAGGGCCTATGTGCAAATACTAAAACCTTTGGGGCCTATTTACAAATCCTACAAATCTTAGTGGGTATATACAAAAAGCTCTAATGAAGAATGATTGTGAGCAATATGTGCATACGTTCTTACTAGGGATAATATTAGCAGAAAATTTTATGGGATACTATAGGAAAAATACCCTATTAAAATTAAAAAGAGTAGTCAATTATTGAGAAATGAGCTTAGAAATTCTCTTAGCCTATCACTACAAATCCATTATTGGGCCCCACCTTTGAAATCCACGGGCCAATTTGTCTGTATGGAATTTAATACATTGGAATTCATTGTCAAGTGGGCTCTAACAAAGGAATATGAAAGGGGAGAGGAGTGAAGGATATAAGATGGACATGTGGTAGGTTTGAAATCTATTCAAGAAGTATGGCTTGTTCTATATCGCAGTTGCAATCACATTATACAATTTTTATTTGTCTTGTTTTCACGTTGTACAATTGAAGGAACAGTTAAAACCAGTCAAGAAGGGGTCACAAAACATTAGAGAGTATATTTAGAAGATCAAATCACTTGCAGACAATCTTCTTGTTGTCGGCTGCCTAATTGATGAAGAAGATCTTATAATATACACTCTAACTGGCTTACCAATTGATTATGGTCCCTTCAAAACATCCATTCGAACAATCCTTCACCCATTACGATTTAAGAATTACATATTTTGCTTCTTGAAAATTTTTTCAACACCTTGATATAGTGTAAATCAATAACTCAATTCTTGTCTTGTTTACACAGTATAAATAAAGAATACAAATGTCTTACAACCATATGGATCCTTGATTATAGGATCTGTTACAAATGTCTAAGATTTACAATGCACTATTTATGGAAAAAGACGAGACACCAGCTCATGTGGGCTGGATAATGGACGCGGTAGCTTGACCACGCGATGATACTTGCGGTCCTTCATCATGTGATGATGGATACGGTTCACCGCATGATGGATTGCGTTGATGATTGCAATGACTCTGCATTGCTAAGATAGTTAATGCACCCCGTCAAGTTGATGGGTCACTTGCGTACCATTAACGTTTCTGAAAGTGAGCTGGGGTGAGACCTCTGGTAAAAATGTCCGCAACCCGTTTGTTGGTGGAAACATATCGGACATTAATCTATTTGCAGACTACTTGGTCACGAATGTAATGATAATTAGATTCAATATGCTTTGTCCTAGTCCCAGCATGAAAAATAAGATTAGAGGCAAGAGATATGGCACTTATGTTATCACACCAAATCCAAGGGTGTGTGAGGGAGAAAAGTGTGGAGATCACAAAGATATTGACACACTTGATTGACAGAAAATGCAATATCTAGTCTAGTCAATGAGAGATATTGTAGGGCACCAACAATACTACGATACTCAATGGGGTCTTCTAATGGGCGACCCTTATGAATTGATAATTTGTTTCTGGCAGCCATAGGCGATGCATATGGCTTGGCGCCATCCATTTCGGAGTTGATCAACAAATCCATAGTGTATTTAGTTTGGGTGAGATCTAGGCCTTCATTGGTAAAGTGGGCCTCAAGACTTGAAAAATTACAAAGGGGCCCAAGATCCTTTATTGCAAAACACGTGCCCAGTTTTTGAATCAAATAACGCAAGTGATCTATTCTGTTACAAGTTGTGATGACGTCATCAACATATATAAGCATAATAAGGCTTACTCTCTTACCGTGAAGGCTAAAAAGTGAGGGAACAACAGTAGGGCCAATGAATCCAAGATCCTCAGTAAATGAGGAAAGATGTTGGAACCATGCTATAGGGGCTTGTTTGAGCCCATAGATTGACTTGTGGAGCTTACAAATATGTGTGGGATGATCTGGATCAATAAAGCCTTGGGGTTGCTCCATATAAACATCCTCAGTTAGGATCCCATGCAAAAGGCATTATGCACATCCAATGATTGAATGGGCCAATTCTGAGCCATGGCAAGAGAAAGAACTAGTCAAATAGATGCATGCATGACTAAAGGACTGAATTATTAGCAGAATATCATTATTTTAATGCAGAAGACAAGGAACTTATCTTCTGTCATGGTGATTACATTGATTTCTTTTCTAGCCTTTGAAGATCACTAAAGGTTTGAATCTTGTTGTAGGGAAAAGCCTAGCCTTCAAATCTAAGCAAGACTTCCTTATGTATGATGTTAAAGGAATCAAAAGCCTTCTTCCTTGCTAGATTAGGGCCCCTCTCAAGAAGACTTCTCACACACTCTTCCCATCAAATAGAGTATTATCGTAACAGAGAGAATGGGTACTTATTCCCAAATATATTTTAACTTGATAACTGCAGATAGATTAGGGAGGTTTCATAATTGTAAATAGGCTTAATGGGCTAGTGGCAATATTGGGCCACATAAACTGGGCCATATGTCTCCAAATGAGACACATCTTATGTCACGCCCCCAAAAGTGAAACTGGGATTATACGTGGGATTAGGGCCAATTAAAAATTTTCCAATATTAATCAAATATAACCTGACCCCCAATTGTGTTCCATCTGGATCGAAGACTACTATGAGGGATAAACATTTCCTCGAATAAAACAACAATTAGTGGAAGCTTCATAATAATAAGAGGTATCTCAAAATTGTGTAGTTAAGAGCAAAGACTGAATTAACATAACTAAAGTTCAAGTTTAATACGGTTATCAAAAGTATTAATTACAATAAGAAGGCCACACTAAAAATTGGGTCTAATCAAAAGATAAAAGAACCAAAAGATGAAACTAATTATGATAAGTCATGAAGGCTCTCGGTACGGGGTCGATACAACTATACGATGTCATCCGTACTATAGTCTAAGGAGTCATTAGGCTGATCTGCCTGAACTTCCTCCGTGGTCTCCTCCTTGAGATAGAAGGGCTTGGTACCTATGCACCAAGAGTAACATCATCAGACACAACGGTCGGCAAGCAGACAGATATATAAATCATCATAGATATGCAGAACTAAATAGAGTAAATAAGTAGACAGAGTCACCGGAAATGCATAGCATTTGAATCAATAATCAACTATCATAAACATCTATCAAAGTAGGCAGTCCACATGTTGGGATCATATCCCAATCAATCAAAGTGTTCAGAGTGTTACCCCATTGGTACGTGGTCATGAGTCAGAGGCACCGCTTAACTCATAACCTTGGTGTCCATTACACCGATCCGATCTGCAGACGGTCCTCTCTTGGCTCATACGGCTCGGTCCCCGTGAGCTCTGGCCTAATCTTGCCTCAAGGTTCTAAATTTAGAGCCCTCACACAGGTGGTGCCCCAGCTGTGTTGAACATTGACAGCTGAGTGGTGCTCGACAAACAGAATCCTAAACAGACATCGGTGAGGGACTAAGCTTTCTTGCGCGAACAAGATTCATCAAACAATAGAGAAACTATTTTACTTCTAATTAGATCAGACTTTCAACAGATTTCAGACTTCAATAGTAGTTCTCTTTGAGCCTTACAATTAGAGCCCCCTAGTCTCAATACTTCATACAGACTTCAGAATAAACGGAACATCAAAAGGGATCATAAGTCCATCATCTAAGTTCTTCATATGATCCCAAACAAAACAAAGTAAACGGAGCTAGTGAACATGCACATTACATGTAGATAGTACCGGACGATATGGTTCAGGATCAAAAGCGATAAACAATCCAAACCTAAGTCAGGTGTTAAACTCGAAGCATCGTACAACCTACTCAGTCAACGAAAGGAATTAGGGTTCATGATACCCGAACGGAAAATCTTCGTGCATAGATATAAGAGAGGGTATCCCGTTGTCCCATATCATTCAAGATTGAATAAGATTGGTACCCGATGCAACCGGAGTAACCGTGAAGAACATCGGCTCAAAACATCCTCATATAAAGTCAAATGAGTCCAACAAGGGTTAGCAAAAGTTTCACCTAAAGTCATCCAAAACAGGGTGAACAGAACCCTTTAAAAAGGTTCCTCACAGTTGCCCCGGTCGACCTGGACCTTGGCCGGTCAACCCCCTACACAGCGAGCCTAGTTGACCTGAAAGGACCAGGTCAACATCTCCCCTGCATACCCAGTCGACTGTGCCCCATGGTCGGTCGACATCCTTCTTGTGTGCCCGGTCGACCTAGCCCTTGGCCGGTCAACCGACAGTTGTAAGAGAAAATACATGAACAGAAATCTCGTCAGGTTCCAGGGAACCTGACTCAGTGTCGCCGGTCGACTGAGCCCCATGGCCGATCGGCCGCATACACTACGGAAACAGAACCCAGGTTCTGCTTCTGCAGTGAAACGGATCCAAATCCATTCCTCTCTTCCAATATCAAGTAACAAGGCAGTCTAACTTCAATTCACAAATCCAACTAATCAAGTCATTAACCTCTCCATCCATTTCATTAAGCTAACAAGCCTAATTATCATGTTTTCAATCCTCTAAATCATCAAATGAGCAAATGACATCTAAACCATCATATTTCCATACAAATCAAGGAAAACAGGCATACCTAGCATAAACATATTTATCTACTTACCTTGATGAAGAGCTTGAACAAAATCCAAGAAGAAATTAGGGAAAGTCCTCATAAAGCTCTAACTTGGAGAAAAACAACCCTTAATCCCAAATCAAACCTACAAATGCATGCCAAGGGTAGAAGTGAGTCTCCCTAATCCATTTCTAACCAAAAAGGAAGAAGAAGAGTTAGCCTACAACCTTTAGGAGCTTACCTAAAAGTGGGTTATGGATGAAAACCTTAGAAAATTAGATGGGTGGACTCTTGGAGGCTTGAGGAAGATGAAGTGAAGCTTCACTGGCGATGTCGGAGCTCCGGTAGCCGTCGGTAGTGAGGAGGCAGTGAAGGGGCTGGAGCTTGGAGATGAAATAGTGAAAAGAGAGAGAGAGAGATAACAAGAGATGGAATGAAAAGGGGAGGTGGGTTTATATTAGGTTAGATTAAATGGCTAATTACAGTTTAGTCCTTCAGTCCATTAATGATGATCTTCGGGCCTCTTTGATGCGTCAGATCGAAATGTGACAGAAGACTAAAGTTTGTGAAATGCCAGACCTACCCGATGTAACCAAACTCACAAAACTCATAATCTTATAAAAACCTCTAAAAACTTTCCAAAATTGCAAACCACCCCATACTGTACCCAAACGAACTCGGACTCACGCGAGACTTCCCAAGCGAGATCCACATGCCAAACCTGACTCGCTAAGACTCTAAACACACTTACTAACTAATCTCTCAATTAATTATAATTAATAAGGGTTAAAGGGATGGGGCGTTACATCTTACATTCTCCCACTTGGCCCAAATTGACACAAACATTAAAGTCAATTTTATCCCCTTCCAATGTTATCGAGAAACTGCATGTTAAAAAAAAAAAGAGTTTTAAAGTACAAATCATGTTGGTAAATAATCTATAAATCGAATATCACCTTCCAAGTATTATAATGTCATCGATTTCCTCTAAATGAACATTTGATGAGACATTACTCTTTATGAATGAGCCATCAAAGTCAATTCTGGGTCCTACTTTATTGTCCAAAAGGACAATTTGTCATTCATTTGGCCTTTATGTATACAAATTATAAGATGACAGACATATAAGGAAACATCAAAATGTAATTGCAATTACCAAACTAAATGGTGTCTTAAACGTATATAACAAACTAAGCACTTCATAAGTTCACAAGTCCCATATGCTTTACATGTTATTTGTATAAAAATTGGGCGATAGTCCTTTTGTCATAGGATCTGCAATCATCAACTTAGTGCTTATCTTCTTAACAGTCACCTAATGTTCCCAAACACATTCTCTAACAACAAGATACTTGGTGTCAATGTGTTTGTTTGCACTCCTACTCTTGTTGTTTTTAGAGAAGAAAATTGCAACAGAATTATCACAATAAACTCTTAATGGCTTAGAAATAGAGTCCACAACTCTAAGCCCTGTGATAAAACTCCTCAACTATAGAGCCTGTGAAGTAGCTTCACAACATGCCACAAACTCTGCTTCCATAGTAGAAGAAGCGGTCAATGTCTGTTTTACACTTCTTCACAAAATAGCACATTCTGCAAGAATGAATACATATCCTAATGTAGATTTTCTAGAGTTGAGGCATCTTGCAAAGTCTGGAACTAAATACCCGACCACTTCTAGATGATATGTCCATTTGTATGTAAGCATGCTTGGATTACTTTGATATCTACCTAACATTCCAACTGCAAATCCAATGTCTGGTCTTATGTAGACTTGAGCATACATCAGACTTCCAACTGCAGATGCATAAGGAATGGTTTTCGTATGTTTCAATTCTAAATCATTTCTCAGCCACTGATCTTGACAGAACTTATCACCCTTAATAATAGGTGCTGCACTTGGTTAACTGTCTTTCATCCGAAATCTTTTTAGAACTTTGTTGATATAAGCCTTTTGAGACAATCCTAATATCCCAAGGGATCTATCGCTATGAATCTCTAGATTAATGAAATAAGAGGCTTCACCCATATCCTTCATATCAAAGTACTGTGTAAGAAACTGTTTAATCTCATGTAACAAGCCCAAGTCACCACTAGCAAGAAGAATATCATCCACATATAAGACTTAGAAAATGAATTTGCTCCCACTAATATTAAGGTATATGCATTGATCAATGATGTTCTCCATAAAACCGAATAAAGAAATAACACTGTGAAATTTGAAATACCATTCGCGGCAAACCATGTGACCATTTTTAGGTGAAGAAAATCCTTCAGGCTGACTCATGTACACTTCTTCCTCAAGTTCCCCATTAAGGAAGGTTGTTTTCACATCCATTTGTTGTAACTCTAAATCAAAATGAGCTACTAATGCCATGATTTTCCGAAATGAGTCTTTTTTAGAAACTGGAGAGAAAGTCTTGTGGTAGTCAATGCCTTCTTTTTTAGTGAATCCTTTGGCTACAAGTTTGGCTTTTATACCGTTCGATATTGCCAATTGGATTTCTTTTAGTTTTATATACCCACTTGTAGCCAATGGCTTTGGCTCCTTTGGGCAACTCAACTAAATCCCAAACATGATTCTTAGCCATAGAATTCATCTCATCTGTTATAGCATCATACCGCAAATTGGAGTTTCTATCACTCATGGCTTGTGAAAATGAGATTGGGTCTTCCTCAATTCCAATGTCATGTCAGACTATTCTTGGTACACAACATAATTAGAAGAAATTGCTGGTTTCTTTATGCTTGTGGATCTTCTTAATCATATCCCTTCATCTCCATTTTTTCGTGTTTGGATAAGTGGTTCAATGACGACTCGATCCTCATGGGGTTGTGTCTCTTGAATTTGTTGTTCTTCCATTGTAACATTTTGTAGATTGTCTTTATCTATAGCTAATCGATCTATACTTACAGGTGCAACAATTGGAACCTGCATTTCTACAAAAATTAAATTTTAAGGAATCCGCATTTCCTGAAAAATTAAATTTCGAGATTGCTTACTCCCATGTCAGTATCCTCAAGAACCTTGCATTTCTTGCTTCAACAATGTTTGGTGTGTGAGAAGGACAATAGAATCTAAATCCCTTGGACCTTTCTATATAACCAATGAAATAACCACTGATTGTTTTCAAGTCCAACCTTTTCTTTTGTGGATTATACACCTTGACCTCAACTGGAGAACCCTGTATGTGCATATGTCCTAAACTTGGTTTCCAGCCATTCCATAACTCAAAGGGTGTTTTTGGAACTACTTTGGCAGGAACCCTATTTAAGATGTACACAACGGTCTTTAAGGCCTCACTCCATAGAGATGATGGGAGCGATGAGTTACTAATCATACTCCTCACCATGTCCATAAGCCTACGATTCCTCCTTTCAGATACACCATTTTGATGTGGTGAGCCTGGCATCGTATACTAAGCAATTATGCCATGTTCCTTCATAAAATTCGCAAATGTACCTGGTTTTTGTCCTTCACTAGTGTACCTTCCATAGTATTCTCCACCTCTATCTGATCTCACAATTTTGATCGTTTTTCCAGTTTGTTTCTCTACTTCTTTATAAGTTTTATAGGTATCCAATGCTTCACTTTTCTCAAATAGCAGGGAGAGATAAATATATCATGTGTGATCATCTATGAATGTGATGAAGTATTTCCGACCACTTAGACACGGAGTTGGAAAATAGCCGCATGTCAGCATGCACTGTTTCTAATAGTTCTAAACTCCTTGCACATTTCTTGGTTTTGTTGGTTTGCTTACCTTTTATGCAATCCACACAAATACCAAAATCAGAAAAATCAAGAGTCTCAAGGACTCCATCATTTACTAATCTTATGATTCTCTCTATGGAGAAGTGTTCTAATCTCCTGTCCCAAAACATAGAGGATTTTTCATCCATAAAATTACGCTTACGCTTAGTGCCAACACTTTTATGCATGGTTAAAAAATTATTATCAAATGTGGGATCTAAAGAAAGTCTATATAAACCATCAACAAGTGTTCCATTACCAACAAGAACTGAGTCTTTAAACAAAATAAAAGTAGAACCAACAAAACTGAAAGTAAAACCATAAGGAATAAGTCTGGAAACGAAAATGGGAGTCTTAGTGAAAGATGGAATATAAAAGGTTCTTTCTAGTTCAAGAACAAAGCCTGATTTCAAGACAAGTCTAAAGCCCAACTGAGTCCACTTGTGAACTTATCTTGTTTCCTGAATAGATAAGGTGCTCACTTTGCGTTGGTTTCCTTCGGTTTATTAAACTCTGCATTGTATTGGCATTATGGATTGTAGAACCGAGTAAATCCACCAAGCGTTATGAAAAACATCGGCCATATTAGATTCATAACACACTAAGGAAATGAGATTACTTTTCTTTTCGGGCCGTACTTTATATTTGAGGCATTCTTTCTTAATTTGCCATTTCTTCTTGTAGAAGAAGCATTTGACATTTTCCTTATTGTCAACTTGACTTGTTGATACCTTTCTCTTCTTGTTCTTATGATGAGCACCTTTTCTCTATTTGGCTTGTTCCTTTGCATGAGAAACCAGATGGGCACTTTCTAGTTTTTCTTGCTTCAATCTCCATTTCTCTTGAACATACATGGTCAGTAGTTCATTAATTGACCATTTTTTCTTATGCGTACTATAAGAAATCTTGAACAGCCCATATTCCGCAAGTAGAGAGTTAAGCATTGGATGGACAAGAAATGACTCCAAAAATGTTACTTCCAAGGATATCAGTTGAGCCACAATATCCCTCATTTCCATAATGTGTTCACGTACACCTTTATTACCGACAAGCTTCATGGATGATAATCTGTTCATTAGGGTGCTGGATAATGGCTCTTTGGAAATAACATACTATTGTTCAATAAGCATTAAACATATGCAATTTGATCACTCCCATCGCTCATATGAGGCCCTTTTAGCATTTGTGCTTGTTTCCATAGGGATAGGCGGTTCATCTATACGAAGTGCTAAATCCAAATCCATACACCCTTATGATCCGAAACACCCAAAGCCATTAACCAGAATTGATTTGAATGCATCTTGTCTAGCGTATGTCCGCGATAAAAGACATGAATCATTCAGAGATTTCCTCATTGGGATGGTAGAAGCCAGTCCTCATGATGGCCCTGCCTTTTTTAATTGCTTTCCCAATTTCACTATATCACTTCATGATCCATGTGCCTTTGAAGCTATCACTCTAGTCATCCACACAAAAGGGTTCAATATGAAGCCTCAATCACAAAATGTTACAATCGTATATATAGAATTTATTATAAAGTAATGAATACAATTGTCCTGAAATTGCAAATTCATCACAAATTAAAGGAGTAACAACTTTATTCCTTACAAATTTCAAAAATAAAGTCACTACACCTAAATCCCTAGCTTTGGAAGATGTCAATCTTTCTGGCAGGTGGGAGCTTGAAGAAGCTCAACCAAGAACCCCTAAACTTCAAGATGATGTTGAGTCAATTATTAAACATCTAGATGGAAAAGTACCCATAAATTTTGCTAATACACCAAGATCATACTTTTCATCCACAGGAAAATCAATCTCTTCGGAAGCTGGATCTTACAGATCAACCACTTCCTCTTTCCATAAATCTATCTCGAAATCACCCTTTGTTCATCCATCAGGAATAACCTTTCCAGTTTATTCAGAAACAAATAATGAATATATACAGTTAGTCAGATTATCTGCGTTTGATTTTGAAGCCTCAATAAATACAATCTCTTTAATTCATGACACTAATGAAGAAACAAGTGATTTCATAATTGATAAACAATACCTTCAACAAGATCTATTAAAACATTCGAAGACCAAATGGTTTTTTACAAAATTTTCTAAATTTGAAAGATCTCAAGTCAAAGACTTATGTTATGAACAAATGAATCAAGAACGAAGAAATATTCCTTTCTTTGAATGGCTTTTGTCAAAAATAACTAAAAAAGGAACTCTAATGACAATTAATAAATCCACACAAACATGGGAAACAAACGAGGGGAAAATTGAATAGGTACACTCCCCTCGGTTTGTCATCAAACATAAAGACATAAATGCTACTCCATTAACGGCAATTCCATTAAAAAGATGTACAAATGAATCCAAACTCATCACTGTTGAACATTTATCCCATATTATAGAACAAAACAATTATACAAATCTTTACTTACATACAATTGGGTCACAAACTCAAAGAATTGAAAATGTAATTTCTCAACACGAATTAAGTTCATCGGCCCAATTCAAAGTAACGAGAGGTTCCAGCACTATGCTCAGAGTTCATCTCACAATTAACATTAGACAAAAACCCTTTAAAATTCCCAGCTGATTTTCAAAATGAAATATCCCTAAGAACTGATAAATATGATAAAGGAAAATCAATAACTATGGTAATCGAAGGACCAATAATTAATACTTCCTCAGAATCACATATAGATGAATCTAGTGAAGAATCTGACAATCAACCAATCATTAATACTCCTCAAATCAATAAAATATTTTCTCCTAAAACTCATACTTCAAAGACAAAAAATTATTATAACTGACCCTCTCCAAAGAATATACAATTTGAAGAAATCCCTGATATTGCAAATGCCAATTATGATGGTAGTTCATTAGTAGAACGGAATATTGATGGACTCACCGAATATGGAATTCTTAATATTCTAAGAAACATGATTATCTATACTAATGCAGGAATGCTTTATGGTAATACACAAGCTGAAATGATAAAACCTATCACTATCGGATCTACCGGTCAACTTCATGGCTGGTGGGAATATTATCTTACACCTATTCAAAAGACAAGTATACTAACTTCTGTCAAATTAAATGAAGAAGGGAAACCTCTTCTTAATGCACAAGGTCAAACTATTTCTAATGCAGTTGAAACACTAGTCCATAATATTCTTATCAACTTTTCTGGTAATGTTAGTGATCAAATTGAAAAATACAGAGAACAACTAATCAATCTACGTTGTAGAACTTTATCTGATTTCAGATGGTACAAAGATGTTTTTCTCTCTCTTGTCTTTCAATTATTTAATTCTAATGAAGAATTCTGGAAAGAAAATTTTATTTCAGGACTTCCAAGTTACTTTGCAGAAAAAGTAAAAAATGTTCTGAGAGAACAAAATAATGGAAGATTAAATTATGCTAACTATACCTATGGAGATTTAATTCAAAAAATTTCTCGAGTTGGTATGTCACTATGTAGTGATCTAAAAATTAAAGAAGATTTACATAAACAAAAGAAAATTGGTAAACAAGAATTAGGGGATTTTTTGTTATGAATTTGGCTATGAACCCTTATAAAATCCATCTACTCGTTGTCATAAAAAATATTATTCCTCAAAAACAAAAAAATATTTTCATAATGACAAACCATACAAATCACGTAAAAAATACTACAAGAAAAGAAAACATGAACGAAGTGATTATAAGAAACGAAAATCCAGCTCTTCATCAAAACATAAAACTAATAAATCTGATTACACATATTATAAATGTGGAAAAGAAGGACATTTTGCAAATAATTGCATTGATAAAGATTCATAAACGAAAATAAATGAATTAGAATATTATTCTCATAATTCAGAAGATGATAACGATATATGTGCATGTTGAGCAAGCAACGAAAGTTCTTATGATTCCTCATCCTTATCCTCATATTTCTCAATAAATGTATTAAATGCTCAAAGAATTGGTTTTAGAATAGCGAGAGTCCATTGGTCCGATCTTGTTTGGTGTATGAACCAATCTAGTATCATCATAAGAATTGGTTTTAGAATAGTGAGAGACCACTGGTCCGATCATCATAAGAAATACGCTAGACAAGATGTACTCAATCCAATTCTAATAAAATCGGAATTCACCTCTTATGAACCCAATATGCTTTGATACCATATTGAGACTAGGAGATCGGACTAGTGGACTCTCGTTATTCTAAAACAAATGAAAGAAGGAAGAAAGGGGAAAGCGGGAGATTAAAATGTTGGGTTGAATTTTTTGGATGATTTGAGACAAGGGCTCAAACTCCCTATTTATAGACATTTACAGGCTTGATTACATTTGAAATTCGGAATCGGATTATACTGCATTAAAGTAGTTACAGTGATTGGATAAGCTGTATACGTCATTTGAACTATATCAACTGCATGCGTATTTGTTGTAGCTACATATAATTGACTGTTACTGTAGCTGCATTGATATCCTTGGCATTTGCTGTAGCTGTATTTGTTGACACAAAAAATGTCACTTTGCCTCCTCAACATCAAAAGCTACATGGAGCTTCATCCTACTACAAACAGGCAAAGTTGCTTCAAGCATCAGATCTTGTCAGAATCAAACAAAAATTGCAAGATTCTTCAAAATAGCCAAAAGAAGGATACACATGAAGTTTCGGGCCATTTCAACACCGTCTGGCCTAACTTCACTCCTCCAACAGCTAAGCAGGTGCTCCCGGCGGCGACAGTGTTGAAGATATCAAATCTTCAATCAGAGCCTATGGATGATCTAAAAATTCCTCCGAAATGCTCCACGTCAAATTTCAAGACAAACCGACACCGTTTGACCCTCCATCAACTCTCGAATGACAAAATCAAACCTCTAGGCGGCGAGAACCACCGATGCTGCCACTCATCAAACAAAGTACATGGGTAGCTTCTACATGCTTTCAAAGGGCTACACGTCAAATTTCAGGTCATTCCGCTAACGTTTGACCTAACTTTGACGCTCGGAAATAAAATCAAGCCTACCGGCAGCAGCGCTCGCCGAGACCATGGCATCCAAATCGGAGCTAATGGATCGTCTCAAAATGACTCCAATAGGCTCCCTGTCAAATTTCAGGTCAATCGGACATCGGTTGGCCGTACATCAAAGCTCGCCATCTTCCGCGCGGTGAAATCAATTCTAGCATCGACGGGACCCCAAACGGCCTCAAAACTCAAATAAAAGCCCATGGTTGGTCCTATCTAATGCTCAGGAAGCTTCACCACAAATTTCAGGTGATTCCGACATCGTTTGACCTAGTTCCAACTCTTGGCGGAAAATCGACTACAAAGTCTTCAGCGTTTCCAAAAAATAGGAAACTTTGTGCTTTGATTTGCATGCCTTTTCGACAAGTTTTCTTAAGAGGAATCAAGCCAATAAATGAGAAGAAATGTCAAGAAAATACAGGAGAAAAAAGAAGCAAAAAATCCCAAAGAACGGCCGAGAAACGGTGACCAAATGGCGACCGAAAAAAGGGACAAAAGTCCCATGGTCACCATGGACCCTGGAAACAGGGTCGCCGGATTTTCGCCGAAACGACTGTTTTTTTTATTCTTTTCACATTTCGCGATGTTTGGCCCCTGTGATTTTCTCAAATTATGATTTTTGAGGCATGATATCCGTCGATCTTCGTCAACATCACGGATCCGCCGTCAAAATCATTCGATCATCATTAGACACTCCAAAATCGCTAAACGGTTGACCAAGAAAGCACACTTTTTGCTTGACCGATCGTGAAATCGACTGGATAGATGTTGCTGGCCCATTGGTACCAATCAATGTTTGAAATTTCATGGTCATCCGATGTTGATCAACATGGAAATCCATCGATGATCATCGCCAGAAGAATTCCAAGAGGCGTAGCATGGCCCGCGACTCTTCAAGCGACTTGGCGACCAATTAATGCTGTTAATTGACCCGTTTATGACAAGTTAATGCGGTCATTAACTCATTATTTTGAACGGCCCAATTAGAAGCAAGTAAATGTGAGTTACAAGTCCAATTAATCATGGCAATTAACCATGTAACTCCTATCATTATGGAGTTTAATCATGGTAATTAATCATGAAACCCCCATCATCATGAAGAATAAATGCCCATTATTCTCCATCGGCCAATCAGATTCAAGGAAAAAGAAGTTACAAAATCAAGAAGTAAATACTTGTAACTCCTCCCATCATGGAGCATCAATGCCATTAATGCCCATAAACCTTCCTAATGGCTACCAAAAGCCTATAAATAGGCGTTCATTCCAAAGGGAAAGGGTCCTGGAAAATTATCCTGAAAAATTGTCTTGAAAATCTCTGCGCAAAGAGGCTCTCCTGCTTTGAAGAAACTCTGCTGAAAACAGTACGAGGTGATTGAAGTCCCTTGGGGGGGCCACCCCCCAAGGTTTTCCCTCTCCTTTTATGCAACATGGCCTAGATGTGGCTTTTCAACCAGTCTACCCGGCTTTTTTATTGGATATAGGACCTTCCCTTGGTCCTTGTCCTCTAAAAATCCAAGGTCCAAGCCAAGCCAGGTGAATCAAAAGCATCAAGTGTTCTCATCTGAAGGAAGACGGCGGAGCCCATACATGACTCGTGACCGTCTATCTTAACGAGTCCCCACAATCTCCTGAGAAGTCAGATTTCTCTTTTTTTCTTTTCTATTGTATTGTGTATTTTTTAAAGAGATAAAAAAAAATCACAATTCTTGTCTTTCATCATTAATGAGATTTGTAAATCGCCTTTCGTGGCAAAATTGCCTTCTACGGCACAAAACCCTCTTTCACAGCAAACTAAACAAAATCGCCTTTCACGGCCTTAAAAATCTTGTCTCTTTCTTTAAAATATATGTGCAATGGAAAGTTGGAAAAAAAGTTCGATTTCCTGTCTTCTTGTGAAGGTGAATCTCTGAATCAACACTTCAAATTCTAAGTAGAATAGAAAATCTGGCATACCCCGTACAAAAAAATGTTGATGCCCGCTTTTCTTTTCTTCCGCCCCGCCGCACCCCCGCGGACTTGGGGCGGAGGTAGGCGAGAGAGAAAGCCGGGTCCATCAAGTTAGCATACCCGGTGGGACTCGTTCATTTGAACATGATGCTTAGACTCCTTGGCTCCTTTCTAGTTGGTGGCTTGTGTTGGATCTTGCATCTTAAAAAATAAAAAAAAAATACATGAGATGGGATTTTTTGGAAATTTTTGTCTTTGAGTTTATTTCCATTCTTTCTCTTCTCAAACAAAAAAAAGAAAGTTTTGTTTTTTTAACGTTGGGTTCGGATTTGAGAAATTTTAGTTATTTCCCTTTCGAACTTAGTGCTTGCGGAAATCGCTGAGCCTTTGTTTGGATTGGAACACCATTTCTTCTCTTTTGTGAATCCAATCTTGACTTAAAAAAAAAAAAAATTAAAAAATTTCAGATTTCTCTCTTTTGGATTCAAATTGGAGAAACTTTGGTTCTTTCCCTTTCGAACTTAGTGCTCGTGGAAATCGCAGAGCTAGCGTTCGGATTGGGAGGGGCCATTTCCCTCTCTTTGATGGGTCTATTAGTGATCTTTCAAAAATAAAGAATAAAAAATTCAGATTTCTCTCTTTTGGATTCAAATTGGAGAAACTTTGGTTCTTTCCTCTTCGTATAATGGCTCGTAGAAATCGCTGAGCCAGCGTTCGGATTGGGAAGGGCCATTTCTTCTCTTTAATGGGTCCATTAGCAATCATTCAAAAAATAAAAAATAAAAAATAAAAAAACACATTAAGGTTGTAC
Source organism: Persea americana (assembly GCA_029852735.1). Taxonomy (NCBI): domain Eukaryota; kingdom Viridiplantae; phylum Streptophyta; class Magnoliopsida; order Laurales; family Lauraceae; genus Persea; species Persea americana. The sequence continues at coordinate 18,201,894 of CM056813.1, read as the reverse complement.
CGATTGCGTTCTTTGACCAAAGTGAATTTAAGAAAAGCCTTGTCCAGAGTATGGAGGCAGCTAGACTGTTTGAGGCAAGGGTCCTTCAAACGGGGTCATTAAGTAATCCTACCCTTACCTGGGGGCTGATTTATCCACTAAGGTTTCATAAGACCGAATTGGAAAACCTATATGTACTCTTCTAAAAAAATCTAAAAAAAAATCTCTCTTAAAAAAAAAAAAAACTTCCATTATTATTGGATTCAGATTCGAGAAATTTTGGTTCCTTCCTTTTCAGATTTAGTGCTTGCAGAAATGTTTGAGCCTGTATTCAGATTGGAGAACCATTTGCTCTCTTTCATGAATTTAGGGCCTGTTTCTTTACAAGCGTTTTTTTACAGGAATTTAGGCTATCTATGGATTCAAGAATTCCTGTCAGAAATTCAATGTTCTTTTGGTGGAATTCCCAGTATTCAAGGCATCCAGAATTTTCAAATGCCAAAAAAGTGGAATTTCAAAATGCTAACCCCTCCAAGAGAATTTCAAAATTCTAGAACTCCGAGAAGTTTAATTGGAACTCCGGCACCCAACTGTGAACCCTCCTACCAACAATAAAGTGGGGCCCATATTTACAATTATAAAAATTGTACCCATGCAATTCCTATCAAGATGGGTCCATGTTCAAAGTTCTAAAATTGGGCCCCACACTTCCGTTTCTAAAAGATGGGCTCAAGTACCATATACTTGAGGTGGGTCCACATTATAATTTTTACAGTTGGGTCCCAAGTTCACAACCACAAAAGGTGGGTCCCATGTACTACAATGCATAAAATGTGTAATTCCATTCTAGAATTTATGTAGCAATGAAATATGAGTTATATGAAATTCAGAAATTTAGAAATTCTCAGGCAAGAATTCTGATGAAAATGAAACGTAGAATTCAGAAATGACAAAATTTAGTAGCATTTTAGAATTCCAGCATTTGGAATTCCCAGACAACTTCCAGACATGAATTTTAGGAATTCTAGTAAAGAAATAGGCCCTCAATCTTGACCTTTCAAAAAAAAAAAAAACTTCCGTCTTTATTGGATTCAAATATGAGAAATCTTGGTTCCTTCCTTTTCGGATTTAGTGCTCGCGTAAATCGTTGAGCCTGCATTCAGATTGGAATACCATTTGCTCTCTTTTATGAATTCAATCTTCACCTTTCAAAGAAAAAAAAAAACTTTCGTCATTATTGGATTCAAATTTGAGAAATATTGGTTCCTTCCTTTCGGATTTAGTGCTCGCGGAAATCGCTGAGCCTGTATTCGGATTGGAATACCATTTGCTCTCTTTTGTGAATTCGATCTTGACCTTTTAAAAAATATCCCATCTTGTGTCCTTCCCAAGGATGCGATTTACAACATTTGTGCCTAGCGGTGCTAGTACGCCCTTTCGGATCTATTGTATTCGCGACCGACACATTTGTAACTCCAACCTTATATCATTTTACCTCGAGTGAGCTCCGCTTATCGGTAACTTAAATTAAGGTTTACAATTGCTTCTAGCAGTCATTGGAACTCTTATTTTGAGCCGACCATACTTGCATTCGGAACAATTGTACCCTCTATGGCTTTTTGCCTTCTTCAATACGCTCAGGATGGGCCGATGCCCCCTGAGCGATTTGAAAAGACAAAACCATAGTATTTTCTATTTATGATCACCATATTCTTGTGATTACTAATCGATGTGGTCTTGTTTCAGAAGTTTTTCAAACTAACAATGGCAGCTTCATTGACCATCACCTTTGACGAGAATAAGTACCAGCTCATGCTTCAAGAGAAGTAAAGCAAGCGCACTTACAAGCGCCCTGCCAGCTGCCGAAGCATCACCTCCCTCGGCAACTCTCAAAACACCGGGTCGACCTCCACTCCCCAGACTATCATCTTCATGTCACTGGGACCATTCCCACTCCCCATAGATGAAACTGTACCTGCCAAGAAGCAGAAGACCGCCCCTGAACGTGTCGCTGCCCCGACACCAAAGGCGGTCACTAAGAAACCTGAGGCTCGTGGCAATCCCGCGAAGCCTCAACATGTGAAAAACCAGGTCTGCCCCAAGACTTGGTCACCGAGACCTTCTCCAAAACAAAGAAGGTCCTGGACATCTGGAAAGCCAACATACCTGGCCCCTCTCAAGGAGAACCGGTTCTATCCTCTCACTTACATGAAAGGGGAGAAACCTACCCTCCGCCGAACCACAAAAACTACTTAGCACGAGCCGACTTGCTCATACAAGCCCAAAATCAAGTCGTGCATCACAAGGCCTCGACAAGAACCTGCCAGGGCCTACTTTCCTGCAACTCGACCCTTCATCTCAACAGGGGCCGAGCTTGCAAAATTTAAAGCTTCGCTGCGACAGGCTAAGGACCGCGTCCAAATCCTGTCCATGCTAGTCTTTAAGGAAGATAAGCTCAGCTGCTGCGCACGAGGGACCACATCCTTTATTGCCAGAGCACAGCCCGAGCTAACTGAAGTTCAAATTACTCGTCGTATACGTCGCCGCGCGGCATATCGACAAAAGAGACTAGAGAAGCAAAGAATCCAGTATTCTGAGCTTTAGGTCTCTAAAAGATGGGTCGAAAAAGAAAGACCTGACCAAGTTGGTGCTGTCCATATGGTTGGTAAAGCCAAAAGACGCCAGAAGTCAGCAATGAAAATACATGTCAGACGGTCGGTGACTCGCAGCGTCTCCCGGACACGATGACATCAGGAAGACTCTCCCACTCCTTCAAGCCAAGGACATTGGAGTGATCAATCCTTGGGCTCTTCATCTAGAAGAATGGGCTCCAGCTCAGTCACCAAGACAATATCCTCTTTCGACTAACGAAGAGTAAATGTCCTAGTTACAAACTCTGAGCAACCTCCGTTGGATGATAACATGACTACACGCATCCAGCAGCTGGAACAAGGATAGCAGAGGATAGAAGCTCTGATGGAAAACCTTCTTCTCACTCTCCAACGTCCACCAAATGATGAAATTCCGCCACATGATGACGCAAACGGTGGAGAAGATGAGTCACGCACCCTTACTAAAATGGACGTTGACAATATCCTCGCCAAAGCAAAAGAAGAGTATACACTGAAGGAGCATGGAATCAAGCCACCATATCCCTTATGGATGAACTCGGTTCCGTTTCCTGCAAAGTTCAAGCAACCTATTCTCCAAACATATATGGGGAAAGGTTCAGCTAGACAACATGTCATCCACTTCAAGATCCTGACAGGAGCTATTGCGGATCAAGATGCCCTCAAGATCCGCCTCTTTACAAGCACCTTGAAAGGTACAACCTTTGATTGGTACTCCACTCTGCCAGAGGACTCCATTTAAAACTGGACCATGCTAGAGACACGCTTCCTGACCCACTTCAAAGGTGAGGATCATCCTGTTACTATGGCTCAACTCTGTAGCCTAAAACAGGGAGGGAACGAGTCAACATACGACTTCATTCACAAGTGGAAGGCAATGGCATACAATTGCTCAGACGTTCTGCCACAAGCGTCACTGGTCGACATCTGCCGAAACAACATGAGAGCAAGGATCCACTCCATGATCATCGACAACAAATCAAAGAACCTCGGAGAACTCCTAGAAGCATCTATGGAGGCTGAAATTGTGATCAAAGACCTCAACAGTCAGAAGTCATCAAAGAAAGAGCCGACCGCCATTCCAACCTCCAAGCCAAAGAAAAAGGAGGTTCTCAATGTGAAAACCAAGTCAGCTCCTCAGCCACCGAAGAAAGCTGAAAACAAACTACGGGTAAGAGGCCTGAACTCTCTAATGCCTTCAAAGAACGAGTAGAGAAGAAATACCCGTTCGATGAAAATATTGAAGAAATATTTGGGGCTCTCTTGGAAAATGGGAAACTCACCTTGCCTGACCCCAAAAGACCGGGAGATGTTGGCAAAACCAATGATCCCCGATATTGTCCATACCACCAAATGGACTCGCATCCTCTCAACCAATGTTTTGTTGTGAGAGAGAAGATCAACGAGATGTAGAAAAACGAAGTCATCACCTTTGATAAAAACTACGGGTCTGCCTCCGTTAACATGGTGACATATGGACAAACATTAAAGTCACCAAAGGAAAAAATCACCACTTCCTTCAAGGTGATAAAAATGACCCAAACGTCCCAAGAGCTGGTGCCTTACCCAACATCTGATGGACAACCCATATTGGTGCATCCCGATCTCTTAGAAGATGAAAATTGGGAGATCGTCAAAACAAAGCTGACCGTTCAACAGCGAAGGCATGCAAAGAGACAACTCCGCAAGCTCAAACAGCAGGAGAAGGCTCAACCCAAGCAAGAGGTCCCTGAAAAGGCAAAAACCTCCTCTACCGCTTCATTGGGGGTAACAAAAGAGTCTCTTTCCAAGGCTTCAAGAGTGGTAAGAAAATTCACCTTCAGTGATTTCATGCCACCACGGCTCAGAGATGAGACTACGCAGGGGGCATCATACTCTTGCAACTTGGTAGTCGGATTCTCCATGAATGGATACGAGTCCGGTGACACTGCTAGTGACACCGACGAGTGGGAAGAATCCCTTGAAACCGGAGAATATTTCTTCGATGAAGAATGGATCCCAGAATCTCACCTTATGCCAGTAATTGGGTATAACCCCTTCCAGCCACATGGATCCTGGTCTGATGATGATGAAGACCAAGAGGCTATTCAAAATGCTGTTAACCCAGCGCAAACGAATGCTCTAGTGGATCCCAACGAGGTTGAACCACAAGGAGCAGATGAAGAAGAAGATTTAGCTCCTATGCCAGATCTCAGAGAATATGCGAGGATCTTGCAGCATCTTGCCATAGAGCAAGAGCAGGATCACATCAATCAGCTTTGTCAAAATCCAGAAGTCTCGGAGAATCTACAAGCATCTCCTCCGGTAACCCCGGAAAACGAAAAAAGATTTAGCCCCTTGAGCCTGAAGAGGGTCTTCCAAAAGAAGAACCACCTCTAGAAGCTTTTGAAGTTGGGAAAGGTACTCGCTCTGGCCCGGATTACCACAAAAACTACAACCAACCTTCCTCTTCTTCTTATGTAAATCCTTTGGAAAAGCAAGTTGTAAATGCCCTAAGCGGCAATGATAATTAAATTGCAGGCCCCAAGGAGGCTTTCAAGTATGACTTGATCGAGCACTTCAAACACATACCTGCACGACTGCACATCCTAGACTTCTTACGAATGTCACCACAAACTCGTGATAGTCTCATTTTAGAACTACAAAGGCTGAATATGGATGTCGACAAACATGCCCCAAAGGTCCTACAAATTGAAATGGACTATAGGGTTAAAAAATAAAAAATCTCCCCAAAGGGAGAAAAGAAGAAAACTGAGGGACCTTGCACTGAATGCCTCTCGGTCCAAAAAGCAGCAAGTGCGACCATTGCCTTCAAAAAGGAAGACCTCTTGCTAGGTGAGACAAAGCACAACCGACCCTTGTACTTCACAGGGTACATCAAAGAGATGCCAATACACAGAGTCTAGATCGACCCAGGTTCTACACTTAACCTCATCTCTACTATGGCACTCGAAGAGCTGGGTATTCCACCTAGCAAACTGAGTCACACATCTGTGTCCATCTTTGGATACGATGGGAGCACTCAAAGGCCTATTGGCAAAATCAGGTTCAAATTGCAAATCGGTGATCTTATCTCTGAGGTCACAGTGTATGCAATAAAGACCCCTTCATGCTACAACATCCTTCTCGGACGCCCCTGGATACATGAAAATGGGGTCGTCCCTTCGACTCTACATCAATGCATTAAGTTCGTTGGCAATGATGGCTTGATACATCGAGTGTTTGCAGATAGAAAGCCCTTCAAAGGCAAGGAAGTCCATTTCGCAGACTCTCAGATGTACAAGGACGAAGAAGAAGAAAAGGAAGAGGAAGAAACAACATCCTTTGCCGGCAATCTCCAAAAAGTTAAAGGTAAGGCTCGCCAGCAATCATTGGAAGAGAACAAACCTTTCGGCAAACCCGATGAGAGCAATCCGTCTCCCTTCGTTGTCTCTTTCAAATCTTCCAAACCTTTGGTAATCACTACCAAAGCAAAGAAGACAAAGCAAAATACTGGGGGCAAGTTTGTCGTTTCCTTCGTGTCTATCATGCATGATACGGATTCAGATACAGAGCCAGAAGACGATACATCGTCAAGCCAAGCTGATACTCAGCGAGTTTGGCCTGCTTTCACTCCATTAGAGACACATGTTGACATAGGAGATCCTGCGTCTGCTACCTTCATAGTTCCAGCGACATCGGCGGAAGAGAAACCAATCTTCTTCCATAGATCAGACGTTTCTTCATCAAATTATTTGCTTGAACCTTTTCAAAATGAAGGTATGCCCCGACTATCCCTGTATAGTCCAATGGCACAAGCTATCATAAAGAATATGGACTATGACCCTCAAAGTCCAATCGGTTTGGAACCCACCATGACTAAAAGTCAGCTGGAAGATTGGAAACTCCACCGTCACATAGACAAGTCTTCATATGGGTTGGGATATGATCCTGACACTCCGATGAGACAGTTGACACAAAGGCTGCAAAGTCGTTTTGCCGACCAAGCCTCAACATCTCGTGTCGATGAAGACATCGATCTCCCTGGATATCTCTTTGAAGAGTCACCCGACAAGGACCTAGGAAGCTCATCAAATTGGGACGATTTCTTTGATGATGAAGAGGAATTGTCCGATGACACAGACGCACGGTTTTCTGACCTAAAAGAACCATTGTCTCCAAAAGAAGTGCCTTACTTCGACCCAGTTTCAGCATGTGATTGGGATCATCTCATAACAAGTCTTGAGAAGAGTACCGATCAACAAGATTTATGGACAGAGACGGAACCTTGGTCTGAAAATGCCCTTGGAAATCCAGAAGGTCTTGTTGAGTTGGAAGCCTCCGAAAACATTGTGGACGAACCACCTTCAAACCTTCCAACAGAAGATTCTGTTCAAAAGATAGACTTGGGAACACCAGATAACCCACGTCCTATATTCATAAGTAAGAATATAAAGGATGATGAGTTACCCGAGTATATCACTTTTCGTCATGAGTTTGTTGATTGTTTTGCATGGTCTTATGCTGAAATGTCTGGTTTAGACCCCAAAATAGCAGTTCACAAACTCAACTTGCAAGAAGATATCAAGCCTATCAAACAAGGCCAAAGAAGATTCTGTCCTGATGTGATGGATAAAATTGAATAAGAAGTTCAGAAACCCAAAAGCGTTGGCTTCATCCGCGAGGAACAGCATCCTGAATGGTTGGCCAACATCGTCCCCGTGATAAAGAAAAATGGGCAAATCAGGGTCTGTATTGACTATAGAGACCTGAATAATGCATGCCCCAAAGATGAATTCCCGCTCTCCATACCGGAGGTAATGATTGACAACACCTGCGGGTTTGAGCGAATGACTTTCATGGATGGCTTATCTGGCTACAACCAGATAAAGATGCATCCCAAAGATGAGAGACATACGCCATTTCGGACCCCATTTGGCGTGTATTGCTACACTGTCAGGCCATTTAGTCTGAAGAATGCTGGTGCAACATATCAGAGGGCTATGATGAAGATATTCCAAGATATGCAGTACAAGACGGTCGAATGTTACGTTGACGACCTCGCCGTCAAAAGTAAAAGAAAAGAAGACCATCTCAAAGATCTGTGAGAAGTCTTCCTCTGACTTTGCAAACATAAACTGCGAATGAATCCCCTCAAATGCTTCTTCAGTGTCTCATCGGGTAAGTTCCTCGGATTCATAGTTCGGAAAAGCTGGAATAGAACTTGACCCCACCAATGTCAAGGCTATCCTAGAAATGCCATCTCCAAGAGCCTTAAGAGAACTCAAAGGGCTTCAAGGGAGGTTGGCATACATCTGACGGTTTATTTCCAGCCTATCAGGAAAATGCTGTCCATTTTCTCGCCTAATGAAGAAAGGTGTGGACTTTGTTTGGGATGCTAAATGTGAAGCGGCATTTCAAGACATCAAGTCATACCTGACCAAACCTCCAGTGTTAGCTGCCCCCACAACTGGAAAACCCTTCATCTTGTACACAAGAGCCCTCGACCATTCTTTGGGAGCTCTACTTGCTCAAGAAAATGACGGAGGAAAAGAAGCTGCTCTATACTACCTCAGCCGCATGTTGGTTGGTGCAAAGCATCGTTACTCTCCAGTCGAAAAGGAATGCCTGGCAGTGATGTTCGCTATACAAAAGCTACGTCACTATCTACTGTCCAACATAGTATACCTGATTTCGAGGATCAATCTTTTAAAGGTCCTTGTCACAAAAGCAGGTTCCCTCAATGCTCGACTGGCAAAATGGTCCATCCTTCTATTACAATTTGATATTATGTATGTACCACAAAAGGCAATTAAAGGCCAAGCTCTGGCAGACTTTCTCGTAGAGCATCCACTGCCTAAAGTTTCTTCACTCAGGGATGATCTCCCAGACGAGCCTGTCTACAGCGTGGAGACCTCCTTATCAAATGCCTCCTGGGATATGTACTTCGATGGTGCAACCAGGACAAATGAAAAAGGAAAACCAATATCGGGAATTGGCATTCTCTTTGTTAGTCTCGACAAATACATGATTCCACACGCATTCTTGCTACTCAAACCATGTTCAAACAATGCAGCTGAGTACCAAGCTCTGATCATAGGATTGGAACTCGCCTTCGAATCCAGCATCACCATGCTGGAGGCATTTCGGGATTCTTAACTGATCGTCAATCAGATGAATCAGAAGTACGAAATCAGGAAGCCTGATCTGTTGCCTTACTACAACAAGGCACAATCACTTTGACAAAAGCTTGATGTTTGTCACATCATCCACATCCGCAGAGGTGAAAACATCTGTGCAGATGCCTTGGCTGAACTTGCTGCATCTATGGCGATCCAAGAAAGGGAAAACATGAAAATTACAGTGTGTCAAAGAAGGATCCTCCCTCCTCTCAACACACACCAAGTAGTAGCTGAAAGCCACTGAGTGGTCGGAAGTCGGATTTCCATCCTTAGACCTCCGAGCGGCGACTGGAGGGATCCGTTCATTGATTACATTATGTTCGGAATCCTACCAGAAGATCCAAAAGAGTGGGTAAGCATTCAAAGATGAGCCCCAAACTTTCATTTGGATATTCCCTCCAAAATGCTTTACTGAAAATCCTTCAACGGAGTACTCCTACGCTGTTTGTTACAACAAGAGGCGGAATAAACTTTAAAAGAAGTTCATGCTGGTCTTTGTGGAGCCCATCAGGCTGGTCCTAAGCTCTACGATCAGATAAAAAGGTTAGGTTACTATTGGCCTACCATGGTAGCTGACGCGCTGCAATTTGCTAAATGTTGGCAACAATGCCAAGTTCGCGGAGACTGTGTCCACATGCCTCCAAATGGCTACATCCTATAGCGATCTCATGGCCCTTCGAAGCCTGTGGTATGAACATCATAGGTCCTATCTCTCCCCTGTCAAGTAAAGGTCATCGCTTCATTTTTGCCGCTACGGATTATTTCTCCAAGTGGTCAGAAGCATTTGCGTTCAGCGAAATGGAGACCCCATCAGTCCTTCAATTCTTACGAACCAACATCATTTGTCGCTTCGGCATACCTAAAAGATTCGTCCATGATAACAAACCACAATTCCGGGATCACAGATTCTACAGGTTCTACGACAAATACAAAATCCAAAGTTGTCCTTCGACTCCGTATAACACGGCAGCGAATGGACTAGCAGGAGCTTTCAACAAGACATTCTGCAAAATTCTCAAGAAAATAGTCCCTAGTCACAAAAAAGATTGGAGCGATAAACTGCATGAAGCTTTATGGGCCTATCAAACCACCGTTCGAGGACCAACCCATAGCACACCATTCTCCTTGGTCTATGGATGTGAAGCAGTTGTCCCTCTAGAGGTACAAATTCCTTTTTTAAGGGTATCTCTACAAAATGACATGACGCAGGAAAGCAACGTCAAATTGAGACTCCAGGAACTGAATAATCTCGACAAAAGACTGCTCAAAACCCTACAAAGCGTTGAGCTTTACCAAGCACGTATGGTAGGATCTTTTGTCAAGAATGTCAGGCAACACGCTCACAAAAAGGGTGACTTGGTTCTTGTGGTGAAAAGGTCAATGGTTTTTGCCCATAAATCCAAAGGCAAATTCGAACCAAAATGGGCTGGATGTCGACAAAAAGATGTCTACGGTACACCATCGTGCTGACAAATATGTTGAAAAGCCAAGCCTTCTCTGCGTTTGTCAAAGAATAGTGTTTCCCCGACCCAGCCCTGGTTGAGTCACGGGAGACACCAAAATCAAAAGCCTTCTTCCGCAAGTCCGAAGAAAGCTTCACTGAAGATTGCCCCATCTCGACGTCCCTGAATTGTCGGATCCTCAAACGGACAGATAAAAGAGATTCAGAAATAGGCTTCCCTTTGGCCAACCGAGTCATAAAAGGGTCATTATCCTATGCAGCACCCAATCGGTGGAAACCAGGACAGTGGTACACATACCACGAATAAAAGATGTGGGCTGAAAATACCCTATTCATGGGAAGCCCAGGCCGAACCAGGAAAGCAACAGCCTGCAGTTCGGTGCACAAATAGGAGTAAAGAGCAGGTACCAAAGCAAGCCGCTCTCCAAACGCCATCTGACAAGCCGGAAAAATATAGTGCGGCCTGATGTGCGTACCATCTCCTCCAGCAAAAACAGCCTCATCTAGCCAATAAGTGAGGTAAACATCGAGATCTCTCCACAGCGCAATGTCATAATGAATGGCGTATGTGCTTGCGAAGAGTTCTTTCAAATCTTCTCGCATGGCGGAGATCTTCTTCGAACTCGGGTTCTTAGCCCTGGCTTCCTGGGTCGTACTCTCAGAAGACTCCCCGCTGTCAAAAAAGTTGGAAGACAAAGAGCTACCACTCTTCCAATTGCTACACAGAACTTTCACGCCCTCCTTCTCCTTCAAGAAATCATAGAAGGCGACAAGATGAAAGTACAAGAGCCTGAACTCCTCAGACTGCTCCTCAAGGACGCTGTCAATAGGCATAAACTCCTCATAGAGCTTGCCGAGGATAGGCAGCCTAGTGATGGCACTCAGTTCCTTTAAAGAAAAATCAATCTCACCATTCATGACAACGAAGGTGTTGGTTTGTGGAAGGAACGACTCCAGGATGGCCATGAAGGCTTCATCGGAGAAAACCATGGTTTGCCGAAAAGTGTGAACTGCATCAAAGATCTCGGCCTCCTTTAGAATTGCACCGCCGACCCGCAGGATGTGATCTGTCCACGACTCCTAGCTCAAGTCAGCACTGAAACGGCCACGAAGTCGAAAAGGCTTCACCCAATTGCTGCCATCGCCCTTGAAAATACCAAGGCCCACCGCTCTCAAATCGACCGAAGGATGGTCTGAACCTTGGTAGCTGCTAGCCGGCATCAAAATGTTCATACGAGCAGGCGACTTCTCTACGAAACCAGAAGGGCCGCCAATGAAAACCCCGGTCTTGATCACACTAGTCCTCTTCACCCAGCTTGGAGGATCTTCCCTCTTTGAGTGTGTGGAGGAAAGGCTCACGATCGAGATAGTCCAATCGAAGGTCGACCGGGTAGAAACAGTTCTCTCCTCACCATTAGCTGCGTAAGTGAACTGAAAACATCTCCTTTGGTATGTTGAATTGTCGAGGACTGCATCACCAAAGAAGAAAGTAGGCTTGGGCACAATGCTTTGATCGTCCGTGACCCAAGGACGGTTGCTTACCATAATCTTGTAAAATTTCTCATCCTTAAGAGCGATCAACTGTTGTCTCGCCTCATCTCGGTTGAGAGAATCACACTCTTCTAAGTTCTTTTCAACATACTGGACCTTCTCCCAAACCTGCTGTACGGCCACATTAGAAGATCTGGTAGAACGACGAGGTGCATCGGTGACAGGCTCCTTACCCTTGTTCGTTCTGGAGGAACTACTTGCAAAGGATCGAAAAAAAGAAATCAATCACTAAAATAACATAATTTTTCTAAAAATTCCTAGTGAAATTTTGGCGTGGTCTCGGGGCAATTTCGAAGAAAAATGAAATACCCCGAAAAAGGTAGGAAGCTTGAAGATGAGCTCAACATTGTGCGAGCTCATAATCAATGGAGAATGCTCAAAGAAGGCTCGAACTAAAACATTGCTGCGAGATCAAGCCAAATCTTCTCAAATCTCCGTAAGATTGGAAAATGGCTCAACATTGCTGCGAGCTCCAGACTCCAAAACTTGCGAAAGCTCCTAAAAAATCCCCGCAAGACCAAGAAAGGGCTCAACATTGCTGCAAGCTCCAAATCCCAAGACTTAAAAAAGATTTCCAGGTGTGTACTATCATACTTCCAATTCCATTTTTCAAAAAATGCGTAGAAGGAAAGTTGTCATGCATGGGCATCTTGAAATCCGAAAAAAATAATGCTCATAGGCCATGTGGCCGTACGGCCAAGACCGTACGATCTTGTCCTTAGGGTCACAAAAAAAAACAAAGAAAAAGAAAAAAAAGAAAGAAAAAAAGAAAAGAAAAATACACACGGTAAAGAAAAGAAGAGAAACCATGAAAGAAAAAAAAAAAAAAACAGAGAGAAACCGTGAAAGAAAAAAAAAAGGGAAACCGTGAAGAAAAAAGAAGAAAAAAACAGAGAAAAAAAAAGAGAAGAAAGAAAAGAAAAAAAAAAAGAAAGAAAGAAGAAAGAAAAGAAGAAAGAAAAAACGTGTGAAAAAAAGAAAGAAAAGAGAAAGCACGTGAAAAAGAAGAAAAAAAAAGAGAGAAAAGAAAAGAAAGAAAATTTCATTTTTACATGGAGTTTCTTAAGGAAGAAAGAAACTTACTTGAAGCCATTGATGGAGAAGAAGAAGAAAAGTTTTTGATCTTAGAGCACTCTTGAAGATTTTTACAAAAAGAGAGCAATAGCAACAAGAGATCCAACTTCCTTGCTTTTATAAGAGAGAGCAAACCAAATGAGGAAAGAAGGGGAAAAGAAAGGAGGTAAGTGCTAAAAAGTAGCAACCTTCCCAAAAGAAGAGGAATTTGAGATATTCTATCATAAAGAGAAGATTCTTTGAGAAATTCTCTCCAAAAAGAGAGGGATTATGAGAAACTTTCTCCCAAAGAAAGATATTTTGAGAAAAATCTCTCCCCAAATCAAGGAAACTTGAGAGATTTTCTCCAAGTAAGAATATTTTTAGATATTCTCTACCAAAAAGAGATATTTTTAGATATTCTTCACAAAAATGACACCACATGAGTTCTAAGCCATCTTTAAAGCTTAAGGTCCTATGGGCTAGCCCACATGAGCTAGGTTTGACCACTTAGGCACTAAAAGTGGCTTTTAGTCAAAATTCCTCTTACTAAGAGCATACAAAATGGTTCCAAGCGTCTTTTGAGTTGATTGGACCATACAAAAAAAATCCAAGCCTCATGAGTTTCCAAAAATCGAAACCATCTCACCTCATGAACTAAATTAAGCCAAAATCTTGAAATTAACATTCCACAAAAACCCAAACCACTCTAATGGACCAAAAATTGTCCCAAAGAGTGACAAAAAACCAAACCATGGTCCCCTAACTTGCCACATACAGCTTGTTAGGTCACAAGGCCAAAACCAAAAACCAAATCCTGGTCCCCTAACTTGCCATATACAGCTTGTTAGGTCACGAGACCAAAAATCAAAATCCAAAATCCAACCCCCTAATCTGCCACATACAGCTTGTTAGGTCAGAAGGTTAAAAACCAAAACTCTTCTTGACCACCTAATGCGTCACATAAAGCCTTTAGGTTCACAAGGTCAAAAAGAAAAATCCAAAACCCAAAAACCCAATCCAAATGTCATTTTCAAAATTTTGCCTTGAGATGGTACGTGATCTCTCTCATTGCCATAAAATCCCCTTAGAAACTCAAAAGGCTACTCTATCAAAAGAGAAATGCTCAGAGACTCTTGGTCAAGTCAAAAGTTCTCCTTGAAAGTTTTCTTCGAGGCACATCAACTGCAAAAGCTATGCAATTCGTCACTGTACCTTGAGGGGGCATTTGTTGACACCAAAAATGTCACTTTGCCTCTTCAACATCAAAAGTTACATGGAGCCGCATCCTACTACAAACAGGCAAAGCTGCTTTAAGTATCAGATCTTGTCAGAATCAAACAAAAACTGCAAGATCCTTCAAAATAGCCAAAAAAAGGGTACACTGAAGTTTCAGGCCATTTCAACACCGTCTGGCCTAACTTCACTCCTCCAACAGCTGAGCAGGTGCTCCCAGCAGCGACAGTGTTGAATATATCAAATCTTGAATCAAAGCCTATGGATGATTTCAAAATACCTCCAAAAGGCTCCACGTCAAACTTCAAGACACCGTTTGACCCTCCATCAACTCTCGAATGGCGAAATCAAGCCTCTTGGCGGCGAGAACCACTGATGCTGCCACTCATCAAGCAAAGCACATGCGTAGCTTCTACATGCTTCCGAAGGGCTACACGTCAAATTTCAGGTCATTCCTACAACGTTTTACTTAACTTTGACGTTCGGAAACAAAATCAAGCCTACCGGCAGCAGCGCTCCCCGAGACCATGGCATCTAAATCGAAGCTAATAGATCATCTCAAAATTACTCCAATAGGATCCTTGTCAGATTTTTGGTCAATCGGACATCGGTTGACCGTACATCAAAGCTCGACATCTTCCGCATGGTGAAATCAAGTCTTGCATCAATCGGACCCCAAACGGCTTGAAAACTCAAATAAAAGCCCATGGTTGGTCCTATCTAATACTTAGAAAGCTTCACCTTAAATTTCAAGTCATTCCGACATCGTTTGACCTAGTTTCAACTCTTGGCATACAAAGTCTTCTGCTTTTCCAAAAAATAGGAAACTTTGTGCTCTGATTTGCACGCCTTCTCGACAAGTTTTTTCCAGAGGAATCAAGCCAATAAATGAGGAGAAATTTCAAGAAAAATATAGGAGGAAAAAGAAGCAAAAAAGCCCGAAGAACAGTCGAGGAACGACGATCAAACGACGACCGAAAAAAGGGACAAAAGTCCCATAGTCGCCGGCGACCTTGGCCCATGGTCACCGGCGACCATGGCCCAAGGTCGCTGCCACATGGTCGCCGGTGACCATGGGTGCATGGTCGCCAGATTTTCGCCGAAACGACCGTTTTTCCGATCATTTTCGCGTTTCGCGATGTTTGGCTCCTGTGATTTTCGCAAATTCTGATTTTTGAGGTATGATATCCGTCGATCTTCATCAACATCACGGATCCACTGTCGAAATCATTTGATCATCATCAGACACTCTGAAATCGCCAAACGGCTGACCAAGAAATCACACTTTCTACCTGACCGATCGTGAAATCGACTTGACAGATGTTGCTGGCCCATTGGTACCAATCAATGTCTGAAATTTCATGGTCATCCGATGTCGATCAACATGGAAATCCATCGATGATCATCGCCAGAAGAATTCCAAGAGGCGCAGCACGGCCCGCGACTCTTCAAGCGACTTGGCGACCAATTAATGTTGTTAATTGACCCGTTTATGACAAGTTAATGCGGTCAATAACTCATTATTTTGGACAGCCCAATCAGAAGCAAGCAAATGGGAGTTACAAGTCCAATTAATCATGACAATTAACCATGTAACTCCTATCATTATGGAGTTTAATCATGATAATTAATCATGAAACCCCTATCATCATGGAGATTAAATGCCCATTATTCTCCATCGGCCAATCAGATTCAAGGAAAAAGAAATTACAAAATCAAGAAGTAAATACTTGTAACTCCTCCCATCATGGAGCATCAATGCCATTAATGTCCATAAACCTTCCTAATGGCTACCAAAAGCCTATAAATAGGCGTTCATTCTAAAGGGAAAGGGTCCTGGAAAATTATCCTGAAAAATTGTCTTGAAAATCTCTGCGCAAAGAAGCTCTCTTACTTTGAAGAAACTCTGCTGAAAACACTACGAGGTGATTGAAGTCCCTTGGGGGGGCCACCCCCCAAGGTTTTCCCTATCCTTTTATGCAACATGGCCTAGATGTGGCTTTTCAGCCCGTCTACCCGGCTTTTTTTTATTGGATATAGGACCTTCTCTTGGTCCTTGTCCTCTAAAAATCCAAGGTCCAAGCCAAGCCAAGTGAATCAAAAGCATCAAGTGTTCTCATTTGAAGGACGACGGCGGAGCCCATACATGACTCGCGACCGTCGATCTGAACGAGTCCCACAATCTCCTGAGAAGTCAGATTTCTCTTTCTTTCTTTTCTATTGTATTGTGTATTTTTTAAAGAGACAAAAGAAATCACAATTCTTGTCTTTCATCATTGATGAGATTTATAAATCGCCTTTCATGGCAAAACTGCCTTCTACGGTACAAAACTGCATGTCACGGCAAACTAAACAAAATCGCCTTTCACGGCATTAAAAATCTTGTCTCTTTCTCTAAAATATATGTGCAATGGAAAGTTGGAAAAAAAGTTCGATATCCTTTCTACTTGTGAAGGTGAATCTCCGGATCACCACTTCAAATTCCAAGTAGAATAGAAAATCTGGCATACCCGTACAAAAAAATGTTGATGCTTGCTTTTCTTTTCTTTAGCCCCGCAGCACCCTGGTGGACCCAGGGCGGAGGTAGGTGAGAGAGAAAGCCGGGTCCATCAGTATTACTGTAGCCACAATTGTTGACTTCTGCCATTGCATTGAACCGGAGGTATTGATTTAATTTGATATGGTGATGTAGAGTACCAAAAGGGGAGGACCACCATAGCCTTCATTGTTGACTTTTAAGTCATTTTTTGCATTTCTTTCTGTAATTCTTAATGATTTCCAAGTCTCATATGCGGAGGATGGTGATTATTTTAGTAAGGCACATTTAAGGCCCATTTTGACATGAAGGGGCATTGAAATAATTCTTTATGGGTGGTATTTATGGTGACCATTTCTTTATTCTGAGTATGGCAAGTGTTCGGTGATAGTTGCTGCATGAATTGATTGCAGGCTTGTAGCCGTGGAAAGAACTTTGCAGGCTGCAGGACTGCATAGAAGGTTGCTGTCTTCTGCATT
Organism: Persea americana; assembly: GCA_029852735.1. NCBI lineage: Eukaryota > Viridiplantae > Streptophyta > Magnoliopsida > Laurales > Lauraceae > Persea > Persea americana. The sequence continues at coordinate 18,184,807 of CM056813.1, read as the reverse complement.
TGAGACACCTGTATGGGTGAATAATGCTACATGGAAATTTGCGCGAGCTGCATGAGCTTTAGGAATCATTAATGATATATTGATCTGGTGAGAGAGGGTGTGGGGTCCATACACCAGAATCAATTTATCTTTGAAATAGCGGGATGAGTTGTCTCTTTGTTCTTTCAGTGATATTAAGAGACGATGTATTATTGAATTTTTTGAGAATTTCATTAAGAAGTGTATGGCCGGCTCTAAAGGGATCATAATACACGAAAGTGTCATCTGCAAAATCTTCATCTATACATATAACACGACGTCCATTGCTCCATAGTCCCTTAAAAGTGCGGGCAAATTTGAGATGTCATTTTAAATTGATGAGCCTTTGATTTTGATATGCTTGAATATTGTAAAATTGTAAATGCTCCAAGCTATAGTTAAGTGTGGCAGCATCTGAGGATTCAATCCATTCTCGATTCCATTGTCGGTCTGGAAGATGCTCATAGTCATTGATAGGAGTGCTGTATTTTTGACAGAACAAATCTCCATCTTCATAATTCATGATGGTCTATAATTGATATGGCTGATAAAATCGGAATTCATCTCTTTCTCCAAGGGTGGAAGAGATTATTATGAGAATATGTCGCTTGGTGATGCTGAGGCAACTGAGCTCATATTTGACAATTGCAAGCAACTGTCAATGAATTGCAAGATTGTCTCTGTCAAGAATAAATCAATGAACTGTGCCATGTTCAATATAAGAAATATCGAACTCTTTTGCTGGCAAGAACATTTTTGGAAAACCAGTGGCCCAGCTGAGGTAGGATGCTTGATTAATTAATTGCTCCATTATCTGATAAGATAGAGTCTCATCTCTAATTCTTGCAGCTAAATCATCTAGAATAAGGGTATTAACCTTTTCCAGGAGTTGTGTTCTACATTTAATTGGAGAGATAGAGGACGGTGTGCATTGTTGTTCTAACATTTGAATTTTTGTTTCCAAATATTTGAGGTGATTGGCCATATCAGAGAGGTGCTTTCACATTAGGAAATTGCATTTGCCAAAAAGATATGTGCTCCAAATATTGTCAATAAGAATTTGAAAGGCTGCAGAAGGGGCAAGATAGAAGCATGGAAACGGAATTGGAAAGGGAGGTTCTTCATAAGTAAGGGTAGATACTTTATTGGACTCTATTGGCTGTTTGCTTTTGTCTGTAGACATTGGGGTTTCCTTATGGGAGTAGAAATTGGAATAGTTATTGAAAAGCTTTATTGATGCAATAAAATTGATTATGGAAATATGAATATGTATGCAATTAAAGATTAATTTCATTGATTTCTCCAAGCCGTGGGCTTTCTATGAATTCAAAGTTTATTGGTTTATCATCAATTGATGCATGAATTCCTTTAGTGTCGAAGGAAAATGGTTGAATTTTTAATAAAAATGGGGTTCCTAGGATGACATCATTAGCTAGTGATTTTGCTACGGCAAATGAAGTTTGTATGCATGTTCCATTTTTGCAAATATGTGCATTTGGAATTTTATAATTGACAATTATATTTTCACCATTTGCAGTGCTGATTGTGTAATTTTTTATTTTTTCAAAATACTTTATAGGAATTAAACCTTCTTGGATGCAATTTACATCGGCTCCACAGTCAATTAAACAATCAACAGAGAGATGAAACTCTTTGACTTTTAGAGTTATTGTTGTATACCATTTATGATAATGATATTTAGTGATGGAATTTACAAATTCTTGGACTTCTTCATCAAATTCAGTTTCGAGATTAGTATCCTCATGATTGTTCGCACATATTTCTTTTCCTAATTCAAGGATTTCAATTCTTGTTCTTAATTTAGCAATTTCTTGAGTTGCTTCTTCTTTTAATTGAGTAATTTCATGTTTTGTTTCATTTAATTCATTTTGAAGGTCTTGAATGGTTAAAGGTTTTGAAGAGCTTGCCTTTTGAGAGAGAATATCTTTCATTGAGATTGGCATAAAATCTTTATCTTTATTTTTCTTAGAAGATTTTTCCCACCAGCCATGAAGTTGACTAGTATATCCGATAGTGATAGGTTTTATCATTTCAGCTTGTGTATTGCCATAAAGCATTCCTGCATTAGTATAGATAATCATGTTTCTTAGAATATTAAGAATTCCATATTCGGTGAGTCCATCAATATTCCATTCTACTAATGAACTACCATCATTAGGCATATGAACCATTATTGGTCTGATACAATTACAGTGACTGGATAAGCTGAAGTAATTGGGTTAATGGACTCTCGCTAGACAATTGAGTCATCAATTATAGAAAATATATCAAAAGTAATCACATATGGTTAAAATATTTGAATAAACATGCGTAATCAACACTATAAAAATTCCTTTCACAAAAAAGTCCTCAAGTTTTCTGCAATCACAGAAAAAACCTTATAGATGGGCTGGATCATAAGTAGGTCATAACTTGAACAGTGGCCGGCTCCAGTTTGGGTCAGGCCAGAACTATCAACTCTTTCTTCTTCCTTATGAAACAGGTTTTTGGAAAGAGATCAAGACCCTAATATAAAGAACTCCCCATCTTAGCCACTGTCATCACCACCAGCAAGATGGGACCCGACGGTGATTGTCCAGCATCCGTCCGGTGACCATTTTTCCGGCAAGTCCCACTAAACTTGTTTTCCCCATGACTTTGGGTCCAAAACTCAGTTACTCATATAAATTATATGATTTTGGGGTATAACGAAATTCTGGATTGATTTGGAGTGGTTTCATAGGAACCAGAAGAAGCTCCAGCAGAATATTATGGATCTTTTCATTAATACCGAAAATTTATTTAAAATTACATGCCAATTTAAAATGAATAATTTACACTTATGTACAAACATCCCGGGAAATCTTGATATGGTTTTATGAAAAATCAAATTTGATGATAAAATCAACCACTCCAAATCTTAGGCATATGAACCCAAAATAGGTTAAGATTCCCACAAAACCTAAACCCTAAAAAATTATAAATAGTAGAATCAATCACCACAGTCAAAAGGACTGTTCTGATACCACAATATTAGAAGAATATTAGTATTTTATTGTGGAAGGCAAGGAACTTACCTTCTATCATGGTAATTAGATTGATTTCTTTTCTAGCGTTTGAAGATCACTGAATTTTTGAGTCTTGTTGAAGTGAAAAACCCATCCTTCTAATCTATGCAAGACTTCCTTATATATGATGTTGATGGAATTATAAGCTTTCTCCCTTGCTAGATTTGGGACCCTCTCAAGAAGACTTGTCACACACTCTTCCAATCAAAGAAAATATAACCGTAACAGAGGGAATGGGTAGTTATTCCAAAATATATTTTAAGTTGATAATTGTATATAGGTTAGGGAGGTTTCATAACTGTACATAGGCGTAATGGGCTAGTGACAATATTGGGCCACATAAACAGGGCCCATATGTCTCCAAATGAGAAATGTCTTACATGAATGTCCTGGTGTAGTCAAGTCCTTCTTGTTGATGAAATCCCTTGGCACAGAGACGGGCTTTATATATATATAAATATATATATATATATATATATATCAATTTGCCCATTCACATGTTTCTTGATTTTATATACCCACTTATTGCCACTTATTGCCAATAACATTTTGAGTAGAACATGGCACAAGAGACCGAGTGCCTTGTTTGAGTGCGGAAAATTCAACCGCCATGGCATCACACCACTCAGGTGATTTGGGAGCTTGGTTGAAGCTAGTGGGCTCCTTGGGCGTAGTCACTGCAGTCAATACATAATCCAATGTATATTTAGTGGACGTCTTGCGTGTCCCAGCACATTCTCTAGTCACAATAGGGTGAGGATGACTAGTCAAAGGTAATGGAGTGGTGTCTGGCAAGGTCTCAATTAGTTCATGGACCATAGGGCCATTTGAGTCTAGGAGTGATGGAGTGGTATATGGTGAGGCCTTGGTTCATGGACCATAGGGGCTATGGGATCTAGGGGTGAATGATCGGTCATTGTATCATTGGAGGGTTCAGGATGTGAGTCCAAAGAATGTGAAGGATGGTTCTCAATATTACATATTTGTTGTGTCACGTCCCACAAAATACAACCAGGGAATAACGTTAAGAATAAGTATGAATATACATTTTTCCGTGTTTAATGCAATACAAGCATCCAAATATGAACTCACAAAATTTCAAACCATGGTGAGTCATAATAAATTATAAATTAAATATGAGGAAGCATTATCCAATTGGTATCGAATATCCATAACCAAAACCAACACATAACCAATCTAAACATTAATGTTCAAGTTTGCTAAAGAATTCTAAAATCAACTAAGTAAAATGTATTATGAAATTTAAACAACTAAGAAGTCTATGATGGCGATCCCTCCTGTGCAAACTAAGACGGCTCCAAAGCCATCTTCAACACTCCACTCTGGTTCATCAATTGACTCAAATGCTTGAAACTTTTGACCATTCTCCGTCTCCTCTGTAGGGTAAGGATTTGTGCCTATGGACAAATAATACAAAGTAAATAGCAAGTACGAAAATATAATTTGTAAACGAAATACAAGAACAAGAATAAGTAAAGACAAATAAGATCATAAGAATATGACAATATATCGATGACAGAAAAGAAATGTATAACATAAGTCTAACTCTAAGAAAATGAGCAATATCACAGTCAATATAGAAGCACTGCCATTGTTTTGGGTGGTCAACCCTAACTATTCGGGAGAACCCGTCAATCACGTTTGTGGTCATAATTGACAATTCGGAATACTTGTCAAACAATCAATACGGATATAAGTGCCCGAGCACATCAGTGATCAGCCATCCGATTATAACTGCACTCATTCAATTATGACCTAATCGATATACATACATATACGTATAATAGTAGAATAGACCTAGTGACCAGTAATGCTCTGACACAAAAACCTAAGTCAAAAGCGAAGGGCTAGCTGTACAACAATCCACAATCATACACCAAAACCTCAAACCATTATTCGAACAATCCTCCACATAATCTCAATCAATCGCCAATCCACATCATGGTCCACATCCAATCAACATAGTGTATGCAACTAACAAACCAACATCAATCTTAATCATCCAAGCAAGCCCGAAGGTCAAAGAATATCCACAAACCAAATCTAAGGTCAAACATACATTCTCGAACCCAACAACACCACAAGAACCTCTAGTGAACAAAAGTCAATGCATCTTTTCATATTTTACGGTGCATAGACCCAATTAAGGGTTTTCTATTAGAGATAGGTGGAACTCTAATTCAATAGAATTCATTGAGGGTCATAAAAGGAACTAAACCCTACATTAGTAAGGTACCGCGTGCCCAAACAGTATTTACACAAGTCCAAACAACAATCTAATCGCAAATTGGGGATCCTAAACACACCACAACAATTCCCTAAAATCAGCAAAAGCATTCAAGAGGAATTGGTTATTAAACATACCCAAAATCCAAATTTTCCCGAGAACCTTACACACCTTTGATCGATCGGACAGAGCACCTGATCAATCGGACCTCGTCGAGTTTCTTTCTGCGCCACATCCGATCAATCGGACAGAGCACCAGATCGATCGGATCTTGTCTGGTTTTCGGCCTCTGCGCCACATCTGATCAATCGAACAGAACACCCGATCGATCGGACCTCAGATAAAAAACCCAATTCATCTGATTAATGGCGAATTTTTCCCTAATCTTCAACTAGGCAACCATCACAGCATCATCCTCACCACCAAAGTACCTTCCCGCACGAGGGGAAAACCTATCCACTAACATTCAAACACCCAAAAACACTAAACAAACCAGAGAAACCCCTATTCTAACATTAACATCTACAAAAATGCCTTCAAAGGGCACTACATGCACAATCCTATGAATCAAAGATGAAAAACAAGCATTCCAATTCACAAGTTATGATTAGGTACTTACCTTAGGTTCACGGTTGGAGGAGACGAACTAAAAATTCTATTGCCAAAGCCCAAAGCGATATCCCTACGAAGAGGGTTTCGCGAGGAATAAGATGGCCGTCTCTAATCAGAGATCCGATGGGTGGATTCTAGGCTGCAACTTTGCAAGATTGCAAGACCCAAAGAAAGTTGAGAGAGAGAGAGAGAGAGAGAGAGAGAGAGAGAGAGAGAGAGAGAGAGAGAGAGAGTTGTGGGAGAAGAAAAGAGTACGGTGGTGTTGTATATATAGAATGAGAATAGGAGTTGGAATTTAACTTAAATTTTAAAAAGAAAAGAGTTTGGGTTCTAAAGAAAGAAGAGTTTTAGTATGAAAAGAAAAGGAGTTTTGGTTTGTGAAGAATTATATCTACTAAACTGGGTCTGGGTTAACTATCCAACAAACCTAACTCACCAAATCGAAGCCTAACGTGGTCCCCATTTAGACTAACCATATATTTAACTAAATTACATTCAATTACCATAATAATTAATTAAATAATAAAGTAAATATTCCAAAACGTCACATGTTGAGTATGGGCTAATCTGGGTATGAGATAGATGAGACATTTGGTATGAGTGAGGCAGATGAGGATGCAAGTGGTGGAGTGGGTGGTGTATGTATAGATGTTAGGATGAAGCTCAAAGAAGACATTACTATCGCGAGCTGGCTGATTGACTGAAAGTAAGTTTTTAGTGATTGAAAGAACATGCAAAACATCATGAAGGTGTAGTGGGGAAGAATGAGTGGGAATGGTAGAATGGCTAACATGATGAATAGGCAAAGCTGCTCCATTTCCAACCTTCATTGCAATCCTTACCAGCATAGTCAATGCGCATAGATAAATTTCCAATTCTGGTATGATATGATTTGTGGCCCCAGAGTTTAGTTGAGTACGATTGAGTAGCAGCATTGACGTTATTGGGTACAAATGCATGATTGAACCGTTGATAACACTTCATGGCTGTGTGCCTAATGCAATTGCAAACCAAGCAAGTGTTTTTTTTTTTTTTTTTGTGGTTTGCCCGAACTGGTCATTAAAACACCAGCTAGGCTGTACATGGCAACGTCCACCCTGATGGCCACGACCTTGTCCATGAGCATCAGACTTGTCACAACCGCTAGAGGTTTGTGTAGAGGATTGTTTTGCGGCTACGTTAGTTGCAATGTTTTGAGCATCCGGCTGGAGCCCATTAACACGAATTCCCTCAATGAGAAGAAGGACATGCAAATCTGAGAGGCGAGTGGCAGTGTCTTTCATAGTGACAAAAGTGAAGAAAGGTCCACAGTTAGGACCTACTCCACCTAGTATATACAAAATAAGGTCGTCTTCATCTACTGGTTTAGAGGAAGCAGTCAAATATATATGTTGGAGGAAGCAGTCAAATATTGGATCCGCACCTTTTTTAAGTTGATGCAGTTGGAGATAAAGCTGCATGACTTTTTCCTTGGAGGTGGAGGTATATATATGTTGTTGCGAGATAGTGCCAAACTTCAAATGAAGTAGAAAATCCAACAGCGTGGGCATTAACTCCTTTAGTTAATGATGAAAGTAACCAATAGAGGAGTTCTTGGCGAGACCAAGACACATTCTCGGTTGATGATGGGTTTAGCTTTAGTTACGATTGTCTCATAATCTAAGGAATCAAGAATCTTGGGTGTAACAAAAAGTGGAGGGCACTGAATGGCACCATCGATAGCTCATCAGATTATGGCATTTCAAAAGAGGTAAGAACTGTGAATTTCATAATAGATAGTTAGTGGAAGATAGCATACTAGGGAGAAAATGGTGAATATTGGAAGAGATGGGTGTAGAATCGACCATGACAAGAGAAACTGGTGCTGAAAAAAACTTAACTTGGCTCTTGATATTATGAAAGAGAGTATCATACGAGAGATTGTGAATGGGTTCTTTAAGATAATTTCCTTCATGAATTGTCACATCCTGGGCTCGAGAATTTCCCGATTAGGGCGACTCTAGAGGTGTAACACGCGTACTCCCATGAATTCGTACATGTTCGAGACCAAATGTGAACCCACGAAGGAGAAAATTTCACTTCACACGTTTGAGGATTACTCACTGTCACCTCTCTAAGAACATTTATTACAGAATCCTGTATCATTATTGATATCAAAGTTATGAGCAGTTTATATCAATGTTTATATGCATCTTTCCCTCACCATAGGGTGAGGGACTTCTCTTTTTTGTACGAGAAGACAAAGAAGTGTACCTCACCCTATTTACTTGAAAAGTACATTTTCCTTTTCTTCTTGTGCAAAAAGGGAAGCATCCCTCATCCTATGGTGAGGGAAAGATGCATATGAACATGCCCCATACATAATAAAGATTTCTAATCATTAAGTTAAAAAGTTAAATTCCTAAATGCACCGTGCAATTGTCTCAAAGCCAAACTTAATATGACATACGTCATTAAAACAAGATCCTATTACAATGCAACTCATGACTAATCAAATGTATAATCATGATCTAATGCATAGAATATAATGCAACTCTAATTTCAAACCACGTTTACAACTTTGAACGCTCTTCGATAGCCAAGGATGAGAAGGCGTCCTTTGTGTGCATACTTTAATCATGAAGGAATTGTCAGTGCTCCTCCTCAGTACCATGTATTACTGTAGTGGTGGTTTCTACCACTGAACCGTGACACCAAGTGTTGCACCATGAATACGACTATCCAGCAAAGTATAAGCAATTATATATTAACACAAGCCATTCTGATTCGAATTTAAAGACGAATCAATTAGAAAGGTCAAACAATAGTATACTAGGAACATTGTGTATTATGAATAAATCATGCTTTTCGAATCATAATTGGATAGTTATTTTCTAGTTGGCTACTACTTTGGCTAACCCCCCACCCCCACCAAAAAAAAAAAAAAAAGAAAAAAAAAAAACAGTTAACACTAATGTTGGGATGTCTCAAGTGACCTGGCAAAAGGTTCACATGGCTACCCGGGTTCTGGAGTTTTGGTGCTCCGATTGTCTGCGGCGCAGGCGACTTTAACAATTCTAAACCGAACTTTAACCCCATCGAGTATCGTATGATAACAGAGATTTACAATTCTAAGCTAAGTAGTGCCGAACCTTTCGAATCAATCAACGGGACTTAAGTAAGACTTTTACACTCAATTCATTTCAATTCATTCGAATCATTTCCACTCAATCTAAATACATACTTACTCAATTCGCGTATCACATCAATGTACAATACATTTGTAAGACAATTGCAATAATAATTGAGAAGTAATACGAATAATGTATATAAGCAATTCTTTAGACATTTAAAGTCAATAGCAATATGTAAATGCAATTCGATTAATAGAATCAAAGAGATTTACTAGCCAAACCTAATCTAATTGCCCTCTATCTCTAATCGTCCATTTCGATGTAGTTTTGGGTAATTCGATGCACGTATTACATTTTGTTGGTGTCACCTTGTGTGTGTACGCGGTATACCAAAATCCCTAAGCCAACATCCATGGTGAAGTGCTAGATGAATGGATAGACACATGAGATGATCTCAGCCCAAATTTTCTTATGTGTTATAATTTCCCTTAGACCTAGTTAATCGGTTATGAATTCCATGTCTAGGGACCTACAAGGTCAATCCTTTTGCACCCTAATAGCCCTATTGGTTTAGTATTTGTGTCACAACCATCCTCAGGGATTGATTATGAAGGGTTTAGTCCATGAGTTCCAACCTAAGGATCCAAACTAGGTCTAAATTCTCTTTTCCAAAAAGAGGCAGGGCTTGGTTCAATGGTCCACATATAAACTTCCTCTCATATTCTCTTATCATTAGGATGTGTGGGCCATTGATTTCTGTATTCTAAAAGTTTTTCAACGATATGTAGAACTCCAAAATCTGAAGTACAGATCAAAAGTTATAGTCGTTCGAAGTGGCCAATGTTGAGCCCACTAAAGCTGCCTTGTTGTCTGGTCACTTCGAGCCAACAGCATGGCTCGCTATAGCGAACCTTCTAGTCATGTACAGTTTTCAGGCAAATCTTGCCATGTTCAGCCGATTCCCATCATTTTCTCTCCCAAGCCTTTCTAAAGGCTATACCTGCATGTAAGAGAGCCTCCATGCTCTTCCAAACACCATTCAATCCATCCATTCTCATATACATTTTCATTCCATTATCACATTACAAGGAATATTAACAATATTAATCAAAGTGAATGAAAGAGGATGAATATTAACACACTAAGGAATCTAATTGTTCAATCAAAAGGGAAATTCAACATGCATTACTAATAATTGCTCATTACTTGCCTTGTTTAGGTGCTTTCCATTCTAATCTTCTCTTAAACTCAATTCAAGTAAAAGCCCCCAAATTAGGCTAACTCAAACCGATCCTACAATGGTAAAAACACAAGATGAGAGTTAAACCACATGTATTCAACCAAATGAGATTTCTACAGCCATGAATACACAAAAAGGAAGTGATTAGAAGAAATTCCTTACTAATAGAGAAGGTGGGGAGTACATTGGGGAGAGTTAATGGCTTGAAGGAGATGCAATGGAAGAAGAACATACAATCCTACAATGGCAAATATCATAAATGGGCTGCCACTCACGAGCATGCTTAGATGCTATCTTCAAATCACAAATCAAAACAAGGTGAAGATGTAGAGAGATATAACTGGCCCCAGAGAGAAGTTGAAGATGAGATGGAATGAGAGGGAGCTTGAAGGAGTGGATATGGAAGATGATGGCCTTAGCTTCCCAAAGATCTAGCATGCATAATCCCTTGGTCTTGGTGAAGAGAGATAGTACGGAAAATATGGAGATGGAGAGGGAGAAGGGAAGCTCCTGCTAAGAAGAAAATGGGGCTCGTTTGAGTGGGATGGACGGGTTTTAAAGCTAGCATTTGGTTGGACTTTGCATGCAAGTCCATATTGAAGTGCATATTTTCAATTAAGGGCTGTTGAGCTGTATTTAGGCCAAAATGGATCCGAATCAACTAGGTCAAAACACAAGAATAGCTCAACATGAAATGCCCTACCTAATGCACCCAAAATCACTACACGACTGAAAGTACACGTGTGAGACCCCAAAATACCCAAAATCACAGAAAAGTCATAGAGTTACCTAGGAATGGTCAAAACCCTTACTAATCTACCTAATCAATCACAAATCCATCCAAAACAATTATTAGACACCTAATCAAGATTAATTAGGTGTTAATCACGCTTAGGTGGGGTCGGGGTGTTACACGAATCGCTACTGAATTTATAATCAATGGTATATAGAGGATCTGAAGGATTGTGATCCTGAACGATCTACATGAGCAGTGAACAATGGTGACGCTAGGTTGTTAACTGTTTCTTCTTGGATCGAAATCTGGAAGAGGTTAAAAGAGAGTAGGTACTATATGAGAGATGTACTTGCAGGTAATTATCTATTTATGCAGGTAGACCTTTCTCCGTTGGGTCCTTCAGGAGAGGCCTCTCTTGGGTCATAAACATGGTATGTCCCAACCAAAAAAAAAAAAGTTCATGTATGTCATTAGGATCCGCCTTCATGGTTCATAATCATACATGATTTCTCTATTAAATTTCCACTGCTAATAAATCCTACCAAAACCTCAAGGCGTTAGTAGAGGCAGTTAAAATACTTTCTAACACTCCCTTAGGCGGAACCTTATCAGCTCACTTTTTATGACATGTACATTTCAGCCTCAAGTCGTTACTCATGGGATTCAAACTCGCAATCGGTTGGCTCTAATACCATATTAAATTTCTTCCCCTAACCAATCCTACTAAAACTACAAGGCTTTAGTAGAGTCAGCTAATACTTTTCATCATTCTCAATATATATATTTTTTCTTTCCTATTCATTCTTTGTGGGTGTTGGCTAATGAAATGGTGGTAAATTGATGAATGAGAGTGGCTCATATTAAAGTCATTGTTAGATTAGGGTTGTTCCTTTTATTTATTTGAGTTGTTTAAAACGTGTTCTGTTCTCTAAAAGAAATAGAAACTTTTTTTTATTTATTTGTGACTAATGATGCAAAAGTGAACCATGACTTAATAATGTGTACATAATATCAGCCGGTAACTCCCATTGTGAGTAGATGGTCAGAGTCAAGGATTTTTGCCAATTTCTCACAACTGCCTATTCCTCTTTAAATCATTCAAATCTCATAACTGCTCAATGATTAACATGCATCAAGGTGAGTCCCAGAATTTTGGTACTATATTTGAAACTTGTGGCCATCATAGCAAGAGGATTACTATTATTATTATTATTATTATTATTATTTCGTAAAGAATACACCTCAAAACCCCACTAAAAACATTCTTGTGGCTGTATCAATTTCATTACAACTATACATTTGGTGATTATCTAGCTTGCATTTGTGATAGTTCACTGACTTTGAAATCAATGCGTGTAGATTGCATTGGTATTAATTCATGTTATGTCATCTTTTTGCATGTTGGAATTCAGAAGATTGTAAAACATTTTGTTTGTTTTGGAACACACACCCCAACATGCAACATGCGGGGAATAGCTCTACAAAATCAATTGGATGATGATAAGCATGTGATCAAGGGCTTTGAGTCCAATCATAGTTGTCAATATTTTTTCGGATCACATTTCAGTCGGGCCTAAAAAATGAAGAGTTTCGTCTGATTCAGAATTTTGGTGAAATTTTTCAAAATTACATTCCAGGTAAATATAAAAATAATATATTTATAGAGCAGGGCTTTCCTCAGCTGAAGCTTACTTTATCCTAAGCTGGAATAGTGATGGTCCCCACAAATCAAAGTTAATTATATCTGTTTTTTGCTTGATGGAACTGGAAAATCCATTTCTGATTGGATTTATCTTGATTTTGGAGACGATCATTATTCAAAAAACAATGATAATCGACTTTGATTTGTGGGACCAGCACTGTTTCACCTTAAGATAAGATAAGCTTCAACTTAGGAGAGCCGGCCCCATATTTATATATATATGTAGAAAAATAAAAAATAAAAAAAGAAATATGGATTTAATCCATTTTAGTAAAAAAAAAAAAATGGAATTACATTTTTGGAAAATATAAGAAATACAAAAAGAAAATATATGTATAAAAAATCTAAAAATAAAAGTTAATTAATTTTATAAAATTCTATTTCGGCTGAAATGTGACCGAAATTGGCCGAAATCCGAAATGGACTGAAATTTAAACCGAAAAGTTTGATGCAAAATTTCGAAATGAAATTTTTTTGCCATTTCGGCCAAAGCGATATGAAATTAATAACTATGCTCCCAATGGCTCTAAAATGCTTTTATCCAACCAACTGTTCTAAAAGCCTGAAAATACAATGTCTATACTCTATGGTCGTCCAATTTAGGTGAAATTTCACTTGTCATTAATATGTTTTGCAAGTCATAACTTGGAACATTATTTTAACCCAAAGGATGTAATATAATTGGGATATCTTGACAAACTTACCATCGACTATTAAAAAATCAAGTGACCGCCCTTCCTTTTATCGCTTTTTTTTTTTTTGGAATCGGATGAATGCTCAACATTTGTGAATTGGAGTAGCCTTGGTTATTAGGAAAAAAAAAACACCTATGCCATTCATGAATGGATATATCATCAACTCACTCAACTTTAAAACATGTGATCCTTATGGGAATCAGAAGGCTGCCATTGTGGATAACGTGCCCGTTCCTACAGCTCCATCTAGTGATCAATCCTTAGGTGGGCAGGTCTACTTCATTTCTCCTTGGTACTAGGCTAACTGGAGTAAAAAAAACAAGAAAGAAAACATGAAATTGATCATTACCAAGAGAGATAAGTGATGGACTTGGCTTTTTCCGCCCTGGGACTACCGAGGTCGGCGGGCGTGAGAGTCCGCGGGGCCCAACCCTTTCATGAACGGGAGATGAAGCGAGCATCAACGTTTTTATGTACATGTATGCCAGATTTTCTACTCTACTTGGAATTGAGAAATGGTGGTTCGTAGATCCACCTTCACAAGTAGAAAAGGAAATCAACTTTTTTCTAATTTTCAGTACACATATATTTAATAAAAGAGACATGGTTTGCTATGAAAGGCAATTTTTTGTTTGTTTGCCATGAAAGGCAATTTTCCACCCTGGGACTACCGAGGTCAGCGGGCATGAGAGTCCGCGGGGCCCAACCCTTTCATGATCGGGAGATGAAGCGAGCATCAACATTTTTATGCACATGTATGCCAAATTTTCTACTCTACTTGGAATTGAGAAATGGTGGTTCGTAGATCCACCTTCACAAGCAGAAAAAGAAATCAACTTTTTTCTAATTTTCACTGCACATATATTTAATAAAAGAGACATGGTTTGCCGTAAAAGGCGATTTTTTGTTTGTTTGCCATGAAAGGCAATTTTGTGCCGTAAAAAGCGATTTTACTGTGAAAGGCGATTTTGTGCCGTGAAAGGTGATTTACAATTCTTATCCAAATGAAAAGACAAGAGCTGTGAGTTTTTATGTATCTTAAAATAATACAAATTACAATGAAAATTAATAAAAGGAGATCTGACTTCTCAAGAGATTGTGGGGACTCATTCAGATTAACGGTCGCAAGTCATGTATGGACTTTGCCATCATCCTTCAGATGAGAACAGCGGACGCTTTTGATTTTCTTGGCTTGGCTTGAACTTCAGAGTTTTAGAGGATAAGGACCAACACGAGGTCCTATATCCATTAAAAAGCTAAGTAGACGAGCTGAAAAGCTACGTCTAAACCATGTAGAAGGAGAGGGCCTTGGGTGGGGAGCACTCCCAAGGGACTTCGGTCATCTTGTGGTGGTTGTTGTAGAGTCTCTTCGACGGAGGAGAAGTTGTTGTAGCAACTTTTGCAAAGTTTCTTCTGTGTGTTTTCTAGGTTCCACGGATTCTGATGGATTTCCTCATGTTCTTCTTAGAATGACTCCCCTTTTATAGGCTTTTGGTGGCCATGAGGGGTTTATGGGCTTTTAATGCATTAAAGCCATATGATAGGAGGAGTTACAAGTTTTTATTTCATTATTTTGTAACTCCTTTTTCTTGGCTTTTGATTAGCCAATGGAGAATGACGGGCATTTAGTTGCCTTTAAGCTCCATAATGGGAGGAGTTACATGGTTTAATACCATGATTACTTTGATTTGTAACTCATTTTTCCTTGCTTTTGATTGGGCCATCCAAAATAATGAGTTAATGATCGCATTAACTTGTCATAAAATGGATCATTTAACTACATTAAGTAGTTGCCAAGGCATTTGAAGAGTCACGGGTCGCGCTACATCTTTTGGAGTTCTTCTTGCGATGATTGCTGATGGATCTTCATGCTGATCGATGTCAGGTGACCATGTAACTTCAGACATTAATTGCTACTAATGGGCCGGTAACATCTGTCCAGTCGATTTTTCGATCGATCGGGCAGAAAATGTGCTTTCTTAGTCGGCCGATTGGCGATTTCGAAGCGTCCGATGATGATCCAATGATTTCGGCTGCAGATCCATGATGTTGATGAAGATCAACGGATTCCGTGCCTCGAAAATCAGATTTTTTGAAAACCGCAGTGGCAAAACATCTCGAAATGGAAAAAAGGACCCAAAAATGGGTTTTTGGCGAAAATCCAGTGACCTGAATTTCCAGGGTCGCCGGCGACCATGGGGCATTTTTGCCTTTTCAGTCGTCGATTTTTGGTCGTTTCTTGGTTTTTTCTGATTCTATTTTCTTCGGTATTTTTCTTGAAATCTTTGCACATGCATTGGCCTGATTTCCCTGAAGAAAACGTGACGAGAAGCCGTGCAAATCAGAAGGCAAAGTTTCTGATTTTCCAAGAAAGCCGAAGACTTTGTTACCAATTTGCTGTCAGAAGCCAAAACTAGGTCAAATGATGTCAGAATGACCTGAAATTTGAGGTGAAGTCTCCTGATTAGTAAATAAGACCAGCCATAGGCTTTTGTTTGAGTTTTAAAGTCGTATGGGGTCTCGTCGCCAGTAGACTTGATTTTGTCGTAGGGAAGATGTCGCGATTTGATGTACAGTCAACCGATGTCCAATTGACCTGAAATTTGACAGGGAGCCTATTGGAGTCATTTTAAGACGATTCATTAGATCTGATTTGAAAATCATGGTCCCGGTGAGCTCCACAGCCGGGAGGTCTGATTTAGCTACCGATAGTCAAACTTGGGTCAAATGTTGTCGAAATGACTTGAAACTTGATGAGTAGCCCTTTGGAAGTATCTTGAAACCACCCATGCGCTCTGTTTGAGGAGTAATGGCCTCGGTGGTTCCCACCGCTAAAAGGTTTGGTATTGCCTTTTGAGGGTTGATGGAGAGTCAAACGTTGTTGGTTCGACCTGAAATTTGACGTAGAGCCTTTTTTGGAAGTATTTTGAGACTATCCTTAGGCTATGATCAAAGACCTGATGTCTTTGGTGTCGTCTCCGCCGGGAGAGCTGACTTTGCTACGGCAGTTTCCTTTTTGGGCCAAACGATGTAGGAATGGCCTGAAACTTGATGTCAGACCTCGACCCAGGTTTAGTATTTCTAATGGTTGTTTTAGCCATGATTAGATTTTAAATGGGATTAGAGGACGATTGGCTTGGGTTTTAGCTAGATCAAAATTTTTAATAGCTTTGGGAAATTTTGAAAGCGTTGAGTCTGGTTTGACCGGGTCCTTGGTGACCCGCGTGACGCGTGTATAAGTGGGAATTTATTTTGATTTCAAAAAAATATTGATTTCAGATTGCTTTGATTTGTTTTGTTCAACCCAACACCTTTTATGTTTATTCCGTTTGAATTCGAACCCCAGAAATCACGATTTTCGAGAAAATGGGGCAAAACTGTCTTTTCACACAAAATTTGTGCATAATTTTCGATATTTGAAAACCATGAGAAAATTATACTTTTTAAAAACTAAATTTTTCGATGATCATTTTTCTCTTCTTCGTTAGTCTCATCCGGGACCCATAAAAGAGAGTTTTAAGCCATTGAAGTTTTAGGGCCATTAGGGCCCACAACACAACTCAACCCACCCATTTAAAACCCACGTCGATTTCACTTCATCTTCTTCTTCATTTCCTGCAACAACCGAACCCAAGGAATGTTAGTTTTATGGTCTCAATCCATTAAGATTGATGTAATAAATTGATTAATTTATTTATTTATCAATATATTTATGTTTTCCTTTCATGAGATGAATGGTGTTTTATTTACTTAGTTGTACATAACCAATACAAATGACATGATGGTTGTAAGACCCCGCCATGGGAGTTCTCGATTAGTACTATTAAGACGTGCTTTAGTTATAAGTGAGATTCTTGTGTTTTGGTTAAGATTGGATTAGAATAGCTTTTATATAGCTTTGAATTATTTTGGGAACTCTTTTAATTTAGTGGGATCCTTTGGGGGTTCCTTTATCTTGTTTTGTGTGATTTTGGGATTTATTTGATACTCGAAAAAATCTGTATTTTAGCCTCGTTTGACTTATTTTATTATTCTCGACAACTTTCGTGTTTGCCCCGTTTCCATTCGAGATCTCTAGACCCTACTTTGCTAATGATAGGGGTGAAACAATCTTTTTGCACAAAATCTAGGCACTATTTTCAATATCTCCGAAACTCACGAAATATATACTTTTTGGAGACTAGAAATTTCAAAGAACAATTCTTCCTTCTTCGTCGAATCCATCCGAGGCCCGGAAGATGGTGTTTTAAGCCCAATTAGTTGGTTAAGTTGTGGGACCCATCCATGTTTCCTATATGAGGAGAGCCTTTCATTCTTCTTCTTCTTCTAGCTATTTTATTGTGAAGGAGAGAAAAGTTCCAGCTGCCCTAGGATTTCCTTGCTCTTCTTTTTGCTTCTTCATTCCTAAACTCACTCCTAACTATTACTAAAATAAGAATGAAGATTACCATTTTCTTCCCCTCATTGAAAGCTCTCCATTGATGCAACTTGTAGAGAAATCCACCAACTCTAGAGCACTCTTTGAGCAAGCTTTAGCTATTTGAGATTCCTCCATGTAAGCTTTTCCTCTCATCTTTTAGATATGTGTTCTTCTAGTACAAGAGAAGCCCCATCTCCATTATTGGGAGCTCTCATTCTATTTCATAGTTTGGCCATTTTAGGGTTTGTAATGAATGTCATTTTGGGGGTTTTTGTGTAGCTTGGTGTTTTGGCTAAAGGAGGGTGATTAGGAGCTTATTAGCTTATTTGGAGACCAAGGCAAGTGGATGAATGGGTTGATTTAAATGCTTTCTTATTTTGTGGAAAAACATGGGTTTTATGATTTATTTCTCTCTTATGTCTTCCTATGGCTTTTAATGCTTTAGAAATGTGCATATATATGAACTTTTGCTTTCTTGAGGTTTGTGTATCAGAATTTGTGTCTTTGTCATTAATGGCTCTTCATTTATGGTGATTGCTCTTTGCATTGAATGAGGTTGGAGATTATTATGATTTTAATGGTTTTGAATGGAAGGTTGTTGGAGGATCTTAAATGGTGATTTGGGTAGATGGAAAGAACATAAATGTCTTGCCAAGGGAATGGCTTAAATGGGATTTTGAAGAGAAGAGAAGATGAGGCCGGACTGCTAAAACGGAGTGTTTCTGAAGCAGTTCGCTCGAGGGAACCTACCTTCGCTCGAGCAAACCCTCACAGAACATGGTTAGCTCGAGCCAACTTTCAGTTTGCTCGGCCAACCCCTCCCAGAAGTTAGTTCGCTTGAGCGGACCCAAATTCGCTCGAGCGAACCCCTTCCAGAGACTTGTTCGCTTAAGCCATTCTCCCAGTTCGCTCGAACCTTCTTGACACGGACCAGTTCGCTTGAGCTAACTTATATTCGCTCGAGAGAACCCTCCCAGAATGCTATTCGCTCGAACGAACCTCCCAGTTCGCTTGAGTGAACTGTACAGAATTACTGGGCTGTTTCCAAACATGATCAAAAGGTTGTTTTAAAGTCCAGTGAGGTTGGTTTGGAGCCCCAATATGATGTGGAGGAATAAGAGGTGTTATATGGAAATTGATTTGGAAAAGAACCCCAATTCTGGAGATTTATTGAGGATAATGGGCTTATCAATTTGTATAGAGAACTAGGGATGTCTTAAACCTTCCGGAGTACCAAGCCATGAGCTTTAACCAACATACAAGACCCTTATACCTATTGTTTAAATCCTAAAAAGTCAATGTATGGTCCGGAAATATGCAGTGGTCCATAGTGTCCGCTTTTATCGAATTTCATATGTTTTTTTACAGTTTTCGTGTTTTAGTACAAGTGGCATTTCAAAACCACTGAAATCTATAAGTTGAATAATTGATCACCCTTATGCATTTTTTATGGACCCGTCTTTTTCTTTCTCGCCTTCCTCCATCCCGGGTCCGCCGGGGTGCGGCGGGGCGAAGAGAAAACAAAGAGCAAGCATCAACATTTTTTTGTACGGGTATGCCAGATTTTCTATTCTACTTGGAATTTGAAGTGGTGATCCGGAGATTCACCTTCACAAGTAGAAAAGGAAATCAACTTTTTTCTAACTTTCCATTGCACATATATTTTAAAGAAAGAGACAAGATTTTAAAATGCCGTGAGAGGCGATTTTGTTTAATTTGTCGTGAAAGGCAGTTTTGTGCCGTAGAAGGCGATTTTGTGCCGTAGAAGGCAGTTTACAAATCTCATCAAAATGTAAAGACAAGAAATGTGATTTTTATGTCTCTTTAAAAAAAAATACACAATACAACAGAAAAGTAAGAAAAGGAATCTGACTTCTCAAGAGATCGTGGGGACTCGTTCAGATCGACGGTCGCGAGTCATGTATGGGCTCCGCCATCGTCCTTCAGGTGAGAACACTTAATGCTTTGATTCACTTGGCTTGGCTTGGACCTCAGATTTTTAGAGGACAAAGACCAAGGGAAGGTCTTATATCCAATAAAAAACCAAGTAGACGGGCTGAAAAGCCGCATCTAGGCCATGTTGGATAGAAGAAGAGAGGAGATCTTGGGGGGGTGGCCCCCCAAGGGACTTCGATCACCTTGTGGTGCTTTCTTGCAGCAGAGTTTCTTCAGAGTAGCTGAGCTGCTTTGAGCAGAGATTTCTCGAGAGTTTTTAGCAATTTTTTGGGGATTTTTCAGGACAATTTTCAGGACCCTTTCTCCTTGGAATGACCGCCTATTTATAGGCTTTTGGTGGCCATTAGGAGGGTTTTATGGGCATTAATGGTATTAATGCTCCATGATGGGAGGAGTTACAAGATTTAATTCTTTATACTGTAACTCCTTTTTCTTGGATTTTGATTGGCCGATGGAGAATAATGGGCATTTAATCTCCATGATGATGCGAGTTTCATGATTAATTACCATGATTAATCTCCATAATGATAGGAGTTACATGGTTAATTGTCATGATTAATTGGACTTGTAACTCCCATTTCTTGGCTTCTGATTGGGCCGTTCAAAATAATGAGTTAATGACCCTAATAAATTGCCATAAAAGAGTCATTTAACTTCATTAATTGGCTGCCGAGTCGCTTGAAGAGTCGTGGGCCGCGCCGCGTCTTTTGGAATTCTTCTTGCGATGATCATCGATGGATCCGTACGTTGTTTGATGTCGGATGACGATGAAAATTCAGACATTGGTTGCCACTAATGGGCCGGCAGCATCTGTCCATTCGATTTCTTGATCGGTCGGGCAGAAAGTGTGCTTTCTTGGTCTGCCAGTTGGCAGTTTCGGAGTGTCCGATGATGATCAAATAATTTCAATGGCGGGTCCGTGATGTTGACGAAGATCGATGGATATCATGCCTCAAAAATCAGATTTTAAGAAAATCACAGGGGCCAAACATCGCGAAACATGAAAAAGGACGGAAAAAACGGCACTTTTGGCGGAAATCCGGCGATCCGGATTTCCAGGGTCGCCGGCGACCTTGGGCCATGGTCGCCGGCGACCATGGGCCAAGGTCGCCGGCGACCATGGGCCAAGGTCGCCGGCGACCTTGGACTTTGGTCCACTTTTCGGTCTCCTTCCGGTCGCCGTTTCTTGGTCGTTTCTTGGGCTTTTTCGCTTCTGTTTTCTCCTGTATTTTTCTTTGACATTTCTCCTCATTTATTGGCTTGATTCCTCTGAAGAAAACCCATCGAAAGGCTGTACAAATCAGAGCACAAAGTTTCCTATTTTTTGGAAAAGCCGAAGACTCTATAGCCGATTTTCCGCCAAGAGTTGAAACTGGGTCAAACGATGTCGGAATGACCTGAAATTTGAGGTGAAGCTTCTTGGGCATTAGATAGGACCAACCATGGGCTTTTATTTGAGTTTTGAAGCCGTTTGGGGTCCCGTCGATGCTTGACTTGATTTCACCGTGCGGAAGATGTCGAGCTTTGATGTACAGTCATCCGATGTCCGATTGACCTGAAATTTGACGGGGAGCCTATTGGAGTCATTTTGAGATGATCCATTAGCTCTGATTTGGGTGCCATGGTCCCAGGGAGCTTCGCCGCCGGTAGGCTTGATTTTGCTTCGGAGCATCAAAACCTGGTCAAACGTTGTCGGAATGACCTGAAATTTGACATGCAGCCCTTTGGAAGCATGCAGAAGCTACTCATGTGTTTTGTTTGATGAGTGGAGGCATCAGAGGTTCTCGCCACCGGGAGGCTTGATTTCGCCGTTCGAGAGTTGATGGAGGGTCAAACGGTGTCGGTTTGACTTGAAATTCGACATGGATCCTTTTGGAGGTATTTTGAGACCATCCATAGACTTTTATCAAGATTTGATGTATTTGACATTGTCACCGTCGGGAGCTCCCGCTCAGCTGTTGGAGGATTAAAGTTAGGCCAAATGGTATCGAAATGGCCCGAAACTTCATGTGTACCCTTCTTTTGGCTACTTTGAAAGATCTTGTAGTTTTTGTTTGGTTTTGCCAAGATCTGATGCTTGAAGCAGCTTTGCCTATTTGTAGTAGGATGCGGCTCCATATAGCTTTTGATGTTGATGAGGCAAAGTGACATTTTTGGTGTCAACAATTTTGACAGGACATTATTGTGTTAAATTCGCTTATGAGCCTTCAGTTCAATTTGTTTTGCGTGTTATACACTCCTTTAGATATGTATGTGTTTTGAATGTGTTTAGACCTATGAGTCGGCACCACTAAGCTTGGACGACCTTGTCGGTTTGATCCACCTACTCGGGGTCCCCCTTTAGCTTCTTTCAGCTGCAGTCTGAATTATGTTGTCTTGTCACCCAGTTCCGTGGCCGTAGTTTTGCTCAGTATATTTATATATGTATATAGTTGTTTCTCGCCACCTCATGTGCTCTGAGACCAACGCCTTTAGTGTGCTCTCATCACATTAGTGATGGAGGATTTAGCTTAAGTGTGGTTGCCATCTTGTCAGTTCCTGTTCCTTGTTACCCTTCATGATTTATATTGCATTTGTATTTTAAATAAACAATGCATCTTGTTTTATAGCAATTATTGTTTAATAAGATTTCATTATGTTTTTAAGTTAAGCTTTGATCTCTTTTATTATATTATCTATTCACCCACCTGCCAGACCGTCGCGTCTGACCCATTTTTGTGGTACTCAGGTCCAGTCCCCGTTATTGCCTTTGAGGAGGAGCCAGAGTAGGTGATCGGTGAACCGCAGCGCTTAGTTGAATGGCAAGCTGACAATGTCATTTAGACATTTGATTTAGCTTGGAGTTACGAAACATCTTTTGGGGGATTATTGTTTACTTTTGGTTCGTTTGATTGTACTGGCCTTTGTTGGCCATTATTTTTGGGGATGTTTAAATCAACTTACATTTGTGTTTAAACTTCTAACTTTATATTTTGGGAATGCTAATGAGATCATTGCTCACTCTGACGTCATGTCATTTTTATGTGTTTATCAGTCTAGTATTGTGGGATAGATTACGAATTTGGTTTGCTACACGCTTCTACACCAATGTAAATGTTTTGTGAGTGTGTGTGATATCCTCGCCGCGGAAACCTGTGGGAAATTAAATGAGTGTATATTCATATGTTCATTGTTGTAATCGTATGTTCAATATCGTTCGCGAGCCCGGATCTCGGTCCAGGTTCGCGACAATGGTTCATGAGATGAACCGGAGTCCATAAGTGTATTAGATGTAACACATGTGTGTAGATGAGATCCACATACATGTAACCATTGTTTTAAGTATAAAATCACTGTGATTAATTGGGTCTCAAGAATAATAAGATATGGATCTAAATTGGTGGGACGATTTATCCAATTGATCCATGGATATTGATGGAGGGGCCTACTTATGGTGATAGGGAAGTTTAGGGTCTTCATGTAATTTATTCCTAAGACTAGAGTTCAATTGCATTTATTTAGTGGAGTTTTTTGCAATTAACTGAGGGCCCGGATTGCACATGAGATGTGGGGTCGCGGTGTCCCAGTTGAAGCCAGCTTTCTATGAAATTCCTAGTGGTCCCCACTCTAGCCCAAGATTGGATCATTACTAATTCTATTTGAACTCAAAAGGAAAGTTACTATTTATATTTGAAGTGAGACTTCTAATAGTGGTGATAGTAGGAATAGTGAGTTACTAATTATTATGGAAGTGAGACTTCTAATAATAAACAAAGAGGAGGTTCCTTAGAGCTATAAATAAAGGGGAATAGAGGCTTGGACGTCCATGCTTGCTCCATCCTAGGGATTCATGCCCAAGAACCCCTTGTGCAAGAGTTGCACTCCCCTCTTCTTCCTCTCTCTTCTAGTTTCTCTTCCGGCTTCCCTTTAAGGTTCTAGTTAGTTTTTCTCTTGGATATTCCACCATCTTCTTTAAGAAAAGATATTTGAAGTGGGTCATAGCGTGAAAGACAATTGGGTATTAGAGATTCTGATTTGCTTTGTGAAAGAGTTCTTCATCAAAGGGATTAATTAAATTCTCCATTAGAGCACAACCGAGCTCCATAGTTATAATATACTCCTTGGATGTTGTAGAATTTCGTGGTTGCATGTTAGGTGTTGTTTCTATCTTCTAGATAGAGGTTATTGCTGATCATGGTTGATGAGATTGAGTTTTGGATCCTGAATTGGATTTTTGTTGCCTTATGGATACTTGATCCCTAAGTCAAGCGAGTCAAAGTTTTTAAAACCTATCCACGAGGCCTACCTACTTCCAACAAGGAAGACTTCTCTTCTTCTTCCCACCTTCTCTCCTTTGCATGTCAATGGAAATGAGCCTAAAGTGAAAAATAAATTTCACCATCCTCTTCTCCAACCTCCAAGTTGTCGAAGGATAGTATTTTTGTGGGATTTTAGCTGCAACCATCCTCTTCTTCAAGCTTCCCCTCTTGGTTAGAGATTGTCAAGGTTAGCAATGGCTTCCTTCTTACCCCCATTAGGTCTGTGTGGTCCCTTAGAGTCTTTTTCTCATGCATGCAAGGTTTTCTCTTGGATAATTCCTTTGTTTTCCATTTTTGTTAAGTTTTGAGATGTTTTTCTTTCATGGGGATTTTTGGTGTAGATTGGAAGTAGTGTTGAGGAGAAGAATTTCAAAGTGCTTGGGACCCAATTTTGATTGTGAGGCAAGTGAATAAACTTCTCTTGGAATGCATGCAATTAAATTGGTGGTTCTTCTTCAAAGTTGAATGTGAAATTGCTATTTATTTGATTCTTTTCTTGGGCTAGGTAGGCTGATCTCAAAAAGGTTTTGTGTTCATTTGTGTACAGATTTTCAGCAATTTTTACATTCATTCTGTGTGCAGATTTCTGCAATTTTGTGTTCATTTAGTTGCAGATTTCAGCAAGTTTTAGGTTCATTCTGTGTGCAGATTTCTGCAATTTTTGTGTTCATTTAGTTGCAAATTTCAGCAATTTTTAGGTTCATTCTGTGTGCATATTTCTGCAATTTTTATGTTTATTTAGTTGCAGATTTCAACAACTTTTAGGTTCATTCTATGTGCAGATTTCTGTAATTTTTGTGTTAATTCAGTTTGCAGATTTCAGCAATTTTTATGTTCATTCTGTGTGCAGATTTCTGCTGTTTTTATGTTCAGTATGTGAGCAGATTTCTGCAGTTTTTGTGTCCAATTCATTTTCAGATTTCTACGGTTTCTGTGTCCAATTCATGTTCAGATTTCTGTAGTTTTTGTGTTCAATTCATGTTTAGAGTTTTGCAGGTTTTTGTGTTTAGTTATATTCAACTTTATGCAGGGTTTTGTGTCCATGATAACTTGAAAAATTATGGTCATGGGTTTGTTTTACAAGGATGGAAATCTGATTTCTAACTTTTTGTGTTTGCTCATGTTAATATATGGCTCTTTTCCTTCAATTTGTTTATGAAATGAGGTACTTTGTTGAATGTTGGGTAGAGTTTGGTTTGAGGCTAATAGTAACTCAATGTAGTGCTGGAAATGTTGTTTGAGAATGAAGGGAGGGGAGGTTCAACTTGTGGAAGAAACTTATATTGTTGAATTACCTGGGAAATGTCTTGAGTTTTATCGAAGTCTCGCGGTGCTCTCAGAGACCCCAAATACCGGATAACTTCATAGGCATCAAATTCATTCTCATGAAACGACATTTGGACTTTGAGCGCTCATCGAGACAGCCCCGGGTAAACCATTGCGACACGATTAATTACCTCATTCCAGATTTGAGAATCGTATATATATATATATATATATTTATAAATTAACTTTGGGATTAGCTTTGTGTGGTTCATTTTGTTATAAATGTTCGATAAGGCTACTCATCCGTTTCGATTTCGCATGTTCGATTATGTTTTGTGCAGAGTAGTCCTTTTATCGATTTGAATTTTTGTCTATATGATTCGATTTATGTTTTGTTCGAATTCTCGTTTTGTCGGCACCAGTAAGCTTGGGTCACTTTGTCGGGCTGATAACCCGGCTTAGGATCCTTAAATACTTTGTCAACTACAGTTTGGACCCTTTGTTTGTTTACTCCGGCCATGGCAACGGTTTTTGTTTGTTCCGGTCATTTCATATGGCGACGGTTATTGCTCCGGCCATTTTTATGGCAACGGTTTTGTTCCAGCCATTTTATATGTCGACGGTTTTTATTTGTGTACTCTTATTACCTCAGTAATAGGAGAATATAGCTAAATGTGGGTTGCCAATGTTGTAATCGTTTATTAATTAGTTTGAAATGTTTTAATGTGAATTTTTTTTTTTTACAGAAATTGCTTATTTTGATTTGTCTTTATATATGTCTCATTTTAAATGCACTTTTATGATTTTGAATATTATTTGATAAACACTTGCATGTATATCTTATCTATTTATTCACCTACCAGACCGTCGTGTCTAATACCTTATTGTTTGGTGCCAGATTTCGGACCTGTTGCTGTTGAGGTAGAGCGTGCGGAGGAGGCAGTAGGGCCTCAGTTGAAGCAAAAGTGGCAGCCTAAAGATGTCATTTAGACATCGGGTTGGGCATAAGTTTGGATAACATTTTGGGGAGTGACATTTCTTTTGGCAAAATTTTTATTAGCCTTTGTTGGCTTTTTGATGGGATGTATAACTTAATATATATATATATATATATATTTTTATCCTCACAACTTTAACTTAACTCTGAGATTATGCTTATGTACATATTTCTCCTTTGATGGAAAACTAGTGTATTTATCTTATGTTTCATTGGATCTTTGTTTTGCTACATGCTTCCGCACCTTGTTATTCGTTGTGAAATTAATTAATTGGGTGTGATGGATCATCTGGAATGCTCACCGCGGAATCCTGTAGGAAAATAATTAGCGCGTGCAGGCGGAATTTTCTGGCTCGCAGCGCCACAGCTCCGAATTAAGGCCTTGATTATAAGGACCTCGGTCCGGAGGCGTGACAATTGATGTAGAGCCTTCTAGCAGTATTTTGAGGCCAACTATGTGCTCTGTTTCCTAGATCAAGGTCTTTGGCTTCACCGCAGCCGGAAGCTAATGTTCGGCCGCTGGAAGAGTGAAGTTAAGCCAAATAATGTCGAAATAGCTCGAAACTTTCTTATGGCTGTTTTGAATGATCTTGTAGTTTTTGTTTCATTCTGGCAATATTTGATGTTTGAAGCAACATTGTCTGTTTATGGTATGATGCGACTTCATGTAGCTTCTTGATGTCGAGAGTATATGAAGAGGCAAAGTGACATTTTTGGCGTTAACAATAAGCACTCAGAGTTAAATCAAATCTCGATGGATGTGTCCAACTCATAAAGGCATTGCAAGGATCAAGGGTATTGTAGGGGCTGTTTGGGGACTTTATTAATGGAGTTGAGTGAAGTAAATATTATTTTGAAGAAAGAATAAAATATAAGAGAGTTATGATGGTATTTTATTTTTAGTTATTTTTTATGGAATCTTTTTGACTTTTTGTATATAAAAGTGGAGTTTTTTTCTCTTTTAATAGAGAAAGGAGGTTGCTTTTTTACTCTTTTTTTTATTTTTTGAAAAATATGGCGAGAAATTTGAATTAAAGTTCTTTTGATGTGACTTTTTTTTTTAGATATGGGGGCTATACTTAACTTGACTCTATTAGTAGAGTTGCCAAACAAGAAGGAGCCCTAATGGTTAACTGGAAGTAGCCTGCTCTGAGTAGAAAACCACTATGCAAACACTAGAAGTCGATATGCTAGCACTAAATGTCGTGACCCCGGACCGGGTTAGCGCACCAAGGCACTTCTGATCCGGGATCGGCGAGTTAGGTGGTTGTGGTTTGTGGTTACAATGACAACAAACATAACAAATATACTATTATACTCATTTAATTCCCCACAGGTTTCAGCAGTGAGGATTTCACACACACTCACTGATCATACACGTTGGTGCGGAAGCGTGTAGCAAACCAAATTCGTAATCCATTCCACATTTCAAAACTGATAACACATATATAAATAACCTAACGTCAGAGTGAGCAATGACCCCTTTGGCATTCCCAAAATATAGAGTTAAGATTTTATACGAAATGTAAGTTCATTAGACATTCCCCAAAAATAATGGTCAACAAAGGCCAGTACAACCAAAAGAATCAAAATGTGTAAAGTATATCCCTCAAAAGATGTTTCGCAACTCAAAGCTAGACCAAATGTCTAAATGATATTGTCGGCTTGCCATTCTACTAAGCGTTGCTGTCACGCCCCCAAAAGTGAAACCGGGGTTATGCGTGAGATTAGGGCCAATTAAAAATTTTCTGAACATTAAACAAATACAACCTGGCCCCAATCATGTCCCATAGGATCCAAGTCCGCAGTGAGGTATAAATATCTCCTCGATAAAACACAGCAGAACATCATAATAAACAAATGGTACAATATAACATTTCAGAGTATGCACATCTTCATTTTCTATAGTTTAAGTTTAGCAAAAGATAACAAAAGTATATTAATTAATGGCTTCTATCAAACCTAAGCCAAAAGAGAATAAATACGAACTAACCAAAGTATGAAGGCACTCATGTGCTGGTCACAACGACAATACTATCGACACACAATTCGTACTCACCATCAGGCTAAACTGCCTGAAGCGACGCCTCCACTTTCCCAAAGGTAAATGTACCCGGTACCTATGCACCAAGTGCAGCATCAGACATGACGGTCGGCAGGCAGATATAAACATAAAATATCATAGATATGCAGTACTAAAATAGAGTAAACGAGTAATCAGATTTACCGGAATGAATAGCATTTGAATCAATAAACAACTATCAAAATAGCCGGGCCACATGTGCTAATTTACCACGGGATAGTGTCATTACCCTCCGTACACCCATTGAGCTGTGGTGGAGATATATATAGTTTGGGGTCATATCCCTTTAATTCAGAATGTTCAAAACAATACCCCATTGGCATCAAGCGGTGTCCATTACACCTTGGTGCCCATTACACCAACCCGATCTGCAGACGGTCCAGAATTCAAAGCCCTTACACAAGTGGTGCCCCAGCTGTGTTGGACGTTACAGCTGAGTGGTGCCTGACAAACAGAATCCTAAACAGACATCAGTGAGGGACTAGGCTCTTTTTGTGCGAACAATATTCAATAAACAATAGAGAAACTACTTTACTTCTAATCAGATCAAACTTCAAACAGATTTCAGACTTCAATAGTAGTTCTCTTCAAGCCTTACAATCAAAGCCGCCTAGTCTCAACACTTCAGACAGATTTCAGAACAAACAAAACATTAAAGGGGATCCTAAGTCCATCATCTAAGTTCTTCATGTGATCCCAATACAAAGCAGAGTAAACAGAGCTAATGAACATGTACATTACATGTAGATAGTACCAGACGGTACAATTCCGAATCAGAAGCGATAACAATCCAAACCTAAGTCAAATGTTAAACCCGAAGCATCGTACAATCTACTCAGTCAACGAAAGGAATAAGGTTCGCGATACCCGAACAAACAGTCTTCGTGCATAGATATAAAAGAGGGTATCCCATTGTCCCGTACCGTTCAAGATTGAATAAGATTAGTACCCGATGTAACCGGAATAACCGTGAAGAACGTCGGCTCAAAACATTCTCACATATAGTCAAATGAGTCCAAAAAGGGTAACCAAAGTTCCACCTAAAGTCCTCCAAAAGAAGGTAAGCAGAACCCCTGAAAAAGGGTCTTCACAGTTGTCCCGGTCGACCTGGCCCTTGGCCGGTCGACCCCCTACACAGCGAGCCCGGTCGACCGAGCCTTCGCCGGTCGACATCCTCCCTGTGTGCCCGGTCTACCGAGCCCTTGGCCGGTCGACCGGCAGTTGTAATTGAAAATGGGCAACAGTAAAATTCATCAGGCTCCAAAGAACCTAACTCAGTGTCGCCGGTCGACCGGGCCCCATGGCCGGTCGACCGCATACACTGCGGAAACAGAACCCAGGTTCTGTTTCTGCAGTGAATTGGGTCCAAAATCCAACCTCTCTTCCCTGAACCTGATAGACAAACAAAACCAAGTAGAAATACATTCCACTCTAAACCCCAAAATCCATTTAATCAAGTCATTAACATTTCCATCCATTCCATTAAGCTAAAAAGCGTAATTATCATGTTTTCAATCTTCTAATACAACAAATGAGCAAATGACATCTAAACCATCATCAATCATTAGATCCAAGGAGAGACAAACATATCAAAGCATATATATAAATATCTACTTGCCTTTCGTTGAAAATGCCCAAATCCATAAATCCTAGCTCCAAAGTGCCCAAAATCCAAACCTAAGGGAAATAGTAAAATCAAACTAAATTAAAATACAAAACAAAGATAATGGAAGGCCATATACTATCCTATGCTACCAAAACACCCAAAGCGCATAACCCAAACCTAAGGGGATAAGAGCTTACCAATTAGATGGGTGGATGGAGTGGTGGCTTGCAAATTGGAGATGGATGAGCTCGTGGGGTCCATGCGAAGATGATGGTAATGATCGGAGATTGTGGGGCCCACTTGATTTGTGGCCCACTTGAACAGTGGTGATGGATGGGTTTTGGTGGTCCATTAACAAGATGGAGATTGAAGACAGAAATAAAGAATGGAGAAAGAGAGAAAGAAATGGTGAAATAGAGAAAGAAAGGGGGAGAAAGAAAGAGAGAGAACAGGGAGAGAAAATGAGATGGTGAGATGGGTGGGGGGTCAACTCATGTTGACAGCAAGGAGCAAGGAACAGAATGAAAGAGAGAAAATGAATGAAAGCAAGAGAAACAAGAAGAAAACAGAGGAAGGAAGAGAGAAACCGTGGGAGAGAGAGAAACAGGGGAGGGAAAGAAAGAGAGAAAAAAATATAGAAAATGGAAATGGGGAAAAATAGAGAGAGATGGGGCGGCAGTGAGCTAGGAGGAGGGAGAGATGAGTGAGAGAAATAAGAGATGGGAGATGAGATGAGAGAGATGAAGGGGGAAAAAGAAACAGAGATGGGGCGGCAGTGAGCTGGGAAGAGAGAGATTGAAAGAGTGGAGAGGAGAGAGGAGATGGCCGGAGGGGATGGTGGCTTCCTATGGCAGCGGCGTGCTTATGGTCCGGTGAGGCAGCAAACCGTGAGGGAGGGAGAGAACGAGCGAGATGAGAGAAAAGAGGGAGGCTGCTGTGTTGTGTGGAGTGAAAGAGGAAATGGGTGGGGTTTTTTACCTAACAGGGAAAAAGGGGAAATGAAGGTGGGTCTCACGTGGGTTAGAGGTGGGGAAAGTGAGAAATGGGAAATGGGGTTTGACTTATATGGGTTTGAGTGGGTTTGGGCCAGGTCAGGTTTTAGAGGGGTTTCGGGGATCCGAATCAAGATGATGCAGAAAACTAAAGTTTAGGAAATAAAATCATCTACCCAACGGTGCCAAAATCTCAAAAATCTAAAATTACGAAAAGGCCCTCTAAATTCTTTGGAAAATTGCTAACTACCCCCTACTATACCCAAACGGGCTCAACCCAACTTCGCACGCACGATCCTACTGATTAATCGAACGTGTTTGGCTTATAAACGAACTTAATTTACTAAAAGTACAATTAACTAGACTAATTACCACCTTGGAATTCCGGGATGTTACAGTTGGGGCTCACCGGACGCCTCCTCCGGCTCCTCCTCGAAGACAACGAGGTCTGGACTTGAGTACCAAAAGAGTAGGTCAGACACGACGGTCTGGCAGGTGGGTGAATAGAAATACTCATAGAGAAATACAAAGCATATTATAGAAACACCTTCTAAATATGTCAAAACCATAATTTCCATAAAACAAGATGCATTACTTGTTTAAAGTACATGTGCAAGATAAAACATGTAGGGTGTAAGACCCTGACCCCTAATTTTCGCGATTAGTGTGTTTTTAGCTGTAGTTTAGTTTTCTAAGTAAGATTTAAGCCCAATTGAGTTAGATTGTGGTTTAGAATGGTTTTCCATACCTTTGGGGAATTTTGAGAGCGGTTGGATCCGATTTGACAACCCGGGGGTACCTTGGGTTGTACGTGTCAACATGGGGGATTGTTCTTGATTTTTAAAATTTTCAATTTTGATTTCTTTTGACAAGGTAAATTAGACCCAATAACTTTTGTGTTTAAACCTACCCCATTCAAAACTCATAAAATCAGTTTTTCAGCCCGAGGGGCAAAACAGTCTTTTTACATTAAATCTGAGCCCAAATTTATACTTTTTGGAAACTAGATTTTTCGAGGATCATTTTATCCTTCTTGGTCGATCTCGTCCGGGGCCCGCAAGACCATGATTTAACCATCTTAAGTTTCAGCTGTATTGGGCCCCACATTTTCCACTTTCCCACTTAAGTCATCTCCTTCACTACCCACGTTCAGAATTCTCCTTTGTCTCCTACAACTCTTTTCTTTAACCCAGCTGAGAGGAACTTCTTCTTCTTCTTCGTTTCTCTCTTTGCATGCCAAGGCTAGGGAGCTCCAAATTGAAATCTGAGCATACCCTTTTCTTCCTCTCAACCCAAGCTCTCCAATGCTACCATTTTCTTTAGGATCCCAGCTGGATAGCCCCTTCATTTTCATCCTTGCTTCTTGTTCAGCAAGCTCCAGGTTAGGCTTCTTTTTCTCCCTTTTAATGGAGTCTTTTAAGCCCATAAGGATTGTGTTTTTCAAACATGCAAACCCATTTTTGAAATGGGTCTTTTGATTTCAAAATCGGTTGGCTTTTTGAATTTCTTTTCATGGGGTTTTTGTAGAGTTTGGCTCAGCTCGTGGGTAGGATTCTTGAGGAGTTCTTGGATTAGCTATTGGGTCAAAGGCAAGTGATCTCTTTAGCCTCATCATTCATGCAATTAGCTTGGTATCTTGTGGTTGAAAAATGCAATATTTATGCATGCTATGCTTTTCCATTTATTGTCTTTCAACTAAGCATGATTTGAGCTTTCATTTCTCTTCATGAAATTGATGAAATGACTTTCTATAATTCAGAATTTCTGTTTTTTAATTAAATTGATATGCCTTGAATTGAAATTGGAATGGTTTTTTGGAATGGAGAAATGTTGATGAAAGGAGAGATTGTGGTGTGAATTACAATGTAGAAATGGCCCTTGGAGGGCATGGAGGCTCAAGGGAAATGCAGGGATTTGACGAAGGAAGAAATGAGGTGGAATGGGGAAAGAATGGAGGAGGAAAGAATTGCAAAATCTGACTTGAACTGGGCTGCTGAGCACAGTCGGTCAGCTGGCGGTCAGCTGTCGGCCAACCGACATGTTCAGTTCGGTCAGTCGACAGCCAACCGAGTTCAGTTCGGTTCCACTTCCAAAAGTGTGTTTCTTGACAGGGAATCGTCGGTCAGCTGTCGACCAACCGACATGCACCACCTTGGTCGACCGACAGCCAACCGAGTGAAGTTCGGTCCCATTTCCAGAATGTGGTTTTTCCTGTAAGAAAACATGGCGGTTAGCCGTCGGTCAGCTGACAGCTAGCCTACAGTCACCTATTCGGCTAGCCGACAGGTGACCGAGACCTGACCGAATTTTTGAACCAGACCTGTTTAATGAGATTTTCCTGGGAACAGAAAACCAGAATACAATTGAGAGCTTTTTGCTTGAAATTGTGCAATTGGAACTCAAATTGTCCATTAGATTCAGGGACACCAAATATATCGTAATTCCGACAATTGAGCTTCAATTACACAAAAGTCAACGAAAGGTCTTAATGTGTGCTAATTAGCTTGTTTTGAGACCTTGATTTCTTATGCGATGATTATCGTAGAACTTGTTTTGTTTTACAAGTACTAGCCTGATTTTGAAGTGTTTCAAGAAACTATAATGGGGATTACTATTTCCGTTTTATCTTGCTATAGCACACGCTATCTCTGATTTGTTCTGCCTTGTCCTGTTTTGATGAGTAAATCCCCCTAATTTGGTCGGCTTTGTATAGGTATTATTCTGTTTTCGTGCATACATGATTTTAGGTGAATACCACTGAGCTTGGACTACCCTCTCAATCTGATCTACAGTTTGGGAGGTCCTTAAGCCCTGGATAATCTACAGATTAGTCGTATATTCATAAATATACACCCCTGTCCTGCTTCCGGTTCCGCGGCCGGTTTTCCTGCCCACCTTGTATGGCTCGGGCTCCTGTCTTGTTTCGCCTGTCTTGCCTGTTCTACTTGCTCTTGTCATCATGTATGACGGAGAAAGGATGAGCTCAATGTGGATTTACGAATCATGATGTTTTCTCGTAATCATGCTAGCCTTGCCTTGTTTTGGTTCATGTACTGATTATAGATTTATTAAATGGTTTTAAGCACTAAACATATGTACGCATGCTAGTTTTGTATCGTACATTGTTCATGGACTTTTGTTTTCTTGACATGTATATCACTCAAGCATCGTTTCAAGTTTTGTAGACTGTTTAATGTCAGTACATGATTTCTTATAAATTTTAAAATGATTCAAATTCTTACCTAAATTGATCACCTGCCAAACCCTCGTGTCTGACCCTGCTTGTTTGGTGCCTTGGATAGCAGATTCTCGTCTTGAGCTAGAACGTGTGCAGATGGCTGTAGAGCCACGAGTTTACAGGTTGTTATTGTCAGTGATGTCATGTAGACGTCGTGCGTGACTCCGGAGATTTGGTTGCACACCAGGGTAGTGTTGTTTTTGCTTATTGTCTTGTAAGGCTTTTGTTAGCCTATTTTCTCTTAGGATTGTAATTAATGTACTTGTTAAATTATAACTTGAATATGCTTGGGTAATGATAAGTCTGTCATTGTCAGCTCTGTATATTTTGATAACATGTTTTGTTCCAGTCTGAGTATGAGAATTGTATGACAGCTTTATGCTAACGGGTTGAGTGCGACACGGAATCCGATAGCCACGGGCTTCGGGTCGCAACGCCAAGTAAGCTTCCGCGAAATGTTCTTGATGTGTTTGGAGCTTTTGTCTTCCTCGCACACGCGGATCCTTGGGGAGAAACATTATTTAATACTTACTTCCCAATTTGCGTCTCCGAGGTCGGACCGCTGCAGGGATCCGGGTTTAGGGGCGCAACATAGGGTAATCAAGGAACAAAAGCTGACAAGATGGCAACTACACATAAGCTAAATCCTCTACCACTAATGTGATGAGAGCACATTAAAGGCGTTGGTCTTGGACACGTAAGGTGGCAAGAAGCAACTATATACATACATATATATATTGAACAAAACCATGACCGCGGAGCCGGGTGACAGAACAAAACAGAATTCATACTGCAGCTGACAGAAGCTAAAAGGGGGGAACCCTAAGTCGGTGGATCAAACTGACAAGGTCGTCCAAGCTTAGTAGTGCCGACTCATAGGTCAAAACGCATTCAAATCATATACATATCTAAAGAGGTGTATAACACCCAAAATAGACTAAACAAAAAGGCTCGTGAGCATATTTATCACAATAGTGTCTTATCAAAATGTATAAGGCTGACAAAATATTCAGATTACAAATTTCAGTAGTCAAAAGTGGCATTTGTATTAACACAAGAAGACTGCCTGAACATACGAAATACAAATAAAAACTAACACGATGGATCTCTTCATAATTTCGGATAAGCATTGAGGCTATCGGATTTAAACAATGTGTATCAGGATCTCGTATGTCATTATTTTGCTCTTGACTTGGTACTCCGGAAAATAAAAGACATTCCAAGATCCCTATACAATTGATAAGTCTCGAAATACTCAATACATTTCCGGAATGGGATACTTTCTCAAACAGACTCCTTATGTCATCCCCTAGGTCTTCCCAAGGCGTTAAGACATCAAATCAATCCAACCGGACCTTAAAACGCCATTTCTAGAAACACCAAGGAAAACCCAGGAATTCTGCACAGTTCGCTTGAGTGGACTAGAAGTTCACTCGAGCGAACTGGTCCGAGTCAGGAAGGCTCGAGCGAAGGGAAAGGTTGGCTCGAGCGGTCCAAGTTCTGTGAGGAGTTCGCTCGAGCGAATGAGGGTTCGCTCAAGAGAACTGGTTCGAGTCAGGAGGGTTCGAGCGAACTGAAAGGTAGATTGAGCGAACTAGCTTCTGTGAGGGGTTCGCTCGAGTGAATGAGGGTTCGCGCAAGCGAACTGCTTCAGAAAGCTACCGGAGAAGCATTCTGGGCCTCATATTCTTTTCTCTTTTAGCTTCCTTTGAAGCAACCAATTGACAACATTTATGGCACTTCCTTGCCCCCTCCTTACTACCATTACTCCTCCAACAACCATCCACCAAAAACATTAAAATCACCTTCAAATCCCACTTCATTTATTACAAGGGCATTCATCATAAATGGAGAACCACAAATTGACAAAATACAAACCTTAATGCACAAAATCTTAAGAGAGTAATTACGAGAGACAAAACTCATAAATATGCACATTTCTAAAGCATTAAAAACATAGGAACATAAGAGGAATATAAATCACAAAATCCATATTTTTCCATAAATCAAGAAATCAATCACACAACCCATTCATCCACTTGTCTTTGCTCCAATAACTAAGTAAGCTCTAATCACCACTCCCAAGCTCAAAATCAAAGATCTACACAAAAACCCACCAAAAACAAACCTATTACAAACCCTAACATGGGCAAATCAAGAAATAAGAGGAGGGAACTTTCAAAAATGGAGATAAATAATCTCTTGGACTATAATAACACAAATCTCGAAAATGGAGAGGATCACTTACATGGAAGTGGATTTATCTATAAATGGTATCAATGGAGAGTCTTCAAGGTGAGAAAGAAGATGATGACGCCCATTTTTCCTTTAGCAATAGTTTGGTGTGGATTAGGGAAGAAGAAGCATGAAAAGGGAGAAGAAAACCCTAGAATGCCTTAGCCAATCTCTACGAAGAAAGTTGCACGAAAAAGGAAGAAGGGAGAGGACTCCTCCTTATATAGAAAGTGGGGGTGGGTCCCACCACTTAAGAATCTTGTGGGGCTTAAAACATGTGTTTTCGGGCTTCGAACGAATTCGACGAAGAAGGAAGAAATGTTCAACGAAATTTCTAGTTTCCAAAAAGTATATGTTTCACGGGTTTCGGGGATATTGAAAATAGTGTCCAGATTTTTGTGTAAAAAGACTGTTTTGCCCCTAATATTAACAAAGTGGGGTTTTAAGGTCTCGAACGAAAACGGAGTAAACACAAAAGTTGTAAGGAATGATAAAACAAATCAAACGGAGTAAAAATACAAATTTTCCAGAAAAAATCAAATGGAGTAAAAATACAAATTTTCCAGAATATCAGGTAATACCCAAAGTCATACAAAACACAATAAAAGAACCCCCAAAGGGTCCTACTTAATCAAAAGGTTCCAGAAATAATCCAAAGCTATATAAAAGCTATCCTATTCTAAACTTAACCAAAATCCACTAATCTCACTTATAACTAAAACACTTCTTAATTAGTACTAATAGGAAACTCTCGGGCCGGGCCTTACACTAAAAATAGAGGTTAAAGTTCTCAAGACTTATGGGGGTCAAAGATATAAAAGTCGAAGGAGATATCTTTCTTTTAACTAAAGCACTACAAATACAAAGTACAACATCGGGGTGTCCTATGTTGACCTAAATAAATGGGTATATTTAGTCTTAACCTCTCATTTTAGGAACAATAGTAAATTAGTTATAATTTTAGAAAAATCAGAAAAAATACTGTGTTATGCTAAAATGAAAGTTATGCTGAAAGTTAAGCAAAAAACTTCAATGAAAATAAAAGAAAATGGAATTCAGTATTTCTATATGTTCCTTTTTTTTTTTTTGAAAAAAAAATGAATTTCGAAAAGTCTTGTAAGAAAGAAGATGAAAAGAAAATAGAAAACTCCAGCCATAAGAAAAGAAGCTTTAAGTAAAAATTCAAAACTACTAACATTTAATTTATTCTTTTCTGTGGAGAAAGAATGATATTGTCCAAGAACAAAAGTAGTAAAAAAAAAAAATAGTAATAATTTCAGTTAGGACTTCTAAGAATTGTGAAGATAATGTAAATACGTGAAAGAAATATTGGTAATGTTAAAGGAACATGTAAATACAAAATAATATGTAAGAGACAAAAGAAAATGAGAAAAATAGAATGAGATATCAAGCCACAGTTGAAAAAGCAAGGATTTCAAAATCTAAACTTGGCATAAATATTTTAGATTTTAGGATTATCCCCTAAGGTTTTTCGGATTTAAAACTAAGCCTCCGTGGTTTTAGTATTTAATCATACATTCCTGCCCTTTCATTTTAATGCCTTTCCTACATTCAAAATTGGTTTACTTAAGAGAATGGGGCAGCTACCGTTTTCTTAATGTGGAATAATGTTATGTCCATGTTTTTATCCCTTTCATGTAGAATCACAAACATGTCATTGTTGGAACTAGGTGGGCCTCGTGGATTGGTTTTCAAAACTTTTTGACCCACTTGACCCAAGGATCAAGTACCCACAAGGCCATAAACCACATTCAGGATCCAAAACCTCAAACTCATGATCAAGATCAGTACAACAGTATCTCTAAGATAGAAAATAGCAGCAACACACATCCACAATTATCTACAACATACAAGGAGTAGATCATACCTTGGAAGCTTGTGTGTTCACCAAAAAGTAGGCAACGTAGAATCTCCAAGACCTGGTTGTCTTCCACACCATGACCCGCTTCGGATCTCTTTTCTCAAAGAAAATGGTGAGATCTCCAAAAGAAAACCAATTAGAACTTCAATAGGGAAACCAAAAGAGAACTAGAAGAGAGGAAAGAGAGAACTAGAGCAACTCTTGCTCTTAAGCGTCCAATGCTCTTGGGATTAGAGAGTGGACGTCCGGGGAGGGACTCCCTTATTTATAGCTTTTGGAAACCTCATCTACTTACTAATTCTTAAAAGTCCTACTTCGAATACAATTAGTAATTTTCCATTCATTTTCCTTCTTGAGTTCAAGTAGAATTAGCAATGATCTAGTTATTGGGCTAGTGTGGGCACCACTAGGGATTCCATAGAAAGCTGGCTCCAATTGGGACACCCTAACCACACATCTCACGTGCAATCCGGGCACACAGTTAATTGTAAATAACTCCACTACATAAATGCAACTGCACTCCAGTCTTAGGAATAAATTACAAGAAGACCATAAACTTCCCTATGACCATAAATAGGCCCCTCAATCCATATCCATGGATCAATTAGATTAAACCTGTCCAATCAATTTAGATCAACATCTTATTATCCTTGAGACCCAATCAATCACGGTGATCATCAATACCATCCAACTAACTCTTAATTGAGATTGGTGCGTACTTACCAATGATAAATCCATTAATTGGCATAAAGGGCTAATGAGGATAGATTCCATCTTGATAATTATATGTTCTCACAGTTCTACTAACACGTACTGTAAGACCCCAACCCCTAATTTTCGTGATTAGTGTGTTTTTAGCCTTGGAATAGTTCCCTAAGTGAGATTTGAGCCTAATCGAGTTAGATTATTGTTTAGAATATTTTTCGATAGCTTTGGGGAATTTTGAGAACGGTTGGACCGATCGGATAGCCCGGGGATGCCTTGGGCTGTATGTGTCAGCGTGGGGGATGGTTCTTGATTTTGAAAAAATTACAATTTTGGTTTCTTTTGATTGGTCAAATTAGCCCCAACAACTTTTGTGTTTAGCCCGATCACATTCGAAGCCCAAAAAATCAGTTTTTCTGCCCGAAGAGCAAAATAGTCTTTTTACATTGAAATCCGAGCCCAAATTTCAAAATTTCAGAACCATGTCAAAAATATACTTTTTAAAAACTAGACTTTATGAGGATCATTTTTCCCTTCTTCGTCGACTGCATCCAGGAAACACAAAAAGGAGTTTTAAAGCCCTAAATTTTTATGGCCAAATGGGACCCACAACTTAGCCCTTTTATAAACCCAACCCACGTTGACTAACTTCATCTTCCCCATTTCATTTCCTGCAACGAGCCAGGGGAGTCTTCTCTCCTTCTCATCTTCTCTCCTCTTGCATGTGTGCCAAACCAACCCAAATTGGAAAACCAACTACACAAATCTCTTCCTCATCTACCAAGCTACCCATTGATACCATCTTTGTGAGGTTCCAACTGAGATTTTCCTCTTCTTCAAGCTCCTCTTCTTCTTTAGAGTTGCTCAAGGTTATCAATGGAAATCTTTTTCCCAAATCTTGGTTTTATTGCATCAATAGAAGCCTCTTTCCATACATGCATGGACTCCCTTGTGGAACTCCACTGTTTTTCCAATTTTTATGGATTTTTGAAATGGGTTCTCCATGGGATTTTGGTGTAGGACGGCAGCTGAGCTGTGTAGGAGTTTCTCGGATTGTTTTGAGACCCATTTCAGCTAGAGGCAAGTGATCTTTTTAGTCCATTATGCATGCATTTTCTTGGTACATTGTGTTTGAAAATAATGCATTGTTCATGCATGTTATACCTTTTCAATTATTTGTTTGTTAACCAAGTTTGATTTTGTTTCAATTTCTGTGCATGCACTTGGTGTTGGTTATCTTCCAAAACTCTGAATTTCTTTTCAGAATGGGAACTTTTGTATTGTTTATAAATTGAATGGTTTTACTAAAATGTAGAAATGTGTTGGAGAATGGAGGGGTTGGTGATGTGGAATTTTGACCTTGGAGACTTTGGAGGAGAGCATGTAGGCTCTGGAGATGCAATGGTCTTGATGATAATAAAGGGTACTGAAATGGGGGAAAAGAATGAAGGACAAACAGGAAAAATCTGACATGAAACGAACTACCCGTGCATGGTCGGTCAGCTGGCGGTCAGCTGTTGGTTAGCCGATAGCCCCGTCTCGGTCAACCGACAGCCAACTGAATCAGTTCGGCTCCATTTCCAGAAGCTTACATGGCAACAGAGGAGTGTCGGTCAGCTGTTGGCTAGCCGAAAACCCTATCTCGGTCGACCGACAGCCAATCGAGCCCCCTCTCAATTCTAATTCCAGAATGATTCTTTTTCTGACCTGAGTTTTGACGGTCAGCTGTCGGTCAGATGTCGGTTAGCCGACATGCACTCTTCGGCTAGCCAACAGGTAACCAAAAGCTGACCGAATTTCAAGATTTGCCTATTTTGTGGAATTTTCTAGGGAAATGAAAACCAGAATATGTTGATAGACTTATATCTTGGTATAGTGCACTTGAAGCTTGAAATACTTAATAACTTCGGAGCACCAAACTATCTTTAATCACCGATATTTGGGCTTCAAGTACACGATGATCAAAGGAAAGGTCTTAGCGTATACTTGAAAGTTTGTTTTGAAAAACTTAGCCTTGACACGAAGAATATCATTTTGTACTAATTTTGACTAACAAGCATTGGTTTTGTCTTGGATCTCGTTTTGCACTTGTTTTGACTTACAAGCATTGGTTTTGTCTTGGATCTCGTTTTGCACTTGTTTTTACTTACAAGCATTGGTTTTGTCTTGGATCTCGTTTTGCACTTGTTTGACTTACAAGCATTGGTTTCGTTTGGGTATTGTTTTGCCCTTGTTTTGACTTGCAAGTATCAGTTTTGTTTCGGGTATTGATTTGCACTTGTTTTGATTTACAAGTATCAGCTTTGTTTCAAATTGTTTTAAGAACCCAAAAAGGAGACTACTTCTTGTGCTCCGACATGCTTATAGCTTATGCTACCTTGTTTTGTCTTGCGTTCACCGTCCACCCCGTGTGGTCGATGAGGGAAATGTGAGAACTTGGTCCGGGCGGCATCCTTAACCACAGGGCGTAGCGTGTCAACCACGGGCCTCAAACGGCGAGTCTCCATTAGTTTTGAGCATTCAAATGTAAGAACTTGGTCCGGGCGGCACCCTTAACCACGGGCGTAGCGTGTCAACCACAGGCCTCAAACGGCGAGTCTCCATTAGTTTTGTGCATTCATGAATTCCGTTGAATACCACTGAGCTTGGACTGCTCTCTCAGTCTGATCCACTAGTTAGGGGGTCCTTAAACATAAGGACTGTCTACAGATAAGTCGTGTATTTATACACATTTTTGTTTTGTTCGAGTACCGCAACCGGTTTTCTTGCCCACCTTGTGTGGCTCGGGCTCTTGTTTCGTTTCGCCTGTCTTGCCCTGTTTTTGCTTGCTCTTGTCATCATGTATGATGGAGAAAGGATGAGCTCAATGTGGATTTACGAATCATGATGTTTCTCGTAATCATGCTAGTTTTGTCTTGCTTTTGTACAGGTACTGTTTGCAAATTCATTAAATGGTTTTAAGCATTAGATCATATGTACTCGTGCCAGTTTTGTCTCGCATATCATTCATGGACTTTGTTTTCTTGACAAGTATATCGTTCAAGCATTGTTTCAAATTTTGTAAACTGTTTCAAATTCAGTATATGGTTTCTTATAAATTTTAAATGATTCGTACTCATGCATAAATTGATCACCTGCCAGACCGTCGTGTTTGACCTTGTTTGTTTGGTGCTCTAGGTAGCAGGTTCTTCACCCCGATGATGGACCCGACTTTTTCTTGCCTTCCTCCGTCCCAGGTCCGCCGGGGTGCGGTGGGGCGAAAGAAAAAAGTGAACATCAACATTTTGTACGGGTATGCCAGATTTTCTATTCTACTTGGAATTTGAAATGGTGATCCGGAGATTCACCTTCACAAGTAGAGAGGAAATCAAACTTTTTTTCCAACTTTCCATTGCACATATATTTTAAGAAAAGAGACAGATTTAGAATGTCGTGAGAGGCGATTTTCTTTGGTTTGCCGTGAAAGGCGGTTTTGTGTCGTAGAAGGCAATTTTGCCATGAAAGGCGATTTACAAATCTTATCAATAATGAAAGACAAGAATTGTGATTTTTTTTCTCTTTAGAAATACAAAATACAATACAAAAGAAAGAAAGAGGGATCTGACTTCTCAGGAGATTGTGGGGACTCATTCAGATCGACGGTCGCGAGTCATATATGGACTTCGCCATCGTCCTTCAGATGAGAACACTTGAGGCTTTAATTCACTTGGCTTGGCTTGGACCTCAGATTTTTAGAGGAAAAAGACCAAGGGAATGTCTTATATCCAATAAAAAGCCGGGTAGAGGGGCTGAAAAGCCACATCTAGGCCACGTTGGATGGAAGAAGAGGGGAAACCTTGGGGGGGTGGCCCCCCAAGGGACTTCGATCACCTCGTAGTGTTTGCAGCAGAGTTTCTTCAGGGCAAGAGAGC
The DNA here is from genome assembly GCA_029852735.1 of Persea americana. Classification (NCBI taxonomy): domain Eukaryota; kingdom Viridiplantae; phylum Streptophyta; class Magnoliopsida; order Laurales; family Lauraceae; genus Persea; species Persea americana. Next base: position 18,141,786 of record CM056813.1, on the reverse strand, counting down.
TTCTTTGTGCAGAGATTTTTAGGACAATTCTTCAGAACTCTTCAGATGATTTTTTCGGACCACTTCAGACAATTTTTTCGGGCCCTTTTCCTTTGGACTGACCGCCTATTTATAGGCTTTTGGTAGCCATTAGGAAGGTTTATGAGCATTGATTGTATTAATGCTCCATGATGGGAGGAGTTACAAGTATTAATTTCATAATTTAGTAACTCATTCTTCTTGGATTCCGATTGGCCGATAGAGAATAATGGGCATTTAATCTCCATGATGATGGGGTTTCATGATTAATTACCATGATTAAACTCCATAATGATAGGAGTTACATGGTTAATTGCCATGATTAATTGGATCTGTAACTCTCATTTGCTTGCTTCTGATTGGGCCGTCTAGAATAATGAGTTAATGACCGTAATAAGTTGCCATAAAAAGGTCATTTAACTTCATTAATTGGTCGCCGAGTCGCTTGAAGAGTCGCGGGCCGCGCCGCGTTTTTTGGAACTCTTCTTCCGATGATCATCGATGGATCTGCATGTTGTGTGATGTCAGATGACGATGCAATTTCAAACATTGGTTGACACCAATGGGCCTGCAACATCTGTCCAGTCAATTTCTCGATCGGTCGGGCAGAAGGTGTGCTTTCTTAGTCGACCGGTTGACGATTTCAGAGTGTCCAATGATGATCGAATGATTTCGACGGCGGATCCGTGATGTTGACGAAGATCGACAAATATCATGCCTTTAAAATCAGAATTTGAGAAAATCACAGGGGCCAATCATCGCGAAATGAGAAAAAGAATCGGAAAAATGGTGTTTTGGCGGAAATCCGGCTACCCGGAAGTCCAGGGTCGCCGGCGACCATGGGCCTTTGGTCCCATTTCAGTCGCCGTTTCTCGGCCATTTTTCGGGTTTCTTTGCTTCTTTTTTCTCCTGTATTTTTCTTGACATTTCTCCTCATTTATTGGCTTGATTTCTCTGAAGAAAACTGTAGACACCTCATTTGGCCCCCATGATAGCCTTAAACACCTGTCATATATAGTGGTACCCCCATTTCACCCATAATTAAATGGTTAATGGCATAATTCAGATTCATTAACGACGATGAAAATGCTTGTCGATAATTTTAGACTTAGCTCAACAATCTCTAGAAGTTCGTGAGAAAAAAAGCCGAGTCGCGTCAAGATCTTGAGCCCAATTCTCCACTCATACAAGGAGGGAACCGTGACACTACTCAAACCCTTTCCGGACCACTTAAGACATGCTTAGGCCAATCCCTCCAAAGATTACGCTCAACTTGCCCAAGTGTCACCCGTTTAGCCCAAGTTAGGAAACTGGATCCACTGGTCAAGAGGTACCCCTCTTTTCTCAGCTCTTAATCATCAGTACATTTGAACCCTTGGATTCCTCACTTCAAGAGCTTTCGGATGATATGTAGAATGTCCAAATCCAATAATCGGATCAAAAGTCATGAGTCTTCGAAGCTTGCATTAGAAGAGACGAAAATCACCTAGGCACCACTCATGTGGCACCCACCCTATGGAAATCCATCTAGGCGCCCCATGCTGGGGACCTACATAGCCCAGGGCCACCTAGGCTCCCCATGGTGGGCGCCCAGCCTCCAAATTCCACTAGTTGGCCTAAAAGTAGTCCGAGACCACTCAACGTAGGGACCGAACTCCGAAAATGAATCAACTCCACCTAGGCACCACCCATGTGGTGCCTACCCTACTGAGTTCCACATAGGCACCAATCCTATGGTGCCCACACTACCCAGAATCACCTAGGCACCCCATGGTGGGCGCCCAGCCTCCAAATTCCACTAATTGGCTCGAGATTAGACCAGGACAACTCATACATAGGGACCAAGCACCGAAGACACACCGAACCACCTAGGCACCGCCCATGTGGCGCCCAGTCTTGAAGTTCACCTAGGCACCACCCATGTGGCGCCCAGCCTATTAATGCTAATGTAGGTCCCCCCAGCTGAAGATATATCCATTCAATCTCGACTCCAAATGGGACCAAGGTCCAAAAGCGAAACACAAACCATCTGGGCACCACCCTGTGGGCTCCCACCCTCTCCAGGACCATCTGGGCTCCACCCTGTGGGCGCCCAGACTGCGCAGACCATGTGGGCGCCACCCCATGGGCGTCCATCCTCCCTTAAACCCTAATTCACCCTAAAATAACTTAAGCCGCCTAGGGATGCGTGAGACCTTCTAGGAATCCGAAATAATGAAGCCCTAGCCCTTCTAAACTCGTCCCAAACCTATATAATCCCTCTTAACTTCATTTACAAAGGAGAGGCTACCCAAAAACCCTAAGAAAATAGACAAAAGAAGAGAATAAGCAAGAAGAAGAGAGGTAGCCACCATTAGAGAGAACTTCAGATTTAGAGAAGAAGAAAGGGAAATAGAGGAGGAGACTTCCATATCTTCAACCAGAGCCATGGGTCTTTCCGAAAGCTTCGTTTTAGAAACTTGAGGAACGCATCATATATCGGTATTCCTAGATCTCTCATTTCTTTTTCTACATTCCATTACCATTCATGCTTAGAAATATGCTTAGGACCATTTGAGCATCGTAGATCTACATTAGCTTGTGATAAAAATAGTATTAGTGCATTATCATGTTAGTGACATGCTTAGGTTCATTCTAATATAGTAGATTTGCTTTGATTTCATAGTTCTAATTGTATAGCTAGGTTAGATCTCGCATTAGCATCATCATCATCATCATTTACACTGCAGAGGTCGCGAGAAGCCCTTGGCAGAAAGGCTGGGCGCCACCCACTGGGCGCCTGTCCTTTCCCGAACCACTTGGGCGCCTGCCCTCTCCCGAACCAACTCGGCGCCACCCCCTGGGCGCCTACCCTTCTGAGACAGGGTCTGGGTTCTAGATCTTCGCCGGTTGCATTGCTTTCTCGTAGATTTGTTAGTTGCATCGTTAGTAGTTCGAATTAAGACATTCACATCAATCGCTGAATATCGAAAATTGTGTTGAAAATCCTAAGACTCTTGTGCATTTATTATGGTTCGTTGAAAACCCTGACTAAACAGGGTAGGCACCACAGGTGTGGCGCCCAAGTGGATTTCTCCACTTTTGTGCACAACTTTCGATCTTCTGCATTTAATTCATTTAGAAACTGCATGATAATGATATGTTTGTCTGTTTGATCTGTTTTGAACTTTGAATTATCATTTTTGTCACACTTCACATCATACCATTTGAATCACATAACCATATAAAAACCCAAAAAAATCATAAAACAAAAAAAAAATCACCTCTTCTCTTTCCTTACTCTCTAGTAAATTAGAGGAGAAACCAAAAACAAATTAAAAGATATCTAGAAAACCCAAAAAGAATAGTTAGACAATCTAAGTTATTGAATTTAGCGCCTAAGTAGGATAAATCCTAAGATTAATTAAAACATCATAATTACATAACTTAAGAAACGTCAAATCATTAAGAGCCCTAAAACCTTAAGACCCTAATTAATTCGGATTTAAAAGCAATTAAGAACTTTAAAAAAACGCAAAAACCTAAAACCCCAAAAAACAGCCACCTAGGCGCCACCCCCTGGGCGCCCATCCTTCCATAGCCACCTGGGCGCCACCCCCTAGGCGCCCAGCCTATTAATTCCCTAAGACACCCTAGTTAAAGCTTAAGTTAATTAGTTAAGACCTTAAACCAATCCGAATCAACAAAGTTAACATTTTAAACCTAGAATAAATAAACCTTAATTAACTTAACCTCGAATTAACTAAAGAACATAAAACCAACACAACTCCAAAACAGTCCACCTGGGCGCCACCCCCTGGGTGCCCAGCCTGCCAAGTTCACCTAGGCACCACCCTCTCGGCGCCCATCCTATCCCATCTCTAAAGAACCCCTAATAAAAACTTCTAATTAATCATAACCCAAATTTAATGCTAATCAACATAATAAATCACTTTTAGATTTATGAAACCTGAAACCTCGATCAATTTAGACTTGAACCTGCCTAAGAATGCAAAATCAACACGAAACAACAAAACAGACTCCTGGACACCACCCCCCAGGCGCCCAGCTTATCTATCCACTTAGGCACCACCACTTGGGTGCCTATCCTATCCCATTCCTTTGGAAACCGCCACTTAATTAACTTAATTGATTAAATCCAAATTAACACCTTAAAACACTGTTAATTTAAAAGACCTGACACCTTAATCAATTTGGACTCAAACCAACTTGAAAAATACAAAACGAATAAACCACAAAACATCCACCTGGGCGCCACCCCCTGGGTGCCTATCCTGCCGGATCCACTTGGGCACCACCCTCTTGGCGCCTATCCTACCCAATCACTACGAAACCTCACTTGAAATTAAACCCGAATTCAATCATAATCAACACACCCTAACACCCTTGAAGTTTAAAACAATTGAAACCACGAGCCCGAATTAACTTAAAACATCGAACCAACTCGAACACATAAGACAGACACCTGGGCGCCACCCCCCAGGCGCCCATCCTATCACATCCACCTGGGCACTACCCTCGTGCGCCCAGCCTCTCCAGTCACTAAAGCCTAATTAATTGAAACGGAATTTAATCATAATCAACTCAACATAACACTTTTAATTTAAAATACATCAAACCATAAACGCTCTACCACAAATCAACCTAAAAAAATACCAAACCGACCGAACCTCAGCACAGTCACCTGGGCGCCACCCCTTGGGCGCCCATCCTCCAAATCCACCTGGGCACCACACCCTGGGCGCCCAGCCTATCCGTTTTCATAAAAAACCCAACCGACAACTTAATACAATTAATTAACATTCAAACCAATCCCAATCAACATACACTTTTGACTTAAAATAGTTGAAACTTTAATCAATTCAAACTTAGCACCCAAAGCCCTTACGAACCAACAAACAACCACCTAAGCACCACCCCTGTGGCACCTATCCTACACTCTAACCTTGGTTCACGACTTCAATTTAAAACGAATAATTAAACACCTTACCAGTTAAATTAATTAAGACCAGAACCTAAAATAGTCTCTAGATCCGAAAACCAATAACTAAGTCCCAACCGGAATACTTGAAAATCACAAGCCATCCACCTGGGCGCCACCCCCTTGGCGCCTATCCTCTCATTTACACTAAAACGCGAATTCTAGATTTTGTTTCAAAATCCGGATCCAAATCCCTTTGACATTTGAACATTAGAGAATTAGAATAATTCAAAACATTAAAATTCACCAAGTAAGAACCTCTTGGATTCTGAAAATAGCATCGATACCATCGTCACTAGCCAAACCACCCAGAAATAACCACTTGGGCGCCACTGTCTGGGCGCCCAAGTCACTAGAGTGTCCTAGGCGCCACCCCCTGGGCGCCCAGGTCCCCTGCAAACCCCGTTTCACTGATTTTGACATCGTTTCACGTTTTAAATTAAACCCTAAATTCCAAAACCTTAAACCACTTAAACAGAACCCCAAAATATATTTAATCCACTTCATAATCAATCTTCAACTCAAAACAAACCGAACCAATTAAAAATCACAATTAATAAGTTGCTTAGGCGCTGAACCATCAAACTCAGGCTATTCATACCCTAGGATTAGATTGGATTTCCCCATTAGATAGATTAAAGCATTAGGCTTCATCCCGTCACTTTTCCTGTTCCGTTAGGGGACTGGGAGAGCTGATGTGGGCGGTCTAGGACCTTAGGTTAGGGTTAATCCGATGATCAGTAGTAAAGCACTAATCACGTAAATCCAAGTAAAATCCCTTAGTTAGGCCCTTCTAGCCCCATATAAAAAAGCCACAAAAACCATAAAACCAACAAAATAAACCCAAAAAGATTTTTCCTTTATTTCTTCCTCCACCTCGGTGCCAGATATTTAATTGAACTTAATGATAAAAAGGAATAAAGAGCTAATTTCTAAAATTGAATAAATGAGAATAACGAGATGAGATGAGTGATTTCGCACATACTTTTAAACAATCACGGCCCATCGGCCACCCTAAAACAAACACTGGCCCATCGGCCATTTCCAATCAACATCGGCCCATCGGCCACCTCCAATCAATTACGGCCCATTGGCCTTTTACTTTTATCACTCGTGTATCGCACAGGAAAAATACAGAAATCACAAGTCAAAATCTCATTTGCATTATCATTTTGGTTTGAAAAATCAGCCTTTAAACCCTATTTTGCCAAGGGATCAGAAAGGGGTACCCGAGAACAGGGCCGATCATCTTCTTAAATATTTGGCACCTCCCCCCTCTTTTATTTTATTTTCTTTATTTTTGTTATTTTATCTTACTTGGATATATTATGATTATGCTATGTGAGGATTAACCTTTATTCGGACTTTAACTCATGACCCTTAATTGACCCAAAATTAAAGAGACCCAAATTAATGTGACAAGAAAACCGTCGTGTGTTGCCGGCAGCACATTAGACGAGAGGAAGAACCCACCTTATTATTTTTCTCCCCATATTTCTTCGGCTTTCGCCGAAGAACGGTGTTACGGCCATTACCGTAGCTGGCGATCGTGATTCGTCGATTTTGAGGGTAGTCGGAATCCTCATTTTCGATGTAAAATTTAAATAACATATATAGATGAATAGAGATTTCCCCAAACCATGTCTCTCTTGCAGAAGGGGGGTCAAAATTCACATCCGACAAAAACCTGTCGAGAAGCCGTGCAAATCAGAGCACAAAGTTTCCTATTTTTGAAAAAGCCGAAGACTTTGTAGCCGATTTTCCGCCAAGAGTTGAAACTAGGTCAAACGATGTCGGAATGACCTGAAATTTGAGGTGACGCTTCTTGAGCATTAGATAGGACCAACCATGGGCTTTTATTTGAGTTTTGAAGCCGTTTGGGGCCCCGTCGATGCTAGACTTGATTTCACCATGCGGAAGATGTCGAGCTTTGATGTACGGTCAACCGATGTTCGATTGACCTTATTTTTGACAGGGAGCCTATTGGAGTCATTTTGAGACTATCCATTAGCTTCGATTTGGGTGCCATGGTCCCGGGGAGCTCCGCCGCCGGTAGGTTTGATTTTGCTTCCAAGCGTCAAAACCGGGTCAAACAACGTCGGAATGACCTGAAATTTGATGTGTAGCCCTTTGGAAGCATGTAGAAGCTACCCATGTACTTTGTTTGATGAGTGGCAACATCGGAGGTTCTTGCCGCCAGGAGGCTTGATTTCGCCGTTCGAGAGTTGATGGAGGGTCAAACGGTGTCGGTTTGACTTGAAATTCGACGTGGAGCCTTTTGGAGGTATTTTGAGACCATCCATAGGCTTTGATCGAAGATTTGATGTCTTTGACACTGTCGCCGCCGGGAGCTCCTGCTTAGCCGTTGGAGGATTTAAGTTAGGCCAAATGGTGTCGAAATGGCCCGAAACTTCATGTGTACCCTTCTTTTGGCTATTTTGAAGGATCTTGCAGTTTTTGTTTGATTCTAACAAGATCTGATGCTTGAAGTAGCTTTGCCTATTTGCAGTAGGATACGCCTCCATGTAGCTTTTGATGTTGAGGAGGCAAAGTGACATTTTTGGTGTCAACACCCGAGCCGAGTACTTATATTGGCCGTAGAGCCACGAGTTTTGTAGGATTGTTATTGTCAGTGATGTCATGTAGACGTCGTGCGTGATTCCGGAGATTCGTTACACACCTGGGTAGTATTTGTTCCTAGCTTATTGTTTTGTTCCTAGCTTTTGTTAGCCTCTCTTACTCGGGATTGTAATTAATGTACTCGTTAAATTATAACTTGAATATGCTTGGGTAATAATAAGCCTGCTACTGTCAGCTCTGTATATTTTGATATCATGTTTTGTTCCAATCTGAGTATGAGTATTGTTATGACAGCTTTACGCTGACGGGTTGAATGCGACACGGAATCCGATGGCCACGGGCTCCGGGTCGCAACGCCAAGTAAGCTTCAGCGAAATGTTCTTGATGTGTCTAGAATTTTCGTCTTCCTCACACACGGGGATCCTGGGGAGAAACGTTATTTATTACTTGCTTCCCAATTCGCGTCCCCGGGGTCGAACTGCTGCAGGGATCTAGGTTCGGGGGCGTGACACGTACCAAAGACACCGATGTGTTGACCTACAATTGGCCTCACTCATTGGTGACTCAAAGAAAATGAATAAATGGAAACTTGAGTTTATTCATATCTCAGGATTAAGAGCCTACTACAGGGGAATTATGAGAGCAAACCTTAAATCAAAGACAATGTTCCATAAGGTGCATCTCATGGTCCTTCAATACATCCAATATACTAGCATGATGATCCAGAGTCTTACACTTTGATGATTGAGACAAATCACACTATCTCATAATAATCATAATGATGGAACCTTGTTAGATGAGATGCTTAATCTCATCACCGGTTGTTAAACAATTTAAGTATAAGATTTGTGACGCATGTCTCCCATATGTGGATCTCATCGACACACATGTATCACATCTAATATACTCATGGTCTCCGGTTCATCTCATGAACCATCATGTCATTCGTATTGGTTATGTGCAAACAAGTAATAAATCAACACTCATCTCATGAAAAGAAAGCATGATTGTATTGACATAAGTTATTTTATTACATCATCTATTGGATTGAGACCACACAATCTAATAGTGATCACTTACTTCTAACGATGCAAGCTGGGTCACGCCACCCAAGCCTAGCACGACCTGGCATGTTGGCCAACATGTCATGGACTGACTCGACATGTGGACAGTCCAGCATGGGCATAATAGCCAGTTCCAGGCTGGGTCACGTTGAGTCAAGGTGTCGAGGCTCGTGGAATGGCCCGGCCTGATTTGCTCTCTTATTCTCCAAACAATTGCATTGGGTGCCAACTCATTGTTTTGACTTGAATTCATTAAATTTCATTAAATCTCCTCAATCCCTTCATAGATATCCTCTCTTTTCAAGATTTTATCATTAAATCTAGGCAAAATATCCACGTTTGTATTAAATCTAAGCAAGATATCCTCTCAAAATCTCGTGATTAAATCCCAATGCACGACCTCGTAAATGTTACCATCTTGAGATCCACCCAGTCTCTCTTCCCTCTGACCCAACAACCTACTATTGCATGCCCTCATAAAATTGGTCTATGGGCCATGCCAGGGCGAAGCCTTGCCAACCTGGGCACAGCACGGCTATGCCAAGGCTTGATGCCGGCACAAGCCCATTTGCATCCTTACTTGCACCCTTTTCCCTTTTCAAAAAAATTGCACTTTTACTTTACATTTTTCTCTTTACTTTTTCTCTTCCTCCCTTACTTGACCATTCCTCTTTATTCCACTATTTCTCATCCACAACCATTGATACAATGCAGATGTTCCCCACAAGCGACAATTCTTCCTTTCCAACTTTGAGAAAATCTTCATGTTTTTTTGGAATAAAAGCATTTTTTAATTAAGTTTAATTGTTGTGAGATTATGTGTAAGACGTTATGGACTGCAATTGTGAGGCTTGCCTCTTTACTTGCCTTAGTTATTTTTAATTATACTCAATTATGCGTAATTATACTGTTTAGTAGGGGATTAGCAAGTGTAAAAGGGTAATTTTCTAGGTTTTAGGCCTATATGTGTGAGTTAGGTGTCCAATTGTAGTTTATAGAATGTTTAGAGGTTTAGTTGTAAGTTTAGAAGTTAGTTAGTAGGGCCCTTAGATGTAATTTTAGGTTAGAATAGGGTCCTCTTGGAAAATTATGCTATTCCACTTAGGATGCCATAAATACCCTTATATCTCCTTCATTAGCCATCACTTAAGGGAGGGGCATTTAGACATTTCACTTCTATTACAAATCTATGAATAAAACCTCTCTCATTGCGAACGAACCACTCATCTCTCATTTCCCTCTCTTCTCCCATTTCAACTTTCTCTTTCCCTCCCATCTTTCTTTTCCTTCTCTTACAAGCTAGGGTTTCTCTATAGAAGATCAAGGGCTTCTATCACCAAGATCAAGTGAATTCCTAGATTTTCAGCCTTCCATGCAAGAGATGATCATCTCCTCTTCTAGATCTACAATTCCTCTCCAAATCAAGGTAAATCTCATGATCTAATTTCATCTACATAGCCATCTAGGGTTTCTTTTATGAATTTTCCTCTCTTATGCATATTTTTCCTTGGGAGTGGGTTATATGAGGTGTTGATCTTGTTATTGGAGAAAATCTAGGTGAGTCTTTGAGTTCTTGAGGGCTAGAAGTATTGGATCATGAAAATCTAGCTTGGAAACCATAGAATTGGAGGCCAAATCAAGTGCAATATACACTCACCATAGCTTGCATGTTATTCTCCTTTGATTTCTGCAATTTGAAATCTATTAAGCATGTTTGATATGTTAGAATTTCCATCTCTAAGCACTTTCTTTTGATTCAAACCATTTGATGCTTGGAAACCCCATTCGGATGATCAATGGTCCACTTATTGATCTATTGGTGATGGATGAAAATGTATGATGTGCTGGAGTGGGGTTCTTGATGTTTTGGATGAATTTGGATGGAAATTGAAGTGGTTTGGATGAAGAGAAGATTATGGAGTTTTCGGCTCTGTAGCTCTACGGTCGACCGTGGAACTACAGGGTCGACCCTAGTCATCTGGTGGTCGACCATGAACACTACAATTTGTCCTACCTGAGGGCCGATTGACAGAATTTTCTTTTTTGGTTTATTGCGATGCAACGTGGGTGTCCACGATCGACTATGGAACCTTTCACGGCCAACCGCGGACATTGTTTTTTGTAATTCTTATTTTAGTAGATTTTGGCCATTTCATCTTATGTGGGACCCATTTACCTATCTTATGGATTGTGATTTATGGACTAACTATGGGTTAAGGGTGGAACTTAACCTTGGTCAGTGTGGTTGCTCAAAGTAGGGTATAGGTTATTTGAAATGGAACAGACACTTTGATTAATAGCTGTCTTGGATGCCATTCACCTTCAGAGCACTAAGAACTTATTATTGGGCATCTAAGACTCCTTTAACCACTGTGCTTGGTAAAGTGAGACCCACACCTGAAGGAGTAATATTGACTTAGGTTGGATTACTTGTATAATCCCATTTGTTGATTGATGATGATGAGATGTCTCTTAAATTATTTTTCCTTTTGGATGGTTTGATGGTATGGATTGGACTTTGATATTAGACTTTGTTTGGACTTTGATACCTCGCTTACGCATGGGTAGCCTAGCCTAACACCAACCTGATTGCATGGTTCTTCGAGTCGGCATCAACATCCACTTGGTAGAAGAGCCTTCGGATGATCCCCCTTGGTAGGAGCTAACATTACTTTTTCATCATGATGGATTTTCTTTGAGGTGAACATACGCCACTGGGTACCAACACATTGACACTTTGCATAGCACCAAATTTTGGCTGGCTAACTCTAGTAACTTTGCTTTGGCCGGGCTATGACCTTGTGCATTCGCACCGCAACTCATTTGTAGTTTAGGATGGTGGTGTCATGATTTTTTGCAGTACTAGCAAATGTGGATGTGCCATTTTGATAGATGAATGGTTTAGCTTATTGCTTTTATATTGACTCATGATGACTATATTGTTGTTGCACAATCTGCCTAGCAAATGTTTCATTGTTACTCTACTGTTCTTTTCTACTGTCATTATTTCTTTTGATGCATTCATACTATACTATTTGTATACTATGTTGTCGGGTTCTTTTGGATATGATCCTTTACACTTTGGAGCTGTAGGTAGCAACACCAATCCCCTTATCCCAGAGAGTGAGGCGTACCCTGAGACGCCAATTGTAGATGACCATGGTTGGAGAACTGGTGATCAAGCGGATCAACCGGTAGACTAAGCACGACATTAGTAGATTAGTGATGTCATAGCTGGTGATGTAATAAACCATTGTAGACCTGCACCATTTTATTTGACATATATGTGTGAGCGATGATACCATTGGATCATTATATTCGGTTGCTTCCGCTGATTTTACATATTTGATATCTCATTGCTTCCTTTTCTTTTCTTTATTATGTTCAAAAAAGGTTTAAATTGGACCTTACTGCAAACAAGGGTTCTGGAGCTCGTGGCGGTCAATTCGGATTCTCATGTATTTTTCGGGACCCGGAATTGGGGGCGTGTCAACTGTAGTTTAGGATCTACGGGTTGTATGGGTTGGATTTATGAGCTATGTAGATTATTGGTTCTTGTTTGCACTTAGTTTTTTATAAAGCTTTTAACATTCATCTCCCATATCATCAACATAATTACAATTTATTGATTGTTACTCTCTATTTTAAAACTCAAATGGCAATTGAAAAATAGCATCAGTGAAAGTTTACTTAGAATCAATTGCACTAACAACTCTTAGGGCTTGTTTGTTTGCATTACATTTGTATGAATTAGTGGTCAAATGTGCCCCACCAAAGCATTATTAGAGAGGTGAAATGTGAATGATATAAGGTGAAGGGTGGAGGATGGAAAGTAGTGATGTAGATAAGATCCTGTCTTTCTTAGGGTTGAATTACTCTAATGATTGCTGGGTATTCATTTCTCATTTTCCCTTAACTCGATTTTCAAAAGGGAAGGCTATTTGATGGTCTTTTTTGTATATTCACCTCTAATCTTCATTGTTAACAACTTATGGCACGACTTCTCATGTATCAGGTTCTTATGCGATCTATGCAAACAAGTGCATGCCATTGAAAGGACTTATGCATTGCACTAAGAAGGCTTCATACAAACTATTATAGTTTTTATGCAGCAAGAATACACTTGTAGGGAGAAACTTACTAATACTACATTGCAATAGCATAAAGAAAAAGCAATAGTACATTTGGCGAGCGAGTAGCACTACATAAAGCGCGGTCTAAATAGCAAGACCCCTTGAATTATAGGTGATCGAACCAAAAATCCAGCAAGACAACCAGGTCCTATTGGCAAACCTTAAGTAATCCCACCAAGATGGACCATAATTACTGACATAAAATAGGTCCTATAATATCTTTTACATGAGATGGATCTCTCAATGATGTTTAATAATAGATAAGGCCTATCGTGGTAAATCACCACCATATATGCAATATCTTGGTAAGTAACATTTTGTGGGACTTATTATATAATCAGTAGTTGTGATCAATGGATTTCATAATAATTATTAGTAGATTGAGCATATGATTAATAATTATGTTCGTAATCATATGCTCGCTTTCCGATGAGACCGACTCCTATTACAGGTAGGGGCATTCACTTTGAGTTGTCGGATTTTAAGTTGGCGAGATCCGCTGTTGAGTTCTGCCCCTTCCACTTTTAGGTCTTGTTCGTATAAATCTACGTTGTAGGAAAGCGGGAGAGAAAACGAAAATTAGAAGAGAGAGAGCGGGGAGGTCGGACTCCAGAATTTGAGGAAGCATGGATTTAATAGTTATTTATTTGTAAATTATGGCACAACTTAGTTTCGTAGGAAACAAAGCTATTTAAATTAGTAAGGAAATGCGGATCCATCATTTTCGTGAAAATCAAGTTGCATAAATGTGCCCCTAGGGAATCTATGAGGCTTCTTCTCACCATGATTTATGAGGCTCCTTAGTGGAGCCTACTTATGATGAATCTAAACCATCAAATGTAAATAGCTCACTCTTTGAATAATTTCAATTCAACACAAGATAGCCCTACCATGATATTGCTCGCTTCTAAAACATGTGACTAAAATATTAAATAAGATTCCAAAATTATCTTACCAATCAAATCTAACGGTAGGCCTATCTTCCATTGGATTGAAATTTTCCAAGGACACGAGGAAAAATGTGTCATATGTTTTGAACGAGTCCGGATCCCCTGTTTGGTCCAAACAGGGGAACCTTGTTTGGACGAATGAGGGAGCGACACGTGGAGGAGGGTGTCAAATCAACTGACTTGTTGAAATGAATAAAACTAATGCTTGGGGTGTTTCTTACAAAATGGTAAAAACTGATTTCAAAAGAAAAACCAAAACCAAGATCGATCTTCTCTTCTTTTTTACAAACAGACCAAACTACAGGTGTCTCCTCCAAGCATTCATCTTACCTCTCATTTCTTCTCTCACAAATCGATTTTCCCTTCCCTCTCTTCCAATCTCTAAGCTCTCAGGTCTTCTTTTTCTTCGTTTTCTTCTCTTTGTTGTTCGCTTGGTTCTTCACAGAACTCGACGGTCGTCGTTACTAGAGAGCCTCACAGAATGAGAAGCTCATCACGCACGCATTAGCCTTTCACCAATTAGCACCAATGTAGAAATGACCGTCATTCAAGTTATGGAAGCTGATCAAGGAAATTTCAACACCCATCCACCTTTATCTGAAAATTAGGATTTTGGTAAGCCTATCATGAAAATTTTCAGCACCCATCTCACATTTATCTAAAAATTAGGATTTGGTAAGCCGATCTAGAAAATTTCACAACCCATCCCACACTGGTCTATTTATTAGATGGCATATTTAAAGGTCTGACAGGACAAATCCAGAGGTTTAAATTCTGTGTACTAAGGTTGAATGAAAGAAATACTAAGGTTTCAATGTTTCATTAGCCAAGAAAAGCCTTGGATATTAGATGTCACATGCAAAGGTCTGATTTAATGGCATCACATACTATGGTTTGAACATTATATACTGAGGTTGAAACCTAGTTTGAGTATGTTGTCTCAAAGAAATACTAAGGTTTCAGTGTGGTCATTAGGCAAGAATCCACCTCTACTCGATATAAAATCGTGGATATTAGCTGACACATGCGAAGGTCTAACAAAGAAAATTCACAGGTTTCAATTCTGTGTACTAGTGTCAGATGAAATAAATACTAAGGTTTCAGTGTTTCATTAGCAACCCCCTTATTCGATATAAAATCTTGGATATTAGATGGTACATGGAAATGTCTGACAAAAAAAAGCCACATGTTTCAATTCTGTGTACCAAGGTTGGATGAAATAGATACTGATGTTTCAATGTTTCATTAGCCAAGAGTATTCGATATAAGATCTTGGATATTAGATGCTTCATGCGAATGTGTCTGATCTAATGGCATCATATACTATGGTTTGAATCATTATGTACTGAGGTTAGAACCAGGTTTGAGTAGGCTGTCTAAAAAGAATACTGAGGTTTTAGTGTAGTCATTAGGCAAGTCCACCTCTATTTGATATAAAATCCTAGATATTAGATGGCAATGCAAAGGTCTGACAAAGAAAAGGCGTAGGTTTTAATTCTGTGTACTAAGGTTGGATGAAAGAAATACTAAGGTTTCAATGTTTCATTCCCTCTTATTCGATATAAAATCCTGGATATTAGATGGCACATGCGAATGTCTGACAAAGAAAATGCATAGGTTTTAATTCTGTGTACTAGGGTTAGATGAAAGAAATACTGAGGTTTTAGTGTTTCATTAGCCATACGACCCCTGTATTCAATATAAAATCTTGGATATTAGATGGCACATGATAACGTCTGACAACAAAAATTGACAGGTTTCATTTTATGACATCATGTACTATGGTTTGAATCATGATATACTAAGGTTGACATACAAAAGACCTTCGAATGTGCTCTAACAAAAGACCTTGTATTTGAGTTGAGTATCATTTCTTTGAACTTTCTTATCCTTAACATTGCCAATTGTGGGAAGAAAAAACAAAGAGAGTTGCTTTTCTAGGTTTTATATTTTAATGACAACATGAAGATTAACACCACAAAAGGGCAAGAGATAAGTCAATATAGACATCTTGCGGATCTTGAGAGCGTCTCTTTCTCTTTCTTTACGGCGATGATGGCAGCGACTAAAAGATGACGATGAAGAAGATTGGAAGGAAGAAGAAAACGAGGGCGCTATGAGACGTGTTATACAAGCATTGAAATACACATAAAGAAAACGAGATGGGGAATCTCTAAAACCCAAGAAGCTACGCTAGGATTTCTGACCAAATGAGTTGCAGAGTTCTCAGGAGATGAACGGAGGAGAGGGCTTCTTGTTTCCGATGGGATGAGAAAAACATGAGCTTTTGTTTCTTACAATTCTTTTTATTCTTAAGAAAGCCCTTATATATTTTTTTTAATCATTATAGGAGATGAGTTATTAGCTGATTTGACATCTTCCTCCGGTGCCACCCCTCATTTGTCCAAACAAGGTTTCCTGTACGGTCCTGAAAAAGGGATCGGATCGCCTTGGATTATCATAACTGGCCCCATTAGTAGCCTCAGCAAACTTTCTAATTGGAGGACACAGAGTATCCACACACAATCCCATTTAGGCACACATTAATGGATTTCAGTTATGGAAACTCCGTCCCTATTTCTTTCACAGAAAAACCCTACTCCAAACCCTTCTGCCTGTAGCAAAATCCCATTCTTCCTTTCCTTATCTTGTCTCTCTCTCCTTCTCCTTCTCTCACAAATGTCTGCAACATCAGCTGCAGCCTTCAAGCTCTCATCAATGGCAAACACCAGCATAAGCCCTCTCTCTACTCTCTTCTGCCCCAAAACCTTAATCCCTTTCCTATCCATCCCTTCAAAAGCCAAACTTCTCCATCTTTCCCACTCAACTTCATCTGTTCCTTCATGGGTCTCTCTCAAATCCAAGCTTTCTTCGTCGGGAGGGTCCTTCATCGCTCTCGTCGCTCGAACCTCCGACTGGGCTCGTCAAGATGAAGATAACGAAATCGGCGAAGCGGGTTTTGACTGGGAAGGCGAGGGGACGGAAGCCCAGGTCTCTGATTGGGAAGGAGAGGTGGAGGAAGATGGGGAGGTACTGGGGGAGAGCGGCGCTGAAGATGAGGAAGAGAGCGGGGAAGTTGGGTTTGCGGATGAAGAGGATTCCTACTCGGCGCCGCCTGAAGAGGTGAAGATTTTCGTCGGAAACCTTCCTTTCGACTTGGAAAGCGCGGACTTGGCGGACCTCTTTAACAAGGCTGGGGTTGTTGAATCTGCTGAGGTGAGTTGAAGTTCTGTTTGTCGAACTCATTCTTGAATTTTATGTGGTTCTTATTTCTGCAGTCTTTGGTTTGGAAAAGAAGGAAAACAAAAGATTTGGAGGTTTTGTGATGTTGGGTTTTCTTTTGATCTGTTTTGTAGGTTATTTACAATCGAGAAACGGATCAGAGTCGTGGGTTTGGATTCGTGTCGATGTCTACTGTTGAGGAAGTTGTGAAGGCGATTGAGATGTTTGACCGCTATGTAAGTTTTCTAGAGTTTTATCTACCTTGGGAAGTAAATGTTTATAGCTATTTTAACCTAGTTGATTTTGTAAAATGTGTTGGAAGTTGAATGGATGGATATAGTTGTTAGAACTCCAAGGGGTAGCTCAGCTAGCCTAGGACTGCATTTAGCACTAGGAGGTTGAGCGTTTGAAACTGCACTACCACATTGGGGCTACAGGGGATTTACCCGACTCCCTGTCGCCCCGTAGGGATTATTCTGGCCCAAAGGGCTGGGACACCCTCCATTACCCAAAAACAAACGAACGATATAGTTGTTCGAGTTGTTACTTTTATGGAGAAAGTGCTTATATTTCCGATTGAAGTGAAGAGATTCTTGGTTGAGAGTTGGAAAGTTCCTCTCATTTGACCTATCAGCACTGTTTGTGCTACAGCAATGCAGCTGATTGGTATTTGAGGTCTTGCCTATGTTTGTTTTTTGTGCTACACTTTGGGTGTGGTCCATCATGTCATGCCACTTGTTGAGATTCAGTCTTTTTATTCATTCTCATCATCATCATTATTATTATTAAAGTCTTGTCCTAACTATGTTGTGGTCCGCTATATGAATTCTGCATCATCATTCCAATCTATCTCATAGAATGTTAGTATCTCAGAATTCATGTTTTAGTTGTGACACAAGTTTTAAATCAGCAGTCAACTTACATGACGTAACCCTCCTCATTTATTAGCGCTTAAAAGTTAAAACCAGCATTTTCAGCAAACTGGTGGAATTGACATATATGTTAATTAATTATTAAGAATAAAATTTGCACACAATCTTTTATTGGCAGTTGGCAATTCTTCGCATAATGCTTTTGGTTCAAAATGAATTTTATATGTAAATATTGTGTCAGATCCATGAATCTTATATTTTGGGATTTGCTAAAATGGGCACTTCATACCCTTGTACTGGATTCCGACACACGAACCTAAAACTCATGCCACTTAGTTGTGTATCAACTACATGATCTACATATTTCATGAATTTTTTTATTCATTCTATTGGTGGAAATTTATGAAAGCAGAAGCCATTTACTTGTTAGTTGGTTATTAAATGGCTTGTTCACTGGTTAGAGTGTTGGTTTTATGAGCCAAAGGCTCTGGGTTCGAGTCACCTATATCCAACTCATAGTCATTATTTTCTAATTGAAGTTTAAATGGGAAATCTGTATATGATATTTGATTAACTTGGAAACAAATAGTATTTATTATGTTTAAGGAAATCCAAAACAAATATAGAAGGCAAAAAAGGAATGACTCAGATCACATTGGTTCAATAGTAATAGTTGCATGCTAGTCTAAGTATAAGAAAACAAATCCCATTTGAAGTATCTGATTAACTTTTAAACAGCGGGATATCATAAATGGATCCAACAAGAGCTTGTGACATGCTTACAAGGTGCTCATTGTTGCAATCACGGGGTTGCAGATTCGGATAATGTTTCCAATAAAAAAGAACAAAAGTAAAACAATGAAAAAAATCAGTTGATTGCCACGCAACACAGCTGCAGGAAAAAAATCATGTGAAGTTACCTTGGAGGGGAGCACATTCGCATGGAAGGGGGAGTTCTTGCTGGATTTTTGCTCTTTTCCGTTTTCTCTCTTTAAATCACAATCCTTAGTTTTTTTAACTTCTAATAATGGAAACAACTTAATAACACGTAAAAGGAACGACAAAGATGTTTGGCTCTTCATATTCCCACCCTCAACAGCTCGCATGAATCACACGATTCGAATAGAAATTGAATTGCATGATTCATGCAGAATTGTACTATAACACCCTAAATGCGAGTCTTACCTTCGATTCGAATCGTTTTACTGCCAATACAGTACAAATCATATCGTGAATCAAACGATGTTGACAACCATGGTTGCTACTGCTTATGCTGTTTGGAGAGGTTTTTTTGTTGAAAATTTTGAAAAAAAAAGTATGGGGGATTTGCAATTCCTGCATTTCAATGAAGAAGAGAAGTCAAAAGAGGGAAAAGAGGCAGAGATGATGCCATTGCACTCAAAGACATCCCAAATCCCAAATTCCCTGTTTCCGTAGGACGCAATTAAGTCTTTTAATACTTGATTCATCTGTGACCGAGTCTGAGCCAAATCGGCTGAGTTTTAAAATCTTGATGTTGGCATTGTTAAAGAGAACTTTGCACAATCAATATATTGGATGACTCAAGGAGCGAATTTAAGTAATGATTTATGTAGGACAACATTGAGTCCTAGGGGCTGTTTGGAAACTCTAGTCTAAGCTCTAATCTTTAAGTTCTAATGTACAATTAGTCTGCTTGGTAAAATTATAAAAAAAGCTCTTATTTCATGAGATTATTGGGACCCACCTTTTAAAATTTTCAATGTAGAACCCACCATTTGTGTCATTATGAAAATTTTGTAAGGTCATTTTTGTCCAAAGCACTTGTAAATTTTGCTTTGTCCTCATTCCTTTTGCGTAGCTAAAAAAATCTCTAAAAAATAAGCGGCTCCCCTTAGCTTATTTTTTAGAGGCAAAAGCTCTAATTTGAAAATGAGCTCTAAATATAGGAAATATAATTAGAGGTTTACCAAACACTATAATATGTAAATAATATCTAAATCATAACCTAAGAGCTTATTTTTAGACTTTCCAGACGCTCACTCAAAAGAAGTTTGAGAAATAATTCTTGGACATGCGCAAGTTCATGGCTCTCTTATTGAACATGACCAACATGATTGACGAGGATCATCTTTTCTACCATGTGGATGGGCTTCAAGAATGGGAAGAAGAGTGATCTAGCTGTTTTGAGTATATGACTTGGCAAAGAAATCACCCATGGAAGAGATGTCAAAGCAAGGGAGAAAGGCAAAGTTGTGGGGGCGAAGGAAGACCCTTGAGGCCCCCACAATGCCAATGATGGAAGAGAGGATGATGATGTTAAGGAGTGCTTTTGTAATACATTCTTACTCAATACATGATTTAAGGAGTCGACTAAATGCATTGATGGCAAACAGAGAGGATAGAAGCAAGGACAAAGTGGGAGAGGAGAAAGGTAAGGGGCAACACCTATGATACTCGGATACTTACAAATAGGCAAAGTATCATGTGATATCATCCGATACTCCACTTTTTATGTGTAATATCCATGTCCCTGCCACATCCAAGTTATGTCCTTGTCATATCCATGTCATATCTGGTTATCCTAGGGCAATGTGTGATTGGATCACTCCGACTCCTCAACACGGTAAAGGTAGAGAAGAAGACCATTCAAAGGAGGATCCAATGTGCTTCTTTTTCATAGACTTCCATGAATGAATAGAAAGCATCTCTCCCACTCCTATGGTGAGATGGACGGCTCCTCCTTTTGGGTATGTCAAGCTGAACTTTGATGAGTGTGGTCAGTATTGGTGTTGTCATTCGGAATCATGTAGCTGAGCTTTTACTACCCTTTTCAAGCCCTGTTGGGTACAATTTTGTTAACAAAGCTGGACTTTTAGCCTTGAGGACGAGTCTTCCGGAAGCTAGTAGAATAAATTGGAGCAATTTAACAGTGGAAGGAGATTTCTCATGTGTTATTAGGTGGGTTTCAGGGAATTGTATTTCTCCTTGGAAGCAGGCTAATGTGATTGAGGAAGTTTTAGATCTCTACAGATCATAGATGAAAATAGCGGCCGCTACGTAGCGTAGCAGCCGCTATATCGGCCGTAGCGGCCGCCACTGCTACGCTAAGGCCGATTTATCGGCCGCCGCACCCGTAGCGGCCGCTACGTCCGCTACGGGGCCGCTACAGGCCGCTACAGGCCCGCTACGGGCCGCTACGACCGCTACGGGGTGAGAAAAATTCCTACTTTTCAATTTTTTTTAAAATACATAATAAGAATTATTTCTTTTCTTCTTCTCTTCAAATAATATTTCTACACAACTCTTCTACCATTTTATGTTTAAAAGAACACCAAAAAGCACATGATCTAGCCGAATTACAGTCGATACAGAGAGTTTTTCTCTAAGTACATCCTATTAGACACCCCCTTCGGTAGATGTATTTTTTTCTCTAGGTACTCTTAAGTCTTGATTTCATGAAATAGTTTTTTCTTTTCTGAGCCTTTCATTAGTTTCTAAGTTAGCATAATCAAGCAACATGAACACATGTGAAAAAAATGATCATTACTATTATTTTCTATTTATACAGCGATACAGGACCTCATATAGTGAGGGGACCGCTACGCCCCCTTACCTTAGTTACTTTTGAAAAAAAAATACATTTTCTCTCATTTTCCAATATTCTAGATTTTCTAGAATTTTTTCATATTTTTTTGACGATTTTTCCAAATCGCACCGCTACGCCACTACGTAGCGCCGCTACACTACATATCGCCCGCTACGTAGCGTTTTGGCGGCAGGCCGCTACGCCCGCCGCTACCGCTATTTTCATCCTTGCTACAGATCTTTTCATACTTCTTTCTTGCATGTCAAGAGAGAGGCTTACTCCTTTTGCCCAAAGAGGAGTTAGTAGGCAGATTATGCATATTCATAGAGCTTAATATGTCTTTGTGTTTTTCATTCTCTAGAGCTTTAGGGGTTTGAGGGCCTTTACTTGTGCTTAGCAGTTTATCTCTCTTATAGTGTATCTTTCCTCTCTTTTTTTTTTTATAATAAAATTACATTACCATTTAAGGGAAAAAAGAGTAGAACGCATGTGTTTAGATGGGGCCTTCATACTTTTGTTACTAAAGGAGGCCAAACTGGTCAGTTTCAAGGTAGAGGAGGACTTCCTGGTATGGTCAAGTTTCTTAATTTTTAACCATGAGGATGTATGAAAAGGTAATAAAAGGTGGGCTTTTGAATTGCATTAATGGAAATGTGTGTTGGAGTCTGGATCTATTGCGAGTGCCGATTAATGACTATGACTTGGTCTAGGCATTGGTTTCTTTTGAAACGTGATTGTGATAGGATCCAAGGGTTAGCACAGGCCATGCAAGTTGTGGGACCTAGAAGGGACTACACAACTTCATAAGATTGCTTTGAATAAAAATAGCAACATTAGGTTGCAAATCTTTGATTATGTCAATCTCCCCATATCATGGAGATAATGAAGTAGTGATTGATTACGTTGATTTAGGCAACGAGTCCGGATCCCCTGTTTCGTAAAATCTTATGTCAACTAATGCACCCTCTCAATTGCTTCCTTGGAATGAGAAAAAATTAAGGAAGAGATTTTACATAGTTGGCGAATGTGGATTGAATGAAGTAGTATCTCCATGTTTCTCTAAACAGGGGATCCGGACTCTCATTTAAGTGATTGATTACCTTGACTTGAGGTAATTGATATTCATGATTTAAGGTAATTGATTATTCACTGATATCCATTACTTAAGGTAATTGATTAGTGATAGAATAGTTTCTATGTATGAGGCAAGGAATTCTACAAAATATCTTGTTTCCCTCTTTATGAAAACCAGAAAATTATTCCCCAAAATTCTGTGCTTGCAGAAGGAGTTCATCCATCCTCGAATTGGGCAATCTTATCATCGTCATCTAACCGGTATCATAACATATTGCAATGAACAATATAGGGACAAATGTGTTGATGGACATGGATGAGGCACACAGTAACCTAAATCACTACATATGCTGCCAACTTGCATGCTGTTTGAGCCGAACAATTTGCGATTCAGTTCAATTGATTCGGGTTCTTGGAGGGGCTGAAGTTCGTAGCAATTCATTTGTACGTAGCAAAGGGTTGCAGATGGAAAAGAAAAAAAAAGCAATAAAGGTGTAAAGGGGGAAGATGAAAGGCTTGTAGAAGGAAGAAATAAGATGTAAGGGTAGAAGGATCATTTGTACACAGCAAAGGGTTGCAGATGGAAAATAAAAAAAAGCAATAAAGATGTAAAGGCTGAAGATGAAGGGCTTGTAGAAGGAAAAATAAGTTGTAATGGTAGAAGGGTAGCGAAGGGTTGCAGATGAAAAAGAAAAAAAAAAAAGCAAGAAAGATGTATAGGCGGAAGATAAAAGGCTAGTAGAAGGAAGAAATATGATGTAATGGTAGAAGGATTGTGGAAAAGATAGAAAGGAGGACAAGACTCAATCTCCATCAGTTTTTACTCTCCATCAGGCTGGGAAGTGCCATTGGTCTCCTACTTTCTTTCATTGATTTCTTTCCATGGATAAATGGATGAAATTGAATGCAGCCAACCTTCCTTCTATATGTACCTTCCTTCTGTGTTTCTCTCAAACGTCTAGGTGCTCTACATTTTGGATTCACTACAACTTCACGAGGCTTGTGTGGTGCACTAATTAGAAATCCAAATCTATTAAAATGAGTGTCAACTTCATGAGGCTGGTGTCGCCCCTAATTAGAAATCTAAATCCATGAAAATGAGTGTCTTACTCTTTTATAGGATTTTACTCAGTTTTACTTCAAAAATAGATGGGCCCACCTTAAGATTAATCACTGTACAATGTGAATATAATAATAATAATAAATGTACTTTATATTGGTCTATCTAACAATGAGATGATTCCTTGGGACACTTAGTAGTAGGTGGCATATATTTTGATGGTTTTAGATTTTAAATGATGATCGTCTATTTAGGGCCTCATGAATTTGATTAAGACCTCTCTCTCTCTCTCTCTCTCTCTCTCTCTCTCTCTCTCTCTAGTTTCCTTCCTCCCTCCATGCGAATCCCAAAAATCTTGTACAAGCCAGATATTGTATATTCTACTTAATTATAGAATAGATGGGGGTTATCTCATAATTAGAGCAGCCCATTTGTAAAATCCAAACCAATAAAAATTGGTCTTCCCAACTACTTGGTAGTGGCATATTCGCTGTACAGATTTGAGTTTTTATGAGCATTAGATTAATTACATGTAAAGACATGTAATTGCACCAATTTGGTCTTGTGTAATTTTATCGTGTGAATAAGAATGATCAATCTAAAGGTTGTGATTGCTGCATATAAATTGACATTTATGCCACTGCCTACATAAAACAATTATAAGCGATCAAGATTTCGTAAATGACCCTAAGAATAATCATCATAATATACCTTCCAAAAAAAAAAGAGATAATCATCATAATATGCATAGACTTTTGATGAAAAATAAGTGTCCTTTTGATTTACTTTCTTTCCCTGTTTTCTGCTGTCTAACATTTATGTCTTTTTTTTTATTTGGTCTTTGGAATTTCATGTACTTTGCATTGATGATTAATTCTTTAAAATTTATTATTAACTTAGTAGAAATTATTATTTTCTGTATGGGTAGTGTTTAAATATTTCTTTCTTTCATACGCTTAGTTGAAAGATCATTATGTGTATATTCATTAATGCATTTAAAACTCTAGTAAACTGCTTATATATTTTGGATTGGACCTTCAAATTATCTTGCACTATGTTGAATTATATATTTGAGTTAGGACATTGATGCAATCCTAGGGTTATGATGCAAGTACTGGAGCACAGTTAGGGTTCCCACGGGAACAATCACACGATGAAGACACTCTCCAACGATAAACCCACAAAGGGAAAATTTTATTAACCCCAATCTCTCCATTACCAATATCTACAATGTCATATTTATAAGAAAAGAAAGGGCTAAGAAAGCAATCTTAATTAAACTAGGAAACCAAATAATAATCCTATCCAAATTAGAAACTAATCATAAATCTAACTTATAAATTCAGAAACTAATATCAATTAATAAAGAATTCCTAAACTTCCTTGGGTCCCACATGTGGACCATGCCTCTTACTCCAACGACTGTATAATGCTGCTGCATCATTATCCCCAAGTTGGAAAAGAGTTTGACCTCGAACTCGGCTCTTCTTCTTGATGTTGCTTTTGTAGATAGTGTGCACCTGAAGAGCGTCCTTGGTGAGACGAGAACTTGACCCTTTCTTTGGTGGTGCCGGCTTCATAGGATAGAGTATTACTTGCTTTTCACCATGCATGAATGTGTATGTGCTGTCATGCATTCCATTAGTACCATTCTTGTCATACATCCATGGCGACCCAACAAGATATCACAACTATCCATGGGTACCACATTACACCAAACTGTATCCGTATAATCTTCTCCAACAGAAAAGGTAACTGGACATGCATACCGTTCTTGCACTTCATCACCTATCATTAACCATCTAGCAAAATAGGGACGATGATGCTTCCAAATTTTCAGCTGTAATCGATCCACAAGACCGTGGGATAATATTCTGACAACCTCCTCCATCAATGACTACCGTGTATTCTTGACCCTTGACTGTTCCTTTGGAACGGAAAATACTTTCTAGCAACCATTTCTTCTCAGTCTTTGAGGTAGTAGTGTCAATAATGACCATGAGAGAATCAAGAACCTCCTTGGGCAGAATGTCCTCCACTTCCTTTGTTTTATTCTCTTTAGGATCATCTGGAACATCTTTCACTTCACTTTCATTCTCAATGAGGTGGATGCGTTTTGGACATTCCGTTGCTCGATGCCCTTGTTGTTTACAATTAAAGCATGTGATCCTATTTTGACCTTCGGGCTTGGCGAAAACTTTCTGCGATGAATCACTCTGTTTAGAGCCTGCAATTGAGGAATTCTTCTGCATAACCCATTTAGATGCATTAAGTTTTCTGGCTTGATGGTTTGCAATTCCCTTAGCTTTGATAGTATGCTGAACAATCTCATCAACATTATCAAAATGCTTGAATGCAAGGATGTCTTATATGTCAAGTGTAAGCCCATTAAATTATCGGTCAACTAATACATCATCATCTTCATCTAAACCACAACGAGCTTACATGGTCATAAACTTCTCAAAATACTCAACAACTGCCTTAGATCCTTGTTTCAAAAATTGAAAACTGGCACGCAGATCTTTAGAATAATTGACAGGGAGGAATTTTTGCTTCAACAGATTTTTCATCTCAGTCCATGTGTCAATGGGTCAATTTGTTGGTTTCTTCTCTTCCGTTACAACTCAGCCCACCAGATCGCAGCATAATTGCGAAATCGAGTTGCCACTATTGTAATCTTATGACCATCTGTCATTGGCTTGTATGCAAAAATATTTTCAACACACACTAACCAATCCATGAATTCATCTGGTTTCAATTTTCCATCATATTTGGGAATCACGAGTTTAATACCCAAATCACGATCAACATTGACGGCATGTGGATCTTGTTGATTCCGATTATATCCTCCATCATCTCGATGATTAGCCTCACGCCAATTAGTTTCCAAATTGGTTAATCGGGTTTCAATCCTTGCAAGAGTCGCTTGCATTTGAACCATCGTTGCAGATATTTGATTAACAATTACTGATAATTCCGCAACGTTTCCCCTCAAATCATCATCATTATTGGAGGAAGACTCCCCTTCTACATGCTTCTTGGGAGGCATTTTGTTTAATGCAAATTTAAAAAAAAAATTGACTGGCCTGATGTGTAGATCTGCTCATCACGATCACACTGGTGAAGACGGATCGAAAATTGGGCTTCAGATGGACCCAAAATCGCAAAAATAAATGCTGGCCTTTGATACTAGGTAAATGTTCACCTTGTGTGAGCACTGTGAGTCAGGAATGGGCTTCAAGCACAAACAGGTCAACTCAACCTGGGTCCAACAAGGAGTGTATGAACTAAACACGTGGGTGCAAGACAAACCCTCTTTTCATTGCCTTGGACTTTGTGCAGAAGAGAATGAAACCAAAGAAGTTGATTTCAAGTTTACTGTTTGGCTGCAACGAAGAAGAAAGACTATGGCTCTGGCGCTTTGGAGTTCCAGAGAGCAGGCGACGACGGCAGAGAGCTGATGTGATGATGGGGATAGAGAAGATGCTGTTGGAGGTCAGCGGTAGTGCTGTTGATGCTTGGTGCAGCTCAGGCTGCTGGAGATGCAGGGCTGGCACTGGCGACGGAGTAGCGGCAACGACGGCTTTGGTGAATGGTACGTTCTTTTCTATTCTGCGTCTCTGCTTCTTCTTTCATTTGCTTTCTGCTCTCTTCTTTCTTCGTCTTTGCTGCTCGCTCTTTTTTATTTTTCCGGGATGGGGTCCGGTAGGCCGAAGGGGTGAATGAGTATGGGAAGGTTCTGGGTTTTGGAACTTCGGTCTGTTTATATGGTTTGAGGAAGGGAAATTTCAGAGTTTGGCAGTGGGTTTGTGATGGGGACATCATACCTAATTCCCCCAATTCCTTCAAGGTCTACCAGAGGAGGAAGCGTAGGGTGGCGAATAAGGCTATGATGTGGATGGATGATGTGTATCATGACGTTGCTCGTCAAGATGTCATAAATCCACCATTGGATTACCACCACGATGATATCCGACGGTTGGAATTTTGACGGATCTACCATTTGAAGGAGAGAAGGCCCCATGTGTGTAATCACATAGAAGGCCCCACTTTGGGAAGTGCCGCATGGGTTGAAACAAAAAGGCTTTAAAGTTTAGAGGGGACTAAGTTATTTAAAAGAGTCTTAGTAAAATAAAGGGGCCCATGTTTTGTTAAAAACATAAATAATGAAGAAAAGGGGGACCCACTACTTAAGTAATAAGGGTTTTATTCTTGGGATGCGTGCATATACCCCTTATGCACGAATCCCAAGCCTCTTGCGCAAGTCCCTTTTCTTATTTTCTTTTGTTTCTTTTAATTGTGATGATGTCATCATCTCCTTGAGGGTATTTTTTTTTTCTTTAAGACGTCATTGTAATCGGGCTGGTCATGTTATGTTATGCTTGGATATTGAATGAAAAGGGAGACTTCTTCTTCTACCTTGAATCTCTAGAGCTTACCTTCTCTTGAGAATTTCTGTAAGACCTCCGGATCGGAGGTTGGTAAGAGCCCAATAAAGGTATCTTCTATCTCTTTCACTTTTCTATTTCCAAGAGCTTATTGAACTCTGTCATCTGAACCTATACCAGATCTGAAACTTCTTTCTTATCAGGATGATCAAAACTTCAGATCTGAACCTTTACTGTCTTAAACCTTTTTTTTTTTTAATCTGAAAGTTATTAGATCTGAAATTTTGTTGAATCTGAACCTGTTACAGATCTGAACTTCATTAGATCTTGACTTGATTGCAATAACCTTTCATCTAAACCATTGGATACACATCTTTGGCCCTAAGCAACCTGGAAGTTCTATCTTCCATTAAGATCCTACATTTTTTTTGCTAAAAGGGATTTATTGTGGGATCTGTGAGATCATCTTGGACCTTAGATTTATTATTTACTTGATATTCAATGCTCTCTATTTTAATTGGCATGCCTATAACTTGATTTTAATTGTTAATTCAGATCTGATCTCATCATACTAGGGTAGATCTCCTATTGTCCTGCATCAATCTTGGTATCAAAGCTTTGGTTTGCTTAGGGAGTCATTTAGATTCATCATAAATCATTACTGCATTGCATTAGTAGTTTATTCACTTTCTTGTCCATCTTGAATGCCCACACGGAGTGGCAAAGATATCCAACCTGAAGATCTCAAAATGAACCCAGAATAGGTAACTAAGATTGTCCAGGACATGTTGGGACCCATCATGACCCAACTGACCGCTCTCCGGCAAGAGTCCCAAACTCGAGAGGAGGCGCTCAATACCCGTCTTGCGAATATTGAGAGATCGCAACAAGGTGATAATGTACATCGCCGCGATCGTAATAGGAACCATGATAGGAACAAAGGACATGAGTGTGATGATGATTCCGACTTCGAGTATGAGGTTGGAAACAACCATAGGGCATGCGATAGAGGACGAAACCAGGAAGATTGGGTTTTGAAGAGTGTTAAGTTAGGAGCCCCATCTTTTGACTGTCGGATCGACTTGAGAGCCTATTCCGATTGGGAGTTTGACATGGATCACTACTTTGAGTGGTACAAGATGTCTGACGAGAGAAAGGTCCGATTTGCCAAGATGAAATTGGTGAGTCAAGCACGGTTTGCAGAACCAACGCGAAGCACCCATTGTGACTTGGGATGAAATGAAATTGCATTTGCGGGTTAAGTATCTACCCCACTCCTATCAAGATAGACTTTTAGATCAAAGGTCTAATCTTCGACAGGGTAGTATGTCTGTGACAGAAGACATTAATAAGCTTGAAGAACTTAACCTAAGATGCAATGTTCAGGAAGATCTTCTAGGCCGAATCTCTAAATTCAGAACAGGTCTTCGTCAAGAGTTTCAGAGAAAGTTAATCACTGTTAAGACAGCTAGCCTAGAGGACATTTACGAGGTAGTGCTCAACCTTGAGGCTGCCATGAAAAGCAAACAGGCTAAGCGTAGTGATTATCGGGGAACGGACTCTAAGCCTTATCCTTTAAGCGGTAAACCGAATTTTGGGGGTCAACCTCCTAGAAATCATGCCACTATACCGCCTGCCTTTAAGGATAATAAAGGCAAGGGA
Organism: Persea americana; assembly: GCA_029852735.1. Lineage (NCBI taxonomy): Eukaryota > Viridiplantae > Streptophyta > Magnoliopsida > Laurales > Lauraceae > Persea > Persea americana. Next base: position 18,112,214 of record CM056813.1, on the reverse strand, counting down.
ATCGTTGGTGATAACTCTAAATGGAGCAACTCCGTTACTTGCCACAATTGCAATGGTCGTGGGCACCTAGCCCGTGACTGCCCTTCCCGAAATCTCTGCATTGAAGATGTGGAGGATGAGAGTGACCCGACAGTAGATGCCTACATCCTGGATTTTGTACCTAGTGATGATGATTGTGGTGATTCGGAGGATCGGGTATCTTTTCTTAGTTTTGCTCCCTCTTATCATGGAGATCAAAATGCACAAGATAAAAAGGTAGGATCTTAATGGAAGATAGAACTTCCAGGTTGCTTAGGGCCAAAGATGGGTATCCAATGGTTTAGATGAAAGGTTATTGCAATCAAGTCCAGATCTAATGAAGTTCAGATCTGTAACAGGTTCAGATTCGACGGCATTTCAGATCTAACAACTTTCAGATTAAAAAAAAAAAAAGATTTAAGACAGTAAAGGTTCAGATCTGAAGTTTTGATTATCCTAATAAGAAAGAAGTTTCAGATCTGGTATAGGTTTAGATGACAAAGTTCAATAAGCTCTTGGAAATAGAAAAGTAAAAGAGATAGAAGATACCTTTATTGGGCTCTCACCAAACTCCGATCCGGAGGCCTTACAGAAATTCTCAAGAGAAGGTAAGCTCTAGAGATTCAAGGTAGAAGAAGAAGTCTCCCTTTTCATTCAATATCCAAGCATAACATAACATGACCAGACCGATTACAATGATAGTCTTAAAGAAAAAAAAATACCCTAAGGAGATGATGACATCATCACAATTAAAAGAAACAAAAGAAACTAAGAAAAGGGACTTGCGCAAGAGGCTTGGGATTCGTGCATAACGGGTATATGCACGCATCCCAAGAATAAAACCCTTATTACTTAAGTAGTGGGTCCCCCTTTTCTTCATTATTTATGTTTTTAACAAAACATGGGCCCCTTTATTTTACTAAGACTCTTTTAAATAACTTGGGCCCCTCTAAACTTTAAAGCCTTTTTGTTTCAACCCATGTGGCACTTCCCAAAGCGGGGCCTTCTATGTGATTGCACACATGGGGCCTTCTCTCCTTAAAATGGTAGATCCGCCAAAATCCAACCGTCGGATATCATCGTAGTGGTAATCCAACAGTGAATTTATGACATCTTGGCGAGCAATGTCATGATACACATCATCCATCCACATCATAACTTTATCTGCCACCCTACGCTTCCTCCTCTGGTAGACCTTGAAGGAATTGGGGGAATTAGGCATGATGTCCCCATCAATTCCCCTCGGCTGAGAAAATCTCACATCCAGTGAGATAAAACTATCATACCGCTCCAGGAGGTCCGGACTGAGACGCTGCAACTCATTACGTGTGATCCATGTGTTGTCAAGCTGCGATCTGTCTTTCCACTTGACAAGGAATTTCTGGATGCCTCCTTGTCTGGTGGAGACCAACTGATCATCTAATATGTCTTCCACAATGTCCATCCGTTGAGCTTTAGGTGATGGAGGTGGGGTTGGTTGTGGGAAACAGTTGTGGAAAGTAGTGGGTTCAAAAAGATGGTCTACACGGTTGGGTGAAGGGGTAGAAGTTGGGCTGTTTGGACACATGGGAGGACCTAAAAAAGGAACCAGGTCCTCCACATTGAAGGTAGCACTAATACCCATATTAGGTGGAAGATCTATAATATATGCATTAGGACCTAACCTTTTCAAAACTTTGAACGGGCCAATACTGTGGGCCTGTAATTTTTTGGCAATTCCTTGTGGGAACCGCTCTGACCTTATGCGGACCATGACATCATCACCCACTTGAAATTCAATGAACCGGTGATGTGAATCAGCAGAGATTTTATAACTATCATTTTGCTGGTTAATTCGCTGTCTGATCTCATTATGCAATGAATGAATGCGTTGAATGAATGCATCGACTGACTCAGACGGACGATGAATGGAGGACGTGGGAATGAGATCTACAGGCATCCTAGGTTTGTACCCAGTTACTGCTTCAAAAGGACTCATGCCTATGGATCTATTAACTGAACTGTTGTATGCAAACTCCGCTACTGGTAAGATAGACTCCCATGACCTGACATGCTCACCAACTAAACATCTCAAAAGATTCTCCAGACTTCGGTTGACTACCTCTGTCTGACCATCAGTTTGTGGATGATATGCAGATGAGAATTGTAGTTTTGTGCCCAAGATTTTCCACAGTGTCTTCCAAAAGTAACTAGTAAACTTAACATCTCGGTCAGACACGATGGTTTTGGGAACACCATGCAGGCTAATAATGCGCTCCATGAAAAGTTTCGCAACATGCGAAGCGTCTAATGTCTTGGAGCAAGGAACAAAGTGGGCCATCTTAGAGAAGTGGTCCACGACAACCAGTATGGAATCATGTTGTTTATTTGTCTTGGGAAGCCCAAGCACGAACTCCATACTAATGTCTTGCCACGGTGCGTGAGGCACTGGCAATGGCGTGTACAACCCTGTGTGCTGTTTACGCTGTTTGGCCAGTTGGCAGGTGCGACAGCGTTCAATGGTGCGGGCGACGTCTCGCTCGAGACTAGGCCAATCGAAACGGTCCTCAACAAGAAGAATGGTCTTGTCACTCGCACTCCACCAGCGTGGAGCTCCCAAATAAAAAATTCTCTCATGGATGTGCGGGGAATGCAAATCTGATTTCCTCGAAAGATATAGCCATCTTTCAATGTAAATCGATCAATGCTCCGCAGAGGATTATCAGAAAGCGAAGCAAACATATCCCCAAAATCTGGACAAGAGGGATAGTCATCTCTCAAACGCTCAAACCCAGTGACTTCGACATTCATGGAATGAATTAAATTGACTCTGCGACTTAACGCATCCGCCGGTTTGTTTTCCACTCCTGCCTTGTGCTTTAAAATGAAAGTGTACTATTGTAATAGTTCAATCCATTTGGCATGTTCCCCTTTCAACTTAGATTGAGAGTTCAAATACCGCAATGCCTCATGATCTGAGTACAAAACAAATTCCATCGGCAACAAATAATGGCGCCAATGTTTCAATGATTGAACTATTGCATAAAACTCTCGCTCATAGTTATAGTACTTTTTTCATTTTGCTTCATTCAGCTTCTCACTGAAATAAGCAACTGGGTGTCCCTCTTGACTCAAAACACCTTCAATTCCGACGCCAGATGCGTCACAGGCCACTTCAAACACCTTGGAAAAGTCAGGCAAACGCATGACGGGTGCTTCAGTCATCTTGGCCTTGATTTCCTGAAAGGCTTTTGTGGCAGCTTGGCTCCAATATCATCTAAACCTATACCAGATCTGAAACTTCTTTCTTATCAGGATAATCAAAACTTCAGATCTAAACCTTTACTGTCTTAAACCTTTTTTTTTAATCTGAAAGTTATCAGATCTGAAATGCCATTGAATCTGAACCTGTTACAGATCTGAACTTCATTAGATTTGGACTTGATTGCAATAATCTTTCATCTAAACCATTGGATACACATCTTTGGCCCTAAGCAACCTGGAAGTTCTATCTTCCATTAAGATCCTACCTTTTTTTTTCTAAAAGGGATTTACTGCGGGATCTGTGAGATCACCTTGGACCTCAGATTTATTATTTACTTGATATTCAATGCTCTCTATTTTAATTGGCATGCCTATAACTTGATTTTAATTGTTAATTCAGATCTGATCTCATCATACTAGGGTAGATCTCCTATTGTCCTGCATCAGTTTGGGGCTGGGCTAGGGTTCTGTGGAGCAGTTTTTTTTTGGTGGGTGTGTGTGTGCGTGTGGGTTGGTTTCTGGTTTGTGAAGGTGGGTTCTGGGAGGGATTGTGTTGGGGAAGGGGATTTGCCAAGATGTGGGGATTGGTTGCGGTCGGTGAGTTGGGCTGGAAGAGGGCGGGAGAGTTGGGATAGTGATGGTTTGGGAATGGGGTTTGGCAGGGAGATGGATGATGGATTGGGGAAAGGATAGGGGTAATCACACCGTCCGATTGAGGGATTGATCGGCTCTAATACCAATTGATGCAATCCTAGGGTTAGGATGCAAGTACTGGAGCACAATTAGGGTTCCCATGGGAACAATCACACGATGAGGACACTCTCCAACGATAAACCCACAAAGGGAAAATTTTATTAACTTAAATCTCTCCATTTCTAATCTCTACAATGTCATATTTATAAGAAAAGAAACTTAAGGGCTAAGAAAGCAATCTTAACTAAACTAGGAAACCAAATAATAATCCTATCCAAATTAGAAACTAATCCTAAATACAACTTATAAAATCAGAAACTAATATCAATTAATAAAGAATTCCTAAACTTCCTTGGGTCCCACATGTGGACCATGCCTCTTGCTCCAACGACTGTATAATGCTGTTGCATCAGACATCTAATTCGAACTTGAATCACGAATCAAACGAATTGAAAAATGAATTAAGTGAACCTACTCCATTACAAGGTTGGTATTCCTATGCTTACTTGGTTGGTTCTCTTTCCCAAGATTTAGCTCTCTTTATACTTCAAGGCGTGCAGTATACTACTTAATTTCTTTCTATTTCTTTGGTTATTCTTTTGTATATAGCCTTACGCCCTTACCTACAGATGGTTAATTGACCATTTTTCGTTCTGAGTTTTGCTATTATATCACACAAAAGCTGTCCTAGTTGCTTGCTGTCATCAAAGTTGAAATGTTTTCATACAGGGAACACTTGTGGGTATTTTTGTCAAAGAATTTAAGTTTTGGGGGGTGGAATCTTGTAGTTTTGTAAGAAGAGTAAGAACAAAATGTTAAAGGACAATAGAAGGCTCATGTGGTAACAGTTGCGCCACCGATGCCACACATTTCCTATCCAGGAAAACATGCTTTCTCTATAAAAACAAAAAAAGGTTGGATGTTCTGCCTGGTGGTTGCAGAAAATTTTCCAATCTTAAAATAAATGTTCCCTTTTTTTATCAGTTTGAAGTAAATGTTCTGTGAAGAACTCATTCAATTCCCCCTTTGCTTTGGAACAGGATATTAATGGCAGGACTTTGACAGTGAACAAAGCAGCTCCAAGAGGATCCCGGGCAGAGCGACCTCCTCGAGACTTTGAACCTGCTTTCAGGGTGTACGTTGGAAATATTCCATGGCAGGTGGACAACCTTCGCTTAGAACAGCTGTTCAGCGAATATGGGAAGGTGGAGGAAGCTAGAATTGTTTTTGACAGGGAGACTGGACGCTCGCGTGGGTTCGGATTTGTAACAATGTCCTCACAGATTGAGATGGAGGATGCTATTGCAGCACTGGATGGATCTGTAAGTCCTTAATCGGCATTATATTTATTTCTTTTGTTTCTTTAAACTTTTGCCATTTTGTCTAAGCCACTGGCATGGGTAGTTCTGAACCAAGACATGATATATTAGTTAACCATTTCAGTAGTTGGATATGGTGTAAGCTCATTTACTTGTTTTGTATTTGCTTAACACTATTATGTTTTTTTTTTTGTTGGCATCAGAATTTGGATGGAAGGGCAATAAAGGTGAGCATGGCTCAGGAAAGACCAAGGCGTGGCCACTTTTGATTTTGACAACACCTAGCCTTTGCCTATTCTTGTTAGTTCTGGAGTTTCTGCTGCAATTTTTTTAGTTTAATTTTGTAGCTTATTGCAGGGATCTTTTTTAAGGAAGTTGAAGTTCATTTCTTGATAAATAGGAACTTCAATTAATGTTTTTTAAGTTGATGTTTTGATATGTTGGAACCAGACTGGTATATATCATTTTAAGGTTATTGGATTAGTTTTGATGAGAAATAATGGTGTCTTTTAGTTACTGAAAACCGCCAAGAACTGATTGAACTCTTAGAAATTTTCTGATGGATATAAAGCCCATGCAATTTGCTAAACCCCCTTTCTAATTGGAATGGGTAACAGAAGTATTATTATTCCAAGGAAAAGTGTATATTCACACACTTAGAAGTTAAGGTTTTTTATTAGCCATCCTTTCTTTTGCTGATTCATTTTTTCAAAAGCATGGAGTAAAATGTTAAATATAGTATTAACTTAAGAGGTTATATTATATGTGTGGACCATAGGATGCCATGTTTGAAATGTGGGTTAGTGAGAGGCTGCACCAATCATATTCTTGGGGCCCCACTGCCGCTATAAGGCTTATTTGGAGAAGGATCACCAACAGGAATTCCTGCACTGTAGGCAGCACCAAACTTAAGTGTTGAGACTACAGACCGGTCCCATGAATTCATCCCCTCGGTCTTAGCTTTGAACACTTTGGTTGATAATCCCATGCTGCAGATGCCATCTGTATTGCATAGAAAGTGTAGAGCACTGTCTAGAGTAGGACGCACTTTATACCTACTGTTTGATCTTGAGCTAAATGGATGGCTTTCTTTAGCTCAATAAAGAGTTGCATTGTTTTCTCGCTTTCAAACTACTTAAGTAGAAGCCACAGTTATATATATTTTTAATTGTATTTTGGTAATTGCTTAATTTGTTCATTTACAATCCTCACCAATCGACGACAATATTGAGGTTTACGGGCCAATACATAGGGTGTATCAGTTGATATATCAAGGAAATCATTCCCCTGTTTCCACCACACCCATTTCAGATCCTATTAAGAAACCCACCTTTCCCAAAACACAACTTCATGCAACAGCTCTCATAGTTGTCTTGCATTGTGTGTGTTTCTTTTTTTTTGGTAAATAGTTGTCTTCCATGGTTTCAATCTAAAACATAGCCTTATTTCTTTCCTCCACTTTACTGATGTTCAAAAAACCCACCTCTATCTGAGAAGTGATCGAGTCCAGTTCCTTCAGTCCGGGCTACATGTAGTTCATGCTGCTCAAAATAAATGGTCCTCATTTGCGTGAGTTATAACCAAACAGGGCAGCCCACCCCGACCAAGTTCCCCATCTTCTCTTGATTACTATGGAGTTTTCTCAAAAAGGGGAAAAGGGATGACAATATCACCAATAAGGGCATCTTTTTTCTAGGAAAAAAAAATTGTATGACACTCTGCCGATGCTTTATGTATTTTTTTAGTGTATCCATAAAATCAGAGTTTTATCATAATTTCTCCGTAAATTTCAAAATTTCTGACAATAGTTTGCAGATTTTTTTTTTTTAACTATTATTGCGGATTAGTTGGGATGAACGATACTAATTCCTGGTGTTCTTGCTTTATTAAAAAAAATGCTCGATGCCTTGTTGACAAGGACAAGGAACAAAGTTTTTACCAGTGAAGCAATCAAGGTTGGTTTTTTTTTTTTTTTTATTTCTTTTTTTCTTTCTTTCTTGGCCCCGGCCTAGCGGCCACAGCCAACGCAAATAGGAGATGAAGCACACAAAGTGAAAAAGATAGCACAAAGTGAAAAGGATAGCCCACGTATGGGAAAGAGTGGCATACCCAAGAGATCGGGAAGATGACAAGGATAGTCCACGCATGTGAAAAGGATAGTCTAGGCATGTGTAGTCGGGTGACAAGAAGGTTGCCGACCCAGTCAAGGTTGGTATCAATGTGGATTAAATGGCATCATCAATGTCGATTGCTGCCGCCAACTTCTATGCCCAAAAACAATTAAATTTTGGAACGGGTGCCCACAAATCACTGTACTAGTTGCCCAAAAATACTTGTATATGATTGAAGTTGAGAGGTTGATCTTAGATAAATGGTTTAAAACAGTGTCACAAATATCACTGCTGCTCTCAAAATGGAGTATCATTAGATATGTTGAATTTTTTTATAGCATCATGATATTGTAAAAGAATCGGCAAAATTTAACAAATCTTGAGAAAATGTGAAAAAAGGTAAACAATTTAGTTTTAAAGGCTAAATTGTAAATAATTAATTAATAGCTAATTTATCTTCTGCAATAATTTTTTGACAATGTCTCAAGAAAATACCCAAGTTGAAAATTAACCTGAGGCGATGATTTCTGAATAATAATATCTGTTGTCCTTTATTGTTTTCAAAATATATATATGACTCTCTACAATTTCTTTAAATAGGGCTTTTGGCATAGTTCATGGGACCCATTGTTCCTACAAAATACTAGAGAATTTCACTTCCCATCTGTAAATAAATAAGTCCAATGCAAATTGGCAATAAAAGGTTCCTATGTAAGGATTTGAGGATGATCAAAATGTACAACATGTTATATCCTTCATTTCTCACCTCTCCACTCTATATAGTGCTTTTTGCGAGCAAAGGTAGTTGGACTCTTGAGGTACCTGATTGGCACAGGAGTAAACCCCGGCATACGCAGGGAAGGTAAAAGGACTGCTTGCATACTTAAAGGCAGGGACCGTAGGATGACTCTTGAGTCATAGTTGGGTGATAAAGGACACCCAACCAACTACCGGACCATGCCTTTATTCACTCTCTCTTCTTTAGTGAACCCACCAATGAAATCTTAGAAATTCAATGAAAAGTAGACCCAAGTCTCTAACTTCATTAAAGTTTGTTGATTTTGTCACGATCCAAGGTTACATTCTCAATTTAAAAATGATTTTTTGAGCAAAAAGTCCTTTTATGTGAAACCAGACTACATAATTTGCCTATCTACTTCTTAAGGCTCAAACCACCAAATGAATGCACTTGTACTTAGATCTTGACACTACAATTGTAGATGGGTAAAAAAGGATGGCGGTTGTTATCTACTTAGCTCTATTACTCACAGTTCTTATCAGAAAATTTGGGTTATTGGTCCTGATTTTGAACTTCAATGATATTCATTTCACGATTTTGGTAGGGGGTGTTAGTTATACAGGGAAATTATTGAGTGCAACTCATAGTAGGGCCCACCTGATGACCCATCTGAATGGATCACACATACAGACCTCATTCAATTACACCAGCCTTTTTTTTTTCTTTTACTTTTTTTTAACATTCATGCTAATGGACTGAACCATTAGATCAAAGGGTCGATTTTTTTATGGGGTGAATCATGTTAGTTACAGGTGAAAAGGTTATTTATGATGATCAGATAGGTTTCATGAGTTGAATACAAGTAGGCCCCAACCAGATGAAGAGATCTCCTCAGTCCCATCTCCACATGGGGCCTCAGGTGGTCCTTATAGTAGGTGCGCATGAAAGCTTCAATGCACACTGCGCACAACGAATAAGCCCAGTAGGTATACAATCAATAGTGTATGAGTGGGGTGTGAGCCCACTTTTGGAACAAATGGATTACAACCTTGGTCCACATAATCAAGTTTAGAAAACTTAATTGGGAGTATGTTTGTTTCTCCCAGCCGGAGCTCACCGACTAAATTGCATGCTAATCACAGGGATAAAGTGAATTTGAAAGGTATTGATATGATTCCTGGTGAGCCAATTATCAACAAATGTGCATCTATTAAAGAGTTGGGGTCCTCCAAAACATTGGACGTCAGAAAGTGTACGTATGCAGTAATATGATTGACAATAAAGGACAATGCCACATCCAACCGCTTGATCAACCCCCACAAACTTTCACCCCCTCCAAAAATTTGCATAGTTGATTCAGTAGTGCATTAATCCATTTGGATGTGTGTGTTTCATTTGGATGGATGATCAAGTGGGGCCCACTATGAAGTATGCACAGAATTCTTCATGCACACCATTTGGCCGACGGATAATTTCTGGGTATCTAATATTAACTGACATTCAATTTTTTTTCACCCCACTAATGTTGTCTTATTAATGTTACCATCAATATAATCTCATTGCTTGATTTGATAATTTTGTCCTAGCAAAGTTACATGCAGTATTTATTCCAACCGTGATAAAAAGGGATTGATCCCAGATTGGTGCTACAAAAGTGATACTCCTTGCCACTGAGTTGGCACATGAGTATTCAAATTTAGCAAACTGGCCCTGGCAGTATTCAAATTTAGCCGTGTTGTTTGGTTGTCCAAAGATTTGAAAACATGGCTCTTACCAGATTCCACACCAGAGTCAAGAGTAGCATTGAGTGCACTGGGCCAATTACCTTATTAACAGATATTCTTACATCTTCCAGCCAAACAATTAGATAGGAAAGTTAACATACAAGATATTTCAAGCATGCTAAGGCTGAAGTGAGGACTTTTGTCAAGAGAGAGATTGCGTTGACCCTTTGCCTTCCTCCATGAAAACACCCAAACCATTCCTACCACCCAACCCCCTTTCCCCCAACCCCACAGAAAGAGCTGTCGAAAACCCAACTCAACCTTTTTTTTTTTTTTTTTTGGCATTTTTTCGTACACTAAACATAGAAAGCTCAGTTCATTTTCCCAGTTTTAACTCTGAAACCGTGTACAGATGAATGTCACTCAATTTTGGATTAAAATTCTAAAAAATGTGAAGCTTTCCAACCATTAAATTTGAGGGTCCTGGATGAACGGAGTTACGATTGTCTAATGGAATTGATTTTTTGCATACATGGTAAGTACCATCTAGATCTTTTGACTCTCCGCCTCTTACATAATTGGCATGGTTCTAAGTGGACCCCACAAGGGAGTCTGCATTTATGAGAGACGTTGTGCACTAGACCACAACCTCTTTAAGCATGGCTAATATTTGTGCGGTCTAAATTGGTCATCATGTTTCTCTATTTGTAACTATTTGTATAGGAACATATTCAATTTCATTTTAATTCGTGTGATCGTTAATTGACTTTGTATAGAAAACATAATTAGATATTTTTAGATCGAAGTTAAACTCGGTGTGTAACGTAATCGACTTGGTTCAAGCGAAGGTGCATTCCTCATTCCTACCGACGAAAAATCATACATTGGATGGTCTATGCTATACTGGAGCAAACGTGGCCTCCATGGAGCAAGCAAACGTGGTCCCATTCCACGAGAGACGCAGCATTTTGAAGGTTCTCATCCAACAACATTCCTATGCTGTCATTTGACTGTGGCTCATATATGATTTTTCTACAAGTGAGGCCGACAGTTGGATTGATCCTTAGATGTTTGTGTGACACGCATATGTTTTTCATGACTAGTGGAATCACATCATTGGGGACAAATGGATCACTATAATCGTTCGGGGTTGCAGAGGATTCAGATTCTAATATTAAATTTTGAGGGGGAATGATCATATGCATATTTCCTTCACCATAGGATAAGGGATACTTCTATTTTGGGGTCTTTTCAAGTACAAGTACAAAAGACCCTACCCCATGTACTTGAAAAGTCACTTTTGTACTTAAAAAGATTAAAAAATAAAAGTATGTCTCACCCTATGGTAAGGAAAAGATGTATATAAACATTCAAATTCCCCAATTTTGAGACCCTTAGATAAATGTTCACAGTAAACAAATTTATCGATTGTATGCATCATTTATTTATGTTATAGTCCTTCCAATCCTACCCTATTCTTGTAATTAGCAGGCTTCCAGGACAGGCCCCCCCGCCCCCCGAGAGAATTACAAATCTCAGTTATATTTTTCAGCCCAACATGTATACACTTTCTTATCATATATAAGCAGCTTTTAAAACAAACAGTTGCATTACATAAAGCACAACAACCAAGCCCCAGACTTGTCTACTACATAAAAGCTCTTTTTTTTATCTTTTACTTTGGTATCCAGAATGGTGCAATCTACTTAAAATCATTGGTCATGCAGTAAAGACCAGAGGGTTAGAACTGGGAAAAACCCGAGGTTTGAAAGTCACCAGCATACCATGCTTCATGTATAGAGTAGTAGTCATCTTTGGAACAACGTCCTGACCTTCAACTACTGAAACTGAATACCTCAAGAGTATTGAAGCAGCTACCATCTTCATCTGCATGTATGCAAACTTCTTCCCAACACAGAGCCTGGGCCCTGCGTTGAAGACTGGGTACTTGAACTGGCTTTCGCTGGCAAATTGCCCGTCTCTAATCCATCTCTCCGGTTTAAATTCCAAGCAGTCCTTCCCCCATATGGCCTCGCACCGTGCCATGGAGAAGATGGAGTAGATCACCCTATCTCCCTTGTACACTGGCGTGCCGTCAGGGAAGATGTCATCGTCTATAGCTTCCTTGAAGTCTACTGGAACAGATGGATACAGCCTTAGAGACTCAGATAATGCAGCTTGGAGATAGTCCATCTTCTTCAGTTCATCGACGCCAAAGACAACGTCGGACATGGGTTCCTTTATTCCCCTCATGTTGTTCATAATTTCAGTGATTTCACAGAGAATCTGCCTTTCAACATGTGGGTGGGAGTGTAGGAGCCAGAAGAACCATGATAGTGCAACAGAGCTGGTGTCCCTTCCAGCCAGGATGAAACTAATGCAGAAGTCCTTCACGAATTTGTCTGAAAATCGGTCATTCATGCCCTCTTGGGCTTCAATAAGCCTAGAAAGGAGATCAGACCGGTCGTCCAGGCCGCCAAACTTGCGCCATTCGACCCTCCTGTCGACGACCGTCTTCTCTGCGAATTCATGGACTACTCGAACCGCCTCCTTGAGGCGCTTCTCTGAGCCAACATTGAAGAACTTCATCAGCTTCCATACAAATGGAGGCACCAAGAATCGGAACAAGCTGAGCTCAGTCGCCCCCTCGAAGGCTTTGGCAAATGGCACCTGAGGAAGATGAAGGGCCAAGCAATCTGGGTCTATTCCGAAAGCAGCAGTGCATATGTTATCAAAGGTGAATCGAAGAAAAACATCTTGGAGATTAATGTGATCATTGGACTTGGCCAGCTTCTCAATCAGCTTGAGCAGCTTATTGTGCACCAGATTCTGTATAGTCTTGGCCGAGTAGTTGATGAAGCGGCTGGAGTGCATCTCCAATGCTGCGGCCCGCCGCTGCTCCTTCCAGATCTCGTCATCCGCGTTGAAGATGCCGTCACCGAGTAAATCGGAGAACCTCTCCCTGTAGTACCGCCCCTTTGGAAAGTTGCTGAACCTTGTCTTGAGCATGTACTCAATGTTGGAGGGATCAACAGTCATGCTTCCATGGGCACCACCCATCCACATCCCCCTGTAGGTGAATGTGCCACCACAACTGATCAGGGCTTCAGTCGCCCAGTCATAGATACGATGGACATGGAAAAAGAGAGTAGGGATGATGCCCATGATTGGCCACATCATGGGACCCTTGTTGGTGAGCCTTTGAACAAGGGCACTGAAAGCAAAGAGACCCATCAAGGCCATGGCGATGTCAGAGATCTTGGCATGGGCCATCACCCCATTAAACAACAAGTCTTTCATTCCCTCCATCTCAGTTACTCCTTTGTCAGAGAATCAAAGTTGGGAACCACTGAGGCTGCAAAAGGCCACTTTGGAAGTAGTTATGGAGGTATGAAAACTGATAAATGCTCCTAAAGAAAGAACGAGGGGTAAAAAGGGTTTGGAGTAGTTTAAGGGCTTATCAGGAAGTGTGAAGCGGAAGGAGTGGAATTTAAAGCCGAGGAAGGCCATGCACAATTCACAAAGAGCAATGGCATTGCTAGCTGCACCTGCTTCCTTGACTTAATCTTCTTCGTATTAACTCTAAGGGCCTACCCAAGCACATCCTGAGTTGGAGCATTAATGCAGTCCCAACTAATGGAGGAGACAGGATATAGGAAATGAAAATAATGTGCTACTCAGTGACGATATTTTTTAGGTGAGGTCTCTCTCTCTCTCTCTCTCTCTCTCTCTCTCTCTCTCTCTCTCTCTAGGAAATGAAAATAATGTGCTACTCAGTGACGATATTTTTTAGGTGAGGTCTCTCTCTCTCTCTCTCTCTCTCTCTCTCTCTCTCTCTCTCTCTCTCTCTCTCTCTCTCTCTCCCTGCATGAGATTGGAACGCGTTTGTGAATAACGAGATTAGAAGAGATGGTAACATTGATCTTGCGGACCAATAAATGGATGGGCCTCTTTTACCAAAAAAAGAAAATGGATGGGCCTGTTCTGGTGATGGGTGTGCACCAAGCAAATTAGAAAACACTCACAAAACAATCACTGTACAAAATTTATTTAGCTCACCAAAAACAGCTACAAGAAATTTCATGATCAAAGAGAGAACATGTGCCTTCCACCAGTAAAACCCAAAAGAATCCCTTACACAAAAAGTCTCTTATGTTTGATAACATCTCTCAAATCGTATCACAGAATGGCCCTCAAAATGCACCAGTAAATGTGTCTTAAGATATGTAGTCATAGAGACTATTTCCAACTCTAACACAGATTTCCAACAAGTTCATGGCCCAAAGGCACATACTATTGAACATTCTTCGCCGGTCACATGGTTCTCGTGCTAGTCATGGATCAAAATAAGAGCTGATAAGCAATGGTTTGGCCTTCATATAAAAATAAAAATACAGCAGCCACTGCTGTCGTTATTTGGTTAGCAAAGATTTTACTGAAACGCTAGAAAATCTGTTTTCAACATTCTATATTCATTTTCAATTTTCTTTTACCCACTCTTCTTGCTTAAAACATACTGAAGGTAGTAAAATATAGAGAAGGTTCAGCTTTAAAACAATGGAGCTGGTACACCAATAGTTGGCTTACAAGTAAATTAGTATCGACTTGCATTCAAAGGGTTGATCTTTTGTTCAACTATCTATTCTTTATTCATGCTGTGGGCCCCGGCCACCTGATGACCTGTTTATTCGGTTAGAATATCTAAAGAATGGGGCCCATCAAAAGGATGGCTCCACCCTGACTTTGTAAGAATTTCATAGTAATCTTATCTATTATGTCGCTTTGTGAGTTCTAGTAGCGTTATTTTGGTCACTTCATGCATTAAAGCGCATATTTTTGTCTATTCTTTAGTTAAGAGAGTCCCACGTTGGTTGTGGAGAACTATCTTAGAGTTATTTATTATTGTTTACACTCATTACTATAATGTAAGCCTTGGGAGAAGGCTTAGGTAGTGGTGATTACACACTTTCATCGTACGTGCGCCGTCTAACCAGCCGGTTGCGTGGCTGGCGGGCCCGGCTCGCATGGGCGTGTGTTGTTTTAGGTTGGAATTGACTCCGATCTACGAAGGCCGTTTCTCTTGTAACGGTTAGAGACAGTCGTTGGAGAGATACCCATTGGTAGGGCTATCCCTCCAAGCTCTGCTGCAAGACTGCGATTTTTGGGATTCGAGATTCTCATCCATTCGAGTATTCGAGTTCACGAGTGATCTTATCCTGAGGCAAACGTCCGAAAATCCATCTATACCTGTGTGGGGTCGGACTCTGCCTAAAGAAAGCGTCTTCAAAGACGTGATTCCGCTACCATATTGTTCGGTCATTTCTTTCCTTTCCTCTTTTATTTATTTTTTTTTTATTTTTTTACAATTTCTATGAAACAACTTTTCCAACAGTTTAGCCAGATTTTGCGTTAAAATTATTTCTATTCTTTGGTCTAAATGGAAGGAGAGGAATGAGAGAATTTTTAGCATGAACGAATTATCTTGGGAGGATGTTTTATCAAAAGTACCCATGAGAATTTCTCATTGGGCTTCTGCAAGAAAAGAATTTTCAAATGTCAACATAGATAATATCATGTATAATTGGGGAGCCTTTTTGTTGTTGAGTGTTAAAGAACTTGATCGACACTTAGATGTGTAACGCTTAACCGCAAGACTACAGTGTCGTCAAGTAGTAAAGGACTCAAGAGTCCGGATTATCGATCCCACGAAGAGATGATGGAACTAGCAATGAATTCAATTAAAGTAGGATTGAACTAAGATTTAGCTAATATAAAAAATTGAAGTGAACAATTAAAACTACTAAACTATGCAATGTAAACAATTAATTAACAATCTAAAATATGAAATTAATTAGATCTAAGCAAATCTACACTAAACTAGTGGATGAATGGTGGTGGAGATTAAAGATTTAATGTGAAGATATGGTGTGAAATGTGTAGGATTTTAAAACAAGTTATGTGAAGTGTAGATCTAACAATCTAGAAGTGAAAATAACAAATTAAACAAAGATTTAAATTAACAACAATAAAAATAATATATTAGGTAATCCAAAATCCACTAATTATGTAATTGATTCAAACAATGCATGTTCTAATTCAACTCCCAAATCTACAATCCAACTAACAATCTCTTGCCTAATTGGATTGGATGATATAGCAATGAAGGTCAAAGTAAAGAAAATCAAAAGCCAAGATCATAGATCATAACCCAACTACCCTAACAATTAATCATCAAAATCAAGTTACAAAATATCAAAGATAAGTGCTCTAGAGCATGTTATGTGAGAAAACTTAATCCAACTACAAAGCATCAATTGAGATTATCCGAGCATCAAGTGTAGAGATAGAGCATGAGAAATGAGAGAGATTAGCACAATTAAATCTAAAATCTACTAATCATTCAATGCACAAGTAGGGAATTTAAACAAAAACATGCATGGAATTGAAATAATCACATTATTTAGCTTGAAAAGGAGAGCCTAATCCAAGAGCTTTAGCCACTAAACATCAAGAAAGAACTTCAAATCTTTATTAATGATCTTCAATTACCCACTCTCTCTAGATTAGTTACAAATAAGCTCCTAATTACAATCTAAAAGTAAAAATAAAACTGCAAAAAGACTAACTTGCTAAAAAAAACTCCCTTTCTCTACAAATATATCCCAATTTATAGAAACATTGAGATCATTTGATTGGCTCATTTCCTTTCACATTAATTGCTTCAATTTAATTTGGAGGCTTTTCATTAGCTCTTTTACTTTCACATAATTGCTTCAATTTGATTGGTTGCAAAAAATTTTCCTTCCAAAAGCTTAAAGCACATGTGCTTTTTTGTGGTCCTTCATTTCATTTTGGAGGCTTTTGATTGGCTCATATCATTTTGCATGGATTTGTGCCATGGCAAGCTTTGATTGGTGGAGAGGTTAGAGTTGGGATTTGAACTTATAACCTCCTTCACACCCATCAAAGCTATAACCAATACACCAATCACTCCTTTGTGTTAGAAAATGACTTCTTTTATCCTTAAAGTCTTGGCTCTTATTTTGGAATTCTTCAACACTTCACTAAGATTTCTTCATGTAACTTCTTTTATTGAAATCTCTTCTTGATGACTTGAGACACTAGTAGGAAGATTGGGGTAGTCACGGGGTCCACCTACACAAGAGAAATTACATAAAAATGCGCTATAAATAATCGGATTTATGCATGATAATCCGATAATCCATTAATGTGATAGAATGATAAAATCTATGTGTAAAGCGAATGATATGCATATGAGATGCTAATAAAGATCGGACTAATGAGGGGTAAAATATGCAATATTTAACACTCATCACACCCCCAAACCTACATTTTGCTAGTACGGAGCAAAAACTATAAAAAAAAACTAAACTATATGCAAGAAAACATGGCAAAAGTCCTAACTCACTTTCGCAAGAATCGCGGCTGCACTTAGCTCGTGCAACAAACCATTAAACCCCTAGGTTTTCCCTAGTGAACGAGTTTTGTCTCGTGACGGTTTTCAGCGAATAAATCCCACAAAAATTCTTTTTATTTTGAAAAGAAAATATTTTTGGTGTCCAACGGTCTTTAGCAAACTAATGTGAATGAGTACTAAGTTATACTAGCCAGCTCCTGAAGATATGTTAGTCAACACTTAAGTCCCACTGTGTAGGTGTATGTATTTAGCCAATAATCATGCAATCTTCAAGTCAAAGCTCACACAACCTTAATCCCCTTCGGAATACATTTCGCCTTGACTGCAGCCTTACAGGTCATACTTTCAACAATGGAAGCACACAGATTTTACTGACTAACTCTTAGTATGCGTGTATGAACAAGGCTATGGACTCACATAATTGATGAAGAACGGAGCTTATGTATAAAAGGACTAATATCAAAGAATAAAATATAACCAATAGAAAGTGGAAATGCTTACTCAACTTCTCACTCATTCAAACACCAAACCTTTCCTAGGATCCAATAGGTCTTTCATAGGTTGTAATGGGGTTAGGGTTAATAGGTAGGATAAGGTTTAAATGTGGCTAAGGTTTTTTTTTTTTTTTTTTTTTTTTTGAGTAGGTAAGGGTCTTTAAATCTTCATAGGAAGGTCTTCCACTGTGTTCACTTCTTCTTTTTGCTTTGTGTTCTTTATTCCACTTTATCTCTTTTTGGTGCTTGCTTTTCTTTGGTTTCCCATATCTTTTTCGTTTTCTTTTGTTTTCCTTTGGTTCTCATTTCTCTCTTCTTTTTTTCTTTTTTTTGTTTCTACTTTTCTCTTTGGTTCAACTTTCAAATTCCTTTATTCCTTTGTCATCTCTTTGTAGAACATCTATCTTTTGGTAGCCCATGTGAAGTCTTCATCGCCAATGCTCAAATCCCTCCTTTCCTCATGTATCCTTACCCTTCTAAAAAAAAAATAGGTCAAAAAGGTTGTATATATGTGGGTGATAAGGCTTGGGATAATGAAGGAAGGTTTCTTGTAAAATAGGCTCAAGAGGGGTACTAAGGGTATAAAATGTAATTGGTGAGTTCGATATTTGGCCATGTTTTTTTTTTTTTTTTTAAGAATGCCTATCATCTCCTCCTTAGTTCAGAAAAAGTGTATCATAAGCTACAAGACAAGGTTTCTTCGTATTTTGATGTCACCTCTAAGGTTAGAACAAGGAATTGCACTTATGAGATCGGAAGTGCTGGACTAAGAAGCTCTAGGAGTAGCTCTTCATTCTACTCAAGAATAGCACAGAAGAGTTCTCACCCAAACGGATATAGGTAGGATCAATCGCTCAATGGGTTCTAGTATCCACAAATGATTATTTCGGGTCTCTCAGAAGTGATTTACTCTTCTCTTGGACTACACTCATGTGGCTAAATGTGTAAAAAGGTTATAGGACTTATATCTATGACAACTCTTCAAGCTAAAATCTAGGAGAAGCAAAGAAGAGGGAGAAAGTGGCTTGGATCCCTCCACCGTTTGGTTATTTAAAGTTTAATATGGACGGAGTAGCTCGTGGTAAACTAGGGCTGGTTGGCGGTGTTGGTGGTGTTCTTACAAATCACAAAGGAGAGGTGTTGTACATGTTTTCAAAATATGGGGGGGGGGGGGGGGGGGGGGGGGGGGGGGGGGGGGGTTTAAAGACTCTAATGAAGCATAAGTATTGGCCATTTTGGAAGCTCTCCGCATCAACTATCACTCATTCCAAGTTAGCCTCATCATAGAAAGTGATTATTTCAAAGTTGTATCTTAGGCAAAAGCTTTCAAAGGCCTCTGGAAAATGCAATTCTATTTAATGGGATTAAAAATCTTTCATTGGAGTCTTGTATTTTTTTTCCCGCTTGTTTGTAAGTCGACTAATGGCATGACAGACACTTTAGCTAAGCAAGGGATTTACCGTGTATGTAATTTAAGTGCTGCCATTGGATAGTTGTAAAGGGTGGTGCCTGATACATATCTCTTATACCAGCACTACTTTGTTTTTGGATTTTAGTGCATCCCATGGTACTAGCTTTTTATTTTCATATATATCTTTGTTGCTTCTTAAAAAAAAATGAACAATGCTTAATTAACTCCATCTTAGTGCCTTAACATAATAAAGTAGGCAACTCAGACAGATGAAACAGCCATGTTTGCACCTTTGGTTGAGTGCTTGATGTGTACAATACTAAGAAAAGCAGTTTTTCAAAATTAAGTACATTGCAAGGAAAACAAAGAAAACCAAAATTTTTGGGCAATATTAGGGCAAACATGTGATTAGTCAACCACACAAACAATCTATAATACACAAATTTACATTGTTTGGCAATCTTGCCTACGTCCAAGGGGCTATGAGCGTTCCGTTTGATTTCAATATGAAAAAATTGAAAACTCGTTATAAGGATTCCCAACCCTCTAACACTTAGCTGACTCTTTCCCCACAGATCTCAATCTTGCTCTCACAGCCTCTCCCCTTACAAGTTCTCTATGTGTTTACCTTGCCTGCTTACAAATAATAACCCTAGAACAAAATATATAAGGAACTTGCCATAACAAAGTGGGCCCCAAGAAAACCACTCAATAAGGCCCAATTAAAACTTTTGAGTTAAACCCAACATCTCCACCTTAGCAAAAAAATGCCCAACCCTTTGAAGAATTGATGTTATGTGTTTATAACATATGTACTATCAGGCCTCGCCCCTTACTTGGCATGACTAAGTTTACTTATATCTAATTATATTTGATTGTGCTAATTAGTAAGGGCTTAGTAAGGGTAGAAGGCTAATTTTCTAGACATTAGGCCTAATTGGGTGAGATAAGAGTATGCAGACTAATTTTCTAGACATTAGCCCGGATAGACAGAAAAGCTATGCAGAATCTCATAGAAGAGACTTACAGTTCAAAGAAGGAGATAAGGCTTTCTTGAAGGTGTCACCGACTATGGGAACGTTGAGATTTGGGCAAAATGGCAAGTTATCCAGGAGGTACATTGGACCTTATGATATTATGAGTAAGATTGGTAATGTGGCATACAGATTAGCCTTATACTCTTCCATGTGTCAATGTGATATTATGTCTTCCATGTGTCAATGTTGAAGAAGTATGTCCCCGACCCGTTACTTATACTCCATCACGAACGATTGGAAATCTGAGAAGATGCCACCTATGTGGAGAAGCATGTTCAGATAATTGATACTAAGGAACAAGAGCTAAAGACACAAACAATTCATTGAGTGAAAGTGCTTTAGGAAAATCATGGACCCAAAGAAGTAACGTGGGAACTACAGGATCAAGTTCAGAAGAAGTATTATCATCTACTACGTGACGTTAGTTGTTTTTCCATTTGGAGGATAAAATGCCCTAAGGGGTGGAGGATGTATGACCCCAACCCAATTTACCGTGATTAGCACTAATTAAGTCGTGTGTGAGCTATAAGTGAGATTAGTGGATTTTAATTAAGTTGGGATTAGAATAGCTTTTATATAGCTTTGGGGAGTTTAGAGAGCCTTTTGATTTAATGAGACTCTTGGAGGGTCTTTTTGTGACTTCGCATAAGAATGGGGGGTTGTCCATGATTTCGAAAAACTCGTGTTTTACTCTGATTGATTGGTCTTATCTTTCCCTATAACTTTCGTGTTCACTCCGTCCCCGTTCAAAACCTCGAAATCCGACTTTTCTAACTTCACGGAAAAAACAGTCTTTTTACACAAAATCTGGACACAAATTTCGATGCCCCCAAAACCCTTGAAATGTATACTTTTCGGAAATTAGATTTTATGACGAACATTTATCTCTTCTTCGTCGAACTCATTCGAGGCCCGGAAATCTATGTTTTTAGCCCTACAAGCTCGTTTAGTTGTGGAACCCACCTCCACTTTATATATATAGAGAGCCCTTGTTCTCTTTCCCTTCCTTCTCAAGCTTATCAAAGAAATTTAACTCCAACCCAACCTAGGGTTTTCTTCTTGGGCCTTCTTGCTCTTTCCCTTCCAAATCCACACCAAACCTTGTCAAATGGAAAATATCATCTCATCATCTTCTTCCCTATCTTGAGAGCTTTCCATGGATGCTTCTGTAAAGAAATCCACCATTGTAGGACTTCCTTTTTCAGCAAGCTTTTGCCATTTGAGGATCTTCCAAGTAAGCAATCTTTCCAATCTTCTAGATATGTGTTTTCCTACCCCTAGAGAGTCTTCTTCTCTCTTATTGGAAGTTCTCTCCTTCTTGTTCTTTGTATTGGCCATTTAGGGTTCTAAATGGGTGTATTTTGGGGGGTTTTGTGTAGCTTGGAGATTGGTGGCTTGGAAGTGAGATTAGGAGCTTGTTTAGCCATTTTGGAGGCCAAGGTAAGTGGGTGAATTAATAGTTTTGAATGTTAGGATGTTTTATGAGAAAATATTGATTTTCATTACTTGTTCTTTGTGATTTAATACTTGCTTCTATTTATGCTTTTCACTATGGTTTCTACTGATTTCGAAAATGTGCATATTGATGGGTTCTTCCATCTTGTTTAATCTCTTAGAAATGTATGCATTTGACATTGTTAAATCTTGCTTTATGTCCACATATGGATTTCATGGATGATGGGTGATCTTATGATGAATGTGATGGATTTGGGTTGTATGTTGTGGGGTGTTTGATGGAGGAATAAGGTTGGTTTTGAGGGGCCAGGAAACACCTATTTTTGGTGTCAAATAGGTGACTCAAAGGGATTTACAAGAGAAAGGAAGAAGGAGCCCGAAACTGCACAGGACCCGTTTTCTAAATGAGTTCGCTCGAGCCAACCCCTTCTAGAGGCCAATTGGCTCGAGCCCACCTTCAGGTCCACTCGAGCCAACCAGCCCAAGAACAGTTCGCTCAAGCGAACCCCTCCCAGAGAGCACTTGGCTCGGGCGAACCTCTGGTCTTCTCGAGCCATCTGTACTGCTGGCCTGGGTCGATGCAGGGAGATTTGGAATGATGTTTTAAGGCTTAGGGGAGGTCTGTTTGGAGCCCGAATGCAATGGTGAAACCTAGGAAGTGATGTATGGAGCGTGATTGAGAAAGGAACCCTATCACAGGGATGTATTGAGGACTCTTGACTTGTCAATGTGTATAGGGTGCTTGAAATGTCCTCGATCTTTTGGAGCACTAAACCAAAAACAAAACCGACATACGGGACCCTTATGCACATTGATTTAAATCTTGAAGCCTCAATGTATGGTCTGGAATTTTAAGAAAATTCATTTGTAATTTATTATACTCGAATTACATATGTATTATTCAGTTTTTTTATGTGACATTACTAGTTCTGCTGCAAAAATAATGAATTATGTCATTTGAGCACCCTGTTAGCCCCGTATACTCATGACTAGATATTAATGCGATATATGTGCTTGTAAGCATCCCGTTTAGCCTGTTTGGGTGTTATTCACCTATTTATATGTTTCGATCTTTATCATGTGACCTATGTGTAGGCACCACTAAGCTTGGACAACCTTATCGGCTTGATCCACTGACTTGGGGTCCCCCAATAACTCCTGCCAACTGCAGTCTGGGTTCCCACCTATCCCGTTACCCGGTTCCGTGGCAGTGGTCTTGTCTAGTATATATATATGTATATAGTTGGTTCTCGTCACTTCACGTATTTGAGATCAATGCCTCTAGTGTGCTCTCATCTTGTTAGTGATGAAGGATTTAGCTTTTGTGTGGTTGCCATCTTACCAATATCCTGTTCATTGGTACCTCTACGTGTTTTATATCGATCATGCGTTTTCAGATAAATTATGCGTCTTATTTCCTGAAAATTGTTGTTTAAACAGGTTCAATGTTTTCTAAGGTAACATGTGACTTATTAAATTATTTATATCTTTTCAACTACCTGGCGGACCATCGTGTCTGACCCACTCTTTTGGTACTCTGGTCCAAATCCCCCTATCTTTGAGAAGGAGCCAGAAGAGGCGGCCGGAGAGCCGCAACATGTAGGTGAACGGCAAGCTGACGATGTCGTTTAGACATTTGGTCAGGAAATGAGCTTCAAAACACTTTTTGGGAAAGTGAATGACACATTTTTTATTTTTTGTTGTACTGGCCTTTGTTGGCTTTTATTTTTGGGGAATATTAACTAATTCATCTTTTGTACAAACATTTAACTTTACACATTGGGAATGATATATAAACATAGCTCACTCTGACATCATATCATATATAATCATGCCATCAGTCTTGTTATGGAATGAATTTACAAACTTGGTTTGCTATACGCTTCCGCATCCCAAATGTGAATGACTTGTGTGTATGCGTGATATCCTCACCACGAAAACTTGTGGAAAATTAAATGCATATCTTTGGAATTATCATATCCTATCATTAGCTCACCGATCCCGGATTAGGAGCGCCCGTTGTGCTCTAAACCGGTCGGGGGTCGCGACAGTTATGGAATGGTACTTTGATGGAATCATGGATGGTTATTTGGATACTTTGACGGATGGATGGTTTGGACGGTTTGATGGTATGGACTGGACTTTTATACCAAACCTCTGAGATCTTATTCACACAAGGGTAGCTTAGTCAGACACGAACATATTCGTATGGTTCCTTTGAGTCAGCATAAACATCCACTTGGTTCAAGAGCTTAGCCTCATCACTAATCACCCTTTGTAGGAGTTAATTTTACTTTGCCATCATGATGGATTATTTCAAGGTAAACGTATGCCACTAGGTATCACATGATGCTACACGATACCAAACTTTGGTCGATAGACTCTGATAACTTTGTTTCAACCAGGCTATGATCTTGTACGTTCCTCGCCGCAACTCTTACGTAGTCCGGGACGACAACATCATAATTTCTCGCAATGTCAGCCTGCGTTTATGTGTCATATTGCTTAGATGGATGGTTAAGCATATTTCTTTTATATTGATTCATGATACTTATATTATTATTACACGATCTACCTAGTACTGTTTCCATTGTTACTCTATTGATCTTATTTATTGTCTTTATTCATTTTCATGCATTCGTACTATACTATTTTGTATACTATGTTGCCATGTCCTTTTGGGTCTGATTCTTTATATTTTAGTGCTATAGGTAGTATTACCGACCCGCTTACCCCGAAGAATGAGGCGTTCCTTGAAATGCCGGCAATGGAGGACTACGGTTAGGGTCTCGGCGATGTAGTTGAGTTGCAGGATGATGGAGAGCACGTACATGAGAGATGATTGATCTTGTTGAGTTGGTTTACTTTTTGGGGATGTTATTAAACACATTATATTTTGGTGAACTTGTGTATTTGACTTGCACCACTACATTTGATATATACATGGATGACACCATTGGACTCCTATTATATTTCGCTTCCACATATTTTATATTTCTATTGCTTCTACATGTAAATATTCTTTATCATGGCTTAAAAAGTTGTAAATTGGACCTCACTACGGACTAAAATCCTGGATAGTCGTGTCTCCAAGCTCGGATTTCAACGGGATCTTCGAGATAAAGAATTAGGGGCATGACATGTACCTTGTGGGAACACCCTCCCACAATGTTTGCACCTCAATGAAGATGAGGTGCACCTTCAATCGCTAATAAGAGGAGAGATTGAGCAAGTCCAGGCAATGTCTGAACTTCTTTGTAGTGACTGACTTGATAAGAAGATCAGCTGCATTCTCATTTGTGTGAATCTTCTGAATGAGGATCTCTCTTGTAGCAACCCAATCTCGAATCCTATAATACATAATAGCTAGGTATTTTGCCCTTGCATGATATACTTGATTCTTTTTCAAACATATGACACTCTGACTATCACACTGTAGCAAGATTAATTCATGTTTAATTCCGATCTCATTTACCAAACCTCTCAACCAAATTGCTTCCTTAGAAATTTCTATAACTGTCATGTATTATGCCTCTGTAGTGGATAATGTGGATGTAAACTGAAGCACCGATCTCTAGCTTATCGTTTCACTAGCAAGCGTGTAAACATAGCCTATACTTGATATTCTATTGTCTAGATCCCCTGTAAAATCAGAATCTACATATTAAACTACACTTTCTGACCTCTGTTTTCCTTCAAATACTATTCCCAAGTCTTTGGTGCCATTTAATTATTTCATAATCCACTTTACAACATTCCAATGCTCTTTCCCTGGATTCTCCATTTTCTTACTCACGACAACAACTGCTTGAGCAATATCCGATCTTGTACAAACCATGGTATACATTAAACATCCCACCTCATTAATATATATAGTAGTTTGGACATTTCTTTAATTTCCTCTTCCAAAGTAGGACTTTGTCTGGCACTTAAGCTGAAGTGACCTACAAGTAGCGTAGACACAACAGGTCATTTTGCATATTGAACTTCTCGAGTACCTTTGAGATGTGCTTCTTCTGTGATAACCACATCTTTTCAGCCTTTCTATCCCTCCTATTTTCTTCACCCAATATTTTTGTAGTTTCCCTAAGGTCTTTTATGTCAAACTCCTTTCTCAATTGAGATTTTAGTTCAACTATTTTGGACATGTCCTTGCATGCAATAAGCGTGTCGTCCACATAAAGTAGCAAAACAATAAAGGAATTATCATCAAGCACTTTATAATAAACACAACAATCATACTCATATCAATGGTAGCCAATCAAAATGGAGCTAGAAAGCCATTGGAATTGGTGCTGTTAAAATCAAAATGGTAGATGGAGTTGTAAGAACCTTGGCTTGTTCAGACATATGCCAGCACTCAAGAAGAATTTAATCTCTTTAGGCACACTATAATCTAAAGGGTGCTCATTCGGCATAAAAAATGAAGTGCTTAAAGTGAGTAAAGGAGTTCCGGTATTAATGAAAGGTACCAGAGTGGGAAACAACCTTTATAAACTTATGGGAGACACAGTTGTAGGTGGAGCGGCAGTCTCCACGTAAGACAAAAGTAGAGAAGATGAGTCTTAATTGTGGCATATGTGTCTAAGGCATATGAGTGAGAAAGGCATGTTAGAACTTCACAAAAGGGAGTTGTTAAATGGTGCAAAAGCATGCAAGTTGGATTTTTGCAAATCCCGTGTTTTAGGCAAGAGGAAAAAGGTGTCATTCAAAACAGCAGGTAATAATTGTAGAAGTAAAAGTATCATTAACTACATTCACTCAGATGTGTGGGGTCCATCCTTAGTTGAGACAAGATGGAGATTATTGGGTTATTATCTTGTATTTCGGTTTAGTCGCGTCGGTTCATCTGGGTTAGGCGAAACCGAGGATAAGGGTCAGGGGTATTTTAGTCATTATATATGGGATTTTCTTGGGGTCTAAGAAAGACTTTCTTAAAGGCTAAGAAAGCGGAGATTATATATAACGATGTTCTATAACCCTAACTCTTGGGATTGAGAGGGGAGAACGAGAGATGTTGTTTCTCTCCCCCGTGCACCTAGGCAACGTTGCCGAACCATGTAACATGATTGTGTTCATATGTGTCATCGCTTGATGGTTTGATTGGCTTTGTCATCGTGATTGAGACTGTCGATCGCAGGTATTTTCCGTTGCGCCACTTTTCCCAAAAAAAAAAAAACTCCTCATAAATTTATGTCAGAAATGAGTGAACACTCCAGGAGGACCCAATCGCCTTTATTTAAATTCAGAGTTGATCATGGAGGAGATGGTCACTTGTTATACATTTGTTCATGGAAAGAGGAATGATTATATGGTAAGGTGGTATACTGGTGTAGTACGGGTATATGGGCAACACTTGAAACCTTTCCGAGGATGACTTGGGCCACA
Organism: Persea americana; assembly: GCA_029852735.1. Taxonomy (NCBI): domain Eukaryota; kingdom Viridiplantae; phylum Streptophyta; class Magnoliopsida; order Laurales; family Lauraceae; genus Persea; species Persea americana. The sequence continues at coordinate 18,085,144 of CM056813.1, read as the reverse complement.
GGGTGGGGCACATAAATAGAGGGGGTTTCAAGTACTCCCAGCATCCTATAAACGTAAACTTGTGGTTTAGGCAATTGAAAAGGTCAGTAATTTTAAATAGTTGAATTTTTGAAGTTTTAAGTCACAGTACTTGGTTGGATGATAGATGGATGTAAAACTTGATCCATGCTCTATCCTCCAACTATCCTTCGCATTTCACCACCCCCAGTGAATTGGCGCCAACTTGGATCAGCGCCACTGCTCCCGATATACGATTACACTATGGACTCTCTGTAGATTACTGTCACAGTCAAACTCGATTTTCAGATGGTTCCTGGCTCTTGCTCAGCTAGTTAAAGACAATGTATCAAATGATGTGGATGTGGAAGTCTCCTGTAAAGCAAAAGGAAAAACAAAAAAGGAGAGAGAGTCCATTTCAACTTGTTTGTAAGATGAAATCTTAATATGTTGTGCCTGTCAGTATGGTGCTGACCACATTGAACTTGTGCGACGCCCACTTTGCTTTAATAGTATGGTACTGACCACATTTAAATTGTGTAAGGGCCACTTTGCTTGATTGATCTAATTAATCCGCTGAGCTATCTGTTCAATTCATCATGGAAAAAATATACTATGAAATATCTGTATAAGGGTGCATATTGATTAAAGTGGAGCTGGGTGATTGCCTAAACCTATAGACAAAGATGGGTTACTTCACACAAAGGCTGCCATCATGGTTGCTGGATTGATGTAAGGTTTGCGACAAGCGCTGTCGGCAGCATATGTGGTACTGTTTTCTTCTACGTATGTCCTCGGAAACTTTTTCATTGGGAAGTGACCAACTTCCCAGATGGTATGGTGCATGGGAGATTCAGAAAATTCAGTCTTAACCCGACTCACATGAGCCAACATGACTAGGACACTGAATGGCTCGAGACACTGTGTCAAACAAGTTCGACCGCGCTCGCCCAAAATTGCCTGAGTTCTGTAACTGATGCCCTTCTGAGTTCTGAGTCAGTTGAGTCAAGGTTTTTCTGGAACTGAGATTGGAGCAGTTTCTCGGCAGAGGGCCCACTGAAGGCCTTGGTTGCCTAATGAATGGTGCAATCACAAAACTAGCTGGACATAACTCACAGGGCGAGTCACTTAGTCAGTTTTTCGCATTATGAGTTTCTTATAGGAGGTTTTTGGTTAAAGATTGTTTGTTCAAATGAGGTGACAAGCATTCGAGAGAGCAGTTGGGATGTGGTTCCTACACTAACTACTTCCCCAACCATATTTTAAGCCTGTATTTAATTACACCAAATTACTATTGGGGGTATGTCTACATCTGATCCACCAAATTCATTTCAGTAAGACTGGCAACAGTGAAGATGTCGAGTTTTACTATTCAACTTTTTTACAAAAAAAAAAAAAAATCATAATTTCTGGTTCTTTCATGACTAATTTCATTCTCAGCAAATTACCATCTAGAGAAAATGTGAAGATACTCTTAAAACTGAGTTTTTTCTCAATATTGCCCAAAGAATGTTGCAGAAAATAAAACTGATTTTAAATATAAAAAAAATACATGCATATAGTTTCAAGTTTTTTCCTTTTTTTCTCAAAGTTTCTGATTTTCCGACAAATTTCAAATGGTATATTTATATTTGGTGATTATTTGGAATTGTGTTTTATTTTCTTTTTGCAAAAAGACTATTTGAGATTGTCTTGATATTATCTATTAGGGCAATGTTATCCAACAAGCAAATATGCAGTTCAACTTGTGAGGTCAAAAGAAGGCAAATGGAAAGATCTCCTCAGATAAAGGGATCCCAGCCCCACCAGATTATCCTAGCTCGTAATTTAACAACCTTAAAGCTAATGGCATCTTTAACCATATATTTTCTTGAGATTTAATCCTGCAATGAGTGAAGGTTCAGTCAGTGTAGAATTGGGCCTAATGTCAGATCATGAGATGAAAAGAGTATCAAAAGGGTTGCATTGATGAAAGATGGTCCCAAATTGGCCCCCACAGTGCTCGATTGCACTTGCACTTGCTCATCATAGAACATTTTCCGATAAAAAAAACATACTATTTCAAGTAAATACCATGATATTATAATCAAAATATCACTGATACTTATGCAGTGCTTTTGTGGGGCGATCAAATGTTTAATAATCAAACCATAATTTACGGATTTTGGTCCAATTAAAAACTCTATATGATGCAAATTCAGTTGGATTCATACTCGATGCAAATATCCACATAATGTGTTTGTTGTAAATACTATCATATTTTACAATTTTAAGGGGTTAAAGGAGAGAACATCAACATCAATTCAAGGTAAACAAAGTAGAGCAAGGTGACACTTTGCTGTCCAATTGTCTGAGTAAAGCAAAGCACGTCACTGTGTGGAGTTGAATGTTGGACACCGAAGAAACGAAAAGATTGAGGCACATATCATGTGCTTGTGTAACAGTAATGTGGAGAAATACGACCAACTCCTGAGGAATTTTTGGAGCCTACAATGGAAAAGAATAAAAAAAGTAATGTTGTCTATGATGGTTGAAGAATGCACATCGAAAATCAGAAAAATTTAAAGCATTACAAAGTTCACAAAACAAAACGAATGGAAGGTCCATTAAGACCTGACATTAGTAAAAATAAACAAATTAAACAGTAAAAATAGAGTTACTGAATGAAGTAGAATGAAGGAGATAAGGTGTACATCATGGTAGACATTAAGATAAATGAAAATGGATAAAATTAAAAATGAGCGCATAATGAGAAATATATGGAACGTAGAGTAAAAAAAATGAAGATGAAGGAATGTCATTTAAAAAAGAATGAGAAAACCAATGAAAATCGAGGTATTACAAGTTCAAGAAATTGGTAATTTGATTAAAAAGAGTACATTTGGATTGAGACATGATAAAGGACATGGATTTATACGGGTAGAGTGAAAATTGGAAGCTTAAGAAATCGAGCCAAACTGAAAAAATTCGGGGTCTATGATGATGATGATGAGCATGTGCCCCAAAACATGGATGAACAAAATTGTTTAGATCTATAAAGGCAAGGCCTGACTATTTGATACAGGTGTTTCACAATAACATGATGACAATAGCCCATACTGGATGACCACATATTGAGGAACATCTTAAGAGAAAGCAACCTTCTAGAAACAGGGCCTGATTCCTAAAATGCTGAAGGATGCTTGGTCTTGTTGGTTCACACAGGTTTCAGCTCAACAAGCAACAGGGAAACCAATAAATGTAGTATAAATGTAGCTCGAAATCAACTCAAGGTCTAATTTAGGTACAATGCTACAAATAGGATAAATAGGATACTTGCACACCCAAGATATACATCCTAGATACTGTTTAACACTCCAAGAGGGAACTAAAACTTGAGAACAAGAGGACTCCCAGAACGCAAATAGAAACCTAAAATAAAAAATGACTTGCCTTTCAAGAGAGAATTTAGCCAAGATTAGTCAGTGGTGACCGTCTTGCTCGGATTGCCGGTTGCCACTTCCATGAAAGTACATTTGCCACCCATTCAGTAAACATTGGTGTGGTGTGTCAACCTCAAAGAACTCAATTTGCAAAGATATCTTTCACATTTCTGAACACCTCTTTTTTATTTTCTTTTTTTATTGTAATCATGAGCACTTGATATGGCGGAAGTATCTTAGCCCTGTTCAGTATTTACACTCTAAAGCAGTCCAAACTCATCACCTTAAAAGGGATGCACATGAAGGATGACAAGAAATAAAAACAACCATCATTTACAATGTGAAACAAAGGCAGCATGTTGCAAGCAATACTTCTGTCAACTGTACAAACTAAAACTTGCATATTTGTAAACATATTTCCTCAAACCACTGTCCTGAAATTTCAGGAATTGTCTCCAGTTTTTGTTAATCAACCAACAATCCAGCCTCAGTAATTTTGTAACTGAGCTGCTCGACTTGTTAGTGGAACATAACGGACAGATAATTTACTTTGGATAGTGACAGAACCATCAATCTTCTTGTCTACCACCTTCAAGTCCTGAAATGATTTTCCAACTGGAATCACCAATCTGCCTCCAGGCTTTAACTGGTCTATAAGCGGTTGAGGAATTTCAGGAGCTGCTGCTCCCACATGGATAGCATCATATGGTGCATTTTCTGGCCAGCCAAGCCTGCCATCTGCAAAAGAATTACAGAGAAACACATTCAACACAGGTAAATTCATATAGTCCAAATGGTACAAAATATTGATTCAAAATGGAATTCAGGACCAGCCAAAAAGAAAGGTCAAACCATGGATGGTTAGGATCTACCAGTCTAGGAGATTTCAAGGACATCATTGACTGGGGGGCACTCCGACAATGGTGTAGATCACTTGAATTATGTATGCGTGGTGACATGTTTTCACCCTATTAAACACAACTGGGCCAGGGTGGTTGGAGCCAACCCAACCCCAAGCCTGCTTTGGACTGTATTTGGGGTAAATTCTCAGATGGACCTGGGGACAACTTTTCTTGCTTGATAGCTAAACAGGAAGACCAGGTCTATATCCAACTTTGGGCCAACAGGACGTGGAGTCGAACCTAACATACTTGGGCCCAATACTTGGCTAATGGAGTGGCCTAGGGCCTGCCTTTAGGACCATGGAACAACACGGGCCAATATCTCAGGCCTCAAAATAAACAGCCTACGCCCTGGGAATGCCTCATCCTGGTCCAGTTACAACCCCAACCACTACGCCGAAACTTGATTTACATAATTTCAATTGAAAAAAAATAAATATTTTGGGAAGTAGAATACCAAATATTTATTAGCCTGAAAGAGACCGTAGCACAGTTGGATGGTGCTCAAGGTTGCAGGTTTGAGTCATGGTTAGCGTTGCAAAATTCGATTCGTTTCAGCAGAAATTTGCGATGCTCTACTGAAATAACAAGACTCCTGTAATTATTCGTCCTAGAATTCATTCCAATTCATCCTATTTGGTCTGAATTTCATGATTTCGGCCAATTCGTCCGTTTCGTACAATTATTCGTCCCAATATGAAGGTTGCCTTTAAAATAGAAAAAAAAAAAAAAAACAAAGGGGGTTAAAAAAAAAAAAAAAAAAAAACACTTAGAAGTAGAAGTAAAAATATACCTTTTTGGCCTTTTGGCTTAGAGAAATTTGCGGGCTCCACTATGAAGCCCATTTATTAAAAATCTAAATAACTATAGGGGCCCTAATCAAATGTTACTCCAATAAAAAACATTTTAATATGAATAAGTTAGCCAAGTTTCACCCTGATATGAAGTAGCCCATCAAATATAAATTGACATATTGCATTGATTTAGTGGAATAAATTAAATATATCATATATTATTTTAACATTTTAATATATATATATAATATTTTTTTCCAAAATATTTCACGGAAGTTTTCAAATTGGCCGAAACATTTCATTTTGAGGCCAAACCAAAATGGCATCCAAACCGAAATTCACAACTATGGTCATGTTACCATTCAAATAATAATAATAAGAACAACAACAGCAACAATAATAATAAAGGTTCATTGCTCTGCTACAGAACATACCCCCAACATGCAAAGAGAGGGAACCATGCTTCAACAATGATGCTGCTCCACTTTTTGTTATATTGTCAGTGGAAGTAGCAACCAGCTCGGGAATGTGCTCCACGCCCACTACACAACCATTTGGTCCAAGCATCATCGCAAAGCAAGCTGTTAAGTACCCAGTTCCTGCACGATAATCATGCCTCTCAGGTTAAAACTCCAGTAACACATCGAATGGACAACAGGATACTCATATGATGCTTTTATTATTCTAGGGGAATATAATCACGATTCATGATCCTGTGTTTCCAAACATCTACTATAATCTTTAACATCCCACCATGTTGCTTTAACACAGAGGAACAGGCAGGGCAATGAAAACCTTCTATTACTAAAGAAATTTCCATAATGATTTCTTGTGAATGACTAAAAATAAGGTGATTACAAAGTTAAGAGGAATGAAAATACCAGCATCAAAATTCAAATTATGAAGAGATGGCATGCTTCAAGCACAGAGTTACCACTTAGTTATCTGAATGAGGATGAGCGTAAGAGGGCTTTCTAGCCAATCCAATAAACTTCGAAGTACTCAGTGGAAACCTCTTTCCATGCAACCAAGGATCTCTAGGCATTGTACAAGCAAATTTAAGATAAGATAATCTGTCAAAACTTTCTAGGTTGCATAAGTGTGGATATGCTCATATCCCTCTTTTGGTTTTCAATAGGTAGATTCCATGGTGGGCTCCACTTGGCAATCCATCACATGACAGCATCAACATCTAGCCACTTTCATCAATACCAAAGTTCAATTGTAAAATCTACACTTCTTTTAAGCAGATGCGGATTTGGGTTTTCAGGAATACAATGAAAATAAGGAAAGGAACATTTTCATTGTTTTTACAATGCAATGCATCCATATTATGACTTCTGCATGAAGATAACGAAATTAATGAAAATGATCTGATGTTCAATCTGGACATCTAATAATACATCCTTATCCCTAACAACTAAAAAATTGGCAAACTCTTCATAAGATAACCCAAGATGACCATTCAAAAAAAGAAAAAAAAGGAAAAATCCCAATATGCAAAAGTACAAATGATGAAGCATCGGAAAGGAAGAAAACAGTGAAGCCCGAATGTACTACACCTGAACCAACATCCAGTGCATGCATGCCTGGCTTCAAATGATTCTCCAACAGTTCTAGGCATGTGGCATGCATATGAGGTGCAGATATCGTAGCATTATAACCTATTTGCATAGGGCTGTCATGATACGGTGAGTTCCCATCAGGTACGAATAGTCCTCGATCAATAGCTTCCATAACTTCTGCCACCTTTGGTGACTTAATCACACCACACTGCATCAAACTCTCCACTAGGGCTTTGTTCTTATCAGTGCTGCCACTTGTCCAGAGTTGCTACAGAATCAAAGAAATTATCCATTTTCTTAGTTACAATGAAGGATAAAAAAAAAATTTGTAAAGTATATGTCACTGGAGGCTAACATATATCTTTTCTTCTTTCTTTCTATTCTTTCTTTTCTTTTTTTTTTTTAAATCAGTAGGCCAATATATATCTAGAAAGATGATTGACAAATATGGCATCAAAAAGGCTAATACAGATTCCCCTTTAAAGAAATTTAAATTGATGAGATTACATCACAACACTAATTAGCTCTATTTGGGTCCATGAAACTCTCAAATGAGGAATTCCATTGCAAAGAACTCAGCCCATGGAAAGTTTTTATAACAGTAAACTTTTCATTAAAATAAAGAAAATTGCAATGAAGCTTTGATGGTGTAGGAAATTTGTCGCTCAAGACAACGGAGAAAACATAACATCCAACAAAGAAAAAACAATGAGATACAACATAGGGCCTCCATACAACCCTTCCAAATACACTGTGCCATAGGTCTGCAATTTCATTAGCGCCCCTCAATGTATCTTGGAATTCCCACTCCAGAGTCCTACATCTCTCCCCTTTCTCATTGGAGACAAGTGCGACTCCACAAACCTTTCCCACCCTTAGAAATCAATGAGATGGCCTTCTGTAGAATCACTTTCCATTAATAATTAGGATGGTAACGAGTCACTGAAGATCCTCAGATCCTCAATGCCTACCCAATCACCAACACTCTGCTTTGGTGGGCACTCTAATCCCTATCAGACTGAAAAGAAAGAAAAGGAAAAACACACCCTAATAGAACTTAACTCATCATGAAGCATTCCCCAATTCCAGTAACAACAGGCTTACCTTGCTGCTACAAAAAATAATAATAATAATAATAGAACTTGAACCACTCATGTGGGGACACAACCTAGGTGCCCAATGTCCTTGTCTCCATCCTACCATGAATGCTTGCAAGTAGCAACTATATCATTCTTTCGAACAGCAATGAATTTTCTAGTAGGGACCCACCTTGTAACCTTCACTTAATTATCTTGCTGACCAATTCTAGAGATCTCTCTTTCCATCTAAAATTCCTATCTTTACTCTTCCCCTGCATTGTTCATAGTAACATGGAAAATATTGTCTTCCATAAGACCTGCCCCCTTTTCTGAAACAGACCACTTCACCCAACATCTTGCCTTCCACAAAGATTCTGGAAAGCATGAAACCAAAAGAAACCATGAGGAAGTGCCTCCAAAGCATAGTCAAGTAAAGCACTGTGCAGAAAAAAAATGGTCCATGATCTCCTTATCCTATATGGATGAACCTTACTTCTCCTCTCTCTCTTTTTTCCCCCTTTCGAAAAAATGATTATATTAATATAAGGAAAAGCTTTACAGTAAAAAAGAGATAAATACTATGAAAAAATGGACCCAAAGCCATTTAGCCACCAACCAAAAGAAAACAGTCAAATATATGCTATAATATCATAATGTAAAACCAAGATCAGATGATGCACTCCCTTCTTAGCTAAAAAGATTGCCCCAATGTTAGCACTCCACTTAACATGAGAGAGACACTTGCAGACTCCTTGCTACGTTCCAATACTTCATCCCAGGCATCCATAAACTTCCAATGGGCCTTGGCTAGACCCGAGGCCCACCAAATGGCACAAAAAGAATCCCCTTCCAGGGGACGACCCAAGTACAAGGGTCTGGGGGCCCTGTCCCCTTCAACCAAGATAAGCAGGCAATGAAAATGGTAGGCCTCTCCAGGACCAAACTTAAGAGCCAACAATTTTGCTTAATTCACTAAGCAATTGCTTGGAAAAGGCAGAAAAAAAAAATTATGATAAATGGGAAGGCCAACATCTTCCACCCACACCCACCGATCCCTGATTGCCAGGAACTGCTCCATCAAAGTTTCAAGCCACCACAACAAGGAGGGAGGGAGAGGAGGGGGGGCGGCAGGGGGGTGGGGGGCTTTGACCATCTAGGAAGAGTGCAAAACTTAGCAGAAGAAAATATCACTTCAATCTTCTTAAAATCTTGCATTCAGGGAGATCTCAAAAAGAAGAAAAAAAGGACGGAGAGGAACCCATGAAGCTGCAAACCTTAACCTTATTCCTTAACATGATCTCATTTGAATTTTTCCCTTAAAAACAACGCATACAGCTAGTAGCCATGATTGAAGCCCTTCACATAATCCATCACCTTTTATGGCCCCACACAAACTTCAAAGAGCTGTCTCAGCATAGAAGGAAGTGGGCCACTGTACTCAAATCAACTAACAAATAGAACTCCAAAGAGGAGCAATCCTACGATTAAGATGCAAGTGGTCGATTAACTTTGCATTTACTATGTGTACTAAACACATAGGACGTGCTAACTATAACTTTCTTCCACCACCAAAAATTATCCATGGTCAGAAAACCTCCTAGAAGCTCTGTCCTACCAAAACCAAGTACTCCAGGAGAAGCTTACATCTTCCAAAGACAAGCAATATGCTATGAACTAACGCAGCCCCTTTCATGGCTGAGAAGAAAGTTGAGACTAAGAAAATCCCATCCGTTGAGAACATCAACGGTCTACTATCAGCTCCGTCTATTGGAATGTAAACCTAAGCTGAAAATAGGCAGCATCTCCTGGAATTACACATCCTCCACCTCAAAAAGTTTTCTTCTGAAGGTGGGACCCCACACCACAGGATCTCCTGCTCTCTCTCCTTACAATCACCCACTAGTGTCTGGTTTTGAGCACAACGAAAAAATAATAATAAAGACATTAAATAGCTAATGGCTCATCCCCAACCAATGATGCAGTAAGGACAAGGCCCAGGTCATTCTGATCAAGAGCACAACACTTGTACTTTTAACTGGAAAGCGTGCAAAATCAGGTTACTTCCCTTGCCAACTCAGTATTCTTCTTCATCCACACCTGATGTATCACCTACACTTCCCATCTTGACTATGCAGAAGAAGAAAGCAAGAAGCACGGCATCATGTACGCCTTGGTTGCTAAACTGGTTGCAGTTCCACAAGAAGTGAAGCCCCTTACGCAAAAATTTACTGATCTGATTCCTAATGAATTGGAAAAGGAACTACCACCGTTGCGGGGCATACAAGATGCCATTGATCTTGCCAAATCTACCTACATACCAGATGAGTCTTGTTGAGCATGCTGAATTAAAGAGGTAGGAGGATGATCTTTTACAAAAAGGATAAATTAGGGAAAGCCTAAACCCTTGTGGAGTACCTACTCCTCACTCCAAAGAAAGACGAAAGCTGGTGTCTTGTTGCATAGGTGATGCAGTACAGAAGCCCAAAAGAGCTCTTGGGCCCACATGATGGACCCATCCATCCAACCCAGTCCTTTGGGTTCAGCCCACAGGCCCAATTGGTTGAGAAGCTACTGTGGCATGCTAATTTTATCTTAAGTTTAATTAAGGAATTGTTTCTTGTTTTATTGTTTAATTAGGATTAGTAGCTTTCTGTTTTGGGATTCTTAATGGCTAATGGCTAAGAACACTACCTATATATATTGAGCCCTCCATTGTATTAGGGCATGCTTACTTCAATTAATAATAAGATTCTTTGAGTTTATCGTGAAATTACAGTGTGTTTCATTACCGTGAGTGTGCCTTAGGGCTAGAATCCATCTTTAATTCGATCAGTCCCTCGAGAGATTTATCTAACGCATCGATCACGAATCTGGGCGCTATGCCAATTTGGTATCAGAGCCAAATTCCGATCGCCGGGGAGACGTTCGTCCTTCCCGGAATTCCCTCGTCACTTCTCTCCATCCCACAGAACCCTCTCTACCATCTCCCATAACGAACCGAATTCTAATCACTCTCCGCCTCACCCCAACCCACCACCGAACACCATCTCAGCCCGCCCACAACCCAAAACCCTAGCCCCATCTCCCATCTCACCGAAACCCATGCACCACCTTCCCCAACCACTCCCAGAACCCACCTACCTCTTCCCAGCACCCACACCTCGTCAACCAAACCCTACGAAACCCTAAGCATCTAACCCCTCTCCGAACCCTATTCCACCCATCGAGAGCCCCCAGTCCACCAAACCCTCACCTATCCCCATTGAAACCCCAGCCACGTTTAAACCCCTCCAAGCAGAAAAATAAATAGAAGAAGAGAGAATAAGGAGTCTGAGACGGAGACATACCTGACGCCAGACAAGCAACTCCACTACAACATCGAATCTCATTAGCAGCCTTTTGTAGCACCATTGCCAACCAACAACACCATCATCATCTGTAGCATCGTCAACAGCATCTCGCCCCCAACCATCCTCTCTCTAGCATCGTCAACAGCACCTACCTCCTCCAATTTATTCCTTCCTGCACAAAACCCAAAGCAGAAACGAAAGGATTTTTTTTCTCCCTCCCACGTGTACTACACGTGACAACCTTCTTTAGGGCCTGACCTGAGTTGGGTCCAATTTGAACTCGAACCTAGCCCATTAGCAAAAAAAAAAAAAAAACACCACCTCTCCTCATCCATGGCCACCTACACCGAACAAGTTTTTCGCGAAAGACTCACCGATATTTAGCGCGACAACTGCATAAAAGATTTATAGACACGGGTCGAAGCCTTACAAAACACAGTAGATGAACACAGTAAGGCCACCTCCAACCCTTATGGTGAATCTTCTAGCACTTGTCCTACAGCGTCAAAAACGACAGTTGGATAATATCCCCCGTGAATCAGTCCAAAAATTCCTTCAACATCTCTTTAGAAAATCAAATAAGAGGTTGTTGATTTTTCTAGGCAAGGTGATGCTCGCGCCTTTCCTGACTGGTTTACTTCAATTGAGGATTATTTCACTTGGTACCACATCGAAGATCCTCAACGAATAACCTTCGTCAAGATGAAACTAAAAGGTCATGTTAGAATTTGGTGGAAAAAAAATTGATGACCACAATGTACATATGGGCCGCCCTCCTGTCACATGTTGGGAAATTATGAAAGAAAGATTGGACAACAAGTTTTCCATCTGACTACATTGACTCATTCCAAAGAGAGCTTATCAATCTTCAGCAAGGCTCAATGATCATAGATGAATACACTCATATGTTCCATGAGCTTTGTATTCATTGCAAACCTAATGAAGATGATCGCATGATGGTCACCCATTATCAGGAAAGATTATGCCCAAATATACAGAGTACGTTGGCAATATTTGACTTTACCACTATTGATAAAATCTCTAGCAAGGCATGATGCGTTGAGTAAGCATTGCGTCAGCAAACAGGACGATGCTTTGGTACCCAAGCCAGGGAGTCTTTCTATAAAAAGGGTTTAGATTCTACTTTCTATCGAGCCCCACAGCAAGGGCTCCGACCAACTCCAGGCCAACCACAAAACCAATTTCAAAAGCAACAACCAAGGATAAAAAAAAGTGGCCGATACGCGATAAATCGGCCGTAGCAGCCACGCCCGCTACGCTAAATACAAAAAAGCGCCGCTCGCAATTGTATCGGTGCGTAACGGCTGCTATTTACCCATAGCAGCCGATACGTTACGTGTCGGCTGCTACAAGCTATGAAACATGAAAAAAATAAAAAATAAATAAATAAACCACCCAGCTTCCCCTCTCATCAGTTTGACTAGAAGAAGAAGAAAAACAAAAAGACAGGATGGTTTGATTGGAGGAAGAAAACATACCTAGGCGGGCACCTGTAGAGGCGGCAGCAACAATGAGCAGCGGCAGCGAGCAGCTAGCAGTGGAGCAGCAGCAACAAACAGCGAGCAGCGGAGCACAGTAGCAACAGCAGCACCTCCTCCTTTCTTCTTCCTTCTCTTCTTCTCTTCTTCCTTCTTCTTCTTCTTCTTCTCCTCTTCTCCCCTCTCCCGCTGCTCTCGATTTTCGTCGACCTACGTTTTGGGAAAAGAAATAGGGCACGAATTCCTTTGCCCTTGTTTTATTTCATCAGGGGGGCACTTAATGGGCCTTATGAAAGTTACAAATAGAATTTAAATGTACCCCCTCTTTTAGAGGGCACTCATGGCACCAAAACCAATTTCATTTCGATCCTTGTATTATTTCATTAGGGTGCACTTATGGCCCTATGAAAGTTGTAAATAAAAATTAAATGTACCCCCTCTTTTAAGAGGAAACTTATGGGCCCTATGAAAGTTATATATAAAAATTAAATATACCCCTCTTTTAGAGGGCACTTATGGGCCCTATGAAAGTTATGAATAAAAATTAAATGAACCCCTCTTTTATTTCATTAGAGGGCACTTATGGGTCCTTTAGAAGGCATAAATAAAAATTAAATTGGCCCATCTTTTATTTCATTAGGGAACTTATGGACCCTTTGAAAGGTATCAATAAAAATTAAATGACCCTCTAAGAAAAAATAAAAGCCGAAGCACTTGATTCCTTTAACCATTGGTGGGCTCCACAATGAGGCTAAATATAAAAATAAAAAAGTCATGTCTTAGCCAAATATTACTTAATGGGAGGCGGTCCTGTAAGGACCGTCCTTACGGTTTACTGTACGGACCGCCTATTGGGGCCCACTGTGAGACCCCACCAGTCATGGGACAAGGGGGATTGAAAGATCCAAGTGGGGCCAACTTACATATCAAATTTGAAGTCAATCTAATACCTCTAACCCCTTCATCTATGGTCCACAAGTTTAATAGCTTTATATCAAAGAAGAAAAATTGACCCTCAATCCAACGGTCTAGTTTATCCGAACCCATGCAAATTCATGGGATTCAGTGCCTATGAGGGGGTTATAAATGAGTGGTCAATTTGGATGGGTCTTAAAAGTGGGCCCCAATGGGCGTACCGAATGGTGCGGACCATAAGGACGGTCCTTACAAGACCGCCTCCCTTACTTAATTAAAATCAATGCCTTAGCCAAATTTCATTCTACTTGAAAATAGAGCTCAATCAAATTTCACTCTAACTAGAAATAAGTTAGCATAACTAAGCAACATGAATACATGTAAAAAAAATTGATCATTACTATTAATTTCTATTCATAAAGCAATACAGGATCTCATTTAATGAGGGGGCCGCTACGTCCCCTTATCCAAGTTACTTTTGCAAAAAAAAAAAAATACATTGTCAATCATTTTCCAATATTTTGGATTTTCTGAAAATTTTTCAGATTTTTTTGACGATTTTTTCAAAACGCACCGCTACGCTGCTACGCTACGTAGCGCCCGCTTCGTAGCGTTTTGGCGGCGGGCCACTACGCCCGTCACTACCACTATTTTCATCCTCTGCAACAACAACCTCCACCACATGGTCATCCGAATCCTCAGTACAATCAAAGATGGCAAACAAATCAAAATAATGCTAGAGCACCTAGCAAAGCATATGAGAGAAATTGTACGTCATTCTTGCAAACAGGGAGGTCATTATCCTAAAGAATGTCCACACAGAAATCTGCATTGTGAAGGCGAACCGTATGATGATGAAGAATATGATAAGGAAATCGAGATGGAGCAAGAATTACCACATGAGATATTAACAGAATAACAGCTGATGAGGAAAGCCCATTGTCGATCGTTCACCGTCATCTTTTAGTGGCAGATGGTACCGCGGAAAATGATAAAAATCAAGCTCCAATTTTTAGTACAAGATTCACTTGTAAAGGAAGAGCTTGCAATGTCATCAATGATGGTGGAAGTGCTATGAATGTCATATCAAAGGAAGCATTTGACAAACTTCAGTTGCCAACATTAAAGCACTCGAGGCCTTATAGAGTTACCCGGGTAGATGATTATTCTATTCCCGTCAACCGTCAGTGCATTATTCCTTTAAAGCTTGGCTTGTATGAAGATAATGTTATGTGTGATGTTATTCCGATGAATGTCGCCCACATCTTATTTGGTCGGCCTTGGCTAAAACGCTTGAAGGTTCTCACCAATCATGCGGATAACACCTATACTTTTAAATGGAATGGACACCAAATTCAATTGAAGCCCATGGAGACCCCATTCCCAGCAAAGCAAGCTACTCCTTCTGCATCTCCTCACATCCTCACCACGCGCAAATTTGAAGTTTAAAGTAAAGAGCAAGGTGTGATGTCTGCTTTAGTTACTAAACAGGTGACTGACTCAAATGAAGACTCAAAGCCATTAATTCCCCAAAAGGTACGATCATTGCTTAATGATTTTTCTGATTTAATTCCTTAAGAACTGCCAAATGAATTGCCGCCAATGCGAGACATATAGCATGTAATAGATTTAACTCCTAGAGCATCTATCCCTAATCTTCGTGCTTATCGGATGAGCCATTCCGAACATGCTAAACTCAAGAAACAAGTTGATGATCTATTGCACAAGGGATATATTCGGGAAGGCCTTAGTCCACGTGCAGTACCTACTCTCCTCACACCAAAGAAGGATGAAAGCTGGAGTATGTGCGTGGATAGTCGTGCCATTAACAACATCATTGTAAAGTATCGCTTCCCTATCCCTAGACTTGATAATATGCTTGATCTTATGACTAGTGCTTTTGTCTTTTCCTAGCTTGATCTTCACAGTGGATATCATCAAATCAGAATTAGACCAGGTGATGAATGGAAAACAGCCTTTAAAACTAAAGATGGTCTTTATGAATGGCTGGTTATGCCTTTTGGTCTTACTAATGCTCCTAGCACGTTCATGTGTGTTATGAATCAATTGCCGAAACCTTTTATTGGAAAGTTCGTTGTTGTCTATTTCTATGATATCTTGATTTACAAGAAATCAAAAGGGAAGCCTCTTGATCACTTGAAGAGTATTTTTCAACTTCTTCATCGAGACCGCTTTTATGTTTATCTGAAGAAGTGTACTTTTATGAGCAATTCTGTGGTTTTTCTTGGCTTTGTTGTCTCTTCAAAGGGTATAGAAATGGTTCCATTCAAGGATCAAGCTATTCTTAATTGGCCTATTCCGATAACTCTCACTGAAGTTCGGAGTTTTCACGGATCTGCTACTTTCTATAAAAGGTTCATTCGAGATTTCAGCAATATTATGGCTCCCACCACTAACAACATGAAAAGGGGAGAGTTTAAATGGACAAGTGCAGCAACTAGAGCATTCAAGCACAAGATCACGGAAGCTCCTGTATTGCAACTTCCAAATTTTGACAAAGGCTTTGAAGTTGCTTGTGATGCTTCTCATGTCGGCATTGGAGGAGTTCTTAGCCAATAAGGTCACCTAGTTGCATTCTTTAGCGAGAAGCTCCCCAACGCCAAGTGCAAATATTCTATATATAATTTGGAATTCTACGCCGTTGTGCAAGCAACATTGGCGTCATTACTTGGTTGGAAAAGATACATGATGAAGTTCGACAACATCTAGCCGTTAGCAATGAAAGCTACAAGGTTCAAGCAGACAAACGTCGTCATTTCCTAGAGTTTTCTGAAGGAGACGTGATTATGGTCCGTATTCATCTAAAAAGGTTACCGCCAGGAGCTAACAGGAAGTTGCATCCGAGAAATACAAGTCCATTCAAAGTGTTGAAGAAGCTCAACTCCAATGCCTATACTCTGGAGTTACCATCCCACTTTCAATGTGCAAATCTCACTCTCTACCCTGGGTATGACAATGAGGAAGATTCTGAAGAACAAGCCATTACATTACCAGCTGGTCCTCCACCGGTAGATAAAATCATTGATGCTCTCGATGAAAAGATTGTTTCTACTCGTCAAGGAGGAATCCAAAAGTTCCTTATCCGTTGGCAGAATTGCCCAAATCTCTGTTGCTAAATGGATTACTACTACCGATTTCCAGCGCCTGAATCCAGATATCTATGATCGTTATCAAGTTCTTAACACGCCGAAGTCGAGTTCTTCCAAGCTAGGGAGAGTTGATGCAGAAGCCCAAAAGAGCTCTTGGGGGCACATGATGGACCCAGACATCCAACCCAATTCTTTGAGTTCAGCCCACAGGCCCAATAGGCTGAGAAGCTACTGTCCATGCTAATTTTATCTTAAGTCTAATTGGGGAATTGTTTCTTGTTTTATTGTTTAATTAGGATTAGCAACTTTCTATTTTGGGATTCTTAATGGCTAAGAACACTGCCTATATATTGAGCCCTCCATTGTATTAGGGCATGCTTACTTCAATTAATAATAAGATTTTCTGAGTTTATCGTGAAATTATGGTGTGTTTCATTACCGTGAGTGTGCCTTAGGGCTAGAATCCATCTTGGATTCGATCACTCCCTCGGGAGATTGATCTAACGCATCGATTGCGGATACAAGCTGCGCCAAAAGGGATCAAGTCTACCAAACTATATAATAATGGATGATGCTTCATTGAATGAAGAACATGCTTATTACAATTAATCAAGAGTTTCTATGAGTGTGTTCTAGTTTGTGAGTGCATTCTAGTTTTCGGAATCCATTCTTGGATTCGATCAATCCCATGAGAGATTGATCTAATTCGATCGAAGATCCGGGGCTACGCCACCCAAGCACATAGCCAAAACAGAATTTTATTCCCCTTTCCAACATGGATCTAATGTTCTTGGAAAAAGCCTCCTTGATTGACATGAACACCCTACATAAACTAGAATGTGGAGAGATGCATCGCTTACGTCCCATCCATCTCTATGAACACGGGCTTAATACCTACTTTCATAAACCAACAGACTCATCATTGTCTCCATGGCCATTTACCAAAAAGAGCTTGATTCATTCCCCGGGGGCTGTTTGGTAAACTCACTTCACTGGGGAAGTAAGGTGAATGGTCATTTCAAGAGACAATAAAAAAGGGGGTAAAATCAAAAGGTACCATATTTCCCAAAAGACTTCTACATTTTACCCAAAAACGTCAAAAAGTTACCTTTCCGTGCCACTAAATGACAAAAAATATCTTCTTTTTTAATAAAAAAAAATCAAAAAGTTACATCATTTACTAAATGACAAAAGGCCATCACCTTTTTATTTGACCCTTCTTCTTTTGTTGTTTCTTAATTTGACCCTCCACCTCACTTCATTTTATCAGTGAAGTTACCAAACTGGGGAATCTTAACCAAAATCTCCTACTTCCTTAGATTTGCAAACATGAAAACTTTTTTTTTTTTTTTGCCAACTTGAGACCATTTAACCAGACAGATGGAACTTTTTTTAACCTCATTGCACTGCCACAAAAGGTCATGCTGCAATTTCTCAACCCACTCGATACCACTTAAAAAAAGACATGGAATGGCCGGAAAGGTTTGAGAGAGCCACTTTGATGCGTGTGAAAAAAAGACATGGAATGGCCGGAAAAGTTTGAGAGAGCCACTTTGTTGAGTGCCCCTAGAGGATAAGTAATTAGCTAGTTACCAATTTTTTCCCCACCTTTCCAAAATCAGGGACCATAACGATTGGGAAGCTGCTCCTAAACAAAGCAGTAACCCCAAATAAGAGGAAGGTTTCCGACCTCTTGCAAACCTAGAACTGCCAAAGCACTGAGATGATCAGCTGCCACCCTCATGCCAATCAACTCACTCTTTAAAGCTCAGAAACACTACAAAACATAAGAGGATTGCCTTCACAGTTTTTATTTGGTCTTCCTCTGCCTTGCTTAATAGCAAAAGTGTCTTCCTCTGCCTCAAAGATTTTCACTCTCTGCGAATTCTTTTTCAGATTACTATTCCGAAAAAAAAAAAAAAAAGCTTCTTTTAGATTGATGGAATGATCCAGATGCCACTTTCCTAACATCTTGAAGATTTTGAAAGCACAAAGCCAGATCAAACCGTGAGAGAATGCACTTCCAAAGTTTACTAAAGAAAGCACAATGAGGAAATACATGTCTATGTTCTCTGCATCCAATATGCAAAGAGGGTCTAAGTCTCTTGCATTAAAACAAAAAATTCCAATCTATAAATACAATTCAACTCACTTGGAAATCCTTTTTAGATCAGTGGGACCAAGGGCCTCATTCCCACAGTCGTAGAAGATAAGTTCTAGTTTATAAGGAGAATAGTTACAGAAAAACCAATCTCAATTTAAAGGATAATTAAGTATCTTTCCAACTTACTCAATGATTGTGTAAAGCTGGAAAGAATAGGGAAAGTTTATGGCCAAGATAAAATGGGCCCTTTTTTATTGGTAATGATAAATTACATGGAATGGACAAAACCCATCATCCCCAAAAATCCATTTTCTATGAGTCCGAGAAATACTGTTTTGGCCTATCCCCGAGCGCCACCTATATAAAATGTAATGTCAGCTAATTGCACCCTCTCAATTGCTTCCTTGGAATGAAAAAGGCAAAGATGGCATTTTATATAGGTGGCGCTCGGAAATAGGCCAAAACAGTATTTCCCTATTTCGTTGAAACAGGGGATCTGGACTCATTTTATATGGGTTTAGGCCAAGATGAAATGGGCTGTAATGATCCTCCAATTTTTAGTTTCCTATTTTTATGCTCTTTCTATATTGTAATTAGATTAGGATTTCTCTATCTTTTCCTAAAATCTCTCTAGGACTAGGATTTCCTTTATTTTCTATTTTTGGCAATTGTAACCCAATAAAAAGGCTATTTGAGATTGTATTGAGCATTCAGAAAATTAAAAGTAAAATAGTTATTTGGAGGCTTTCGGTCCCTTGAAGATCCGAAGGACGTATCAAGTTCCTCAAATGATCCGGTTTGTCTTTCTATTTTATTTTCCCCATTTATTTTTGGGTGGGACTGTTACATGGGCCTTTGTGAAGGGGCAGCATATGCAGGATGGATTTTTGTGGCTGATGGGGCAATTTTTCGAGGCTGAAATCACAGAAGCTAGATAATATCCTCCTTACAGCAGGCACAAAAAAGGCATATGATCATGTTAATGAGGGGTTTGTGCCTATATGCTTGGATGATCGAGCTTTGGGTGGGGATGGCAAAGTGGGTTTTCCTAGATGCATAGAGAAGCATCAACATCTTTTTCGGTCATTATAACTGGATTGCAACCAGTTTATTCCTTGCTTCATGAGATTTAAGGCAAAGAGATCATTGTTTCCTTTCCTATCCATAAATTAGCAAAAAGGGGTTAGACAATTAGCAAAGGCATCCAAATCACTGGAAAGAATGTCATCCAAATCACACTCCCCCAATTTGCAGATGACACCCAATGTTTTCAAAAACTATACCAAAAAATTCAACCAACATCATCATCAATTCTAGATATTCCTGCACCGTCACAAAACACCCCATTCGACCAAATGCATCATGATTGAAGTTTTAAAAACAAAGACATACATTTCGAAACACACCCTTGCTATCCCCACAAGGGGTATATTCATGGTGGGGCCCTTCATTTATAAACCCACGTGTGACCCATTACAATCTACGTCTCCAATTTCTTTGTTCGCGTGGGAATTCAAGAAACCCCCCTAATCTGTGGCTTTTGACAATGGATCCAAACAGTCCGATGAGAAGAAACGAGGGGGGTTTAAAAAAAAAAAAAAAAAGTACCCGATCAGCACCAAACAACATCGAAAGGTAAAGAGAGAGAAATCAACAAAAGAGGAGGCATGGGAAGATAGATAGATAAATGGGGAAAAGGACTTACGCGAAAGAAGCGTTTAAACGGGAGATAGAAGCGAAGTACCTCCATTTTGCAGGCGCAGAAGACGGATCCGGATTGCAGAGAGAGCGAAGAGGAGATGAAGAGATTCTCAGTTGCTTGTGTGTGCCCACTTCTCTTTTTGAGTGTGTATTGATTGAGCTGCGCTTGGTCGCGGAAACGATACGCAGCCTTCTATCGTTTTCTCTACTTTATGCTCTTTCCCATACTCGACCCGGTGACCTGATCTTTTTGCTCGGGTGCTCCGAGTTGTACGAGTGCGCCCCAGGTAACTATACTTGGAATCGTATAACATATGCGGGGATGTTGATGGTGGGGCCGTACAGAGATAAATCAAAGGAAACGGATCCATGTTTGGACCAATCAGGAGGTGACACGTGAGGGAGATGGTTGAGATGATTTTTTTTATTCATACGAGGGGATGGGAAGTCATCTAATTTGACATCCTCCTCTATGTGTCACCCCCGGAGTGGTCCAAAAAGGGCTTCCCTGTTTGGCCAAATAAGGGATTCGGATCCTAAATCAAACCATCTAAGATGAATCACATTCACAGCAGCAGCCAGCGTTGATACTTGAGCAAAAAAAAAGGGGGATTTACCAATAAAAAAAAGTTCCACTAAATAGGGTAACCACAACTAAGGACCCTAAATTTTTAAAATGCCGGTGGAGGACCTCCCGCTCAAAATCCAACTTTCATTTCCTATTAAGCCCTTAAGTTCGCTCGTGTCAACAAAACCCTAAAGAAAGAAAACGCATGTTTATGTTAATATTGACGAATATTTATTCGATGTCAACAAATTTTTCATCATCGATGACAAATTCTCTGTTTAAAAAAAATGCACTGTAAACTCATTTCAGTACATTTATGTCAACATCGACAAATTCTTTGTTATAAAAAAAAAAACGCATTGTAAACTCCTTTAAGTAAGTTTATGTTGAAGTCGACGAATGTTTTGTCAATGTCAACAAATGTTTTGTCGACGTCGACAAATTCTATAATTGACAAAATGCATTGTAAACTCCTTTCAGTATGTTTATGTCAATGTCAACGAATTACATATTTTTTGTTAACGTTCTGCAATTATATTGGCAATCATTCTTCTCAAATTATAAACTTTTGAGAGTTACATTAGCAACACCAATGAATTAGCAATCACTATTGACCTAGGCACAAACAAAATCAAAGAAACATTATTCCATGACAAGAGAACTTGCCGTCATTAACCAAGAAAATAGAAAATTAAATAAGACAATGATCAACACCACTAAAAATAGATCCGTCTCCAAAATCACAAAATAACAATGATCAATAAATACAACATAAACCAAGATGCAAACTATCTTTTCCAATATTACAAGAAAGACTTGTTACTTTCGAAGAAAATTTGCAGTCACCATTACATAAAAGAATATAGTTCATAAAGCAGTCAAAAAATGCAACCACCATAACAAGAAAAAGCATGACATTCTACTATTAAAAGGAGACATTACTCCACTATTGCAAAATTACATTATATGTTCCACTAGTCACAATTCACCTTTTACAAAAAAAAAAAAAAAAAAAAAACATACATGGTTTCTACTTTACAAAAAGATGTAGCTCCACCATTACAAAAAGACATGGTGTCATATAATTTTCAAAAAGGACATGGCTCTACCTCTACAAAGGATTATGGCTCTACCTTTATAAAAATACATGGCTCCACCTCCACTTCAACTCTAAATATGAATGAATAAAGAGCACTCTCTATGATAAAAAAAATTCAAGAAAATATCACTTAAGCATTCCAACAAGCACATGGAAGGCAACACACTTCAACTCTATGCATCAATTAAAAAAAGACACTCTCTACATATCACTCAGGTATTCTAACAAATACATGGAAGGCAACACACTTAAACTTTAGACATCAATGAAAGAAAGACATTCTCTACATATCACTTAGGTATTCTAACAAACACATGGAATGCAAAACACCTTTACTTTCCATCATCTCAAAGACATCACTCATTTATCCCTCTTCTTTCTCAAACAATCAACCCAATCCCCTTTTCACCTTTCCTTATTTACAAAAATAAAAACCCAAGTTAAAAAGACAAACCAAGGGAGAGACTCATACATCAATGTTGCAATGAATAATGAGAGATTTATAAAAAAAATCTACTTGATGGAATCAATAAAAAAATATGGAAAACAAAGGGTTGTTCTAATGAGTTCCAAGTTTCAATAGGTGTACAGGTTGTGAAAATGAAAAATGTAAGAAGTGATGAGAACCAAAAGAGATGGTGACAACTAGGGATGTAAATGGGTCCCCGATTCTCCGATTGCCCCAAGATTCCGACCCGTTAAAAAACGAGTCTAGGTCCTTATTTAGGCCCCGATAAGTAAATGGGTCCGGGTCCGGTTCCACCTTGGTTCGGACCCGTAGACCCGAGACCCAACATATTACCACAATTTTCTAAAATATCTCCTAAAAACTATATTTTTTTAATATTATTCTCTATCTAGACCCGGACCTGGATCCAGACCCGTCCCATAAATGGTTCTGGTTCCGGTTTAGGTTCCAAAGCCAAGAAACTTGTTCCGAAACGGTTCCAGGCCCGGATCCAGTTCCACCTTCTCCTTAACGGTTCCGGTTCTGGGGCTACCATGGACCCGGACCGGAACCGATCCGTTTACAACCCTAGTGACAACATGTTTGCAGTAGGTGAGTTACAGAGGCCAGGAGAAATTTGATGGGTTTGCTAGGCTCAGGTAGATTAGTCTAAGTAATTAAAATGGTGAAAACAGAGAGTAAACATTTACCATGTGATGAAGATGAGATCATTCTCTATAATGATGAAACAGGCAGATGATGAAGAGGATGGGGAACGATGGGATGAAATAGATGGATAGAGAGAATCAGAGATGAAAATGATAGGGGATAAAGCTCGCGGATCTCATTTGAATGAGAGGAAAGAGACGATCTCCACGAACTTTCTTATTCTCCATTTTTTTCCATTGATTTGGAGATTATGAGTTTTGATGACATCAAAAAATGATGGGCAAAAATGGAAGAAAAAATAAGATTTTGGTGGGAGGTCTTCCTCTGATATTATAAAAATTTAGAGTCCTCACTTGTGATTTCCAGTTTTAATGGGATTTTGTTGGTAAATGTCCCCCAAGAAAACTAAAGCTTATGAAAATGAAAATCAAGGACCAAGTACGTGACCACTATGGTTTGGTAGAGACATGAGTTTCTGAACTTCTTCAAAAGACTCAAGAATTAGGCATCAAGGAGGAAGCTAGGATTCTTGATGCTAAGGACATGGATCAAAGACTGAATTTGAAAGAATATGTTGCTAAGGAAGCTGTCTGAGCAAGAAGTGAAATGGAAACAAAGATCAAGATGTAAATGGCTTAAGGAGGGTGATAAAAATACAAAGTTCTTCCATAGTTTGGCTTCTACAACAAATAGATTTAGAAGTCGGGTTCTTACACAGATTCAACAAGATTTCAATAATAGTCGACGGCAATCAGCGCTTAGAGAAAAGAGAAGACATTGTGGAGCACATAACTCTCTTCTTTCAAAACTTGTACTCTAAAGAGAAGTGGAACCATCCCTTCCTGAACAATCTTCCTTTCAGCCAAATTGATGCTACGAAGGCTGCATAGATGGAGCGACCTTTTTCTGAAGACAATGTGAGAGCGGCAATGTTTGATTTGGGCAGTGATTGAGCGCTTGGTCCAGATGGATTTTCAAAGGCTTTCTTTTAGACTTTTTGGGAGGGTGTCAAGGTGGAGGTTATGGACTTTATGTCAGAATTCTTCAATAGGGGTTTTCTCTCAAAAGATATAAGTGCCTCTTGTATTGCCTTCATCCCTAAAAAGTCAAGTGCCGAAGGGATTAAAGATTTTCACCAAATAAACCTGATTGGTAGCATCTACAAAATTATTGCTAAAGTCTTGGCTGGTAGACTTCAAAAGGTATTACCTTTAATCATTTCAAAGGACCATGAATTGTTTGTCAAGGGGAGACAAATTCTGGATAGTGTATTGGTGGCTAATGAATGTCTTCATTCGAGACACCAATCAAAGAAGCCGGGTTTGATTTGCAAATTAGACTTTGAGAAAGCTTTTGGTAGGGTTGATTGGGATTCCCTGCTTTACTTGCTAGGTTGTATGGGTTTTGGTAATCAGTGGAAGAGATGGATAAAGGCATGTGTATCATCGGCTCATTTTTCTTTTCTCATCAATGGTTCTCCCAAAGGCTTCTTCAAAGCCGAGAGAGGAATTAGGCAAGGCAATCCCTCATCCCCTTTCCTTTTCATTATTGTGGGTGAAGCTCTAAGCCGGATAATAGACTCCAGGAATTCTACAAATCTGATTAAAGGTTTCAAAGTAGCTAATGGTGCATTAGTAGTCAGCCACTTGCTATTTGCGGATGATACATTAATTTTATGTGATGCTGACTTGGATCATATCTTAAATCTAAATGCCATCCTACTGTGCTTCGAAGCTTGCTCATACTTGAAAGTGAACTTCTTCAAAAGCAAGGTGATTGGGGTTCGCATGAATGATATCCAAATGGGCGAATTAGCAGATGTCATGGGTTGTAAAATTGGTTCCCTCCCAACTTCCTATCTGGGCCTTCCACTTTGTTTAGGTGCAGCATCTAGGTCTTTATGGGACCCAATCATTGAAAAGGTTAGTAGCAAATTGGCTATATGGAAAACCAATTATTTATCCTTGTAACCCTTATCAAATCAGTTTTTTCTAATCTCCCCATCTATTTAATGTCGATCTTCAAATGCCCGGTGTAAGTATCTCAGCACATTGAAAGACTTCAGCGTAATTTTCTTTGGAGAGGGGGGGCTGAAATGAATAGAATACATCTTCTAAATTGGAGCAAGATCTGTAAATCTAAAAAGGAAGGAAGTCTTGGTATTAGACCCTTGAAGTTAGTCAATGAAGCTCTTCTTGGAAAACGGTTGTACCGGCTCGGCGATTATCAAAACGGTTTGTGGAAGGACGTTGTGATGGTCAAGTATAATGTTCTTAGAGATGGGTAGGATACCCATAAGACAAAACCTAGCCAATCAAAATTGTGGAGGGACCTGTTGTCTGTTAGGGATTCTTTCGATTCCATGGTTCGCTATAGAGTAGGGACAGGGGGCAATATCAAATTTTGGATGGATACTGTCAAGACCCCAAACCCGATTAGTGATTAAACCGAATCCGGGGTGTGAGTTTTATAGCTAATTAAAAAATTTTGCCCTTAATGTCCAAGGATCGAAATCTGCTGTGAGGATTGTGTAGTTGAGCCTCATTAACAAATTAATCAATGAGACTTGTCCAATAACCGCATTCATTAAGCATGCAGAGATATCAAAGCAAGTATAGATTTCATTCCATTATCTATATTCAAGTTTCAAAAGAGAAAACATATAAA
Organism: Persea americana; assembly: GCA_029852735.1. NCBI lineage: Eukaryota > Viridiplantae > Streptophyta > Magnoliopsida > Laurales > Lauraceae > Persea > Persea americana. Next base: position 18,059,255 of record CM056813.1, on the reverse strand, counting down.
GTTTATAAACATCAGGACCACCCCAAAAACCTAGGTCCTGGTACAAAAAATACACAAAAGATATACATAAGTATGGTAGGTACAAAAGTATAGGAGTCTCCAAAAGATGAAATGGAGGGTACGATGATGATATCCCGTATGACGCGCACTAGTGCCGGGAATGATGAAGCTAAACTACGTCATCGGCACCCCACTCTCGTACCTCATCCTCCTCTCCCGATTAAGGATCCTCTGGGATTGCCTCGGCATCCAAGTCTACGTAGTAGTATTAGGTGTCCTCTGCGCACCATGGAATAAAGGATCAACAATATGTTAGCAAAGAAATAAGCATTATACATTATTCATAACATGTTTAAAATGGGAATTAAGACAGGTACATGATTATAATAAGATAATAAGGTACAAGCTAGGCATAAAGCATGAGTAATAAGAGAATCAAGTAATAAGATAAATCCTAGCAAGATAAACAAGAGTATCCATCCATGAAATATAATGCAAGCAAGCAAAAGGAGACTCCGAGGATGTCCAAGTCATCTCCCGGGGGTATAAGTGATGTATAAGCCGACTACAAATACCTAAAGTCCGACTCTATGGGGATCCTAGCTCCTGGTCCTAGGAATAGCAGCACGGTCCAAGTCCGCTCCCAGCTATTCACGCCATGGACGCCGTCCAAAGCCGACTGCCTACTCTAATGTCCGAGTAACCGGCCCACTCAATAATCATCAGACTGCAGCTGGTGTCAGACCCCGACCCAGGATTAGTGCGATTGGTGACGATTATGTGAGTGTTTTGTGTTAAGATGGGTTTTGTGTTCATTGGGTTAGAATTTGGTTTGGTTTAGTTTTGGTATTAGCTTTGGGAATTTTGAGAGCGTTGATTTTAGTCAGATATACTCGGGGATGCCCTGAATACACATGTGAGCTTGGGGGCACAAACGTGGATTTTGATTTAAAATGTAATTTTCATTTATTTTCAATGGTTTTATGTTTTCCTACAACTTTCGTATTTAGTCCGTCCTCGTTTGAAGCCTAGGAACCAGTGTTTTTGCCAAAAAGGGTAAAAATGTCATTTCACACCCAAATCTGGACACAATTTCCGAAATCGCAAAACTATGCCAAATTTATACTTTTTTGAGACTAGATTTTTCGAGGATCATTTTAGTCTTCTTTGTCGATTTCATCTGGGGCCCGCAATTCGATGCTTTAGTCAGTTCAAGTTTCTAGCATGGCAGGGCCTACAAACCCATTTAACTCATATGAGTTTCTCCTTCATCTCCCTCACATTTCAAACCTATGTTTCCTGCATCTTCTCTTCAAGAACCCAACTGAGAGGCACTTCTTTCTCCTTCACCTTGTCTCTCTTGCATGCCCTAGTTAGGAAAGTTCAAATGAAAATCTGAATATATCATCTTCTTCCTCTCAACTCAAGGACTCCATTGCTACCATTTTCTTGGAAATTCTTGCTGGATAGAGCCTTCATCTTCTCCCTTGTTTCTTGTTTGAATAGCTCCAGGTAATGGTTCTTCTCCTTCTCTTCAATGGAGTCTATTGAGCTCCTAAGGAAATCATTCCTATGACAGGCAAACCTATTTTCGAAATGGGTCTTTGTTTTCAAATTTTGGTTGGATTTTTGAGGTTCTTCCATGGTTTTTTTTTTTTTTTTTTTATTCAGCTCGTGGGATAGGATTTGTGGGAAGGTTTTAGATTGACCATTGTCAAGGCAAGTGATCTTCTTAGATGTATTTATGCATGCAAAGTATTCAAGCATTTTTTGTTTCCAAATATCTGAGATTATTCTGATTTATGCACTTGAATGTATTTCATTAAGTTTAGTTTATGATGCTCATTGTTGGATTACATGTTTGTTTATTTGTATTGCTTGGAAAATCTTTTCCTTTGTCATATCTGAAACTTGTTTTGTCAAATGCTTTATTTTGAATGGACTGTTGGATGGATGATGATGGGGTTGGAAGAAAGGTGGAAATAGTGATGTATGAAGGAATTATAATGAAATGGTGTAGAATGATGAAGTATGGAGAGCATGTAGGCACTGTAACTGTAGGATATTTGATAAAGAATGAAGTGTAGTGATATGAGAATAAGAAGGAAGAAAAATGATCTGAACTGCAGCTTCCCGCAGAGGGTCGGTCAACTGTCGGTCAAATGTCAGTTAGCCGACAACCCTGTTTTGGTTGATCGACAGCCAACCGAACCACTTCGGTTCCATTTCTAGAAGCTTGCTTTGCGTCAGGTCAACCGCCGGTCAGATGTCGGTTAGCCGACAACCCCGTTTCGGTCGACCGACATCCAACCGAACCCCATTTCAGTTCCAATTCCAGAATAACGTTATTCCTGATCCGAGATCTGACGGTTAGCCGTCGGTCAGATGTTGGTTAGCCGACATGCACCACCTCGGCTAGCCGACATGTGACGGAGAGCTGACCGCATTTCAGGATGGACTTATTTTGTGGAATTTTCTTGGGAAATGAAAACTAGAATATGTTTAAAGGCTTTTAACTTGATATTGTGCATATGGAACTCGAAATGTATTTTACCTTCAGGGGCACCAATTTGCTTTTAATTCTAACATTTGAGTTTTAATTACACAAGAATCAAATGAATGGTGCTAGCATATACTTGATATAATTGTTTTGAAATCTTGATTTTTAGACACGAAGAATATCGTGTCGCACCTGTTTTGATTTATAAGTATAAGTTTGGTTTTTGAGTTGTTGCAAGAACTTATAGGGGGGGGGGGGTCACTACTTCAATTTTGTTTTGCCATAGCATATGTTATCTCTGATTTGTCTTGCCTTGTCCTGTTTTGATGGGTGAATCCACTTATTTTGGTCAATTTTGTATATGTATCGCCTTGTTTCATGCATTCATGATTTTAGGTGAACACCACTGAGCTTGGACTACCCCTTCAGTCTGATCCACTGTCTGGGGTCCTTAAACTTTGAGCTATCTGCAGATTAGTCGTATATTTTATACACACCTCTGTTCTTTTTCTGGTTCCGCGGCCGGACCCCACCTACCTAGTGTAGCATGAGATTCTGTTATGTTATGTTCTGTTATATTCTGTTTTGTTCTGCTTAGTCTGATTATCATGTATGACGAAGAAATGATGAGCTCAATGTGGATCTACGAATCATGATATCTTCTTGTAATCATGCTAGTTTTGCCTTGCATACTATTTGCGTTTTGTTCCGAATTCATTTAATGATTTTAAGCATTGTTATTTCAGATTTTAAATGATTTATATGTGTGTTTAAATTGATCACCTGCCAGACCGCCGTATTTGATACATTTGTTTTGGTGTTCAGATGCAAGCCCCGATACCGTTGAGGAGGAGCGCCAGGAGGAGGCTTTTGAGCCACCCCTAGCCAGTGAATAATAACCCGACGACGTCATCTAGACGTCGGGTGGGGTCTTTAGATACGATGCACCTTGATAGGGATTTTATTATTTTGTTATTTTGGGATGTGATGGCCTTTGTTGGGCTTTTCTATTGTGGGAATGTAATTTAACTTTGTTTAACATGCTTTTATCACTTTGAAACTTGGAACTTAATCTTATAGTAATGAGATGTTACATTATCTCTCTGAAAGTATATGTTCTGATAACTATTCATTTGATTTATGCATTTATTTCTTGTTTACATGTGATTACTACACGCTTCCGCATAAATATCGATCTTGTAAGATTGTTCCGTGTTTTTTTTTAAATCCTCACCGCGGAAACCTGTGGGATAATTGATATCACACCTCAGTCACGGGCCCGGGCTCGGGGATCTCGATCAGGGGTCGCGACAGCTGGTCTGAATGCAAGATGGTGATGATGGTTTCCACACGACACAAGTTCCAAGATAATACACGTGGCTAGGTTTCCAAGTACCAGATAGCAAGCCGATGGCTACTCATGGCTACTCTAAGTCAAGCCAAGATACAAGTCAAGTTCTAAGTTCCATGAGTAGTCCCCTTTCAAGCCTATGCACACGTGTTCATCAATACAAGACAAGGTACCTAATGATATACTCTAAGTCCGGTCGAATCCTATTTCTACAAGTTAAGTTATCAATTATACAAGCATACAAGATAGAGTGTACAAGGCACGACAAAGTACGGATACAAGATTCGCGAGTCAAGAGCAAAAAGAACAAGCCAATCCTAAGTCAAAAGTTGTCCACCGTCTATCGAACATGTCCCCAACGGAGTACATATGGAGAATGAGTCAATTGTGTCATAATTTGGTGGGCTCATGGTGTATGGAAGTTGTTGGGCACCAATTAACTCATTTCCACACGCATTTGGCCAGGTTACGTTGATATATGAAAAATCCCGGACAACCGACGAAGCACACCAAGCCAAACGTGCTCTGTGTTCATCTCCCCTAGTTAGCCGTGCAAGAGTAAAGTCAATGGGTGTCAACCTAGGGGTCCAACTGGGTTTAGAGTTCCTTTCCAAAAAGATAAAGGCTTGGTTCATTGATCCAATACCCACTTCCTCTTCTGACTTCTGATCATTAAAATAAGTATATCATTAGATTCTACGCTTCAAGAGCTTTCCAACGGTATATAGAACTCCAAATTCCGACGAACGGGACAAAAATTATGGTCATTCGAAATCTGCCAAAAGTCATGCAATATGCCCACATTTGGCTAGCCGAATTGGCATGTTTGGCGGGCCGAAAAGGTGACCGAAGGTGGCCGAATTCACTCTGTAAAATAATGGTTACAGTTAAGGTGACCGAATGGCCTTCGGCTGGTCGAATTCTGGGCAGAACCACGAGTTTTTGAGCCTAAAATTGAATCCTTTTAAGTGGCTCCTTCTCCAACCTCTTCCTAAACCTTTCCAAAGGCCATAACCTGCACAAAGAGCCACCATGCTCTCCTCTAAACCACATTTCATCCATTCATCAAGTCATCAACCCATAATAAAAGTCCATTCAACCAATTAATCCAATTTTAGCATGTGTAATCCAATTAACCATGACAAGCTTGGAATTTATGGAAAATCTAAACAATAAGTTAACAAGAAACAATAACAATACATGCATGCCCAATATATAAAGAAAATTTACTTGCCTTCACCAAAGGGGATGAGAGAAATGGAAATTTGATAAGATGAAGGAGGAATGAGCTCTCCACTCACACTCAAGCCAAACCAACCTTCTAAAGTCTCTCTTCTAGACTCAAAGAACACCAAGGAAGAAGAAAAGAAGGAAGCCATCAACATGCAATCCATTCATAGCCATGAGAAAAGACATTGGGGAAGGAGGATGTAGCGACTCCGGACCGAGACCTGGGCCCACGATCCGATGTGTGATATAATTATCCCATAGGTTTCCGCGGTGAGGATTCCAAAACAAGCACGGAACAATCTCATACTAGAAATGGTTTGCAGAAGCGTGCAAGTAATCTCAATCACAACTTATCAATGTAAATCAAATGATTCCAAGATGCATAAGTTAAATAATTCAAGAGACATAAACATTCAGAGGGAGAATATATAATATAGCATTACCATAATTTAAATTCCAAGTTTCAAGATGAAAAAAGTAAGTTAAGTTTGAGTTTACATTCCCAAAGTAAGAAAAGGGCCAACAAAGGGGCCAACAAAGGTCATACATCCCAAAATAACAAAGCAAATCCCAATCCAAATGTTTCGTAACTCAAGACCCCACCCGACGTCTAGAGGACGTCGTCGGGCTGTCACTACGGGCTCGGGGTGGCCGAAAAGCCTCCTCCGGGCGCTCCTCCTCAACGGCATCGGCGCCTGCATCTGAACACCAAAACAAATGGATCAGACACGACGGTCTGACAGGTGATCAATTTAAACATAATATAGATTTTTAAAATCTGAAATAACAATGCTTAAAGCATTAAATGAATTCGAAGCAAAACTTAAATAGTATGCAAGGCAAAACTAGCATGATTTTAAGAAAACATTATGATTCATGAATCCACATTGAGCTCATCCTTTCTCCGTCATACGTGATGATAAGAGCAAGCAAAGACAAAACAAGACAAAACGAAGCAAAACGAAAGCCCGAGCCACACGAGGTGGGTGGGAAAACCGGCTACGAAACCGGACGAAGCAAAGATGTGTACAAATACAAGACTAATCTGCAGATAGTCCTTATGTTTAAGGACCCCCTAACTAGTGGATCAGACTGAGAGGGCAGTCCAAGCTCAGCGGTATTCAACGATATTCATGTATGCACAAAACATAGCGATACTTATACAAAACTTATCGAAAATAGGGGGTACACTTATCAAGACAAAGCAAAGAAAAACTAAACAAGAGTGGCATAAACTATAACCAAAACAAGGCTGAAAAAGTGTTCTCCATTATAATTCTTGAACAATTCAAAGAAAAACTTATACTTGCAAGACAAAACAAGTGCTAAACGATATTCGTCGTATCAAAATCATGATCTCAAAGCAAAATTAGTCAAGTATACGTTAAGACCTTTCATTTGATCTTCGTGTGTTTGAAATCCAAATGTCACAATTTAAAAGGGATTGGTGCTCCGTAAGTTAAAAGTCATTTTAAGGTTTCAAGCGCACAATTTCAAGCTAAAAGTTCCTAATCATATTCAGGTTTTCATTCCCTAAGAGAATCTCACAAAACAAGTTTGGTTTGAAACTCGATCAGCTCTCGGTCACCTGTCGACTAGTCGAGTAGTGACTGTCGGCTAGCCGCCTACTCGGTTAGCCGCCAACTGACTGACGGCTGACCGCCTAGTGTTGGGTCAAGAGAATCACCATTCTGGAAATGGAACCGACTGAGGCTCTGTTGTCTGTCGACTGACCGAAGTGCTACAGGTCGGCTAACCGACAGCTGATCGACGCTCCCCTATTGCAAAAACAAGCTACTGGAATTGGAACCGAACTGATTCGGTTGGCTGTCGGCTGACCGAAGTGAGGCAGGTCAGCTAGCCGCTAGCTGACCGACTCTGTGCGGCACCCCAGTTCAAGTTCAGATTTTTATTTCTTTCCTCCTCCATTCTTTTCCCATTCCACTTCATTTCATTCTTTATTAAATCCTTGCACATTCCCTGAGCCTTCATGCTCTCCAAGGGACCATTTCCATACAATTACAACAATTAAACCCATCCAAACACTTCACAATCAAACTCCTCAATCTTCCATCCATCCATAAAACATTTGAACAAAGTAAGGATCACTTAATTGAAGGGAAAACTATCAAAATAAAACCATTAACATATGCATTTCAAACTAAGACAAGATTTCAAACCATTTCACATCTTTGAACCAATACATTGCTCAAACTAAAACAAGAGAAAAACCAAACCATTGAAGCTAAAGGTATTCAAATATTGCATGCATTAAGAAGAGCTAAAATGATCACTTGCCTTGACAATTGCTAAGCCAAAAATCTCTCAAAGTCCTACCCAAGATTGAGCCACCAAATCTACACAAGAAGCCCCAAGAAATCCATTGAAAAATCATCATTTTTTGTCAACAAAACCCCCATTTCGAAAATGGGTTTTCATGTTAGTAAAAAAGCTTCCTAAGGAGCTCAAAAGACTCCATTAAAGAGAAGAAGAAGATATCTCACCTGAAGCTAACTAAACAAGAAGAAATGGGGAAGAAGAAGAGGTAGCCCAGCTGGAAACTTCAAGAGAATTATACCAAAAGGAAGCTTGAGGTGAGGGAAAGAAGAGGGTATGCTCAGATTTTGATTTGGGACCTTGTAGCTAGGGCATGCAAGGTGAAGAAAAAAGGAAGAGGAAGATGAGTTTCTTCCTTCAGCTCTCACTCAAGAAGAAGTTGCAGGATTTCTGAACGTGGGTAGTGAAGGAGAGAACTTAAGTGAGGGAGAGTGGGCCTCATTTGCTTTAAGACTTGTAATGGTTAAAACACCAATTTACGGGCCCCGGATGAAATGACGAAGAAGACAAAATTGGCCACCCAAAAAATCTAGTTTCAAAAAAGTTTAAATTTGGCATAGTTTTGAAATTTCGAAATTTGGGTCCAGATTTGGTGTGAATGGACTGTTTTACCCTTTTGGGCCAAAACTTGGGTTTCTGGGCCTCGAATATAGACGAGCTGAAAACGAAAGTTGAAAAATAAAATAAAACCATTCAAAAGAGATAGAAATCACGATTAAAAATCGGAAAACTAGAATTTCCTCCTAGGCTTACATGCACACTCAGGGCCTCCCTGAGCGTGTCTAACTAACACAAAGCGCCCTCAAAATTTCCTAAAGCTAATTCCAAGACTAAATCGAACCAAATTCTAACCCAACGAACGCTAAACCCACATTATAACTAAACATGCACTTAATTGGCACTTATCACGCTAATTCTTGGTCGGGGTCTGACAGAAGAGTTGAGAGAAACTTACCAAAATGTGTCAAAGAGATGAAAGAGATGAGAGGAGGAGAATGGTGTAGTTGGATTCTTGAAATCTCTCTCTTAGGTAGTGCATGCTAGAAAAAAGATGAAAAGAAGGAAGGGAAGAATCTCTCAACTGTAGTCATTGCACTCCTTGAAGTGAAATGAAGAAGAAACGAAGGTTGGTTTAGTTTGAAATGAAGGGATGAAGGGGAAAAGTCTAAAATGCCCCTTTTTTGTGTAATGAGATAAATGTGATTATTAGAGGGGTTTCGAGGCATCAAATCTTGACGAGTCAAGAACGAAAGATGACGAGCACGACGAGATCTTTCCAACGAACCCAAATTCGGCAAAAATAGAATTTTCCGAAAAATTACCCAACTTTTCCTCTTAATCACAATCTAATCCCTTATTAAGACTAATCGCACTTGGAATCAAACTAAATTTCGGGAACATCTTACTAATGATAAAAGAAACTTGCCACTAAATCCCCCTAATTAGTTAGAATCACAATTAATTAGACTAATCGCCAATATTAGAAAATTAAATACCTTATTAAGGTCGGGGACCTTATAAATACCTAGGTGGGAGATTATCCCCTAGCATCTCAATTCCCTAATCTTTTTCATTGTGCGTGAGATGTTTCGGTTTTGGTGAGAGACTACTGCTCAAAAATTGATGATCAAGTAGTTTAGACTCCTGTGTTTAGAAGAAATCTTGATGAAGGAAAGATCCAAGACTTTGCAGCTCTATTGACTGTGTTGAGTAGTGTCTTCATTGCGGATGGTTGAAATGATAAGAGAGTCTGGACATGTATAATTGATGGATCTTTCTTTGTAGCTTCATTTTTCTCGGCCTTGAGAGGCGGTGCTGCTTCAGACTTATCAGAGTTTCCATTCGAAGAGGTATAGAAGTATAAAGCTCCTCCAAAGGTAGGGGCCCTCGCTTGGCTGGTCATTTTGAATGTTATCCTCACCATGGACAATCTTCGCAAGCGCAACATTATTATTGTTAACTGTTGTCCTACGTGATTGAGGGATGCTGAATCAGTAGACCATTTGTTTTTGCATTGCGAGGTAGCTAGCTTTTTATGGAGCTCGGCCTTGTCACGGTTCAATTATTGCTGGGTTCTACATGATTCTCAGAAGGCTTCCTTTCAGGCCTACTCTATGGGAGTTGGCTCTACTAGAGGCAAGATAACGTGGAAAACATTTTTTATGGCTGTCATTTGGACCCTTTGGAAAGAAAGAAACTCAAGGTGTTTTAACGAGGTTTGCACCTCCAAAGAAGCCATAACTTTCAAAGTTAAATACCTCGTCGCTTCTTGGGTCTCTGTATTTCCTAATTTTCGAGGATACTTTATAGATGATATCAGTAGGTGTTGGAAAAAGGTGGTGTTCACACATCCCATTCTTCCCCGGGTCTGCCATGCCTGGAAGCCTCCTCCGCTGGGTACCTTAAAGCTTAATTTCAACGGGAGTGCTATTGGTAACCCGGGCTAATCAGGTATTGGGGGTGTTTTTCAAAGATAGTGCTGGCGTTAAGCTTATCTCTTTTTGGGGTCCTTCAGGTTTCAAAACAGTAAATGAAGTTGAGATGATTATCCTTCGAACAGGTCTTCAAGAAGCTAACAAGATGGGTTTTTGAAAATTCATTATGGAAGGGGACTCGTCATGTGCCATAAGATGGGCCTCTGGTTCTTCTAATCCGCCCTGGCGCCTAGCGGATTTGTGTGATGAGGTGACAGTTTTGGTCTCCAAACTTGAAGTTTCCTTTAATCACATTAAGCAATCTGCAAATAAGGCGGCTGACGCTCTAGCAAAATTGGGTGTCGGGAGTGATAATCTTGTAATTGATAATTGTATTTCGCTTGCTGAGTAAACAACGGCTTTGAGGTTTGGCTTTCTTTTCCTTTTGCTTCATTTTCTTGCTTGTCATTATATGTTTACTATGCTGTTTTGCTTCAAATAAATTTGCATTACCATTAGAAAAAAAATTATTTTTACTTTACTAGGAGTGTGTCTTACAGTATGATTAAATATAATCCCATCCTCAACAGCAGTGATACATCCTTTATTTTTACTTTAATAGGAATGGTCACACCGTAAGATTGAATATAGAAATTAAAAATGTGGTTGGGCATTGGCAAGGCATTGCTGCTAAAATTTTTGTCATGCGCTATCACTATTCCAAATTATAATATATTAAGCTGGAAGGCTTTGGTTCTAATTTTGAAATCCAGTTGCAATTTTGATGGAACGTTGTCCCATTTTTTTCAAATACTTCACATTTTCTTCCTACTACCTATTTTTTATCTCAGGAAACCTCGCGTCCACTCTCCACTTTTGAAGGTTCCAATTCTTATTTTCTAATAACTCTCTATCTACCCCCTTTCAATTATCTTTCTTCCCCAATTCTCATGGTATACCATTTAGCTCTCGTAGTATGCAAACATTTACTTTTAACATTTTTTTTTTCTTTTTTTTTTCTTTCTAAGATTTAGGAATAAGATTAACAGATGATTATTATTTGGAGGTTTTCATTAGAAGGTAAGAAATCCATAATTTTCTTTTCTTTTTATGTCCCTTTGTATTTCAATTTGATTTTGTTTGCAATTATTTAGTCTTTTTATATACAAATATTTAGTTTGTAATACATGGACCCACCTGTCCTCAGCACAGGTTATTGTGTTAGTTTGACTTAAAGGATTGCGACGTGCGTGGATGTGATTAGTGGAAATTTTGGAGAAAAATAATAATTTCTAATTTTTCGCTCGCATTTTCCCACATGATTCCGGTATATGAGGATTAACAGGCCCCCAAACGTCATGGGGAAAGCCTTTGTGAGCTATTGCATTTGCATATAACAAAAATATAATAACACATTCACATAGCATCATATAGACCAAGAACATAATGAAACGCATTCCCATAATTTGAGATTCAAGTTTAAAACAAGATAAAAGAAGAAATTATGTCTTAATCATAATTCCAAATAAAAGGCCTAAACATTGGTCAAATACCCATGCCTTAAAAGAAATACAATTCCCAAAAGAAACATAAACTCTCTCTCAAATGAACCTTGGCATGATCTTGTGAACTCCATAGTATCAAATGCTCTACATTACCTCATCAGTCGTCCACTCTCGTACAAATGGTGGATCCTGTTGGACCACCGCAACCTCATGTTCATTGATAAGGAGTTCGATACCTACAATACCAAGTGTAGGGTCAAACAAGAATGCCTGGCAAGATTTCATAATAAGAGTTTATACGAGACAAGTAAAAGCATGTTAAATCATAAGTTAACAAGCAAATCATAAAACTAAATATGTTATTGGAAAGCGAGTAAAACAACATGATATCCAATTGTTCATAATAATAAGCATGACATAACAGCATTCACATGGCTTAATTTCACTTGGTCATCATTTACGGGCATACGACTCACAACCAGAGCACGCAGCAAAATATTATGGGCATATTGTTCGTGCAAGTGAGGTGAACAACAACGAGTGTCACGGGCATCTTACTCTTCCTAAAGCAACATCGAATGCAGCATGACGAGGGCATACTTACCCAAATCGTGAGTAGCAACGAATGCAATATCACGGGCATACTACCCTTTTCCAAGAACAGCAACGCAGTAACCGGGTGAGATCGAGCTTGGTGTTGCCGAATCCATAGACATGTACATAATTAGTGCTTGTTTGGAAATCCTATATCCAACATCTTAATGTCTTAAAACTATTTGGAAATGATAACATGCTGTTTGGTAACCAACATTGGGACCTCCTTTTCAAACCTCATAAAGAGGTTAGAGGTCTATCTCAAAAAGTGTGAGATGGCAGCAGAATTCAAACAGAGGGATATGTCTGAAGCGCTAAGAGGCGTCTTCTACAGTATTTTGGGCGCTGATTGAGTTATCACTATTCTTTCTATTTTCTTTTAACTTCATGACCCTACACGATAATCCGAACCGTTAATTGTCTTTAGGAGATAAAAAACTGTCAGAAGCTCAAATTTGAACCATTGATCCATCATGGATCTCGAGATATGTGTGAAAAAAGTGTAGAACCATTGATTTGAATTCTTGGGTTTTTATGGGTCCCAAATTGTGATCCGAGCCGTTAATCCTCTTTGGAATGTTGAAAATGGCTATGACACAAAATTTAGCCCTTGATTTGGTCCAGATCTTGGAATGATGGAGAAACGCGGTGAATTGTTGGATATCTCATGGCAAAAAGAACAAGTCTAAGGTGATTTTGAGCTTGTCCATTTTTCTAGTTTTTATTTTCGGCATGAGGCCATTAAATAATAATCCGAACCGTTGGAAATATTCGAGATCCCAAACATGACTATGGGCTCAAATTTTAGTCGTTGATATGTCTCAAATCTCGAGATCTTGGCAAAAAATTGGAAAGGTATAGACTTGCATTTATGGAGTTCCGTGGGCCAAAAAAACAGCGATCTAAACCATTGATCCTCTTTAGAATGCTGAAAATGACATTGACACAAATTTTTTGCTCTTGAGTTGGTCTAAATCTCGAGAAATTAATGAAAAATCGTGAACCACTGGATTCTTAAACGTCTATCTTAAATTGTTTTTTCCCCTACCAAACAGTCTATTTGTAAAACATCCATTTCAAACCACTCCATTTGAAACAAATCTATATCATGCAGATCTGTTTTATAAAGATAAGATTTGCCAAACAAGCCCTTAGCCTGCTTAGTTTTTTAAACCAATAAATACCTCAACACATGCTTAAAGCTCCGAAAATCGAGGAAAACAAGCGAAAATAATGATTTGAGTTAACCACGTTCATACAGGTCTAAATTAATGAAAAACAACAGTTTTAATTGAAATCGGGTTCCTAGCACGTAAAACGATCAAGCTAGCAATTTTAGGTATGTTAAAAACAAAGTTCATGTGAAATAATTTTCTAATGGAAATCAAATAGTTTGGCTAGAAATAGAGTCCCGAAATAGGTGAGAAAATAAGTATGTGATCCAGGTAACTAGAAAAGGGTAGGGCAATCGAATGCTCGCACACAACCCAAGAGACCTCATAATGGTGTGGGTACATCCATCCTAAAAAAAAATAGGGCGAAAACTACACGCTAATCCCAAGAAGTCCCATGGTCACAATACAAAGGCTGGGTAAGTCCATGATTATAATGAACAATGATAAAAGAATAAAGTGATGAAAAGCATCGAAATCACAAATAACAAGAATAACATTAGTAACAAGTTTAAACATCGTTTGGGGTTGCGCACTAGCCATCCTAGGGCATGGATTGCCTTAGACCTGCGATCACAAGGACCTTCAATTCTATTCGCATTTTAGGGTCCAAACGTTGGATTTTCAGTACACTTGGTGCAACTAGAATGTGAGGACTTTCAAACCCTAAGGTCGGATACAGTTGATCATCATAGTGATACACATGCCTCCGAACAAACCAGAAGTATTTATTATTTTGAAAACAAGTCTTATGATGAATTACAAGTAGAATACAAGTTAGGCAAAGTTAGGGTACAAGGGTCCACGAAGATCTAGGCATTCAATCCCTTAAAAGAAGTGTAACCATGTTTAAGAATTCCAAAGGGGTAGGGATCTGAAAGACCCTCCAATGGGTTTCCCGGAAGTCCACATTAGGTTCTGGAAGTGAATTTCCAAAGGTCCGGATTGGTTGTGCAAGAACTATTGGGTAATTCTACAAAAATCCCGCACTTCCTAGGTGGGGGTGGGCGTAGGGGGGGAGGGTTCTAGTTCCTGATATATGTGGTGATTTATCACATCCCCCACCTATAAAGCCTCCAAGGTTCCTAATTGGGTATATGTGTTTAAAGTTTGAAATACAAATGATTAGGCAAGAAAGGAGCTCAAAATGGGCCCATCGGTTATGAAAAACCCGCTCACCGGAAGTCTGAAAATTGACTATCAGAAGTCTGTCAGAATGTCACATGGTTAGCCGTAGTGCATTCTGCACCACTTCCGATGCCCATCGGAAGTGCAGTGCAGACTACACAATCAAGTTGTTTTTGGTCGGCTGTGAAGTGCATAAATGCACTGTTTTGGCTATTGTTCACCTCTTACAAATTTTCAATTTCAAGAATGATTTCCAGGGGTTTTGGGAAACCAAAATCATCATTTTAACCAAGAAAAAACCAACAAACTTAGAGAAATCATGGCTATCATACACATAACATGAAAACTTGAAATCATGGAAATACATCAATACGTGAGATGAACTTAACATGGGCACTTTACTTGGACTACAAGATCTTCCAAACACTTTCTTACACACACTAAAAGTTGGAGAAACCCTCTCCACAAGAAAACCTCGAATCCAAGCAAACAAAACCCTAGAAATCAAGAAACCAGGCTCTCCACAATCAATACCAATGCAAATGGAGAGGGAGGAGCTTCTAATCACATGGGAAACAAATTGGGAAGGAGATCTCACCTCTAAGACTCCCAACAAAAAAACAAGAATTCAGAAAAGGGGCTGCCACGCTTGGATCTTCACCAAAATGAGGAAGAAGAGAAAGAAGATGATAAGAAACTCATTTATAGGATTTGATTTGATGGATGGCACCTCTAGGAGCAAGATGAAGCAAGGGAGATGAATATGAAGAATAAGAGGGTTCGGGTTTGGAGGTGGCTTTTTATATAAAGGGAGCCCTGTTACAACTTGTGGCGTGAAAAAGGAGGTCTTCGAGATCTCGGATGGACTTGGGCAACGAACGAAAATTGATCCAAACTAAAAGAGCTTTCCAAAATTTTGGAGGCTGATTGCAAAAATTTAGATTTTTAGAATTACGAAGACCCCCCTGAAAATGTTGTCGGGTCAAATATGGGTTTTCTGGATCTCAAATGGATATGAGTTGAACACGAAAGTTGTTGGGTATGTCGAGAACTAACTTTTGGATCCACTATGAGAATTTTCATGAAATCTCCAAAATACTCATAGTTTTATCCGAAATCCGAACTAGGCCCTTCTAAGTATGGAATTTGGTGTGAAACTTCTCAAATCTCTCCTAAACAACATAAACGTCATTCCAACCCATAAAACCACTTGATTAGGGACTAACCACCCATTGCTAATGGTTAAGCATAATTAATTAATGTTGATCGTAAAAATTAAGGATCGGGATCTTACATGCACTCACTCAATTAGATAATGGGATCTACTCTATTGCGGCTATATCCGTGAAGAGGATCAAATTCATTTTGAACGGTTATGAATTATCTTTATGTGGCTCTTTTGCAAAGATTTAAGCATATGTTAGATATAGGTATGCAATAACAGCAGTGGGGAATATGTTGAGTGGATGGGGTTTTTTTTTTTTTTTTTTTTCCCTTTTGGTTAAACATACTCATGACTCATGTAACCCAAGTCTATTTCCAACTAGATCAAGGTTGATCTTGGATAAATTTTTCACCTCACATGACCGGACTACTAGTTGATTGAGGTGGGTAGTCGATATTTGAACAAAGTAATACATGAGTTAAGTTTAATAGTTTTACAAACTGATTCATTTCCCCCCTATAAATGTGGAATAGATGGGAAAATGCTTTTTGACATTTTATAATCTTTAAAGGCTATGGATACCCTCCTTTCATCTTAAAGTCATTGAAAATCATCTTTTAAGAGAAGACTCCGATGAAACCCTATCACACTACACACTTGCAGAACCTTTGTGTTGTGCAAGGTGATTGAAACCCTTTGAGAGTTGCTTCAAGGTTAACTTTTGCAGCTTTAGATGTGGTCTTCTAGTAGGGTAAAATTATGTTTGAATGCCGCATCATTTTTCACTTTGTCACATTCTTTGAAATTCCTTTTCAAATCCATCTTATTACATATGAAGGGTCATTTTTGCTTGGAACATGACATTGATATGTTATTAAATTTAAGTAGTATAAGACCATTGAAGGAACGATTGGAGGAGATTTTCAAGACTCGCATCCGACAATGTAGTGATTGTTCTCAAAAAGATTGATATGTATATAAATAAATGTTCATTTAATTTGTATCAGAAAAAAGAGATCATGTAAGTCATGAATGAAATTCATTTTCTTTTTGAGTTATATTCATTTTCCTTATGATACAAAAATCTATTTTCAATTATCTCTTCTTTTTTTTTTTTTTTTGCATGAGCACCTCTCTATTGCGGAAACAAAAATCCTCTCACAAATAAGTCCATAGTTTTTAATGGATAGATCTCATTGGCAGGCCATACTACAAATAGCTTAGTTATGGGTGTTCATGGACTGGGCTAGACTGGGCTGAGGCATCTCTAAGGCCGGCCCAACTTACAAAACATAGACCTATATCCTAGCCAAACTTGACATGGGCCGTAAGCCTAGCTCGAACCCACCCAATTAGTGAATTAGGCTGATCCAGACTTTCACCTTTCTATACATAATCCAATCCCGGCCCAAATAGTAAAAGGCGCCCCCAAATCATATATCTAGACTTGGGCAAAAGCAGGAAGAGCCTGGGACAGCCTGAGCTGACCCCAATTCATCATTACCCCTAAGCTTTGTAGATTGGCACAACTTAGGGCATGTTTGGTCAACATAGAGGAATCTTCTATCTAAAGGATTCTTTTGTTCCTCTAGAACAATGCTATCATCTCTGAGAATTCTTGAGCAGAGAAATCACTGCATTCTAGGTTTGGAAAACACTTGGGAGGAGTCACCCTTAAAGCATAGGTGCTTCTCTACCTCCGTGGATTTGCAAAATTCA
Source organism: Persea americana (assembly GCA_029852735.1). Lineage (NCBI taxonomy): Eukaryota > Viridiplantae > Streptophyta > Magnoliopsida > Laurales > Lauraceae > Persea > Persea americana. The sequence continues at coordinate 18,042,140 of CM056813.1, read as the reverse complement.
ATGTCGAGAGGTGGAGACGGAGGAATCAATGGAAGGGAGGAATTTTTTTTTTTAAATCCTCTTTCGCTTTTCCTCTCTTCACCCAAACCTTGGTTTTCCTCGGAATTGAGCAAAAATGAGAGGACTTCTCTCCGAATACATTATCCAAACATGCCCTCAGTCTTATTGCATTATCAAGGGGGACGGAGTGGAACACCGTGGCCGAGGCCCACCTACTTCTTATTGATACAGGGTAAAATTTGAGGACATCCAATAGCCACCCAAGGTGTTCCTTTCCGGCGGTTCAAATATTCACCATTTGAAAATTTACTATTAAAGTGAAGGTGAAGTAAAACCTCGATTGGCCAGATAAGAAAAGAGTAGAAAGTCATATAAAAAATATACAAATTTAAAAATTTTCATTCTTTTTATTTAAGGAAGTAAAAAAACATCTTTTATTCACTAAATAATAATAAAATATTTATTTTTTACACGTAGAGTAAAAAAGTTTCCTCTCAAACAACTAAAATAAAATACCATGTAATCCCTTTATTTTTTATTCTTTCTTTGATTTGATCTACATGTGAAGCTCCCAAAGCGCGAGAAAGAAGGAAAGAAGGAAATAAAAACAAAGGTGGGAGAGGACATTTACCATGGTTGGTGTGGCGCACAATTTGAACAGTCTGGATCCGTAAAACACATTCAAATGGATGATTACTGTCCACTGGTGGAGACTATCGAGACAATCCAAACCATCTAATTTCACAGTTCATGCAACATCTACGGTCCAGATTACTCTTGAGCAAAACATGAACACAAAGGTATTTCAAGACACCCAGACAAAGCATCCCTCGCTCTAAAACCCCATCCATGGCTGCTGCTATTATCAGCAGACTCCTCAGAAAGCGTTCTCCTGGTTTGAGAAACCTCACAAGCCTCAACGTCCCTCCCTCTTCAGACCTCCAGATCCCTCTCTTTTCTCATAGAAATCCAGATTCCAGAACTAACCCAGATCACAAAATCCCAAATCATCTTCTGGGGTTTCTTGATAGAGAGAGAATCTCCTCTTCTCAGTCACCTTCACGGCCACATATCTTCCCCAGTTTTCCATATGGGTGCTTCTTAAACCCCATTTCTCCATCTGGGTTCGATCAATCTGAGGCCGAGGAGGTCGAAGATGGGCCTGCGAGGATCTGGGCGGACAGCGTGAAGAAGAAGAGGAAGAGGAAGATGAACAAGCACAAGTACAAGAAGCTGCGCAAGCGCCTTAGGAGGAAGACTTAGGCCAATCGCTGGGGAGGAGCATCAAAGGGTAGGATTTTGTTTCTAATCGATGTTTTGCGCCTCCTATTTTATCTTTTTGTACCTTTTCCATTGTACTCTTTATAATCTTTATTGATGAAGGGGTAATTTGAATTTTGAGGAAGAAATTTTTTTACTATCTCTCTGGATAGAGAGAGCGAGCTTTTAGTTTAATGTGATAATTGTAGATGGTCGTTTGAGATTCGATTAACTAAATGAATGGAATGGTGCATTGTTCAAGTATTTTTTTTTGCTGCTCACATTGTCTGGGTTCTTCTTAATTTAGTACAAGCAGGTGCTGGTCGGGTTTGATTGATGCTTGACCTGAACACCTCTCTTAATTAAATTGTTTTAGCTTCTCATATTGGTGAGCAGGAACTTTGTATTTGATCGAGTGACTCGTTGAGCATCTTCAGTACCGCCTCATTACTTGCTCTCAATAAGTGGCACTTTTGATTATAATTTTAAATCCAATATACCAAAAGCACAACGTGAACTGTAGCATCTGAGTGTTTGTTTTAAGTGCTTATTATAGTTTCTACATTGCTAATATGTAGAACATTCTCTCATCACCTTTACAAAAACTTCATCGTCTAGGATGCCTTATGCTATCTATCTTATCTTGGATTTGTGAGTTTACATTTCCACTCGGCCTTGTATATAACTCTACAAGTTATCATGTCTATCCTCATAATTTTGTTCAAGGTCTCTGTTGGTCTCCCCTAATTATATTCTTTAATGTAACTATGCACATCAAACTATATATGTTTTTAGCCTTTTCTGGCTTCTTTCTCGCCGACATTTAGCTCCATATGACAATGTAGACCTATCTATCTTCTTATAAACGCCCCTTTTATTGAAGTGGCATTTTTCAGCCGTACAGCACTGCGATGGCTTGCTTCCACTTTGCCTACCGTACATCAATCTAATTTGATATATCCAACTAAGACCCTCCATTCTGTCTTGCAGGTGCTCTTAGATATTCGAGTCTATCGCACTGTGACACTAAGCCATCTTTAGATTTTTCCAGCTCATTTTCTGTACTTTGAGATCACTAAACTTGCATGATATGTTATCTTTTTTTTTTGAATGGTCATGATATGTTATCTTTGAGCTACTCATTTTCACCCCATTTGACTCAAAAGGTCTTCCCTAATGTTCTAGCCAGTCGTTGCTTGCATTCTTCTCAGACTGATGAGTACGATATCATCAGCAAACAACTCACTCCTAGGAATTTTTTTAGATATCTATTGGTAATTAATCATAACCAAGGAGGATAAAAAAGGGCTGGATGCAGACCTCGGTGCAACCCACCTCCAACTAGGAATGTCGATGTCTTCTTAGTTCTTACATAGTTCTCACGTGTTAATGCACTTCTTATATGTCCATGTAATTTTGATTTAACCATTAGGATGCTTTTTCCCCCTTCAATGTCTTATATAAAAACTATTTCAACACCTATCCTAAGCCTTTTCTAAATCAATAAAACATATGTAGATTTCTTCTCTGCTCTAAACTATTTCATGAGTTCTCTTAATATAAGCATCACTCTTATATTCTAAAACCTATTTCTCTCTCATCCATCTCTCTACCTCTTCTTTATCCTTCATGTCGGTCAACATCATTTAGTGGCTTGATTTCTCTTTCATCCATGCTGTTAAAGCCTCACATTGCCATGTTCTTTGTGAAGTCTCCCACTACTAGTTCAATTTCTTGCTTTCTAAGCTCTTAATGGTTTACCATCTTGGGTTTTGCGGGGGTGTGCCAGTGTAATAATTGGAATTTCACAAGTTTTAAAGGTAGTTTAGGTTTTTTACTTTTATTTTACATGATTGTACTTTTACAATGCTATTAAGGGTATGGTCTAGGATGGGTCTTTTGTGTCACTCTTCATTCTTCACCTTGTTGTAGAACTCACAGAGTCACACTTGAAGGAGGCCATGGAGTCACACACCTGTAGAGGAGAAGAAACATTCACAAAATGCATAAAATATGTCATATTCCATTCATGATTCAAAATCGCAGTCGTGGTTGCAATCGTGGTCGACCCCTGAATACTATTATGATGTGGCATCGCGTCATGAATCGTGGTCATCTTGGTGCGATATTTTTACCCCAAAACAATGTGAGAAAATATTTAAAAAAACCAGACTATAATAAAATGTTAGAAAACGGTTGTTTTTTTTTTTTTCCATTAGTAAGAACTATAAAGCAAAATATTGGTTCCCTAATTTATAGCATCTTGTATCGCTGTCTTATTTGAAATTATTTAAAGTTTGTTTTGAATTAAATATAGTTACATGTACATACTATTATAAGTTGAAACATCACAAATTTTACAGAACGAAGCTATAATTTTGAACTAACCATTAGTGTTAAACACTTAAACTTAAGAAACTAGAAGTAGTAATCAATTAATCAATCGTCAAGTAAGTTGCTAGGGAATTTCATATAATTTACTACGTCAAGATGAATGAATTAATTAAAGCAATTATCATGCAAATTGATTGAGTTTCGGTGCAAATAGGGGTTTGGGGAGCTCTAGCAAACTCTCTGGTAGCTCTACAGGTGTTTGGAAGGAAGAAAAGGAAGAAAGAAGGAGAAAATAGGTTTTAAATAAAAAGGTACCCGGCCGGCCAATATTTTGAAAATATCGGCTGATATATTGGTCTTGACTGATATTGACCGATATTTTGAAAATATTGGCTAGTATTGACCGATACTTTGGTCCAGACCATAATGGGACCGATATTTTCAAAATATTGTATCGGTATGGACTTTTATTGGTTCATATAGGCCAATATGAACTGGTATCGACCGATATTTTGAACCACGATTCCACTACTTTTGGTGACGTTTTACATTCAGAGAGTGTGATACTCTTGAGAGTTTTAGCTAATAGACACTGCTCTAACGGTATGTAGTCTATACAATTAAAAAATATAAAAGAAAAGAAGAAGACTATACACTATACAGTAAAGATAAGCAAACTATGTGCATGCACAAATGTACCACCCTAAAACTGATTTGACTTAAAAACTATCTAGTATAAACTGACATCCTTCAAAGCTGGTTTTGAGACCAATCTTAAGACATAACCATCCTCTCCTTATGTACCCCTTCGTTGCCAAGCTATTTTTGATGTGTTTGCTTCTCTAGGAATGCACATAAAAGAAATTGTTATCAATGATTGTCTGCAATGTAAAAGCCAGTCTCTATGGTTCTCTTCTCTCTTTCTTGGCCCACTTCATTTCGTTTTTGATTTCCCTTAATCACCACCTTTTCTAGTTGTCTCCATTTTAAAGTTTTCAGTGCTTCTGGAAAGGCCACAAGTACAACTTGACTTGTTCTTTCCTCACGGAGAGATCCCAAAAAAGTTGATATCACACTGAACTACTCCTATGCCTACGGGCTTGATATTTCCATAGCGGTTCCATCTGCATTGAACTTATATGACCATGCAGCTGGTGGGATCCATCTTTCCTTGGCTGTTTCTTGCTTCCCCCACTCAACATGCAAGCATGGGTTTTATTATTATTATTTTCAAATTATTTGAATAACACATCCTGTAAATTCGTTTCTTGCTACTTCTTCCATGCCTTTTTTTTTTCCCGGTTAAGAATCCTTTCATATCCTCCTTCTATTGAACATGAAAATGTATTTGGAGTCATCTTCTAGAGCATTTACTCTTGCTGGGCCACATCTCCATGAGCAGTGTATCCTTGGCAAAGAAAACGAACAACCAAGAAGACCTTGAATAAATCATCCCTTAATCCAAAATTCTGTTGCAAAAATAAATGATAGGTAGATTCATTTTCTTTCCCACATATAGCACAACGAACAATGAAACATTTGGAGGAATAAATTTCCTTCTTTGAGATTGTCATTTGCAAGAATTTTCCTTTTTCTTTGGCAACCATCAAAGAATCCAGTCCAAACCAAAGAACAATAATGGATCCATATCTTTAAAGATTATTATTATTATTATAACCCATGCTATCTCCCGCCCTGCCTAGCTCAGGGGCCTTTGGTCCTTAGCCTGAGGGACACTCGATTCTGGACAGCCGAGAACTAATTCCTAGGGGCACATGCAAACCCTCCTATCTGCATATGCTGAGTAAAACTATGGGAGGTGGCCAATGAAGGTAGGTGTCGAACACAAGACCTCTCTGCTTCCTTAGGTGCAGAGCCGCTTTAAAAATTATTTAGTAGGGAAATCTCTTGACGGAACCCACCTCCAAGGCTTGCTTCTTTCTCATTCCTCCAAAGAAAACATCATTAAGAAATCCTAGTAATGACTCGTACTCTAAGAACTCCAGCTCGTACAAACTCCTTGTAAAACACGAACTGTAGACTAGACTATCTTAGGAAAAAACATAATATTTATGTACTCTAAACTTTTTCTGACAAAAGTCACAACTCTATACATTCTAGGGAACTTCATTTTGAAAACACATCCCCTACCAGGTGATCTTCTAAAAACACATTGTGGACCCCTTTTGGTCCATATATTTAATAATCTTATCAGCAAACACTTTTCCCACCCAACTCGGCTATCCCAATAGACACAATCATGGTTCAAAATGTTGTCCGATACCCATTCATATTGGCTGATATAAACTGGTATCGGTCAGAACTGCAATGATGTTTTGCACATATCGGTACCATGACGATATTGTGCATATATCTTTACTGTGATTGCAGAAACCAAAATATCGTCAAAATAGCAGTCGTCATCGCCCGATATTTTCAAAATATTGGTCTGGATTGATATCTCGGCTGATATTTTCAAAATATTGGCTGACAGCCCACTTTTTCCTTAAAACCCTATTTATCCCTCTTCTCTTCCATTTCCTCCTTTCCAAGCACAATCACAGCAAGTTGAGAGGCTGCTTGAGCGCTCCCAATCACTCTTTCTACTAAAACTCAACCGAATCATAATATTTTGATTTTTTTTTTTTTTTTTTTTTTTTTTTTGGGAAAAACCCATTAGCAGCTCAACTTAATGTTCTTGAAATTAATAACTTACTTGATGATTCAATACTAGATTCTTGAGTCTAACACTAATAAATAGCTCATAATTATGGTTGCATTCTATAAAATTTGTGATATTTTAACTTATTTTAGTATATAGATATCTATTTAATTATGAACAAACTTTACGTAACTTTAGATAAGACAATGATACAGGATGTTATGACTTAGGGAGATCGATATTTTGTTTTACAATGCCTACTAATGGAAAATAAAAATTGTTTTCTAGCATTTACAATATTTTGGATTTCTTTTTTCAAAATTTTTTGGGATGAAAAAAATCCACCTTGCGACAGACCGCGAACTGGGGCACAATGCTGTGTCATATTGCTTTTTAGGGTCAACTACAATGGCGACTGCGACCGAGATTTTGAACCATGGACACAACCCATTCCATAATTAGGATATGTTTGCCCTATTAGCTGTACCCAGCTTCCTAAATCAAACCCCCTACCTTATGTTTTTCCACATTGCCTTTTTTTCAGAAGGCATTTCTTTCATTTTTGAACCACTACCGCCACTTGCTAGGCAAAAGTCCAATTCCTATCTAACAGTCCTTTCCACCCCTAAATTCCCTACTTCTTTGGTTTAGAAAAATCCTGTCAGTTGACCAAATGCACTTATTTTTCTTTTCCTCCTTCCCACAAAAATTGCATTGTAGTTTCTCCAACTTCTTCACCAGTGTGAGCTGGTATTCTCAATAAAGGCTTGTTGTACCTGGTTTTCCAATGATGCTTTGATTGGAGTGATGCAACCCTCTAGTGATATATATCTTTCTTCACATTGCCCACTTGCTGTCTATTCTTTGCATACATGACATGTCCCACATTGCTTTTGATCTCCTATTCACCACTAGCAGTAACCTTAAATATTTAGTTGGAAGCTTGCCTTAGTCTTGCATCCTTCCAATTCTGTTACCCTATCTGTGACCATTCCCACCTCAACAAGTGTTCTTTTCTTATACCTATTCTTAATTTGGTAACAACTCCAATGCAATTGAAAAGACTTTTTAACTTTCAATCTCCTGTAATGATGCTTCAAAAAATGTTTGTGTGTCATTTGCAAATTGTGGGTGTCTTGTTACCAAGAGTCCCGTTAGGTACACAGGAGGGTACAGATTACAGATTTTTCCTTTCTTTTTTCCCCCTTTTTCGGTGTAAAGGATATCTTCCAAATGTGTGGTGAGATTCCATACTGCCTGGTTTGAAGCTGAGTACCTAGGAGAGATTTCTAGGCTATTATCAACCGGAATGAAAACAAAAGTGTGATTTGAGCCCTCCATCCTGTACCCGTATGATACAAGAGCGGGTAAATTCTGATGTAGACAAAGAGTGGATCAAACTCGAGTTCTTGGATGTTGGATCGGTTTAGTTCTAATCCCGAGTAAGTCTTGATTAGGTTTAATTTAGTTGAACCTGATTGCCTTGCAGTATCACGAAATTCAGCAATGAACAGGAAACCCAACAAAATAAATCCCGTACCATTTTGGTATCAGAGCGAGTACACACAGGAGGATACAGATTACATTTTTTTTTTTTCTTTTTTCCCCCCCTTTTACGGTGTCAAGGATATCTTCCAAATGTGTGGTGAAATTCCATACTGTCTGGTTTGAAGCTGAGGACCTAGGAGAGATTTCTAGGCCATTATCAGACGGAATGAAAACGAACGTGCGACTTTAAGCCCTCCATCCTGTACCAGTTTAGCATTAGAGTGGGTAAATTCTCATGTAGACAAAGTGGATCAGATTCAGGTTCTTGGATGTTGGATCGGTCTAGTTCTAATCCCGAGTAATTCTTGATTTGGTTTAATTAAGTCAAGCCTGATTGCCTTGCTACGGAATTCAGCAATGAACAGGAAACCCAACAAAACAAATCCTGTACCATTTTGGTATCAGAGCGGCTAAGTTCTGATGTAGACAAAGTGGATCTAACCAGAGCCTGTGGTAGTGGAAGGTGCTCACTATTGCAACGTTGAGGTTGTGGGTTCATGCTTGTTAATAAAAGACTAATCAAATTCATTTGATAACTGAAATTGAAATACCAGCTCCTATATGGGGATCAGTCACAATTGGCTTCTACTACATACAGCGGCTCATCTGAAAGTCACTAAAAATTCGTCATCTTCCTAGGTGAAAGATAACACAAGGGAGCATATTACTTATGAGTGCAGCATTCAGTTCTTTCACTTTTCTAGTCACTGGTAGGTCGAGTTGATTCAGTAGGGATCTTCTCCTTTGTCATTGGCAATATATTATTCCATTTTATCTTCCTTGTAACATGCATGCTTTCTCTAATATATAGTGTTCTATGAGCGGACCAGAAATAACTTATTTGCAGTCCGTCTTGTGGGGCACACTCAGATGCAAGTTTAGGAATGGGAGGAGGGCAGATGGAAAGGTATCCTCATGGACAAGGAATAGATGAAAAGAGTATCAAAGGGGTTGGACTGACGAAAGGTAGGCTCAAGTGGGCCCCACAGTGCTGGACTGCACTTGGAGTTGCTTGTAGGAGAAAAATTTCCTCTCTTAATATATGTTCTCTGCATCTGTTATTTGAAGAGGTGGGGGCAATGGTGATTGTCTATTAATTGTTGGCATTGTAGTTGAGTAGAATAGCACGTCTTCCTCTTCTTCCTTTTCTCTGCGTGTTTTTCTTCCTGTTTTTTCTTACACAACTGTCATTGTGTTTACTGAAATGAGGGGTTTTCAGAACTTCTAGTTCATCAAATATCCAAATAGGAACTCAGTTACTGTTTTCATTTTTTTTTAATGGTAGTCTGCCTAATCCAGGAAAAGAAGAAACTTCCCAATTTTCCTTGCAAGATTAGGTGATAGCAATTTTTGGGTTTAGATAATGGCTTGTAAATATTTAATGTTTATCCCATTTAACATGGACATTTAATGGGTCTCTCTGCCTGAGGTTGCAAGTCTGCAAGATCTGTCAAATGATACCTGGGCACTAGGTTTTCCTTAGAAATATGCTCCCTCTTTTCTTGTTGCAAGTTGTTGTAAAGCTGGTAAGTTGACTCCTACATTTACCAAGAGGCCAAATTGAAACAGTAACTGTCTTTCGGTAATCTATCTTCCTAATTCTATCCAAACAGTCCTAATTAACACTGTATCTGCACTTTCCCTATTTACTAATCCTATTCGGAGAAAGAAAGTGATAAAGAGAAGAATTAACAAAAAAGAGTCCATGTTTTCCTGTGGATGTACATACCCTGATGCAATGATTGCCGTGAAGGCCCTATGACTGGGCCATCATCCTGATTGAGTTGGATATGGAATGAACCTTATTCGGATGTGATCCAGCTGGGAATAGGCCTAGTCTGGTTGTTGTTTTGGCTGAATCAACTCAATCTATATACCAGCCTATTTGGCTCATCTACTTTTCCCGAATTCTGTAAGTGAAACCTCTTCCGATGCTTTCCCTACTCTCCCTTAGAACTATCCGTAATCAGTTGTGCATCATCCTCATTTCAGAACTATTCAGCAGCCTAAACACTTTCATAAAACTGTTCTAATTTCAAGCTGCTTTATGATGGTTCTCTGTCTGTCTATCCAAGGTTTTAGCAATTGGGCTCGGTGGGCAATTTGGTCACCTTTGAGTTGAGTCAAATTGGCTGAGTCACGTGGGACCGGTCATATTGCGGACCAAGTTGTGCCCCCTAGAGCCCAAAATTCTTAAAATTGAGATATAATATCGTCTCTTTTTTTTTTTTTTTTTGCAACACAGAAGAGAGAGTAGAAAAAAATATTGTGAATATAGAAGTTCTAAGACCATTCAAATATATATATGGAAATTCTAAAAAATGCCCCCTTTTACGCCCCGCTTTTTTGGTCATGGGCCCCTTGTTGAGTCAATCTAGTCTTTTCACACATAACACACCCGCCCCAACTCAAAATGAATAGTCACAAGTCCAAGTTTGACACTTATCCAACTTTTCCACACCGTTGGATTGAAATCATGATAAAATGTTGCCTCTTAAATTAAATTTTAGGGTCATGGATCAAAACGTTGAGATGATCTTATGGATTCAAGACTTTGTATATAGGTAGGCCTTATATGAATCTTTCCATCCAATGGACTTCCATGATCATCATGCATCTCAGTGGGCCCAACTAGGAGAGCTGTTTTCTCCTAAAAAACACCCGGGCGCTGTGTAGCGCTCCCCATATATATATATATGGAAAATGCTCCTATGAGAGTTACTCTTACGGTCATGTGTTGGTATGTGAGTTCGAGTCTCGTGTAAAAAATAAAAATAAAAAAAAACTAAATCCTTAATACAAAATCATGTTTTAAGAAAAAAAATAGTTCTTGTTTGGTTTTCTCTCAATCTGAGCAGTCTGTATTCGATGTTTGAATGCTTAGTTCTTCCACAAAATGTGCTCTTTATTTCTCTTAAAAAAAAAAATTTCTTTTAAAAGTAGTGCAAAAGGTTGCCACAAGCCTCTTAAAGCTGCTTCTGACAGAAAATAAGGGGGAACAGACATGCTTGAGCCTATGAGAAACCAGTTGTTCAATGAAACTGGAAGATGAATGCTTTACAGTATGAAGCTGCTTTTAATAACCAGTATCTCTATCTACTTTTTGACATTGCTTGACATAAATTGCTTAGAACCAGCTGCTCAAAGGTACTAGACCCCACACTGTTGATGGGCCGTGATTTCAAACCCACACCAATAAGACCCCAGCAATCCAATCCTTCCCTTGTAAAAAGTTAGAAAGGCCTTCTCAGTAACACCATGCATTAGTTGTATATTCTTAGTATAGTCTGGAATAGCTTGAAACTTAAAGATATTGCTGCTTGTCCTGTTTACAGTTACCTAGATATTTTTAATAGTTTTATCTCTGGATTTCTATCACATGGAACCATCTACAAATCATAGGTCTCATGTGAATCTATGTAACTTAGAGTGCAATTAACTTGTGCATAATGTTCTTCTGATAATGTGAGTTACAAGTACAAAACCCTTTAATTCATTGCAATAACCAATAACAAGTAACGAGTCAACACGCTCATGGGTGAGTGGTGTTGGCATGTTAGTTTCACACCCATATCTAGTGATCGATCCTTGGGTTTTCAAGTTAAAGTAGCACTCCTTGACCAGTAGCCCAACATAGCAGAATAAATAAATTAAAAAAAAAGGTTAACAAGACTCGCGTAACCTCAGTACATGGTAACTAAGTTCCGAGGATCCAAATGGAGCCTTAGTGTTAATATTTTGATATATTTTTTTTTCTTGGTCAGAATTAATATTTTGATGTTACTACTTCTACATCTAGGTCACTGCAGAAGGCAGGAATACCAACATAAACCCTTAATTATTTTCTTAGGGGATACAAACCTATTCTGATGGGAGTGTTTTTTGGAGTATGCTTGGTTTGGGCCACATCTAACCCAGGAAGTCTATCCATTGGATGGCTATTTGACAGCTTTGACCATTTGATTGATGCAACTTAAGCGGTGACAGGTAATGACAAAGGATGCACTTGCTCAATCTCAATACAGATCAATTCAGAATAGGACATCCAGTAGAAGGGCCTCATCTGGGACAGATACATGTACGAAAAACTTGATTTTGGGCTCTTTTGTCCATTTGAAATTGTAATTGCATATAATCCTTGACTCTGAGTCATGCACAGTATCCTTGTCATTGGCCCCTGCTTGGACCATCGGAACTTGATTGCTTTGTACTTACTTTACCTGTTACTTGGTTTATCTTCAACATAACATTACTTTCGCTTAAAGAGAACCTACATCATCCAAATGCACATGGCCTCATGTGTAGACTTGAGTTACCGGCATTCCATTTGTGAATGTAAGTGGGCTCATAGTTTAATGATCTTAGCTTATAGTTTAATGATCTTGGTGCTGATTGAAATTTACTCTCTCTCTCTCTCTCTCTCTCTCTCTCTCTCTCTCTCTGTGTTTTTTTTTTTGCTAAATGGATGAGTGGTATACAACCTGTGAGACTGCGAGATGAGTCAGTCACCCTTTCCACTCGGGTATCTCTTGTTTCTCAGCTGTCCTGTGTTTCTCACCATTTGTTTTTTGACCTTAAAACAACTAGTACAAAAATAGAGTCTCAACATTGAATGTACAGCCATCCATTCCGAGATCCTTTGAAGCATTGATATTACATTGTTGAGGTATATTTGTACATATAGGAGCTTGGGTTAAAGATTAAGAAAAATTAAATGGTCCTTGCCTTTCCATAATTGGCAATTCCTTTTAGGGGTTAAAACTCAGGCTTTTGTCTTCAAGAAACTCTTATATACTTTGTACTTTAGTGCGATTCATTGGATTATAGAGTACAGTGGCCTGCTTCAATTCCAAGGTTATCTAATTAGTGACGCACGTAAATGAATTAATAAAGCCAACTGTAGATAGATGAGGTAATGATATATGTTAATGATGGTGGTGTTGGTGATGGAGAAACCGGGGGCTTTTAACTTGTGTTAACTTATTTTATTTCTTCAAGTTCATTTTAATTAAATGTTTGCTATTGTCCATCACTGAAACCTTTTTGGGTTGAAATAGATGGGCTTGTGGATTTTAGCCTTATAGCAAATGTAAATTTTAAACGATATCGCTGACTGATAGATTTATGTTTATCTTGATCGTTCCTTTCAATGCCTTAGATGTGATGGCTAAGAATGCTTAGTGGAGCTTATTTTTGGTAGATTGCAACTAGATAACCTGAGTGTATTCGATGAGGCCACTTGCCCCCCTATCTCCTACAGCAAGTTTAGACCAGTGTAAACTGACTGTCCATGCGCTCTCAGGGACGTTTGGGCCTGTTTGGTTTGTTAACTAAGGGTGTGCCTGTTTGGATCTTTGGAAGGCGATTGCAGTTTACTCGGTTTATGCATAAATGTTAGTTTATACATTTGGGTAACTTGGGTTGTATAAGTTACAGTTTTGTTGTTTATGGTGGCAACTTGCAGTTCCTCAAAGAGTTACAAAGTAACTAGAAATCCAGGTAAACTCGATTAAAGGAGCAACTGAGTTCCAAGGATCCAAATGGGCCTTTCTTTCTGAAATACTTCTGTTAAGTGGCTGGATTATGAATTTGCTGCAGCTGATAATATTCTTGGGCTTTAGGTTCCACCGTGACTGACCTAAAATTCTGCATCTGCAAGACAATTCCTGACCCGACTTTATAACGGGAATTGAACTCAGCTCAATTAATGCTGGGTTCTGGTTGGTGTTGGTTTGAGTTTTCATTTCTAACTCTAAGGGGGGCTAGGGTTTAAATTCTGACCTGATTATAAAGGTCGGTTTTAGGTTCAACCTGTACCTGATCCATTGCCACCACTGTTGTCTCAAGAAATTAGTCGTAGGAAATTGTTGATATTCTCAAATATGCAGGTTTTTTTAGTATCATTGTTAAGCTGTGATGCAAAGTAAGCTAATTTTAAATAAATTGAAATATAAAAATATACAGGGTATATATGAAATAACGCTAAAAAAATGTTGGGCCCAGCTGTTATGGGTTTCAACCAAGTAGATGGGACTGCGACTTTCCTAGTATTTGATTTAGAAGGGTAATAACTGGGTATTCATTTTCCATCACTTCTTAATATAGCTAACATTAAAGGGGGATATTATTTGATGGCATAACAGATATTCACCTTTGTTTCTCCAATTTTAATAAGGAACAATAATATTATAATTCCCGTGACTTAAATTCCATGAAAACAAGTGGGGCGGGCCCTCATGATTATTCTTTTTGAATGTTTTCATTTTCTTCTTATTTTCTTGTGATCAGTTTGGCAGTATTATTGAAAACCCAGGGATGTCATGGGAAAATATTATTTGAGGTGAATGACATTGTACCATCACAATATCTTTCAATACTTGTGATCCCACCTTACATTCCTCTAATAATGGAAGTATAAGATGATTAAAGGATGAGCATCATGCAGTACCTGTGTGTTCATCCTCTTTTTCGTTGTTAGTTACCATCTCTCGCATGTCTGAACCTGATAGACATAAAGCCTTTGAAGACTGGATGATCAAATATTGATGTGTATGCAACAAGTCTGAGGAGAAAGAAATGCGATTCAGAATGAAGTGCAGAGATGATGAACCGAAGCTCAGTCTCAATAAGTTTTCAGATTTGACAAAAGATGAGTTTATCAACTCATCTCAAAAGTATCCAGGATACAGGTGTTAGTCATTAACTCGTCATGAGAACGTCATGTACATGCCTGCATCACTTCTGTCAAAAACCAAGATGCCTAAGGCCACTCATGTGGTAAGCTATTTATTCCCTTTATCCGGGGATGTAAATGGGTCTCCCATTTTTAGATTATCTGGAGGTACCTACCCTTTAAAAATTGGGTTTGGGTCTTTATTTAGACCTCAATAAGTAAATGGATATGGATCATTATTTTAGACGCATAACCTAAATTGGTCCGGTTCCACTATGGTTCCGACCCGTAGATCCAAGACCTGACATATTAATCTCATAAAAAATTACCCTTTTCCATACCATTCTCTACCTAATCCCGGATCCGAATCTAGACCCTCCCCTATATGATTTTGGTTCCATATTCTCATTAACGATCCCGGTTTCAAAACCAAGAAATCGGTTCTGAAATGGTTTCGGTTCCACCTCCTTATTAAGTGTTCTGGTTTTGAGTCCATCATGGACCGTATTAGAACCGACTCATTTACATCCCTACCTTTATGCCTTATATTGAATTCTTACCGGATCCATCAACTTCTAAATGCATTTCTGTTGACAGGCTCATGTTGGGCATTTGCAGCAAGTAGCAGCCACAAAAATGGTAGATCTATCGAAATAGGACATTTGGTAGATCTATATCGGTCCGGGAACCAATAGATTGTTTCCCTTTTGGTTCTAATGGTATGATGATATAATGAATAAAGTATATGATGTGCCACCTTTATTTTTATGACGTGGTCATCCCTGAGGTCTTTGACCCGGTGGAACTATTACTCAAGTGGCGTAAAAAAAATCCACACAATCGTATACCGGGCAAATCTTGGAAAAGTTTCGAAGACAAGACATGGGAGTAAACCCAAGCCTCATGCCACTCCACCAACTCCCAAGTGGGTAGTACAAGGGCATATTTTCCAATAATTATGGTACAACTTAAGGTTTACCCAGCTGCTGCTATTTTAGATGGGCCACAGATCTCTTTTTTTATTATTTTCTTTGTTTCCCCAGGGCCAGGGTGCTCGGACGTAAGAGACCCACCCATGTGGGAAGAGGAAGCCCACACTATTGAAAGAAGAGTTCAAACAGATTGAGGGCAGTCTGGTGAGATATGGGGTTGCCAACCAACTGGTCACAAATCTCTTAACAAAACAATTTGATGATCCAGCCAAAAATTGTATCCTCAAAGGGCAGTTCTTACTTCTTAGTGAATTCTTAGCTTTCTTTACAACTCCATTGGTTGGGCTTACTCCCAAAATCAAAACCGCTTAAAATCACCATCCTCTATAACATTAAGTACTGTATCAATGTCGCCTTGATTAGATTTATAGCTCTCTTTTAGCAGGATCACATGTGAAAGTATGATTAGAATAAAAGTAAAAGTTAAACTAGGTGTTCTACACATGATTAATATGACGGCAGCCCAACTCTAATTAGAGTGAATTAGGGGCAGAGCCAAGTGGGGGTAGTGATTTTGAGCAGTTTAAGATTTCAGTTGTGGCCCAATCATCAAATTACATGGATGGCTAAGAGAATTCCTTGAGAAAAATGCACGATCCACCCATCATCATTATTAAGCTTTCGTGATGGAAGTTTTGTTTTCCATTTGAACGGCTAGGTTTGTCCAACAAGTCCATTTCCTTTTTTCCATCAAGGTGAGAAGTAGTGATCCAAAAATTATGAAGTCTACCTACACATTTCATCTGAATTTAAAAGCCATTGCTCATTCATAACTGTCTTTGAGTTCTTCAGTGAATTGTGACAGAAAGCAATTTTGAATACATTAACTTCTTAATTATAAGCAGGTGGCCCATCATGATGAAAATAAATACTCAATCCACCATCATTCCACCTGTATAATTAAGTATAAGCATTAAGGGGATTGTCATATCCATGATCCATTTTGTCTAGGACTTGAGTTAAAAATATCAACAGAAGTTTACTGACGTATTGATCAGGACTTAACTTAATATTTTTCTCTAAAGTAACAGAAATCCTCCCCCTTACACAACTTAATACTCTAATTGCGGTTAAACAAAGGTAAATTGTGGACATTGAGTGTGTTTTTCCGAATGACTTTTATTGGTAATCTTCTAGAAGTGGTTAAAAGGGTGTTTTTAAGCTTTTGACTGCCAGCCAAAATAGTTGATAGATGTTGTTAAAAGGTAGTGTAGGTTGTTATAAGTAAAAATCATAAGTAAAAGGCCTATGAATTATAAACAACGCCTTGCAATGAAATGGGTTAATCTGCAAAGAGTAAAGTTCAACAATTGCACGTCAAATTCTCTCTTTCTCTCTCTCTCTCTCTGTTTTTTTTTTATATATAGAATTACCTTGCCATTGACCTAATAAATTGAAGAGTTTTTTTATATACCTACCTAAGGTTTCTGGGGATTGTAGATAGGCCCCTGTGGTTTTAGTGTTTATAAATAGGCTCATGTTTTTTCTTTTTAATACCTTTTATGCACCCAGAATCAATACTTCTAAGGAGAATGGGTAGCCACCATGAGTTTTGAGTTGCATTTTTATAAAAATGATAGTTTTGCCCTTAAAACCATTAAAAAGATGAGTATATTATTATTTATAAAGATGCCAATATTTTATCCCACCAAGTCGTCTCTCTTTCAACAACTCTTTATTGCACATGAAGCTTAATCATGTGTTTTGAAACTTTCATCAATCTAATAGTGGGTCGTGTATGGATTTGATCAATTATAACCAATTATAAGTATAGGCGTCGATTGTCATTGTGATCAATTTGGATTTTATAAAATGGGCCCGCCATTGATAAAAATAGATTTACGTAGGGTTATTCTCTCCCACTAAATGTAACTGTTAATGTTACAAGCTTTAGAAGAAAAAATAAATTTAAGCTTTTGAAATTATGCATAGAGGGATAAAGAAGGGAACAAAAGTGTCTTTTCACTTTATAAACTTATGGTGGTTGGAAGGCTATTGATTTTTGGGATACGAAAGGTATTAAAATGAAAATGTAGGGGC
Source organism: Persea americana (assembly GCA_029852735.1). Taxonomy (NCBI): domain Eukaryota; kingdom Viridiplantae; phylum Streptophyta; class Magnoliopsida; order Laurales; family Lauraceae; genus Persea; species Persea americana. Next base: position 18,024,631 of record CM056813.1, on the reverse strand, counting down.
CTATTTATAAATACAAAAGCATAGGGGCATATTTACAAATCTTACAAACCTTAGGGGGTTATATGCATAAAACCTAAATTGAATTATAGAAAGCAAGAACCCATTATCACTACTTTGTTGAAAATATTTCCATTATCTACCTCGCCTTTTTAATTTTTCTTCTTTATGGCCTGTTTCTTTACTGGAACTTCGAAGAAGAATTTGACATGTTGAGTTTTTCTTTTTTTGGATATGATGTGATGGCTTGTCCCCTTGCATTTGAAATGCCATATTTCTTTTAGAGTGCTACTAAATGCACACTGGTTTTTGCTCTATGCAAACTGGTGCTCTCTACACTCCCCTTACTTACTCCCTGCACACCCCGTGTTGCCCAAAATGCCCTAACCTATGCTCTCTACACGGCCCTTCTTCCCCTCTTCATTTCCAACGTTTTGTGTCCAACGAAGAAGAGCAGTAGCAGCCCATCGTCCCTGTTCCAGCAATTTGTCCACCGTCCCTCGCACACACTTAATCCAAAGAAGGCATAGCAACAACCCACCATCCCTCTCTCCTCCTGTCATTTTTTTTTCTTGGGACTGTTCGGCCATTGAGGACCACGCATTCGAACAAATGGGATCGGTTCGGCCCTAAGTGGGTGAACGGTCCCAAGAAAAAAAAAAGAACGACATGTATGAGTGGAAAGAAAAATGGGGGATAAGTGGGAAGAAGATTGGGAGATGAGTGTGGAAAGAATGAAAAGAGTTGCAGATATTGAGAGGTTGAGATGGGAGGGACTTGCAGTAAATGGAAGGGAAGCAGATGATTTCGAAGAAGGGTGGGTGTATGTAGAGAGCAGCTCAAACATGCAAAGATTTTGAAATCAATCCTTTTTCGTCATCTCGCTTATGGGTATAATGGTCAATAAAATATTAAATTTGCAGAGAGCAAAAACCAGTGTGCATTTAGCCACTCTCTGACGGAGTGGGTCTCCTTGTTGCAAGAGGGATAAGCCTTTTTCGCCTTTAGTGCTCCATCTAGACAAGTTGGCATATTCGGGAAAGTCACTAATAGTCTATTGAAATATGTTTACTTCATTCAAATCCATGGTGGCAAGTTGTATGGGATGAGAATGACAGGGCAAGTGTTGTGAACAATACTCATGGTATTAAAAGGATTGAAGTTGTTGCTCGCTAATCCAAGTCTAACATTACGAGGATCAAAACTGAAAGATGGGTATACCTCATCCAAAGCTTCCAACGCCTAAAAAGTCTGCTGGATGCCTTAACACTCCATCATTTGTGTGACCCTTGGCACGCCATCTCATGTGCTCGACTATTTTTGAAGACATAAATAATCTCTGAAGCCTTGGTTTTAATGGAAAATAATGTACAGTCTTTGCAACCAACTTATTGTCCTTTTTAGACAGTGTTAACGCTTGTTCGGTAGAGTGGCATGTCACTGATTTCCACCTTGACTCACCACATACGACACATTTATTCATATTGTCATAACCCTTCCAATATAATAGACAATCGTTCGGGCATGTATCTATCTTCCTGTAGTGCAAGCCAAGATCTCGAAGTGTCTTTTTTTATTCATAGTGATTCTTGCGCAACATTTCACCAGCAGGAAGTGCCTCTTTTAACAGCTCAAGTAACATGTTGAATGATTTATTACTCCAACTGTTAAGACACTTTAAGTGGAATGACCATATAATGAAAGATAGTTTCGAAAATTTAGTGCAGCTTGGGTATAGTTCGCTCTCGGCATCCTTCAACAGTTCGTAAAATATTTGTGCTTCCTTGTTAGCCTCATCCGGAGTGTTTTCTTCTGGAGATGCATTATCATCCCCATCATTCAAGTTTGGCATCCCAAATACATCCTGTAACAATCCATGCAAATCATCGCCCTCAGTGGACTCATCACCAATATCTTCCTGTCCGTATATATCCTCGCCATGACACATCCAATGGATATATCTTTTCATTATTCAATTTCATAATAAGTCACCATGCACATCGTCTTTATTCTTATAGAACCTGTTGCAACATTTTGTATATGGACAAATGATCTTATCCCCATTCGTTGTACGGTCAAATGCAGTATTTAGGAATTCCTTAACACCATTTAGTACTCAGGGCTCATTCTTGGCTTTTACATCCAACTTTTATCCATCATAATATCATGTCTAAGCCGACGTCACCTATCAACCAAATGCACATGATTACACAAGCCATTGGATTTTTATTCCATATTGTTTCCATTAATCTTTACTCTAATTATTTTTTTACTATCATTCAAATATCATACCATGCCATTTTTTCATTTAACTTCAATTAAATCTCTCATAGATGGAAATGCAAATCAAAATAGATGAAGAGCTCATATTACAAAATAGGTAGAATAAAAAAAATAAACTTTTTTTTTTTGGGGGTGGGGGGTTTAGAAACGACCACCTTACTTAACATTTTTTGTTTGTACATATTTTAAAATAAAAAATGTTCTTTACCTAAATTTAGGAATTCCTCAACACTATTTAGATACTCATGGCTCGCTCTTGACTTCTGCGTCCAACCATTACCATCGGAATATCTCATTCAAACCAAGGTCACCTATCGACCAATTAAAAGCATATGGTCACCAAAGCCATTGAGTTGCTCAGCCCTCCACCGAGTTGTAAATATATACCAGCAACAACAATTCCAAAGTGCATTCCTCTTTTTTAATCATCAATTAGCTCCTTCAGTCTCATTCTAAGCACCCTTGCTATAAAGTCTGGTCTGTCCTCAACCCTTTGATCGAGGATTCTTCCAACCATATAAATCACTTCTTTCCAATTAGGATTACAATTAATTATAAAAAAAAAAAAGTCTGGTGGTCTAGTCCCTCTACATATTGCCTTTACATCATGATATTGTTGAACCATATATCTCGGTCCTCTAGTAAAAAAGGAAGGCAAAATGAATCTATAACCAGCTGAGGAGGCATCAATGCCACTATGAGTAATAGCATCTTGTAAACCATGGTCGAGGTCTAAACGACGTTTCTTTTGGTTACGATGCAACCATATCAGTCTATTTTGCCCAATGCAACCTTAGGCATCTAACTATAAATTGATGAAGTAGACAATCTCCTAGCAAAAACGTTTTCGCCTCTGAATTTCTCTTTCAATAATACGAAAGCAATAATACTCCCGTATTGACACTTATTCGCGTTTTGACACATACTCCCGATCGAATTAATCAATTTTATTTAAACCTATAGATAAATAACTTCTTTGCATAATAGAAAAATGACAAAAAATAAAGCATTTCACAAATTTCTATAAAGGATTTCTTTGTTTACATAAAATATATATTTCATGTCGTAAGGGGTTAAAAATAAAGATTAAAGGTGAATATACGAGAATAAAATGAAATAACCACCACTTTAATGGAAATTAAATCAAGCAAAGATGGGACATGAAATACCCATCACCCTACTAATACGAATCTTACGAAAGTCATAGTCCCGTAGACATTAATAAGTTCTAACTTATATCCTTCCCCCCTCATCTCACATCATCCACGCCCCACTCTTTAATCTTTCTTGTGGCAATATATATGTAGGGAGAGGAGGTTTGATCTCTTGTTTTTTTAAATAACTAATCTAACCGCTATACCATATAATACTAATTTATAATTACTTAAAAAAATAATTGCAAAAGTAGCTAAATGGAGTGAGGACCCTAGCCCCGTGGGCTTTGCCGTTGCTTAGCATGGGTTATTTTGCTGGTGTAATAATCTAATGCCATAAAGGCCCCTAAACATCTAATTTAAGTTCGTGAAAGGCAAGCAAAGGATTTGGATTCCAACAACAGAACCTTCCTGCAAAATCACGAAAACACACCTAGCAAACATCTCACTCCCTCTTAGAAATCCAAAGACGATTTTCTTGATTTCAAGCCTATGACATAGCTTCTGCTTAAATAACAGAGTAGAAAAACAAAAGAAGAAATGTAGCTGGTAGTGCATTGGCAAATATGGTTTTTGAATCAGGAAAATTGAACTTATACCGACGCACATCTCTTCGCTGACGTGTTGGCCAACATTGTAGTGCATTGGGAATTGTCCTGTGATCTACCCATGGCTAGTTGCCAACGTGCTGGAATGCGTTGGACAATCCTTTGCCGATGTGATTATGGTTTTTCCAGATGCAGTGACAACATTGGCAAAACTGTACTTTATTATAGTGTATATAAACTTTCCATTCACAAATTGAGATAGATCGGGCTTAGGTTCTTTTTCCTCTACTTTCTCTTCTTCAAAAGATTCATCATCCCATGTCGTATTGAGAGCCATTTTCTTATGGGAACACTCATTTACAAAGTTACCATAGCTTTGGCACTCATAACACTCAGTCCCTTTTAGATAATACTTTTTCTTAGATTTAGAATTCTTCCACTTGGCTTATTTTGAGTTCATGCACTTATTGAAACACTTCATAAGCTCATCTGTATCATCTTCAAGCTCAGAATTAGAATGAGTTGCAATTTTCTTTTCAGGTTTCTTTGTTAATTCTTTGATGGCTTTCAAAGCAATGCCTTTATCTTTAGATTTTCCCTTATCCAAACAGTTTGCTTCTAAAGTCTGAATATTTCCAACCATTTGGTTTACCTTGAGGGTGTCTAAATTCTTGTTCTCTTCAATTGTATCAACTTTTGAATCAAACTTCGAAGGTAAAGACCTCAAAATTTTCTTAACAATCTTGTTTTCTGGTATTTCCTCACCCAATTTGAAAACAAAATTTACAATATCATTCAACTTAGCATAGAATTGATCAAAGGTCTCATCTTCTTCTATCACAATGGTTTCAAATTCTTTATTCAACTTCCACAATTCAGATTGCTTGATAGTAATTGTGCCCTCATATACATTCTTTAAAACATCCCATGCTTCTTTCGTAGTTTTGTATGTGGAAATCCTATGAGACTCTTCAGCAGTAACTCTATTGTAGATACCATTCATTGCCTTATTGTTGCAATTGAAGGCATGCTTCTCATCCTTAGTCCAGTGAGCTTTTGGTTTAGGAACAGTTTGCTCATTCCCCAGAGTTGTTGGTTTTGAGTGCCCCTCCTTACAATATCCCAGACATCGTTATCAATGGACTTAAGGAACCCAATCATCCTTTGCTTCCAATATGCATAATTTGACCCATCAAGCAAATGAGGCTTTGTAGTTGATGTCTCTTCTTAATTGAGTATCATTCTAGAAATCTCAAAGGATCAAACACAACAAACTTGTGCAACCTGCTATGATACCACTTGAAGAACTTTTGTTGATATCTAAATTGGTCAACTCAACAGTCCAAACAATGTGTGCAAAAGAATATGATACGTAGCGAAAATAAAAATCAACAAGCACACACCATAAAAGACACCAAATATAGCATGAAAAATCCAAACTGGGTGAAAAACCACGGATCCTAGCTGGATCAATAATCAAGCACTAAAAATCTCGCATTAAGGAACAATCACATTTCCCTCTCTAGATAATCATTACCCAAGGACTGTAGTTATCTCTTATATAGCTTTACGCCTCAATGACTTCACATCGTTGACCGTAACAGATTCAACACTGCTTGACTCATCAGATCTTCTACGAAAGAAGATGAACTTCTACAAGAGATGTAGAAGAATTGCTCTATAGATAAACTTTGCAGTACAACTCTCCAATGGAAGCTCTAGCGATGAGGAATTCTCTAAATTAGGGTTTTTAACTCAGAACAATGAGAGAAAGGTCTCTTAGGATAGCCTTAGAGTCTTTTAAATAGGCTTTAGGGACGTGCTTAGGAAGTAGGGTTGCAATAAAATACAATCAGGAAAGCCTTAGTACAATCAGGAAATAATTCTAGAAATAAGAAAGTCTTTCCGCGAAGCCTACGTTCAAGCGGTTGAGCATGCGCTTGAGCGGGTGCTCAAATTTTCAACATAGGCTCGGTGTGCAGAAAGAAGTGATTGAGCGTTGGAGCTCTCTAGACGTTTTGCGCTCGAGTGCTGATGGGTCCGCTAGAGCACGTAAACCCAGTCGCTGAATTTTTGCTCCTATTTCTTGTCTGTCTTTGCTTCAGATCTTCCCGGCGATGCAACTACGGTCCATTCAAAAATAATTAGAAAAATTCAACTCAATGGACTCAAATACTCAGAGTTTTATCCAACCCATGAATTAGCCAACATATAATTTCCGAACAAACAAGTATTTAAGAATACAGTTCCCACTTGGCTGTGCTCATGGTTCGAGTCCTGGGTACGTCACATTTTCTCACTTGTGCGGGCTTTCTTCCCGTTTGTGCGGGCTTCTTTCCCACTTATGGGGGCCATCTTTCTGCTTGTACGGGCTGTCTTTTCATGTGTGCGCGGGCTCTTTCTTGGATCCCAACCCCCTTGGTTGGGTTAATAAAAAAAAAAAAAAAAAAAAGAAGAAGAAAAAGAAAGAACACAGTTGCTAAAATCTGAAATAAATTTTTATGTAAGTAAACATTAATTAATTTCTCACATGATGCTTAAATTTTAAAGCGGGCATTGGTACAGGTTCCAGTATACAAGGTAAGTGTGGGTATGCTCGCTGGCCCCGGCCAAGGATCATGAGTATAAGACAGACACAGCATTTCACAACAAACAACAGCTTTGAAATTTTGCATTAGATCTAATGTGGATATGCTTTATTCTAATGTCTGTCTAACAAAGTGTTAATGAAGATGTTAAAATCAAAGGACACATCAGTTAAAATCCATCCTACAGAGGTGACCAAGTCACTCCAATTATAACTCTTTAAAAAGTTTGTTTTACACCTGTAAACAAAGATTAAGGGAGATATTTCTATACTAACATGTGTTTTTAAAAGCAGTTAATTTCAATAAGATAAGAGTGATATTTTTGTACTGAGCTTTCATCTGTTAAACAAATGTGATGATGTCATCATACTTGCATTGGTTGACTGCATAGGGGTGCAAATCTTGCCATAGCTTTTGGAATTAAATACATTAATTATGGGTTTAATCATAGTGATCTCAGTCTTAACCTTGATTTTTTTAAAATCATCTTCAAAATAAAAAATTACAACATGCATAATATTGTATCCTTAATTCATCCATCTGTACATGGGAGCTCGATGGGTATGCATAAGAATACTTGTTTATGCTTGTGGATGCTTGAATCCTTTGATGTGATCAATGTCAATTGCAAGTTAATCCACAGGCTAGCAGAACATGATAGATTGTGGAGTAACACAGAAGTAGGTGCTAAATTAACTTGAATGAATTATGAACTCACAAGACTCATCAAATATACAAATAGTTAGGTTTTGGACCCTCTTTGCTTACATGAAATTGAATTTAAAAAATTTTAAGAGATGTGTTTCTAAAAAAGATTAGAATTAAATAAATAGAAGTGAAGATCTATAAAAGGCTAGCTATTAAATGATTTATTTTTTTATAAAAAAATGAAGAGTTCCGCTAAATACACACTGAAAATTGATCTCTGCATACTGAGAATTTTTTAGCAAAATGCCCAAGTACGAATTTACGTAAAAGGACATTCATCAAACTTGCTGCATCCCCAAGTTCTTTCTACATACCCACACCTCGACCTCAACCCAAGCCACCACCGCCCCCTCCGGCAACACCGTCGGAGGGAGAGGGACAGAGAGTGGCGGGTAGGGAGGGGGTGGGAATGAGGCAGAGGGAGGGACAGGGAATGGGAGAGAGACATGCAGAAGGCGAGGGAGAGACACCGAGAGAAGGAGAGTGGGCGGTTGGCGGAGGCAAGCAGTAGGTGAGGGAGAGACACCGGGAGAGGGACAGTGGGCGGTGGGCAGAGGCAAGCAGGGATAGGGATAGAGGAAGAGAGAGGGAATGTAGAGAGAAGTTGAGAGAGTAGATAATAGAGTATTTTGAAAAGTAAAGAGTGTGTAGAAAGTAACCATGGTGAGTCTAAAGAGTAGCAGTGTGCATAGATTAATTTTCTATGTGTATTTAGCGGTTCTAAAAAATGAACTTAGAAAAGATAGAAAATGAATACTCAACCATCACCTAGTAATTCAGATCACCTAAAATTTTTCACACCTCACCCTTTTAATAATCTTCCATGAAACCTACTTATTCAGAAACTATATGAAGTCCAAAGATTCAACTTGGTACCGATAAACAACCCTTGTATTTAATAGGTTTAAATACGTTACGGTCTGGTGAGCTCAAACGAAGGATTAGTATGTTCCTAATGCTTTAAAACCAGGATTTACCCTTTACTTTTCAAAAAGAAAGCCTTCGCGCTCAGTGCAGTAGATACTGTTGACCATCTTAAAAATCATCTCACAAACGTAAACCATCCGATGGTGGGCCATCAAAAATCACTAGCCAATCATCGGCCCGAAGCGAACAGCACAAAATCCCCGTGACCCGACAACCCAAACCTGCAGAGGGACAAAATTCCCTATCCCGCCGCAACCTCGGACGAACCGCATCAAGCTATCCCTTCCGTGCCTTCCACCCTTCCACGTGGCAACATCTCCTTCCATCTCCAAAACCCCACTTTAAAGACTCCACCTTCCCCTCTTCCCCTCGTGCTCCCTCTCAAAATGCCGTTCCCTTCCTGGCTGTCATCCACCTGCGTATCGTCCGACACAACCGTTACTATATCCAAAACCCGAAACAACGTCTCATCCTCCGACACGAGCACCGCTTCTGAGATCCCAAGCACTAGTAGCAGCAGTAGCCTCCCTTCAAACTTCTCCCTCCAAACCTTCCCTTCTCTCCCTTCCCTCCAAAAAGCCTCCTCGGCCGAACAGCCCTCCTCTTCTTCCTCGACCCCGACTCCTCTTCTCCACCACCTCTGCCTCTCCTCCATCCGACCCCACCACCCCTGCCACGTCAGCACCCTCGCCCTCTCCAACAGCCTCCTCTACGTCGCCTCCTCCAACCAGGTCTCCGTCTGGAACCTCAAAACCCTCTCCAAGATAACGTCCTTTAACGGTAACGGCAAAGGCTCCGTCAAGTCCGTCGCCTTCTCTAACGGCAAGGTCTTCACCGCGCACCAGGACAGCAAGATCCGCGTCTGGGAGGTGACGGACTCCAAACGGCGGCACCACCGCCTCGTCACGTCTCTTCCCACAGTCAGCGACCGCCTCCGCCGCTTCATTTTCCCCGCCAACTACGTCCGCGTCCGCCGCCACCGGAAGCGGCTCTGGATCGAGCACGCCGACGCCGTCTCCTCCCTCGCCGTCTCTAACGGCGTCATCTACTCGGTCTCCTGGGACAGGAGCCTCAAGATCTGGAGCGCCTCCGACCTCCTCTGCATCGAGTCCGTCGACTCCGCCCACGACGACGCCGTCAACGCCGTTGCCGTCTCAGGCGACGGCACCGTCTACACGGGATCAGCCGATCGCCGGATCAGGGTTTGGGGGAGGGCTTTTGGCGGGAAGAGGCAAACCCTTATAGCGACGCTGGAGAAGCATAAATCTTCCGTAAATGCCCTCGCGTTGAACTCGGGTGGGTCGATTTTGTACTCGGGCGCCAAGGACCGTTCGATCTTGGTGTGGGAGAGGGAGGACAGTGCCAATTATATGGTGGTCATGGGGGTTTTGAGGGGCCATGGTGGCGCCATCTTGTGCTTGATCAACGAAGGGGATCTGCTGTTTAGTGGGTCTGCGGATCGGACGGTTAGGATTTGGAGACGTGGCAGTGGGGATGGGTATGATTGTTTGGGGGTGTTGGAGGGGCATGAGAGGCCTGTGAAGTCGTTGGGGGCAGCTTGGGAAGGGGGAGAACGGGTCGTTTGTGCTATGTAGTGGGAGTTTGGACGGTGTGACTAAGGTCTGGAAGATATGGGGAATGGAGATCAACGGCTCTTCTACTCCGGATCTTACAAGTTGAAATCGATCGGTAATAATAAGAAGATCAACTTTTTTTTTTTTTTTTCCATTTTTTATAACAGTGTTTGTTTGGATGTTCATGTGAGAAATTAGGTGGGGGAAAGTGCTTGGATTAGAGATTTTAGTGTAGATTGTATTTTCTTTGCCTTTTCTTTTCATCCAAGAAAAGAAACTGCTTTTAATCATGAGTGATAATATTTTGTTAATTTATTTTTGAGTTTGTATTTTGTGATTGGTATTGAAAATATTTTTAACTTGGTGGAAATGGATTTCAGGGTGTAATAAGGTTATTATTAATATAGAAGTTTTTTTTTTTTTCTCCTTTTTGGAAGATGTGGATATTCATGAGGTCTTCCACCAAACAGAACTAATCTCCTTAGTGACGCTTTTTAAAGTGATGTAAATGCATATGAGCAAATTTGGTGGGAAAAATCTGGACCATATACCACTCCACCAACTCCCATGTGGGTAATAATATAGAGATAGTATTTAAGAGTGTCGGCTTAGAGGGTTGTCAATGTTCTATTACCTTTATTTTTATTTTTATATTATCCTTTGCCTTTTCATTTTTAATAAATGTGTTGGAATGGAGATCGAGCTAAAAGTTTATAGGTGAAGAATATAGTATTCATGTTATTTCTTTATATGATGACTAGCAACAACGCCCCGTGCTTAGCCCGGGGCAAAAAGTAAAATATTAGAATTTGAATTTATGAGATATTAAAATTAATTATAAACATATAAGAATATATTCATGCATATTTATATAAAAATAGTCAACACATTTTCAATCACAAATATAAGTGGTCAACATCAACAATAAACTATTATAAAGATAAAGCTAAAAAATCCATTCAACAATAGTATAAAAATAATAATACCAATAATTACTAAAGAAGATATAGAAAAGCGAATTTTGTTAATATATATAATATTAGTAATAAGTAATGCATTCAAGTTTTTGTTTCCCATTGATAATTTCAAAGCCCAATAAAACAAAGCCACTACATTTGGACTTGTTTGTGCAACAAGAGGATTTTAGTTTATGCAGATTTTTATTTTCTCATGATAATGGAATTTTGTATTTTAAGAGAAAATCAAAGTCCTCTCTATTAAGGAAAAATGATTCATTTTTTTCTTGTATGTACGAAAAATATATCACACCAAACAACATAATATTGTTAACAAAGAAATCATAAAAATGTGCAATCTTCTTGTTGCACAAATGCACCATTTTTTTATTTTCACAAAGGCTAATGGTCATTTCAATCCCTTCATACAAATTTCTTCTCTACCCTTTTGAAGTAGCACCAATACTATTTTAGAACTGATCAAACCGTTTTTTAGCTCTAGATTTTTAAAAAAATGTATAAACATTTTAACTTTAAAAGTCATACATTATGATACTTTAAAACCACATGCTAGTGTTATTTGATCCCAATAATAATTGGCCCACCTTGGATTAGTGTAGGGGTGCACAAAAAATCCGCCAATCTGTAAAATCGATCCGATCCGCGAATTTTTAACCGAACCAAAGGTAAATGGATTGGTGAGGGATTGAAAATCTTATAATCCGTTACCAACGGATTGGTAGCGGATTTCACCCTCAATCCGCGGATTCAATCCGATCCGATCCGTTGATATTTAATATAAAAAAAAACTTAAGAGATCTAATTATAAGTTAAGAGGTCTAAATATAAAAGAAGAAAAAATTCAGGGGTCAAAATGTAATTCACTTTTTTATATAAGTATAACAAATGAAACCCTAGATCAAATTTCATCCTAGCCTTGAGAGCATGCTATTCAAGTTTTCTTTAATATTTGATTCAACGGATTGAACGGATTAAACCGATTCGATCCGGCCCTTAGGGGATCGGATCAGATCGGTTTTTAACAATCATGGATTGGTGACGGATTCAAAATCCATCAATCCGTAGGTAATGGATTGGTGACAGATTTGACCTAATCCACACCAATCCAATCCGTGTACACTCCTGGATCAATATATATATCTCTTAATTATGAGTCCATGTGGGCCCACGGAAGTGTAATTTACGGTGGGCCAAACCTAGAGTCATATGTCTATATAATCAAATCAGAAAAGGATGCCTATATGATTCAACAAAAAAAAAAAAAAACTTTAACCTCAAAATATTTTTATTACAAGCCCATCGATGAAGTGGTCTACCAGAAGGTCAGGTCTGATTTTCGTTCACATGTGACAATCTTTGAATAGGATAGAGCTCTATTTGGAAACTAAAAGAAAATGATATTTTTAATGAAAAATTTATTAATGTGAATTGTTGAAAGGTGGGCCCCAAATATTAAAATAAAAAGATGACTATCTTGAGAAGATGGAAAATAGATGGCATTGAGAGAGATAATAACGGTAGCAAAATAGAGAGATTTTAGGGGATATTGATGGAGAGACTTTAGAATATAGAGAATATGGATGAAAGAGATTCTTTTGGAGAAAAAATCGTGGCATGTGATGACATGGCACTTTAAAGCACTCTATGTTTTTTCTCTATTTTATTTGAAAGGAGAATTATTGGATTGCTGAGGTGGCACCCTCCACAGCCCACCTCCCCTATTGCTTTACTATATATAGAGAGTGGTGAATTTGGCAGGCCTATTGAGAGGAAAGAAAGCTCATTATATCAACTTGAAGTCAGTTTGAAGTTTGAATTGCATAGAAAGTTGGAAAAAAAAAAAAAAAAAGCAATAAAAGAAAGGGAGTTGGTATTAGGATATCCACATTTCAAGATTTTCCAAGTTTCGGTGGCTTTTTTTAGTGTGAACTCTTTGTAAACTAAATATTTTGGCGTGCAAAGATTAAGAAACGAGGGAAACATTTCATAATTAAACTGGGAAAATGAGAATTGCATATTCTTTATTCGGCTAAGTCAGATTGCTATTAGGTTGGGTTCCAAGTCCTAATTGGGTCGAATCAGGTTGCCTATAGGCCAAGTTGGACCTGAAGGGCCTGGAGAATGGTCATATTTATTTTAACTACCAATAGTAGTTATCTCCTAATGTCTCATGTCCTAACACTTATACTCTTTCCGAACCAAGAGTTCCGAGAGTTTTCAAAAAAGAATCATTCAAAATGTCACTTGAGTTAAGCAATCCATCCCCTTCCAATGGTCATACACAGATCTTATTCGGGAACACATAACAACACATTCATCTCTCTCATGAATGCATTGTGGTTTATGTATCTAGTTGGGTTATGCTATTAGGTACTTAATGGGTTTGAGGGTTGATCTTGGGGCTAGCAAATGCAGATCAATTCCGCGTTAGCTGGGCTTCATTTATCTTGAAGGCGGCCTTTGTCCCAGCAAGTGGATGGCGAAAAACGTCTTAACCAAAGTCTCATCTCTTTTCAAAGATCCAGTTCCACGATTTCCAACGGAAAGTGTTCCTAATGCACTAAAAAGATTGTGAAATGGAATATAAGTAGATGTAAAACCAATAGAAAAAAGAGTAGATGTAATAAATTTTAGACTTTGAACTGAAACCATAGAAGGTGGCCTTATTGGGGAAGCATCAGATCGAGCCCAGTATACGAGGCAATTGGTTGCCGGACTCTCATCTGGTTATTTACTTGGTTTATTTGTTTATTTGGTGAAAGCTCATCTTGGTTTTAAAATGACATTACCACCCCACTGATAGCTAGCTCGGTGAGATGCCTACTTTCCACAGAATCTGCCAGGAATCAAATATTGACTGTAGCACCAACGGTGAGGGACTGTGTGTATTTACTTGAGACACTTAAAATAGGACCATCAACTGATATGAGAGAGAGAGAGAGAGAGTGTGTATTTACTTGAGACACTTAAAATAGGACCATCAACTGATATGAGAGAGAGAGAGAGAGAGAGAGAGAGAGAGAGAGAGAGAGAGAGAGAGAGAGAGAGAGAGAGAGAGAGAGTGGAATTTAAATTTACAAGATGACTCCATGTACCAACTATACTCGTCCATGAATACAGTAATAACAACAACTGCAACTAGCCATTAAGCAGCATTAAATCACTGGCTAGGAACTCAGCATAAGAGGGTTTTGATGGCCCCCTTTTCTGCTGTTACCGTTTCTTCTTCTTAAGAGGGCAGGTTGGACCCTACATGCAAGTAATGTCCATAAAGCCACAATAATTATAAGACAGTAGCTTGAAAAATACAACTGCACAGCCTGCTTAATGGAATGCGAGTCGTGCATGTTTAACTTTAGCATATTATCTTTTTCATGTCCTTGTTGTTGGCCGTCCCACCAGTCTCTTATGCTTTATAAAATAGAATAAAATAAAAATAAAAATAAAGCTTCCATTTCTAAGCAAGTAAAATAATCTTTTAGGGGTCGTTTGCATTTTACGTATGAGATGTGTAACTACAGTTTACATATGTAAATGTTTCATATGTAAATCTCACATATGTAAGCTTTACGCATGCATTTCAATTTACAACGTTTGTCTACTGATTCCATTTTCACATCATTTACGCATGTGATTCATTTTACCACATTTGTTTGAACTAGATGTGAAAATGTAAGAAATTTATTTTTATAAATTACATATATAGATGTTTTTATTTGATATGTTCTATGCTAACAAATAGACCCATTTTACAATAAATTATTTTATGTATTCCAATTCCTTGGAAACAAACATGCCCATTTTTTTTACCAATGAATTCTTTTTATACAAATTTCATTTAAACAAACATGTCCTTTTCCAGTGAAGGAGAAGTTATTCCTATTCCACGGCAACAACAAACATGCTCATTCCATGAGTTCAACCTTTTTCAATGGATAAACAAACAAATTCATTCCATAAATTCGATTTATTTCTATTTCATACAAACAAACAAGCCCATTCTATGAAGTTTAATGTATTTCAACTCCATGAATTGGACAATGTAATACAATTCCCTATAAAAGAACAAATCCATCCATTTCATGAGATGGAATTTATTTCTCATACAAACAAACAAGCCCTTTCCATGTCTTTCAATGTATACAAACAAACATACCCATTGTCCAAAAATGAAAAAAATGTGCCCACCTGCACAAAGTATATATACAATTAAAATATTCTAATGCTAGGCAATGCAAATGCCTATGCGAGTGACATTCCAATTTGGGAACCAAATCCTGATTGGATGGTTTCTGCAAGGAGGAACTATTGAACAAAAACAAAGACACTTGAACTCCTTGAGGCTATTATCAGAAGAGGAGAAAGAATCACGTTGAGGATAATAGATCTATAACTTATACACATCCAGATTTGGGGAGGGCTACAAATTTCTGATTTAAGTAATTTAACCCTAACTCATAGTTTTAAACTCAAATGATTTAGAAATTAGAATTTAAATCTAATTAGGCCAGCCATTACACCCCCACTCATTTGCATTATATGTAAAATGAAAGTTACAGTGACCACCATATGCAAAGTAAACATGTAAGTAAATAAAAAAAATGGATGCTCTTCTGTCCAATGAAGAGACAGTTGAGTGGAGCAACTGATTGTTGGTTTTGGTGAGATCTCCACATGATTCTTGCAGAGTAGAGATTGTGGCACTGAGATTTCCCACTTCATTCAACAATTCAGAAATGGCAGCCTCCTTTTCAGCCTTAGCCTACTCAATCTCATTTCTTTCTTTGACCATCTCTTCCATTTTTCCCTTCAAACCATCGATTGACTAAGATGACTCCATCAGTCTTCTCTCTATTGAAGCTTTCTCTGCCATCAATGACTCTATAGTTTGATGGACCCGGCTCCGGCTCTCCCTCTGCCCCGGGGGGGGGGGGGGGGGGGGGGGGGGGGGGGGGTGACAAAGAAAGAAGATTGTGAGCATCAACATTTTTTTGTACGGCTATGCCAGATTTTCTCCTCTACTTGGAATTTGAAACGGTGATCCGGAGATTCACCTTCACAAGTAGAAAAGGAAATCAACTTTTTTCTAACTTTCCATTGCACATATATTTTAAAGAAAGAGACAAGATTTTTAAATGCCATGAAAGGCGATTTTCATTTGTTTGCCGTGAAAGGCGGTTTTGTGCCGTAAAAGACGATTTTGCCATGAAAGGCTATTTTTGCCATGAAAGGTGATTTACAAATCTCATCAATAATGAAAGACAAGAATTGTGATTTTTTGTCTCTTTAAAAACTACAAAATACAATAGAAAAGTAAGAAAAGGAATCTGACTTCTCAGGAAATTGTGGGGACTCGTTCAGATCGATGGTCGCGAGTCATGTATGGGCTCCACCATTGTCGTTCAGATGAGAACACATGATGCTTTAATTCACTTGGCTTGGCTTAGACCTCAGATTTTTAGAGGATAAAGACCAAGAGAAGGTCCTATATCCAATAAAAAAACGAGTAGACGGGCTGAAGAGCCATATCTGGCCATGTCGGATAGAAGGAGAGGGGAAAACCTTGGGGGAGTGGCCCCCTAAGGGACTTCAATCACCTTGTAGTGTTTGCAGCAGAGTCTCTTCAGAGTAGGAGAGCTGCTTTGCGCAGAGATTTTTTAGGACAATTTCCCAGGACCCTTTCTCCTTGGAATGGCCGCTTATTTATAGGTTTTTGGTAGCCATTTTGGAGGGTTTATGGGCATTGATGGCATTGATGGGAGGAGTTTCAAGATTAATTTTATAATTTTTGTAACTCCTTTTTCTTTGAATATGATTGGCTAATGGAGAATAATGGGTATTTAATCGCTTTTAATCTCCATGATGATGGGAGTTTCATGATTAATTACCATGATTAAACTCCATAATGATAGGAGTTACATGGTTAATTGTCATGATTACTTGGACCTGTAACTCCTTTTTCCTTGAATCTGATTGGGCCGTCCAAAATAATGAGTTAATGACCACATTAACTTGTCATAAACAGGTCAATTAACAGCATTAATTGGTCGCCAAGTCGCTTGAAGAGTCACGTGCCGCGTTTTTTGGAATTCTTCTTACGATGATCGCCGATGGATCCACACGTTATTTGATGTTGGATGGCGATTAAACTTTAGACATTGATTGGTACCAATAAGCCGACAATATTTGTTCAGTCGATTTCTCGATCAGTTGGGCAGAAAGTGTTTATAAACTTTTCTACATTTGCATTGTTAGCGTTTAGGGCATTATAGATCATTCATATTTGCATTAAAATTGATTTTGGTAAGTAGGATGTAATTTAGGAAACTTTGTTTTTGATTTTCTTATATTAAATTGGTTGTTTGATTTGTGTATTCTTTTGCAGGTTTTCTTAGCTTAATTAGTATTATCTAGATTAGGTTTCTTTATTTAGAATAGTGTTTTTCTTTTTGGAAATTATTGTATTTAAATGTTTTTACATTCAGTTATTTTAGCAAAGTTGATGTAATTTAATTATTTTCCATTTAGGCCAGATTTAGTGTTTATTTAGGATAGGTCAAAGTTGGAAGGTTTCTTCAAAAGCATTGCTCCCTGTGGATTGACCTGGATTTACTAGATTATTACTACAATCGCACTCTACACTTGGGGTCTGAACAAGTTTTTGGCGCCGTTGCCAGGATGCACCAGTAAAGGTAACTTTCTGACTTTCCTATTTAAATTGAGCATTACTTTCGGCATCTTGCTAGAAATAGGGGGTGCATGCATGGAATGTTGAAACTGCCCTAATTTGGATTAGGAAAGTGCATGGAATGTTAGCAATTCACATCATTGATTTTTAGAAAACTCCAAAAATTTACCAAAATCTTCCATTTTTTATAGGATATATTATTTTTGTAGTTAACTCCTTAATGAAGGAAAGTGATACTAAGGTTTAAAGCTGCGTTCTTTGGTTAAGCTCGATGCCTAAGAAAAGCCTTGTCTCAAAAAGGGAAATAGTCAAGCTATTCGAGGCAAGTGGTTTTTGAGCGGGACCGTTGTGACCTCACCACTTACCTGGGGGCTAACCTGGTCGAGTTAACTTCATAAGTTCGAGTTAAGGGCTGAGATTGAACTTTTTGACCTTTAGTGAGGTAAGTTGCGGTTCTAAGTTGTTTCTTTTTTTCCACTTTAAAAAAAAAAATAAAAAATTCAAGATTCCCAAAAAGAAGGATAGGCCCCCGCCAATTTGGCAAAGAGATTCAAGGCACAGATTAAGAAGGAAGGAGTCTCCGATTAAGAGCAATATTGAAAACTTTGAATCTCCAAATCCATCAAGTCCTTTGAGACCATCACCAACGGCAAGTGGGTCCGGTAGTGGCAACAACAATAATGACCGGAATGGCCGGAATGACAATGATAATAATGTGGAGGTCAACCAAAGGGCTAGGAGTTTACGAGAATACCTTCAACCCACCCGGACAGCCACACCTTCTTGCATGGTCGTCCCACCCAATGTGGGAAATTTTGAAATAAAACCGGGCGTGATACAATTACTCCCTAAGTTCCATGGCCTCGATTCAGAAAGTGCGTACTCACACTTAAGAGAATTTGATGAAGTATGTGCCACTTTACACTTCAATAATATTGGGAAGGACATAGTCAAATTCAGATTATTCCCTTTTTCATTGAAAGAGAAGGCAAAAATATGGTTGCATTCCCTTAGGCCCAATTCGATTACCACTTTGAATGTTATGGTGCGAGAATTCTTGAAAAAGTTTTTCCCACTTCACAAAACCAACACTTTGAGAAGACACATTATGAATTTCAAACAAAAAGACAAAGAATCTTTCTTCAAGCGTTGGGAACGCTACAAAGAGCTCTTGCAAGCCCGCCCACATCATGGATTCAAATCATGGCGCGTAATTGATATGTTTTATGATGGGTTAGCTTTTGAAATGCGCGAATTCGTTGAAATGATGTGTAATGGTGAGTTTTTGAGCAAAAACCCAGATGAAGCATGGGAATACTTAGATTCTCTTGCAAAAAGTGCCCAAAATTGGGACACTTCGGATGGTGTTGATAATCCAAGGCAATCGAATAATCCTAAGGGAGGGAGAATATATCGACTTCAGGAAGATGAAATGGAACTCAATGCAAAAGTAGCCTCCCTAACCAGAAAAATTGAAGCCATAGAAATGGGGAGTAGTAAACAGCCCGTCACCGTGTGTGGTATTTGTGACTGTGACACCCATTCTTTAGAGGATTGCCTAACAATCCCATCCTTTAAAGATGTGTTATAGGAACAGGCCAATGCTACCAATGCATATCAGAGGCCATTCAACAATTAACTTGGTAACTCGTACAACCCCACCTGGAGGAACCATCCCAATTTCAGCTGAAGGAATGGGCCAATTGCCAGTCAGGAGTTAGTCCCCCAAAGACCTACACATCAAGGTGGTGACTTTAGGCCCTCAACACAAGGAGCCCAATACACACCACCCCCTCCGCAGTCTCAAAATAGGTCTTTGGAGGATTTGCTGATAAATTTGATTCAAACTCAGAATTCCATCATTCAAAACAATCAACAATCTTTTCTAGACTTTCAAAAAGAGGTGAGAACCACAATTGGCTAACTCAGCAATGCCCTTCAAAATAGGGAGAAAGGGGGCTTTCCCATCCCAACCACACCTGAACCCTAAGGGACAATATGAAGTGGCCAATGCAGGTCCTTCTACCTCAAAGGAGCAGGTGCAAGCCGTGCGGTGTGGTAAAGAAATTTCGAAAGATGATCCGAAAAAAGTAAAACCACCTGCATCGTCGGATCAAAAAATTTCTTCAAATAAGTTTGAATCTAAAGAGGTCTTAGAAAAGGTTGGTGATGACAAAGGGAAGGAACCCAAAATTTCTGAGTACAAACTTGTGGCCCCATTTCCCCAAAGACTGAGATCGCTAAAGCATATGGGCCCAAATGAGGAGATTTTGGACATCTTCCGAGAAGTCAAGATTAACATCTCGTTTTTGGATGCCATCAAACAGATTCCATCTTACGCTAAGTTTCTCAAAGATTTATGCACAATCAAGCGTAAGATGCATGTTTCTAAGAAAGCTTTCTTGCCCGAGCAAGCAAGCTCGATTATAAGACAAGATGCTCTCCCCAAATATAAAGATCCGGGATGCCCCACAGTACCGTGCATCATTGGAAAATTTTGGATCGAACAGGCTTTACTTGACTTGGGGGCTAGTGTCAATCTACTTCCTCACTCGGTTTATCAACAGTTGGGGATAGGCGAGTTGAAACCTACCCAGGTCACTCTTCAGCTCGCTAATAGATCAATAAAGAAACCGAGGGGGATGGTGGAGGATGTCTTAGTACAAATAGAGAAGTTCTACTTTCTAGTAGACTTCATCGTTTTGGGTACCCAACCCGTGGCAAACCCTAAGACTCAAATTCCGGTAATATTGGGTAGACCCTTCCTAGCCATTTCAAATGCACTGATCAATTGTCGGAACAGGGTAATGAAGCTTTCTTTTGGAAACATGACCATTGAGCTAAATGTTTTTAATGCGTGCAAACAAATGCAGGATGATGGTCCTGATTTTGAAGAGATTGACATGATCGAGGCCATTGTTCAAGAATCTCTTGCGGAGTTTGCCGACCCCAATTCCTTGTGCCCCATTGAATCTGATTTGCCCAACTATCTCGACATTTAAGATGATATTGTTTAGATGGCCAGTAGTGTGTGGAACCCGAAAAACGAGGAGCAAGTGCCATCTGGGTCTAAGTCTCTTCCCTTTCAGGTGAGGCCACCCAAACCTGAGTTGAAACCTTAGCTAGTTGACCTCAAATATGCATACCTAGGGGATGATGAAACGTTCCTAGTTGTAACTTCTGCGCACCTAAACAAGGACCATGAGGTGCAATTAATGGAAATACTTAAGCAGCACAAAGGTGTAATAGCATGGACTGTGGTTGATATTAAAGGCATTGACCCTTACGTGGCAAAACCTTCTAGACAAATGCAACACTGGCTAAACCCCACCATGCAGGAGGTGGTTAGGGCTGAGGTTTTAAAACTTCTGGACGTGAGTATCATCTATCCGATCTCGGATAGTTAGTGGGTCAGCCCTACCCAAGTCGTACCAAAGAAAGCTGGCGTCACTGTAGTCAAGAATGCTAAAGATGAACTCATCCCTACCCGGATACCCACAGGTTGGAGGGTATGTATTGACTACAGAAAGCTCAATGCGGTCACACGTAAGGACCATTTTCTGCTACCTTTTTTGGACCAAATTTTGGAAAGGGTAGCAGGCCACCCATAGTACTGCTTCTTGGATGGATACTCAAGATACAACCAGATAGAAATCGCCCCTGAGGACTAAGAGAAAACCACATTCACATGTCCCTTCGGAACTTTCGCCTACCGGCGAATGCCCTTTGGACTGTGCAATGCTCCCACTACTTTCCAACGCTGCATGCTTGATGGACCCATCTTTTTCTTTCTTGCCTTCCTCCGTCTCGGGTCCGCCGGGGTGCGGCGGGGCGAAGAGAAAAAAAAGAGCAAGCATCAATATTTTTTGTACGGGTATGCCAGATTTTCTATTCTACTTGGAATTTGAAGTGGCGATCTGGAGATTCACCTTCACAAGTAGAAAGGAAATCAAACTTTTTTTCTATCTTTCCATTGCACATATATTCAAAGAAAGAGACAAGATTTTAAATGCCGTGAAAGGCAATTTTGTTTAGTTTGCTGTGAAAGGCGGTTTTGTGCCGTATAAGGGGATTTTGCCATGGAAGGCGATTTACAAATCTTATCAATGATGAAAGACAAGAATTGTGATTTTTGTCTCTTTTAAAAATACAAAACACAATAGAAAGGGAAGAAAGAGGGATCTGACTTCTCAAGCGATTGTGAGGACTCGTTCAGATCAACGGTCGCGAGTCATGTATGGACTCCGCCATCGTCCTTCAGATGAGAACACTTGATGCTTTAGTTCACTTGGCTTGGCTTGGACCCCAGATTTTTAGAGGACAAAGACCAATGGAAGGTCCTATATCCAATAAAAAAACGGGTAGGTGGGTTAAAAAGCCACATTTAGGCCATGTTGGATAGAAGAAGAGAAACCTTGGGGTGGGGGGGGGGGGGGGGGGGGTGGCCCCCCAAGGGACTTCAATCAACTTGTAGTTCTTGCAGCAGGGTTTCTTCAAGGCAGGAGAGCTTCTTTTTGTAGAGAATTCTTCAGGACAATTTTCAGGCGATTTTTCATGACCGCTTCACACAATTTTTCAGGACCCCTTCCCTTTAGAATGACCGCCTATTTATAGGCTTTTGGTGGCCATTAGGAGGGTTTTATGGGCATCAATGGTATTAATGCTCCATGATGGGAGGAGTTACAAGTATTAATTTCAGAATTTTATAACTCATTTTTCTTGGATTTTGATTGGCCGATGGAGAATAATGGGCATTTAATCTCCATGATGATGGGAGTTTTATGGTTAATTACCATGATTAATCTCCATAATGATAGGAGTTACATGGTTAATTGTCATGATTAATTGTACTTGTAACTCCCATTTGCTTGCTTCTGATTGGGCTGTTCAAAATAATGAGTTAATGACCCTAATAAGTTGTCATAAAAAGGTCAATTAACAGCATTAATTGATCGCCGAGTCGCTTGAAGAGTCGCGGGCCGCGCTGCGTCTTTTGGAATTCTTCTTGTGATGATCATCGATGGATCCGCACGTTGTTTGATGTTGGATGATGATGCGAATTCAGACATTGGTTGAGACCAATGGGTCGGCAACATCTGTCCAGTCGATTTCACGATCGGTCGGGTAGATAGTGTGCTTTCTTGGTCGGCCGGTTGGCTGTTTCGGAGTGTCCGATGATGATCAAATAATTTCGATGGCGGATCCGTGATGTTGACGAAGATCGACAGATATCATGCCTTAAAAATCAGATTTTAAGAAAATCACAGGGGCCAATCATCGCGAAACGGGAAAAGAATTGGAAAAACGGATGTTTCGGCTGAAATCCGGCGACCTGGAGAAAGACCTGGACTTCCAGGGTCGCCGGCGACCATGCACCCATGGTTGCCGGCGACCCTGGGACTTTGGCCCCTTTTTCGGTCGCCGTTCGGTCGCCGTTTTTCGGGCTTTTTTGCTTATGTTTTCTCATGTATTTTTCTTTGACATTTCTCTTCATTTATTGGCTTAATTCCTTTGAAGAAAACCTGTCGAAAGGCTGTGCAAATTAGAGCACAAAGTTTCCTATTTTTGGAAAAGTCGAAGACTCCGTAGCCGATTTTCCATCAAGAGTTGAAACTAGGTCAAACGATGTCGGAATGACCTGAAATTTGAGGTGAAGCTTCTTGAGCATTAGATAGGACCAACCATGGGCTTTTATTTGAGTTTTGAAGCCGTTTGGGGTCCCGTCAATGCGAGACTTGATTTCACCATGCGGAAGATTTCGAGCTTTGATGTGTGGTCATCCGATGTCCGATTGACCTGAAATTTGACAGGGAGACTATTGGAGTCATTTTGAGATGATACATTAGCTCCGATTTGGATGCCATGGTCCCGGGGAGCTTCGCCGCTAGTAGGCTTGATTTTGCTTCGGAGCATCAAAACCGGGTCAAACGTTGTCGGAATGACCTGAAATTTGACGTGCAGCCCTTTGGAAGCATGCAGAAGCTACTCATGTGCTTTGTTTGATGAGTGGCGGCATCAGAGGTTCTCGCCGCTGAGAGGCTTGATTTTGCCTTTCGAAAGTTGATGGAGGGTCAAACGGTGTCGGTTTGACTTGAAATTAGATGTGGAACCTTTTGGAGGTATTTTGAGACCATCCATAGGCTCTGATAAAAGATTTGATGTATTTGACACTATCACCGCGGGGAACTCCCGCTCAGCTGTTGGAGGATTGAAGTTAGGCCAAATGCTGTCGAAATGGCCTGAAATTTCAAGTGTACCCTTCTTTTGGCTATTTTGAAGGATCTTGTAATTTTCGTTTGATTTTGACAAGATCTGATGCTTGAAGTGGCTTTGCCTGTTTGTAGTAGGATGCGGCTCCATGTAGCTTTTGATGTTGATGAGGCAAAGTGACATTTTTGGTGTTAACAATGCTGTCGCGACCCCGGACCGAGGTCCCTGATCCGGGCCCGCGGTTGTCCAACCAACTATCTATAATTAACCCATAGGTTTCCGCGGTGAGGATTCCCAAAACAAACATGGAATCTATCTCACATGATCAATGGTTTGCAAAAGCGTGCAAGTAATCTCATCTGTACAATACATGTGACATAACATCTACTTACATGAGTTAAATCATCAACAAGACAGATAATCAGAGGAGGAAATATAAGCATGGCATTTGCATGATTAGTTCAAGTTTCAAGACTATGAATGTGTATTAAGTTTAAGTTTACAATTCCTAAAAACAAAAGGGCCAACAAAGGCTTTACAATCCTAAGTCATCAAAATGTTAAACCCAACCATGTGTATGCAACTCATGACCCCGTCCGACGTCTAGAGGACGTCGTCGGGCTGCCACTCATGGGCTATGGGTCGCTCAACAGTTTCCTCCTGACGCTCCTCCTCAAAGGCAGCGTCACCTGCACCTGGTCACCAAAATAAACTGGTCGGACACGACGGTCTAGCAGGTGATCAATTTAGATAAAAATATAAATCATTTAAATCAGGAAGTAGTTCAGTATCTAAAACCATTCACGAATGCGAAACAGTGCTGAAATAGTATACAAGACAAATCGAGCAAACATATAGAAATGTATCATGATTAGTGAGAAAATCCACCATGAGCTCATCCTTTTTCTACCATACATGATGAGTAGAGTAAGCAGAACAGAACATGATATATATATATAAAACATGACAGAACAGAATCCCATGCTACACTAGGTAGGTGGGGTTCGGCCGCGGAACTGGAAGCAGGACAGGAGGGTGAATATATGAATATACGACTAATCTGCAGATTGTCCAGGGTTTAAGGACCTCCCAAACAGTGGATCAGACTGAGAGGTAGTCCAAGCTCAGTGGTATTCACCTAAAATCATGTATGCACGAAAACAAAATAATACATATACAAGCCGACCAAAATAGGGAAAATTTACTTATTAAAACAGGACAAGGCAGGACATATCAGTGATAGCGTGTACTATAGTAAGATAAAACGGAATTAGTAATCCCCATTATAGTTTCTTGAAACAAGTCAAAATTCAGGCCAATACTTGCAAAACGAAACAAGTCCTACAAAAATCATCGCATCAGAAATCGAGGTTCCAAAACAAGCTAAACAGACCACATTAAGACCTTACATTGACTTTTGTGTATTTGAAACCTAATTGTCAGGATTAATTTATTTTTGGTGCCCAGAAGATAATGGACAATTCAGATTCCAAATGCACAATCTCAAACAATAAGTTCTTAAGTGTATTCTGGTTTTTCATTCTTCTAAAAATTCCCTCCAAACTTCTTTTTCTCTTTCAAATTCAAACTGCAGGCAACATCAGGTTCGCTCGAGCGAAAATCAGTCCGCTCGAGTGATCTCATCCAGAACTTCGTTCGCTCGAGCCTCCACAGAGTTCGCTCGAGCGGCCGCAACCAGAGACTTGTTCGCTCGAGCTCACCCATTGCTCGCTCGAGCGGACAGGTTTCTGGGAGCGTCCCTCGCAGACAGAAGCTTGCTCGCTCGAGCGACCCTGAGTTTCGCTCGAGCGAACAGGTTTCAGCCTAAATCCGTGTAGTGCAGGAAACTACATTTCCTTCTTGAAGTGTTCTGACTCCTTCTCTCTTCTATTCCCTTACAAAACTTCCAACATTTTCAATATTTCTTAGGACATTATGAACATTCCATCCTCTCATTAAATCAATCAAACCTCATTCAACAATTCCACACTTCAAGCCCCATCAAAACCTTCCTCCATCCATAACATTAGAACAACACATATAAACTAATTGAATGGAAAATCATCAAGGTAAAACAAGTAACACATGCCTTTCCAACTAAAGTAAAAATTTCAACCCATTCATCAAGAGAAGAACAATTCCTTTCAATACTAAAACAAATAGAACAACCCATTTGTAGCTAAAATATGAAAAATCATGGCATGTATTAAAAGAAAACTAGATTGATCACTTGCCTTGACAATGGTAAGCCAAAAAAACTCCTCACAATCCTACCCCACAGCTGAGCCATGAATTTCTACAAGAACCCCATGACAAGAACCTCAAAATCCACTAAAATGGTGAAAACAAAGACCCATTTCGAAATGGGTGTTGCATGCATGGAAAATGGGCTCCTAAGGTACTAGAAAGACCACTTTGAAGAGGAGAAAGGGAGAGCTCACCTGAAGCTTGCCAAACAAGGGGAAGAGAAGAAAATAGAAGTCCCTTCCAACAAGAATCTCCAAGGAAATTGTACCATAAGAGAGCTTAGGTTGAGAGGAAGAAGATGATACTCTTAGATTTTGATTTGGAAACTCCTAGCCTTGACATGCAAAGAAAGAGAGTGAGAGGAAGAAGAAGTTTCCACAGCTGGCTTGAAGAGGATAGTTGCAGGAAAATGAGTTTATGAATGTGAGTGAGGAGGGAGAGGAGATGGCTTAAGTCAATGGGTTCTTGTGGGCCCCATTGACTTCAAATTTTGTGATGGATAAAACATTGACTTGTGGGCCCCGGATGGAAACGACGAAGAAGACAAAAATGATCGTCGAAAAATCTAGTTTCTAAAAAGTATAAATTTGACATAATTTTGAGATTTTGAAATTTGGGTCCAGATTTGGTGTGAAATGACTGTTTTACCCTTTTAAGCTAAAACTTGCGTTTCTGGGCCTCAAACCCAGATAGGCTGAGCACAAAAGTCGAACAATAAAGTAAAACCATTCAAAATAAATCAAAATCACAATGAAATCGAGAAATCTAGAATTTCCTCCCAAGCTTACGCGTACACCCAAGGCACCCCTGTGTGTGTGACTGAATAGCATAAAATGCCCTCGAAATTCCCCAAAGCTAATCCAGACTAAATTGAACCAATTCTAAACCACGAACACTAAACCCATATAATAACTAAGCACGCACTTAACTGACACTAATCGCGCTAATCCTGGGTTGGGGTTTGACACATGCTGAGCATATTCAGCGACATGGTGGAGCGTTTCCTCGTGGTCTTCATGGATGATTTCTCCGTTTTCGGTAATTCTTTCAAAGACTGCTTAAGTGATTTGGAAAAGGTCCTTGTTAGATGTGAAGAAAAGAACCTGTTGTTAAATTGGGAGAAATGTCACTTCATGGTTCGCCAGGGAATAGTCCTTGGCTACATTGTTTCATCCAAGGGATAGGAAGTTGACAAGTAAAAGATAGATCTGATCTCAAATCTGCCCGTCCCAAACACCGTTAGAGATATCCGTTCGTTCTTAGGGCATGTAGGCTTTTACAGAAGGTTTATAAAAGATTTCAGCGCTATCTCTAGACCACTGTGCAAACTTCTGTTGAAAGATACTCAATGTGAGTGGACTGAGGCATGCCACGAAGCTTTCACCAAGCTAAAGGGAATGCTGACTTCCGCTTTGATTATGCAACCGCCTGACTGGAGCCTGTCCTTTGAACTTATGTGCGATGCAAGTGATTATGCGTTTGGGGCTGCGTTGGGCAACGTAAGGAAAAGAAACCTTACGTAATTTGTTATGCAAGCCGGACTTTGAATAGCGCACAGATCAATCATTCCACAGCAGAGAAAGAATTATTGGCTGTGGTCTTTGTGCTTGACAAATTCCGCTCATACCTGCTAGGATCCAAGATCACTGTGTTCACCGGTCATTCGCACTGAAATATCTTCTTTCTAAAAAGGATGCAAAACCGTGCCTCATTCGTTGGATCCTTTTACTCCAGGAATTTGATATCGAAATCCGCGATAAAAAGGGAGTAGAAAATATAGTTGCAGATCACTTATCACGACTTGTCATTTCTGAATCTTTGGAATCTACACCCATCCAGGACAACTTTCCTGATGAACAATTGTTCGCAGTATCCCAATTACCCTGGTATGTAGACATTGCCAACTATCTTGCAATAGGCATAGTCCTAGAACATTGGAGAAAGCAAGATAGGAATAAATTCTTTTTTGAGGTCTGGAACTTTTTCTGGGATGACCCGTATTTGTTTAAATACTGCCCAGGCCAAATCATTAGGAGGTGTGTGCCAGATGATGAGTAAAACAATGTCATCTCCTTTTGTCATTTACAGGCCCGTGGGGGCCATTTCTCTTCTAAAAAGACAGCCTTTAAGATTTTGCAATGCGGTTTTTACTGGCCCGCCCTTTTTAAAGATGCCCTTGAATATTGCAAGTCTTGTGAAAACTGTCAAAAATTGGGTTCCATCTAAAAAAGGAACATGATGCCCCTGAACCCAATTTTGATCATTGAGTTGTTTGATGTATGGGGTATAGATTTAATGGGACCGTTTCCCCTAAGTTTTGGTTATCTCTACATTTTAGTAACTATTGAGTATGTGTCCAAGTGGATTGAAGCTATCCCATGTCGGACAAATGATGGTAATGTTGTCAAGAAATTTCTGAAGGAGCACATATTTTCTAGATTCGGGACCCCACGAGCCATCATTAGTGATGGTGGTACCCATTTCCTTAATTGTGTAATCGAATCGTTGTTGAAAAAATACGGAATTACACATAAAGTGGATACCCCCTATCACCTGCAAACCAGTAGACAAGTTGAGGTCTCAAATCGAGAAATCAAACGTATATTGGAGACCACGGTAAACCCTACTTGCAAAGATTGGTCCCTTCGACTAACTGACGCGTTATGGGCTTACTGCACTACATTCAAAACTCCAATAGGCATGTCTATACAGACTGATTTATGGGAGAGCTTGCCATCTTCCGGTGGAATTGGAACATAAAGCATATTGGGCACTAAAACAACTCAACTTTGATATGGAGAAAGCTGGAATTAAGAGGAAATTCCAAATGAATGAATTGGAAGAGATTCATAACGAGGCTTATCAAAGTTCTTGTATTTACAAAGAAAGGACCAAGGTTTTCCATGATAAAAACATTCTTAGAAAAAAATTTCACCCTTCACAAAAAGTCCTTCTTTACAATTCTTGTTTGCATCTCTTTCCTGGGAAGTTGAGATCTCGATGGAGTGGCCCCTTTAATGTTAAGCATGTTTTTCCGCACGGGGTGGGTGAGTTGGAGAATCCCAAGTATGGTTCAGTTTTCAAAGTCCTCTGACTAGTCTTGACTATCAGGATTGACGAGCATTGGATCTGACAGCATTCAACTTTGTGTACATATGTAAATAGATCTTGCTGCTTTGTTTCTGTGTCTTTTGCGTCACTTTGGACAGATTCACGGGGGATCTGCAGTATCCAAGGTGCTTTCTAAACTTTACCTTCTGTTACTTTTATGTTCCTCATGTTTTGTATGTTCAATGCATATCATTCATTTACACATCGAGGATGATGTTCATGTTAGTTGGGGGGTAGGGACAAGCACACTTGTCCATCGTTAGACAAAAGTTTTACACTCTTTTTGTTTAATTTAAAAAAAAATTCTCTATTTTTTTAGGATATTGAAAAAAAGGGAATCTCGAGAGGATTTTTATAAAACGAAGATACCTTGAATTTTGGAATTTTTGAAGCTTTGGGTAAGGAAAAAAATATAATGGTTCACTATTTTGTTTAAGGAAAGGGTTTTTGGAAGAGTGTTGAATTTTGATCCCTCACTTTTACATAGTCTGCATACGTTTTCAAGGTTTTGAATGTGAAGCTAAGATTTCTGTTTTCTTTGACGATTGGATTGAAAATATGATGGAAAACCGACCCTTAGTTTCACAGTTTCCTGGTTCATATGGGTGGCTTGATTAGCCACAAACCGTTGAATTAATTTGGGCACATGGAAAGGGATGCCTATTGTTGGGGACCTTTGAAAAAAAAAGTGTTTAGTATTGAAAAAAAAAAAAAGAGAAAGTGTTTAGTATTGAAAAGAAAATAAAAATAAAAATAAAAAGTTGTGTGACTAGTTAGGGTTCATAGTCTTTTTAACCAGAGTTAGTAAGCCGGTAGGGGTATTTACATACCTAGTGCTCTAAAGACATCTGTTTTGGGAGCCATTGGCCCAATGCTCGTTACATGGTTAATTAGAAAGCTTAAGGGACATGGGCATTGCACAGTCACATGTGTGTGTTAAAAAAAAAAAAACTCACGGCCTTTGGAAAAACAGTAGTGCGAAAGCCGTCATGGTTGCTTTAGAGGAAAACTGTTTTTCTTTACTAAGGTTAAGTGGCCCAGAATTTTGGATCAAAAAAATCGTTTTCACGGAAGTTTTTGGTGGATCATTTGATGCCTATGTTTTTTCGTATATGCGCTTATCACCATGCACGATCAATTCAGCGTGATTTCGAGAATTTCTGACCACAAGATGAAATTTGTGAACCTAATTTAAGATTCGCCTTTGAAAAATTCCAAGAGTCAAGAATATTTGGTGTTTGTAAATTTTCTTTCGGAAAAGTCCCCATGGTTTTGTTAGGTTTCTACTTGGATTGAAAAAAAAAAGAATTTTGTGGGTATATTCATTGCAAACCCTCACGAGGCACAACTTGTCCACTAGGGAGAACCTAGGGGTTTAAGGGCTTACTGCATACGCTAAATACAGTCAAGAGTACCAGCGAAAGTGGTGTTTCTCATTTCTGTTTTCCGCATTAGTTTATTTTCCTTAGGATTAGTTTATGTGATTTTTACTCCTTGTTGCTTATTTTTCTAAGGGACTAGCAAAGAGCTGGTTGAAGGGTGTGATAAGTGCACAAAAATTAGGTTATTAGGTTATCATTTTATTAGCATTTGTGGACTTAGTTAGGTTTAATTGCATAAAATTGTACTTAATTTTATGATTAGATGTATTTTGGGATATTTTTGGGAAAACTGTCAGAATTAATCGGAATTCATTGAATTGCATGATTTTTGTGGAATTAAGATTTTTTTATCTCATTTATCACCCCAAAATAGTTTTTGGCATCATCAATGCATACTTGCTATTTTTGGCACCATATGCTATTTTTGGAAAATTTTCATTTGGGTGCATCATTAGGCATGTAGAATCCTAGACATGGTTCACAATTATTTTCTTACATATGATTAATATTAAATTTGCCTCTTTCAATTTGTAGGAGAAATCAAGAAATGGGACCCGCATTGAAAAGCAATTGAGAGAAGAAAAAGAAAATCAATAAAAGTAGGGACCACATCATCCTTGGATGTGAATCCAAATGCACGCCCAAGGTGGAGCCCCATTTTGTCATAGCATGCAATTTTCCAAGATTTTGATAAATTCTTCTTCCTATGTGTTGCCAAAAGTTGCGATTCTATCCATCACTAAGATTTGAATTTAAATTCAAATTCAAGAAAGAAATTTGTTCAAGAATGGAAAGAAGATCTAAAGAAGATTAGAAAAGTCAAACTTGTAGAAGAAGGAATCTAATCCAAGAAGGAGATAAAGATTAAGAAGGAAATAAAATCAAGAAGCAAGAGAGAGGAGAATCCAAGTTAGTCTTGGACGTCCACTAGTGGGTCCCCATTTATACCCCTTGGACGTCCCACATGGAGGTGCACAAGAAGAGCATAAAATCTGAATTTTTATAGAAGTTTATCCTTCGCACATGAAGATCTTTTGAGAAGCCTAAGATGGAAAGAATTGGACCACAAGACTCTATCATTGGAAAGAAATCAATTGAAATTTAAAGTGTTACCAAAATAGGAGGATTGCTTGGAATTCAAGCCAAGATGGAGGACGTGTGTTACCAAACAAAGGAAAATTTATAAAAAGAAGCCAGCCCTCCTCTTGGACGTCCATCACTTGGTGTAAATAGCTTGGAGGCTCTCTTTCCATTCCATTCCCATCCACCCTTTCTCTCTTAAGTCCCTTTCTTCTTCTTCTCCCTTCTAATTCTTTAGACATAGGTTGAGAGATCATGTTGAGAGAATGATGAAGAGAGGAGAATCTTATTTTTCTTTTTTTTTTTGTTGTACTTCAAGATCAAGGAATAAAGACACTACTTGGATTGATTCTGCGTGTTTATGCAAGTGGTTTAATTTTCTTTTTCTAGTTCTTTTATGTGTTTTAATTGGAGACAATTATTTCACATGATTAGATCTAAGGTTTTACAAATAAAATAAATGGACTAAAAGTCGAGAGATATCAGGTAATCATTTGCATTTTTTTCCCTATACTCTGAGAAGAGAGGATTTCATTATCGCATTTTCAATACTTGTATGATCGTCTAGTTTCTAAATCTTGGATACATCTTTCCGCTTTTTATTTTTTTCCATCCCTTTTGTTTTTATTTTAAGTTAATATTTTGATCAATTTTTTTATTTGAAAATTCTTGATTTAGAAACCCCAACTTGCATCTTTCCATGCAGAGACTTACCATTTTTGTTATTTGCATAATCTGTAGTTGGAAAGTGTTTTTTTTTTTTTTTTTTATGTACATGCTTCACATTTAGAAATTGCATTAGAACAGGCTTTTGATGCTGAAATCACAATGTTAATGACTGATTAGAAAAATTAAATTCGGACTTCGTGGGTGAATAGTGAAAATTTCTGCACAGTTTTAGCAGATTTGACCCGACTGAGTTGCAAAAGTGTGCAACTTGAAAATTAGGTAAACGAACTTAGTTTCCATCGAAACTTTGCAAAAATATTATTTGGAAACAAGTCTTTGCAAATCCAGAATTTCAGAGAAAAATAAGTTTCGGAAGTGGGGTAAACAGCGGCCCAAATAGGGGCAGTCGAACAGCCTGCAATCAGATTTCCAGCACAAAACAGTTCAACTAGGCATCTTTAGGTGATCATATCTTTTTCGTTTAAAGTCCTTTTTTGGTTTTTCTTTATTTGTTGTGTTCATGCATCATCAAAGTATTGATCCCAGCCACTAGATTTAGGTTCACATCATCTTAGGCCAGTCGTACAGTCCAGTGAAAATAGGCATGTACACAATTTTTTCCAGACTTTGAAATTTTCAGCATTCATCAAATTTTTAGAAACTTGTCTACATTTGCATTGTTAGCATTTAGGGCATTATAGATCATTCATACTTGCATAAAAATTGATTTTGGTAAGTAGGATGTAATTTAGGAAACTTTGTTTTTGATTTTCTTATATTAAATTGGTTGTTTGAGTTTTGTATTCTTTTGCAAGTTTTCTTAGCTTAATTAGTATTATCTAGATTAGGTTTCTTTATTTAGAATAGTGTTTTTATTTTTGGAAATTATTGTATTTAAATTTTTTTACATTCAGTTATTTTTCCAAGTTGTTGTAATTTAATTAGTTTCCATTTAGGCCAAATTTAGTGTTTATTTAGGATAGGTCAAAGTTGGAAGGTTTCTTCAAAAGCATTGTTCCTTGTGGATCGACCTGGATTTACCAGATTATTACTACAATCGTACCCTACTCTTGGGGTCCGAACGAGAGGCAAAGTGACACTTTTGGTGTCAACAGATACTCCCTCGAGGTACAGCGACGAGTTGCATAGCTTTTGTAGTAGATGTGCCTCGAAGAGAACTTTGAAGGAGAGCTTCTAGCTTGACCAAGAGTCTTTGAGCAATTTTCTTTTGGTAGAGTAGCTTTTTAAGCTTCCAAGGGAATTTCATGGCCGTGAGAGGGATCATGTACCATATCAAGGCAAAGTTTTGAAATGACATGAGAGATTTGGATTTGGGCTTTGGATTTTCTTTTTGACCTTGTGAACCTAAAGGTTTTATGTGGCGCATTAGGCGGTCAAGAAGGGTTTTTTGGTTTTTTTTTTCCTTTTTTTTTTCATGACCTTGTGACCTAACAAGCTGTATGTGACAAGTTAGGGGGTGAGGGTTTGGTTTTTTGGTTTTGACTTTGTGACCTAACAAGCTGTATGTGGCAAGTTAGGAAGTCATGATTTGGTTGTTTGTCACTCTTTGAGACTATTTTGGGTCTATTGGAGTGGTTTGGATTTTTTGAGGATTGTCAATTTCAAGGTTTTGGCTTAATTTGGTGCATGGGGTTGGATGGTTTGAATTTTGGAAGCTCATGAGTTTTGGGTTTTTTTTTTTTTTTTTTTTTTTTTGTGTGGTCCAATCATCTCAAAAGAGGCATGGAACCATTTTTTATGCTGTAAAAGGGATTTTTTTTATAGGAAGTCCCTTTTAGTGCCTAGGCGGTCAACCTTGGCGCATGTGGGCTAACCCATGGGGCCTTAAGCTTTAAAGATGGCTTAGATCTCATGTGGTATCACTTTTGTAGAAAACATAAAAAATTATCTCCTTTGGATAGAGAATATCTTAAAATATTCCTACTTGGAGAGAATCTCTCAAATTTCTTTTCTTTTTGGAGAGAATTTCTCAAAATATCTTTCTTTGGGAGAGAATCTGTCAAAGTATCTTTATTTGGGAGAGAATCTCTCAAATTTCCTTTCTTTTTTAGATAAATTCTTCAAAATATCTCTCTTTTGGGAAAGTTGCTAATTTGTAGCACTTATCTCCTTGGCTTGATCTCTTCTATAAAAGTAAAGGGAGATTGGATCTCTTGCTCTTCTTGCTTTCTTTTGCAAAGATTTCAAGAGTGCTTCAGGATCAGGAGCCTTTCTTCTTCAAGAACCTTTAAGTTCTTCTCCATCAGTGGCTACAAATAAGTCTTCCTTCTCAAGAAAACTCCATGTAGAAGTACGGATCAAGAAAAAGCTCTTCTCTTATCTTTTTTTTTCTTCCTTTCTTCTTTTTTTTTCCTTTTTTTTTTTTTTTGACCGTACGGACAAGGCCGTTTGGTTCTGTCCGCACTACCACCATGGGCCGCCCCTGTTTTTTTTTTCTTCTTCTTGTTTGTTTTCTTCTTTCCCTTTTGTTTGTTGAAGAGGTTTCTTTCATTTTTTTTTCTCACCCCGCCTTTTTTTTTTTTAAGGAGGTTTCTCTCTCTTTTTGTTTTATGCTCACTATGATAATGAGGTTTATGCAAATCAAGATGTTCATGCATTTTTTCTTTTCCTTTTTTTTTTTTTTTTTGATGCATCAAATAAAAGGCTAGGGTTTCTAGGTTAAGCCAACACGAGTTTTGACTTGAACAAAGTTTGATTGGTTTTGACCAAGTTGGGTTGGAATTGGTCAAACTTTGGTCAAGGGTTTTCCTAGCATGACAATTTTCTTTTTATGCATGATTTTTTGTAAAATGAATTAGAAGAATGACATGATGGTGCATACCTGGAAAGCTTTGCAAGTCTTGAAGGTCGGAGTTCGCAGCAATGTTGAGTCCCTTTCCAATCTTGTGGGGATTTGAGAAGATTTGCTTGATCTCGAAGCAATGTTTGAATCCAAGCTTTCTTTCAGAATCTTCCATTGAATTTGAGCTCGCAGTGATGTTGAGTTCATCTTCAAGCGTCCCATCTTTCTCGAGGTGTTTCCCTTTTCTTCGGAATTGCCCCAGAATCATGTGGAAATTTCGCTAGGATTTTTTTGTTAGCGAAATTTTGTCATTTTGGTGATTGATCTTTTCTTTTCCAACCTTTGCAGGTGGTTCCTCCAGAACAAGCAAGGGTAAGGGGCATGTTACCCATGCACCTCGCCGATCTGCTAGATCTCCTAATGTGGCCGTACAGTAGGCCTGAGAGAAGGTCCAGTATGTGGAGAGAAACTTGGAAGACTGTGACTCCCTCAATTGGGATGAGTTGAGGCAGCGATTGATCGACCTCAAGGATGAGGAATTCTACAAGATCATGGTAAGCAATCGTCCTTTGGTTACGGACGATCAGAGCATTGTGCCAAAGCCTACCTTTTTCTTTGGTGATGCAGTCCCTGACGACTTGAAATACTAGAGGAGATGTTTCCAGTTCTCTTACACAGTAGGTGGTGCGGAGAGGACTGTTTCTCCCCGGTTGACTTTTGATCGTACCCTCTCGATCATGAACCTTTCTCCCACATGCTCTACGAGAGAAGATCCTCCAAGCCGGGTGAAAATGACTAATGTGATCAAGTCCGGGATTTTTGTTGGCGGTCCTTTCGGATATGTGGAGAAGTCGTCAGTCTGTATGGACATACTGATGTCGGCCAGTGGCTACCAGGGATCTGATTATCCATCAGTCGATTTGAGACCGGTGGGCCTTGGCATTTTCAAGGGCGATGGCAGCAATTGGGTGAAGCCTTTCCGGCTTCGTGGCCGTTTCAGTACTGACTCAGATTAGAAGTCATGCACTGATCATGTTCTGCAAATTAGTGGCGTCATTCTGAAAGAGGCCGAGATCTTCGATGCGGTTTGTGCTTTCAGGGACACCGTAATCTTTTTCGACAAGGCCTTTATGGCCATGTTGGAGTCATTCCTTCCATAAACCAACACCTTCGTTGTCACGAATGGTGAGATCGGTTTCTTTTTTAAGGAGCTAAGCGCCATCACTGGGCTGCCTATCCTCGACAAACTCTATGAGAAGTTTATGCCTATTAACAGTATCCTTGAGGAGCAGTCTGAGGAGTTTCAGATTTTGTACTTTCAGCTTGGTACCTTCTATGATTTTTTTGAAGGAGAATGAGGGCTCAAAAGTCAGGTCCAGCAGTTGGAAGAGTTTTAGCCCTACATCTCCCAACTTCTTCGACACCAGAGAGATTTCTGACAACATGACCTGGAAAGCCAGGGCTAAAAATCCAGGTTCGAAGAAGACTTCTGTCATCCGAGAAGATTTGAAGAACTTCTTTGCGAGTACAAATCCAATTTGCTTTGACATTGCACTGCGGAGAGATCTTGCTGTTTACCTCACGTATTGGCTGGGTGAGGCTATTTTTACTGGTGGAGATGGCATGCACATCATGCCGCATTGTAGTTTTTCGGCTTGTCAAATGGCGTTTAGAGAGCAGCTTGCTTTGGTGCCTGCTCTTTACTCCTACTTGTGCACCGAATTGCATGCTGCTGCTTTCTTGGTTCGGCTTGGGCTCCCTACGAGTAGGGTATTTTCAGCCCACATATTTTATTTGTGGTATGTGTACCACTGTCCTGGCTTCCACTAGTTGGGCGCGACATTGGATGTTAACCCATTTATGATTCGGTTTGCTAGAGGGACAACCATCTTCTGATTTTTTTTCTGCCTGTTTGAGGATCCGACGGTACAGGGACATTGAGATAGGGCAGGGTCGGGAAGAAGGATTTTGATTTTGGTGTTTCCCGTAACTCCACCAGGGCAGGGTCGGGAAGACATTACTCCTCGACCAACACAGAGAGGAGGTTTCTTTTTAACATGCATGTTGGTACAATGGTGTACCATAGACATCTTTTTGTTGACATCTAGCCGTATGTCCCTTCGCGTTTTACATTGCAGTTGGGTTTCTCTCATGGTGTCGTTGGAGCGCCTTCAAGTACGGTGAAGCATTTTGGAGGTCTGCAAGATGGGAGAAATGCATGGGCTTTTTATAGTGCGGAGGACATTACCACCATGATTTCTTTTCCTGAGTTGCCCACTTTCCGGACTGCTTGCTTCACGAAGTGGTTGGTGGAGAGCTTTTCGATTTACCGGGGGCTTTCCAAGAAGGAGCTTGATGTTAAGCAGTCTTCTAGGAAGGGTTTCGGAAGATCAGATGGTGTCCGACGAGAGAAAGTTTTGGTTTTCCTTTCTGGAGAAAAGCATAAGATGGGCTTTCTCGATGAGCAGGACGTCATCATATCAGAAGCTGTCCAAGAAGTACCTGGTGAGGTATTGGAATAGCTGGAGGAGGAAGAAGACGAGATTGACGCTTGGATGCAAGCAGAGCAGAGACAGGCTTCTGTAGAGTCCACTGCCAAGAGTAGGGCATCTAGTGAGGGCTCGAGTGAGAGATGTCACGCCCCAAAACCGAACTCCTGCAGTAATCCAATCTCGGGGAGCGTGATTTTTGGGGTTAATTAAAATTTTTGCTTCCCCCAAGATCCGCGTGCGTGAGGATAATAAATTTCATCACCATGGAACATTTTGCGGAAGCTTACTTGATTGTTGTGACCCGGAGCCCGTAGTCATCGGATTCCGTGTCACACTCAAACAGTCAGCACAATGCTGTCATAATAATAATATTCATACTCAGACTGGAATAACCGTGATCTTAAAATATACAGAGCTGACAGTAACAGGAGGATTCATTTCCCACATATATTCAAGTTACAAATTATATACAATGCATTAGTTAACACCCAAGGAAATAGGCTAACAAAAGCCATCCAAGAAAACTAGCTAAACAGACTACTACCCCGAAATTTTGTGACGAGCTCCAATGCCAAACTCGACGTCTACATGACATCGCCAGCACAACCAACCTACCAAAATATAAAGCTTCGAATCCACTGCACTCACTCCGATTTGGAACGAAGGTCCTGCCACCTATGGCACCGACATAAAGAATATCAGACACGACTGTCTGGCAAGTGAACAAAACAGATAAGATATACGAGTTTTATCAATATCATATTTAAATTCATAAGTGCATTTAAAACAAAGCATGTGTAAAGAATGAGCCAAATAAATCATTTCTGTACAAAGAAATCTCACATTTAAAGTATTTCAAACTAACTGATAAATAAGCAGAATATCGGCAACCCACATATAACTATATTCTCCTATTACCGAAGTAACAAGAGCAAACAGACAGAAACTGTTGCTATAAAAATTGCCGGAACAGATGCCATGCAAAATGGCCAGACATAATCCGTTGACAAACGCGGAGGCCAGAACAAACAGACAGAGGTCTAAACTGCAGTTGGAGAAATCATAATTTAAGGATCCTAAGTCGGGTGATCAATCCGACAAAGTGACCCAAGCTTAGTGGTGCCAATTCAAATCCGAGATAACACAATTTAAATCATATAGCACAATTCAGACTGATGAAAGGACTACTCTTTATCGAACCAATCGGACAATTCTAAACAAATCAGATGAGTAGCCTTATCAATGTTTTTCAAAACAATCGGACGAATCTCAGAATAAAATAAGATGAATAGCCTTATCAATGTTTTTCAAATGCGGTGAATCACTTAAATTCATTTCGAAGCAATAAAAGAACTACTCTTAGCAAAGCACGGACGAACAAATACGGATAAATCAAATGAGTAGCTTTTCCGATTACTTCAAATGTGGCGAATAACACAAATCTCTACACCATACATACTAAGATTTCATCATTTGATCTTTGTGGATTTTGAACTAGAATATCAAAGTTTATTATATGTACATAGGTTGGTGTCCCAAAGGTGGAACGACATTCCCGGTCCTAAATACACATTATCAAGTTGAAGACTCCCAGAATGTTATGGGTTTTCAATCTCGTCAAAACCTTACAATTCAAATTCAATTTTTCAAGTTCGGTCAGCTCTCGGTCACCTGTCGATTAGCCGAGGTGGGGTATGTCGGCTAGCCGCCAACTGACCGACGGCTGACCGTCAGATCCAAAATAGGAAATGGATGTATTCTGGAATTGGAACCGAACTGTAGGTCGGTCACCCCTCGGTTGGCCTTCGGTTACTTGTCAGTTAACCGAATGATGACCGACATATCTCCTGACAAAATGCGCGATTCTGGATTTACGAACGAACAAAGGTTGGTCACCTGTCGGCTAGCAGAACTAGCGTTTGGTTGCCACTTTGGTTAACCGACACCTGACCGCCGTGTGGTGTGCGGGTTTCTTTCAAATCAGATTTCTGATCTTTCTTCTCCATTTTCTTCCTCATTTCACTTCCTTCCTCCTTCATACCAACAGTGAACTTTACTGCTCCAATTCCACTCCAATATCCATTAACAAATAACATCTAAGACTCAACACCAGTGAAAAATACAGAATTTCAAAAGCAATTCGAATTCATACTTTCATAAAACCATCCATGAGCATGATACATTACAATCTATCACAAACATAAAACCCTGCAGAAAACTTACTTATTCTGATCACAAAACTCTTAAGAAATTTGCATACTTAAGAAAGGAAATCCATTCAAATGAAATGCCAAACTTTGAAGAAAACACCCATTTCTTTGCATGCAATCCAAATCAGTTTATTCACTTGCCTCAAGCTGAAATGGGTCTTAAGTTCACTCCACACAACTCCTACACAGTAAAGCTTCAAACCTACACCAAAAGCCCCCTGAAAATACCATTCAAGATCCACAAAAATTGAAAAACAAAGGAGTTCCACAAAAGAGTCCATGCATGCATAATAAAAACCTCCCTAAGGGTTTAGAAAACTCAAGGTTGAAAATGGGTAGCCATTGGTTACCTTTAGGTGGTTCAATCAAGAGGAGAAGCTTGGAGAAGATTGCTGTTACAGCAGAAAATCCACAAGAACAACATATTTGGAAAGCTTAGGAGATGGGGAAGAGAATGATGTGATTTGTTCTCCACTTGGAGCACCCTAGATGGGACATGCAAAGGAGAGAAGTGTGAAGAAGGAGTCTCTTGGTTTAGTTGATGCAGGGAACGAAATGGAGAAGAAGAAGTGAAGTTCAATGTTGGGTTTTCAAATATATAAATGGGTTTGAGTCAACTTGTAGGTCCCAATGACCATAAAACTTTAGGGCTTTAAAACTCCTGTTTGTGGGTCCTGGATGAAGTTGACGAAGCAGAGAAAAATGATCGTCTAAAAATCTAGTTTTCAAAAAGTATATTTTCCTCATGATTTTCAAATTTCAAAATTTATGCACTGATCTGGGTGTGAAAAGACTATTTTGCCCTTTTTCTAAAAAAAACACGATTTTTGGAGTTCAAATGCAAATGAAGCGAACATAAAAGTTGTTGTGCTAAAAATAAAAAATCCAAAAATATGAAAAATCAATATTTTCCGAAAATTAAAGCCAAATTCCCACTTGTACACATGTCACACGGGCCACCCCGGGCCCAGTCAAACCAGACTCAACGGGCTCAAAATTCCCAAAAGCCATTCAAAGTTCTAATTTGACTAAAAATCTAATCTAATCACTCTCTGATCCCACTTAGAGATTAAACACGGTTTGCTTTGGTTTGCGTCGTTTTAGCCTAGATTAGATTAAGTGCGATTAGATGGCGTTTAGCTTAGATTGTGAGCTCGATAGATTTATCATAGCTTTGGGAAATTTTGAGAGTCGTTGAATCTAGTTTGGCACGGGTCGGGGGTGGCCTGTGTGACCTGTGTGCGTGTGGGGAGAATTTGTTCTTGATTGTGGAAAATTATGATTTTTAATTCTTTTGATTTGTCAAAATAGCACCTACAACTTTTATTTTCTCTCCGTCCATTTTCGAAACCCAGAAATCACGTTTTTTAGCAAAAAGGGCAAAATAGACTTTTCACCTAGAAAAAGGAAATTTGTGCATGAAATACGATGTTTGCAAAATCATGTGAAAAATATATTTTTGGAAACTAGATATTTTGATGATCATTTTACTCGTTTCATCGATCTCATCCAGGGCCCGCAAATTGGGTTTTTAAGCCCTTGAAGTTGATTGGCCGGATGGGACCCACATTCCACTTGACTCAAAAGCAACCCACATGTGTTTCTTCTTCACTTCTGCATTTTCAGTTTTCAAACCAGCTAAGACCAAGAGAGAACCAACCATTTTTCTCTTCCTTCTCTCCTTTGCATGTTGAACTTCTTTATACTAAAATGGAAATTTGAGTCCACCAAACTCTTTCTCATCTCTCAAGCTTGCTATTAATTCAATTTTCTAGAGATTTCAGCTAGGATCATCTTCTCCTTGAGATTTTTCTCCATGAATAGAGCTTCTAGAAGTATGTAATGGCTCCTTCTTCCAATCTTGGTTTTGTTGAGTCCATTAGAGCTCAACTTTCATGCAGCAAGGCTTCCTAAGGAGGAACCATTTCTTTTTCAAAATTTCTTTGATCTTGAGCTTTTTTATGGGGCTTCTTGTAGATTGGAGGTTCAGCTGTAGAGTGAGTGGTTGGGGGACCTTCTTGAGTGCAACTTGAGCCAAGGCAAGTGATTAAATAAAATATGAATGTGCATGCAATGATTTGTGAATTTTTAGCTTGATTTCTTGTTTTGATCTTCATTATGTTTGATCTTGTTTGCTTTGATGTTTAGTTACTAAACACAGCTTTTAATGCTCATATGTTTTGGTTCATTCCATGGAATTCTGTTTTGAGATCTGTTTCATTCAAATTGGAAATTTTATGCATGGATTGTTAGCAGGGGATCTTGTAAATGAAGGAGGTTTGGTTGGTGAGATTTGAA
Organism: Persea americana; assembly: GCA_029852735.1. Lineage (NCBI taxonomy): Eukaryota > Viridiplantae > Streptophyta > Magnoliopsida > Laurales > Lauraceae > Persea > Persea americana. Next base: position 17,982,685 of record CM056813.1, on the reverse strand, counting down.
GTGAGATTTTTGAATGGTTGAATGATGAAAAAGAGGAGCCTGTAGGCTCAGTTTATTGTAGGGAAGTGTTGGGTTGGAAGGAGAAATGTTGTAGAAAAAAAGGGGCTGAAAACAGCTTTAGAAATGCATTTTTGCTGGTGGTCGGTCAGCTGGCGGTCACCAATCGGCTAGCCGACATGTGATCGACAGGTGACCAAACCAGGTCGGTTACAATTCCAAAGAGCTGCAAATTTTCTGTTATGAAGAGTCGGCTAACCGACAGGTGACCGAACCAAGTCGATCGCAATTCTAGCAAGCTATTGTCCCTGTTCCTGATGGGTCGGCTAGCTGTCGGTCAGTAGTCAGCTAATCGACTTGACCCTAGTCAGCTAACCGATGGCCAACAGACAAGTGACCGAATTTCACTCAGATTGAGAGAAATGAAGAGAAAGGTTGGTTTTTCTATCCTAATCACCTTTGTACCCTTCCTGGTCGATGTGTACATCTTGATATCTTAAATGTCGTTGAAAAATGGGCACCTTCTAAACGAATGAATGACATGGGATCTCAAAGTGTATACTAACTTGACGGTTACGGTTCCAAGGTATTGATGAGGATTTGTGACATGGACTTGTGATTTCTAAACCAAAACCTCATTTTGCGATTTGTATCTTCTTGAAATAATGTTTCTGGGTTTTAATTAAAAACCCCGTTTGGGAATCATTGTGTGAATCGTGTTTTCATATACATCGTGTCGGGACTACCATTCATGAATTTTCGTGAGCAAGTGTGTGTATCCATGATATAGTGTGAGTAGTTCTTGAATATAAATGTATCAAGTATTTGTTTTGAAAGCTCATGTGTATTTTCTTGTCGGCACCACTGAGCTTGGACAACCTTGTCGATTTAATCAACCGCCTTAGGTCTTTAAATACTTCGTGCCAACTGCAGCTTGGAATTTGTGTGTACTTGTTTAGCCCGTTCCGCAGCAGGACTCTTGTGTGATGCCCAGCTATACTGGGTTACTATAATTATGTGATTGTGTCTCGCTTCACTTTGTGTGATGGAGAATTATTATCGTGAGTGCTCTTGTCACTTCGTGTGACGGAGAATATAGCCTTATGTGGTTACCAAGGTATTTTTTTTCGAATGGTCATATTGATTTATCATCTGATCTTATAAATGATATTGTCTTTGATTTTCTTTGCTTTATCCGGCTACTCTATATCGTACATGTTGTTTTTATTAATTGCAAAAACTATTTGATGTATGGCATGATTGTACTTTTTTCGATTGCCTGCCAGACCGTCGTGTCTGACCCTTCGTTTTTGGTGCTCAGATACAGGTTACGTTGCCTCTGAGGAGGAGCATGAGGAGACAACGGTTGAGCTGATTGCTCGGCGAGAGTGGCAGCCCAACGATGTCATCTAGACATCGGGATGGGTTATGAGATGCGCAACATTTTGGGAACCTTTTATTAGCCTTTGTTGGTTTATCATTTTGGGAATTGTAAAACTTAACTTTATGTCTTATGGTGTGCTTTACAACTTTAAACTTAAACTTATGGGTGTGCTAGTTATTCTTCTCTCTCTGACATGAGTCTTTATTTATACTCTCTCTCATGTGTGATTTACTCGTGTGTTTGCTACACGCTTCCGCAATGTGTGATCGTGAGGTGATTCATGTGGAATCCTCATCGAGTGAACCTGTGGGAAACAGCGTGAGTGGGCAGAATTTCGTGGCCCGCTGCGTCGCAGGGCCGGATTTGGACCTCGGCTCAGCTCGGTCTTGGTATGGGGTGGTGACAGGGGGTGCCCGCAGTTGATCCAGAAATAGGGGCTTATTCAACTAGTTTTGATGCGGTAGAGGTGAGACCTCTTTCTAAGATTCCTACGGTGTCTCTAATTGGAAAGAGCTTATTGATTACTCTTCTAAAGGGGCAAGACACGGGCAGTCGATCGATGGAGTGGGGTGAGCCTTCATTTGGGCTATCTCTTTAGTTTGCGAAGAAGGTGTTAAAGAGTGTCTTGAGCTCATGGATTGAGACTCTTTCTTCTAGTTACTTGAAAGCTGGATTCGGCATGATCAAGCATGTGCAGGAGATACTTGCTAAGAGTGAAGAGGTTGGTCTAGATGTCACAAGTGCTAGGACCTTTGTTGATGAGATCATTGTGCTGGGCAACAAGTGGGCCTGAGACCAAGAGTTTTCCAAATGGCGACTTCGGGGAAATGTTTCAAAAACCTTCCACCAAAGCCAAATCTGCTATGGATGAGATCTTGTGGACTAGGAAGCAATTCGTTCGAGAGAAGAACATAATTGAGTTGGCTGTCATTGAGCTGATGCTAGACATTGATTGCCTTGATTGGGAAGCCGTTGAAGCTAGGCAGAGTCTTGAGCAATTAGAGGCTCAAGTTGTGGCCAAGTAGATTGCCACAGTAGAGGCTCGTGATGGGGAGAGGACTTTGATTCGCCAGGTTGCAAATGCTGATAGTGTTCTCAAGGAGAAGACTCGAGAATGTGAGCAACGACAAACTCTTTGGGCAAAGCTTCCCCGTGCCGAAGACGTGTTATGGCGTTCTGCCACATATTATGGTAAACTTTTGAAGAAGCGTGGCCTAGAAACTTTGAAAGCCAAGGCCAAGACGTTGCTTGAGGAGTTGAATCTTTGGTTGAATACCGTGTTAGACTGAGAATCTAGTTACTTTCATAACAAACTCTCTTCTTCCTTCTTTAGTACCTCCATGTATAAACATTTTTTGGCACTCCTGTTTTTTGTACTCCCTCCTTTCACTCAAATTCTTTTTATATGAAAACAAATTTAAGCAAGAGTTAAACGAGAATGTTTGTTTGAAAATTTGACCAGAAGGTTGTCAATTTGTGAAAATCTTTTGTCAAATGATTGTTTTGGCATGAGAGCCAGATTTTGCGGCAAAAACCTGGTTTTTTTATGGCTTGAGAGCCGAATTTTGAGATGGCATAGAAGCCAAAAGGTTTTTGTTTGTGGCGTGGAAGCCAAATTTTGTGGCGTAAAAGTCAAATTTGGGTTTGGGGCATGAGAGCCAAAATTTTGTTTTTGGCGTGAAAGCCGAAATTTGTTTTTGGCGCGAAAACCGGATTTTGCGGCATGGGAACCAAAATTTGTTTGCGGCATGAGAGCCAAAAATTTGTGGCATGGCAGCCGGAATTTGTTTTTGGCGTGAGAGCTAGGTTTTTTGAAAGCCAAGTTTTGGTTTGTTGGCATGAAAGCCAGGTCTTTGATTTTTGGCGTGAAAGCCTGGTTTTGGTTTTAAAAAATGTGAGTATCGACTAGGAGTCGCCTCCCTGCAGAATGGTTTTGTAAGTATCGATGGAATGTCGCCTCCTTGCTCATTTAGTTTCGAGTATTGATGGAATGTCGCTTCCTCGCGGTTTAGGGTACAAGTATCGACTAAGCATCGCTTCCTTGCTTTTCAAATTTTTATGCGGCTTTCGACCGAATGTCGCTTCGCCACGATTTTTGAAATTTGAGGTTTTTTTTAACCTTTGGTTTTTTAAATTTGAGTTGTGGATATCAACTGAAATGTTGCATCTCTACGATTTTTGAAAATTTGCAAGTATCGACGAGACGTCGTGTCCTTGCGATTTTGAGATTTTGGAAGTGTTGAATGTGGTTCGCATTCTTTTGATTTTTGAGTTTTGCGAGTATTGACTAAACATCATTTCCCCACAGTTTTTTTAAAACCATTTTTTCGTTTAAAGACACGAGGGTCCTAAATTTTGATATAAAACCATTTTTGGTGGTAAAAGTCAGGGCGGACTAGGGTGGAAATCCCTGAATCTTGATTTTTGTTTCAAACCATGAATTTTTGGTTCAAGGGTTGAGAATTTTGTTTAAATTAGGAAAAAGGCTCCTAAACTTAAAATGTTTTTTCTGAACAATGAAACGATAAAAGTATGCATTGTTTTGAGGTTTTTTTTTTTTTTTTTTTTTTTTTGTAGAAATTCCAACATAAGTTTGGGAATTCCAAAAGGAGTGGGTTTGACGAGCAAGTACCTGGGAATAGGCTTTGGCCATGCAGGCATTGCTCTGACCCAGTGGATGAAGTCTTTAAGGGTAGTACCGCTTTAAGAACTTGTCGTTAATGGGCAGCTTAATTGCATCTGTCACCCTCCATGTTTAGGAGAGCATATGCGCCATTGGAGAAAACCTTGTCGATGGTGTAGTGTCCCTCCCATTTTGGTTCAAATTGGCCTTTGGACTTGTGGCGAAAACCAATGGCCATTTTTACTACAAGAACCAAGTCACCCTTTTTGTAGGCACGTTGCTTGACCCACTTGTCGAAAGATCTTGTCATTTGGAAGTATCTTGAAATCACCCATGCGCTCTGTTTGATGAGTGATGGCCTTGGTGGTTGCAGACGCCTAGAGGCTTGATTTTGCTGTTTGAGGGTTGATGGAGGGTCAAACGTTGTCGGTTTGACTTAAAATTTGACATAGAGCATTTTGGAAGAATTTTGAGACTATCCATAGGCTCTGATCGAAAACTTGATGTCTTTGGTGCTTTAGCCGCCGAGGGAGATAACTAGGCTGCAACTGTTTTATTTTTGGGCCAAACCATGTCGGAATGGCCTGAAATTTGATGTAGAGCCTTCTAGTGTTATTTTAAGGCCAACTGTGTGCTCTTTTTTTTTTTTTTTTAATTAAGGTCTCTGGCTTCTCCGCTGCCTGGAGCTCCTATTCAGCCGCTAGAAGAGTGAAGTTAGGCCAAATAATGTTGAAATGGCCTGAAACTTCATATGTACTCTTCTTATGGCTGTTTTGAAGGATCTTGCAGTTTTTGTTTGATTTTGACAAGATTTGATGCTTTAAGTAGCATTGCTTGTTTGTGGTAGGATGTGACGTCATGTAGCTTCTTGATGTTGAAAGTGTATGAAGAGGCAAAGTAGCATTTTTGGTGTCAACACCGTGCCAACACAAAATTCCCTGAGACCAATTCTGGATCCAATTAATCAGTGACGCATTTTTCCAATTACAACATTTTGTGAATTCCGCTTCCTTTTTCGATTCTCTTTGTGCGCGCGATCAATGGTCCATCTAAAAATTGAAAAATACAAATCAATGAACCTAAGTTTTGTCGAACCGAATGAATTAGCCAACACTCAAGTCCTAGCAATCTCCCCCTCTGGCAATTCATGGACAAAACTTCGTAGTACATACACATTACCCAACAACTCATACCCAATTGCAATCATTAAAAAAACTCCACGGTCTTCAATGTGTATAATCTTGTATCCTGCAGAATCTGTCACAAACCATTCTTGACAAAAGACCAAGTTAAACAATCATGAAATTAAGCGCAAATATAACACTCTCACTCTCATTATCTCTCCCCCTTTTTGTTCATAAATTGACAAAGAGAGGAACACTCAACAAAAGAGATAAGAAATGCAATGACCAGCTTTCAAATTTTCCTACTTCCCCTTTTTGTCCAAAAACAAGCAATCAAGTGAACAAAGTTGTTCCCCCTTAATCCGAAATTTCATGTGCATGTTCTTTGTATAGGATGATTTGGAATTCATGAGGGTCACTAAGACTGATTACAATTTCAAAATAAGCCAAAATCATCATACTGAGAACATAGGGAGAAGAAATGCAAAATTTGAAAGACAATTGATCTCGAACCTGTAAAAGACCAAATTTTCATGCTATATGAAAAATCAAAACTTTAAACACCAATCAATTAAAGTGACATGATATCCAGATTTATAATCATGTGTATGTGTGTATGATGGAATGCTCCCCCTAAATATCACACACACATTTTTTTTTTTTATCCAACATATACCCAATTTATCTTAATTTTTAACTGAATCTATCAACGCAAGATCTTTCAAGATATTTGTGCGGAATATATATAAACCTAGAAGAATACTCAGTTAGCATATATTCTAGGAAAAATGAGAATTAGGGAGCATACCCAGTACTCAAAATAGCACATAATAACTTGGAAGAGTCCCACGAGCATTCAGATTTGGGTTTGCACACATTTTATTTTTTATTAAATTGAAATATCATCATCAATCATCATTGTTTTTTTTTTAAATTTTTGAATATTTTCTTTTCTCACATGTAAACCTTCATTGGTGACTTTCACACTAATGAATATGGTAGCCCTTTCCTATCAAACTTTTCAATCATCTGGTGACTATCACACATACTATTAGCTAGCCCTATTCCTCCGGTTCACTCTGGTTCACCAAAAATATCTTTCATCCCCCTTTTCTTTTCTTTTTTTTATTCTATGTGATAGCATAAGAGACTGGTGGGACGGCCAACAACAAGGACATGAAAAAGATAATATGCTAAGGTTAAACATGCACAACTTGCATCCATTAACATAACTGTGCCTTAATCTAGGCACTGTTTTCTAACATGGGAATCAACTTCAAGACTATTTAGCCCAATTCCCAACCACATTTCTATCACATTTTGAGCCCTTATATCAAGCGCTTTTCGGCCCACACCTACTTGCCTAAACCAAACAACCCAATCCACTTAACCATAACCCATTTCCAACCCATTGACACCCAAAACATCCGAATTGGGAAAGATATTGTGAAATATGATTTATAGGTTTTTGAATAATCTTTCCAATGCTCCTAAGACCACCTCAATTGGTCATTCGAGTAAAAAGCTATGGTCAAAATACCAACCCATTTTTTCTTCTTCTTATTGTTGACACCAGAAATGTTACTTTACTTCTTCATACCCTTTCAAACATCAAGAAGCTACGTGAAGCTACATCCTACCACAATAGGCAATGCTACTTCAAGCATAAGATCTTGTCAGAATCATCTAAAAACTGCAAAATCCTTTAAAACGTCCATAAGAAGAGTACGCGTGAAGTTGCGGGCCATTTCAACATCATTTGGCTTAACTTCACTCTTCCAGCAACTGAACAGGAGCTCCCAGCGGTGGTGAAGCTGGAGACCTTGATTCATAAAACAGAGCACACAGTTGGCCTCAAAATGCCACTAGAATGCTCTACATTAAATTCCAGGCCATTTCGACACTGTTTGGCCCAAAAACCAAAAAGCTGTAGAAGAGTCAGCTCTCTCGGCAGTGACAACATCAAAGACATCAAATCTTCAATCAGAGCCTATGAGTGGACTTAAAATACTTTCAAAAGGCTCTATGTCAAATTTTAGGTCAAACAACAAAACTAAGCCTCTCGGTGGTGGAAACCACCGAGGCCACTACTCATCAAACAAAGCACATGGATGGTCTCAAAATACTTTCAAGAGGCTACATGTCAAGTTTCAAGCTATTTTGACAACATTTGACTAGACTTTGACCTCCCGGAAGATTAGGCCTCCTCGCGGCGGAACACCTCGGGACCATGATTTCCAAATCGGAGCTAATGGATAATCTTAAAATGATTGTTGGATGCGAATTTCGACCCTCAAAGGAATGACATGCTTTGGGAAATCTTCATTCATCTATATATGCTATTTAAAATTTACATCGAAATGAGGATTTTGACTACCCTCAAAATCGATAAATCACGATCGCCAGCTACGGTAACGGCCGTAACATCGTTCTTCGACGAAAGCCGAAGAAAAATGGGAGAAAATAAATGGGTGGGTTCTTCCTTTCGTCTAATGTGCTATCGACAACACACAACGGTTATCCTGTCACAATGATTTGGGTCTCTTTGATGTTGGGTCAATTCAGGGTCATGAGTTAAAGTCCAAATAAAAGTTAATCCTCACACAGCTTAATCATAGTATATCCAAGTAAAATAAAATAATTAAAATAGAGAAAACAAAAAAGGGGGAGGTGCAAAATATTTAAGAAGAGGATCAGCCCCATTCCCGGGTTCCCCCTTCAGATCCCTTGGCAAAATAGGGTTTAGAGGCTGATTTTTCAAACCAAAATGATGATGCAAATGAGACTTTGACTTGTGATTTCTGTGTTTTTCGTGTGTGATACACGAGTGATAAAAGTGAAAGGCCGATGGGCCGTAATTGATTGGAGGTGGCCGATGGGCCGGTGTTTGTTTTAGGGTGGCCGATGGGCCGTGATTGTTTAAAAGTGTGTGCTAAATCACTCATTTCATCTCATTATTCTCATTTATTCAATTTTAGAAATCAGTTCTTTATTCTCTTTTATCATTAAGTTCGATTAAATATTTGGCATCAAAAGAAAAATATTTTTGGGTTTATTTTGTTAGTTTTATAGTTGTTATGGTTTTTGATATTGGGCTAGAAGGCCCTAACTAAGGGATTTTACTTGGATTTATGTGATTAATGCTTTATTACTGATCATCGGATTAACCTTAACCTAAGGTCCTAGACTGCCCACATCGGCTTTCCTAGTCCCCTAACGGAACAGGAAAAGTGGTGGGAGGAAGCCTAATGCTCTAATCTATCTAACAGGAGAATCCGAGTTATTCCTAGGGTGTGGATAGCCTAAGTTTGATGGTTTCAGTGCCTAAGCAGTTGGTTGGGTGTGACTTTGTTAGTTCGGTTTATTTTAAGTTGAAGGTTGATTAAGAATGGATTAAAGGTATTTTAGGGTTTTGTTTAAGTTATTTAAGGTTATGGAATTTAGGCTTTTAATTTAAAAGGGTGAAATAATATCGAAATCAGTGAGACAGGGTTGACAGAGGGCTTGGACGCCCAAGGGGTGGCGCCTGGGTCACTCTTGCTACTTGGGCGCATAGACAGTGGCGCCCAAGCGACTGATTCTAAGTGGCTTGGCTAGTGGTGAAGGTATCGACGTTATTTTTGGAGTTCCGGGGTTTTGAGGTTTATGTTTTGGTCTAGGGGAATGTTTTAAGGTTCTGGGGTATTCCGTTAAAGTCAATTTTAAATTGGGATTTGAAACATAATTGAAAGTCACAATTCAATGTTTTAAAGGTAGGGTAGGCGCCCAGGGGGTGGTGCCTATCCTGACAGTTTATGGTTTTTGTGATTTCCGGGATAATTCACTTATATTCCAAAGTGCAATGGGCTTCGATTGATGAATCTTAATGTTTCAAATTGTTTCAAGTCTCTGATGTTCTAATGTCGAGGTGATTCGGATCTGTATTTTCAAAACAAAATCGAGAATTCGCGTTTTAGTGCAAATGGAAGGACATGCACCAAGGGGGTGGCGCCCAGGTGAATTATCTGTGATTTTCAACTATTCCAGATGGGACTTGATTATGGGTCTTTGGGTCCAGGGATTATTTTAGGTTCTGGTCTTAATTAATTTAAGTGATAAGGTGTTTAGTTTTTTTGTTTTTAGTTGTGCTGGTGGATTAGGGTCAGAGTGAAGACTAGGCGCCATAGGGGTGGTGCCTAGGTGGTTGTTGGTTCATAAGGGCTTCGGTATTTTAGATTGAGTCTTTATGGGATTGGATGTCTTTCGATGGGAAATGTCTTTTCGTATTCAATTAGGATCGGCTTAAATGTCAATTAATTAGGCTAAGTCGTGAGTTAGGTTTGATGGAAAATAAGAAGGCTGGGGCGCCCATGGGGTGGTGCCCGGGTGGACTTGGCAGGATGGGCACCTAGGGGGTGGCGCCCAGCGCCCAGGTGGATGTTCGCCTTAGGGTTGGTTTTTATGATTCTTAGGCCAATTCAAGTTTGAAATGGTTAAAGGATTTAAGGTGTTTGGATGGAGAGTGTTTATTTGTATTCAGCTAGGATGGGATTAGATTTTAATTAATTAGGTTAATTGTTTTAATTGATGTTTTTTCAAGGGAATTGGACCGGATAGGCGCCCAAGGGATGGTGCCTTGGTGGTGGTGCCCAGGTGGACAATTTTGACGCTCGGGTCGGTTTCTTGTCTTTTAGGTTGATTCGAGGTTGAGCTTTCATGGTTTGATGTATTTGGATGAAAGGTGTTCTGTTGCATTGATTAGGATTAAATTAGGTTTCAATTATTTAAGTTCTTAGTGGTTGGAGAGGCTGGGCGCCCAGAGGGTGGTGCCCAGGTGGATGTGGCAGGATGAGCACCCAGGGGGTGGCGCCCAGGTGGATGTTTTTGTGGTTTGAGTTGGTTCGATAATCTTTAAGTTAATTCGACATCGAACTTTTGGCTTCAATTGTTTTAAATTCAAGGGTGTTTTGGTGTGTTGATTTGGATTGAATTCAGGTTTAATTTCAATTGGGGTTTCCTAGTGATTGGATAGGCTGGGCGTCCAGACGGTGATGCCTAGGTGGATGTGGCAGGATGGGTGCCCAGAGGGTGGTGCCAAGGTGGATATTTTTGTGGTTCGAATTGGTCTTCTGCTTTTGAGTGAATTCAAGTCCAAATTAGTTAAGGTTTCAAGTTTGTTGATGTTGACAGTTTTTTAATGTATTAATTCGGGTTTAATTAGTTAAGTTTTAATATTAATTGATGGTTTCGAAGGGACTGGTATAGGATAGCCATCCAAGAGGTGGTGCCTAAATGGATTGATAGGCTGAGCGCCACCTAGGGGGTGGTGCCCAGGGGTCTGTTTTGTGGTTTCGTGTTTTAGGTCAATTCAAGCCTAAATTGATTCAGGTTTCAGATCTTTTAATTTTAAAAGTGTTTTGTTGTGTTGGTCGGTATTGGCTTGAGGGTTAATTAATTAGATTCAGTTTTAATCGGAGTGTCTCAGGATGTGAGCAGGCTGGGCACCCAGGGGGTGGTGCCGAGGTGGTCTTGACAGGATGGGTGCCCAGGGGGTGGCGCCCGGGTTACTGTGTTTTAGGTTTTTAGGTATTTTAAGTTCTTAGTTATTTTTAATCCGAATTAATTGGGGTCTTAAGGTGATTAAAGGTGTTCTTAATGATTTCATGGTTCTTAAGTTAACTAATTATGATGTTTTAATTAATCTTAGGATTTATCCTACTTAGGCACTAAATTCAATAACCTAGACTATCTACCTATTATTTTTGGGTTTTCTGGATATCTTTTAATTTATTTTTGGTTTCTCCTCTAATTTATTAGATAGTAAGGAAAGAGAAGAAGTGATTTTATGTTTTATGATTTTTTTCGGTTTTTCTTTTATGATTTTATGATTCAAATGATATGATGTGAGGTGTGATAGAAATGATAATTCGAAGTTTAGAACACATCAAACAACCACACATATCATTGTTATGCAATTCCTAAATGAACTAAAAGCGGAAGATCGGAAATTGTGCATGAAGGTGGAAAAATCCACTTGTGCGCCACACCTGTGGTGTCTACCCTGTTTTCAACGAATCGCAGCAATGTACAATAGTCTTAGGATTTTCAACAAAACTCCTGATATTTAGCGACTGATGTGAATGTCCTAATGCAAACTACTAATGATGCAACTAACGAATCTACGAGAAAACGATGCAACAAGTGGAGATCTAAAACCCAGACCCTGTCTTAGAAGGGTAGGCGCCCAGAGGGTGGCGCCCAACCTGTTTGGGAGAGGGTAGGTGCCCAGTGGGTGTCGCCCAGCCTTTCTGTCGGGGGCCTTTTGTGATCTTCTCGATCTAAATGATGGCGATGATGCTACTAATGCGAGATTTAACCTAGTTATGCCGTTAGAACTACGAAATCAATGTAGATCTACTTTACTAGAATGAACCTAAACATGTTCCTAATATGATGAGACACTAGCATTAGATTTATCACAACTAATGCAAATCTACAATGCATAAATGATCCTAGGCATGTTTCTAAGCATGAATGGCAATGAAATACAATAAAAGAAGAGAGAGATCTAGGAATACCGGTATATGGTGCGTTCTTCAAGTTCCTAGACCGGTGCTTTCACGGAAATCCATGGCTTTCAATGATCTCTTCCTTCTAGATCTTAAAGATATGAGAATCTCCTTCCCTCTTTCCTCTTCTTCTTCTCAAGATCTGAAGTTCTCTCTCTAATAGTGGTCCCTTTCTTCTTCTTGCTTGTTTTCTCTTTTCCTCTCCTTTTAGGGTAGCTCCCTTGTAAATGAGGTTAAGAGATCCTTATATAGAGGTTTTTGGACGTGCAAAAGGGGTTAGGGTTCATTATTTCATGCTTTTAGAAGGTTTCACGAATCCCAAGGCGGCTTAAGTTAGTCTAGGGCGAATTAGGGTTTGAGAAAGGATGGGCACCCACGGGGTGACGCCCACATGGTTTGCATAGTCTGGGCGCCTATAGGGTGGCGCCTAAGTGGTCCCGGGTAGTGTAGGCGCCTACAGGTTGGTGCTTAGATGAAGTGGGTCGCTTTTAGAACTTGGTCCCATTTCGAGTCGGGATTGAATGGATAGATGTTCAGCTATGGGGGACCTACACAGGGATATAATTAGCTGAGTGCCACAAGGGTGATGCCTAGGTGGTTTTTAGTAAGCTGGGCGCCCATGGGGCGGAGCCTAAGTGGTTCGATTCATTTTCGAAGCTTGGTCCCTAGGCTTGGGTGTTCCTGGACTACTTTCAGGCCAAACTAGTAAATTTAGAGGTGGGCACCCATCAGGTGGTGCCTATATGGTTTTGGGCACTGTGGACGCAACAGGACTGGTGCCGATGTGGAATTTAGTAGGGTGGGCGCCACTTGGGTGGTGCATAGATGGAGTCGATTCATTTTCGGAGTTTGGTCCCTATGTTGAGTGGTCCCGGTTTGTTTTTTAGGCCAACTAGTGGAATTTGGAGGGTGGGCACCCACCACGGGGTGCGTAGGTGGTCTTGGGCAGCATGGGCACCCAGTATGGGGCACCTAGATGGATTTCAGTAGGGTGGGCGCCACTTGGGTGGTGCCCAAATGGAGTTTCATCATTTTTTCTAGGGCAAACTTCGAAAACTCATAACTTATGATTCGCTTATCGGATTAGGACATTCTACATATCGTTGGAAAACACTCAAAGAGAGGGATCCAAGGATTCAAATATTTAGATGATTAGAGGCTGGGAAAAATGGGGGATCTCTGGAACAATGGATCCGGCTTCCTAACTTAGGCTAATCGGGTGCCATTTTGGCAAACTAAGTATGATCTTTGTAGGAATTGGCCTAAGCATGTCTTAAGTGGTCCGGAAAAGGTATAATTGGTGTCGTGGTCTGCACCTTGTGTAAGTAGCGAATTTGACTCGAGATCCCGACGCGATCTAGCTTTTTCTCTCACGAGTGTCGAGAAATCGCCGGAATAAGTCTAGAACTATCAACAAGCATCTTCATCGTCGTTAATTAATCTGACTTTCGCCATTAATCATTCAATTATGGGTGAAATGGTGGCACCGCTATATATGACAGGTATTTAAGGCTATCATAGGGGGTCAAATGAGGTGTCTAAAATGATTCCAAGAGGCTCCCTGTCAAATTTCAAGTCAATACATCAAGGCCCGGCTTCTTCCTCGCGATAAAATCAAGTCTACTGGTGACAGGACCCACACGGCTTCAAAACTCAAACAAAAGCTTGTGGTTGGTCTTATTTATTGTCTATGAAGCTTTACCTTAAATTTCAGGTTATTTTGACATCGTTTGACCCTATTTTGGCTTCTAACGGCAAATCGACACCTTTGCAAGCCTTCAGCTTTCCCGGAAAATCAGAAACCTTGCCCTTTGATCTGCATGGCTTCTCATCAAGTTTTCTGCAGGGAAATCATTCCAAAATTTGTACGAAAATACTAATAAAAAATAAAAAAAAACAAAAGAAACTAGAAGACGATCGAAAAACAGCGACCATGGCCGCCGGCGACCCTGGAAATCCGGGTCACCAGATTTCCGCCAAAAACCCATTTTGGGTCTTTTTTCACATTCCGAGCTATTTGGGCTCTGTGATTTTTCAAAAATATGATTTTCAAGGCATGAAATTCATCGATCTTCAACAACATCGCAAATTCGTTGTCGAAATCATGGGTTCGTCCTTGAACACATTGAAATTGCCAACCAGCCGACCAAGAAAGCACACTTTCTACCTGACCGATCGAGAAATCAACAGAACAGATGGTACCGGCCCACTGGTAGCAATTAATGTTTGAAATGGCATGATCAACCGACAATAATCGGCATGAAAGATCCACGGGCAATCAAGGCTTCCTATGTCGGGGGTAGAATTCCAAAAGACGCGGCGCGGCCACGACTCTTCAAATACTTCGGCAGCTACTTAGTGTGGTTAATGACCCATTTTAAAAGAAATGAATGTGGTTGATTTCTCATTACTGTAGACGGCCCAATCCGAAGCCAAGGAGTGGGAGTTACAGGTCAAACATAATTATGGCATTAAATCATGTAACTCCTCCCATCATGGAGTTTAAATGCTATTAAAGGCCCATTATTCTCCAATGGCCAATCAAAATTCAAAAAAAAGGACTTACAAAAATATAAATGAAAATGTGTAACTCCTCCCATCATGGAGCATTATTGCAATTAATGTATTTAAAGCCCTTAAACTACCCCATCGCCACCAAAAGCCTATAAAAAGAGGCCATTTCCACCATTCCAAAAAGAATGGGCAAATCCTAAAAAAAACTACAACATTGCTACGACGCTCCAACGATGATCTCTCATTTGTTGAAGAAGTTCTGCAGCGACCACCACCATAAGGTGACCAAAGTCCCTTTAGGGGGGGGGAGGTGGAGGGGGGGGACCCCCCCCTTTAAGGCCCTCTCCTTCTGTCTCCATGGCTTAAACACGGCTTTTCAGCCCGTCTACTTGGGTTTTTATTAGATATAAGACCTCTTCTTGGTCCTTATTTTCTAAAAATCTGAGGTTCAAGCCAAGCCAAGAGAATCAAAAGTATCCTCTATTATCATCTGAAGGATGACGGCGAAGTCCAAACATGACTTGCGACTGTCAATTTGAACGAGTCCATGCAATCTCCTGTGAAGCTGGATTTCCATTTCTTCCCTTTCACTATATTTTGTATTTTTTAAAGAAACATAAAAATCATAACTCTTGTCTTTTATTTTTTATAAGAATTGTAAATCGCCTTTCATGGCAAAAACATCACCTTTCACGGCAAAAACATCGCATTTCACAGCAAACAAATGAAAATTGCCTTTCACGACATCAAAATTCAAATCATGTCTCTTTTCTTAATACATGTGCAATGAAAGTTAGAAAAAAGTTAATTTTCTTTTCTACTTGTGAAGGTGGATCGCTTGTCACGGACCATCGCTTGTTATTTCCAAGTAAAGTAGAAAGTTTGGCATACCCGTACAAAAAAGTTAATGTTCGCTTTTTCTCCTGTCACGAAAGGGTTGGACTCCACGAATTCTCAAACTCGTTGACCCCGGTCCTGCGAACGAATAAGCGAGCCAATCGCTTATTGGCTTAATTCTACATCCAATTTCCTTCCAAACTTATCCGTACTCTTTTCAATTCTTAAATCTCAACTTTAATATTCAATTAACACCTAGAAAGAGAAATTAACATAATTGAGAGTATTTCCGAACATATTTTGTATGGAAGCTATTGGAACTCATATAAATGCATACAAATGGGCCATCAATAATGGAAAAATATGAGGAAAGAAATGATGGAGAGGAAAATTATGATTTTATGCTAAAAATAGTATTTTGAGTTCTTTTATCTTTGAAAACTCTTTAAGAATAAAACTATAAAAGTTTAACTTTTGTGAACTCGTCATACCCCAAAACCTACATTTTGCTAGTTCCGAGAAAAATAAAATAAAAAAAGAGAACTAATTATATGCTAAAATCAATAAAAATCCTAACTCACTTTTGCAAGAATGACAGCTACACTTAGCTCGTGCAACAAGCCATTAAAACTCCTAAGTTTCCCCTGGTGGACGAGTTTTGTCTCGTGAGGATTTTCAGCGAATAAGTCCCACAAAATTCTTTTTATTTATATCCTAGGGCTTTTAGCAAGCTAACAAAAATGAGAGCAAGTTTAGAACATTATCCAATTGCTAAAAATCTGTCAATGATGGTCAAGGCTCGGAGTGTATGTGAGTGAGTTTAGCCAAAACTTGTACAATTTTGGATTCTAAGAAAACACAACTTTGATCACCTTCTAAATTCTTTCGTTTTGACTTTAGCATCACAGTCATACTCTTGGAAATAAAATCACTTAGATTTTCTAACTTATCACTCTATATGAGTATTGGTAAGGCAAAATGACTCACATATCTTTTGAGAACGAAGAATTTCCGGAGAATTGATCTCATGAAACGAACAACCATTTTACTGAAAGTGGAAATGCTCACTCAACTTCTCACTTGTTTTACATCCTAACTTTTCCTCAAATCCAATAGGTCTTTTATTGGTTGTAATGGGGTTTGGCGAAATGGTAAAAATATGGACAGTGAGGTTTTAGGGTTTCTAAGAAGGTAAGGTCTTGAGTTTTCTTGGAAGAATTTTTCTTTGATTCTTCTTCACTTTTTTCCTTTGTAGTTCCTTTTTTTCTTGTCTTTCCGTGAATTTCAACTTTCCTTTCTTTTTCTTTTTTTTCTCTTTTTTTCTCCTTTTTTTTTTTTTTTTTTTTTTTTTTTGTTTTTTGGAGAAAACTTTTTCCTTGGATAGCCCATGTGAAGTATCAACAATGCACATTTTCTTCTTTCTTCATCTTTTCCTTACACTTCTAAAAAATAATGGGTTGAAAGCTTTTTATTTGGATGGAAAGAATTTGGAAATTTTTAAGGAAAAATGCATAAAGGATAAAGGTTCAAAAGGGTTACTAAGGAAATGTTTTTATGGGTAGGTTTTTATTGGCCATGGGGTTCTAATTTTTGATTGCTTATTATCAATTTTAGCAGGTCTAGAAAGGTGCTCACAAGCTACAAGTCGAGGATAGTTCGCAATTTGATGACACCCTCAATGGTTGGAAAGAAATAGGGCACTAATGAGATAAAAAAAATTGTGTCGAAAACTATGAGCTTGAGTAGTAGAATTAGCGCAGAAGAATCCTTACCCTGGTGGAATAGAAAGGCTCTACACTAAATGGATTTAGTCTCCGCTAGTGATTTGTCGAGGTCACTCAGATGTGCCCACTCTTCACTTGGACTACACTCATGTGGCTAAATGTGCAAAAGTTTTTCCAACACTTGACTCTGTGACGCTCTTTTTAGGAATTGGATAGTATGGTAAACTAAGATTTTGAAACTTATTAAAAACCTAGAATCCCATGGAAAGTTGAAAGATTTTGGAAAATCTTGATAGGCTTTGAGATTTTTTTCCTAATCTAAATATTTACCAGCAAATACATGTGTGCAATGTAGTGCCACATGCTTTCTTCGACAATTGCTAAGAAGGACTCAATCTATGAAGTGAATGGAAACACAATAACAAAGCACACAGGGTTCTTGATATTTAAACTAAAGTCCTATAACTACACTGTGGAGTACTACAAATTCGTTTTTAGTGCTGCAAGGCCAGTTGCCATCTGCTAGAGTACCCACATGAACAATCTAGCGTCGACCCTCGAAAGAAAAATGGTAAAAAAAAGGGGTTTTTTGGTGGAAAGGCTAGTTTGCTGTGAGATTTGCTAAAGTGACGTTTTTGGTCTATTGGTCATCTAAAGTGTTTTAATTTTTTATGTAAAATCCTCTAATAATAATAATAATAATAATAATAATAATAAGAGGATTTTTCACAAAAAAGCACTTAATGTGGCCATTGGACCGAAACAAACAAATTAACCAACTATGCACCAAATAGGGAATTTGCCCAAAAACCCATTTCTTTTTACCACTTTTCTCGAGGGTCGAATCAACCCTCATTTTATGTGTTGAGGATCGACATTGACCCTAGGAAGCAGAAAAAAACCACTTTTCCTCGTCTTCTTCCTTCTTTTCTTCTCCAAACCCAATCCAATGATGGAAAAACTCTCCAAGCAAATGTGATCAATGAGGATCCTCTCCATCAAATCACGAGATAGGAAAAGGAGCATACTCTCGCCGTGGGATCTCGACAGCGGTCCTTTAGAGATAGACCCGGTCTCTACAGATGCAAGGATCTCATGGAATTCATTTTAGATTCCTTTTTCCCTAAACATAAATGCAACAATCTGATTTGTTTTTCCCTTCTTGATCACATAATAGAAGTTAAAACATTTACTTTTTTAAAAAATTCAAAAAGAAAAAAATACAACATACCACTCAAGCATTTTTTTAAATCAAGCTAATAGATTGAATCATCTTTCACCCTCGTTTGGATGTGTGGCGGAATTTTATCTTCGAATCCTTATAGATGATGACGATTCTGAGGTACTCTTTTAACATTGTTGTCGGATGTGAATTTTGACCCCCCCCAATTTTCCTCTCCAAGAGAGGCATGGTTTGGGGAAATCTCCATTCATCTATATACATGCTATTTAAATTTTACATCGAAAATGAGGATTCCGACTACCCTTAAAATCGATGGATCACGATCGCCAGCTACGGTACGGCCGTAACACCGTTCTTCGACAAAAGTCGAAGAAATATGGGGAGAAAATTAATAAGGTGGGTTCTTCCTCTCGTCTAATGTGCTGCCGGCAACACACGACGGTTGTCCTGTCACATTAATTTGGGTCTCTTTGGGTCTCTTTAATTTTGGGTCAATTAAGGGTCATGAGTTAAAGTCCAAACAAAGGTTAATCCTCACATAGCATAATCATAATATATCCAAGTAAAATAAAATAACTAGAATAAAGAAAAAAATAAAATAAAAAAAAAGGGGGGAGGTGCCAAATATTTAAGAAGAGGATCGGCCCCGTTCCCGGGTACCCCCTTCTGATCCCTTGGCAAAATAGGGTTTAAAGGCTGATTTTTCAAACCAAAATGATGATGCGAATGAGACTTTGATTTGTGATTTTTGTGTTTTTCGTGTGCGATACACGAGTGATAAAAGTAAAAGGCCGATGGGCCGAAATTAATTGAAGGTGGCCGATGGGCCAGGATTGATTGAAAATGGCCGATGGGCCAGTGTTTGTTTTAGGGTGGCCGATGGGCCGTGATTGATTAAAAGTGTGTGTGAAATCACTCATCTCATCTCGTTATTCTCATTTATTCAATTTTAGAAATCAATTCTTTATTCCCTTTTATCATTAAGTTCAATTAAATATCTGGCACCTGAGGTGGAGGAAGAAATAAAAGGAAAATCTTTTTGGGTTTATTTTGCTGGTTTTATAGTTTTTATGGCTTTTCAATATGGGGCTAGAAGGGCCTAACTAAGGGATTTTACTTGGATCTATGTGATTAGTGCTTTACTACTGATCATCGGATTAACCCTAACCTAAGGTCCTAGACCGCCCACATCAGCTCTCCCAGTCCCCTAACGGAACAGGAAAAGTGATGGGGCGAAGCCTAATGCGCTAAGCTACCTAACGGGGAAATCCGATCTAATCCTAGGGTATGAATAGCCTAAGTTTGATGGTTCAGCGCCTAAGCAACTTATTAATTGTGATTTTTAATTGGTTCGGTTTGTTTTGAGTTGAAGATTGATTAAGAGGTGGATTAAATGTATTTTGGGGTTCTGTTTAAGTTGTTTAAGGTTCTAGAATTTATGGTTTATTTTAAAACGTGAAATGATGTCGAAATCCGGGAAACGGGGTTGGCAGAAGACTTGGGCGCCAGGGGGGTGGCGCCTAGGATATTCTGGTGACTTGGGCGCCCAGACAGTGGCGCCTAAGTGGCTGTTTCTGGGTGGTTTGGCTAGCGACGATGGTATCGTTGTTATTTTCGAAATCCAAGGAGTTCTTACTTGGTGAATTTTAATGTTTCAAATTGTTCTAATTCTCTGATGTTCAAATGTCAAAGGGATTCGGATCCAGATTTTGAAACAAAATTTAGAATTTGCGTTTTAGTGCAAATGAGAGGATAGGCGCCAAGGGGGTGGCGCCTAGGTGGATGGCTTGTGATTTTAAGTATTCCGTTGGGACTTAGTTATTGGTTTTCGGGTTTTGAGACTATTTTAGGTTCTGGTTTTAGTTAATTTAAGTGGTAAGGTGTTCAGCTATTTGTTTTAAATTGAAGTTGTGAACCAAGGTTAGAGTGTAGGATAGGCGCCACAGGGGTGGTGCCTAGGTGGTTGTTTGTTGGTTCGTAAGGGCTTTGGGTGCTACGTCTAAGTCGATTAAAGTTTCAAACGTTTTAAGTTAAAAGTGTTTTAATATGTTGATTCGGATTGATTTAAATGTTAATTAATTGTGTTAAGTTGTTGGTTGGGGTTTTTTTTTGAAAACGGGTAGGCTGGGCGCCCAGGGTGTGGCGCCCAGGTGAATTTTGAGGGTGGGCGCCCAAGGGGTGGCGCCCAGATGAATTGTTTTGTGCTTCGGGTCGGTTCCGTATTTTTTAGGTTGATTTGCGGTTGAGCTTTTAAGGTTTGATGTATTTTAAATTAAAAATGTTCTGTTGCGATGATTAAGATTAAATTTCGTTTTAATTAATTTGGCTTTAGTAACGGGAGTGGCTGGGCGCCAAGAGAGTGGTGCCCGGGTGGAGGTGGCAGGATGGGCGCCCAGGGGGTGGCGCCCAAGTGTCTGTCTTGTGCGTCCGAGTTGGTTCGATGTTTCAAGTCTATTCGGGTTTATAGTTCCGATTGTTTTAGATTTCAAGGGTGTTCCGGTGTGTTGATCGTGATTGACTTCGAATTTAATTTCAAGTGGGGTTTCCTAGTGATTGGGTAGGATGGGCGCCAGGAGGGTGGTGCCCAAGTGGATGCAGAAGGATAGGCACCAAGGGGGTGGCGCCTAAGTGGATGTTTTTGTGGTTTATTCGTTTTGTACTTTCTAAATTGGTTTGAGTCCAAATTGATTAAGGTTTCAAGTCTTTTAGGATAATAGTGTTTTGAGGTACTAATTCGGGTTTAATCAATTAAGTTTAATTAAATGGTGGTTTCTAAGGGAATGTGATAAGATAGGCGCCAGGAGGGTGGTGCCTAAGTGTAAAGGCAAGCTGGGCGCCCAGGGGGTGGCGCCCAAGTGTCTGTTTTGTGGTTTCGGGTGGCTTTTGCGTTTTTAGGTTGGTTCAAGTCTAAGTTGATTGAGGTTTTAGATTTCTTAAATTTAAAAGTGTTTTGTTATGTTAACTAGGATTAAATTTGGGTTGTGGTTAATTAGAAATTTTAATTAGGGGTTCTTTAGAAACGGGATAGGATGGGCGCCAAGAGGGTGGTGCCCAGGTGGCAGTGCAGGCTGGGCACAAGGGGGGTGGCGCCCAGGTGGACTTTTAAAGTTTATTGGTTTTGAGTTTCTTGAGTTAATTAGAGATTAAGTTAATTAAGGTTTACTTATTCTAGGTTTAAAATATTTTACTGTGTTGATTCGGATTAGTTTAAGGTCTTAACTAATTAACTTAAACTTTAACCGGGTTGTCTTAGGGAATGAACAGGCTGGGCGCCCAGAGGGTGGCGCCCAGGTGGCTGTGGAAGGATGGGCGCCCAGGGGGTGGCGCCCAGGTGGCTGTTTTTTGGGGTTTTGGTTTTTTTGTGTTTTTAAAGTTCTTAGTTATTTCTAAATCCGAATTAATTAGGGTCTTAATGTTTTAGAACTCTTAATGATGTGATGTTGCTTAAGTTTACTAATTATGTTGTTTTAATTAATTTTAGGATTTGTCCTACTTAGGCACCAAATTCAATAACTTAGACTATCTAACTATTCTTTTTGGGTTTTTGGATATCTTTTAATTTGTTTTTGGTTTCTCCTCTAATTTACTAGAGAGTAAGGAAAGAGAAGAAGGGATTTTATGTTTTATGATTTTTTTTGGGATTTTCTATGGATGTGTGGTTCAAATGATATGATGTGAAGTGTGACAAAGATGATAATTCGAAGTTCAGAACAGATCATACAACCAAACATATCATTAATATGCAGTTTCTAAATGAACTAAATGCGGAAGATTTGAAGTTATGCCCAAAAGTGGAGAAATCCACTTGGGCGCCACCCCTGTGGCGCCTACCCTGCTCAGTCAGGGTTTTCAACGGAACACAACGAACGCACAAGAATCTTAGTGCTTTCAACACAACTTCCAATATTCAGCGATTGATGCGAATGTCTTAATTCGAACTACTAGCGATGCAACTAACGAAATTATAAGCAAACAATGCAACGGGCGGAGATAAAGAACCCGGACCCTGTCTCGGAAGGGTAGGCGCCCAGGGGGTGGCGCCCAGGTGATTCTGGAAAGGTCAGGCGCCCAGTGGGTGGCGCCCAGGTGTTCTGGAGAGGGCAGGCGCCCAGGGGGTGGCGCCCAGGTGGTTCCGGAGAGGGCAGGCGCCCAGTGGGTGGCGCCCAGGTGGTTCCGGAGAGGGCAGGCGCCCGGGGGGTGGCGCCCAGCCTTTCTGCCAATGGTTGCTTGCGATCTTTTCAATATAAATGATGATGATGATGATGCTAATGCGAGATCTAATCTAGCTATGCAATATGAACTACGAAATCAAAGAAAACTTACTATGTTAGAATGAACCTAAACATGTTCCTAATATGATGAGATGCTAATACCATTTTTATCTCAAGTTAATGTAGATCTATGATGCTCAAATGGCCCTAAGCATGTTTCTAAGCATGAATGGTAATGGAGTGTAGTAAAAGAAGGGAGATCTAGGAATACCGGTATGAAGAAACGTTTCTCAAGTTCCTAGATTGAAACCTTCGCAAAGATCCATAGCTTTACTTGAAGATATGGAAGCCTCCTCTTCTCTTTCTCCTTCTTCTACTATAGATCTGAAGTTTTTCTCTAATGGTGGCTACCTTTCTTCTTCTTTTTCTATTCTCTCCTTTTGCCTCTTTTCTTAGGGTTTTTGGGTAGCCTCCCTTGTAAATGAAGTTAAGAGGGATTATATAGGTTTTGGACCAGTTTAGAAGGGGCTAGGGCTTCATTAATTCGTGTTTCTAAAAGGTCTCACGCATCCCTAGGCGGCTTAAGTTGTTTTAGGGTGAACTAGGGTTTGGAGGGAGGATGGGCGCCCATGGGGTGGCGCCCACATGGCCTGCGCAGGCTGGGCGCCCACAGGGTGGCGCCCAGGTGATCCTGGAGAGAGTGGGCGCCCACAGGGTGGCGCCCAGGTGATTCTGGAGAGAGTGGGCGCCCACAGGGTGGCGCCCAGCTGATTCAGTTCGTCTTCGGTGCTTGGTCTCTACGTATGAGTGGTCCCGGTCTAATCTCAAGCCAATTAGTGGAATTTGGAGGTGGGCGCCCATGAGGTGGTGCCTATGCAGTCTTGGACAGTGTGGGCACCACAGGGCTGGTGCCTATGTGGAACTTAGGAGGGTAGGCGCCACATGGGTGGTGCCTAGGTGGAGTCGATTTATTTTCGGAGTTCGGCCCCTACATTGAGTGGTCCCGGGCTACTTTTAGACTAAGTAGTGAAGTTTGGAGGCTGGGCGCCCACCATGGGGCGCCTAGGTGGTCTCGGGCTGTGTGGGCGCCCAGCATGGGGCGCCTAGGTGAATTTTAGTGGGATGGGCGCCACATGGGTGGTGCCCAGATGATCTCTTCTTAGGACAAACTTCGGAAGCTCATAACTTTTGACTCGCTTATCGGATTTGGACGTTCTACATACCGCCGGAAAGCTCTCGAAGTGAGGAATTCAATGGTATAAATGTCTTGACAAATAGGTGCTGAAAAATATGGGAGATCTCTGGACCAATGAATTCGATTTCCTAACTTAGGCTAATCGGGTGACATTTTGGCAAACTAAGTATGGTCTTTAGAGGGATTGGCCTAAGCATGTCTTAAGTGGTCCAAAAAGGGTTTGAGTGGTGTCATGGTTCACTTCTTGTGTGAGTAGTGAATTGGGCTCGAGATCTCGACGCGACTTGGCTTTTCTCTCGCGAATTTCTAGAAATCGTCGAACTAAATCTAAAATTAACAACAAGCATCTTCATCGTCATTAATTAATCTGAATTATGTCATTAATCATTCAATTATGGGTGAAATGGGGGCATCGCTATATATGATAGGTATTTAAGGCTATCATAGGGGCCAAATGAGGTGTCTACAGTATGCCCCTCTTTGGAGAGCAACACGTGGAGAGTTGTGCTCCAAAGAAAGTAGACACACCACTCATGACTCACGGGAGCTTTTGAGCTCGCGGGAGTGGCCATCTATGGATGTATGCAATTGCAAATTCATTCTAAAGATGAGGTTCACTTTTCTAGGATTGATCCTGATTCAGGGGGAAAAAAAAAGAAGAAGTTACGTGCCTACTGATTTGATTGGAAACCCGAGATCTGTGCCTCGGTGCCCGTGGTATTGCCACGTGGCGGGTTGGGAACTGTGCCCCGGTTGCTGAAATTTAAAATGATGGCGGGAACTGTGCCCCGGTGGTCTGAATCAGAAGTCAATCTTTCGATTGGTTAAGTCACTATTAGAATTTCATTTGTTCATGCAATAGAGTTTAATTCAAATGGTCATATATTGCATCTTTTAACTTTCATCCACAGTTGAATGTTCAAGGCATAGTTAAAACTAACTAGCAAAACTGGGGATCTTGAAGGCAATTACAAACATAGTTCAAGCAATAGTGTGAGGTGCATATGAGAATGAGATGCATTTTTTTTTTTTTTTTTTTTAAGATGTTTGATTTTAAAACTCAGGTATGCATCGAAAAAGCTAAATCAACGGAAGACGGTCACCGGGAAAACCATCACTCTCTAGGGATCTTGGTCTTCACCCAAGCTTAAATGAGAACCTGGGATAGATTCGATCATCTTCTTGATGCTTATCATGGAGAGTTTCAAGTTACACAGTTTCCATCTTCCAACGTCAAGATTTGAGTCGGCGAACGCACAATTCATGAGAACATGATATTATGGTTGCCATACCGGTTATAAGCGCTTAAGGGAGGCCTACGGCGACTCAATTTCCAGACATGAAGTAAAATCATGAAAATCACAGTCAAGGGTACTTACCTCCAGAGCTTTCCATAAGTCCAACGTTGGGGACCACTTCCATTTCCTTTCATCATTTGTTTGCCGAAGCTTGAGTCATCTGCCTCCATCAGTGTACTTGAATGTCTTTCACCTTTGGTGTCTTCGTTTTTTGCTTTGGGAACCTGTATTGAACAAACACTAAAAGATTCTGCATTTCTCATTGTTAGTGCTCTGTAGTTCAAATTTCATTGATGGAAATGACATGGGATGCAATGCACAATGTCAGATGTATGCGTGATGGGACTAATGTGCATGTGACAGGACCTTATGTGATGGGACAACGTTTGGTTGACAATGTACACCATGTTATTGTGCCTCTCTTAACTTGCTTTCTCTCTCTCTCTTTTGGCTATTTATTTATTTATTTATTATTTTTTTTTTGTTGTTTATTTTTTTCTTTTTTTCTTTGTTTTGTTTTGTTTTTATTTTGTTTTTATTTTTTTGTTTTTATTTTTTTTATTTTTTTTATATTTTTTATTTTTTTATCATTATTATTTAATCATCGATCATCATTAATTCTTGTTCGGGTTCAACTTCTCAAAATTCTAGGACAATTTGGCTCAAAGAGGCCTTTGGTTCTCTAAGGTGATAGATAGGCGCCACAGGGGTGGTGCCCAGCCTGTTCGAGCTTTGGTTCAAGGATTATGAAAAGAGACAGCTTGGGCGCCCAGGGGATGGTGCCTAGGCGGATTGCATGGATGAAGTTCGTCTCGAAGTAGAATGGTGGATTTGGAAGACAAGTCACCTAAACGTCCACGAAGTGGTGCACAAGATGTAGTCCTAGTCCGTTTTAGAATGTAGTTTTAACTTCAATGAAGTATGTTGCATTTCAAGTTGGTTTTGAAGTAGAATTTCGAATTCAGAAAAATATGTGATCTGGGCGCCCAAGGAGTGGTGCCTAGACTGCATTTTAGGTTGGTCTCAAAGTAGAACTTGAATTCAAGGTAATGTGTGACCTGGGCGCCAAAGGGGTGGCGCCCAGACTGCATTTTGAGTTGGTCTCGAAGTAGGATTTGAATTCAGGGTAATGTGTGACCTGGGCGCCAAAGGGGTGGCGCCCAGACTGCATTTTGAGTTGGTCTCGACGTAGGATTCGTGTTCAGCCTATCGTACCAAGAGTCGTCATCGGAGTAGAAGCCTGGCCTTTAGAGAATAGGTGATTTGGGCGCCCGGGGTGTGGCGCCTACGTGGAATTGCATGTACAACACTTAGAGTCCCTGTCAAAGAGAAGCCCTGAATTCTAGGAAGAATGGGTGACCTGGGCGCCCAGAGGGTGGCGCCCAAGCTGCAGTTCGTGTACTTTTAAAATTCTCATGGGGTTCAGACTCTAATCTATATAAGTGTATCAAGGCCACGAATTTCCCACAACTCTTGCTCTTTCAGACTTCGAATTTCATAGCCTTCAAGCTCTTCCTTGCTCCCAAGTAAGTTTTCTCTTCTCCTTTTCTTTTTTTTTTTTTTTTTTTAAGATGAATGGCATGTCTCATGTATATACTTCTAATTGTATGATTATTTAGTTGATCAACTTGGTATATGATTTCAGATTAAAGCATCCTTTTTATTTGTTTTGTATGTTCTCTTTTTCTTTTTTTTTTAAATTCGCTTTTATCCTCTTTGGGTTATGTGGTTGATCATTTTTTTTTAATTTTTTTTTATTTAAATCCTTTTGATCATGTGTTGGCCTTTTTGTTTCTTTTTGTGTTTGGTGATTTTTACATCTGATATTTCAAGATTATGTTCAGTTTTCGTCATGCACATGCACAATCTTTGATTTGAATTTGAGCCTAGTCTTATGCTCTTGCATACATGTTGGCTTTGTTTTGGTTGTGGTGATGTCTTGTCCCACGTTTTCTTTATTTAATTCATCAAGGCTGTTTTATGGCATAGACAAGTCTGTCATGGTTAGATTTGGAGTGCCCTAGTTGAGGAACACCAACAAAGAAGGCTAGGCGCCACCCTGGTGGTGCCTATCTTTCTGATTCGCACTAAGGGCTTGTGAACCCGAATTTTGGGGCATCTTTTCATATTCTGGTTCTCTCCGGCTTCATAGTATGTTATGAAAACATGACTCAGGGACACTAAAGTCTTTAACTTGGCGAAATAATGATGTCCTTATGGTAGATATTTCAAGGCTGGGGTGGGCGCCACCCCTGTGGTGCCTAGCTGACTCTCTGTTTTTTTTTTTTTTTTTTTTTTCTTTTTTTATGAATGTTAAGATGTTGTATTGTATGGGAGTGTAGTTTGGACTTCTTGACTCTCCAGAGGGTTTGGGATAGCTTAGCAGTACCTTTGGAAATATCTCCCACGGATTTGAGAAGGCCTAATAAAATTATCATGGCTAAACCCGTACCTTTTGCAGTGAATTCCTCAAAACAGACCTGGGCGCCACCCCTGGGGCGCCCAAGTGACCCCTTTTTTTTTTTTTTTTTTTTTATGTTGTTTTGGATTTCCTCTAATTATGAACTTTTTTTTTTTTTGGGGTTGTTTTTATTCTGTAAAGGGTTTCTAAAGCCTTGTGCATATGCCTACAGGTCTTATCTTATTCCAATGGCCGGCTCTCCGATCTTCTCATTCGTTGTTGATAGTATTGAGGGTTCTTCCACTTGCAAGCCCTACTTGCCAGGGGATGAATATTGGTCCCCTGAAGCCGACAAAATAGGGTATTATGACTCTGAGGAAAGGGCAGAATTCTACCTCAAGCATGAATCCTCCCTGCCTGTTACCTATGACTGCGTTTTCCAATTTGAAGAAACTATGGACCAGCGCATTGTGGAGATTAGGCGCCGCAGGTATGATTTACTGGCTATGAAGTACAAAGGTATCTGCAGGTTGTATGGGGATTTGTGTATTGTGGGCAGGACTGCTCTAAATAGGCTGAATGGTTATGATGGGCTTCTGGAAGACTTGCCACCTTTTGTCAACAGCGTGCTCCAATCTCTCTTATGGAGCATGTTGGATGTCAGGGGGATGTTTGAAGTTTGGGAGGCTATGAAGTCCACCAACGAACGAGCTCCTATTGATGACTTTAACACCCTACACAGACGGATGGATCAACTGGAACTCATGGTCATGTCTTGCCCTCACGAAGCTGAATCATCCGTTCCAAGGCGCTACAGGAAGTACTTCGAGATGCAAAACACTAGCCTCTCGGCGCTTATTCATCCGGTATACACGGCTTATCTAAATGACTTCCAGCGAGTTCGGGATATTTGCGGTGTCTTGAGGAATCCACCGGATAACTTGAAAGAAGTGCAAGGGCAACTCGAAGTTCATATTGTCGAAATGGAGGCACAGATGGCGCGCTTTCCTACTTTCAACGGGATGGTCCATCCATCCTAGGGGACTCACTAAAACTTATTCTATCTTAGGCTAGGATTTTCTTTCAATAAGAGGTCAGGTTAGTTATAAGCTCCACCTAGGGTATTGGGGGCAAAGGTTGTGACCTCTATTTTAGTCCATGTTTAGGATTCAATCGATTCAATTAATTGCTATAGTTATTGTTTTAAGACTCTTATTGGAGTTTAATAAAAGTTGATTTAGACTTTATTTTCTTTTCCTCTTTATTTTATTTTTATATTTTATGTGGTGATGTTTATTATTGAATGATGATGACATTTATTATGATGCGTTTAATAATGAGTTATGAGATTCGGTGAGTCCAATTTTGTTAAGACTAGACCATAGTCATTAATAAAGATTGATTTTTTATCCTAACCCAAGAGTGGATTATGTCTTAACTTCGTCTCCATTGATGTTTAAATTAATGTCAGGTTTGATCTCTTTTTTTTTTTTTTTTTTTTTTTTTTTTCAGTTGAGTTGTTCTTTTTTTTTTTTATTTTTATTTTTTTTTTATGTAGGTGGATCTCCCCCCTTGAAGAGGGCCCCACCACGTGATGGTGCTGGGCCACTATGCGCCCAGCACTGGGCGTTAGGTCATCATGATTGGGGCTGCCCCAATCTTTCCCCCTCTTTTCATTTTTCATTCTTTCCTTCCCTCTCTTCCTTTCTTTCGTTTCTTTCTGTTGGTTCTGGCTTCAAGTGAGGCGCAGGGGTGAGCAAGCAGGGAGCTGGGCGGAGAAAGAGGAGAGGAGGAAAGGAAGAGCAACAGCTTGCGGGTCTGCCGTCGCCCAGGTAAGTGGGTTTCGACTTCCTTTTCTACTTCTTCTTCTTTCTATTTTTTTTTTTTTCGTTTCCCATGGTTGTTGTGGTAGTTTCAGGTGAAGTCTCAGTGGGCAGCAGTGGAAAAACAAACATTGAGAGCTGAGTGGAGAAAGAGGAGAGGAGGAAAGGAAGGGCAGCAGCGCATGGCTGTCTGCTGTCGCCCAGGTGAGTGGGTTTCGATTCCCTCTTTTTTTTTTTTTTTTTTTTTTGTTTCTCTGCTCTCTATTTTTTTTTTTCATGGCTGATGTGGTTGTTTCAGGTGAAGTTCAAATACATTGAGGAGAAAGGGAGGAGAGAGAGATTCAGGTATGCATTTTCCATCTCCTTTCCATTTCATTTCTGTTTTCTTTCTTTTCTCTTCTCTCTATATTTTTTTTTTTTAGACTCTGTTTCTGCAGCTGCAGGTGAAGACCGAGTACATTTGAAGAGAAAGAGAGGAGAGAGAGATTCAGGTATGTTTTTTTTTTTTTTTTTTTTTTTATCTTCTTTCCATTTCATTTCTATTCTCTTTCTTTTCTCTTCTCTCTATATTTTTTTTAGACTCTGTTTATGGCAGTTACAGGTGAAGGCCGAATGCATTGAGGAGAAAGGAGGAGAGAGAGGTTCAGGTATGCTCCTTTCCATTTCATTTCTGTTTTCTTTCTTTTCTCTTCTCTCTATATTTTTTTTTTAGACTCTGTTTATGGCAGTTACAGGTGAAGGCCGAATGCATTGAGGAGAAAGGAGGAGAGAGAGGTTCAGGTATGCTCCTTTCCATTTCATTTCTGTTTTCTTTCTTTTCTCTTCTCTCTATTTTTCTTTCTGTTTTTCTGTTTTCTTTTTTTATTTTTTTTTATTTTTTTTTTAAGACTGTTTATGTATGCTGCTGCCGTTTCAGGTTGTGCTTAACTGGGCTGAACAAGGAGACCAACAACAGAGTGAGGGGAAGAAGAAGGAAAGGGAGAAGAGAAAAAAGGGGGGGTTTGACAACTTGGTGGCCCAGGTATGTAGGTCCCATCCTCTTTCATTCATTTCTTCTTTCTCTCTTTTATTTATTATCATTATTATTATCATTTTGGACGATGGCTGCAACATGGGGTTTTGGGGCTCGGTTTTGGCTATTGGCAGCCATGGGTGTGGTGGATTTTGGTGAGGGAAGAAGGAATGGAGCTGTCCTAGCTATGATGTTGGCCATCCTAGCCCCCTTGACTAAAATTTGAAAGATTGCATAGTGGGGGTTCCTTGGCAAAATCAGTTTGGATGGAAAATGGGCATTTTCTGTGGCTAGTTAGGATTGGTGGGATGATGAGGAGTGAGGTTTGGTGTGATCCGTGGAGGCTAATTAGTATATTGGAGATTGTTAAGTTCATTAAGCATTTCCATTGGTTTTAAATGAGAGTGTGGTGAACGTGATTTGGACTCCTAACATAGATCTCAGTCATTATGGGGAAGTGATTTGGGCTTTCTTCTTTTTTTTTTTTTTTAATTATTTTTTTTTCTTCTTATGTTATTCAGGGACTTGTTTAAATTTGTGGTGCACTGGTTTTGACTTGTTTCTTACACCATGGTGTGTTTTATGCTCACTTCCATATTTGTAATTATGTCGGGAACCTTCTACTCTTTTGTCTCTATCTTTTTTTTTTTTATTATTTATTTGTTTATTTTATTATGTAGAAGAGTAAGCTTGGTAATTGAGGGGTGTTGTGGTGATGGCTAGGGTGAATTGGTTATGATGTGATGGGACAAAGGTTATGGGTGTTGTTTTAGTTTAAATTGTGATTCGGTTATTCTTTTTTTTTTTTTGTTTTTATATCTTTATATATTTCTCGTTGTTGTGGTTGTCATGGTTTCCCTTCCTCCCTTTTTCTTATTTGTATGATGTGACTGTGGGACGGTATGTGATTCAGCCCAATGTGTATGTCGAAATGATATAGTGGTGATGAGGCAGAATAAGAGGCGTGAAGTTTGAGCTAAGTTGGAAGAGTTGGGTTGGAATGAATGTGTTTTCATTTCTTTTTAGGCTTGTAAAATGTATTTTATTGAGGGCAGTTCAATAAATGGGATTCGTTTTGTCTTAATCTTTTGGTTGGATCAATGGTCATGGTCTCTTATGCTTATGTGGACTAACATTATGCCCTCATGCTCAACTTCTCATTTTGGCTTTGGGTACAGGTTTGTCAGATGGCTGGGACTAAGGAGACTTGTAAGCGCACTCCTATGTCATCGGACACTGTGGAAGGGGCTGGGGTAGATCAAATCATTACTCCCCCGAAAAAGAAACAGAAGTGTGAGGACAAATCAGAGAAGAAGCCTCACCTTTCAGACGAGATACGAGCTGGCCGGGTAAACTCTTAGCTATCTTTATAAATCTCATACTTTGTTGGCTTTCATTATTGTTGACATCCTTTCCTGTGATGTTTATGTTGCAGCCTGTCCCTTTTGCCCGGGCTAGGGTGAGTTGGTTACAAATGAGGGACTGGTGGATCGAGCTCCCTGATCACTTAAAAGATCGGGTCCGAGCGATGGGGTTCGGGGATTTCATGTCTATTGTCGCCTTCCGCACCGATCGTGCTCTCATTTGTGCTCTTTCCGAGAGATGGAGGGATGAGACGCACACTTTCCATTTCCCGCCCGGGGAAATGACGATTACACTTGAGGACATTGCGCGTTGTTGGGGGCTGAGGGTGACAGGCCTCCCTGTTTTCTCTAGAGCGAATGATGCCAAGGCTTCTATCACTCGATTACGCCTACATAGGATGTTCGGGGCTCGCCCCCAGTCCGGTGTGGGTCAGATTGACGCCGAGTGGCTGAGGGAGGCGTACAGCCCAGAGAGGAAGAGAATCCTAAATAGTAAGTATTCCATTGTTGCCTTTGTAGCATCATATCTTTCTCTTCTGCTGCTCCTACTAATCATTCCTCCCTGCTTTATTTTAGAGTGGGCTCGGAACCAGGCGGACTTTCTTGCCAAGTTGAGGGCAAGGGTACCGGATTTCGAAGGCTTGCCGGTTAGAGTATGTGAGGGAGGTCCTGTCCCCACAAAGGCCGGGGCTCGGGCCGATGCTGGTAACATTTTGTCCCCTCTCCTTTAGATTGATTCAGAGTAGAAAAATACCCATGAGACCTGCATATTCGATATTTATCCTTTATTAACAGTGTTCATAATTCCTTTGACAGGTGAGGGCCCTTCTTCTGGTGGATCCCGATCTGCGGCCAGCCCTGCTGATGACGATGTAGCAGTGTTGGATGCGATTGAGAGTGATGATGAGGTGGACGGGAGTTATGACGAGGATGCAGATTATGATGAGTTGGAGGGTGAGTTTATCGCATCTGATGATGGAGACGACGAGATTGATGATGGGGACAGTGAGGATGAGGGGGTGAGGCCTCGCCGAGTTGTTTCTGTTGACTTTGATGAGAGGAGAGATGGAGGTGCGGGTAGAGGTGACGAGGGCGACGACGTCGGACCCTCTGAGCGTAAACACTCGATCTAGTTTCTTTTAAGTGATCTCTAGCGTCTTGTATGCTTCTCATCCTTGTTTCTTACGTTCTTTCTCTCTTGCTGCAGGGTATGAATGGCGGGAAGTGCCGGTTGATGGGTACGCTCGCCGAAAGAGGGTAGGGATACCTTGTGAGGTTTTCCCGGTCACGAGTGAGTACCGAAGCATTTGGTAGCTACCTTGTTCCTTATTCTGATTATATAATGAATTTCTTATGTCAATTTGGTATTGTGCAGAGAAAAAACAAGGGAGGCAGTCTGAGGTTCGTTTGAGGAGACCCAGGCTGGTTTCGGCACGATTGGGTGATGATGAGCATCTCCGGGCTTTCCTTCTGTTCTTTTTGGGGAGGTGTCTCTTTGCCAACGCGACTGGCAATAGAGCGTCCGGTACTCTCATTCGGTTTGTACAGGACCTGGATAAGGTCGGCGACTATGCTTGGGGCGCGGCCACCCTTGCCTTTCTTTTCCATAGTCTGGACTCGAGGTGCCGCCTCCAGCCCGGATGTAAGAGCCTTCGAGGGTTCGTGCCGATCCTACAGGTTTAAACCCTATCCCCAAATGTGGTGACCTATTGTAGTCCACCTTTTCTTATCATGGGTCATTTTTCGTCTTTTGTAATAACTAAGCTTTGGTTGTGTATAGATATGGGTTTGGGAGCATATCATCCAGTGTCGGCCTGAGCGCTTGCCTGCGAGGTTGAGTTGTATTCCCCGGGCTTCGCAGTGGTATCCTAATGCCAATTTGCGGAGTTTTGCCGACATTCTGCCTCCTGAGATGGCGGAGCGTATTAAGGCTCTAGGAATGAGACCGGGCGAGCAAGGTTACTGGTTCATCTTAAATGAGTTGAAAAATCACGAGGTATGCTCCTTTTCTCCTTTTATTTGTCATGTTAAATGTCTGCCTTTCTTTGTTCTCATTTGCTACACATCACGACTTGTCAGGTGATCTGGCAGCCCTACCGGGGTGGTCCGGATGATGAGATGGCTGTTGTGCAGGAGGGGCGTACACTATTTGAGAGGGACATTTGGCTCCACGCTCCCCAGGTGGCGGTCAGGTTGGTTGTCAGCCGAGTTGCGCGCCAACTGGGACACCATCAAGTTGTCCCTGTAGAAAAGTCTATCATGCATCGGTCGTATCCAGGGTCGGGTTCGAAAGCGTTCAAACGCCGCCATCCGTGTCGGAAAGAGATAAAAAATTGGAGAAGGAAAGGGAGGAAGGCTACCTTCGGTGTAGATGCTAGTGCCTGGAGTGACTATGAAGTATATTGGAGGACAGCTTTGCATCGGTATATACTCCCAGAGTCGTATTCTTGTGGGGCTTCGTATTCTATTAGTAATTGTGCGGAAGCGGCTGAGGCCTCGTCATTGGCTCGGGTGAGCATTGAAATTTTGTTTGCTCTAATGTTGTCTTCCTTTTTTATCATTGCTAACATCGTTTCTTCTTTTACTTTTCAGGAGGAGATACCGGATGTAGCAAGGGATTGGCAGGCACGTCCATCATCCGAAGGACGGGGCGAGGTGAGGGCTTATGAGGTTTCCAACTTCAATTATGAGCCTTACAATCTCAACGATTCATGCCCTTCCCATCCTCTAACCGTGGCTCTCATGTGTGATAGGGGACGTCTGGGTGCGTAGCGTCCGATGCGGAGTCCATCCTTAGGGGAGAAACACTTCGACTGTCTCACCTAGTGGAGAAGAAGGTATGACTTCTTGATTTAGTGTTTGAATCCAATGGTGCTTATCTCCATAGTAATGTTGATCATTCTCGATGTAATGGCATGGTTTATATTTCATAGGATACGGAGATCGTGAGACTGAGGGCACTATTGACAGCTGAGAGGGTACGAAAATTGTTAAACCTAATTAGCTACGTGCTACCCTATTTATACTTTCCTTACTAAAAAAAACTTTGGTAACAGGGGCGCCGCCGGGAAAATGAAGCGATCATCGAAGCGTTGGCGGATTCTCATGAGGTATGAAGTCATGGAGTTATTTGTTCATTTTGAATTTGTGTTTATGACCTTTGGTTATTATGCAGCGCAACAGAGAGCAGGACATGTCCGAGGTCACGAGAATTCGATTGGAGAGCGATCTTCTCACTCTACAGGCGGAGGTTGACCGACTGCGGACTAGCGAGGTTTGCGTCTCATTTTATCGTTCTTGTGGTCAAGACATATAATGACAACTCTTAACCCTTTCTATTTGTGATCCTCAGGCAGAGGCTCGTGGCGAGCGCGATGGAGCGTTTGCAGAGAGAGCTGTTTTTATGGCACAGGTATGAGCGCTTCTTATGTGATATTTCAATCTTGATTCCTCATCCATTGTTAATGTTGTTTATAATTTTGCTGTGTGCAGGTTGACGAGTTACGTGCCAGGCTTAGGAGCATTGAGGCCCCTGTGCAGGTAAAGGTCTTTTTCTTCTTTTAAAATTCCATGTTTGATGCTACAAGGTTTGTTGAACGTAATGTTTCTATAAACGTTGTCCTGTAGAGCGGTGCTATCGTTGCTTCTATTCCTCCACCTCCTAGCTGGGGCGAGGAGAAGGCCATTATTCATGATCATTACGCTCGGCGCATGGATCGCATGGAGCGACAACATGATGAAGTGGTTACTGATTTGCGGGGGCGTCTCGCTAGACTTCATCGGAGGGCAGAGGAGAGAGGTTATGCATTCTCGGATTCGACCCGCACTCCTTCTCAGCGTGCTCCTGGTCCGACCTCATTTGCTTCGTCGGCTCGCCGTGATGGAGCCGCTCCGTAGAGTCATCGTTCTTTGATCGATCTCCCCAGGCTGCATCATTAGTGTATCCTTGTTCCATGTATCCATATTTGCTAGTCATGTATTTATGTTGTTTCGCCCCATCTTTGGCTTATGGTGAGAGCTAATATGTATTTGATGTATGTTGTGCATATGTGTATTATGTATGTGTAGTTGAGATAGTGTGCTTGATGCTTTAGAAGTGCCATGGGAATGTGTTTGATTGATAAGGAGTTGTTGTGGGGTATCGGGGAATATATGAAGTGTTTTTCTTTCACAGGTAACAGGTTCTATGTATCCGGAAATTTTCCGGGGTCCAAAAACAAGGGGAAGTGCTGCCGAAATTTTTCTAAAATTTCTCGAATTTCGTGCCTCAACAAAAAAATCTCATGGAATAAGAATAATAGCAATCTGGGATAGACAAGATGAGATATAATAAACCAAATGAATGCAATCCCATGCCAATTTTGACCTGAAGAGGCAACATGGCCACAAGGTTCTCAAACAGTGAGGAGTGCCTGAGTGTGTGACATTTGTGGCCTAAGCAATTCTATGTTTTTAAAGGCATTCACATCGTCAACAATAAGCATTAAGGCAAAAGCTCAAAATATTTGCATTTTCAACTCAAATATGATATCATAAAGGGTGTGCATAGCATACATCTATAATCAAATTCATCATTAT
Source organism: Persea americana (assembly GCA_029852735.1). Taxonomy (NCBI): domain Eukaryota; kingdom Viridiplantae; phylum Streptophyta; class Magnoliopsida; order Laurales; family Lauraceae; genus Persea; species Persea americana. The sequence continues at coordinate 17,946,869 of CM056813.1, read as the reverse complement.
ATATCATAACAACCATAATTCATACTTCCCAAGTTTGGTCATCAGCATTTGACCTTTTCTAGTTACGAGGAGTTGTGTGCAAAATAATACCCGTAGATAATATATAAAAAAATGCCCCAGCTTGTGGGATGTTATGAATGTAATCGGGGTTGGTTTCCCTGCAAGGTCTCAAAGAAAATTTGTTAGTTTAATATTTTTAGGCCCCCTGCATAATTTAGCTAAGGTGGCAACTTTCTTTCTCGGTAAAAATGTCAGGGGGCCATTTTGGCATTCAAGCTTTAGGAAAAGAGATGGGATTAGTACCTTAGTGTATGTGTTCTTTCCTGCATTCACTCGGAAATGGTTAGCAACAAAAGCATGCATGAGGTGAGGGTGTGTGCAGTCCAGTGAGTGTTCGTGACAATCGTGTATGCGATGAGGGCCCATATTGGGAAGCCGTGCAAGATAGATAGATAGATATATACATATATATAAAAAATGCCCCAGCATAAGACTAGTGTTCATTTTGGCGGTGGGCAAGGAAGTACCCTCGTCCCATGATTGTCACTTTGGCGGTAATGTGATACTCCCTAACCATCATTTGGAGGTCGAGCCCTCACAAGCCCTCCTCTTGTAGCTGCTTAGTCTTTTCGGTTGAACTTCAGAAAGCACTTGATTATCCTTGGGGCTCGTTCGTGAGTTGTGTTTGTGTGTGGGGTGGTAAGTCACCGTGCCTCCTTAGTGCTGTGGCTTCCGACCACCTTCTGCTCAGTTCATGCAATGAGTACCCATGTCACTCCAGTGGGCCTAATTCTAATAGAGATTTTTTTTATTATTATTATTATTTTTTTTTTAACATGTAACTGTGCAATGTCTAGGTCCTTTAAGCTTTCTAATTAACCCATGTAACGAGCATTAGGCCAATGACTCCCAAACCAGACGGCTTTAGGGCACTAGGTACATAAATACCCCTGCGGGCTTACTGGCTCGAGTTAAAAAGGCTACGAACCCAAACTAATCACTTTTTTTTTTTTTTTTTTTTTTAAACATGTAACTGCGCAATGTCTAGGTTCTTTAAACTTTCTAATTAACCCATGTAACGAGCTTTAGGCCAGTGACTCCCAAACCAGATGGCTTTAGGGCACTAGGTACATAAATACCCCTGCGGGCTTACTGGCTCGGGTTAAAAAGGCTACGAACCCAAACTAGTTACGAATATATATATATTTAACTTTTTTTTTTTTTTTTTTTTTTTTTTTTGCAAATGGTTGAAAAGCTTTCATGACATGGGCAAACTCACCTTCAAACCTTCACATCAAATGGCTTTAGCCGTGCCGAATTTGTGCCGGGCAGACTCACCTATTTGTGTATTTTTAAGTGTTGGTGTGTGTCCGAGTTCCAAATTTGATCAGAGTGCATTTCTTCGGTCCTCCTATGAGATTTCTACAACTACGCAAAAGGGAAAGGAGGGTCATATTCTACAAGAAGTGAGGAAGGGTCATACTGTGTACCTTTTCAGGTACATAGCGTTCCATGGATCGGAGAGATCTTCCCCCTCTGCATTTACTAGTCTGTATGCATTTCCAGGATATACTTCTTTAATTACATAAGGGCCTTCCCAATTGGGTCGTAACTTACCTCGGGGATGCGGAAGCTGAGAAGGAGCGATGCGTTTCAGCACGAAGTCGCCAACTTTGAATTTTCTTTCTTTGACATGTTTGTCGTAGGCTCTGGCAATCCGCTTCCGGTATACCTGTGCGTGCTCTGCTGCTTTCATTCTCCTTTCGTCAAGTAGGTCCAGCTGAAGTAGCAATGCTTCTCTCCTCTGGTCCTCTGTCATGTCTTTATCTAGCTGGATGCGCAGCGACGGGTGAAGGACTTCAAGGGGAAGGACTGCTTCCATTCCGTAAGTCAAAGAGTATGGGGTTTCTCCGGTGGGAGTTCTTATTGAGGTTCGATACGCCCACAACGCTTCGACCAAACGGTCTGGCCAATCACTACCTTTGGTGGTTTGCACAGTCTTCTTGATGATCTTTAGTAGGGTCTTGTTGGTTGCTTCGGCTTGACCATTTGCTTGGGGATAGTATGGGGTTGAATGATGCAGTTCTATGTTATATTTTGTGCACAACTCGTTCATTTGTTGGGATATGAATTGTGGACCATTGTCTGTTATGAATGCTTTAGGGATGCCAAACCTAGCTATTATATTCTTTTTAATGAATTTGACTACGGAGGTTGCCTTAATATTAACATATGCTTCTGCTTCTGCCCATTTAGTGTAATATTCTGTTGCTGTTAATATGAATGCCTTATTCTGTGTGTTCTCTACAGTAGAGGTCAGGGGTCCTATGATATCAAAAGCCCAAGTCGAGAAAGGCCATGGAGCGGTGGTAGGGTGAAGGGATGATGCGGGGGCATGAATTAGGTCAGCATGCAGCTGACATTCTTTGCATCTTTTGACATAATTGACTGAATCTGATTCTAGGGACGGCCAATAGTAACCTAAACGGATGATTTTCTTAGCTAACATCTGGCCGTTGACATGTGCTCCACACTCTCCTGAATGTGCCTCTTTAACTATCTCTTGCCCTTCTTCTATGGTCATGCATCGTAAGAGAACTCCACTAAATGATCTACGGTACAGTAGCCCTGCGATTATGACATATCTCTGAACCATCTCTCTTAATGCTCTTTTATCCGATCGGGTGGCGTAGTCAGGGATGTAGCCATCATGCAGGTAATTCCAAATATCATAGTACCACGGGTGGTCATCTTCCAGGTCATCATCATGTTGTATGCGAGCTAAGATTCCTTCTTTAGGTTTAGAATCTTCTTCCTGATCGGACTCTTCGGTCTTACCTTTCTTACTCCTATTTTTTGAAACTGTCAGCAGGATTTCGGCGGGGTTCCCCTTGGTCAGGTCTATTGGTTTGACGGACGGAGAATCTAGCCTTCTAATCAGAAATTCTTTGGAATCCTTATCATCAGGCATCTCTATGATTGAGGCTAAAATCGCTAATGAGTCAGCCAATCGGTTCAAGGCGCGGGGGATGTAGAGAAATGAAATCTTCTTGAATTTTGACATCAGCTCTTTGGCTTTCTCATGGTAGTGCGCAAGCTTAAGGGCGCTAACCTTCCATTCTCCAGCTATTTGGGAAATAACGACTTTAGAATCACCGAAGACTCTTAGCTTATCAACACCTAGGGCCTGGGCTTCTCTCAACCCTGCTAATAAGGCTTCGTACTCCATCGTATTATTGGTTGCTGGAAATCCGATTTTATAGGCCATTGGGATGACAACTCCTTCCGGGGATAATAACACTACACCAACTCCTTTTCCATTCTGATTCAAAGCTCCATCAAAGTACATGGTCCATAAATCATCATCCTTTGCTTCTTCAATATCCGCAAATAAGATACTTTCGTCGGGGAAATCAGTTCTAACCGGTTCATACCGTGGCAGAGGGAGGTGTGCCAGATGGTCGGCAATTGCTTGTCCCTTTATAGACTTCTGGGTAACATAGGTTATGTCAAACTCTGCCAAGAGCATTTGCCATCGCGCGACTCTTCCCGAAGTAACGGGTTTCTCGAAGATGTATTTTAAGGGGTCCATTCTGGCTAAGAGTTTGACCTGGTGAGCTAGAAAGTAGTGTCTCAGTTTCTGGGCGGCCCAAACTACGGCTAAGCAAGTTCTCTCCATTGGGGAGTATTTCCTTTCGTAGGGTAGGAGAGATTTAGTCAGGTAATAAACCGCGTTCTCTTTCCTCCCAGTCTCATCATGTTGACCCAGGACCATGCCTATTGCAGACTCTGTCGCTGACACATACAAAATGAGGGGCCTATGTTTAGCAGGGGGCTTGAGGACAGGAGGACTCAATAGATATTTCTTTAGATCTTCAAATGCCTTTTGGCAGTCGTCATCCCAATGATATTCCACGCCTCCTTTTAACAATTTATAAAACGGCTCACATCTTTGTGAATGCTGCGAAATGAATCTTCTGATGAATTGTAGTCGCCCTATTAGGCCTCTTAACTCTTTAAGGTTCTTCGGGGGCGGCATTTCAAGAATGGCCTTTACCTTAGAAGGATCGACTTCGATTCCTCGATTACTTACCATAAAGCCTAGGAGTTTTCCAGAGGATACTCCGAAAACACATTTCTTCGGATTCATCTTTAGTTGGGTGTCCCTGGATCGCTGAAGAACTCTCCTGAGAGCCGTGACATGTGTTTCACGTGTTCTAGATTTGATCAGAATATCATCTACGTAAACCTCCACACAGTCGTGTATCATATCATGAAATATTGCCATCATGGCCCTCTGATAGGTAGCACCGGCATTCTTCAAGCCGAAGGGCATAACAATGTAACAGTAAGTCCCCCAGGGTGTGGTGAACGAGGTTTTCTCCTGATCCTCTGGTGATAGTCTGATTTGGTTGTACCCTGAGTAACCATCCATGAATGATAGCATAGCGTGCCCTGCGGTATTATCAATAAGCACGTCGATGTGAGGTAAAGGGAAATCATCTTTGGGAGATGCCTTGTTCAAATTTCGGAAATCAATACAGACTCGGACGCGTCCGTCTTTCTTCTTCACCGGGACTATATTGGCAACCCATTGAGGAAACAACACAACCCTGATGAACTTCGCCTGGTGGAGTTTGTCAACCTCCTCTTTTACTTTCAGTGCAACATCAGGGAGCATTCTTCTCAATTTTTGTTTAACCGGTCTAGCATTTTCCTCCAACGGGATCCCATGTTCCACTAGGTCTGGCGCGAGTCCGGGCATGTCATTATAATCCGATGCGAACACGTCTTGATATTCTCTTAAGACCTCAAGGATCTCATTCTCTTCGTCAGGTTCTAGGCATGCACTGATTTGGACCTGCTTGGGTCTTTCGTCCGTTCCCAGATTTATCTCTTTTGTCTTTTCGGCAGCCGCTTGTGTTTCTTTGTCAAACTTCTTAATTACTCTCCTAAATTCATCTGAAACTTCATCATCCCCTTCTTCAGTATCTACTAATTCGTAAACACCCATTCCGTCATTGAGGTTCACATGTTGCACGGAAAGTTCGGGTTCTGGAATGACAGGCAGAGATTCGCAACCTAACTTCTCGATGTTTGTCATAATTTCTTCTAGTCGAGACTGCTCCACTGTGGGTATCTTCCATCGCCTTAGGTTGCCCATATTTGGATGATGATCACAGTCTTCTACTCCTACGGTTCCTATGTTTTTGGGTTTTCTATTTCCTAATTTTTTTGAGTTTTTGGGGTTTTCTAATTTTTTTGGATTTTTGGAATTTTCTAATTTTTTGGGATTTTTGGAATTTTCTAATTTTTTGGGATTTTTGGAATGATATGGTACAGGTGAGGTTGAAGATGGGCTATCTACTGAGGAGGATCCTCCCCGCTGGCGTGGCCAGGCAGTGGGGCGGTATACCACTTCGTGATCATTGAGGTCATCAGTTTCCCAAACTTCGTGGTTCTCTCGAGAGGAGTCTTCTCGCCAATGGCGCCAGGCAACGGGCCAATATACCACTTCTTCGCTAGTAGGGTTTTCGATTTCCCACGTCTCGCGACTTTCTCGGACTTCGGCGATCGGCGTTTTTTTTTTGGGTAGATGAGTTAATTCACTCGCATTCAGCATGTTACAAGATAGGGTCTGGAATCTTGGATCGATAGTGTGGTCTATATTGTTCACTCCTTTTGGTGAATGGAGCTCTTTCCAAGTGCCGAAGATTTCCTCGTGAGTCTCACTTTCAGATGAAGTCGAATCTTCCCAATCTTCTACTAAAACGGTCTTGCCTTTATCATTTGGATCCAAATTGTAGCATCCCCTTCCGAATGGAGGTGTGTTGGGGTCCAAGGTTTTGTCATGCTTCATGAAATGTTCATTTAAGGTCCAGTCCTCTTGTTTATACCTTATGTCATTGTATGTGTCGTACCCTAATCCTTCTGCTCTCGCCCTAGGGTCCAGTATGTAAGGGTCGGTAATGCCTTCTCCATTCTTTCCTAGCCCAAATCCGGGTTGATACCCCATCTTCTTCATTAGAGTCCATCCTCGAGCTTGACCTTCGTTGTCAAACATCTGATTTTGCGGGGAGGATAATTCGGAAAACATATTTTGCACAGGGTCCATATCCATCAAAGAGATGAGAGGATCGACCTTGTACCCATGAATCTTAACCTCTGGTGCAATGGGAGCAGGTTGTAAGGTCGGGAGTATTTGAAGTTCTTCCGGTTCAATGACAGACGGGTCTCCCATCAATTTCATGATCTTACCCAAATGGGGGAATTTGACGCATTGGTGTCGGCTTGACATAATGGCATTCATGTGATTCAACCATCGGCGTCCCAAGATCAAATTAAAAGTGGCAGGGATGTCCATAATATAAAATTCTTCTGGCATTGAAATTGGGCCCGCTTGGACTAATAACATAATTTTTCCACAAACAGTTTTCTTATTCCCGTCATAACCAGTTACGACCATAGGGGCTGGAATTAAGTCCTTTATTATGAGCCCTAAGGCTTTGTAGGTTTTCAATGGACAAATATTCAGTGATGCACCAGTGTCAACCAAAGCTCCTGACATTTCCTTCCCTGCTATCTTGACTGTTAGATGTAGGGGGGAGGTTCTCGCCTCAGGTGGTATTTCCTTTAATTCTTCCTCAGTAAAAGTAATGGCAGGGAACGAAGCTCCCGGGGCCAAGGCCGAAATAGACGTTCTCAATTCTTCTGGAGTTATGCCTACCGGGACTTGTAAGCGTGTAATAGCCTCAAGTAATTGTTGCTGATGTTTGGGGGAGGTTTTAATCAGATCAAGGATAGATACTTTAGCTGGGATCTTTGTGAGGTGTCCTAAAAGTTCATATTCTATCCCTATTTCTATCGAACTATAAGCTCTTTCATCAATTATATCCTCAACCTGAATATTGGGATTTTGCGAATCTAAGTTCTGAGAAACAGGGTGAGGGGGTAGTCGGGGAGGACGGATCCGTCCAGATCGTAAGTGGGCCTGAGACGCATTTGTGTATGGGTAAGGATCTGGTTGGGAATTCGTGATGATCGGCGATTCTCGATCGTTTAGCTCATCAAAATTTACTTTGTAAAGGTCAGGGGAGTCAACGATCGTATCCATCCCTGAATTGAAGATTTTGAATTTAGTCTTCCCATCCCATGGCGTGATGTATTTTCGATAATCCTCTTCTTCAAAGAAATCACCATGACACGGTTGGCTATGGTTTACACTCCCTTGAGCCGGGGCATCAATGTGTTGGTGTTCTATTACGGCAATGTTTATTAATTGGGTCTGTGGGCCCTGTCCAGAGGTCGATGCTCCATGCTGAGGTAAAGGGTTTGTATAAATCTGCATGTTGGGAATATTTTGTGCGGGATTGGTGATTGGATTTTGATTGGGAGGGGCATTCCGTGGATCATTCCCACCTATTGGCCTAATGTTACTCCAATCAATTCTTCCTTCATCATTGAGATCATAGATCAAATCTCTAACCGTGTAGCATTGGGTGAGGTCATGACCTGGCATCCTATGGTAGGCGCAAAACTTAGTCTTGTCTAGGTGTTCGGACCATGCCTGCGGTCGTTCTGGCGGAAGTTGGAGGGCATTCTGATTTAAGAGAGACCAGAAGACAGCAGTCCATGGTTGAGGAAGGGACGGGTAGTTTGCCCTTTTAGGTCCGAATCTTCTTCTATTTCCATTGTTCGGGTTATTCTGGTTGCCATTGTTGTCTCTATTGTAATTGAAGGGGACTGTACTATAGTTGGGTTGAGGATTCGCGTTCTGGTTTTGCGGCGGAGCTATCGGGTTCGAGACCGGCTGTATGGGATTAGGATTCTGGTTTTGATTCACTGGAGGCCCTTGGTTTCTTGGTGGTTGGTCATAACTTTGATTATTTCTCGGAGGGTTTCGGTAGTTCTGATTGTCTCGCTGATAGTTTTGATTATTCCTCTGATAATTCGGGTTACCACCTTGGAAATTGGGATTGCCATTTTGCCCTGAGTTTTGGTGTTGGTTAAAGCTAACGCTGGTACGCTCCTGATACGGTCGGTAGACCTCTTCCTGATTCAAGCTAACTTCAGGGGTCGTGCGGATCTCTGGTTGGGTGGTTGTGCCTACCCTACGCGTGTTCTTTTTATGGTCAATGATGGTGTTCAATACCCCTTCATCTAGATTTTGCTTCATCCTAGATAACCTACGGTACAGGCCACTCCAACTAACGACCTCCCCAATTGTCATCAGGGCTCTCATGGGGTCCTTCATGTTCGATATGGTCATTCTTACTTGTTCTTCCTCTTGCATGTTGCAATCTGACCGTGCGAATTGGTTTTGCCATCTCACTGCAAATTCCTCATAGTCTTCATTGTTCTTTTGTTTGAGATTAGCTAAGTCATGCCATAAGGGTTTGTTTTTAGTTAGATGCTGGTATCGCGCTAGAAATTTCTCTACTACATCCTCGAAGGTATTGATTTCATGGGAAGGCACGGATGTATACCAAGTCAATGCATCTCCAGTTAACGATTCCTGAAAGTAATTTATGAGCATGGAGTCATTGTCTGCGATGGCACGACACTTGTTGCAAAACGAGACTAGGTGATGCTGAGGATCAGTAGTCCCATCATAAGGTACAAACTTAGGGGCTCTAATAGGGAAAGGTGACCTCTCTTTTTCCTCTTTTTTGGTAAAGTCGTAGAATCCTAGTTTCTTGCCAGTTGAGCTCGAGGATTTCTTTTTAATTTCGTTCTTGAGTTCCTCCACATTTTTCTGCAACTCCTTGAATGCTAGAGGATCTAGATATTGAATTGTCTGTGGTTGACATTCTCTTTGTGGTTCTAGCGAAGTAGGGGCGTAGGCCGGTTCTTGGCATTGGCCTTGGAAATACGGTTGCGAGATAGGCTGATAGCTTTGGTTCAACTGAATTCCCCCATGTGTAATCGGTTGTCCCCTATATGGGTCAACTATCGGGCTTAAAGTGGGTGGTTGATATGCTTGCTGATAGCGCGACTCATTCGCTTGGTGTGTTTGATAAGGATTTCCAATGCTCGTGGGGTTAGTAACTTGCACGTTCTGGATTGGGAGGTTCTGGTTCGCATTGGGCATTTGATAGATCGGGACTGTTTGATTTTGATAAGTGAGAGGCCCCCTCTCGTATTGAGCTGATTGGGGATATAACATACCAGCGCCAACTGTCACAGGATTGTAACGAACTTGATCCGTTGGTGGTGGAATCATTGCTTGGAATTGGGGCCGAGCCATCTCGTGTTGCCGGTAGGCATCTAGCGCTCCTATATGTGTCGAAGAGTTTTGGTGCGAGATACTGGATGTCGCCAATCGACCCATGTTCATTGGACTATGACTTGTCTGGTGATATGCGTTTTCATTTATTACAAGAGTCTGGGAAGGTGCGATGGCCCTAACTGGGGTTATGATAGGTGCGTCAGTAGCCATCCCATACTGTGGGATAGAGGACGTGATTGGCTCGGTTTGGCTGATCATGGAAGAATAGGGTATAACCTGTGAGACAACAGGATCACTTGCGCGAAGAGGGTAGTCTGCTGATGAAATGTTTTCGTGGACCCTATATCTTATAACTTGGCCGGTGGGACTGACCAGATCTGTGTAAGTCACCCCTGAATGCAAGGAGAAATGATTCTCTCTTGATGAAGGAGATGGGGTGGATGTATTGGAATGATTCCTTCCCATTGTTATGGTATTGACTGGTAACGGGCCTTCTTCGAAAAGGGACCGTCTTATCTGTTGTGGGTCATGGCTTGAAGTTGCCAAGGATCCATCTAATACCCTAAAAGGTTCTACACTTTGCGTGGTTTGGTGTGACTCGCCAGTGGTGCGGATCAATAGTGGGGGTGAGAGGGGTTGAAAGTCGGACATTCCGAACGTCTGACCCTCCATTTGTGAAGAAATGTTTAGATGAGAAGAGAGAGAAGCAGAGGAAGAGAAGAGCACTTGTTATGTAGTTTTGTTGGTGAAGATTTGTTTCTTATGGTGTAATGGGGGAAAGCTTAGTGGACGGTGCATTCGGACCTTTGGTTTAATTTTCATACTACTCATAACAACCCTAAACTGAATGGGACACGGACATTAGACCATTGATTGGATGTTCGTGTCTTACAATATTACTCTAGGAAGACCCAAATAGGTGACAGGAAAACATAAGAGGTCCCATCACGATCGCCAGGCTGTCGGATGTGAATTTTGACCCCCCCCAATTTTCCTCTCCAAGAGAGGCATGGTTTGGGGAAATCTCCATTCATCTATATACATGCTATTTAAATTTTACATCGAAAATGAGGATTCCGACTACCCTCAAAATCGATGGATCACGATCGCCAGCTACGGTACGGCCGTAACACCGTTCTTCGACAAAAGTCGAAGAAATATGGGGAGAAAATTAATAAGGTGGGTTCTTCCTCTCGTCTAATGTGCTGCCGGCAACACACGACGGTTGTCCTGTCACATTAATTTGGGTCTCTTTGGGTCTCTTTAATTTTGGGTCAATTAAGGGTCATGAGTTAAAGTCCAAACAAAGGTTAATCCTCACATAGCATAATCATAATATATCCAAGTAAAATAAAATAACTAGAATAAAGAAAAAAATAAAATAAAAAAAAGGGGGGAGGTGCCAAATATTTAAGAAGAGGATCGGCCCCGTTCCCGGGTACCCCCTTCTGATCCCTTGGCAAAATAGGGTTTAAAGGCTGATTTTTCAAACCAAAATGATGATGCGAATGAGACTTTGATTTGTGATTTCTGTGTTTTTCGTGTGCGATACACGAGTGATAAAAGTAAAAGGCCGATGGGCCGAAATTAATTGAAGGTGGCCGATGGGCCAGGATTGATTGAAAATGGCCGATGGGCCAGTGTTTGTTTTAGGGTGGCCGATGGGCCGTGATTGATTAAAAGTGTGTGTGAAATCACTCATCTCATCTCGTTATTCTCATTTATTCAATTTTAGAAATCAATTCTTTATTCCCTTTTATCATTAAGTTCAATTAAATATCTGGCACCTGAGGTGGAGGAAGAAATAAAAGGAAAATCTTTTTGGGTTTATTTTGCTGGTTTTATAGTTTTTATGGCTTTTCAATATGGGGCTAGAAGGGCCTAACTAAGGGATTTTACTTGGATCTATGTGATTAGTGCTTTACTACTGATCATCGGATTAACCCTAACCTAAGGTCCTAGACCGCCCACATCAGCTCTCCCAGTCCCCTAACGGAACAGGAAAAGTGATGGGGCGAAGCCTAATGCGCTAAGCTACCTAACGGGGAAATCCGATCTAATCCTAGGGTATGAATAGCCTGAGTTTGATGGTTCAGCGCCTAAGCAACTTATTAATTGTGATTTTTAATTGGTTCGGTTTGTTTTGAGTTGAAGATTGATTAAGAGGTGGATTAAATGTATTTTGGGGTTCTGTTTAAGTTGTTTAAGGTTCTAGAATTTATGGTTTATTTTAAAACGTGAAATGATGTCGAAATCCGGGAAACGGGGTTGGCAGAAGACTTGGGCGCCAGGGGGGTGGCGCCTAGGATATTCTGGTGACTTGGGCGCCCAGACAGTGGCGCCTAAGTGGCTGTTTCTGGGTGGTTTGGCTAGCGACGATGGTATCGATGTTATTTTCGAAATCCAAGGAGTTCTTACTTGGTGAATTTTAATGTTTCAAATTGTTCTAATTCTCTGATGTTCAAATGTCAAAGGGATTCGGATCCAGATTTTGAAACAAAATTTAGAATTTGCGTTTTAGTGCAAATGAGAGGATAGGCGCCAAGGGGGTGGCGCCTAGGTGGATGGCTTGTGATTTTAAGTATTCCGTTGGGACTTAGTTATTGGTTTTCGGGTTTTGAGACTATTTTAGGTTCTGGTTTTAGTTAATTTAAGTGGTAAGGTGTTCAGCTATTTGTTTTAAATTGAAGTTGTGAACCAAGGTTAGAGTGTAGGATAGGCGCCACAGGGGTGGTGCCTAGGTGGTTGTTTGTTGGTTCGTAAGGGCTTTGGGTGCTACGTCTAAGTCGATTAAAGTTTCAAACGTTTTAAGTTAAAAGTGTTTTAATATGTTGATTCGGATTGATTTAAATGTTAATTAATTGTGTTAAGTTGTTGGTTGGGGTTTTTTTTTGAAAACGGGTAGGCTGGGCGCCCAGGGTGTAGCGCCCAGGTGAATTTTGAGGGTGGGCGCCCAAGGGGTGGCGCCCAGATGAATTGTTTTGTGCTTCGGGTCGGTTCCGTATTTTTTAGGTTGATTTGCGGTTGAGCTTTTAAGGTTTGATGTATTTTAAATTAAAAATGTTCTGTTGCGATGATTAAGATTAAATTTCGTTTTAATTAATTTGGCTTTAGTAACGGGAGTGGCTGGGCGCCAAGAGAGTGGTGCCCGGGTGGAGGTGGCAGGATGGGCGCCCAGGGGGTGGCGCCCAAGTGTCTGTCTTGTGCGTCCGAGTTGGTTCGATGTTTCAAGTCTATTCGGGTTTATAGTTCCGATTGTTTTAGATTTCAAGGGTGTTCCGGTGTGTTGATCGTGATTGACTTCGAATTTAATTTCAAGTGGGGTTTCCTAGTGATTGGGTAGGATGGGCGCCAGGAGGGTGGTGCCCAAGTGGATGCAGAAGGATAGGCACCAAGGGGGTGGCGCCTAAGTGGATGTTTTTGTGGTTTATTCGTTTTGTACTTTCTAAATTGGTTTGAGTCCAAATTGATTAAGGTTTCGAGTCTTTTAGGATAATAGTGTTTTGAGGTACTAATTCGGGTTTAATCAATTAAGTTTAATTAAATGGTGGTTTCTAAGGGAATGTGATAAGATAGGCGCCAGGAGGGTGGTGCCTAAGTGTAAAGGCAAGCTGGGCGCCCAGGGGGTGGCGCCCAAGTGTCTGTTTTGTGGTTTCGGGTGGCTTTTGCGTTTTTAGGTTGGTTCAAGTCTAAGTTGATTGAGGTTTTAGATTTCTTAAATTTAAAAGTGTTTTGTTATGTTAACTAGGATTAAATTTGGGTTGTGGTTAATTAGAAATTTTAATTAGGGGTTCTTTAGAAACGGGATAGGATGGGCGCCAAGAGGGTGGTGCCCAGGTGGCAGTGCAGGCTGGGCACCAGGGGGGTGGCGCCCAGGTGGACTTTTAAAGTTTATTGGTTTTGAGTTTCTTGAGTTAATTAGAGATTAAGTTAATTAAGGTTTACTTATTCTAGGTTTAAAATATTTTACTATGTTGATTCGGATTAGTTTAAGGTCTTAACTAATTAACTTAAACTTTAACTGGGTTGTCTTAGGGAATGAACAGGCTGGGCGCCCAGAGGGTGGCGCCCAGGTGGCTGTGGAAGGATGGGCGCCCAGGGGGTGGCGCCCAGGTGGCTGTTTTTTGGGGTTTTGGTTTTTTTGTGTTTTTAAAGTTCTTAGTTATTTCTAAATCCGAATTAATTAGGGTCTTAATGTTTTAGAACTCTTAATGATGTGATGTTGCTTAAGTTTACTAATTATGTTGTTTTAATTAATTTTAGGATTTGTCCTACTTAGGCACCAAATTCAATAACTTAGACTATCTAACTATTCTTTTTGGGTTTTTGGATATCTTTTAATTTGTTTTTGGTTTCTCCTCTAATTTACTAGAGAGTAAGGAAAGAGAAGAAGGGATTTTATGTTTTATGATTTTTTTTGGGATTTTCTATGGATGTGTGGTTCAAATGATATGATGTGAAGTGTGACAAAGATGATAATTCGAAGTTCAGAACAGATCATACAACCAAACATATCATTAATATGCAGTTTCTAAATGAACTAAATGCGGAAGATTTGAAGTTATGCCCAAAAGTGGAGAAATCCACTTGGGCGCCACCCCTGTGGCGCCTACCCTGCTCAGTCAGGGTTTTCAACGGAACACAACGAACGCACAAGAATCTTAGTGCTTTCAACACAACTTCCAATATTCAGCGATTGATGCGAATGTCTTAATTCGAACTACTAGCGATGCAACTAACGAAATTATAAGCAAACAATGCAACGGGCGGAGATAAAGAACCCGGACCCTGTCTCGGAAGGGTAGGCGCCCAGGGGGTGGCGCCCAGGTGATTCTGGAAAGGTCAGGCGCCCAGTGGGTGGCGCCCAGGTGTTCTGGAGAGGGCAGGCGCCCAGGGGGTGGCGCCCAGGTGGTTCCGGAGAGGGCAGGCGCCCAGTGGGTGGCGCCCAGGTGGTTCCGGAGAGGGCAGGCGCCCAGGGGGTGGCGCCCAGCCTTTCTGCCAATGGTTGCTTGCGATCTTTTCAATATAAATGATGATGATGATGATGCTAATGCGAGATCTAATCTAGCTATGCAATATGAACTACGAAATCAAAGAAAACTTACTATGTTAGAATGAACCTAAACATGTTCCTAATATGATGAGATGCTAATACCATTTTTATCTCAAGTTAATGTAGATCTATGATGCTCAAATGGCCCTAAGCATGTTTCTAAGCATGAATGGTAATGGAGTGTAGTAAAAGAAGGGAGATCTAGGAATACCGGTATGAAGAAACGTTTCTCAAGTTCCTAGATTGAAACCTTCGCAAAGATCCATAGCTTTACTTGAAGATATGGAAGCCTCCTCTTCTCTTTCTCCTTCTTCTACTATAGATCTGAAGTTTTTCTCTAATGGTGGCTACCTTTCTTCTTCTTTTTCTATTCTCTCCTTTTGCCTCTTTTCTTAGGGTTTTTGGGTAGCCTCCCTTGTAAATGAAGTTAAGAGGGATTATATAGGTTTTGGACCAGTTTAGAAGGGGCTAGGGCTTCATTAATTCGTGTTTCTAAAAGGTCTCACGCATCCCTAGGCGGCTTAAGTTGTTTTAGGGTGAACTAGGGTTTGGAGGGAGGATGGGCGCCCATGGGGTGGCGCCCACATGGCCTGCGCAGGCTGGGCGCCCACAGGGTGGCGCCCAGGTGATCCTGGAGAGAGTGGGCGCCCACAGGGTGGCGCCCAGGTGATTCTGGAGAGAGTGGGCGCCCACAGGGTGGCGCCCAGCTGATTCAGTTCGTCTTCGGTGCTTGGTCTCTACGTATGAGTGGTCCCGGTCTAATCTCAAGCCAATTAGTGGAATTTGGAGGTGGGCGCCCATGAGGTGGTGCCTATGCAGTCTTGGACAGTGTGGGCACCACAGGGCTGGTGCCTATGTGGAACTTAGGAGGGTAGGCGCCACATGGGTGGTGCCTAGGTGGAGTCGATTTATTTTCGGAGTTCGGCCCCTACATTGAGTGGTCCCGGGCTACTTTTAGACTAAGTAGTGAAGTTTGGAGGCTGGGCGCCCACCATGGGGCGCCTAGGTGGTCTCGGGCTGTGTGGGCGCCCAGCATGGGGCGCCTAGGTGAATTTTAGTGGGATGGGCGCCACATGGGTGGTGCCCAGATGATCTCTTCTTAGGACAAACTTCGGAAGCTCATAACTTTTGACTCGCTTATCGGATTTGGACGTTCTACATACCGCCGGAAAGCTCTCGAAGTGAGGAATTCAATGGTATAAATGTCTTGACAAATAGGTGCTGAAGAATATGGGGGATCTCTGGACCAATGAATTTGATTTCCTAACTTAGGCTAATCGGGTGACATTTTGGCAAACTAAGTATGGTCTTTAGAGGGATTGGCCTAAGCATGTCTTAAGTGGTCCAAAAAGGGTTTGAGTGGTGTCATGGTTCACTTCTTGTGTGAGTAGTGAATTGGGCTCGAGATCTCGACGCGACTTGGCTTTTCTCTCGCGAATTTCTAGAAATCGTCGAACTAAATCTAAAATTAACAACAAGCATCTTCATCGTCATTAATTAATCTGAATTATGTCATTAATCATTCAATTATGGGTGAAATGGGGGCATCGCTATATATGATAGGTATTTAAGGCTATCATAGGGGCCAAATGAGGTGTCTACAATTGTCTCATGTGTTAGTGTCACATTTCTGTGGGCACTATGTTTGTATTGTCAATTCTGTGCCAATGTGTCCCGAAGTCCTTACCTCTCAAAGTGCTTCAAGGAAGATCTAATTCAAGAGGTTTTTCAAGCTTTTGGAAGGCCCAGATTCGTCAAAGAAAGACTCCTTGTGTGTGCCAACCATCTCAGGTAAATTGAACCCAAACCAGCTCCTCATCTGGACCCTAGGACCCTTGGAAATAGCCTTGGTTTAAATATGTTTTCAGCATACTCTATTCTGTCCAGTAAAAGGAGGTTCGATGACCTTTTGGTCATCTGGCAGCTAGCCTCTTTGCAAAGAACGGTTAATCACCAGGTAACTGAAAAGCCTCGGTTACATTTCCAAAGAGCAAACCTCTCATTTGTTAAGGGAGTTCGGTCACCCAACGGTTAGCCTACAGCTAACCGCCATATGTGTTGGCGGCTAACTGCCAAGTAACCGAATTCTACGGTTACTTTTCCATAATGCAACCTGTTTTTGGAAAGTGGATTTGATCACCTAGCGGTCACCTCACGGCTAGCCGCCAAGGCCACCGACGGCTAACCACGAGCTAACCGAATTAGAAAAATTAGCCGTTACCTCAGAACAATTGAAAAGAGGCTAGCTGAGGTGCCAAGAGGTTAGCCGCCAAAACTAGCCGTTGGGAATTTATCTATAAATGACTGGAGCTCGTTTTGCTCAAAAGAAGCCCTAATTTTGAAGAGCTTTGCTTGCTTCTTTTTCCCCATCAAATCTAAGCTCTCAAACCCTTTTCCAAACACACTTAGATCTTATTTAGAAAATGTATGAGTTAGTTTAGGTCAAAGATGAGTGTGATTTGAAGAAGTGCTTCTAGGGTCCCTTGATTTCCAAATGGATTATATATACGTAACCCTAAAACCCAAACATCTTAAACCATGGTTGTGCAACACAATGGAGCATCTTCATCTACACCAAGCATGCATCAAGAGGTTAAAGCTTCAACTTCGGTTAGAGCTTCAACAAACACTTTCCAGGCTTCAACAAAGGCAAGTGTTCTACTCATCATCAACTTCTACAATTTGTGTATGCTATGATAATGGTTTGAATATGTGTGATTCAACCACTCTAAAATGTGTGTGGGGGACTAGATCTCTGTGATTGAACCTCGTTATAAAAAATTAGTAGTGTAAGTGATTGAAATCATTACTTGTGTGGTTTGATTCTTCTTAGTGGAACCAAGGGACTGTGTGACCCTTGTGAGTGGACGTAGGACCTATGGTCCGAACCACTATAAATTTGTGTGCATCTCTTTATGTTGCTTGTTTCAATGTCTTGATTTAGTCTCATATAACATTGAGCATTGCTAAATGCACACACCTTGCCTACTTCTCACTTGTTTACTTTGAAATCTTGTTTAATTTATTAAAAGTTGGCAAAGAAGTTTCATAGTCCTATTCCCCCCCCCCCCCCCCCCCCCCCCCGCCCTCTTGGGATTTATACATTGGCCCTAGCTGCACTTTCAATTGGTATCAGAGGATAGGTTACTCCCTAAAGGCTTAACAACCTGGAGTAGGCCTTGCTCAATTTACTAATGCCAATGTCTAATCCAGAAGGTAGTGCAGTAAACAGACCACCATTGTTTGATGGTACAAACTATGCCTTTTGGAAAGCCCGAATGACCGTTTTTATCAAATCTCTTGGTGGGGCTGTGTGGGATGCTGTAGAGGATGGATGGACTCCTCCTACATTCACAGCTGAAGATGGCACTGTCAAGCCTCTTGCAAAGGCTAAATGGAAAGCTGATCATAAGGCACTGAGAGACTATGATGCAAAGGCATTAAATGCCATAACTTGTGCCATGAATGCTGAAGAATACAAAAAGATTATGACATGTACCACAGCTAAACAAGCTTGGGAGCTTTTGGAAACAATATATGAAGGAACGGCCATAGCTAAGAAAGCCAAGCTTCAGATGTTGACTTCCCAATTCGAATATGTAAGAATGAGGGAGGACAAAGTGTTTGATGAGTTTTGAACAAAATTAATGGTGATTGTGAATGAAATGCGGTCTTTCGGTGAACAAATCCCTGAAGGCAAAGTGTGTAGCAAAATCCTTTGGTCTCTACCCGAAAGATCTCACCCCAAGGTGACATCTATAGAAGAATACAATGACCCTGAGACTATGAAAGTAGAAGAACTATCTGGTAACATTAGAACTTTTGAGATGAAGTTGAATAGTTCTTCTAATAAATCCAAAGATAAGAAATCTATTGCTTTAAAGACTTCTCAACCATCTCCATCTAAAGAAGAATCAGATAATGAGAACGAAAGTGATAATGAAGATGTTGCTCTTCTTGCAAAAAGATTTCTAATACAATTTAAGAAAAAGAATTTCAACTTTAAATCTTTTGATAAGGGTAAAAACAAAGCCAGCTCCTCCTCTAAGAATCAATCAAGAAAGGTGAAATGCTATAATTGTCAAAAGTATGGACATATATCATTTGAGTGTCAAATGGAAAGGAAGAAAAAGACACTAGTGGCAACATGGGATGACTTATCTAAATCTGAATCAGATTCAGATGAATCACACCAAAATAAGACAGAAAGTTACACCATCTTGATGACCAAAACATTGGTTGATTCATTAGCTGAGATAATTGAAAGTTCTGAAAACTCTGATATTGAGAAATCTGAGAGTGGATTTGAATCTGAATACAGCAGTTCAGATGATGAAAAAGATGATGAAGATCCTAAAGAAGTCTATGATAGGCTTTATGAGGAGAGTTGCAAATTAATTGAAACTATGAGCAAACTAGTTTCCAAGAACAAAGTCTTGAAAGGCAAAATTAAATCCTTAACTAATGAAAAGAACATCTTAGCAAATGAACTGAATGAAATCATTCCTAAATTTCAAATTGCTAAGAAAAACTTAATCAAGCTTAAGAGTGATGAGAAAGAAGCTGCAACTCTAAGAGATCTAAACACTCAATTAAAAAATAAAATAACTCAACTAAAATGGTACAAAGAGAAGTATGAGTATTCTTTTACCCATGGAGAAGAGAATTTTGAAAGACTATTTAAGATGGGTAAATATCATAGAGACAAAACTGGTCTAGGAC
Source organism: Persea americana (assembly GCA_029852735.1). Classification (NCBI taxonomy): domain Eukaryota; kingdom Viridiplantae; phylum Streptophyta; class Magnoliopsida; order Laurales; family Lauraceae; genus Persea; species Persea americana. Next base: position 17,927,865 of record CM056813.1, on the reverse strand, counting down.
ACAACAAAGAAACCAAACATAATCGTAATGTCTCCACTAAGTTTGTAAAAGGAGAAGGTTCCTCTAGTAACAAAAATATTTCTGAGACTTCATGTCATTTTTATGGGAACAAAGGAAAGTCCTCCAAAACTTATTTCAATCCTCATAAATAGAAATAAACAAGCTAAAACATTTTATCAGAAAAATACAGTTAATCTCTCTTTTGCACAAAAACTGGATGACCTGATGAAACAAATTGGTCAACTAAAATCACAATTCAATAATTGTCACGTCCCCCGAATCCGATTAGAGAAAAAACCGGATCCGGGGAGTGAAATTTAGGGCTAATTAAAAATTTTGCCCCTTTAGGCCAAAGGATCGTAAGTCCACTGTGAGGATATTGTATTTCAAACCTCAAGTAATATGAAAACTGCGGAATTCATATAATTCAAGGTATATCTAAATATAAACAATGAATAATAAATCTCATTTAATATTTAAAATTGCAAAGGAACAATTAAATCTAATCAAGAAGTTATATTATTTACAATAGCCATCCCAATATCCAAGACCATTTTTAAAGAAACAATGATGTCAATAAATGAAAGGTCCAACGAGAGAATAATAAATGAATAAATTAAAAATCTAATGAAGTCCCATGTGAATCGCTCTCGTGCTGGGAGTGATGACGCTATTCTACGTCATCGACACGCCACTCTCGCTCATCCTCTGCTGGTTGGAGATCCTCTGGGATCTCCTCACCTGCCTGCTCCTCATAGTAGTACTCACCTGAGGTGTCTGCACACCAAGGAACAGAGTCAATGACATGTTGAGCAATAGATAAGCAATATATAATGAACATGACATGCATCAAGTATAAGAGTAATGATGAGTATAATAATCAAGAGAATACAACGAATTGAAGCTTGGCATAAAGTATGAATAAATAACCATCAGAAACAATAACAGGAATCCTAGCAACACTAACAATTACCACTATCCATGCATTGCAATGCAAGTATCAAGAGGGAGACTCCGAGGATGTCCTAGCTACCTCCCGGGGTACTAGTAACAATCCAATCCGGACTACTAATACTAAAGTCCGGCTCCAGGGGGATCCTACCTCCCAGTCCTGAGAATAGTAGTATGGTCCAAGCCCGCTCCCAACTATTCAACGTCATGGACGCCGTCCAAAGCCAACTGCCCGCCTCGATGTCCGAGTAATCGGCCCATCAATAAATCCCCAAACTTCAGTTGTCCATAACATGCAAATGATAATGAAGTGGTGTTGACACGAGGAAACAAGACAAGCAAGTTTGGCTAGCGCAATATACAAGACATGCTCATAGGGATTATCTCATTTAAGACAATACAAGACAAATCAAACACACGATAATCCCTTACATGCTAGCCAGTCATGTTTATCAATACATGACACACGGTTCCTACGATACACTCTAAGTCAGGTCCATATCCTAGTTCTACAAGAATTTATGTTTCATAATAAATAGATGTATTATGTCAAGAGAATGTACAAGGAGGAATAACAACAGATACAATTTAACAAGTCAAGGAGGAATTACAAACCAACCTAGGCAAATTGTGTCATCCCTATACCGTACCTGTTTTAACGGAGTGCGTGGGGAAATTGACTCAATGATGCTTTTAGGAGAATTCCTTGGTGTACAATCATGTTAAGCATCTATTGAGACAATTGCATACGCATTTGGTTAAACCATGCATACTACATGAATACCTAGACACCTAATCGAAGCACACCAAGCCACGCATTACGATTTTAATCCCATTAATGGTCTGGTGAGAGTAGGTTCATGGTTTCCAATATCTAAGGCCCAAACCCAGGTTACCAGTCTCATTTCCAATAAAATATGAGCTGAAGCAATAATCTAAGTATTTACATCACTTCCCAATCTCCGATCGTAACGAAATTAGAACCATTGGATTATACGTCTCAAGTGCTTTCCAACGGTATATTACATATAGAAATCCAACGGGTGGATTAAAAATTACAAGTCTCCGAAGTTTTCAAGTGCTGTCAGAAATTTACCCTCCGATTGCTCAGACAGTGCCAGAATGTTGTTAACCGAGACATGTTTTATGTCCGATCGATCAGACGGATTGTTTGATCGATCGGATAGTGAACTGTCTCAATTGACTGGAAGAGAAACCCTATCCGATCGATTTGACAAAATGTCCGGTCGATCGGCACAGCATTGGAACCCCGAAATTGGGTTTTTTCTGCATCATTTCTCAAGCCATTCCATGTCTAAACCTGCACACACTGTGCCTCCATGCTCCCCATTCATCCCATTCAACATTTTCATCATTTCCAACAAATTAAACACATCTAAAGGCTACCAATTTAATCATTTAATCCATCCCAAATCCCCAAACCAAATCTAACATGTGAATCTGAAATCAATAACAGAAACAGGCTTGGAATTAAGGTAATGTATCAAGAAAACATAGCCAGTCAATAAGAAAATACACCCGTGATGAATTATATAATGCAAATCTACTTGCCTTAACCAAGAAGAAGATGAAGTTGGGGAAATTTCGAGGAGAAGCCTTTTACCACGAAATCCTCCAATCTAACCCAACCAAACGTAACCTAAAACGCAAAGGAGAAGAAAAGAGAGGAAATGATCGAGATCAAACCTAAATATTACCAAAAGAGAAGATGATGAAAAGATGAGGGTGAGAGAAATCTTAACAAACTAGGACTAATGGAAAGAGGAAGTCGCGAGGAAAAAGGTGAGCGGTTCGGATCGAGGAGATGATCTCTCAGGGAAGGAGTTCTTGAGCTTTGAGCAACTAAGGAAGAAGAAAGGGGCTATTGTGGCTTTGTTGTAGATATTGAAATGAAAAACTAGGGTTAAGACTAGGGTTAAAGAAGAAGAGAAGGAGAAAAAGACAGGTTTGCCCTTAAGTAGGTCCGGTGAAGGAATGGAGCACTTGAAGGGTTTCTAATCATCGGATCGCAACGAGCCAAAAGACAAAAACGATCAGCGCTACGAGACCTTTCCAACGAACCCAAAATTAAGGCGATTGAAATTTTTTGGAAAAACACTCAATTTCCCTTAAATTGCAAACTACCCCCTGCTTGGACCAAATGAACTTGGAATCGCACGAAACTTCGTAGACACTATTCTAATACTAAAAGAAACTCGCTCATGATCTAAACCCACCTAATTATCTAACAATACAATTAATTAGAATAATAACAAAATAAACGGGTCCACGGGGCCTGTTATTGGGCCCAGTTGACCCAGTAAGGTCGCGGACCTTACAATAATCACACACAGACTGTTGAACCAACAAAAAACTACTATAAGAAAACTTTTCATCGACTTAATTCCTATAAAACAAAGTCTCAAGGTTCTAGTGGAACTTCATTCACCCAAAGGTATATGTGGGTACCTAAAAGCTTGTTAGTTCACACTGCTCTTAAAGCAGGAGACCAATCTTCATAGTTCCTTGATAGTGGATATTCAGGACACATGACTAGGGATAAATCACTCTTCTCTACATTAAATGATTATGATGGTGGAGCTGTCACTTTTGGTGCTGGTAATGTTTCTAAAGTTGTTGGCAAAGGTACTGTGAATGTTCCTAACATGCCTCTTATAGAAGATGTTTTATGTGTTGATGGCTTGAAACATAACTTGCTTAGCATTTCTCAAATATGTGATAAGGATCATGATGTCATCTTTACTAGTCATGGTTGTGAGATCTCCAAAATTGGAAAGGTAATTCTAAGAGGTCTTAGAAACAATGAAAACTGTTATGTTGTCGGTAACCACAAAGAATCATCCAGTTCATGTTGTTACGTTATTCATCTTGATGAAGCTCAACTATGGCATCAGAGACTTGGACATGTGAACCATAGAGACTTGTCCAAGCTAAATAAGTATGTAAAGGGTCTTCCAAAAATCAGCAGAAAGTCAAAAATAATTTGTGGAGAGTGCCAAAAAGGTTAACAAATCAAAAACTCTCACAAAAAGACTAAGTCTCTGAAGAGTTCTAGACCCTTAGAGCTTCTCCATATGGACCTGGTTGGCCCAACAAAGAAAGAGAGTAGGGGTGGAAAAAAAATACTTTCTTGTTATTATTGTTGATGATTATTCCAGATTCACTTGGGTTGCATTTCTAAGAGAAAAATCTGATGCATATACTGAATTTAAAAAGATTGTGAAAAGAATTCAAGTTGAAAAAGGAAAAGCAGTTGCTTGAATAAGAAGTGAACATGGTGGTGGATTTGAAAATACTAAGTTTGAAAAATATTGTGATAAGTATGGAATTCACCATGAATTATCTGCCCCTAAAACTCCTCAACAAAATGGAGTTGCTAAAAGAAAGAATCGTGTTTTACAAGAAATGACCACAATTATGCTTCATGGAAAGAATGTTCCTAGAGATCTATGGGGTGAAGCAGTGAGTACAGCGTGTTACATCAAAAACAGGGTATACTTGAGAACTGGATTGGATAAAACTGCATATGAATTATGACATTAGAAAAAACCTAACATTAGCTACTTTACAATTTTTGATAGAAAATGCTATATACTCAAAGATAGAGAGCATTTGAGCAAATTTGATTCAAAAAGTGATGAAGGCTTGTTCATTAGCTATTCTCAAAACAATCGTGCATACATAGTGCTAAACACAAACACTGGAGCAATGCAAGAATCTATAAATGCTGTCATTAATGACAAATTAAATGATTCCAGTAATAAAGAAAACCCTGATAATGATGAGATAGATGTCCCAACTACAAATCCGGATGAGTCTCTTATCTCTAGGGATTTGGTAAATGTGAAACATCATCCTATAGACCAAATTTTGGGAGACCCTTTGGCTGGTGTTAAGACTAAAAGGCAATTAGAAACCATTGTTAGCTATCTTTGCTTTACTTCTACTTTTGAACCTAAAAATGTTGATGAAGCCTTTTCTAATGATAATTGGATAAATGCTATGCAAGAAGAGCTAAATCAGTTTGCTAAAAATGAAGTTTGAGAATTTGTACGTAGGCCTGATGACAAAAATGTTGTAGGTACCAAATGGATTTACAAAAATAAACTTGATGAAAATGGTACCATAGTAAGAAACAAAGCCAGGTTGGTGGCCCAAAGATATTCTCAAATTGAAAGAATAGATTTTGAATAAACATTTGCTCCCATTGCTAGACTTGAATCCATTAGAATCTTACTTTTCATTCCTTGCTCTTTAAAATTTAAATTATATCAAATGGATGTCAAAAGTGCTTCTCTAAATGGGCTTTTAGAAGAAGAAGAAATTTATGTTGAGCAACCTAAAGGGTTTGAAGATCCTAAGCAGCCTAATCATGTGTACAATCTTAAAAAGGCTCTCTATGGTCTCAAACAAGCCCTTAGAGCATGGTATGAAAGGCTTACACAATTCCTAATTGATCATAGTTTTGAAAGGGGCGGTATGGATAAAAAAACTTTTTATTCAAAGAAACAATGATACTATATTAATTGCTCAAATTTATATTGATGATATTGTGTTTGGAATTACTTGTAATAATTGACTGAGAAGTTTGCTAATCTTATGAAATCTGAATTTGAAATGAGCATAGTTGGTGAACTTAATTTCCTTTTAGGATTACAACTAAAACAATTGTCTGATGGAATGTTTGTTTCTCAAACCAAATATGCTAAAGAATTGGTCAAAAGGTTTGGATTAAATTCAGCCAAGCACATGAACACACCCTTGAGTACAACACTAAAATTGTCTAGGGAATTGAGTGGTTAGAGTATTAATCCTAGTTTGTATAGGAGCATGATAGGCAACCTATTATATCTTACAGCTAGTCGACCTGTTATTGCTTTTAGTGTAGGGGCTTGCGCCGGATATCAATCTGATCCTAAGGAAACTCATTTGAAAGCTATCAAAAGAATCATCAGATATGTTTCAAGGACCTCAGGATATGGCTTATGGTATCCATATGATTCATCTGCTTGCATTGCTGGATACTCAGATGCCGATTGTGCTGGAAATGTGAATGATAGAAAATCTACTAGTGGTGGGTGTTTTTATCTAGGAAACTGTTTAGTTGCCTGGCATAGCAAGAAACAATCATCTATTTCCTTATCTACAACTAAAGTAGAATATATAGCAGCTGGTAGTGGTTGTACTCAAATGTTATGGAAGAAGCAAATGATCAAGGATTATGGTATTGATCAAGCTAGCATGAACTTATATTATGATAACACAAGTGTAACGCCCCGTCCTTTAATATTCTATTTATTATAATTAATTGCGTGATTAGTTAGTAAGCGTGTCTAGAGTCTTAGCGGGTTGGGTTTGGCATATGGATCACGCGTGCGGAGTCTCGCGTGAGTCTGAGTTCGTTTGGGTACAGTAGGGGGTGGTTTACAATTTTGGAAAGTTTTCAGGGGTGTTTATGAGACTATGAGTTTTGTGAGTTTTGGGTGCATTGGGTAGGTCTCGGCGTTTTACGTACTTTAGTCTTCTATCGTGTTTCGATCTGACGCATCGAAGAGGCCCAAAAATCATTATTAGTAGACCAAAGGACTTAAATGTAATATAGCCTCAATTCTAACCTAATATAAGCCAAAGCCTTACCCATCTCTTAGTCTCTTCTCTCACCCTTCGTTTCACTGTGCTGCCTCCATACTCAGCCCCCTCACTGCCTCCTCACTGTCGACGATCCTCGGAGCTCCGTCGACGCCGGTGAAGCTTCCTTTCTTCTTCCTCAAGTCTCCAAGAGTTCACTCATCCCATTTTCTAAGGTTTTTATCCTCAACCCATCTCTTAGAGAGCTTCCAAAGCTTGTAGACTTCTTCTTCTTCTTCCTCTTTGGCTAGAAATGGATTAGGAAGACTCATTATCACCCTTGGCATGCATTTCTAGCTTCTATTTATGATTGAGAGTCTTTTCCCCTAAGTTTGAACTTTGAGTGGATTTTTCCCCATTTCTTCTTGGATTTTTTTATCAAGCTCTTCATCTAAGGCAAGTAGATAAATATGTTGATGCATGATATGTTTGTCTTCCTTGATTTGTATAGAAATATGTTGATTTAGATAGCATTTGCTCATTTGTTGATTGATGGTTTGAAAACATGATAATCATATTTATTTGCTTAATGAAATGGATTAGCATGTTAATGGCTTCATTAGAAGGATCTTTGGAATGAGTTTGGACTGCCTTTTTACTTGATATGCATGCTTATCAGGTTCAAGGAAGTCAAGGAGGAGTTTTGGACCCAGCTCACTGCAGAAACAGAACTTGGGTTCTGTTTCCGCAGTGTGCCCGGTTAACAGGCTAGGGGGCCCGGTCGACCGGCGACACTGAGTCGGGTTTTTGGAACCTGATGAAGTTACTATTTTACCTTTTTCAGTTACAACTGCCAGTCGACTGGCCTGGGCTCGGTCGACCGGGAGGCCTGTGTACGCGGTCGATCGGCCAAGGGCCCGGTCGACCGGGCACACAGGAAGGGTGTCGACCTGTTCTTGACAAGGCCTTCAGTGTAGGCAGTCGACCGGGCCCTTGGTTGGTCACCGGGTAGTCTGTTTATATGGTCGACTGGCCAAGGGCCAGGTCGACCGGGTTAACTGCAAGAACACTGTTCTAAGGTTCCTTTCTGCCATCTTTTAGGTGACTTTAGGTGGAACCCGGGCTACCCTTTTTGGACTCATTTGGCTATAGGTGAAGATGTTTTGAGCCGACATCCTTCACGGTTATTCCGATTGCATCGGGTACTAATCTTATCCAATCTTGAGTGGTACGGGACAACAGGATACCCTTCTCTATATCTATGCACGAAGACTGTCCGTTCGAGTATCGTGAACCCTATTCCTTTCGTTGACTGAGTAGGTTGTACGATACTTCGGGTTTAACATTTGACTTAGGTTGGATTGTTATCGCTTTTGATTCCGAATTGTACCGTCTGGTACTATCTACATGTAATGTACATGTTCATTAGCTCTGTTTACTCTGCTTTGTTTTGGGATCACTTGAAGAACTTAGACGATGGACTTAGGATCCCCTTTGATGTTCCGCTTATTCTGATATCTGTCTGAAGTGTTGTGACTAGGCGGTTTTGATTGTAAGGCTTGAAGAGAACTACTATTGAAGTCTGAAATCTGTTGATAGTCGGATCTGATTGAAGAAAGTAGTTTCTCTATTGTTATAGAATCTTGTTCACGCAAGAAGAGCCTAGTCCCTCACTGATGTCTGTTTAGGATTCTGTTTGTCGGGCACCACTCAGCTGTAACGTCCAACATAGCTGGGGCACCACTTGTGTGAGGGCTTTGAATTCTGAACCGTCTGCAGATCGGGTTGGTGTAATGGACACCGCTTGATGCCAATGGGGTATTGTTCTGAACATTCTGAATTGAAGGGGTATGACCCTAAACTATATTTATATCTCCACCACAACTCAATGGGAGTACGGAGGGTAATGACACCATCCTGTGGTAGATTAGCACATGTGGACTGCCTATTTTGTTAGTTGGTTATTGATTCGAATGCTATGCATTTCAGGTAACTCTGATTACTCGTTTACTCTGTTTTAGTACTGCATATCTGTGATGTTTTATATATCTATCCGCTTGCCGACCATCATGTCTAATGATGCTACTCTTGGTGCATAGGTACCGAGCCCTTCTACCTAGATAAGGAAGCGACGGAGGAAGTTCAGGCAGATCAGCCTGATGACTCCTTAGACTACAGTACGGATGGCATTGTATAGCCGTATCGACCCCGTACACGAGTGCCTTCATGATATACCTGATTACCTTCTTCCTTTTTGGTTTCTTTTGGTTCTCTACTTTGTTTAGGCCCGGTTTTTGTGTGGCCTTCGTTTTGTAACTAATACTTTTGATAACTGTCTTCAACTTAAACCGTATTTAATATTCAGTCTTGCTCTTAACTATACATGTTTAAGATACCTCTTGTTATTATGAAGCTTCCGCTAATTGTTGTTGTATTCGAGGAAATATTTATCCCTCGCAGCGGTCTTCGATCCAGTTGGGACACGATTGGGGCCAAGTTGGATTTGATTAACGTTTAGAAAAATTTTAATTGGCCCTAATCTCACGAATAACCCCGGTTTCACTTTTGGGGGCGTGACACAAGTGCTATCGATATCTCCAAAAATCCTGTCCAACGCTCTAGAACTAAGCATATAGATATTAGACATCATTTTATTAGAGAGTTAGTTGAAGAGGGAGTCATTGTTTTAGAGCATATTCCCACTAAGAAGCAACTAGCAGACATTTTGACAAAACCTTCGGATGTTTCAAATTTTGAAAATATGAGAAAATCCCTTGGTGTTTGTGCATTTAGATAACTTTTCTTCATGTATTCTTTTCTTATAAGGTGTTTTTGAATCAAGTCAGTCCTATTTTAAGAAATTTTTTTTTTTTTTTAAAAAGGGGCAAAAGTGGCTAGCCGTGGAGCCTCTTGGCGGCTAACCGTCGTGTCGAGCCTGTGCTTTAAAACAGCATAAAACCAATTTTGTCCTCTCTCTTTTCACATCTTTTCACGTCGTTTCCTTCTCCTCCGTGGCTGGTCGTTTGGTTTTCATCTCCTCTCTCCTCTCAAGGTATTTTTCCTCATTTTCTTATTTATTTTCTTCCTTTTAATCCTGTTTTTCCTATGTTGTTGACTGTCTTTATGTGTTTTCTTCTTCTCGGATTGTGTCTTCTGTGTAGGTCATTCCAACCCCATCTCATCATCCTTCTCTCTTCCATTTTTTTTAATCTGTTTCTTGTTCCCTTGTCTTCCCTTCCTCATTACATACCTTGCAATGTGTTTTCCCCCATTTGTGTTATAGTTTCCTATTATCATTCATTGGGAACTCTATCTATCTGTGACAATGCCTCCAAAGATGAAGTTTGTTGTAAATCGCCCCTAAAAAAGAGGACGATCTACCCTTGGCTCCTCTTCTCGTAGAGAGATATCATCTCCATCTCCTCCACCATCACCATCCACTTCACCTTCTCCTCCACCTCAATCGGGGCAAGCTAGTCTCAAACATAATGCTCAAATGTTATGAAAAACAGACTGATTATGGTTGAGCATCGCACTATGCACACTGTTGTGAATCCTCATGAGACGGTCATTATTCTTGCCCAAATTGGTTGGGATAACATCTTGGATTGGGGAGAAAAGGCTTATCATTCTCTTGTCTATGACATATATGCATCCATTACTAATGTAGTGTCCACAGTTGACTCCTGCTCCTTCACTGTTGCCTTTAGAAATCGAGAAGTCACCATTGACCCCAATCACATTTCCTCAATTCTTAACATCCCTGTGAACCCAAATGGCCTATCTATGGTTGCTAACACTCTCACTGAGGCAAGAAGGGCTCAAGCAACCCTCGTTCTTTGCGGTTATAATGCTTTGTGGGATCGCAAAAAGAACTTTCTTCCCTTAGCTGCCTTAATTCCAAAATACAGACTCTTGCACAACCTCTTCACCTTTAATGTCTATCCTCGTAAGGGCAATAGGACCGAATTAACTACTTATATGGTTAATGTCCTTCACAAAGTCATTACCGATGCTTCCATTTGCCTTCCATCTCTTATTTGTCGTACAATTGTGTGGTTCCACCTCTCAAATGCTACAAAGACTCTTGTCCCATTTGGATTCTTAATGTCTCAATTAGCCCGCTCTTATGATGTTCTTCGCCCTAATGAGACTCCTATTGTCCACGTACCCTTTGGCAAAGTGAATCTCATTTACATGAATCTCCAACCGAATGAGGAAGCCAGGCACGTCCCTCTTCATGCAGATGTTCCAGCAACCCAACAGCAAATTCCTTTAGATTCACAAGAGCAAGCTCCTTCTGCTTCTCATACTCAGGATACTCCTTCTGTTGTTCCTAAAAGCGTAGGCAAACGCTTGGATGCAACCGAACAACGGCAGTCCAAGATTGAAAAGCTACTGAAAAGACCCCTGAAATATTTGAGCGGATTGTCCAAGGGTTGCCGACGACATGATTTTAATGACATGCCTCCATCTCCTTCTCCTCCTTCTGACTAGTTTCCGTGGGCCTCTAAGCCACATGTGTTCTATTGGTTCACTTCTTTTTGGTGTTGTTGTTTTTGGCATGTGGCTACCTCCTCTGTTTTTGAAATACGTTTTGCTAATTGTCTATGGATTTTTACTCTAGCTTGGGATGGATATTTTTTTATTGTTTGGATGCTTCTATGGTATTAATACTGAATGCTTTCATGCTTTCATAGTCTATTCTCTATTTCATTGTTGTTTCTCTTAGTTGCATTATCATATCTTTGTCAATTTGTGACAAAAAGGGGGAGAGAGATTTCCCAAGTTTGCAGGTACAATTTGAGGGGGAGTAGAACCCAAGTTCATAGGTTCAAACTAAGGGGGAGAATTTATCTCCATAGCCTATACAACTCAGGGGGAGATCTAAATTTTTATGTTTTATACTAACAAGGGAGAAGATTCTCATATTTTTGTTAGAGTTTGTTAGTGTTATGCTTCTACAGGAAAATCGTCTCTATCTCAAATGAAGAGACTTCTACACAAGTCTTGATTCCTTTTTGTTCTTGAATTTCTATTTCTTTTGTAAAGGTCATGAGCTATGTGTATGGTTGTACTTTGAGCTATATTGATTATCTACATGTAAAGAGGTATAAGTTAGATGGTTTTGTCACGAAATTAACAAAGGGGGAGATTGTTAGTGTCACATTTCTATGAGCACTATGTTTGTATTGTCAATTCCGTGCCAATGTGTCCCGAAGTCCTTACCTCTCAAAGTGCTTCAAGGAAGATCTAATTCAAGAGGTTTTTCAAGCTTTTGGAAGGTCCAGATTTGTCAAAGAAAGACTCATTGTGTGTGCTGACCATCTCAGGTAAATTGGACCCAAACCAGTTCCTCATCTGGACCGTAGGACCCTTGGAAATAGCCTTGGTTTAAATATGTTTTCAGCATACTCTGTTCTATCCAGTAAAAGGAGGTTTGGTGACCTTTCGGTCACCTGGCAGCTAGCCTTTTTGCAAAGAGCGGCTAACTGCCAGGTAACCGAAAAGTCTCGGTTACATTTCCAGAGAGCAAACCTCTCATCTGTTAAGGGAGTTCGGTCACCCAGGGTCAGCCTACGGCTAACTGCCGTATTTACTGGAGGCTAACCGCCAGGTAACCGAATTCTACAGTTACTTTTCCAGAATACAACCTGTTTCTGGAAAGTGGATTTGGTCACCTAGCGGTCACCTCACGGCTAGCCGCCAAGGCCACCGATGGCTAACTACGAGCTGACCGAATTAGAAAAATTAGCCTTTGCCTCAGAACAATTGAAAAGAGGCTAGCCGAGGTGCCAAGAGGTTAGCCGCCAAAACTAGCCATTGGAAATTTATCTATAAATGACTGGAGCTCATTTTGCTCAAAAGAAGCCATAGTTTTGAAGAGATTTTCTTGCTTCTTTTTCCCTATCAAATCTAAGCTCTCAAACCCTCTTCCTAACACACTTAGATCTTATCTAGAAAATGTATGAGCTGGTTTAGCTCAAAGATGAGTGTGATTTGAAGAAGTGCTTCTTGGGTCCCTTGATTTTCAAATGGATTATATATACGTAACCCTAGAACCCAAACCTCTTAAACCTTGGTTGTGCAACACAATGGAGCATCTTCATCTACACCAAGCTTGCATTAAGAAGGTAAAGCTTCAACTTCAGTTAGAGCTTCAATGAACACTTTCCAGGCTTCAACAAAGGCAAGTGTTCTACTCATCATCAACTTCTACAATTTGTGTATGCTTTGATAGTGGTTTGAATATGTGTGATTCAACCACTCTAAAATGTGTGTGGGGGACTAGATCTCTGTGATCAAACCTCGTCATAAAAAATGACTAGTGTAAGTGATTGGAATCATTACTTGTGTACTTTGATATTTCTTAATGGAACCAAGGGACTGTGTGACCTTTGTGAGTAGATGTAGGACATATGGTCCGAACCACTATAAATTTGTGTACATCTCTTTATGTTGCTTATTTCAATGTCTTGATTTAGTCTCTTAGAACAATGTGCATTGCTAAATGCACACACCTTGCCTACTTCTCACTTGTTTTATTACTTCGAAATCTTGTTTAATTTATTAAAACCTAGTTCCCATCTTTCTAGACGATTTATTAATCTGGAGCGCGTGCGGGTGTCGTTCTTCACACTATCTTTCTAGACGATTTATTAATTTGGAGCCCAGAATCCATGGAATCCAAGTGGAAAGTTGAGGTGTTTTGGGACTTCCAGCTTTGCCACAACTGCATTAGCTTTTCCAGTGTGTTTAGAATCCACAACGAGAGCAGGCCCATTCTCTCTCTATCTTGTGATTTGATGGAGAGGATCCATTGATTGCATTACTTGGGGAATTTTCCCATCATTGAATTGGGTTTGCAGAAGGGAGGAAGAAGATGAGAAAAAGTATTTTTTCTGCCTGCCCAGGGACGACGTCAACCCTCAACACATAAAATGAGGGTCGATTTCGACCCATGGAAAAAATGGTAAGAAAAAAGGCTAATTGCCCTATTTGGTGCATAATTGGCTAATTTGTCTGTTTTGGTCCAATTGTCACATTTAGTGTTTTTTTCCGATAAAATCCTCTAATAATAATGATGATGATGATTTTATGAAGTCTATATTTTGGTAAGAGATAGATTTTATGTGATATGGGAAGGAGACATTTTTCCTAAGGTAATTATCTCGTGAATTAATATGGGATGAGTGTTAATAGAATCGAATCCATAATAGGATTTGATAAGAATCGAGAAGATAAAAGATTACAATCGTTCCAAGTTGAGGTTAAAAAATTAAGGAATACTCTGCCTTTTCCGCACCTTGTTGCTGTAGTGGGACAGGGACACCTATTTTTCCCACTTTGTGGCCTTCCCCTTCCCACTTGTGTGGGCTCTCTTAGTCCTAGTCTCCTAGGGTTGGGTACCATTACCCAAAAAAGAATAAATTGTTCACGGGTCTCAAATTCTGCTCCGGGTTCTTTAAACTAGAATTGGGTTCGAGTATAGGTCCTGTTCCTGGGGCACAGATCTGTTCTAGATCAAGGTACACTATGGGCCTGACCATATCCATCCCTGTTCCCTTTTAATTAGTACTGGCTCATTATTTTTCACCACTGTCAACTAGGCCTTCTTATTTACTTATTTTTTTATTTTTGGTAGGAAATTGTCATCAAGGCCTTGTTCTCTCCAGCAACTGCCTGCTAAATGCTAGAAGTAAGGGTAATCACAGACCTAGGCCAACTCAAGTCCAGCTCATTCATATTCAGGATCGAATTTTATACTCTTCCTGGTCCTTTTTTCAGCCCAAGGCCAGGCCCAAAGATTTCAGTCATGATTTGTTAGTTTCTTCTACAATTTCAGTATATTATATTGACACAGAAATGACCCAATCATTAAATAAAAAATAAAAAAATCAGCCCAATGACCATGAATGCAAACACAATCTTTAATTGGGCCCATCAAAGGGCGAATGCAGCTGCAGCTGTCTGCTTTGGTACTGGAAATCACAATATGGTATTGACTGGTGTAAAAACCAATAAAGACTCAGTACTGTGGGGTCAGGACCCTTTTTTTTCTTCTGGCATTGGTTTACCATGGTGGCCTGTAAAAAGATGCATGCCCAGATTTTTTTAGTTGGGTCCTTTGACTAAACTGGCAATCCGAGGTCCATTGTTCTCCCTCGAACGCAGCTATCTAGGTGAGAGAGCTGTGGGACCCACCTGTGATCACATGCATGTCCTTGATTGAAACCAAACCAAGGACTCATACTATTTGGTCAGGAACCATTTAGTTTTTAGGCGCACCGTTGTATCCCATGCATGCTCAGAAGATCTTGGTTCGTAGATAGGAGCTAAGGTCACGTTTGGAAACTAAATTTTTAGGAAAAAGATTTTTGATTTTCCGAAAGTCATGAAAAATCCATATTTGGCAATTATAAATTCCTGATAATTTGGACAAATGGAAATCTTCGTTTGTTAAGATTTTCATATCCAACTTCCCCTATAAGATTTGAAAATCCTCACTTACATGGATTTGCGCGCTGAACCCCATTTTTATTAACTAGTTGCATTGATACACACGAATATCAAGTGAATTTCTTAGCTATACAAATCCTAAGTGAGAAACTCTTGTTCCAGTGGTAGTGAAGATTCATCATCATATCTACGGATTCCTCACCTTATTCAGCCCTAATTGAGTAAACATGCCAAATAGTGTGGAAATTTAACGCCATTTGGAGCTCCTTTTCTGACTTGAAAATTTACTTTCACTCAAGATCTTCGTCAGTTCTTGCTTTAGCTCCTAGTCAAACTTCATTTCAATTGGAGATATGTCCACTGTCTAATTGGATCCTAACCATGTCATGAATATATTCAAAACGCTTGTATTAATAAATCTGATGATAAACATAACCCCATTTTAAGTAAAACTTGTCTTAGAGGTAAAACAAATTGGGTTAGTAATTTTTTAGCAATTAAAATCTCAGAAGAGAGGCTCATTGGTGGACTTTTAATACTAAGCCCACTTACCTGATGATGACTGGGATTATTTTGATGAAAGGAATCCGTGGTAGAGAAGAGAATTATTCTGATTTTTCACTTAACCCCTCTTTCAATCATTTGGTGTGATACATTCTCATGGAGAAAAGGAAAAGATGAACTAATTTTCCCTGATGGAGAGGATCTCAATTTTCTATATGAGGTGTAGGAACATGGAATTTCTCTACAGTGGAAATGGAAATACGCGAAAAGTGTAATCCTCTAGTTGCACAAAAAAGTGTAATCCTCTAGTTGTACAAATACACCATTAGATGATCTGGAATTCCTAAACAATATTGTTAAAAGCTTGGGAATATTCTACCAAAAAAAAAAAAAAAAAAAACACCTTGGGAAGGCTAGATTGGGGTCGGTGTGATGGCACTTACGTACCAATACAACTGTAATCATACCTGTTAATTAGGTGTTCAGTTTTAGATAAATTTTAAGGACTCATGAAAATCAATGGTCAAATTGGCTCCAATAAGAAAATATTAATTTAGAAGTTTATATACATCAAATAAAAAAACAAACAATTTAGATTAGATCTTAGCAGGGGCCGCGCGGACGCAGGCCCCCTCTATCACAAATTATGACGTCCACTCTCCCACTTGGGGAGATGGTAAGCCAATGCTCCTCCTGAGTGCAATGGAGGCCACTGACCTAAGCCATGGGCCTTCTTGATCACCCATAGACCCCGTCCAGGTAAGTATGCTCACTATACATAGCTCTCCACACTTTATTGGGCCTGTCAAAGCCTCCTTATGCCTTTGTAGTCGATGTGGGACTATGAACACCTCATTCAAGACTGCCCTGGAAGTCTCTTCTCTCCCTTTCTGCATTAAAATATATATATATATATTTATAACATCTTTCACATTTGCCTGGCTTGATCACTGAAACATTAAATTAAATAATTCTGAATTAGAGATATATTAGGAGATGAGGAGATTGATTGAAGATGATTTAGAAAAATCATGAAATCGGATGGTGAAGATTTTATGGAAATGTTAGGGAAGATTTTGATTTGAAAAGAGTATGTGTTTTAAAGACCTTTGCAAGATTTTGTTGGGCTTAAGAAAGATTAGAATGGTTGTTAAAGTTCAATGGTTTTATCTGAAGTTATAAAGCACCTAGTCCTTTCTCACAATCAACCAATCTCAAGTGGGCCTACAATAAGAGAAGAGTTAAATCTTGAAAACCTTCTCATGATAGTCTTAAGTTTTTTTTTCCACATGTAAGGCTCTTACACGTTTCTCGTGATTTAGAAAACCGTATATATTATTTAAAGAGAGATTGCAAGGAAGGAAGATAAATTATAGGAGAAATTAATGAAATCAGGCTTAGGAAGTGCCACGTGGCACCGCGAGCACATGTCAGTCCCACAATCAAAGTTGAGCTGCTATTATAATTATAATTATAATTATAATTATAATTTTATGAAGTCTATATCTTAGTGAGAGGTAGGTTTCATGGGATATGGGAATTGGGAAGGCAACATTTTTCCTAATGTAATTATCTCATGAATTAATATGGGATGAGTGTTAATAGAATTGAATCCATAATAGGATTTGATAAGAATTGACCTATTCTTTCCACTTTGTGGGCTTCCTCACCCCAGTCTCCTAGTCTGTGTACCATTACCAACGGGTCTCAAATCCAGCTTTGGGTTCATCTCTTTTGTTAGATCCAAGTCTCTAAACTACAATTGGGCTCGAGTATAGGTCCGGTTCCTAGGGCACAGATCAGTCCTAGATCGAATTTGATACTCTACCTGGTCCTTTTTTCTGCCCAAGACCAGGCCCAAAGATTCTAGTCATGATTTATTAGTTTCTTCTACAGTCACAGAAATGACCCAATCATTGAAAGAAAAAAAAACCAGCCCAATGACCAAGAATGCAAACACAATCTTTAATTGGGCCCATAAAAGGGTGCATGCCGAGATTTTTGGGTTGGATTCTTTGACTAACCTGGGAATTAGAGTCCACTGATACCCCTCGAATGCAGCTGTCTGCTTTGGTACTTAAAATCACAATGTGGTATTGACTGGTGTAAAAACTTTTATGGGTGAGACAGCTGTGAGAGCCACATGTGATCACATATCTGTCCTGGATAGCAATCAAACCAACAAGGACTCCCATTTATTTTTCTGGCATTGGTTTACCATGGTGGCCTATAAAAAGATGCATTCCCAGAATTTTGAGCTGGGTTCTTTGACTAACCTGGTAATCAGAGGTCCATTGATACCCCTGGAACGCAGCTGTCCAAGTGAGAGAGCTGTGGGACCCACCTGTGATCACATATATGTCCTTGATTGAAACCAAACCAAGGACTTATACTATTGGGTCAGGACCCATTTATTTTTAGGCCTATGCAAGCTCAGAAGATCTAGGTTCATGGATAGGAGCTAAAAGATTTTATGAATTGTTATTTTATTTTTTTTATGACGAGGAACCCGCCGACCACCCTTGCGATTGATCATTGGTACAACCCCAAATACACAACACCACCTACTAACACTGTGTATCGGATAAGGCCCCAAACAGTTTGAAGCCAGGACCTCCAGCCCATTTATGGACTTCCCAACCGTAGGAACAATTTAAGTGTGGGTACAATTTAATTTTTTGAAATCATTCAGCCCTAATTGAATAAACATGACAAATAGTGTGGAAATTTCACTCCATTTGGGGCTCCTTTTCGGACTTGAAATTTTACTTTCACTCGAGATCATCGTCAGTTCTTGCTTTAGCTCTTAGTCAAATTTCATTTCAATTGAATATATGTCCAATGTCTGATTGATCATCCTAACCATGTTATGAAAATATTCAAAACGCATGCACTAAACAAGATAAATCTGGTGATAAACATAACCCCATTTTATGTAAAACTTGTCTAAGAGGTAAAACAAGTTAGGGTAGTAGTTTTTGAACAATTAAGATTTCAGAAGATCATCATTGATGGGCTTTTAGTACTAAGCCCTCTTACCTGGTGATGACTGGGATTGGATTTAATGTATCCTTGAACCACACCCTTAATGGGATGGGATGGGCTGGGCCCGGCTTGGTCTTTCCAATCCCATCCCGAATATTTGGCGGGTGTGCCGAGGGTTGTCCATTCCCAACCCTTAATTGAACGGGCCTATGTCAAATCATGTCCCGTGCAGGCTCGAGTCGATGCAGGGCCAGGCCAAGCTTAGCACGATCTTGAATATAAGCTAAATAAGTTTTGTAAGGTCTACGACCTTACTGAGTCAGTTAAACCCATTAACAGGCTCGTTGACCTACTTATTCTGTTATTATTATAATTAATTGTATTGTTAGATATTTTGGTGGTTTTAGACCATGACCGAGTTTCTTCTTTTATTAGAATAGTGTCCGTGGAGTTTCGTGCAATTCCGAGAGCATTTGACCATAGCGGGGATGGTTTGCAATTTAGGAAAAATTGGGTGTTTTTTCGAAAGATCCCGATCTTTGTGATTTTGGGCTTGTTTGAAAGGTATCGTCGTGTAGATCATTTTCTTCTTTTGGCTCGTTGCGATCCGACGACCAAAAACCCCTCAAATAATCTATTTTTTCTCGGGCCCACTTACTATAGGCAAACTTGTCATTTCCTCTCCCATCTTCTTTAACCTATGACAAGCCCTAATTTCCCATTCACTCCCTACAACGAAAGGAACCAATAGCCATCTTCTTTCTTCTTCATCTTCTCAAGCCCAGATACTAGCCAAGGAGCCCTGATGTCAACGATCCGATCTGATCATCTCCTTCCTCTATTCTTTTTTTATGTGATTTTAAATTCAATCCTTTAATACTGCAAGTGCACAGTTGTCTTATTGAGACAGTGACAATTACAGGTCGATCCCACAGGGAGCACTACTAAGTTAAAATTTAAAATCTGAAATTTGTTTTATCAATGATAATGACAAGAGAGATAATAAGAAACAATAATAAAATTGAGAAAATTCTAAATCTAAAGTGCAGAAATAAGATATGATAAAAGGCAGATCAGAATATCATGAATCCATTAAGTAGTCCCACCATCATTCTATGCAATTGATAAAATAAATTTGTCCCAAAAATCCTTCAAATAAGAAACAAATCAATGTTTCTGATTCGGATAATTTATCTATCAAATAGCACAATTTTTCACAATTTATTTAAGGCAAAAATCTCCTTCACCTAATGAAATTATGAACTTAACTAAATATAACATATTCATCAAAATCGCATATCTACCTCAAAATTATTTTCTAACACAGGAATCACATTCATATGTTCATATTTCCATGCTTGTGAAGTCCCACATTGGAAAGAAACCAAAAGAGATGATGGCAAATGTTTCTATGTAACGAATGAAGCTCTAGGCATTAAAGACACAAGCAAGGAGAGCCTCCTCCTCTTTACTTAAGCTATTCATGTAATTGAGAGCAATTGTAGAAAGAACGTGAAGAAAGCTTTGTAATAATGGAATATTTGGAATGGAAATGGAAACTTTGTCTTCTCAAATGGTTAGCTAATCCATTTGATTGGATCTTCTAGATGAAACTAAGTTGTTGCTATTCCTTTCGCTTATGCTCTTTATCTTAATTTCATTGTTTATATACTTAACATATTAGAGTAGATTTGTCTTCGTTGCATTGTGCAACCTTCTCTGCTTATTTTCTATCTTAACATTCTTTTTTACTATCTATACTTAGGTTTGATAAATCATGCTTATGATTTAATACCCTTTGATGATTTATGCTTACTTTTGATACATAGTCATTAGGAATCTTTTCTTTTATGAAGGGAAGAAAGTCTTGGCTATTAGATTTTTAATTTCTATCTTAGAGCTTTAAAGTTATATTTTCCAAATCTAAGCATTGATTTGTCATTAGATTTGAGTATTTGTTTGGGAAAAGAGAAGAGCAATAGTGTTGGATTAGTGTCACTTAGAGGATTCTAGATGGTTCAATCCATCCATTACTATTGATTGTTGTTTATTTTACTTATTTAGTTTGATTATATTTACATTCTCACACATTTATTCACTTATTTTAATTCTCACACTCCATTTCTCTATTCACACCTTTGATTTTACACTACTTTAACACATTTCTTTATCTCCATCCACTCGTTTTCTATCTTTCACTAGTTATCTTCACACACTTATTCACTTGATTTATCTAACATTGCTCAGTTGTTCTTGTTATTTTACTTTTTTATTAACTTGTTACTAACCTTGTTATTGGTTTGTTCTTACTTGAGTTTTTCTATTTTTACTAACATCTCTTTGTTATCTAGTTTCTTGTTTTCTTTAAGTTTGTATTTTTTATTTCCCTTGTTATTATCTTGTTTCTTATTCCCATTATTTTTGTTATCTCCATTTGCATTTGCTAGCTATATTTGAGTTGATACTCCTTTTATTGATCATTGTTATTTTCCTTATAACGATCCTCGTGGGAAAGACATTCGGACTTCCATAGTCTATGTTAGACAACTGTATACTAATGGGTCTCGCATCAGCGACAGCATCAAAGACATCAGATCTTCAATCAAAACCTATGGATGGTCTTAAAACACTTCCAAGAAGCTATGTCAAATTTCAGGTCAAACCGACAACGTTTAACCCAACATCAACACTCAAACAACAAAACTAAACCTCTACGCGGCAGAAACCACCGGCACAATCACTCATCAAACAAAGCACATAGATAGTCTCAAAATACTTCCAAGGGGCTACATGTCAAGTTTTAGGTCATTTGGACAACATTTGACCAGACTATGACCTCCCGGAAGCTAAATCAAGCCTCCCGGCGGCGGAGACCTTCGGGACAATGATTTCCAAATTGGAGCTAATAGATCATCTTAAAATGATTCCAAGAGACTCCCTGTTGAATTTCTGGTCAATCGAACATCGTTTGACCATACATCAAAACGCGGTCTCTTCCTCACAACAAAATCAAGTCTATTAGCGATAGGACCCTACACGGCTTCAAAACTCAAACAAAAGCCTGTGGTTGGTCTTATTTATTGCCTATGAACATTTATGTCAAATTTCATGTCATTCCGACATCGTTTGACCCAGTTTTGGCTTCTAACGGCATATTGGCACCCCGGCGTGACAAAGTCTTCGGCTTTCCCAGAAAATCAGAAACTTTGTCCTCTGATCTGTACAGCTTTTCATCAAGTTTTCTGCAGGAAGAGCATGCCAAAAAATGTACAAAATACCAAGAAAAATGTCAAAGAAGGAAAAAGCGGAAAAATCATAATACGGTTGAACAACGATAACCAAAGGGGGCAAAAAGCCCCAAGGTCGCCGGCGACCTTGCCCCATGGTCCCTAGCGACCATAGGTGCATGCTCCCCGACAACCCATTTTTAGATCCCTTTTCGCGTTTCGAGCTGTTTGGTCTATGTGATTTTCCAAAAATCTGATTTTCGACGCACAAAATCTGCCGATCTTTGACAACATCACAGATTAGCCATCGAAATCATGGGTTCGTCATCGGACCCTTCAAAATCGCCAGCCGGCCAACCAAGAAAGCACACTTTCTGCCCGACCAATCGAGAAATCGACAGAACAAATGATACCGGCCCACTTGCAGCAATTAATATTTGAAATTTCATGATCATCCGACAACAATCGGCATAAAAGATCCATTGGCGATCAAGGTTTCCTACGTCGCAGGTAAAATTCCAAAAGACGTGGCATGGCCCGCAACTCTTCAAGTACTTTGGCGGCCACATAATGCGGTTAATGACCCATTTTATGGCAAATTAATGTGGTTGATTACGCATTATTGTGGACGACCCAATCAAAAGCCAAGGAGTGGGAGTTAAAAGCCAATACAATCATGGCATTAAACCATGTAACTCCTACCATCATATAGTTTAAATGCGATTAAAGGCCCATTATTCTCCAACGGCCAATCATAATCCAAGAAAAATGAGTTACAAAAGGAGTTACGAAAAACATAAATGAAAATGTGTAACTCCTCCCATCATGGAGCATTAATGCAATTTATGCATTTAAAGCCCATAAACTCCCCCCATGGCCACCAAAAGCCTATAAAAGGACGCCATTTCCACCATTTTAGAGATGGAAAAAAACAAGGTGCAAATCCTAGAAAAAAAAAAACTTTGCAACGTTGCTACGACACTCCAACGATGACCTTTCCTCCATTGAAAAAGTTTTACAGAGACCACCACGACAAGGTGACCAAAGTCCCTTGAGCGCCCCCCGCCCGCCCCCCCAAGGCCCTCTCCTTCTACCTCCATGGCTTAGACACAGCTTTTCAGCCCATCTACTTATATTTTTATTAGATATAGGACCTCATCTTGGTCCTTATTCTATAAAAATCTGATGTTCAAGCCAAGCCAAGAGAAACAAAGGCATCCTCTATTATCATCTGAAGGATGACGCCGAAGTCCAAACATGACTTGCGAGTGTTAATCTGAATAAGTCCCCACAATCTCCTGTGAAGTTAGATTTCCCTTTCTTCCTCTTCATTGTATTTTGTATTTCTTAAAGAGACATAAAAAAAATTACAACTTGTCTTCTCTTTTTTATAAGAAATGTATATCGCCTTCACGGCAAAAAAATCGCCTTTCACGGCATTCAGATTTAAATTGTCTCTTTTCTTAATACATGTGCAATGAAAGTTAGAAAATAGTTAATTTTCTTTTCTACTTATGAAGGTGGATCCATGGACCACCACTTGTTAATTCCAAGTAGAGTAGAAAACTTGGCATACCCGCACAAAAAAAGTTGATGTTCGCTTTGTCTCCATTCATGAAAAGATTGGAGCCCACGGATTCTCACATCTCCTGACCCCGGTAGTCCCGCGAGCGAAAAAGCAAGCCATTCATTGATCATCACTGGTGAGAGCTATATTGGCTGTAGATTAGAGCTATCATGTTAAGCTATGGTTATATAGCCAGTGAGATTTTGGTCCCGGTCTATTGAGGGTGAGAGTGATGATACCGTTGTTATTATTGGTGGGGCTCGTCAGCCCTTGCATGGTTACTTTATTTCCCCGCCGTAATTGGTTTACAGTATGGGAGGGCCGCGGTATCATATCCTACGTTGATATTGGTTAGACTAGATGCTTTATTTTTCATACTGATTCTATTTGCTATACTTTGCTCAATTGCCTAGCATTTGTACTGTCACTATTTTTATGATACTGTTATCATCTCTATTCTCTTTAATGCATACATCCTATAGTACTTGTATAATGTGCCTTGCTAGATCCGTGGATCTGACTCATTGCTTGGTACTTAGGTATTATCACCGACCCTGAGGCTGACGCGATTTTTGAGATGACTCTAGTGGACGAGTATGGTTGGGGACCTACTGACTAGGAGATCGAGCTGGAGACTGGAGTGCCCGCACTTGGGGATTGAGTGCATCTATTTTTTAGGGTTTGAGCGTGATTTGTTGTGAGCAGGGAGATAGTCTGATATGTACTTTATATTCATACTTTGATATTTAGGCTGGACTTCAGCCCTACTACATCTGTTATATGACTGGTAATGCCTTTTATTGCTTCTACTAATCTATATGCTTCCGCGCTTAACCATTGATCATTATATTGCTTAAAAAGTCTTAAATTTGACTTCATTGCAGACCATGATCTTGGAAGTTCTTGGATTCTCCGAGAAGTAACGTGCAAATTTCAAGTACCATGGCGGTAAACTTGGCATTTGGAATTAGGGAGTTATGCCTTTTGTCCACATAACGCACAACAATAGCTATATGTTCTTTGACCGTCACATCACGAGATTTCTATCTAAATATCGTGATGGGTTAGCTTTTTTATTTTTTGGAGTATTTTGCAAAACTACTTCAATGATTTTTTTTGATTCATCGTGACTAGCTAAAAATTGTAGTAACTCAAGGAAATTTCCTTTACTACTTGAATCTTTAGATTCATCATGGCCACAAAAAGCTATTCCTTGGTACAGTGGGAATCTTATGCAATCAATAGACACATTTAAGCGAGTCCGATATTCAATCTTAGCTTGTTCGGGTTGCTTAAAAAAATAATTTGAATATGTTGCTTTTGCTTCATTAGATCTTGACACTTGTTCTAAGCTTGGTTATGCGTGCTATTAGGGCCTCCAACATGAACAGCTGGCCTTTCAGGCTTATTCCAAGCTGTAAATCCCCCAATCATAAAACTATCACCTCCCGCTTGCTTACCGGTATCAAGCCTAAATAGATAGTAACACAAACAAAACACTGCATATTTTTCAATACTATATATACTCCAACCAACTCCCATTTTTCTTGAACCAAGCAAGATTAAGTTGACGCAACATTCCACCAATTTCTCTCTAAGGGAATTTGTGGCTAATAGGTTGACAAGGACCATTTTGTATGTATGCTCTTCTAATCTCATCTTGATCATTAGGATGATAATAAGAGATTTTTTGTCGTAGCCAAGGATCTGTAGGAAGATTGGTCAAGTCTAAACGAGTTTGCTTAGTATAATCTTGTGTGGGATTATCACAACAAGATTCTTGGGCTGGAGATGAGCCTTCCGCCATAGGCGATTCCCTTTTAAAATATCTTTCCATAATTGCAGAACTATAGAAAAAGTAATAACATAATCAATTAGAATATTGCATGAATATTTAAATAAGCACAAGTATAAATTAATAGCTATGGACGGACAAACCTAAGGGCAGAAGAAATATTAAATATACAAATTAAACAATTAGTTGAGAGAATGAAGTGCTACAATTTGAACTGGTTTCTACATAACAAATTAAACAAACTAAACAAGATATAGAGAACATTAAACAAAAGGATGAAAAAAGTAATAAAAATTTGAAAAAAAAAAAAAATGGAGACAACTTTGGCAGAGAGAACATGTCAAATCATTGAAAAATAACAACAAAAGGTGTAACTGTTGGAGGACTTGAAGAGGGAGAGAGAAGA
This sequence comes from Persea americana, assembly GCA_029852735.1. Lineage (NCBI taxonomy): Eukaryota > Viridiplantae > Streptophyta > Magnoliopsida > Laurales > Lauraceae > Persea > Persea americana. The sequence continues at coordinate 17,902,381 of CM056813.1, read as the reverse complement.
ATTAAAATAAAAGACAAAAAAAAAATTAGTAAAAAAATGGAAAAAAATTGGAGACAGCTGGACTTAAAAGCAGTAGGTACTTTTTTAATAAAGAGGGCAGATAGGGAGAGCTGACCATAAAAAGAAAGAAAGCACGGAGAAATGAGAGAGACAAGATAGAGAATAAAGAGGGAGATGCTGATGCTGTTAGTTTTATGTTCTCAATCCATTAAGATTGATGAAATAGATTGATTAATTTCTTTATTTATCAATATATTCATGCTTTCCTTTTATGAGATGAATGGTGTTTTATTACTCGTTTGCACATAACCAATATGAATGACATGATGGTTCATGAGATGAACCGGGAGTCCATAAGAATACTAGATGCAATACATGTGTATGGATGAGATCCACATACGGGAGACATATATAGCAAATCTTATACTTAAATATCTTCACAACCAGTGATGAGACTGGACATCTCATCTGACGAGGTTACAGTGCTTTAATTACTATAAGATAGTGTGATTTGTCTCGATCATCAGAATGTAAGATTCTGGATCATAGTGCCGGTACATTGGATGTATTAAAGGACCATGAGAAGCACCTTATGAACACTGTCTTTACTTTAAGGTCTGCTCTCATAATTCCCTAGCAATAGGCTCTTAATCCTGAGACATTAATAAACTCAAATTTCTATCTATTCATTTGCTTTGAGTCGCCAATGAGTGAGGCCAATTGTAGGTCAACACCTCAGTGATTTGGGTACGTGGTACTAGACCTGTGGAAAGATTCAATGGTCAATATGGAATCTATCTTTAATATCCCCTTGTGCCAATTAATGGATTTATCATTGGTAAGTGCGCACCCATTCCAATTAAGAGTTAATTGAATCGGTACCAAATGATCATTATAATTAACTGGGGCTCAAGGATAATAAGATATGGATCTAGTTGGAAGACAGGTCCAATTGATCCATGGATACTGATAGAGGGGTCTATTTATGGTAATATGGAAGTTTAGAGTCTTCTATGTAATTTATTCCTAAGACTGGAGTTCAATTGTATTTATATAGTGGAGTTATTTGCAATTAACTGTAGACCTGGATTACACATGAGATGTAGGGTCACGAGTCCTAGTTGAAGCCAGCTTTCTGAGGAATTCCTAGTGGTCCCCACGCTAGCCCAAGTTATTAGAAAGATACTAATTATAGTAGAACTCTAAAAGGAAATAGAAAGTTACTATTTCTATTTGAAGTGAGACTTCTAACAGTGGTAATATTAAGTTACTAATTATTAATGGAAGTAAGACTTCTATTTTAATTAGAAAAGAGAAAGTTACTAATTATAATGGAAGTGAGACTTCTATTTAAATTAGAAAGAAAAGAGTTACTAATTGTTAGAGAAGTGAGACTTCTATTTCAATTAGATAACAAAGAAGAGCTTGCTTTTAAGCAATAAATAGAGGAGATTATAAGGCTGGACATCCCACGCATATCCCCACCTAGGGATTCACGCCCAAGCCTTGTTTGTGCAAGAGTTGCACATGCTCCTTCTCCTCTCTTCCCTCTTCTAGTTTCCTTAAGAGCTTTCTCTTGGAGATCCCACCCATCTTCTTGAGAAAAGAGAATCTGATACGGGTCACAGCGTGGAAGATCAAAAGGTCTTGGAGATTCCTACGTGAAAGGTTTTTACCATCAAAGAAAACGCAACTTCTCTATTAGAGCACAACCGAGCTCCAAAAGTATAATCTACTTCCTTGCATTTTGTAGATTTTTATGGATGCTTGTTGGCTGATGTTCTATCTTCTTGACAGGTTTATTTACTGATCATGATGGCTAAGATTGAGGACATGGATCCTGGATTGAGTTTTATAGCCTTCTGGATAGTTGATCACTAGATCAAGTTAGTCAAAAGTTTTTGAAACCTATCCTAGAGGCCCACCTATTTCCAACAGATGCTGCTCTAGCTGAGAGAAGAATGAGGTGTCGACATTGCTGGAGGTTCGATGGAAGAAAAAAAAAACCAACAATGACGCTTGAGCTGGACGGTTGCACACCTAATAGAAACAAAAAAGAAAAAACAATTAACGCACCTGCAACCTGTCATGGAGATGTTGACGCTGGTTTCGCCTAACGTTACTCTGGATTTCCTCGGCCAGTGTTGCTCGGGGGGGTGTTGATGCTAGTGGGGCTACTAACTGTTGCTTAGCAATTGGTACCGCTGTGCTCTTCCGCCTGGGACTTCTTCCTCTTTCTTTCTTTCTTGTTTTTTTATGGTTCAGCAATCGGTATCGGCCATCAGATTATCAGAATCTTCTTTCTCTTCTGTATCTTCTTCTTTTCTTCTTTCAAATGGCTGAATAGCATAGAAACAATCGGCTGGCTCAGAGTGATTAGGGTTTTATTTGGGGGAATAACTTATTTTGGGGGAATATTGAATGTAACACACATATCATCTAAAAAGGGATTTATTTTTTTTCAAAATAAAGCAAGTGCAACATACATTTCAGTATAAAGGTTAGACCATAACCTGATAAGCGCGATGTAGCTCTACATCTTAAACGCAGATGAACCAGGCCTCAACCTAACTTTAAGACCAATGGGCTTGATTGGACATTCATGTTTCACCCCAAAACTAAAAGGTTGAGTTTGGACAAGATTTGGTCAGACCAGATCCGGCCCAACCCAGATTATGTAGAATTCCATACGTAGGGCCCAAACACAGGTAGCTTATATATATTGCCAGGAAAGAGAAGCAAGGACATCCTGTGGACTTAAAATCACAGCCCAAATCCAACACAATCCTGAGCAAACTCTTCAAGAACATGGGCTCGCCTGGTCCATTTGCACTCTTAAACTCTTAAATTGAGTGGGGTCAAAAGCATCTCATAAGTTCAATTTATGACATAAATTATATATATTTTTAATATTTTCTCAAATCTCAGTGGGGTCAATTGACCCCACTGCGATCTAAATAGCGCCGCCTTGATTACCTATATGCTTTGTCTCTATGATGGGACCCACAAATTGGCTTTCTTTGTATGGTAAGTTAGAGGATTTTTTAACATCATTTACAGCTTGAGTTTTGAATAAGTTCCCTTGGATTTTAAAATTTGTAGAAATGAGATAGCATTAAGCTATCTTAAATGAGCAAAAATTTATAATTAAGAATAGAACTTATCCTGTCATAAAATTATATTATCACCTAATTTGCTCTTAGAAGAGGTAAAATATCAGCCAACCTGATATTTCATAAAATCTTAAAAGATAGCGAGAATGACACTTGGTCAAGACAAATATGAATCATGACTCATGAGGCGGAACTCAATTGACAGGCCTACTTAGAAGTGCATTTGTATGATGAAAGAAATTGGTGGCAGAGAAGAGAATAATTTTGATTTTCCACTCAATTTTATCTTTCAATCGTTTGGCGTGATACATTTTCCTGCATAAAAGAAAAGAATAAACTAATCTTCCTCCGTGGAGAGGATCTTGATTTTCTATGTGAGGTGTATGAATGTTGAATTTCTCTCTCATGAGAATGGAAATGAGCAAACAGTAGAATCCTCTTACTACACAAAAGCACCCTTACATTAGCAGCTGGTTATAGATTTGGGTGGCAATTCCATACTCAACCAACCAACATGACCAAACTCGTGTAAGAAAAATTTTAATGATTCATAAAAATCAATGGCCAAATTGGCTCCAATAAAAGTATAATAATTTAGAAGTTTATATACATCAACAGATAAAAATATGAACAATTTAGATTAGATATTGGTAGGGGCCGCGCGAACGCAGGCCCCCTCTATCACAAATTCTGACGTCCACTCTCCCACTTGGGGAGATGGTAAGCCAGTGCTCCTCCTGAGTGCAATGGAGGCCACTGACCTAGGCCATGGGCCTTCTTGATCACCCATAGACCCCGTCCAGGTAAGTATGCTCACAATGCGAAGCTCTCCGCACTTTATTCAGCCTGACAAAGCCTCCTTATCCCTTTCTAGTCGATGTGGGACGATAAACACCTCATTCAAGATTGTCCTGGAAAGTCTCTCCCCTCCCTTTCTGCATTGAAATAAAAAAACAATGACATCTTTCACATGTGCCTGGTTTGATCACAATCTTCCATCTACAGAACTAGCTACCTAAGTGTACGTAACCATGAAAATGAATGATGATGGGATCATCCAATGGTCACACCTCTGAGCACTTTGCTCATTCCTGCATATTACTTTCTAATAGTTATCAACGACTTCGGTGGGCATTGCGTCAAGTAACTAGGACGAGTTTGGCCAAATTTATGTCACACTTGCACAGCTTACTAACCCTGGGCCGCCCCAAATTGAACCCAAGGGTTTGTGTTCTTGCCACCCATTTGCTAAATAACTAGGATGACCTGCTAACCTGGGCCAACCCAAAATACAGTAGAAAGCACCCATTAATACACATGCTTTTGACCCCTAATTGAACCCAGTTTATTTAACCCAATTATCAAACCCAATTAACTATAGTTTCCAGGATTTGGGCATATCTAAATTCCATTTAATCTTTTAGCTGGTTCGACCCATATCATAACATTTGAACCCATTTGTTTAGCTTGACCAATCGGCTGAGAACCCACTACAGAAATCGGGCCTTCACTCTCTTAATCTAAACCATCAAGTACACATGAATCCACCTACCTAATTCAAGTTTCGCTTGCAGCTCACCTGTAAAATTCAACTCAGTAATCACGGGGGCCCACGCCATTTTTGTTTTTCCCAAATACCTCAGGTCCTAACCAGGTGACACAGTAAGACCCACCTTATACCCGACTGGCTCAGAACCCATGCATTGGCCCATTACTATTCCGACCCTTATTACTTAAAGCCAGTTAATTTGATCCGTCGGTATCTCTTATCAACATCAGGAATTACTGCGTTTACTAAGGCAGCCAAGTTGATCACTTTCATCATCCACCGTTGCCTCAAACATGATAGATTTAGAATTTTGATATGTTTTCCATTGTGATCCATGCTTGGATGCGCGATGAGAGGGTCCGATCCTAGCATCATAGAATAAATATATATATATATATATATATACGAAATTGGTTATCTTTAATTTGATTAGATAGCGAAAATTGTTGAGTAAACACCGGTTAATGATCTTTACCTAAAATCAGGCTTGTTAAACTCGGTGTCTTCCCCGGAATATCATAAATTCGTGAAATGTACCATTGTTGAGAAATATGTTTTGCAAGCTGTCTAAAATCAGATTAAAAAGGTTGGAATTCTGGAAATTTGATGAAAAATATAGATTTTGATTCGTTTTTCCTACCGTCTCCTATTTGTAAATCAAAACTGAGTATTATTGAACTTTGGAAAATGTACACCTTTGACCTCTAAGGCATCCTATGAAGTATGGGCAACACAGCGTGGAGACACTCACACACGGACTCAGCCCCCTTTGGGCATGACATTGGAGAACTGGAACCCGTGTGTGCGAAAATTACTAGACTGCAGCTAGCTTCCTTTAGTTTTATTTTGAGTTACCAGTAATGATGGCCTTGTGCCAGTTATTCGTGGATATAGAAAGTTTGTACTTGGCGGGTACTTTGTGCTTGGTCAAGGCATAATTATGGCAAGCACACTTTGTTAACTTAGTTTACTGAAGAGATGCCATATCTTAGTTTTCACTGAGGATGATTGCTGCACAAACTTTGCCTCATTTTATTTAAATTGTTATTATTGTTTGAATTACTTCAATTATTGTCTCAGTTTCGCATAACCTTGTAATTTTACTAAATTTCGAACTTTGTCATTTCTTAGGTAATTTGTTCATGAAATACAGATTTATTTCTATCATTGCCTCAGTCTCATATGACCCTGTGATTTTATTGACGTATCCGTACTCACGAACCGTGGCCTAAAAGTTGTTATCAATTGACTGTTAACCGTTTGCTACGGTTTCATAGTTTGTTTACTTTTGGAGTTTTACTCATGTGGTTGTTTTGTCATTGTTGTTCTGGCTTTTGAGGTTGATCCGGAACCTAAGGAACCATAGTTTTCTTACGAGGATGGGTGTGACCATGAGTGGCGTTTCACATCTTCGTTTTTAGTAGTAATTAATTTAGCTGAGTCATTTTCAATTTCACTGTAGAAAATTACCAAGATTGGCCATGGACATTGTTTTTCACTACAGTTAATAGTGACTTCTTTCTTATGACATTGTTAAAATATTGAAGTTAATAGACTCTGATTTCCATACCATATTTGAGGGAAAAAAATTACTATTACATGATTTGACTCCACGTGTCTTATAGTGGGGCCGTCACATCGTGAAATTTGAGGGTCCTAAGGGCCTTGGATCTCAGGGCATGACAGAATGGTATCAAAGCAAAAATGCAATCAACGGATCGCTCTAGCTACCATCAGGGGATCGCTCTAGCTACTCCTCTGGAAATGTCCACCTAAAAAAACCTCCAAAAAGAGCAAAAATGCCAAGACATCTTCCTCAATTGGCCCCATCACAAGAAGATCCCCCCCCCCCCCCCCCCCCCCCCCCCCCCCAATGTTAAAAATACTATACTAAAACTATAATGGACTAGAAAACCCCCCTACAATCAGAGCTTTTGATCATCTTGTTTCCTCTTATTCCCCTGACTCGGTCTTCATTTAAGAGCCAATGACTTCTTTCTCCTTCAATTCTCTCTTCGTAAGCAGTTTTGGTTTTGGCACTTTTCATTCCAACTCTTCCCCAACGCACAACAGTAACCTATGATGCTTGTAACGCCCCAAGATCTGGGCGCCTCGAATCTCGGGACGCTATGAGAAAGTACCCAAGAGATGCGGAAAAATCCAATAATATAATCAAGTATAAATCTCATATGAGCAAGTAAATAGACAAAGCCCTAAAATTTTATTTCACTTTAAGATATTACAAGGTACTTTTCATAATTAAACTAACTATTCAATCCTAGACCAACACGGCCAGCTACAAGAAAAATGGACGAATAAAGATCTATGTGATACACACCTCTCGATACACCAACTACATTGCTCTCCGAACCATGCGGCAATGGATCAGCTACCAAGCAATTCTACCAATCAAAGAAAGTGGAAGAGAAAATACCTGAAAACACGAAGGATTAGTTCAGGCTTGATGAGCCAGGCAAATAGGCATGTTTAGATGGAAATACATTATATTAACAGATGAGGAAGAAGACCATACCTGATCCCAGCTGTACCTGTGTGATTAGTAACTTGATAATAATATAGAATATCAAAGTGCAACAGAAATAGTGTGGAGTGTAGTGCTTGAACGATAATCGAGATAGTAATATAATAGATGCTGGATACAGCATATCAAGTAGTTAAGAGAAGCCATCATCATCAATAATCCATATACTTCATACAAGCACAGCAGTGCCACCAGTAATAGAAGTAACAGGGGGAAGTAGCCCTACCATATCCACAACCAACGTCTATAGATCCATCCATAACAATGTTGGCAGTTAAAGACACTAAGCAACGATATCCACAACACTTAATAACCATTCAACCAATATACATACATAGGATCACACAAGGGAACGTCCACAGTTGAAGTACAAGGGACGTGGGAGGTCAAAGCCAGCCCGTCGTCGTCTTCCCGACAACTGTCGATGGACATCAACCATGGGATCATAGCCACCCATCGTTGTTGTCTCATCAAATAGGAGCGTACAAGAGTCCATCAATATCCATAGCCACAGCCAAGTCTCAACCATTGGTCTTACGTACTCAATCGCTCATCCATAGCCACAGCTAAGTCTCAGCCATTAGTCTTACGTGCTACATCAACATCACCCTCCATCCACACCCGGTCCGAGCGCCGGCGGTCTTAATACCCCTCCCACACCTGTACCTACTGTGTCATCCAACAATATCTCAATACCAATGTCAATGCCGACATCATAACCCTCGGCAAACCAATCGTACATCCACAAATCCTACAAACCACTAGGTGGGGGTACTCCGAACTGGATAGCCTCATCATAATTAATATGAGACGATATTAGCCAAGGGCATGAGCCACGGAGTTCGGGTATAAGTAATCCATCCTTATAGTTCCCAACAGTTAATAATGCATACCCTTGTAAACTCCGCTTCTCGGTATGCTTAATTAACATTATCTCATTATACAGTCCGTCCATCAATACATACCGTTAAGTTCCCAATATTACAGGTTAGGACTTTAAGTGCCATGTTCTGACATCTCATCCAATACGGACCGTGATCATGGATCAGAGCCTAAGTGCAATGCTCTAATTTTAGTATCTCAAGGCCAACATCTAAGGTTCGGACCTACCAGCCAGCCTCAGTGTCCGTTTCATCAACATAAGTACTACATGTCACAAATCTATCGATGATCGCTGCCACTCTATTCAGGTCTAAGGTCTCACTTCACCTAAGATAGTGATCACGGAGTCTCGATGCTTATTAAGTATCCTTGGTGCTCTTGAAGGTATTTAGCATCATAAGACATCCATAACCATTGAATCAGGTTCCACTTTCAACCCTAAACCCTATTTAGGTGGCTACACAGGTCAAGGTTAAGCTCCGGCCCTTGACTCGTGTTTGGAGTATCCCCAAACAGTCCAAATGGAAGGTCAGCGGGGCCCACACATGATCGGATCAAGAAAGGGAACTAAATCTGGAAAATCACTGTTTATAATGTATCGGGTCGACATCATGGGTCCACGGGTCGACCTAGTACTCTATGGAAGTGGACAGCTAACTGGGAGTCAGAAAACACAGTTTACAGTGTCCCCAGTCGACTTGGAGGGCCCTTTGGTCGACCGGGTGAACTACAGGCGTTTCCACAAACATCTAGCAGGTGAGGGGATCCTCAATGTGGCCGGTCAATCAACCAAGATACTGGGTTCTGTACCTTGATGTGATTTTCTACTCTTAATTGAGGGGAAGTTCCTTGTGTGCCCGGTCGACATCCTGGGTGACCAGGTCGACTGGGTACACACGGAATCCCTATTTTCAGAATTCTGCCCTTTTCATTTTCCATCAAAACTCCATCAAACCCAGCCCAGATCTACACTGATCATCTCCAAACATCATACACACCCCCCACATCATGATCTCATCACAAATGGGCTATTGATCTTCTAAATAGGGGATTCTCATCCATCAATGGCCAAAACCATATCAAAGAAAAAGGCTTAGAACAACAACCTATGTATAATATTATCCAATCAACCATCCAACCACATAAATCATACCACACAACCATAAAAGACAATAACTAACAACCTAAGCATGTTAATCAATTTTAATTAAAGAATCTGAGCATCTCTACTTGCATAATTAGGAAGAAAGCTCCTCAAATAGCTTGGCTTCACTGCAAATGCTCCAAGATCACCCCAATAGCTGAATCTACAATGTCTACACTCATTCCTAAAGAAAGAAATACATAAGAAAGAGAAATCTAAGAGAAATGACTATTTTATAAGGAAATTGAAAACGGAGAAGAATGTTACCTTTACTTGGAGAGGAAAGAGACATCTAGGAGATGTAATGAGCTCCTAAGCTTGTAGATGGCTAGATGTAGATGAGGCTCTTGCTTCTAGTAATTGGAGGGTTAAGACCTAGAGAGAGAAACCCTAATCTCTAAATTAGAGAGAGAGAGATGGGAGGAAAATTGTAGTGAAATGAGAGGAAGAGAGTGTAGGAAATGTCTGGGGAGTTTGTAGTGTATTTCCTTTATAGGAATTAGTGGAATGGAAGATGTCCAAGGTGCCTTCCCTTGCTAATGTAAGTTTAGGATAAGGATGGGGGTATTTGAGGAAGGTTAAAATGGAATGACCAAAGGGTCTTTGGTTGCTAATAGAAATAAAGGATAAGGACTAAGGTAGTTTAGGTACTCACATTTAATTATTAAAGTATCCTTAAATGAGTGGTTGTGAATAAAGGAGCCTAAGGGCAATAAAGGTAGGCTATTTATAATGACAAAAGTGCACATATTTACTTGGTTGACAATAAAGGAGGCCAAGGTCATTTAAGGTATTGGGATTTTTAAAAAGAAGGGAAAAGGTGTGGTTGAAAGGACCAGAGTACCCTCATATAATAAATGAGTTAATGGATTAGGCCATGGGTAGTTGGGTTATTCTAAGATAAATTGCACAACTCTCTAAGAAAAATCCATATATGGTTAAGATTACAACTAAGGCGTCTAATTAGTAAACTAATTCTAGGAAACTAGTATTAATTTCACAAACGTTTTGATCTTATAATCTAGGCTAAATTAATGGAAACTACTAATTACTCATGGTAATCACCTATTAAATAGGATAACTATGATTGACTTAGTCAAATTGGGTCCCACTAGGTATTTTTAGGGATGGGTCCTTATAATGCTTCTCCAAATCCTCTCTCTTCTTCACAGTCTCAATCTCAAACTTCTCCCAACACTTATCCATGCTCCTATTAAGCTCTACAACTAGCCATCCTACCCTTATTATTGGAATTTATGGCTCCACCAATCATTCCTAAAAGAAAGCTTTGTAGAAAATGATGAGTGTTAAATATTGCATATTTTACCCCTTATTAGTCCAAGTTTTATCAGCATTTCATGTGCATATCATTTAGTTTACATGGAGATTTTATCCTTCTATCGAATTATCGGATTATCATCCCTTATAAATTCCTTTTTATTCGCAAAATGGCGTCGTTTCTTTGCATCATTGCATCGGACACGAAATTCTAAGCGGACTCGACTACTCATTTGCGTTCATATGAGTTCGGACGAGGGAGATACGGAGCAAAAAAGTTTTCATGCATAAATCCGATAATTTTTTATAGTGCATTTTGATGTAATTTCTCTTGTGTAGGTGGACCTCACGACTACCCCAAGAAGAGATTCCAATAAAAGAAGTTCCATGAAGAAATTTTTGCGAAGAAATCCTAGTAAAAGCTGACGAATTCCAAAATAAGAGAACAAGACTTTAAGAATAAAATAAAACATTCTCTATCGCAAAGGAGTGGTTGGTGTATTGATTAGAGCCTGGTTGGGTCTGCATATTTTTATTACATCACACTTCAGGACCTAAGTGCTGACCAAATTGCAACCCAGCTCTAGCCGGAATCCAGTTCTGACTCACACTTCAAGACCAAATTGCATCCCAGCCCTGACATAAATCCAGTTCTGACCCGATCCCAAGCCTGACCTGAATCCAAAACCAACCCCAACTCTCCTCCAAATTACCATTGAACCAAATAAAATATCCTAACCAACAAGCGTACCATTGTAATTAGGAGCTTAATTGTAACTAATTTGGAGAGAGATTGTGTAATTGAAGATTCTTAATGAATAATTGAAGCTCTTTCTTGATTTTTAGTAGCTAAAGCGCTTGAATTAGGCTCTCTTTTTTAAGCTAAATAATGTAATTAGTTCAACTCCCAGCATGTTTTAGTTTAAACTCCTTAATTGTGCCTTGATCGATTAGTAGATTTTAGATCTAATTTTGCTAATCTCTCTCATTTCTCATGCTCTATCTCTACACTTGATGCTTGAATAATCTCAATTAATGATTTGTAGTTGGATTAAGTACTCTCACATAGCATGCTCTAGAGCCCTTATCTTTGATTTTTTGTATCTTGATTTTGATGATTGATTGTTAGGGTGGCTAAATGATAATCTAGGATCTTCGCCTTTGATTTTCTTTACTTTGGTCTTCATTGATATATCATCCAATCCAATTAGGCAAAAGATTGCTAACTGGATTGTAGATTTAGGAGTTAAATTAGAATGTTAATTGGATTAATTACATACTTAGTGGATTTTGGGTTTCCTAATCTCTTCTTTTACTTGTTGTTAATTTGAATCCTTGTTTGATTAGTTATTTTCACTTGTAGGTTGTTAGATCTACATTTTCACATCACTTGTTTTAAAATCATACACATTTCATACTAAATCTTCACCTTAAATCTTCTATTTCCACCACCATTATTTTATCCACTAATTTAGTGTAGTTTGTTAGATTAGTTTAGATCTTATTTATTTCATATTTTATATTGCTAATTAGATTAGTTTAGTTTCTATTTTAGTTTTACTTTACACTCCATCTAGTTTAATTCCATTTTTCACATCATTTCCATGTAGTTTGCACACTAATTAGCCCACTAGTTTGTTAATCTAGCTTAATCACTTGTTAATCCTAGTTTTTAGCACTTAATCACCATCATTAGCTTACTGTTTTGGTCTTAATTTCATATCAATTTAGTTCCATTAGCATTTACATGTCATTTAGTTCACATTTACATACCTAGATCTAGTCTAACTTAGTTAATCTTGTTAATTGTTCTTTAATCCTTGTTTAGGCTAGTTAATTACAATTGTTAATCACTGTTTTTTAGCTTATTTTAATTTCATGTAGTTTCTGGAAAATATTTTAGTACATTTTACTTAGTTGCTTTCTTTCATTTATTTCATAGTTTACAAATAGTTTAGCCCAATTAGTTAACTAGTTTGCTTAAGTTCTTTAATTACTTCCTTAGTCATTATTTTTGCTTATTAATCCTACTTTGTAATTTTTGTTTTTAGGTTTTTTTTTATCTAATTAGTTGCTGCAAAATTTCTTTATACTTTTACTTAGTCATTTTATCACATTTCTTGCATAGTTTACATATAGTTTGATATAGTTAGTTAACTAATGTAGTTAATTGTCTTTTATCAATTACCTGTTTAAATCTTGCTTAGAATAGTATAATTGAATAACTAACTTGCTATGTTGTTTACTTGCCTTTCTTAAACAGCTTAGATTTGTTTGATCCAATTAATCCTTGCATCTTTTAGCTTCAATTAGTTATTTACATTGCATAATTTAGTAGTTTTAATTGTTTACTTCAATTGTATATATTAGCTATATCTTAGTTTAATTCTACTTTAATTGGATTTATCGCTTGTTTCATCCTCTCTCCGTGGGATCGATAATGCGGACTCTTTAGTCCTTTACTACTTGACGATACCCTAGTCTTGCGGTTAAGTGTTGCACATCTTAATGTGGATAAAAAATCATTGATCAACTTCTCCTCCATAAATTTCCCATAGTGTGTTCACGGACTTCAGTGCCATCTCGTCCTACGATGAGAAGCTAAGCCTGCGGCTAGCCACTCCATCATCGCTAAGGGACTTCCACTTAACAGTCATGACTGCCATGCTCTTTGACCTCCATTTTACAGGTAACAAATACACTCGGTCAAATAATTGCCAAGATCAATCTTATGTAGCTGCTAGACTTGACCGAGCCCTTGTAGATCCCCACTGGGTTTCCTCTTTCAATGATCCTTGTCTCCATCGCCTACACAGATTTTCTTCTGACCATAGCCCCACCCTTTTAGCCAATCCAACTCCTAGCCCAAAAGCCCCTTTCAGATTTGAACATATGCGGCCTTCAAAACCCATCATTCTTTGAAGTGGTGCAATCTAGTTGGGCTGAAGAAATTCATGGCACTGCTCAGTTTGTTCTAGCCCAAAAGTTGAAGAACGTGAAACATGCCCTTAAAACCTAGAACAAGACTACTTTTGTCATCTCCTCGAGAATTTCTTCTCAGTTGAAAACAAAATTTTGTAGAGCTAGCAGTCCTTTGACTCCAATTCAATTGATTTTTTGTGTGATCAATTTCTCTTGGCAAGGACCCATCTCCATGAAGCTCTCAAAGCTCAAGAAACTCATTGGAAGCAAAAACCAAGGGTCAGTTGGTTGAGGGAAGGAGACCGAAACACAAATTTTTTCATCTCTTGGCAAAAACCAGAAGTGCTTTCAAGCAAATCGATCACATTTGCATAGATGGTGGCCCAACTGAAGACCCAACTACAATTCAGAAGCGTGCGGTCCAATACTTCTCAAACCTTTTTCAACCTAACCAAGGCTGTGTTTAAACCTCCATATTTCAGGTTGACAGTCCCAAGATCACTGACTCCCAAAATCAGTCTCCTGTACCCACCCCTTCTGAATCTAAGGTTAAACAAGGAGTGTTCTCCCTCACAAAAAACAGCTCTCCAGGTCCTGATAGTTTCATTGGAGCTTCCTTCACTTCTACTTTGGACATCATAGGTAAAACTGTTTCAAATGCCATACAACATTTCTTCAACTCCAAAAAGCTATACAAGGCCTCAAATGCTTATTTCATAGCTCTCATACCGAAACAAAAATCCCATTCCTCCTTTGCTGAGTTTAGACCCATCAATCCTCTGAACTTTTCTTCTAAGATCTTTTCCAATATCCTTTCCACTAGACTATCCCAAGTTCTTCCTTCCATCATCTCTAACCAACAAGCAGCTTTCCTAGGCAGACCAATTTACCTCCATGAAGCCTTAGCCCATGAACTCTTTCAAAAGTTGAACTCAAAAACCAAAAAAGGATCCTTTTGTTCGAAATTGGACATTACAAAATCTTTTGACAAGCTGAATTGGTCTTTCCTCTTCAAAGCTCCCTCTTTCTTTAATTTTTTTTTCAATTGATTGGATTACTCTCATCAAACGGTGTGTATGTACCCCAAATGGATTGGTGCTTGTCAACTGAATTCCTCATGGTTTCTTTGACTCCCACTGCGGGCTGAGACAAGGATGCCCACTGCTGCCCTATCTCTTCATTATAGCAAAAGAGATCCTTAGCATTCACATCCAATAATTGCAATTCCAAGGCTCCATCCATCCAGTTTCTAAGCTCCCTTCTACCTCATGCCACTATCTCTTCATTATAGCAAAAGAGATCCTTAGCATTCACATCCAATAATTGCAATTCCAAGGCCCCATCCATCCAGTTTCTAACCTCCCTTCTACCTCATGCCATCTGTTATACGCAGATGACATCTTTCTTTTTGTTAAAAATTCCTACTAAGCTCCCTTCTAACCCGTGCCATCTGTTATACACAGATGACATCTTTCTTTTTGTTAAAAATTCCTACTCTAATCTTAGATTCCTTCAAGATCTCCTCTCATCCATCAATCCTTAACCAGTCAAATGTCCAACCTCCAAAAGAGCAAACTCATTTTTGGGAGATGTGGCCACAGAAGAAAGAGGAATGTCTCTTCCATTCTTGGAATTGAAGAATCCACCAATCAACTTAGGTACCTTGGCATTCCATTGCTTTTTGGAGCCCCAAAAAGGCGACACTTTCATCCTCTTCTTTTTTCAATCAACTCCATGCTTACTACCTAGAAAGCTAGGACTTTATCTTTTGCTAGCTGCCATGATCAAGCATGTGCTCTCAAGTGTTCAGTGTTCCACTTCATTTTGCTTTGGTCCTCCCTATGCCAATGTCAACTTGAAATGAAATTGAACGCCTCTTGAGATCCTTTCTCTAGTCATGCAGTTCAGACCACAAGCAACTTCACCATGTCAACTGCAATATAATTTGTTTTCCAAAAGCAGAAGGAGGCCTTGGCATCAAGAAGGTCTCAGAAATAAATGATGCATGCATGATTTAGGTAGGATGGCAAGCAGCTTCAGCGAACTCCTTATGGGCTCGATGGCTCAAGTATTGCTACTTCAAGAACAACTTCATATGAAACTCGACAAATCCATTGAACGGCTCTTAACATTTGGCAAAAAATAAGGCGTCTTTCCTACTTGATCCAATTGGACAAGGAAATGGGAAATTGGCAATGGCAAGCATATCAAACTATGGCATGATCATTGGTGTTGGTGGGAAGACAAGTCAGTTTCAGCTGGATTTCCACTATACCACTTTCTAACAAATTAGAGGCTCTCTTCAATCCTCCATGATGTTAGCTGGTCCATCCCCTATCAACGCCCTTCTGAAATCAAAGAGATTCTTCTACAAGCTTCATTGCTCCTTTCCGTAAGACCAGGTAGCAACGAAGTGCTACGTTGGAAACACACTTCAAATGACCAACTCACTCTCAAGGATGCCTGGAATTTCATTAGATCTCAAGCAAATAGCACTTCTCAGGGTCCTCTAATTTGGAACTCAATCTCCATTTCGAGAATTGTATGTTTCTGTTGGCACTTGATGCACAAGAAAACCCGAACCCAAGATTGTCTCCAACAATTGGGGAGTTTTTTTAGCCTCAAGATGCAACCTCTACTATCAGGCAGAAGATTCAGTCCCTCGCTACTTCTTCAATTGCAGTCTCGCAAAGTCTGCTTGAAAATGGGTCCTCCAATCGGCCAAAGTTCTCCCCCCTCCTCTCCACTCTGCTACTGGCCTTTGGAACTCTTTGTTTATTGGTTGTAATGTCGCTGCAAGAAGGCACATGGGTACAGTTTTTATACAGTTATGTATACCCTATGGACAGCAAGAAATGAAGCAATATTCAAGGGAGTAAAAGTTTCATCAAGGCACGGGATCAGCTACATTATTACCGTCTCCACTCACTAAGTAAAGTAACAAAAAGGTTCCAAAGGAGGTAAGCTATTTTCTCTCCTCCATTTTATGGGTATCAATGATGATACTAAGGGCCCGTTTCTTTCCTAGAATTTATGGAATTCATGTCTGGTGGCTATCCGGAATTCTCAAATGCTGGAATTCTAAAATGCTACTGAATTTTTTTCATTTCTGAATTCCCTGTTTCATTTATGCCTGAATTTCTGCCTAAAAATTAATGAATTCCCTTTTTCATAACTAAAAGGATTTCTAACTAGAATTTTACTCCTGTATGCATTGTTTATATACAAATTTAACCCATCAATGTATTTTTACAACTCAATATGCAAATGTGTTTAATACTAATGATAAGATGTGGGACTCAATGTTGGGCCCACTTTCACAATTCAAGAAGCAAAAAAAAAAAAAACATAATCCATGCAAACCATAACCATGCAAAAACTAATCACATGTCCCTAAGCCAAAGAGTGGGTCTCATTCCTAGAATGCTAACAACCAAACACCGAATCCAGTGTTGGTTATTCAGCATGCAAACAACTAAAATGGTTGTATGAGTTTTACATTTAAACCACATCTAACCTGCCAAACATAATATAGATCATAAAAAGACAAAGAACCAAATCAAACCTGCCAAGCATAATATAGATCCACATCAAATCTGCTAAACAAAATATAGATAATAAATACACATAGAACCACATCAAACCTGCCAAATATAATATGAATCATAAACACACATCGAACCACATCAAACTTGCCAAACATAATATAGATCAAATGTTGTTTTGATGAGGAACCAAAGGTCTTCATATCCATCCACACAACATAATGTGGTAATTACAATCATCCAAAAATAAATAGTTTTCCTACAACCATCCATCATAACAAAATAAGTAGTAATTCGTTCCTAATCATCAAAAGATACTACCATCCATTTTCATCAAAATGCAGACTTCTGTTCTGTTCAGGTCTTAACGAAATTCATGGGATGTCAACTAGATGAACCTTGATTAAAGTTCATCTCCAACCATTCCAACTTCATGAGTGTTAAGCGCATAAATCTCACTAATAATTGCCGACTTCCTTATGCCCAATCCTGTAAGGGAAAAACACCGATCAGCCAACCCACAAGAAACAAAGGTCTGAAAGTGACTAGTGCCACATACATCTTCTATTGCATACATTAGCACTCCCCCATATAATGGCAATTGTGAAGAGCAACAGATGCACATAACAAAGCAAAACTGTTAAAAGTTGTTTTCAAACCATAACTGGAACTTGTCTTAAGAAAAGTTCCACTGTATAAGATATGCGTTTTTTTCAATATGATAAACAACTTCAACCATTCATCAATATGCATATATGTCCTTGAAACAAAATTACATCAAAGACTTGTTGGTAGTCCCTTTGCACTCCAACCTGTTGAGCGCATACATGGGTTGGGTGTTGTGTTTATGAAGGCCCTGGAACATGTGACTCTGCCATTAAAACCCTTCCTTATATCTAGAGGAGCAATTGCAAACCATCAAGCAATGCACAATAACTATGGGCTGAGTGTGGTTGGGTTGAAGAAAAAATGAATAAAAACAGTAAAGGGAAAGTGGATTGTAATGGGTATTGTCAATTCAAGACCTACCTGAAATCAACAAAAGGTCACATTCTACATAATAGAACCCAATTTGGTTTCTAACATAAAGGGAAAGTGGATTGTAATGGGTGTTGTTTTGTGAAGGGAGCAAACTACAAATCCACAAGGAAACATCGGACCAGAGAAAGATCAGAACCAATAGAATCTAAGGGAATAAATGACAAGAAGATAGCAATGTAACAAATAAACACATAAAATATTAACAAATTTCACAATCAAATGAAGATAGTGGTGTGCAAATTAAAAACTAAAAACTATAGAAGTCTTAACAAATTAACACATCAACTAACTCAAAGCTTTCTTTAAAACAAAAGGAGAGAGAGAGAGAGAGAAAGAGAGAGAGAGAGAGAACTAACTTCAGCCAAAACACACAATAGTAGCATCGGCTAACACAATAGAATCAAGTATCAACAACACAAATCAATCCATCTTCCACATCATTATGCAATCATCAAACCCCAGGTTTCAAACTAGAAACACAAATAAAAAAATCAAGCACATACGTCATCAGGCAGCAAATTAAAAAAAAAAAAAAAAAACCATGAATTTTTTTTTAACACTAAGGATTGTGGACAAATGACCTATTTGTATTGCTAACTATAATAGTAATCAACATGCTGTATAGTACTCTTATTTAAAAGATAAACCAACCCAGAAGCTAACTAGTTTTTAACTAAGGCATTTCATCAAACACCTTACCTCCTATACAACCTGCCCTTAAATCCACTAAAATCAGATTCAAAAACAGTAATAAAACTTCCGTGTTACATTAGATTTTTACTACAAAACATCTCAACGCATTCATATAAAAGAAGTAGGCATCATCCATATGCATAGAACAACCACAGCCCTCACTTTTACGCTCCTTGCAGTTCTCTTTCAGAGCTTTGCTCCATTCTATACTATATTGGTTTCACTCATTCTACAGATTTCCTCCATTTATCATCCTAGATCCGAATCCTCAACATGCTAGAAAATAGACAAAAGGGAAAAGAAAAAAAAAATAAAGAGTTGCAAATCCTTAGTTCGAGGCTTCAAGCCAAATGACAAGCAAAGCTCAACGACAGAACAGAGTGCTCATACACCACTTTGGCTTGTTAATGGTTTTCATTTGCTAACAACATTTGTTATTGAGAATTACCATTAAAAGCCAATCAAACCGCTGGTTTTTGTCTAGAGGCAATTTATAAGGATGTGAAGAGTTTAGTTTTCTTTTACCATTTCTGGATGGGTAAAACAACTCAAACTTGTAACTGTCATGGTTGCAAAAAAAAGTTCCAACACTGCTTTCATTGCAGCGCCAACCGCCCCACCAAACCAAAAAAGAACAACAACAACAAAAAATTTCTGAAAAAGAAAATTAACAATAAAGAAATCTGTAACAGATATTTAAGAAATGCAGAAGTACCTGTAGCAAGAACTGGGTCGAGGAGGACATAAAATCTAAGATATCTTTAGGCAATTTTTCATATATAAGCTGTTTGACCAAAAAAATTCTTAAAATAACTGAACTATAGTAATTTTTGAACCCATGGTGATAGGAAATGGAGAAGGGAAAAAAAAAACACAAATCTGGTTCTGGTCATTGGATCTAGAGATTTTTTTATAGGAAATGGAGCAACCAAAAAAAAAAAAAAAAAACCAAATCTGGTTCTAGCCTCTGTCATCATTCTCCAACGCCATCTCCATCTCCATCTCCAAAGAATTACGAGGAGATTTCTTGGAACTGATTGAAGAGGATTTAGAAAAATCATGAAATCAGATGATGATGATTTTATGGAAATGTTAGGGAAGATTTTGATTTTGAAAGAATTTGTGTTTTAAAGACCTTTGCAGGATTGTGAGATTTTGTTGGGCTTAAGAAAGATTATAATGGTTGTTAAGGTTCAATGGTTTTATCTGAAGTTATAAAGCACCTAATTCTCTTTCACAATCGACCAATCTCAAGTGGGCCTGCAATTAGAGAAGAGTTATATATTGAAAACCTTCTCATATGATCAGGATAAGATTTTATTTTTTTTTTCACATGTAAGGATCTTACACATTTCTCGTTATTTAGAAAACTGTATATATTATTTAAGGGCATGTATAAGCCTTTACCATGGAATGCAGAAATTTTCATGTAAGCAAAATCCATAATCATTGGATTCTATTGAAAAGGTCTTCCGCGGAAATTGAAAATCTATTGCGAAACATTTTCCTTTGCAAAAATGGTACTTTTTATGTTTGGTGTTGCAATTTTCCATCGGAATAAAATTTTAGAGAGAAAGTGGATTTATATCATAGCATGTGGTCATTGACCAGATTACATCAAGATAATTTATGAAAAAAATCCTCCTCAAAATGAAGTTACATCCCATGAAAAGGAAGTAGTATCAACACAACAAGGAATACAAAAACAATCACACCGTTCCTCTTCCATCGGGGTTGGAGAGAGAGAGAGAGAGAGAGAGTTGGAATGATGGATTTGGAATGGAGATGGGCTGAGAAAGGGAAAGGGAGATGGAGATGAGCTTAAGATGCCATGGAAGAGCTTTCTGTTCCCATTTAATTAGTCCTGGCTCATTATTTTTCACCAATGTCATCTAGGCCTTCTTATTTAATTTTATTTCTTATTTTTGGTAGCATACTGTCAGCAAGGCCTTGTTCTCTCTAGTAACCGCCTGCCAAATGCTAGAAGTAAAGCAATCACAGGCCTAGGCCAACTCAAGGCCAGCCCATTCATACTCAAGACAGAATTTTATACTCGACCCCTGGTCTTTTTTCAGCCCAAGACCAGGCCCAAAGACTCTAGTCATGATTTATTAGTTTCTTCCACAATTTTAGTATATTATATTGACACAGAAATTACCCAATCATTAAAAAAAATAAAAATCAGCCCAATGACCAAGAATGCAAACACAATCTTTAATTGGGCCAATAAAAGGGTGCATGCCCAGATTTTTGGTTTGGATTCTCTGACTAACCTGGGAATCAGAGTCCACTGATACCCCTAGAATGTAGCTGTACTGCTTTGGTACTTGAAATGCAGCTGTATTGACTGGTGTAAAAACTTTTATTGGTGAAAGGGCTGTGAGACCCACATGTGATCGCACATCTGTCCTGGATAGCACAATCAAACCAATAAGGACTCGGTACTGGTGGGTCGGGGCCCATTTATTTTTCTGGCATTGGTTTACCATGGTGGCCTATAAAAAGATGCATTCCCAGATTTTTTTTAGTTGGGTTCTTTGACTAACCTGGTAATCAGAGAGGTCCATTGATCTCCCTCAAACGCAGCTGTCTAGGTGAGAGAGCTGTGGGACCCACCTGTGATCACATATATGTCCTTGATTGAAACCAAACCAAGAAGGACTCATACTATTGGGTCAGGATCCATTTATGTTTTAGGCACACCGTTGAACCCCATGCAAGCTCAGAAGATCTATGTTCATAGATAGGTACTAAAAGATTTTATGAAATTAATCAGCCGTAATTGGGTAAACATGCCAAATAGTGTGGAAATTTCACTCCATTTGGGGCTCCTTTTCTGACTTGAAAATTTACTTTCACTCAAGATCATCGTCAGTTCTTGATTGAGCTCTTAGTCAAATTTCATTTCAATTGGAGATATGTCCATTGTCTGATTGGATCCTGACCATCTCATGAAAATATTCAAAACGCATGGATTAGACATGATAAATCTGATGATAAACATGACCCCATTTTAAGTAAAACTTGTCTTAGAGGTAAAACAAGTTTGGGTATTAATTTTTGAGCAATTAAGATTTCAGGAGAGAGCCTCATTGACGAACTTGTAATACTGAGCCCTCTTATCTGATGATGACTGGGATTGGATTTAAGGCATCCTTGTATGATGAAAGGAATCCGTGGTAGAAAAGAAAATTATTTTGATTTTCCACTCAATCCCTCTTTCAATCATTTGGTGTGATACATTCTCCCACATAAAAGAAAAAAATGAACTAATTCTCCTTGATGAAGAGGATTTTGATTTCCTATGTGAGATGTAGGAACATGAAATTTCTCTCTAATGAAAATAGAAACACGTGAAGAGTAGAATGCACCCTTAGATGATCTAGAATCCCTGGACAATGTTAAAAGCTTGGGGCTAGACACAGAGAACACCAAAGGCTAGGTTGGGGCAAGGTTAATGGTCAACAGCTGGTTATAGATTAGGGTGGCAATTCCATAACCAACCAACCTGACCTGACCCAACTTCATAATTCAGTTTGAGTACATTCATCCTATTTGAACCACCCAACCTAAATAATGGCACTTACCTGCCAATAGGCATGTCAAACGGGCCTGGCAGGCATGGCCCACTAGAAATTTTTCCTGGCAAAGCACGGCCCGTGCTCGGCATACCTCTTTAATTTTTTTTTCCAATTAATTTTTTTTCACATTTTCGATATTACATGGGCATTCATCACATGACAAAAGTATACAAAAAAGATCAACATATGACCTACCTACCTTATATTGGGCCCACCCATCACAAGTGGAGCCCATGGTTTCTTTTTTTATTTTTTCCCCCGTAGTTTCAAGATTTAATTAGCAAATAAAAGGGAAAAAAAAACTAACGCTATATATCTCTTGTTGAATTTTCCAAAGCCAATAATTATGTAGTTGTGTTTTTTTTGTTTTTTTTTTAGGTTATCAATGTTGATTTGGAGTAAAAAAATTCTCGTAAATTGCTTTTTATAGGGGCCTCTATAATTTCTAACCAAGAAGGCAAAAATGGAAGGGAAAATAGTTCCCTTAAATTAATATTTCTATTCATATTACTCAAATTAGAACGGAAAAGCTTAATCCGTGTCATGTTTTTTTTTTTAGTACTTATTTTTTGTTATTTTTTTGTGATGGGCTTGGTGGGCCGTGCCTGCCATGCCGATTGTTATGAATGGGTCAACCCGTAACGTTATGAATGGGTCAACCCGTAACGTGCCAGTTCCCTCGGCCAAGCACATGCCAGCCCCCTAAAAATCAATAGTCAAATCCACTCCAATAAGAGAATATTAATTTAAAAGTTTATATTTATAAATAGATAAAAATATGAATAATTTAGATTAAATCTTGGTAGGGGCCGCGCGAACGCAGGCCCCCTCTATCACAAATTATGACGTCCACTCTCCCACTTGGGGAGATGGTAAGCCAGTGCTCCTCCTGAGTGCAATGGAGGCCACTGACCTAGGCCATGGGCCTTCTTGATCACCCATAGACCCCGTCCAGGTAAGTATGCTCACAATGCAAAGCTCTCCGCACTTTATTCAGCCTGTCAAAGCCTCCTTATCCCTTTCTAGTCGATGTGGGACTATAAACACCTCGTTCAAGACTCCCTGGAGAGTCTCTTCCCTCTCTTTCTGCACTAGAAAAACAACTATAACATCTTTCACATATGCCTGGCTTGATCACAATCATCCATCTACAGAACCAGCTACCTAAATGAATGATGATGGGATCATCCAATGGTCACACCTCTGAGCATTTTGCTCATTCCTGCATTTTACTTTCTACCAAAGATCAGTGACTTCGGTGCACACTGAGTCAAGTAGTTCGGGCGAGTTTGACCAAATTTATGTCAGACTCATTGAACTCGGTGCTTTTGAGTCAAGTCAAAGGTGAGTCAAATTGAGAGTATGACCTATGGTCCTGAGCTTGCACCCTCTTGCTAAGATGGGGGGCTACACATTTGGATCTTTTGATCTCCCATATCATCCATGGTTGGGTCAAGGTCTGATATTGATGCACCATACCCTGACCCAGGCCCAGTGATTAATTCTAGTAAATAATGAACACAAATCCAGACAGGAATCATTTACCAGATTATTATAAAATATGTTATTACATAAAATATATATATATAACATCTAATATATTTTATGTTATGTTCAATCCAATGAAGATCATCAATATTTTTGGGTATTTCCTTTGGGAAGGAAATGGCTTGCAATGACAAAAAGAAAGAAGAGAGAAATAATTTGTGAAGGGTTTAGGCGATGCATTCTCCTCTTACAGAGATAGTGTTTGGGTGACATAAAATAATGTGCGTTGTTCTTTACATACATATGTTGATAGTTCCACAGGTTATAAATAGAAGAGTAGATAATTTTTTTTTCTTTTTTAATTATTTTAACTGTGGAAAAAACGTTTAAAAAAAAATCTACAAGCTAGCCTAAGTCATAAGTGGGGGTGAAAGATTCCTGGTCCTCCATGGCAGCTTCCCAATTAGGAAAGTATCTGTTTTTTATTGGAAATAAGATATGTGGCTGCCCATGCAATGAGCATTAGTAAATCAAATAATTTTGGAATTTAGTCATCTATAAATAATCAGGTTCATTAAATACTAGAGTAAAGTGCCCGTGCTAAGCACGGGAAATGCATATCATAATCTTAAATATCTGTTAGATGAAATTTACAGGTAGAATTGAGCAATGGTAGTATATAGTACACATGGCAATCATAAACTCTTGAAAATTGAGTATTTGACCTGTTAATGGTGTTGTGAATACCATTATTAATTTAAGGGAACACGATACAAATGTAGATAGGCAGTAGATCCTCACCTTCTTGATCAATAATTCTTTCATAAAGTTGCACAACTATTTTTAAAAATGCATGAAAGTATGGAATAAAGGTGGTACTATAGTTGAGTAAACTCCATAATACAAGGTGGTACTACAATCTTCTTCGATTGAGCACATCTGAAGTAATTATCCGACTATCGTCAAATAATATTGAGGTGAAGTTATTTTTTCAATGACGACAACCGTGAGGCCCATGACATGGTCAATGTAAGTTCAATTGGCAAGGTCAATGTAGATATAGCATTTATCGTATTTTGTCTATATTAATAATATCATAAAACTAATTTAAAATGAAGAAGTTCAAATTTGAATAATCACACGAAATTAAATAAAGTTTTGCAAAGTAGCATTTGTTTTGGTATGATTGCAGCAAATGGAATCCTACCTTGGCATAACACATAGTAGTAAAATATAGTTCTATAAAGACAATACTAAATTATAGACATTCCACACATTTTCTCTTGTGGAAAGATCCAAAATACAATCACAATGTTCAAGTTTAACGGCAAACAACTTAACAAATCCTTTAATTATAGGACTATAGGAATGATTTAAATGTTGAACTTGGCAGAACAAAAACTACGGTGCTGATATGAGTGATAGTAAGCGCTTAGACTCATCTGTATAATCTATGTCGCTTAGCTTTGTGGCAAGACTTGATGGATTTGCCTCATCGGTTCTATTCCTATTAACTTTCAGGTTAAAAATAAAAGATCTCCAAAGAACGCCCCTGAGCTTCTCTGTAGCTTTATCAACCTCATTTTCCTGCATAAAAAGTAGTAGTAAGTTAGGTGAAAATAGGATATCGTTTTTCTAATATGACTATGGAGAAAGTATTGAGAATATAATCTTACATCTCCTATCAATGTAGACAATTCATCTTTGCTTGCTTTTAGAATATGTGCAACGTCATCATCAAATAGCAAACCATTTAACAAATCCGTGTGATCTATCAATGTTAATCGCACAATGTACCTAAGGAAATAACTTTTTTAATCATTTACTTGTTATGTATAATAAGGATATGAAATAGTATTTATGGTATTAATATTATATAATTACCTTGGATAAGTCTTAGTTGTAGAAAGGTTGCACACTTGGCAGCTACTATTTGTGTTATTTCTTTGCGCCTTTTTCCCACATTTTAAACATGCTAGGTACCAGATTCTTGGATCAAGTTTTTCTCTAAAGATGGTTGCTTTTATCCCCATCATGATGCTCCAAGAGAAGCAACCATGGCACTTAGAAATATAAAATATTTTTTCCCAGCATACTATATATTGAAGATATATGGTCATGTATCCTACCGATGTGTGTGTGTCTTGTTTATAGTTCTTACACTCCATAATAGTTCCCCTCTTTTCATTTGAAGGGTCAACGATTGTAGAGTGTAGATCTTTATGTTCTGCATACCTAAAAACATAGAAATGAATAATACAGTCAAGCATAGTTCAATACAATAATTATTTTGAATTGAATAACGGAGGTATGATGTAGAAATTTAAGTTTATTGAGTACCATGTCTGAAGTTGATGTTCTTCATCAATTTTGGAGTTAAATATTAATTTCGTTGAGTAAGTTGACGATAGATACCAATTTCCTGAAATATCAATTTAAATGTAAGAGATAGAAAATGTATGAGATATGAAGCCTAAAATGAGGTATGTAATGATTTGTACCATTAAATTCGCGGACTAACAGTGATGCTGCAGTATGGATTTTTCCAATTTGTGTCGTGCTTGATAGATGCTCTCTATAAATGGATATAATTTCTCCCCATAATGTCAATGATGCAGTTTTTTCACTATTTGATTGATGAATATGAGTTCGCAGAATTTCCTAATCATAAAATTTGATACTAATGCTTTCTGTCATTTAAGTAAATGTACCTTCTACATACCTCTTATCGAGCATGATGATATCCATTTTTTGAGTAAGTGTGTTACGTTTTTTTCGTATGGTGGATATTGGGCTTATAATTCTTACGATGCCAATGACATCTGCATAAACATGTAATGAACAATAATGATAAGATTATAAAATGTAATTTGTATAACAAAAAAATTTTATTGTAAGAAGACAGTATAATAATTTTTATGGAAAAATGACAATAATAATTCTCATTATTTGCACCTGTCAGACATTTGATGTTGTTCACTAAACTTGGCAATTGATCAAAAGTCTTGAAATAGAAACGGTCTTGACGGTATATCAGAACATCCTTCATTAATAGAGCTTGTATTATTGAACATGTCTTAGGTACATATGGTAGTCACTTGGTACAACTTTGTAAGCTTTTTGAGCGTCTACCACTTTTACTCGATCAATCGAGACAATAGTTCATTCTCTCAAATTTACTCCTAATGATTGGATTTCAGTGTCTTGTAACATTTGCTGCATTTATTCACCCTGCATGTAAGCAAGAAATTCATCATTTCTATTAATTACTATTTGTTTGAAGGTATGTATACCTTAGAAAGATAATATTTCAATCGACAAAGTTACCTTTTCATCAATGAGCAATACCCTTAGAAACCTTTTTTGGGTCGTTGATCTTTGAACTTCAAACTCATGCCATATACGACAAACTCTGGCCTTGATTTTCCAGTGAATTCTAAAAGGGGCTAGCCTTTCAAATACTTCGTAGTCTTGTATTGGCATTATGCTCTGTGTAGTTTGTGGAAGACCTATTAAAATATTTGAAATAGTGTTTGATCACTCAATAGCATAATCACTCAATAGATATGATTGATCCAAGTGAAGTATTATACATCCATGGAGTGGCCTTTTCTATCTTGAGAGGGGATCCTCTAACTATGAGGCTTTGACTAAAAAGAAATATCAAGCTAATAACATCCTACTTCAGAGTGTGAGCCTACCATTGGAAATCTGACCTGCTAAAACTACATATCTTAAAACTTTACCCAACAGTAGCCTTTTTTGGTTGGACCAAGAGTAGTTAGTTTCACCATCAGATTAACTATTTGATAAAAAGAAGTGATAAAAAAATATGCATTAGATTGTATTTATCATATTCTTAATCAATCGGTCAATTGGATTGCTGGACCAACTCTTAGAAGGGATAGATTTGGGACGCCCTATATACGTACAATGGGAGGACGGTTATTTGAAGATATATTTTATAGGTGGACTCCACTGTGGAGTTACTCTCCTTTGACTTCCACTTAAGATGTCTCCTGGTCAAAGCGTGAGAGAGTCTGGACTCTTTCTACCACACATATACACAAGCCCATCAAGTGCACACACCCTATCACAAATGATTCTCCCATTTGCTTTAAGTTTCTCAACTGAAAAACTATGATATTATCATCTAAACATAAAAGATTTTATATCCTCTACACCAAACCCTCTCTTAAAAAAATCAGAATCCTTCCCCAACCCATTTATTCTTAATCACTCCACAATAATGGCATAATGTACTATGTAGTTTGTAGAAGACCTGTTAAAATATTATAACATTAGTTGTTTGCACGGCCTTTTTAACGAATACATTAAGATTAATGGATATTTAAAAAAAACATAGTAAATTTAAGAAATGAAATATAAACTACGAAATTGTGGAGACATACCACTAACTATTTAGAACTTTGGCAAGAACTTCTTTGTAGACTACATTTTTTTTTGTATCCTTCGGGTTCATTCTCTTTATTTAATAGCAAAATCTTTAGTCCTGATCTTGATGTAACTCTGAATATTGCTACATAAAGTTGTCCATGCGTGAAGACTTGCCTTGGAAGGTATAAACCAACTTTTGCTAATGTCTGACCTTGTCTTTTGTTGATTGTTAATGCAAATGCGACACGCACAGGAAATTGCCTCCTGTTTGAATGTGAGTGAATGGCCACTCTGTATCAGTTGGTGACATTATGATTCTAGGAATGCAGACTCTCTCTTCGATTCTGTTGATTGTTATTATATCAACTTCAATAATCTTTGCCCCAGTTTGCTTAACAATCAATTGTGTTCCATTGCACAAACCAATTGACTGATTTAGATTTCTCAATACATAGTATTATCAGCACCCCTACTTCTAGCTCGAGTGGTTTGGGAGCCCACTAAATTTCAATGTGCACAAACCAATTGACTAATTTAGATTTCTCAATAGTATTATCGGCACTCCTACTTTTAGCTCGAGTGGTTTGGGAGCCCACTAAATTTCAATGTGTTGGGAAATTCTGGGGAGTACAAAGCATTCTACTCATCATCTTTAATGTCTGTGATAGTGTTTGCACTCAGATAAACCTTTTTATCATCAGCCAACATGCTCAACATGATATCATTTATCTTGTCAACATCCTCATTTGTCGGTGCGAGAATCACTCGCTCTTGAAGATAAGTATGGTCAACACTTTGTTTAAAGAATTCACTGTATACATTTTGTATGAGGCCCATTATATCTTCATTATCACCATAGTCTTTTTTCAACAGCAAATTTTCCGGTATCTTTACCCAATCAGATTCTTCATTATTTGGAATTGAAATTGAATTAGCGATTCCATTGCCAATACCCAACACCCAACTTGCAAACTGAGCATATTCATAATTTGTATTGTTATAATGCATTGTTTGTTGGAGGCACATATTGTTGGTTAAGTTAAACACATGGTAATGTTTCCACACTTCTGCATTTATTAGCAATGCATCGACTATTTGTTCTCTTCTTCCCATATACACCATAGGTAATATTTGTTTGAAGTCACCTCCTAGCGCCACAATCATACCACCAAATATTTTTTTTCTCTGCATTTTCATCAATGCCAGCCAATATATCTTTAAGCGATCTATCAAGAGCATCAAAAGCATGTCGATGTGTCATTGGTGCTTCATCCC
Organism: Persea americana; assembly: GCA_029852735.1. Taxonomy (NCBI): domain Eukaryota; kingdom Viridiplantae; phylum Streptophyta; class Magnoliopsida; order Laurales; family Lauraceae; genus Persea; species Persea americana. The sequence continues at coordinate 17,872,930 of CM056813.1, read as the reverse complement.
ATGATTAGGTCAGTTTTATGTAATAGCTTTGCTAGATTTGAACGTTTGTTGATTGAGCAACAAGAGTGTTCATAATGTCGTAGTGGTATCTTGAATCTAGAATGTGTCGTTCTTCCACCCGGCAATAATAGTGATGCTATGCCTGACGATGCTATAGGGAGACAAATTCTCCCCTCACTACGCAACTTACAAATTATTTTTTTCCATAAAAATATGTTACCTGTACCACCACTACCGTTTACAAAATAAAGGCCGCTGGTTTTATTGGTGGAAGCACCCACTATCTCATCAAATATAAAACTTTGTTCTTCATTAAGACGATAATGCATGTCATTGAGTTGAATTCTCATAGCCTCAACATCATAAGAGAGTTCATCTCTTAACAATCGATTGGCAATTTGATCTGTTGCATCTTGATTGTTGAAAGATATTGTTGGAAATTCTAACAATGAACGACTATTTTTTGTTAGGATTGTTTCTATCTCAACAAGAGCAAGATTTTGCAATTAATTTTCTAAAATTATAATTTCATTATCTCCTGTTACTCTTCTAGCTCTTCTTTGTAAGTCATCTAAAAGCGATTCCCAATGCCTTCTCCACAACTCGTTAGGATCCTTTAATTCACAATACATTAGTATCCCACTGAACATGTGCCGGAGTTGATTTCCTGTTGCCCAATTTAAAGCTTCTGTCAGAGTATCATCACATTCCCCATCATCATCTAGTAGTCCTAGAACGGCGCATGCATCTTTGAATGTATCACGTGTCTCTCCATTAATTGTCCTCAAATCTTCATAACATGTAGGGCCTTTTATGATTTGCAACAACATTCGTAAAAAATATCTTTTACCGGACAATGGATGTACATAATAAAGTCTTCCTATTGTTATCCCTCGTTTTCTTTCTTTCCATACCTTTGCATTTTCATCCCAAGTCCATTTTGTTGGGAAATCAACATATGTGAGTTCTCTAGCCGACGAATGCCTTTTATTTGTCTCAAACTATTCTGTAAACATAGTTCGTTAATTGATAGGATTGTTAACAATCGAGTGTAGGCTGTTGTCATCTCTGAAGACAACAGTTTGTTGATCCTTTAGATAAAATTGTAGCCTCTCAACTGATGGATGTCTACCTTGCATTTTGAAATCAAATATCGTCCAACAAGATTCAGGAGCGGAGATATACCTACAATCTAAGTACTGCTTAATTTCATCAACCACATTATGCTCTACTCCTTCAGATGCAGTTTACCCTCTGCAAATTCCTTTCAATCACCATTGTCACTCGATCTTCACCCTTATGAATATATTTGTATAAATATTTCACAACTTTAATGTGATTGTATATTTCAATATTGATGTGTGCATTAAACTTTCTAACTAAAGGAAGATTGTAAGGAATTACCCAACGATTATAAAGAACAACATTTCCAATTTTAATCGTTCTTCCATTGTCTCGTCTTTTATAAGTCGGATACCCATCAGTATTTACATTGTACTTGGACTAAAGCATTTTGGATAATTCTTTGTACACTTTCCATCAACCATGCATACACATCTTGGATTTCGGTAACCACATGAGCCATGCATCATGCATCGTTTCACCGTATCATATGCTTCCAGCTCACTATCAGGATCGGGAGTCTCGGCAAATATAATCTCATCTACATCATCCGGTGTGATAGGTTTATAGTTTTCATCCAATGTGAGAAGTATATGCGCATGTGGCAATCCCCTTTTTTGAAATTCGATTGTGTATATATCTGCATTGTATAAAGCAAGAAGGTTATTTATTTTATTTTATATTAATATTCATAAATTAACAAAAATATAATTAAAAAATAGAAGAGGTACGTTTATATGTACCTGCAATTACCAAACCAAAGTGCATTCTTTTTCTTAGGTGGTCAATTAACTCCTTCAGTTTCAATCTGAAGACCGTTGCAACTATGTCTGGTCTATCTTCAACTCTTTGCCTAGGAATGCTGGCAATCATATATTGTATTTCCTTCCAATACGGGTTACAAGTAAAAGTAACAAATAAATCTGGAGGTCCCGCCCATCTACATATAGCCATTGCATCTTGATATTGTTGGACCATACATCAAGGTCCTCCGATGTAAGAAGATGGTAGTATAAACCGATGATCTACAGAAGATCCATCCGTATCACCTTCAGTTATAGCATCCTGCAGACCATGGTAAAGATCTGAGCGTAGTTTCTTTTGGTAATGACGTAACCATGAAAGGCAATTATTCTTTTATGAAAGCATATGCATCAACTATGAATTGGTGAAGCAGTTGTCCTCCAAGATAGAGGGTTTTTGCTCTAAATTTCTCTGGTGTAATCTGAAGCAATAGTATTCTCTAATGGACACATATCTCTGTTTGGCACGGCTACTTGAGGATTCAATGTTATATGGAATATTTATTCTCCATCCATCTTCTCCAAAAGGAAGTAATAAGGGATATTGCAATGCCATATAACTTGGATAAGTTTCATTGATTCTTTGCAATTGTCCACTAATAGTATGTAAGACTATGTCACGATGTGAGCCTTGACTTGCTCCGGATCCAACCAGTAAAGCAACAACTTCATTTGCAGTAGGTCAATTATATTGTCTTCCATCTAAAGCTCTTGTATCCAATATTCTCATAGTAAGCTCTGTTGGAGGTGTTTGACAATATGTATCTCATACTCTTCGAAACATCTGTGCATATGGGTTGAATTGATCGAGCATGCCTTGCAATTCTGTAAGTACTTCTTCATTAAGACCACCAGAGTTTCTCCGTCTATCCAAAGTTCCAATTCTATTTAGCACCTCATGATCCGTGTCATAAATGTGCAATTGACAGAATTTAGGATGTTGTCCATTCTTGGGAATGAGAGACCTCATTAAGTGGTGACTCTGTCCATAAATTCGAAATGTATAAGGGCCTCTTCCAGCTTGTAAAAGTACATAGTCTAAATTTACCCCCATTTATGTAAAGGATAATAGTGAGTTATAAGCCCTAATTGACTTTTTGAAGCAAATATTGTGGCTATCACCATCACATTTAAGCAAATAGTCCAAAGGGGGTGGGGCATCTAATAATAAAGGCAATGTTACGAATCCATCTCTGCAACATTCGTTAGAAAGGTGAAATCCATTTCTTCTTCCTTGGCTCGATCTTTCATCCGACCACATAATTGCTCCACACATTTGGCGTTCACCTGTAGGATGGCCAAAGTCATGTCACCTATTGAAAGTACCTATTTATTTAACAATATATTGTAAGTATGAGAAATATTTTTTTAAATTAGAATTACTTAGATGATATACAATTCCTTTTAAGTCATGATTGAGCATACTTGAGACATCCATTGTAAACCATTGGTCTGTTATCGTTGCTCATAATAGCTTTGCTCGTAATTGCTACCTCATGTACTTGCACATTTATTAAATTGTCGTCGAATAATGAATCATTAATGTGTGTTGATTTACCACTACCATCATTTAATTGATGGCTTATGGTGGCAATGTTGTGACCTATTCATTTTTCAAGTTAATGCAAGCATTTTATTAAACTATATCCTTCAGAAGTATAAAAATAAAGAAAATTAGATTTTGGAAAGTTATGAATGGAGATGCTTGAGATGGGTTCATTCTGATGCATTGATTTTATGTCATTACTTGAAATCATGCTCTATTCATGAACTTGGACATCCATTAAGTTGTTTTTGAATAACGATTCATTATTGAAAGTCGTACCACTAACAACACTTAATTGATGATCAACGTTGTCTTCATTAATGTTACCTAGTGATTGTACAATCTAATGTAAGCATGACATTAAAGTCTATCTAACATAATTCAAGAGAACAATATCATGCAAAGTTAGATTGTACATACTTGAGAAACTTATGTTTTGTTGCATTGGCCTGTTGTCACTAATTGCAGTTGGCCCCTCATTTTTGGCATTGGATTTTTTGCTAAGATTGCCAAGGTTGTTGTTGAGACCTACGACATCAACCTGCACATCTATTAAATTCTCATTGGTTTCAATCTGATTTATATTTTATGCTGCCGTGATAGAAAAATGTACCGCCACCATGGGTAATGTGCATGTTCTTTCATCTGCATTTTTTTAATATTGGCAAAGTGCATTAGTGTTAGTCACATTTCTAAATATATTTTTTAAAATATAATATATTTGTGTGGTTATGTTCTAAATTCTTACTTTCTTACGCATGTGTATCAGATACGCCGTGAAATTGCTTTTGCCTCTTTGTTCGATCAGTCATATTAGACCTAATTAATATATGTAGTACATAAGTTTTATGTGTAAAACATATAGAAAAGAAATGCAAACGCATGTAGTTGACATAGGAATAAAAATTGTAAGATGGCAATATCAATGATAAAGTATGCTACAGATTCAAGGAGAAAGTAATTAAACAAGTAAGATATTTCTAATTCAAGTTTGTTACATGGTTACAACGAAGCACAACATAAATGTAATGATTTTAAACTCACATAATAATAAAAAATAAATGCCCACTAATGAGACATGAGCATTGTCCACTCAATATCATAAATTAGCCCCTAGTACCCTCACTTAACTCCGAATAGAGATGGTAGATTACAAGGCAAAATAAATGCTCTATTATAATAGAAACTCCTTAGATAAAGTATACAACAATTACATTAATAAAGTTTTAAAAAAATAATGAATAAATATCAACTTCTTCATATATAAACTAAGTTTTTTTTTTATTTCATATAAAATTAAGCTCAAAGCAGATAGAGGAGTGTGTGTGTATGTGTGTGTGTGTGTGTGTGTGTGTGTGTGTGAATAAATCTCTTGGAAGATTTGTCACACAATACAATAAAGCAAAGTATCAAGTTTGGATAGTACACAGTCTACCTTGATGTCTGCACTGTGCATGATGTTACGGAACATTTAGCATATGGTGTTTTCCATCAAGTATAAACACCCAATGTTAGAAATTATTCATGTCGATTTTAAGAAACATTTAACATCACATATATAGTATTTATACCTACCAATAAGAGCAAAAATTGTAGTATTCATGTAAAGGAAGCCAAGTAGACAACAACAACACAACAACGTTTTTTTTTCAAAATAATAATAAGTATTTGGTGAGGAAGGCGGGTTGACAAAAGTTATTACAATAGATATGCAAATGGAGAAACAAAAGTGCAGTTATGGACAAAGAGGAAAAATTTTATCCTCATCAATTTATGCAAATCAAAGCTTGAATTCTAAAAAAAATTTAACATAACATAGTATTCATGTGTACTGATAAAAAAATAAAAAATAAAACTTTAGGCAGTTGCCAATGTGACAAAGATAAAATAAAAATAAATTATAATATTTATGTCAAGAATCCAGGACATTGCAAATGAAAGAAAGATGTGGCAGCGAACTGATAGAAAATGCACTCTTAGAGGAATGTTTGGGATGAGGACAAAACCAAAGTAGTGCAAGATGAAAATCACAGTTGGGGAAGCAAGTAAATAGGAAACCACATTTAGTAGCAGCACTTGGTTTTCTACTTTTAATTCCTCAGTAAAACTATTTTGCTTCCCATCAAAACTAAAATATATTTGGTGCTAGAAAGGCAAAGAAACAACGCTTTTGATAATGTTGTTTCCGATTCTCACTGACAAAAGAAGACATTCAAACCATTGAGAAGGAGTGAACTGACAACAATGAAGCAATTAACATTTGGCTAAATCATTCATTTCAACTTTCATCAGATTCTAAAGAAATGAAGCAATTAACGTTTTGCTAAATCATACATTTCAGCTTTCATCAAATCCTTCGACGGTCTCCACCTTATTTGATAACTAATAATTCAAATGGGTTTTTAAATCACTTTGGGTTGAGAATACCATCCCTGACTCTACAGCCAAACTAGGATGAGTTCCAATTCAAGATATGGAAGGAAAGAAACATGCTATTTCCAAATTTCAATTCTCAAACAAAACGCAAAAGAAACCAATACCAGTGGGTAAGTCAAAATGAAATCTATCACAAACTATGGTTGAACTTTGAAAATCTGACCATTATGGCATTACAACAGATAGTTGGAATGTATAATGCAATTAAGCCTAATGCAATCTAAACATAGTCAATTATATTACGGAATATGTCACGTCCCCTGAAACTGATTAGAGAATAAACTGGATCCGGGGAGTGAAATTTAGGGCTAATTAAAATTTTTGCCCTTTAGGCCCAAGGATCGTAAGTTCGCTGTGAGGATATAGCATTTCAAACCTCAAGTAATATAAAACTGCAGAATTCATACAATTATAAGCATATCTAAATATCAAACAGTGGATAACAAAGCTCATTAAGAATTAAAGTTAACCAAGGAACAATTAAAACTAATCAATAAGTTAAATTATTTACAATGGCCATCCCAATACTAAGGCCATTAAACAAAATAAAGTAGATGAAAGAAAGGTCTAACAACGAAAAGATCAAATAAAGAATAAAGGAAAATCTCGAGCATGTCCCATGTCTGTCACTCTCGTGCCAGAAGTGATGACACTAATCTACGTCATTGGCACTCCACTCCCGTTCCTCCTCTGCTGGTTGGAGAACCTCTAGGATCTCCTCACCGGCCTACTCCTCGTAGTAATCACCTAAGGTGTCTGCACACCAAGGAACAGAGTGAACGACATATTGAGCAATAGATAAGCGAGATATAAATGAACATGGCATGCATCAAATATAAGAGTAATGATATGATATAATCAAGTGAATACAGGGAACAATACTATGCATAAAGCATGAATAAATAATCATCAGAAACAATAATAGGAATCCTAACAACATTAACAATAACCGCTAAGCATACAATGCAATGCAAGTATCAAGAGCGAGACTCCGAGGATGTCCTAGCCATCTCACGCGTTATCAGTAACAATCCAAACCAAACCACTGATGTAACGCCCCGTCCTCTAATATCCTATTTATTATAATTAATTGCATGATTAGTTAGTAAGCGTGTTTAAAGTCTTAGCGAGTCGGTTTTGGCGTATGGATCACGCGTGCAGAGTCTCGCGCGAGTCCGAGTTTGTTTGGGTACAGTAGGGGGGTGGTTTGCAATTTTGGAAAGTTTTCAGGGGTTTTTATGAGATTATGAGTTTTATGAATTTGAGTGCATTGGGTAGGTCTCGACATTTCACAAACTTTAGTCTTCTATCGCGTTTCGATCCGACGCGTCGAAGAGGCCCGAATGTCCACATTAGTGAAACAATGGACTAAACTATAATTTACCCATAAATTTAACCTAATATAACTCTCCCTCACCCATCTCATTTCTCCTCTTTCATTTCACTGTTCCAAGTCCAGAAACTCAGCCCCCTCACTGTCTCCTCACTGTCGACGACCACCGAAGCTTCGTCAACGCCGGTGTAGTTTCACTTCATCTTCCCCAAGCCTCCAAGAGTCCACTCATCTACTTTTCTAAGGTTTTCATCCATAACCCACTTCTTAAAAAGCTCCTAAAGCTTATAGAGTTCTTCTTCTTCTTCCTTTTTGGTTAGAAATGGATTAGGGAGACTCACTACCACCCTTGGCATGCATTTGTAGGTTTTATTTGGGATTGAGAGTCTTCTTCCCCAAGTTTGAGCTTTGAGAGGATTTTTCCCCCATTTTTCTTCTTGAAATTTGATCAAGCTCTTCATCTAAAGCAAGTAGATAAATATGTTTATGCATGATATGTTTTTATTCCTTGATTTGTATAGAACTATGTTGATTTAAAGGTCATTTGCTCATTTGATGATTTTATAGATTGAAAACATGATAATTGGGTTTATTTGGTTAATGAAATAGATTAGAATGTTAATGACTGGATTAGATAGATTTGTGGAATGAGACTGGACTGTTTCCATACTTGATATGGTTGCTTATCAGGTTAAAGGGAGGGAGGAATGGTTTTTGGACCCATTTCACTGCCGAGGTTCTGTTTCCGAAATGTACGCAGTCGACTGACCGGGGTGCCTGGTCGACCGGCGACACTGAGTCAGGTTCCCTGCAACCTGACGAGATTTACTATTTTTCATTTCTAGTTACAACTGTCGCGACCGGGCACACAAGAAGATGTCGACTTGCTTCCTTCAGGTTGACAAGGCTCGCTGTGTATGCGGTCAACCGACCAAGGGCCCGGTCGACCGGGAAGCCTATGCATGCGGTCGACCGGCCAAGGGCTAGGTCGATCGGGTCAACTGTGAGAACCTTTTTCAAAGGTTCTTTTCTAATATGTTTTGGATGACTTTAGGTGGAACTTTGGCTATCCTTTTTTGACTCATTTGGCTATATGTGAGAATGTTTTGAACCGACGTTCTTCACGGCTATTTCGGTTGTATTGGGATCCAACCTAGCTCAATCTTGAATGGTACGGGACAACGGGATACCCTCCTTTATATCTATGCACGAAGACTGTTTGTTTGGGTATCGTGAACCTTATTCATTTTGTTGACTGAGTAGGTTGTACAATGCTTCGGGTTTAACATTTGACTTAGGTTTGTATTGTTTATCGCTTCTGATTTCGAATCGTACCGTATGGTACTATCTACATGTAATGTTCATGTTCTTTAGCTTCGTTTACTTTGCTTTGTATTGGGATCACATGAAGAACTTAGATGATGGACTTAGGATCCCTTTGATGTTCCGTTTATTCTAAAATCTATTTGAAGTGTTGAGACTAGGCGGCTTTGATTGTAAGGCTTGAAGAGAACTACTATTGAAGTCTGAAATATGTTGAAGTCTGATCTGATTAGAAGAAAGTAGTTTCTCTATTGTTTATTGAATCTTGTTCGCACAAGAAAGCCTAGTATCTCACTGATGTCTGTTTAGGATTCTGTTTGTTGGGCACCACTCAGCTGTTAACGTCCAACACAGCTGGGGCACCACTTATGTGATGGCTTTGAATTCTGGACCGTCTGCAGATCGGGTTGGTGTAATGGACACCGCTTAATGCCAATGGAGTATCGTTCTGAACATTCTGATTGAAGGGATATGATCATAAACTATATATATATATCCACCATAGCTCAATGGGAGTAGGGAGGGTAATGACACTATCCCGTGGTAATTAGCACATGTGGGCTGCCTATTTTGTTAGTTGGTTATTGATTCGAATGCTATGCATTTCCGGTAAATCTGATTACTCGTTTACTCTATTTTAGTTCTGCATATCTATGATGTTTTATATATCTATCCGCTTGCCGACCATTGTGTCTGATGATGCTACTCTTGGTGCATAGGTACCAAGCCCTTCTAACTCGAAGAGGAAGCGACGGAGGAAGTTCAGGCAGATTAGCCTGATGACTCCTTATACTACAGTACGGACGACATTGTATAGCTGTATCGACCCCGTACATAAGTGCCATCACGTTATACCTAATTAACTTCATCTTTTTTGTTTCTTTTGTTCTCTATTTTGATTAGGCCCAGTTTTTGTGTGGCCTTCATTTTGTAACTAATACTTTTGATAATTGTCTTCAACTTGAACCTTATTTAATATTTCAGTCTTGCTCTTGACTATGCATGTTTAAGATACCTCTTGTTATTATGAAGCTTCCGCTAATTGTAATTATATTCGAGGAAATGTTTATCCCTCAAAGCGGTTTTCGATCCAGTTGGGACACGATTGGGGCCAAGTTGTATTTGATTAATGTTGAGAAAAATTTTAATTGGCCCTAATCTCACGCATAACCCCAGTTTCACTTTTGGGGGCTTGACAACTGATACCAAAGTCCAGCTCTGGGGGGATCCTAGCTTATGGTCCTGGGAATAGTAACACGGTCCTAGCCCGCTCACAACTATTCAACACCATGGACGCCGTCCAAAGCCGACTACCCACCCCGATGTCCGAGTAACCGGCTCATCAATAAAACCCCAAACTGCAGTTGACCATGACATGCAAATGATAATGAAGTAGTGTTGACACAAGGGAAAACCAAGACAAGCAAGTCTGGCTAGTTCAACACACAAGACATGTTCATATGGATTATCTCATTCAAGACAATAGAAGACAAGTCAACCACATGATAATCCCTTACATGCTAGCCAGTCATGTTTATCAAATACATGACACATGGTTCCCAAGATACACTCTAAATCAGGTCCATATCCTAGTTCTACACAAATTTATGTTTCATAATTAATTAGGTGTGTTATGCCAAGAGAGTGTACGAGGAGTAATAACAGCGGATACAATTTAACAAGTCAATGAGGAAATACAAACCAACCTTAGACAAGTGGTGTCATCCATGGACCGTACCTGTTCTAACGGAGTGCGTGGGGAAATTGATTCAACGATGCTTCTAAGAGAATTTCTTAGTGTACAATCATGTTAAGCATCTATTGGGGCAATTCCATACGCATTCGGTTAGGCCATGCATAGTACACAAATACCTAGACAACCATCGAAGCACACCAAGCCACGTGCTTCAATTTCAAACCCCTTATTGGACATGTAAGAGTAAGTTCATGATTTCCAACATCTAAGGCCCAAACATAGGTTAACGGTTTCATTTCCAAATGAACAGACAAATTGATCATTTCGATTAGCCTTCGGCCAGCATTCGGTTGACCGAACTCCATTATTCGATTAACCGAACCTTGAGTCCGGTTGATTGAACACTGACATAAAGCTAAACTTGTTCTCTGGAATTGGAACTGAGGCTGAGTTTAGTTGACCGAACTTCAGATGCCTCTCCAACAAGTAAGTCCAGAATTCCAGATCATTCCACTTCAACTCGGTCACTTATCGGTTCACCTTCGGTTAACCGAACTCCATTATTCGGTTAACCGAATGCCATTGTTCAGTTAACTGAACCCTACCAGAGGCTAAAAACAGCTCGTTGGATTTGGAATCGAAGCTGAGTTCAGTTGACCGAAGTCCTAACCGAACTAAGGCGGACTGAACAGGAGGAGCTCTATTTCAGGTCATTTCTGAAGCTCTTCCAGACGAAGTGATTTTCCTCCATTTCTAAGCCTTTCCAAAGGCTAACACCTGCACAAGAAGGAGCCTCCATGCTCACCCATCAATCCATCCCGTCATTTTACATCCATTCTAACAAATTGAAACATCCTAGGATTACCAATTAGGAATTAACCAACCCAAATCCTCAAAACCTAATATAGCTTGTTAAATCCCAAATAAATAACAAAACAGACTTTGAATTAAGGTAATCTAAGAAAACATAGCCATTCAATAAGGGACATACACACATGATTATTTATATAATGCAAATCTACTTGCCTCAACCAAGAAGAAGATGAAATTGGGGAAAATTCGAGGAGAAACCTTCTACCACGAAATCCACAATCTAACATAACCAAACGTAACCTAAAACACAAAGCAGAAGAAAAGAGAGGAAATGATTGATATCAAGCCTAAATCTAACTAAAAGAGAAGATGATTGAAGAGATGAGGGTGAGAGAAATCTTACCAAACTAGGATCATACAAAAAGAGGAGATTGTGAGGAAGAAGATGTGCGGTTTGGATCTTCAAGCTAATCTCTCTCAAGAGTTCTGGGCTTGAAAAGATGAAGAGGAAGAAGAAGAGGGACTGTTGTAGCTTCATTGCAGAGATTGGAATGAAAACTTAGGTTTAACCCCTACTTAAGAAGAAGAGAAGGGGAAAAGGACTCATTTGCCCTTAAATGGGTCTGGTGAAGGAATGGGCCACTTGAAGGGTTTCTGATCGTCAGATCACGACGAGCTAAGAGACAAAAATGATCAGCGCAACAAGACCTTTCCAATGAACCCAAATTCACGTCCATTGGAATTTTTCGAAAAAACACTCAATTTTCCCAAAATTGCAAACTACCCCCTGCTAGGGTCAAACGCGCTCGGAATCAAACGAAATTTTGCAACCACTATTCTAGCAATAAAAGAAACTTGCTCAAGGCCTAAACCCACTTAAATATCTAACAATGCAATTAATTATAATAATAACAAAATAAACGGGCCAACAAGCTTGTTATTGGGCCCAATTGACCCAATAAGGTCGTGGACCTTACAGAATATAATTAGTTTTCTAAATTTTTTTATAAAAACCATAATAGTGGAGACTAAAAAATTTGCAAATATTAAGTGGGTCGATCATAATACAATCTATGAGAAACTATGTGTGAACTTTGAAAATCTGCATATTATTGCAGTACAACATACAGTTGGAATGCATAATGAAATAAAGCCTAATGCAATGCAATATCGGAAATGCCCATCAACAAAGATAAACGTAAGGCACTATAAACAATATAATGAATATATTTAGTTTATTAATTGAATTCAAAAGGCACTCTAAACATAGTCAATTGGCAATACAAAAGCTTTACTATAATGAATATATGTCAAAATTTGGCTAAATCATGTAAAAATTGTAGTATTCATGTAAAGGAAGCCAAGTAGACAACAACTGCCCGACAACATTTTTTACAAATAATAATAAGTATTGGGTGAGGACAAAAACAAAAAAATTACATCATTGTTCACAACATCAAGTGCCACTATTCACAACATCATTGTTCAATGCCAAAAACATAACTATTTTTTATGAAAAGAGAAAAACCTTAAAAACAGACCATGTACTCAACAATCAAATCAATGCCCCCATGGATGAAACAGTCATCAACCAAAGGTCTCCTATTAAAATCGGACAAAAACAGAAAAGCCCGATTCTTATTTTATCATAGATTGATTAACATCTAGAATTTGAAAGAAATGGAAAAAAAAAGGTAATGGTGATTAGGAATTGAAAGGGAAGAGAGGTACCTGTGTGAGACCTTCCATTTCTTAAACATAGTCAATTGCATAAAAAAGTAAATAAAATCAGTCTCTAATCAAGCCCAGGCAAAATAGGTACCTCTACTTTAGAAGGGTGTGTCAATTGAAGATCCCAATTCTATGACCACCAGTGAGCTGGTTTTGGTGGACAATGAAGACTAAGGAGTGACGTGCGGGGACAACGATGAAAAAGAATTCTAAAAGACAAAATGTGTTAGTTTGTATGGCTCAATTGAAGTAATAAATCTAGTAAGCCGGGCCCCTACATTTGTCGATGTTCTACTGTGATTAGAAGTAGGCCTATTATTATAGGTCTACTATGATTAGAAGTAGTGTTTGGGTGTAACAGGGTTTTGGGGCTAATATTATAAATAGAGACTAAGGGTCTCTATGATGTACACCTCATCTGATTGCATAGTGAATTCTCCCGTCTTCCCCGTGAACGTAAGCCAAAAGTCGAACCACATAAATCTCCCGTGTTCTTGTATGTGCTTGATCTCTTCTCACAGGCCCTAGATCATAACAAAATGTAAGCAAGGAAAAGAAAACGATAGATGGGAGAAGTGAATGATAAAAAAAACAGAACATTATAAAGAGAAAGGAAGCGCCAAATTCATTTACCCATAATGATTTCCATTTGCACATTACAAAATCGTTGAGGAGAAGGGCAATGTAGCTTATCCATTTTCCGAAAGAGAATGAAGATGCTAGCAATGGAAGAGAGTTAAGAACATAACATAAATGCATCTTCTCCATCCCAGGAGAGAAGGAAAATGCCTATGTAACGGAAGGGGGCAAATTAGAGTTACAAAGAGTTGAAGGGAGACGAAGAGGGTGAGAGTTCTTTTTTTTGTAAAAGAATAGGAGTTAGAAAGGAACATGCAAGAAGAGTGAAAAATTAATCTCGCACACGTACAATAAATGCACATGCTGTGGAAACGAATCAGTTACTACTTAGGAGTAACGATGGACGATGCAAATCAATTGGCTGGTGTCAATCAATAGGCCTGATATTAGTACATGTCAAAATCAGAGAATGGTCTAAATCAAATTCAAGTTGGCGATTAATTGGTAATTGGAAGCAGTGGGTTTCATATATAAGAAATGGTCAAAATCGAGTGGTTGATTCCAATTGATTTCTCAATTGAAATAGTCCCGTTCATATATATAAATTGCATGCTATAAGATTTTAGAAAAGTAAAGATCAGACGGCTTTTTGCCGACAATGAAACCAATTTTTTTTTTCACTTTGCAAATGGGCCATGGAAAAATCTTTGTGAATCTTTTTTGACTATTTTTCTATTTTGATTGGTCCATGATCTTTACAAATCTTCCATGTCTCCTGTTTTGGAAGCAAATTCCAATTAGTAGTTAGAGATCTATGAAAACTGTCACATGCCGGACCCGAGAATTCCCCGATTAGGGTAGTTCCCAAGGTGTGACACACATACTCCCATAAACTCGCACCTGTTCCGGACCAAATCCGAATTCACGAAGGAGAAAATTCCACTTTACACAAATGAAGATTGCTCGCCAACACCTGTCAATGAACATTTAATTGAGGAAGCATGTACAATATCAATATCAAAGTCATGAGCAATCCAATAACCAATCCATTATAAATATCAAAACCATGAGCAGTCTAATAACCAATTCATTATATTACAATTGTCTTTAACAAGTTAATAATTTAAATCTCTTAAATGCAGTATTTAACTAAGTGCAAGATTAACTATCTAGTCTCAAATCACAATTACAACTCTTGTACGTTCTCCGGCAATCAAAGCTAACTATTAACCTTACCGATCGAATCTCTAATCTGAAGGGTTATTAGTTATCCTCTTCAATAACTTGGATCCCTATGACACCAAGTGTTGTTGGGATTTTTGTATGTTGCTAATTTGATGGATGCATTGTCACTTTCACCATCATTTGATCTCACACTTATGCATTGAAGTTAGGACCTTGAAATTTGGAACTTAAACATGCATATGCATTTGATTTCAAAAACACTATCCTGCATGTTTTTTATTTTAAATGCACTTTCAAAAGACTAGTTAAATCATGCGTGCCTTTGTTCTTTTGATTAAAATCAAGTTAGGCATTCAGGTTCATGTTTTGCATACATCTTTTATTTTTAGAACATGAATACTTGCATGAATCCTATTGGCACTGAGTTCCTAAATAAACAAATCAGATTTTTCAAATTATGAAAGGAATTCCAGCCAAGCTAGTGTACTCGGTCAATCGGATCTCTCAGGATGTCGACCGGCTGAACTATCCTTGGTAATATGACCGTTGGACCCGGTCAACCCGAAGCTCAGGATATCGACCGGATGAACTAGCTGTTGGGACTTTTTGTGTATAAAACTCCAACTCATTTCACACTCCAAAGGGACATTTTGGTTGAATCTTTGGAACTGTTTTGAAATCTAAGGAAGGGAATGAGCTGAGAAGGCTAGAGGAGAAATGGAAATCCAAAAAGCTTGAGATACAAAGGTATATCTTTCCAGGTTAAGCTTTGATTTCCATCCTTTTGAAATCCATGCTTGTTCAAATCTTTGAAACTTTATTTTAGCAGGATTTCTAGCTTTGATTGAGTTATTTTGCAAACATTGATCACATAGAAATATTAGATTGTTTTGCAAACATTCATGTCACAATCACATGTGTTTTAGTCTTTGAAATTTCATACAACTTGTGTATTTTGATATGGATATCATTCCAAGTTCTTCTTCTTAACTCATGTGATTAATCCATCACTTCACTCATTTATTCAGTGCTTTAACTTTTAAAATGCATTAAGCATTCATTTAGGAGCATTAATTTTAGAATTGATTGAAGTAAACATTCATACACCTTGAGCACTCACTTTAGCTATTTGTAAGTGTATGATTGAATCTTGTTTTAACTTTCATATCAGCCTGTGCTAGAGGCAAATGTAATGAGCTAAAACTTTGTATCTTCTTGAGTGTACTCTAGACAGTTTTGAGAGATCAAATCTTTAGTCTTGTATAGATTATTGCTTAGCCTTAGAAAAACATAAGTGTAAGGTTAGAGGTGAACCATAAAACCTAAGAGGTTATTGCTTAGCCTTGAAAAGCATATTGTAGAGGTCATTACTTAGCTTAGAAAAACATTTTATAAAGGCTATTGCTTAGCGCCTATTGAAAAGCATAGATAGTGGAAATCCGGTGGGGTGTAGGATCACAAGCCGGGAGTGGATGTAAGCATTTGGTCCGAACCACTAGACATAGTTGTGAAATGGTGATTACTCTTCTTAATATTTCTGCACATTCATATTGTTTATCACAAGTGACATTTAGTTTAAAGAAAATTAAAATTGAATTAATTGACATTATTTGTATAGCTCACCCTATTCACACCCCCCCCCCCCCCCCCCCTCTAAGGCTCGGATCCCAAACTTTCAATTGATATCAGAGCCTCTTGCTCTATTTTAGAATAAAGTGCATTGGAACTCTTGATTAGGTGTAAAAACCTAGAGTTGGAACCATAGTTGTGTGTTTTCTTGAAAAATCATTAGAATGGATTCCACTATATTGAATGTGTAGACTCTTATGTAGATTCTTCTTCTAGATCCTTCCTTCCAACAATTGGAGATTCAACCATTGAATATAATGAATCTCAATTTGAATTAAAACAAGAAGAAAATGAAGATGACATTCAACAAGCGTATAATGAAGTGTATACATTGTGCATAGAGCTTGTTACGAAAAATAAAAATATTAAAAGAAGAACCTAAAGGCTAAACAAAGATTTAATCTCTTCAAACGAAGAACATAGAGAAAAGGAAGAAGTAATACATTGTTTAGACTCTAAGTTTTTGATCTCGTTGCATAACCTATCTAAGGTGCTCAAGATGAACTAAATGAAATGAAGATACGTTGTGATAAGCTTAACAAAGAAAATTTAAATCTAAGAGATCAATTAAAAAGGCAAGAGAAAGACATTAACAATCAAGAATCCAAGTTGACAATTTCCAAAGAAGACTTGTCAAATGCTCAAAGTAACATAAAAAAAACCTAGAACTTCTGATCTAATGTTGTTAATGAACTTAAATTTGAATTAAAACTTTCCTATGAAGAATTAAACAATTTTAAGGGAATTGAAGATGAACTCATAAAAGTTAAAAATGAAAATTCAACCCTTAAAACCCAAGTCACTCAATTTGAAAGCTACAGACAAAAGTATGAGTACAAGTTTACCCAAGGTGAAGAGAAATTTGAGAAGTTATTTAGATTTGGTAAGTCTCAAAGAGATAGGACGGGTTTAGATTTGATTGGTATACTTCACATGGCCCTAACTTCACCAATACATTTGTGAAGGGCGAGTCATCATTCTCTAGTACTCATTCTTCCTTGCCCAAGACAAAATGTCATTATTGTGGTAATGAAGGGCATTTCAAGTATGAGTGTAAATTAAGAAAAAGTCATTTGCCTAAACCCCTTTATGAACCTAATAAAGTTAGATCTAATTCTATGAAGGGTAAGACATTGAAAACTAAGGAAGACTCTATGAAGCTCAAACTGTGGGAAATAGGTGGGCCTCTAGGATAGGTTTTCAAAACTTTTGACCCAATTGACTCAGGGATTAACCATCCAGAAGGCTACAAAACCCAATCTAGGATCCATGTCCTCTTTCTCATGATCATGTACAGTACAAAACTCTATCTAGAAGATAAAAATAGCAGCAAACAAGTAACCACGAAGTCCACAACATACAAGGAAGTAGATCATACCTATAGAGCTCGGTTGTGCTCTAAGGGAGAAGTTGTTCCTTTCTTTGACGATGAAACTCTTTCACGTATCAAATAGGAATCTCCAAGACCCAATTGTCTTCCACGCTATGACCCGTCTCAGATCTCTTTTTTCAAAGAAGATGGTAGAATCTCTAAGAGAAAAACTAACTAGAACCTCAAAGGGATACTAGAAGAGAAACTAAAAGAAAAAGGAGAGAGAAGATGTGCAACTCTTGCACTTGAATGGGCTTGGGCGTGAATTCCAAGGGATGGAATATGCATGGACATCCAGCCCTCCTTTCCTCTCTTATTTATAGTCTAAGCAACCTCCTCTTTGTTTATTATTAGAAGTCAAACTTCCATAATAATTAGTAACTCACTATTCCTACTATTACCACTATTAGAAGTCTCACTTCAAATAGAAATAGTAGTTTTCCCTTTTGAGTTCAAATAGAATTAGTAATGATCCAATCTTAGGCTAGCGTGGGGACCACTAGGGATTCCATAGAAAGCTGGCTCCAACTGGAACACCGCAACCCCACATCTCATAAGCAATCCGAGCCCGCAGTTAATTACAAATAACTCCACTAAATAAATGCAATTGAACTCCAGTCTTAGGAATAAATTACATGAAGACCCTAAACTTCCTTATTACTACAAGTAGGCCCCTCTATCATTATCTATGGATCAATTGGACAGACTGACCTACCAATTTAGACTCATATTTTATTATCCTTTAGACCCAATTAATTATAGCAATCATTAGTACCATCCAATTAACTCTTAATTGAGATGGGTGTACACTTACAAATGATAAATCCATTAATTGACACAAGGGGATAATAGAGATAGATTCCATATTGACCATTAAATGTTCCCACGGTCCTACTACCATGTACCCAAGACACCGAGTTGTTGACCTACAATTGGCCTCACTCATTGGTGACTCAAAGTAAATGAATAGATAGAAACTTGAGTTCATCAATGTCTCAGGATTGAGAGCCTATTGCTAGGGAATTATAAGAGCATACCTTAAAGTAAAGACAGTGTTCATAAGGTGTTTCTCATGATCCTTCAATATATTTAATGTACCAACACTATGATCCAGAATCTTACATTCTGATGATCGAAACAAATCACACTATCTCATAGTAACCAAAGTACTACAACCTTGTCAGATGAGATGTCCAGTCTCATCACTGGTTGTGAAGATATTCAAATATAAGATTTGCTATACATGTCTCCCGTATGTGGATCTCATCCATACACATGTATTGCATCTAGTATACTTATGGACTCCGGTTCATCTCATGAACCATCATGTCATTCGTATTAGTTATGTGCAAACATGTAATAAAACACCATTCATCTCATGAAAGGAAAGCATGAATATATGGATAAATAAATAAATTAATCAATTTATTTCATCAATCTTATGGATTGAGACCATAAAACTAACACAAACAAGTAAAACCAATCCTACAAGAGTCTTCTAAGATAAATTTTAAAAAGACTAAAAAAATCAAACATAATCAAAATGAATCTATCAACAAGAAACTTCTCGCCTTACCTATTCTAACTTTGGAAATGAAAGAACTCTTAAAAAAGGTTGAAAAGTTAAATTTAAAATTCAAAAGACAAAAGGAGGGAGTAAATGCTAAAAGAAATGAGAAGAATAAAAAGAAAATTAAACACCAACTTCCAAAGACTAATCATCAATCTAAATATAAAATGGTCAAATCTCAAAGATATGATGACATGTCTAAAAGAACTCAAGCTTTATCTCCCCTAGTTGGTGGGATTTCAAAAATAGACTCCAAAGTTCAATACCTTAAGTAGATTCCCATAGGTAGACAATTAGACAAAACCTAAGGCCTTGAGTGGAGTTTGACCAACCTATTTCTCATAGTTAGATGTTTTTGCTGGTCATGAGTCTAGTGCATTTTAATCTTAATCAGTATCATTTTATTTAAATGCATAGATACTTGAGAAGCAACTGTTTTTGTTACTAGCTTGATTGGTACATCTTTTAGTTCTCAAAATGATTTGATAGAAATGCATTTTGAAATTATTGGTATTTAAAAGATCAAATGCATGCTAATGATCAATTGATTTGAAAAAGGGGTTTTCTAAGTTACACTATTTATAATCAATTGATGATTCTTCAAAATTATTTAGATTTGAATGGATGCATAGTCAAATCATATTTTTCAAATTGAATGGTTTTGAAAAATGAATTTTCATGAACTACTAAGTCATAAGTCTTACTTTTGGAAAAATTAGAATTGATTTTGTAAAATTTCTTTTCTAATTAACATGAACTTAGGCTAACTGGGTTAGGGTCAGTAGAGTGCCAGGTTGTCCCCCAAAGAAATTGGACAATTTTCTTTTCCCTGAAACTGATCAGGTGATCAGGTTCCCAAGTTGACCCGGTCGACATCATGGAGAGACGATGTCTACTGGACATGTACACCCGGCAACTTAAAAGAGTTGCGCTGGGTTGTTCTGTTTCAAACAGATTTCCCTCTTTTGCCAAGTCGCATCCCAAAACGCGGTGTGCTCCTCTTTTTCTCAATTTCTAAGGCTAGGATCATTAGTTTCCCAAGGTTTTTTCATCTCAATAGGATTGTCTTCTTCATAGCCGAGGGCTGCTCTGCACCTTGTCTCACTGCAGTTGTTCATCGTCTTCTCTAGATACTCATTCATCTCCAAGGCAGCAATGTTTTCTTCTTCTCTCAGCATCAAGCCACGATATCACTTGGTGTGTGATCTTTCTAGTATATCCAGGAATCATCACTGAGATCTCATTCAATCAAAACTTTCAGATTCTTTTTGTTCAGTCTTGTGGACCGTGCTACCAAAAACCCAATGCTGGTGTCAGTTCTGTGTGTGATCTTGGTGTTCTGTTTGGAGTTGTATATAATGTACTTCTATGGGATCTCTTGTAGACCGTTTGGTACATCCCTTGAGCAGGTTTGGTGTATGGATTTCTGAGTTACAAGATCTACCCTCCAACTGTTTGATAGATTGCCTGAACCACAGTTTCATAAGATTTTAACATCATTATGTGCATTTATGTACTAAGGCTGCTTTTAGTGATCATCTTCCTCTGTCATTCAGTCTAAGACTTGTGCTAGCTATGTACATTCATTGTAGGAAACTTCGTCAAAGATGGCTCGAAGCAAGCAAACTTTTAGGCGTCCTAGTAAGAAGGCCAAGTCTGCCCAACATTTTTCTTCTCGTAGAGATCGATCTCCTTCTCCTTTAACCTCTCCCGAAGTTGCTCCTCAACGAGTGGTTTGTGCTCAAAGGACATTCAACCCCATTCCTTCACCATCTTTGGTTATAAAATATTTTCGGGAAAAAGGGATAATTGTGGAAAAGAAGTGTGCTGTTGAAGATCTTATGAATTGCAATGTCCCCGCCATCTTAGAAGCAATTGGTTGGGGTGGTATATTGACTTGGAGTGGCAATACCTATCCCTCATCTGTCCATGGCCTGCATGAGTCCATTTGTGCCTCCACTGCGAACTCTTTCACGATCAGATTCTCGAATGGTGAAGAGGTTACCACAGAGAAGATTTCCTCTGTTATGAGCATTCCTAGGTCCAATGGGCCAAGTTCATTTCAGATGTCCTTCCCCTTGATGAGAGAGACTCGGTCACCCAAGTTTTGTGTGGTAAACCTGTAAAGTAGTCAGCAAAAAACTATCTCCCTGCATCTTCCTTGATTCCTCCCCTCTACATGATCCACATCATATTCACACATAGCATCTAATCCAAGGAAAGGGAATAGGACAGAAGTCACCCCCTATATGGCTAACATCCTACACAAGGTAGTAATGGGTGTTCCAATGTGTTTACCGTCAGTTATTATGCATACATCATCCGGGTTATCACTAGCTCTTAGCCATGTATGGCTCCTTTTGGGTTCCTTATTACCCAGCTCGCTAGATCCTATTGGGTGGTTACTCCAGCTACTGAGAGGCCTGAGCCTACCATTGTCTTCAACAAAACAAATATTCTCTTAATGAGATTACCACCACCTCAGCGAGTGAATCCGGTTGCAAAAGGAGATGCAGAGATAGAAGTTGCAGAGACAGAGGTAGTAAATCCTTTAGCAGATGATACTTAGCCTTATCAGTCAACATCCACAAAGCTAGAGCATACTCGGCCCCCTCAACAGCACAGTTTGGAGGACATAATGACCTCTATTGAACAAGTTGTTTCCATTATTTGCACAGAGTTTCAGGAATTTCAAGAAGAGGTATCAGGATCAAGAAGCTCATGAAGAAATCCTTAAAATACCACTTGAACATTTCCAACAGCTGCATGCGTCATGATGATACTATGCCCCTGTCTCCTACAGAGTCATCTTAGATCTTAGGGGTGCATTCATTTTTGTGGAGGCTAGTGATAGACTTTCACTTTTTGATGTATTTTCATCTGATAATTGGCTGATATTTTGTTTTGATTACTGACCATGATATTTTGGATTTTGTATTGGTCATGTATTAGTGTAAACTGTCATCAATTCCTATTTTAAATCAATGAATTTATAGTGTGACTTATTCCTCTCATGTCTTCTTGTTATATTTTCAAATGATGAATGTTTATGTTGCTATGAGCTATATATTCTCATAATTAATATCTATTGTCTTAGCTTCATTCAAATACACTGCACAAACAACCAACATACATGATAACATGTTTTTGCATTCTATTTTTAATTTCTTTTGGTAACAGGTGCTACTAAAAGGTATTTGTTTCTTGATTCATGTATATAGGATCCTTTGCAACTCGATGTCAAAGGGGGAGAGAAGATCTAACTAAGGGGGAGAGCGCAGAAGATCTAACTAAGGGGGAGAGCGCTTGAACGCGAAAAGCTCAAGCTAGAAAGTTTAGAGAGAGGAAAGCTTAGAGAAAGGGGGAGAGCTCTAACAAAAGGAAAGAGAGCTAGAAAGAGTAAAATCTCATGCCAATAATTTTAGAATTTAGTCATCAATAAATAATCAGGTTCATTAAATATTGCATGCTATAAGATTCTAGTAAAGTGAAGATCAAACGGCTTTCTGCCGAATGAAACCGATTTTTTTTTCACTTTGTCAACGGGCCATGGCTAAGTCTTTGTGAATCTATTTTTTACTATTTTTCTATTTTCATTGGTCCATGAGCTTTACAAATCTTCCATGTCTGCTATTTTGGAAACAAATTCCAATTAGTAGTTAGGGATCTATGAAAACTGTCACATGCCGGACCCGAGAATTCCCCGATTAGGGTGGTTCCCGAGGTGTGACACCCGTACTCCTGTGAACTTGCACCTGTTCCAGACCAAATCCGAATTTACGAAGAAGAAAATTCCACTTTACACATGTGAGGATTGCTCACCGACACCTGTCAATGAATATTTAATTGTGGAAGCATATACAATATCAATATCAAAGCCATGAGCAGTCCAATAACCAATCCATTATAAATATCAAAGCCATAAGCAGTCCAATAATCAATCCATTATATTACAATTGCCTTTAACAAGTTAATAATTTAAATCTCTTAAATGCAGTATTCAACTAAGTACAAAATTAACTATCTAGTCTCAAATCACAATTACAACTCTTGTACATTCTCCGGCAATTAAAGCTAACCATTAACCTTACAGATCGAATCTCTAATATGAATGGTTATTAGTTATCCTCTTCAGTAACCTGGATCCCTGTCACACCAAGTGTTGTTAGGATTTTGTATGTTGCTAATTTGATGGATGCATTGTCACTTTCACCATCATTTGGTCTCACACTTATGCATTGAAGTTAGGACCTTGCAATTTGGAACTAAGACATGTATATGCATTTGATTTCAAAAACATTATCCTGCATGTTTTCGATTTTAAATGCACTTTCAAAGGATTAGTTAAATCATGCGTGCCTTTGTTCTTTTGATTAAAATCAAGTTAGGCATTCAGGTTCCTATTTTACATACATCTTTTATTTTTAGAACATGAATACTTGCATGAATCCTATTGGCCCTGAGTTCCTAAATAAACAAATCAGATTTTTCAAATTATGAAAGGAGTTCCAGTCAGGCTAGTGTACCCGGTCGATCGGATCCCTCAGGATGTCGACCGGCTGAACTATCCTTGGTAATATGACCGTTGGACCCGGTCAACCCGAAGCTCAGGATGTCGACTGGATGAACTAGCCGTTGGGACTTTTTGTGTATAAAACTCCAACTCATTTCACACTCCAAAGGGACATTTTGGTTGAATCTTTGGAACTATTTTGAAATCTAAGGAAGGGAATGAGCTGAGAAGGCTAGAGGAGAAATGGAAATCCAAAAGGCTTGAGATACAAAGGTATATCTTTCCAGGTTAAGCTTTGATTTCCATCCTTTTGAAATTCATGCTTGTTCAAATTTATGAAACTTTATTTTAACTGGATTTCTAGCTTTGACTGAGTTGTTTTGCAAACATTGATCACATAGAAATATTAGATTGTTTTACAAACATTCATGTCACAATCACATAGGTTTTAGTCTTTGAAATTTCATACAACTTGTGTATTTTGATATGAATATCATTCCAAGTTGTTCTTCTTAACTCATGTGATTGGTTCATCACTTCAATCATTTATTCAGTGCTTTAACTTTTAAAATGCATCAAGCATTCATTTAGGAGCATTAATTTTAGAATTGATTGAAGTAAACATTCATACACCTTGAGCACTCACCTTAGCTATTTGTAAGTGTATGATCGAATCTTGTTTTAACTTTTATATCAACCTGTGCTAGAGGAAAATGTAATGAGCTAAAACTTTGTATCTTCTTAAGTGTACTCTAGACAGTTTTGAGAGTTCAAATCTTTAGTCTTGTATAGGTTATTGCTTAGCCTTAGAAAAGCATAAGTGTAAGGTTAGGGATGAACCATAAAACCTAAGAGGTTATTGCTTAGCCTTGAAAAGCATATTGTAAAGGTCATTGCTTAGCCTTAGAAAATTATTGTGTAAAGATTATTGCTTAGTCTATTGAAAAGCATAGATAATGGAAATCCAGTGAGGTGTAGGATCACAAGTCGGGAGTGGATGTAGGCATTTGGGCCGAACCACTATACATGGTTGTATCGTGGTGAATCTTGTGGTGATTACTCTTAATTATTTCCACACATTCATATTGTTCATCACAGGTGCCATTTCGTTTAAAGAAAATTAAAATTGAATTAATTGGCATTATTTGTATAGCTCACCCTATTCAACCCCCCTCCCCCTCTAGGTTTCAGATCCCAGACTTTCAAATGTAGCACCATGAATACGACAATTCAACAATGTATGAGCAATTAAGATTAAACACATGTTATTTCAAATTTGAATTATTGACAGAATATTAAAAGATGGCAAATGATCGGAAACTAGGCACATTATTCATTAAGAATAAATCATGCTTTATCGAATCATAAATCTATAGCTACAATCTAGTTGGCTACCACATAAGCTAATCATTCCTCCCTTTTAGAGAGAGGGACTTGCTGGGATGTCACCAAGGGCCCGGCCAAAGGTCCTCCTGGCTTCTCAGGTTCTGGAGTTCCGGTGCTCCAGAGTATCTACTACGCAGCAACGTTCAATTTTACACCTAGATTCAACCCTGTCGAATATCATCCAATTAAAGCTCAGTAGTGCTGACTCATTCGATTCAATCAATAGGAATTGAGTAAGACTTTTACATTCAATTCATTTCGAATCTTTTCGATTACATTCTATTCATTCAATTCATTCCAATCATTTCAATCAATCTAGTCATATTTTCTCAGTCTGCTATTAACATCAATGTACGATACATTTGTAATACAAATGCAACAATAATTGAGAAGTAATACGCATAATGCATATAAGTAATTCCTGAGACATTTGAGGGCAATAAATAAGTCAATTGCAATATGTAAATGCAATCTGATTAATAGAATCGAGGAGATTTACTAGCCAACCTAATCTAATTAGCCGTCGTCTCTAACCGTCCATTTCGATGTAGTTTTAGGTCATTCGATGTACGTGCTACATCTTATTGGTGTTACTTTGTGTGTCTGCATGGCACACCGAAATCCCTAAACCAACACCCATGGTAAAGTGCTAGACGAGCAGATAGGCACGTGAGATAATGTAAGCCCAAGATTTCTCATGTATTACAATTTCCTTTGGACTTAGTTAATCGGTTAGGGGTTCCAGGTCTACGAACCTACAAGGTCAATCCTTTCACACCCTAAGAGCCTTATTGGTTTAGTGTTTATGTCACAATCATCCTCAGGGATTTATTATAAATATTTTAGTCCATGGATTCCAATATAGGGTACAAACTAGGTTTAAAGTTTCTTTTCCTAAAAGAGATAGGGCCCGGTTCAATAGTCCACATATCAACTTCCACCCCCAACCTCTAATCATTAGGATATATGGACCATTGGTTTCTATGTTCCAAGAGCTTTCCAACGATATATGGCACTCCAGAATCCAGCAAGCAGATCAAAAGTTATGGTCATTCGAAATTTTTGAAAATGACGTTGGAGACTAGCCGCGGGCTAAAGCGAGCTAACTGCCAAAGAGGGCGGTTAACTACCATTTAAGCCTGTTTTTCACTTTTACATTCTGAAAAGCTGACCATGAGTTATGGAGGCTAACCGCCGGGTGATCAAGACTTAACTATCAAAACCTAAAAAGGCTCGGCTTTGAAGGGGGTTTCAAGTCCATTTCATTCTAGTTCTTCCCAAAACTTCTAAGACATAACAAAGACCATAATATGACCAATTTGAAGCTCCATTTGCTCCTATTTTCCTTCTCCTTTCACATACCCACTTCATTCTTCATTAACCCATTTTAGAGAACCCATTACATTATCAATCTAATATAATTGATATCCAAGAGAACTATAATATTCAATCAAAGAATCATGAACATGTATAAATGAAAATTGCTCATTACTTGCCTCTTTTTGGTGCCTTTCACTTTAATCTCTTCTTAGACTCAATTAGAAGCAAAACCCACAAATTACAACCTCCCATCAACTCCTACAATGGTGAATGAGTGAAATAACTTAGAGAGATCATGCATGCAAGGAATCTAACTTCCATTGAATGTTTCCAGGCTTAAGGGGAAAGAAAGACTTACCAATAGAACAGATGGATATAAATGGGCAGAGGTGATGAAGGTGATGAGTTCCTATAATGGAGTTATAGCTAGAATGAGGAAGAAGAAAGCATGCATAACATGAATTAGGCTAGCTCCAACTATTTCAAAGCAAGGAAATAAAGAACAAGAGGTTGCTTACCAAGGCAAGAAGTTCAGCCATGAGAAAGGCCAAGAGAGTTTGGAGATGGTGCTAATGGAGGAAGGAGATGAAATCAGAATAACCCACATGCAATGCTTCTCTCCCTCTCTCTCTATACTATAATTTGGCAAAAATGTGAAGAAGACTAAGAAGAAAGAGAGGAGCAGAAGGAGGAGAGTTCTCAATGGGATGAAGAATGAAAATGGGGAAACCGTGAGGCATGTTTAGTTATAAATAAGACTATTGGTCTCCTTACATGCAACTCCCAAGAGTTAGACATAATTTGGGAAAAAGGCCTCTAATGAAAGAAAGTCAGTAGGAAGGCTTTTTATAATGAAATGGGCTTTGGATATGGGTCGAGTTGGGTCTGAATGGGTCGGGTCCATACATGAGTTTTAATGTTAATGATAATACTTATGAAATGCACTAAACCCATTAAACTTTGGCAACACATGAGTAGCCCAACTTATCAAAAGGTCATAGGTTTGCCTAAGTTGGCCCCAAAACTTTACTAATCTACTTAAATCCATCACAAAATCATCCAAAATAAATATTAGGTACCTAATCAAAATTAATTGGGCACTAAACCTACTAAGGTGGGGTCGAGGTCTCACAAAATCAATGACCCAGGTCTTGACGAAAATTCAAATTTCAAAGTGGATTTCTTCAATAGAATTGGGGCAAACTTTGTGACGGCTGCTGGCTGCAGGACCAAAGTGACTATTCTTTCCATTCCATATTATAGTTAAAATATGGAAAATTGACGTGAGGGAGGGTATAGCTGGGTCAACCGTCCATTTTTGGTTACAGGAAGTGAACCTACTCCAGTCCTGTAAACCATTACATTTGGGTCAATGTCACAATGTTAGAAACTTGGGGATAGAAAAAGATAACTCGAAACGCTAGGTTGGGGCAAGGTTAATGGTCAGCAGCCGGTCATAGTTTAGGGTGGCAATTCCATAACCAACCAACCTGAACAAAGCCAACTTGATAATTCAGGCTGAGCACAATCTTCCTATTTGAACCGCCCATCCTAAGTAATGGCACTAACCTGCCAATCAAGCAATGTTAATTAGGTGTTCAGTTTGAGATAAATGTTTAGGACTCATGAAACTCAATGGTCAAATTGGCTCCAATATGACAACACTTATTTAGAAGTATATATAATTCAGATAAAAAAAACTAACAACTTAGATTAGATCTTGGCAGGGGCCGCGCGAACGCAGGCCCCCTCTATCACAAATTATGACGTCCACTCTCCCACTTGGGGAGATGGTAAGTCAGTGCTCCTCCTGAGTGCAATGGAGGCCACTGACCTAAGCCATAGGCCTTCTTGATCACCCATAGACCCCGTCCAGGTAAGTATGCTCATAATGAAGACTTCTCCGCGCTTTATGCAGCCTGTCAAAGCCTCCATGACCCTTTCTAGTCGATGTGGGACTATAAACAGCTCCTTCAAGACTGCCTGGGAGAGTCTCTTCCCTCTCTTTCTGCAGTAAAAAAACAACTATAACATCTTTCACATATGCCTGGCTTGATCACAATCATCCATCTACAGAACTAGCTACCTAAATGAATGATGATGGGATCATCCAATGGTCACACCTCTGAGCACTTTGCTCAGTCCTGCATATTACTTTCTAGCAAAGATCGGTGACTTTGGTGCACATTGAGTCAAGTAATTCGGGCGAGTTTGACCAAATTTATGTCAGACTCATTCAACTCGGTGCCTTTGAGTCAAGTCAAAGGTGAGTCAAATTGAGAGTATGATCTATGGTTCTGAGCTTCCACCTTCTTGCTAAGATGTGGGGACTACACATTTGTATCTTCTGATTTCCCATATCATCCATGATTGCTGATGTATCATAGACAGGTTGGGTCAAGGTCTGATATTGACGCACCAGACACTTACCCAAGCCCAGTGATTAATTCTAGTAAATAATGAACACAAACCCAGACAGGAATCATTTACCAGATTATTATAAAATATGTTATAACATAAAATACATATAACATCTAATATATTAAATGTTATGTTCAATCCAATGGAGATCATCAATATTTCTGGGTATTTCCTTTGGGAATCAGGTCCATTTACAGCCTTTCTGAAAAAAATGGGTGTGCATCTTCTGGAACTTGGACCATTGATTTCATTGGTTTATTACAGACTACAGAGAATGCCTTTTCTACACAATTTAATCAAGATGAAAAAAAAAAAAAAGAAAAAAAAAAAAACCATTGTCATCCAATATTTGGCCTATCTATCCATCTATTGCCCTACTTTCTCCATTAGCCGTCTATATTCAGGATATGGACTCAAATAGTAGGATCTTTCTATCAGGGAGATTGATGTAGCATACTTCATCCATCACCTAAACCCATCAACTTAATGGTCATAATAAAGAAATGCAGTAATGGTCAAAATTCCAAGTTGGGTTATTTTCTGGGACATATTTATCCACTGGAGGCATAGGTCTTCCAAGTACTCTCCAGTTTTTTAGTTTATAAAAGTGGGCCTAGTAGTCTAGTGATGAACGCCTAAATATACCATTAGGCCCTTTAATGATGACTTTGTTACACCTTGGGATGATATTACGTGGGCTTAATTGTGATAATTTCTTGTTTGCAGGTATTCTAGGTGGAGGGAGTGAATTCTGAGCTAACTTGAAAAGAGATTAAGTGTGGTGGCCTAACTCTAAGAAAACAAGAAAAGATGGGCAACACTGGTCGCTCACTGGCGTCCATTCCTGCAAGACACCCAATGTTACTGCCTTCTGGCATCCGGACGCCAGGTGCAGGGTGACTCTGTTTTGTTCCGCGAATTGAAGGAAAAATTGGGGCAAAACATATATAAGGAAGAGAGGCATGAGTTTCAGGTTTATGAAAGTACGAAGGAGGCAACTGGAGGCTAAGATTAAAGCTTTCCAAGGAGCATCAATGGATTCTTCATCACTCTCCCACCATGTGTAACTAACTCTCTATATTAGGGCTATGATAAAGCCCCAGTCTAGTACTTTGGCAATGTATAGATTCTAGGTTTCTGTAGCATATGGACTCAAATATTAGGATCTTTCAATCAGGGAGATTTCTGTAGTATACTTCATCCATTGCCTAAGCCAATCAACTTAATGGTCATAACAAAGAAATGCAATAATGGTCCAAATTGCAAGTTGGGTTATATTCTGGAACATGTTTATCCACTGGGGGCATAGGTTTTCTAAATCACTTTCCAGCTTTGAGTTTATCAAAGTGGGCCCAGCGGTCTAGTCCATCAAAGAGTATTGATTTAGTTAAGCAGATGGTGATATACCATCCGCTCTGAATCGTGTGCTCAATTGTAAAACTAATTCCTATTGAGAGTACATTCATTGAAGTGATGACTCTCATTCTGAACCATTCAAACTATCAATAGGTAGGCCCACTGGAAACTCTGGTAAAGAAATAGGCTCGGATTTTACTTCAATAAGAGTTGGTTTCTCCATAAAATTAAGCACAAAACTGATAATATAATTAGCATGCACAATCTTATATTATTAATTATATGCATTAATTACACTTTCAGTCATTTGCTTAATTCCAAACCCATTCTTCTTGAAGTGAGAATTTGAGGATATATCATTGAAGAGGGTGACACTCATTTTTGAACTATTCATATAATGAATAGGTGGAACTATTGGAAAGCATGTGAGAGACAGAGGGGATCCGGGCTACAAGCCCATTCCTTCTCTTGCATTCTTTTCACAAGACATGAATGATCCTCAAGTACAGAAACCATGAGTAGTTGAATAAAACAGGCAAGAAGCTTATAAATACCTCTTAAATTGAGGCTGCTGTCGGATTTCTTGCCTTATACCTAACATGTGTAGATTCTACAAGAGTCATATTAATAGGCCCCACCAAATGGATTGTGTGACTTTAAATTTCGTACAGTCATGTGGATGGTATCTATTGCATGTAGTCAGTCTTTTGTAAGGTCGGAGAATAATATATTGTTTGACATAAATAGAAGTAATAATTGTCAAAAATACAAAAAAAAAAAAAATCCCTTTAATGGTGCCCCTTGGCTATACATGTGGGGGGCATTTAACCCATGAGTTAGGATCTTCCTGGACTTTGACTTAGAGAAATACTTGGATAAAAAGGAGTGGACTTCATAGTGAGGCACATCTATTAAAAATCCAAATCATTCAATATCCTATAGATTTTGACTTACTTCCTAGTAAGGCCCACCTATTAAAAACCCAAGTCATTAAAAATGAATGCCCCTCAACTTATAAATGTCTCCAAATTAAGTCTAGTTGAACAGGAGTTGAGTTGGACCAACTGTGAATAGACCATTCGATTAGAATTGTGTTAATCACATTTTTAATCAAATAGTCAATTTTAAAGTTAAATCAACTCCTCTTGGAGTAAAATTTAGGGATATCTCATATAACACAGGAAAGTGCATTTTGCATGGCTAAAATCTTCAATAAGTGAGCCCCTCTTTGCAGTTCCACTCCTCCAATTGAGGATTTTTCTTAGTCAACGCCTATGAGACTCTTCTTCTATTGATGGGTTTGGAATCGTTGAGGCCTTTGATCTCAATTGAATAGTACTAGATCACATATCTACGCTTTATTGGTTGCCGTTACAAGATCTGTTTCCATGTGGTGTGGCTTAAGTGGTCCCCAATCATCAAGAAGAATGGAAAATAGAACACATTATGTTTGGATGAATGTTTTAAAAATTTGTTTAGAATCTCCCACCCGACTCACTTGAATGAGAATGGCGGCATGGTGCAATCTTTCAACCAAAAACTGTATGTAGTAGTGGGAAAATCAGTTTTACAAATGTAAATATTGCAATATTATTATGTTCATAAAAACTGTCATTTTTATATGAGTAAATGAGTACATTCAACAGTTTTAGATATGCTTCAGTGTTTTGACGTTTTTATAGATTTCTCAAAGCCTATGAACATTTGAGACAAAGAACTAAACATCATGGAATATTAAATGGTTCCTATCTGGGTAAAATATCATAATACCGAGATTAAGCCAAACCACGGTAACATTACCAGCTGGTCGCCTTGATCTCGGTAAACATAGTTCGGCAGATCGGCAGCTCGGTAAAGAGTGTCAGCTCGGCAAAAAGTATTAGCTTGGCAGCTCGGCAAGAGTGTTAGCTCGGCAAAGCCATTCCTGGTCTCGGTAAAGGTACTGAAGGCCGGGAGTGGGCCATCGCACTCCTATGAGAAGTGCGGGCATGCTCTGACAGATAGGGTGGCGCATTATGAAGATAAGAAGTTAGCTCTATTATTCCATCATGTCAGCTGTCCAAGGGGAATAGGAACTTCCGATGGGATGTTCCCTTTTTAACTACCACCGGATGTCAGGGTAAGGGCTTATGGGACCTTACCCCACCTACTCCCACTCACCAAAAGAATGACGAGGATTCCGTCTACAAATACACATGGGATCAGCCCCATGAAGGTACGCAACGCGAAAATAAATGCACAATCTCACTTCTCTTCTCCACTCATTCCCTGCTTAGTTTCCAAAACTAACTCAAGCATCGGAGTGTCTTTGGCTGACGGCAGCCAGAGCCTCTGACCTCAGCTTCTTTCCTTCCCTTACAGGTCTTCGGCGTTCGGTCTTTCCCGTGATCAAAGTTCTATTTCCTCCTAATTAAGTTGGTGTCGTTTTTGGCACTTACAGTTCCGATCATGAATGATGAATGAAAGGCATACAAAGTGCAATCATAAATTTCTCAAAATCTATATGGCTTGAAGATGTGAAACTATATCTTGAGAGTTATCAGTTTAATAAAAAAAAAAAAAAAAAAAAGGATGAATGGTTTGTGATTACGAACTTTAGTGTTACAAAACTTTAAAAAAAAAAAAAAAAAAAGTGGTCAAGGGGTTTTGAAAACATGACCTATTCATAAGAATGCAAATGGGGATTGTATAGTTACTTTTTGCTCAAGCGAGATGTGTAATAATTTACCACCTCTTTAGATTTGTAAATGAGAGCTGAAAGTGGCCTCTCGTTCATGCACCACTTTTGTACCAACATGCATAATGAATGCAAACAAAGGTGATAATATGAAACTAGCAAAACATGTATGCGCTTAGCATGGGCAATATAATTTATAATATTAAAAATAATAATTAGTCATAGAATAACTAAAATACTTTATGCAATAATTAAATATAATATAATATAACAAAAGAGAGATTTTGAGAAAAAAGGTGAAATATATCTGAATTTAAATAAAGAGAAATTAAAAATGAGATTAAATGATGATTATAAAACTTGTACATTCAATTCAATACATATATGAAGACTGGGCTTCAATTCTCATAAAGGTGAGAGTTCTGATGGTCTGCTGTAAATGCCTCCTAATTGTAAATCAAGACCAGTCACTCTTAACTTCTTCCATATGTATTGTAAATCTTAACCTGTGGGTCAATCCAATCACCTTCGTCTTAAAAAACAACAACAAATTACGATGAATAATAATAATAACTCCACAGGTTAAGATCAAGACCACATACTTTGGCATGAAGAAAAAAAAAGTTACAACAAATCTCACAAATACTTAACAAAAAGAAAATCAAAATCTACAATGTAGACAAATGTTTTTCTAATTTCATATAAAAGATCCATGCTTGCGAAATAAAAAAAAATTTTAATAGTGAATTTGTTTTCACATCAAAACATACAACAGATAAAGCTAAATATAAAGATTCACCAAAATAACATATCAAGAGATTACTAAAAGAAAACAAAAAATAGAAAAAGAACCAATCAAAAATCAAATTAAATATCACTGTACCCAAATTTTTATTCACATCGATTAATCCAATAGTAAATAATAACTCACTAGATGTTGGGTTGAAGAAAGAAGAACTACATATAATGGAGAATAGGATTATTTTAGTACCTAATGGGTCACCACAAGATTAAGGTGGTGCATGTGGGATTGCCATTTTCAAAGCTGCAGGTAATTAAAAAAATATAAAAAAAATCATGAAACAAATGAAAAAATGTTAAAGATTTCAGAGTTCAAACCGTATTGTTAATAGAGTTGACACTTGTATCACATTGGATGAAACCACATGTCTCAAGATCACAAGAATATGATCACTGAGTTTATAGATCTACAAAAGAAATAATGGAAAATCAAAAGAGAAAAAAGAACATTAGATAAAGAAAAAAAAAACTTTTCACACCTACAAAAATAGAAATAGAGTATAGAAATCGTAAAAGTTCAAAAATTACCATTTCATCTTCTCTATCTTGAAGATACTCTTGCTTGGCTTTGCAAAAAACCTGAGTTGAGTAGGGAAGCAATTCTCCCATAAAAATTCAAAAAATTGTAAAGATTTGAAGATATTTTCCCAGTCATTTAAGTACAAGAGAACTTTAAGAAAATTGAAATTTATTTTCATAGAGATGTAAAAGAAGGTTTTATTTAAAATCTAAATCACTAAATGGTAGGTTCCCAATTTGAGTTAAATATATTTACTTAGATACAATGAACCGATGGGGATTTGATTAAATGGATCAAATTTAGAAAGAGCTTGTTGAGATCTTTTAAGCTAAATATTGGGAGGCTTAAAAGTCAAAACCATATGCTCCCATCTATTTTGACACGGAAGAGAGCAAGGAAGAGAGTAGGATAGAGATACAATGGCGGAGCTACATGATTCGGACCTGGGCGGTCAGCCGGTCACCCCAGGTCCGATCCAAAAAATGTTAAAAGTTGCATGGGCTATATGGCCATGCCCCATTCCAATAAATAAATCGCTCCACCCCATGTATCAAACAACCCGTCGCTCTCTATGTCAGAGATCTCCCAAATGAAAAACCTTGGAGCCCTTCAATCAATCATTCTCCTTCTTAAGCACATGCAGTTCGGCCTCTATTCAATAGCATAGCATAAATGTCCACCCTCTCATCATACCTTTACACAATATATGGGGAAGTAATACATTGATTAGCAGTGGGATATAAGTTCTTTATACATAATCTGCCGAAAAAAAATGTTTTTAAACCATGCAATAAGTGGATATTATAGGTAGTTGGCATTAATTTTGACATTTTTAATATCTAATTGAACATTGTCCGCGCCACCCAAATGAAAATCCCGAGTCTGCCATTGTAGAGATAATTTAGAAAATCATGTTTACCCAGTTTTTAAATATGGGGTCTCATGTAGATAGTTTAATAAAATGGTCTCACGTAAATAACAAAAGAAAGATGGGCATGATCCCTCATCATAACAAAAGAAAGTTGATGATCTCTCATCAACTTAGATGGGTACATGAGTCATACCTGATGGGCTCCATGTAATGGGTAATGGTCGATCTTAGATCAAATGTGCCCCATGTAGATATTTTAATTAAATAGCCCAAGTAAATCAAGATTGTTATTATCCCTTTTCTTATTCTTGCACAGAGGTGTAAAATCTTTATATAGCAGTGGGTCATTTCTATTATCATGTAATGGTAATGAAGGAAAAGTTCCACCCAATTGATAACTGTTGATCTTTCATCGAATGGGTCATGTGTAGATAGATTAATTAAATGGTTTCCATGTAATAAGATTGTAGGATATAAATTAGGGATATCCAACTCTTATAGATAAAGATCTCAACTCTAAGGATTTAAGTTCGTTAAGAAATGTTAGTGCATGTTTGGTATCTCTATTTTTCACCTCTATTTGTCTAATTGTCTAAATCGGACAAAGGTTAGAAAAATTAGAGTGTTTGGTAGATAACTTTATCCTCTTCTTATTTTAGAGAAGTAGAGGCAAATCCTCTAAAATTGAGATGCCAACTTTCTAGACATATGAAAAATAGAGGTATGGGCTCTAAAAAACGTAGAGGCAAATCATCTAAAATTGAAATGCCCTATTTATTTTATAGCTCTTTTTTTAATAGCTCTATTTTAAATGGTCTATTAAAAAAAGAATAGAGATGCCAAACATGGCCTGTAGTCCCTAAGACTTCTCTCTATGTTAAATAGAATCAAAATCAGTTTTGCAATTGAAATCGAAATTGAACTCCAATTTCTCCATCAATTTCAAAATCAGACTCTAAATTCGAAATCAAATTTTACACCTATAATATTTAATAATGGTAACAAATAACCCCTAATTGAACTGTGCATTTAAAAGCCACTACTTTTAAAATATCAGCTGCTGAGTAAAATAATGGAAGTTCTTTTAAAATAAATATATATATATATATATCTAAAATCTTTAACTCTTACTGGTTCATTTTAGAAACATCTAACATTTTCAACATTCAATTTTTTTAAGCAATTAAATTTATAATTGTAGGCTGCATGATAACCATGTTTCAAGAACCCAAATTAAGGCTTAGAATTGTTACAATTTCTTTTGGGTTATCCTGCATTCACAATGTGCACTAAAAATTATACAGCGAGAATTCCCATGTTGGTATACTTGTACCAAGTAGCGGACTGCGTTATGCAAAATCTTAACATGAACGAGAACTTTAAGAAAGTACCAATTAAGTGAAGTTTCAACATGTCAATGAAGACAAGAGCAAACTATAGAAATACATGGTTATTCACCATTTCTCGACGATATTGGGTTTTCATTGGATTTGAGTTTCAATTATGCAGTTGAATAGGAAAAAATCATTTTTTTTTTTTAAGCCTTTCTCCTGGGTTCATTTGTTTGCATGGTTTGCATGGATTCGCTTTTTTCTTTTTGAAAGGTAAGTTATATTCTTTTATTCAAAGGGAATATTCCATAAAATACAATAGAAAAGGGATCATAGAAAGATCCCACAAGAAAACAAAGACCACATCTCGGATCCAAAAGGAACGACATACAGAAGAGCCAAAGAAAAATACAATGCCCACAGCTTGTGCATCATATGGGATTGATTCCTAGAATTAATGGTAAAATGAGTAAAATGGGCAGCAACAAAGGATTATTAAAAATGTGAGAGGTGAAAATATAGAGTGGAAATGTAAATAATACCATAACTTTTTTATTATTTGATTTACTGTAATGATGAGTAATAACTCGTCATCTCTCCTTAATGCAATTTTTACCAAATAAGAAGAAATTATTTCATTGCAATTTATGGAGTTTGACTTGTTTGTTTAGTTTCAACCACTTTTAGGAATGCATTTCTTAAAATTCCTAAGAATTCAATTATATACATGCAAATATTGGTCCTTAAAAGAAAGTGGGTATGTTTGGCGAGTATAATTGAATTAGAGCTGTTTTAATTACATTTATATCTGAAATAAAGTTGTCTCAATTAAAACCTTTTGGCAAGCAGATTGTTGGTTTGTCTCGATGTTCATTTATAAAAGGAAAACTTATCATATTGTAAAAGCCATACAAGCAAAGTTTGGCACATGCAAGCTTGTGATAAAGTAAAAGTACTATAACCAAACTTATTACATTATAGAACTTACATAGGCAAGCTTGCGACAAGGATTAGATTGTTAAGATGGATCTATGTTAAAACTAGGAATGATAAAACAAAAAATGAGTACATTAGGGAGCATTTAGGGGTAACATCAAAAGAGAGACTTGTTTAAAATTGTTGGATGTATCCAACAACAATAATAGCGCTGATAAGAAAAAACCTCTCTATACATGGTTCCTCAAGGAAAAATTGCAGAATGAAGAAGACATAGACGGGACAAGTAACGATTAGATCTCAAGAAATACAAACCTACATGAGAATTTGGCCTAAAATAGTTTGAAATGGAAAAATAGAATTCATGTAGCTGACCTAACATAATTGCAGCAAGGCTTTGATGATGATGATGAAAGTAATGATACGAGACAAGTTAGGAAAAAAAGAAGAAAAAGGTATCTTATTGTTTTGGAAATTTATTTGAAAATTATGTTTTCTTACTTTTTGAAAAAGAAGAAAAAAAGTCTTAAAACTAATTGAACCCAAATTTACATAAACATTTTCAAACAATCTAAAGCATATACATCTATATCAATTTTTAAGTCATATAGACCGAAAATGTAAACTTGCCAAATAGCACCTAAATAATTAAATGTCACTACCTCATAATAAAATGTCTCAACTTAACCACAAAGAAAAAGAGTAACTGACTTCTTCACCCTTTGAGGAACATAAAAGGAAATA
Organism: Persea americana; assembly: GCA_029852735.1. Taxonomy (NCBI): domain Eukaryota; kingdom Viridiplantae; phylum Streptophyta; class Magnoliopsida; order Laurales; family Lauraceae; genus Persea; species Persea americana. The sequence goes on along the minus strand of CM056813.1, from coordinate 17,834,916 downwards.
CAAAACACATTACCCCTCCTTATAAAAAGGACCAGAGTATTGAAGGAGAATTATTTTTTTTGCTAAAGGAGTCGTTTATCTTTTCGCATGGGATATAAAATATTGGATTTACACATGTGAAACACAATACCATATGTGTTTGGAAGCATCATTTCATATAAGTAATTGTCGAATTATTAGAATTACATATATAAAATCTAAATATATCTAAAAACTTATGAATGTCTAGTACATGAAACTAAACGTTTAAAATGGAGTTGATGAATAATTTGAAGAATTCAGATTAAAAGTCTACTGCTCATAAGAGTGCACAAAAAATAAAAGGCAAGAAAAGCAATTAAAACTACAACCACACCAAGTAAATATTATACTTGGGCCTTCTTAACTAGGGAGATGTGTAATAATTTCACATGTTTTCAAGCGTACAACTTTTTGTATGGCAATAACTTCATTTGCACACTATTTTCACAATTAATTTAATTGAGCAAAAACAACCACAACTAACATTTATATATATAAATGGGCGCAAACAAACAAACCCCACGTTTGCACTGAAACTTCTACTTTTGGTGCGACCACTTTTCCTCAAGAAAAAAGCAAAATAATAATAATAACTAACTTATTTACAATTCCACAAAAATTAATTTTTAATAGGTCCAACTTGGTTTTCTGAATGTTAGATTTATGTCTTCTATTACGTGTTTACCGGAGTGGTTCATTGGATAAGCCATTGGCCAGATTCAGGGTTACGGGTATTTTGGCCATTATGCCAGGGCTTTTTTAGGAGCAAAAAAAGCAGAGATTATATATATATATATGGAGAATATTCATGAGCATCCATCCCTGTGCAAAAAGAGAAAGTTCTCTCACCCTATGGTGAGGGATAGATGTACATGAATGTCCCCCTATATATATATATATATATATACATACATATATATATGATGTAATCTATAATTCTAAACTCTGAAGTGAGTCAAGCTCTTGCCGCGGACGTAGGCGGATTTGCCGAATCACATAGAGTTCCCGTCTCACTTTTATATTATATGATTGTTCAATCGTAGATTTCACACTTCTACACCAACGCGCTCATCACTGAAGAACGTAAAAACAATCCACAAAACCGATTTTATATATAGTTGCACAAACGACCCCCCATAGAAAATCGTATCCAAACAACCCAAACGAAATTACTAAAAAAAAAAATTTTAAAGGACAGAATCAGGCAGTGGTCCACTGACTTCCAGAAAAGTCCAAGGGGTTCCCCAACCACTTACAAAAATAGGCATGGATGGGGATTTATGATGTGATCTTCAGCCTAATAACCCCCGTGACGTGGGCCCCACAAGATGGACAAATTGGATCTCCCGATCTTGCTGCCACGTGGTGCTAGGACCTGGGAACCTTCCCGTTCCCCCTTCCCACTTAGGGGAGAAAGCAAAAAAGGCACATTTTTCTAATCACTTCTTTTCCAGTCCCCACTTTCGGCGCGCACATGCTGCACGCTACTGTCAATGCACCCACAAACTACATCATGCAAATTCATGCTCTCTCTTATTTACCATGAGTAACAAACAAGTGGGCCCCACCACCCCCCGCAACACTCCTCAAATGGATCCCCCTCCCATCTTTTGGTCTTATTACTTACACATGGCCATTACCACCCATTACATCCCTACCCTTCATTCTTTTGATCTATGGATGAATAGGGTAAAGGCCTACTGATTGATTGGACGGTTGAGATTCAGAAAAAGGAGGCATGTTGGATTGATTTGTTAAATGCCTACTCAAGGATGGGCTTTTCTTTTCTTTTTCTTTTTTAAATTCTCCAAAGAGTGGTGGATTGGGACCACTCACTAATTACAAAGTCCTTTAAAAAGGAACAAAAGGAAATGGGTAGGTAAGTTGTGGGATCTTTACTTTTCACGGGTCCCAACAGTTCTTATTAGTGATAAGGAATTCTCATTTTTGAAAACTTTATAAATGAGGCTAATTGTCAATTTCTAGGGTGCAACTTGGCTAGGGCAAAATTGAACCTCACTGGGTCCAACCTGACCTACAGTTGCATTAGGTTGGGCTTTTTCGGGTTCAAAACCTTTCTGTACAATTTGTGTTAAGTTTATTTATTTATTTATTTCTAGAGTACCCGGTAAAGGGGCTAGAACCCAAGAGAGAGCCCACACTCATGGGACAAGTTGCCTACCCATGTACAAAGAGAGCTCACACATATACAGAAAGAGGAGGTAGCATGCCTAAGCATCGTTCCCTAGGGAGCTCACTAAGAGGCAAGGGTGACAACTAAGCAACTCCTTAATGTTGATTTGCATCGGGTTTGAGTTTATGCTTATTTGACGTATCTATAAATATATGCATATATACAGTCTCGATCCACTGCACACTTTGATGGTGCGCGCGTCTTTTGCACCTCACTGTGGGGCTCCACCTGATGAGGGCAGCATTGAATGCATAGGTCTTGACGTGCTCTACCTCTCTGCAAAGTTTGGGGCCCATCATATCATCCTAACCCCTTACTCCATAACCCACACGTTCAACGGTTTTATATTTAAAAGAGAGAAATTCCACTTGACCCAATGGTCCAATCCATTTGGATGGGTGCAAAATCAAGGCATCCACTGTAATTTAGGAGAGGTCCCTGTGTGGTCCACTAGGATGTAGAATTAGTGGACTCCACAGTGAGGTGCATGCATGGGAATACATGCAGCCCATATATTGTATGTAGACTAATTAACCACATAAAATGATATACATCTAGATTCTACACCATTTAAAAAACAAGCCCGGTCCAAAAATTAGGATACTGGTCAAGCCATCTCAACCTGAATTGCACTTGCAAAGGTGATAGGTTGTGTTTGGGTTGCATATGTTAAGGTTTGACTTAGTTCAACCTGTGATTTTGTGGTGTATGTTCATATTTCACTAGGGATGACTTGGATTTGGGTTCACTTATATCCAATTTGAGCAATATCGAATTATCGACAGTGATAATTTTGACTTCCGCTAGGCGCCAGTGTTTGCTAGAAATCGGTCTTCATGTGCTAGAAAGGCCCTTTTTATGTGTTCATAAACAAAACCTTTTATAATGCTTGTATGTACTTGCGTCCTCTTGTGCTTGAATGGATAGTTTTAAAGCTATATGCTAAAATTGAGAATAATTTTATACTTCACAGTTGGTCTATGGAAAGTGCCGAGTTAAAGAGAGAGACCTGTATATTTGAAAAAAGGCATTACACATTTTTTTCTTAACATCGTTTGTTTGTACTCATTTATACATATAAATATTTGACATATGCAATGTGCAACACTTTACGTCCGTTTGCGCTCATTTATATATATAAGATGTGAAATGATTAGTTAATAAGGATATTTTCGCAACTAAATTTCACATTTATGTGTAAAACTCACTTTTACAATATCTACCAGTTGCAAAGAAAGGGATGATACAGTCATCGCACGGTGATTGTGTTTGATTATGTAATTGGTTATGGGATCAAGTCTCAGCAACCACTTTTATTTTTGTAAGCCATGGGGGCACAATATTTGTAATATTCCAAACCATTCAATTTGTTTATCAAAATAATGAACTTCATGACCTTTTTTATCTTAAATTCTTCATATTTTAAGTAATTGGAGGAAAATGTCCAAGGATTTTCAACATATAGATCTAATTTTTTTATCCAATGATAAGCATCAAGACATTTTATTTCATACCTAAAGTCTCCATGAGTTTTGAAAATTTTGTGAAAAGCATCAAAATTATCTGAACACAGCGGATACAATTTAATGTACTCATTTGTCATATGAGAATGGTGATTTTGATAAACATGGTAATATGTTTCATAAATATAACATTTGCAGAAGTAACATTTATAAATGTAAAACTCATTTTCCTTTCCCATGCATGAAAGGCAAACAACCATTTTATGCTTTGAATTGAAAAAAAGAAAAAAACCACCAATTTGGTGCTTTCACTTCCACTTAAGGCGATGAAGAACTAGCTTTTAAGAAATGGTTGGACTTAAGAATTAGGACCTATTTCAATGGAGAACCTAGAGAATTTTCCTCTCGGGAGCCACTATACAAAAATCTCTTGGAGTGGGTGGGAGGCATATGCAAAAATAAAGAGTTTTCAAAATTATAGAGTTTTTTAAACAAAGGAAAAAAAATTTGGTGGGGGGCATATGTAAAAAAGTCAGTAAGATTTTATGAAGTTAGAGGGGGATTTCAAATCCCCCCTACCCCTAGCACCGCCCATGGCCTATTTGGAAACATTGATCTATTTAGAACAGAGATGCTTCAATTAGATCTATTGAAAATAAATTTGTTTCAATTAGAATATTTTATAAGTATACCCTTTCGCAAGATGCATAGTACATTTAACTCAACTGAAAATGCAAATTTATCATATACTAAAGGTTATATGGACAAACTTGTTACATGGTAAAAATAGTATATGTAAACTTGCATATAGTTGAAGTGATGTGGACAAACTTGTAAAAAAGAATCAAATGCTTATAAATTGATTAAGGCAATGTCTTATTGATTGTCTTCCCTTTCATTACTTTTTGAAAAAGAGGAGAACAGTCTTAATGATGATACAACCTAAATGGACTTTTCCCAAATAATTTAAAGCATTCGAACATCTATTTGATCAATTTTAAGTTAAGTGTATCTTATTCTTAGACTTGTCAAATAACACCTTATATAATGTCAAACATGTATTTAGGAACTCACATGGCAGTTCCCCAATTTGTGCCATGTAATTCTCAGGAATATCCCATCCTCGCTTGTCGTCACTTTCCTGAATTTAGTCCAAAAGGTATTATTGATGCTATATTTACATTATCTGTATATTCATCTTTTCTTCTAGGATATAAAACCTTCAAAAATGCAATAAAAACTGAGGTTCATTTTTTTTTTTTTTTTTCATACTTTCGGATTTTTTTCTATAAAAAAGTAATAGAAAAGGCCGAAAACAAAGAAGAAAAGTTGAATCTTTCATTTCTGGGATGTCTTGATGGCAGTATAAAAAAATTTATCCATTAAAAGGTAATGACATTGTCGTCACTGCAAAAACATGTTGGTGGGATTTGTACTCATTTACATATTTAAATGATACATATGTGTAACGCTTACGCATGATCATATTTGTTTGTACTCGTGAATAAATAAGGTGTGAAAATGGTATCTAAATGAATTCATTTTCAATAAATCACTTGCATATAAAAAGGATATATGTAGAAGAAAATCAAGAAATAAAGAGAAAAAACGATGGGCTAATTCTAACCGTCCAAGGGCGGGATTTTCGCCATGGATAGACCTCGCAAGGGTGGAATTTTCAATCCCCCTTGTTCATAAAGAGGGAATTCCCTGAATTGAAGACAAAGACAAAACAATCATGCATATATGATTGCCATGTGACACTCTTGTTCGAAATCAGAACCTAGTTCTCATTGCCCAGTTACAAGAACCCAGTTTCATGAGATGGATCACTTCATAGTTCATATGGGTAGAATGTCCAATTCCATGACACCAATAGTTGGTCGCTTCATATTCATATTATCCTTAGGCAAAAGAAAAAGAAACAGAAAAACTACCTATCTATCAATCAGGCATCATGCCTATGGAACTCAAAGACTCTTTTTTTCTTTTTTCTTTTTTGGGTTTCAAAGAGTGGTACATTCTTCTTGATGTCTAGAAATTGATGGTTGGTCTCTGTTGTGAATTTAAGGGTCTTTGCTATAGTGGAATTAGCAACTCAAGCACGATTTAAGCGTCGCAAGTTCAGTGGTCATGGTGAAAAGTACTATAGGGGTCGTTTGTCTATAATACATGGGACAAGAATGGGATCTACATTTGTAAAATTTGCATATGTGGATTTTATATATGTAAAATTTACATGTTTGACACAAACTAAAAAGGGTTGCAAATGGGTATCCTATTATATTTGTATCTGTAGTCTCTAATTCCAAATAATGTGTGTATGAAATATACTTTTTGATCCAAGAGAAATTTGGATCCAGATTCTAATCCAAGCATATAGGATCTGAAACATTTGGATCCAGAGTTGGATCCTTTGTACCCTAGTATCTAGACTTTGTACCCTAGTATCTAGATAGGATAGCTCTATTAACATATTAAAATGTAGGAAAAACCTCAAGTGAGCACCGATGCTCACAATAAGGTAAGTATCGTGTGACTAAGTACCTAGTGGGGCCCACCTAGTAACCTATTTGAGTGGATCGTAAAATAGAGACTGCCCCTGATAGTCACCAACACTAGGATTGGTACCCATTAGAATGAATTGGACTGTTATGATCGATTGTGCACTCTTTTGGATGGTGGAGACTTGCCGGCGGTTGATCATGTGGTTAGGATGATGACTTAAGCCTGTCACCATAGACAGGTTGGTATGGTGTGGGTGGGTGGGTGGGTGGGTGGAGGGGATCTTTCAATCCTCCTCAATCCCATCCCCAAGTGGGGCCAGTCCCCACAAGAAATGGTACTCACTTTATCATGAGCATCGATGCTCAAGTGAGGGGGGCCTTATATATATACAACAGTTATCAGATGCGCCTAGTGCATAAGTTGCGCACCCCTAGTAGGCCCCACTTGATGGTCCATCCGAGTGGAGCAAAACCCCTATGGTTCATGGGTCTGACCGAGATCTTCAAATCCTCCATATTCTAGTTGTAGGCATGGCCCAAGTGGGCCCACAACCAAGTGAGCAGTCAATCACATCACACAAGTCGCACAATTGATAATACACGCATATATAGTCCCCCTTCTCTTGCACTCATATGGACGAAAATTTTCATCCGCTAATGTATGTGGGGCCTACCTAGAACCCCACCTTTGGATGGGACCCCACCTACTTATGTATGGTGATGGAGGCTTGAATGATCATCCTAACCCCTTGATCAACAGCTAAGAAGGCTTTACTGTCTAAAATGAGTTTACAATCGATCCAACGTTCCAATCCATTCAAAAGGGTGTCAAATCTCGAGACTGGTGACTATCAGGGGGCCCTTGTTTTGTGATCGACTGGGATAAAATATAGGCGGGTCCCACATGCATGAGAGCACGTCTGATGGTGAGTTATGGAGAGGCACCGCCATATATATATATATATATATATAAAGGGCCTAAATAACTTAAGTTATATTCATATTTAGGAGTCTACTTAGCTTTAATTAAATACAAAAGTTTTGTATATTTAATAAGAAAATTGAAACATTTTTATCCAGTCAAACTGTTCACTCTACATCTATATTGGATCTAAATTTGGAACTAGAACCCTTTCATTTTTTTTTAAGTTGATGCCAGACTGGTTACCTGATATCTAGATTCAAAATAAAAGATGGATGTAAGAATGGATCCACCATGGTTTCACCCTGGACCCAACACATTCGCATCCCTATACACAATCTGTGTTTGTTTTGAAACAGCATTTTTACATGAGTAAACATTGACTGTTAGGATTACATATGGAAAATCTTCATGTATTTAAAAATCTCTGAATGGTTTAAGGTACGAAACTAAAAGTTTTGGAGTTTAATAAATTAAACGAAGAAATTGGGCGATTCAGATTAAGAATTTGGGGCTCAAAAGAGTTGAAAAAAAATGATGGTAAAGGAATTTGATATTGCAACCTGTCTAGGGATACTTTAGATTCCTAATTTCATAACCAAAGAGGTATATGAACATGACATTACTTACATACCGGTTTCACACCTCATGCACAAATAAATTTATTTATATAAATATTATGCATGTGCAACATTTATATATATAAATCAGTGCGAGCAATGACTTTTAATATTCTCAGAATTACCTTGAGAGGGGGAAAGTTGGTGGGGCCGGGAGGCATGGGCTGTCCTTTTGCTCCCCTACTTTCGCCCCTTCATGATGTTTGTTTTTAATTTTGAAATAATTGACAGTGGATAATGCAAGATTTTCGTAAGAATGATATATTCATAAATTGCATTAAAGAAAATAAGAAAATCTTAATAATAATATGCAAGTCCAAGATGTGATGTGAAACCAATTTCAAGGATGATCCGAAGGTCCAAGTGCTCCCAATCACATTGGATAGAAGAGGGCAGTGCCCAGTCAAGTTGTGATTGCCTTTTAATGCCTAGAACTAGAATGGTCCTTTTCTAGTTATTGCAAAAGTCAACCACAAGTAGGTCACGGTACCAAAATTGTTGCCAACCTGACTCTATTTTTATGGCCTTTAGTGTAACTGAATTCCTAGAAATTGTAAGATACATAAAATTGACAAAGCAGCGGTAAATATATTACAAAATGACCATCACATAATCTTTCATCAAAAAATATATAAAGGGGAGATGAGAAATAAATACGAAGCCATCAATGAAATCTTACAAAAGTAAGAGCATGTTTGGTAATAGGCAATGAATTTATAGATCTGATGATTTTCCACTACCACTGGAACAAGGATTTATCACTGGGGATTTATATAGTTGAGACTTTCACATTGATATTGGTATGTATCGATACATATAGCCGAGAAAAATAAAATTTGGTGTGCAAATTCACTTAAGTGGGGATCTTCAAATCTTATAAGGGGTGGTCGGATATAAAAATTCTAACAAATAAAGATATCTATTCGTCCAAATCCTCATAAATTTACAATTGGCAAACATAGATTTACTACAAATTTAGGGAAACCAAAAATCTTTTCTCTAAAGATTTGGTTGCCAAACGTGACGTCAATGTCTGTCTATATTTTACTGTGTACGATATCCTACTACCTCTTTAATAATCCTTTATTTTAAACCATTTGTTTATGAGTTTCTACAAATTCAATCATGCTCATGTAAAGATGTAATAAACCTCAAAGTTATCAAAAAACAATGCAATCTTATTATCAAGTTCTCTCCGGGATCCTCCCAATCTTATAAGATAATTAATACCCACAATGTGACATAAGATCTTTCCAATCTGTCTCTTTGATGAAGTTCTTAATGCTCATTCTCACTTATATCAGATAATCAAACATTCATTTAACCATAAATTTATCAAATAATTAATTTCTTTACAAGTATTGTTACTTATCTAATAGCTGCAATTACCCTAATATTTGGTATTTTTTGTATCTTTTTGTTGGAAGTAGGTGGGCCTCGTGGATAAATTTTCAAAACTTTTAAACCCACTTGATCCCTGCATCAAGGAATAAGTAAAAACTCTTAGATGCAGGGATCAAGTATCTATAAAGCCATAAACCCAATTTAAGATCCAAGACCTCTTTCTCATGAATCAAAATAAGTAAAAAAAACTATCCAGAAGATAGAAAACTACATTAACAAGCACCACGAAAATCTACACAAAAGATGAAGTAGATTTAACCTTGGGAGCTCGGTTGTGCTCTAAGGGAGAAGTTGGTCACTTGGCTTGATAAAGAACTATTTCACAAGAACAAGAAGGATCTCCTATACCTTGTAGTCTTCTACTCTATGACCCTTTGCTAGATAACCTCAAGGAGAATGGTGGAATCTTCAAAAGGAGAAATTTATAGAATCTCTAGAAGTGAACCGGAGGGGAAAAGAAAAGAGAGGAGAGAGAGGGCCTTGGGCGTGTGCAAGGTGTATTGGATGTCCACTACCCTCTCTCTCCTATATATAGTGCGTGAACACCTCCTCTTCTATTATAATTAGAAGTTTCACTTATATTATAATTAGTATCATTCTCTTTCTTCCCTTTTGAGTTCAAGTAGGATAAGAAACAATTTCTTATTAGGCCTAGCGTGGGGACCACTGGGGATTCTTAAAAGCTGGCTCCAACTGTGATATTCGGACTCCATATCTCATGTACAATCCGGACCCATAGTTAATTGAAAATAACTCCACTAAATAAATGCAATTGAACTCTAGTCTTACGAATAAATTATAAGACCCTAATCTTACCTATTACTGCAAGTAGGCCCATCCATCAATTAAATACATGGATCAATTGGATTAAACATATCCAACCAATTTAGATCCATATCTTATTATCCTTGTAGCCCAATAATTACAGTGATCATCAGTACCATCCAATTAACTTTTAATTGAGATGGGTGCGCATTTACCAATGATAAATCTATTAATTGACAAAAGGGGATATATTTATTAGAGAATAGATTTCATCTTCATAATTAAATGTTCACACAGTCCCACTACTATGTACCCAAGACAATGTTGTGTTGACCTACAATTGGCCTCACTCATTGGTGACTCAAAGTAAATGCATAATAGAAACTTGAGTTTACTAACCTCTCAAGATTAAGAGTCTATTGCTAGGGAATTATGAGAGCAGTCCTTAAATCAAAGACATATTTGCATAAGGTGCATTTCATGGTCATTCAGTACATCTAATATACTAGCACGATAATCCAAAGTCTTATACTCTGATGATTGAGAGAAATCACACTATCTCATAGTGATCATAATGCTGCAACATTGTCAGATGAGATGCCCAGTTTCATCACCGGTTGTGAATCAATTCAAATATAGAATTTGTGATATATGTTTCCTGTATGTGGATCTCATCTACACACATGGATCAAATCTAATATACTGTGGGCCCCGGTTCATCTCATGAACCACCATATCATATCGTATTGTTATGTGCAAACAAGGAATAAATACCATTCGTCTCAGGAAATAAAAGACATGATTATATTAATAAAAGAAACAAGTCAATTTATTCACATCATCCATTGGATTGAGACCATATAAACTAACACTTTTCACATACTTATATTCAATATGATGGTATGTCTTTTGCTTACATCTTTGTTTTAACTAAGATCTAGTCTTGTCTCTTGGAGGAAAAAAAAAAAAAAAACCAAAAGGATCTAGTCTTACTTGATCATAAGATAAAACTTTCCAAGAAGTTGCTCTCAATCCATATAAACCAGTCATTAAATAGAAACACACATAATTATACATAGAAGCTTAACTAATTACCCTGGTAGATGTAAGTCTTTGTTTTTTGTTCTCTCTTCTTTTCATTCTTCATGTTTCTTCTTCCCTTTTCTCTTCTCATTTTCTTCTTTCCCATTTCTCTATTTATGTTTTTCTTAAGAAATTGTGTTTTAGGGCCAATAAGTTTGCATGGAATTAATTTCTTAGGAATTTAGCAAATGTATTTCTATCAATGTATCATTACGTTGTCACATACTTTCTCCTTTAAAGGAAAATGGATATCTAGCTATCACCCTAGTAAATTAAGTCTTTGAAAAGTTAGAATCCCATCTACATCTTCACCACATATATTTATGCTTCACATCTCTCCTCTTTAATGCTACTTCACTGGAATCCATTTTATAATGAATTTCTAAAAATTCATTTCCATCCATACAAACAAACGGCCCCTTTAAAAACCAACAAATAGATGAATTGAAAGGGAAAATTCATATTTAGAGTTTTATTCCATGAATACAAATCATAAATAATTTCTTGTACTTTTTAGATTAATTAGTTTGCCAATCCACTGATAGCTCAATGGTGAGGCACCTCTCCTCCATATAAATAACTATGGATTGATCCTTAGTAGCGCTAATGGTAAGAGACTTGGTAGTATATTTGTATGAGTATTTAATAGAGCAAAAGGAGAAAAAAAAACTTAATTAGCTCAATTTTTATCTTGTGAATAGGTCTTCATATTCAGAATCTTCCTATGATTATATGAGATTATGAAAATTTCTTTGATTACTTGACTTCTTTTTATCAACCAATCTTATTTCGAACTGTTCACATAAATGACCCCTTTAATTAATATTTCTTTTTTTAATAATAGTTCTTATTTAGGACTCTTCTATTTGACTAGGGGTACTGTTAATGGGCCGGATGGGCTGAATCTTGTCTAATCCCACTTAATTATCATGCCCAATAGTCAGGCCCAGATCTTTTCTGTGGACCTAATTCATACTTAATTCTAGCTCATTTGCTATAATATATACACCCTCAAATGTATCAGGCCATTAAGATTGTATTTAAGGGTGAACCCTTAGATACGACTATATGAGACAGGTAGAGTTCTGCTTTAATTTGTTGACAAATTTATTTATAAGACTTCCAAACTTCTCTTGGGTTAAAAGCACATAAAAATTAGTTTTGATCAAAATCTTTTTTTTTTTTTTTTTTTTGACATCCATAAGAATATCGATCAGAACCCCATCATTTTGGACTATGGGTATATAAAAAAGAATCTTTTAATTTCTTTTTGAGAAGGGGAGTGGTGATGTGAATTGGGGCAGGAAAGAGATTAGCATGGTCTATATGAAAGTATAAAGTTAAAGCATTTAAATATGTTTAATTTCAAGAGTCAAAGGGTCCAGACTCAAGTTAGGAACTTATATAAAAAAAGTTTGGAATTCTCTACATAATCGATTTGTATAGGGCGCATGTAAACAAGAGGACTCTTCTTATATGTTACTTAGTTATCAGCAACGTAGTTAACCAAGGGCCAATTGCTCACTTAGAATATATAAGAATTCATGATCAAATGATTTCCAATAGGAAATGTGCATGGGACCTTAGCTTTTCTGGGATTTAAATTATTAGGGCGGTGTTGGGTATTTTTATCTCATTTTCCCTTGATTCAATTTCCAATAAAAGGAAGGTTATTTGATGGTCGTCTTTTTATATTCACCTTTGATTCTTGATTTTTAATCACCTATATTTAACATTCATATGAACTCAATTACATGAAACAAATAGGTCCTAAGTAACTAGAGCTAACTTAATCATTCAATGATTGGTCTCTTCTATGAGAATGCACAACTTTTTTAGTTTATGACTATCCACTAAATACTTGCAAAATGTGATTCTCTCATTGAATATATCTAAGTGGATTTTAGATGCGAGGAAAAAGTTATTGGTAAGACTTTCCTATAAAGAGGAGAGATTCAAGAGAAATTTGTTTGTGAAAAAAAAAAAAAAAAACTCGAGTGGAAGCTGGCAATTAACAAATGACGAGTTTAATAGTTAGTGGAGAAAATGGTAAATTTTATACCTCCTGGAGATTTTTTTTTATTTTCCAGACTAAAATACATAGGGATTTTTACATGTAACCACTAATGCTATATGACACTTTAAAAAAAAAATCATAATTACAAAATCCACCTCCACAGCTTTTCTCCTGGTGAGAACTGTTTACCTATGCAAACTCACCTGTAAGACTCATTTTAGAGGCATGCGAATCATGGGAAGGACGCGATGGAAAGATCTCAATGAAATAAAGGGAAGTTCAAAATACTAACTCCATTAGCTCATCCTAATCCTTGATTTATACTGTCCACAGATTTAAAGATTTTAGAAGGCATAAAGTTTTTTAAGATTTTGATCAATGATTGAGTAATGGGTGGATGAATGTCAAATCTGGGCTTGTGGCAATTCATAGGAGCTAACCTATGAAGAAGGGTAACTTAATTATAGGTTGGCCAGGTGGCGCAAAAGAGAGGGCCAACCACGCATAATAATTGTTCAGACAATTATCATCAGATATATTGCAATGCACAGTGTCTATACTTCTACAAGAAGTCAGCCCAACCAAGAAGTTACTTTTGAAGTGAAAGTAAATTATTTGGCCTTGACTTTATTTTTCAATTTGTTCTCAAGTGTGCTTGTTTCATACATGAATTGGGAGGAGGATACATGTCCACTCACCTTTAATTATCATTAAAACACATTAGCCCACTCAACTAATGATAGATCGTGCCAATTAAATTGGGAATGCCTGTCATGCGAGATGGACCCTTGAAAAGAATTTAGGTCCTATAGAGCTTTTGTATAGAAAGCTCTTTGCCTTTTTTTCCACATTATAAAGTTAGTGGGTTGCCTAACATAAATATGAAGACTTAGAACATAGCCAACTACCGAAAAGTCTGGCCAAAGTTGTCATTTTTCTATATGGAAGGTCAAACCATAAACTTTGGTTAGCTTATTTTTTATTAAGTAGGGGAGAGCTGATGTAGTGCAGAAAGAGATTTTATAGAAAAGGGCCACAGACTTAGGGCTAGATCCAATCGAGTTCATTTAGCCCAAGCTCAGGGCCAACAATTGCATAACAATATCAATTGTGTGGTACAAAAGACCAAGCCAATTAATAGGTAATAAATTACATGTCCTCTAATATTTTAACATCCTCGTTGGGCTTAATCATCCTTATTAATAAGTAATAAATTACATGTCCTTTTCTATTTTGTTAGGGTCTAGGTTCAATGAGTAGTTTGTATCATAGAAAAGGAATCTATGTGTAAAAAATAAAAAAAATAAAAGAAAAAAAAAAGAAATTGATTTCTTAGGATTTCCAAGAGGCCTACTTAAGGACCTCCTATGTATATTGAATATATCATTTCAATAAAATTCAGAGTCTCCTTCTTTGTGCTAAAAACCTTATGGCGTATTTGGCAATTAACTAGTTAAGTTAAAGTAAAGTAAATTCAGACAAGAAATGACAAGGGCTCTTATATCAAAGGTATACAATTTCAAAATTCCCTCCGAATTTTTCAAAAAAATAAAAAAAAGCAACATCCTTTCTCCACTAAAAGACTAAAAAACTCCACACTTTCTATACAAAAAGTTAAAAAAATTTCATATCAAATAACTAAAAACAAAACACCATCATAACCCCTTATATTTTATTCTCTCTTGATTTGATGCTTAACCTCACCACACTTCAATTCACCATACATCCAAACACGCCCTAAAGTATTTGTATTAAGTTAAGCTTGAGGGTGTCTGGATGGATCCTTCTACACAAATTGGCCGAGTAGACAAAGGACAACTAGATATATCCATTGGATCCATTTTTCTTAGGATGGCTAATCCTAAAGTTCTTTTATGGCTAATTCGGGCTAGTTTGGTACTTTACTAATATAATAAAAGTCAAGTAAACTCTCCATTTTTCAGATAAGATGTCACATCAAATGCAATTTATTCAAAACTCCCTTCATCTTTTTCATACAAAAAGTCAAAAAGCAATTACCTTTATCTGCTAAAATACAAAAAACTCCACTTTTCCATGCAAAAAGTAAAAAAGATTCCATAACAAATAACTAAAAATAAAATACCATCATAACCAACTTATATTTTATTCTTTCTTCAAAATCAACTTTACTTCACTTGACTCTATTAGTAGAGTTACCGAACTAACCCTAAGTTCTCTTACATACGGTAGAGTTATGCCTCATATACTTTGTCATATGTCATGAAAATTTTAAGAAAAAGGCAAGAGCTTCTTGTTCTGGAAGTCATAAACCACCTTTTAGAAAAGTATTACTATTGTGACAAGAGGTAAACATGATGAAAATAGAACGTTGGACATGTGGAGTGGAGGGGTATGCTTGTGGCCCAACTGTTAGAAAGAAGAGTTCATTAGATTAGTGATACCTATTAAACTTTTAAGAAATAAAGTAGATAAAATCTTCTCCGGTTCTATCTAGACAGGGCCCTCTGGTTGATGAGATTAAATGTTTACTGGCTTCTTTTAAGAGTTTTAAAGTTCTTTATGTGGGTAGGAATGAGAATGCAGTGGGTCAATTGCTAGCTAGGCATGCTCAGTTTGTGGAGGAGATGTCGGTCTGGTAGTTTTCTTTTCCATATCTGATCGAACAATATGCAACCATTGATTCCATGTTGATTTTCTATCATTAATATCAAAAAGTTTTTTTATAAAAAAGAAAAGAAAAAAAGAAGCCAAGTAGAAACTAGCTATAAAAAAATTGAATGGTTCAAAATTATTGCATTTGTTTAAATGGACAGTAGTAATTAATGGTATTGTTACAAACCCTCTTCTTACTGAGGGTTTCTAGACCACAACTTCACTGTATGTCCTTTATTCAATTCTCTCACAATAACAGTAACAGTAATTTATTAAGTTGAGCATTTTCTCTATTGAAAAAACTTCAACGCATACACACATATTTTCAGAAAAGCAAATGGAAAAAGCAAAACATGTTAGATTGTTCCCTACACGTATTATTTTTATGCCCTTGTGGATCCTGAATGAGTGAATAATTATAAATTTGATAATCACTTATCTAATAAATCCTCTTTTTATGGTGGAGTGTTAGGTCGTATTTTTATTATACATGCAGCTCATTTGATGAAAGTACTTTGTTGCATTAATATTTTCTCCTCTAGAGACACCTTAGTAAAAATATTGTCAATTGTTAATTGCATCTTCCTTTTTTTCTCCCCTCAGGGGGAATGAAACTCTTAATATCCATGAATTCAATGATTAGTTTTGTTGATCAACTAAGCATTAAACTTAGTTAATAACCATAAGTTTAATGATAAGATTTTTCGATCGACCAAGGACTAAACTCAGTTAATAACCATAGGTTAAATGATTAGAATATCCCAATTGATCAAGGATAGACTCAGCTAATTAACTATAAATTTTTAATGATTAAGATCAGTTGAGTTTCAAAAGCACCTTCCATCTAAATGCAATTGACCAGCATTCACACATCCAAAAATGTGATATAGTAGGGTCCCACTCCCACCACCATACCAGGATTCCCAATAAATTTCCCTAATTCACATAATTCATACATCTACATATTAAGAGAGCAAGGATTTTGTGGTTAAAAATCTCTACTTTTCAGAATGGGACACACTATTTAGATAATTGATTCATGTCATCATGTAATTGGTTGATGGGAGATAGAAGTGGGCCCTATCAAAAAATGGGGAAAACAGAAAAATATGATGATAAGTATTACCCCGTTAAATTTAGAAAGCTTCATTTTCTCCATAAATCTTCTACTAGACTCCAAAACAAAACAAAAGAAAAGAAGGGATAGAGACAGGGACAGGAAAGGGTAAAGAAAGCAAGACCATATCCCTCACCACCCCCTGCCCCTGCCCCTCTTTCTCTCTCATTCTCTGCAGTCCACAGCCAGTGATCAGGAGAGCTGCAAAACCACCAAAGCACATGAAGTAGAACCCATCAAAAACACAACCCAACAATGCTGTGATCTTCTTCTTCTTCTTCTTGTTCTTCAGGGAGAGGAGTGAGAAAGGAAGGAAGAGAGATGGGAGGAGTTACTTCATCCATGGCTGCAAAATTTGCCTTCTTTCCACCAAATCCTCCTTCCTACAAGATAATGACAGATGAGATGACTGGTCTCTATACATTGAGCAACTTCCCACACAGGGAAAATGTTGAAGTGCTGAAGCTTCCGACCCGGCGAGGGACAGAGATCGTTGCCATCTATATTCGAAACCCCATGGCCACATCAACCCTCCTCTACTCTCATGGGAACGCAGCTGATCTGGGTCAGATGTATGAGCTCTTCATCGAGCTCAGCATCCACCTGAAAGTTAATCTTATGGGGTATGCTTCTTTCTCTCTCTCTTCACTTGTCTTTTGTTTATTTTGTTATTTTTTGATCTGGGTCTGTTTTGATTTGGGGGATTTTGTTGGTTTGATCAGTGATTTTCTCAGATTTTGGATCTGGGTTTGATCTTTTAGGGGAAGGTGATCTATCTCTAGCATGATTCTTGAGGTTTTTGTGGGTTTGGATCTGCACAGTTTGAGTTTGTTACTGGTTTTGAGCAAGACTCTCTTGTTTTTCCAGGAACGATTTGGAAGATGAAGAACATTTTTTGGGCTTTATGGTTTGTAGTTTAAGTTGTTTTGGAATCTGGGTTTTGCTGGAAATGGTGTTTTGATAGAAGGAATGTAGACATTCTGATGAATGTAGATCTGGGTTAGACTTTTTTTAGTTACCGGATCCCATGAGAAAGTAGCTAATTCTATTAGCTTAGATCTCTAGTTTGTGTATTTTGTTTCTCTCATTGATGGTATCTGTGGATTGATTTTTTTGAATATGGGTTTTTGCTGGAGAATAATGTTTCAATTCAGGGGATGCCGATGTTCTGTTAGTTTAATTCTGCCTGCTTTTCATTTGTGAATAAATCGGTTAACTAGTTGCCCAAATTTTGGAATCGGAAAAAAATCTGTATGATTTGATAGACGGTGGCTTCCACTGCTGTGGAAAACAATCTGATAAGTCTTGGTCTCTTCTATCAGAATTGTCTGGAATTTTGTATCTGGGTTTTGTTCAAAAAACAAAGCTTTCATGGAAATGATTTGTAATTGTGGGTCAAAATTGGTCTATTTAGTCAGACTTTGTTGCTACATTAAAATAATAAGAACAATTTGGATAGTCTTGACCTTTTTTCCAATCTCTCTCCTCTTTTCCATTTGGCACATCGAATACGTTCTTCATTTATTAGTATATACCTTTTGATGGAATGTGGTCTTTTCATGTCAAAACGGATTAAATATTCTGCTCAATTTAGTTCTGTCCAGTTATATGATTAACATTTAATCTAGGTTACTGAGATAAAAAAATGCAGTGACCTTCCAGGATATGCGTCCCTGATATTTTTCGTACAGGTCCCACTTCAACAGTTCTTGGTGATCATTTGTTCAATTCATGGTCTGTATGTGTACTAACCTTTTAAGCAAGGTGCTGCTTCTGCTTTAAAATCTCAATTTCAGTCCCTTTTGACTAGTGTTTACACGTACTAGCAATTGATCTATCATGTCCTTGCTTTCGCACTTGTCCCTCTTGCTTCTTCTCCCACTTCCAAGAGGCACATAACTAGCATAGAAATATTATGTGTGGAGCCTGATTTCAACCGGGTCAAACTGTTAATTCAGGTCCACTGTAGGGGTATTTTCGTAATATTACCCTGTGCTATTATGTAACCCTAGTATAGCTGCCAGGAAGATTGTATCTTGTATTCTCATCTTCTGCCTTTGAGCATAGTGGAATCGGTGTGATCTGTGGACGTACCTCAAGATCGAGGGAACCACATAAATCTGTGTGTGGTTTGCTTGCATCTGTTGTTCTTTTCTTCCTAACAAGAAAGATCATAGTCAGTCCTATTTATACTCGAAATATTTCTAACCATTTGATCAATGGATGGCCAAAGACGAGTGATCAACTTATCTTCCAGTCTATTTTTCAAATGGTTAGGATCACTTTCAGGATAAAGGGATATATCATATTGTATCTATGGAGGGCCTCATGAGTGGCCCCAAAACCCATACAATGGCCTATCCAGATATCACAATCTGAATTGGTCTCCTGCAGTGCTAATCATGTAGCTTTTGGGATAAATTGGAATAAATATTGAACTTATGGTGATATTAGTAGCTATTATCTTTGCATTGACCATCATAAGGCTATCTTTGTAGAGCTTTCTCTTAAAGCTTAGTCTTAGAGTTTCTGTAGTGCTTGCAATTTGTCTTACATGCTAGATGTCTTTCCATTTCTTTATTTCTTGCATTCCTTTTCTATATATTTAAAGATGTGTAGTAGTCCTTGAAAAATAATTTTTTTCTCAAGCGTCCTTTTTTATTTTTATTTTTATTTTTATGTTAGCTCTCCCATCTTTTGGGTTTTTTGTGTACAGTATATCCCTCTTATACCGTACAGTTTCTTTCGAGCAATGAATTTCAGTCACCATTTTCAAATTTTTTTTTCTCAAGTAACTTCTGTAACAACATTTTGATAGAAGATGTTTGTGTGCATGATGCTTTCTTGAAATTTAGGTAGCTGGTCCTATTGTTGGTCTATTATGGCTTGAGTTATTGACTAGTGGTTTTAGGAAATGGGGAGAGGTGTCCCTAAAATGCCCCCAGTGCTCAAGTTTGATGTGACTTGTAGTTGGGGCACACTCCTTATGTATGAGACATATTTGAGGCATACGCCCCAATGAAGTTCTTTTCTGCCGGATCCACCCAATGAAGTTCTTTTCTGCCAGGATCCATTTTAGATGAACTATACCCGCTCTATTAACATGTTTTACTTTCAAGAAAAAGGACGGAACTGCATGCAATTTTTAAGAGCTTAAATTTCTTTCTTTCTTTCTTTCTTTTCCCTCCTAATTTATGAATGTTTTAACTAAGGTTAGCTAAGCCTACCCTAGTTAACTCTGTAAAAGGACTAAAACAGCCAAATTGTAGTTTCACTTTCTATTTATATTAATCCATGCTACATTTTATGTAATTATTTATTAATTAAAAAGGGCGTTCTTGTGATGCTTATGCTCCATGCATTAATGATCACTCATCACTCAATAATTTAGGTAACTGAAATACCCTGCTTCATGTTTATGTTTTTTAAGGCATTGGTATATGAAAACCTAATTTGATCGGGCGATGGTTGTACTTGGATTGGGTTGGAAAGTTCCATGCCCACTCTTCCTTCTTTTGCACATAGGGACACAGTTCATAATTGATGCTGCACTGCACACTACCTTGCTTTATGTGTGTGTGGCTCATTGTTGTTATAATCCAATAATTCACATCTCGAATCCTATGTTTCATACTGAATCTTAAGGAAAACATTTTGTATCTATGCGACGAGTCCCATTTATAGGTTAGGTGAATCTTATGATTTGAGATTTTACGGTTAAAGCTATTTGATTGAGCAAGAATAGCAACAACCAAGAGTTTAATATTATTTAATAATCTTTAAATTTATTCTTTCTTTCTTTCTTTTGTTTTTGTTAGCATTTCTACTTTTAAAAGGTTATTTAATGGCTAACTAAACCTCTTAAGAATTTAATAGATGATTAAGGAACAAGCATTTGATTGGGATGTTTGACTGTAGATATGGGTTTTTTTTTTCTTGTGTTTATTTTTTCAATTTTTTTTTTTCTTAATGGGTGCCTTTTGAATCAGTTATAAATAAAAAAGGGCTCCTTTTGAACTTAAGGAGACAAGCTAACTTGTAAGTTTGATGATTTGGACCGTTAATTTTATTTTTTTTATTTAAAGAGAACAAAAAGAAAGTTTTGTTGCAACTTATTTATTTTTCCTATTAACGTTGATATCTTAAACATATTTACCTATTTAGAAAAATCAGTTATGATATATTCTTCATACGAATGCATCATGTTCTTATTTGTAATTACATTTATGCTACCTATGTTGTCTACTTGAGAGATTGAGTTCCGTGGAGAATGGAAAGATGGAAAGTGCCCACTTGCATTTGCTGGTCCCCTGAAAACGAGCTCTAATAATCAATCCCTTTAACAACCATTGATTTTTCGAAGCTTGTTTCAAATGGTCCACACTGATTGGATGGGACTTTTTTGCTTGAATCTAAAACTTGTTTCATCATGTTTGGAATTTTCTTGAAATTTCATTTTTATTTACCTTTTGCGGTCTCTAAGAACTTTTGCAACCCACCTTGGAGTTGGGTGACTGGCATAAGGCATGGGTTTTCTCCACACGTTGTGTACTTGAATCCCAACCCAGACTTACCCATGCATGTGTGTGTGGGTTTCATGTGTGCACCCAGGGGAATAGTTCTATGTGGTTATACATACTACGGGGAAACCCTCGTC
Organism: Persea americana; assembly: GCA_029852735.1. Lineage (NCBI taxonomy): Eukaryota > Viridiplantae > Streptophyta > Magnoliopsida > Laurales > Lauraceae > Persea > Persea americana. The sequence goes on along the minus strand of CM056813.1, from coordinate 17,813,512 downwards.
ATAATTTTTATCGAATTAGACTTACAACTGTTCGCCAACCATATTGAATTATATACCTGAATTAGTGCATCGAATTTGTTGAACTCAGAACTCCGAATTCAGCAAACTGTAAATGAATCAAACTACCCCTTCTAATTTTCTAATTGGGTTAAGTGCCGCATGACGAACTCAAATGTGAATTGGTGGAAATGCGAATCAAGTAACTATTCTCCAAACCACTTTACTTCCCAACAATTCAAAAGATTGACTTATCAAGACTCCCTTTGCTAGGACCACTCTGTAACCCTTGGAAAAAGACTCTTAAGAGGACTCTCACCCACCTAGACATCATCCCAAAAATGTGCCATCCCCAGTACAATATATGTATCCATGAAACTCTGTTACAAACTATAGTATGATGCCCTGTCTCTTTACTGGATTGATAAATCTATCTAGACTCTTAAGGTAGATAATGTGTGCATGCGGAGAATTGATCCACTTTACTCGCTGTGGACGCATACCAAAGATTTTTCTCACCTGTATAATTCTGTCTCATGTTATAGCATGCATTATGAAAATTTTTCTTGACTTGCTTGCCATGGGACGCGTAATGAAGTTTTTCTCAAGCTGTATTGAATTCTGTCATATGTTACAGGCTTACAGTACACTTTATGAAAATTTCTCTCATCTGTCTTAAATTCTGCCACATGTCTATAATGATTCCCATTTGTATTTATGGGTGTGTATATAAAAATATGTAATGATTTAATACGTCGAATAACATTTAAGATAAACACAAAATTGTAAAGAGTCTCAGTTCTTAACTTTGCTGATATGTTTATATTGAGTTTCCTCACATGCTTCTATTTCTTGTAGGTATGATTATTCTGGGTATGGGCAGTCTACAGGAAAGGTGAGTAGTAGTTTCAATTGGGAACATGCCTTGTGAATTAACTGATGCAAAATGATATTGTTATGAAAATGACATCGCACTTTGTGTATTTTCTTTATGGTAGCCAAGTGAACAGAACACTTATGCGGATATTGAGGCGGCTTATAAGTGTCTTGAAGAGAGCTATGGCACCAAAGAAGAAGATGTCATCTTATATGGCCAGTCTGTTGGAAGCGGCCCAACATTGGATCTAGCGACCCGCTTACCTAAACTGAGAGCAGTTGTTCTGCACAGTCCTATACTTTCAGGCTTAAGAGTGATGTATCCTGTGAAGCGTACATACTGGTTTGACATCTACAAGGTTAACTTCCATATCACCTCTTCTTGTTGATAATATTTAGTCAAGTATGCATCTATCTTTATTTATTTATTTATTTAATTTTTTTGGAGTTTGAACAATATCTTGCATTGATTTTTGTACAGAATATTGACAAGATCCCATTGGTTAATTGTCCAGTACTAGTAATTCATGTAAGTATTTCCAATCCTTGTACATTTATTTTGGATTCCTTGAAATTTTACCATACTTTACTGATAAAAAAAATTGTACTATACTTTAATGACATTTTTGTAAAAATCTATTGTACATTTGTACTTCACAACATTCTACATGTTACTAATTCAGCTTGTTCACTTGTAGATTATTGGTTAAAGAAAATATATATTGCTCAATCGTACTTTTCCTCCTGACACGGACCTGAGCCAAACACTTTCTTGCATAGTTGAATATTTGATCACAATTCTGCCTCTCTTTTCTCGTGTAACGACATTTCCTAAAAATCTATTATTCTTCTCAACTATGATGCCAAGATTAGGCATGATATTGTGGGGACACGCCATGGACATGGTGGAGACACGGATTTTACAAATAAAAAGTGAAGTATCAGATACGATATGACATGATATATTACCCATTTTGAATTATCTGTGCATTATAGCTCCTCAACATTCTACATGTTACTAGTTGAGCTTGTTTATTTGTATGCTATTGGATAAAGAAAATATACTTTGCTCAATCATATTTTTCCTCCTAACACAGACCAGAACGAACACTTGCTTGCTTAGTTGAATATTTGATCACAATTCTGGCTCTGTTTTCTAGTATGGTTGAAAAACTAATTGACACATCTGCGGTTGGTATCTGCTGATTGATAGCCATTTTATTATTTATTTTCTTTTGTACATGGTGGATTATGATGGTTTCTCAAGATAAGCTGTCATTTTGATGTATCACATTTGTTTCAATTGAACTCAGTAGGCTGCTAAGCTATTCAAGGGACATGAACAAGTGTTGCTGCCATAGTTGAAAATTTTGTTTTGGGAACCATGTTTTGGTTTGGCCTCCAAACCAAAATGTTTTGGCTGATTTGGAATTTCGTTGAAACGTTTAGGAGTTACGTTTAGGAAAAATATAAAATATAAATATATATGTAGAAAAATAGAAAACAAATATTAAAATTTAACAATAACATATGAATTGATACATTTAATTTATTCTACTAAATAAACTCATAATATGACTTGCATTATTTAAGCATACAATAATATTTTCAACATGACAAATTAATGTCATATCCTTGTAAAAAAAATAAAAATTAATGTCATATCATTAAGGTCAAATGTGGCAAGGGAAAAGAAACAAAAAAGAAAAAATAACAAAAAAAGAATAAAAAATGCAGCAGCAGAAGAATAAAAAACAGAAAAGGAGGAGGAAGAAGAGGAGGAATACCTATTTGGCTCCAAGCTCCACAGCAAATAGGACAGATGGGATGGGAGGCTCCAAGCTCCAGCATGTTCATCAAGGTTTTATTTATTATTATTATTATTATTTTTTTTTTTGTGTTTTTGGGAAGTAGGGGCTAGGGTCGTCTTCTTGTACGCCTCTGTCTTTTTCTTTCTTTCATCCGAACAGGTTTGGATGGGGGTTTTAGGGTTTCTTTTGCTTTTAAGATTTAAAAATTTACAAACTGCACTGCAGTTTGTCTTTTTTCTAGAAGAAACCGAAATAAAAGATTTGGGCCTGGTCAGTATGATATGCAATTTTGATGTGGTGACATATTGGCCTGTATCCTCAAATTATCAACAATTTATCGGCTGTATCTGCTGTATTGTTTTTTTTCCTTTTTGCCTCATTGTGGTTTTTCCTTGTAATAAAATCATTTCCAAGCTACTTACTTCCTTGTGAGAGCTTGTTTTGTGCAAAACAGTGCCAAATTGGTCTAGTTTCAGTGAATTTTTAACGTGCTATGCAGGCTTCAGCTGAGTGACCTATACAAAGTTGTGCAGTCTTGTGTTTTGAGATTTTCTTCAAAATATTAGTTAAAATGAATTAGTCTTTTGTTTTTGATCAATACATGAAACATTTGTTGATTTTAAACCAAATATCGGAGTAGATTTAGTTATTTTTTTTGATCTTTTGAATTTTTCACTTACGTAATTTGAATTTTGAAACACTTTTTTATTTTATTTTATTTATAAATATGCGTAAAAAATACACATGCATGTGTGAAGGTAGGCTCTAGGTTGTTATTTTGCTTTGGATCTAGTGATTTTGGGCCAAGATTTATTAATAATATGCATTCCTTGCTAAGATAAATTGAGCCTTTTTTTTTAATACCTTTTGATTTTTCTCAAATTATCTAAGGAAAAGGTGATGACATGGACTCTTATTCATAGACCTAACATTTAAACTTTGTGAATGTCTTTATCTACATGATTTGGATTTATTTAAATTTCTTATTTTATTTTTGGATAATATAATATTGAAAAGTTTTAAGTTTTTAATTCAAATACTATTGGGTTGATTCATTTTTATCATATATATACTTTTATTTTGAATGGTTTATTTATATTTACTTGCATAATATATGTTTTTGATATTAATATTTCTACAACTTTGTGCAAATATACTTCACTTAGTCATCAAATTGAACAAATTGAACATTTTTTTTTTTTTTTGACAAAACAACGATATGTGATATATATGATTATGGAGTACCGATAGATTACTTTATAATGTGCCCAAATGAAAAATAGAAAAAAAAAAAAAACATATTCTAGTGTTTTCCACTATTATGAATTTGTTGGATTTTCCTAATTTCTTAATAAAAAAAAAAAACAAAATAAAATAAAAGAATCACATTGTGATGGGCTGTGATGGTTGCGAACGGTGATACATTGGGTTTTAAGGATGACCATCCACCACTGCAACTGATTTTGAATCATGCTCTCACCTTTATGGACTCATTAATCTAGGTCATGTCAATTGCCATTGGCCCAAATTTTGTTTAAATGACATCTTATGTTTCGCTTGTGAGAATTATCCAAGAGATGGTTGAGTAGAGTTGTGTAGATTTTTTTTTTTTTCTGGCATGTATCTGGATATCCATGCAATTTTTTTTTCTTCAGCCATTCTCTGGGTAATTGTTCCTTAAAATGGACAACATGTGGGACCGTAGTCCAGTCTGTATGAAGATCTCTATGTAGTGAATCCTTTATTCTTCTTTATTTAATCATCTACAGTCCCATCAGTAGGCCATGTAAATTGACATCCGGTAGATTCCATCAGCAACCAACTTGTTTAGAAGTTGTAGTGTGAGTGTGTGACATTTACCATTGAAAAGTTCTATACTACATTTCCGATTCAACAGACACGGGGCACATATTTTATTTGCTTCTCTATTGTGTGGTTATCCAGTGAGCACTATAGCCTTCTTTTACTGCTCTTTATTTTTTGTTTTTTCATTTCTTGTAATGGATGTTTCTGTGGACTTTCAATACACAGTCTCTCTCTCTCGTCGGCCATAGTTTTAAAAACATGGTTTCGGACCCATGTGGGGGCCATGCATGACCATCACGGAACATAGATCGGTCCAATCCATTATATCAGTCTATCCTGTCTGCCTTTTTCTTTAAAAAAAAAGGAAAAAGAAGAGAAGTCCAAAGTCGAAAAACACAATGATCTTTATTCTTAATGATCTGTTTATATAGGTGAAATCCTATAAGAGTGTTTGTTTTTTGGTTAATTGTTAACATGGCTTGAATTAGCAACCATGTGGTTGCAGCAAGGAGCAGCTTCCAACTGTGCCACGGTCTCTTGTCATCTTATCAATATGGTTGGTGGATAAAATAGACTTAAAGAGTCAAGTGTTCGTGGTACTATTATCAATGATCTGGTCTGAAACCAGTAGCCGTTGGGATTATGTGTTAGAAATGTTATACTATAACTTCTAAAACTTCACCCTGTTTAGTTATATTGTAAGTGCTGTCTATTCAAGATATTTAAGATCTCATGTGTCTGATGCATTTCAGTGTAGTACTAGTCGTTCTTCCATGTGCCGGTGTGCCAAATGTTTAGTGAAACCCGTGTCAAGTGTTGTGAGACAATAATGACAGAAAAAAAGGAAAAATGAAAGGAGGATCCAGTTTATACTCTTGGAAGGCGCTCATTTTTTCCACCACAAGGTTGCAGGTTCTGAGTCAGTGTACCCTTCAAAAGATAATGGCATCTTTATACATTATGGGGAAGGGACTCTATATTGATAAGATATTGAAATAACTAATGAATTGAAGAAATGAAGGAATCCAGGATGCACCTTTTTTTTTTCTTCCCCTTTAATCACTTGTTTTCTGGCTATAGCGGAAAATCAAAAGATAAGTTCAATGTATGAAAGACCACTAGCAATCATGCAATCAAATCAAACCCATACAATCAAAGAAATCAAGGAAACCTACTAATAAAAATAGCTAATGATTGTTGGAAATCTACTAAAGATAGTTAAAGGTAGCCATGCAAATCCATGATATCCTACATATGTTGTGCAATCTAGCCTTGAGAGCAGCCCTCATACAATCATGGTATGCCATCCAAGTATACATGGGCTTCACACTACCAGCTCGTCAAACAAGCAGGTGCAGTGCCTGAGATACATGATGATGGAACTATCAAAGAGTAGCCAATCAAATTCTGGATCCTCAAATGTCAAACATTGAAACCGCGCAGTTATTGAAGTATTAGTGCAATGGTCCAATACAACACCTGGGTGGGAGATCTGAAATTGATTGGAAGAAGATATCCTCACAGCCACCTTGATGACTAAGGATGGCAACCAGTTGGGTTGAACGGGTGACCCACCCTAGGTTCGGAGCAGGTATCACTTTTTAGACTTTGAGCCAAGTTGGGTCTGGGGTGAGTTCTGGCTGCCCCATTCCACCATACCCTGCTTATGACTACGTTGCATATTTTTTTAGTGGGATGTAATAGACATCTTGTGTAGTACACTGGGCAAAGGACAATGTAAAGAATCTTAGTGAAGGGTTGTGAGTTAAAAACCTTTTAGAAGGAATACAAAATATTTATTATAATATTTTGATAAATAAAAAGATTTCATTGAACAAACCTGACATGTACCTGCACGAGGCGGGTTTAGTATCACAAAGCATAAACCTGTCATGGGTTGGGTAGGGTATGGTGTAGGAGATGTGTGAGTTGGAGTCAGTATGGGCGACCCATACCAAACCTGAACCATTGCCATCCCTATTAAGGACAATGTGGCTCCTTAAGGAGGGTGTAGTGTTACTTAGATGAGGGCATTATTGTCAAGCCGTGGATTGCATATCATATGTAGGATAATTTCATAGATTTGCATGGCTGATTTTAACTTTTGTAGGTTTCCAACAACCACTAGCTATCTTTATCAGTGGTTTACTTGATTTTTTGATTGCATGATTGCTGTAATCATAGGCTTGATTGAAGACCACGAGGAAGGCTTGAAACAATGAGGCAATCAATGATAGGTGCTCCTTTTCAGTTTTTTGGAGTATTTCTCCCCTTAGTGAGAACATCTTGTGGGTGTTTGTGCCTCTTCTAATCTTGTGGCTTAATACAAATATACTTGTAAATACTTTACACGTGCGCACACACATATTGAGAAACCTCCAGTGAGCACTAGTGCTCATGATAAGGTGAGCACCGTGTGCCTAAATACCTAGTGGGGCCCACCTTATGATCCATCCGAGTGGATCATAAAACCGGGACCCCCCGTGATAGTCACCTATCCCAGGTTTGGCACCTATCTAAATGGATTGGACCGTTGGATTGACTGCATATTCATTTGGATGGTGAAAACTTGTCGGCCATTGATCACATGGTTAGGATGATGATTTGAGTCTCCGTCACCATGCATTGCTTGCTTAGTTGTTTGTGTTTTTTTTTTTGGGAAGTTGTTGTGGGGTGGGGTGGGGTGTGTTGAATTTTTCGATACCCCCGGTTTCCATTGCCAAGTGGGGCCCTCGAAATGGTGCGCATCTTATCGTGAGCACCGGTGAGGGGGGCCCTATATATATATTTTGTAAATTGATTTTTTATTTTAAAAAAATTGATGAATATATTAAACACAGAAAAATCAGAGATGATATGATAATGAAGAGAAGTTTTTAGAGTTGCGACATTTTATAATGCTGACAGTGCCAAATAAGACTTTTAACAATCAATTACAATGAATATACAACTATCAAAATCCCCTAGTTGAGATCTTCTATGAATGGTAACATGCATGTTTACTAGATCCCTGTGAGATGAAGCTCCCCTAGTTGAGATCTTCTGTGAATGGTAACAAGCTCATGTTTACTGGATCCCTGGGTCTCTCTTTACAATCCCTCCCCCCCTCCCGAGCTGGACAGAGCATCAATTTGGTGGTTAGAAAATCATGTTGACTTCTAACAGTAGCTTTGGTTAAAAGATCTACCAATTGATCATGTGAAGAAATATGAGGCAATCGAATAACACCAGAGAGAACATGCTGGCGAATAAAGTGATAGTCAACCTTTGTGCTTGGTCTGCTCATGGAACACCGGATTCATGGCAATGTGTATGGCACTAGTGTTGTCAGCATAGAACAGAGTGGGTCTGAGAAAAATGAGAAGAATAACCCCTAGTTCCCAAAGAAGTTGCTGAAGCCAAATAATTTCAAGGCTTGCGGTTGCCATAGATCAGTATTCTGCTTCACAGAAGATTTGGAAACAATAGTTTGCTTCATACATTTCCATGATGTAAGAGAGTTACCTAAGAACGTGCACCAACCAGTGGTAGACTGTCTGGTATATGGCAACTAGCCCAATTGGCATCTGCATAAGCTCTGAGATGTAATGCAGATTTAGATGATTAGAATCAATCAATTCCAAGAGTGCCACGGATCATGGATGTCTCGAAGTGTGCGATAACTGCTGCAAGATGAGCCGTGAGGATTGCTCACAAACTGGTTGACAATTTGTATTGCATGATAGATAGCTAGTCTTGTTATAGTGAGATAAAGCAAGCTCCCCACAACCCGTCGATATGTTGATGGATCAGCTAGCGGGCTCTATCATATTGTTGAATTATAACATTAAGTTCAAGGGGTGTGTCAGCACTTTCGCATTAATTGCAAAAATTCTTCTTTATACTGTTTTGGGCCACGTGCACATACCCCTTACATTCGTAACGTCATACCTTTTGATCCTTTGCTGTGATAAGGGCATATTCATTGAGTGAAGGTGCAGTAAAGGCCTTAGGTTCCTCTATAAGGGTGTTCTGAGGCTGAAGTCTAACCTTTTCTCTAAGCATCTTCTGAACATGTGTCTAGATCCAGAGAGGTTTCTCTAATCACCAGAGAAGCACGAACCGATTCAAACTCAGATCACAAGTTCATTAAGAATTGGTTTAGGTGTGATTTCTCTTGAAGCTAAATCACATGGGAATGTGCATTTGTGGGCATAATTTCAAGGGTCATGGAATCTTTTTCATGCCAAAGAGTGAGAAAGATATTGTTGTAGTCCTGTATTTATTTGTCACTGGTGACAGTATTTAGCCAATACTGTGTCCACAGTACTTCTGTGCTGACAGGAAAAATAACTTTTTGACCAACCTGAAATCTTAAAAAAACTTGCAGAAAAATCACTAGAAATCCCAGGAGTATGAGACGACCCTCTTTTCAAAGTCTCACTTTGATTTGATTACCAGATGTTGGGCCCGCACAAGGCACGTCTCATATTTCGTTAGCAGAGCAGAACCTTCAATATGGGATTCAGCAATCCCTCTTTCCTCACTAGACAGAGAGAAAAAGATGATTGTTGAGCAAGGAGTATTCAGATTTATTCCTCTTGAAGATCAAATGTTGTATTAACCACCACTTGAAGACCTATCAGTCACTACTGAGAGAGAAACAGATGATAATCAATCTGCTCACCCAATAGTACTCTAGAAACAGTGCTTTGATACCCATATTAAATACAGAAAAATCAGAGATAATATGATAATGATGAGAAGTTTGGAGAACAAGTACTTGCTGTCACACCCCGAGCCCGAGATTTCGCTCATCTCGAAGCGCGACGTACGCCCCCTGGAAATTTGAACCAACTTGATGCACAATTGAATTCCACGAACTGGTTTTCCCACAAGATATCACGTGTGAGGTTAAAATTTCCTTAACCTATATAGTTCAACCATATATATCCATCCATATCCATAAATCTATCACATAAGACATGATATAAGAGCATAACTAATCATGAGCATAGTTAAGGGTTCAAGTTTCAAAGTTAAAGAAAGTAAGAAAAGTGTAGTGGAAGCAAAGTATTAGTTGAGTGTCACAATCCCAAATAAAAACATCTAGATCGAATCTAAGTTTTGTGGCATCCCAAGCCACGGTCATGGGAAATGCTGACGTATGTCCACTCAATGCATAGATGTCTAGAAGACATCTTCTGGGGCCCACTCTGCTAGTTGTTGAGGAGTCTCCTCCCCAACCTCCGTGATCTCTGGGGCAATGGCGTTGACATGGCCCTCACTTGTAACACTAAGTGCAGCACCATTAGACTAAGCTAAGCGAAGTAGACAAGTATAAAACATAACATGCGTATCAAATGAGTAGACATGACAAGATAGACCATGAGGTCAAGAAAGTAATCTAGGCATAGTCAGTGCACAATTAAGCATGATACATAAGGAATAAAAAATGACAGGTACATAAATATACCTAATGAGATGGCACATCCACATGAGCTATATTCTCCCACATAAGTATGTAAACATGAGAGCATGGCATAACATAACATAGAATAACATGAGGTACCACTAGGAGGCATAGGCCCCGGAAACTCCATCGTGGACCTGAGGTAGTGGTCAACCCCCCATAAATCCCATCCGCAGACGTCCATGAAAATAACTAAACCCGCACCCAGTCGGATCCGACTAAGCTAAGGTCGAAGCTAAGTGGTGCTGACTCAAGGAGTAGAGTGTACATTGAATATCATGGTGTAACACAGCGTGAGCATAAGCATGTACAAGATATAAACATAAACTGGAACATGATCATAATCATGAGTGCATAACACGACATTGTCTATGAACAAATACAAGTACATAGTGCATAAGGGAACATGTGACGTAAAACAACATGGTACATGAGCTAAGCAAATAGACATAAGATAGCTTATACATATCATGCGAGAGTACTAGAAATGGAAATGAAATGCATGCATACGGATCATATCTGGAATCAAGGTAAATAGCAAGCCAGGCCTAAGTTTCGGGATGCTTGTGGGCTTCACCGTCCAACAATGTGTAATCCTAAGGCTTCCGAGTTCCGACGTCATTGGGCTACAAGAGAACCCTTGGCATTACATAATTTGGAATGTCAAATGCCTTAGAGTAGCACCCTTGGTTCGGGGTAAAAGGAGTCCAAGAAAACGAATATCCATGTGCGTATGGTAGCTCGCACCACACCCACCAAGATAACAGGTCCATTGGGCATGAATTAAGGTTCTAGGGTTCCAAAGCTAAGGTCCAAAATTAAGTCCAAAACCACTTGAAAACCTGGGCAGTTTGATCAACTCTTGGTTAGTTGTTGGTTAACCGAGGAGTGACGTCGGTTAACTGACACATGACTGAGTGTCAGTCTGCTGTAAAAATGAGCATCCAGAAACATAAACCGATAAAGTTCGGTTAACTGTCGGTCAAGGTTCGATCACTTGTTGGTTAATTGAAGTCTAGTTCGGTTAACCGAACTCACTGTTCCTGTCAATTTTCACCTTTCTGATATCCTAACTGAAATCAGGGTCGGTTAAACCGACACCTGACTGACATCTTGTGGAATTTGCCTGGGAAAGCCCAAATTCGAAGATTTTTCATTTCCAAGCACTTTCCCACCTTCCCAAGGCTTAATCCTGCATAGTAGAGACATTCTAAGCTCACCAAAAATGTCCATACTGTATACTTAACCACAAATCAAACCTTAAATCAATTATTACCAAATCCATTACAAATCTAGGGTTAAACAAAATAAAATCAACAAATGAGCTGTAAAATTGGGTAATCTATCATGAAACTCAGTACAAGAATCAAAATAGGGAAAGGACATGCACACTTTATGATTGTATACTTGCCTTAGGTGTTTGCAACTCAAATCTATAGAAATCCAAGCTATAACCACTCACTACCAAGCGCCTACAATGGTGAAAATGAAAGAAAAGCTAGGCCTACAATGGTGAAAATGAAAGAAAAGCTACAAAATCAACAATCATTCACTAATAGAAACCTTTAATCATGGATTTGAAACAAAAGGAATGATTTGTGCGGGATTTGCTTACCTATGGAGTAGAACGAAAGAAGAAGAGCAATGGGAGGCTTAAAGAAGATGAAACTTGAAGAGAATGGGTTGCTTGTTGGAGAAGATGAAGTAAAAGACTCTCAATCTCTCTCTATTTAGTGATTGGAGGCAAGAAATGGCGAAGTGATGGAAAAATGAAATCCTAGGTGCTTCTTGCTAATGGAGATGAAATGAAATGAAATAGATAGGGTTATATGGTTTTAGCTAGGGTTTTATACTTATTAAGTTCTGATATTTGCAAAGAAGTCCAAAATCTAATAAGACTTACAGTTTAAGGCTTTTGGTTCCATGGATTAGAAACAAAAGGAATGATTTGTGCGGGATTTGCTTATCTATGGAGTAGAATGAAAGAAGAAGAACAATCGGAAGCTTGAAGAAGATGAAACTTGAAGAGAATGGGTTGCTTGTTGGAGAAGATGAAGTAAAAGACTCAAATCTCTCTCTATTTAGTGTTTGGAAGCAAGAAATGACGGAGAAGTGATGGAAAAATGAAACCCTAGGTGCCTCTTGCTAATGGAGATGAGATGAAATGAAATAGATAGGGTTTATGGTTTTAGCTAGGGTTTTATACTTATTAGGTTCTGATATTTGCAAAGATGTCCAAAATCTATTAAGACTTACAGTTTAAGGCTTTTGGTTCATAAATGGATCTAAATGGGCTCAAATGAGTTGGGTCAAAACACTGAAATCGAAGAATGACTCATGAACTATGTCATGCACCCAAACTCCCCAGAAAATAGAAAACACACACGGGACCAACTAAACCAAAATACCCAAAAAGTCCTAATGCTACCTAGTCAATGGTCTAACTCCATCTAATCTACCTAATCAAGCTCAAATACATTCAAAACATCCATTAGGCATCTAATTAGGGTTAATTAGACACTAAACACGATTAGGGTAGGGTCGGGATATTACAGTTGCCCTCTTTGAGGGACGGCTGATATTTTATAATGATCAAAGTGCCAAATAAGGCTGCAATTAAAAATCAATTACAATGAATATACAACTATCAAAATATCCTAGAAATAGAATTGTTAGCTAACTGAGATCTTCTATGAATAGGAAGTCATATTGACTAGTTTTTTTGGCACTTTGATCATTATAAAGTATCAGTCGTCCCACGGTGGGATGCAGATAATGTTCAAATGGGCTGGACTTCATGAATGGGCCCACTAAATGCGCCTCTTTTCACAGACTAATATATCAAAAATTATTTTAGTACTTACATGTATATTCTTGGGAATCCCCATGCCCTTAGATTTGGGATGCAAGTGAGTCTGGCAGACTTGTACTCATATTTGGATCAAAACTTTTGCTTCATGATAGATTCTGGCAAACTCAGTAATCATTAATCTGGTAAACTCATTAATCATTAATTTTCTTTGTTCTATTGTTGGAGACTCATCTTCCAGTTTACCCCACAGGTTTCCCAGTTTGGATATAATTTGCCCAGACACATGAAACTTAGTTAATTGCTTTATGGACTGCAGAGTCAGGATATCGTGTAGGTATTGTTAGGTTGTCCTTGTTTCTTCGGTAGTTGAGTTTACCTTTCTTTTCAAAAACATCTACCTTTGAGTAGATTTTTCTTCATTGATCTCTTGAACAACTTGGGTATGCTGACAGTTAATGGTCACATAGACTGGACTCTTTTATTTCATATACGAGCTATTTGTTATCAGTTAGCCTTTGTATATGGTCGGTCTCCTCTGAAGAATAACATGGGGAATCACTACTTGTGTCTTATGTTCCAGCAAGCTTGGTTACCTCAATAAGTTATATTTCAAATATAAATAAAAATGCTAGACTTCAGGAATTTAAATATTATACAGCAGACACATTCCCAGCTTTTGGGAAAAAAAAAATGGATGCAAAGAATTCTGTAAATCTTCTTATTTATTACTGTAAGATTGCACAAAACTCTCTTTTCTTTTGGAGCGTACATAAAAAATGATCTATTGATTTTTTGTTTCTGTGTGGGGAACCTGTCTCTCTACATGGTGCGTGCATCTCCTAACAATAACAAAGATGCATTTCTTCCATAAAAATGTGCAGAGAGGTTTCTTTCTGAGATCTAACAATAATGAAGATGTATTTCTTAAATGAAAATGTGCAGGGAACCTCTGATGAAGTTGTGGACTGCTCTCATGGTAAGCAGCTCTGGGATTTGTGCAAAGAGAAGTATGAACCATTGTGGCTTAAAGGGGGAAACCATTGCGACTTGGAACTTTATCCAGAGTACCTTAGACACCTCAAGAAGTTCATATCAACGGTCGAGAAGTCACCTTCCCAGCGGTACACTTCAAGGAGGAGCACAGACCGGTTTGAACCTGCAAGACGGAGCACTGACTGTTTTGAGGCATCAAGGAGGAGCACTGATCGGAGAGAGAAGCCGAGGCCTAGCACTGACAAGCCTGAAAAACTCAAAGTTAACGAGTTGAGGTCAAACAATGTTGACAAGCTAGAAAAACTAAGAGTCTCTTTTGATCAAATGGAGAAGTCTCGGAGAAGCTTAGATTACCTTGAGAAACCCCGTAAGAACTCTGAACAGGTAGAGAGGGGACGGAAGAGTGTTGATCGATTGGACAGAATATGGGCAGGTTAGATGTTTTCTTCTGCTCTGGTGTAAAAATCGTGCATTGGTTTGGATATGTGGGGAAATTTATTTATGTTTTTATAGTCATTTAGTTTGTTTGTGGAGGTTCTATAACTGTTGCATGAAATGGGGGAAGGGTTTGTTTATGGATGTGTCCTGATATATTCTTGGTCCTTGATTTATGGAATCATTTGAGAATGACTCATGACTGTTGTTTGTTAATTCATGCATTTTGCATCTTCTCCATAGTGCTTATTTTGGGATTGACTGAACAGAATATCCATTATTGCATTGGTTTTCTTCCTCTTTTATCAGTTGTAATTGTTGATGTTGCTGCTGTTGGAGAGTGGAAAGTGAATATCGCTTGAAAGGGTGGGTCAATTGCTATATATTCCCTAATTCCAGCTATACTGAGTCCTATACTCCGTGCATTGGTGATGAATGTGTTCATCAGGGTGGGATTCCATTCTGCAAGTTTTGCACCAATGAATTATCAGGTGGGCCATTACAAATATCAAGGAAATGGGTTGGCTGATTACCCTATATTCTCTAGTTGTATCATTGCTGGGTCCTGAAACACGTGTTGATAAAAAATATTCATCAGTCGGCCCATCGTGGATGTACCCTGCTGCAAGTATCGCACTAATGAAGAATCTGGTGGTCCCTATGATGGCCTGCAAGAGGGTTAAAAAAAAAAAAAGATCTAGAAAGGATATATTTAACCCCGCCATGGCAGAATTAGCTCATCCCAGAAATGATTGCTTGGGCATTCAGGTCAACGGATTTATTACTTTTGACATGGTTCTAAAACATGCAAAATCCACTCAATGCTTGGCAAATAGACTAGACTGTTGAATTCCGAGTAGAGTCACATTCATATGTCAATTAAATTATTCTATTATAGTGTTTTTAAGTCTCTAATTTTGTTTTCAAGTATTTAGCCTTCTAGTCAAAGCTACACAGTTGGACATGAATTTGAGTTGAGCTGAGTCTTGGCTTTCATTTTTCAGACTCTGTTTTCAGGCATAATGTGGTTTTCATTATCCAAGCAGTCTCTAACACAGTTCATAAAAGATTTGACAGTTGGTTCACAATGACATTGTCATTCTGATTTTGTGCACGCGCAAATGCTCCTAGCCCATTTGAATCTTTGTGAACTGAGTGCATGTAACTCAGTTAGCTCATATGAGGAGGGCTCTGCGTTTGGATATCCTGAGTCATGTGAGAGCTGCTTTGTTTGTTTTTTGGCCATAACCAATTAAGTTAATTAGATTTGCGAGAAAATGAAGTGCAGGACAACTGTGTTACAGGACCCTTAGAGAGACTAATCCAACTTGCCAACTTCAAACTTTCAAGACCTTCCAGCATTTCCTAAATATCCTAGTCCAACTCAGGAGGTTGATAAGCAAACTCCCAAGTTTCAGGTCTCCGTCATTACATTTTCTTCCTAGAAAACTACAGTACAAAACAAAACGAAGAAGTACATATTCTCAATGCACACCCTTTTGTCTAAGATCCCAGACTGACTGTTTCTACACAAGCCAAGTCACATTTGGCTTGATCTGAACAATTCACCTATCTCAATGAAGTTCTGTAAAGTTATGTTCTAATTTTAGATGCTTTCCTTCTGTAGTTTTATCAAAGCATAGTAAGAACCATGCCTGCCTTTTGCTAGTAGCTCTGAATGTGTGCCTTGTTCCACAATTGTTCCATTCTGTATCACTGCTATAGATTCTGCCTTCTGAATAGTTGCTAATCGATGAGCAACAACTACGCATGTTCTTCCCATCATCATCTTATCTAAGGCTCCTTGAACTAAGCTCTCTGATATGGAATCAAGTGCGCTGGTCGCCTCATCTAAGAGAAGAATTGCGGGGTTCTTCAGTACTGCTCGAGCAAGTGCTATCCTTTGCTTCTGACCTCCAGATAGCTGAATACCTCTTTCTCCACAGAAAGTTTCATACCCATGTTTCATGGAGCTGTAGTCAGTAGTCACATTCACAGACCCATAAAAATGGTTTTCAAGAAGTTAAATGAAAGATCCTAGTACATTTTGCAATTAATTGAGTAAAAACAGAATGAATTTTGAAGCCACTTAAACGATATCTGCAAGTAGAGTTGAGTGGATACTGATCCTAAACAGATGGATTATTGCTTTTATGATGATGATGTGACGGTTGAATCGTACCTTATGAAATCATGAGCATTAGCAATAATGGCAGCCTGTGTAATCTCCGCTTCTGTAGCATTCTCCTTTCCATACATGATGTTCTCACGAATGGAGCCCGCAAAAAGAATAGGCTCCTGACTAACCAATGCAATATGAGACCTCAGATATCTCAGATTGTATTTCTTGATGTCCTGCCAATCAATTTCTACTGAACCCCTCAATGGATCATAGAATCTCTCAATCAGCCCAATAATGGTAGATTTACCGGAACCACTTT
The DNA here is from genome assembly GCA_029852735.1 of Persea americana. Classification (NCBI taxonomy): domain Eukaryota; kingdom Viridiplantae; phylum Streptophyta; class Magnoliopsida; order Laurales; family Lauraceae; genus Persea; species Persea americana. Next base: position 17,796,889 of record CM056813.1, on the reverse strand, counting down.
CACCGACCAATGCTACTGTCTGTCCAGCATCAATCTTAATACTTAAACCCCGGAATATAATTTGCTGAGGCCTCGAAGGGTAAGAGAAGTGCACATTGTTGAGCTGAATGCGACCCTTGATCATCTTTTTAGGCTCGACCCCTTGTGGGTCATTGGGCTCAATTTCAGTTTTCCTATCTAGAATTTCAAATACCGATCCAACAGCATTGCTCCCCTTGGCTAAATCCGAAGTCATTATTCCTGCATCTGCAACAACTCTGCCCGTGCTTACCAAGATGAAGAAGGCCTGGAACATTTGTTTGTACGTCAGTTCGCCTTGAAGCATAAGTTTTCCTCCATACCAGAAAGCCATTGATACACTAGCTGAAGTAAGGAACTGGCAGGTGAAGAGGGCAAGACCAGCAATCCAAGACTGTTTAATGTTCTCTCTCCGAGGGCCTTCTAGAGCATTGTTGTATAGACCCAGTATCCTTCCTTGTGAACAAAATGCGGTTATTGTCCTATGATTCACGACAGCTTCACTCGCTAATTGACTTGCTTCGTTCTGTGATTTCTGCGATCTCTGGGACAAGTTCTTCAAGAAGACACCCCTTGAATACAAGGAGCCTATAAGTAATGGTTGTGTTGCTATGATCACAAGAGATAGCTTCCAAGTGACCACCAAGCCCAACAAGTAGGAAAGAGAAGCTGTTGTAGCGACCTGAAGTAGTAAAGATATCCGATCGCCAACAAGAGATCGAACTGTGTTGGCTTCGATGGCTAACCTTGCACAGATTGCTGCAGTTGTGTTCTCATCTTGATCAAACCACCCAATCTCAAATGTCAATATCTTTTCAAGCATTTTCTCTCTTACCCTTTTGGTTAATCTCTCTCCCATGACAGCAAAGTTGTATTGTTGGATTATGTTTGTGAGAATACTGATGAACCCAACGCCTAAGAAGGTCAGGCTGTAAGTTCTGGTCTCTGATCTGATTTTGCTATTGTCGTTGAGGAAGAAGACTGAAAGAAGAGATCCCATGCAATAAAAGTGTACAGGTTGAACAGCTCCAAAGCTAATTGCACCTAAGCATCCAAGAAGGGCGCTCCTCCACTCGGGTGAGTTCATTTTCAGCAGCCGTAATTGAGAAGGGGGAGAGCTTTTAGGGGTGCCTTCTTTTGAGTCATGGAGATAAAGATCTTGTGCAGATGATGGTGCTGGGCTTCTCATTTGGACAAATGACATCGCTGGACTGGCCATTGCTTCGATGAAAGATAATGGACTGTTTGTATGCCAACCCGGCCTTCCGCTCACAGGAGTCAGCATGGTTTTTGGCATCCTATAGTAGTTGCTATAGTCGCTTCCATTTGATAGATAATTTGGAGGAGCATTTGGAGACTCAGTATTCATGGTTGATTGCTGCAACTGCACCATCTTTGCATAGGCCCCACCTTGTTGCTTAAGCTGATCATGAGATCCTGATTCTACCACCTTCCCCGCTTGAAGAACTGCTATAGTATTGGCTTTGCTGATTGTGGAGAGGCGATGAGCAATGATTATGGTCGTTCTTCCTACAGAAGCTTGATCCAAGGCCTCTTGGACCACTCTTTCCGACTCTGCATCTAATGCGCTAGTGGCTTCATCGAGCAACAATATTTTTGGGTCTTTGAGTAGTGCCCTTGCAATTGCAATCCTTTGCTTCTGCCCTCCAGACATCTGAACCCCGAATTGCCCAACCTGGTAGAACAAGAAGAATTCCAAATATGAGCACTACTAATATTTTTCATTCAACTCATGTATGGCGGCTTTGGATGTAAAGTGATTATAAAGCTTTTGAATTACTTTGGCCGAATGAATGGTCATAGATTATGTCCTTTATTAGGTGTATAAACCAAAATGACACTGCACCGGCTACTAGCTCAACCAAAATTCAATATCCATCTGGTAATTTAGTAATCGTGCGCATATATTTGATGATGTCCAATCTGCCAAGCTATGCAGATAGTTTTCAAATGCACGATAATCATAACTAACAATTTTTCTATACTTACTTGAGTGTCATATCCATCTGGTAATTTAGTAATGAAATCGTGTGCATTTGCGGCCTTGGCAACACTGATGATAAGGTCCATTGAAGCTGATTCATTTCCAAATAGTATATTTTCTTTTATGGAGGTTTTGAAGAGAATTGGCTCCTGACTAACCAAACCCATCTGAGATCTCAACCACTTCAGCTGGAGTTTCTTGATGCTCTTCTTATCCAAGTATATATGGCCTTTTACAGGGTCGTAAAATCGTTCTAGCAAAGAGATGATGGTAGACTTGCCAGAGCCGCTACCGCCGACCAGTCCTATAGTCATGCCAGGCATTACTTTCAAGTTTAAACCTCGTAGAACAGGAGTATCTGGCCTTGAAGGGTAAGCAAATTCGACATTCCTAAACTCTATTTCTCCTCTCACTTTGTCTAAAATCTCCCCTTCCTTGCTATCAGGATTGATGGTTGGAATTTTATTGATCATCTCAAATATTCGTGATGTAGCAACTGTTGCCGCGACGAAGGATGAGAGGTTAGGAAGTGCACTCATAGCAGACCTGAAGATTCAAATTGCACCAAAGTCAAGCATTTGGTAATGGAAGCTAAAGTAATCCACTTGTTCTTTATTAAAAAAAATCAAGGAGATATATTTGTTAGTACCTATTTGCTTGTAGGAACAGAGAAATCCTGGTTTTTTATTATTATTAAAAAAGCATTCATTTTGGTTTCAATCTTTCATATTTGGAGAAAAATATCCTTTCGGATTTGATAAATGAGTTGGTTCTCGACTCATTTCTGAGACCAATGGATTGATGAAACGGTTTTTTCTTTTCTTTTCCTTCTTCCCTCGGATTTCAATCCGAGTTCACAATGATACGCTATTTCAATCAGACAGGACTAGAATTTGTCTAAAATCTAAGATTTTTTTTGCTTAGTCGGACTACTTTCATGAAGACCCAACCTTGGGCATGTGTGTGATACCAAGTGCCATTGCCAACACCACTCAACCATGAATGTATTGGCAAAATCCAAGATTTTTGTGTTCCTGTGGGCAAATTGGCTGATATAACAAGAATGAAGCATAATCAAGAAGAGAAACTCACAGCCCTCCCCAGAGGACCATCAGTCCAGCCGGGAAAACACTGCCACCTGGTTCTCCCCCCTCTGTCACCAAAATACTTCCCATCCATCCTACAAAAGACCATACAGCATACAGCAAACCAATGCTCCCAATTGCAAACCCCTTCATTAGTCCTTGCTTTATCCCAAACTTCATACTCGGCTCAAGTGCCTTGCTGAACCTCTCCAATGTCCGATTCTCTCCGACATAGGAAACTACTGTTCTAGCTGAAGAAATTGCCTGCTCTACAATCCCACCGGCAACTCCATACGCCTCCTTCACATTCACTGCCTGATCCATCATAAGCTTCCCGAATACCACCCCAGGAACAATGATGAAGAGCATGAATGGGACAGAGGTTAAGGCTATCCTCCAAGAGAGTATAAACCCAGTAGCAATGCAGGCGATGAAAGTGGTCATGTTGGCAATGAAGTTCGGCATCTGCATTAAAATAAGAACATCACATACCTTAAATACTCGAGCATAAGTGTAAGATGGTTGTGTTAGGTTGCCAATTAACAATAGAAATATTGTGAAATCTTCAAGGTCTTTTACTTCATGTTGTGATCATGAAGTGCCACTTTGATTAATGGGGCATTTTTATATATTGGAATTGCTTCTAAATTGTTACATGGGCCTGAATATTTGGCAGCAAAGAAATGCAAAAGTATTAAGCAACTGCAGTTGTAGCTCAGCAGGATAGGTACGTGGGTGTGTGTCATTGAGCGCAAGAGTTTGAATCGCCCCTTAGCAAAAAAAACTGCAGTTGAGATTTGTATGCTAAGGTTTATGTGTGTAGAACAAGAAAGTCAATTAGAATCAAGTCCACCAGAGAAATCCGTGGTTGGCTGTAATAGAAAAGAAAATCAAGAAATGTGATCTTTAATGGCTACAGCATGCACTGAAGGCCGGAATAACCTAGGGAATGTCTTGGTTTAAGTATAATCCTAGTAGGGACAAGTACAGAAGTGGACCCAAAAAGGTAACCGTAGATATAGTCTAACAATAAGATCATTGGACTGTATCATGGTCAGTATAAAAGATAAATGCTAATGATCCGATGGTCAAAATTTCTGCATTAGAACACATGGTGACTAGTGGATGGGGTTACAATGAAGAAGAAACTATTTGATCATAATCTGTAAGGATTCACAGTGTCCTGAAGTGCCTATTAGATTGATCCGAAGGTTCATGGGCCCTTGCTATGGATGGATGGATGAATGAACTCGATCCTTAATCCATGGCCTAGAGACAATTAGTCAATAAGAAGAGACCGACTAAAGGAAATCAAATCTCTCTTATGGATTATGCTATGCACTATTATTGGTTGTTCAAGTTCCTATTGATACACGTGAATTGCACCACTACATGTTGCAAATGAGCTGCACTGGCCCCTTGGTTCATGATCACGAGAGCCAGAGAAGGATCATAAATGGTTTTGGTGTTGGACTAGAACTTTTTAACTGAACCTAAATTGATTGGATAAAGCTATCACGACGACGATGAGGACATGATGATGAGGAGGGCTTAGGCCATCCAATTTAAAGGTATCCTCCTCTTTGAGTGATGAATCTTGCCCTGAAAGAGGAAGAATGATAAATTGACCTTATCGCTAAGAACATCCTGAATGACATAGGCATCAGCAGTGATGGCAGTGACGACATCATAGGTGGTTGAAGAAACTGCATTGGTGTCGAAGAAGCCGACATCCTGCCGGAGAACGGACTTGAGGTATTCCTTTCGCATGTGAGAAGTCTGTCTCTCCGCAGTCCTTGTCCAGCACCACCCCCCTGCATGACCCCATGAACAACCAACAACATGAGAAAATCTTCCTTGTCAAATTGTTCATATATGTTACTTGCTGCTATGCAAAGCTAAACGTACCAACAAAAGCACTGGCTCCAACTCCAATGGCTACATAGAGTAACCTGCGAGCATACTGCAAAATGGATATGATCGATGTGTTATTTGCAGAAGACTAATAATCAAGCTCATTTCCTGAGATTTCTACTGACTATTTAATGTGGCATATAAAATAATATAGTTTGTTTCTTTTTGAAGTTAAATTATGGTACTCTTTAAGATGACAAAAGAGTGATAGCCTGATAGGACAAAGTTAAAATCTGATGCACAAGGGACCATGATGGACGCCATGGACCTCTCTTTATTACCTTGTTCTTCTGGTGACATTAAGAGCATCAACACAAATATTGTTATTAATGGGATGTCTTCAAAATATAAAATCATTAAAAATATAAAATAATTTCAGGGATATTCTAAATGATTCAAAATATAGAGATTTTAGTAAAATATCACACGAATGCAATGAGAAGATCACGTTCTTTTGATTTTCGCAGATATTTTCTGTTTCCTGTAATATGTTTGTTTATGATTTTTGAATGTAATGGATATTACTGCTGTATTTATTAAATATATAGCAGATACTTGTGTGACCAGGATCTACAAAAATGGATGATTGAACCAAATTTTGTATCCACAGGCATTTACTGACTATAATTTCAGTTTTACAGCTCACAACAATATCATATCAATATGATCAATTTATTGATCTCTATACACTGATGTTTAAGATCATGCTACTACCGCGTAAGATTAGACTAACCTTGTCCACTTCATCATTTGAAAGAGAGGCATCAGCTTTTCCATAGGAATTGAAGATTCCACTCATCATTACAAAGTTTAATGGGGTCATCATTCCATCGCCCATGGCTCCCATGGTTCCCAGTACTACCAGTAATTTATCGATGCCATCAGCAAATCGAAAAATCTTAAAGAGCGACGCTGTTTCTTGGCCCTTCATCTCCTTATGGGGAGCACCCATTACTCTCCAGCTAGAGAAGTTGAAGAAGATGAAGAAGATAGATGCCTTGTATTATTTATAGATGCTCAACACCACCCTTTATTCTTCATGGCCCAATCCCATGTTCCTTTATGGAAAGGGACTTGCAGACTGCCAAATGGAAATATTTGTAAGAAGAGACAAGTGAGAAGTGAACAAGCATTTTATCTCATGTCTGCTTCTGAATTTTCAAGCACGCTGTTGTTTTACTCCCGAGACTAGATAGATCTGTTTTCATGCATTTCATGGAGTGGAAATGGGCCGGGCTTATATTGGGTCAAAGAAGTCGTCGACCCAATATGTTTATTTATTGGGATTGGGGTTCGGGCTCAACCCAGTCCATGAAAAAGATGAAGGATCCTGATTCTCTTTCATTTGGATCAAACCGGGTCTCAACCCTTGGACCTGGTAAAATGGGCCTGGATCATAATGGGCTGGTTCTAGTTAAAACCACAACCTGGTTATTTCATGAAAATGATCCAAAACACAACCTTATCCCAGCATCAGCATGGCAGTGAGTTTAGACACAACCTTATTATTTTATGGAAACTGTCCACTGATTCCTGCTTGGAACAAGAGGAAGGATGGGGATGATTCTTTCAGTAGTTTTTTTGTTGTACATGGGATCTATTTCTGCTGGGTTGGGACATGGGATCTTTAATTGTAAAATAAGGTATAATAAATGATGGTGCATATGGTTGATTAACAGGTCTCTTTCTACATAAGATGAATATATATTTTAGGCAAGTGCTTCTCTTTTTTTTTTTTTTTTTGCTAAAATACAAAACTGTATTGAAAGAGAGGAAACAGAGTGAAAGCCAAGGAAAAAGACAAAAAGAAAAAAAGGGCAGAGAGGATAAGAAAGATCAAGATATTAGGAGAGAGCAGATTACACAAAGTAAAGAAAGAATCTATAGAAGCGCTATGGTGGGCAAGTGCTTCTTAAATAGTAACACTTATCTTCCATATCAATCTTCCATATCACTCTGAGAGAGACATGGTCCTAGTCCACACCAATAGGGCCCTGCCCCACATATTGAAAAAAAATGTTCATCAGGTGGCTCCATCATGGATGTACCCTGCTGCAAGTATTGCACTAAGAATCTGGGCCTGCAATAAAAGATCTAGAAAGGGTATATTTAACCCTGTCATGGCAGAACTAGGCAATCCAGTAATTCTTGCTAGGACAATAAGGACACTCAAATTCATGGATATATCATTTTTAACATGTGGAATATTTTCTCCTGTGGTATGCACTCAGTGGGAGAACTCATCCGGACCATCACCAAGATTGGGAATCCTCCCGAATTTCATGGGCCACACTGACATCAGCACCAATCTGAATGGAGTGCTTTTTTTAAAATCTTCCTGGTTCTAAAACCTGCAATGCCCTGTCAATACTTTGGGAAGTAGACTGTTGAATTCCAAGTGACATTCATATGCGGAAAAAAAAAAAAAAAAAAAAAAAAAAACTATGTAACTGTTTTAAGTCTCGGGGGGCATTTGAAAAGTCTAAAAGTAAGCTCTAATTTTATGATTTAGAGCTTATTTATATATTATAACATTTGCTAAACTTTTGATGTTTCAGAGCTTATTTAAGAATTAGAGCTTTTACTTCTGAAAAAATTCCTAAGGTGAGCTGCATTTATTTAGAGCTTTTAAAGGTAAAGATGATGGAGGTGAACAAAGCAAAATTTACAAGTGTTCTAAATGAAAATGACCTTAGAAAATCTCTTATATATCGCAAATGGCAGGTTCTATATTATAATTTGTAAAAAGTTAGCCCCCAGTTGCAACAATTTCTAAAGGTGGGCCCCAATATAATAATAATATATGAAGGGACCATGATTCAATTGGAAATTTCAAATTGATTTTGACTGTCAATTTATTTTGACTTTCCCTATCACAGCCACATCCTCTCCAAAGAATGAAAGGGCTCTTTCCTCCCTCTCCAAAGAAGAAACGGCTCTTTCCTTATCAAATCAGTTTTCTCGTAGCGTCAGGCTCCTCAATATCTTCTTTAATTCACATTAATCCTCCTTAATCTCTTCTTTTAACTCCTCTCCCAAGAACCAAATGGCTCTTCTCTTTACGTCGCCTCGCCCCCTTCCCTTGACAAAATTCCATTTGGTGAGGCCTTCATGAGAAGAAATCAAAAGTGGCATGATTTACTTAAAGCAAAAGTGGCGTGATGCACTTACATAAATAATAGAGACATTGGTATCTAGCATAGGAAGTAATATGTACATTTCCCCAGCCATTAAGGTATTTTTTCTTCCTCAAATCTCTCTCTTTCACCTCTATAATAGTTGCATACATGGGTTTTATTTTTTTTTATTTTATCTATAATATAATGGAAAAAAATCTTTTTTAAGCAGGGCCGGCCCGAGCCAATGTAAGGCCTAAGGCGAAAATCCTAAATGAGGTTTTTTTTTTTCTATTTCTTAATATTATTATAAATATTTTATTTAAAATCTATCTTTCTTTCTTTTTGTGATGCAAAATTAATAAATAAGTTTTTATATATAAGTTTTGCTAGCATATCTTTTTCAATTGATAGTGTGGCTAATCCACTTAATCTTTCTTGTGACATTGTTGATCGTAGGTAAGATTTTATCAATTTTAATTTTGAAAAACTTCTTTTTCCATAAGCAATAGTTATAGGTATTGTTAATAATATTCTATACGTAATGTATGCATTTGGAAAATAATCTAGTCTTTTTATATAATTCAGTACGTCAATTGGAGTATTTTCTTCTGTTTGTAAGATTTCTTTTATAATTTTCAATTCTGAAAATAAATTTAAACCATCAATGTCAGAAAAACTATCATATAGTCGAGATTAAGACAATTTTTTTTTTCAAACTATCATTGTCTAGTGATTTTAAAATTTGAAAATCAAATAGAAAGCCAAAAATATTTTCATATATTTTGAATTGCTCAAGCTTATTATGAATTAAGGAAATAGCTTGATCTATTATATATATATATATATAAAATAATCAATTCTAAATGATTCTTTAGCAGTTTGTGTTGTCTCGTCATCTCGTCACCGACATTCTCATCAAACCACTTCTTTATACGAATTATACGTTTTCCATTGAATATAGGTTCTATTTTTATTTCAGCCGCAATTTCTCTAGATGTAATCATAGCAGATGTAAATTCATTTTCTCAATTTTCTTCAACAAAAAGAAGTTGGACCGTTTAATTGATCTATAACTGTTAGGGTTTTTGTGTTTTGCAATTTCATGGATGCATTATCATTTTAGCATCATTCGAATTTTCACATGAGCATTGAATTTGAAACTTGAAATCTTAAATTTCATATGCATTGTTTTAAAGCCTTTTGAACTTGTTACATGCATGTTTTGGATTTTAAACTTGGATGCTTTGGAAAGAAGATTCTCGAATCATGCAAACCTTTGGACCTAGAGTTTTAAATCATCTTAGGCTTTGATAGGTTCATGTTTTGAAAAACACTTTTAGATTGATTAAAACATGAGTCTAAGCACGATTTCCTTGGCCCAAAACTCTCTCTAGCAAATTACTTTGGAGTAGCTTTTTACTTAATCTTTTTAGAAGGCAAAACTTTTTTTGTGCTACAGTAATTTTGCTACAGTGATTTTGGTCAAGCGAACTTAAGATGTCGGTTAACCGAACCTTGACTGGACCCATTTTGGTTTGCTTTCCAGAATGGTTAAAACTAGCCGTTTTTTGACCGTTGGGAGTTCGGCTAACCGAACCTGACGGTTAACCGACAAGCTAGCCATTGGACCATTTTTCCTATATAAACAACTCATTCCTAGGCCAAATTTGAGGAACCAAGAGGCCCTCCTAGAGGTATTTTGAGGCCAAACAAAGGGGAATGAGCTAAGGGAGGCTAGTTGGTCATAAAAGGAAGTTAAAGCTTGGAATTATGAGTTAATCATCTAAGTAAGCTTAGTTTTCCTTATCATATGTTTTCATACTTTGTTTAAATATTTGAAAAATCCTTTTTAGCATGATAATTATGATGTGTTGAATCCATTACTTACATTTAATCTTTGATCTTAGTTGTATTGGATTCTTCACCTTGATTCAAACCAAGTTTGTTTTAAATTTCATAAATCATGCTTTGCTAAAATTTTTGATTTCTTTTATAGCATGAATCATTTACTTGGTTGAATCTACATATGTTGTTTTCAATCACATAAGAACAATGGTTAGCCTAGTTGGTTTTTGAAAACAAAATTATACATGCATCACATGTTTAGTTTTAAATAGTTTCATATAACTTGTGAGCCTTTGATTTTCATGTCATCAACAAGTTAGTATTTATACATGTGAGTTACATTTCACTTCAATCAAATCTCTTTGTGTGCCTTAAACTTTTATATGCTTTGAGCATATATTCATTGGGCTTAATGTTTAAACTTGATTGAAGTTTTCACACAAACACCATGAGCATTCATCTTTGCTTTTCATAGAGTGTTGTGTGAGTTTGATTTTTAATTTCATATCAGCCTATGTTAGAGGCAAATATATTGAGCTTTAATTGTATCTCTTAAAGTGTTTGTGTAGATACTTACTTGAGAAATAATTTTGTATAGGTTATTGCTTAGCCTTAGAAATGTATAAGTGTATGGTTAGGGGTGAACCATAAAACCCAAGAGGTTATTGCTTAGCCTTGGAAAGTATGTTGTAAGGTTATTGCTTAGCCTTGAAAAGCATTTTGTAAATGTTATTGCTTAGACTATTGAAAATCATAGATAGTGGAAATCCAGTGGGGTGTAGGATCACAAGCCGATAGTGGATGTAGGCATTGAGGCCGAACCACTATAAATCTTTGCGTTGTGGTTGAGTTGTGGTGATTATTATTGATATCTTCCGCATTGTGTTTCATAATAATCACTTGTGACTAATTGATTTAAAGAACTTTAAAATTTGGTATAATTGGTTACTAATTAAAAGCTCACCCTATTCACCTCGCTTTAGGGTTTGGATCCCGGACTTTCAATTGGTATCAGAGCTTAGGTGCTCTATATTGGGCTCAAGTATATTGAAAATCTTGATTAGGTGTAAAAACCTAGAGTTAGAACCCTAGTATTATGCTTTACTGAGAATAATTAAAAATGGATTCCACTATAATTGGAAATGGATATTCCCCTCTAGCTCATTCTTTCTTCTAAGAAACAGTCTCAACAAACTATACCTTCTCAAGGACAACCCTATCAAAACCTTAGACGGATTTTCAAAGGTTGACAATTAGACAAACCTTAAGGCCTTGAACCTTGTTGGACCAATCTATTTTTCTTCACATCATATTGTTGGTCATGATACATTTACATTTTGTTCTTACATAGTTACATCTTTTGAAATGCAAGTTGAAAATTTGTTTTGTGCTTAGTGCTATATCTTTTGATGGTTATTGGGGTATTGTGCTAGATGACTACATGTTTGTGAGAACTCAATTAATTTGAGTAAGATCTTTGATTGTTGTTGTTTTCTAGTTTGCCTATATATTCCCCAATTCTTAATGCATTTCCATGAACTCACATGTTATATCTTTTGGTATGGAAAATATGTGTTCAATTTGTATGTGTGCCAATAGTCATTTTTTTGAATGCAAATTGAAATTTGATATTAGTTCACTTCATGGTTTTCAAAATCACTTGGTCATAATTTTTATAAAAGATTCATTGTTGGATTTTGAATGTTAAAGTGATTTGAAGATTCCAAGCTTCGTAAGTTACCATTATAAAAAGCATTTTCCTTGAATATATTTCCATGTGCATATTTTGGTTAAAACATCTTAATTGGAAATATATGTTGTTCCAAGCAATTTGCATTTTTGCTCAACAAAGCTACATTCTTTCAAATGCAAATTTGTTGTGATGTTGTGTCTTACATTGTTTGGATGGGAATGGTGTCATTGATTTGCATAATTTGCCTAACTTTGTATATTTTTTCATTAATGCAAATTGATGTTGTTTATGCTCTTTATAGCAAAATCTTTTGTTTCAAGTTCATTTGAGCCTCAAAAGTACATATGGGATTTTGTGTGCTAAGCTCATGTGGTATGATCTTTACAACCATTTTTTTATTGCATTGTAAGCTTAGTACAATTGCTAGAGTGGAGATTTTGTGTGATAGATTGATGGATCATTTTAGATGAATTGGTGTTAAACTCTTACTCTTCATAAGTATACACATATGTGAGATCCATTTTCATCTATATGTGATCCATGATATCCATCTAACTTCATATCTTCTTGTAAATGCATGGTTATATTCTTTATTGATGATATGGTATGAGTTAGATCTTGAGTGTTGATTGATCATCTCTATACAAATGTCGAATTGTTCCACATGTGGTTTTTGCTCATAGTTACATCTTTAGAAACCATTTTGGAACCCAATTATCTCATGTGCGTATTGTCATATATATATATATATATTGAGATAAATGAGATTGTTTCTTAACTTATAGTAAAATCTTGAAATGCAATCTCACAATGTACTAACCGAGTTAACAACAAATAATATATCATATCAAATTGTCATGCTCAATAAAAACTCAAAATTGTCACTCTCATATGTTGCTAAACAGTTGGCTTCACTTTTAGTTTTAGGATCTTTGCTAATTTTTGCTAATTGTAACAACGCATCTCTTATTTGGGGAGCTTGGTATCTTATTGTCTTAACACTTCAATACGACTTTCCCAACGTGTTTGTGACAATGACTTAAAAGAGTTAAACCAGGTACATTATCTTGTAAAATTTTCCATTGTTTGGTAGAAGAAGAAAATAATGAATATATATGTTGTACCACTCCAAAAAAGGATATAGCATTGGGACAAGAGTTAGCTATAGACCAAAGTACTAGATTTAGATTATGGCAACCACATGGTGTGTAAAATGCTTTAGGATTTATATCTAGGAGTCTTTTTTGTACTCCTTGGTGTTTTCCTTTCATATTAGATCCATTATCATATCCCTATCGTCATACATAATTAATTTTAAGCTCAAGATTTCTTGTTTCATCTATAAATATTGCGTTAAAAAGACTTTTTCCAGTGGTATCGTATGTCTACTTTTAGAAATTCTAAAAAATATTCATCTTTTTTTTTTGCACTTGCTGAAATATCCACACATCGTAATACGAGAGACATTTGCTCTTGATGACTTGCATCTTGAGTGCAATCAAGTATAACTGAAAAATATTTTGCTTCTTTAATTTTTTTAATAATTTTTACTTCTAATTTCATTTACAAATAAATTTATCAATTCATTTTGTATATTATGTCCAAGGTAATGATTATGAATTTAATCATGTTGAATACGTCGAATATGTTCCCCCATTATTGGACCAAGTTCTGCAATCATTTCAGTTAGCCTTAAAAAATTTCCATTATTTTCTTAATAGATCTTTTCATTTTTTTCCTTGAAATGCCAAATTATTTTTACCAAGAAGTTTTACGACAACTATAATTCTTAATAATACTTTTTTCCAATGATCTTTCTCTTTGTCAATTTGTTCTTGGATATTTTTATCAATTTTTTTTTATTTTTTAAAAATCTTATTTCTAAATCAATCCAAGTATTCATGTTAGTAATATGCTTATTAGTTGTCTCATGACTCTCAAGCTTAAGAGCAAGATTTTTCCGGTCTTTAGTTCCTTCATTAGCAAGTTCACTTGTGTTAGAATTCGAATTAAACAACTTACAACAAAACAAAATACTCTATCCAAATCTTTTAAATACACTAGCCATTTTCTATCATGCTTCTCCCCATTTGGTAATTTTCGAATATAAATATATAGTAGAAAAATGTCTAGAGAGTTCATCTTTGGGAAAATCTAGATCATTATCTCTAATTGGACCCTTTTCTACTAATAAATCTCTTAATTATGTATCAATATTGGTCCATTGACTTGGATCGTAAATATTTGTAAGAATATAATCAATTGTTTCATTAATAATTTCATGTTCCTCATCATTATAATATTTTCATTGATCTCTTTTTGTTCTACAATTTCATTATCTTCTAACTCATTTAGATCAATTACTTGTTCATTTATTGCTATATTTTGTTTATTGCTTGTAACAAATTCATCACGAGCTCCTTTTTGAGATTGAATTAAATCATCTATTCTTCTCTCTCTCTCTCTCTCTTTGAAGTTTTGAGTACCCGGATTCGTATTTTTTAGTTGACATATTTATTATTTATAAATTATAATTAATAATATTTGCAAATAAAATGAACAGTAACTATAATAAACACACATACAATATGAGCTCGGAATTTAAAAAATCATAAAAGTGTGAAACAATAAAAAAACTGAGATCATTGTTATCCCCAAAAGAACCAAAAGAAAATGTTGAAATAAAAAGTTGCAGAAACCGTTGAGATGACTTCTTGTCCAGAAGAGAGAAAATGAGCGATGGCGAATTGGATGGGCAATGCCCATGCTAGAGTAAAAAATACTTAAAAACAAGATGTAAAGCCCTCAAATCCTATGCCCAATTGACTTAATCTTGTAACCGACGTCCAACGGCTCCCTCACCTTTAATGATATATGAAAAGGTGGCAACTTGGGATGGGCATGCCTATCTTGTAACCAGTGGCCCTCTCTGCACCTTTAATAATACATGATGAACAGGTGGCAACTTGGGATCGGCATCCCTTTTTGGGAGAAAAAAAGTACTTTTGTTGATACGTTTACAGGAATCGGGGCCTTGGAGATTGATTTTTTAGGATACTGGTTTTGAGGCTGAATTTTTTTGGGGCTTGAGATCTTTGGGGGCCTAAGGCAATCGCCTTGTTGGCCTAAGGGTTGAACCGGCCCTGTTTTGAAGAATTTGTTTTTATCTCCAAATTTTGCTTTTCTTCTCCCTCTTCTATCTATAGTTATAGGAGGGACAAGAAAATTGAAAACCCATTTCAGTAATTGTATCTTCATCACTAAAATCATATTATCTTTGTCTAAAATCCATCCATACACAATATGAAAGAAGAAGAAAAGGGATGGAAGAGAAGCCTGGAAAGGAGTTGAATGATTCGTTCCAATCACTCAGCCTAAATGTTCCATTATGTATTTGTGCAGCCCTTCAGGAAAAATCTATAACACAACACCAGACACAATCTATAACACAACACCAGACCCTATTACCCTCTACAACTACCTTTTCTTTCTATTTTCTTGATTTCTATTTGGAGGTAGTGATAATGACTTTTTCTGTTTTCCCAAATTGATGAATCCATGTTCAAATTTGAGAAGGAACTCAAGAATCAAGTTCATGCTCTTCCTCAAGACCTGTAGGCGGTAAAAACGACACCTACTTAGATTAGGATGAGATCGGGGTAGAATGCTTAGGACAGGGAAATGCTGAACGCCTGGAACCTGAAACGGAAGGAGAAAGGCTAACGTCAGAGCCCTTGGCTGCTGGGAGCCGAAGGCACTCCGATGCCTGAGTTAGTTCTGAAGAGACTAAACAGGAGGAGGAAGAAGAGAATGAAACAGTCTAGTATTCAGAGCTGTATGCTGAGTATTGCGTACCTTTTATGGGACCAATCCCATGCGTATATATAAGCGAGCGCTGCATGTTCATTCTCCCTGTGAGTGGGGGTAGGTGAGGTGAGGTCCCATCGACCCTTACCCTGGCGGGCTGCAGTAGGTAGAGTGGGCAACATCCCATCCTCACTTTCCATGCCTTCAGTCAGTTGACGTACAGGGCTGATAAAGCAAACCTCTTATCGCCATAAATGAGCGATCCTATCGCCATAAATGAATGCCCGTATCAGTCTGAGCGCGCCGCATTTCCAGGAGGGTGGCGGCCCACCCTGACTTTAGCATCCTAGCCTGAGACCAAGGATGGCTTGGCCGCGGTGCGCCTTTGCACCGAGCTGGCATCTATGCCGAGCTGAGACCGGGCTGATTGAGCTGCCGAGCTATGACCGAGCTGCCGAGCTATGACCGAGCTGCCGAGCTGTGACGAGCTGCCGAGCTTCCGCCACAGAGGCTGAGGTGATCGGCAAGTTCAGCCGTAATCCCTGCTTAACTTTGTCATTACGGTGTTTTACCCACACAATTGCCCCCTAGCTTTTGACTTCTGAGAGCCCTCTGGCTCGAGGAAGTCGGAAGCTTGATGACCGTACACCGGGCTACGCAACCGAGCTCGAGTGAGGGTTACCGTCACGAGGGAAATACCGAGGGAGCTTCGGATCAGGAGGGTCCCTTTCGAGATGTCCCCTCGCCTGTCCTGGATATTTAATGGATATTTAATAGCCTTCGGATATCGCGCTAACGGTGGCACGTGTACCTTCTCTTAGCTGTCCCGCAATTATTTCGAGGAGACGTTAGGGCTGCGTGACGGGACATTAGGGTTGATTGAGGGGACGCCTCTTAAAGGCTCTCCTCGAAAGTCGAATCGACGTCCCCTGGCTTTATAAATCAGGGCGTCTCCTTCGTTCCCACTTTCTTCTGCTTCCTTCAGATTTCTGCTGCGCTCTGCAAGAGAACCCCCTCCGGCGCCTGCGGATTTCCGTCGATTCTGATTGTGCAGTCCCTATTCGTAGGACTCCTTCCTGCTTCCCTCGTCTTTTTCTTTTAGATAGGTCCTCGTCTGAGTCGAGAATGGGAGTCTATAGACATTTGTTAGGGGACCCAAGTTCCATAGATCATTTTAGGGGTTTATACAAGGTCCCCTCCAATGTGGAGATCAGGCCGGACACCCCAGATGACGGCCTCACTTACTGCGACGGCTGGATGCCGTTTTGGCTGGTCTCCGTCGTGGAGGGAGGAGTCCGCTTCCCCCTGCACCCACTGGTCCGGGACTGCCTCCGAGAGTGGAAGTTGTGCCCATGCCAGCTACTCCCCAACGGATATAAAATCATAATGGGGGTAGTGCGGCTCAATCAGATCCTGGGGATTGGCCTCGGTGTCCCGGACATCGAGGACACGTACGACCTCTGCAAATCCGCAGAGGGGGACACTTACTATCTCCGGCTGAGGGTCCGCCGGACTGCGTTTGTGACCGCGCTAGAGGACTCCAATAGGTACGCGGGTGAAGACCGAGTACTTGTCAGAGGAGGATGGGAGTTCGGTGAAGCAGAGCCTGCTACCACAGTCCGGGTCCCTCGAAAAATAGGGATTCCTCCAAGTAAAGGCCGGAGTTCTTTCGGTTTGCAGTTCTTTCCTTTCTTTCTGTGTCTGGCTCCTGATGATTTTGTCTATGCAGATTTCCGCGAAAGGAGGGAGCTCGCGCGAAGGAACCGCTGGAAGGTGAACAGCGCGTGGCACGAGCAGGTGAGGAACTACCGCGGCCACAACTGTCGTGCTGCGTGGTCTCTCCTGGGGTACGTGCCCCACTACAGGTCCTTCAACACCTCCCGAAAGGGATCGGGGATAGACTCCGTGCGGAGCGGGGAAGGCGTGAGTCGAAGAACAGAGGCGACCGTGGTGCCAGGCTCAGCGGTGGTGACCGTTGCGCTTCCCGCCAGTCGTCTGGTTGAGTTGGCAGAACGTGCCCCAGCAGCCCCTGCCGCGGAGCCTGCCGGGACTTCGAGAGCCAGGCCCCTACCTTCCCGAACGAGGCTAGTAGCTTCCAGTTCGGAGGAAGAAGAGGAAGAGCAAGAGGGAATGTTGCGCCAGCGCAAGCGGCGCTATGTCGCAGAGGACCTGTCTGCGGCGGCCTTCGGGGATATCGGGGGCGAGGCCCGGGATCCCTCTCAGACGGTGGCTCTGACGCCTCCGGCATCTGCGGGTGGACCTGTTGCCGAGACGGTCTGTACAGCCGCGACCGTAGCTGTTCGGCCTGGGGAGGCAGAAGCCATCTCAGCCCCGCCTCCAGTTGTCGTCGTGGATGACGCGCCCTCTGAAGGTGCCGCGGGGGCTGGAGGTCGGACTCGCTCCCCCGAGGTTGCTGAGGGCGGGCGACCCGAGAAGAGGGCAAGAGTCGAGGCCTCGCCTGGCCCCTCATCGCCTCCGCCTGCCGGAGGGACGATCTTGCCTCCTCCAATGGCTCCATGGAGGCCGGCCATCGAGGAGGCTCTGGGAAGGCCGCTGGCCGAGACAGACCGCGCAGCCGATCCCCGAGTTCTCGCAGCGCTCGGACGAGCCTGCGCCCTTCCACAAGACATGGCGAGGTGGGCCGCGATGGACGACGAGTCGCTCCTGCTCTCTTCGATGCGATCCGTGGTGTCGGTAAGTGCAGTCTTTTTTCCATAGTTCAGTCCGGTGATGCTTTATTGACTTCTGGTTCTCATTTTGCAGCTGTTGCAGAAGTGCCAGATAGGCATTGTGAGGCTCGATGCGGCCGAGGCGCGGGCCGCGGAATGGGTCGTTGAGAGGGACGAGCTGCGGGCGTCCGTGGCGTCCAAGGACGCGACGCTGGCAGAGGTGACGGCCAAGAATGCCGGCCTCGTCTTTGATCTTGAGGAGTCGAAGGTCGAGGTTGGGCGCCTCAAGGACGAGCTGGCGGAAGAAAAAAGCCAGAACCTCCACCTCGCTTCTGAGCTCGACGATCTTCGGGCTGCGACCAAGCGACTAGAAGACGAGTTGGACAGTGCGAAGGGGACCAACAGGAGGCTCCTTTCTCAGCGGAACCAGGCGCAAGGTTCCCTGGAGACGGCGCTGAGGGAGAAGGCGGCCGAGATCGAGTCCGCCCTGGCAAAACAAGAGGCCAAACTCAAGGAGTCGTTCCTCGCCGAGCATGACTCCGTCATGGAGGAGGAGGTCGGCAAGCTGACTGCTGATTACAAGGCTCAGCTGCCAGGGATCCGGGACCGAGCCTGGGAGCTCGGGTGGACGGCAGCCTTGCGCAAGGCTGGGGTCCCCGAGGATAGCCCATTGTTCTCGAATGCCCCAAGATTTTCTTGCTCGGATCCGGGACCCGCAGCCGTGCCTCAGGTCTCCTCCGACCCTCCCTCGCAATCGTGTGCAGAGGCGAACGCCGCGCCCGGGGCGCTTCCGGAGACTCCTGCTGTCAGCGCTGATCCTGAAGGCTGCCAAGTGGCGGCAGTCGTCGAGGTCCATCCTGAAGCCGCCGCGGTCTTCCCTGAAACTGCCCCAATTACTACCGAAGCCAGCACGGTCGCAGCCGAGGTCCCTCCAGAGATCGACTGCAATGTAGAAGCTGCAGCCCTCTGAGGGTTTTTGTAATTTTTTCTTTCTTTGATTGTATCTTTATCCGTCTTGTAATCAAGAGCTGTGATTAATAAAAATTTTGGATCTTTGCTCGCATTCTGATGCTTTCTTATTTTTGATGAGATGTTTGTGGTTGATGAAACGCTGCATCGCTTTTCTGCTTGGAGCTGTTGGTTCGGACTACCAGGCTCCTCGCTATTCTTTGGATTGGGACACCGGCGAACGACCGAGGCCCGGTGCATGACCGTGGTCTCCGTCGGCTCTTCCGTATCCGTTATCTCCCCCCAGCTTTTGGCCTGTGGGCTCCATGGAGCAGGTCGGAAGCTGAGTGGTTTTAGTCAGGTCGGTACTGTCACTAACCTTTTGACAGTGCCCGTTGTGCCGAACTGCCGAGTGGGGTCTTGGTACAATGGGGTCTCCTCATCGTCTTTTGTTGACGTGGAACACTGCACAAGGAATGCTGCATTAAGTTCTTGCGCTGACGTGGAGTGCTGTATTAATTTCTTTTTCCGTCAGTCGAGGCGACTGCCCTTTCGCCTGTCGAGGCATGGAAAAGTCTTCTGGGGATGCGGCGCCGTGCCACGTGTCGCCTTTCCAAGGGCGCGCAGTCAAATCTGCAGGACGACTGGGCTGCCCGAGGCGACTCTAGGGCTACTCGAGGTAGGGCCGCATTGAAGGCTTCTCTCGAAATCTGAAACGGCGCCCCGTCCCCTATAAACTAGGGTTCCTTCTCCGTCTTCCTTCTTTTCGATCCCCAGAACTCCTGTTGCAACCTGCTGAAGAATAGGAATTTTCCTGTTGCCTGCGACCATTCTGTTCGCAGTCTTTGATCGTAGGACTTCTCCCCCTTGTCTCCTTCCGCTCCGGTGGGTAGTCCTCCAACTAGAGTAGAGAATGGGTGTGCATAGGCATTGGCTAGGGGACGCACTGTCCATAAGCCTGTTCAGGAAGGAATACAAAGTCCCTGCGAACGTAGAGGTTAGGCCAGACGGACCCGACGACGGTATCACGTACAGCGACGGCTGGATGCCGTTCTGGCTGGTGGCCGTCGTGGAGGGAGGAGTCCGGTTCCCCCTCCACCCACTCCTCAGGGAATGTCTCCGGGAGTGGGGGTTGAGCCCCTGCCAGCTGCTTCCCAACGGATACAAGATCATCATGGGAACAGTGCGGCTCAACGAGGTTTTGTCGATCAACCTTGGCGTTGCGGACATCGAGGAGGCGTATGACCTCTGCAAATCCGCAGAGGGACATACATACTATCTTCGGCTAAGGCTCCACCGGACCGCCTTCGTGACCGCGCTGGAAGACTCGTATAAATACGCGGGGGAGGACCGCGTCTTCGTCCGCGGGGCGTGGGAGTTCGGCGAGGCGGAACCCAGCACCACGGCCAGGATACCGCGCAAATTTGGAGTCCCCTCAAGTAAAAAACCAAGGCCCCTGGACTTTGTGCTTTAATCATCTCTCGCCCTTTGCTGACGTTGTTCTGTTTCTGCAGGTTTTCGGCAGAGGAGGGAGCTGGCCAGGAGGAACCGGTGGAGGGTGAACAGTGATTGGCACGAGAAGGTGCGGAAGTACCGCGGCCATCACTGCCGAGCCGCGTGGTCGCTGCTGGGGTACACGCCGCACTACAAGTCTTTCCTCGCTCAGAGGCGGGCGACCGGGATCGACTCCGTGCTTCACGGGGAATGCACCGGACCGGCCACCGAACAGGCTGAGGCTCCTATTCCGGAGACAGTCACTGTCGCGATTCCAAGCGGCATTCCGGTAGAGTCGGGCGGACAGTCTGCTGTCCGCGAACCAGCAGCGGCCGAAAGAGCTGAGACCGGACGCAGGAGGCAGAGGCAGAAATTTGTCGTCTCCAGCGAGTCCAGGTGCACATCCAGCTCGGAAGAGTCCGAGGTCGAGATGTTGCGCGGCCGTTGCCAGCGCTTCGTCGCGGAAGACCTTGCCGCCGCGGCATTTGGGGACATGGCCGAGACCGCGGGTCCTTCCCGAGGTGCCGACGTTGCCCCAGCTACGTCCTCGGTGGCTGCTGCAGAGGTTATCTCTCCCGAGACCGAGACGGCTCCGGAAGCCTCCGAAGGTGATCAATCGGGTCCCCCTGCAGCAGCCGAGGTCGGCGCGGGTCCTCCGCCCATCGTCAATGAAGAATCGCACTCTGGCTCTGGCAGAGCGGCCACTGCCGAGGCTGCCGAGGAGCGCAGGCCGGAGAAAAGGCCCAGGGTCGAATCCCCATCTGCCCCGGAACCTGCCATGTCGGTCGGGGGGTCCGCCACTCCCTCTGATTTCATTCCTTGGATACCGGACGTCGAGGGGGCGCTGGGGAGGCCACTAGCCGAGTCGGACCGAGCGGCCAACCCCGATGTGGTTGCCGCTCTGGGACGAGCTTGCGCCCTTCCCCAGGACATGGCAAGGTGGGCGCATATGGATAATGAATCCCTGCTGCTTTCCTCAATGCGGTCATTGGTAGAGGTATGTACAGTTAATTCTTCATGTTCTTTTGTTTTTCTGCTGCATTTCATTTGGTGACACTGTGTTCTTGCTGCAGCTCTTGCAGAAGTGCCAAACTGGCAAGGGTAGGCTGGACGCAGCCGAGGCCAGGGCAGCAGTTTGGGCAGCGGAGAAAGAGGAACTGCTGAAGTCCCTGGCGGCGAGGGACGCTACCCTGGAGGAGGAGGCGAAGAAAACTACGGATCTTCTGGCCGAGCTCGACGCGGCGCGGGCCTTGTCCGAGCACCTCAAAGAGGAGGCGAAGGAGGCGAAGGATCAAAACGCCCGCCTCTCCTGGGAGCTAGACGAGGTCCGGCTTAAGTCGTCTCGGCTGGAGGAAGACATGCAAATGCTGCGGGGGACGAACAAGAGGCTCACCTCCGAGAGAAAGCTAGCTGAAAGAAAGCTAGAGATGGCTCTGGAGGGGAAAGCGGCCGAGCTCGCGCAGGCTCTCAACGTGCAAGAGGCCAAACTCAAGGAAGAGTACCTAGCCGAGCACGAGTCCGTGATGAACGAGGAGGTCAGCAAACTGACGGCTAACTACAAGGCCCAACTGCCAGGAATCCGAGAGAAGGCGTGGACACTTGGGTGGAAAGCGGCCTTAAGGAGGGTCGGCGTCCCTCCGGACAGCCCTATCTTTCAGAATTCCCCCAGGTTTCCTCGCTCGGATTCGGAGTTGCGAGCCACCTCGGGAATCACCCCCGTTCCGTCAGCCTCTGAGGTCCCTCCAGCTCCAGCCGCCCCTGCTCCTCCAGCTGTTCCTGAGGCTGCCCCAGCCGCTCCCAGCGAGAGTGCTACCGGGACCAACTGTAATAAGGGAGCAGCAGCTCCCTGAACTATGTAATTTTCTTGTTTTGCCATACCAATGTAATCAAACGAATTCTTCCATAATAATTAAACAGCACATTGCCACTTTGTCTGTGAATGGTTGTGATTTTGCTTATGGTGGAATGAGTGTTGACGCAAGTAGTTTACCGAGTAGTTGGATAGGTACCAGGCGAGGACGGTTGGTTCTCTAAGCAGAGGAACCGAGCCGCGAGGGTGGTACTGATACCAAACCCGGATGTCGTTGGCTGTGCCGCCAGAGCTGGTGAAGGCACCGAGCTCAGGACGGTTGGCCCTCTGAACAGAGGCGCCGAGCCGCAAGGGTGGTACTCATACCGGACCCTGATATACTGTTGGCTGTGCCGCCAGAGCTGGTGAAGGCACCGAGCTCAGGACGGTTGGCCCTCTGAACAGAGGCGCCGAGCCGCGAGGGTGGTACTGTTACCGGACCCTGATTTGCATATGGCTGTGCCGCCTGAGCTGGTGAAGGCACCGAGCTCAGGACGGTTGGCCCTCTGAACAGAGGCGCCGAGCCGCGAGGGTGGTACTGTTACCGGACCCTGATTTGCATATGGCTGTGCCGCCTGAGCTGGTGAAGGCACCGAGCTCAGGACGGTTGGCCCTCTGAACAGAGGCGCCGAGCCGCGAGGGTGGTACTGTTACCGGACCCTGATTTGCATGTGGCTGTGCCGCCAGAGCTGGTGAAGGCACCGAGCTCAGGACGGTTGGCCCTCTGAACAGAGGCGCCGAGCCGCGAGGGTGGTACTGATACCGGACCCTGATATGTGAGGCAGGAGATGGAACCGTGCTGACAGTCGGTACTCCCAAGTAATGCAAAGACTCGTTCCAGAAAAAATCGCCTTTTTTTATTGATACTTGATTTTTGTGATACATTTCAGAAGTAGAATTTTTTGAGATGCGTCGCGTTCCACGGTCGCGGGAGTGCCTTCCCCTCCATATCTTCAAGTCGGTAGGCAGATCTTCCGGCCGTCGACGTTACTCTGAACGGTCCCTGCCAATTGGGCGCCAGCTTGCCCTCGTTAGGATCTCGGTCGCCAGGAAGTGTTTTCTTCAAGACCAACTCTCCTACCGCGAATCTTCTTTCCTTGACCTTCTGGTTGTATCCCCTGGCCAACTGCTGCTGATAGGCGGCCAGGCGGATAGCTGCCGCCTCCCTTCGTTCTTCAGCCAAGTCCAGTTCTCGTGCCACATTCTGATCGTTCAGGCCCTGGTCACAGAGTTCCGACCTCAAGGTCGGGAGGCCGACTTCAAGGGGAATGACTGCTTCCATGCCGTAGGCGAGGGAGAACGGGGTCGCCGAGGTGGAACGCCTTGGAGTAGTTCGGTAGGCCCATAGAACGCTTGGCAGCTCCTCTGCCCACCGACCTTTGGCTCGGTCGAGTCTCTTTTTAATTCCGTCCAGCAGCACTTTGTTTGAGATCTCGGCCTGGCCGTTGCTCTGGGGGTACGCCGGGGTAAAGTAGATGTTGCGAATGCCGTACTCTTGGCAGAAGCTTTTGAAGAAGTTCGAGTCGAACTGGGTACCGTTGTCGGAAATGAGGGTGCGGGGAATTCCAAATCTGGTGATGATGTTCCTCCACACAAAGTTCTTCGTGTCTAATTCGGTGATGGAGGATAATGGTTCCGCTTCGACCCATTTCGTGAAGTAGTCAGTGGCCACAATCAACCATCTTTTGTTCCCCGGAGTTCGGTGAAGTGGTCCGACGATGTCCAGGCCCCACTGGGCGAAAGGCCATGGGCTGGAGAGGGAACTCAGGTCCTGGGCTGGCTGGTGGAGAGAGTGGGAGAACTTCTGGCACTTCTCGCACTTCCTGGCGTAGAGCTGGGCGTCCTTCTGCATGTAGGGCCACCAGTAACCCTGGCTGATAGCCCGGTACGCAAGTGACCGACCTCCTATGTGACTGCCGCAGACTCCCTCGTGAATCTCGTAGAGGAAATCGTCGACTTTGCCGGGGTGAACGCACTGGAGGTAGGGCCCTGTGAATGACTTCCTATAGAGCTTGCTGTCTGGGGACAGCCAGAACCGGGTCGCCTTCAATCTGATCTTTCGAGCTTCAGTCTTGTCCTCGGGTAGCTGGTCGTCCTTCAGGTAAGCAACGATGGGGTCCATCCAGCTCGGGCCGAGATCAAGGACCATGAGCTGCCGGGGTCGCTGGAGGTCGATGCTGGGCTCCTGCTGCGTTTCTACTTCAACTGTTCTCTTTTCACCGGCTTCCACTGCCGAGGCGAGGCTGGCGAGGGCGTCTGCATGGGAGTTGGATTCTCTGCCGATCTGCCGAACCTCGGCCCTCTCGAACTGGGAGAGAAGTCCCCTGGCGTGGGCGAGGTATGCTGCCATCCTGTCATCCCGGGCCTGGTAATCCCCGCTGAGCTGGCTCGTCACCAGTTGGGAATCGCTGAAAACCACAACGGACCGGGCTTCCAAGATTTTGGCACTGTTCAGTCCGGCAATGAGCGCTTCATATTCGGCCTCGTTGTTGGATGCCTTGAAACCAAGTGTCACAGCTTGCTCGATGACGAGGCCTTCGGGAGACTGGAGAACTATGCCAGCGCCAGCTCTCTTGGATGTTGAGGATCCGTCGACGAAGACTTTCCAGGACGAGTCTAGGAGTTCTCTCCAGGACTGTTCTTCCTCAGTCTCGGTGACAACCTCTGCACCCCTATCGCCCCCCAGTTCGGTGTCGAGCGCGGTCGGTGCCGAACTCGGAGGAGTAAATTCCACAATGAAGTCAGCTAAGACTTGAGCTTTGATGGCCGTCCTAGGCTTATAGCTGATATCATATTGCCCCAGTTCGACAGCCCATTTGGAGATCCGTCCGGAGAAATCTGCCTTCCGGAGGAGAGCCTTCAGTGGGTACTCTGTGACGACCACTATTGCGAAGGTTTGGAAGTAGTGGGAGAGCTTTCGGGAGGCGCTAACCAGTGCCAAGGCGAGCTTTTCGAGCTGCAAATACCGGGTCTCGGCGTCCAACAGGGTCTTGCTCGTGTAATAGATGGGCCGCTGCTGGCCGTTGTCCTCTCTGATGAGCACCGAGCTCACTGCGTGGTCCGAGACCGACAGGTACAAGAACAGTGCTTCTCCGAAAGTCGGGGTCGACAGCAGTGGTGGAGAAGAAAGGTACTGTTTTAGCTGTTGCAGCGCCTGAGCGCAATCCGACGTCCACTGGAACTTGGAGCCCTTTCGCAATAGTTGGAAGAAGGGTCTGCACTTGTCCGAAGCGCGGCTGATGAAGCGGTTCAGGGCGGCAGCCATTCCGGTCAGCCGCTGAACTTGTTTCGCCGAGGTCGGACACTGGAGCTCCTGGAGCGCGGTGATCTGATCAGGGTTCGCTTCGATCCCCCTTCTTGTGACCAGGCTCCCTAGGAACTTGCCGGAACCGACCCCAAAGGCGCACTTGGACGCATTGAGCTTCAGCTGGAACTGGCGGAGGATGTCAAAAATCTGGCGGAGGTCGGTCAGATGGTCCTGCGACCTCTTGGACTTGACGACCATATCATCGATGTAGACCTCCACCGTCTTGCCGAGCTGAGCCTGGAACATTTTCGTCACCAAGCGCTGGTATGTTGCTCCGGCATTTTTTAACCCGAAGGGCATCACCTTGTAACAATAGGTGCCCCTGGGAGTGATGAAGGCTGTCTTCTCCTGGTCTGCCGCGTACAAGGGGATCTGATGGTACCCCCGGTAGGCATCCAGGAAGCTCATCCGGTCGTGTCCGGCAGTGGCGTCGATGAGTTGGTCGATCTTCGGAAGAGGGAAGCTGTCCTTGGGGCAGGCCTTATTGAGGTCGGTGAAGTCCACGCAAACCCTCCATTTGCCCGTCTTCTTCTTCACCACCACGGTGTTAGCTAACCACTCCGGATAGTGGACCTCTCTTATTGCATCTGCCTCGAGAAGTTTCTGAACTTCCTCAACCACGGCCTCAGTCTGCGGGACCCCAGTCCGGCGCGGCTTTTGAAGTATGGGCCTATGGTTGGGATCCACCTTTAGCTCATGGCAGATGACTGCCGGGTCAATGCCGGGCATCTCATATGGTGTCCAGGCAAAGACCGCCTTATTTTCTTCGAGGAGATTGAGCAGCTCTGTCTTCTCGGTCTCGGGGAGTTGGCTTCCCACGAGAAAGAATCTGTCGGGGTCGGCGGGATCGATGTTGACCTTGGTGAGGTCCTCGATGCTCTTCTGCGCCGGAGCCCTGCCGACGTCACCGAGCTCGGCCTCTCTATCCAGCTCGGCCATATTGACTTGGGACGGCTCAGCCTCGTCAGGTAGCACGGCCAGCAGGCATTGCCTGGCCATGTGTTGGTCGCCTCTGACGGTGATCACGTCCGTCCGACCCGACTGGCTTTCCAAAGGGAATTTAAGCTTCTGATGCCGGGTGGAGGGTACCGCCTCCATGCTGTGCAGCCACGTCCTCCCCATTATGACATTGTACGGGGAAGGGACATCGACCACTAGGAAATCGACTTGCCTGCAGGCGCCACCGACTTGGACTCTAAGGGAGATCTTGCCCTTGGGATAGACGGGCTTGGAGCTGAAACCGACCAGAGGGGTTCTGGCAACCTGGAGGTCCTCGTCTTTTAGGCCCAACTTCCTGAAGCAGTCGTAGTAGAGGACCTCGGACGAACTGCCAGGGTCGACAAGGGCTCTCTGAACCAAGAAGTTTTGCAGCTTCAAGGTGAGAACTAGGGCGTCGTTGTGCGGGAGCTCGACGTCTTCCAAGTCTTTATCAGAAAACCATATTCTGACCCCCTCCGTTCTGGCCTTCTTCGCGGCCGGCTCTGGTGCCGCGGTCAGCACCTGCTTTTGGTGTGAGGCGCGCCTGGCTTCGGCGCGGGCCTGAGAACTCTTCTTTGGTGGGGCGGCGAGGTGAATGACGTTGATGATACCCTCCGGCTCGCTGTCGTGGTTATCAGCGTTCCGCCGCGGAGGTCGGTCATCACCTCGGCCCTCCTGCTTGATATACTCCCGAAGATGCCCCTCCTTCACCAGGTCCTCCAGGTGGAACTTGAAGCTCTTACATTCGTCGGTCCTATGCCCGTTCTGCTTGTGGTAGGCACAGAACCTACTCTGGTCCCGGGTGGAGGGGTCGGCTGTCATTGGTCGCGGCCATTTGAAGAACGGCTGCGCCTTTATTTTGCTGAGGAGCCTATAGATCGGCTCCTTGAAGATGGTGTTCATTGCCACGTATGAGGATGGTTCGTGGCCGGATCTCCTGCTGCTCCGTGATCCCGACGTCGAGGCGGAGGGGGTTCGGCGCTCCGAGGACCGGGCTTTGCGCCGATCCGGGGATGGGTCCCTTCGACGGTCCTCCCTCCTGGAGGACCTGCTGTCTCCCTTGCCCGGTTGGCTCTTCTTGGTGAGGCCAAAGTTCTCCCGACCTCGCGTCTCATCTTCTTCCGCCAAGATGAACCGGTTTGCTTTGGTCATCAGTTCCTTCATGGTGGTCACGGGATACATGACCAGCTGCGCCCGAAGTGGGATACCTGGCTGCAGAGCCAGCTGGAAGGATTTCACTGCCAGCTCCTCAGAAGCGCTCTCGATCTGGCTGTAGACAGTCCAGAATCGACGAGCGAACTGGGTGACGCTCTCGTTCTCCTGCATCCGGAGGGCCATCAGATCGGCATCGGTCTTTGGGATGACACGATGAGCTTGGAACTTTCCCAGGAAGGAGGCCCGGAGCTGACGCCAGCTGGAGATGGAATTTTCGGGAAGCGAACAGAACCACCGTAGGGGTAGATCCGCCAAACTGGAGGAGAACACTCGACAGTTCAGGGAATCGTCATCCCCCCAGACCGACATCCTTTGGACGTAATGTCGGAGGTGTGCGGCAGGATCCGAGGTCCCGTCATATAGGGTGAACCTTGGGACGCTGAACTTCTCGGGCAGCGTGTATCTCCTTATCTCCCTAGAGAAAGGAGACGCGCCAGTATCTTCAGCTTCAAGAGTGGCATACTGGTCCCGGTCGATACCAGCAGTTTCTAAGTTCTGGCGGATGGTCTGCTTTACCTGCTGGTTGATCCACTTCTTCAGTTCATCGTCCTCCAACCCCTGGCATTGCTTCTTTGGCTCTTCATGTATGTGGCTGCTGCTAGAGCCTTCCTCTCTTTGGTCCCGGTCACGCCTCTTGCTGTTGAGGACGTGCCTCGGGTCTTGCCCGTGGCCCGGACGTCTGGGCGGCGGGCTTTGATCCTTCTTGCCTTCGAGCTGTTGCGTGAGCCGTTCGATAAGCTCACGCTGTTCCTGAATGAGGAGGTTTTGTGCTCTGATGTCCGCCAGGCGGGGGTCTTCGTCGCGTTCAAGGCTGGCCTGATGATGAGACTGCGATCCAGCCCTTACTGACTTCTCGGGTGGTTTGGTGACTGATTTGTCACCTTGCCTGCCCCGCCCATGGCTATGGCGGGGCTGTTCAGGAGGTGGGACGTCGCGAAGGGAGGGCATGGTTACTCCCCTGGACTGTGACGCTGTTTGGACCGTGGGAGACCTCCCGCCAGACCTCCTTTGCTGAGGGGGAGGAGGCGGAAGATTCTGCGCCAGTGTAGGCTGTATGGACGAAGCCCTGCCTTTGGAGGGTCCTTCGCCGTTCCTGGTTTTTGGAGGCATGGTGATTACAGGCTTTTTGTTCAGTTCCCCACAGACGGCGCCAAACTGTAGGCGGTAAAAACGACACCTACTTAGATTAGGATGAGATCGGGGTAGAATGCTTAGGACAGGGAAATGCTGAACGCCTGGAACCTGAAACGGAAGGAGAAAGGCTAACGTCAGAGCCCTTGGCTGCTGGGAGCCGAAGGCACTCCGATGCCTGAGTTAGTTCTGAAGAGACTAAACAGGAGGAGGAAGAAGAGAATGAAACAGTCTAGTATTCAGAGCTGTATGCTGAGTATTGCGTACCTTTTATGGGACCAATCCCATGCGTATATATAAGCGAGCGCTGCATGTTCATTCTCCCTGTGAGTGGGGGTAGGTGAGGTGAGGTCCCATCGACCCTTACCCTGGCGGGCTGCAGTAGGTAGAGTGGGCAACATCCCATCCTCACTTTCCATGCCTTCAGTCAGTTGACGTACAGGGCTGATAAAGCAAACCTCTTATCGCCATAAATGAGCGATCCTATCGCCATAAATGAATGCCCGTATCAGTCTGAGCGCGCCGCATTTCCAGGAGGGTGGCGGCCCACCCTGACTTTAGCATCCTAGCCTGAGACCAAGGATGGCTTGGCCGCGGTGCGCCTTTGCACCGAGCTGGCATCTATGCCGAGCTGAGACCGGGCTGATTGAGCTGCCGAGCTATGACCGAGCTGCCGAGCTATGACCGAGCTGCCGAGCTGTGACGAGCTGCCGAGCTTCCGCCACAGAGGCTGAGGTGATCGGCAAGTTCAGCCGTAATCCCTGCTTAACTTTGTCATTACGGTGTTTTACCCACACAAGACCATTAATGACTAGGGAGATTTAACAGGTGCAATAGTTGTAGTCATCTCTTAGGCTACATCTATGATGACGCCCCACTATTGCTTAACAATCATGGGGCAGCTCCACATGGGCCCCACTCAGGCAATCACAAGAACCCCATGGTATATATTCAAGTTTGTCACATTAGTTTTGTTTTTATGACATTGAGATTTTCCTAATTGGGTATTTCATTTTTTAGGATTTGGATAACTAGACGAGGAATTTGGTTTTTCCTTTTGTTTGCTTTTTTTAATATTCTTTTCTTGTGTTGTATACTAGATGTAGTTATTTGTGTTGTCTTCTTCTAAGATGATTTTATGTTTTTGTTCATGTAGGAGGATAGATTGCACAATGGATGATTTCATGTTGTCTTCTTTTCTATTATAATATATTAAAGCCATGGGTTTTGACTTTAACTTTGTGTGGCAGTTCTAATTTTGATCGACAATTTTGCCTTTTTGGTCACAAGTTCCACATTCTCTCTCCCCTAATCCCATGCAACTACTTACTTATATCTTCTTTTTTTCATCAAACCACTTACATCTACTTCCGCTTTTTAAAAGTATCACTTCTTCCTTTCTGTAAAAGTCTTTTCTCCAATTTTTCAATTTTCATTTTATGCAACTTGCTCCTTTCTTTTTAATGTATGATTATTTATTTTATAATGCATGGAGATACCGTGTTTAGCATGGGTTATTGTGCTAGTTTGATAATACTACACGGGGTTAGCGGTGCTTCTTTATTTATTTCTGTAATTTTTTTCTTCATATTCCTTTAAAAAATGATTTTTTTTTTGTTTACAATGCTTATATCTTTTCACTAGCATAATTATCATCCTTTCCCTTGTCTGATTTTCTTTCACACAATCTACTTCATTTTGTTTAACTACATGAAAATCCTTAGTCATATTATTAGATCTATTTATTTATTTATTGACTAAAGTAATTATATTGATATTATTTTGATCCAACTATTACGTGATCATTACTTTTATTCTTTTGTTAAGGAGAGGTACTACAGAAAAGTTCAATAGATGAGGAACTGCCATTGCGATGGATGTGACTGTTTTTAAATATTCTTCTCTTTAAAGTTGAGAAACGATTGGGAAAAAAGCCCTTATTCTATATTCTCCTTAAGCCATGTCATCATCTTCATCCACCCATCCCAACTCCTTTACCTTCCTTTTAGAAATGAAATGCCTCTTCTAGTGAAACGTCTCTACCTAACTCCCGTTCCATCAAAGCCCAATTAAACTCTCATCTCTTTACTGTAACTCAACCACTACGAATCTTCATCTGTAAAACACTTCATTCCCTCAAAGTTTCCTCCACACCTCTCTCTCCCCACCCTCTCAAAATTTTCATTTGTCTAATTTTGGTGCAGCCACATCAATCTCATATATGCCCTGGATTACAATTTTTTTTTTTTATCTCGTTACCTATGAAGGTATGGTTTCTGTTCTAATGTGAATATATTTTGCTATTTGCTATTTTTAATGTCAATAGAAATGTGTGTTTGAAATTGTTTTTTTTTTTTTTTAAAAGGATTAAAATCAGAATTTTAACTGATGTTTTTTAAGCGACAAAATCATTTGGATTTGATACTGCCCACCTGCTCATAATTATCCAACTTAGCATTCCAAATGCATTCCCTCTTTGATATTGGTTCCAATTTTTACTTTTTTACTTTAGTTTTTCAGTTGACTCCAATATCTTAATTTATCCTTTTTATTGTACACTGAAACAAAAAATAATAATAAAATAAAGGCACAAAATATATTTATGAACCTAATGGATTAGCCCATTTTACTGAAAATTGAATGGGCTTCCAACATTATTGAGACTTTGACTCAAACACTATTATGTTCTTTTTAGTTAATTATGTGATAATATGAACTTATATATTGAGATCACACAAATGAATTTATGATTAAGTCAATTCACGTTTTTATTAATTAAGCAATAATCAATTTAAAATTTGAAATTATTTTATTATTCAATTTACATAAGATTTAACTGTGAATTGCATGGGGCATTCCGCTAGTTGTCAATTATAGATTGGTTTGTTCATGGCTAGAGTGTGAGTGTTCTATCCATTTATTCATTTTTTATATGAGTTAGAATATTTTGATTTAGATGTGATTAAGAGCTTGGTTATTTTGTCAGCTGAGAAATATTATTGTTCAATGGTTAGTAACTAAAAGAATTAGATGAAATAAGAAATTATCATTGGTTAATTACGTTAATTAAATTAGATTGTATTAAATTTAACATCTAAGTGCAAACATGTTTTAAATTGTGTTTAGTCATGCATGCATGAAGTATTTTTCTACACCTCAGTTTGTAAGATTTTCTTTTATGTAATGATGTGATATTTATATCGAAAATGATGGATTTTCAAATACAAGCTCAATTTCGTAAAAAAGAAGTTATTATATTTCTGTTATAATATGTTCTGAAGGTGTTCTAAAACTTAATGTGGGTGGTGCTTTGTTTGATAAGACACAGAAAGCAGTTGGAGCTATTCTCAGAAATGATGTGGGCAATGTGATTATGTGTAACGCCCCAATTCTGAATACCGAAGTTACCGCTAAGGTACCCGAAATTGGCGCGCTATTTCCCGAAAAATCTGAGAACTTCCAAGATCGTAGTCCGTAGTGAGGTCAATTTTTTTAAAACTTTTTGGACAATGTTATAATCAACAGTTGTATTGCGGAAGTATAAGTAAAGATAGCGGAAGCAATGAGTATCAAGTAAATGAGTCAAATATAACTGGGCAGAAGTCCAACAAATCTCAAAGTATAATTATCAAAGTTTATACAAAACTGTCTATCTACCCGCTCGCTACAAGAGACTCTCAAAAACCCAAAAAGATATGCACTCATTCCCCTTGTGCAGGCGCTCCATCATCCGGCTCGACCACCTGGTCAGCCGGCCCCTACCCGTAGTCACTTACTACAGGCGCCTCATAGTACGCGTTGTTCGCGGGGTCATGGTAGGGACCTAAGCACCAAAGATGGGTCAGATTCAAGGATCTGACAAGGCACCATATGCAGATAACACAGGATGTATACAACAAAAGAGAATAGAAACAAGTATGTAATCATAAGAGTGACAAAAGGTACATGATCTAGGCAATTGAGCAGTAAATAACAGTTTAAAATCAGAAATGTAAAGTAATATAATCTAATCAGATAACAAATGACACATTCACACAAGCTGGATATACCGCGGGATATAATGTCGCGACCCTCCCATACTGTAAGCATCCCATACTGCAAACAGCTGCGGTCAAGGATGAGAATAGCGGTAGCGGCGGGCGTAGTGGCCCACCGCCAAACCTCTACGAAGCGGGCGATACGTAGCGTAGCGGGGATACGTAGTGGCGTAGCGATGCGATTTGAAAAAATCGCCAAAAAAATATGAAAAAATTCCAGAAAATCCAGAAAATTGTAAAATGAAAGAAAATGTGGTTCTTTTACAAAAGTAAGTAAGAAAAGTGGGCGTAGCGGTGCTCTCAAGATATGAGGTCCTGTATCGCTGTATAAATAGAAAATAATAGTAATGATTAGTTTTTTCACATGTATTCATGTTTCTTAGTTATGCTAACCTAGAAAGTAATGTAAAGCTTGTAAAAAAAAAATTAGAACATGAAATAAAGGCATAAGACTTAAGAGTTAGGTCATTACTCATTACTCATTAGAACATTGAACAATCAAATATCAATACTTCAACATTCAAGGTTCAAATTCAATGAAGTGAATGAACTATGAAGTGATCAACATGCAACATTCAACAATCAACACCAATTTAGAAATGACAAAGAGTAGAGACTAGAGAGTTAGTGAAGGAAATAGGACTACCTTAATCACCACCAAAAGGAATGTCTACCAAGATTCAAGGCGCCATGGTCATCCTCATCCCCATCATTGTTATCATTTCTGTTGGCACCATATTGAATTTGATATTGATGAGAATTGGGATCAACAAATCCAAACAAGGCAGCCGCATCATAGGAACTTACAGGAGGTGGAGGTGGATTTCTTTGCATTTCACCATAGTCACCATATGGTCCATATCCATATGAGTAGGACCCTGAAGTTGAAGACTCTTCTTCTCCTTGTTGTGCTTGACCATATGGAAAATATTGTGAGAGTCCTTGTCCACCGTACCTAGGGTCCCACGAATCAGCCCATGATGCTACTTGTTGTCCACCAACATCTCCACCCATATTTCCTTGCTCACTACTACCTCCAGCCCCAGGCGGTGAGTCTCTTCGGCGCCGTTGATAACCACGGCTTGGATCAAATCTTCCAGATGGAGGTAACTCATGTACTTCCTCTACAGGAATGTCATCGTCTTCATCATGTTGATAGTATTCACTAGTACCACCTGTCCCATTGTCTCCTCCTCCAGTTCCCCCATGGCTACTCGAAGAGACGGTGGTGGAACTAGCTTTCTCAGAAGATCCAATATGAGCAGGTTCTTTCCCACTCCTCCTAGTCCTACTGGTACCTTCTCCTTGAGGTGGCTGACCTCCTGCAGGTGCCTCACCCATATCCTCATCTATCAACTCTTGAACCGTTCCCTGAAAAGCCGGATCTGAATCTAGCAGTGGATCCTCTATCTCGGCTAGCCATCAGAGTAAGGGATCGTCATCTCTGAATATGTGATCCAAATTAATAGGACAATAAGCAGGATCATCCCTTGCCCTTCTCTCCCTAGTTCTGTTTCTCAACTTCAGATTGTAATGACAGTATACAAGCTTGTTGAGTTTGTGCATGGTAAGCCGATTTCTAGCCTTCGTGTGGATCAAGGATAAAGTGCTCCAATTTCTTTCACAGTTGGAAGATGTTGTAGTCTGACTAAGGATGCGAACAGCCGCTTTCCTTAGATGTAGAGCACTCTCTCCATAATTCATCCACCAATCAGCTGAAATGCAAAAAATAAATAAAGAAAATTAGATATTCGTAACCCTCAAATCCTTCTAATCAATTAAGATATAAAGATCAAGACTATTGGGTGGGTTCTTTTGTTCATAGTCATACCAGGTGGCATCCTTCCAATCGATCGTTGCACAAGAGGGTCAGCAAAGGTTCCTCTCCTTTGTGTATATATAGATATCTACGATGCGAAAATTAAAAATAAATCAGTAAACCCCTACTGCATGTATGGCAATTGGCACTTGGCAGCATAATTAAATTCTCTTAAGTAACCACCCACTCACCTCTTGTATGGCATCAATTTGATCATCTAGGTTTAACAATCTCTTTGATACCTCCCGTAATCCTACGCGCAAGTCCGTATCTATTGCTTCGGTATGTAGTTCGGCATTGCGGTAATAGAATTTGGGATTTAAAAAATAACCTACATTAAAAATATGCAGAATGTACTGTGAGCAAACAAGATAATAAATACATTAGTTAGGAAAATAAAAGGTATTAAAGATATATATTAATTACCTGCAGCATGCAATGGATGGTGCAACTGATCGTTCCAACAGGCATCAATAATTTTGATATATTTATCGGGATATTTAACATTTTCCATAATGGCTTGCTTTGCCCGATCCATTGCCTCATATATAAAGCCCATTGTCGGCTTGTCATCACCATCTACAAGCCTCAACACTTTAACTAAAGGCTCAAAAACCTTTAATACCTTCCTCACTTTCTTCCAAAATTTATTGTCTCTCATAAGGTTTGGGACTTCAAACCCCGGACCACTAGTTGCATTGCCCCATTTTGAAAGAAGCCATTCTTTTGATGCAAACATCTGAATCAGCTCTGTTCTAAACCTTACAAGGCTTTCCATAGTCAGAAAATGGGTTGCAAACCTAGTTAATCCTGGACGCACCAAGGCATGGTTATTTGTGTATCTTTTCATCAAGCCTAACACCCATGAATGATCATATATAAATCTTGTAATTCCTCTACATGCCTTGATCAGTGAAGCCACTTTTGTCTTCCTTCCAATTTCTTCCAAGATGAGATCTATGCAGTGTGCTGCACATGGGGTCCAGAATAAATGGGTCCTCTTGTCCATTAATAACTGACCTGCCTTCTTGAAATTGGCGCCATTGTCTGTAACAATCTGTACAATGTGCTCCTCTCCCACACTTTCTACAATTCTATCCATAAGAGTGTATATATATGTGGCCGTCCGTCTATGTTCAGTTGCATCAACGGACTTCACAAAGACGGTCCCAGCAACTGAATACACCAAAAAGTTTATTAATTGTGTTTGGGTGCCGCTGGTCCACCCGTCACACATGATGGTAACACCATTTTGTTGCCACATGGGCTTAAACTGTTCCACCCAAGCTTTTATTTATCTATATTCTTCTTCAAGGTATTTAGTGCCCACATCATATACGGAGGGCGCCTGTATACCCCGCCCAGCTTCGGCGGCAACATCAAGAATAGTTTGGAAATATGGGGAATCTACTGCTGTAGGTGGTATGTTCTTATGAATTAGCCATTTTGCTGTAGCTTTGGCTAACCTATCTCTTGCAGCCTTCATTACCCCTTTCATAACACTCGATATTTTTGGTTGTTCATCTCCCTCTTTTCTATGTGCTAGAGGATCAACAGGGGGAGGAACTGCTCTTCTAGTAGAGATAATTTCTACATCAACATCCCGTTCCCGGGTGCTAAATGCCCTACGCATGGCCCCCGCAATGCCCTTGCCCTTGCTTGGCTGCTGTGGCACAGTAGATGAGCCCCCTGCATCATAATATTTGCTTGCAGCAAATGCACGACGTTCCTGTTCTTCTTGTTGACTCATGATGGACTCTGGGCGTGCAGCCTCCATCTGTGCATCTTCCTCATCAAAGTATTCATCCCCAAATACTTCATAACGGGCAGTATCAACATCTTGCCGCCTCTTTTCTTTTATCTCTACTTTTCTAGCTTTGTTTTGGCCAACCAAAGCTTTCATTTGTTCCCTGACTTCCCTTGGTACTTCAGTACAGCCAGCAACATTGCCAGAAATGTGGCCCAAGTGGTGCTTGAATCTTGTAATGCCCCCATTGGTCACTTTCCCACAAAATTTGCATTTGATTTTCAACCTATTATTATCAACTGCCTCACCAAAGCTCCATGCGGGATCAATATGACGAGGCATTTTAAGTTATCAATAAAAGACTGAATACCTGGCTATAAATAATTAAATATGAACAAGTAGTATGTTAAAAATTAAAAAAACAAAGAAACATGTTAGAGGAAACATATATCTAATGCTTAGGAATCATTCTCTTGACATTTAAGTGGTATTTCATTACTTAAATTACAATTCTTTTTCAAAAATTTTAAAAATCCGAAAATAAGAAAATAAAATAGAATTAGGAAATGACAAACATATGTTGGATTGATCTATGCCAAACATAGATATAACATTTAGGAGCATTTTTCAATACATTTGATTGGCATTCCATTATTAAAAATAAATTTTTTTCGAAAAAATAACAAAAATCCGAAATTAAAAAATTTAAAAAGTCAAAAAAACAAGCAATATATGTTGGAATAATCTATGGAAAACATAAATCTCAAATCAAGGAACCATTTTCAAGACATTTGATTGGTATTCAAATATTAAAAATTATTTTTTTTCAAAAAATAAATAAATCCGAAAATAAAAAAAAGAGAAAAATCAATAAACGTTCAAAATGTGATGGATTGATCTATGTGAAACATAGATCTATCATTTAGAATGCATTTCCAAGTGGTTTCATGGGTTGTCCATGAGTATTCACATTTTTTTTTTCAAAAAATAAATAAATCCGAAAATAAAAAAAAGAGAAAAATCAATAAATGTTCAAAATGTGATGGATTGATCTATGTGAAACATAGATCTATCATGTAGAATGCATTTCCAAGTGGTTTCATGGGTTGTCCATGAGTATTCACATTTATTTTTTCAAAAAATAAATAAATCCGAAAATAAAAAATAGAGAAAAATCAATAAACATTCAAAATGTGATGGATTGATCTATGTGAAACATAGATCTATCATGTAAAATGCATTTCCAAGTGGTTTCATGGGTTGTCCATGAGTATTCACATTATTTTTTTCAAAAAATAAATAAATCCGAAAATAAAAAAAAGAGAAAAATCAATAAATGTTCAAAATGTGATGGATTGATCTATGTGAAACATAGATCTATCATGTAAAATGCACTTCCAAGTGGTTTCATGGGTTGTCCATGAGTATTCACATTTATTTTTTCAAAAATTAAATAAATCCGAAAATAAAAAAAAGAGAAAAATCAATAAACGTTCAAAATGTGATGGATTGATCTATGTGAAACATAGATCTATCATTTAGAATGCATTTCCAAGTGGTTTCATGGGTTGTCCATGAGTATTCACATTTTTTTTTTCAAAAAATAAATAAATCCGAAAATAAAAAATAGAGAAAAATCAATAAACGTTCAAAATGTGATGGATTGATCTACATAGATCTATCATTTAGAATGCATTTCCAAGTGGTTTCAAGAGTTGTCCATGAGTATTCACATTTTTTTTTTCAAAAAATTAATAAATCCGAAAATAAAAAATAGCAAAAAAAAAAAAAAAAACCAAAAATATGTGTGCATCATCAAAGGAAAACATAGATCTAACAATATTACAAGACAAGGAAGCATTTATAGTAGTTAGAAAGAGATTATTTGAATGTGATCTCAAATGTCAACTTACTAAAAAAAATCTAAAAGAAAAAAGTACATACCTAGAATCTTGATTACCTTGTTTTGATGTTTGTTTGTCACTTTGTTGTGGTCCTTGTGGATTTTGTGGGCCTAAAATTGTAAAATCTTGAAACTACAACACTTTGGGAGGTTTCATAGTAAGGAGAAGATGTAAAAAGTGAGAGAAGTGAACAAGTGAAGGGGAAAGTGAGCAAGAGAGACGAATTGGGGGGGTTTTAAAACCCCCCGCTACGTGGCGGTATGTATCGGCCGCTACGCATGCGTAGCGGCCGATACGGCAAGTTTGCCGATAAATGCATAATAGCGTGGCGGCCAATGCCGCCACGCCCGATATATCGGCCGCTACGCTTCGTAGCGACCGATATTTTGATCTATGGCTGTGGTGGGGAAAGGGTAAAACAACCATGTAAGGGATAACAGCCCTGCTAATAACAATATACATAAATATAACACCGATCACACCCCTTTATCGCACCGATCACACCCCTTTATCAGATCAGATCGGACCCGGTATCACACCATCCGTCTAATCACAGCTCATCATGATAACTCTAATCATAACTAAAATAGCTCCTACCAGTGATGATCAGTCAATTGGCTGAGCTTAGATCAACTGAATGAATGCTTAGTGTTGAGCCAGGGAACAAGTACATGTCTGTATCTGTCTAAGCTTATCTTGCGTGAGCAAGATCTTAACCAAGTCTCTAAGAGGTTAAGTTACAATATCATGGAACACCGTCCAATATCCAAGTCCAAGTCCAACATCATTGGATCTACTCCGACGCTCACAACCATGGCCTAAGGCAATACAAGTACAATGCCATGTTCATTCCACAAGTAATCATCTCATGCTCATACATAATGAGCCAATTAATCCACTAAAGACTAACCTCTCCATTCTAGGGTTCCATATACCCAATCTTAGGCCGTATGAGGGCTCAGCTAGCCATAGACATGGGTTAATCATCTCCAATTACATCCTTGGGTCACCACTAAGTAATCCTAGGTTCAGGTCCTCCAATTCCCATTAATTAACAGGTTCAAAAAATTAATAAAGATAAGAGAGAAGAACATTACATATAATCCTCCAGATCATAGAATCAAGTGGAATAGAGAAAGTCCAATCCTAGGTAATGGTCCACTCTTCGTTCAGGGCCTCATCATGTAATTGGATCCCTAACTATAGCCTCTGATGTCAAAAAGATAATAAATCTGGTGCTCCTGAAGTTATGGACATCATTGACTGCATTTAAGGATCGAATCATTGACGATTCAAATCCTAAAAACCCAATTGGTAGACCCCATGAGTCAAGGCTGAGCCACACCATTGATTCGTGCTTGGCACACTTGATGGAAGCCCATTTGGATGGTCAATGGACCCCACATTTGATCACACATCAAAGAAACTGAAATCTGGAAAACTCACTGTACACAGTTTGCCCGGTCGACATCATCCCCTGGGATGTCGACCGGGTACACTGGATGTTGACCCCCAGGTCGACATCCTGCAGTGTCACCGGTTGACATCGTGGCCATGATGTCGATCGGCTCCACTGGGACCTGGAGCCAAACAGCTGGAGGGTTCCCCAGGTCTCGCTGTGTATCCGGTCGACATCATGGCTGTGATGCCGACCGGGTACACAGGATTCCGATCTGTCTGAGAAATCTCATGTCTCAGTTATTTTCTGTAAAGTTCTGTGTATCCGGTCGACCAAGACAGGGTCCGGTCGACCGGGTACACTGTCTGTAAATTTTCACAGACAGCTAACTGGGACTTGATTTCCTCTCTGTTCAGTGTGCCTGGTCGACCGAGTTGGAGGCCGGTCGACAGGGTACACGCACTGAGGTGAAATTTCCAGATTCTTGGGATTTTCATTCTCAACCCATTTCTCATCCAATTCATCTCCAATCTCCTCCATTCATCACATAAAACATAGATAAACAACAAAAACACTTCTGAAATCTCCAACCATCATCCAACCGGGCCATTGATCTTCCAAATGGGAGAACCCATCCATCAAATGGCCACCATCTATAAACAAAGCTAAAAAGGAAAGATCTAAACATGCATATCTATCTAATTGAATTGAAATTGTAGAATCAAGAGAAGAATAGCATGCATCATGTGAAATTAGCATAAGGTACTTGCCTCAATTCGAAATTGGTAAAAGAGTTGAGAAAGAGATGAGAATTCCAAGCTCCTAAGAGTGTTGATAGTGCAATTGGGGTGATTTCTAGCTTCTTCTCGTGCTGGAATTTGGGAAATTAAGGTTTCCTAGGGAGAGGTAGGGAAGATGAGAGTGAATTAGGGTTTTAGGCTATGTTTGCAATAGTTGGGCTTATATAGATTAGGGTTTAGGACAATTACCAAAATGGTAGTTTAGTTGTAAACGGGGAATAGATAGGGCCATAGGTAAATAGGTCTTTAGGTGGGATTTCTAGAATGTTCTAAACTCATAATGCCCTTCCTATTAATTCTAATATTAGCTAAGTCTTAATCTAATCAAAACATACTAAATTTACAATAAGCACCTAATATCTATAAAGAATTCTATAAAAGCTAAATTCTAAGACTTAGGAACATTAGCAACTATTCTACTAATTCCTATTAATTAGCATATTAAAGTAGGTAATATCATATTAATAATTATTTAAATCAAATTGAGGGCCCACAAGGGGTGGGGCCTCACATTATGGTTTTGAGTAAAATAGAAAGTGGGGTGGATAACACTAAGGATATTGAAGTGATAGCAGTATTAAGAACATTTCAGATGGTTTTCCACATTGGGGTGAGCAGTATTATAGAAGGGGATTCAATGTGGGTGGTGATAAGTTTACAAAAGTTACACTTTTATAGCATTATTTTATGAGTTTTCAAAAATAAAAGAACTCAAAACACTACTTCTAGCATAAAAATCATAATTTTCCTCCCCATCATGCTTTCTTTATATCTTTCCATTATAGATGGCCCATTTGTATGCATTTATATGAGTTCCAATGGCTTCCATACAAAATATATTCGAAAATACTCTTAATTATGTTAATTTCTCTTTGTAGGTGTTAATTGAAGATTAATTTGAGGATTAGAGTTGAGATTCAAGAGTCAAAGAGAGTAAGGATAAGCTTGAAAGGCAATTGGACGAAGAAATGACAAAGTTAGGCCAATAATAAGAAGAAAAATAAAAGACCTAGGTTGGTATTTGACCATATCGTTTTACTCGAGTGTCCGATTGAGGTGATTCAAAAGCATGGGAAAGCTTGTTCAAAGATCTACAAATGATATTCCACAATAGTTTTCCCAATTCAGACGTTTCAGGGGTCAAAATCGCACATCAATCTGGGAACTATTTTCTAATACGTGAATCACATTAATATGCTCATATATCCATTCTTGTGAAGTCCCATATCAGAAAGAAAGCAAAAGAGAGGAAGGCAAATATTTTTATATAGGGAAGGGAGTTCTACACATTAAATACACAAGCAAGGAGAGCCTCATCCTTTTTACTTAAGCTATTCATGTAATTGAGAGCAATTGTAGAGAGAAAGTGAGGAAAGCTTTATAGTAATTGAAGATTTGGAATGAAAATGAAAGCTTTGTTTCCTCAAATGGGTGGCTAATCCCTTTGATTGGATCTTCTAGATGAAGCTAAGTTGATGCTATTCCTTTTGCTTATGCTCTTTATCTTAATTCTCTTTATTTCTGTGCTTAACATGCTAGAGTAGATTTGTCTTCATTACATTGTGCAGCCTTCCATGCTTATTTTCTATCTCAGCATTCTTTTTTACTATCTATGCTTAGGTTTGATAAATCATGCTTAGGATTTAATATCTTTTGATGGTTTATACTTACTTTTGATTAATAGTCATTATGAATATTTTCTTATATGAAGGGAAGAAAGTCTTGGCTATTAGAATGTTAATTTTTATCTTAGATCATTACAGTTATATTTTCCAAATTTAAGCATTGATTTGTCATTAGATTTGAGTGTTTGTTTGGGAAAAGAGAAGAGCATTAGTTTTTTATTAGTGTCACTTAGTGGATTCTTGATGGTTCAATCTTTTCATTAGTATTGATTGTTTCTTATTTTCCTTACTTTAGTTTGATTCTATTCACATTCCCACACACTTATTCATTTGTTTTAATTCTCACACTCCATTTCTCTGTTCATACCATCAATTCCACATTTGATTTTACACTACCTTAGCACATTTTTTTTTATTTCCATCCACTCATTTTCTATCTTACTCACTTGCTCTTCTTATTAGTTAGTTTTCTTGGTTGCTTTTATTTTATTTTTTTAATCTTTCACTTGTTTTCACGCACACTTATTTACTTGATCTATCTAACATTGCTCCTTTGTTCATGTTATTAATCTTGTTATTTTTCTTTTGTCATTAACTTTGTTACTAATCTTGTTTTTGGTTTGTTCTCGCTTGAGTTCTTCTATTTTTA
This sequence comes from Persea americana, assembly GCA_029852735.1. Classification (NCBI taxonomy): domain Eukaryota; kingdom Viridiplantae; phylum Streptophyta; class Magnoliopsida; order Laurales; family Lauraceae; genus Persea; species Persea americana. Next base: position 17,753,832 of record CM056813.1, on the reverse strand, counting down.
TTGACATCTCTTTGTTATCTAGTTTCTTGTTTTTTTTAAGTTTGCGTTTTTTATGTCCCTTGTTATTATCTTGTTTCTTTTTTCCATTGTTTTTGTTATCTCCATTTGCATTTGTTAGCTATATTTGAGTTGATACTCCTTGTCATTGATCGTTGCTATTTTCCTTGTAACGGTCCTCGTGGGAACGATATTAGGACTCCCATAGTCTATATTACTTGAGACAACCATATACTTACGGGAGTCGCATCAGGTGGTAGAAGCGTTAAAGTCTCACGGTGCTAATATGTCAAGACAGGGTCCCCTGATTGAGGATATCAAAGGGTTGCTAAATCATTTCATCAAGTTTGAAGTGCATCATGTGGGAAGAAAATGAAATGTAGCTGCCCACCAATTATCAAGGCATGCCCAGTATGTGGATGATATGGTGGTTTGGTGGCATTCCACACTAGATCTGATAAAGCAATATGTAAGTGTTGATGCAATGTTGGATTCTCAATAAAATTCAATAGAGTTTTCCTATAAAAAGAAATTTTTTTATTACTTTTGTTGATTTTAATTAATACATAAAATGGCAATATGTTTAACTTATGGGTTTTTTCCCTTTTTTTAATCTAAAAAATCTGAAAAATCAAAAGATGTGAAAAAAACTTGAGATATAAAATTTTACGAAGTATAAATGATATATAATTTTTTGTTTTAGATTTATTTTATTCTCATTATTATTTTAATAATTATTGTTAAATTGAATATCTTTTTTATTTTTAGTCCTCCTTCATATATAAATATATATATATATATATATATGAGGGTTATAACCAAAAAAAAAAAAACCCTTTAGGTGACCATTGCACCAAAAAGGTCACTTCAGCTAAACCCATACAAACCAGCCTTCTTGTCTAAAAACCCTTCCTTTTTTACTATTTTTTCATGGGTTGATGCCGACCTTGGCTATAATGCTTCAAGGTCGATGTTGACCCTGGCATTTACATTCTACTAAGGCAGAATGTTAATACCTGAGTCACTATCGACCCTATCAGTGTTAAGAAGGCTAGGTGGGTCTTAACACATCGAGACCAACAGCATCCCCAGAGTCTTGGAAGGATTTTGCTGAGATACAAATGAAGTCTGGGCCTTGTATCATCTCAATTGGTCCTTCTCATCGGGGCAAGCCTAAGCTTGAGCACATGGAGAAGCGTAAATGACAATGTCTAAGAGACATCCTCGATCGGAGAAAAAGAATTCATCTAAATGAATTCTTCAGAGTACTGAAGCCCTTGGAAGTCCGAGCAATAAACTTATACTCTGATAACATCCATCTTAAAAGTATGAACTTCAGGGAAATGATGCTGCTGGATGTTGATTCATTGTCGATTACCTTCGTTTGCCTTCACAGTATAAAGCAAACACCAAAACTTGGATGGAGCATCAAATTAATAATGACCTGCTCTTGCAAGAAAATCAGCTTCCTTTCTTTGTTCTCAATCATATATATCCCTGGCTCAAAGAGGAAAGAGAGACAGAAGTGTTCCTAGATCTTGCCTTGAAATGTTGTAGCCTCGTCTGTGCCATAAAGACAACACTCAGTGTTTCTATGTTAAGTGACAGGAACTTCCAGCATCTGCTCCATTTTTATCATGCATACCTTTTCTACGATGAGCGCGAAAGGAGTAACCAACCTATAGAATCAGGAACAATTAGGGCTATTTATATTGCAAGGTTTCTTAAAAAAGCAGGAATCAAGTTAAAAAGGAAGAAGGTGGTTGACAAAGTGATAGATGTAAGGTTCATTGATGGAGTAACGAACACCGCACCTTTGGTCATAGGCGCTTTTACCTTTTCTTAATATAGAAACCTCATTGCCTTTGAGAAGTTCGACCCTAGCATAAAACCTTAGTTCACAGCCTTTGCTCAATTTTCGAATTACCTCATAAACAAATTAAAGGATGTTATACTTCTCTGAGAGAAAGGCATTATTGAATATGCACTTGGCAGTGATGAAGAAGTTGGCAATGTGTTCAACCAGTTAACCACTAGGACTTTTGAATATCTTACTTTAGAACTGGCGACTGTTTACAGGGAAGTTGATAAATATTGCAAGAAGAAGAACCAATGGATGACGATCTTGATGTGAGACCATTTAAGCAGTCAATGGGCAATTATTTCTGTGCTAGCTTACTTGGGTAGTTGGGTTTAAGACCCGCCATAATAGCTAATTAAATGTCGCAAAACTGTTCTTGTATGAATGAATAAGGTACCTCAATCATACCCCAATTCTTAACTTTAAATTCGAAGTACCTCCAAATCTTCTTGACATTGCCAGGGTTGTTAGTGACGTAGGTATTGACGTTCTACCAATGGTTAATATCAACCATCAACACAGAATATGAGGGTCGACGTTGACCCTTGAAAAAAAGGGTAAAAAAAGAAAGGTTTTTGGGCGGAAAGGCTGGTTTGGTGTGGATTTTACTAAAGTGACTTTTTTGGTGCAATGGCTACCTACGTAGTTTTATCCGTAAAATCCTCTGTCTATATATCAATTGATTTTGACCCACCCCAATTAGTTTGATCCCTCTTATCAGCAATTATTTGTTCGGTTTGTATTCCTCCCCCAAGCGTTATCCACGTATCCTCACATCCTCATCATTACGATGTTGTTTATCTTTCTCTTTCCACATTACAAAAACCATGTACTTCTAAAACGCTCTCTTCGATTATCTCTTCTTAATTCTACAAGCAGCCTGTAACTCGTCTTCTCCTCCTCTTTCGCCGCTTTCCTCTTCAACTCTTCAGAAATAAAACTGGAAGAAGAGGATCCGAACAAGCAAATCGTCTTTATAGGCTTCAATTATCATACCTCCTAGCATTCAAGGCAGGAAAGGTTAGGTTGACTGTTACAAAAGGTTCTTGAGATGTTCTCGTGAAAAATCTGTACTTCTCCTGAGACATAAATGTTTCTGATAGGGTCCCACTCGCATTTGAGCAGACAACCAAATGTCATGCAATCTATCTGTTTCTCTACATCTTTTTTTTTCTTTCGAAATGCTACATATCCATATGATTACAAACAAATACCCCATCAACCAAATTTGCGGCTGCTGCTGTGTGGAACTGGATTCTGTCTATAGTGTGTTGGAAAATTCCATCATGTGGGGCCACACATGTAAATATTAAATGTGTTATGCTATCTTTGGTTAAGCCTAAATTAAAGTGATCTAATTAAGACTTAAAGTTCTAAGGCTTAAGGGTATAATTGTCATGGGATTAATGTGTAGATACCAGAATGCTATATCTAATTTGATGAGGGGCCAAATTAGAAATAGCAAACTTATGATATTCTTATTATTATATATTAGGGTTATGGTCCCCAATTCATATTGTGAATTCCTATTCTCTCTGACATCCCATCATCAGAAAGAATCAAGAGGGTTTTCTCTGGATAGCCATATTGGATTGGAAGATCAATAACCTGCGAAGAAGATCACGTCATGGATCAAGGTATGTTTCCGCATTACATCTCTCAATGATTTGACGTGGAGGATCTTAGATGATTAAAGTTTACAGATCTATATGATTATTGTTTTTTTCTTACAATGGTATCAGAGCATCTCCATGTTAAGCCATTGGGAATCTAGTTTTTTTTTTATTTTTGTTTTTATTTTTATTTTTCTGATCAAGATCAAAACTGTTGGAATACAAATCGATCTTGGATCTAGATGTTTCTTCTTCTTCGGTTTCTTCGTTGTCTTCTTCATCAAGGAATACTGGTTTTATGGTTACTGTTTCGTTTTCTCTTCTGTATGCTGTCATGGAACCCATTGTTTGCCATGGATCAAGTGCACCAATCGTAATCATGACCATAGATCTTCAAAGGGGGGCCTGGGCGACCATCATAGCACAGCCTGATCTTGTTTTTGATCAAGCGGGTCCCATGCTTCCGCTGCCTCAACATCCCAGACGGATGTTCTGTAACAGAACATGATGGAACCAATCATGAAAGGGGCTGACGGTTGTGGGACACATCAGTGGACCTCATCAAAGATCACAACCCCACATCTTGAAGGGGACCCAGGGGCGATCATGTTGGTGGTGGCCCCATGCGGAGTGGACCCCATCTGCCCGTTCATCCAATGGTTATAAGTTTCTACAATATATTAAGTTCACCGATCTCTGTTACAGAACGTTTTTTGTTTTTGGGAAGATGATGGGTGGTATGGTGGTCCGCGGGAGCACATGTTTTGGTGGTCCAAGGTATTATGATGATGGGTGGTATGGTGGTCCGTGGGAACACATGTTTTGGTGGTCCAAAGTAAAAAATAAAAAAAAAAATAAAAAAAAATAAAAAAAAAAATATATATATATATATATAGTCTTTTGTATGTTGTGACAATTGGAGAGAACTAATTGGTTTTCTTCAACGCCAATTCAAATATTTTATGGTATCTCTTTTATGGTTAAATAAAATAGTCCATTATTCTAAATGGGCTAATTGAAACAACATGTCACTAAAGTGACCTCTCTTGTGTAGATTGTTCATGAGGAATATTGGATGTTTGTGTGTGTGTAGATTCATGCGGGTCTTAGTCGGCCCAAAGGAAGGTTAATACTTGGCCGAATTGCACACACACCTGTGGTGGTAAACATGTGACGATTACACAGTTTTTTACATGTGAATAATAAGTCAATCCAAAGATAGATTTATTATTTGACATGAATTATTCTCAATGTTTGATCACTACAACAAGAGTACCATTCACAATTAATATTATTGTCCAAAGACTTGATATTAATGTTGTGCTAGGTACCTTGCGATGAGACTTACCATTATTTGAATTTATTGATTATAGTATTTGGTTGATAACATGAGCATGCTTGTCTGTTTTTTTTTTTTTTTTGTTCTCTTTACAGCTAGTGTTTCTACTATATCTGCTAATATCAACTCAATACCTGTACTTAATGGGACCAACTTTAAGGATTGGAAAGAGAACATAGAAATTGTTCTCGGCTGCATGGATTTAGACCTTGCACTACGGATTGAGCAACCCGCTTCTCTTACGGATGCAAGTTCTCCTGATGACAAAAGGAACTTTGAGAAGTGGGATCGCTCAAATCGCATGAGTCTTATGATCATCAAGCGCGGCATTCCAAAGGCATTTAGGGGTGCGGTATCTGACAAGATAACCAAAGCCAAAGAGTTCCTAACTGAAATTGAAAAGCGTTTTGTGAAAAACGATAAGGCAGAAACAAGCACGCTTTTGCAAAGCTTGATTTCTATGAAGTACAATGGCAAGGGGAACATACGGGAGTACATTATGGGAATGTCTCTTATTGCTTCTAAGCTTAAGGCACTAAAGCTCGAGCTGTCTGACGACCTGCTCGTGCATTTGGTATTAATATCACTTCCTGCACTATACAGTCAATTTAAGGTCAGTTACAACTGTCAAAAGGAAAAATGGACTCTTAATGAGCTCATTTCTTACTGTGTACAAGAGGAACAGAGATTGAAGCAAGACAGGACCGAAAGTGCTCATTTGGCTAGCACCTCTAAGGATAAGGGCAAAAAGAGAAAGAATAATGAAGCTGCTAAGGGTCCAGCTCAAAAGAAACAACAACAAGACAAAGAGAGTTGTTTCTTTTGCAACAAGCCTGGACATGTAAAGAAGGACTGTACCAAGTATCATGCTTGGCGTGCCAAGAAAGGTACATTTCTTACTTTGGTCTGTTCTGAGGTAAATTTAGCTTCAGTACCTAGAAACACGTGGTGGTTAGATTCTGGTGCTACTACTCACATCAGTGTTTCTATGCAGGGTTGCCTGAGTTACCGAAAGCCAAGTGATGCTGAAAGACACATCTTTGTGGGCGATGGCAAGTCGGTAGAAGTAGAGGCAATAGGGCATTTTAGGTTGTTGTTAGGAACTGGTTATTTTTTGGATCTATTAGATACTTTTATTGTACCGTCTTTTAGACGGAATTTGGTTTCAGTTTCTTTATTGGACAAGTTTGGTTATTTTTGTTCATTTGGAAACAATCAATTCAGTTTATCTATCAATTCAAATGTTGTTGGAACTGGTTTTTTATGTGTATATGACAACTTATATTTGCTTGATACAATTATTGCTTATAATGAATCCTTGCATATGGAATCACGAGGCACTAAACACAAACTGAGTAAAGATAATTCAGCCTCATTATGGCACAAACGCTTAGGTCACATCTCTAAGACTAGAGTTGAGCGACTTGTGTCTGATGGGATTTTAGATTCCCTTGACTTTACAGATTTTGATGTTTGTATTGCTTGCATCAAGGGAAAACAGACCAAAATGAAGAAATTAGGTGCCAATAGAACTAAAGACGTTTTAGAATTGATACACACAGATATCTGTGGACCGTTCCCTACGGCTTCCTGGAATGGCCAACAGTATTTTATATCATTCATAGACGATTACTCTCGCTATGGGTACCTATTTCTCATTCATGAGAAGTCACAGTCTTTGGACGTGTTCAAAACATTTAAAGCTGAAGTTGAGAACCAACTCAACAAAAGAATAAAGTGTGTCAGGTCTGACCGTGGTGGTGAATACTACGGTAGATATGACGGTTCAGGTGAACAACGTCCAGGACCATTTGCTAATTTCCTAGAGGAATGTGGGATCGTCCCACAGTACACCATGCCAGGGTCACCTAGCATGAATGGTGTAGCTGAAAGGCGAAATCGGACTCTTAAGGATATGGTAAGGAGTATGATTAGTCATTCCTCTTTACCAGAGTCACTCTGGGGAGAAGCACTCAAAACAGCAACTTATATTCTGAATAGAGTGCCAACTAAAGCAGCTGCAAAAACACCTTATGAGCTTTGGACAGGTAGAAAGCCCAGTCTAAAACATTTTCACATTTGGGGATGTCAGGCCACATGAAAAGAAATTGGACTCCAAAACTATAAGCAGCTACTTCATTGGCTACTCTGAGCGATCTAGGGGCTATAAGTTTTATGATCCCACACTTAGGTCAATTTTTGAGACGGGAACAGCAACGTTTTTTGAGGATGTTGAGTTTGGGGGGAGAAATAAGGTTAGAGACATTGTCTTTGAGGAAGAATCGGTTTCGATTCCCACTATTGCTTTTGACAATGTGCAGGTTTCTATACCTGTCAATGATCAAGAAGCGAATCCGGATCCTCAACAAGAAAATGTTAATCAAACCCCCATTCAAGATGAGATAATTGTTCCTGAGGAACAAACTCAACAACCTCAAGAACCAGTGCCATTAAGGCGATCCACTAGAGAAAGGAGAAATGCTATTCCGGACGATTTTTTCGTATTTCTCCAAGAACATGAGGAAGAAACAGGAATGGTAGAAAATGATCCAATCAACTTCCATCAAGCCATGCAAGGTTCCAATTCTCAGAAGTGGATTGCTGCCATGAATGAGGAGTATAAGTCTATGCAAGACAATAAAGTTTGGGAACTTGTCCCATTACCAGAAGGTGCGAAGCCCATTGGTTGTAAATGGATTTTTAAAACCAAAAGGGATTCGAATGGTAATGTGGAAAGGTATAAGGCTCGTCTTGTAGCTAAAGGCTTTACTCAAAAGGAAGGGATTGACTTTAAAGAGACTTTCTCTCCAGTTTCATCGAAAGACTCTTTTAGGACAATCATGGCACTTGTTGCACATTTTGATCTTGAGCTTCGTCAAATGGATGTCAAGACAGCGTTTCTCAATGGTGACATTGACGAAACAATTTATATGGCGCAGCCAGAAAACTTTGAGTCGGGAGACCCAAAGAATATGGTCTGTAAATTGACAAAGTCCATCTATGGACTCAAGCAAGCTTCTCGTCAGTGGTATCACAAATTTCATCAAGTGATTATCTCGTTTGGTTTTGAGACAAACGCTGTTGATAATTGTGTGTATCACAAATTCAGTGGGAGTAAGCACATATTCCTGGTTTTGTATGTCGATGACATACTGCTTGCCACAAATGATATAGGCATGTTGCATGAAACAAAGAGATTTCTATCAAAGAAATTTGAGATGAAAGATCTTGGTGACGCCTCCTTTGTCTTAGGGATCCTGATACAACGAGATCGCTCTCGGGGTATTCTTGGATTATCACAAAGAAGCTATATCGATAAAGTACTCAAAAGGTTTGGCATGCAGGACAACAAACCAGGTGACACCCCTGTCTCTAAGGGAGACAAGTTCAGTCTAAATCAGTGCCCTAAAACTAACCTTGAAGTTAAGGAAATGCAGAAGATTCCCTATGCATTAGCTGTAGGGAGTCTAATGTATGCTATGGTGTGTACGCGTCCGGATATTGCGTACATTGTTGGTATGTTAGGCAGATATTTAAGCAATCCTGGGATGGATCATTGGAAAGCAGTCAAGCGGGTTATGAGGTATTTACAGAGAACAAAAGATCATATGCTCACATATAGGAGATCGGATCAGTTGGAGATCATAGGGTATTCCGACTCCGATTACGCTGGATGCCAAGACAGTATGAAATCCACATCAGGCTACATCTACCTGTTAGCTGGTGGAGCTATATCTTGGAGGAGTGCCAAACAGACACTCGTAACTGATTCCACCATGGCAGCAGAGTTTGTAGCATGCTATGAGGCATCCAACCATGGAATATGGCTGCGGAATTTTGTCACTGGGCTGCGAATTTTGGAGGGTATTGAAAGACCACTCAAACTATATTGTGACAATAAGTCAGCAGTGCTATATTCCAACAACAATAGGAGTTCAATTAGATCAAAACATATTGCCATTAAGTTCCTAGTTGTGAAGGAGAGAATACAGGATGGACAGATATCCATAAAGCATATTGGGACAAACTCCATGATTGCGGATCCGCTTACAAAGGGATTACCACCTAAGGTCTTTCATGAGCACACTGCTCATATGGGTGTTATTTTGTGTGAGGATATCACATTATAGTGGGAGTTTGTATTTTTATTTTATTTTATTTTATTGCTTTATGTTTGATTTTGGAGATACTTATGCATTTATGTATTTGGATATTTTTCTGATCAGAAAATAAAGTATTCAGTTTATGTCATTCTGTCACATTGTGTTAAATATTGATCTCACTAAGGAATACAGTAGGACCAGTTGGAAATAGACATGTATAGATCACATTGCATGTACTTTCCATGCTACGCATCCATGATTGATCTATGTCATTTGGTTATATTGTTGTATGTGACCATTGATGGGTTTAGTCATTTTAAATGTGACGAAAACCGCTTTGATCCTATAACGGTATAATCAATGGACGCGATTGTTCGGATATATCCTAAAATTATGATAGCAAACTTTTGGAGCTCATACAGTCATACACATTTGTTAAGTTACATATATGGCCCAGTGGGAGATTGTTGGAAAATTCCATCATGTGGGGCCACACATGTAAATATTAAATGTGTTATGCTATCTTTGGTTAAGCCTAAATTAAAGTGATCTAATTAAGACTTAAAGTTCTAAGGCTTAAGGGTATAATTGTCATGGGATTAATGTGTAGATACCAGAATGCTATATCTAATTTGATGAGGGGCCAAATTAGAAATAGCAAACTTATGATATTCTTATTATTATATATTAGGGTTATGGTCCCCAATTCATATTGTGAATTCCTATTCTCTCTGACATCCCATCATCAGAAAGAATCAAGAGGGTTTTCTCTGGATAGCCATATTGGATTGGAAGATCAATAACCTGCGAAGAAGATCACGTCATGGATCAAGGTATGTTTCCGCATTACATCTCTCAATGATTTGACGTGGAGGATCTTAGATGATTAAAGTTTACAGATCTATATGATTATTGTTTTTTTCTTACATAGTGCTCCATGTCCCTCGTCTTATTTTGCTTATTCTGTCTGGGGTGCCATTTCAAATGGCTGTGACTCAAATGCCAGACTTGCTATGTGCTCTGTTTTGATTATTGTTAACTATGCAATTTTTGATGCCTAGGAATTGATGCATTTTTTTTTTATAATTAAGAGTCCGGCATTGACAAGTTCTTTATATTGTTTTGGGACAGAATTTCTTTGTGTTATTGAAGGATAAAATCTCCCTATCTTTTCAGGGTGTGAATAGGAATGGTCAAGGCTGCACTGTAAGAGACAACCCATTGTATTGGTGGTTAGATATAAGATTTGATTTGGTGCACACCCAAATGCTCTTTGTAGCTCATTTGGATCTTTGTAAACTGAGTGCATGTGACTCAGTTTATGGATATACGAGGAGTGCTGATGCATTTGGGTATCTTGAGTCATGTGACAGTAGCTCTTGTTTTCTTCTTCTCCATAACCAACTAAAGGTGATTATGTTTGCAAGCACATGTAGTGCAGAACAAGTGTGTTCCAAGGATCCAAACAGGACCCGACTAGAGACGCTCAAAATTCAACTTGCAAACTTCAAATATTCAAGACCTTCCAGCATTTCCTAAACGTACCCTAGTCCAACTTCTTGTGAATTGTGATATACGTCGTTACACCGTTGTTTTTCAGCTTAAGCTTTTAGAGTAAGTGGTTGTCAACACAATTCAGGAGGACGGACTCCAAAGTTTCAGGTCTCCGTCATTACATTTTCTTCTCTACAAAACTATAGATACACCACTATTCTCACTTATCTAAAACAAAAACAAGAACTACATTTTCCTCAATGCACACCTGTTTATCTAAGATCCAAAACACTAGTTTCTACAAAAGCCAAGGCACATTCGGTTTGATTGGAACTATTCATCAATCTCAATTAAGTTCTATAAAGTTCTGTTATAATTTCAGATGCTTTGCTTTTGTAGTTTTATCAAAGCATAGTAAGCACCACTCCTGCCTTCTGCTAGTAGCTCTGAATGTGTTCCTTGTTCCACAATTGTTCCATTCTGTATAACTGCTATAGATCCTGCCTTCTGAATAGTGGTCAATCGATGAGCGACAATTATGCTTGTTCTTCCAACCATCATCTTATCTAAGGCTTCTTGAACTAAGCTCTCTGATACAGAATCAAGTGCACTGGTTGCCTCATCCAAGAGCAGAATCGCTGGGTTCTTCAGTATTGCTCGGGCAAGCGCTATCCTTTGCTTCTGACCCCCAGATAGCTGAACGCCTCTTTCTCCACAGAAAGTCTCATACCCATCCTTCATAGAGCTGTAATCACATTCATAGACCGATCAAAACCACTTTCAAGAAGTCAAATGAGTGATCATAGTTTATTTTGCAATTCATTGAGTTCAAACACGATGGATTTTGAAGTTACTTAAAACAATGGCTACAAGAAGAATTGAGTGTAAAACTGATCCTGAAGAGATTGAGTATGGCTTTAATGATGATGATCGAACCACACCTTATGAAATCCTGAGCATTGGCAAGAATGGCAGCCTGTGTGATCTCTGTTTCTGTAGCATTCTCTTTTCCATACTTGATGTTCTCACGAATGGAGCCCGCAAAAAGAGTAGGCTCCTGACTAACCAATGCAATACGCGACCGTAGATGTCTCAGATTGTAGCTCTTGATGTCCCGACCATCAATTTCTATTGAACCCTTCATTGGATCGTAGAATCGCTCAATCAGCCCAATAATGGTAGATTTACCAGAGCCACTTTTGCCAACTAATGCTACTGTCTCTCCAACATCAATCTTGATACTTAACCCCTGGAATATAATTTGCTGAGGCCTTGAAGGATATGAAAAGTACACATTGTTGAGCTCAATGTGACCCTTGATCATCTTTTTAGGCTTGACTCCTTGTGGATCATTGGGCTCAATCTCAGTTTTCCTATCCAAAATCTCAAATACTGATCTAACAGCATTGCTCCCCTGGGCTAAATCAGAAGTCATTATTCCTGCATCTGCAATGACTTTGCTCATGCTCACCAAGATGAAGAAGGCCTGAAACATATGTTTGGATGTTAGTTCACCTTGAAGCATAAGTTTTCCTCCATACCAGAAACCCATTGATACACTGGCTGAAGTAAGGAATTGGCAGATGAAGAGCACAAGACCAGCAACCCAGGACTGTTTAATGTTCTCCCTCCGAGGGCCATCTAGAGCAGCGTCGTACAGACCCAGTATCCTTCCTTGTGAACAAAATGCTGTTATTGTCCTATGATTCACCACAGCTTCACTTGCTAACTGACTTGCTTCATTCTGTGATTTCTGCGATCTCTCGGACATGTTCTTCAATAAGACACCCCTTGAATACAGGGAGCCTATAAGTAATGGTTGGGTTGCTGTGATCACGAGCGATAGCTTCCAAGTGACCGCAAAGGCCAACAAGAATGAAAGAGTAGCCGTCGTAGCGACCTGAAGTAGTAAAGATATACGATCACCAACAAGAGACCGAACCGTGTTCGCTTCAGTGGCTAACCTTGCGCATATTGCTGCAGTTGTGTTCTCATCTTGATCAAACCAACCAATCTCGAATGTCAATATCTTTTTGAGCATTTTCTCTCTTACCCTTTTGGTTAGTCGCTCTCCCATGACCGCAAAGCAATATTGTTGGATTACATTTGTGAGGATACTGATGAACCCAACGCCTAAGAAGATCAAGCTATATGTCCTGGTCTCTGATTTTATTTTGTTATTGTCTTTGAGGAAGAAGACTGAAAGAAGGGATCCCATGCAATAAAAATGTACAGGTTGAACAGCTCCAAAGCCAATTGCACCTAAGCATCCAAGAAGTGCGCTCCTCCACTCAGCTGAGTTCATTTTCAGAAGCCTCAATTGAGAAGGAGGAGGAGGGCGTTTAGGGGTTCCTTCTTTTGGTTCATGGAGATGAAGATCTTGTGTATATGATGGTGTTGGGCTTCCCGTTTGGACAAATGACATCACTGGACTGGGCATTGCTTCAATGAATGATACTGACGGGCTGTTTTTACTTCCACTCGACCTTCCACTCAATGGACTAAGCATGGTTTTTGGCGTCCTATAGTAGCTGCTATAGTCGCTTCCATTTGATGGATAATTTGGAGAAGCATTTGGAGATTCAATGTTCATGGCTGTTTGCTGAAAGTGCACCATCTTTGCATAGGCCCCACCTTGTTGCATAAGCTGATCATGAGAGCCTGAATCTACCACCTTCCCACCTTGAAGAACTGCTATAGTGTTGGCTTTGCGGATCGTAGAGAGGCGGTGAGCAATGATTATGGTTGTTCTTCCTACTGAAGCTTGATCCAAGGCGTCTTGGACCACTCTTTCTGATTCCACATCTAATGCGCTGGTGGCTTCGTCGAGCAACAATATTTTTGGGTCTTTGAGTAATGCCCTTGCAATTGCAATCCTTTGCTTCTGGCCACCAGATATCTGAACACCTAATTGTCCAACCTGGTAAAACAAGATGAATATAAGCACTACTAATACTTTCATTCAGCCCATGTGCTATGGGATTTTTGAATGTAATCCAAATATATATTTAATTATTTTGAAACAATGGTTGGGCATAGATTTTTTTTATGTAATTGTTTTTGGTAGAAACACATGGTTGATGTTAGGCTTAGGTGTGTACACTGTAATGATTCTGCCCCCCTGCTTCTAGCTCAACTGATAATGGACTGCAAAGATCCATTAAAAAAAAGAGGAATAGAGAAGTCCTCAAAGGGGAGGTAAGTAGATAGGTAAAAGAACAAAAGAAACTATAATGACACTAGGAGGGATACTGTTTCTTCTACTCTTTTCACTGCAAGTAAATCTACAGCCGATACTGATACTGATACTGATTTAGAGCGGGAGAGAGAGGGAGAGAGAGAGAGGGAGAGAGAGAGAGAGAGAGGAGAGAGAGAGAGAGGAGAGAGAGAGAGAGAGAGAGAGAGAGAGAGAGAGAGAGAGAGAGAGAGAGAGAGAGAGAGAGAGAGAGAGAGAGAGAGTGTCCCATCTATGGTTTTACACTTCTCAAATGCATAGATGAAAATGATGTCGTCCAATCAGCAAAGCTATTCAAATGCTTTGCAATTGAGATAGTTTTCAAATGCCATCATAATCAAAACTAACTATATTTCCATACTTACTTGAGTGTCATATCCATCCGGTAATTTAGTAACGAAATCATGTGCATTTGCGGCCTTGGACACACTGACAATAAGATCCATTGAAGCTAATTCATTTCCAAATAGTATATTTTCTTTTATGGAGGTTTTGAAGAGAATTGGCTCTTGACTAACCAAACCCATCTGAGATCTCAACCACTTCAGCTGAAGTTTCTTAATGCTCTTCTTATCCAAGTAAATACGGCCATTCACAGGGTTGTAAAATCGTTCGAGCAAAGAGATGATGGTAGATTTGCCAGAGCCACTGCCACCAACCAGTCCTATAGTCTTGCCAGGCATCACCCTCAGGTTTAAACCTTGTAGAACGGGAGTATCTGGCCTTGACGGGTAGGCGAATTCGACATTCCTAAACTCTATTTCTCCTCTCACTTCTTCTAAAATTCCCCCCTCACTATCAGGATCGATGGTTGGAATTCTATTGATCATCTCAAATATTCGTGATGTAGCAACTGTTGCCTCTACGAAGGATGAGAGGTTCGGAAGTGCACCCATGGCAGACCTGATGATTCAAATTGCATCAAAGAAGAGAATTTAGTAATGGAAGCTGAAGTAATCCACTTTTTCTTTACTAAAAGATTTAAAGATATGTTTGTTGATATAAATTGTTATGCCCATTCGAGAGGGGGTGTTGATATAAATTGTTATGCCGTTCACTAAAAGCTTGAGCATCTTGTGTTTCTGGTTGTCAACAATGTTCTTGTAAGTACCTATTTGCTTGTATGAACAAAAAAATCATGAGTTTCTCATAAAAATGTAGTTATATTGGTCTCATACTTTCATATTTGGTGTAATAGATCCTTTTAAGTATGATAAAATAAGTTGGTTCTTGACTCATTTCTGAGACCAATGGTTTGCTGAAACAAGTTAATTTTTTACCCTGTGATTTCAATCAACGATTCGTTATCTCTATCAAAAAAGATAGAAATTTGTCTGAAATTCATGATTTTTTGTGATCGTATGGGAAAATAGGTTGATAAAACAACCATGGAGAATAATAATTGGATTAAGAAAAGAAACTCACAGCGCTCCCCAGAGGACCATCAGTCCAGCAATGAAAACACTGCCACCGTGATCTCCCCTCTCTGTCACCAATACACTTCCCATCCATCCTACGAAAGCCCATACGGCATATAGCACACCAATGCTCCCAATTGCAAACCCCTTCATTAGTCCTTGCTTTATCCCAAACTTCATACTCAGTTCAAGTGCCTGGCTGCACTTCTTCAATGTCCGATGCTCTCCGACATAGGAAACTACTGTTCTAACGGAAGAAACTGCCTGCTCTACAATCCCACCGGCAACTCCATAAGCCTCCTTCACATTCACCGCTTGATCAATCATAAGCTTCCCGAATACAACCCCGGGAACAATGATGAAGAGCATGAATGGGACAGAGGGTAAGGCCATCCTCCATGAGAGCATAAAACCAGTAACTAGGCAGGCAATAAAAGTAGTCATGTTGGCAATGAAGTTCGGTATCTGCATCAAAATAATTTTTTCACAGAACTTAATCAATCAAGCATAAGCATAGGATGATCGTGTTAGGCTCAAAATTAGTACAGAAATATTGTGAAATCTTCAAGGCCTTTTACTCCTTTTTTTTTTTTTTTTTTCTTTTGCTGAGAGGTCTTTTACTTCATGTTGTGATCATGAAGTGTCACTTGGATTAATGGGGTGCATGTTAGGCCTCGACCCGGGCTAATCATAATTAAAGCTAGTTAATCCAAATTAGTGTTACTTAAGCATGATTAATTGTGCTAATTGTGGTTTATGAACAAAATGAGATGGGTTAATCTCAAATGATTGAATTAAGTCTAATGAAGTGAATTTGAATGGGATTGAATTGAATAAAATGAGTTTAAACTCAAACAAGGTAAACTAAGGACCTTTTTGAAAATACGGGTTTACACGTATTTCATCGAATACGGAAATTCTTGATACCAACACGTGTATCTCGAAGAGTACGTTAATTTTCATAATAGACTCGAGTGCGTTCGACTTGAAATTGGTCAAATGAGCCTTCATTTGACTCTAAATGTAAATAGACTTAATGATAGGGGGTTTTAGTGTGAAGACACCCTATATTAGAATGAAATGGACTCATTCATTCACTCATCTCCCTCTCAAGCAAACCCTAGGCTCATTTCTCCTTTTCTCCTCCATTTCTTCTTCATCAAGAGTGTGGATTGGGAGTTTACAAGTGGCTTTTGAAGAGGCTTGGTCATCTTCATCTTCTCCATTGGACTTCCCCCATTTTTGAAGTGTTTGAAGCTTGGAAGAGAACCCAAACCTTCTCCCCTTGAGTTACAAGTAAGTGATTAGTGTTTTTGTAGGATTTCCAAGTCCTTCTAAGTACTTAGGAATGGTTTCTAGCATAGTTGGCTCATGAACACCCTTTTTCATGTTTACTTGGATTACGGATTTGGTTTTGGGGAAAATAGTTGTCTCAAATCAACTAAGCAAAGAGGACTTTTTGTCAAAGAAGCTTCAAAGGATGCAAGTATAAGCATTACTTGTGAATGGTGTTAGTCAATGTAGCATTTGATAGAGATTTCATAAATTTGGGTTTGTGTATATTTCCATTGATTTTTAGAATGGATTGCTTGTGGATTGATGGAATGATTAGAAGTGTTATTAATGTGTGTATTAGATGATGAATGAGGAGTGGACAGGAGGTCAAATCTATTGTAGGTTTTGTGGTAGTGGAATGGAGAAAGGAGAGAAGAAGAGAGAGAGAGAGTTGCAGAATTTCGGAGTGAAATTCTAAAGCGTTCGCTCAAGCGAACTTGAGTTTGCTCGAGCGACTCGCTCTCTGGATGAGTGCGTTCGAGTGGATATGAATTTGCTCGAGCGACCATGTTTGAGTTTGCTTGAGCGAACTTTGCGTTCGCTCGAGCGACTACTTCTCTGTCTGGGTCTGCTCGAGCGAACTTTAGTCTACTCGAACGAACCTGATACTGGGCAAGGCATTGATTAAGGCCGAAAATTTGGCCAATCGATCAAACCTAACGGTTTTGGGTTTTGTAGGAAACATGGATGCTTCTTGGGCACATAAGTGTCCTTCGAATTAGTTCAAGGCTAATCATGGAGTGATTGGATTGTTGATAGTTAAGAATAATACAAGAAGAATACTTGATAGATTCATTGATCGAATAGTCAATTGATTGTAGACTAAACCTCCATAGGTGATAATTATGGGGACCCCAATATACATATAATTTATAAATGTGATGTCCATCGAGAATAACACGTATATTGGATAACCAACGGTTACACCTAAATGGTTGGTTGGAAGCTGAAATAGAAATGAGTAGAATTGTGTAGTTAGTAATTCTCTCATTGTATGGTATTCTGTGTCACTGCATTCCGATCTCTTAAGATTGATGTTATTGTTTATCTCCTTTCCATTGTTAAGAATGGAATCACTGTATGGAATTGAATCCAGAAATGGGTTGATTAATGAAATGTCTTGACTCTTGAGTCTGGCACTATCTAACTATTGTATTAAGATCCAAATGAATTAATAAATGATTAATTTCATGAGGCCGGGGTCATGAATGGTGCGCCCTTCCGCCTTGAGCCAAATGACTATTCCTACCGCAGTAGATGGATTTGGGGCGTTCCGGAGCTCCGTGGTGATGCTAGTATCCCTGGCCCGGACACTGATAAGTCCCACAAATTCCGATCGTATGTATGGGTACTGATTGATGCCTTCCATTTGGAAGATGAATCCTTCCTTTGAAGAAAGATGGTAAATGACATGAAATGAAATGAAGTGATTGAAATGAATGTTATGGTAGTTGCCATCTTGTACATGTCTATTGATTGATTTATTGTGCTCAACTATTATCATTTTAGGAATTATCTAGACTTGTCTAGAATTGGAATTATTTACTAAACTGATTGCACGAGTTTAGTATATGTACTAACATGTGATATCATAAGTTCTATTTATACATTGTTGAATTGTCGTGTTCATTAGTGTTTATTAATGGCATTATAGGCCCGATTACCCATGCCAGTCCGGCGGCAGCCCCAGCGGCAGCGGAGGAGACCGTTGCGGTTCCTCCGGGAGGATTGATAGAATGGAGTGGTCGGAATACCATTTGATAGGGGTATTCGAGTGCGCGAATGGTCTCAGAATGTTTTGGGCAATTCTTTTTGAGGATTCATTTTGTGATAGTTGAAATTTATTTTGTAATATAATATTTTGAGTACTTGAGTGGTCAACAATCTGCATAGTATTTGAATATGCAATGTTTGATGAAAGAAAGTAAGGAAATGATACATGTATAAAAAACTTTATTTTGTATACATGTAAATCTTAAATTGATTTTGTCAATGTAGATTTCCGCAAGTTGTACAATTGACAGGTATGAATGAATGTTGTCCCTTGTGGATTCTGTTTTAACTTAGGTTAATTCAGAGTTCACGGGAGTAAGTATGGTCGCGGCCCTCGATTATTATAACTCGGGCCCGGGTCATGACAGTGCACCTGGTCCCTAAGCTTAGGATAATAAGATCTAGAAGGGGATCATAAATGTTTATGGTTTTGTAATAGAACTTTTTAACAGACCTTGGATTGATCAGATAAAAAACTGATGATGATAAAGAGGAGGAGGGGTTAGGCCATCCAATTTGTAGACTTCCTCCCCTTAGAGTGGTGCTTCCCATACCTGGAAGAGAAAGAAGAAGAAAGAACATTTTACCTTATCACTAAGAACATCTTGAATGATGAGGGAGTCTGCGGTGATGGCAGTGACGACATCATAGGTGGTAGAAGTAGATTCATTGGTGTCAAAGAAGCCAACATCCTGCCGGAGAATAGAATTGAGGTATTCCTTCCGCAAGCGAGATATTTGCCTCTCCGCGGTCCTTGTCCAACACCACCCCTCTGCATGCACCCCATGAACAACCAACACTACATAAGAAAATCTTCCATGTCAAAGTACATGTAAGTGATGTTGCTCTGCAAAACTTAAAACATACCAATAAAAGCAGAGAGACCAACTCCAATGGCTACATAGAGTAACCTGAGAGCATACTGCAAAATGGATATGGTTGATGTGTTATTTTTGGAAAAAAAGATAGAACTCATTTGTATTGTAAGATGATATATTTTTTTTAGTTAAATAGTAGAACTCTTTGAGCCAACCTCAAAATGATGAGATAAGGTTAAAGTGATAATGATCTAATCAATTATGATCTGCAGGCCCACATCTGATGCACAAGGGACCCTTGATGGATGCCATGGACCTCTCATTGTTCTAGATGACACAAAGATATATATATATATATATATATATAAAACCCAGGGTATCTCCCACCCAGCCAAGCAGGACCCTTTAGCCCTGAGCTTGAGGGACACTTTATTCTAGACAGTCGAGAACTAAACATGTAAGTAAATTGAGTGTTGGCGAATTCATCGGGATAGGGACAAAATAGGGATTTATGATTTATCTTTTTATTTCATAGATGAACTACCTGGATCGAAGAATTAAAGAAATCCAAGAAGGCAGGAAATTGAATTGGGCGCTCGAGCGCCTGGTAAGACAAGCTCAAGCGCGCCCCTCACAGAGGTTCATGTGCTCCAGCTTTCTTTTTTTCTGCTCAAGCCTGGTACACAGAATGAACATAATTGAAAATAACTGGATGTTTACTTTACTCGCTCAAGTGGCCCGTGCTTGAGCTGCCCTGGACTTGCGCTTGAGTGCATGATGCGGGATTTCAAAGTTTTATTTGGAAACTCTTTCCTATTTGTCTCCCAATCTTTTCAAAACTCTTATGACTTGCGACCCACGAACCAAGGCTTATAAAAAGACATCTTCTCTAGCTCAAACCTATTATGCCTCTCTCCCATTCAAAACCCTAGGATTTTTTTGAGAGATCCATTGTCTTCTCCAAAGCATCCAATTGTTGCAGAGCTGAAGCTTCAAGCCTTGGAGGTTTTTTAGTCTACTCTCTTGTAGTAGATTCGCCTTGAAGAGGTGTTCAAGATGGTTGATTCATGAACATTGAAGGAGTACGGCGAGGTGTCGACAAGATCATCGCAGTCCTTATTTTGAGTTGCTACTAGGGAAGGGTCTGTGGGTATTTCTTATAACTTTTATTTACATAGTGCTTGGTTTACCTTAGTCCGGGTGATAGGACTCGTGGTTTCCCCCGAGTGGGATTTGCATGTAAAGAATCATGTGCCTCCTTCTCTTTTGTGTGGTTGCTTGATTCTAGTTTAGGTTAATAATTTGGTTTAATTGAAGTCTAAAAAAGAAATAGATTTGGGACCTTAACCTGAATTAGGGTTTAAACGCGCGTCTTTCAAATCCCTACATGCAAACCCTCCTATCCACATGCACTAGGTAATTGACGGGTAGTAACAGTGGAGTTATTAAGGGAGGTTTTATTTACCAAAAAAAGGGAGATTTTCAAAAAAATTCTGGTATTATTAAAGGGAAATACAACAAAAAAAGTTTAAAATTATTTCAAATATAGTAGATGCTTAAAAATATATATGCATCTACAAAACATTATAAAGATTGCTGTTAAAATATCGCACAGATACCATCGCAACATTACTTTATTTTGATTCTTGGCGATCTGTTTTTTTCTCTTTTAATGTACCGGATATTACTACTGTATTTATTAATTATCTGTGATATTTGTGGCAGTAAGCAGGAGCTAGGATAGCGAATAATCAAACCAAATTTGATACATCTGAACACAATGAACACCACCTTAGGGGGCATGGAGATTTTAGGTATTATGTCATACAACATATTCAGCAAATTTGATGCTTTGGGCCTGTTTGGATGCACAAGAAAACACAAGAAAATAATATTTTATAGAATATAATCTTTCATTTTTTAAAGAAGAAAATCTTGTGCGTTTGGTAACTCAAGAAAAATTTGAAGAAAAGATTCTTTTCTTTCAAAAAGCTCAATATTCTTTCATATAGCTCCCCCCTATACCCCTATAGAAAACTTTCTACAAGATAAAAATATTTTAAAATGACTATTACAAAGTGGTAGAGTATAGTAAAGATTTTAGTTCACCAAATCTATTATAATGTGTATGTTTACATATATAGTAAAGTAAAGTAAAAGTAAATCTCACAGGACAGTAAAGGTGTGGTAAAGTAAAGGTGAGATAAAGTGCATGGTGAAGTAAAATTAGAAGGAATGGTAAAATAGTTTCTAATTTTATTTATTTTACTTTATCACATTTTATCATACTTTTATATGATAAATAAAAAATGACTTGTTTACAGGTATGGTAAAGTACAATAAAGATTAATGTCATATCATGGTTAAAGGCAAGGTAAAGTAAGGTCAAATGAAGTATGTGGTAAAGCAAATTGGGTGAGAGAGAGTTATAGAGTAGGTTTTTTTATTGACTTTACTTTACTATACTTTACCATGGTTTTATGTGATAAAAGAAAAGTAACTTATGGTAAATGCATGAAAGTTAAACCTTACTTTATTACACTACTTTTTTATCTAGACGTGATAAATTACATATAAATTAAAATATTTAATAAAAAGTATTCTTATAATGTAATTTACTTTAATCATAACACCTTCCAAACCGCTCAATTGAAAATCTATAATATTCTTCAAAAATTGCCAAATAGTAAAAATATTATTTTGTTATAATATTGCATTATTGTATTCTATACTATTTTATTCTTGCAATATTTAAATTTGTAAATATTTTATTCTAGAGACATCCAAACGGGCCCTAAAAAGGAACTCACCCAAGTCAACTAGACCCAGTCACATATTAAGTGCATCGACTGGGAAACCATATCTGTCTTGATTAGCCATGAAACAAGAGACAAAGTTCATGACGACCCTTGGTTTTTCTGTTGAAATCAGGCTAAGTACTTTTTTTTTTTTCGTTGGTCAAATCCATGTTTAGTCTCTTGTGTCAACCCCGCACAGTGATAAACCGAGTATTGCTGAGAGTCCTAATTTCTACACCCTTGGGATGCTTGAATAATATATTGGATAAGTAATCTAAAGTAAATGTCAAATTGATTGAAAATGAGGTACAGTTTGATTGGATGAGGAAAAATAAGTTGAAGTCAGATGATAAGTCACCAAGCGGCAAAATAAGCACTTTACCTGGATTTTGGAGTAAGATTTCTTTTTACAGCTGTTTAAGTAAAAGCAAAGTTTTCTCTACTTGTTGTGACTAAGAAAATATGGCAAAGTAAAATTTCAGGCAGCTGGGATTACTTGTCCACACATTTTATTTTACCACTTGAAAAGCAAATATTGACAAGGAACTTTGTTTTGTTCACCTTTATATTCTACTTTACTATTTGTTTTACCTCTTAAGCACACTACAAGCATTAAAAATAATAATGAAGATTATGCTTGTTGTGCCCGTATGTGTGTGAGGTAGCGTGAAACGTACTATCTACAATCAAGCCCCATATAAGATAGAAATACACGAGAATCACTTGGCTAAGTGATGTGCCTATGTCCACCGCTATGGAGAAAACCTGCTCTTTTCACCCGTCTTGTGTTAGAAATATTTACATCTATATATGACTTCCTCTTTTTTAGCCCCTACGAAGGTCCAGATACACTTACCAAAATACCCTTGACTCAAAACTTTGTTCCTGGTTAATCAAATATACCAATTCGATTAACCTTGAATACAAGAAATAAACCCAACAACACTCTTCTTTTTTTCTATTTTTTCTCTTAAAAATATCCTTTTAGTAAAGGGCCAAAAAAAACTTATAAGAATTTATCCATACTCACCCAACACTGTGTTGGAAGTAAGTGGGCCTCGTGGATAAGTATTCAAAACTTTTGATCCACTTGATGCAGAGATCAAATATTTAAAAGGCCAAGAACACAGCCCAAGATCTTAAACCCTAATCTCATGCATTAAGATCAAATATTCATCAAGAAGATAGATCAAGAAGAAACAAGCATAACTAGATCTACTAATTCAAATAGATAATAGATCTATACCTTTGGAGCTTGGTTGTGCTCTAATCGAGAACTTGATTTCTACAAAAAACTCTTTTTGCGAATTTTGATCTCCCTTGCCTTTGTGTTCTTCCACGCTATGACCCTTTTAGAGAACTTGTGAAGGAGAATGATGGAATCTCCAAGTAGAAGAAAACCCTAGATCTTTAGTAGGAAACTAGAGGAGAGAGGGGAGGAAGAGAGAGGGACTTAAGAGATAATTGTGTATAGAGATCTCTAACCTACACCTCTTATTTAGAGTTCATGGCACACCTCTTCTTAGACCAAGATTAGAAGTTTCACTTATATTCTTACTAAGTATCGTACTCCTCATTTCCTTAAGGGTTCTAATGAGATTATTAACATTTTCTTATTAGGGCTAGCATGGGAATAATTAGGAATTTGTTAGAATCTGGATCAAATTAGGAATTTGGACCCCACATCTCATGTGAACTTTGGACCACAATTAATTGCAAACAAGTCCACTAATTAAATGCAATTGCACTCCAGTCTTAGGAATTAATTACAAGAAGACCCTATACTTCTCAATTACTACAAGTAGGCCCCTCCATCAATTATTTCTATGGATCTATTATTGAAATAAATCTGTCTAACCAAATTAGATCCATCTTTTATTATCCTTGTGACCCAATTAATCATAGCAACCATCAGTATTATCCAATTAACTTTTAATTGAGATGGATGCGAACTCACTAATGATAAAATCCATTAATTGACACAAGGGGGTATTTATGAAGATACATTTCATCTTGAGAATTATATGTTCACTGTTAGGTTGTATGGCTCAATTGAAATAATAAATCTGGTAAACCGGGCCCATGTATTACCCATGTTCTACTGTGATTAGAAGTAGGTTTATTATCATAGGTCTACTGTGATTAGAAGTAGTGTTTGGGTGTAACAGGGTTTTGGGCTGATATTATAAATAGAGACTTAGGGTCTCTATGATGTATAACCTCTTCTGATTGCATAGTGAATTCTCCCGTCTTCCCCGTGGACGTAGGCCAAAAGCAGAACCACGTAAATCTCCTATGTTCTTGTGTGCTTGATTTCTTTCTTCGTAGGCCCTAGATCACAACATTCACACAGCTCCACTACCATGTACCTAAGACATCAAGGTGTTGACCTATAATTAGCCTCATTCAATGATGACTCAAAGTAAATGTATAGTAGAAACTTAAGTCCATTAATCTCTCAGGATTAGGAGCCTATAGCTTGAGAATTATGAGAGTAGTCCTTCAATTAAAGACAGATTTGTACAAGGTGTTACTCATCGATCTAAAGTCTTACATTCTGATGATCGATGCATATTACACTATCTCATAGTGATCACAGTACTGCAACCTTATCAGATGAGATACCCAATCTCATCATTGACTGTGAATCAATTTAAATATAAGATTTGTGATCTATGTCTCCTGTATGTGGATCTCATCCAAATACATGGATCACATCTAATATACTTGTGGGCTCCGTTTCATCTCATGAACCATCATGTCATTTTGTATTGATCATGTTGAAACATAAAATAAAATATCATTCATCTAATTAATAAAGTACGAAAATAGAAATTAATTAATGAAACAAATAAATTTATTCGGATTATCCACTGGATTGAGGTCATACAATCTAACACAATGTGTTTTATATCTAGTCATTATTCTAAGACCCAAAAGGAAAATAGATGGATATTACATACCCAACATGCATATATTTGACCCACAAATTGCTAATAGGAATAAAAGAAAAAAGGAAAAAGAAAAAAAAAAAAAAAAGAAGAAGAAAAGAACAGAATAGATGAAAGACTGGATGGCTCGGATTATCCAATCACGAATATTCCAACACAGTTCATATAAACAGTAGCACTTAAGACTTTCTTTTATTGTTCAAACTCCTAGTTGTGGCAATAAGAGCCTTCCAATTGTAACAGAAGCCATTGTGCTGCACTGCGAATTTCAGCCGAAACTTATTGTAACTAACATAACACCCGGTTTACACGTGTATCACTGATATCGGCAACAAACATCATAAGCTGATACAGGCTATTATTTTATTTTTACAGCTTCTAAGAAAATATCTCATTGATAGAGCCAATTTGTTTATCCATATCAATGAAATAGCAGAAACCACTGATATTTGAAATCATACTACTACTGCATAAGTTACACTAACCTTGTCCACAACATCATGAGAAAGCAAGGCACCATCTTTTCCATAGGAATTGAAGATTGCACTCATGATTGAAAAGTTTAGAGGGGTCATCATTCCATCACCCATGGCTCCAATGGTTCCCAAAACCACCAGCAATTTATCGACGCCATCAGCAAATTTGAAAATCTTAAAGAGCGACGTGCTTTCTTGGCCCCTCATCTCCTTTCGGGGTGCACCCAATAGGCTCCAGATGAAGAAGATGAAGAAGATGGATGCCTTGTACTGTTTATGGAGGCTTACCACCACCCTTTATTCTTCATGGCCCTTGTTCCCTCCTTATATGGTAAAAGACTTGCAGATTGCCAAATGGAAAGATTCGTATGGAAGAGGCAAATGAGAAGCGAACAAGCATTTTATCTTATTGTCATGAGGGCTTTCTCATGGCTGCTTCTGAATTTTCAATCAGGCTGTTGTTTTTCTCTTGAGACTAGGTGTGTTTGTATGCATTTTCATGGAGTGCTGGAAATAGGCCAGGCTAGGAGCGGGTTGAAGTCGTCATCGACCCGACTCGTTTGTTTATTGGGACCGAGGTTTAGGCTCGACCTAGTCCATAAAAAAAGATGAAGGAGCCTGATTTTTGGACACTGATCCTTTGGTTGCCTATTCATTTGGATTGAACTGGGTCTCAACCCATGAACCTGGCGAAATGGGCCTGGAACCTAATGGTAATGGGTTGGTAACGGTATAGCCCAACTTAAAACCAAAACCTAGTTATTTTATGGAAATGGACCCAATGCATAACCTCATTCAAGCATCAGCATGGCAATGACCCGAGACGAAACCTTACTATTTTACGGAAAATGTGGACTGATTCCTGCTTGAGAACAAGAGGATGAGGCTGATTTTGTTAGTATTTTTTTGTTGTACATGGGATCTTTTATTGTAAGTAAGTTATCATAAAATCTCATGCATATGGTTTAATTAATAACAAGTCTCTTTCTAATTGAAAGTAAAAGATTTAGTTTTAGCCAAGTGCTTTTGAAATTAATTAAGTTGCAAACGTTGAGATTAATGCTTTAGAAAAATATTAACAC
This sequence comes from Persea americana, assembly GCA_029852735.1. Classification (NCBI taxonomy): domain Eukaryota; kingdom Viridiplantae; phylum Streptophyta; class Magnoliopsida; order Laurales; family Lauraceae; genus Persea; species Persea americana. Next base: position 17,727,539 of record CM056813.1, on the reverse strand, counting down.
TTTGTTGAGGTCAACGTCCACCCTCGCTTTTGAGCGGTCATAATTGTGGTTTAGCACTCGCATTCACCATAAAACTATTGTTGAGCCGTTTCCTATCACTAATTGGTTTTGGGATAAGTGGTACCTCAATGGGGTATAAGATCCTACAAGTGGTATCAGAGCCTGGTAGGTCGGGTGTTCGAGTCACGGGACACTCGTTTTGCGAGTTCGCAGCAAGAGTCGCGGCGGGTGTCCCGTTGAGGGAGGGATTGTTGAGGTCAACGTCCACCCTAAATGGTACCTCAATGGGGAGAGAGAGACTTAAATCTACCCAACTATCCTCTAGGGTCCCGGTTCATAGTCTCTTATGATGATGTGTAATTTCTTACTCGCTAAAATTCAACTGTGGTTCTCTCAAAGGGAACAATTTGGGATTTTTTTTCCATGCCGGCCGTCCATAAAAAGTCTAATTAAAGATGTCGATCAAAATTCCTGCACAAAAGCTGTGAGAGAGTTCCCTAGGTGGCATTCGTCTCTTTCTATTATCAAATTAAAGAAATAGGATTTTATGTGAGAGATTTCTAATAGGGTCATGGCCAATCATGTGCAAAAGGTCTGTTCATTTTCAGGTGAACATTTTGTCGTTGTGCGGCTTGTGCCTATGACTTACCACTTAGAAACTTGTAATCAATGGTCAATGAGCCAAGCAACTTGAAATAGTCTTGCTCCATATGATTTGTGTTTGTGAATTTTGCCAATACTCATATCCTGCATCCCAAAAGGTCTAGTTTAGCCCAATATTATAACCATTTTAAATCAATCTCTCTCTCTCTCTCTGCTAAGGTTGTCTCTTATGTGAGACTTTAAGGAACCTTTCTTTTTCGGCACATGGGACCTCTTATAATTAACCCAACACCTTCTTATAATTAACCCAACAGCTTCACGCTCATTAAACTCCCTTTTTTTTTTTTTTTTGAAAGCTATGCTCGGTTGGCCCAATGGCCGGGACATAGGAAGTAAAGGACTCCCACTAAGATTCGAAAGCTGGTGGGAGCTATGGGAGCAGGCGCCTTATCCACAAGGTCTGCCCTCTATTCCCTCTATTCAAATTGGCACAAGCCAAAACTTGACGCTCATTCGACTATAACTCGCTGTTGGATTGAAATCATACAACACTGATGTCTTTTAAAATTATTGAACTTGAGGTCCATAGATCAAAGAGTTAAAATGATCTAAAGGAGTTAAATTTTACACACATGTAGGTCCCATTAAGATCATTTGATCCCTTGCTTCCCCTATGATTAGCATGGCCCCAAGTGGATTGCCCAAGGGAGTCCGCATGGAGGTTCCATGATAGACAAATGGGTGGAACTAGGAGGCTATCATGGACCCTCTTCTAAATTTTGAAAAACCCCTTGCATATCAAAGAAATTTTAACATCCAAAAAAATTAAAGCAAAATTTAATGGATTTTTTACATTGGCCCCTTAAAGAAATTTTCAGTTTTACAGTAGCCCCCTCAAGGCAAGCGCACACGTGTGCACGCACATACCCATACAGAGAGAGAGAGAGAGAGAGTAGATGCAAGATATATACTAACACAAATTGATTCTCATATGAAGCAGTAGCCATACAATTATTTGCCGGCAAGGGCCACGTGACTGGAGACTGGAGGACAGATAAAGAAAATAAAGCAAGCTTATCTGATTACTGTGTTGCATGTGAAGAGTTGAGCCTATTTGGCATGGGAAGGCCTTTTTCCCGCCGGTTCGTATTCAAATTTTGTATGGTGTCTAGATATACCTTTTCATGATACTGGCACATTTTTTTCACGCATTTTGTACAATAACTATGGGTGAGGGCCTCTTGGAGCAATAATTCAAGTTGTTCAATGCAGGTGTGTGTCTTTTTTTGTAGTATTGGCTTCTATCGGATCCTCATTTTGAAAATAACGAATGTCTGTGAGACCAGTGTAATTAATTTGCTGAAACTGGTGACATAGTGACTTCTCCCGTTCATTGCTTCCTAATAGTTCATTGAAGAATTCTCTGGATATAGGATTAGCGTAGAGTTGTCGTCTAAATAATAAAATATTATCAAGTACTCTCTTGGAAATGAGCCAGTTAAGAATGTGAACCTCCAACTCAAACCATTTCAAATTGTTACTGCTACACTAATTCTCCCAGAGGATGTATAAAAGCAATCAATATTAGGATATTCTTGGCCAAAGCACTAGCATGCTCTGGATAAACATGATGGCTTCCTTGGCATCATGGGAATCGGTCATACAGAGCGGTTAAGGACCACTCAGTCCAGATGTGTTTCCGGGCTTTAAACATTTTCATCTCTTGTGAGGGCCCCTGATGACAATGATGCTTTCTTGGGACCGTTTCAATAGTAAACTTCTATTGAGATAGCCGATTTGCCACCATGCATATCTTTGTAGCTTAGGGGATGAGGCCAACTTTCTTTTCACAAATGCTGCCAAGTTAGTCGAATTTGTTCGGGGAATGAATTCTTCTACTACCAAATATGGGTAGAATTTTTCTGCCCCATAGGTGGCTACTAAAATTTCCTTTTTTGCAGGCCAATGATAAGTCCTTAAAATTGTGCATTTTCATTATTAATTCTTAGGTAAATAAGGACTTAATCATCCAATCATGCTTGATTTCACTGGAAAATCATCATTGCGTGCTTTCAAGTCAAGATTCTTCAAAAAAACACATTTTCACATAAAATTACAAAACTTTCTATTTTTCGTATGAAAAGTCACAAATCTCTCATAGCTTTTGATTCACACGTGAAATGATGAAATTTCTTTTCACCATAGGATCAATTAAAGAAAATTAGATAAAATGGTGACATCTTATGCATTCATGTAGTGTAAAGTAGGTCCCACGTACATTTTGCATTGTTCAATTCCTACATGAAATGTTAGTTTCTTAGTCATTGTTTTACTTTTGTAGAGAATCTTAGATTTTTGGGCCTGCGTCGAGAGAAATTGAGAGAAAGAAGAAAAATAAAAAATTGAAGAAGTCACCTTAGGACGTACATACCTTGGGCGTGACTCCCAAGGTAGGGGATGGCCATGGTGGACCCCATACTTGTTGCAAAGTTTTAGAGTTCTGATTCTTGTTTGAAGACTCCTTCGGGTTTAAAACTTAAATCAAAGGCCAAGAAAGGAAGGAGATCAAGAGACTTTATAGCCAAGAATTTCAAAGAAGGAATGAGTGAGGAGATTTCTTGCACAATTAGTTCCATTTTTTTCAAAGGGCAGCAAACTTGTAACGCTCATAACTTTCAAACTGAGTATCGGATTGGTGCAATTACCCACTAATGGAAAGCTTTTTTCGATTAGACATCCATAGAGCCCAAGATAGCGTCTATCGAAGCTATATTGATGGAGATATGACCTCAGAAAGTTGACTGCTCTAATTTTAGACAAGAGAACACTATAATTTGCAAAAAAATCCTAATTCCATGTGGACCATACATGTGCTCCAATCCTAGTGGTAAGATGCGCCAGTTCTTACCAGCTTGTCCTGGTTTCAAACCCGGGCAAGAACCTTTCCTTACTAGAGGCTGGCAAGCACCTTTCCTCAATAGAGGCTGTGATACCTCAACAAAGGTCTACTTCCCAAACAACCCCCACCCCCACCCCCCCCCCCCCCCCCCCCCCCCCCCGCCCAAATTTTTTTTTTTTTTTTTTGAGTTTTTGGAAAGGCCATCTCATTAAGCAACTTGGAAGATATTGGTGGAGTTCAACTTTGAATAACTTGGAGTTCAAGACACAGAACTTAGCAACAAATCCTTTGAAATTCAAATTGTTGCTAAGTAAGAGACTTTGCTTGGAGGCTAAGCTAAGATGCAATGCAAACAAGGAAACATGGGATAAAAAAAGGAAAGAAATCTTTGCACACAAGAGTAGCCACAAACTATAAATGGGAGACCAACCCTATGGGACGTCCAACCCATCCTAGAGAATCCACAAGTGTGGGACATCCAAATTTTCTTCCCGACTTCTTCTTCCCTCATTCTTTCATTCTCTTTTTGATATGCCCTCGGCCATGTCCGGGTGACTGTTTTTGCTGAAGGAGGATTTGGAAAGATGTGAAAATCAGGTGATGTTCTTTACCCACACTAGAATGACAACATATGGTTTGAGTCATAGATTAAGGTAAGAGTATGATCTAATAGATAAATATACTATTGAATAAGAAATGGACATAAATTATCCCATACACAAGGGGAATTTCATATGCACCTCGTAGTGGGGCCCACTTGATCACCCATTCGAATGGGCCACACGTGGAGGGGATAAACTCACTAGACCCATGTACACAGGTAGGCCCCAACAATATTTTGTACACAGGTAGGCCCCAACAATATCTTTTGACCCCCACTAGACCCATTCTCAGGTGGGACCCCAAAACAAGGTGTACATAGAAATCCTTATGGAAACAGTGTGCAGGGGATAAACTCAAGCAATAGATAAACGATATAACATTTGGAATAATACATAAAGGGAAATGCTCATGTGAGAGACACTCTCACCAAGTTGGTGAGAGATGGGTGGGGGCCCTCACATAAATATTTGGGGTCCTTACATTTAAGTTGGTGAGAGTGAATATTTATGTGAGGGCCCCCACCCATCTCTCATAAACTTGGTGAGAGTGTCTCTCACATGAGCATTTCCCATACATAAATATATTAATGAATAAGCAATAGATATACAATATAACATTAGGTATGCCAAACTACATAGACATTGTTGGAACTTGCATTTTCTAAAGTTATAGAGATTACTTTATTTTCAATATTATACTCTCTAGTTTTTTTCAAGGATGGCGGACCCTATCCTACACCAGTGTGCATGATTGGAAATATCGGCCAAGACCGGTTCGTATCGACCGGTACGAACCGATCTTGGTCTATACCGGCTCGATTTTGTGTTGTGAATCGGTATCGACATCACCGCTTCATCTTCTTGAATTCATGTTAAAGTTGTGAAGAAGAAGAAAAAAGGAGAGAAGGATGAGACAAAGAGTTGATGCTTGCATTAAAAAAGACAGTGGAAAAGAAAGAGAGAAATAGGAGAAGGGGGCATACCTGTCTAGTGTTAGGAATTTTGTATGTTGCATTTTGATGGATGCATGATCATTTTATCATCATTCAAATCTTCACATATGCAGTGGTTTTGAATATCTTGAAATCATGAATTTACTCATGTATGTGTTTATAACTTTATAACTTGATTTTCCACGCATGATTTGGAGTTTTAAACTTGGATGCATAAGTAATTGAAAACTTATTTTAATCATGCATGCCTATGATCTTAGAATTTCAAAATCATCTTAGGCATCGATAGGTTCATGTTTTGAAAACTCTCGTTGAATTGATTTAAATATGAAATCAAGCATGACTTTTATGATAAAAAATCCCCTTTTAGAAACTCATTGTTAGGTCAAAAACTCTGGGAATTTTCGGTTAACTGACACATACTTCGGTCACCTCTTGGTCAAAACAACTGGATGTAAAAATCTGTCAAAATATGCCTGTCGGTAACCTGTCGGTTAACCGACATTGTGCTTCGGTTAACCGAGTGCTCACCGAAGTGAAAAATACTTTTTGTTTGATTGGAAGTCAAACTAGCTGTTATATGAATGTTGGGAGTTCGGTTAACCGAATTGTGAAGGGGGTTAATCGACAACTAGCTGTTGGAAAACTTTTCTATATAAACCAGCTCATTCTGTGAGGCCCCACCCCTTGTGGGCCCTCAATTTGATTTAAATAATTATTAATATAATAGTATCTATCTTAATATGCTAATTAATAGGGCTTAGTAGAATAGTTTGTTAATGTTCCTAAGTTTTAGAATTAAACTTTTATTTAATTCTTTATAGATATAAGGTGATCTTTGTTATTTATTAAGATTTTATTTAGTCTAGGCCTTAGTTAGTAATTTAGTTTTAATTAGGGGAGTGTTAGAATTAAGGAACCTTCTAGAATCCCCTCTATTGACCATTTTGCCCATTACCCTATCATTTCCCCTAATTAAACCCTAAGGACCTTCTAGTAAACAACCACCAACCCCAAACCTACATAAACACTACTATTGCAAATGAAGCCTAAACCCTAATTCACTCTCATTTTCCTTATCTTTCTCCCCAAGAAAACCCTAATTCCCCAAATCCCAGCACAAGGAGAAGAAGGAGTCATCCCCAATTGCTTCATCAGCTATATATTTGCTAATTGGATCTCTTCCTATACTCTAATTTCCATTTCAATTGATAAAAGGCAAGTACCCTATGCTAATATCACAGAATGCATGATTTTCCTTCTCTTGATTCCGAAGTTTCAATTCAATTAATGTATTTATGTGTTTAGATCTTCCTTTTTGAGCTATTCTTTTGGGTTTATCGCCATTGATGGATGGGTTCTCTCATTTGGAAGATTAATGGCCCGGTTTAGTGATGGATGGATGGATTTAAAAGTGTTTTACTATTTTTATATGTTCCTATGATGAATGGAAGAGATTGGTGATGAATTGGATGAAAAATGGGTAGAAGGAGAAGAATCCAGAAAACTAAGTTTTTGCTGTAGATACATGTACCCAGTCGACCGACCTGTGGTCTAGTCGACCGGCGACACTAAAAACCAGGAAATTCGAGTCTCAGTTAAGACTCTGTGAAATTTACAGGGATAGTGTACCCGGTTGACTGGACCCTGTGCTCGGTCTACCGGATACACAGGAGACACAGAAAATAACTGGATCTGGAATTTTTCCTCAGACCCAGAAACCTAGTGTGCGCGGTGGACCGGGCCTTGTGCCAGGTCGACCGGGGACAAAGGACTTTCTGGAAAAAGGCTGAAACCTGGAGAATGTCCTCATTTTAGAAATCTAGTGTGTGCGGTTGACCGCCTAGGGCAGGAGGTCCATCGGACACATTGGGAAACTCTGAGACCAGAATGATGCCCCCCAGATGTTTGTCTTCAAATTCGTGTGTACTCGGTCAACATCATGGCCACGATGTCGACTGGGGACACTGCCAGGATGTCGACCTGGGGGTCAACGTCCAATGTACCCGGTCGACATACTATATACAGTGATTTCAGCTTTCAGTTCTTCTGAGATTGTGATCGTTTGTGGGGCCCATTGACCATAAAATAGGCTTCCATTGATGTGCCTAGCACGAGTCAATGATGTGGCTCAACCTTGACTCGTGGGGACCACCAAATGGGTTTTTGGGATTTGAATTGTCAGTGATTCGACCCTTAAATGTAGTCAATGATGTCCGTAACTTCAGGAGCACCAAACATAACATCTCTTGACATCTGAAACTACAGTTAAGGATCCAATTACCTGATATGGCCCTGAACCGGAGAGTGGACCATTACTTAGGTTAAACCTTTGTCTATTCCACTTGATTCTATTGTTTGGAGGATTTTATATATTGTTCTTCTCTTCTATCTTTATTGTTGTTATAAACCTGTTAATTAAAGGGAAATTAGAGGACCTGAACCTAGGACTACTTAGTGGTGACCCAATGATGTAATTGGAAATAAACAACCCGTGTCTGTGGTTAGGCGGGCCCTCATACGGCCTAAGATTAGGTGTGTGGAACGCTAGAATGGAGAGGATGGTTATAATGAGTTGTGTATGAGTATGAATTGATTACTTACATTGTTATAGGCTAAGGCCATGGTTGTGGGCCTAGTGTGGATCCAATGATTTTTGGACTTGGACTTGGATATTGGACTGTGTTCCATGATATTGTACTTTAACCTCTTAGAGACTTGGTTAGGACCTTGCTCACGCAAGACAAGCTTAGATAGACACAGACCTATATTTATTTTCTATGAGTTGGCACTAGACATTTACTCAGTTGATCTAAGCTCAGCCTGTTGACTGATCATCACTGGTAGGAGCTATATTTATATTGGTTGTGACTAGAGCTATCATGATGAGCTGTGATTAGACGGACGGTGTGACACCGGGTCTGATCTAATCTGATAAAGGGGTGTGATCGGTGCGATAAAGGGATGTGATCGGTGCGATAAAGGGGTGTGATCAGTGTTATATTTATATTGTTATTATCAGGGCTGTTATCCCTTGCATGTTTATTATATTTTTTCCCCATCGCGACTGTTTACAATATGGGAAGGCCACGGCATAATATCCCACGGTATATCCAGCTTGTGTGAATGTGCCACGTTGTTATCTGATTAGATTAGATTACTTATATTTCTGATTCTAAACTGCTATTTACTGCTCAATTGCCTAGTTTATGTTTCCTTGTTACTCTTATGATTACATACTCGTCTCTATTCTCTTTTGTTGCATACATCTTATGTTATCTATATATGGTGCCTTGCCAGATCCTTAGATCTGACCTATCTTTGGTCTTTAGGTCTCGACCTTGACCTTGTGGGTGACGCGTACCACGAGGCTCCTGTAGTCGGCGAGTACAGTTGGGGACCGGTTGACGAGGTGGTCGAGCCAGATGACGGAGCGCATGCATAGGGTGTTTGAGTGCAGTTTATTTTGGGCTTTGAGAGTTTATTGTAGTAAGCAGGGAGGTAGTCAGTATTGTATAAACTTTTGCTAACTATACTTTGAGATTTTGCTGGACTTTAGCCATGTTCCATTTAATTCATTTACATGATACTTATTGCTTCCGCTATCTTTTCTTATGCTTCCGCAATACAACTGTTGATTATATTATTGTTCAAAAGGTTTTAAATTTGACCTCACTGCGAACTATGATCTTGGAAGTTCTCGGATTTTCCGGGAAGTAGCACGCCAAATTCGGGTACCTTAGTGGTAACTTCGGTATTCGGAATTGGGGCATTACACATTCCAAGGCCAAAACTGAGGAACTAAGTGGGTCTTTTTGATGTGTTTTGAGGCCAAAGAAAGGGAAATGAGCTAAGGAAGGCTAGAGGTAATTTGAAAAGCTAAAGCTTGGATTCATTAAGTTAAATATCTTTAAGTAAGCTTTGTTTTCTTCATCATATATTTCTCATATTTTGTTTAAATTATTGGTAAAACAATTTAGGCATGATAACTATGATTTGTTGAATCCATTACATGTATTTCACTTTGATTTGGTTAGTTTTTTTTTTGGATTTTTCATTTTGACTCAAACCAAGTTAGGTTTAAATTTATGTATCATGCTTTGCCAGCACTTTTGAATTCACTTGTAGCATGATCTACATACTTGGTTGAATATTTAGTTTGTTGTTTTCCATACCTTGAAACATATAGTAAAACTAATTTATTTTGGAAACAACTTGCTTATGCATCGCATGTTTTGGTTTTGAAAATTCAAAATACAACTTGTAACCATTTGATTAGTCATATAATTATCAAGTTGATCATTTGAAACTACATGTGATTTGCATTTGACTTTAATTAAATATCTTTTATGACTTAAACTTTCAAATGCTTTAGGCATACATTATTGAGCCTTCACTTTCAAGTTTGATTGAAGTCATCATTCAAACACATTAATGATACATCTTTGTACTCATAGAGTGTGTTTTAGTTGTTCTTTCACTTTCATTTCAGCCATTGTAGAGGGATTATAATGGGCTTAAATTGTATCTCTTAGAGTGTATCGTAGACACATTTGAGAGAGAAAATCTTTTGGCTTATAAAGGTTATTGCTTAGCCTAGAAAAGAATATTGTAAAGGTTATTGCTAAGCTTATAGAAAAGTATATTGTAGAGGTTATTGCCCAACCTTGAAAACCATATTGGAAATCCTATTAAAAAGCATAAATTGAGATAGTGGAAAATCTGGTGGGGTGTAGGAACACAATGTTGGAAGTAGGTGGGCTTCGTGGATAAGTGTTCAAAACTTTTGACCCACTTGATGCAGGGATCAAATATCCATAAGGACAAGAACCCAAGCCCAAGATCTAAAACCCTAATCTCATGCATTAAGATCAAACACCCATCAAGAAGATAGACTAGGAAACAACAAGCATAACTAGATCTACTAACTCAAATAGATAATAGATTTATACCTTTGGAGTTTGGTTGTGCTCTAAACGAGAACTTGATCTTTATGAAAAACTCTTTTCGCAAACTTTGATCTCCCTTGCCTTTGTGTTCTTTCACGCTATGACCCTCTAAGAGAACTTTTAAAGGAGAATGGTGGAATCTTCAGATAGAAGAAAACCTTAGCACTCTAGTAGGAAACTAGAGGAGAGAAAGAGAGAGGAGGAAGAGAGATTATTGTGTGTCGAGATCTTAACCCTCACCTCTTATTTATAGTTTATGGCACACCTCCTCTTAGACCAAGATTAGAAGTCCACTTCTATTCTTAGTAAGTGTCCTACTCCTCATACTCCTCATTTCCTTTAGAGTTCTAATGTGATTAGTAACATTCTCTTATTGGGGCTACCATGGGGACCACTAGGGATTCCTTAGAATCTGGCTCCAACTAGGAATTTAGACACCACATCTCATGTGAACACTAGACCCACAATTATTTGCAAATAAGTCCACTAATTAAATGCAATTGCACTCCAATCTTAGGAATTAATTACTAGAAGACCCTAAACTTCCCAATTACTATAAGTATGCCCCTTCGTCAATTATATCCATGGATCTATTATTGGAATAAATCTGTTTAACCAAACTGGATCCATCTCTTATTATCCTTGTTACCCAATTAATCACAGCATCATCACTTATTGGCACAAAAAAACAAAAACAAAAAATTCACCTGCCCATACATAACATTCCCCGAGGCAAAATACACATTTTCCATAAAGAAATGATGACGTTTGGTCTGACCGGCTGCAACAAAAGAATTCTCCAGCGGTTACAATCTGCAAAACGTCACTAGCTGCTGCAGCCTTTAATATACAGGCCGCCCAGTACAACGAAGCGGCTGCTGTCCTCCATTCAAAAGTTGACCGCTGAACGATGCAAGGCTAGCCGCTAGACGTGCATGACCCCACGCATTGGCTGCCAAACTCCTTCTTCCTCGGCTGCACGTCGCCCACGATCAACGGACGTTGGACCTGCAAAGAAGGAACAGTTACAAGCCCATCAATGGAAGTTCTAAAATTACCTCTACTCCATGATCTCCAGCAGTTATGGCCCCACAGAGGCTATAAAATGAAGACTCGAGAGAACAAGACAGGAGGTGGGACAATCGCCTTTCTCACAAAATATCGTTGTCTCTTGGGTCTTGCGAAAAGAAGCCTGGAAACTCTACCATTTTCGAAGCTTTCTCCTCCTTCATCTGTGAGGTGAGAATCATGCAATGGTGGGCGTATGTCCTTGGACCTAGGCGATAGCATCTGAAAGTCAACCTTTGTGCCTCTCACCATGGAGGAAGGACAAAGATTGCCTCTGCTATTTTGAAGCAGACTTCTCTAATTAATCATTCTTCCCCGATAAGGGTGATGAGCTACAAAGACTGACCAAAGAAGCTAAACTACAAGCTTCTCCGATTTTGTCTCCAGCAAACTCTCGAAGACTGCAGATCTCTCTGCCCTTCCTTCAACTCGAGTTTTTCCATTATTTTAATCTCCTAAGCCCAACGAGGCGGTTGTATAAAAACTTGTAAACAACCTCCACTCAGAAGGTGAAGCAATGAAGGACGCATGTAAATAAAAGTCGAGATGACCCCTTTTTGTACAATCAAGCTGTCTTCACATCTTTTTGTAACATTCAAAGGATGAAAATGAGAAATAACATTTCCTACAAAAGACTTTTTCACCTCTCAATTATCTTTTCCATTTTTTGGGCGAAACATCAATACCATCCAGTTAACTCTTAATTGAGATGGGTGCGCGCTCACTAATGATAAATCCATTAATTGGCACAAGGGGATATTTATGAGAATAGATTCCATCTTGAGAATTATATGTTCCTACAGCCCCACTACCACGTACCCAAGAGATCGAGATGTTAACCTACAATTGGCCTCACTCATTAATCTTTTAGGATTAAGAGCCTATTGCTTGGGAATTATGAGAGCATTCTTTTAATCAAAGACAGATTTATATAAGGTGCTACTTATGGTCCTTCAGTACATCCAATGTACCAGCACAATGATCCAGAGTTTTACACTTTGATGATCAAGACATATCACACTATCTCATAGTGTTCACAGTGCTGCAACTTTATCAGATGAGATACCCAATCTTATCACTGGTTGTGAATCAATTTAAGTATAATATTTGTTATCTATGTCTCCTGTATGTGAATTTCATCCAAACACATGGACCGCATCTAATATACTTGTGGGCTTCGGTCCATCTCATGAACCATCATGTCATTTTGTATTGGTCATGTGCAAACATAGAATAAAATACCCTTCATCTCATGAATAAAGCATGAAAATATAAATTAATTAATGAAATAAATCAATTTATCTGTATTATGCATTGATTGAGGTCATACAATTCAATACAAGCCAGTAGTGGATGTAGGCATTGAGGATGAACCACTGTATATCGTTGGGCTATGATTTGTGCTTTGTGGTGATTGTTTATAGCTTCAACACTTTTTTGATTCATAATCTTCACTTGTTTATTTTATAAAGTTAAAAGTTGGATTATTTGGCATAGGTCTTGTCTCAATTGGTTAGATCTAGGTGCGGTTGCTTGCCTCTTCATCTCCCTATTCTTCTCTCTTCTCTCTCTTCCCTATTTTTACCTCTTTTTCTTCCCTTCCCCAATTTCCTTTTTGGAAGATGAGAAATGGGGACTGCTTTGTTGTGTTGCTGTTTTAGGCACTTCGAAAGTTGGCGACATTGGGGAAATGACTCTTTTGCTTTGGTTTGTGTGAGATATTAAATGGATTCACGGCCCAGACGTCCCACTAGCCGTGCCATGGCTCCGTGCCTATCGTGCCATGGGCTTCTTGTGGCTTACCCTTTTGGGCTTAGAAAAAAGGTCTTATACTAAAAAAATTGAAAGATACACACAAAGAAGAGTATGGCACATGAATTTAAATGGTTCAGTTAAATTCAACCCACTCTATTGAAAACAGAAACACTTGGATTTTTTCTATTTGAGGATCTTTAGTAGGATTACCTTCAAAACATTTACAATTCCTCTGGATAATAAAATAAAATACAATAAAAGACTGTTTTTTTTTTTATTTACACTAAAAATATCAAATATCCCATGCCGTGCCTCCTGTCCAGTCGTGTTGTGCCACGCCTCTGGCAAGCTGTGCCCAATCGTGCCAACTGTGCCTAGCGGGCCGTGTCATTGACTGAGTCGGGCCATGCCACGACACGTTGACTGCCGTGCTGGATCGTGCTGTGGCATGCTGGCCTAGCCCATTTGACATCTCTAACTAGATTTATTGGCTCCATGATGAGGCATACGTCCTAGAGTTCAAACTTGCCGAACTAAATGACACATTATTAAATAGAACTTGGCGAATCTCAACCTAATTTGAGTGGGCCCAAGACTAGATTGGCCAGATTTTAAAATATGGCCCACTATGGAGCATAGAAAACTTTTTAAATGTTGAGACTTTTTTGTTGAATGTTCCCTGCCAATAAGCCCACATAGGATCAAAGTTTTTAATTAAATTTTGACATACACCGTTCTATTAGGGCTCACTTATAAAAGACTCAAACCACTAAAAAAAATTAGGTAATAAAAATTGGCATATTTAACAGCTACAGGTAATACAGGGTGTTTTGAATTAGGGGACTGATATTTTGGTTTATAGTATGCACTAATGAATGAAAATATTATTTCTTATTTTATAAAATTCTAGATTTTTTGGATATTTTTTGAAAATTTTATTAGACTAAAAAAATCCACACCACGATGATCGCGATGGACTGATAATCACAACCGATACTAATATCATATCGGTTTTTTGGCCTGACTGATACTGCGATTTTAAACCATGCCAATGTGTAGGAACTCAAGCGCGAGATCATTTTGTTCTACATAATCTAGTCATTATCAATATAATGTGACGTGACTGAAATCTACCCTGTATTTTGTTTTGAGTCCCATAAGTCTAAAGTTGATGCTATTGTTACATGTATGTTTTGAATAGTTATTTTTAAGTTCTCCTTCTCTTTTCTAAACATTTTTATTGCATCATTTCTTACAGTATTTCTAGAAATCCTTTGTCATCCAGGGGCAAACGATTGCCTAAAAAATTCGTCAAATGATTAATATTTAGCAAGAACAAATGGTAATTGATTAATTATAATCCATTTTATAAGTTGATATCTAACATTAGCAAGGTTATAATTAAAAACTCCTAAACTACCAATTTAAGAACTTTGAGAAAGTTAGGTTTAGATGCCACCGCCCCCTGCCCTCGGATTTGTATCTCCTTTGGTATGTTTGGGCATACACAATTTCACATGTTTATTGAGGTGGCTAGTGCCACCTGTTGATTTGCAACTGTAAAGTTCTTTGCAGAAGATACATTATGTATTTTTCGTTATTCCTCCATTGCAAAAAATGCATTTTTCTGCCTAAAAAATGTGGGCCACTAGATTGAGGATGACTTTCTACTTCTACCCCTTGATCTCAACCTATATTTGAAGGATCTTCATCATTTAGATGAAAGTCAATGTTAACGGTTGTGATGGTCCAGCCATTTAAAAAAAATAAAGTTTACAAAAAAAAACTAAATAAGTAATTTTATATAATGTATTTATTGTGATAATTTATATAAGAAAGAGGAGAAGATGAGACTTCTTATATAGTATTACTATGTATATTACTAAATAAGATTCAAGATTTAAATTAATAAATACCTTGGAGAGAGAGAGAAAGAGAGAGAGGGAGAGGGCCAATAGCCTATAGAGGAGTTCTGAGAGAGTGAAAGAGAACTTCTTGAGTAGTCTTTGTTTCCCACAAACTTCTTAGCCTTTGAAAGGCTTAAAAGAGTTATTCATACCTTAGAAAACTTAGGGAGAGTGAGAGCTTAGAGAGAGTGTAGATGAGTATTGAGAAATGAGAGGAGAGGAGTGATGAGTCCTTAAAACTGCACTTTCATGAGGTTAATTTTGATCACTTTAAGGACTTGTCAGTGCTAAATCACACCATTTAGGCTAGAATCATGATTTACGAGTCTTGCAAACCATTGTAGTATTTTAATGCATAATTCTTTCAAAAGTCACATGTTTTGCATAAAATGTGAAAACTGTATTCTGGAACTTTGATTTATGAGAATATTTGGCAAAACCCTAGTTTTTCAAGAAAGGTTTCATCATCTTTGGCTTTTTAAGATCAAATTATATCAGATGATGTCTTCTCAAGTTATTATTCCATGAGAAATAGGGCTACATTCATGCATTTGTGAGATTAGGGGTAAAACCGTCTTTTCACATAAAATGACACATTTTCAGCATGAAAACATCCAAATTATCATCCATTACATTTATTGATCGGCTCGCTTATTTATTCGCGGGAATACTTGGGTCACCGGATGTGAGAATCCGTGGGGTCCAACCCTTTCGTGACTGGAGACAAACTGAACATCAATTTTTGTGTACGGGTATACCAAATTTTCTACTCTACTTGGAAATAACAAGCGGTGGTCCGTGGATCCACCTTCACAAGTTGAAAAAAAATTAATTCTTTTCTAACATTCATTGCACATGTGTTAAGAAAAGAGACATGATTTGAATTTGGATGCCGTGAAAGACGATTTTCATTTGTTTACCGTGAAAGGCGATGTTTTTGCCATAAAATACGATTTACAATTCTTATAAAAAAGAAAAGACAAGAGTTGTGATTTTTACGTCTCTTTAAAAAATACAAATACAATGAAAAGGAAGAAAGAGAAATCTGACTTCACAGGAGATTATGGGGACTCGTTTAGATTGAAGGTTGCAAGTCATGTTTGGACTTCGCCGTCATCCTTCAGATGATAACAAAGGATGCTTTTATTCTCTTGACTTGGCTTGAAACTTAGATTTTTAGAGAATAAGGACGAAGAGGAGGTCCTATATCCAATAAAAAACAAAGTAAACGGGTTGAAAAGCCTAATCTAAGCCAAGGAGATAGAAGGAGAGGACCTTGGGGGGGTGGCTCCCGGGGTCTTCATTCACCTTGTAGTGGTGGTCACTGTAGAGTTTCTTCAATGGAAGGGAGATCGTCGTTGGAGCGTCGTAGCAACATTATAGAGTTTTTTTTTAGGATTTGCACATCATGCCCTGGAATGGTGGAAATGGCTTCCTTTTATAGGCTTCTAGTGGCTTGGGGGGGGGGGGGGGGGGGGGGGGGGAGGAGTTTATGGGCTTTAAATGAATTAATTACATAAATTCTCCATGATGGGAGGAGTTACATATTTGTAATTTTATAACTCCTTTTCCTTGGGTTTTGATTGGCCGTTGGAGAATAATAAGCTTTTAATTGCATTTAAACTCCATAATGGGAGGAGTTACATGGTTTAATGCTATAATTGTGTTGGCTTGTAACTCCCACTCCTTGGTATTTGATTGGGCTGTCCAAAATAATGAGTAACCAACCACATTAATTTGTCATAAAATGGATCATTAACTGCATTAAGTGACCGCCAAAGTACTTGAAGAGTCTCGGGCCGCGCTGTATCTTTTGGAATTCTACCTGCAACGTAGGGAGCCTTGATCACCAATAGATTTTTCATGCCGATTGTTGTCGGATGATAATGTAATTTCAGGCATTAATTGCTCCCAGTGGGCCATAATCATTTGTCATGTCAATTTCTCGATTGGTCGGGCAGAAAGTATGCTTTTTTGGTCGCCCGCTTGGCGATTTTGAAGTGTTCGATGACGAACCTATGATTTCGATGGAAAATTAGTAATGTTGTCGAAGATCGACGGACTTCGTGCCATGAAAATCAGATTTTTCGGCTATCTTCTGGTTTTTTTTGGTTTTTTCCTCTTTGACATTTTTCTTGGTATTTTTATACAATTTTTGGCATGATTTTCCTACAAAAAACTTGATGAGAAGTGATGAGCTAACAAAAGATACACTTTATAGCATTATTTTATGAGTTTTCAAAGATAAAAGAACCCAAAACACTATTTTTAGCATAATAATCATAAATTTCCTCCCCATCATCTTTGCTTATATCTTTCCATTATAGATGGCCATTTATATGCATTTATATGAGTTCCAATGGCTTCCATACAAAATATGTTCGAAAATACTTTCAATTATATTAATTTCTCTTCGTAGGTATTAATTGAAGATTAATTTGAAGATTAAAGTTGAGATTCAAGAGTTAAAGAGAGTAAGGATAAGTTTGGAAGGCAATTTGATGAAGAAATGACAAAGTTAGGCCAATAATAAGAAGAAAAATAATAGACCTAGGTTGGTATTTTAACCATATGTTTTTACTTGGGTGTCCGATTGAGGTGATCTCAGAGGCATTGGAAAGCTTGTTCAAAGATGTACAAATCATATTTCACAATATTTTTCCCAATTCGGACGTTTCAGGGGTCAAAATCGCATATCAATATCGGAACTGTTTTCTAAAACGGGAATCACATACATATGTTCATATTTCCATTCTTGTAAAGTCCCACATTGGAAAGAAACCAAAGAGAGCAAGGCAAATATTTCTATATAAGGAAGGGAGCTTTAGGCATTAGATACACAAGCAAGGAAAGCATCCTCCTCTTTACTTAAGATATTCATGTAATTGAGAGCAATTGTAGATAGAGAGAAAGTGAGGAAAGCTTTGTAAAAATTGAAGATTTGGAATGGAAATGAAAACTTTATCTTCTCAAATGGGTGGCTAATCCCTTTAATTGGATCTTCTAGATGAAGCTAAGTTGACCCTATTCTTTTTGCTTATGCTCTTTATTTTAATTCCCTTGTTTATGTGCTTAATTTGTTAGAGTAGAATTTTCTTCATTACATTATGCAACCTTCCATGCTTAGTTTTTATACTAGCATTCTTTTTACTATCTATGCTTAGGTTTGATAAATCATGCTTAAGAGTTAATATCTTTTAATAGTTTATGCTTACTTTTGATAGATAGTCATTAGGAATCTTTTCTTTTATGAATGGAAGAAAATCTTGGCTATTATATTGTTAATTTCTATCTTAGAGCTTTAAAGTTATATTTTCCAAATCTAAGCATTGATTTGTAATTATATTTGAGTATTTATTTGGGAAAAGAGAAGTGCATTAGTGTTTGATTAGTGTCACTTAGTGGATTCTAGATGATTCAATCTATCCATTAGTATTGTTTATTTCTTATTTTGTTTACTTTAGTTTGATTCTATTTCCCACATACTTGTTCACTTATGTTAGTTCTCACACTCCATTTCTCTATTTACACCATCAATTTCATCTTTGATTTTACACTACTTAAGCACATTTATTTATTTCCATCCACTCATTTTCTATCTTTCACTTGTTATTTTCACACACTTATTCACTTGATCTATCTAACATTGCTCCATTGTTTTTATTAACCTTGTTATTTTTCTTTTGTCATGAACTTTGTTATTAATTTGTTACTAACCTTGCTCTTGGTTTGTTCTCACTTGAGTTCTTCTATGTTTACTAACATATCTTTGTTATCTAGTTCTTGTTTTCTTTTAGTTTCCAATTTTTACTTTCCTTGTTATTATCTTGTTTCTTATTTCCATTGTTTTTGTTATTTTCATTTGTATTTGTTAGCTATATTTGAGTTGATACTCTTTTTAATAGATCATTGTTCTTTTCCTTGTAACGATCCTCGTGGGAACGATATTCGGACTTCCATAGTCTATATTACTTGAGACAACCGTATACTTGCGGGATTCGCTTCAAGAAGCCGTGCAGATCAAAGGGAAAATTTTTTTATTTTCCGAGAAACCCGAAGACTTTGTTGCGTGGAGGTGCTGATTTGCCGTCAGAACCCAAAAATGGGTCAAACGGTGTCGGAATAACCTGAAATTTGAGGTGAACCTTCATGGGCAATAAATAAGATCAACCATAGGCTATTGTTTGAGTTCTAAAGCCATGTGGAGTTCTGTTGCCTATAGATTCGATTTTATCGCGAGGAAGATGCCATGCTTTGATGTGCGGTCAAACGTTGTCCGATTGACCTAAAATTTGACAGGGAGCCTCTTGGGGTCATTTTATGATGATCCATTAGCTGCGATTTGGAAATCACGGTTCCAAGGGGCACCGCCGCCGAGAGGCTTGATTTAGCTTCCGGGAGGTAAAAGTCTGGTCAAATGATGTCAAAATGACATGAAATTTGACATGTAGCCCCTTGGAAGTACTTTGAGACCATCCATGTGATTTGCTTGATGAGTGTTAGCCTCGGTGGTTTCTGCCGCTAAGAAACTTGATTTTGTAGTTTGAGGGTTGATATTGAGTCAAGCGTTGCCGATTTGACCTGAAATTTGATATAGAGCCTCTTGGAAGTGTTTTAAGACCATCCATAGGCTTTGATTGAAGATTTGATATCTCCGACGCTGTTGTCACCTGGAGGGCTGACTTTGCTACATCGAGAATGATGACTCTTCGCATTTTGGGCCAAACAGTATCGGAATGACCTGGAATTTGATGTAGAGCTTTTTAATGGCATTTTGAGGCCGACTGTGTGCTTTTTTTTTTTTTTTTTTTTGTGTGAAACAAGGTTTCCATCTTCACCCTCGTGGGGAGCTCCTGTTCACCTACTGGGAAAGTGAAGTTAGGCCAAATGATGTCGAAATGGCCCAAAATATCATGTGTACTCCTTTTATGGCTGTTTTGAAAGATCTTTGAAGTTTCTGGATGATTTTTGACAAGATCTGATCTTTGAAGTAGCATTGCCTGTTCTAGTCGGATGCAACTTCATATAGCTTCTTGATGTTTGAAAGGATTTGAAGAGGAAAAGTGACATTCTTGGTGTCAACATTTATAGGGCTATTTTTATTCATTTCTGAAGATTTTAAGGAATCTTAGTAGGATTAGGACTCTTCATGAAGTCCAAGTTACACTAGAACTCTGCTTTCACTCTAGATCTGTTTTGCAAGAAATGTGGAACTGGGATCCGTAGAATTCAACTTGAGAAAGAAGTTCCGCCTGGATCAGGAATCCTACTCGCATCAGAACTCTTACCAGGGAGGGACCCACTCATAAGCATGGAAGATCAAGACCTAGGCTCCACAGTCAAAAAAGAAGTTGAAAAATAAGAAGAAATGAAAACTGGACCCGGCCCACACACATACCCATGTGGGAGCTCACACATGTACATGACCAAGATAGGGGAGGTCCACGCTTTATTTGCTACATTCAAAATTATCCTACAGATAATGCCAGAAAATTTCCAAAAAATTACCAAAGACAATTGAACTGGAAGACCACTTATCCTCGAAATCTGAAATCCAAGAGGGACCCACACTTTCTTGGGCGTCCCACACACTCTTAGAAGCATTCTAGAAGCTCTCAAAAGATTCAAGATCTCTCAAGTCCCTCAGAGTCCATAGATAGCAGATGTCTATCCAAAAGAAAAGAAAGAAAGAAGAAATTACAGAAAAGGTAAAGAAAAGGGCCCCACATACCCTTGGACGTCCCCTAAGGGGATATTCTCCTCATGGTCGCCCTAGGTTTTCCCACACTAGCTTCTTGGTTGTTTAAATTAGGGGTGTACACGGATCGGATTGGTGCGGATTGGGCCAAATCCGTCACCAATCTGTTACCTACGAATTGATGGATTTGGAATCCGTCACCAATCCATAGTTGTTAAAATCCAATCCGATCTGACCCGTGGAGGACCGGATCGGATTGGATTAATCCATTCAATCCATTTAGTGTAATGTTAAAAGAAAAATATCAAACATGGTGTAAAAAAATTCGGCATACAAGCTAACAGTCCACAAAAAATACAAATTACCAATTAATCAATACAAAGAGTTATTTTTATCAATATTACAACCAAAAAAGATCTAATCAACAAAATAGTGCAAGAACATGTAACAAAATAGTGCAAGAACATGGGTTTGGGAGATGAAGCCACGAATGGGGGTAGGGTTTGTAGATAAAGGTTCGTAGAGAATTACATTTTGCCCCCCTAATTTTTTTTTATTTTATATTTAGACATCTTAATTTATATTTAGACCCCTTATATTTTTTTTATATTTAATGTCAACGGATCGGATGGGATTGAATCCGTGGATTGAGGGTGAAATCCGTTGCCGATCCATTGCTAGTGGATTACAAAATTTTCAATCCACCACCAATCCATTTACCTTCGGATCGGATAAAAATTCGCGGATCGGATTTATGGATTGATGGAATTTTTTGTGCACCCCTAGTTTAAATTCAAATGAATCATATATCCAAAGTATTGTGAAGATATGAAAGACCACGAGTTCATGTTTGAGGAGATAAAGAAGTCTTTACAAAAAGAAAGAAAGAAGAACAAAACTCCTTTCAAGAGACCCCTTGGACGTCCACTGTCTTTTATCCAAGGCAATCCACGCCCTTGGTGGGCCCACTTCACTTCAATGATCACCAATTGAAATCTTTTTTTACGCTACAGATGTGGGCCCAACTTTGGAGAATTTTAAAATAAAGGTGAGTATATTGAGAAATTCTACAATGCTACAAGACTCCAAAGTTCTCTCGTGTTATCTTAATTGTATTCCAAATGGATCAGACTCTAGCAATTGTAACCAAAGAAAGAGTTTAAGATTGACACAAACTATGCTTGAAAAAGCTATAAAAGGAACCAAGCGGGGATGTCCAAACCATGAAGAAAATAATCCCCTCTCTCTAGTTTCTCTCCCCTCACACGCCCTCTCTCTCTCTCTCTCTCTCTCTCTCTCTCTCTCTCTCTCTCTCTCTATCTTCCCCACTCCTCCATAGTCCTCTTCAAAAAGGCTTGTTCCGAGTTGAAGAATCGTGAAGACTTGAGAAGGGTTCTTCACCCTAGCATGCGTATATTCTTTTTAGTATCAATTTGATTACTCTTTGTAATAAAGACATTCAATGCTAGTAAAATCTATATCTTTTCAATGATCTTGCTCTTTTAATTTGTGTTATTTGGTTGTTAGTTTATTTATCTTTTCAAAAGGACCAATTGGATAGTGCGAAGGGTAAGGTTAGTAGAAGATGCCCTTAGTACGAATGACTTGGCTTAGTATCCTCCAACATGTGGTCTAGGGTATGAACTCTTGATCATGAATGGAAGGCAATGCAAGTTGAGAAACCGAAGCGAATATTTACGTGCCCAGTAAAGAATATGAGGTGTATCTTGAAACCCCGAGCAATTCGCACCCCAATTTATAGTTCACAATTCGATATTGATGACCCAAGTTGTAAAACAAGTCCTAGATGGTAGTCGCAGCAATTTTTGGCTCAAGTTGGGTAGAAGTAGAAAGGATATATGATTTGCCACAATTACTTTTCTTGTATGCCTGGCCACATTTAATTTATTGCAAATTTGACACTAAATATTAGGACTTTGTTTTCTACATGTTTGATGCATCCTAGTTTAGGATTTAATGCATGATTTTATGGTTGGAATATGAACATGACATGCATTGGTATTAGATTTATTTAATTAAGTTTGTTGATCGAATTTGATGATTTCATGACTGATTAAGTGAAAGAAATTTGGACTGATTACAAGTAGTGGAATTTTAATGTTAAAAGACTGCATTGTTTTCGACAGTTTTAGTCTGTTTTTCTTTCAAAAGTTTGTGATTTAAAAACCAGTCTAGAGTAGGTATATTTAATTGAAAATTTTCAAAAATAAAGTATATTATAGGGAATCTAAAACCCCAGAATTTCAAAGTAAAATAATCTTGGGAAGTGAAAGAACTAAGTGCTTAAATATGGGTACTCAGCAAGGTTGAATCAGAATTTTGCAGTGCAGCATGTTCATGTAGGCATCTTAAAGCATCCATATCTAGGGCCGTCAATCGTATCGAGTTAACAAATTTAGATTATGGGTTAACGAATTCGTGTTAAAATCACATCAACTCGTCCATGACCCGTTAACTTAATAGGTCAAAAAATCCAACCCGAACATGACCCATTACTTTAACGGGTTACACGATCCAACCCGTTAAGTAATTAAGCCATTTCGAAAATTAAAAGAAAATTCATACAAAAATATATAAGGAGAAAAATATATATAATCCATGCGAAATTGTAAGTGAAGGATCTTGAGTGGATCCCACCTAAAACCCTACTATAAAACAATAAATTTCAATTTTTTTCTTTATGAATATAAATTAATTTTAGCTACACTTAGGGGCTAAAAACAATCTAACGGTTTAAGCAGGTTGATAACGAGTTACTGGTTTAACTCGTACGCGACCTGTAAACTTAACGTGTTAACGGGTTTGACCCGTTAACGACCCAAACCTATTAAGAGCCCACCTCAACCCGTTAATATCGTGTGAGTTCTTGTCGTGTTAACGTGTCTTGTGGTATTTTGACAGCCCTATGCATATCACACTCGTTTGAGAACCTTTTTCATCGTTGTTGGGCCTAGAACAAGGTGTTTTCAGATTTACAAAAGTTTCTGCATCCATTTTAGAGTTAGATTTTTCTAGGATTGCATTAGTTTCATATAGGATTGCATAATTCATTTATGCATGAAAATAGGTTTTGAGATTAAATTAGAATTTAGGAAAATTAATAAGTAATTCAGTAAAATTAATTAGAATTTAGGTTAGATTAGAATACAAATATGCATAATATTAGAAAACTAATATTTAGGAGTTTTGACTTTTCTAATCACTAATTTTTAAGAGATCTCCAGAGTTTGAAAGAATTATAATTGTGCTAAAAGGAGAATTCTAATTGGATTAAAAGTATGAGAAAAATTGAAAATCTTGGGTTACGTTTAGTTAAGATAGGTTAAAAGCTTTAGTCATTTAGAGTTTTCTCAAAATAAATTACATGGAAATATATATCATGAACAATTGAGAAAGTTCTAGAAATAAAGAGTCCTAATTAATTAGAATATATTATTTTTCTTTTGAGATATAATTTCAAGTGGAAAAATATTTGAATTTCAATCTGATCCCTGAGGATCGACCCCGTATTTACCGAGTTACTAAACTGCAATCGAAGCTTTGCACTTGGAGTTTGAACATCATCAAGTAGGTGTTTAATTATAAACTTTGAAGACGCAAGATACCCCTCATTTGACCACCTCCCCCCCCCCCCCCCCCCCCCCCCCCACATTTGACCATTTTTAGCTATTGGGGAAGGGGAAGGGGAAGGGGAAGTGGGAGGTTTGAAAAAATGACCATTTTTTTTTTTCATGTTTGGCCTTCCCTCTTGCCGCTGCCCAAGCACCCTAACCCAGCACGACCTGTCTCGTTGGTCGGGTGGGCACAATTAACGCGGTCAATGGGTCGGGCACAGCCCGAGCATGTTTTTTTTTTTTTTTTTTTTCCGTGCTGGACCGCACCATGCCTAGGTAGCCGGCGTAGTTTACACCCCTACCCATGGTTAAGGGCACCGCTCGGACCAAGTCTCACACGAGCAACAATTTTTTATGAAGGATTTGTGTAATGCCAGGATTGCTACCAGTCTTGCCAAAAGATCGCTGCTTCACAATGTTTTAGCTTATGAATGAAATGTACTTGATAAATTGGGAAAAAATTTCCCTTTTTTTATTGCAGTGGAAACAAATCAAATCCTTTGCAACTGTGTACGGTCCTAGTTGATCAAGAGCAGCAGATCCAATTCGTCCATCATAACCACTATCATCAACTTGAACAAAATCAAGGAGTACCCTGTGATCTAAAGCGGACAGAGGTCAGAATCTTGTGCCAAACGCTTTAATTTTCCAAACCTCTGTCCGATTTTGACATTTAGATAAATAGAGGCATGAAATAGAGATGCCAAACATGGGCTTAGTAAAAAATGATTTAAGGACCGAGCACCATTCATGGTGGAGACGGTAGCACCCATAGAGTAATATCGCCAATTTGTAAAGAATTTCCTCTTGCAAAAACTAATGTTCGCTTGGTGTCAATGAACATATAATTGCATTTTTCCACTTACTCTTTCCATCCAAAGCAATCTTTGCCAGGATTACTATTAAAGGAGAATGTTAGGGGGCTTCTGGGGTATTGGTTAAGTCCATAACAGAGAAAAGTAGGGGTGTAAAAAAAAACCGAAAAACCGTCTAACCGAACCGAACCGAACCGAACCGAACCGCGGTTAATAACCGTGTTTCACAGTTCGGTTATGGTTATGGTTTTTGAAATCGAAAAACCGCGCTTCACAGTTCGGTTACGGTTTTTATCTCGACTCACGGTTATTAACCGCGGTTAACCGTTAACCACGGTTCGGTTAACCGTATTCCTAAAACACACGGTTAACCGAACCGTTTCGCTAATAAGAAAAAATCTTAAGAGCCTAAATGTGATTTTGTTTTTTACAGTAACATATTATGTCATTCTCTGACTATGATTTTTCTTTTTCACAATAAGTTTGATTAATAAACGACAAAATTTTCATAAAAATTTTTTTGTGACAATTAGCCGTAACCGAACCGTTAACCGCGGTTCGGCTTTTAACGGTTTTTCACGGTTCAGTTACGGTTACAGTTTTTAAAAACCAAAAACCGTGAAATACGGTTCGGTTAACCGTTTTCCCAAAAACCACGGTTAACCGAACTGTTACACCCCTAGAGAAAAGCATTAGTAATCTTTCAAGTTTGCAAAAGTCTGAGAGTCACTGAGACCGAAAGATGGCTTGGAAGTAGGAGTAATATGAATTTTTTTTAGAGTATCCATCTTAGTCTCTGAGAAAAGATATCTCCCTTTGTCTTGATGGAGGCT
The DNA here is from genome assembly GCA_029852735.1 of Persea americana. Classification (NCBI taxonomy): domain Eukaryota; kingdom Viridiplantae; phylum Streptophyta; class Magnoliopsida; order Laurales; family Lauraceae; genus Persea; species Persea americana. Next base: position 17,701,822 of record CM056813.1, on the reverse strand, counting down.
GTATCACCGAGTCCGTTGTAAAAACAGCATCATCTACATCCGTGTCGGGGAAGTCTGCATCTTGTGCGGTAGTCTCAATGTCAGCAGACGAGCTAGCCTCACTTTCTTCATAGTACGCAGATGTGGCAGAGGCAATATCTCTTTCTCTGTCTAAACCAGGGACACTACAAGCTTCGGTTCTGCAAAATCCCTCGTTAGAATCTTATGGAGAGGCAAAGACGTTTTTGAACATATGCATTTAAGCATAGTTATCATCTTAGCTAATACTGTCAGTGACTTCATCTTCAACGTCACTGATTAACTACTAGAAATATTTATCAGCAGTTAGCAATGTTTGATACTATTCTTCTGTTTCAATCACTTCCCGGTCATGATCAGTCTGAGGAATTCCAAACATAAATTTTACTCAACTGGAGGCTGTGGTGGGCCAATTCTTTGTATGGTGCCCTGATTTTTTGTAAGAAAAAACGCAAATTTGCTTTTGGAACTCATTTATATTTGGATTTTGGCTTTCTCTGGAAAGATTTGAAAGGCCTAAATTGTTTGGCATGTTTGACACGCCGAGACTTCAGGGGCTTTCGAAATGTTCTAGGTAATTCAACTCCTTCAGTCTGAGAACAGATCGACCTAGAGGCTTTGAGCATTGTCTTTTTGACATTGAGACCATAGCAAAGATTTTTGAGCTCTTGCCGTACTCATTGAATTAGGCCAATCAACATCAGGCTCTCAACAGCGATGCCTTTGAGTGTGAGCTCACCAGCACCAGATTACCTTGTGACTCAGGTAAAGAGGCTACTGATAGTGATAGCGATGAGTGAAAAACCGGCCTTAACATAGGCTGATCTCTATTAGATTCCAATAACACGTGATTAATTTAATAATTAATTCTAATTCAGATTAAAAGCAATCAACCACAAAGAGACAAGGACACACGATGTATATGTAGAAAACCCTGCTCAGGAAAAAACCACGGGCCTTATCGTCTAGGCCAACAAACAACCAAGCACTAAATAAATTGAAAGTTGCAAGAAAGAACTCACGACCCTTTTCCAGTTGCAACTCAACCTAATGACTGCGCTGTCCTCCTGATTGCTCACCGTACACCTTCATCGTACTTGAAAGAAACACCTTGAAGCCGCCTTCAAGATGTCTCTACTACAAAAGAGTAGATGGAATGAGAAACCAAAGCTTGATCTTCAGCACAGCAACTAGAAGCCTTGGGTGATGATGGATCTCTTAGAAATCTTCTCTAGGTTTTTTGTATTGAAGAGAAATCCTCTAGAATAGAGAGAGAATGGCTATATATAAGCCTGGGTTCGTGCCTCAAAAGGTGTAGTTCGATTAGGGTTCAGCTTAGCATCTTGAGAGAAAGTAGGAAGAGAATTCTGGAAAAATTTCCAACTTCACGAACATATCCACTCGAGCGGCCAGGGGGGGCCAGAGTTCGAGCTTCAGATTTCACAGCTCTAGCAGCCAAAGTGATGGATTGAATGTCGGAGCTTTTGTGAGGGTCCGCTCGAGCGGGTGTGATGTCCGCTCGAGTGACCACAGCAAAATTCTTCTTTTTCTTGGAAATTATGTGCCGTCATGGGCAGCCCATTCTAGGAAAGGTACACATTATAACGAGACCCGGTTTTGTCCAATTTCCAATGGATTAGCCAATACTCGTAAATCCTTACAATGAGCATCTTGTGTTGCATATATGAGTAATCATTCAATGCACGTGTGGTTCACCTGGGGATGGGACGGGGGGATTTCAAGATCTAGGTGGGACCTACTTACCTACCAAGTTTGGGGCTCATTCGATCATCCTACCATTTTCATCTGGGCCCCACAAGTTTATCGGCTTTACAGTCCATTCGCACGAGTGTCTAGTCGATTTGTGGGCCCAATCCATTCGGATGGGTGTAAAATCCATGGGACTGGTGTAATTTTGAGGGGTCCTTACTTTCAAACGTGTCTCCAAAATGCCTCTGCTGCAAAAGTAATATTGAAATAATGGACCACTTATTTTTGAAATCCTCCTACTAAAAAGCTATATTAATTATGGAAAGAGCGTTTCCACCTTCTGAGTTCAAATCCATCAAAATTGCAACAGGTTTTGGAGTGCCTCTAACAGGAAGCGTTAAATGGGGACTGATATTTCTTTCTACTTTTGGGAAAGTAGGAACTTTCTATATCTTTCAAATGCAACTGCAAAACCCAGATCAAACAATTTCCTAAATCCTCTATTTAATTCACCAATGTAAAATAGTCAAGGGCCTGAAGGTACTTTGAATCTGGCAACACCTCTGGACAGATGGAACCAACACTGGTAGGCTGGTACAAACTAGATTTTGACGGTGCTTATGGTTGCAATAATAATTGTGATGCCCGAATCATTAAAATTCATCAATAAGGACAAGGAGACCTCTAGGGATCATACACCTCATAAATGAGTGCAAGCAATGCGGGTGAAGTTGAACTTATGGCCCTTTCATGTGGCCTTAAGCCAAGAAGGGATAGAGAGTAGCAATTTATACCATGGTATTTGATCCGTTTATGGAAACAAAATGCACAAAATTCTTAAATCTACTTCACAATGGCAAGTCTCTCTTTGAGGGAGGGAAGGAAATTATTTTGCAGATAAGCTATTGTAGTTGAAGCCTCCTATTCCATATTTATTACCTTCTATCAAACTCTACCATAATTAAACCTGTCTATCAATGTGCTGGGAAAACAAAAGAGTGTAGGTATCATAGTCTCATAGCAGTCAGTGGAGGGACAGAATTGTGCTGATCGTCAGAGGAGGAGGCTTCCAGTTTAGAGGATGATTGGAGGGTGTTTCTAGATTAACAATCAAGTAGTATTTTAGCTGCTAGGTGTTGTATATGTTGGTTCTTCTAGTAGTATTTTAGCTGCTAGGTGTTGTATGTGTCAGGTCTTGTGTCTTGTTTCTTTTGTGTTTCTGTTATGTGGTTGTGTGGTCATATTCTTCATGTCTAGGTTTGCTTTGTATGGACTTTTATCTATGTAAAAAAGAATAAAGTATAAACATTAGTAGCAACATAGAAAGAAATCAAAAGGTACCTGTACTGAGATTGGGTTGGGTACTGGGTTGGGTTTATCTTCTCAGATTTATTGTGCTTTTTCCCTAAATGCTCTTGAATCAGGAATAATTTTTTAATTAGGTAAAATGGATATCAATAGATTGAGATTGATGATAAGCATGTCCTTGTCAACAATGCATGAGAACCGTAAACACAATATGTCTTTACTCCATATAAAATTAAACTTAGTAGACTCTGATCAATGAGCGATTAGGATTTTGAGTTTTGGGCATAGAGTGTAAACTTGTCGGTTCAAGGACAATTGAAACTTCAGATTGCAGTGTGCATTAGTCAGAATGAGAACATCCTCGTGAAAACTTGAAAGCAGGATTCAAAGCACAAAAACTTATTGGTGAGTTGACAATCATCAGCATCGTTATCATTGAATCCATATGCCATCCATGTGGTGCCGGCTTTATTGAGCTCTAGTCATACTCGACCCTCCTTAAAGCCATGTAAGCCTCCACATAACACCTTAAGACTATTTGTAACTTCTAATATTGTCATAGAGCATTTTGCTATCCATGGGATGTGTGATAGTTCATGTATTGTACACCTGCACTTAATCTGGAAGCACTTGATCTTAGTATTATGGATTTTTACAGTGAAATGAAAATATGGAAAATGGAACAAAAAACTCAATTATATATAGCCCCAAGCGTTGATGAATGCTGCTGAATTAGAGAACCAAAGTCAGGTCTTGCCCCTGCCTATTGACATCTCATTTTACATATAGGGACTACTTGTTTCTGAGGTTCCATTTGGCTGGAGTGTCACGAGAGAGTAGTATGCGCCATTCTCTCCTTTGGAAAGTAGCTCATCATGAGATCCCTCTTCCACAATCCTTCCGTTCTCAATCACAGCAATGGTGTCTGATTTTTGTATTGTGGATAGTCTATGAGCTACAACTATACATGTCCTGCCAACCATCATCTTCTCTATTGCCTCTTGAACATGAATCTCAGATCTATAGTCCAATGCACTTGTTGCTTCATCCAAAAGCAGTATTGCTGGATTTTTCAAGATTGCTCGAGCAAGCACTATCCTTTGCTTTTGCCCTCCTGATAGTTGAGCGCCTCTTTCTCCACAGTAGGTCCTATAGCCATTCTCCATGCAACTGTCAAAAACTCAAATAAACCAAGGGGAGCATAGTTTTATCAATATACTGCACATAAAATGAATTTTGTTTCACTTGAAAATTTGAAGATTATGTACTTGCATGTTGTAACAATATTATTTTTGGTTTGACAGCATACTCTTGATGAATGTTACAAACATTAGATGTTTTCTTAGGGCCTGTTTCCATACTCTGTAGTTAATTCCTGGTAATTCACAGTAAATATGGTTTTATCATGGAAGTGTTAAAAGAGGTGACAAGTGAAGTTTCTAAGGCAGAGAGTGGATGGAACCATCAGTTTCCTATGATTTGATTTACTAGGGTGATGGATGGGTAACCATTTCCTATCAAATGAGCCATGATTTGATGACCCCTTTGGTCTTCACTTTTATTCCTTTACTTTTTAGCCCATTGGTAGAAAGGAGTTGTTTAGAACTTCTAGGAACTTGATACCAATTAAAAAATCAGGCTCTTAGTGTTCAGTGATTCCATACCTTATAAATTCATGAGCATTTGCAAGAGTTGCAGCCTCGATGATCTCGGCTTCAGTTGCTATTGTTTTCCCATATGCAATATTTTCATAAATTGTTCCTGCAAATAGAGTGGGTTCCTGGCTAACCAATGCGATATGTGACCTTAGGGCTCTCAAATTGTACATCTTGATATCCACTGCATCTATCTCGACGGATCCTTTTAATGGATCATAAAATCTCTCAATCAATCCGATGACGGTGGATTTGCCAGAGCCACTTTGGCCAACTAATGCAACTGTTCTTCCAGCTTCAATTTTGAGTCTTAGATCTGTGAAGATCATTAGATTACGCCTGGTTGGATAAGCAAATTCCACATTTTTGAACTCCACACGGCCATCTATCTTTTTCGGCTGAATCCCATGTGGGTCATCTGGTTCGGTCTTGCTCTTCCTTTCCAGTATCAGAAAAACTGATTTTATGGCATCAGCGCCCTTTGATAGGTCTGAAGTCATGCTTCCAGCCTCTGCTATAACTCTCCCTGTTGTCACTAAGATAAAAAATGTCTGAAATAGATGCTTGTAGGTGATCTTTTCATTGTGTAATAGTCGCCCTCCATACCAAAAAATCAACCCCACATTGGCAACAGTGAGGAACTGTGACACAAATAGGCCTAAACCGGCATACCAAGACTGCTTTTGGCTCTCACTTCGTGGGAATTTTATAGTATCCTCAAACAGTTGCATCATCTTTTCTTGAGATGAGAAGGCAGCGATGGTCCTGTGATTCACTACACCCTCACTTGCTATTTCACTGCTTTTGTTTTGCGCTGTCAAGATTTTCTTTGCCATTTTCTTCATCATAACTCCTCTTGTGTAGAAAGCTCCAACTATCAGTGGTTGCATCGCGATGATTACAATTGCAAGTCTCCAGGCCAATGCTACTCCTAAGAACACTGCTATAGTGGCTGCGGATAGAACTTGAGTCAACAACGACAAACGATCGCAAACAAGAGATCTCACAACACTTGCTTCTGTAGATAGTCTTGAACATATAGCCCCACTAGTGTTGTCTTCTTGATCGAACCATTCGATTTCGAATGTCAAGACCTTTGCTAGCATCTTCTCCCTGACCCTTTTTGTCAAGTGCTCTCCCACGACACCAAAATTGTAGTGTTGGATCACATTGGTTATGAAAGAGAAGCTTGCATATGCTAAGAAGACGAAACAATACAATCTTGTTTGTGACTTGATTTCATCATGATCATTGATGAAGTATACGGAGAGAACTGCACCCATGCAGTATGAATGGACTGGCTGAACCGCCCCAAACCCAAGAGCACCAATGCAACCTAACAGCATCCTCTTCCACTCAGGAGCAGTCATTCGCAACATTTTCCTGAGAGATGGGACATGTTCATCGTCCTTTAGGTCGTTTTTCGTTTGATTCTCTCTACCAAAAGAACAAGATACGCCTAATTTGATTGGCATATCGGTATTGTTGTTCTTAGTTTCCATTGCAGTGGTAGTTGAATTATTGTCATCATTTTCTTCCAATATTGAACCAGGATTGTCATCATCATTCATGGATGATTTCTGCATATGCACCATTTTATAGTACGAGCTATGTTTGTTTTGAACAAGTTCATCATGAGAACCTGACTCAAATAATTGTCCTGATTGAAGAACAGCAATCATGTCAGCATTACGAAGCGTAGAGAGGCGATGCGCAATGATTATGGTTGTTCGTCCTACTGAGGCCTGGTCCAAAGCATCTTGCACTGCTTTCTCTGACTGTGAATCCAATGCACTGGTGGCTTCATCAAGCAGCAAGACTCTCGGGTCTCTAAGTAAAGCCCTTGCAATTGCAATCCTTTGCTTTTGACCTCCAGACATCTGAACTCCAAATTGCCCAACCTGAAACAGAAAACCATGTATTTAGTATTCCTCATTTTTCCTAGGAGCCTATCAACTTCAAAGAGGACTTGAAATGGTCAAAGGGGAGAGTCCATTATTCAAATCAACATGAATACATGATGTCACCTATGACTATGATGCTCGGATAAAGTAGGGATGCGGCAGGTAGTGATGGAACCAGGAAATTTGCCTTGGGAGGGCCACTATGTAAAAAGGAAAAGATAAATCATAGGGAGGCCCATTATAAAAAAAAAGATCATAAAATTCCCCATAACTTCAGGGAATTTTCAAATTTCCTTCCCCCACAACTGCATTGGAAGGGACACACATCAGATCATCCTACAATCATCATGAAGATACATTTATCAGGATGAAAATAAAGAAAAATGATCCCAACTAGGATTTTAATATGTTGTCTAACCACTGATCAAAAAAATGGTGCAACATGTTTTTAGATATCAATCTCTTGTTTTAAGTTTGAATAGAAAAAACAGAATTCATGTAGCTGTCCCCAACATAGTTGGGACAACACTTTGATAATGATGGATTCTTGTTTTAAGTGTTTACCCCCTTTTTAAAGTATCAAATAATTCGTCACAAGAGCTGCAGATTATCAACAATGATATACATGTGTACAGTAATAAATTAGTTAACCATCAGAGAGGAGTCAATATAGAACTGGTCAGGCAAGACCTAGAGAAAGTTCTATTTTTCTTGACCACAACCCAACATTGGCCCATTTATAGACCTAGTAAGGATCAAATCAAAAGATGATGACAATAATCTGGCTGTATTTTCTATCGAGTTAATGTTGAAAGTAGTGAATCTAGGATTTGATAGTTGAAGCTAGTGGTAGTGTAATGGCAGCAATAACAGTAGCAGATTAGTATCGGCGTCAATTGCAGTAGTAGTGGCATCAGCAGCAACACAAGCAACTAGTCGCTCCAAGAAGCAGTGACAGCTAATCTACAAATAATGGCAACAATATCAACAGCAAGTGTATTACTCACCTGAGTATTATATCCTTTGGGTAATTTCATGATGAAGTCATGTGCATTTGCTAATTTAGCCGCATTAGTAACTTCCTCTTTTGAAGCACCCTCTCTGCCAAACATAATGTTCTCCTTAATGGATGTCCCAAACAGTATGGGCTCTTGGCTAACCAGACCAATTTGATGGCGCAGCCATTTCAGCTGAAGGGTCTCTATGCGCACTCCATCTAAGAGGATTTCTCCACCAAGTGGATCATAGAACCTTTCAATCAGTGAGATAACTGTTGATTTACCCGAACCACTTCCTCCCACCAAGCCTACAGTCTGACTTGCCATCACTTTGAGGTTAAACTTCCTTAAAATCATGTTGCCTGGTCTTGATGGGTAAGCAAAATCAACATCTTTGAACTCCAATTCACCTTTAACATTCTCTCTGATGTGCCCTCGTTGATCATAAGAATCTATGGCTGGGATGAGTTCAATCATTTCAAAGATCAGAGATGCTGCAATAGATGCCTCAGCAAGGTACTTCAAATTGGCAAGAGCACCCCCTAATGCACTGTAAGATTACAGAGTAAAAGTTTTTATACAACACATCATGACCAGTATTATCTACTTCCATAAATCTTGTTGATTGCTTAGATATAATTGATGACTAAACAGTATATTTACTTACAGTCCTCCAACAACAATGCAAACGCCTGCATTGAAAACATCACCACCTTTAGCACCTTTCTCAATTACCAGAGTGCTTCCAAACCAGGCCTGAAATGCCCAGACCGCAAAGCCAATGCCAACGCTTCCAATTGCCATGCCCTTCATTAGACCTTGTTTAAGCCCAAATTTCAAACTCTGTTCTAGTGCAGCAGAAAAGCTTTCTTCTGTCTGCTTTTCCCCTACATTAGCAAATACAATTCTAATAGATGATAATGCCTGCTCAGCTATTGCACCAGCAACTGCATAAGCCTCTTGTATTTTCCTTCCAACATCCACTAATAGCTTTCCATATACTATCCCTGGAACAATCAAGAGGGACAACATTGGGATGGTGACAACAGCCAATCTCCAGCAGAGGTATATGGCAATGGTCTGAGAAGTGAAGAATGTTGCAATGTTCATCAGGAAATTGGGCAACTGCACCATTGGACTGTGTTAGTAGAAAGAAGTGGAAAATTTTGTGAAAGATATCTAAGGTCACATTTGGCAACCAAATTCTCAGGGATTCCACACTAGATTTCTTTGAGTATTTGAAAATTCCACATTTGACAGATGTGAATCCTAAAGGATTTGGGAGAGTGGAAATTCTCATTTTTGAGGGTTTTCAATCTGATTGACCCCTATGGATTTGATCGAAAATCCTCAGTTTTGCGGATTTGTTTACCGACACATACTTACCTAATTCGTAGTTCGATTAATTGGCATTCAAAATTCGAAATTTGTAGTTCGAGCCTTAGCTTGATCATAAAATTCGATGGAGTAGGTTGATTCGCTTCTCAATTCAGTCAATTCGAAGTTCGAGTTCGACAAGTTCGATAAACTAATTTACGTGTGCCCATTTTGTAAATCCAACACTAAAGGTCATTTGTCCAAGATCCAAACCGCTCAAAATAACTGTTATGTTCATTTACCTAATAGGCAAAATTTTGCTTCGATTATAGTTTGGGCTACAATTAGATTGACTACATATAAACCATAGTTAAGAAAGAAAACTAAAGTAAAATTCTATGTGGGGGCAACTCTGATCGGAGTAAGGTAGGTCTTAGCTCTAATACATAGGGGTGCAGTGCTTTTGAGTGCCTTGTGTTTTTAGGCAAACACCGCAAAAGAAATATATGATTCAACTTAGAGAACTATGTGAATTATTTGAAATGATCTATTCGCAGTTTGAAGCCCTCTTTACCGAACTAGGTAACTATGTACTGACACTAGTTCTTCTTAGTTATACACATCAATACACACTGATATCGATGTGAAACCCTCAACTATTTAAATCAACAATGAGGATTCCCCAAATCTATGGATTCCTCACCTATCACCAAATGCTCCCTAAATGTTTTGCGAAGGATGCCATTTGCTGAACTGGAAGATGGTTCAGCTCAAACAATGGCATTCACTGTATAACCGTAACCAATGATTTTAAATATATATATATATATATATATATATAAAGATAAGACAAACCTTCTCACTGAGAGCATCCTGTATAGTGTGAGTATTGGTTGTAATACTGGTAACCACTTGGTGTGTTGATGAATTACTGTTCTGGGTATCAAAGAAACCCGCATCTTGCCTTAACAAAGCCCTCATGTAACCTCTTTTTAGACGGGAGGTCTGTCTCTCTGCAGTCCGAGCCCAGCACAGCCCTTCTGTTTCAACAACCACCAGAACCAAGTGATTTTGATGAAGAACGGTAAGGTTATTGTTTAATTGAGTTTACTCAGTAGCTCATCTCATGTCTTGTAGCAACCAGATAACCAGTATGACATACAATAGAACACTCCTTTTGGATTGATTGTCTTTTACATTTTCCTATTTTGCTTTACACAACTTTGCATTTGTCATACACAATTGTATTGTTTGGCTGGTGTCTCTTAAATGGTTGTTACATTATGCTTTCTGTTGTACAGTGAATGAGAAATAAAAATCTTTTCAACTTGACATGATGCTAAATTTATACTAGTACCTGTACCACTACATTTTGTACTTCTAATGAACTCCTTTTCACTAATGGGTTTACATATTATGTGATGGTGATTTCTCAATTTGAAATCTCTGTTTCTTTTCATTAGGCTAGTCATGTTTCTTTCTTATATATAGACTCTTCATGCTTCTCTATCGTCAATATCTTTGTTTTCAAAATTCTAGGATCCGCATCCCGAATTCTTGGCAAAGATGTTGTCTCTATGCTACAAATTTCCTTCGTAATCAAGTCCATGTGAGCAAAAATGACTTTGCCGTCTCTCACACAACATGAGAATGATTGAGCGAATTGAAAATTCTCTTGGATTATACCAGTCTACATTGAGTTGAACATGCTAATCTAGCTTTAAAATGGCAATAACATGCAAGACCAATCTTGTTTTACAAGGGGATCCAAGATTTACTCCATCTCTATGACTGATCATTGAGATTTGACATTTTTTTTCTTTCCAAGAATCACACCTTTTAAGCAAATTATTGAAAGGATAAAGTTTCTTGACAGTTCTGTGGCAAGAGGATGAAGTACGGAAGAAAGGGGTACCTAGAAATGCACCCAAGCCCACTCCAATAGCCAAGTAGAGTAATGTCAATGCATCCTACAAAAGAGAACAGGAGAAAATGTGAACTATGAAAGTCATGGATATGGAGAGAATGGATGAAAAGCTCAAACTAACTATATGATTTAGTGTCAAGAAATGTCATATTTTTCATCGATGTTGGATTTGGTAATATTATAGATCTTTGCAGGGACTTGTTGATCAACTTGTTTGTGGAATCCTTACAAGCTTTAAAATTAACCACTACATTGGTAATTAGAACTTTGTTGGGTAATGAACTGTCCTATCCTAATATTGATGTATATGTATTGTATTCCAATAGTATACTTTCTGTAACTCAGCAAACCTTCATGATACAGTGCCACTATTGGTCTCTGGGTTTGCTGGGTCCCATAAACCTATAATTAGGGATGAAGAGAGTTCGAATCTGGGTGGAACCCTGGTGGATCCAGATTACAGACCCAGTCCTGCCTTCATAGATCCGGACCTGGATCTGGATCCAAGACGAAGCATATATGTTGTATCTGGATCCGGATATGAAATAAGAAGTGGAATGCATTAATGTAAATGGATAGAAGGACTTCAAAATAATTTTTTTAGATATACAAGTGGGGCTACTAATTGGTAAATTATTAAAGCTAAGTAGATCCTTATATATTAATATTTATTAAAGCTATCCAGGCACTTAAAACTTAGATAAATTTTTAATATGCGGATGTAATCGTCTTGGATCCAGATCTTTGGGTCAGAACTTATAGGGATCCAGATCCGGACCCAAATGTTCAACATCCTATATGATTGGAGCCCGAATCGGGAATCCGATCCATATTCTTCCAAATCCAAAATTAGGTTCTGTACCCCTTTACTTGGAACTGGAGGCTTCAGATACCCAGATGATCAGATATCCATTTGCAACTCTATTTGTATTCCACTAGTGTGCTTTCTGTAACTCAGCATATGGTTATGATACAGTGCAACTACTGGGTCTCTGGGTTTGCTTTGTCCCAGAAACCTATAATACCCAGAAAGGGATATTACAGGGGCGAAGCTCCTCCAATTTCATTTTCACAAGATCTTTTTTATCAGTTTCCTGTCAGCAGTAAGTGGCTCAAATGCCTATTGGGCTGTGAACCCATTTGGAGGTTGTGGGCCTACCCTGCCCATTAGAATCTTGTATTGACTACCCTATTTGCAATAATTGCTTTGAGTTTGTTGTGTAGTTTCCAACACCAAGGTCGTAGTTCTCAGGGATACATGGAGAAGTGGGATCCACTTGAAGGGGAGTATTGGAAAGTATTTATGCTGCCTCTAGTAAGGGAGGTTGTAAGGTTTTATGAGCGGTGGCCAATTCATTGGTTAATGGAAAAAACAGGGTTTCAAATAATGTATCTTTTATTAGAATGGACTGCCCACGACTTCAAGCAAAGAAGATCAATTGTTGTGGATCTAACTGTATTCGCTCGAACAAACCCCTCACAGAAGGCACTTCGCTCAAGCTCTCCTTTGCATCGCTCCAACGATCTCAGCTCTTTGGAGATAGAATCCACTTCGCTCAAGCGAACTCCCTGACCGCGCGAGCGAACTCTTCACAGAAGCTTCATCGCTCGAACCATTTTATTCTTCGCTCGAGCCAACTATGTTCCGATATGAAGTTCTGAGACAGAATCAACTTCGCTCAAGCGAACTCCCCTGACTGCTCGAGCGAACCTGAGGCGAATTTTAATCATCTCTGGAAACTACTTTCTCTTTTCTCTCAAGTTGCTAAGATTAACCCTAATCACATCACAACTCTTGAGGCACGAACCGAGGTTTATTTATAGCCATTCTCTCTCTATTCAAAGGCACTTCTCTTCAATAAAAAACCCTAGAGAAGATTTCTGAGAGATCCATCATCACCCAAGGCTTCTAGTTGCTGTGCTGAAGATCAAGCTTTGGTTTCTCGTTCCATCTACTCTTCTGAAGTAGAGACATCTTGAAGGCAGCTTCAAGGTGTTTGTTTCAAGTATGGTGGAGGTGTACGGCGAGCAGTCGACAAGATAGCTCAGTTCCTAGGTTGAGTTGCAATTGGAAAAGGGTTGTGAGTTCTTTCTTGTAACTTTCAATTGATTTAGTGCTTAGTTGTCTGTTGGCCTAGACGATAAGGCCTGTAGTTTTTTCCTAAGTAGGGTTTTCCACGTATACATCGTGTGTCATTGTCTCTTCATAGTTGATTGCTTTTAATCTGAATCATGGTTTATTTCTAGATTAAATCTCATGGTTTGAAAATCTATTGGGAATATTGCTATTGTGGGACCTAAGCCTGTGTTAAAGTCGGATTTTCAGAGGCTCTGCTACGAAAGGTTGTCTAAGGAAACTTAATTTGGTATCGGAGCCAACTGAACACAATTTCGAATCCGTTACAAATGTGCATGTTGCCAAAAGTGTGCCGACCAGGTTCAACCTTAGGGTGAGTGTTGGGAAGAGGGTTTCACTAGCTCGAGGGGGAATATTTAAAAGTATTTATGCTAAGTTACTCCCGCCTCGAAGTTTTGGTAGGAATGGTTAGGTAAAGAAACTTAGATAGTTCTACGTAGTGTAAAACTGTTCAACTTCTTCATCTAAGTGTGATCCATTGAAGTTTGGAAGTCAGTTAAGTTAGTTAAAAGAATCCCTCTTCCTTTGCAGCTTGTCACAGAAGATCTCAACCTGGCTATATCATGTTACACACACCGAAGGGAAGAAAAATAAAACCAAAATTTGCAAAGGCTTCTGAATTCAAAACCAAACAAACCTTGTTGATATCTTTGAGTGTAAATGAAGAGTCAACTGCGTAAGTGTTCATAATCTTGCTGAGCACCAGCATGATGAGAGGGGTCGATGACCCGTCGGCCACACACCCCATAGTCCCTAGTGCCATTAGCCATGTGTCCTTGATATCTGAATCTCGAAAAATCTTCCTAAATGACACTTGAGTCTTTTTAATTTTCTCTCTTCCTTCATCTTCGGTCACTGGTTCTCCTTGGGTACTTTCAAGTTTTTGGCTTCCTTCAAGCTTGGGCATTGATTCTCTCTTTCCTTTCTTCCCTCCTTCCATGATATCTTTCTTTTTTTGGCTACAGAATCAAGCTGAATACTCAAGATTCTGAAGTTTATTACATAAGAAAAGTGGGACCATTGGAAGTATCGTGGGACCATTGGAAGTATCTTCTCTAAAATTCTATCTCCAATTCCTATGCATATGGTAAATTCCTTTGTCGTTTGCAGGACGGCACACCATCGGTGGAAAGGAGTTGGGATTCAGTATCTGTTCTTTTGTTTATAGTTCATGTGTTTTCTTCCCATTTTCAATTGATCTAATGAGCCATGCAGCAGCCCAAGGTTCATCGCCCAGAGGAACATACTGTAGGAAGAGAAAGGAACAAGTAGAGCTGCAATTTCCAGAAGGCAGGTAGCTTTTTGACTCATCCAAATATCTGGATTCTTGCTGCCAGTTGATATGAAGTAGTGCCAAGTAGTGAAAGCAACTTTGGAAGTATAGTAGGAATTGCATTGGACCACAAATTGCCCGATTATCCGACGGATATGATCAGAACAAGTTGGTTTTGGACTATAGTTGATCATATTATATTCATGTGTTCCTGTATTTGGAAAAAAAAATATTTGTTAGAGTCCAGTGGGGCCACCTAGGGGGTTAGTGATGGTCTCAATGGATTGGGCTCTGTTTAGATAGTGATCCCATGAAATTTTTAGATCCAATGGGTTGATTGAGATATGGGACCCCCAAATCAACGGGCTGAAAATGTTGACCTCCAATCTAAGGGTGAGATCAGTCTGAAAGGGTATCGAATTAGACCTGTAGTGATTCAGGGTGGGTAGTGTTTGTTTGTGGTGTAGGCATCAAGGGGGCTTGTGTATATGTGCATTTTAATGGTACACGAGTTTTTTGAGCAGTGAAAATTTTAGCACTTTCTGAGATCCATGTATCATCAATTCAAATGGATTCACGCTCCCTGCATTTGCACTCACACTAATTCAGACTTATTTTGAATTAAATACATCATTGGATTGAGTTCTACAAACACAACTTGTGAAATCTTTGAATTTTGAAACCAGTTAATCAATGGTTGTGAGATCTAATTGGGATGGTTTTTCTGCTCAAGCTCTAATCCACTTTTAGACCTTTCCATCACACTAGACCTTCTTGGTTGACATGCATCCTAGTGGATTCCACAAGGAGCCTAACGTTTTGTTTCTCATCCTTTTGGGTAAATCTCATGTGGCCCCAGTATAGTAGTGTAATTTAGAACGCTCAACCTCCACAAGCAAACTGTGGTCCTAAGCCAACTGAGCTACCCTCGGAGTTGAGACTCATAAACTTTCACTTAAGTGTGATTTTGTTATCCAAGCTAAATCATACTTTGACTTTCTACTATATCATATTTTTGGCATACACAAAATGACTAAGCTATAAAATAGACCCCACTCTATCCAGCAGACATTACACTCTACATTCTTGCAGATGGCCATGAGCCCATGTGCCTGGTTACTGAATGATTTGTTAAAATGGAAAGAAAATTATTCTATAATCCATTTCTTTTGGGCTAAAATCAAAAATAAAAATAAATTCCACCTACATGAATTCTCCAAATTCTAACAACCAAGCGGGCAATTTTATATATCTTTTGAGATCACTCCCTTTGGTCAAAATTAGTGCAACTCAGGTTATATATATGGCTGTAACAAACCCAATTAAATAACTAGCAAATGACAAAAATTACTTTCACTGTTGTCTATGTAAAATCAACCCATCCCATTTTCAGCCATTCTAATTTATCCATACAATAGTCGAATGAATGTGGGTCTTGGAGTGTTGGTCTTTCTATCGCATCATTATCTGTATTAGTATAGTTTGTTTTGTCACTTACCAGTTAGTAAGACCTTTATCTTGGTGGTTTGTTTATGGGTCTTCTAAAACTGCTGATATGTATGCTTTGTACTCTATCTTTGTTTAATAGATAACTCACTCCTCTCTGAAAAAAAAAAAAAATACAAACATGTGTGGAACCAGATCCCCTGTTTCGTCCAAACAGGGGAGCCCTGTTTGGACGAATCAGGGGAGGACACCTGCGGGGGCAAAGGGGGGGCGGAGGAAAGAAAAGCGCTTTTCCTCTTCCTCCGCCCCCCTTCGCCCCCGCAGGTGTCCGCCCCTGATTCGTCCAAACAGGGGATCCGGACTCAACATGTGTGGTCGGCTGGCGTGGATGAGTAGGGCATTTTAGGAACCGGATCCCCTGTTTCGCCCCCCTTGCCCCCGCATGTGTCGCCTCCGGATTCGTCCAAACAGGGGGATCCGGACTCGGCATTTTAGGTCAACCCCCTTCGTCAAACTCTATCCAGTTACATATAGAGAGCTCCTCTCCTCAGCGAGCGTCCACTCACCACGTGCGTAGCCCAGAGGTTTCAAGTGTTTCATGCGTGGAGCCCGCCCATCCCATTTTCGTTTCCCCGCTCTCCATCAGAAGCCAAAATCAAATCCCACCTTCGAAAAGAGCCATAAACCCATGTCCTTCACTGGAGCACTGGCTCTCTCCTCTCTCTCTCCATTTCCTTCGCTGGAGGCACGGATCCTCTCCCTGGGCGATCGATTCTCAGCGATCGATTATCTCTGGCGAGACTGTCCTCTCTTCTCAGGCCTGAGCTTTTCTCTCCAGCGCCCTTTCCCCATTTCCATCCCTTTCTCTCTCTATTCCTTTTGTCAGGCACGGACGCGATTGATTGTCCCCGGCAACCCATTTCCTTCGCTGGCTCTCCTCTCTCCATTTCACATGGACGCGATCGAAAAAGAAATTTTCGTCCGTCCCCGCCCCTTTCGCCGTCTCATTTCCAAATAACGAAAGAAAAAAAACGGAGGCTGGCAAATGAAAAGGAACGAAATTTCCTTTCTTTCGTTGGTCCCCCAAAAAATCCCGCCTTGCATTTGCATATGAAAGACAGAGAAAAAGGAGAAGGAGAAGAGAGAGAGAGGACGAGGAAGGAGGAAGGTACCGCTCCCCTACAGGTACTGTCTCACACGCTTTCAACCTACAGGTTTGGGGGGTTTTCAGTTATATTTGAAATGGAGGTTAAAGAGTTGGTGATCTTGACGGTTTGGGTTGAAATGGAGGGTAAGGTATTGGGGATTTTAAAGTTTTGAGCCTCTCTCTTATCCACTCTCTATCTGTCTCTCCTTCCATATCTCCTACCCTCTCTCTCTCTCGCCCTTCTATTTATTTATTTTTGTGAAGATTTTTTTTCCTGGGCAGGAAAAAAAATATTTTTTTTTGGAGAAAAATCTTTCTCTGTGGCCCTGGCCGTTGGAAAACATTGGTTTTTCTTTTCTTCTTCTTCCTTTTGGTTTTTTTTTTTTTTTTTTTTTTCTGAATGAAACCCGTGATTGTTCATTCATCTATAATCCGTTTTGATATGTAATTTTTTTTTTTTTTTTTTTGTGTGTGTGCAGATTAATCGATAATATTGTGTTGAAATGGCATGCTTTAAAAGCGATTGTTGGAGGAGGGAAATGTTCTTAAAATGACGTTGTTTGAGTGACTATTTGAGTCATCGTATCGTTGGATGTTGGGAAAAGGCATGTTTGAGTCATTGTATCTTAGGCTTTAAAAAGGCCTCAATTCTAGAAAATTTTAAATCGCCATCGAGTGTGAAAATCCTACTGTGGATATTATTTTTGGATTGGTCATAATGTAATGGGAACCACAAAGTTTGTATGTGCAAGTAGCAGACCATTGTATTGTGATCAGGCAACAATGGATTGTTTTCAGTTTCTTTGTTGGGATGTTATCAGTTTGATGGATTGTTACCAGTTTGTAGTTAGACATTATTGAAATGTTGAAATCGATTCATATGTTTAATGATAAGATGAAGTCAAGTGTAGAACAATCGATTTCATTGCTGAAACATTGAGTGGTCTGAAACTAGCAATAGAATAGTCTAAAACTAGCGATGGTTAACAGTTTTGAGACATTAATTCCTCAAATGTTGAATGGGTATGTGAATGTTTATGTCGTGTTGTGTCATTGATGTATTATTTGAAATGGTGTTTTGAATGTTGTATCCAATCTTTGGGGATGATGCAGCCATTTGAGAATTAAAATGCACTCACAGGTTATTTGGGATGATCCATACATGATGTTATCTGAGAAAAAAAATTCAATTTCTTCCAAAGACTTTGAAGGAAGTCATTGCCTCTCAAAAATTATTCTACTCTTTGTGGCGTATGTGTTGAGTGGAAAAGCTGCTCATTAATTGAGTTGATGTAAATTGGCCTTTATTGTAATTTTTTGGTAAGCAGACATTTTTTTCACGAATCTATGTTCAAATGTGATTGACACTTTAAAACTAGCAAATGGATGTGCTTCCAATTGCTCTATTTAGCATCTTAGTGTTATTGGTTGTGGCAGTTGAGAGGTTACAGACTGTGGCATGTTTTTGTGTTTCAGGTTGTGCCATGTTTGTAATGTGAATGATTATAACTAGCTGATGGAGGCCAGATGTTTGACAAAAATAGCATGTGGTTGAATCTGCTCTTGCATGATAGAGGTGCAAACACATGAAAAACTGGCTTAACATCAATGATATGTATGCCTTTTTTGATGGGTGTAGTAATAGTTGTGCACTCAGGTGCATCAGTCTCTATGCCTTTGAACAATTTCTGCATGTGCATTCAGAATGGTTATGCAATTGGACAAGTCTGGATGTGGATTCATCCATACAATTTGCTGGCCATCCTGGTAATTGCATGGCCTCTCACAAAGCCCAGTTTTCCACTTACGGACAGAAAATCAGAACGTCTCACAGTTTTTTCTAGACTATGAACTATAACCTCCATTTTTGTTTAATCATCTGGGCACATGTGATGTATACTGTGCTGAACGTTGATAGCTGCGTGGAGTAGTTTGATTATTTATGAATTATTAATATTTGAGTGTATAGCATGGCCATGAAACCAGTTTCAGCTCTTCTTTAAGTTTGGCATATACACAAGTTTTCTCTTAACTTTAATTAGTATGAAAACCATTGTGCTTCACCTAAATCTCTTTCATCATCTCAAGGTTTCATTCATGTCTCAGACCTTTTGTTAGGTTGTATGGCTCAATTGAAGTAATAAATCTGGTAAACCGGGCCCCTGTATTGCCCATATTACTGTTATTAGAAGCAGGTCTATTATCATAGGTCTACTGTGATTAGAAGTAGTGTTTGGGTGTAACAGGGTTTTGGGCTGATATTATAAATAGAGACTTAGGGTCTCTATGATGTGGAACCCTCTTCTGATTGCATAGTGAATTCTCCCGTCTTCCCCGTGGACGTAGGCCAAAAGCCGAACCACGTAAATCTCCGTGTTCTTATGTGTGCTTGATCTCTTCTCATAGGCCCTAGATCACAACAAACTGGTATCAGAGCATTGCGCGTGATCGGAAGAGATTCGACAGATCGGATCTCAGAGGGCTGGAGTTGTGGCTGCGTGATCGATGGATTAGATCTCAAGATTGAGATAGCGTTTTCCAGATCGTGCAGAGAGGGAGATCATTTGATCTCGAAGTGGGCCACGGATTGAAGACGAAGAGAGACAACAGTTCCTTGTCTCTGATATAGATTGGAGAAGATTACGGGATCGCTGCCGATCTTGTGCTGCCTTTGCTGCTTCACCGGAAGAGAGGAGAGGACCGAAGCCTCTAGTGCTGACACCGGAGAAGAGAAAAGCAGAGAATCTGTTTGCACCCACTGCTGAAACAGAGGTTCAGCAGACGCCGAACGGGGAACAGCACACGTCGGATTTCTGCGCCCATCGCTGGAGTCTTCGCCGACGCGGCTGGGTGTCGCCGGAGGAGAGAGGGTCGCTGCCGCTGTGTGTCGCCGGAGTGGAAGAAGAAGAAGACCGGAAGAGGGGAACCGGGCCCCTGTATTCTGTTGTAGAGCAGAACTGTTGAAGAAGAAGTGAAGAACCCATCTTTTGGGTTCAATCACGGGTTGGGCCAAGTCAGGTCAAACCTGACCCGCTTCAAAAGCCCATTAGCCAGTCCAGGTTAGGCCAGTGCAGGTTGACCCGACCCCCTCTGCAGAAGCCCAGAAGCAAAGTAAAAGGCGCTGACGTCAGCAGATTCGTCCGGTCAAAGGCTGTTTGACCAAATCGAAGGCTGAAACTGTTGTCGCGATATCTTGACGATCCGGAGTCCGATCAGAGATCCGTTTGAACCTACGGACTCGTTGTGAGCAGATCTACGCTGTTGTGGAAGAAGATTGGCTGTTCAGAAGTCAACGAAGAAGATTGACTGATTGAAGCACAGAAACTTATTTCTGCGATATCTTAGCCGTCCAGAGTCGGATTTCAGATCCGTTTCTTCCAGCGTGCTCGTGGTGTCCAGATCTACACAAGTATAGTGAAAGATTCGTGGAATGGCTATGAAGTTTGACATTGAGAAATTCGATGGTAATAATGACTTCGGTCTTTGGTGTCTGAAGATGCATGCTTTGTTGGTCCAGAATGGGTTGCATAAAGCTTTGAGGGGAAAGAATGCTCTATCTGAAAAATTGTCAGATGAAGAGAAGGATGAGTTGCTGGAAAAGGCGTATGGTCAGATTCTGCTGTTCTTGAGTGATGGTGTACTGCGAAAGGTTGTTCAGGAAAAAACTGCTGCTGGCATATGGCAAAAGTTGGAGAACTTGTACATCACAAAATCTCTCACGAATCGCTTGTATTTGAAAAAGCGATTGTTCACGTTACAAATGCAGGAAGGTACGTCTGTTTCAACTCACCTTGATTCTTTCACAAAAGCTATTATGGATTTGGAAAATATCAATGTTGAAATTGATGATGAAGACCAAGCTATTATGTTGCTGTGCTCTTTACCACCCTCATATGAGCATTTTGTTGATACCATGATGTGTGGTAGAGATACTCTCTCCAAAGAGGATGTAGAGGCAGCCTTGAACTCGAAAGAGTTGAAGAAAAAGGTTGCGGCTGACAATGATAGTTCGGGTGAGGGTTTGGTAGTACGAGGAAGAACAAAAGACTCCAGTGATAAGGGCAAACATAGATCCAACAGGAAAAACATTCAATGTTATTATTGCCATAAGAAAGGGCACATCAGAAAAAACTGTCCCGAAAGGCAGAGGAAAGGGAAAGAAATAGAATATTCGTCATCTGATGATGATTCAGTCAGTGTTGCAGATGGAAGATTAGATTATGTTTCCGATAATGCACTTTCTGTGATTGAAAATGGTATTCATCTTAAGGATGAATGGATTCTTGATTCGGGTTGTTCTTACCATATATGTCCCAATAGGGACTGGTTTACCACTTATAGAGAAATTAACGGTGGTGTCTTGATGGGCAACAATGTTGCATGTAAGACGGTTGGAATTGGAACAGTTAAAATCAAGATGTATGATGGAATCGTCAGAACGTTGGCAGAAGTTCGGCATGTTCCTGATTTGAAAAAGAATCTTATTTCTCTTGGTGCCTTAGACTCCGATGGTTGTAAGTTCTCAGCTGAAGGTGGAGTCATGAAGGTTGTGAAGGGTGCTTTGGTTCTTATGAGAGACAATAGAGTTGGAAACTTATATGTTTTGTCTGGAAATACAGTTACAGGTGGAGCTGCAGTGTCTTCCTCAGATGACCATGAATCTGTCTCAACACGCTTATGGCACTTGCGCCTGGGTCACATGAGTGAGAAGGGTTTGACAATACTGAGCAATCGGAATTTGCTATGTGGCACGAAGACAGGCAAGTTGGATTTTTGTGAGAGATGCGTCTTCGGGAAGCATTGAAAGGTCAGTTTCAAGACAGGTATTCATCGCACGAAAGGTATCCTTGATTATGTTCATTCAGATGTATGGGGGCCTTCTAAGGTTTACTCTAAGGGCGGGTCCCGGTTTATTCTTACTTTTATTGATGATTATTCAAGGAAAGTCTGGGTTTATACTCTGAAAACGAAGGATCAAACCTTTGTTACATTCAAGCGATGGAAAGAAATGGTTGAGAAACAAACTGGCAGAAAGGTGAAGAAGTTGAAGACAGGTAATGGCAAGGAGTACAGATCGACAGAGTTTGAGAACTATTGCACGGATCATAGCATAGTTCGGCATTACACTACTACAGAAAATCCGCAGCAGAATGGAGTTGCAAAGAGGATGAACAGAACGATCTTGAAAAGAGCTCGTTGTATGTTGTTTACTGCAGGATTGTCCAAGGACTTTTGGGCTGAGGCAGTAAATGCTGCAGGCTACTTGATAAATAGGTCTCCACACACAAAGATTGGTTGCAAAACACCGGAAGAAATGTGGTCAGGTAATCCAACTGATTATTCTAACTTAAGGATCTTCGGTTGTCCGACTTATGCTCGCGTAAAAACCGATAAGTTAGAACTAAGGGTTGTTAAGTGCATCTTGGTGGGATATGCTTCTGGGGTGAAAGGATACAGGTTGTGGTGTACTGATCAAGATTCACCCAAATTTATCATCAGCAGGGATGTTACATTTCATGATGATGCTTTACTCGAATCGAGAAAGCAGGTGGAGAGGACAGAAGTAGGTAGCAGCAGTGACACCGTTCAGGTGGAGTCCGACATCCTAGTGAGGAAGGAGAGTACATCCGACTCCTCCCGGGATACAGGGGATCGTCAGACTGTGCAGCAGATGCAACAGACAGAGTCGCAGATGCCGCAGACGGGTAGACCGCAGAGAGAAAGGAAACCGCCGGTTAGATATGGTTTTGAGGATATGACGACGTACGCGTCGACATCAGACAGTGGCTGTGATGATATAGTTGCATACGCATTGACGACTGAGTCTCTTGAATTAATGAAAGGACTGGAAAGTAGTCAACAGGCAGCAACTATGACTGAAGAGATGGAGTCTCTTGATGAGGAAAATCAGGTCATCGGATGCAAGCGGTTCTACGAGGAAGATGAAGGAGCTTCCAGTACAGGTAGAGTGCAGTTTAAGGTTCCTGATCATGTATGCAGTTTAAAGAAATCATTGTACGGGTCGAAGCAAGCTTCTAGACAATGGTACAATCGATTTGGTGCACTCATGAAGGAATGGTTTAAATTCAAGTTCAAGCATTGCTTGGACTTGATCGGTGTGCTCAGTACCTGAGTGCCCTAAGGGGCAGGTGGAGACGGTGAGACGTGTTTAGTGTATGAGGATCAGCTTCAATGTTCGCCAAGGTGGAGATTTGTTAGGTTGTATGGCTCAATTGAAGTAATAAATCTGGTAAACCGGGCCCCTGTATTGCCCATATTACTGTTATTAGAAGTAGGTCTATTATCATAGGTCTACTGTGATTAGAAGTAGTGTTTGGGTGTAACAGGGTTTTGGGCTGATATTATAAATAGAGACTTAGGGTCTCTATGATGTGGAACTCTCTTCTGATTGCATAGTGAATTCTCCCGTCTTCCCCGTGGACGTAGGCCAAAAGCCAAACTACGTAAATCTCCGTATTCTTATGTGTGCTTGATCTCTTCTCATAGGCCCTAGATCACAACACCTTTCAACATTCAAATATTGAACACGACATTCAACACATTCACATGTTCAAGACTTAATTCAACTTTAATGCATTCAACCTGTCCACTTAAATACCCAAACGCCTCTGTTCCAAATGCATCATATTAATTTCAAAATGAAATGATTTCATTTCAACTGGAATGTTTAATAACATCATTGAAACGTATGCTGTAACTCAAAACACCTTAAATATAGTCACCAGTCACCACTTCGATAGCACTGGATCTATTACACCATAAGAACAAGGCATCAAACTCTTCTCCCTATCCATGTGGAAGTAGCAACAGCACCTTTTGGAAAAAAAATAAAAAAAATGGCAACCGAGTTTCTTCTAGTCTAACCAGGGCTCCAACCTAGCTAGTTACCCTGCCCTCCCTGTTACTTTGATGTTCTACTGTTAGCGATAGCTGACAGCTCAGGCCTTTCTTAAATCTTTCGATCAAACAATACTAAACTCACCAACAGATCAATGTCTTTTTTTTTATATATAGAAAAATTCGTCTTATTAATTTGATCTGATAAACACTATGGCCATAAGTCAATCAGGAACATCCTAAGTTTCGTTCAACGAAAAGGGAACGTGGGAAACCATAAAAGTGAACAGTCAAACATAAACAGAATATGATCGAGTTTTTGAATGGTTCAGATTCAAGAAGTAGGAAAAAAGAAAAACAATATCGCCGATGGTGTCCACCAAATGTAAACACTCATGAGAGAGATCTGGGAGGTGAGAAACATAGAAAGGGATCCCCAAAACTTCAAAATCCCCAACACGATAACCTCCATGTCAATCCAAAAAAACTCAAAATCCCCAACTCCTTACCCTTCTTTGAAATCCTGAAACCCTGGAAAAATCTGGAGAGAGACTACTAGTAATAGGTGTCGGCCGGAAGCACAGAAAGAGAATCGACCGTGGAGGAGAGCATATTGCAGAGAGAGAGGGATAGAGAAACAGAGAAAAAAGAAGAGAAAAAAAAAAAGATATAGAAAGATTGGGGCGGGGCAGGTTGCAGAGAGAGGGAGACAGAACTACCCATAGAAGTCGAGCGGCTGGGTTTCCTTCTCCTCCTACGTCTTTTCTGTTCCTTTTGTCGGTACATTATTCGATCGCATCGGTGCGAAATGGAGAGAGAGGAGAGCCAGAGAAGGAAATGGGTTGCCGGAGAGAATCGATCACGTCCGTGCCTGGCGGAAGGAATGGAAAGAGAGATAGAAATGGGGAAAGGGCGCTGGAGAGAAAAGCTCAGGCCTGAGAAGAGTAGACAGTCTCAACAGAGATAATTAATCGCAGAGAATCGATCGCCCAGGGAGAGGATCCGCGTCTCCAGCGAAGGAAATGGGTTCCAGGGCGAAATGGAGGGAGAGAGGAGAGCTAGCGCTCCGGTGAAGGAAATGAGTTTACGGCTCTTTTCGAAGATGGGATTTGATTTTGGCCTCTGATGGAGAGCGGGGAAACGAAAATGAGATGGGCGGGCTCCATGAAACACTTGAAATCTGTAACATAACTGGGCTACGCACGTGGTGAGAGGACGCTCTCGTTGAGGAGAGGAGAGGAGCTCGCATGCATGCATACATCTATATATATATATATAAATATTTATGTGCATCTATCCCTCACCATAGAGTGAGAGATGCTTCCATAAATGTATTTTTCAAGTACAAAATGGGAATTTCAAGTACATAGGATGAAGTATAAAATGAAGATTCTTGTGCAAAAAGGAAAAGTGCCTTCACTCTATGGTAAGGGATAGATGTACATGAATGTCCCTCATATATATATATATATATGGGAGGTGCTCCTATAAGAGGCACTCTCACCAAGTTGGTGAGAGATGGATGGGGGTCCTTACATTTAAGTCTACTCTCACCAACTTGGTGAGAGTGCCTCTCATATGAGCACCTCCCTATATATATATATATATATATATATATATATACACACACACACACACGAAGAAGAAATATTAGGATTTGCTCACGCACCTTAACACTTATAATAGAAGATGAAAATGACATACCTATAAGGACCACATGTAGAAATTAAATATGTAAGGATTTCACCTATAATCAACTACTTAATTTGATTGTTGTCCAATTTCTCACCTATTATCAATATTAAAGCAGATTTTTGTCTTCCCCTTCATGCACTATAATCTAGGGCTTGGACCCATTCCGAACCAACAAGCTTTTTTTTTTTTTTTTACTAGGTTCGCCTACTAAGATCGATTTGTGAGCATTTACGTGATACCGAAGTGCCAACACCACTCAATCATGAATGTGTTAGCCAGAAACTAAGAAACCAACATGCTTTAGTATCTTTATTATGCACTCCTTTTTCCATTGTAAAAAGGAAAACTCCTCTGACAGCCTTAATTGGTTGGGCTTTGGTAGGAAGGGTTGGGGGTGAAAGGAAGAAGCTATTTAATTTTAAAGGTGCTTGCTTACTTTCATAAGTAAAACTGATTTTTACCCAAAAAAGAACAGTAAAATTGATGGTGCAGGTTGGAGTTTGCAATAGAGTTGGAGGTTGTTTGATGAGTTCAAGTAATTTGAACTAAAATAACTAATAACATTAATTTGATATGCTTAAAACATTTAAACACATAAGCATATATTTGATAATGGTATGTCCCATTGCCAATTTGGAATTGGTCATGGGAAATAGAAGTTTCATTTATTTTATTTTATTTTTTGAATGGATGGGAAGAAAATTCATGAAGAAGAGATTTTGTCCTCCTTCATCCACATGAGATGGGTCATGGGTGGCCCACCAGAATTTCTTATGAGGGTCCACTATCATCAAAGGCTGGATTCTAAACAGAAAGAAATTGTGTAAGACAGTTGATTAGATGATTAGAACTGTCCACCCATAGGTAGATAGAGGCCACTGATCGACGGTTGAGATCTTGTAAGGCTATCATGTACATACATACATCTTTTCAATTGCAAATGCAGAACAAACAAACATACAACGACAGCAAGAACGACAAACTTCTAACTAAAACCCATAAACTGATTTTATTTTAAATTGTTGGAATCCATGCGTTACTGATTTGTGGGACATTCTCTCCATTAATTAATCTTGTACTGAATTGAATAATTTCAAGTGGGTCTTTCTTCAGTATTAGAGTAGTAAGATTATTGATTTTGGTGAAGGGGTGGATTGATGTTTTTTGCTGATTTCAAAGGGGTCCTTTCAGTTTTCTGACGACTGCTAGGGTGCTGATTTGGATCTTCTGGTCTAGAAATAGATAAATCTTTTATATGGGTTTTCTTTATCATATTCCCTACATTGAAAGAAATGGCTTCGGCGGTTTTGTCGTTTTTCGATAGGGGTCTTTCTCAGTGGCATACTTTTTGCCTGATTAGATAAATGAGGAGTGGAGTGGAGTGGAGTAAAGTGAAGAAGGTATTACATGAGGAGTGAAGTGGAGGAAGAGTGTTTGAACTTAAGGTAGAATACTTCAATTCACTCTGTTTGGATACTTGTTATGAAGTAAAGGTTTGGACCCATTTAACTTCATTTTACTCTATTTTTGGCCTATCTAAATAGGCCTTAGAGTTTTTATTTGAAGGGGACGGATCCAAACAGAGTTTTAACAATCGAGTTCTTCTTTTCTTTTCTTTTTTTGTTCCCATCAGACTACTCCAGGTCAAGAACTAAGCTCTGACTGTAGTCTATGGCCCAAAACAGTATAAAACTCTAAATCCATTTCCTGAGAAATGAAGGCTGTACAACATTACAAGCCTATACAATGAATCACGCCAGTCATCCTTTGGAACTTTTTACATTTTTGGTTGATTTTAGCCAAACTACTTATTCCATATGGAAACCTACAAAAGCCAGAAACAACTAGACAAGATACCGATGGAAGCAAGAAACAGCGAGACAAGATAACAATGGCAGTACTTGTACTTGTAGGTATTTATTAGACAAATCCTATTTTCTTAGATTTGCCTCTTCTAAAACCCCTTTTTTGTTTTTGGCAAAACATGATTCATACTTGCATTGTGAAAGAAAGTAAGCATCATCCCTGTCTATGTAGGAGTCTAATTTTGTAAAATGAAATTAATTTATCCTGATAGACTTGGAGATAGTTACACATTTTATTCTCTTTTGATTTGATGCTTTACCTCACCATACTTCAATTCATTATAAATCCAAACATGCTCTATAGTAGACGATAAGTCCTTAAAAATGCATAATTTCCTCATCATTTTAGAGTAATTAAGGATTTAATCATCAAATTATGCACCATTTTAATTAAAAAAAAAACCTATGATTTTATGTTTGTGGGCATCAAAGTTTGAATTCGAGTCAAAATTCATTGGAAAATCACATTTTACATAAAATCCTGAATTTCTCTATTTCTTGGCATTGAAAGTCACGAATTTCTCATAACTTTTTATGATAAACTTTCTTTGCACCATTGATTTAATTAAAGAAAATCTAATAAAGTGGTGACATTTTATGCATCCATTCAGTGTGAATGGGGCCCACATCTTGTATCATTCCTTTCTTACAAAAATAAATCATTCTTTGATCATTGATTATATTATTTGTGTTTTTGTAGAGAAGTCCAATTTCTTGGGGCTAGCCGAAGAAATAAATCAATTAAAGAATTAGAGAGGATGGCCAAGATTCAAAATAAAACAAGAGAAGAAAAGAAAAAAAAAAGGAATGCAAAAAGAGATGGACGTCCATGCATTGGACGTTCCATGTTGTGTGCACCATAGTGGGGCCTACTTCCTTGGTTGCAATGAGATTAAATTCAGATTTAAGGATCTTTTCAAGAGAGAAAGTGGGCCCATCCAAGGATATTTTCCAACCATGAAGAGTTCAAAAGATTGAAAGATCTTGCTATGCAATCCATGTTGGAAACAAATTCAAAGAGTCCAAGATTTTCTCCAAGATGACACCACAACTAGATCTCAATCAAACGAGTTTCCAAAGATTTGAAAACTTTTGCAAGCCAAGAAGCTATGCAAAGGAGATATCACACGTCCAACACTTCGCCTTCCCAAGCTTCTCCATTCCAAGTTGGACGTCCTATCCATGATTGTAGATAAAATTTAAGATTAAGATTTTAAATCTTGAATCAAGAAAGAAAAGAAAACAAAGAAAAAAAAAATCCAAAAGAGTCTTTACACATCCAAAGCCATGAAGGTTCAAGATGATACACTCCAAGTGGGGTCCACATGCATTCAAAGAATTGCATAACAAATCTGATTTTTAGATTTGAAATTTATTTGGAAGAAAAGTGGGTCCAAGATAGGAAATTGCATGAGATAAGAAGAATCCTATTTTCACTAGGATTGTGGGCCAATCTCTTGAGACTCTCTCATAACCCTCCTAATCCTAATCCAACTTGAACCCCACACTATTAATCCTTACCCAACCAAAACCTTGCAACCCAAGCTATAAATATATATATATATATATATAAAAGACCCCAAAAGGGGCTGAACGTCCATCCCATATATCCCCCACATTCCCTTGGACGACCAGCAACAAACCAACCCTCCTTGCCATTATTTTTTCTTCATCTCTCCTCCCATCACTACTTCATCCAAGGCCTTCAATAAGGCAAACCACCACTTGGATTTTTACGCCGCCACCGTCATTGCTACCTTCGCTCCACCATTGAACCAACCATTCATGATCTTTTCTTGCTTGGATTTTAGATCGGAAAACAAGAGCCAGTTAGATTCAAGACCATGAGTCCCTCTCTTCCGTCTAGTGTTTCATGTGTCTAGGGTAAGGTTGGATGTACTTTATTTTGATTCAAATAGTTTTGTAATGGTTATTTGTTTGTAATGGGTCTTTCATTAATAAATCAAGTTTATGAGGTCTTGGTCTTCACCAATGGGTCAACATTGAACTTTTGTGCGTAGTGACAGTACGCACTTGGTGCGGTGGTCTTGATTTCTCTTGATAGCATTTAGCAAAGTAACTGTTGCAAAATTTTAGAGTTAAAATCCATTTTTTTAATTCCCTGATTTTTTTTTATTTTCATTTTTATGCATCTTAACAATTATTGCAATTGGTTGGTCTAATAATTCTTATGGTGACGCAGTAGTTAAATTAGGTTTCTAGATTAGGATTTATTTTTTATTATTTAGGGTTGTAATTTTTAATTTGGGTTTGTAATTAAATTCCGATTTCAGTTTCATAGAGATTTATTTGTATAGATTTTATTAGGTTAGTACTAGTTTTCACATAGAACAGGTTTCGCGTGATAAATAACTCTCTGTGGATCAACCCGGTTTCATCGGTTATTACTACAATCGGGGCCCTGCACTTGGGGTTGTCGATCGTGTTTTTGGCGCTGTTGCTGGGGAGTTTTTCATCACTTGAGGTAATTTTTCCAACCTATCTTTTTAATTGCTTTGTAGGTGTGCCTTTACTATTCTAAAAATCATTCTAGATCTAAGAGTAGCATGCATGGAATGTTTGAACCGTCCCTATTGCATTGAAAAGTGGGTTTTTTAATCTCTGATTTCTGATAAAATTAGAACTATTTCAGATCTGAAATTTTTTTTTTTCTGATTTTTCAAAAATCACATCAATTTTGGAAAATTGCCTAGTTTACTTGTTCTAATTTGGACTAGTTTAGGTCAATTTTTTTCGTTGCTGGTTAGGATTAATTACGGTGTGTTAAAATCAGTTATTTGTCATAATTTTTAGGTTTTTAAAGTTCCCAAAAAAATTTTGGAACTTTCCCTCACAAAGGCAAGTCGTAAATCGCACAAATTCAAATTTTGGGCGACCAAACTTGCCAAAATCTGAAAATTTCAGAACTTTCATCGGAAACTCTGTTGATTTAGTTGTTTTTAAATTTAAAGGACTCATAAAAACTTTCTGGAATTTTTTCTAAGAAGGTTATTCATTTCTTTGGAAATCCGAACGAACTACCTTTCTTGATTAGTTTGATGTCTAGGCAAGTCTTGTCCTATTTAGATAAGGGAGACAAGTCTCTTATTCTAGAAGGTGGTTTTTAAGCGGGACCCTTGCAATGCATTGTGACCCTACCACTGATCTGCGGGCTTACCTGGTTGGGCCAGTTTCATAGACTTGAGTTGGAGAACTTTCCTTAGAGATATCAAACACTCTAAGATTAAGACTTTGCAAGAATTTGGGAATATTCTTTTAAATCTAAAAACAAACCTTAGTTAGCTTCTTTTTTCTTTTTCTTTCTAAGTTTCTTTGTTAAATTTTTCTTTTTCAAAAGTCCAAAAAAGAAAGAAAGACCCCCACGTTCTTGGCAGAGGGACACCTCAAATCAGTTTGAAAGGAATCGCCTATTAAGAGCTTGATTAAATTCTACGAATCTAGATCTCCTGGTTCTCTTAGGATTTCCAACATGGCTGACGAGCATAGTGATAATGATGAAATTAGTAATGAAAACGAAAATTAGAACAGTAATGGGAATGGAACCAATAAAAATGGGGAGGTGAATCAACCTCTTAGGAGTCTACGTGATTACCTTCACCTTATACAACAAGCCACACTGTCATGCTTGGTTATATCTGCAGGTGCGGGTCAATTTGATATCAAGCATGGAGTAATCCAACTTCTCCCCAAATTTCATGGACTTGAATCGGAAAGTGCATATTTGCACATAAAAGAGTTTGAAGAAGTGTGTGCAACACTACACTTCAATAATGTGAGGGAAGACCTTATCAAATTTCGTTTATTTCCATTTTCCCTTAAAGATAAGGCCAAGGCATGCCTTCACTCCTTACACCCCAATTTGATTGCTCTATGGTCCGACATGGTTCGGAAATGTTTAAAGAAAATTTTCCCAATACATAAGACCAACACCTTACGAAGAAATATTATGAATTTTAAACAAAAAGACAAGGAGTCTTATTATAGGTGTTCGGAATGCTTTAATGAACTACTCCTTGCATGTCCCCACCACGAATTTGAATTGCACAATACAATTGGTCACTTCTATGATGGACTTAGTCCATAAACACGTCAATTTGTGGAGATGATGTGCAATGGGGAGTTCATGGCAAAGAACCCAAATCAAGCATGGACCTACCTTCAACTTTCCAAGAAGTATTTCATGAGCAAGCAAATGCCACTAATACATACAACTGACAGTTCAACAACTTTTTGGGTAACACATACAACCCTAATTGAAGGAATCACCCCAACTTTAGTTGGAGGAATGGCCCAAATGCTACTCAACCCAATTTCAAACAAATTTCAAATCAATTTGGGGATACTTCTGGTACATATGCTTAAAACACACAGCAAATGGTACCCCCTACAACTCACAAGACATCTTGGGATAAACTTGTGACTAAGTTTATGGTGAATCAAGAGTCCATCAATAAGAAACATGATCGGAACTTTGAGAATTTATAGAACACCATGCAGAACCTCTGCAAATTGATTGAAGCACAAAATAAAGGAGCTTTTCCAGCCCAACCGCAGCCCAATCTAAAAGGGCAATACGAGGTTTATTAAGGTGGTCCATCAAATTCAAAGGAGCATGTTCAAGCTGTTACTACTCTACGTAATGGTAAAAAGATTGAAAAGCCTGATATGGAAAAAGATAAACAACCTGCATCCTCAGATCAGGAAGGGAAAGAAAATGAAGTCCCTCCTATCAAGGAGAAAAGCCCAGTTCCTTTGGGATTTAAGCCCTTACTGCCCTTTCCCAACCAATTAGCTCTTGCGAAGCCATCTATATAGAGCTAGGAAATCTTAGATGTACTTAAAGAGGTCAAAATTAACATCCCATTGTTAGATGCAATCAAACAAGTCCCATCGTACGCAAAGTTTCTTAATGAACTGTGCACGTTGAAGTGTAAGATACATGTACAAAAGAAAGCGTTTCTTACTGAGCAAGCTAGTGCAATTCTAAAGAAGGACGTTACCAGTAAATTCAAAGATCCAGGATGCCCCACAATTTTGTGCATTATTAGAAATTATCAAATTGAACAAGCACTGCTTGATCTTGGGGCAAGTGTCAACTTACTATCTTACTCGGTATATGTAAAATTGGGGCTGGGCGAATTCAAACCCACCCAAGTTATTTTATAGCTTGCAGATCGATCAATCAAAAGATCGCGAGGGGTAGTAGAGGATGTGCTTGTGCAGGTTGACAAGTTTTACTTTCCAGTAGACTTCATTGTGCTAGACACTCATCCCGTTGAAGATCCTCATGCTCAAATTCCGGTAATTTTGGGGAGACCATTCTTAGCCACATCCAATGCTGTAATCAGTTGCCGGAATGGAAAAATGACACTATCTTTTGGTAACATGACGTTAGAGCTAAGTGTTTTTTACATTTGCAAACAACCACGGGATGATTACATTGACGTTGAAGAAGTAGATTTGATCGATGTTCTTACAGCATAAACTTCTGAAAAATCAATCTCTGATTCCATTAAGTCAATTGAGGACCTGACCCTCAATGAAGAAACACATGATAGCACTGTTGAAATGATCGATGCTATAGGCAAACCATCTTTTGAAGAGTTAGTACCAACTGGTACTTCTTCTCTTCCATCTCAGGTGAGGCCGCCCAAATCTGAGTTGAAACCCTTGCCCTTTCACTTAAATTATGCATACCTTGGAGAAAATGAAACATTTCCTTTAGTCATTTATGCACACATTGACAAGGACCAAGAAGTCCAACTCTTAGAAGTGCTCAAGCTGTACAAAGGTGCACTTACTTGGACCGTGGCAGACATTAAGGGAATTAATCCCCTCGTGTGTACACATCATATCTATTTGGAGGAGAATGCAAAACCCTCCCATCAGATGCAACGCCAGTTAAACCCCACCATGCAAGAAGTGGTTAGGGCTGAAGTTTTGAAACTTCTAGATGTTGGTATCATTTATCCAATTTCGGATGGCCAATGGGTTAGCCCTACCCAAGTTGTACCTAAAATGGCCGGCGTTACTGTAGTCCGTAATGCTAATGATGAGCTCGTCCTAACCCGTGTTCCCACGGGTTGGCAAGTTTTTATCGACTACAAAAAGTTAAATACTACTGTAGACACCTCATTTGGCCCCCTATGATGGCCTTAAATACCTATCATTTATAGTAGTGCCCCTATTTCACCCATAATTGAATGATTAATGGCATAATTCAGATTAATTAATGACGATGAAGATGTTTGTTGATAATTTTAGACTTAGTTCGATGACCTCTAGAAATTTCTGAGAGAGAGACGAATCGCATTGAGACTCCGAGCTGAACCCACTACTCACTAAGGTATATGAACCAATGAGCACTAAGTCCCGAGATCTTTCCGATGATATGTGGAACGTACGAATCCAACTGTTGGATCAAAAGATATGACTGCAAGGAGACTACCCTAACGCTCCCCCCCCCCCCTATTGGAAACACACCTGGGCGCCCACACAGGTGCGTCCAACTCCCTAGCGTAGACACCTCGTTTTGGCACCCTATGAGGGGCAATTCAGTCCACCCTATTTAATGATGTCCTCATTAGGTCCTGCGTGAAAAATCACCTATCATCTCTAGACCTCCGATCACCCAGGGAGTTGGCTCATCATGATCTACTCATCGAAAGCTTTCCGCCCATATATAGAACTCCAAGATCTGACGGGCGGATCAAAAATCATGACAGCGGGTCCCACACCCCTGCGGCGCGCGCGTGAAAAATCACCTATCATCTTTGGACCTCTGATTGCCCTGAAAATTGGCTCATAGTGACCTACTCGCCGAGAGCTTTCCGTCAATATGTAGAACGTCGAAATCCGACGAGCGGATTGAAATCTACGAAACCTGGGCCTCGGTAATGACAACCCGACCAATTTCCATCGGACCCCACTTTTTAGGCCTGAATTAGTTTCTTTTAAATCCAAACCCACCTAAACCTATCCCAACACACCTAAACCAGACCCGGCCCGGATCCTACCCAAACCCAAGTCCAGCCCAACTTTGGACCCAACTCTCCCAAACCCACTCAGGTCCGACCCAAACACAACCCGAGCCTTATCCCTCTCATCTCTCTCCCAACCCAGGCCTTATCCCTCTCAATTTCAAACACCCAAGCCTCATCTCTCTATCTCTCTCCCAACCCAGGCCTTATCCCTCAAAAATTTTCAAACACCCAAGCCGATCCAAAAAAACGATATACGCAGACCCCAGGGCTCTCATCCTAGAGACCCCAGGCTCCCCATCTCCAGCACCATGGCCCTCCATCCTTCTTCCCTCCACTCGTTTCCCTCACGCAGCACCCCACCATCATCTCCATCATCCTCCTCCCAGGCGCCCATTTCTCCACCATCCATCATTCCCTCTCATCATCTTCGTCTCTTCCCTTGGGCCAGACCCACCTCTCCATCTCCTTCCATCGCTCATCTCCCTCGCAAGTAGTAGTCGCCACCACGCCCCTGCACGTGGCCCATCTCAGACGACGCCCATCTCCCAGACCACCACCTCCTTTCTTCATCACCATCACCCTCCATCTCTTCTACGCCCATCGTCTCAGGCAGCAGCCCCATCATCACCCTCCATCTCTTCTGCGCCCGTCTCCATCTCCCTCCACCTCTCCTCTTCAGGCTCTCTGTCCGCACCCTCTCCTCCATCTCTCCCCTCTCCACTGTCTTCACTGCTGCCTCTCAGATCTCCCTCACCCATTCCAGATCCCGGATCTCCATCTCTACGCCCATCATCTCACAGAACCCATCTCCTGTAACCCATCACTCCACCTCCATCTCTTTCCCCATCATCGTCCTCTTTTCCCTCACCCAACGCATCTTCCTCATCCCAGGCCGTGGGCGTCCTCGTCTCCCTCTCACGCACCACCACACATCCGCACGCAGCAGCCGCTGGACGCACGCAGCAGCACCTTCTTCCTCCTCCTTGCGCCGCCGAACGTCTCCCCCTGCACCAGGTACGCCTTCTTCTCTTCCTCCCCACCACCTGCACCCACTGCACACCATCCCTCTCTCTTTCTTTTCTTCACCCACGCCCACCTGCACGTCTCTCTCTCTCTCTCTCACTCCCCATCTCTCACTCACTCTCTCTGTCTCTCCTCTCTCACGCTCTTTCTTCTCTTCCTCCCCACCACCTGCACCCACTGCACACCGTTTCTCCCTCTCTTTGTCACTCTCTCTCTCCATCTCTGCACCCTCTCCCACTGCGCACCCTTCTTTCTCGCTCTCGATTTCTCCCTCCACTCTCTTTCCCTCTCTGCTCGGTCTGTCCTTTCTTTTCTCTATCTCTGTTGCCTCTCTGTCTCCCTCTCCCCCTGCTCTGTCTCTCCCCTGCACCCACCTGCTCATCCTCTCTGTCTCCCCTGCTTCTTCTTGCTTTCTTCCCAGCGCCAGCCCCTGCTCTCTCTACCCTCTCTCCTTCACCCTCTTCGCGCGCACCACCCTCTCCCCCTCTTTTCCTGGTTTTCCTCTCTCCCTCTTCCCTATTCTTCTATCTCCCTCTTCTTCCACCCGCGCAGCTCCCTCCTCTGCCTGCACTCTCACTCTCTCTCTCGTTCTCTCTCTACCCTCTCAGCCTCTCTATCCCTGCTCTCCCTATCTCCCTACTCTCTCAGTCCCTCTCTCCCTCACCTTTCTTTCTCCCTATGCGACCCATCTCCCTCTCTCCCGTCCACTCTCTCTCAGTTCCTCTGTTCCGCCCACTCTCTCTCTCCCGTTGGCACACCGTCCCTCTCTCCCTGCTCTCCCTATCTCCCTACTCTCTCAGTCCCTCTCTCCCTACTCCTTCTTCCTCTCTTCCACTCTGCGACCCATCTCCCTCTCTCCTGTCTACTCTCTTTCTCACCCTCTCTCTGCTCCGCCCACTCTCTCCCTCTCGTTCGCTCCTTCTCCCCCTCGCTCTCTCCCCTTCGTTTCCGCCCTATGCCCACAAGCAGCAGCGCTGCCTCCCCATCTCCTTTCTCTTTCTTCTTCCTCCCTCCTTCCTTTCCCCACTTCTTCTTTCCCCGCTGCTGTGCATCACTATCGTACCCCCCTCCTTTTCCTTTCTTCCCTTCTTCTCCATCTTCCTCTTTCTCCGCCTGTACACCCCCCTGAACTAACCCCCCTTCTTTCTCTCTTTCTCTTTCATTCTCTTCTTCTTCTCCTCCCCTGCGCACACACTACACTCTCTCGCCTGCACACCTTTTCCTCTTCTTTTTTTCTTTCTTTCTTTCTTTCTTTTTCCCTTTCTTCTCCTCCCCACTGCATTTTTCCTTGCGGCTGCACGCACCCACCTGCACTCACTGCACCTCTTTCTTTCTTTTCATTTCATCTTCCTCTTTCTCTTGACCCCACCACCCTGCACCCCCTGCTGCACACACGACCGAGCCACTGCCAACTTGCACCACGTGCATCACCCCTGTTCACCCACCCCATTTTCCTCCCGCATTCTTTCGGCTTTCGTCGAAGGACGATGTTACGGCCGAATCCGTAACTGGCGATCGTGATCCGTCGATTTTGAGGGTAGTCGGAATCCTCATTTTCGATGTATTTTTTTATCTCACACTGTTGAATGGCGATTCCCCTCCGGGGGGGGGGGGGATCAAAATTCACATCCGACAGCCTGGCGATCGTGATGGGACATCTTCTGTTGTCTCGTCACGAATTTGGGTCTTTTGCAGGTCCCACGATCTCCATGCCAACAGCCTGGCGATCGTGACGGGACATTTTTCGTTGTCTTATCGTTTACTTGGGTCTTTTAGAAGCTTTATTATGGAATACGAACCTTCGATTAATGACTGAATGTCCGTGTCTCGTTTATTTAAGGGTTATTATGGGTACAAATCGAATATGAACTGGCGTCCGCATAACCGCCCGCTGAAGCTCTCCCCTTTACAACATAAGAGCGCAGCCCTATTAGTCTTTCCTCTTTCCCGCATTAATTCCATAAAACATTCTCTGCTTTCCTAAATTCTTTCCATTCTCATCTTTTCTAAAGTCTTTCTCTTCTCACCCCCACTTTCTTATAAATGGCAAATCACCCATCTTTCCTCTTTCCCGCATTAATTCCATAAAACATTCTTTTCTTTCCTAAATTCTTTCCATTCTCATCTTTTCTAAAGTCTTTCTCTTCTCACCCCCACTTTCTTATAAATGGCAAATCACCCATGGGGAATGCCGGACATTCCTACTATTTCTACCCCGGGAGCAACTCGAGCCATCGGTGAGGCTTATTTCCCCCCATTAGATCCTGAGATCTCTAGATCTCTTTCTACCCCATTATCTGAACCGCGCTATTCCCCGCGCATATCGGGCCCTCCGATTGTCGAATGGGTCCCTTCTCCCATGAACGCAGTAGTCGAGAGAAAAAGTCACTCTAGTCCTCCAACTCCAATAAGGAGGGACTCATACTCTGCCGACTCTCAAGTCACGTATAAGGATTTGGTCGGATCAAGCAAACAGACGGTAGAGCATAAGACCTATGCCAACATCACAACACGGGCTCGCCGTGTGCTTCAACCGGTCACTTCACAGGTCATCCATCATTCAGCTACGGTTACCCGAGCTGAACCGATTACCTCTATGGTCCCCCAATATAGAACACCTTTTGATACATCCATTGTGACCACCACTAGACAAGCAAGACAGCAACCAGCCCCGATCCCATATGCAAGTACACGCCTCCATATAGGCCAAGGACAGGTGGGCCCGGCTCGATCACTCACGCCGAGGGTCCCGCGGCGAAGCCCTGTTGTTTACACCAGCGCACAGAACGCACCCATAATCCACCATCAATACCAGCATGAGGTAGTCCAACCCCAACTTCAAGCAATGACTCCTCCGACTGTCTCCGTAAGCCGATCGATCCCAAACTCATCTGGCCTTAGGCTAACCTATCATCAACCGACGGGATACGAAAGATCACCTCTAACGTATCAAGATCAATTGACTCCGGCTTATGAAATGTTAGACGAGGAGCAGGATCCCCCACTCTATTATGATGAAGTTGCGGACGATGTAGACCCTCATGAGCTTCACGACGAACATCGGCCGGACCATCCAGCCCACGAGCTCTCCTGCCAATTGACTTACGTGGGTCGACGATTGGGATTAGCTCATGACCTGGATAAAACTCGAAACCAAACCCAAATTCAGGCCCCTAGGAGAACACGAGCCGAGGAAAGCTACCAATATGTGCCTTTGGGACCCCAACCGGACCCTCAACACGATCTTGTAGAACCGATTTATTATCAAACCCCAGTTGAGGCCCCGAGACGGGGCCAAGCGCACGAAGATCAAAACCTTGATTCCCATGCAATTAGAGAAATGCGGAAGGAAATAGAAGGGCTGAATACTGAAATTAGAAAGAAGTCGCCGTCACGACAAGGCAAAAGGTTAGGGTTCTATGACTTCACGAAGAAAGAAGAGACCAAGAAATCACCCTTCCCAGCTAAAGCCCCAAAGTTCGTAGCATATGACGGGACTACAGACCCTCAACACCATTTGGTGTCCTTTTGCAGTAAATGCCGTATAATCGCTGACGACGATGCCCTCCTCATTAATTGACTCAGCCATCTCGCGGCGAATTCTTCATAATCCTCATTGTTCTTTTGCTTTAAGTTGGCTAAGTCATGCCACAGGGGTTTGTTCTTAGTTAGGTGTTGGTATCGCACCAGAAATTTTTCTATCACATCCTCGAAGGTATTGATCTCGTGTGAGGGCACAGATGTGTACCAAATTAGCGCATCTCCTGCAATATGAAGGAGGAGGAACAAGTCAGGATGGTCATTTCGAACATGAAAGAACCGATGAGGACATTGATGACGATTGGGGAAGTCATGAATTGGAGCGGCCTACACCATCGATTGTCGAGAATGAAACAGAACTTAGACGATGGAATATTGAATAACCTAGGCATCTCCGATCAAAAAAGGATTGTCCGTCGTGTGACCAATCAAGTGGAAAATCGCGCGACCCCGGAAGTAAACTCGACCCAAGAGGTGGTTTATCGCCCATATAATCCTGGTCAGGAAATGACTTTCAACCAACAGCGGAATCAAGGACAAAACCGGGATGTTAATTTCCAAGGGAACACACAAGGCTTCCGGAACGATCAGAGCTATCGGGATCTTCCTCGGAATGATCAGAGATATAACCAACAACCACATGACCAAAGGGGACCCTTTCATCCAAGGCAAAACATAAATCCGGCACGACAACCTGTGAATCAGCCGATGATGCCTCAAAACCCGAATCAGAGTACTAATCCTCGGCCGAATTATAACACAGTCTCGTTCAATTATAACGACAATTCAGGCCAAAACAATGACGGGAACAAGAGAAGGCTTGGACCAAAAAGGGCTAACTACCCGCCCCTCCCTCAACCTTGGATCACTGTTTTCTGGTCGCTCATAGAACAAAACGCTATCCAGCTTCCACCAGAAAGACAACAGCAATGGCCAGACCACCTTGATCGGACGAGATTATGTGCATACCACAGGATGCCAGGACATGACTGTAGACACCTCATTTGGCCCCTATGATAGCCTTAAATACCTATCATATATAGAGGTGCCCCCATTTCACCCACAATTGAATGATTAATGACATAATTCAGATTAATTAACGATGATGAAGATGCTTGCTGATAATTCTAAACTTAGTTTGATGATTTCTAAAAATTCGAGAGAAAAGCCAAGTCGCGTCGAGATCTCGAGTCCAACCCCACTACTTACACAAGTAGCGAACCGTGATACTATTCAAACCTTTTTCCGGACCACTTAAGACATACTTAGGCCAATTCCCACTAAAATTACACTTAACTTGCCTAAGTACGATACGATTAGCATGAATTAGGAGGCTAGAATCATTGATCCAAATATCCCATCCTTTTCCTAATCTCTGATAATTAGGATGTATAGACCATTGGATTCGACGTTTCGAGGCCTTTCCAACAGTATATAGAACTTTGGGATCCAGCGAAGGGATCAAAATCTATGATTTTGAGGCTTGCCACACTTGACCTGATTTATTAGGGGCCCAGCATTGAATAATTATTTTCCTAACATAATCGATGCCCAAAAGCCAAGATTCAATATTTATATCTTTAATTGAACATAGGGAATTGCTTTGTTTTTAAGTCATACACCAAATATCTTATGATTTCCTAACCTGGGCTATCACAAACTCAATGTCCAACTTAGGCCACGCTGTGAACCTGATTCTTACCTGACTCGGTCTCACTCTAAGCTAGGCCCTGGGCCCACTTTTGCAATCTCTCTAGAGAGAATCACTCGTCTCCAACTCGGTCCATCATAGGCATGGCCCACTTTATTCGATAGATGTGATTATCAAACTTCAATTGGTTTTGTTCTTGAATGCCCTTTATAAGCGATTAGATCAAATGGTCAATTATATCAAAGCAATCCTCTAAAAAAAAAAAAAAAAGAAACTACGATTGTGTGAAGCCAGATCTAAAGGCTTTTCACTAGGAGTAACATTTAAAAATTAAATATATTTTTTCTATTCTCATTGGAGTTGAGGCCAATCACCAAATAGATCAAAATTATTTCACACTTGTTCTTCTAATCATCCATTTCCATGGAATAAATCTAGGGGAGACCCCCCACCAATGGAGGAAGTAAAATTTGGCCAAGATATAATGCAATGGGTCATAATTATTCCTAGGGGCCTAAGCGTTAAAGATTGCGGCCCATCAATAGATTCACAGAAATCAAGATATAATTTCTTCGTGATGGAAAGGGAAAGTTGGGTGAGTCGTCCAAACACTCCTGCATTGAAGTTCTCCATCGTGCAAGGTCACTTGTTTTAGCAAATTTGAATTGAGTAATGGCAATGAGATCACATGAGATAAGAGAGAAAGATGTCCAAGATTATCCACCTAGGAAGAGATCAAACCGAAGGGAGCCATGGTGGGATTTTCATTCCTTCCCATCCAATCGTTACCATGTCATTGGAAGTCTTACCCGCTTAATTCCTTGGCTGTCATCATTAGATACCATTTTAAAATTTTGGAATCCATAACAACCAAGAGAGTAACGGCCCGACCCATATTGCATGGCCCATCACCCGGATTAGGATGGAGAGTCCCAGATCTCTGGACTCTCCCCCATCCCCTTAAACCTCGTCTATCCCTCTCTATCCCCGGGGATGCGCAGATCACCCTCTCCATCTGAGGCGCAGATCACCCTCTCCATCTCACGTTCATCTCTCCCAACCCATCTCACGCTCATGTCTCACCAGCCATCCCTGCGCTAGACCACCATCTCCCCTCCATCACCATCACCCTCTCCATCGCCCCTCTTCCTGCACGCTGCAACATCTCACCATCTCAACCACCATCCTCCATCAACCATCCATCGCCTCCCATCATCTTACGCAGAACTCCCTCTCAGATTATTATCTTCCGCTCCATCTCATCTCATCGCCCACCTCCACGTCTCTCACGCACAGAACTCCTCCCTGCAGCCCATCTCACAGCCCTCACGCCCAGATCCCAGACGCACGAAGCGGCAGAACTCCTTCTCCCTCTACACGTCTTCTTCTCCATCCCAATCTCCCATCTCACGTATTCCAAAACCCATCGCCCACCATCATCTTCATCCCAAATGCAGATCTCCACCATCTATCATCTTCATCCCATCACCCTCTCCATCTGATGCACAGAACTCCCTTTCAGATCATCTTCTCCGTCTCGCCCAGCACCTCCTGCAACCCATCACTCCATCTCCATCTCTCTCTCCTTCATCGTCCTCCCCAGCCATCGCTGCGCAAGACCACCATCTCCCATCCCATCAGCACTCCCAGAACCCATCGCCCACCTGTGTCTCCATCACAACCCATCTCACAAACCTCCAGCGCAGAACTTCCAGACCCCATCCCTATCTCCATCTGACGCACATCCATCTCTCCCAGAACCTCACGCACGCAGAACCTCCCTCCCGTCTATCTCTCTCTCTGGCCCTTCTTCTCCATCACGCAGACCCATCTCTCACATCTCTCTCCATCTTCGCTCCTCCTCGCATGCCGCAGCCACTCCCAGACGCACCTCCATCTCTCTCACGCTCCTGAACCACCTTCTCTCCACCTCATCGCCCGTCTCTCTCTCTCTCTCTCTCTCTCTCTCTCTCTCTCTCTCTCTTTCTCTCTACGCCCCTGCAAGCAGCACAGCCAGAACCTCACGCCCGCACCCCTTCGCAGCAGCAGCATCGCCCCGCGTCGCCGACGGCCATTCTCCCCTGCGCGCAGCACCTTCTTCCCCAGCCGCAGCGCCACCTTCTCCCTCTCCCAGCCGCAGCAGCGCCTCACGCAACCAGGTAGCAAGGAAAAAGACCACCCGAGATTGAAAGAAGCAACTAACTACGAAGGAAACAAGAATACGAAGAGGAAGGAGGCGAGCATCAACTCTTGGAAAACAATGTATCAGTAAAACGGGTTAGATCTTTCTTCGTTACACAGATTAGGTAGTGCTAATGATTTTCTTGTTAGGCATGGCAGTTTCCTATTCATATCATCTTCATCATCAGATCCAGCATCTTCATCCTCACTATTAGAGTCAGTATCGTTAATATCATATAAATCGTAGTTCAGTAAGACTGCGGGATCATACATATCATCGTCGTCCATCTCACGGTCATTGACAACTACCAGCCCTCCTTCACGTTATCATCCCACCTCATCATCAAACACCACAAACCCATTCTCACAAACAACCAGATAGCCCTCCTTCCTAACTGTTCCCATCACCCCTCATACAGCCCACATCAGTTGCACAAACCTGGACCCACTTCATCTACACCGCCCAACAATAAAATTCGATCCTAGCCAACTTATACCCAGCCAGACCCACCTGCTACCGAGCCTACTTAATCAAACCCAGCGATAATCACTGCCGAACCCAGAGTAACAGTCCAATACCCAAGCCCAGCCCACAAACCTAACCACCCTTCTTACCAACACATTGCACTAACCCACCGATTCTACATAGACAAATCAGAGTCCATCTGATTGAACCCCACTATTCAGAACTAAGATCCACCTATAAACCAATACACATCTCCCTCTGGACCTACTTCCTCTGTACTCCCATCAAAACACACAGCCTGAGCCTCACGTTCATTGCAACTGCCTGCACCCACGTCCTCCTTTTGCTGTCCCGGCTTCGCTTTCTCCATTCTGCATTGCATGTAGTTAGCTGATGTTTTTGTTGTGATGAAATTGGTTGTTTGATGAACTTTTGTGCGTTGAATTGCCCTATTATCACACATTAGTTTAGGTTGCATAAAAATCACATAAAAAAACTAAAAAAAATGAAAAAACTCATAAAATACTTCTTCTCTCATCTTGTCATTTAGTAATTAGAGAAGAGAATAAAAAAAAAGATTAAAAGAGATCGACAAAATCCCAAAAATAATAGTTATTTGGTAGATGACCCTAGATTACATTAGTAGCGCCTAAGTGGATTAAAACCCGTAAATTAATCAATCTACTAATTAACTAACTTAAAAAAAAAGGCCAAACCCTAAAACCTAATTAATTCATCTGAATTAAACTCTTAATTAACAAAACCATTAATAAACAAGCACCTAATTGAAAAAAAAAAAACTTGATTTAAGCCTTTATCCCAAACCCTAATTAAAACCATAATTTGAACCTTAATTCAGATCCATAATTCAAACCTCTAATTAAGAGAACCCTCAATTAATAAATCCCTAATTAAAACCCCTAAATTAATAAATCCTTAATTCCAACCCATAATCAAAATCTTTAGACAAGATACCTAACTAAACCCTAATCAACCCCTAATTAAAAACCACCAATTAAATCCTAATTAACTAGTAAACCTAATTAATTAAAACCCTAATTAATAAACCTTAATTCAAACCCCAATCAACAAATCTTAATTAATCAAACCTCTAATTAATATTTTAATTAAAATCGTAATTAATAAATCCCAATCAATTATACCCCAATTAATCAAACCCAATTCGTTAAGACCTTAATTAAAAAAAATCCAATTAATTAAGCCCTAATTAAAAACCCATAATCAAATCCCTAAATTAAAACTCTAATTAAAGCATTAATCAATGTTCTAAATTCAAATCATAATTAGAACTCAAATCCCAACCTTAAGTAAAGTTAAAACCATAATTAAAACATATAATCAACTTGAGCTCAAACCACTAATTAATCGAGCCCCAATTAATAACAACATCTAATCAAATCCTTAATTAACAAAAACCTTAATTAGTAAACCCTAGGTTAATAAACTTAATTGATAAAACCTAATTAATAAACCCTAAATTAATAAATTATCATTAATAA
Source organism: Persea americana (assembly GCA_029852735.1). Lineage (NCBI taxonomy): Eukaryota > Viridiplantae > Streptophyta > Magnoliopsida > Laurales > Lauraceae > Persea > Persea americana. The sequence goes on along the minus strand of CM056813.1, from coordinate 17,657,179 downwards.
ACTAACTCGAATTAATCAGAACATAATCAAAGCACACAATTAGACCTTTCAAGTCCTAACTAAAACAACTCCTGAAATTACTGAAAATCCGGAAAATACCACTACGGTGGCGCTCAAGTCACCCAGAGACATTTAGGCTCTCCCCCTTGGGATCGGAGTTTGAGTTTTATCCTGAAATTCATCCCAAATCGACATCAAAGAATTTTCACAGAACCTTAAAACATCCCTAAATCACTCTTTACCAAACTATAACTTTAAGCAACCCAAACCAACATAAATCACACTTAACAAGTCACTTAGGCGTTGAACCATCAAACTCGGGCTATTCATACCCTAGGATTAGATCGGATTTCCCCGTTAGGTAGCTTAGCGCATTAGGCTTCGCCCCATCACTTTTCCTGTTCCGTTAGGGGACTGGGAGAGCTGATGTGGGCGGTCTAGGACCTTAGGTTAGGGTTAATCCGATGATCAGTAGTAAAGCATTAATCACATAGATCCAAGTAAAAATCCCCTAGTTAGGCCCTTCTAGCCCCCATATTGAAAAGTCATAAAAACTATAAAACCAACAAAATAAACCCAAAAAAGATTTTCCTTTTATTTCTTCCTCCACCTCAGGTGCCAGATATTTAATCGAACTTAATGATAAAGGGAATAAAGAATTGATTTCTAAAATTGAATAAATGAGAATAACGAGATGAGATGAGTGATTTCACACACACTTTTAATCAATCACGGCCCATCGGCCACCCTAAAACAAACACTGGCCCATCGGCCACCTCTAATCAATTTTGGCCCATCGGCCACCTTCAATTAATTTTGGCCCATCGGCCTTTTACTTTTATCACTCGTGTATCGCACACGAAAAACACAGAAATCACAAGTCAAAGTCTCATTTGCATCATCATTTTGGTTTGAAAAATCAACCTTTAAACCCTATTTTGCCAAGGGAACAGAAGGGGGTACCCGGGAACGGGGCCGATCCTCTTCTTAAATATTTGGCACCTCCCCCTTTTTATTTTCTTTATTTTAGTTGTTTTGTCTTACTTGGATATACTATGATTATGCTATGTGAGGATTAACCTTTATTCGGACTTTAACTCATGACCCTTAATTGACCCAAAATTAAAGAGACCCAAAGAGACCCAAATTAATGTGACAGGACAACCGTCGTGTGTTGCCGGCAGCACATTAGACGAGAGGAAGAACCCACCTTATTAATTTTCTCCCCATATTTCTTCGACTTTTGTCGAAGAACGGTGTTACGGCCGTACCGTAGCTGGCGATCGTGATCCATCGATTTTGAGGGTAGTCGGAATCCTCATTTTCGATGTAAAATTTAAATAGCATATATATAGATGAATGGAGATTTCCCCAAACCATGCCTCTCTTGGAGAGGAAAATTGGGGGGGTCGAAATTCACATCCGACAGCCTGGCGATCGTGATGGGACCTCTTATGTTTTCCTGTCACTCATTTGGGTCTTTCTGGAGTACTATTCTAGGACACGAACATTCGATCAATGATTGGATGTCCGTGTCCCATTCAGTTTAGGGTCATTACGAGTGTAGTCTGAAAATCATATTAAACCTAAGGTCTGAACATACTGCCCATTGAAGCCCTCCCTAATTATAATATAAGAAAAACCATCATTAAAGCTTTCCCCTTCATAACATAAATAAAATTCTAAGAAAAAAATAAATAATAATAAACCTTTCTCTCCTTTTCCCTCCCTTCTAATTTAAACCATAAAATTCTCATGGTGCTACGTGATGTTGTTTGAGAATTGCTTTGGAAATCTAACATAAGATGGCCTATCAAAATCCACATCGCATGATTGTATCCCAAAGATCATACATGCTCGACTCAACTTACCAATCTTACACGAACCACACGACTCAAGATTTTCAAAACTTAAACAACTCATGCACAAAAATAAACCAACACTACCACAACGAAATACAAAACTATCAGTACCTTTCCAATCAAACTGTAACGACTCAAACCTCTCCCCTCAGATCTACGCAACACTTTCACATAAACGAAGACTTAAACTATCAAGCCTCTTACGAACACACAAGACCAAACCATGGCTCAATCCATCGTCCCCATTCATATCAAACCACTTCCCAATCAACTCAACAATATTACACTCAATCAAATGAAAACATAATGCACACAAACTTAAACAATCAAAACATTAATCATGGCATGAATCAAAATTTAAACCTTAATAATCAACGAATCTACATCCAAAACACACAGTATATAACGACAAACCAAATCCTGATCCATCCTGATCAAGTCTACAAATCCAACCAATCCATCCCAACCGATCAAACTCCTTCGCCTAGTCAGACCTACCAATCCATCCCAACCATCCCACCCAATCAAATTCCTTCGCCTAGTCAAACCTACCAATCCATCCCAACCATCCCACCCAATCAAATTCCTTCACCAATCCAAACCATTCAACCTCCCATGACCATCTCACACGATCAAACCCCCTCACCAATCCAAAGCGTCCGATCCAATCAACCTTACCAACCTATCCAACCTTCCATAGTCATGCATCCTTATCCAACCTATCAATCATCCCAATCCACACCATCCAATCGAAGCCATCATCCCACCCAACCCTCACCATTCAACCAAACAACACCACCTGCCATGATCGTTGACCAATTCCAGCCATGCCCAACCATACCATCCGACTCAATCCATCAACCAACCCAATCTCCAACGATCATATATCAACAATCCACTCAGGCTTCGACCGACCAACTTAGTCAAACATCCAATCAAAATCAAGACAAAAACTCACCCACAAATGCGAAAACCCAATACCCATTTTTATCATGCAAAACCAAAGTATCTCGAAAACAGATCCAGGAAAAGTTTGCTAAAATGGTGGACATAAATGAGCTAGAGTTGCCCAACCTCGACTGGTTTAAGAGCATCACTCCGAAGAATGATCCATATGCAAACACAGGGAAACCCCTAGAAGAACAATTGATAGGTGGTGAATACCTAGAATGGGAACTTGGATTAATCTCAGAAACTCTAAGAAGACTTATGATCGAAGAGATCAAGATCCCAACATTATGGAAAGGCTATGAGGTAGAAGAGGGGATACGAATTCTTAGAACGTATTTTGTTCCCTTCCATCAACTCGAAAACGAAGAAATCAAAGACACGCCATATCCCATAATTAATTGCCCACCAGATCATGTTCTCAAGAATTGGACCTATGATCCTTCATATTTGACAACTTTAGCCCCTGAAGTAACCTATTATCCACCATATGACCAAACTTCTAAATCTTCCGACGAGATTTACGACCCCATCTTTAAAGACATGCCTCCTGAGGAATTTTATGATATGCTTAATGAAAATTATGAACAACATGAAACACCTTGGGACGGTAAAGTCCAGATCACCACACATCCAATGAACGAACCAAATCAATCACAAACAACCATCCAATCAAAAATACCAAAACAACAAATGCCACCTCAAACACAAACAAACGAAGATCACCCAACACAACAAATAGAAGGCGTGACAATTCAACCGATGACACACGAGACAATACAACCTTATGATTTACACGAAGAATCTGAATTCACGACAACAATGAAGATACTTGACCATCAAATGGAACGAGTGAATGAATTAATTAAGGATTTTGATGTTATAAGATCTGAAACACACGAACCAATCAGGTTTGAATCAAATGACTTGGAATCAAGAGTGGAAATTCATAGTCTGGTTAAACCATCTTCATTTGAAATAAAATACCAAACCCAAACGAACAAAATCATACAAGATACAAAACGTCAATCCATGACTAATACCACTATGAGACAAAGACCGCAATACAGACAAAAGAACTTAGATCATATGCCATCAGGCAAAACCCAAATCATGATAAAAAAACAAACAAACATTCAAACAAACGATGAACAAAATTTTCCTAGACCAAAACCAACGCATCTTGAACCCATCCCAACACTGATTGAGCCAAGAAAGCTTGACAAAGAGTCTGGATTTGAATTTCTAGATCCGAACATGTTTAACGAATTACAAGAGGACATAGAGAAACTAAAATCTGAGGTTAGAAAGATGCCGGTTAAGTCGAGCATGCCATTAGAACGGATAAAGCCATCCGATCCCATTAACGAGTCTGAAGCACCACTTGAGAATCAACACCAAGAGACTGTTAGACCTACCTTTGAAATTCAACGAGGAAACCCTTACATAGGTCCTACCATCTCATTAGAAAATACCCTAGAGGAGGAACCGCAATCACATGATGTCTTGACTAGTGAGCCTCATAGGTCAAACACTTTTAGAAGATCAAATGATAATGATATAATTAGACCGATCTTAGGGGACGAGCATAACTTCCATAATGAGATAGAGTCTAGTCCTGTATTAGCCCTGATTAAGGCCCATCTAAATGCGAGACTAAGACTTCAGAGTATTCTAAAAGGTTTACCATGTCCGCCCTTGACCAATCCAATAATCATAAGCCGAGATCACATAGAATACTTTGAAAAGAAGCAAATACCTAGAGTTGAATCTCCAAGTCAAGCCTCAACTCCAATCAATTCCCTAGAATGGTATCCTGCCCGCGAAGAAGAAGATCCGAGCACAACGGTAGAAACTATTCCCAAACTAAAAGACCATATAGGGTGTGATCCAATTAGTCTTCATGAAAGGAATGAGACCAGTCCTGAAGATTTAGGAAAGACCTTTAGAGACTTGACCATAGAAGAACATTCTGGTATTGGCCCAAATGTGCCACCTAAGATTCCAATAGCCCCAAAGAGCAATGTAAAAATCCACACGACTAAAGGAAGTCTTAGCCCGCATAACCGTCCAGTAGGGGCACAACCAAAATGTCAAAATTACTCTCTCGCTCAAAGACTCTTACGATGTAAGTCTACTAGGTTACAACGAAAATTTAGAGCACGCCTAGCAAAACATGGACGAACTACATTTAAGGAAGCTAGACGCACTACAACAAAACCTAGAGCCCGAAGAAAGGGAGAAAATCACATGATTGACACAAAAGACAATGGTCGAACAATTAGGAAGACAAAAGACCAAAGATCGTTAAGGAAAAATAGAAATTCATCTTTTACAGATTCCAAATCCACTAATTGTCTAAACTCTTTAAGGCCAAGGCCCAAGTGGCGGAGGTCTAAAACATTTCAACGCTCTCGTTTTCGGCGAGAGCAAACTAAAGATTCCCAATATAGAAGCCTAATCTCAATGCATCAACGAGTGAGAACATATCCACATTATCAAAGAAATCAAGATAATGAGACACACATAAAACCTTTTAACATGAGACCAAGGCGCAAGTGGCGGAGGTCTAAAATATTTCAACGGTCTCGTTTCCGGATGAACCAAAATAAAAACTCGTGGGCTAAACAAATTATCCTAACATCTCAACAACAAAGAACATACCAAAGCTATCAAAAAACATGCCATAATAAAATGAAAATGAGATATATTATTGTCAGATCAAGGCCCAAATGGCAGAGGTCGAAAATGTTTCAATGCTCTCGTTTTCGAAGAGAGCAAAATGATAAGACCCAAACCAAGTACCCATTGATAAAAACACGTAGGTCAAAATGTCTTAAACGCGCGCGTTTTCGAATAGTCAAAATATTCAAGGTGCGCAACACATCACTAGCACAAACAATGGAAAACCATAATCATGCTAGACAAATCTCCGGCTTCATGCCAATGAAGGGCTGCAAATTCAAGCAAGCCCACATGAATTAGGTATTACTTAGGATTATTACAAAAAAAAAAAAAAAAAAAAAAAAAAAAAAAAAACTATAAAAATCACAAAACCCCAAAAAAAAAAAATAAAAACAAAAAAAAAAAATCCAAAAAAAATAAAAATCATAAACCCAAAAAAAAAAAAAAAAGTATAAACAATAAAAATAAAAATAAAAATTGTCTGATCATCACAAAAGGCATAGGTGAACTAGAACAGTGCAAGGTGTTTTGTTTGACTCCCATAAGAATCCCGATTGTTGATGATGGATGGATCTTTATAAATTAGTGGGTACGAAAGCTAGCGATTCGTTTGACTGCAATAGAAGCATTCATATTAACAACAACAATAGTTGAGGCATACGTCAACATCAAAGCTATTCGATAAGTCAAATTCATTAAAAAAATAAAAACATAATAGCTTGACTTGGCATCCCCAAGGTGTTCATAACAGACAATGGTCCACAATTTACATCCCAACAAATAAACGAGTTGTGCACAAAATATGACAAAACCACAATATTCAACCCCATATTACCCCCAAAGGTAGTAACTGGCCAAACCATTCTGTCAAAGCATTGTGGGCATACCAAACTTCTATAAAAAAAGAAAAAAAAACTCCTACTAGTGAAACCCCATGTTCTTTGACCTACGGAATGGAAGCAGTCCTTCCCTTAGGAGTCCTCGACTCGTCACTGCACATTCAGCTAGATGAAGAAATGATAGAGAACCAAACACAAGAAGTGCTGCTACTTCAGCTAAACCTACTTGACGAGAAGAGAATGAAAGCAGCAGAGCACGCACAGGTATACAAGAAGTAGATTGCCAGAGCCTACGACAAACATGTCAAAGAAAGAAAATTCAAAGTTGGTGACTTCGTGCTGAAACGCATCGCTCCATCTCAGCTTCCGCATCCCCGAGGTAAGTTATAATCCAATTGGGAAGGCCCTTATGTAATTAAAGAGGTATATCACGGAAATGCATATAGACTAGTAAATGCAAAAGGGGAAGAGCTCTCCAATCCATGGAACGCAATGTACCTGAAAAGGTACACAGTATGACCCTTCCCTACTTCTTGCAGAATATGACCCTCCTTACCTCTCGGCGTAGTTGTGGGAATCCCGTAGGAGGACCGAAGAGGTGCACTTTGATCAAACTTGGAACTCGGACACACACTAACACTTAAAAATACACAAATAGGTGAGTCTGCCCGGCACAAATTCGGCACGGTTAAAGCCATTCGATGTGAAGGTTTGAAGGTGAGTTTGCCCATGTCATGAAAGCTTTTCGACCATTTGCAAAAAAAAACAAAAAAAAAACAAAGAAATAAAGAAAAAAAAAGAAAAAAAGAAAAAGGGAAAAGAGTTTAATTAGAAAGCCCTAAAAAAAACAAATATTCGTAACTAGTCTGGGTTCGTAGCCTTTTTAACCCGAGCCAGTAAGCCCGTAGGGGTATTTGCATACCTAGTGCCCTAAAGCCGTCCGGTTTGGGAGTCATTGGCCTAATGCTCGTTACATGGGTTAATTAGAAAGCTTAAAGGACCTAGACATTGCACAGTTACATGCTAAAAAAAAAAAAAAAAAAAAAAAAAAAAAAAAAAAAAAACGTGATTAGTTTGGGTTTGTAGCCTTTTTAACTCGAGCCAGTATGCCCGCAGGGGTATTTATGTACCTAGTGCCCTAAAGCCGTCTGGTTTGGGAGTCACTGGCCTAAAGCTCGTTACATGGGTTAATTAGAAAGCTTAAAGAACCTAGACATTGCGCAGTTACGTGTTAAAAAAAAAAAAAAGAAAAAAAAGAAAAAAAAGTTCCTCTATTAGAATTAGGCCCGCTGGAGTGACATGGGTACTCATCACATGAACTAAGCAGAAGATGGTCGGAAGCCACAGCACTAAGGAGGCACGGTGACTTATCACCCCACACACAAACACAACTCACGAACGAGCCCTGAGGACAGTCAAGTGCTTTCTGAAGTTCAATCGAAAAGACTAAGCAGCTACAAGAGGAGGGCTTGTGAGGGCTCGACCTCCAAATGATGGTTAGGGAGTATCACATTATCGCCAAGATGACAATCATGGAACGAGGGTACTTTCTTGCCCACAGCCAAAATGAACACTAGTCTTATGCTGGGGCATTTTATATATATATATATATATATGTATATATCTATCTATCTGTCTTACACGGCTTCCCAATATGGGCTCTCATCGCATACACGATTGCCACGAACACTCACTGGACTACACACACCCTCACCTCATGCATGCTTTTGTTGCTAACCATTTCCGATTGAATGCAGGAAAGAACACATACACTAAGGTACCAATTCCATCTCTTTGTTTCCCAAAGCTTAAATGCCAAAATGGCCCCCTGACATTTTTACCAAGAAATAAAGATGCCACCTTAGCTAAATTATGCAGGGGGCCTAAAAATATTAAACTAACAAATTTGCTTTGAGACCTTGCAGGGAAACCAACCCCGATTACATTCATAACATCCCACAAGCTGGGGCATTTTTTTTATTATCTACGGGTATTATTTTGCACACAACTCCTCATAACTAGAAAAGGTCAAAATGCTGATGACCAAACTTGGGAAGTATGAATTATGGTTATTATGATATATAATGATGAATTTGATTATAGACGTATGCTATGCACACCCTTTATGATATCATGTTTGATTTGAAAAAGCAAATATCTTGAGCTCTTGCCTTAATACTTATTGCTGACGATGTAAATGCCTTAAAAACATAGAATTGCCTAGGTCACAAATGTCACACACTCAGGCACTCCTTGTTCTTTGAGAACCTAATTCTACGTTGCTTATTATGTTTGAAATAATGTGAGACTGTGCCTATTTGATTTTTATTATATCAATCTCACTTTATTTATCCTAAACTACTAATGCTCCCTTTATGAGATCCCCATGCCTAGACACGAATTTCGAGGAACTATAAAGAGATTTCACCAATGTCTCCCTTATTTTTTTTAGACCTCGAAAAATCATTGGGTACAAAACTTGTCACTTGTAAGAGAGAGATAATTCATTTAAGTCATCGGTACCCCTCATAAGCATCATTTCATCATCATACACAACCATGGCACTCCTAGGTCAATCATCACAACCACTATCAAGTCATGAATCACATGTTTGCATCATGGATGTCACATGCACCTATGCACATCATATACATCATCCTACATATACCAAATGCAAAATGAGCCTAAAAATAACATCCCTCCATCATAGGTATGACACTAATGATCAACAACTATTAATCAACATCAATCATAACTACTACACCAACAACAATAGGGCCTCGATCGTCTTTACACAATAGAATAGGGGGCCTCGTAAGGGTATGACTCCGAGAGTATGTACCGGTATGGAAAATCCCTCCAACATTTCATGTAATTCCCTGATGCTTCGAATTCGTTCTTAAATCTTTAAGGGATCCTCCCCAAAATACAATCGACTCATGATAGCCTCATCAATCCAAATGACTGCATCATCGACCGAAATGACCTTATAACGCCCTAGCTGTCATGCGACCCTGTTAACGACATGCCTACTAGCAATTTGTGGTGCGTGGAACCATATATCCATCTCAAATAAATCACACTCCTCCAGCACCGCAATCAACTCATCACCCAAGCCACCTTGATAAGGACGCCAAGTGACCTACCAAATTAAATTCCGTAAAAGAAATCAACTCAATTAGTGAAGAGCTAAAACCAAACTCAAATTAAAAATTAAAACCAAACTTTAAATCAAAACTAAAAGACTTAAAATTAAAAACTAAGCTTAAACTTAAACCTAAAAGAAAAACTCAACCCAATTAAGCAGAGCAGGAGGATGTACACCTCGTGTTTCCCAAGCTTATTCAAGATGAACCGGTGGCTCTACTACACTCCTCGCCCCTCCATGCCGAGACCAATTAGGATTGTCATAGGATGTCCTCCACTCTTCTTTTACTCTGCAAAAAAAAATTAACAATCAATAAAATTCATTAACCAATCAATGATAATGAACTTAATTTAAAAACGACTAGACATAACATAAATGAACCTAACAAAAAGAAAAAAAAAAAAAAAAAAACTCACAAAATGACTAATGACAAAATAAAAGAAAACCCGACTAAAAAGAGAAAAAAAAAAAAAAACGATGAATGAACTAGCAGATAAACCAAATAACAAAAACCGCAAAAAAAAAAAAAAAAAAAAAAAGAAAAAGAAAAACACCAACTCATCAACCTAAAACATAAACAGTAAAACTTAACCAAAGATTAAAAAAAAAAAAAAAAAAAAAAAAACCAAGACCAATTAACTCACAACCAAACCAAAACAAACCATGACAAACTTAAAACCACATAAAGCATAAAAGTCAAAATAATAAACTAAAAAAATTAAATTAAACCTAAATCAACATTTAAAACCAAGCTAATAAAATGAAACCAACAAAAGCTAATAAAACTAAACAAAAACAATTTTAAAACTCAATTAGTCCACCACTAAGCTAAAAGGCAAAGTTAAAATACACCTCACAAACGCAATCAGCAAGAGATAATAATAAAACACACATTTTTAATCCAACTCAACATAACCACACTTAAGTTCGATTTTCAATGGTTTGCATGCATACATCATTTATAGGAAATAAAACTTTGCCACTCCCCCACACATCACACAAAAACACACTATAAAAAATAAAAATAAAAATAAAAATTGAAATGAAACTGTCCCCCTTAAATCCACAAAAACAATCAAAAACATAAATAAAAAAAATTTCACCAAAAATTGAATCTAAATTAACTAAAGCACTCAACAAATTCAATCACACCAACTAATTTCATTTATTTCCACAAATTGCACAAAATCCCCTTTCTCCCCAAACTTCGCCCAAATCCAGCTAGGTCTTGATTTCCACAATCTTGAGTTGAAACGGACATCCCCCACCATTTTTATGAAGTTCCATCACCTCTATGGCCATCACGGTCAATGGTCGAACCTCATTCTGCATCTTAGAACTTAATCTAAAAAAAAAAGAGAGGGATGGAAAACTTAGAGGCCTGTGCCATAGAATCTGATCAAGCCCAAACCATGTCCCACTCCTATTAGCTATCTTTGATCAATAACTACCCACCTTACAAGGCTAGGACTAGAACATTTGGGCTGATAATTTTTTTGGGTAATAATAATGAAAAGTGAAAAGAAAAGAGGAGACCATGTCCAATTTAAAAAATTAAAAAAAAAATCTATCAAAAATCACAAACCAATTTAAAACGACACTCAAATAATAATAATAAAAAAGTTTAATGAACTTAAACCTGAACATAAATATGATAAATCCACCAACACACATCCCAAAACAACTAATCTAAAACAAACTAATTAATCAAACCTAAACAATTGACTTAAACAAAAGAAACACTTACTTGGAAGCAAGGAAGAGCTTGAAAGTTATGAAATTCAAAGTCTGAAAGAGTAGGAGTTGTAGGAAATTCGTGGCCTTGATCCACTTATATAGATTAGAGTCTGAACCCCATGAGGATTTTACAAGAACATGAACAGCAGTTTGGGCGACACTCCCTGGGCGCCCAGGTCACATGTTCTCCCTAAAACTCAGGGCTTCTCTTTGACAAGGACTCTAAGTGCTGAACATGCAGTTCCACGTAGGCGCCACACCCCGGACGCACAGATCACCTATTCTATAAAGGTCAGGCTTTTACTCCAACAAGGACTCTCGGAGCGATAAGCTGAACAAGAATCCTACTTCGACACCAACTCAAAATGCAGTATGGGCACCACCCCTTGGGCGCCCAGGTCACACATTACCCTGAATTCAAGTTCTACTCTGAAACCAACCTAAAATGCAGTCTAGGCACCACTCCTTGGGTGCCCAGATCACATATTATTCTAAATTCGAAATTCTACTTCAAAACCAACTTGAAATGCGACCTACTTCGTTGAAGTCAGAACTCCATTCTAAGACGAACTAGGACTGCATCTTTGGCACCGCTCCTTGGACGTATAGGTGACTTGTCTTCTAAATCTACCATTCTGCTTCGAGACAAACTCTGTCTATGCAATCCGCCTAGGCACCATCCCCTGGGCGCCCAAGTTGTCTGCTTTCGTAATCCTCGACCCAAAGCCCAAATCGACCAGGCACCACCCCTGTGGCGCCTATCCGTCACCTTAGAGAATCGGATGCCTCTTTGAGCCAAATTGTCCTAGAATTCTGAAAAGTTGAGCCCGAACAAGAATTGATGATGATCGATGATAAAAATAATAATGATAATTCTAATATAAAAATATAGAAACAAAAAATAAATAAATAAATAAAATGCAAAAAAAAAAAAAAAACATAAAATGCAAAAAAAAAATACCAAAAAAAAAAAAAATAACAAAAATGAAAGAAAACAAATAAATAAATAAGAGAGAGAGAAAGGAAGTTAAGAGAGGCACAAAGAAATGGCACACATTGTCAAATCAAACATTGTCCCATCACATAAGATCCCGTCACATGCACATTAGTCCCATCACGTATACATCTAACATTGTGCATTGCATCCCATGTCATCTCCATCAATGAAATTTGAACTGCAGAGCACTAACAATGAGAAATGTAGAATTTTTTAGTTTTTGTTCAATACAGGTCCCCAAAACAAAAATGAAGACACCAAAGGTGAAGGACCTTCAAGTACACTGATGGAGGCATATGACTCAAACTTCGGCAAACAAATGATGAAAGGAAGTGGCAGTGGTCCCCAACATTGGATTTACGGAAAGCTCTGGAGGTAAGTACCCTTGACTGTGATTTTCATGATTTTACTTCATGTCTGGAAATTGAGTCGCCGTAGGCCTCCCTTAAGCGCTTATAATCGGTATGGCAACCATAATATCGTGTTCTCACGAATTGTGCGTTCGCTGACTCAAATCTTGACGTTGGAAGATGGAAACCGTGTAACTTGAAACTCTCCATGATAAGCACCAAAAAGATGATCGAATCTATCCCAGGTTCTCATTTAAGCTTGGGTGAAGACCAAGATCCCTAGAGAGTGATAGCTTTTCCGGTGACCATCTTCCGTTGATTTAGCTTTTTCGATGCATACCTGAGTTTTAAAATCAAACATCTTTTAAAAAAAAAATATAAAAAAATGCATCTCATTCTCATATGCACCTCACACTATTGCTTGAACTATGTTTGTAATTGCCTTCAAGATCCCCATTTTTGCTAGTTAGTTTTAACTATGCCTTGAACATTCAACTGTGGATGAAAGTTAAAAGACGCTATATATGACCATTTGAATTAAACTCTATTGCATGAACAAATGAAATTCTAATAGTGACTTAACCAATCGAAAGATCGACTTCTGATTCAGACCACCGGGGCACAGTTCCCGCCATCATTTTAAATTTCAGCAACCGGGGCACAGTTCCCAACCCGCCACGTGGCAATACCACGGGCACCGAGGCACAGATCTCGGGTTTCCAATCAAATCAGTAGGCACGTAACTTCTTCTTTTTCTTTTTCCCCCTGAATCAGGATCGATCCTAGAAAAGTGAACCTCATCTTTAGAATGAATTTGCAATTGCATACATCCATAGATGGCCACTCCCGCGAGCTCAAAAGCTCCCGTGAGTCATGAGTGGTGTGTCTACTTTCTTTGGAGCACAACTCTCCACGTGTTGCTCTCCAAAGAGGGGCATACTGTAGACACCTCATTTGGCCCCTATGATAGCCTTAAATACCTATCATATATAGAGGTGCCCCCATTTCACCCACAATTGAATGATTAATGACATAATTCAGATTAATTAACGATGATGAAGATGCTTGCTGATAATTCTAAACTTAGTTTGATGATTTCTAAAAATTCGAGAGAAAAGCCAAGTCGCGTCGAGATCTCGAGTCCAACCCCACTACTTACACAAGTAGCGAACCGTGATACTATTCAAACCTTTTTCCGGACCACTTAAGACATACTTAGGCCAATTCCCACTAAAATTACACTTAACTTGCCTAAGTACGATACGATTAGCATGAATTAGGAGGCTAGAATCATTGATCCAAATATCCCATCCTTTTCCTAATCTCTGATAATTAGGATGTATAGACCATTGGATTCGACGTTTCGAGGCCTTTCCAACAGTATATAGAACTTTGGGATCCAGCGAAGGGATCAAAATCTATGATTTTGAGGCTTGCCACACTTGACCTGATTTATTAGGGGCCCAGCATTGAATAATTATTTTCCTAACATAATCGATGCCCAAAAGCCAAGATTCAATATTTATATCTTTAATTGAACATAGGGAATTGCTTTGTTTTTAAGTCATACACCAAATATCTTATGATTTCCTAACCTGGGCTATCACAAACTCAATGTCCAACTTAGGCCACGCTGTGAACCTGATTCTTACCTGACTCGGTCTCACTCTAAGCTAGGCCCTGGGCCCACTTTTGCAATCTCTCTAGAGAGAATCACTCGTCTCCAACTCGGTCCATCATAGGCATGGCCCACTTTATTCGATAGATGTGATTATCAAACTTCAATTGGTTTTGTTCTTGAATGCCCTTTATAAGCGATTAGATCAAATGGTCAATTATATCAAAGCAATCCTCTAAAAAAAAAAAAAAAAGAAACTACGATTGTGTGAAGCCAGATCTAAAGGCTTTTCACTAGGAGTAACATTTAAAAATTAAATATATTTTTTCTATTCTCATTGGAGTTGAGGCCAATCACCAAATAGATCAAAATTATTTCACACTTGTTCTTCTAATCATCCATTTCCATGGAATAAATCTAGGGGAGACCCCCCACCAATGGAGGAAGTAAAATTTGGCCAAGATATAATGCAATGGGTCATAATTATTCCTAGGGGCCTAAGCGTTAAAGATTGCGGCCCATCAATAGATTCACAGAAATCAAGATATAATTTCTTCGTGATGGAAAGGGAAAGTTGGGTGAGTCGTCCAAACACTCCTGCATTGAAGTTCTCCATCGTGCAAGGTCACTTGTTTTAGCAAATTTGAATTGAGTAATGGCAATGAGATCACATGAGATAAGAGAGAAAGATGTCCAAGATTATCCACCTAGGAAGAGATCAAACCGAAGGGAGCCATGGTGGGATTTTCATTCCTTCCCATCCAATCGTTACCATGTCATTGGAAGTCTTACCCGCTTAATTCCTTGGCTGTCATCATTAGATACCATTTTAAAATTTTGGAATCCATAACAACCAAGAGAGTAACGGCCCGACCCATATTGCATGGCCCATCACCCGGATTAGGATGGAGAGTCCCAGATCTCTGGACTCTCCCCCATCCCCTTAAACCTCGTCTATCCCTCTCTATCCCCGGGGATGCGCAGATCACCCTCTCCATCTGAGGCGCAGATCACCCTCTCCATCTCACGTTCATCTCTCCCAACCCATCTCACGCTCATGTCTCACCAGCCATCCCTGCGCTAGACCACCATCTCCCCTCCATCACCATCACCCTCTCCATCGCCCCTCTTCCTGCACGCTGCAACATCTCACCATCTCAACCACCATCCTCCATCAACCATCCATCGCCTCCCATCATCTTACGCAGAACTCCCTCTCAGATTATTATCTTCCGCTCCATCTCATCTCATCGCCCACCTCCACGTCTCTCACGCACAGAACTCCTCCCTGCAGCCCATCTCACAGCCCTCACGCCCAGATCCCAGACGCACGAAGCGGCAGAACTCCTTCTCCCTCTACACGTCTTCTTCTCCATCCCAATCTCCCATCTCACGTATTCCAAAACCCATCGCCCACCATCATCTTCATCCCAAATGCAGATCTCCACCATCTATCATCTTCATCCCATCACCCTCTCCATCTGATGCACAGAACTCCCTTTCAGATCATCTTCTCCGTCTCGCCCAGCACCTCCTGCAACCCATCACTCCATCTCCATCTCTCTCTCCTTCATCGTCCTCCCCAGCCATCGCTGCGCAAGACCACCATCTCCCATCCCATCAGCACTCCCAGAACCCATCGCCCACCTGTGTCTCCATCACAACCCATCTCACAAACCTCCAGCGCAGAACTTCCAGACCCCATCCCTATCTCCATCTGACGCACATCCATCTCTCCCAGAACCTCACGCACGCAGAACCTCCCTCCCGTCTATCTCTCTCTCTGGCCCTTCTTCTCCATCACGCAGACCCATCTCTCACATCTCTCTCCATCTTCGCTCCTCCTCGCATGCCGCAGCCACTCCCAGACGCACCTCCATCTCTCTCACGCTCCTGAACCACCTTCTCTCCACCTCATCGCCCGTCTCTCTCTCTCTCTCTCTCTCTCTCTCTCTCTCTCTCTCTCTTTCTCTCTACGCCCCTGCAAGCAGCACAGCCAGAACCTCACGCCCGCACCCCTTCGCAGCAGCAGCATCGCCCCGCGTCGCCGACGGCCATTCTCCCCTGCGCGCAGCACCTTCTTCCCCAGCCGCAGCGCCACCTTCTCCCTCTCCCAGCCGCAGCAGCGCCTCACGCAACCAGGTAGCAAGGAAAAAGACCACCCGAGATTGAAAGAAGCAACTAACTACGAAGGAAACAAGAATACGAAGAGGAAGGAGGCGAGCATCAACTCTTGGAAAACAATGTATCAGTAAAACGGGTTAGATCTTTCTTCGTTACACAGATTAGGTAGTGCTAATGATTTTCTTGTTAGGCATGGCAGTTTCCTATTCATATCATCTTCATCATCAGATCCAGCATCTTCATCCTCACTATTAGAGTCAGTATCGTTAATATCATATAAATCGTAGTTCAGTAAGACTGCGGGATCATACATATCATCGTCGTCCATCTCACGGTCATTGACAACTACCAGCCCTCCTTCACGTTATCATCCCACCTCATCATCAAACACCACAAACCCATTCTCACAAACAACCAGATAGCCCTCCTTCCTAACTGTTCCCATCACCCCTCATACAGCCCACATCAGTTGCACAAACCTGGACCCACTTCATCTACACCGCCCAACAATAAAATTCGATCCTAGCCAACTTATACCCAGCCAGACCCACCTGCTACCGAGCCTACTTAATCAAACCCAGCGATAATCACTGCCGAACCCAGAGTAACAGTCCAATACCCAAGCCCAGCCCACAAACCTAACCACCCTTCTTACCAACACATTGCACTAACCCACCGATTCTACATAGACAAATCAGAGTCCATCTGATTGAACCCCACTATTCAGAACTAAGATCCACCTATAAACCAATACACATCTCCCTCTGGACCTACTTCCTCTGTACTCCCATCAAAACACACAGCCTGAGCCTCACGTTCATTGCAACTGCCTGCACCCACGTCCTCCTTTTGCTGTCCCGGCTTCGCTTTCTCCATTCTGCATTGCATGTAGTTAGCTGATGTTTTTGTTGTGATGAAATTGGTTGTTTGATGAACTTTTGTGCGTTGAATTGCCCTATTATCACACATTAGTTTAGGTTGCATAAAAATCACATAAAAAAACTAAAAAAAATGAAAAAACTCATAAAATACTTCTTCTCTCATCTTGTCATTTAGTAATTAGAGAAGAGAATAAAAAAAAAGATTAAAAGAGATCGACAAAATCCCAAAAATAATAGTTATTTGGTAGATGACCCTAGATTACATTAGTAGCGCCTAAGTGGATTAAAACCCGTAAATTAATCAATCTACTAATTAACTAACTTAAAAAAAAAGGCCAAACCCTAAAACCTAATTAATTCATCTGAATTAAACTCTTAATTAACAAAACCATTAATAAACAAGCACCTAATTGAAAAAAAAAAAACTTGATTTAAGCCTTTATCCCAAACCCTAATTAAAACCATAATTTGAACCTTAATTCAGATCCATAATTCAAACCTCTAATTAAGAGAACCCTCAATTAATAAATCCCTAATTAAAACCCCTAAATTAATAAATCCTTAATTCCAACCCATAATCAAAATCTTTAGACAAGATACCTAACTAAACCCTAATCAACCCCTAATTAAAAACCACCAATTAAATCCTAATTAACTAGTAAACCTAATTAATTAAAACCCTAATTAATAAACCTTAATTCAAACCCCAATCAACAAATCTTAATTAATCAAACCTCTAATTAATATTTTAATTAAAATCGTAATTAATAAATCCCAATCAATTATACCCCAATTAATCAAACCCAATTCGTTAAGACCTTAATTAAAAAAAATCCAATTAATTAAGCCCTAATTAAAAACCCATAATCAAATCCCTAAATTAAAACTCTAATTAAAGCATTAATCAATGTTCTAAATTCAAATCATAATTAGAACTCAAATCCCAACCTTAAGTAAAGTTAAAACCATAATTAAAACATATAATCAACTTGAGCTCAAACCACTAATTAATCGAGCCCCAATTAATAACAACATCTAATCAAATCCTTAATTAACAAAAACCTTAATTAGTAAACCCTAGGTTAATAAACTTAATTGATAAAACCTAATTAATAAACCCTAAATTAATAAATTATCATTAATAAACTAACTCGAATTAATCAGAACATAATCAAAGCACACAATTAGACCTTTCAAGTCCTAACTAAAACAACTCCTGAAATTACTGAAAATCCGGAAAATACCACTACGGTGGCGCTCAAGTCACCCAGAGACATTTAGGCTCTCCCCCTTGGGATCGGAGTTTGAGTTTTATCCTGAAATTCATCCCAAATCGACATCAAAGAATTTTCACAGAACCTTAAAACATCCCTAAATCACTCTTTACCAAACTATAACTTTAAGCAACCCAAACCAACATAAATCACACTTAACAAGTCACTTAGGCGTTGAACCATCAAACTCGGGCTATTCATACCCTAGGATTAGATCGGATTTCCCCGTTAGGTAGCTTAGCGCATTAGGCTTCGCCCCATCACTTTTCCTGTTCCGTTAGGGGACTGGGAGAGCTGATGTGGGCGGTCTAGGACCTTAGGTTAGGGTTAATCCGATGATCAGTAGTAAAGCATTAATCACATAGATCCAAGTAAAAATCCCCTAGTTAGGCCCTTCTAGCCCCCATATTGAAAAGTCATAAAAACTATAAAACCAACAAAATAAACCCAAAAAAGATTTTCCTTTTATTTCTTCCTCCACCTCAGGTGCCAGATATTTAATCGAACTTAATGATAAAGGGAATAAAGAATTGATTTCTAAAATTGAATAAATGAGAATAACGAGATGAGATGAGTGATTTCACACACACTTTTAATCAATCACGGCCCATCGGCCACCCTAAAACAAACACTGGCCCATCGGCCACCTCTAATCAATTTTGGCCCATCGGCCACCTTCAATTAATTTTGGCCCATCGGCCTTTTACTTTTATCACTCGTGTATCGCACACGAAAAACACAGAAATCACAAGTCAAAGTCTCATTTGCATCATCATTTTGGTTTGAAAAATCAACCTTTAAACCCTATTTTGCCAAGGGAACAGAAGGGGGTACCCGGGAACGGGGCCGATCCTCTTCTTAAATATTTGGCACCTCCCCCTTTTTATTTTCTTTATTTTAGTTGTTTTGTCTTACTTGGATATACTATGATTATGCTATGTGAGGATTAACCTTTATTCGGACTTTAACTCATGACCCTTAATTGACCCAAAATTAAAGAGACCCAAAGAGACCCAAATTAATGTGACAGGACAACCGTCGTGTGTTGCCGGCAGCACATTAGACGAGAGGAAGAACCCACCTTATTAATTTTCTCCCCATATTTCTTCGACTTTTGTCGAAGAACGGTGTTACGGCCGTACCGTAGCTGGCGATCGTGATCCATCGATTTTGAGGGTAGTCGGAATCCTCATTTTCGATGTAAAATTTAAATAGCATATATATAGATGAATGGAGATTTCCCCAAACCATGCCTCTCTTGGAGAGGAAAATTGGGGGGGTCGAAATTCACATCCGACAATGACCTAACCCATTGCTATACGGCCAGAGACCTGATCTACGACCTCAGTGATGAAGGGGCGATTGAGTGGAATAGCATCAAACCCACGGGAGTCTACGGTCCGCAGAAAATGCCACAAGCCCAAGGTCCGCTTACCGGTACGACGCAGCGAGTGCCGAACATGCAAATCTACACAAACCCGATGCCACAACACGCTGCGTCAACCTCGACACAACCGTTGCAGGGACCGTCGGCCAATGTCGCCACCGTGTCACATCAATCAACTGATTTCCCGATCCAGCCAGCCATTAGTCAGAATCAACCCTACTATGATGACTTTTTTGAAGATGATGACTATTGGAAATACATCAATTGGGACCGAAAAACTAAATTCAGACTAGATAACATCAAAATCGGCATGGTAATCGACTCCCCGGACCTTTACAAGGTGTTCTTTGACGATGATGTCGCGTACGAGGGGTCTCAGACCAGCACTCACTCCCAATTTAATCACCCCCAGGATGTTGGGTCATCACAAGCACACCTACGATCAGGACGGATCCGCCCACCACGGCTACCTCCGATCGCCAGTGCGCCGGATCCGGGCTTACAAATCCCTAACGCGCAGACCGAAGAGGTTGTCGAAGAGAGACATCATGTTCAACTGGAGACTGGGATAGAGTATGATCTCCTAGGGCATCTAACGAAGATACCAGCTAAGGTGTCAATCCTCGATCTGATCAAGACTTCCCCTAGGCATCAAAAACAGCTGATGGAGGCCATCACCCACTTACAAGTTCCGGAAAATATAACCCCAGAGCAACTACGGGCGTCCATTGCGTCCTTGTCGTCTGAGACATCTTTGCCAATCCTCAACTTTACCGAGGAGGAACTAAAAGAAATACCACCTGAAGCGAGGACCTCACCCCTACATCTCACAGTTAGGGTGGCCGAGAAGGAGATATTCGGTGCTTTGGTAGACACAGGGGCATCCCTAAACATCTGTCCACTGAAAACATACAAGACGCTGGATCTAATTGCTAAAGACCTAACCCCAGCTCCGTTGGTGGTGACAGGATATGACGGAAATAGGAAGAACGTTTGTGGGAAGATCATGTTATTGGTGCAAGTAGGCCCGATCTCAGTACCCGAAGAATTCTACGTCATGGATATCCCAGCGACCTTCAACTTGATATTAGGGCGTCGCTGGCTGAATCACATGAAGGCGGTCATGTCCACTAGGCACCAATGTATTAAGTTTCCCCACTTAGGAAAAATCGTGAAGCTAATGGGGGACCCCCCTGTGATCGAACCAGAAGGACTTCAGATACTTCCCACCTTACGACCGGCCCCTATCCCGCCTGGAACCAAAACCCATGGATATAGGGTTGATCCCACCATTTCCCTGACGGACATCGATCCCATCCGGAGTATGATACCAGATCCGGTCCCTCTACCTGAACCGCCATTAAGAAAAGAATGCATACATGGCTGGAACCTCATGAGAAAACTTGGATATCAGCCCGGATTGGGGCTAGGTAGGAATGAGGATGGGATTCTTGACCCCGTTATCCTGGAAGCAAGGACAGGAACAGAAGGACTGGGATTCAACCCGTATGATCAGGTAACACTCTCCAGAAAGGATTGGAAACTAGGGGAACACTTTGTCAGGCATAACAAGCTCTTGGACCCCAATGAACCTCCCAACGGAGAAGGATGCCATCAGATCCACCCCCAGGAAAAAGGGAAAGAACTATTGATAGAAGGTATAACTGATTCGTCGTCTGACGACGAGGAGGTCGAAACTTACGAAGACATCTTTGGTACCTGGGAAGAATTCCACGAATCTGACGAGATTAGATGTTCAAGTTCCCCCCTGGAGGAAAGTTTCCAAATGCTGTCTTGTAACATGATTGGTACTAGCGATTCGGTGAAATTGCCCAAAAAAAAAAATGCCGATTTCCGAAAAGAGAAACGACTATGAAACCTAGGAAGTCAAAGACCCCGATAGCCAAGAAGTCGTATACTGGCCTGCCGCGTGGCGACACTGGAGAGCAGGACCTTCAGAAGAAGACAGCAAAACCTGGGAGATCGAAAATCCCGAAGGCGACGAAGTGGTGTATCGCCCCGCAGTTCGGCATTGCCCGGGGCAGGGATCTTCCTCCTTAGATAGCCCCTCCTCAACCCAACCTGTACCATATCATTCTAAAAACCCAAAAAAATCACAAAACCCCAAAATCCAAAAGAAAGTAGAAAACCAAAAACCCAAAAATGTAAGTAGTTTAGGAGTAGAGACCTTTGACTATTGTAGGGCCATAAGAAAACCTGAGCGCTGGAAAATTCCCCCGATAGAGCAATCACGGCTAGAGGAAATAATGAGCCAAATTAGCAAGATAGGGTATGAGTCGATGCCCATTATTTCAGAGCCAGAATCATCTCCGGGAACCGAGAACGTAAAGGATGAGATGGGCGTTTACGAATTAGTAGATGCCGAAGGAGAAGACGATGAAGTCTCGGAAGAGTTCCAAAGGGTCATCAAGAGGTTTGACGAGCAAACTCAGTCAACGGCCGAAAAGACAAAGGAGATCAACTTGGGGACTGAGGAAAGGCCCAAGCTAGTCCAGATTAGTGCGTGCTTGGAACTCGGTGAAGAAGAAGAGATCCTTAGAGTCCTGGATGAATATCAGGACGTATTTGCGTCGGACTACCATGACATGCCAGGATTAGACCCGCTTCTAGTAGAACAACAAATTCCATTGGAAGAGAGTGCGAGACCGGTTAAACAGAAGCTGAGAAGAATGCTCCCTGACGTTGCGGTGAAGGTGAAAGAGGAAGTTGACAAACTTCTCCATGCCAAATTCATCAGGGTAGTGCTGTTTCCTCAATGGATTGCCAACATTGTCCCGGTCAAGAAGAAAGACGGACGTATCAGGGTCTGCATCGACTTCCGGAACCTAAACAAGGCCTCACCTAAGGACGACTTTCCCTTACCACACATAGACGTGCTCGTCGACAACACCGCTGGGCATGCAATGCTCTCATTCATGGATGGATACTCGGGGTACAACCAGATAAAGCTTTCAGAAGAGGATCAAGAAAAGACCTCGTTTACTACCCCCTGGGGGACTTATTGCTACATTGTCATGCCCTTTGGATTGAAGAATGCAGGTGCAACCTACCAAAGAGCCATGATGGCGATATTCCACGACATGATGCACGATTGTATGGAAGTATATGTCGATGACATCTTAATTAAATCTCAAACTCGTGCAGACCACGTCGCAGCTCTGAAGAGGGTCCTCCAAAGGTCGAGGGAGACAAAGTTGAGAATGAATCCGAAGAAGTGTGTCTTCGGGGTGTCGTCAGGAAAACTTTTAGGGTTCATGGTCAGCAATCGGGGAATTGAAGTCGACCCCTCGAAGGTGAAAGCTATCCTCGAAATGCCGCCCCCGAAGAACCTCAAAGAATTAAGAGGCCTCATAGGGCGACTACAGTTCATTAGAAGATTCATTTCACAACACTCGCAAAGATGTGAGCCGTTCTACAAATTGCTAAAAGGAGGCGTGGAATACCACTGGGACGACAACTGCCAGAAGGCATTTGAGGATTTGAAGAAATATTTATTGAGTCCCCCCGTTTTGAAGCCCCCTGCTAAAGATAAGCCTCTCATTTTATATGTGTCAGCGACGGAATCCGCGATAGGCATAGTCCTGGGTCAACATGATGAGACTAGCCGGAAAGAGAATGCAATTTATTACTTGAGCAAATCTCTCCTGCCATATGAGCGGAAATACTCCTCGATAGAAAAAACGTGCTTAGCGGTGGTTTGGGCTGCCCAGAAACTCAGACCTACTTCTTAGCCCACTCAGTCAAACTCTTGGCCAGAATGGATCCCTTGAAATATATCTTTGAGAAACCTGTCACTTCAGGACGAGTGGCGCGATGGCAGATGCTCTTGGCAGAATTCGACATAACATACGTAACTCAGAAGTCAATAAAAGGGCAAGCCATCGCTGACCACCTTGCACATCTCCCCCTACCACGGTATGAACCGGTCAAAACCGACTTTCCAGATGAAGACGTGCTATGTGTAGACATAGAGGAGATAAAGGACCCCGAGTCGTGGACGATGTACTTCGACGGTGCCTTGAATCAGAATGGAAAAGGGATCGGGATAGTGCTTTTGTCCCCAGAAGGAGTGGCGATACCGAAGGCCTTCAAAGTCGGCTTCCCAGCCACCAATAATGAAATGGAGTACGAAGCACTCCTAGCAGGTTTAAGAGAGGCCACGAAATTGGAAGTTAAGAAACTCCGAGTTCTCGGGGATTCAAAAGTGGTCATATCCCAAGTGGCAGGTGAATGGAAGGTGAACGCCCCTAAGCTCGCTCATTATCATGAAAAGGCCAAGAAAGCTATGTCCCAGTTCAAGAAAATGTCCTTTCTTTATATCCCGCGAGCTTTAAACCGGCTGGCCGACTCGTTGGCCACCTTGGCCTCGATCGTGGAAGTCCCCCTCGACAAGGGATCCGAGACCTTTCACATCCAAAGGATAGACACTCCCTCGGTTGAACTAAAAGACTTGGCCCTCGGAGATCCAGATAAGATTTCATCCAAAGATGAAGGACCGAAAGTAAGGAAAGCGAAAGGGAAAGAGACAGAGGCAGAGGAACCTAATCGAGAGCGGATACTGGCCCCCCTACAACATGACAAAGAACTCACAGACGACCATCCGTGGTACTTCGATATCTGGAACTACCTGCGCGATGGATACATCCCTGAATATGTCACCAAATCCGACAAAAGGGCACTGAAAGAAATGGTTCAAAGGTACGTCGTTGTCGGAGGACTGTTATATCGCCGATCATTCAGTGGGATCCTCCTGCGATGCGTGACGGTTGAGGAAGGACGAGAAATAATCGAAGAGGCTCATTCCGGCATATGCGGAGGACACGTAAACGGCCTGATGCTCTCCAAG
Organism: Persea americana; assembly: GCA_029852735.1. Lineage (NCBI taxonomy): Eukaryota > Viridiplantae > Streptophyta > Magnoliopsida > Laurales > Lauraceae > Persea > Persea americana. Next base: position 17,632,462 of record CM056813.1, on the reverse strand, counting down.
AAAATCATCTGGTTAGGATATTACTGGCCGTCATTGGAATCAGACTCCGTGGACTACGTCAGAAAGTGCAAGAAATGTCAGCTGCACGCTGACTTGATTCACGCTCCTGCTTCTTCGCTGCATCCCACTACTGCTCCGTGGCCTTTTTCGACTTGGGCGTTCGATATTATAGGATCTCTGGTCCCGACCGTGGAAAACACCCAGAACAAAGCTTTCATATTAACGGCAACGGAATACTACACCAAATGGGTAGAAGCTGAGGCATTTATCCATATCAAAGCATCCACGGTGGTCAAGTTCATTCAAAAGAACATAATAGCCCGGTTTGGCGTTCCGAAAGTGTTCATAACTGACAATGGCCCCCAATTCATATCTCAGGTAATGGAGGATTTGTGCACAAAATATGGTATAGAACTACATCATTCAACCCCTTATTACCCCCAAGCAAACGGACAGGCTGAAGCTACAAACAAGACACTACTTAAGATCATCAAGAAGACAGTGGAAACAACCAAGGGCAGTGATTGGCCAGACCGTTTGGTCGAGGCATTGTGGGCATATCGAACCTCCATTAGGACTCCGACAGGTGAGACCCCATATGCATTGACTTACGGGATGGAGGCGGTCCTTCCGTTCGAGCTCCTGCACCCATCTTTGCGGATCCAATTAGACGAAGAGATGACAGAAGGCCAAAGACGAGAAGCATTGCAAATACAGCTGGACCTCCTCGATGAGAAAAGGATGAAAGCAGCAGAGCACGCTCAGGTGTACAAGAAGCGAATCGCAAGAGCCTACGATAAGCATGTCATAGAGAGGAAATTCAAAACAGGTGACCTTGTATTGAAACGCATCACTCAATCACAACTCCCACACATTAAAGGCAAACTGCGACCTAATTGGGAAGGCCCATATGTAGTTAAAGAAGTATATTCTGGCAATGCATATAGACTAGTAAATGCAGAAGGGGAAGAGCTCCCCGATCCATGGAATGCTATGTACTTGAAAAAGTACACCACATGACCCTTCTCCACTTCTTGCGGAGTATGACCCTCGGTCTCTTGATATGGCTGTATAAATCCCGTAGGGAAGACCGAGGAGAGGTGCAACAGCCAAACTTGGAAGTCAAACACACACTGGCAAAAAAAAAAAAAAAAAAAAGGGAGGAAAACACTAGAATAGTGAGTCTGCCCCACACAATGTTCTGCACGGTTGAAGCCACTCAATGCAAAAGTTTATATACGAGCTCGCCCATGTCATGAAAGCTTCCCCTTATCACTCACAAAAGAGAGAAAAGAGAAACCACGGTGGAGTTGCATGAGATGTGGGTGTGCTCCCCATGCCTGATGCTTCAGAAGCCAAAACCCTAGGCACCCCTCTCCCAAACCAGTCCCAAAAAAAAAAAAAAAAAAAAAAAAAAAAAGAAAAAAGAAAAAAAAAGAGTTAGAAATCCTGAAAAGAATCAAAGTTTTGTGACTAGTTTGGGTTCGTAGCCTTTTTAACCCGAGTCAGTAATCCCGTAGGGGTATTTACATACCTAGTGCCCTAAAGCCATTTGGTTTGGGAGTCATTGGTGTAACGCTCGTTACATGGGTTAATTAGAAAGCTTAAGGGACCCAGGCATTGCACAGTCACAAATCGAAGAAAAAAAAAAAAAAAAGGAGCAAAGGGCCAAAAGGCCAAAGTAACGAAATAGCATTCATAAAACCCAAGCCCGCTCGAATGACATGGGCCCTTGCCTAATGAACCAAGCGGAGAGTGGCCGGTAACCACAACACTGAGGAAGCACGGCGACTCACTATCTCCCACACACGAAACTCGTGCTCACACATGAATTCCAGGGGCAGCCTAGCGCTCTCCAAAGTTCAACTAAAAGGACCAAAACGGCTAGAAAAGAATCATAAGGGATCGATCTCCAAAGGATAGTTGGGGAAGGTCATATCATAATCAAACTAGCAGCCATGGATCAGAGAGCTAGACCACCTTCACTCTCTCACTCCCAGCCAGAAAACACACCAGCTTCACGCTGGGGCATTTTTATATATACATATATGTACATGCGTACACGCACACGCACACGAGTACTTACTTATTGTACACGGCTTCCCAATTCAGGTCTCATCACATGCACAGTTGTCACAAACACTCACCAATCCACACACTCTCACCTCATGCATGCTTTTGTTACTAATGCCTTATGGTTGAATGCAGGATAGGTTATACATTGTTTTGTTTCAGGGATCGTTCACATATGTCACCCCATATGCTGGGGCATTTTTTTTATTTTTATATATGAACCTACGTAAACATACCTCACACCTTCCTGGTTAACCCTTGATCCAAAACCCCACGCGGATACCATGTTTTGTGCACGACTCCTCTCGAAACGAGATATACTATCAGTCGGAAAATGATCACCCCTTTGTTTCGGATTAGCCAACAACGATTTGCCTCTAGTCTTGGTATTGGATGTGTATTGTTTCATGCTATGTGTGTGCTATGGATAAGTTTTAGATATCTTTCGATCCCAATTTCCTACTCGATCCACCTACATCCAAAGGATGGGCCCCCGCTGTTTATCTTTTATTTATTTATTTATTTATTATTTATTTTTTCCTTGCATATGGTGGATGCATTTCTGTTATTTTATTTTATCTCTATTGACTATCATGGTAGTGGTTGATTGATGTCATGACTACAGGATGATGTCGAGGACATGCCTTGCATTAGCACAAACATTTTAAATTTAGTCTACATCACACTTACAAGCCTTCTTAACATCATCACATGCATAACACACACTTGGCACGTTTATGTACTAACTTCAACGCAAGGCGAGCCGTTGCTCCCTTCTTTCCTTCTAGCCAGGATTTATTGCAGGTGAAAATGTGAGGGCCACCACACCGAAAGGAACAGGATCCAAGAGGTAAGTGTTGCTGAACTGAAAAAAAAAAAAAAAACCAAAACTTAATCTTCCAAACTTGTGCTCTTACATTTAATATCATTACCGTGACATGCTCTTTCAGAATCCTACTTTGACACTTTGTGCACCCCCCGAGTAGGATGATCCACTTTGTAGGGATTTAATTTTGAATAGAAAATGGAAAGGCACGAGGTGACATCCTCATATCACGCGATCAAGCTCAGACCTAAAAGGAGACCTAATTAACTGGATGGCCTAGAATAACCTCATTCCGATTCCCTCGAGCCAGTTCGACCTCACCCTCATAGGCTGCCACTCCCTTGAGCCCAAAGGCTCAAATGGAGGCATGAGTATGTGTCTATTTATCTTTGGAGAACAACTCTGTACGTGCTGTCCTCCAAAGAGGGGCATACTGTAGACACCTCGTTTTGGCACCCTATGAGGGGCAATTCAGTCCACCCTATTTAATGATGTCCTCATTAGGTCTTGCGTGAAAAATCACCTATCATCTCTAGACCTCCGATCACCCAGGGAGTTGGCTCATCATGATCTACTCATCGAGAGCTTTCCGCCCATATATAGAACTCCAAGATCTGACGGGCGGATCAAAAATCATGACAGCGGGTCCCACACCCCTGCGGCGCGCGCGTGAAAAATCACCTATCATCTTTGGACCTCTGATTGCCCTGAAAATTGGCTCATAGTGACCTACTCGCCGAGAGCTTTCCGTCAATATGTAGAACGTCGAAATCCGACGAGCGGATTGAAATCTACGAAACCTGGGCCTCGGTAATGACAACCCGACCAATTTCCATCGGACCCCACTTTTTAGGCCTGAATTAGTTTCTTTTAAATCCAAACTCACCTAAACCTATCCCAACACACCTAAACCAGACCCGGCCCGAATCCTAACCAAACCCAAGTCCAGCCCAACTTTGGACCCAACTCACCCAAACCCACTCAGGTCCGACCCAAACACAACCCGAGCCTTGTCCCTCTCATCTCTCTCCCAACCCAGGCCTTATCCCTCTCAATTTCAAACACCCAAGCCTCATCTCTCTATCTCTCTCCCAACCCAGGCCTTATCCCTCAAAAATTTTCAAACACCCAAGCCGATCCAAAAAAACGATATACGCAGACCCCAGGGCTCTCATCCTAGAGACCCCAGGCTCCCCATCTCCAGCACCATGGCCCTCCATCCTTCTTCCCTCCACTCGTTTCCCTCACGCAGCACCCCACCATCATCTCCATCATCCTCCTCCCAGGCGCCCATTTCTCCACCATCCATCATTCCCTCTCATCATCTTCGTCTCTTCCCTTGGGCCAGACCCACCTCTCCATCTCCTTCCATCGCTCATCTCCCTCGCAAGTAGTAGTCGCCACCACGCCCCTGCACGTGGCCCATCTCAGACGACGCCCATCTCCCAGACCACCACCTCCTTTCTTCATCACCATCACCCTCCATCTCTTCTACGCCCATCGTCTCAGGCAGCAGCCCCATCATCACCCTCCATCTCTTCTGCGCCCGTCTCCATCTCCCTCCACCTCTCCTCTTCAGGCTCTCTGTCCGCACCCTCTCCTCCATCTCTCCCCTCTCCACTGTCTTCACTGCTGCCTCTCAGATCTCCCTCACCCATTCCAGATCCCGGATCTCCATCTCTACGCCCATCATCTCACAGAACCCATCTCCTGTAACCCATCACTCCACCTCCATCTCTCTCCCCATCATCGTCCTCTTTTCCCTCACCCAACGCATCTTCCTCATCCCAGGCCGTGGGCGTCCTCGTCTCCCTCACCTTTCTTTCTCCCTATGCGACCCATCTCCCTCTCTCCCGTCCACTCTCTCTCAGTTCCTCTGTTCCGCCCACTCTCTCTCTCCCGTTGGCACACCGTCCCTCTCTCCCTGCTCTCCCTATCTCCCTACTCTCTCAGTCCCTCTCTCCCTACTCCTTATTCCTCTCTTCCACTCTGCGACCCATCTCCCTCTCTCCTGTCCACTCTCTTTCTCACCCTCTCTCTGCTCCGCCCACTCTCTCCCTCTCGTTCGCTCCTTCTCCCCCTCGCTCTCTCCCCTTCGTTTCCGCCCTGTGCCCACAAGCAGCAGCGCTGCCTCCCCATCTCCTTTCTCTTTCTTCTTCCTCCCTCCTTCCTTTCCCCACTTCTTCTTTCCCCGCTGCTGTGCATCACTATCATACCCCCCTCGTTTTCCTTTCTTCCCTTCTTCTCCATCTTCCTCTTTCTCCGCCTGTACACCCCCCTGAACTAACCCCCTTTCTTTCTCTCTTTTTCTTTCATTCTCTTCTTCTTCTCCTCCCCTGCGCACACACTACACTCTCTCGCCTGCACACCTTTTCCTCTTCTTTTTTCTTTCTTTCTTTCTTTCTTTTTCCCTTTCTTCTCCTCCCCACTGCATTTTTCCTTGCGGCTGCACGCACCCACCTGCACCCACTGCACCTCTTTCTTTCTTTTCATTTCATCTTCCTCTTTCTCTTGACCCCACCACCCTGCACCCCCTGCTGCACACACGACCGAGCCACTGCCCACTTGCACCACGTGCATCACCCCTGTTCACCCACCCCATTTTCCTCCCGCATTCTTTCGGCTTTCGTCGAAGGACGGTGTTACGACCGAATCCGTAACTGGCGATCGTGATCCGTCGATTTTGAGGGTAGTCGGAATCCTCATTTTCGATGTATTTTTTTATCTCACACTGTTGAATGGCGATTCCCCTCCCGGGGGGGGGGATCAAAATTCACATCCGACACCTAGTCCAATCCCGGGACGCGCTACGGTTGCATTCAACTCCCAAACTCCAACCACTATCATACTTAGGGTCTAGAGACTCAAAACCAATCCGGGATTCAGGATTTATTACATAGATCACCTGAAACTCCAAATCTAAGTGAGCGAACCTTGAGAACGACCAAAACCCACAAATTAACCACTTAGGTGCCACTATAGGTGCACCCAAGTCACCCAGAAGGACTTAGGCGCCACCATAGGTGCTCCCAAGTCACATCGTAGCCCCGGGACCATCGAATCCCTATTCACGTCAAATCTCGACCCCAATCAACATCCTAGAACCCTTGCCGAACCAACAATAGCCCTGGAACTAAAGATTTAATCAACTTAAACCCATCCAAAACCTCAAACTGAAGCCGGAGTACTAAAGAGCATCAAAATACCACTTAGGCGCACCCATAGGTCTCTATCCGACTCGAGTTGTGAACTTCAGTTGTGTTTCGAATTCCCAATTTAAGATTAATAAAATAAATCAATCCAGAACCTAAAGCAACGTCGAAACAAAAAAAAAAAGAAAAAACTGCCCTAAGTGAAACTCCACGAAATCTCGAAATTAACATCGACACTGTCGTCACTAGCCCAACCACACAGAACCTGGTACTTAGGCGCCACTGTATGTGCGCCCAAATCACAAGAGTGACCCAGGCGCCACCCCCTGGGTGCCCAAGTCTTCTGTTAACCCCATTTCGTCGATTTCAACATTATTTCACCGTTTAAATTAAAACCCTAAATTTCAGAACCCTAAACAACTTACACAAAATCCTAAAATACCTCTAATCCAATTCTTAATCAACCTTCAACTTAAAATAAACCGAACTAACAAAAGTCGCACCCAACCAACTGCTTAGGCGCAAAAACTATCAGACTTAGGTTGTCCACACCCTAGGATTAGATCAGATTTCCCCATTAGATAGATTAGAGCATTAGGCTTCATCCCATCACTTTTCCTGTTTCGTTAGGGGACCGGGAAAGCTGATGTGGGTAGTCTAGGACCTTAGGTTAGGGTTAATCCGATGATCAGTAACAAAGTATTAATCACTTAAATCCAAGTAAAATCCCTTAGTTAGGCCCTTTTAGCCCATATCAAAAAGCCATAAAACCTATAAAACCAACAAATAAACCCAAAAAGATTTTCTTCTTTTTTACTCCACCTCCGGTGCCAGATGTTTAATTGAACTTAATGATAAAACGGAATAAAGAACTGAGTTCTAAAATTAAATAAATGAGAATGACGAATTAAGACGAGTGATTTCGCACATACTTTTAAACAATCACGGCCCATCGGCAACCCTAAAACAAACATTGGCCCATCGGCCTTTCACTTTTATCACTCGTGTATCGCACACGAAAAATACAAAAATCACAAGTCAAAGTCCCATTTGCATCATCATTTTTGTTTGAAAAATTAGCCTTTAAACTCTATTTTACCAAGGAATTTGAAGGGGATATCCGGGAACGGGACCGATTCTCTTCTTAAATATTTGGCACCTCTCCCCCTTTTTATTTTCTTTGTTTTAGTTATTTTATTTTATTTGGATATATTATGATTATGCTATGTGAAGATTAACCTTTATTTGGACTTTAACTCATGACCCTGAATCGACCCAACATCAAAGAGACCCAAATCAATGTGACTGCACAACCATCGTGTGTTGCCGGCAACACATTGGACGAGAGGAAGAACCCACCCACTTATTTTCTCCCATTTTTCTTCGGCTTTTGTCGAGGAACGGTGTTACATTCGTTACCGTAGCTGGCGATCGTGATCCTCTATTGATTTTGAGGGTAGTCGGAATCCTCATTCTCGATGTAAATTTTAAATAGCATGTATAGATGAATGGAGATTTCCTGAACCATGCCTTTCTTGGGGGGTCAAAATTCACATCCGACAGCTGTCGCACGAAAGGATCATTTCCTCCTCCCCTTCTTGGACCAAATTTTAGAATGGGTAGCTGAGAATTTTGCAAGACCCACTAGAATGGATACTAGTTCTAATTAAACCAATCAATGCAGCGGAAATAACCAATCAGACAATATAGAACTAACTATCTACCAATCACACACAACAAGAAGGCAGACACAGTATTTAGCATGGAAACCCTATCCAGGGAGAAAAACTACGAACTAGAAATCAAGAGTTCATGAACAATTACTAAATATACTCACAACTCCTTTACCTCAGTTTGTACCTAGACCTAAGGACCGTAGTTGTTCTTGCACAGAATCCACTAACACGACATCCACCGTAAACCATTCTCCTTACTTGATCTTCTCGCACCTTGTCAGTCAAGATGAACTATCTTCTATAAGAGAGTAAAAGCAACAAAACCTTATAGAGCAACTCTTCAGAACAATCTCTCAATGGCTCTAGAGAAACAAGAAAATCTATCTTAGGGCATTATAACCTCAAATCAAGAGATAATTAACTTCTTGTCTTGTGTCTTTGGGTTGAGAGAAATACCCAATAAATAGCTCCAAGTCCGTGCAAAAGACTCCTAGTGATAATCCACTAAGAATTACAAGCATTCTAGAACTCTTCCAAAGAGTCCGGATTGGATTGGGTGAACTGTGCTATGCTCGCTATAGCGAGCTGCACTCTCACTTTAGCCAGAGTCCTCTCTAGTTAGTTCTGACAGCCTGCCAACGAGTTTGACTTTTGGCCTAACAGTAGTTGGCCATGAGTATTATTGTTATGTAGATGGATATGCTGGGTACAATCAGATAGATCTCGCCTCGGAAGACCAAGAGAAAACAACTTTCACATGCCCCTTTGGTACCTTTGGTTACCGACGGATGCCCTTTGGGCTTTGTAATGCTCCTACAACCTTTAAAAGGCGCATGCTGAGTATTTTTAGTGATATGGTGTAACGTTTTCTCGAAGTCTTCATGGACGATTTCTCCATTTTTGGAGATTCATTTCAAGATTGTTTGAGCAACTTAACTATGGTCCTCTCCAGTTGTGAAGAAAAGAACTTAGTACTAAATTGGAAAAATTGTCATTTTATGGTACGATAAGGGATTGTCCTTGGCCACATTGTATCATCTAGAGGATTGAAAGTGGATAAAGCCAAAATAGACTTAATTTCCAATTTGCCCACCCCAAAAAACGTAAGAGATATAAAACCTTTCCTAGGGCATGCCGGATTCTATAGAAGGTTCATAAAAGATTTCAGTGTCATTTCTAGACCATTATGCAACTTTCTGCTTAAGGAAGCAGAATTTGAGTGGACGGAGGTATGTCAAACGGCTTTTACCAAGTTTAAGGACATGTTGACGACTGCTTCAATTATGCAACCTCCATATTGGAGCTTGCCCTTTGAAATCATGTGCGATGCTAGAGATTATGCGGTTGGGGCAGTTCTTGGGCAAAGTAGGGACAAAAGGCCATATGTGATTTACTATACTAGCAGGACTCTAAATAGTGCACAGATCAATTATTCTACAACATAGAAAGAATTATTGGTTGTGGTCTATGCACTGGATAAATTTCATTCCTACTTAATTGGATCCAAAATTGTGATCGTTATTGATCATTATGTGCTGAAGTACCTTCTTTCTAAGAAAGATGCCAAGCCCAGCCCAGACTGATCAGATGGATCATTTTACTCCAAGAGTTTAATATTGAAATCAAGAATAAGAAAGGAGTAGAAAATGTGGTGGCTGATCATCTTTCTAGGCTTGTCCTTTCCCAACACTTTAGAACCATATCCGGGGCACTTTCCCTGATGAACAATTGTTGGCCACATTTTCACATTCTCCATGGTATGCTGACATTGCTAATTATCTAGCTTCGGGTAAAATTCCAAAAGAATGGACGCAGCAAGATAAAAATAAGTTTTTCACTAAGGTGAAACAGTTTTTATGGGATAAGCCATACCTTTTTAAATACTGCCCATACCAAATTATTAGGAGATGCATTCCTGACCATGAAATAAACAGTGTAATATTCTTTTGTCACTCTTATGCTTGTGGTGGCCATTTTTCTACTAAAAAGACCACTCACAAAATTTTGTAGTCTAGATTTTATTGGCCCACTTTATTTAAAGATTCATATGATTTATGAAAGGAATGTGAGCGGTGCAAAAAATTGGGTTCCATTTCCAAAAGGAATATGATGCCTTTAAACCCAATTTTGGTCGTCGAGTTATTCGATGTCTGGGGTATAGACTTTATATGACATTTTCCCTCGAGCTTTGATTTTCATTATACGCTCGTTGCAGTCGATTATGTGTCCAAATGGATTGAAGCATTCCCATGTAGGAATAATGATGCTAAAATGGTCGAAAAGTTTATCTTAAACGATATCTTTTCCCCTTTTGAAACTTTGCATGCCATCATTAGTGATGGGGGCACTCACATTTGAAACCGCATTAGTGATAGTTTGTTTAAAAATTACAGTGTTACACATAAAGTGGCTACTCCCTATCACCCTCAAACAAGTGGACAGGTAGAGGTTTCAAATAGGGAAATTAAAAGAATTTTGGAGACCACAGTAAAACCAAATTGTAAGGATTGGTCAATGCGGTTAAATGATGCTTTGTGGGCTTATAGAACTACGTAGAAGACCCCAATTGGGATGTCTCCATACTGGCTTATATATGGGAAAGCTTGCAACCTTCCGGTGGAGCTAGAACAAAAAGCTTATTGGGACATAAAACAACTAAACTTTGACTTAGACAAGCTGGGGAGAAAAGAGCCCTCGATCTAAATGAATTAGAAGAATTGAGAATCAAGGCTTATATGAACTCAAGAATTTACAAAGAGACGACTAAGGCATTTCATGATAAACGGATATTAAGGAAGTCATTCCATCCATCTCAAAAAATCCTCTTATACAATTCTCGACTTCATCCTTTCCCTGGAAAGTTAAGATCTCGTTGGACATGCCCCTACATTGTTCAAGAAGTATTTCCATATGAGGCAGTGACCCTCATTGATCCATCGTATGGTACCTCTTTTAAAGTTAATGGACAACGTTTAAAACCATTCTTGGAGACTGTTCCTCTAGAGGAAAATGAAATTCCTCTCATTGATCCTGTGTATTAGGATTGACGGGCACCGGATCTGACAGTGGCCCACAACTTTGTACATTATATATATTTATGGGAGATGCTCCTATGAGAGATCGGGGTGGTGGACCTCACATTTAAGTTGTTGGCATTGGATATGGATGTGAGGGCCCCCACCCAATCTCTCATATAAGGTGATAGATATATTTAATAAGAGCATCTCCCTATATATATATATTCCTGCCTTTTCTTTTTGTGTTCTTTGTCTCACATTGGATAGGTTTCTACACGAAAGCTTCATTACTCCAGGTGCTTTCTACCCTTTTACATTTTTACCTCATGTTACATTCCATTTCGCATTTCATGTATGACAAAGAGGGCGTTGTCTGGTTTAGGTTAGGGGTGGAAACAAGCACACTTTTCCAATTTTAGACAAATTTTTTTATTTTTGCGTAGTTTTCTCAAAAAAAAAAAAAAAAAGGGGTTTTCAAAAGTGATGGACCCAACTTTTTCTTTGGTCCCGGGACTACCGGGGTCGGCAGACGTGGGAGTCCATGGGTTCCAACCCTTTCGTGCCTGAGGGGTGGAAAAAAGCGAGCATCAACATTTTTTATACGGGTATGCCAGATTTTCTATTCTACTTGGAATTTAAAAGTGGTGATCTGGAGATCAACCTTCATAAGTATAAAAGGAAATCAATTTTTTTCTAGTTTTTCATTGAACATATATTTAAGAAAAGAGACATGTTTTTGCCGTGAAAGGCAATTTTTCTTTTTTTTTCCATGAAAGGCGATGTTTTTGCCGTAAAAGGAGATTTTTGCCGTGAAAGGCGATTTTGCCGTAAAAGGGGATTTTTACCGTGAAAGGCGATTTACAATTCTTATCAATAATGAAAGAAAAGTTGTGATTTTCTTTTCTCTTTAGAAAATACAAAATACAACTAAAAGCAATAAAAAGAAATCTAACTTTTCAGTCGATTGTGGGGACTCGTTCAAATTGACTGTCGCACGCCATGTGTGGACTTCGTCATCATCCTTTAGATGAGAACAGAGGATGCTTTGATTTGCTTGGCTTGGCTTGGACCTCAGATTTTTAGAGGATAAAGACCAAGGGGAGGTCCTATAATAAAAAACTGAGTAGACGGGTTGCAAAGCCACATCTAAGCCATGTGGATAGGAGGAGAGGGCCTTGGGATGGGGTAACCCCCCCTTAAGGGACTTCATTCACCTTGTGGTGTTTGTTGCAGAGTCTCTTCGACGGAGGAAGGGTTGTTGCAGAAGTTTTGTTATTGATCTTCTGGGTTTTTATCGGATTTTTTTCGACCTTGATTTATGGGTTCTGAGCCCACAACCCACCCCCCCCCCCCCCCCCCCCCCCCCCCCGTTATAGCCTTTTGGTAGCCATGAAGAGAGTTTATGAGCATTGATTGCATTAATGCTCCATGATGGAAGGAGTTACATGTTTTTAATTCATGATTTTGTAACTCTTTTTTCTTGACTTTTGATTGGCCGATGGAGGGTAATGGACATTTAATTGCCTTTAAATTACATGATGAGAGGAGTTACATGATTCAATGCCATGATTGCTTTGACTTGGAAGTCATTTTTCCCCGCTTCTGATTGGGCTGTCCAAAATAATGAGTTAATGACCGCATTAATTTGTCATAAAACGGGTCATTTAACTGCATTAAGTGGTCATTAGGGCGCTTAAAGAGTCGCGGGCCGACCGCGTCTTTTGAAATTCTTCTTGCGATGATCGCCGATGGATCTTCATTTTGTTTGATGTCAGATGATCATGCAACTTCAGACACTAATTGCTATCAATGGGGCGGCAACATCTGTCATGTCGATTTCTCGATCGGTTGGACAGAAAGTGTGCTTTCTTAGTCAGCCGATTGGTGATTTGAAGCGACCGATGATGATCCAATACTTTTGACGGTGGATCTGAGATGTTGATGAAGATCAGCCAATTTCGTGGCCCAAAAATCAGATTTTTGGAAAATCACAGGGGCTAAAATTCTCGAAACACGAAAAGGATAAAAAAAGACCCTTTCGGCTAAAATCCGGTGACCCGGATTTCCAGGGTCTTGGATGACCATGGGGGATTTTTTTCCTTTTTTGGTTGCCGGTTTTCGGCAATTTTTCGGTTCTTTTCATTTCTTTTTTCTTTGGTATTTTTTCTAACATTTTCGTACATGTATTGGCCTGATTTCCTTGGAGAAAACTCGACGAGAATCCTTGCATATCAGAGCGCAAAGTTACTGATTTTCTAGAAGAGCCGAAGACTTGGTTGTGTAGAGTTTGCCGATTTTCCATCAGAAGCCAAACCTAGGTCAAACGATGTCGGAATGACCTGAAATTTGAGGTGAAGCCTCCTGAGTAGTAGATAGGACCAACCATGGGCTTTTGTTTGAGTTTTGAAGCCGTGTGGGGTTCCATCGCCAGTAGAGTTGATTTCGTCGCGAGGAAGATGTCGCATTTTGATATACGATCAACCAATGTCCGATTGACCTGAAATTTGACAGGGGGCCTATTGGAGTCATTTTGAGACGATTCATTAGCTCCAATTTAGAAGTCATGGTTCCAGGGAGCTTCGCCATTGGGAGGCCTGATTTGACTTCCAAGAGTCGAAGTCTAGTCAAATGTCGTTGAAATGACCTAAAATTTGACGGGTAGCCATTTGGAAGCATGTTGAAGTCACCCATGTACTTTGTTTGATGTGTGATGGGCTTGGTGGTTCTCGCCACCGAGAGGCTGATTTTGCTGTTTGAGGGTTGATGGAAAATCAAACGTTGTAGGTTTGACTTGAAACTTGACATGGAGCCTTTTGGAGGTATTCTAAAACCATCCATAGGCTTTGATCGAATATTTGATGTCTTCGATCCTATCGCAGCCAGGAGAGCTAACTTTGCTACGGTTGTTTCCTCTTTGGGCCAAACAATGTCGGAATGGCCTGAAACTTGAAGTAGAGCCTTCTAGCGACATTTTGAGGCCAACTGTGTGCTCTGTTTCCTGAGTCAGGGTCACTGGCTTCACCGCCACCGGGAGCTCCTGTTCAACCGTTGGAAGAGTGAAGTTAGGCCAAATAATGTCAAAATGGCCCGAAGCTTCATGTGTACTCTTCTTATGGCTGTCTTGAATGATCTTGCAATTTTTGTTTGTTTCTGACAAGATTTGATGTTTGAAGCAGCAATGCCTATTTGTGGTAGGATGTGACTTCATTTAGCTTCTTGATTGATGAGGAGGCAAAGTGACATTTTTGGTGTCAACAAAAAGAAATTGAAGATTCGAAGATGTCTAGAAATCTAGAATTTCAGAATTTTTGGAAGGAAGTAAAATGAAGGTTCACTATTTTCTGAAAGATAAAAAGAATACCGAACTTTGTTTTTCACAGTAACATGTGTACATCATTTCAAAAGTCTTGGATAAAAAGATTTAAGCGTCATTTTCAGAGTTCTTTCAAGAGAGAAAAGAGATGACTTTCTAAAATTTGGCCATATAAGTTCTCCTGGTTTATCGGTAAGGTTAGGTCAACCAGAACCAATGAATTAATTCGGGCGAATTGAAAATGGCTGCTTATTATTGGGGACCGTTTAAAAAAAAAAATGATAAGGGATGCACAAATAGGTGTTTGCAAAAAAAAAAAAAAAAAAAAAAAAACCCAAAATAAAAAAAGAACACGAGAGATGCATCTCACAGCCTTTGATAAAACAACAGTGCGAAAGCCGTCAAGTAGCCTTGAGAGGAGACTTGTATTTTCCCCGAATCTATGAAAGTTGGAAATTCGGAGGGAGAATTCTTTTTTCATGGCATTATCCTAAAAAAAAAAAAATTGATTTGATGTTCACACTTGGACAAGGCACCCAAAGTTTTGGTATTTTTTTTTTTAAGATTTGAAAACAAAAACGTGAACCAAATTTTGAAAAGTCTGAAATCTTAATTATTCGAGGATTCGAAGCATCCTATTTGACTCAATCGTCTTTTGAATAACCTTCCATTGACTTTCTTTTACTTTTAGGTAAATGGATTTTGTAGGCATATTCACTGCAAACCCTCACAAGGCATAACTCGTCCACTAGGTGCAACCTAGGGGTTTAAGGGCTTGCTGCATAGGCTAAATGCAACCGATAGTGCCAGCGAAAGTGGCGTTTTCTTTTTGTCTTAATTTGCATTTAGTTTATATTAGATTAGACTAGAAGACCTACCCTAGTTCGCATACTTTCTCGAGACTAGCAAAATGCTGGTTGGGGGGTGTAATAAATCCTTAAAAATCCATAATTTTCTCATCATTTTAGAGTAATGAAGGACTTAATCATCAAATCATGCACCATTTTAATAAAAAAATATATGATTTTTTGTTTGTCGGCATCAAAGTTTGAATTCGAGTCAAAATTCATTAGAAAATCACATTTTACATAAAATCCTGAATTTCTCTATTTCTTGGCATTGAAAGTCACGAATTTCTCATAACTTTTTATCATAAACTTTCTTTGCACCATTGATTTAATTAAAGAAAATCTAATAAAGTGGTGCCATTTTACGCATCCATTTAGTGTGAATGGGGCCTGCATCTTGCATCGTTCCTTTCTTACAAAAATAAATCATTCTTTGATCATTGATTATATTATTTGTGTTTTTGTAGAGAAGTCCAATTTCTTGGGGCCAGCGGAAGAAATAAATCAATTAAAGAATTCGAGAGGATGGCCAAGATTCAACATAAAACAAGAGAAGAAAAGAAAAAAAGGAGTGCAAAAAGATATGGTGTCCATGCATTGGATGTTCCATGTTGTGTGCACCATAGTGGGACCTAGCTACATGCTTCCTTGGTTGCAATGAGATTAAATTCAGATTTATGGATCTTTTCATGAGAGAGTGAGCTCATCTAAGGATATTTTTCCAGCCATGAAGAGTTCAAAAGATTGGAAGATCTTGCTAAGAAAGCCAAGTTGGAAACAAATTTAAAGAGTCCAAGGTTTTCTCCGAGATGACACCACAACTAGATCTCAATCAAACAAGTTTTAGAAGATTTGAAAACTTTTACAAGCCAAGAAGCTATCCAAAGGAGATATCACACGTCCAACACTTTGCCTTCCCAAGCTTCTCCATTCCAAGTTGGATGTCCAATCCATGATTGTAGATAAAATTTAAGATTCAAATTTTGAATCTTGAATCAAGAGAGAAAAGAAAACAAAGAACAAAAAAATCCAAAAGAGGCTTTGCACGTCCAAAGCCATGAAGGTTCAAGATGATACACTCCAAGTGGGGTCCACATGCATTCAAAGAATTGCATAACAAATCTGATTTTTAGATTTGAAATTTATTTGGAAGAAAAGTGGGTCCAAGAGAGGATGTTGCATGAGATAAGAAGAATCCTATTTTTACTAGGATTGTGGGGCAATCCCTTGAGACTCTCTCATAACCCTCATAATCCTAATCCAACTTGGGCCCCACACTACTAATCATAATCCAACTTGGACCCCACACTACTAATCCTTACCCAACCAAAACCTTGCAACCCAAGCTATCAACAAATATATATAAAAGACCCCAAAAGGAGCTAAACATCCATCCCCATTCCCTTGGACGACCTCCCATCACTACTTCATCCAAGGGCCTTCCATAAGGCACACCACCACTTGGATATTTATGTCGTTGCGCTACCGTCATTGCTACCGTCACTCCACCATTGGACCAGCCATTCATCATCTTTTCTTGCTTGGATTTCAGATCGTGAAATAAGAGCCGGTTGGATCGCCATTCGAGACCTTGAGTCCCTCTCTTCCGTTTAGTATTTCATGTGTCTGGGTAAGGCTGGATGCACTTTATTTTGATTCAAATAATTTTGTAATGGTTATTTGCTTATAATGGGTCTTTCATTAATAAATCAAATTTATGGGATATTGGTGTTAGACCCCAACCCAAGTTGAGTGTATTTAATTATTATTTTAACCGTGATTAGTCTTTAAGTGGGATTAGAGGACGATTAGCTTAGATATTTAGTTAGATTAGAATTCTGAATAGCTTTGGGGAATTTTGAGCGCGTTGAGTCTGGCTTGACTGGGCCCGAAGTGACCTGTGTGACGCGTGTTAGCGTGGGAATTTGATCTTGATTTCGAAAAATATAGGTTTTGATCCTTTTTGATTTGTTATTTTGGTCCCAACAATTTTTATGTTCGCTCTATTTGCATTCTAATTTCAGAAAAAAGGGCAAAACGGTCTTTTCACACCCAATTTGTGCATAAAATTCAAAATTTGAAAACCCATGAAGAAAATATACTTTCGAAAACTAGATTTTTCGATGATCATTTCTCTCTTCTTTGTCGACTTCATTCGGGACCCATAAATAAGAGTTTTAAGCCCTTGAAGCATTAAGACCATTGGGACCCACACTTACCCTCTTATAAAAACAAAACCCAACGTTTTTATCTCTTCTTCTCCTTCATTCGTTTCCTGCTGAGAACTCAAGGAGTTCTTTTTCTCAACCTCTCAACTTCTCTCTTCTACATGTTATAGCAAATTCACCCAAATTGAAAAACAAATTTCACCACTTTCTTCTTCATCTTCCAAGCTTTCTAAGGGTATCATTTTTGTGGATTTCCAGCAGGGTTCTTCTTCTCCAAGCATTTCTTCTTGGTTAAACCCTCTATAGGTAAGCCATTGCTACCCCTTTGTAACCATGGGTTCTCTAGACCCTTGGGAAGTTTTCCTTCATGCATGCAAGGAAGCTCTTTGAGAACTCCTTTGTTTTCCAAATTTTGTGGATTTTGAGTGGGTTTTCCGTGGGGTTTTTGGTGTAGGTTTGAGCTTGAGCTGAAGAGGAAGTTTGTTGGAGTGATTAGAATCTGTTTAGGAGCTTGAGGTAAGTGAATAGCTCAGTTATATATGTTTTCTTTATAATGAGTTGGACTATTTTCGAAATGTCTTGTTATGATTTGTGTTTATTTTCTATTGATGGATTGTGTAAAACATATGGATTTTTCTTATTGTAGATGGGTGATTTTCAAAGATTTGTGGTTGAATTGGAACTTACTTTGTATCAGATTTCTTTTCTTGGAAATTGGGATGAATGTTGACATGGTGGATGAATGGTTGGTGTTGGTGTGGAGAATGTGTTGTAATGGAGTTTAGGAATGGTTGGAGTGAAGATGGAGAGAGAGTACCAGAAGTAGCAGGGTTTTTGCACTAAACTAGCCAATCAGTGAGATGTCCGCTCGAGCGGACCTGGTGTCGCTCAAGCGAACAGGTCATTGTCTGTTGTAATACAAGGCAGAAACTCATCCGCTCGAGCTAACTTTGTATCAACTCGAGCAAAGGAGCTTCTGGAATGGCCGGCTCGAGAGAACATTCATCCGCACGAGCGAACCTGGTACTGTCTAGCGAAAATGGGAGGCAAAAGCCCCTCGCTCAAGAGATCCTTTTGACAGCTCGAGCAAAGGAGGTTCTGGGAGGCTCTGCTCGAGTGAACCTTCAGTCGCTCGAGCGAACCTGGGCTTAGGCCTGGGGATGGTTCCTGCACCTGATTTAGATTGGTTTGAAGTGCAAACCTCCACTAAGCACCCTGTAATGAGGAATGATGTAAATATGAACCCGACTATGTGGTTATATGGAATTTCAATGAGATTGAAGGGAGGTAGGATATTGAATTTCCAAGAAATGATTGTAAGCCTCATTATGTACTTTTGTCTACAATGCCGAAGATCTTCTGGGACACCAAACTAATTGTTTATAAACCGACATTGGGGCACTAAGTATGTGATGAGAAGACCCCTGGTAAGCCAGCCAACCACTGTGCATCACCTTATTCTATGTTAGCAGATTTATGTAATTTCTTATTAATCGTTTTGAAATGAATTTGAGTGGTTCGCCACTTTTGGAAAATAATCAATAAGACTACTCCCTCAATTTGTTCGTATTTGTCCGTTTGTGCTTTGCCAAGAATAGTTCTTTTTATCGATGGAAATGTATTTTGTTAGTTTGACTGTATTGTTTCGGATTTTGATCGGCACCATTAAGCTTGGGTTACTTTGTCGAGCTGATCACCCGGCTTAAGATCCTCAAAATTTTACCAACTGCAATTTAGACCCTTTGTTTGTTTGCTCCGGCCATGGCAATAGTTTCAGTCTATTCTGGCTATCTCATATGGCAACGGTTTTGCACCGGCCATTTTGCATGGCAACGGTTCTATTCCGGCCATTTTGTATGTCTGTGTGCTCTTATTATTTCGATAATCGGAGAATATAGCTAAATGTAGATTGCCAATGTTTTGAATTGTTATTAGTCATTTTGAAATATTTTAAATGTGAATTTCCTTTTTGTATAGAAATGGTTTAATTGACTTATTCTTCTCACATGTTTCATTTTACATGCACATTATGATTTAAATAGGATATTGATAAAACTTGTATATTTTGTCTGTTTTATTCACCTGCCAGATCGTCGTATTTGATACTCTTTTGTTTGGTGTTAGATGTCGGACTCGCAGATATTGAGGTAGAGCGCGCGGTCGAGGCAGTAGAGCCGCCAGTGGAGCGCGAGTGGCAACCAAACTATGTCATGTAGACGTTGTGTTGGGTTATGAGCTTCAATAACCCCTTTTGGGAAATGATGTTTAATTTGGGAACTTGTTATTAGCCTTTGTTGGCTTTTCTAGGATGTATAACTTTAACATACTTTTGTAATCCTCACAACTCTAATTTAACTCTGGGTTATGCTTTTATATATTTCTCTTTTGATACAAAGCTTGTGCATCTATCATTATGATTCGTTGGTTTTAGTTTTGCTACATGCTTCCGCACATGACTATTTGTTGTGAAATTTGATTTATTGGTTATGATGGATTGTCTGGAATCCTCACTGCGAAATCCTGTGGGAAAACAATTTGCGCGTGGGGCAGAATTTTCTAACTCGCCCGCCGAGACCCCGAATTAAGGACTTGATTATCAGGGCCTCGGTCCGGGGGCATGACACTTGGTCTTCACCAATGGATCAACATCGAATTTTTGTGCGTAGTGACAGTGCGCACTTGGTGCGGTGGTCTTGATTTTTCTTGATGGCATTTAGCAAAGTAACCATTGCAAAATTTTAGAATTAAAATCCATTGTTTTTATTCTCTAATTTTATTTTATTTTATTTTCATTTTTATGCATCTTAACAATTATTGCAATTGGTTGGTGACGCAATAGTTAAATTAGGTTTCTAGATTAGGATTTTTATTTTTATTTGGGATTGTAATTTTTAATTTGGATTTGTAATTAAATTTCAATTTCAGTTTCATAGAGATTTATTTGTATAGGTTTTATTAGGTTAGTACTAGTTTTCACATAGGACAAGTTTTGTGCGATAAACAACTCTTCATAAATCGACCCGGTTTCACCGATTATTACTACGATTGAGCCTTTGCACTTGGGATTGTCAATCAAGTTTTTGGCGCCGTTGCCAGGGAGTTTTTCATCACTTGAGGTATTTTTTCTCACCTATCCTTTTAATTGATATTCCTTCATTTAAGTCCATCGCAATTCCAGCATTTGCTGCATGCAACTATGTACTCATAACTGCCTTGCATTTGGCACAAGCTTGACATTGTAATATTATGGTATCTTAATGCTGTCAAATTGGTGGTGATTGAAATGTGAAGCCAGAAACTTCACAAGGATTTTGAGCTTATTACTGTTGAGAAGCTCAATGCTATATTTACTTGACAGAGGGAAACCAAATAATCTTCAGACTTTTGCCTAAACATGGGTCTAAAGCCTTGTGATCTACAAGCCAGAGCATTTGTTAGTACAAAATACAATATAGATGATCCAGACATCCAGTATCCTTTTTGTTCCTTTTGTTTTTTCTATTTACTTTGTGAAAGTTATAATCTACCAATTGCTTGTATTTAAAATAGTTGCTTCTGTTGTGTACTCAATTGTTCTATTTTGGCTTACAAGATGTACTTATATTTTATAATTCATGGTTCTGGGTTTTGTTCTTTTTGTTTCAGAAAGAAAGACTGGAGAGGGAAATGGAGATCAAGCGTGTCAGAGAAGAGTTACCGGCACAAGCCAAACAGAAAGATTCCCTTTCTTAAGCATCTGTTGCTGTGTATGGCTTGTTCATGAACATGTCTTCTTTTTTTTTGTTTACATTGAGGAATTTCCTTATTTTGGTTTATTGAGAAGCATATTCACAGCCTCAAACTAAATACTTCAATAAGGATGGGTAAATGGCTAAATGCCATGCCATTCCCTAAAATTTAGTTTAGACCGTTTTCTATCCATTCCCAGAATATGGGGTTGAGTCAAGCTTTTGTTATGCAGTCCTGCATGGCTTGGTTCATAGTTTGTAGAACTTGATATGAATTAATCTTGTGTGCTCTCTTTTAAACTGCAAGAAGAGTGGGCTATATCTGATGGGCTAGTTTGGGGTTGCTGTTCTGCCTTTAGTTGGGGAATACATCTCTCAAGCCATGGGATATCTTGAATATGGTTCTTGTTATATTCCTTTAATGTGGTGAGCCACATGATCAAGGTCCCAACCTCCACATCCCTGATGTGGGTGCACAGGTCTAATTTTATTATGATAGGTCCCTTTCTTTTCTAGTGAGTCTCCTCTCTGATGGAATGCTCATCTTACGGATGGTTAAGAATCCACATTGCCACAGGTTAGTTGATGGAGGTGGTGGAACTTAGGTAAAGAGGGCTTTCTAATTTATAAAAATCATGAATTCTCAGGTTCTCAACATTTTGGATCTTGAAAATTTTGTAGAGTTCGGATAAAAAAATTGTAGAATTTTTGGGGTAGAAAATCACTCCGGATGCGGTCAGTACAATACAACTGATTCAGATTTGGTTCTTTGTCCGTCCAATATGAGGTCCAGCCAATTCAAGGTCTGGTGCATAGAGTAGACAGTGGGAATTGGGATCATTGAGGTCATATACAATAGTCTTAGGATCACCTTTATAGTTATAGATGTAGTTTCTTGTACAGGGTTACAGTTTCTTCCTTTCTTCCCCTTCTTTTCTGGGTTGGATGAGGAACTGCTGATAAAACATACCTAAATCACCTAAGATGCAGAGATATGGGATCCGTGCATTTGGAGCATCCTTGGATACCACAGGGATACAGATTTTATGCACACGTATTAAGTACTAGGACAATCCAATATAAATACGTTGCAGTCGTTGCCAATTGGAAGGAATAAGACCCAACTCATTGTCAAACTGAAATTTGATCGAGTACTATGAGAATTCATCCAGTTAATGTTTTAACCAGAACAGCTATATATTGCAATGCAGTTCAACCAAAAATGCTAATTGAAAATGCGGCTCTCAACTGTTAAATCATTCAAACTATAACCTCTTCTTTTCCAAAGTTCTTTTCCCAAGAAAAGGAAAATGTAGTGTTTCTCCTTTGACTTTCATTACGTTCATCCACATCCAGAACAGGTAAGTTTCCGTTGTACAGAAACCAGTAATAAATTTCTAAACAGATTAAGAACAAAAAAAAACTCTTAATGGGTTCTGCAGGAGCAAATCAGTCAGTAGATTCATATAGGAGAGTTTGCATTTCCAACACTAGCCCAGAGTACTCGAGTTGGGAAGTAAGTGAACAAACCCACTTAACAGTTATTGGCATACTTTGAACCTAGTTATGACCACCGTTTCATGACATGTATATCACCATATTCAAAGTTAATATTAAGAAGAAGGAAAAAAAAAACCCACAAAATTGTTATAAGAATGGCAGTCTTGGGCTTCAATACATATATGTTCTATATGTGGAAGGGAACCAAGTTGAATATGCTTCTTTTTGCTTGATCATCTTAAGCATGAAAGGCGGTGTTGGATTGGAAGATGTCAATAGTATTTATCAGAACCTTCCACAAGAGAGAATTTTGGCTTATGTTCGCTATACTCGACTATTGCAGTTGGAGGAAGGCGGCCAGCACTGATCTCATGCACTGTTGTGAAAAGCGGAAATAGCTCTTGCCATCCACGGTGACTTAAAACTTCATAAACTTCTCTTGCAGTTGAGACACCCTTCAAAAAACAGCATTGATAGGTTAGATACATCAAGAAATGGCCAATTAAGAAAATACCAAGTGGCATAGGCTAAAGTATCTCATATTCTTATTATGTGATTGATCTATAATGGCTCAGAACTTTCTACGATGCATGCATTTACTGACTAGTATGTTGTTCTGGATAGTTGCAAGGATCCAAGTAGACATCTTGATGTTACTTGTGCAAGAACTATTTGTCCTTGATTTTTTCATTGAGGGTTTGGATGAAGTCTTCAGGCAGGGCAGTTTAGATGTAGACAGAGTGATTATGCTGTTTGCATTTATCTGGGACTATTTCAATGGAGGATCCAGACGGTTCTAACTGTAATCTTGGTCTACCTTTGGAGAGAGATTAAAATGAATGAGTTCATTAAAGAATTTTGGACGGAGGTGTTGTAGAAGGTCGTGGATTCATGGCAATCTTGTTCGCTTATGGATGCACAAAGGATTATGCATATTTTATGGTACAAGATTGCTCGGATGACTTTGAGAATGTCCAGTACCATCGGGGAAGATAGTCATGGACTGATGACCTTGACACAGTCCAGTGAGAAAATAATGGAAGGGTTATGCCTTAACACAGATATGGCTATAGAAGTACGGAGAAAGGATAATAATCTCATCATGAACATAGCCTTAGCCCACCTATCTGACTGGCATTGTGAGCGGAAGGGATAGTAGTATGCATTTCCCAAATAGAGGAAACTAGGACAGGCATATAACCTAGTATGGTACAATCCAAAGCTTCAACACCATGCAGAGAGAGGTAGTAATGTTAGAAAGAGTTTACCTAGTATGTACAATATCATGTCTAGCTTTATCTTAGAAGTACCATTTCAGTACCCAGTATCAGTATCCGGCCATTGTTATGTGCATGATATAATATTTGGTTTCCTAAGCACCTACGGGGTCTGGGAATACTGGGGAAGAGGAGGGTCAGGTTTCTTGTTCCTAGATACACTGTCTAACAACACTGATGCCATGGACCCTCCTGACCACAGGAGCTGCGTTTTGTACTTTGCCATTTTATCACCACAAATTTTCTCCTGATATCATGATTCTGCTATAGAAAAAATCCAAGGAAAAGGAGTAGTTTTGTTTCTCTTTCCTCTCTGAATTCTAGAGGAGCCAAAGACAGTGTTAAGTAGCTGGACTATGGATTACTTGATTGGAAGTGGGGAATTTTAGCCTGGCATCATTGAGACCACACACATTCCAACCAGCTGTGAAGTGGCTGCATCCATGGCTTGAAGCCTTGAAGATTGTGACAATGCTCAACCCATACTTGTAGGTGACATACATCAAACATTGCTTCAATTTCAAGGTTCAGAACATCGTTTTCATTATTAAATCCAGAACCCCTCTGATAATGTCCGAATGATTTTTCGGCTATGGTAGTAATGACATGGCATTATGACAATTATTGTTAGTGTTGATTGTTATCATTTACCTGTAGTTTCTGGCCTTGTAGAAGCTCTGCTTCAAGTTCATCAAATGACCTGGTCATAAGAATCAACAATAGAAAAAAAACAAATGAAGCAACAATGGAATATTTCTTTGGTCAATGATCTATCTTCTCCAATTAACCAAGATCCACAACTATATTTTAAATAAATAAATAAATGTGTATAATATATATATATATATATTTGGCAGTTTGAAATGGCACCTTTTTCCACCATTCCTTGCAAAAGCCTCTGCCACTTTCCTGTTTCTCCCTCCCACTGCCATAGCAAGATTACTCAGTATATTGAAAATATACACCAAATCATTGGAGTAACAAAGAAACAGAAAAAGAAATTTGTTTGCTCCCATACAGCATGTTGTGATGAGATCAGCCACCCCACAGCTCTCGAAGAAGGTACTGTCTTTTACAGATGAGAACATGAGCTTGGAAAATGCACGCATCTCTCTCAACCCGATTCTCATTATTGCTGCCTGTTTTCAATTGCAAAGCAATGTTAAACAAAAGGTTAGCAGATATGCAGTATTTATCTGTATCATAACCTTGGCAAGAATAAATTGGCTTATACCTTGGTGTTGTTTCCCATGTCCAATCCATCCACCAGACCTGGGTAGTTTTTCATTTTTTCTGTCAGTTTTATTACAGGGAAAGGAGAACAAACAGGGTTTAAAGCTTAAGAACTACAAAACCTGCTGCAATGGCTACAACGTTTTTCAGTGTCCCACAAAGTTCTACTCCCTCAACATCCTGTACCTGACCACATTCTCGAAAAAGAAAAAAAACCATATAAATAAAATGCCCATGGTTTGAAATATTAATTGGAATCTTTGTCATTTCTCCAATTTTCTGTAACATCTAACATCAAAAGGTGTCTAGTAATTTGATAGTATTTGTCCAATGAGATTTTCCAATGCTGAGAGGATATTATACTTTTTACATCATCTCAATCATTTCTTTTCATTTTCTTTTTTTAATCTACTTAACACCATCAGCATGAAAGCTTGAGACAACGCGAATGATTATTTGGATAATCTAAGCGCCTTTTATCTCCATAAGATTCTCATTTGATCTATTTTGGTTGTAAGATTTATGGAATTTGAGAATGTGGTGTGAATTTTATATGCATGAGATTCATGCATATGTAATGCCTTCAGCTATGGGCACTTACTACTTAAAATTATTCGTTGGAGTTTTTGTTTTCCGCTAAGAAACAAAATCTTACATTCTGTGTTCAACTCACAAATTCCATTTTTCGGATGATTTCTATTGACTATTTTCATTTACTTGGGATTGATTGCTAGCCAGAAAGAATTAATCCCTATTTCTTTCTTGTGAGTTTACTACTACTTTTAATTGGAACTTGGAAGTTCCATGAGTCTTAGCAAATTTTCGAGGAGTTTTAGCTGAAGCTTTCCCAGCAGAATCATCTTTTATGGGCTAAGATCTTTGTGCAGGGCAGAACCAAGCATTTGATATAAAGAAAATGACTAATAATTTTGGATTTTCTTCAAAACTTTTTGCATTGGAGGGTATCTAAATTAGAAATTTTGGAATGCAATGACAGCAACTTAAGTTTGGTGTTATAAGTTGAATTTGTAATGCATCTTGGACTGGTGTTTTCTCTTTTTATATATATTAAAGCAATTGGGGAGCCCTGCTGTGGAGAGTGCCACATCAGCGCTCTCAATTTTTTTTTTATTTTTCAAGTGCGCCATGTGGGCATCCTAATAAAATGACATGTGGCATCATGGAATTAAGTCATCCATTTCTTTCCCCTAAAATCTCTCATTCTACGTTTCTATCCCAAACTTATATCCTAAAATCCTTTCATCCATGTGCCCTAAAATCTCTCTTAACCACATCATATGAGGTTTCCACACGTTTGAATCAACTATAAATGGACAATTTCTCACTTAGGCAATCTATTAAATGTCTTTTCATTGCTACCCCAAACTTATCTCTTAAAATCTATTCATCTCTGCCCCTAATATCTCTCTAATTTGTTAAAGTCAGCATGCCTACCCGCAACCATATGAAATCTCTTTATTCCTTCCCATGATTTATTTCTAAAATCTCTATAATCTCTCTTAATAATTTCCATGTCTCTGCAACATCTATTAGCTCCTAAAATCTCTTTGGTATTAATGTCTTCAATTTATCTTCCCTGATTTTATCTAATTGAGAATCAATTATAAATCTTACTTTAGCATGTCATATCTACCCTATTATGTGCAATTTCTATTCTCTCTCATATGGCTACTATATAAAGCCCATCACCGATTTCTTAGAAATGTTTTTCGTGCCTTTTAATATTGTTAACCCCCTATAATTTTTTTTTTTTTTTACATTTACTTCTATTCTAATTTTTACTTTCATAATTATTTTACTTATGTGCTTAAAAATTATATGAAAAATCAAAATAAGTGGAAATTATAAATTTGAATTTTATTTATAAATTGTGTGAGTTAACTATTTTTTCTCTTATATATTTTAATACATAAAATGTAAGAATGATAAATGATATAGTGGTTTTTCATTTAGATTTATCTCCTTTCCAAAAATATGCGTCAAAATCTCGATATACATTTACTTTTAGGCCTGAGCTTAGCATGGGCTTTTGTTGCAAGTCTTCTTTATAAAGAACTAAAGCAACCCAATTTAAAAACACCCATACGTTCAACCCTCCCCATTCACTCTCTTTCTCATTCACAAATGACACAATAGTATCATCATAATCATCATCACCCACTTCCACTCTCAATCAAGATCAAATCAAGTGGGCCTTTATACACAAAGGTAAGTAGATGACCTCCTTTATCACTGTATGTATAACCCATCTTCTTGAGCACATGAATTCAATTGTTTATCTTCATATTTGATAATTCTAGCTTCATTTAAATTCTTAGGATCTATGATCAATGGTTGGATTTTAATACCCTTTATGATTTTTGTAAATTCCATGATGCTTTATATGAGCTCCCAAAAGTGTGTGGCTGCCTGGCTTGTTCAACAAGTTAAAAAAAAAAAAAGCGCGAGGCGATAGAACGAAAAGCTTTGTGCTGCTTTTTCGTTTGAAATTACTTTCGTTCTACCCAAGCATCCAAATTCATCTCATACATATATACATATATATATATATATATATATATATAAAAGCAATAGGGAGCCTTGGTCTGGAGGGTGCCACGTCATCCATCTTAAACTTCATGGCGTCACATCAGATGTCTCATGGACGCCATGTGACATCACAGCTGGTGCCATATAGGATTTTCAAAATGTTGAAACTTGAGAGACTACCTAAATCTCTTCGTATGTGACATCTTCTCATTTATCTCCCTAAATTTCTCTAAACATGTCATCATCTCTCTAAGCATTTTATCCTTCCTAAGATAACTCTCTCAATCAACTAATCGAAAAAATTATTCCTCAATTATCTCAATTCCTTCCCTAAAATCTAAAGACTTTCTCTTGACCTAAATAATCTTTCCATCCAGAATTCTTTGTCACAACAAGCATGAGTCTTGTTGATAATATCCTTATCGCTAATTAAGACCATTGTGGTCTATTCATTGATTAGCATAAAAGGTTAAAAGGGTATGATATAATAAATCAGATACTCATATCTGGCATATGTGGGGCAGACCCTCAAATTTTTTAAACTGTCCGATTGGATTTGGATACCTTCATAGAGTCGGACATATTTTAGTATATTTGATGGACCCATCTATTTTTTTATTTTATTATTATTATTTATTTATTTTTTGCTAGCAAGGGTGTTCGGCCTCTTTGAGAACCGACTATTTCTCTAAGCACATGAAGTCCTTGCCTCCCCCACGCACCATGTAAATCAAACTTTTGGGAAAGTGGCCCCAGGGAAAGAGTAAATCATGCATTTTATCCTTTGTGGGTCTATCTATATGAAATACACAGTTGGATAAAATCATGTGATTTATCCATTGTGAAACCTATCATTCAAATTATGAACAGATGCAAACAATATTTTTTTTTAAAACAAATCATGTGTTTTATCCTTTGTGAGACCTAACCAATTATTGTATGGTTATAATTAATCTTAATATTTTATAAATTTTTATATAATTTATTTATTTTTGGCCAGGGCTAAACAGGGGTTATTGTTGCTAGTTCAAATGAAAAGAATTCAGTAGAAAAATAATAGTGAAAAAACTAAAAGAAGACAGAGAGAGCACATGTTAAACTCACAGGTGTTACTAAGAAATAAGGAGTACTGAACAATCGAACCCATCTCTCTGCAATCTCCTTATCTTTTCGATAACCCACTGTTGCTTCACTAAACTTCTCCACTGCAATCTGCACTCAAATCCAATATCCATCATTTATTCAATCTTCCATTTTTCCCATTGAAAAAAGTGCATAAATCAGAGAGAGAAATCAGCCCATTGGAACCTCATTAGCAATGTTTGCACCCATAAGAACACAGCAGTTAATCCCCAGCTGTTCAGTGATGAGAGTGGAAATCATGCATGGGCCTTCCATCTTGACCTCCATGCCCTTGATTAGGGAGATAGCCTCAACGCCCTCCCCTTTTATCTTCCCCACAAGCCTCTTGCATATACCCTCCATGAACTGATGAGGAGTGACAAAAACCAGCATGTTCGCATCTTTCACTGGACAGACCCCACCTCATATCATTACAATCGAAACCAAAACAATGGAGATTTTGCAGATGTCTTTCTTAAAACGTAGGTCCAAGAAATATACCTGCATGTTCAAGGTCTGGATCTGCCACAACATTTTTTCCAAGCTTAATACCAGGAAGATACTTAACATTCTCCTGCATACAAAGCAGTCAATACTATCAGAAAGAGAGATTCAAAATGAGAAAGGTGAAGTTGCAGAAGAGGAACAAGAAAGTATTACATTTGTTCGGTTAATGACATCTGTGAGTTTCTCCCCCGAAGGTAAGATCTCTTCAAAGACCCACATCCTCACTTCATCTGAATTTTTCAAAAAAAAAAAAAAAGATGTAAAACGTTCAGGCAGGTAGCAGGGAAGGAAGGATATTCAACAAGAACAAAGAGGTCTCTCTCTCTCTCTCTCTCTCTCTCTCTCTCTCTCTCTCTCTCTCTCTCTCTCTCACCCACCCACCATAGAAGGAGGACAGCTTGAGGGTGTTGGAAGCAATGAGCTTGGAGGCAACACTACCCCAGTTGCCACTGCCGATGACGGTCACCCGTGATTTTTTTGTTCCTTTATCATCTTCTTCTTGTTGTTGCAGTGTATTGGAGTCGGAGTTGTTGGAAGAAGGGAGTTGGGTGTCAGCTGTTTTCTCATCTTCCACCAGTTGGGTGCCTGAAGCAGGTATATCCAATGCAGTAGGCATTGATTAATGAGAAAGCAGTAAACAGAGAAAGATAAGGAAAACCTTCTTGTTGGTTCGTGGTGTTGAAGTCTTTCTTCTCTCTCTCTATTTCAAAGGAATGAGGAGAGATATGGACGCGGGCAAGAGAGTTATATAAGACAGAGGAGGGAGAGAGAAGAAGAAGAAGAAGAAGCACTCGGCGGAGATGGCGGACATGTTTGCGAGGGAAACGATGCTGGTGGCGGATTCTTCGAAGACTCCATCCTTTCACTTAACGGCTTAATGCTGTTCGTTATTTCCCCACACCCAACTGTAAAAACGTACTTTTATTTTAATCTGACAGTCAATCCCTCCTTTATTATATCCAAACCCCAAAAACAAATCTTTAAGAGGCCGTTTGAAAACTCTAGTATAATTATTATGAGCTAATTAGATTAAAGCCTAAAATAAAAGCTTTAATTTTTAAGTTCGAACTTACATTAGCGTGTTTAATAATTTTTTTTATTTTAAAAAAGCTTTTATTTCATAATATAAGTACTAGCAGCCCTCCTTAACTTATGATGCCTAGGGCCACCCTTTGAAATTTAAATTGTAAAACCCATCATTTCCGTCAATTTAAAAATTTTCTAAAGCCTTGCTTTTCATTCAAAACGCTTTTAAATCTTGCATTGTCTATCTCTATCCGCTTTAGATAGAAAAAGAAAAGACAAGGCTTTTAATGCCAAAGCTATAATTCATAAATACGGTTTTAAATTGATAAATATAATTAAATGTTTACCGAATGCTCTAATATGTAATTATGCTCTAAATCATAAAATAAAAGCTTATTTTTGGAGAATTACTGAACAAACCTCATAGGGTCCAGATCTTTGTTGGGTTGACCATGGCCCAATGGAGGACTAATGGAGGGTTCTCTGCTGTTGATCAGGAGAGGTCCAACCTCTTAAACATGGTTTCATTTATTGATATCGATACAGCCTATTGTACATGGTATTTTGGCTATATAGGTATTGTTTGAATTTTCAGTTGGAATGGTAAAATAATTATAGCATGGAGTAGGACCGGCCTGTAAGGGACTGTATATATAGTGAATCAACTTCATCAATAGAGGCAGTTGGATCCACCCACGAAGAATTCAAGGTCCTCGATCCAAACCCAAGGTGCCGACGAGGGCCGTCTTTGGATTGATGACATGCAAAATAGGAAATTTACAGAGCTTCACAATGGACTGTTTTAGAGTCACAGTGCAGCATAGGGATGGACACCTGCAAGATGATCATGATCCTTGCATCTTAGGTACACATGCTTAGGTTTCTTATAAATATTTCTTCCTCTTTATTTCTTTGTTCATTTGTATATATATTTGCGTTTCCCTTTCCTTCTCATTGTACTCTTTCAGAACTTATTTATTTTCCGTCTTGATATATATAAAGTCCAATGCTTAGACGACGCCTGGGTGTTGCTTTTTTAAAGCTCCTCTTAGTTAAGCCCATTGAAATGCGTGATGATCATGGAAGTCTGTTAGACTGAAAGATCTATATGAGACCTATCTATATGCAAAATTTTGACTCCATAAATCATATTAATTTTTTGATCTTTGACCCTAAAATTTAATAGTTTAGATGTATTATTTTATTATGATTTCAATCTAATGGTGAGGAAAAGTTGGAAGAGTGTCAAATTTGGATTTGTACTATTCATAGGGCAGTGTGTGAAAAGACTATTTTGACTCAAGGTAAGCCCCATGACAAATATGAAAAAAAAAAAAAAAAAAAAAAAGATAGAAAAGGGCCTTTCTAAAGTAGTACATTTTGGAGAATTACCCATATATATCATCTTTGGAAAAACAGAAAGAAAGAAATTTACAAATAACCACATGAGACAATTGCAAATGATCACCAGTTTTTTAGTTTTTAGAAAGAACCACCTTTTTGAGCCTAACAATCCCAGTGTACTATTGCAAACTTCCTAAAAGGAAAGAACATTCCTAATATATAGCGTTATTGTGGTGTTAAAAGTAAATGAGTGCGCATGCGCGCACACAATTTCATTAAGGGCACGTTTGGCAACAATCCTCGCCGTGGATTCCTCGCCCAAAATCCGTGATCGGGCGGATTTTCGTGTTTGGGTAAGCATGGATTTGAAGAGGATGGAGAGGAGAATTCTTCCCTTTTGATTATTTCTAGAATCAAAATCAACCCCCCCCCCCCCCCCCCCCCCCCCCCGCCCCCGCCCCCACCCCCCCTTCGGATTTTCTCATTCCCGCGATGAAGGATTTGCGGAGCTGCAGTGCATCGAGATGTTAATATTGGGCAGAGCGGTTTTTGCATTTTTTTGGTCTCTATGGACCCCCACAATCAAGATCTGAACCGATAATAATGTTAAGAAGGTCCAAAACAGCTACCTCATCAAATTTCAACCGTTGATTCATCTTAGATCTTGAGATATTTGCATAAACGTCTGATCCGTTTGATGGCAATTTCTGATATGCTGTGGGCCAAAAAGGGAGATTAAATCCAGTCCGTTTTTTTCATTTTTCTGGTTCTTGTGGGCCCCACAATCATGATCTGGACCAGTAGTTATTTGTAGGAGGTCAAACACGGATATTTGACCAAATTTCAACCGTTGATCATTCTTAGATCTTGAGATATTTTCAAAAAGGTCCAGGTACTAAAATATTAAATTCTTATTCTTGTGGGCCCCCTTTGCACGATCAAAACCGTTCATATTTTCTAGATGACCACAAAATACTTTGAGGTGAAAGTTGAGGTATTGATTTTTCATGGATTTTGGAAATTTTTAAAACATATTTATAACCATTGGATTATATATTCTACAATTTGTAGGAATCCTCCCTTCATCCAAACATGGAACTCTCTTTGGGAATCCTATTAGAGGATTGTGGCCTTCTTTGGAGATGGAGAGAATCCTCTAGATAGAGAATTCTTTTACGTTTACCAAACGTTTCCAAAGGGGATTGAGATTATTTTTACCCAAATCGTATTTGCACCGAGAGTTTTCTATCACACCATTTCCCTATGATTGACATGCATCTAAGTAGACCCCACGGAGAGCTTAAAATTTATCTCTCGGGCAAGTCACTAGAAACATCAAAAAGGAGAGGGTGGCCCTTGTATCAATTGTCAGGATTTATCTTCCAGTTGCTAGTAATGGTTGTTGGCTGAGATTTTAGATTAATATGATGGAGGTTTATGAAAACAAAAAAGGGAGGTGGTTATTTATAAGTCTCAGAAACATATAGGCGGTTACATGTCAATTTTGTTGATAAAGAATGGAACGCGTGTAAGTCACGTGTCCATCACATGGATCCCCACCTCCGAGTGTTAAAAATCACGTGCAAATCACGTGTCAGAACTTCTTCTTGACTATTTTTATACATGTGCCGCACGTGTAGAAGACCAAACTTGACAGCACTCGTTCCTCGAGTGGAGTTCATGGAAATGAGATTTTTTTCTTCTTCTTTCTTTGGTCGAAAGCCATCAAGAAAGAGCCCATTAAATCAATGGTTGGATCTTTGTTATATATACAGTGTTCACAAAAAATTTCCAAGTTCTTGTTAGGATTTTTCATGCAGTGATTGCTCAAATGGTACCTTGGCTTAAGCTCAGTGGGTCAGAGACTTGGGTGTGTAATTAGGGTGCATAAGTTCGAATCTCTGATATAGGATTAAAAAGTTAAAAAGAAATTATTGCTCTAGTTGAAGGAAAATTGCAATTGAATTTGTTTGAAGTCAACAAATGTATTCCTAGAAGGGGCTAAAACTGGAGAGATAAATGTGAATATTCATAGATAGATCTAGGAAATGAATTTAAGGATATTCATCTCTAAAATGAGATTATTTAATAGTCATTTATGGGATATTCAATTTTTATTTCTTTAACTTTATCCACTTTTAGTTATACATTTCTTAGAATTCTTAGGAATTCAATTTCATGGGACAAATGAGCTCTAAAAACCATAGGGGGAGGGCAAATTGATGAGGTGGACTGTTGGGTCAGACTTGGTTCAACCACCTAATTTGATTAGGCTTCATCATGAAGTAAACAACAATAAAAAAGATCAAACTAGTTAATGGCCGTCCAACTGACCCAACAGCAGGTTTGGAATGTTTTTAACTGAGTTTGACCACTTTTGATCAGCTCAGTTTGTGCAGAAGCCCAGCCAATGGTTTATGACTGAGTTTGACCAGTTTTAATAGGCTCTGCATCAGAAGCCCAGTTCTGATCTAACTGAATCAGTCAAGATGCGTATGTAGTTCTGCTGAAACTCAGATTGGTCAGTCCAATCCGATATTCAAAACACAGTATAATCTTCATCAAATTCCAAATCAGGACATGAAAGATGG
Organism: Persea americana; assembly: GCA_029852735.1. Classification (NCBI taxonomy): domain Eukaryota; kingdom Viridiplantae; phylum Streptophyta; class Magnoliopsida; order Laurales; family Lauraceae; genus Persea; species Persea americana. The sequence continues at coordinate 17,598,511 of CM056813.1, read as the reverse complement.
ACCCTCAGTCTAGCTTTTGTCACTGTTTACTGCTTCTATCAAATCTAGCTCTAGAAATTTGTGGCTGCTAATGGACTCAAGTCTGGCCTTAATCTACCCGAGGCCAACTTAGTTTCTGACTGTTTATTTGAATGGTACCAATAGAAAAAAAAAAAAAAAAAAGGCTTTCAATGGGCTTGGGCCTTAATGGACACAGGCTTGAGTATTTTGGAGTCAAACATGGACTTGGACCCTTCAGTCCCTGATATTTTTCAAGTCTACTCTATAAATTCAACCAGATCGGGCTTGAATTCCAAAAGTAGGTTTTTTTTTTTTTTTGACAGATAATAAGATTTAAGATGGCAAGATGATAACAAGGGATTGCTTAGTTGGTTGGCAACCCCAAATATCACAGGCTACCCGTGGATCAATCCATCAGTAAGCCACACTTTCCGGGCCTTTTTTTCCCTACATCTACTGGCTATCCTTTCCACATGTGCAGCCCTCTCTTGGGTCTCAGCCTCTTAGTCTAGGTTAGAAAAAAAGATGGCAAGATAAAAGGAGACCCTGTTATCAGCATCTCTCTCTCTCTAATACCCAATGAAGATAATTGAAAGAGACACTGGCAGAACCATATTGGCCATGAATCAAACCGTCATTGATGGCATGTTGAAGAACCTTGTCCGGCTCAAAATTCATGCATTGTTTTGGTTTAGTTTAGGCTCATTCTCACTTAAGAAGTGTAAACAAACTCAAGACTGATGGCATGTTCTCATGTCCATTAGTTTCAAGAAAATTGGCTGGAGGACTCATTTTCGTACTCAGGCCATTTCTTTTAGAAAAAGTTTGAACTGGGCAAGTTTCCTCTTCTTAGTCACTTGAAATCTTTCCTGCATGAGTTACAGTTACTTTTTAGGAGAGGTGATTGAAATAGATTCCTTGTCTTATGAATGTGTCTAAACATGACACATGCACTAGGGTGGGCACGGTGCAATCGAGCTCTAGGCAGGCACACCCCCTTCATTCAAATCGGTGCCTCTTCAATCTGGCCACCCTCTATTCAAGTGATAACTGAGTATTAATTCTTCACAAGCGCTGTCAATCCTTTTGCATCTATATGAACAGGGCGTGGATGGTCACTTGCGTGCATGTATGTAGCTGCCCCCAGCCCCACTTTTGCATTCCATTTCTATATGAGCAGGGAACAGATAATCAGTTTAGCCAGTTGACAAATGTAACGTGGGGCCCATGTGATATCACATATGAGTGTGCCAGGTCACATATACTAGTCCCCTCGCTTGCTATAAATTTGATTATTGAGTGTTATTGTTACATTTGAAAGTCCGGGATCCGAACCCTACTGGGGGGTTGAATAAGGTGAGCTTGATTTTTAGCCAATTATGTCAAATTTTAACTTCTTTAAAACAGTTAGGCACAAGTGGTGATTATGAAACGAATAAAATGTGGAAACTATCAAAATAAACAATCACCCCAAGCATTAATCATAACATAACTGTGTATAGTGGTTCGGCCAATTGTCTACATCCACTCCCGGCTCGTGTTCCTTCACTCCACCGGAATTCCATTAACAATAATGCTTTGCAATAGGCTAAACAATAACCTTTACCATATGCTTTTCAACATGCTAAGCAATAACAATTACACTATGCTTTTAAATGACTAAGCAATAACCTTATAATATGCTTTTTTTAAGTTAATCAATAACCTTTACAGCCCTAGGATTTTTCTCTCTCAAATGTGTCTAAGATACACTCAAAGAGATACAATTTAAACTCAATACAATACTAAAAAAAGGGTCACTCTTTATCAAATAAATGACAAAAAAATGTCACTCTTTATACAAAAAGTCAAAAAAATTATTATTAATCCACTAAAGACGAAATACCATCATAACCCCCTTATATATTATATTCTTTTGATTTGATGCTTTACTTTAACTTTATTTTACGATAAAAATACCAAAGTTTTGGATTTGAGGGGTGGCCCATTGAGAAGTGAAAGATTGGAAAGAAATTGCGGGGGGGGGGGGGGGGGGGGGGGGGGGGGGGGGAGGATTTGAAGGGTTCATTGGGGTCTTCCCTTTCGCTTGGGGATTGACGTCCGCTTCCATGACAAAAACCAACGCCATCTCTCTCGGCTCCTATCGTAGTAATACCAACATCGATCGTCCTAATAACATCTCCCTCTCTCTCCCTCTCTTCTCCTCCGCGATCGAATCAATGGATGCTGCTGATTGACCTGCTATCGTCACCGACAACGGCACCGGGTACTACCCTTTCCTCGTTACAAAAGAAAACAAAAGGATTTTCTTTTCTCATCTTCGGATTCCAATTTTACTTTACTAGATACTTCTGTTAAAAATCGTGTGTGGGACCCACTTTGTCCCAATTTGTCCCACTTTAACAAATGTAACATGGGGCCCATGTGATATCACCTAAGGGTGTGCCAAGTCACATATAAGACTCCCCTCACTTGCTATAGATTTAATTATTGAGTGTTCTTGTTATATTTAAAAGTCCGAGATCCGAACCCTAGCGAGGGGTTGAATAGGGTGAGCTTGATTTTGAACCAATTATGCCAAATTTTAACTTCATTAAAACAATTAGGCACAAGTGATAATTATGAAACGAATAAAGTGCGGAAGCTATCAAGATAAACAATCACCGCAAGCATTCACCATAGCACGACTATGTACAGTGGTTCGGCCAAATGTCTATATGCACTCCCGGCTATCCACTCCTAGTCCCGGCTTGTGTTCCTTCACCCCCACTCCTGGCATCATAATTAGAAATTGCATTAGAACATGTTTTTGTTTTTGAAATCACAATGTTTAATGACTGATTAATAAGGATAAATTCGGACCCGTTACATAGTTGAAAATATGCACATTGAAAGAAAAAAAAGATTGCATTGTTTTAGAAGTTTTAGTCTGACTGTGTTCCAAAAGTACACGATTTGAAAACTAAGAAAAAGAAGTTTTTTTTCTTGAATTTTAGCATAATTAAAGTATAGTAATAGGACTTTGAAACCGCAGAATTTCAGCCAAAGATAACATCGAAAACTGTGTCAACCAGAGGCACAAAAAAGAGTACCCAGCAAGGTCGCACCAGATTTCAACAGCACAATTGGTTCAAATAGGCATTGTTAAGTTTATCATATCTTTTTCGTTTCAAGTAATTTTTCACTTCTGTTTTTTTTTTTTTTTTTTTTTTACATCATTGGAGTCTTACTTCCAGCAATTAGATTTAGGTTTATATCATCTTGGGCCAGTTGTACAGTGTAGTAAAAACAAGCTTGTGCAATAGTTTCTATACTTAGAATTTTTCAGCATGTTTCAGATTTTTAGGAACTTGTCTAGAATTGCATTTTTTTCATGTAGGATCTCATAAATTATTCATATTTACATTGTATTTTTTTTTTAAGTTTTATTTTGATTTACCATATAGTAAATTGGTTGTTTGATTTGTGTATTCTTTTGCAGGTTTTTAACTTAATTAGTATTATCTAGATTAGGTTTCTTTATTTAGATTAGTGTTTTTATTTTTGGAAATTATTGTAATTAAATTTTTTACATTTAGTTATTTTAGCAAAGTTGATGTAATTTAATTAGTTTCCATTTATACCAAATTTAGTGTTTATTTATGATAGGTCAAAGTTGGAAAGTTTTTCAAAAAACATTGCTCCCTGTGGATCGACCTGAACTCACCGGATTATTACTACATCGTGACCCTACACTTGGGGTCCGATCAAGTTTTTCGCCCCGATGTCGGGAAGTGCCAGTAAAGGTAACTTTCTGACTTTCCTATTTAAATTGTGCATTACTTTTGGCATCTTGCTAGAAATAGGGGGTTCATGCATGGAATGTTGAAACTGCCCTAATTTGGATTAGGAAAGTGCATAGAATGTAAGCAATTCAGGTCATTAATTTTTAGAAAACTCCAAAAAGTTAAATTTTCCAAATTTTTTTTTAGGATTTATTTTTTGTAATTAACTCCTTAAGGAAGGAAAGTGAAACTAAGGCCTAATGTTGCATTCTTTGATTAAACTCGATGCCTAAGAAAAGCCTTGTCTCAAAAGGGGAAATAGTCAAGCTATTCAAGGCAAGTGGTTTCTAAGCGGGGCCCGTTGTGACCTCACCACTTATCTGGGGGCTAACCTAGTTGAGTTAACTTCACAAGTTCGAGTTAATGGCTGAGGTGAACTTTTTGACCTTCAGTGAGGTTAGTTGCTATTCTAAGTTAGTTTCTTTATTTCCACCAGATAAAAAAAAATTCAAGATTTCCAAAAAGAAGGATAGGCCCCGGCCAATTTGGCAAAGAGATTCAGGGCACAGATTAAGAAGGAAGGAGTCTCCGATTAAGAGAAATATTGAAAACTTTGAATCTCCAAATCCATCAAGTTCTTTGAGACCATCACCAATGGCGAGTGGGTCCGGTAGTGGCAACAACAATAATGACCGGAATGGCCGGAATGACAATGATAATAATGGGGTGGTTAACCAAAGGGCTAGGAGTTTACGAGAATACCTTCAACCCACAAGGACAACCACCTTCTTGCATGGTCGTCCCACCCAATGTGGGAAATTTTGAAATAAAACCAGACGTGATACAATTACTCCCTAAGTTCCATGGCCTTGCTTCAGAAAATGCGTACTCACACTTAAGAGAATTTGAAGAAGTATGTGCCACTTTACACTTCAATAATATTGGGGAGGACATAGTCAAATTCAGACTATTCCCTTTTTCACTGAAGGAGAAGGCAAAAATATGGTTGAATTCCCTTAGGCCCAATTCGATTACCACTTGGAATGTTATGTTGCGAGAATTCTTGAAAAAGTTTTTTCCGCTTCAAAAAACGAACACTTTGAGAGGACACATGATGAATGTCAAACAAAAAAGAAAAAGAGTCTTTCTTCAAGTGTTGGGAATGCTTCAAAGAGCTCTTGCAAGCCTGCCCACATCATGGATTCGAATCATGGCGCGTAATTGGTATGTTTTATGATGGGTTAACTTCTGAAATGCGCCAATTTGTTGAAACGATGTGTAATGGTGAGTTTTTGAGTAAAAACCCAAATGAAGCATGGGAATACTTAGATTCTCTTGCAAAAAGTGCCTAAAATTGGGACACTTCGGATGGAATTGATAATCCAAGGCAATCGAATAATCCTAAGAGAGGGGGAATATATCAACTTCAGGAAGATGAAAAGGAACTCAATGCAAAAGTAGCCTCCCTAGCCAGAAAAATTGAAGTTGTAGAAATGGGGAGGAATAAACAGCCCGTCACCGTGTGTGGTATTTGTGACTGTGGCACCCATTCCTTGGAGGATTACCCAACAATCCCTGCTTTCAAAGAGGTGTTACAGGAACATGCCAAAGCTACCAAAACATATCAAAGGCCATTCAACAATCAAATCGGTAACTCGTACAACCCCATCTGGAGGAACTATCCCAACTTCAGTTCGAGAAATGGGCCCAATGCTAATCAGGAGTCGGTCCTCCAAAGACCTACACATCAAGGTGGTGACTTTAGACCCTTAACACAAGGAGCTTAATACACACCACCCCTCCACAGTCTCAAAATAGGTGTTTGGAGGATCTGCTGACAAATTTAATTCAAACTCAGAATTCCATCATTCAAAACAATCAACAATCCTTTATAGACTTTCAAAAAGTGGTGAGAACCTCAATTGGCTAACTCAGCAATGACCTTCAAATCAGGGAGAAGGGGTATTTCCCAACCCAACCACACCCGAACCCTAAGGGACAATAGGAAGTGGCCAATGCAGGTCCCTCTACCTCAGAGGAGCAGGTGCAAGCTGTGACCACTTTACGGAGTGGTAAAGAAATTTCGAAAGATGATCTGAAAAAAGGAAAATCACTTGCATCCTCGGATCAAAAAGTTTCTTCCAATAAGTCTGAATCTAAAGAGGTCTTAGCCCATGTTTGGCATCTCTATTTTTTACCTCTATTTGTCTATTTGTCTAAATTGGACAGAACTTGGAAAAATTAGAGCGCTTTAGTAGATGGCTTTATCCTTTTCCTACTTTAGAGGAGTAGAGGCAAATCCTCTAAAATTGAAATGCCCACTCTCTAGGCATGTGAAAAATAGAGGCATGGGCTCTAAAAAACGTAGAGGCTGAAGCTACTTTTGCAGACGAAAATGCCCATAGATGGTGTTTGATTGACAATGAAAATCCTTTGAGCAAAATGCCCCATTCAATAGCAGATTTTATAGAGCTCGACAGTGGAGAGGAGGAAACAAAAGCCCCGACGCCAGAACATCATCTCGATCGACCTTCTCCTCTCCGTCGTCGGCTAGTCGACTATACACTCGTATTGCTCCCTCTCTCTCTCTACTTCTCTGTCATTCATGGCTTCCAAAGGAACTTTTTTTTTTTTTTTTTTTGAGAAAGATAGTTTTAGGGTTCCTAATGGATTTTACCTTACTTGTTTTTTTCAATTGACACTAAGTTATCCTTTTTCATTGGAGTATTTCCTTCTTCATTTCGTTGATTAATCAGCTCCTCAAGCTTATATGAGTTAAGGATATACCTGACCACTGTCAAATTCCCCCTTTCAACTGCAAAATGAAGAGCAGCCCATTTTCGCATATCCCTTGTTTCACAAGAATCTGGAAGCGATCATAGAAGCTCATCCATTATGCTGATGTGGTCATTAATGGTTGCTAGAAGAAAAGGCCATTGATGGCATCCATCTCCCAAATAAGCAATGGACACATCTTGTTTTAGAAATATTTGTACCATTTCTAAATTACCCAGAGCCACTGCATAATGAATAGGGTATCTATTATCAACATCCTTCTCTAGGAGAAATCCTGGTCTTTCCTTACAAAGCACTCTTACCACATCTGCTATCAGAACAACAAAAATATTAAAGAGGATGAGAGAACAATGAATAATGCAATTGAAATGAAATGAAATAATAAATAGAAGATAAATGAAGATATCAAAATAGAATATAACATATTTGAGTCCCCCATCAAAATGCCCATAACCATAAAACCCAATCTCCATTACTGACTGGGTTGGATTGTTGGGGGTTGTGCATTGGAGCAGGAAGCAGAGAATAATTGCTTACCTTTATGTGCCTCCGGAATGGGTATATATTTTTACTTTGTCTTTTAGGCATGCCAGAGGAAGGTCATATGGATTTTTCACTTTGCATTTTAGTGGTCATGGAGAATAGTTCCTCATTTTGATGTGCCTCCAGAATTGTATATTTCTCACTGTGCATTTTAGTAGATCCTGCTACAGTTATGATTTTCATAAATGTATGTATTAGAATTTCTTCCATGGATATAGATTTCATTTTATCTGGATGTTTTTGTTGATTTGATGCACTTCTAGATTAAAGTCATAGTTTATTATGCGATTTGTATGCAGGACTTGCCTTGTGTTTTTGTGGTTTTTCATGTTTTACTCTTGCCTACATTTGGGTTTCTTAATCAAGTGAAGATTGATAGGGTTTATTTCATTCTTTGTGCAAGATTCTCACATTAGGGGTAAATGTTACTCAAATGAACTCCTATAATTCAATGCTGGCCAAACAAGGAAGGCCTTTGAGTGGAACTCCATCATCAGGGCCCACCTATTGATAATTTGGACTATTTAAAATGAAGGCAGTTTCACTGTGAAATGTGTTTTCCCATCATTTTCAACCGCAAAAAGATACGGGTTGGGGTCAGACAGGTAGTGAGTCTTGAAAACATGGGAAACTAAAATATCATGTAATTGATCTGCTTTGCATTAAAAGAAAATAAAGAGTTTATTCTGGTTGGTGATGATATGCTTTCCTATCATACTTTAAAAATTGAGGAACTCAACATGGATGGAAGGATGCAGAGTCAAAGTAACTCGGACAAGTCTGGTTAAGTGCAATGGGTTGAAAGCTGACATCCATAACCTTGATGTATATGTGTTTAGATATAGAAAAAACAAGAATAAGTTCTGTTTGTTGATTCTGCATTTTGTCTACCAAAAAAAAAGGTTGGTGATGACAAAGGGAAAGAACCCGAAATTTCTAAGTACAAGCCTGTGGCCCCATTTCCCCAACGAATGAGATCGCCAAAGCAGATAGTCCCAAATGAGGAGATCGTGGATATCTTCAGAGAAGTTGAGATTAATATCTGCTTTTGGATGCCATCAAACAGATTTCATCTTACGCTAAGTTACTCAAAGATTTATGCACAATCCATGGTAAGATACATGTTTCTAAGAAAGCTTTCTTTGCCGAGCAAGCAAGCTCGATTCTAAGACAAGATGCTCCCCCCAAATATAAAGATCCGGGATGCCCCACAGTATCGTGCATCATTGGAAATTTCCGGATTGAACAGGCTTTACTTTGACTTGGGGGCTAGTGTCGATCTACTTCCTTACTCGGTTTATCAACAGTTGGGGCTAGGCGAGTTGAAACCTACCCAGGTCACTCTTCTGCTCATTGACAGATCAATAAAGAAACCAAGGGGGATCGTGGAGGATGTCCTAGTACAAATAGAGAAGTTCTACTTTCCTGTGGACTTCATGGTTGTGGATACCCAACCCGTGGCAAACCCTAAGGCTCAAATTCCGGTAATATTAGGTAGACCCTCCACTTCAAATGCACTGATCAATTGTTGAAATGGGGTAATGAAGCTTTCTTTTGGAAATATGACCATAGAGCTCGATATTTTCAATGTGTGCAGACAAATGAGGGATGATGGTCCTGATTTTGAGGAGATTGACATGATTGAGACCATTGTTCAAGATATCTTTCGGAGTCCACCGACCCCAATTTCTTGTGCCCTATTGAATTTGATTTGGCCAAATCCGTTGACATTGAAGATGATATTGTTCAGATGGCCAGTAGTGTGTGGAACCCGAAAAATGAGGAGCTAGTGCCATTTGGGTCTAAGTCTCTTCCCTCTCAGGCAAGGCCACCCAAACCTGAGTTGAAACCTCTACCAATTGACCTTAAATATGCATGCCTGGGGGATTACAAAACGTTCCCAGTTGTGATTTGTGTGCACCTAGCCAAGGACCAAGAGGTGCAATTAACGGAAATACTTAAGCAGCACAAGGGTGCAAGCATGGACTGTGGGTGATATTAAAGGCATTAACCCATACATTTGTACGCACCATATTCACCTAGAAAAAAATGCGAAACCTTCCAGACAAATGCAATGCCGGTTCAACCCCACCATACAGGAGGTGGTTAGGGCTGAGGTCTTAAGACTTCTGGACGTGGGTATCATCTATCCGATCTCGAATAGTCAGTGGGTCAGCCCTACCTAAGTCGTACCAAAGAAAGCCGGCGTCACTGTAGTCAAGAATGCTAAGGATGAACTCATCCCTACCCGAATACCCACAGGTTGGAGGGTATGTATTGACGACTGAAAGCTCAATGCGGTCACAAGTAAGGACCATTTTCCGCTACCCTTTTTGGACCAAATTTTGGAAAGGGTAGCAAGCCACCCATACTACTGCTTCTTGGATGGATACTCATGATACAACCGGATAGAAATCTCCCCTGAGGACTAAGAGAAAACCACATTCACATGTCCCTTCAGAACTTTTGCCTACCAGCGAATGCCCTTTGGACTGTGCAATGCTCGCGCTACTTTCCAACACTGCATGCTAAGCATATTCAGCGACATGGTGGAGCGTTTCCTCTAGGTCTTCATGGATGATTTCTCCATTTTAGGTAATTCTTTAGAAGACTACTTAAGTAATTTGGAAAACGTCCTTGTTAGATGTGAAGAGAAGAGCCTGGTGTTAAATTGGGAGAAATGTCACTTCATGGTTCGCCAGGAAATAGTCCTTGGCCATATTGTTTCTTCCAAGGGAATGGAAGTTGACAAGTCAAAAATAGATCTGATCTCAAATCTGCCCATCCCAAAAACCATTAGAGATTTCAGATCATTCTTAGGGCATGTAGGATTTTACAAAAGGCTTGTAAAAGATTTCAGCGCTATCTCCAGTCCACTGTGCAACCTTTTGTTTAAAGATGCTCAATTTGAGTGGATTAAGATATGCGATGAAGCTTTCACCAAGCTAAAGGGCATGCTAACTTCCGCTCCGATTATGCAACCACCTGACTGGAGCCTGCCCTTTGAACTCATGTGCGATGCAAGTGATTATGTGGTTGGGGCTGTGTTGGTGCAACATAAGGAAAAGAAACCTTACGTGATTTATCATGCAAGCCAGACTTCGAATAGTGCACAGATCAATTATTCCACCACACAGAGAGAATTATTGGTTGTGGTCTTTGCGCTTGAAAAATTCCGCTCATACTTGCTTGGACCCAAGATCATTGTGTTCACGATCATTTGGCGCTGAAACAACTTCTCTCTAAGAAGGATGTAAAACCGCGCCTCATTCGTTGGATCCTTCTACTTTAGGAATTTGATATCGAAATCCGTGATAAAAAAAAAGGGAGTAGAAAATGTAGTTGCAGATCACCTATCACAACTTGTCATTTCTGAATCTTTGGAATCCATACCCATCTAGGACAACTTCCCTAACGAACAATTGTTCGTAGTATCGCAATTACCCTGGTATGCAAACATTGCCAACTATCTTACAACAGGCACAGTCCCAAAACATTGGAAAAAACAAGATAGGGATAAATTCTTTTACAAGGTCCGGAGCTTTTTCTGGGATAGCCCATATTTGTTTAAATACTGCCCAACCAAATCATTAGGAAGAGTGTGCCAGATGATGAGCAAAACAGTGTCATCTCCTTTTGTCATTCATAAGCCTATGGGGGCCATTTCTCTTCTAAAAGGACCTCCTTTAAGATTCTGCAATGCCTTTTTTATTGGCCCATCCTTTTTATAGATGTTCATGAATATTGTAAGTCCTGTGAAAACTGTCAAAATTTGGGTTCCATCTCAAGAAGGAACATGATGCCCCTGAACCTAATTTTGATCATTGAGTTGTTTGATGTATGGGGTATAGATTTCATGGGGCCGTTTCCCCTGAGTTTTGGTTATCTCTACATTTTAGTAGCTGTTGATTACGTGTCCAAGTGGATTGAAGCTATCTCATGTTGGACAAAGGATGCTAATGTTGTCAAGAAATTTATGAAGGGGCATATATTTTCTAGATTCGGGACCCCACGAGCCATCATTAGTGATGGAGTTATCCACTTCTGTAATCGTGTAATCAAGGCTTTCTTGAAAAAATACAGAATTACACATAAAGTGGCTACCCCCTATCACCCAAAGACCAGTGGGCAAGTTGAGGCCTCAAATTAGGAAATCAAACGTATATTGGAGACCACAGTAAACCCTACTCACAAAGAATGGTCCCTTCGACTGACTGACTCGTTATGGGCTTACCGCACTATATTCAAAACTCCAATAGGCATGTCTCCATACAAATTGATTTACGGGAAAGCTTGCCATCTTCTGGTGGAATTGGAACATGGAGCATATTGGGCACTAAAACAGCTAAACTTTGATATGGAGAAAGGTGGAATTAAGAGAAAATTCCAGATGAATGAATTGGAAGAGATTCGCAACGAGGCTTATCATAGTTCTCGTATTTACAAATAAAGGACCAAGGTTTTCCATGATAAAAACATTCTTAGAAAAACTTTTCACCCTAAACAAAAAGTCCTTCTTTACAATTCTCGTTTGCATCTCTTTCCTGGGAAGTTGAGATCTCGATGGAGTGGTCCCTTTATTGTTAAGCATGTTTTTCCGCACGGGGCAGTTGAGTTGGAGAATCCCAAGGATGGTTCAGTTTTCAAAGTGAATGGACAACGTCTAAAACCATTCTTGGAGCCATTTGATTCAGAGGACACTATTTTACCTCTGACTAGTCTTGACTATCAAGACTGACGAGCGTTGGACCTGACAGCGTTCAAGTCTGTGTACATATGTAAATAGATCTTGCTGCTTTGTTTTTGTGTATTTTGCCTCACTTTGGACAGATATACGGGAGTGCTTTCTAAACTTTACCCTCCGTTACTTTTATGTTCTTCATGTTTCATATGTTCAATGCATATCATTCATTTACACATTCAGGACGATGTCCATACTAGGTTGGGGAGTGGGGACAAGCACAGTTGTTCAATGAAAATGAGAGGTCCGTGAGTTCAAGTCCTTACACACACTTAAATATGATTGTTATATGATATTTTAAAATTAAATACGGGCTCCATCGAAATTTAGAATTAGGTCGAAATTGAAATGAACTTTAGAGTCAATTATGAAATTGAAAAGGTCAAAAAATACTAGATACTATAGAAAACATAATGAGTGAATATTGGAGAGACTCCGTCAAAGGAAAGGGCATCCATTTTAAAATTAAATAGTTTGGAATTTTACAAGTCAGCCCACTGTATAATTCCAGTCCTTTGCTCAATGTGAGCGCGACACTATGGGTAATAGGACACAAAAGGTTTTTTGCCTCTGACTCTGCCCTGCCTACAAGTTGCACAACAACCCTTTTATAGATTTTACCCAAAAAATAAACATCTCCCTTTTTTTTTTTTAATAGTAAAAACATCCCTCTGGCCAAGTGAATCCGTACTAGAAATATCTATCTAGATAGGAATACAACTATTAATATTTATACATGATTTTTCCAGCTAGCCAAGTACATAGTGCAACATACTTGTGTGAGCTTGAGTTCAAGCCTTCTAAAAAAACCTCATTCTATGTATTACAGTCAAAACACTAAAATTATTTATAGGCACAAATCTAATGCTATCAATTTGAACTTTGAAGGTTTAAGAATTGAGATATGCTACACCTATTGTTAATGCCCTGCTAATAAATGGTTGATAAAGTAGTATACCAACTGTGCTAAGCAACAAAAATAACAATGGAGAATAAACGAGGGCCTTCTATTGCTAAAATATCTTCTGCATTCAATGACTTTAGAAAAATGCTATAAACACTCTTTTTGTTTGATTTTAAAAAAAATCATTTTTGCTATTTTTTTTTTTTTTGTTTTTTGAGTTTTGAAAAAAAAAGAGAGAGAATTTCGAGAGGATTTTTATAAAACGAAGACACCTTGAATTTTGGAATTTTCAAAAATTTGGGCAAAAGAGAACAAATGGATCACTATTTTGTTTAAGGAAAGGGTTTTTGGAAAAGTGCTAAATTTTGATCCCTCACTTTTACACAGTTTGTATATGCTTTCAAGGGTTTTGAATGTGAAGCTATGATTTCCATTTTTCTTTGACGGTTGGATTAAAAATATGATGGAGAACCGACCCCTAGTTTCACAGTTTGCTGATTCATCTGGGTGGTTTGATCAGCTAACAACCATAGAATTAATTCGGGCACATGGAAAGGGCTGCCTATTGTTGGGGACCATAGAAAAAAAAAATGAAAATGAAAGAAAAAAAACTATAAAAAAATACGGCCTTTGAAAAAACAATAGTGCGAAAACCGTCACGGTTGCCTTAAGAGGAAGACTATTTTTCTTTGCTAAGGGTAGGTGGCCGAGAATTTTGGATTAAAAATTGTTTTCACGGAAATTTTGGTGGATCATTTGATGCCTATGTTTTTTATGTATACACACCTCTTCACCATGCACAATCAATTCAGCATGATTTCTAGAATTTCTGACCAAAAGATGAGATTTGTGAACCTAATTTAAGATTTTCCTTTGAAAATTTCCAAGAATCGAGAACATCCGGTGTTTGTAAATTTTCTTTTGGAAAAGTTCCCATGGTTTTGTTAGATTTCTACTTTGACTTAAAAAAAAAAAGAATTTTGTGGGTATATTCGATGCAAACCCTCATGAGGCACAACTCATCCACTAGGGGGAACCTAAGGGTTTAAGGGCTTACTACATACGCTAAATGCAGTCAAGAGTGCCAGCGAAGGTGGTGTTTTTTCATTTCTATTTTTTGCATTAGTTTATTTTCTTTAGGATTAGTTTAGGTGAGTTTTATTCCTTGTCGCTCATTTTGCTAAGGGACTAGCAAAAAGCTAGTTGAGGGGTGTGCTATGTCCACAAAATTAGGTCATTAGGTCATTATGTCATGAGCATTTGTAGACTTAATTAGGTTTAATTGCATAGAATTGCAATTAATTTCATGATTACATGTATTTGGGGATATATTTAGGAAAATGGTCAGAATTGGTCAAAATTCATTGAATTGCATGGCTTTCATGAAATTAGGATTTTTCATCTCATTCATCACCACAAAATTAGGTTTTTGGCTTCGTCAATGCATACCTGCTAATTTTTGTATCATGTTCTATTTTTGGAAAGTGTGTCGTTTTTTGTACATCAAGTAGGCATGTTTGTGTCCCATGCATAGTCCATGTTGATATTCCTCACATATGATTAATGATAAATTTATTTCTTTCAATTTATAAGAGAAATCAACAACATGGGACCCACATTGATGAAATTTGAGAAGAGAAGTCAAAGGAAAGTCAAACGTGCAAGCAAGACTCATCAAACTTGAAAAGAAAAATCATGAAGACCTATATCCAAAGCAAGGACGTCAAAGAGAGACTCTCACCTCAGGTTGCATGGCCCCATATTCTTTCTCATGATGGAAGAGGATCCCCTGTTTGGTCCAAACAGGGAAATCCTGTTTGGACCAACCAGGGACTGCCACATGGGGGGAGATTTTTATTTTTTATTTTAAAGGGGAGATGAGATGTGTTGATTGACTTTTTTCCCCCATGTGGCAGCCCCTGGTTGGTCCAAACAGGATTTCCCTGTTTGGACCAAACAGGGGATCCTCTTCCTCTCATGATACTCATATGGCCCACATGCATCTTAGGAGATAATAAACACATGTGATTGGAAATGTTAAATGAGGATACGTTGGTGATATTTACATGACTTAGAGAATTTCTTATAATGAAGATCAAAAGGAAGTCAGATGATCAAGATTGACCATGTGGCTTGATAAGGAAAAAAACGTGTGTGCTTCTCATGGTCCACCTGGCCCACCTTAGTTTGGAAAGTGTGAGATGGTATGGGAAGTTTCCAAGCCTTAGAGGGACGTCCACATTCAAGAAATCTTCTCTCATGTGGAAGTTTTGGAAATTTTTTGAAAGGTTGGCTGATCCATACCACTTGCAATTTTTGAGAGATATTTTAGGACTACAAGGAAGTAATTGTTCTCCAAGAAATTGCAATTAGCAACAAATCCTCACAAAGTCAATTTTTTTCCAAGTGCGAAGCCTAGCTTGAGGCCTAAGCAAGAAATCTCTACACATTAGGAAACAAGTCCCTAAAAGAGAGGAGATTCTTAGCAAAAGAGGAGGCATCACACACTATAAAATCAGCCCATAAGAATGCTAGACGGTCATCACCTTGGAGGTTCTCTCTCTACTCCACTCCAGTCCACTCCACTCCTTTCTCTCTCTAAGTCCCTTTCTTCTTTCTTTTAATTCTTTTAGGCATAGGTTGAGAGGTTATGTTGAGAGAATGGAAAAGATTGAAGAATATTAATTTCTTGTACTAAAAAATCAAGGAATAAAGTCATTTAATTTTCTCTTTCTAGTTCTTTTATGTGTTTTGATTGGAGACAATATTTCACATGATTAGATCTAGGTTTTTGAAAATAAAATAAATGGATTAAAAGTCGAGAGACATCAGGTAATCACTTGCATTTTTTTTCCTATTCTGAGAAGAGAAGACTTCATTATCACATTTTCAATGCTTATATGATTGTATAGCTTCTAGATCTTTAATACATCTTTTCTGCTTTTTATTTTTTCACTGCTTTTTTTTTATTTTAAGTTAATATTCTGATCATTTTTATTGTAAATTCTTGACAACTTGCACCTTCTTCCACTACTTTTTTTTTTTTTTTTTGTACATGCATCATAATTAGAAATTGCATTATAACAGGTTTTTGTTTCTGAAATCACAATGTTTACTGATTACTAAGAATAAATTCAGACCTGGTACATAGTTGAAAATCTGAATATTGAAAAAAAAACTGCATTGTTTCAACAGTTTTAGTCTGATTGTGTTCCAAAAGTGAACGATTTGAAAACTAGGAAAAAGAAGTTATTTTTCCTTGAATTTTAGCAGAATTAAAGTATAGTAAAAGGACTTTGGAACCCCAAAATTTCAGCCAAAAATAACCTCAAAAACCATGTCAACCAGAGGCACAAACAAGGGTACCCTGCAAGGTCGCCACCAAATTTCAGCAACATAACTAGTCCAAATAGGCATCTTTAGGTTATCGTATCTTTTTTTGTTTTAGGTAATTTTTCACTTTTGTTTTTTTTTTCTTTTTTTTCTTTTTCTTTTTTTTTTTTTTTTTTTTTTTTTTTTTTTTTTTTTTTTTTTTTTTTTGTGTTCATGCATCATCAGAGTCTTAATTCCAGCCATTAGATTAAGATTTATGTCATCTTAGGCCAATCCTACAGTCCAGTAAAAATAGGCCTGTGCAATAGTTTTCATACTTAGAATTTTTCAACATGCATCATATTTTTAGGAACTTGTCTAGAATTGCATTTTTTTCATGTAGGTTCTCATAAATCATTCATATTTACATTGTAATTTGTTTTATGAAGTTTTATTTTGATTTATCTTATATTAAATTGGTTGTTTCATTTGTGCATTCTTTTGCAGGTTTTGAGCTTCATTAGTATTATCTAGATTAGGTTTCTTTATTTAGATTAGTGTTTTTAATTTTGGGAATTACTGTAATTAGAATTTTTACATTCAGTTATTTAAGCAAAGTTGATGTAATTTAATTAGTTTCCATTTAGGCTAGATTTTGTATGGGTGTTAGCGTTTACACCCACCCTATATGGCTATGCCTATGTAAATCATGTGTTATTTTATCATGTCTTATCTTGTTTTGTCTAAATTTGACTCTTTTAAACTTTACATGCGCATGACATATCTTTTAAGTTTTTTGTAGAAGCTTTACATGCAAATGGATATATATAGGATTCTTCTAAGCTTTACATGCGCATGACATATCTTTTAAGCTTTTTGTAGAAGCTTTACATCGCATGGCATATTTCTTCTCACTTAGAAGAAAGGGACCCATCGTACGACGTAAATACGTGTGTCTTAATTTGTTAACGTTTACACCTGCAGGGAGTCATCAACTCAAGTGTCAACTTTAGTTTCAGGGAATATATTATCTATTTTCAGGGAATATATTCTCTGTTAAAGTGTGTCTCTTTAGTTCTATCAGACCTGTGTGCATTATGTATTAGTCTATATATACATAGCTATGGTTCTTCTTGGCAATATACATACCAGCAGAAGATATGAATTTGGATCAATTGAGGATTTGGGCCAATGATCAGCGATTGTCGAGTGGTTCAAGTGATCAAGTAAATATACAATTCTTTAATTATTTCATGAAATATTTTTAATTAATTGCAGATGCTCAAGTGAATGTATATTGTTGTCAAGATGATATTCTCATAAACGAAATAAAACAAGAAGACGAAAATGTGGATGAAAATGTTACAAACAATTTTTCCACCGACATGGTATGATATTAACTCAATTCCAATTATGTTTTATTTTGTCAATTTTTAATAAAAAGTTGTTAATTTCTAACATAATTAATACATTTTCAGGTATTCAATTCGCGCCAATCTCTAATTGATTGGATTCAAAATACTAGACGTAATTTAGGATATATCATTGTCATTAAAAGGTTAGAGACTAGTATAATCGGGAAGAGTCCTAAACTGTTGTTCCAATGTGATCGCGGTGGCACATTCAGAAACAAGAAAACTTCCACGAAGGTTATAGGCACAAAAAAATTGATTGTCCTTTCAGAGTGAAAAGGGTGAAAATGCAAACAGGTGATGACTAGATGGCAAGGGTGGTATGTGGAACACATAACCATGCCCCAGCATCATATATGGAGGGACATCCATACCCCGGTCAGCTCTCTGAATTCGAAATCCTGTTGATGGTACATCTTTCTACGAAAAATGTGAAGCCACAAGATATCTTGACATCGTTGAAGAAGCGGAATCTAGACAACGTGTCTACCATTAGGACCATATACAATGCATGCCAGAAATTTCGGACTACAGAGAAAGTCAGTAAAACCCAGATGCAAGTTATCATGTCAAGCCTACAACTTGAAGGATACATTTTCGAGAGTCGAACAAATGATGTAACCAATGAGCTTAAAGATTTATTCTTCACACATCCAGGATCATTAGAGCGATGACGTGCATTCCCGCACGTGTTATTGATGGACGCAACATATAAAACAAACAGGTACAGGATGCCTCTCCTTAAGATTGTCTGCGTGACTGCAACTAATATGACATTTTGCATAGCATTCGTGTTCATGCACTCGGAAAAAGTGTTCAATTATACTTGGGCTTTAAGGTGTCTGCAGTCAACAATGGATGGATGCACCGGCCTAGGAGTTATTGTCATGGACAGAGAGTTGGCATATATGAATGCGTCTGCCCAGGTATTTCCCGAGGCTAAGAAATTACTTTGTAGGTGGCACATTTATAGGAGTATTTTGAGCAAGTGCGGGCCATCAATAACAGACAACAAATCTTGGAATGCATTCTACAAAATGTGGAATATGTTGCTGGAATCTGAAACTGAGAATGCGTATGTGTGCAAATTGGCAGACCTTGAGGTAGTGTTACAAAACTTTCCATGTATGATTAATTATCTTAAGGATGTATGGCTGACACCGTATAAGGAGATGTTTGTATCCGCCTAAACCGACAGATATATGCATTTTGGAAACCAAACAACTAATAGAGTCGAGAGCCAGCATGCGAAGTTGAAACGATACTTTGAGTCATCACAGTCAGATTTGGAGACATCACTGTTGTTTATTCACCAAGTCATCCAATCACAGGACATAGCTATCAAAGCGAGTATTGAGCAACGCAAAACTATCATCCAACATCGATTCAATATACCGCACTTCCAGGAATTATGTGGTTTCGTTTCAAGCCGCGCATTGCATCTTATTTTGAAGGAATTTTGAGCGGCCTAAGGATGTCGGAGAAGTTTCCTACAAATGCGGATGTCGGCTTCGGACGAGCTACGGATTGCCATCTGCGCATGAGCAAGCAATATATTTGAACGATAATTGTCCCATACCAATTGATTCCGTAGATAAATTTTGGCGAAAACTTGACTTATCACCATGTGTGTCTCTTCAAGACAATGACATCGATTGTGACGTCGAACTATAAGTGTTCACGGAACAGTTTAAGCAGCAAACAAAGCATGGTAAATTCAGTCTTTTAAGGAAGTTAAGGAAGATAATCACACCGTCAACAACTTCAATTCGTGAACCTGATGTTAAGACAAACACTCATGGACGCCCCTCCTCTAAAAAAAAAGTTGCAACAAATACTCGTGTTAATCCGTCTGCATTAGTGTTCGTTGAGTCTGATTCCCTTCATTCTAGAGAACCAAGCAAAAATAATTATTCGTTTGGAGGCCCCGACTCAAAGGACAGGGAAGACATATCAACTCGTGCTAATATGGATACATTTGAGTTTGTTGAGCCAGGTATTTTTCAGTTTCAGGAACCAGCAAGACACAGATGCTCCTCTATTTATAACTACTCTGTACATGCCTATGTTCGTTAGTTTCCACCTATATTGCATCCTTATATTATGCATGTACAAGACGGAAAACCTGATGGAAATTACGGATTTCGGGTGATAGCTGTCTGTCTTGGTCTTCACGAAGATGCATGGGCAACTCTCTAGTATAACTTAATAGAAGAGTTGCACACATTCAGGACATAGTATACATTGCAATATTTGATAGTGATGACCAGTGGACTCGTGTTTACAACTCATTGAACTTTTTTGCATTAGATAGAGGAGCACCGATTGAGCATTAGATGACCATGCCAGACATGGGTCTCTTAATTGCTTCGAAGTTCAATGTGATATTACACGTTTTAAGTGATGCACGGAGCTTTACGTATTTGCCACTTCGATCTATTCCACAACCGTCGTATCAACATGTTGCTATCGTTATCGGGTACGTAAATAATAATCACTATGTCCAGGTTGCATTGACAGATGGTTAGCCGATGCCTCCCATTATGCCTCAATGGGTTCACTTCAGGCATGATTGTGTAGCTGCATGGGCTACCCCGTATGCGGAGCGAATTAATGTGTTCATGCAGTATATGCGTTCTAGGTTTCCTTCTGAAACCATTGTGTTGGAAGATTAGGAATGTAACATGTGTTAATATGTTTGAATAAATTTGTTTTAAATATCCAAAACTTTTGAGATTAAGAAGATTTTTGTGTTATTTGTATTTACTAGTTATAATCCAGTGTTTTAAGATTTAATACAGAGTTTAGAATATAAGGTTTAAAATTTAGAATCTGATATACAAAGCTAGTCAAAGGTGATGGGCATTCATAATAGGTTGAGTCCAGCTTGAATTTCTGCATAATCCACAATATCCAAAAAGCTATATAATTAATTATATTTTAACATTACAATCATTAAAATAGTTAACAACACAAAAATCTTTTTTTAAAAAAACTTGGCAAATAATTATGCCTAAAAGTGGAGTTTTTTTGCTAATTAACAATTATTAATTAATTAATTAGTGCTATAACAAGTGGTGATATATTGTGGGTGTATAAAAAAAAATTATTTGGTCAATAATCATACTGTCATGTGTGAAGGCACTTGCTGGGAACCAAGAATGACCTAATTAGAACTCTCCACATGGCAAAGAGTTGTTAAAGCAGAATTTTAGAACTTTATTGGTAATTTCAACGAATCATCCTTGATGCATTTGCTTATCTCTGTCAAATCCTAGCATTCATCCGGGGAACATTAGTCTTGGGCAACATAAGAAGCCTTAATTGGGATATAGGGTGGGTATATCAAGTAAATAGGATGGGTTTATTTAGAAAGTCCCATTTTCTATTTATTTAGGACAGGTCAAAGTTAGAAAATTTCTCAAAAAGCATTGCTCGCTATGGATCGACCTGGACTCACCAGATTATTACTTCATCATGACCCTACACTTGGGGTCCGATCATGCTTGAATAGGGTGAGCTTGATTTTCAACCAATTATGCCAAATTTTAACTTCTTTAAAACAATTAGGCATAAGTGATGATTATGAAACGAATAAAGTGCAGAAGCTATCAAAATGAACAATCACCGCTAGCATTCACCACAACCCCACTAAATATAGTGGTTCGGCCAATTGCCTACATCCACTCCCGGCTTGTGTTCCTTCACCCCACTGGAATTCTATTACCAACAATGCTTTTCAATAGGCTAAGCAATAACCTTTACAATATGCTTTTCAACAAGCTAAGCAATAACATTTACACTATGCTTTTAAATGACTAAGAATAACCTTCTAGTATTCTTTTTTAGGTTAATCAATAACCTTTATAGCCCTAGGATTTTTCTCTCTCAAATGTGTCTAAGAAAAAACTCAAAGAGATGCAATTTAAGCTCAATACAATGCTAAAAAAAGGGTCACTATTCACTACAACAAAAAACACCATTGGTGACACCCTTTGGTGACCAAAATTCAATGTTGACACGGAATGCACACAAAGGTGACAAAAAATATTTTTTGCTTGTCACTGAAAAGCTTTAACCAAGGTACCAAATAAAGAGGAGATTCAGTAACAAAAAATTTTGTCACCGAAAGATAAAATTTTGGGTGATAAGTACAAACGTGTCACTGAAAGATCTAAATTTCATGCTGGCGGGCTCCTCCTCATTTAGGCGCACTTAAATTTTTTTGTTGAAGAGCAAAACGACGTCGTTTCATGGAGGCAATAAAAATAAGATAAGTTAGGTGAACGAAACGACGTAGTTTCACGGTTTTGGTTGTTACCAAAACTAAAGCCTTAATCAAACTTCTGCCTCCACTACAACAAGTTGCACCTTTAGCGACATTTTTTGGCGACACTTATATAAATTCGTCGGTAAAAAATACTATTTACCGACGTATATAATTTAGTTGGTAAAAATCTACATTTTATCGACTTTTTATATGTGGATTTTTACCAACGTTTTATTAAAAAATGTCGGCAAAGATTGATTATTACCAACGTTTTTAATTTCGTCGGTAAAATCAACACCTTTTACCTTTTTTTTAAATAATTAAAAATATATAATTTTAACCGACGGAAAAATATGCAGGTAAAAGTTATAAAATAAATTTAGCGTTGTCCCCTCCTTTTTTTCGGTCTCCCGCCTCCAAATATACGTGCCCTCTTTTCTCACTCCCTCTCTCGCTCTATCTGCTCTCCTCTCACCCTCTCCTCTCACTCTCTCTGCTCTCTCTCTGCTATTTCTCTCTCTCTCTCGCATGATCTCTCCGCGCTCTCGAACTCTCCGCGCTCTCGATCTCTCGCTCAATCTCTCTGTGCTATCTCTCGCTCGATCTCTCTGCTCTCTCTGTCTCTCTCACTCACTCTCGCTCGATCTCTCTGCTCTCTCTCGCTCGAGGTCTCTGCTCTCTCTCTCTCTCTCTCTCATCCCTCTCGTCTCAGGCGCAGATTCTCCCTTTCGCGGCCGTTTGCAGCAATCCACCCTCCACCATCGGCTCACATTCTCGTGGCCGGACTCGCCCAAAAAGGTATGATGTTTCTTTTGTTTGTGTTTCTTCTCTCTGATAACGTGAATTTGGATGTGTGTGTTTTTCTTTCTTTTGATTCTTAGGGTTCAGATTCCTTTTCTTTATGAAAGATTTGATCTTTTTCCCCTTTTCTTTTTACTGTTGAACGGATCTTGCGATTTTGTATCTGGTTTTTGTTGAAGATCGGTCTCGATTCAATTTCATGATTTCGGTTTTTTCGTTTGATGCTGTCTAGATCTTTTGGATTTGGGAGATGGATATTCATTAGAAGAGGATGGAAGCCTAAGGAGCAAGAACCAGCAAGGTGGGGGCCGGGCCAGTCAACCCAAGCAATACAATGTTTATTCAACATTGTAAGCCAATGCAATACAATGTTTATGTACCAAAAAAATCACAGCATAAGAAATGGAAAACCCACAGCTCTATGCAAGAAGAACCACATAACCCACTAGGAGAAAGTAACTAATCCTGAGTATGCTTACATTCATCTGTATTTTTGTAAAAGTACATATGGAGCAGAGTTTCCGCCTCACTAAGCTTGTGAGAATAAACAGAGTAGTCAAGGATGGTAAGGCTTTATAAAGTTGATGACTGAATCCTACTAATTCATCAAGTGTTTGGTCTAGATTATGCATATACAAGATTTAATGAATTCACAAATTAACTATGCCTACCTGTGTTTGAAGCCATGGGATTAGTTAGAATTGCATTCTGAGTAGATCTGACTTCACAAATTCACAATGCTTTGTGGTGACTGTGGTGACTGTTCTGCCTATTCAACAGTTATAGATGTTCCTCTATATGCTCTCTCTTTTTTCTAATTAGCTCCTCTATATGATCTCTTAACGCAAAGAACATGCTTCCAAGTTACATCTTCATTTGTGTGGTATTTTTATAGCACGCCTATTGATATTTTACAGATGTAATAGTTTTTTTTTTTTTATCGGCTACAGATGTAATAGTTGATTATCTTTAGGATTGATTTCATTGCTTTGAAAATCAAAGTTTGGTCTAAATATTTTTATTCAGCGGAAGCTGTACTATTCTTGACTTCGTAGGTGAGCAAATATGGATAAGAGTTGGATGACAATTAAGAATAGAATGAGCAAAGAGTACCGAGATGGTGTAAATTATTTTGTTGACTTTGCAGTCACAAGTTCCGGTTCTGATGATAAGATTCGTTGGCCATGTTTAAAATGCATGAATGTGGAACGCCATGTTAGTGTTGTCGTTGTGTTTCACTTGATACAAAATGGGATAGCACCTTCTTACAAGACTTGGGTGCACCATGGGGAACCTATACCTACAAATCATCAATTCGTGTCAAATGAAAGCTGTCAACCTAGTGGAGAAAGTGTTGGGGATGGAGTGGCAGCAGATGAACATGAGAATCCAGATGATATTGAACGCTTAGTTAATGATTACTATGCGGCAGCAATCATGAATGCTGAGGAACTAGATGAGTTGCTTGACAATGTTGAGACGGAGAGTGTGCGGAACTTTGATAAATTGATGAAGGATGCCCATCAAGAGTTATACCCCGGATGCAAGTTTACTTTACTATCGTTTGTCATTAAGTTACTTCACGTGAAGGTGTTGAATAAGTGGAGCAACAAGTCCTTTGATACTCTATTGGGGTTATTGAAGGAACTTCTACCTATAAGTGAGCAAGATGTTCCGGGCAACACTCATGAAACAAAGAAATTCTTACGTGATTTAGGCTTGGGCTATGTGCCCATTCATGCATGTAAGTATGATTGTGTACTTTTTTGGAAAGAGAATGCAGATCTTGAGATGTGTCCGGTTTGTGAGGAGCCTAGCTACAAGCTAAATGATGGCAAGGGAAAAAAGATTCCTCATAAGATTTTGCGATATTTTCCGTTGACCCCTAGGTTGCAGAGGTTGTTTGTGTCGAGCATAATATGTACAAATATGAGATGGCATAAAGAGAAACGAGTTGATGATGGGGTACTAAGGCATCCGGCTGATGGTGAGGCATGGAAGGACTTCGATCGACAATATCCTGAGTTTGCTCGAGATGCCCGAAATGTGAGGCTGGGACTAGCTACTGATGGATTCAATCCCTTTGGTAACATGAGCAACTCCTACAGCCTGTGGCCTGTGATTCTTATGCCTTACAACCTTCCTCCATGGAAATGTATGAAACAGCCTTACTCTATGATGTCGTTGCTTATTCCTGGACCAATAGCACCGGGGAGAGATATTGATGTTTACTTAAGGCCATTAATTGACGAATTGAAGTAGTTATGGGAACGTGGCGCAACCACCTATGATGCCTCAGCAGAGCAAACTTTTCGAATGCATGCAGCT
The DNA here is from genome assembly GCA_029852735.1 of Persea americana. Lineage (NCBI taxonomy): Eukaryota > Viridiplantae > Streptophyta > Magnoliopsida > Laurales > Lauraceae > Persea > Persea americana. The sequence continues at coordinate 17,573,640 of CM056813.1, read as the reverse complement.
GTTATGTGGACAATTAACGATTTCCCCGCATATGGTAATTTGTCAAGGTGGACTACTAAGGGGTACTTGGCTTGCCCAGTTTGTAACGAGCATGCATCATCGCAAAGATTGAGAAGTAAGTTAGGTTATGTGGGAGCTCGCCGATGGTTACTTAAAGATCATCCTTGGCGAATGAGTCTCCTCTTTGATGGTAAGGTGGACCATCGGTCGGCACCTATGGACTTAACGGGCGAACAAATATTGCAACAACTATGTAAGGGCACATACAAGCCATTTGGCAAGCATCCAAGCAACAAAAGAAAAGAGGAGATCCAATATTAAATTGGACGAAAAAAAGCAATTTTTTTTTAGCTTCCTTATTGGGAGAAACTCAAGCTTCAACACAACCTTGATGTGATGCATATAGAGAAAAATATATGTAAGGCTTTGCTTGGAATACTATTGAGCATAGATGGGAAGAACAAGGACACAGAAAAAGCACATCAAGATTTGGAGGATCTGAAAATAAGGCTAGCACTACATTTGAAGAGGCGTGCAGATGGGTCCTTTGAAAAGCCCCCAGCAACATACACTTTATCGTCGGAGGAGAGACATGGATTTTATGAGTTCTTAAAGTCAATCAAGTATCCTGATGGTTATGCTGCAAACATATCAAGATGCGTGAGTACAAAGGGAGATAAATTAACGGGCTTGAAAAGTCACGACTGTCATGTACTTTTGCAACGACTTCTTCCCATTGGGATGCGTGGCTACCTCCCGAAAGACATACGTATCACAATATCTGAGTTAGGGAATTTTTTCCAAGAGATATGCTCAAAAACACTACGAGTTGAGGATTTGGAGAAACTACAAGATCGGATAGTGCTCATATTATGCAAGATGGAAAAGATTTTTCCTCCAGCATTCTTTGATGTCATGGTTCATCTTGCTATTCACTTGCCTCATGAGGCCATGCTTGGAGGGCCAGTGCAATATCGATGGATGTATCCAATTGAAAGGTAATTTTTATCTTAAATTTAAATAGTTGATATTACATAATGTAGGTTTAATCATTTAATATTATTTATTAAATAGGCTACTTGGTACCTTAAAGGGATTTGTAACCAATCAAGCCTATCCGGAAGGTTCCATTTCTGAGGCTTACATTGTCAAAGAGTGTCTTACTTTTTGTTCAATGTATCTCAGTGGTATGGAAACAGCTTTCAATCGGCCAGAACGAAATGCTGATGGTGGTGTCTGTGGAACGGAGTTAGCAGTGTTCACCCAAAATGTTCGTCCTTTTGGCTTAATGACGAGGGCAAGTAATGTTACGCAGGAGGAAATAGACAAGGCTCATTGGTTTGTCTTAAATAACAGTTTTGAGCAGGAACAACATCTAGAGTACGTTATTACTTAATTTGGATATTACCTATACTTATATTTAGTATGCAACCTTTTTAACCATCACTATTGTATGTTTGTAAATAGAGAACACAAAAGACTGTTGGCAAATGAAAGTGTGTGTGACATCCCGAAGAGACAAGAAGAGAAATTTCCAAAGTGGTTCAAAGAACACATAAGATACAAACTATCTTCTGATAAATTAAGTTGTGGGCATATAGAATATTAACATGCTTGCCATGCATTGTTATGTAGATGAATCAACTACGAGACAAAGGCTCACAAGAAGCAACCAATGACTTGTGGTCTATAGCCAATGGTCCACTTGTGACTATCAAACTATATTCAGGTTGCATATCCAACGGTGTTCGATTTCACACTACAGACCGGGATAGTCATCATAAAATCCAAAATAGTGGTGTCGTCAAGGAAGTGAACACCCATGAAGTGAAAACAGTTACCTTTTATGGGAACTTGTGCAGAGTATGGGAGCTGAGTTATATGTTTGGACGCCGTGTAGTTCTTTTCCAATGCGAATGGTTCAATACCAGTAGAAGTAGATTCATTAAAGCCGATGCACATTTCACAAGCATTGATGTAAGAAGCCATTGGTGTAAGAATGATCCATTTGTCCTCCCAATTCAAGTGAAGCAAGTCTTCTATGTCAATGATACCAAATTTGGTGACCATTGGAAAGTTGTAGAACGGCTCCAACATCGAGGGATATGGGATATACCTGAGAAGGAAGATGATTTAGAAGATGCACCAACTGATGTATTACGACAGGATGAAACCACTAATGCTGTCCCTAATATTGATATTGATGATTCAGTTGAGGTTCGGTTTACTAGAGATGACGTTGATCCTGAAATTATTCCAAGTAATGTGGTTCTAGAGACACAGAACCGACAACTTAGCAGCAGTTTTCCGGAAGAAGATGAAGACGAAGATGAAGATGAATTACTAGGAGAGCCTAGTGATAATGAGTTTGCTAGTGAATCTGATTTGGATATTGATCCAGACATAGAACCTTGATTTAGTTTTCTGTATTATCGTCATTTTAACCTTTATTTGGATAGTACCTAGTGAACTGTATTTTGATACTTAGTATCTATGAATGTGGCTTATGTACCTTTGTCCTGCATGTTTGAATATTTCTTGATGTTTTAGATCTTTCGTTTCATTTTATATAACAATAAGTTTATATGGACATACTCAAAGGACTGTTTTTGTTAGAAATGTGCTGAAACATTGCTTTTGTCCGAAATTCGGGGGTTCCAAAGTACATATCATGGACTAAAAAACTGCTATTTTCCGGCACGATTGAATCTCCTTTGCCTGCTTTTGAAACAGCGCACTTTTCCAACACAGTTGCTGGAAATCTGCTAAAACATAGCTGAGTACCCCGGTTTGGGGCACTGTTTAACTAGCTTCCCGATGGATTTTTTGTCCGAAATTTGGGTGTTCCAAAGTACATATCATGCACTAAAAAACTGCTATTTTTAGGCACAATAGAATCTCCTTTGCCTGCTTTTGAAATAGCACACTTTTCCAACACAGTTGCTGGAAATCTGCTGAAACATAACTAAGTACCCCTGTTTGGGGCACTGGTTAACCAGCTTCCTGATAGATTTTTTGTCTGAAATTCGGGGGTTCCAAAGTACATATCATGCACTAAAAAACTGCTATTTTCCGGCACGATAGAATCACCCTTGCCTGCTTTTGAAATAGCGCACTTTTCCAAGACAGTTGCTGGAAATCTACTGAAACATAGCGGAATACCCCTGTTTGAGGCACTGGTTAACCAGCTTCCCAATGGATTTTTTGTCCGAAATTCGGGTGTTCCAAAGTACATATCATGCACTAAAAAATTGCTATTTTTTGGCACGATAGAATCTCCTTTGCTTGCTTTTGAAACAGCGCACTTTTCCAACATAGTTGCTGGAAATCTGCTGAAACATAGCTGAGTACCCCTGTTTTGGGTACTGGTTAACCAACTTCGCGATGGAATTTTGTCCGAAAATCGGGGGTTCCAAAGTACATATCATGAAGTAAAAAACTACTATTTTCCGGCACGATCTAAATGTTACTTGTTCATATATCATACTAAAATCTAAATGTCTTTTCTTACAGGAGAGAGATGGCAAAAAACAAGGTCAGGTTGATCAAGCCTAGGAGCATGGGCCAGCCAGTGTCTGATTATGAGAAAGCAAAGGCGGGAAAAAATCAAATTGAATAACCTTAGATTTGTTGAAAGGGGGTTTCAAAGGATGGTGAATTCATTGCTTGATTTGAAGGAGAAGGGAAAGACTAAAACTACTAAGGAGGCGAAAAATATGAGGGCCATGGATGATGATGACAAGGAGTATCAACCACTTGAGGATGAGAACAATTTGAATTCTGATGACCAATTGAGTGAATATAGCGATGAGGAAGAACTGGTAATATATAATTGTATTGTGTATTCAAGGCTTACAAATATATCATTAGACATTAATGTTTGTGTCACATGATGACAGATTGATGCTATCAGGAATGAAAGAATAAAGAAGAACGTTGTTGCACAACATACATCCACTCCCCATACTGAGATACCTCCTATGCTGTCTACTGTGCCTCCTTCCTCTACCCAAGGTTCAATGCCTACTCCATTATCAATGGTAGGTATACCAGGTTCCTTAACAACAGAGTCTACAGTGGCTCCTACTCCTACCCAAGCCTTACTGGTTGAACAACATACTCTATCTACTACACCAACTTCTTTACCGCAAGATATGGTGAGAGGTACATTTTCCATCAATGTCAATTTCATATACGTTAAAATTAAGGGAGGAAAAACGGAGAACGAATTGTCTATACAACAGTCTCCTATGTATTTATTAGATCCACCGAAAAATCACTGTCAAACTCCAAAAAAAAAAAAAAGGAAAGAAAAAATACAATACCAACAATATGTGAAGTTCTATTATATTTTAATTGTAATATTCATAAACTTTACTTTTTTTGCACTTTTCATCTTCTACCTCAAAGCGTGTCCGGGGTGCTACCCGTGGAATTAATACCGAACGCTTAATTGCTGCTAGTGGTGGCACCAAACTTGTTGTAGCGGTTCCTCTGGAGGTAGGATTACCCGTTGGAGAAAATGCCACTAGGTTGTCCAGTTGGCTTGGTGTACAAATTAGGATGGCGGCACCATTGAAGGATATGGAAAAGTGGGATGATATTCCCTTTGCTATTAAAGCACCCATCATACAGGATACACGAGTAAACTTTTCTCTCTCTGTTTTTTTTTTTTTATTTGAGGTTCACTATTTTTCCTCTTTAAGATTAAGATGCAATTCAGCTCTTAGTACTCACTATTTTTCCTCTTTAAGATTAAGATGCAATTCAGCTCTTAGTACTCACTATTTTTCCTCTTTAAGATTAAGATGCAATTCAGCTCTTAGTACTCATTTACACCAATCACAAAGGCTATTTTCAGGTTCTAGTATATAATTTCTGCACATAAAGAACCAGTTTGGCATCCAAATTTCATTTCCAATAGCTACCACACAGTTTCAGCACCAATAATTCACATTTTCAGCAACTATCACTTAAATTTTAGCATCCCAAGATGATATTTCAGTTCACGCACAATTTTAACTCTTTTTTGCTTATACTAGAATTCTATATTATATGAATGAGTGCAAGATAAATTTGACATAAGGGAATATGATGAGAAAGAGCATGTAAGGCGTGGAATTGACCGCAAGTGTAACAAATTGTATAGAACCTGGCGTCATAATATGAAAGAACACTATGAAGCCTTAGTGAAAGCAGGTAAGGGCCCGTATATCAAGCCATATGGAGGAGTTAGTGGTGAAGACTGGGCATGGATGATTGGTAACATCTGGACTAATAAAGATAAAGAGGTAAAATTCAATTTGGAGTAAGGAATTCATTTGATTGATATCTTTACCGGTACATTTATATCATTTTGTAGGAATTGGTTAAAAAAGGGAAGAAAGCTCGAGCAAATTTACCTTTCAATCATACTATGGGATCACAATCATTTGCAGTTGCTATGTCAGCTCAAGCAAAAGAGCATGGTCAACGTCCTGACATTGCAGATATCTACAAGTTAACCCATTATAGTACAAAGAAGAAAAAGTGGGTAACCCTAATATGTGAGCAAGTACATGTGAGCATTAACCATAGAAGTCGCATCACCAACGTTATTTTTGTATTTCATGCAATATATTGATTCTATATTTTCTTTGCTATTAGGTACAACTTGAGGCATGCCACCAAGAGGATGAGTCTCCTCGCAAAGAGGTTGAGGCACTTGGGCTACCAGTCACCATTCCACAAGAGGAGATGCCAATGGAAGTTCTTGGTAAGAAGTTTTATGTGAAGGAATATGGTGTTGGTTTGAAGCAACCGTCATCTAAGCAGTCTGGTGCTAAATCACATGACAAGGTGCGAGTTCTGAAGAATCGGGTTGAGACACTTAGGGATATGTGCCAAGAACAAAAGAATCAGTTTGAGACCTTGAAGGACTTGTGCCAAACGCAACAGGAGACAATACGTGCATATGATGAAAAGTTTGTGCGCTTCGGCGCTGTTATGTTTTCTAGTCAATCATGGGTACTTTTTGCTATATGTGCTACTTCTTGATGGTTCATTATGTTTTCATGAAGTCAAACTTTTTGTTTGTATAATGTAGAGCATTCATATGAGGAGCATTCAGGCAACGAGACTTTTGAGGATGTAGTGGTTTATAAAGAACCTTCAACGTACGACAACTTGTTAATGGCACTGGGATCTAGCAATAAATCTATGGCCGATGTGTATCAGAGGAGGTAAGCCTTCTTGTTTCTTTGCTCAATCCTTTATTTTTTTTCTCCTGCGTCAAGCTAGGATTTACAGCATAGTAACTTCACATTCGTGCTTTGCTAGTTTTGAATAGGATGTACATGGCCTAAGCAATGCCATGCATCGTCTAGCACTGACCCAACTAATTATCATTCATATTGGAATCTAGCTTGGGCCCATACATAGGCTGCAGCCAACTGGCCTATGTTAATGACTCTTGTGGGGATGGGCCTACGTACCCACATATGGTCCTATATATACTTACATGAGGCATATGAACATAGTTTAAAATCACTGTACTTGTGTTTGTCATGGTTGACCTGGAAAAGCAATACATCTACGTGATATGTAATGGTTTGCAACCATCAAGGCATGTCAAAGCATGACTTGTAATTTGACCCAAAAACTTACAAAAAACCCAAAAAGTAAATTTTTTTCTTCAAATGTTAGAATCTAATGTTCGTTTTGTTTATGGGATAATGGTATTTAGTGGACCCCCAAAGTCATATTGGCCCTGTATCATTGTTTTATCTTAGATTGTTGAATCTATTGAATTTCAGCAATCGAATCAAATGTATTTTTAGGATTTCTCAATTTCATAACATGTTAACTAATTACATTTTTGTGTTGCGATTTTATACAGGTGGGTAACTATCGAGATGGAGTTACTTTTTGGCAGTTAACCCAAGATGACCAAGATGGAGTTGAAGACTTTTTGTAGTTAACTGGAACACTTGTTTTGAATTATTTTTGTCATTTGACACGACATACCGTGTATGGATGTTTTGTAGTTATGCTAAAACTATTAACTTTGAAGTGTTTATTGTTGAAAGATGAATATTTTGAAGGGTTGTGAACTTGGATGGTATAATGTTGACTTGTTGGATATTTGATTTTAATGATATTTTGCATCTTTGTGGTATAAGTTTTGCTAATGGGTGTATCTAGATACAAATGTTTGAAACTTTGTAAGCAGGTGCGAAATGATAATTTGGGTGGCACAAATATTTTGATTGTGTTTTTTTTGTAACAAAAAGAGTATGTCACCCTTGTGTGCCAACCTGGTAATATTATCGGTGACATGCATTTGGTTGTCACGGTAAATACTTTCAATGACAATTCTTGTCACAGAAGATCTCTTTTCTATGGCACCTGCATTGTTGCCACCATTGCTTTCAGTGACACCCTACTATGTCATGGAAAATCTTTCTTCCATGACACCATATTTTTATCATTGTTGACATCATTCTGTGCCAAGTGCACAAACTTTGTCACCCTTGACTTTTAGTATCATGGATACAATGACACCCCATCCCGTGTCACCAATGATAATAGGTGACAAAAATTGGGCCTTCGATGACATTTTTTCAGGTCACCAAACATGTTTTTTCTTATAGTGATTTATCCAATAAATGACAAAAGAGGTCACTCTTTATGCAAAAAGTCAAAAAAATTATTATAAATCCACTAAAGACAAAATACCATCATAACCCCCTTATATATTATATTATTATGATTTGATGCTTTACTTTAACTTTATTTTATGATAAAAATACCAAAGTTTCGGATTTGAGGGGTGGCCGATTGAGAAGTGAAAGATTGGAAAGAAATTGCAAGGGGGAGGGAAGATTTGAAGGGTTCGTTGGGGTCTTCGCCCACATCGATAGTCTTGATAACATCTCTCTCTCTCTCTCTCCCTCTCCCCCCCCCTGCGATCGAATGAATTGATGTCGCTGATCGACCTACTGTCGTCATCGACAACGGCACCGGTTACTACCCTTTCCCCATTACAAAAGAAAACAAAAGGATTTTCTTTTCTCATCTTCGGATTCCAATTTTACTTTACTGGATACTTCTAGTCAAAATCGTGTGTGGGACCCACTTTGACAAATGTAAGATGGGGCCCATGTGATATCACATATGGGTGTGCCAAGTCACATATAAGACTCCCCTCACTTGCTAAAAATCTGATTATTGAGTGTTCTTGTTACAATTGAAAGTCCGGGATCCGAGCCATAGTGGGGGGTTGAATAGGGTGAGCTTTATTTTCAACCAATTATGCCAAATTTCAACTTCTTTAAAACAATTAGGCAAAAGTGATGATTATGAAACAAATAAAGTGCAGCAACTACCAAAATAAACAACCACCGCAAGCATTCACCATAACACGACTATGTATAGTGGTTTGGCCAATTGCCTACATCCACTCCCGGCTTGTGTTCCTTCACCCCACCGAAGTTCTATAAACAACCATGCTTTTCAATAAGCTAAGCAATAACCTTTATAATATGCTTTTTAATGGGCTAAGCAATAACCTCTACAGCCCTAGGGTTTTTCTCTCTCAATTGTGTTTAAGCTCAATACAATTCCTCTAGAATAGAATGATATGAAAGTGAAATTACAACTCAACATATACACTTAATGATGAAAAGATGAATGCTCAATGTGTATGATGACTTCAATCAAATTTTCAAGATGTGGCTCCATAAATGTAAGCCTAAAGCTTTTGAATGTTTAAATCATGTAAAATTTTGATTGAAGTGAAGATGCTAATCACATGTAGTATGAAAAACAACTCGATAATGATGTGATTGTCAAATGCTTACAAGTTGTATGAAATTTCAAAGCTAAAACATGTGATGCATAAGCATAGTTGTTTTCAAAATAAATTAGTCTAACTATGTGCTCAAGGTATGAAAACAACTTAGCAAAAGATTCAACTAAGTGCGAGAATCATGCTAAAAGCATTTTCAAAGATGTTGGCAAGGCATGATTCTATAAGGTATAAAAATGAATCATAACTTGGTGTGAATCAAAGTGAGAAATCCAAAACAACAAATCAATTCAAAGCCATGTACATGTTATGGATTCAAAAAAGCATAGTTATCATGCTTAAATTGATTTACCAATAATTTAAACAAAGCATGAAACACATATATTGAGGAAAATAAAGCTTACTTGGAGAGGTTTAACTTAATGATTCCAAGCTTTAGCTTTCCAAATGATCTCTGAGCTTCCTTAGCTCATTCCCCTTTGCTTGGCCTCAATACACCTCAAAAAGTCCCTCAAAGTTATGTTGTTTTGGCCTTGGAATGAGCTGAGATTTATACCAAAACGCTACCAATGACTAGTCTTCGGTTGACCTGGAAGAAGGGCTGGTCGTCCGGGCTCCAATGGTAAAAAATCCAAAGGTCGAGAAAAAAAAAGTCAGATTTGCAATGTCCACGGTCGACCGGGCTTGTGTGGTCGGTAGACCGTGGACTTGTCATCCGTCATCCATGGCCAAGTCCTTGGTCGATCGAGGACACTTGTCCACACGGCCCGATTTCTCAAAAATGTATTTTTTTTTCAAGGTTTTCTCTTGTGAGAACTTACATGCTTAGACTCATGTTTAAATCAATTTAAAGGTGTTTTCAAAATATGAATCTAATATGCCTAAGATGATTTAAATGTCTAAGACCATAGGCATGCATGATTAAAAATCAATTGTACAATATTATTTACCCAACTTTAAAAAAACCAAAACATGCATGAAAACTCAGGTTTTAAAAGTTGTAAAACCATGCATAAGTAAATCCAAGATTTTAGGTTTTTCAAAATCAATCTATGTGTGAAAATTCGAATGATGATAAAATAATCATGCATTCATCAAATTGCAACATACAAAATAACTAACAATATTGAGATTTGATTTTTTTTTTTTTCTTTTACATGACTTTTGTAGCCCTCCAATTCCTGATCCAAAAAATTCAGTATTTCCATATATATAAATAATAAACCTTGATGTGAAGTTTTGTATTTTAGATCTTTAATGATTTTGAGAAACATGTTAAGAACACAAAAACAAATAAAATTCCATTATTTAATTAGCTGCACTTTCTTATGCCAATCCGTGGTCCAAACTGTTAAATATTTACTTAGATTTGATAAACCCTAATGCTTGAAGTCTCATGTCTTTAAATCCTTACAGATTTCAAAAAATATGCAAAAAAAACCACAAATTGTCTCAATCTCACTTTCTAATTTTCTAAACTTTTGTGTGCCCCAATTTATTACCGAAACTGTTTATTATGTTTGAAACCTACTATTTCCTTTGTGAAAATTATTTTTAGAGTCCTAGAGATCATCAAATTGTATGAAAACTTATATATTTTCTTTTCTTTTTTTCTTTCTTTGTTTTTGTTTTTTTCTCTTTTTCTTTCTTTCTTTGTTTTTTGTTTTTTTCTCTTTTTCCTTTCGTCCTTTGTATAATATACTATTATGACAATGGTATTTGCAAATGATAATTTTTATGTAAATTTCTTTTGGGGTATTTATGCCAAACTTATGCATAAATTTTGATTGAATAGATTTATGAAGAAAAGTAATTTAACTCTTTAAGACTTCTATGATACAGATAGTTACAAGAAAGGAAAGACACACATGATACAGTTGGTTGACGATATTATCAATGAGGGCAATTTGGTTATGAAAGTACAATCAACTTTTCCATGTAGTTTTATCATTCGTAAGTCCATTTAATTAGAATTTAAGCTTAATCTTTTCATAAAAGTTGCGGGTAAAAGGACAAATAACTCCATGTCCTGGGTACCAAATCTGAATTGCTCTAAGTTAGATGTTCTTTAAGAGTTAGGAGTATTTTTATTATCGACTTGAGAAGTGCATTGTTAGAAAACCCTCCGAGTTGACTCTTCAGTCTCCCGAGTCATCTTTTTTTCACAAAAGGACCGAGTCAAAAATAGGGGAGACTTAGCCGAGTCATCTCATTTTAATAAGTTGTTTGCATTCTGAACCATTTAATAGGGACATCTAATTTTAAACAATTAAAGTTTATTTATAAGTAATTATGCATGAGGTTTCGAGTTAGTAATTTAAAAATGATGATGGGAATGTAATTTTAAACTTATATTTCATCCTTTCCAATTTAATATTGGGACTAACAAATTATGTAATATGCAATTTTTTGCCTTTTATTTTTCTTATTGAAGTAATTTTATTGCACATATAAATTTATTAATTTGAATTGATTATTATGAACGCATGTATATAAATGCATTTGTATATTTTATAAGGCATTAATTTATTTTGGGACATTTACTTTAAAGATCCCATTAAACAGGGTAACAACAACTTAGGACCCTAAATTTTTATAATGACAGCCAAGGACCTCTAGCCCAAAATCCAATATTTCATTTAGTTTTTTCCCTTGGTTAGTTGATGTCAACATAAACCTAAACTAAACGTTCTTCACCCTAAATCAACAGCAACAGTAGATTAGAAGAAAGAAAGGAAGGAGAAGAAGGAGATCAACACCCCACCCCTTTTTCCTCAATTATAGTGAGGGAGAGATTGCTTGATGTCAACAAAACCCTAAACAATGGAAAACTCATTTCTCACCTTCATTGGCAGTGAAGAGAAAAGAAGAAGGAGAAGAACACTCCACCCCCACCGTCTGAGTCAGAGATCTCCTTCCAACCACACCACATAAATGTACGTTTGGAGCTGTAAATGTGGGTGGTCAAGTTGAATGTGTATTTTGGAGCTTCTAAATGTGGATGGAAACAGGTTATTTTTTGTTGTATATGTTGGTGGTGTAAGATGAAAATTACCAAAACAAGTTATTTTATGTTGACATTGACAAATCTTCTGTCCACGTCAACAAATTCACAGGGTCACTGATTGTAATAACTAGACAATTTTTTTTACTTCAATACAATTTTATGTTGATGTCGACGAATCTTCTGTCGATGACAACAAATTCACAAGGTCACTGACTGTAATAATTGGGTGTTTTTGTTGACGCAATTTTATGTTGATGTCGATGAATCTTCCTTCGACGTCAACAAATTCACAGGGTCGCTGATTGTAATAATGGGTGTTTTTGTTGATGTTGACGAATCTTCTATCGACGTCAACAAATTCACATGGTCACTGATTGTAATAAATGGGCATTTTTGTTGACGTCAACACAATTTTATGTTGATGTCGATAAATCTTCTGTTGACGTCAACAAATTCACAGGATCACTGATGTAATAACTAGGCATTTGTGTTGACGTCAACAAAAGTTTATGTTGATGTTGACAAATTTTTTGTTGATGTCAACGAATCATATGTATAAATGTTTAACCTGTTCTGTACAATGATATTTCCAATGTTGTGAAGTGATGATTTTTTAGGTACGACAAAACTCTTAGGTACAATAAAACTACTACATCAGCTGCACATTTAAGACAATCACACTTTTAAGAAATTGCTGCATACCGGACCATCATCATAGAAAGCATTTGAGAGATACATTAATAACACAATTCTTTGTTAACTTGGGGTCATCAACCAGATATATCAAAAATCAATGATCAACTAAGAACATAAAAGTAAGAAGGACAGTGATTTGTTCTGCATTTACAAGGGTTGTATCCAAATTCACAAAATAACATTAGTATTCAAATTGATCTAGTACAAAAAGATAATATTTCTACTCATTTACAAACTACTAAAAGATGTGGCTCCACTATTATAAAAAGACATGGGGCCACATTTACAAATTCAAATGGCCCTCCGTTACAAAAAGTAGCAAAAGAACTTAAACTCCACCGTTACAAAAAGACATGGTGTCACATTCACAAAAAGAAATGACTAGTCTTTTACAAAAAGTAGTAAGAGAACATCAGCTTCGCCATTGCAAAAAGACGTGGCTCCACTATTACAAAAAGATAAGAGCCATAGTTTGTTATTCAGTGCTCAACTTCCTATTGGTGGATTGCGGCAATTTTGTCGACTGTGCCCTTGTTTTTTTGCATACAGAACATGTTACCTATCTCCTTTGCCGATTATGCTCTTCCATACGAATCATGTTCTTCTTTGGTCTTCTAGGTTGTCTGGTAGCAATGGGATGTTTCACCACCTCATGAGTAACGTGATCCCATTGGCGTATATCACGAGTAGTATGTATCACATGACTATAAGCCCTTCGATATGTATCGGATGTGTACCAATCCTCGCAGTAATCACCTGGATCCAAGCCTTTTTTATTGATTGCTGACATGGCATGCTCGCATGGAATCCCAATCATTGCCCACATCTGACATGTGCAACTCTTTCTATCTAGGTGAACAATATCAGTGGACTCCCAAGATTGAGCCTCAAATTCATGTTCCCCTACCTGCTGACAAATTAAACTTCGAGATCCTTCTTTTGAGTTGCTTGGAATTCTTTCTGTCCAAGGAGTTAGGCGTGACCTCAGCTGCATGGATGTAGTTCTCCGAAGATGGAAGAAGCCCATTAATTTTCCACGAAACCCATCAACCACTTTTGTTATTGGAAGCTCTCTATTATGCTTCAATAGGCTGTTGGGAATAGATGATAGTTACTATCGCAAGTAGCTACTATAAGTATAACACCCGGATACTTACCCTGAAGATGTACCCCATCTACGGCTATCACTGGTCATACTCATGTGGCTCCCATGAGTGTTCTTCCTTAGCATCTTTAGATTCTTTATTGCCTCATCAATACTCTATAAAGTCTTCACTCTCATTTTATCTATCACAAGGCTAGGGACTAACTTCAAAAAGAAAATGCAATTCATCTTCTCCTACTTCAACTCTAAGCATCAATAAAGAACGACATTCACTACAAAAGAATGTTCAAGAAAATATCACTTGGGCATTCCAACAAGCACATGGAAGACAACACACTTCAACTCTAAACATCAATGAAAACAAATGTCTCTACAAAAAAAAGTTGAGAGAAATATCACTTAGGCATTCCAACAAGCACAGGGAAGGCAACACCCGCTCACTTTCCATCATCTTAAGGACTTCACATCCTTATCTTTTTGCTTTCTCAAACAATCAGTACTAAATGAAATCTGAGAAAGATGGTGTGACGCCCCGGAGTCCCACATCGACTATAGAGAGGAAAGTGAATGGGTTTATATGTAGAGCCTACACCCTTACCTTGCATGAGGCCTTTTGATGGGTTCTGACCCATCAGAAACAAAACCGTGAGGCCCGTGGGCCAAAGCGGACAGTATCATGCATGGGTGTAGGGTGGGGCGTTACAGATGGTATCAGAGCCAACTCTCTACTAGTTCGAGTGTGGGTCCCCTGCCGTGGTCTGGTGTAAGTGGGCGGGTTTCCATGTGGGCGGGCCGAGAGGGCTGGCAGGCTACAGGGACTGGCATGCTACTGCACAGGGACGTGCAGCCTTAAGGGGGGTGGATTGTGACGCCCCGGAGTCCCACATCGACTATAGAGAGGAAAGTGAATGGGTTTATATGTAGAGCCTACACCCTTACCTTGCATGAGGCCTTTTGATGGGTTCTGACCCATCAGAAACAAAACCGTGAGGCCCGTGGGCCAAAGCGGACAGTATCATGCATGGGTGTAGGGTGGGGCGTTACAGATGGTGAAAACATAAAGTGATCTCTTATTATGTGACGAAGATGAGAGCGTTCTCTATAATGATGAAAATAGAGAGTGGTCCCTTTTATTTGAGATGCTTTCAAAACCACAACAAAAGGGTGTCAGATGGTTCTCTTATCTCTAAGAGATTGCTTAAGCTGACAAATGCATATAAAAGAGAAAGAAAACACCTCATCAATGTTGCCATCCTCAACCTCGATATTGAAACAAAGCATCAGTCTCATCCAGCATATTTTCCAAATCATCAACAGAATGTGGAAATAACACAACACAAATGGGCTCATGATGATAGGCTCATGATGTTAGTAACAGAACAATAACAGTACCTGCAAAGTTGTTAAATTGGGAGATGAAATGTACAAAGACACAAACACAAACAAAGAGCCTTAGATCCATGGAAACATAGCTCTTGAATTCCTTCTCTCGGTGTCTCTATGAACCTTTTAAGGTTTTGCAAAATGGTTATCTTATGAGTCAGTTGAGCTACCATCCAACAGAAACTACCATATTCAATGCATCAAAGGAAGCATTCAAACAAAGGTGCTGAAATTAATATAGAATGATCACGGTTTTGTGATAAAATCAAGCATGGAGACAAATCAGTAGAAATAATCGACACACAGCTGAAAACGGCCTTAAATAACCATTGGGGTCGTTTGTTTACATGACATTAGGTTCCTATGAACTCATGGAAAAATGGGTTATGAGAAAAGATTGTTTTAGGAGCTAAACGGACGGAGGATATACCTTCTCACGCTACCTGCGCTCAATAGCACACACCAAGAAGACAAGAAGACCAAAAAAAAAAAAAAAAAACACCCTTAGATTTTTGTGGCGTGGTTGGAAGGAGATCTCTTTCTTTATCTCTTACTAAGACGATGGGGTGGGTCCGTCTTCTCCTTCTTTTCTCTTCATTGCCAATGAATGTGAGGAATGGGTTTTCCGTTTTTTAGGGTTTTTTGTTGACATCGAGTAATCTCTCTCTCACTGTGATTGAGAGAAAAGGGGTGGGGCGTTGTTCTCCTTCCTCTCCTTCCTCTATTCTACTCTTGCCCCCATATTTTGGGGTGAAGAATTTTTTTGTTTTAGGTTTATGTTAACATTAACTAACCAAGGGCAGAAATGAAATGAAATATTGAATTTTGGGCTAGAGGTCCTTCACTGTCATTATAAAGATTTAGGGTCATCAGTAGTCGTTGCCCTATTTAATGGGATTTTTTTGGTAAATGTCCCATTTATTGTTAAATATTTTTTAAAATTATATTTAAAAAAAAATCACTCACCTAAGCCTTCGCATTAGCTCTATCCAAGTCTATTTTTTATTAAATGAGTAGAGAGCCACGAGTTTTCCAACATTAGAAAAGTGAAAAGTGAAATTAGGAACAAATCTAATGCAAGATGGGACAATGATTATAAGGGTTTCGGATTTGAGGGGGTGGCCCATTGATCACAATTGTGGAGATGTTGAAAAATGAAAGATTGGAAAGAAATGGCAAAAGTGAGGGAAGATTTGAAGGGTTTGTTGAGGTCTTCTTCTATTTCGCTTGGGATTGACTCCGCTTCCCTTACAAAAGAAAAAAACGCCATCTCTCTGAGCCCAAAACCCCTGTCCTTTTCTAACCAGTCCCACTGCGCCAGCGGCAAATTTGCCATGTCAGCATGACTCTCACCTCACCCACTTACCTGAAATGAAAAAACAGAAAACGAGAAGGCTTTTTTTTTTAAAATTACTTTGCAACAGATCCTACATTGAAGATACCGCTCCTCACCGTTCTTGCACAGAGACGATCCTCTTCGCTGCTCGAACTCGAAGGGGGCTCGGAAAAGGGATGATCCGGACTCTTTATCGTTGCTTGCTGGGGAGAAGAGAAGAAGAGGCTGGGCTCTGGACTTGCCTTGTTCTGTCGGCGCCGGAGAGAATAGAAGGAGAAGATATAGTCTTCAGTGTTTCTGTTGATTGGAAATAGACAGTAATCCGAAGGTGTTGGTCGTTTGGAGGAGAGTAGAAGCAGAGGATCCTGATTCGTCGGATCCCGAAGAAAAGAAAACAGAGAATAGAGGGCTCAGTGTCGCCGACGCCGAAGATGAGGATCTGAGCGTAGTTGGAAAAGAGAGAGAGAGAGAGTCCTGACTATCTTCACCGGACAAGTCTGGTCTGGGCGCTGCAACACTGGCAGCGCATAGGCCGTGGGGGGAACCCATTTTTTCTTTATTTGCAAGAAAGACCCTGACTTTTTTTATTGATTTCAAAAGGGGTCATAGCTGAGGTGGCAAATTTGCCACGTGGGGCAGTGGGGCTGGTCAGAACAGGTTGAAACAGGGGATCCGGTCTCCCATCTCTCTCGGCTCCTATCGTAACAATAGTACCCACATCGACGCTTCTGATAACACCTCTCTCTCTCTGTCTCTTCTCCTCCGTGATCGAATCAATGGATGCCGCTGATCGTCCCGCCGTCGTCATCGACAACGGCACCGGGTACTGCCCTTTTCCCGTTACAGAAGAAAACAAAAGGATTTGCTTTTACCCGTCTTCGGATTCCAATTTTACTTTACCGGAAGAAATCTTTTGTGGGACCCACTTCTTCTGGTAGAAATCTTTTGGGGACCCACTTCTCTCATTTGCGTACATGGGTTGATGAATTATGAACATTTGTAATCAATGGTTATAATTATTCCTAATTCCTAGACTGTTTGGAATGAAATCTGTCCGTCTTGATTTTTGTGGGTCCGATCGGAAAAAGGGTGGGCCCCACACGAATCATATGATGATCATCCTTTTTTCCGGATGGCATTGATCCAACGGCGTGATTTGATGGAAGTGGGTCACATGATGCAGATTTTAGTTGCCTGTTTTTGTTCTTTGGGTTCTTTTGCTTTGGTATTTGATTGTTTTGTGGGTTTTCTGAATTGACTATTGGTGCTTTTGTTGAGCTTGTAACTAATGGGAATAATTATATGCATACAGTGAGTCAGTGACAGAATGGTAAATTCTGATTGATTGAGGTGCCGGGCCTACTTGCTGACAAGTGGGACCATTGGATCAAAATTGAAACACATGAACTGCTGCCGACCTGAATTCACTTAAAGAAAAGGAGTGACATTCACTGTTGGATTGTAGTAATTTTTTTCTTGGTAGGATGAAGACGATGAATTCTCTCCATTGGTGATGGATCTGATCAGGCCACTTGCAATTACTGTGGGGTAGTTTAGATTTTGTGCTTTGTCTTGATAAGAAGTGGGCCCCATAATGCAGATTTTATCAGATTCAGACCACATGGTTCAATCACATTGGATCTGAAGTAACAGCATTTCATTACATGGGTTTGATGTTGATGCAGGAGATCTTCATTTTTAGCCACCTTCTGTATTTTAATGCAAACAAACAGAGCCTTAATGAAGAGTTGACAATAAATTTGTTGCAGAGAATACTATGCTTTGTATGGGATATGTATTGTAGAATATTACAAATGCCTTTTGGAGTGTTAACTTTGGTCTTTGTTTGGATTCTAAGAACTTGGTTGCCCTACATTGTACCTCAATTTGTAGTCAGTGAAGACAAAGAACAAAACAAATGTCACTTACACCACGTAAAACGCAGACCATCCAAATGCATGAACCTTGATTTATTTACTAGCATTGCTTTCTTCATTGTTGCCAAGTAGCCTATGATGCGCAGAAAACGGGCACTTTTGAGAAACAAAGAAACAGATAGGCAGGACTCATAGAGCTACATTGATGATGATGGTTCTATCACCCAGTAGATAATTGTTTTAACACAGTTTTCTCTCTCAGAACAATGTTATAATCCTTTCTTTGCAGTACTTTAACCTATCAAAAGTTACTTTTAGGTATACCAAGATCGGATTTGCTGGCAATGTTGAGCCATGCTTCATTATACCGACTGTTGTGGCTGTTAATGAATCCTTTTCAAAAGATTCGAGGGGTTCTGGTAAGGGAAATTGGTTAGCGCAGCATAATGCTGGTGTCATGGCTGATCTTGATTTCTTTATTGGAGACGAGGCTCTGACGAGGTGTCGCTCAAGCAGTGTGTACAATCTTAGCTATCCTATTCAGCATGGTCAGGTAAAACTGTTTGTAAAACTGGTGTCATGGCATATCTGAGTCCCCTTGCAGCATGGACACTTAAAACTTTCCAAACAGATTGTCTTATCTGATGTCTAGGTCCACATTGCACTCTTGGACACTTATTGCTTTTGACTGGAAAAAGACATTTTTTCACTTCTAATGGAAAATTTCATATTTTTACTTATTGGACACTCATCCATGAGTGTGTTGGCAAGTATTTCAGATATTTACATTTATATAAAATAAAGCTGATGAGCTGTATAATGGCACCATAGCATTAAGTATTTACGTAGACAAAATCATTTATAGACATTAAAACAATCAGAGGAGCTCTTCCTAACATAAATGCTATTAATTTAAATTTCAGAACAAGCTACATAAGTAATTTTCCAAATAGAAGTGTTGAGTGGTGTCTGCATGCTTGATATAAAAGGAGTATCCTTCTGCATAGGTGCTAAATGCTCAATTTTTGAAATGTATCACATTTAAGTGGCTTTTGCAGGTGGATAATTGGGATTCAATGGAGAGATTCTGGCAGCAGTGCATATTCAATTACTTGAGGTGTGAACCTGAGGATCATTATTTCCTTTTGACTGAGAGTCCTCTCACTCCTCCTGAAAACCGTGAATATACTGGAGAAATTATGTTTGAAACATTTAATGTCCCTGGACTTTATATTGGAGTGCAGCCTGTCCTTGCTCTTGCTGCTGGATACACAACTTCCAAGGTGGGCAGTGACTAGCTTTTTTTTTCTTTTTGAGCTTTAATTTCTCTTTTGGCATCCCACATTGGTAGCTACAGCATTAGCATTGAGTGGCAATATAATTGAACACAATCCACCTTGTTCTCCTATACAATGGGAATCGCATGGTGTATCTCTATTTGAACACTCCATCTCTTCAAGAATGGAAAAATCCCAGTACATCTCAACCAACTGGCAGGAAAAAAAGTAAGGAAGAACAAAAAAGTAGAAAATTTAGGTTCAGTTGTGACTTTTGTTGCCATTAATTTCAAAAGGCAAATATAAACACTTGGGAGAGCCCGAGATGAAAGAGATGGAGAATAAACTGATTCTTTCTTTTTAATTATTGTTATTGACATTTTTTCTTGATAAATAAGAAATTTATATACATTTCATTGGACAAGATATACAAGATAGACAAAGAGATTACAAGAGGAGATGCCAAAAATTAAATCCCATACAACTTGATCTCAAGAATTAAGGCTTCTCCTACTTTGAAATGCTCCGTGTTAGACCCTTTGCCAAAAAGATGTCTAGCCCATTTGTTTTCCTTTCAACCTTAAGGTGTCATTTATATGGGAAAAAAGAGCATTAGTCTCATAAAAGATGTGGCTAAATCTCAACAGTTTGTTGCTATTGCCACTCACCTAAGAAATCATGTTTTGTGGAACACTGTCTCTTATAAGTGGTCTTCATAGAACATCACACAGAATCACAAAATCTCCAAAAAAATCACAGGCCTTTTACTTCATTTTAGTCCTTTCCACAAATTTAGTTGGGCCCTTTTCATCCCTTAGAACATCTTATCTCCAGTAGCAACACGGGTACCTCTTGAAGCAATGTCTACATTGAACTCCATAAAACTGGAAAGGACAAAGGGGACCTTTTAATTTCCTTTCTTCGATCTTCTGTCTTCACCATTTAACATGATCTCTTCAATCTATTACGCTGTTTTTATTTCTGAATGGCCTATCTGTTGTATGTTGTTAACTCCAATTTCCACTATGCTATCTAAACTTATATTATATGAAAACCCTTTCAATATAGGTTTTTCCTTATTATTGACACCCTTGATTATGCTTTTTTCAATATTGACCATAATATAAATGTTAGAAGATTGTCAACATCTGGGCATCAAACCTCTATGAATCATGGCCTAAATCCTGAACACAGCTTTTAAGGTGGATGAAGGTGCCCTAGCTCCTTGGCTTAGATAATCTGGCCCTTTCATGTGTCTTGAGGATGTTTGTTTGTTAGCGTCATTTGTTAAAACACTCACCGTGAATCATCTACAAATGGGGGTCATCTGATAATGCATATGTCATGTTTGCAAGAGAACAAAGGAATTGGTGTGCATCACATTTCATAGGTCCTCTGATCCTAGATCAACATACATCTAGTAAGGTTCGCTTGGAGATCCAAGACTGCTTCAAAACAATATAACAAACATAATACATACTCCACACGAGCTTTTGAACCCCAAAACTGCTGAAGGTCTCATTGATCAAAATGGAAATTGATACACTACTACTACCTGCACAGAATCTCATGAACGATCTCACAAAAGCCTTTTTCTACTAAAATGATCTCCCATGGTAGAGAAGAGAAATGGGAGAGAGAATCTCCTTGACATATGCCAGTCTGGCACTGGAAAAAATTGGGTGAAGAACCATTGGCTAGAATCGAAAAGGATTCCCTGACAAACATTCTTTTATCCCAACTCTCCAATTATTGTGGAAACCATTTATTCACTCTAAGATTGTGATGAAGGACCAGTTCATATGGTCATAAGATTTCTCCATGACATCTTGAATAATACTACTCTTGGCCCTTCCTCATTCATTCTTGAATAAATACACTCATTTGAGACAAAAAAGAAATCATCAAGGATTTTGACACCCTTACATGAATTCTCCTTGAGAAAGAGGAAATTTTAGAATCCATCATCACATATCCTGTTAATCAGTGCTTGAGAACTCATCATAAAGATTTTTCCACTAAACTTAATTGGTGAGAAAATATCTTCTAGTCCTTCAAATCCTGGAATCAAAATGATGAGCACAACATTCATCTCCTTTTTGAATTTCTATCATATTCATCATCATCATCATCATCAAATCATCGTCCCAACTCCCAAGTCCCAACTATGTTGGGGTGTTTTCCATTCCAATCTATCCTAACTCCTGAGCCAAATCCTCCTTTTTGAATTCTTTCTTGAGTGAAATCGCTGAAGAAACTTCCAGCGCATTAACCTTTAAAAAAATCCTCAATGTTTCTTTTACTCAAATATACAAGGAAAATGGAGGTGCTAATAGTTTTGCTAAATCAGAGATAGGGTATGATTATGTTGTGCTCTATAATGATTTTTCTCCAGTGCTGTAGCAATTCAGCAGTGACCGAGTAAAATCATTATCTTAGCAACATGCCTTAGAAGAAGGCAAGATTTGAACCTATGCTATCCTGGAGCTTCGTGACTGTTAAAATCTTCTTCTTTTTTTCCCGCCATTCATTGTACTTCCTGTCAAGCCATCCCTTCAATTCTATTGAGATAGCTTTGAATTGTACCCTTTTCGTAAAAGAAAGAAAAAAAAAAAAAGAAAAGGAAAAGAAATGTAGCCCTGCCAGCTGTTTCTAGTGATGTCATCTTTATCTAGCCTTTTTTTTTAAAACTAACTGGATTTATTAACAAAAACTTTTTCCTACAACTTCTTGAGAGTTGAAGTTATTGCTGCTGGCTCTTCGATAACATAATTACAACTTTCAGCTTGTTTATCTCATTCATACTTCTTGCTTTACTCTATTATTTTTATCTTCAGCATTAACCCAAAGAGCTCCTGATTCATGTCCCTCAGTCTTTACCACTGGGCTTTGAGGTTAATTCTTTAATCTCTTTACCTTTCTCCTAAATTTTTTGATTCTTCCAGACAATCCAATATAAATCTTCATCATCTCTAAATATTTTCTCTTCTGAACACCTGAAGATCTTTTTTTCCTGCTAATTATCAAAATAAATTCTTTTATTTTTTTAGTTTGATCATTCTTTCTTCATATTTTAGCTTTGGGAATAAGCACAATGAAGAAATCACTAACAAACTGCAACTTGATTACCAATTGCGGGCTAAAAGAATCAAACTATATGTTGTGTCTCTGTTAACTCTAACGTGATTACAGAATGTTCTTCCTTTATTTTGTATGACACATGATCTCCATATTAATAATTACTTGTGAACCTTGCATCTTTGATTGACCTGTAATTCTCTCAGTGTGAGATGACAGGAGTGGTTGTTGATGTTGGACATGGGGCTACTCATATTGTACCGGTTGCAGAAGGCTATGTTATTGGGGGCAGCATTAAGTCTTTTCCTATTGCTGGGAGAGATGTCACTCTCTTCATTCAGCAGCTTTTGCAGGTAATTGACCTTATATTTGAGTTCCTGAAGTCACAAAGCTTGATCCTAACTAATTTTTTAAGCCATTTGCTGAGGATTATGCACATAAAAGTTCTTACCCTATTCAACTCAGTCTCTAAAGTTTTGCATGCCTTTTAAAACTAGTGAGTAGGCCTTTATTTTTACTTTTTTTTATCTGTAAATTTGGAAATGCATTAGATAAAAAAGAGTACATCCTGCCAAAACAGTTTGTGGATAAAGTGTAAAAGTAGATTTTTCCAAAAGACATTTTTTCCGATAAAGTGATGACTGACAAATAGAATAACAAAGATACTTGGGAACTGATAGACACGTCTATATACAATTTATGTAGGAAATCAACAACATGAAGGAATGGTTATCTATGACTTATTTCTTTTTTCCAAATTGAAGTGATTTCATTATGTTCAAAAAGTCAGTAAGTCTTTGCTTATAGCATTGTTGTCAAGATCCTAAGATTTGCATCCCCAAATCCTACCATTCATATCAAATTGATTCGGCCTGTTCGGTAACTTCACTAGTAAAGTGAAGTGACTAATGAGGTGAAGGGTCAATTTAAGAGGCAAGAATAAAAGAGGGGTCAAATAAAAAAGTGATGGCCTTTTGTCATTTTAGTGACATGAGAATGTATCATTTTTCCTTAAAAAAAAAAAAGAAGAAAGATGACTTTTTGTCATTTAGTGGCATGGGAAAGTAACTCTTTGACCTTTTTTTGGGTAAAATGTTGAGGGTTTTTTTTTTTTAAATATGGTACTTTTTTATTTAACCCCTTTTCTTTTATTGTCTTTCGAAATGACCCTTCACCTACCTTCACTAGTAAAGTGAATTTACCAAACAGGCCCAGAAAAAGATTTCTCTCTATGCAATGGAACTCATTTTTAAGTGAATCTTAGGATTTAGGAGTGCATCTTACGATTTGGAGCTTAGTTTATCAAATTTTATGATTCAAGATTTCATCTAGGTGAAAATAGCCATAGATGAATGGCCAATATTAATAACTGTTTACTTCCTTTTGTTGGTATTTCTTATTTTAAGAAGTTATCAAGTGATTAAAGAAACCTCTTGAGAATTTATGGGATTTTGGAGAGGTTTTAACGGTGAATAAGAAATAGGCATGTGAATGGAATTTTCGACTTGTACTTATGGAGTTTTGTGGTACCTTTTTTTTTATTTTTTCAATTTTTTCTTCATAAACACTTCTCTAACTTCAAGGATATTGCTAATGATTTGGATTCTATTTTTTTTTTATTTAAAGAAAATAAAAGAATAACATTGCGACTCATTTATCTTTCCCATCAACATTGATTTCTTAAACATAATTAACATTCAGACATATATTAATTTATAATAGATTAATATATGTCAATGATGTTTTGCATATGTTTGTATCGTATTCTCTTTTTCTTTATCGATAACGTAGAACTTTATGAGAAGATCAAAGCATATGCGAGCGAGAAACACAAAAAGAGGAAAGGGAACTTGGTTATAGAGCATTATATCCAAGACCATATTACAATGAAAGGACCACACGGATCAACCCTATCCACCCCTTATTTCTCTCAGAAGTCCGTCATATAATTGGCCAACCTAACCACATGAAAACAATTCAACCTGCAATTGGGAAGTGAAGAATTTGATCTCATTAAGCGAAAATTGAATCTTCCAAGATAGATTTAGACATCCATGAGATCGCGTTCAAAGAATCACTTTCCACCACAAGTCTTCCATGAAAGGAGGCAATGAAGATCCGCAACGTTTCAAGAATTGTTGGCAACTCTGCTTCATTTTAATCCTTTACACCCACTAACTTAGAGAACATCACCAACACCACTCCTCTATCATATTCTTATTTATTTATCACTTTATTGTTGTTATTGCTTCCGCTATAGATGGAAAATGGATGGATTATGAAATAACTAATTTTCTTACTTTTTATAGTTTTTACTACTTTTCATTTTTTACAAGAAAAATAAAAATCTTTACAATTTGTGTGGGATTCAATTCAAGCTCTTAAAAGATTTGCGATATGATTTTGATTTTCCAAACAATGGATTATAGTTTTACTAGCAAAAAAAAAGGAAAAAAAAAAAAGAAAAAAAGAAAAGTGCAATGCACAGGCATAGAAGAGGACTAGAGGAGTGAAATAAAATGCAACAAAAAATTTTCAACTTATTAAATATGAAAATTAATAAATATAAATAAAATTGGTTCAATAAAAATACATAACTAAAACAAAACCTAAGAAATTGAAATCCAATGCCTAGATTTTCATGGGGTTTTTTTTTTTTTTTTTCCTTTTGAATGATGATTTTCATGAAGTTTTTAATTAAGGGTAAAAAGACTAAAATAGTAAATAAAATGTACAGCGTATGTAAATGAAAGTCAAACTACAAGAACTTCCCATTCCACCCAACATAGTTGATGGACCATGATCTTGAACTTTACATAGGCTTACCATTTTAGCTTACAACAATAAAAAAATTGGATCTGAGTTAGTGATGGGTTTCTTCTTGGATCCACCCATCCTAGTAGATAGGACAACTTAATAACTCACTGTATCTTTAAAACATGTATTACTCTTTATGATTGTATCTATTGGGTGGTCGACATGTATATTTTTGGTTGGTGGGCCCTATCATGATTCCTTATTTGTTGAGCCCACCATGATTATCATCATAAACGGCACAACCTATGGCTTTTAAGATTTTGAATTGCAGAAGTGATGAAGGGAAAAACCAATTATTATATAGATCTAGAGCTAAACAACTGGTTTCGTGCGCTCTACGGAATAAAACTATAAAAGAGTTGGTGATTCCAAACATTGCCCTTTATTTTTGTCTCCCTTTTTTTTTTTCTGAGAAAACTGTATTTTCACATTCTTTGCACCAATATAACATGCTTAAGGGCCTATTTGGCAAGTCCGATCTATTTGAAATACAGCTGATTTAATTAGAATTGTTTGAAATAGAGTTGTTTCAATTAGACCCCTTTACAAATATAACGTTTGGTATGTTTGATTTGATTAGAAAAGGCAAGCTTGTTAGTAAAAGTTATTTGGGCAAACTTGTCATATGATAATACTAGCATGGTCAACTTGGCCTATAGTAAAATTAGCACCGGCAACCTTGTCATATAGTAAAAGTTATATGGGCAAACTTGTGAAAAGCAAAATCTAAAAAATGCCTGATTTCTTTAGACAATCATATCTGTTTGAAACAATTACATGTTTGTTACTTAATAAAAAAGAGGCAAAAGGTCTTAAAGCTAATTGTGAATAAGGAATTCACACCCACTCAAACATGTGTTTGAATCAGTTTCAATCATATTGACCCAAAAGTAGACTTGTCAAACAACAAAAAAGCGTGCAAAGCTGTGTTAAATTCGAAGAACTTTTATTTCTTACACAGATAGTATGCTCTAGTGTTAGCTGTTCATGGATTCTCATCTTTTGACTTGTTTCATATTTCATATAGGAAAGAGGGGAGCATATGCCACCAGAAGAATCTTTTGAAGTAGCGAGAAGAGTAAAAGAAATGTTTTGCTACACTTCTTCAGACATTTTGAAAGTAATATTTCTTCCATGAAGTTCTTTTGAATGTAATTAAGCTTTTCCATCTGAGTAGCGGTAAATACTCTTGTGCTTTTGTTTTTCTTAATTGGAAGTTGTCTTGTTTTATTTAGTAGACTGGACTTGGTTGTTGCCAGAATTGTTTCACTCCACTCACTGTGGGATCATGGTAGTTTTATTGCTTTGGCATTGGAATGACAAATCAAGGTATATTGCTATGAAAGGCAATAACAATGGAGTATTATTAGCGGTTTCAAGGTAGGACAGGAGGCTATGATGCCTAGATATGGATATGGACAAGGGAACATACAACTCAGCACTTTTTGAAAACTTGAACACGGATGCAGATACATGATACATGTGTCTTATCCAGAACTCAAACTTTCATATTTCACTTTAATTACAAAGTATTAATTTTTTCTTTTAGAAAATTAATGAAATTATAAGTATTCATATTCCTTCATCACGGTCTTTATAATGAAAAGCAAGAAAACTAATAAAAGACTTACTAGAATTGGATAGGCTAAAATCATACCTACAAGTATCGATGGAATATCTGGTACCATTACCATTATTGTATCCCTAAGATATGGGCATGATGGGCTATACAAGTATCTGAAATCATAGATGGGAAGTTGTGGAGATCATGCACTTTCATTTTGTGGGAGACACAATAATATTTTGTGATGCATGGCTGAGCAACTTAAGAACCTTTTTGCCATCTTAACGTGGTTCGAGATGGTTTTGTTGTTCAGAAATCAGAGTGAATCTGCATAAGAGTTCCATTTCAGGGTTGGTACCAGAGGAACGTGTCAGCTTGGTAAGTTTTCCTATGATTTATCTTGGTTTCTTCATAAAGCCAACTCTAAGTAACCTTCTCTTTGAGGCCTATTATTGAAAAGTTAATGAAAGAAATTTCTGTCTGAAAAAAGATATATTCTTTCAATGGTAGAATTACTCTTTTTACTCCATTCTTGCAAACCTTCTGGTTTATCATCTCTCTCCAAATCCCATAGTGCGACTGAAAAACTTGAAAAAAAAAAAAAAAGAATTTTTTTGTTAGGACAGGGATGATCTGAATCATCTTATTAATTAGAAGATGATGAAGTTGCCAAAAGAAAATGGGGGTTTATGTTTATGCATCATATTGGAGAACTGAGCTCTCTTATCGAAATAGAGGTGGAGGTTTGGGAAACAGGTGCTTTAAAATATGTGGAAAAAGATAGATAGTGGGAGAGGTGATAGAAGTTTTGGAAGTAGGGGTTAGTCAAATGTGGCGACATTATGAGTTTAGAGGAGTTTTATTGTAAAGTGGGAAAATTTCTGTCATAAAAGCAGATGCTTGCGAATGGGAGTTGAATTCAATTTTGGAAAGATGTGATGTATCACTAGCTTCAGGATTTATATAATTTCCAATTGGAAAGGGGTATTAGTCAAAGAGAACTTAGAGAGAAGAGGGGGACAAGGAGTGTGGAATGTTACTTTTAGAAGGGGGGTCAAATTAAAATATAAGGCTTGCTTTGGTGGTTGAGGGGCATAAGGATAGTTGTAAGCAAATGTTATTCTTTGAGATCCTTGCTAGATAGAATCAAAATATGGATTTTTCCATTGGATCTTCAAGCTATGGAGTTTGTATGGATCTCCTTACTGGGCTTTGAAATGGAATTGGAAATAGTGATTGAAGGGAAGTTATAACCCAAAAGGTGGGTGTGAGAGTCTAGTCTTAACCAAGCCGATGGAGGTCGAATTCAAAGGGTAGTGGTCTTGGTAAATCCAATCCTTTTGGGGTAGGATATGTCAAGTGGAGTAAATACAGCAGTGTAGTGCATATGAAGGAACAATGAATGATGATAAATGCATTCTCTTAATTGCATTTTCTGGTCCATCTAGTGATGATTCAAATAGATTTGAAATCTTATCAATCAGAGTGGATGCAAGCTCATTGCACACTGAGGCTGATTCTAAAAATACTTTAAGATGTGCTCAAGGTGCAGCTCCAATAACGTGCTAAATGAAATAAGTCTTTTACTTTTCTCTGTTTACATTTTTGTTGCCGGTATTCTTAGAGTGCTAAATGATATTCAAAGCCCCACATTTGTGCATGACAGGCTTGACACCTCTAGATTTATTTCCAACATGGAAAAGTTAAACAGCTAAACCTGCAAATATTTTTAATGATGCTTTTTCTGTGCTGGGTAATTTATCAAATATTATTTAGTATTAGTGATGGTTGTGGAACATTTGGTGCCTGTTCTAGCAAGCAATTCCAACCAGAGGCTTTTAGGGCATTTGCTATATCTGTTTGTTCACTTATTAACGTTATTGTTCCAAAATATGTTTCATCTGCTGGGTGTTCAAGCCAACTTCTGTAATAGCATGCAGATGTTATGCATGCATGGGTGATAGTATGCTCATTTACGGAAAAAGGGGCCTAGCTATTTTTTCTAATGTATTTCAATGATGATATTATTAATTTTTTCTGAAAATATTTTTTCTCAGGAGTATGGTAAGCACGATCGAGAACCATCAAAGTACATCAAGCATTGGACTGGTATTAAACCAAAGACAGGGGCACCCTACAATTGTGATGTTGGCTATGAACGCTTTCTTGGTCCCGAGGTTCTTTACCTCTGACCTTACCTGATCTGATTTTGTCTCTTCATCTTTTAGTTGTTATACAGTTTTGTATTGCTGATTTTTTGACATAAATTGGAGCTAAAGCTTGGTGTAAATAAAATACAGAGAGAGAGAGAGAGAGAGAGAGTTCTCTTTTTAGTTCATATAGATAGGCATTTTTCTTGGTCGTGGCTTGCTTGAAGATTCTAATGGCCAAGTTCTAGCGTACAACTCTTTTAACCTCCCCAGATTGTTCGGATAGGGATCTATCTGTTGATGATGATGACACTTTTGGGAATGTGAACTCCAATCAATTGTTCCTGTATATGGATAATGACAAGGCACTCATCTGAGAGTCCCCACTCAAAACATTCTAATGCCATGCAAATAACCCAGGCAGATTAATAATATTAGATACTCAAATATGACAAGAAATAATGTCACTTTTTAATAGTTCAAAAATAAAAAATATATAGGCATGAAATTACACTCTTTTGTCCTAATGTAAATCAACATTGATTTCCCCCGCTGATATCCTTGTCAAAGTCATCCTTTTTTGGGTTGGCATTTCATTTTCTGACTGATTGGCTCCTATTGGCAAGCATCCTGTCAAGTTTATCCATCCTTGTTAGCTTTATAAAAGTGCATTACAATGTGCTCCTATTTTCGTATTATAATTTCAAAATCTTTATAAATCCAGCATTAGCGGCTAGTGACTAGTGTAGAGACTAGAGAGTACTTTTCTATGGGTTTTATATATAATTCTGATAAAATTAAGACGTTTGGTGTACTTATTAGATGTTGTTTAAGTGATGAATTAGTAACACATGTGAAACAGGGTTATATGTGAACCTTCTCTCTCTCTCTTTATAGTTTCTTTTCTTCTTATTCCTTCATTTTGCTCCATCTGTCAATCTTCTTTTTTCCTAATCTTAAGTCTTAACAACTTTCAACATGGTGTCAGAGCAAGTAGGATTCTGCAACGCTATTGGTTTCTCTAAAACAATGACAGCAACTGACAAGGTTAATGTGCATTGATTCTTGGACTTCAATATTGTCTGCAAATTTCCAAGATTAGTCATAATTTGTAGATACCCATTTGATTGCACGAGACAAGTCACACTCAACAAGAGCCTATACTGCACCTAATTAAACAAGCTCCCTACACCCCATGAGCATAGCCTGTTCCCTAACTCAAATTCATTAGAAGAAAAGGGTTGAAGAGGCCCTGAATAGTTTCATATAACTGTACCACTCCAATGTCCTCCAACTCCAGTTCGCATATGACTCCTGATATTTGCAAAAAAAAGTACTATTGTAATAACCATACTTTGTATATGCAACTCTGACATCCAGTTAAACTTGCGCATGCTATTGATTGGTTTCTGTGATTGGTTTCTGTCCTACAATCTGCTCCTTAATTTGATGCAATGATTAGGGTACAATTTGTCGTGCAGATTTTCTTTAACCCAGAAATTTACAGCAGTGATTTCAACACTCCTTTGCCGACTGTGGTCGACAGCTGCATTCAATCGTCAGCAATTGACACAAGGAGGGCTCTTTATAAGGTCAATTACTGAAGAAATGGGGTGATTTAGCAGTTCAGTTTTAATATTATTTTAGTTTCCAAAACTTGCAGTTTGAAATTGCTGTCTCAGAATATAGTACTATCTGGAGGCACAACCATGATCAAGGATTTTCATAAAAGGTTGCAGCGAGATGTAAAGAAAATAGTAGATGCTCGGACGGATGCATCTGATGCCAGACATGGAGGAGATGTGAAAGTAGGCATTTCTTCTTTTTATACTATGTTTTGTCATATGCCTACCAATGGTTGACTGTGGACCTTTTCTTCCTCCAGTCAAAGCCAGTGGAAGTCAATGTAGTTAGCCATCCCATCCAAAGTTTTGCTGTTTGGTTTGGAGGTTCTGTGCTTGCTTGTACACCTGAATTTTATTCGGTATTATTCTTTCCTCAAATTCTTATATTGTTCACTGTGTATGCTTGAAATTAAATAATAAATATCCCATCACAAGTTTGGGAGGCTTTCTGCGAAAGTTGTAGAAGACCATGGGACATGCTTCTATTGGTACCCTCATAGATTTTTTATGTAGGCCAGATCCATGATCAGCCAAGCCACTGGGCCCAAGCCCATAAAACGAAGATCTTCAAAACATGCAGAAGTCTCTATTTTAGTAGTAGGTGAATTTTAGGGATAAACTTTAAAATATTTAGAAAGTTTTATAGCAAAGAATATTGGTTGCTTTAGACTTTTATTTTAAGTAGATTTATTTCTAAATTAGGATTAGGACTCTGGACTCTATATAAAGGACTGTAATCTCTCTCACTCAGAAGTTTCTAGTGATTAATAAAATTTTCTCTGATTGAGAATTTCTCTCTCAGTGGTTTGTTTGTGGTGTGAGACCAAGACATGTTGATGCAGCCTGTTCACAATCCAAGAACAAGAGCCACAAGCTTTGACAGTCCAGTCTGATGGGGTCCACATAGTCCATATCTGCGGAAGCCACGTTGGAGGTCAGTCACTGGCGTACCGAGCTATCAGCGAAGGCTACTGGTGGCCCTACATGCAAAAGGACGCCCAGCTGTACGCCAGAAAATGCAAAAAGTGCCAGAAGTTCCCTTCACTAGCCAGCATAGGATTTGAGTCCACTCTCTAGTCCGTGGCCCTTCGCTCAATTGGGCTTAGACATTATGGGACCACTCGACCGAACTCCAGGGAATAAGAGATGGCTAATAGTAGCCACCGATTATTTCACCAAGTGGATCGAGACCGAGCCGTTGTCCTCCATCACCGAACAGGACACGAAGAACTTTGTGTGGAAGAACATCATTACAAGATTTGAAATCGCATGAACTTTGGTCTCGGATAACGGGACTCAGTTCGATTCCAACTTCTTCAGAAACTTCTGCCAGGAGCTCGGCATCAGGAATGTCTACTCCACCCCGGCATACCCACAAAGCAACGACCAGGCAGAAATCTCAAACAAGGTGGTGCTCAACGGACTCAAGAAGAGGCTCAACTGAGCTAAAGGGAGATGGGCGGAAGAACTCCCGAGTGTACTATGGGCATACAGAACCACTCCGAGACGCTCCACTTCGGCCACACCTTTCTCTTTGGCCTACGGAATGGAAGCCGTGATTCCACTTGAGGTCGGTCTCCCGACCTTGAGGTCCGAACTCTGCAACCAAGGCCAAAATGACATAATCCTGGCCTGGGAACTGGACCTAGCCGAGGAGCGAAGAGAGGTAGCAGCTATTCGCCTAGCTGCCTATCAGCAACAATTGGCTAGGGGCTATAACCAGAAGGTCAAAGAGAGAAGATTTTCGGTTGGAGAACTGGTCTTGAAGAAGACACTCCTTGGGGACAAGAACCCGAATGAAGGCAAGCTGGCACCGAACTAGCACGGGCCATTCAAGGTGATCTCGGCTGCAGGGCAATCCGCATACAGACTTGAGGACATGGAGGGTAAAGAGTTACCATGGCCGTGGAATGCGATGCACCTCAAAAAATACTATTTCTGAATTGTACTCAATTTTGGAAATAAATGAAAATCATTTTTTTGAAGGGACCGCTCTCTTATTCTCAATTTACACTAAGTTATTCAGCTCGGTGATGGCACCAACTACAGATCGGCAGCAGTGCCAGCTATGTTCGGCTCGGTAAGAGTACTAGTCATATTCAGCTCGGTGATGGCACCAGCTACAGCTCGGCATCAGTGCCAGCTATGTTCGGCTCGGTAAGAGTATCGGCCACATTCAGCTCGGTGATGGCACCAGCTACAGTTCGGCAAGAGTGCAAGCTATAATCGGCTCGGTAAGAGTATTAGCCACATTCAGCCCAGTAACAGCATAAAACTATAAGCGAGGCAAGAACACCAGCCATATGCATGGTGGCAGCACCAGCTGTGTAGCAGTGCCAACATCCGGGAGTTTACTCGGTTGTGGAACCAAGTACACCACCATTAAAAAAGGAAGTCTACCCAACTGTTACGAAACATTGGGGAAACGAGGAGACGATCATGGCACAAGGCTCAGTCTCGGCCTCAACAACGCCCTAGGTTATAGAACCGAGGTGAATATCTTGCATCCGGTTAAAAATTTTCCATTAAGTTTTGTTACAAGCTAAGCTATGCCATTCGGTTACAAGTCTCTGGGGTCCCGGTTACTGAACCGAACTCCATTACTTAAGCAAAATTCCTCTCTTCAGTATGTGGGGAGCTCGGTTAGAGAACCGAGATCAAACACTTAAGAAGAAAAAGCAGAACACCATTTGGACAAGCATGAAGGAAAGTACAATTTCATTGATGAAGAAAATTACACAAAGCCCAAAGAAAATCAAAAATACAAAAGGATTTCTCAAGCGCTGGGGTCAGCAACGGCCTCTCCCAGCACGACACCATCTTCTTGGGGAACTTCAGACTCAGGCTGCGCAGCTTCAGCTCTCGAGCAGGCTTCGGGTACGGTGGAAGGGCCGGGGGCAAAAGCTGGTCCAAGATCCGGACTTGGGAACTTGGGTGGATTTATGTATGTAGGGTGGTCCTCAGGGACTCCCGCCTCTTTCAGGGCGGCCCTCCACCCACGTTCCCAAGCCCTTTGGCTTATCCTCTGGACCTGCGCCTGGTATGACGCCGTCACCTCCTGCACACCTCATCATAGGCAGCGTCGAACTCGGCCTGGAATTTTTCCTCAAGCTCGGCCTTCTGCCTCTCCAGAGCAGACTCGAACTTAGCCTTTTGCCCCTCTAAGGCAGACTTCAACTCGGCACTCTGCTGATTCATGGTGGTGATGAGGTCGGCTGCTAGCCTTGCTTGGTTATCCACCTCGCCGTTCAGCCTGTCGACCTCGGCAGTCGCCGCTTCAAGGTCGGCGTTCTTGCGCGCTTCTTCCTTCAGCTGCTCGTCCTTGGCGTCCAAGGCTCCATGGAGGCTTTTCTTCTCTTCCTCTAGTTCGATAGCCCTGGCGTGGATATCCCTGAGCCTCTCTAAACTAAATTGGCACTTTTGCACCACCTACAAAAGGAGCAAGTATCAGAAGGTTATAACCGAGATCAAACACTTGCAGAAATCTTTGGAGAACTTACCGCGAAGGCTGACTGCATCACCGACACCGTCAAAGTCGCGTCGTCCAGCCTCCTCCACCTCTCCATGTCCCGGGGCAGGGCACATGCTCGCCCCAACTCGGCAACGACATAAGGGCTGTTAGCCACTCGGTCTTCCACCGTCAGTAGCTTCCCAGCCTCGACTTCTACGCTCAGCCTCCAAAGAGCCGGCCCGGCGGATTGGGACGCTGCCGCACTGGATGACGGTGCGGCCCGGGCTGCTGCTGCACTTGATGACGGCACAGACTGGGATGCTACCGCGCTTGACGACGGCGCAGCCGAAGGGCTGCGAGGGCCCTCGATCCTGGGCCTCTTCTCCGGACGACCTTCCTCCCTCGGAGTCTCGGCAGAGTGTTGCCGAGCTCCTGCACTTGGGGAAGTCGCAGGAGAAAGAGTACCGACGACGACAATGGTGGGAGGAGTGGAAGTAGGAACCGAAGGCAGGGCCGAGGCATCGCCAGCAGGCGTAAAGGCATCCGGAGCCCGGTCCCGAAACACCTGAGCCTCCAAGTCCGTGATAGGCACACGGAGTCGGCGCCTTAGCACCATTCCTTTTTCCTCTTCTTCTTTTTCTTCTTCTGAGCTCAAAGATTCGACGACCGAACTCCTCAGCCGCGAGGAAGTACCGGCCTCCGCAGCGGCTGCGCTGGTCTCGGCGGGCTCTGAGGCGGAGCAGGACACAGAAGCCTTGTCACCGGAGTCGATCCACTGCCCGGCAGGGATCACGACTGTCACTTGCTCTGCTCCTTCTTCAAAGGCCTGACTCCCTCCCCCAAGTGCCTTCCTCTTGGTAAAAGAGCAGTACTTCGGTTCATATCCGAGGAGCGCCCAGGCAGACCGACCCTTATGACCCTAGTAGTTGTACAAGGTGCGAAACCACGCTTCGTTCCTTGCCCAACCGACCCGCTTGTCTTCTTTGACGAGCATCTGCACCACAAACAGAAGGCGTCAGTTCGGCAGAAACAAAAAGAAAAAAAAATAAAGAAAGACTAAAGAGCTCGGTGTTTACTTGGAGGAGTCCCGAAGCCCAGGGGAACCCTATAAATCCTCTCTTTCTCGGACGCACCGAACTCCCAGTTGCCCAAGACGAACAAACGGTCATCCACGGCATACCGGTAGGAGTCCTCCAGCTCAAAGACAAAGCACCACTGGTTCGCTCTCGCCCGGAGGTAGTAGGTATTATCGCCCCCTACGGACTTACATAGGTCATATACATCCTCGATGTCATGGACACCGAGGTTAATGCCTAGAACCCTATTCAACTCCACGACCCCCATTATTATTTTGAAGCCGTTGGGCATCAGCTGGCAGGGGCAGAGGTTCCACTTTCTCAGACAAGTCCGTAGAAGTGGATGAAGGGGGGATCGAACCCCACCTTTGATCACAGTGACCAGCATGGCATCCAGCCGTTGTTGAAGGTCAGGCCGTCAAAGGCTGTTAAAGGTTAGGCCGTCAAAGGGATTCGCCGTCAAAGGGATTCTCCGGGTCGTTTAACCTAATCTGGACATCATCAGGAATGTTATATCTAGCCCTGAACTCAGCCGTGGCCCGTGGGTTTTCTAACCAGTATCTGTAGATCCCCATTCCTAGATCTAAAGAAGATGAAAGAAGGAAAACGGGGAAGACACAGAAAAACCATAAGCTAGGCAAGGCGAAAAAAAAAAAACCCGAGAGAAGATGCAGAAACAGAAAACGGAGAAGGACGAGAAGAAGAAGAGCTTACAAAGCAGACGATGACGGTTTGGTCTCGGATGAACTTCTCTCCAACAGAACCTCCTCTCTCTGATGAATGCAAGGGTGAAGAACAGGGGCGCAATACGCCCATATACAATGAAAAAAGAGAAGCGCCGTTTCGGATTTCGAAGGGTGCGCGTGCGAAGCGTCACCTAGGGCACCCCACATGTCCCCTCGAAGCAACGAGACACCCGATCAGATGATGATGCATGGCGCTGACGGTACATCTCTCGCGGGCTATTTATTACCTCGGGCAAACGGGATGACATCTTAATAAGGATCAGACGTCAGCCACCGGTGCCGAGATGAAAGAAAGCATTCACCCAAAACTCACCACTCAGAAAACTCCACCATCACGGCGACTACATCCAGCTCGGTAACAATACTTAGCTTCCGACCTCCAAGAGTTAGAAAACTCTGAGAGGTCAAAAGCTAGGGGGCAATTGTGTGGGAGCAATCCCGTAACACCGAGATTATGCTAAACTTCGGTAATAGTATCGGCTCAGTTTGCCTTAGTCTCGGATATACGCAGCTCGACAAGCGACAAGAGTGCCAGCTCGGCAAGAGTGCCAGCTCGGTAGTTTGGCAATGGTGTCGGATAGCGAGGGTACTCTCAGCACGGTAGCAGTACTATTGCTCTCAGTTCGGCAGCAATGCCAGCTGTATGGGCGTATCGGCATTGGTGCCAGGAGGCATCCATCTCATTGGTATCTCAGATCACGGTACGAGTACGGAGCGTCATTTAATACAGCCATGCTCCTATGAAAAGTACGGGCGAGTGCTGACAAATAGGGTGGCGCATGATAAGGAGTTGACTCTATCACACCATCACGTCAGCAATCCTATGAAGAATGGGGAGTCGTCCGATGGGACCTTACCCCCACCTACCTCCACTCACCAAGAAGCTTGATGAGACAAGCACCTATATATGCATGGGGTCAGTCCCAGTGAGGTATGCATACATACGCATATAGAGAATACCGTACGTCCATCCTCTTCTCTCCTCCACTCTACCTTTGCTTAGTTGCAGAACTAACTTAGGCATTGGAGTACCTTTGGCTGACAGCAGCTAGGGCCTCTGACCTTTGTTTCTGTCCTTCCCTTTCAGGTCTCAGGCGTTCGGTCTCTCCCTAAAAGAGTTCTACTTCCTCTTAATTAAGTGTCATTTTTGGCACCTACAAGAGTAATAAAAAGGAAGAAAAGGAGAAGAATGAAGGAGAACGAGAGATTGAAGGTGTCGCATACCGTCCACCGTCGATCGCCGAGTCTCGAGCAAATAGCAGCAACGCGCCTCTGCCCCAGCGCCTCCAGCAGTGTTACCAGTGCTTCACTGCAGTAGCGTCACCATCAGCACCCCATCGCCTTTCTCTCCAGCAACCCTTCGCTCTTTGTTTTCTCCTCCATATCGAAACTGGTAAAGCCGTTAAACCCTCATATTTAACTTCCTATGCAAAACCCAAGACAGAGCCAACAGAACGTCACGTGCTGAGTTCTGCATCTTTAGGCCTCACCTGATTTGGGCTTGCATTTAGGTTTGACCTGCAGTCTAGGCTTGGTCTGAGTCAGAATCTGACCTAGCCCACTCACAGCAAAAAAAAAATGCATTTGAAACTTCATGGCTACCCAAGGATGTCAATACCATGAGTATTTCACCAATTACCCGCGGGGTGAGCAATTGACTAAATTAGGAAGTGACATGGACGTTGTGGTTCAATGACTGGAAATTGTCGAAGCCGCTCTTATTGGACTTCAAAGAACTCGTTCTACAGGAAGAACAGAATTTGCTCTCACAGAGCTGGATTTGCAAACGTCTGGAGCCGGAACTCAGACTAAGCCAGTCACCCCCGCTCCCCAAGCATCTGGAATAAGGGCCCAAGTGAATCTAGTCACACCTGGTCCTCAGCATCAACATCATGAGACCATGTTTGACATGGTACAGCGCCTTTAAATTGAACATGGTGACGACGAGCCCTGCGGTGCACCACATATAGATGACATCACCAAAAAGGTGTGACTGGAAATCAGTGATTGTTCAGGGGATCTTCATCCCAAGGCCTTCGTCAACTGGCTCAATTCTCTTGATGACTATTTTGCATGGTACAACATGAATGATGCCCCGAAGATAGCCTTCATAGAAGTTAAGCTCAAAGGTCCTGCACGTATTCGGTGGCAAAGTATTGAAAACAATGAGCTTGCCTTTGGGCATCCCATCTTGCAATGGGAAGACATGAAGCAGCGTCTCAAGCAAAATTTTATTTCTTCTAACTATATTGATTCCCTGCATAAAGGATACCTTAATCTGCAACAAGGTGCCTATTCTTTGGATGAGTATACCAATCTGTTTCGAAAGTATATTGTGCGCTACAATCTACGGGCCAATGATGGGCTCATCGTCATCAACAAATACACAAAAGGCTTACGTCCTGATATTCAGCAACGGATTTCTATGTTTGATTTCAATGATATCAAAGAAGTCTATTGTAAAGCCCACAAAGCACAGCACGAAATCCAATTGAGGAGGCAGGAAAGATACCGAGCCGGGGAGTTTTCCAATCGAGGGGTACAGTATACAACTCCCAATAACTCGCAACAGTCGGTTAATCGACCGAGGCCACCATAGGCACTCCAAAAGCAGCCCCAAGGGGTACAACAATGGCCACTTCCTCCCCAAAATCAGAGGCAACAGGCACCACAAAATGATCCTCGTGCGCAAGGACGTGCTGACAAAAGGGAAGTGATCTACCATACCTACCAGCAAAAAGGGCATTATGCTAGAGAATATCCTCACAGGAATCTTTATGCCGATGATGAAACTGAAGACAACGAAAAGTATGATGAGCACATTGATATGGAAAAACTTGCAGACACTCAAGGCCTTGTCAATGAAGAATTTCCTGCTGTTGGTGTACCACTTGTATAGCTTGAACGTCATCTTGTGATCACAGAAGATGAACAGGATAAGCAAGATTCTAATCATGCACCTATTTTTCGTTCTCGAGTTCAATGCATGGGCAGGACTTGCAATATGATTGTTGATGGAGGCAGTGCTATGAACATTATTGCTAAAGAGGCTGTGGAAAAGCTAAAGCTGCCTACCATAAAGCATCCAAGGCCATACAAAATAGCATGGGTAAATGATTCAACTATTCCGGTTGACAAGCAGTGCATAGTTCCTTTCAAACTGGGTTATTATGAAGGTACAATCACATGTGATGTTATACCAATGAAAGTCACACACATACCCTTTGGTCGCCCTTGTCTAAAGAAATTGAAGGTTGTCACAGATAATGACACAAACACCCATACTTTCATGTGGAAAGGCAACAAGACACGATTATGGCCACTGCCACCCCAACATTCTGCTCAGGCCCCAAAAGAGGCAGCCACTCAGATATTAACCATGAGCAAATTTGAACAGGAAAGTAGAGATTAGGATATGATGTATGCATTGGTTATCCGACAGGTGACAAATGACTCTCCACATAAGTCCATTCCAAAAGAAGTCAAACGACGCTTGTAACACTTCTCCGATCTTATTCCGGATGAGCTGCCAAATAATCTTCCACCTATGAGGGACATACAGCATGCCATTGATCTAGTCCCTGGCTCTTCACTACCGAAGCTACCCGCATAGCGGATGAGCCCAACAGAGCACGCTGAACTCAAGAAACAGGTGGATGATCTGTTACAAAAGGGGTACATTCGGGAAAGCCTCAGTCCCTGCGGTGTACCAGCCTTTCTTGAGCCCAAGAAAGATGGAAGTTGGCGCATTTGTATCGACAGTTGAGCAAGATCACAGTAATATACAGATTTCCTATTCCTAGATTAGATGATATGCTTGACATGATGACAGGTTCAGCCATCTTCTCCAAGATTGATCTGCGAAGTGG
The DNA here is from genome assembly GCA_029852735.1 of Persea americana. Classification (NCBI taxonomy): domain Eukaryota; kingdom Viridiplantae; phylum Streptophyta; class Magnoliopsida; order Laurales; family Lauraceae; genus Persea; species Persea americana. Next base: position 17,533,795 of record CM056813.1, on the reverse strand, counting down.
TTACCATCAGATTCGCATCAGAACAGGTGATGAGTGGAAAACATCGTTCAAAGCCAGAGATGGTCTCTATGAATGGTTAGTCATGCCATTCGGGTTAACCAATGCTCCCAGTACCTTCATGCGGGTTATGACCCATCTGCTGCAGCCTTATATCGGGAAATTCGTCGTTGTTTATTTCAACAACATTCTTATTTATAGCAAAACCAGGGAGGAGCATCTCACTCATCTCCACACTATTTGCCAGCTCCTTCGTCGAGAAAGCTTTTACATCAGTCTCAAGAAATGCACCTTCATGAGCAATTCAGTTATATTCTTGGGATTCATCATATCAACGGAAGGCATAAAAAAGCCAAAGCAATTCTAGATTGGGCACTCCCCACCACAGTAACTGAAGTCAGGAGTTTTCATGGACTTGCTACCTTTTATAGGCGATTCATCAAAAATTTTAGTGGTATCACTGCTTCAATTACAGAATGTTTAACGAAGGGCAAGTTCAAATGGAACAATGCTGCAACTCGAGCTTTTGAACAGATCAAACAGAAAATCACAGAAGCTCATATCCTTCACCTTCCAGACTTTGAAAAAGTGTTCGAAGTTGCTTGCAATGCGTCCAATGTTGGAATTGGAAGTGTCCTTAGCCAAGAGGGACATTCAGTTGCTTTCCACAGTGAGAAACTTTCAGATTCAAAGAGCAAGTACTCTCCTTATGCCTTGGAGTTCTATGCTCTTGTTCAGTCACTTCGCCATTAGAGGCATTACCAAATAGGTAGAGAATTTGTGCTTTACTCTGATCATAAGTCTCTCAAGCACCTTCATTCACAACATAAAGTAGGAGCTAACTTTGCCAAATGGAGCGCTTATATTCAGGAGTTTACCTTTACCATCCACCATAAATCTGGCAAGGAAAATGTGATAGCGGATGCTCTCAGTCGCCGGAAACATCTCCTGACCACCATGGCTATTTTTGTACTGGGTTTCAAGCAAATCAAGGAGGAATATGCGACAGACAAAGACTTCGGTACTATCTATACAGAGCTCCGTCAGGGTGGGCATCTCATGCATCCATACTTTAACATTCATGATGGATATTTATTCTATGGTAGTCGCCTCTGTTTGCCAAATACATCTATCCGAGCGCATGTTATCAAGGAACTCCATTCAGGAGGATGCAGCGGACATTTGGGTCGTGATAAGACCTTCGCACTTGTTGGAGACAGATACTATCACATGACACCTTATGTTTCTCGTATCTGTGAGCGGTGTCGTACTTGCCAGTTGGCCAAAGGAAGCAAGAAGAATGCGGAGTTATATCAGCCGTTGCCAGTTCCCCAGGTCCCCTGGGAGGTTATCAACATGGATTTTGTACTTGGGCTGCCTATGACCCGCAGAAAAGTGGACTCTGTATTTGTGGTTGTAGATTGTTTCTTGAAAATGGCTCATTTTATTCCTTGTACTAACACAGCAAATGCCTACAAAGTTGCACAACTCTTCTTTAAGGAAGTCGTCCGTCTGCATGGACTTCCAAGGACCATTGTGTCCGACAGGGATACAAAGTTCGTTAGCTACTTTTGGAAGACATTGTGGGGCATGTCCAAAACAAAGCTGAAATTTTCTACTGCCTATCATCCACAAACTGATGGTCAGACAGAAGTCGCCAACCGTAGCCTTGGGAATCTGCTACGTTGTTTAGTGCGAGCCCATCTTACTACATGGGATTGGGTACTACCTATGGCTGAGTTCGCTTATAATAACTCAATCAAATGGTCCACAAGAATTTCTCCTTTTGAAGCCGTCACTGGCACCAGACCATGTCTACCACTTGATCTTGTTCCCCTTCCTGTAGAAGCAAGAGTGCTGATGCAGACAGTTTTATTCACCATATGCAACAGGTTCATGAAGAACTTCGACGCCATATTTCAGCAAGCAATAATTCTTATAAAGAACATGCAGATAAGCACCGTCGTTTCGTTCAATTTGAGGAAGGAGATATGGCTATCCTTCATAATCGTCCTGGGTGCCTTCCGCCGGGCGCCAACAAAAAGCTGCACCCCCACAACTCCGGACCATTCAAGATTCTCAAGAAAATTGGTCCTAATGCATGTGTTGGATTTACCGGCAGATCTTGGATTAAATGCTACCTTCAATGTTGAAGATCTCACACTCTATAAGGGCCATGACCACGACAGTCCATCGGAAGAACATGAGATTCAGCTACCACTATCACCAGCCCTTGCAGATCAAATTGTTGATGTGCTTGATGATCAGATTGTCTCCACTAAACAAAGGGGATTTCATAAATTTCTTGTTCGCTGGAAGAATCGTCCAATCTCCGATGCCACATAGATTCTAGCTACCGATTTCCAGCGTCTTAATCCCGATCTTTACGAGAGATATCAGGCCGTTAACTCGCCGGAGTCGAGTTTTTCCAAGCCGGGGAGAGTTGATGCAACCCGTTCACAATCCAAGAACAAGACCCGCAAGCTTTGACTGACCCGTCTGATGGGGTCCACATAGTCCACATTTTCTAGATTAGTGGTTTACTTTATTTAATTATTTCTAGATTAGAAGGTTGCTTAATTATTTAGGAAGATTTCCTTTCTAATTTATATGTTGATTAGGATTAGGTATTTCCTTTATTGCTTATTTAGGAACAATGCTACTCTATATATAGAGAAGCTCCTTATTGTAATGTTCATGCCATATTCTAATACAATTCGAGAAGTTGCTCTCGTGAGTGAGTTTTGAGTATTTTCTCCTAAGTGATCTTAGGGTTTGAGTCGGAAGACTCGATCTTACCATTGGAGGTGCAGATCTTCAGCACATGTTCGATCCTATGGATCCCTATATTGCACAAGTTATAAAATCTCTTCTATGGACATGAAAAGTTATTTCCTATATGCAGCTTTAAGCTTTAATCCTTAGAATAAAAAATATATATAAAAAAATAAAAACTGTAAAACAATTTCTCCTTTCACCTAAAAACATTAATTGATATGGTCGAAATATAGAGAATCATAATATGAACTCAAAAATAATTCTCATTTTTATATTTTGTTTTTGTTGCAATCATACACATTTGTTGTACTTTTTTGCTTTTTTTTTATTGTTTTTGAACATAAGAAGAAAAAGAAATCCTTTGGTTCAGCAATTATGTATGGAAAAGAATCAGAGATTTACACTTTGCCATCTTTGGAGTCTTTCGCATCATGTGGAATGGTAACTGGTGTATTAGGGTTAGGGCTAGGACTTTTGAGAGAGAGAGAGGGGGAGAGAGAGAGAGAGAGAGTTGCAGATGAGAGGGGATGCACATAAATACAAAGTGTGTTAATGTGAATGTCCCTTATTTTATTTATAAAAACATTATTTGTAGCTACAGCTAGGTCCTTCTGTTTCTTATAATCAGAAATAAGGACAGTAAATGAAGTGAGTTACATCAGTACTATGTCTCTCAACAGTAACTGTTCATGAGATTAGTGAACAAATTGGTAAAGTTGATGCCTTGGAATATTGACTTGTGGCAGTTATGCTTATTTTTCATAGGCTTAACCACTCGGAAAACCCCCTGGAATGGTTTGAGCAAGGACACCTTATATTTACTCTTTAACATCTAAATCACTTCCTTCTAACTTTCTTCCAACTGTGCTTAGATCTCGTACTTCCTTGGGAAGCCAAGAAAATTACCCATTTTGTTAAGGCAATTTATTCTGTCACTAATGTACTACGGAAAGAAAAGTTTTTTGTCACTAGGGACACCCAAGATCTTCTATATGCACAATGTATGTTTGACTCCATCCAACCATAAAGGGATGACAAATAAGCGCAGGGATTCACAGGTCCTTGAATTTCTTGTTTCTAGGGCCATTTCTGCCACAATTATTCTATTGAATCACTTTTTTTTAGCAGTAACTGATGATTTTTGTTATAGAAGAAGAGAAATTACATCCAACATGACCAAAAACCAACCCAAGTGTATAAAAGCATTATAGGAAACACTTGCACCATTACAAGGTACAATCACTAAAATTAATGAGACAATCCACCCTTTGCTTAGGTAATGCATCAGCCAACTCATCGGTGGATTTACTAATGTGATGAAATGGCACCTGGCTCAAAGAAGATATACTTGTGCTCATTGAATGGGAAATGAATCTTCCACAGGCCTTTTTAGACTGCGCCCAAGAGATGGCATTGGACAAATCACTTTCAACGATTTAAGTACCTAGGAAACTAAGAGCATAAATACAGAGATCTTCCACAATGGTCAACACTTCCACCTCATTAGAATCCTTCACTCCCACATACTTGAAAAACATCAGAAGAACTTCCCATGTATGGTTCCTAAGTATCCCACCAACACCTGCTGGCCTCAGTTTACCATGAGCAGCATCATCCACATTATATTTTAGAACAACAATAGGAGGAGAGCTCCAGGCATCTATCACCCTTGCTTTCCTAGGACCCAAACCAAACAAGCTCCCCAATTATGAACGGCATCATCAGAGGCGGAACTAGGGGGGCCGGCAGGGGCCATGGCCCCCCCAAAGATCTAAGATTTTTGTAGAGGAGAAATCGGCTGGCCCCCCCATCATTTTAAGATTTGTGATTTACAAAATCCCTTAATTTTCGGTGCTATTTTGCAAAGAAAAAAAAAACCTAAAGAGACAGCAAGGGAAGGAAAACACAGCAAGAAATAAGGAAAGGCAGCCTCCAGCCTGCAGTCAAGGAACTAGCATTAGGAAGAGGATCTTCTTCGGTTCTTCCCAGCTATGCGACCAAAAATCCGGAGATCCTAGCCCAATCTCACCCCATCCTCCACGCCCAACAGGCAGCAACCCTCCCCGATCCTCATTCCGCACGGCAGCACCACAATCGACGCGGCAATCACCACCGGGACCGGAAGCCTCCTCTGCGGCTCTGCCTCTTCCTCTCCTCTCCCCCATCTGCATTTCATCAATATTAGACTACCAGGCAACAGCAGGTTCAATCCCCAACTTGAACTTGTCCTCTTGTTTTAAACTTCAAGTACTATTTTATTTCACTTCTTTGAGACCCATGTGCATCTCATCACTATCAGTACTACTGTCCTAGTCTCCTAGACTTAGTAGACTAGACTAACAACAGGTTCAAGTTGTGAACTCGTCCTCTTGTTTTCAACTTTAAGTAATTTTTTATTTCACTTCTTTGTTACCCATGTGCATCCTCTTGTTTTCAACTTTAAGTAATTTTTTATTTTACTTCTTTGTTACCCATGTGCATCTCATCACTATCAGACTATCAGTACTACTGTCCTAGTCTCCTAGACTTAGTAGACTAGACTAGTATCAGGTTCAAGTTGTGAACTCGTCCTCTTGTTTTCAACTTTAAGTAATTTTTTATTTCACTTCTTTGTTACCCATGTGCATCCTCTTGTTTTCAACTTTAAGTAATTTTTTATTTTACTTCTTTGTTACCCATGTGCATCTCATCACTATTAGACTATCAGTACTACTGTCCTAGTCTCCTAGACTTAGTAGACTAGACTAGCAGCAGGTTCAAGTTGTGAACTCGTCCTCTTGTTTTCTAACTTTAAGTAATTTTTTATTTCACTTCTTTGTCACTTTTTATTTTTTGGTTTGTTAATTGTTACACTGTATATTTTGATGTGTCATATGAATCACACTTCACACGATTAGATATTGGTGCATTGTGTTTTCTTTAGTTTATAGCAATGAGTTGAATTTTATTTATTTTTTCATTTAGTGCATTTTATAATAATTTTATAAATTTTGTTATATGATTTTAATTTTTGATTTTTTTTATAGGAGTCTTGACCATGGTTAAATCATCAACTATTGATTCATTTTTTAAGAGGAAAAATGCTCAAAATCTAGAGGAAAGTACAATATCACCATGTACTACCAATAATTTATCTCATGAACCACAAAGTTCACGCCCTTCAAAATCTCCAAGAGTTGAATTTATAGAAATTGATATTGCTTCTTTAGAGCGTGATCCAGGATTGCGTCGTCAAATTTGGGAATATTACGTTGATCAACAAGATGAAATTAGATGTGCTTACATCAAAGCTGGGCCTTATCAACATATTCTTCCTGTTTATCCATTTTCTGGATCGGAAAAACATCCACGGCGATTTCAATCTTCTTGGTTTAGAATGTTTCCTTCTTGGTTAGAGTATTCTCCTGTGAAAGATGCAGCATTTTGTCTCCCATGCTTTCTCTTTAATAAAAAAACAACTGGGCGTTTTGGAGCAAGTGCGTTTACTGTTGAAGGATTTCGTAAATGAAAGAAAGTGAATGATGGAAAGAAGTGTGCTTTCTTAAATCATGTAGGAAGAGATCCAAACTCACCACTTAATGCATCTGAGCAATCTTGTAGAGATTTGATGAATCAGTCGCAACATATCGAGAAGGCACTTCATACACAGTCTTCTACCGAAATTGCAAACAACAGATTGCGACTAAAGACCTCTATAGATGTTGTCCAATGGCTTACTTTTCAAGCGTGTGCTTTTAGAGGTCATAATGAACATGCGGACTCTAAGAACCGCGGTAATTTCATTGAAATGATTAAAATTCTGGCATCATATAATGAAAAAGTTGCGGATGTTGTGTTAGATAAAGCCCCTGGAAATGCTACATATACTTCACCTAAAATCCAAAAAGAAATCTTACATATTTTTGTAGAGAAAGTTCGAAATGCAATTCGAGAGGAAATTAATGATGCAAAATTATGTATTATTGTGGACAAAGCTCGAGATCAATCTAAGAGAGAGCAAATGGCTCTTGTTTTAAGATTTGTTGACAAAAAAGGTTTTATATGTGAGAGATTTTTTGGTCTTGTTCATGTTAAAAACACAGCGTCACAAACTCTAAAAAAAGAGATATCAGCGGTCCTTTCTCGTTATAATCTAAGCATTCAAAATATTCGAGGGCAAGGATATGATGGTGCAAGTAACATGCGGGGTGAATGGAATGGGTTGCAGGCTTTATTTCTGAATGATTGCCCATATGCATACTATGTTCATTGTTTAGCTCATCGTCTCCAGTTGACTTTGGTTGCGGCTTCCAGCGAAGTTATTCCTATCCACCAGTTTTTCTCAAAAATAAGTTTTATCATCAATATTGTCGGTGCATCTTGCAAGCGTCATGACGAGTTACAAGCTGCTGAACTTGAACGTATGATTGCCATTAATAAACTTGAAACTGGTAAAGGGCTTAATCAAATTGGCACTTTGCAACGGCCAGGTGATACTCGTTGGAGTTCTCATTATAACTCTTTATGCAGCTTATTAAATATCTATAATGCAACATGTTCGGTTCTTAAGAATATCATTGATGATGGATCAACATATACTCAACGTGGGGATGCAGACTCAGCTTATGATACGATAACGTCTTTTGAGTTCGTCTTTAATTTGCATCTTATGAAAGAAATATTAGGAGTCACTAATGATTTGTGCCAAGCTTTACAACTCAAATCTCAAGATATTTTAAATGCTATGCACTTAGTCTCTACTACAAAAGCAATCATTCAAGAATTGAGGGAAAGCGGCTGGAATAAATTACTTGATAAAGTATTGTCGTTCTGCAAAGAACATGACATACATATTCCTGATATGGATGCTCGATATACTGCAGGTAGAGGTCGAGTTCGCCATCAACAATATCCAATTACAATGGAGCATCATTATCGAGTGGATGTCTTTACAGCTGTAGTGGACTCTCAATTACAAGAGTTAAATAGAAAGTTTAATGAGCGTACTATGCAGCTTCTCATTCTTAGTTCTTCCTTGGATCCTAGGAATGGTTACATGTCATTCAAGATTGATGATATTTGTAATCTTGTGAATCAATTTTATCCTCAAGATTTTAATGATCAAGAAAAAATCCATTTGATGTTCCAGCTACAACATTATGAGTGTGATGTACCTCACCATCCATATTTGAAGGAAATGAAGACCATAGCTGAACTTTGCAATGGATTAGTAGAGACGGGAAAGTCAGACATCTGTCCTCTCATATATCGATTGATATGTCTTATATTGACTCTTCCAGTTTCAACAGCAACAACAGAACGTGCATTCTCAGCCATGAAGATTGTTAAAACTACACTTCGCAATAGAATGGAAGATGAGTTTCTTTCAGATTATTTAATTGTATATATTGAAAAGGAGATTGCAGAGAAGTTCAGTATTGAAACAATAATTGATGATTTCAACTCAATGAAAGAACGCCGAGCACAACTTCAATAACTTGATTGTTGCATATTTTATTACTAAATTTTACAATTTTGTTTAAAATTTTTTTTCTTTGGCCCCTCCTAAACAAAATTCCTGGTTCCGCCCCTGGGCATCATCAACCTTCAAATTGGCAAAATCTTTCCTTACCACCGCCCATTTAGCATTCCTCAACACCGCCGCAGGTATGAGCACCTCCAAAAAAGACACCTTCCCTTTAAAGATCCTCTCATTCCTTTCTTTCCAAATTTAACCATATAAAGGATAAGGGAATGGGCCTCCATAGCACCAACCCACAACCCAAAAGAGGTATCTTCCGAGAGTCGACCAAATTAGCTAGTGAACTTGGCAAGCACCATGCCACACTACAATTTTTTGAGGAAACGACCCAAAGGGAGGATGCAAAATCACAAGGGAGAAATAAATAACCTATTATTTCCAGCTCTCTATCACATAAACAACACAATTCTAAAAAAGACAAGCCACTTCTGTTTTAATCATCTGCTGTCAATATCTTGCCTGCCACAGACAACAATGGGCCTCGACTCCAGGAAAACCAAGAGCCATCCAGACTTTAGCACGTGGAAAGTGAACCACGTTTGGCGAACCCAAAGCTCTATAGAATGAATCACTTAAAGCTTGAGATCCCAAGTTTTAGAAAACTCTGTTGCCGCATCATTTTGTTTGTGAAATTTAAAATCTTATCTTTTTGTTGCACATTAAAAAATGATCCTCATTCAAGGATTTCCTTAGCGTCCTCAGATCATAGGTTTTTATGTGTGGTTCTTCGTTAAGTGATCCAGATTGTGATGTAATGGCCCTACCGTGGATACACTGTACACTAAACTGTGATTGGGAGATCCATATAATATGTCAAATTGTCTATCCTGTCCCATTTTCATTTCTTTCTAAACCATCTATTTGCATGCTGTGATTTGGATGGGTACACTTGCCCCATATGTGAGACCTGATGGCAACGTCTTGCTGTAGGTGGGGCTTGTCGGATCAACACTCTGGTTGACAAAAATATGAGTGACACTTCTTTGCACCCAAGGCCCAAGGATGTGAAGAATGTTCTAGTCAGAGGATCATGTGAATATGTGATTCCTTTTCAGTTCCTTTCTGTTCAAAGCCGCATCGCCACCTTGTCATTTTGGGAGCAGAGGAAATTTTCTCCCAATCTCTCCGGGCTTTGTTTTTGGCATGAAGCGGGGAACACTTTTTCTACTAGTATGTCTCTGGAATCAATGAAATTCCGATGCCACGATTATCCAAACATAGCAAACCGTTATCAAATGAAAAGCTAAAACAGCAAAAGAAAAGTGTATTGGCATGATATTTTTTTTACTCTTATTGAACTTCTATTTTAGTTTATGCATTTACAATCACAGTTTTAGCTTAATTAATTGAGATAGGCACATGCATATCTTGGTGAAAGAATATGTTCTAAACAAGGGCATTGATCGAAAGAATGATATGATTAGACCAGAGGTTATAGAACCGTGAAAGAATATGTTCTGAACAAGGTCATTTAGAACAGTTGGAGGATGTTCATTGTAGCAACCACAAGGTTGCAAGTTCAAGTCATATTACCTATTAAAAAGAAGAAGAAGAATGATACGATTGGCTTTGGAAGAAAATTCTTAATTAATTATAATCTTTCATGCAGGCTTGCCATACGAAAGCAGAATATGAAGAGTATGGTGGAAGCATCTGCCGCGCAAATCCTGTCTTCAAAGGGATGTATTGAAGAGGAGACGTACTGTTATTTGAAATGATTTTCCATGTATGTATCTCTCAACAAACACTTGTGGCAATCTGCCATTCCTTGCTGGCATGCCCAATTCTACTTTTGGTGTCACCTGAACATGCTCATTTTGTTGGAAAAGATTCGCTGTGGAGAGTGGAGTTGTATCATAGATGTTGGTCTTGGTGGTTAGTAAGGCAAAAAGAGTTATCTTTCATTGCAGCTACACTCTTTCCAGAGACATGTTGGCTGAACTGAATGGTCTTTTAGAATTCAGCTTAGCTGAGTTGAATAAAAAAAATCAGTGGTTATTCCATTAATAATGTCTTAACTCTTCATTGATACCTTAATAAAGAGCCTGAAATTTCATTGATTTGCTCAATACATGGATTGTTTGGTTGCTGATCGTTGGGGGATTATTATTATATTTTCTGTTAAATGTTTTATTGATAAAGAATTATCAACCATAGATCCATGATTCTGTGATCCAGAATACTGTGCGATTGGGTCCCACCTTTTATTTAGGATGCCCCAGGAAATCTCCCCATTCCAAGTGCCATGGATCACCCGTTGGCTTTATGTTCTAGACTGTTGCTGAATTTCTTTATGGCCTTCTAACTGTTGCTGAATTTCTTTATATAGCCTTCTATGTTCAGGCCAGTGATTACTTTTGCTGGGATCTTCAAGTACACAATCTGAAGAGTCAGATTCTAGAATGTGTGTAAATTCGAATCCAAGAAGTTCATTAGATGAACAGGATTATTAGCCTTGAGGCTTGGGTTTGTATATGTGTGCCCTTGATTTAGTGATGCAGACCATTGAACTGATAGGGGCCCTATCATGGACATCAATTGTCCTGAAATTAACTGCATCTTAAGATCCAATTCTTTTTATCTCCTTTTTTATTTAATTAAATTCTGTTCACTTTGAATGCGGCCTGATGGCCTCATTTTATATATAAGGAGATTTGGATCAAAGGGTTAGGATGTTATCAAGAGGATGTTTTTGAGCTTTGGCCAAATTCACCTTAGCTCTAAAACTTATTTTGACTTGACCAAGCCAGGGTGAGTCAACTCAATAGGTCACTGAGTCAGGGAGTCAATTGAATTCGGAGGGCAACTGTGTACTCTGTCAGATTTGCCTGAGTTACCCAACTTATTGACCTGGGTTGAGCCGACTTTCCAAGTTTCAAAGCTGTATTGACCATATGGCCCAACAGATGAACGGGCAGGATGACCAAAACATCCGTCCAAGTTGCAAAAATCAATTGCAGGAAAAAAGATGCACGAAATCCTCCCAAGTTGGTGTTGATTGTATTTATTGAACCAAGCCACCATGCTCTCATTGAATCAGTTGACAGATTAAAAAAAATGGAAATACAGAACAGATGCTGGCATCTTTTCTTGTTTGGCAGCAGGATCCATGCACGTTAACATTAGTTGATGAGTCCGCTATTCAAAATAAACCAGCATGAAGCCCCTATACGATGCACAGGTTAAGTCTGGTGTGACCTGAATAATATATTAAAACTAATATTCCTTTCATATAAATCCATTTATAACAAAATAATTAAAAAATTCAAATCAACCAAAAAATCATGAAAATCAAACCTTTTTTTCCTTAATCCACGTCAGTATGCACGTTTCATCTTAAAAATAAAATATTCGTATGCATTTGTGCTCATTTTGAATACTATATAAAAACTTTGAAAATAACCTTAATTTATGGAGTTGGAAGGCATCCCTTTGAATTGGGTCACATCCACAAAAATGGGCCCAAGAGACACATTTTATTGAAAATGCACATATGTATTTTTAAAAAGAAACATTCACAAATGGGCCCCAAGGAAGGGAAAACTTTATTGAAAAGGCACATATGTGTTTTTGGAAAGACACATTTACAAATGGGCCCCAAGAAGCTAACATGGCTTCTCCGAAGGCAATAATTGAGTTTTTTTTTTCCAACCACTATACAGCTTTAAAGAGAAAGAATGGATATGTCGGTTGTATAGAGTTGAAATCAGCCTCGTTGGACAATTCTATCACAAATGAACCGAAGTGATGTAATTAGTGATCAATATGAAATAATGATAATGTCCCAGGGCATGGTGGTAGAGGCATTCCATCCAACCCAGAGGATTAGGGGTATCATGGGCTTGCTCAGCCCATTATTAATCAGGCCTAAAAAATTATGCCAGAATCTAGCTCAAGGGTCGCTCATGTGCACAAACGCCAACATCTCAACCAGCGAACAGGTGCCAGAAACAAGTAATGTCTCCACTCTGTGTAGCATGGTGGCAAGTTCTAGCCTTGCCCTGTGCGCTGATGACATACATGCCCGTCAGAGTGGGAGCCAAAAGAAAACATGAAACAAAATTATGTTGAATTGTCTAGTGAGTGCATTGAGATAACATAGTTACGATTCCCAAATAAAAAGGCTTTTTTTTTTTTCTTTTCAAAACTTGGATTATCAATCTATATATACCTATACAGGAAATGCTCATGTGAGAGTAACTCTCACACATGAGAGTAAAGGGAGAGCCATTAGATCCATATCGAATCCCAACAACCCAAAATATGAGGGTCCCACCTTTACTCTCAAAGAAACATTTCCATAAATATAAATAATGCCAGCCCTCTCCTCAGCTCGAGTCGATGGGAGAGGGTTGTCCGCTACCTAGGGTGCGCCCCACTGTTTGGTCCATCCAAATGGACCACATACAGGGGGCCCTTGAATTCTACATGTCCACTAAAATTTAGCCCCATCTGATTAAACTGGACCGTCGGATCGAGCAACACCCATTTGATTGGACTGTATACCATTAAACTTTTGTGGCCCGGATGGAAGTGATGATGATCAAGGATGGGGCTGATTTTTTGGAGAGAGGAGGGACATGCGTGTCTTTCAAATCCCCCATCCCCATTCCCACATGAGTCCCCCAGGTGGGCCCCAGACCATTGAGCGGACACCCGTATCCTCCGCTCGAGCAGAGGATAAGGAGGCCCCATTATTTATATATATATATATATATATATTAAAGCAATAGGGGAGGAGTGCTCTCGAGGGTGCCATGTCAGCAAGTAGGGAGTTCTCCTTTCAAAGAAACTAGTGGAGTAGGTCTGCACCCAACGTAGGCCAGGATAGAAAGTAAATAATATTTTAATTAGAGGTATTTCTAATTTTTAAATAAATTATAAATAAAAATTAATATATAATTCATAAACCAAACACAATTAAAACTGAGCTTCAAAAATCAAGTGTAAAAGAAAAGAATAAGTAAAATGATATAATTGAATCATCTTTTATTGATTGTGATTGGACTAAAACTGTAACATTGGCTAATAGAAACCGAATGAAAAATAAAGTGAAAGAAATTTATGGATTGTCACAAAAACCTCAATGCAAAACGCAGCTTCCTTTAAACGAAAAATGCAAATTCACGTTAAAAAATTTACTAAAAAGAATACAAAAGAAAAGAAATACAATAACAAAGAAAGCAAAAGAAAAGAAAATCATACCTCTACTACTTGAATTTGATCACAATAAAATAAAGAAAATTACAAAAAAGAACTACGGTAAAAAAATCTATAACAAAATACAAAAGAAAAGAAATCATACATCTTCTTGAATAAAATCTCTTGTTTCCCAATGTGGAATAACATCCATGTCTCTTTGCTTCTTTTTTTTTTTTTTTAGGAACAAAAGAGGACTCAATCTCTTGTAGATCAAGATCATTAAAATAAAAAGTTCAAAAACCCATGAATCTATTAAAGAAATATTTTTTCAAAGAAAACATAAAGTCCTTGTAGATGAAGTAGGTCTAGGTGATAGAGCAGCAAGATGTAGATTGATGAGCTCGGTTTGTGGGTTGCACAAATCGAGGGTTAGTTTCAATAGGTGGGTCAATAGGTGAGTTGGATAAGTTCAAGGGTGGGTCAATAGTAGAGAGATTTTAGGAAAGATTTCTTTTGGGGTGGAATCTTAAAAAGATTATGTTGCAATTAGAGAGAAGTTAGAGGATATTTTAATTGAGAGATTTTAGGGAAGATTAGAAGGGCAATTCCAGAATGTAGCGTTGCAAAAAGTTTTACGATACGCCACGTGTCACACTCTGGCAAAGAGAGCTGCTGTCTTTTATTATATAATCTTTCAAAGAAAACATAAAGTCCTTGTAGATGAAGTCGGTCTAGGTGATAGAGCAGCAAGATATAGATTGATGGGCTCAATTTGTGGGTTGCATAAATCGAATGTTAATTTCAATGGGTGGGTCAATAGGTGGGTTGGATAAGTTCAAGGGTGGGTCAATAGTAGAGAGATTTTAGAAAAGATATCTTTTGGGGTGGAATCTTGAAGATATTGTGTTACAATTAGAGAGAAGTTAGAGGAGATTTTAATTGAGAGATTTTCGAGAAGATTAGAAGGGCAATTCCAGAATGTAGCGTTGCAAGAAGTTTTAGGATGCGCCACGTGTCGCGCTCTGACAAAGAGGGCTACTGTCTTTTATTATATAATACTTAGAAAAAATATACACAACTTTGGCTTTGATGTGCACCACTATATCTCCCAAATCTCCTCTCTAAATCTCTCCATTTAACTTAAATATTATGGTTTCAATAACTACATTTCCAAAATTCTTCTAACTTCCCCTCAAATTTCTCTTTTCCTAACTTTCCTACTTTATCTTTCTATCATAATCCACAAATTACTCTCTAATCTCAATTCATCTTAAAATCTGTATATCCAATCTTCTTATCATTATGACTTTTAGTATTAACTTTAAAGAGATCAGATGTGATTAAGATAAGCCCATCAATATACGAGTTCCACAATCCTTTCAAGATACCCTTCTCAAAATATTGTTACATGGAAAATTGGACGCTTTACTTCACTCTACCCGTACTAGTTAAGTTCCCAAATAGTTTGGCAGTTTAATAGTAAAGTAAAAGTGACGTAAAGCATCAAGTCAAGAGAGAATAAAATATAAGAGGTTTACGATGGTATTTTGTCTTTGTTGGATCCGTATGAACTTTTTTTAACTTTTTGTGTAGAAATGGATGTTTTTTGTCTTTTAGTGAAAAAAGAAGGTTGTTTTCTTTTTTAGGGAGATTTGAAGATATGTACTTTGATGTAACCCCTTATTTGAAAAATAAAGTCTTTACCTTACTTTTACTAAGTAAATTGTCATAAGTACTCATTTGAGAGCCTGAAAGTTTTTTAAATCCTAACAGTTAAATTGTATTGATACCAGTATTTGTTGGCTCAAAATCATTTTAGACCGTCAAAGTTGGGGGCCATACAAGAGGATATCCACCACCCCTCTTAGGTTCCCTATGTCGCGACCCCGGACCGAGACCTCGGACCCGGGCCCGCAACTAATGCGTGATTATCGTCTATAATTTGTCCTATAGATTTCCGCGGTGAGGATCCCCAAAACAAACACGGGACTTACACGAACAATGGCTGGCGGAAGCGTATAGTAATCACATCAATACATATCGAAAAGATTTCAAAATGCGTAGATTCCATAAATCATCATCAAGACAGATATTCAGAGGAGGAAATATAAACATGACATTTCCCAAGTTAGTTCAAGTCTCAACTTAACAAAAGTACGTTAGATAAAGTTTACAACCCAAAATATAAGAGGCCAACATAGGCCAATACAACCCAAAAGAAACCAAAACAAGAACCCTCAACAACATGTGTCACATCTCAAGACCCCACCCGACGTTTAGATGACGTCGTCGAGTTGCTACTCACGGGCTGGGGGTGGCTCAACAGCCTCCTCCTAGCGCTCCTCCTCAAAGGCATCTGTGCCTGCACCTGAGTACCAAAACCAACGGATCAGACACGACGGTCTGGCAGGTGATCAATTTAGAAATAAATAAAATCGTTTTTTTTTTAATCTGAAATAAACAATGTTTAAAACCATTTAATGAATTTGAAATAGTACTTGAACAAAAAGTAAGACAAAGCTAGCATAATTTTAAGAAAACATCATGATTTGTAAATCCACATTGAGCTTATCCTTTCTCCGTTATACATGATGACAAAAGCAAGCAAAGATAAAGCAAAGCAAGGCGAAACAAAGCAAAGGCTAGAGCCACACAAGGTGGGCGGGAAGGCCGGCCGCGGAATCGAAACAAAGCAAAGATGTGAATAAATGCACGACTAATCTGTAAATAGTTCATATGTTTAAGGACCCCCTAACTAATGGATCAGACTGAAAAGACAGTCCAAGCTCAATGGTATTCGACTAAATTTATGAATGCTCAAAACATAATGACATTTATACAAAACTTATCGAAAATAAGGGGATACACGTATCAAGACAAAGCAAGGCAAGACTAAACAAGAGTAACATAAGCTATAACAAAACAAAGCCGAAGAAGTGATCCCCATTATAATTCTTGAAACAATTCAAAACAAGCTTATACTTGTAAGACGAAACAAGTGCTAAACGATATTCAACGTGTCGAAAGTCATGATCTCAAAACAAGTTAGTCAAGTGTACGTTAAGACCTTTCACTTGATCTTCATGTGTTTAAAACTCAAATGTCGAAATTTAAAAAGGATTGGCGCCCCGGAAGTTAAAAGACATTTCAAAGTTTCAAACGCACAATCTCAAGCTAAAAGCTCCTAATCATATTCTGGTTTTCATTTCCTAAGAAAATTTCACGAAACAAGTCCAACCTGAAATTCAGTCAGCTCTAGGTCACTCGTCGGCTAGCCGCCTAGTCCCCGCCAGGAAATTACATCATTCTGGAAATGGAACCAAACTAAGGTTCGATTGGCTATCGGCTAACCGAAGTAATGCAGTAGCCGCCAGCTGACCAACACCCTTCTACCGCGATGCAAGCATCTGGAATTGGAACCAAACTGGTTCGGTCACCAGTCGGCTAGCAGCCAACTAACCGACACCCTGTGGGCAGTGCAGTTTAGGTGATTTTTCTTCATTCTGCTTCTCACATCATTTTCCTTCATTCCTTGTCAAGTCCCCTGCAAATTCCAGAGCCTACATGCTCCCTCAAGAACAATCATTCCACACCATTCATCATTTCCAAATTCCACTGCATCAATCAAAAACCCATTCAAACACTTCATATCCCATACTCCTCCATTTTCAATCCATCAAAACCATGAATCAAACCATTTGAATCAAGTAATTTGCAACCCAACAATAAATTTCAAATTTGACTAGTTGCAAGATTAGTGTACCATACTAAAACTCATGCATGAAAGCATAAAAAGAGCATTCAATTAATTCCAAGCATTTTAGTATGACACATGAAAAAACTAGAAATGGAAATCAACCATTCAAAATCAAAACAACATCCATACTCAACATGCATTAGGGAAGGCTAAAAAGATCACTTGCCTCAACCAAATGCTAATCCAAAAGTCTCTTCAAAGCTCCTACCCAAGGGCTAAGCCAAACTCTACAAGAACCCCATGGAAAGAACTTCAAAACTCAACCAAATTTTGAAAACAAAGACCCATTTGGAAAATGGGTTTGCATGCTAATAAAACAAGTCCCTAAGGGTTAAGAAAACTCCATTGAAGAGATGAAGAAGGGTCCTTACCTGTAGGTAACCAAACAAGAAGAAAAGAGGAAGAAGAAGTGGTCCAGCTGGAAACACCCAACAGATGGGCTTAATGAAGAGCTTGCAAGGAGAGGAAGAGAATGGTATTATTAGATTTTCATTCTAGGATCAAATGGGCTAGCATGCAAGAGGATGAAGATGAAGAAGAAAGGCTCTTCTCCCAGCTCTCACTAGAGAACATTTTTGTAGGAAACGAAATGGGTTGTGAACGTGGGTGAGTAAAGGAGAAGATGGTTTTGAGTGGATGAGTTGTGGGCCCCATTGAGTTCAAAACTTGGAATAACTAAAACATCATCTTGTGAGCTCCGGACGAAAACAACGAAGAAGAACAAAATGATCCTTGAAAAATTTAGTTTCCAAAAAGTATAAATTTGACATGTTTCTGAGATATCAAAAATTGTGTTCAGATTTGGGTGTGAAAAGACATTTTTACCCCCTTTTTTGGCCAAAACACGGGTTTCTGGGCTTCGAACAAGGATGGACTAAATACAAAAATTGTAGGAAATCATAAAACCATACAAAATAAATCGAAATCACAATTTAAATAAAAAAAATCCAGAATCATCCTCCCAAGCTCACACGTGCACTCAGGGCATCCATAAGCGTGTCTGACTAAAACCAACGCTCTCAAAATTTCCAAAGCTAATCTCCAGACTAAATCAAACCATATTCTAATCCAACGGACACTAAACCCTCTTATGACTAAACACTCACTTAATTAGCACTAATCAAGCTAATTTGGGTTGGGGTCTGACACCCTATTTCATTCTCACCACTTTCTTTTGAATGTTCATTGGATGATTGTAATTATTTTATTTCTTTTTTCTTTTTTCTTTTTTTTACTCTAGCCAAAGGGGTCGGGACAGAAGGTAGCCCACACAAGTAAGAAGGAATACCACATATGTCATATGAGGGAAGGGAAGCCTACAAATATGAGAAGAGTGGCGGGTATTGATCCCTGTGGGCAAAACCAACTCAGACAGTCAAAGTTGTGGGCGACATAAGAGGATATCCACCACACTTCGTTGGGTTCCTAATTATTTCAATCTCACCACATTTATGAGCTCCTCTTCTCACATATGAGGAGCCCGAGCCCGAGCCCATAAACGTGGGAAGAGTGGCACGAATCAATCCCTAGGTAGCCCAAGTGAACTTGGCGTTGCCAACCACCTGAGCAACCCAATATTGTCTATTTTTTTCCTCTTGAATCTTGACTTCGGGCACTTTTTATCCTAAAATCAGGTGATAAAAATTCTGCTCATCATACTGGGATGGCCCACTAAATGACTGGTCCTGATCGCCAGTTATGAGCCAGACAATAAGTTGGCCTCTAACATGAATTTCCATGGTTCATGTTGAAGCTCCATATACACGAATTTCCACAACTCCACCTCCTTTTTCTCCAAACATCACCCACATGTAGGGGCCAGCTATGAGAGTTCTGTTTTCTCACGCTTCCTAATTTTCAGCAGAAAATGACAGGTTCATCCACATGATGTTGATAGGGGTCTTCATTATTTTATTTGTTTTGTCTATCTATTTGAAGGCTAGGACCCAAATGGACGGTCTAGATCATGATGATTTAATAAGGGGGTGATCACCCATTCTTTTACAAGCTTCATGCTTGCATCTATTAATATCATGGTGTTATAAGGGATCCAAACATGAAACACTGGGCTTATTTACCTGAGTGCAGCAATTCCTGGGGTTCTAAGATACATAAATTTCTACATCTATAGAAATTTTAGTTCCAAGTGATTTTGCTGTTTAAGGGCTAGAGAGAGAAGGAAGCCCACAAGTGTGGGAGGAGGAGCCCACCAATAAATCACTGTGCATTTACCACTGTTGATTAAACTCTCATATGGCCTATGGGAGCGGCATACTGACCTCACTTACCATTTGTCATAGAGTTGTGTACCACCTTTATTTCAACTTATTTTATTATTTTTTTTTTTTTTTGCTAACGGAGGGTTCCAAATCCTTTCGGCCGGACTAATCCCTCCAGGCCTAGAGAGAAGCTAGGTAAAACCCCTGCGGTACCCAGGTGGTAGAATTAATAAGTTCAACATTCAGTTTGTAAATATGGGGAAGCGGAGATCAATACCAGGACCTTTAGCTCCAGAAGAAAGATGAATCGTGTTCCTAACCACTCGGCCAGCCCCTTGGAGGGGTGGATTCAATTGATTTTATCACACGCTCTAGTCACTGGCTCGAATTTCACTTCGATCCAAGTGATTTACACGGTTGGATTCGTCATGCGTTAAAAGGATACTATATATTTCTAACATGGTCAATTTAATTTGTAATTAATTTGGCTTTGAGTAAATTTTGGCACAATTCAAAGGTGAGGTTTGTGATGTGAGTTCGTTGGATGAAGTAATGTTGACTCCACACTTGTTCAATAGGTTGTGAATATGGTCATGACATCAGAGCGAATCGTTTCTGTAATCAATAGATCTCATCCAAACTACCTTACTCATGGGCCCTTTGATTGATCAATACCTTAAGCTCCAGGGACCGAAAAATCCTCATCTTTGCGATGATAGCCATCAGAAGAAACCCTGAAAACGTAAACACACAATTGTGCCGGGCTCATTTATATTGCTCTAAAGTACAAGAATCACATGCATTCCTACCCATCCAATTGGTGGTAACTTATTTAACAACTAATAAGAACCCATAGTGGTCCACTTAACGAGTCAAATCAAATTATTAAAGTAAAAGCAATGTAAATCATCAAATGAAGAAAGAATATAATATAGGGGGGTTATGATTGTATTGTGTTTTTTGTATAAAAGAAAATGAGTGTTTTTTTTTTTTGTCATTTAGCGGAAAAAGATATTGTTTTTTGACTTTTTTTTATAGAAAAAAGAGGAAATTTTAAAGATGGATGATTTTGACGTGACCTCTTTTTGAATAAATGGAGCTTTAAAGTATTTTTACCGGCGGAAGAGGATCAGCTGTTTGGTCCAAACAGGTTGGACTAATTGGGGGGTGCCACATAGGGGAGAAGATGTCCAATCATTCACATCCCATCTCCCCCGTGAATAAATTTTTTTTTCTCCCCCATCTGCGCCGCCCCCCCCCCCCATCGGTCCAAGGCATCCTGTTCCTTTTACTGACATGGTAAATTGCCAAATCCATGAATAGAGTCCAAATCCTCTGATGTAGCTATTATTACATGGGAATAGTGTAGCAAATTCTTGAAATTCTATCGTAGGATCCAAAAAGAGATAATCCAGACCATTCAAGATAAAACTCATCATGTATATCTAGACCATTTCAAAAGGAGAAAGTACAATCACATGATTGAGCACATGACAGAAACTATGATGAACAAACACCACTAGACTAGTCAATGGTTTGCTATGCGCTCAATCAGATGTTGGGACCCATGCATTTTTAATTGGAACTTGGGGTTCTATATAGGGATATGAGTTTCATCTTAAACGATCTGAATTATCGGCGTGGGCCCGTGATGGAATTTATGAAAATTTGTTACATGATTTCATATAATAGCTTTAGCTTGCCACTTGGGGTGGACAGCCCATTCACACTAACCAAATTGTGGGCCCTACTATGGATCGGGTGTCCATGCAATTTCAAGCCCAGAATACCATCATCAATCACCACTCATCTGTTTACAATCAAGCTTGCCATCCGAACAGGATGAGAGTCACCCTAAAATATTACACTGTGGAAGACAAACATCAAGGTATAATCCAATGTTTAGACATTTCACCTTTTAGATAGACTCTGCAGACAAGAGGGCGGAAGACTTGAAGATTGGAGATGACAATACAAAGAGGGTGGTAAAATAGCAGATGAAAGGAAAATCTCAAATAAAATTAAAAAAATTATTTGGGTAAAGAATAAAGATCCTGGGGTTGGTTTAATTTATCTTTAGATCCATCCATTGAACATAAACCTAACTTTTCCCATCACCATCTTTCAGTTTCAGGTGTTTGCATTTTCAGGTATGAATCTCCTCCTCCTTATTCTCAATCTAGATCTCCTGTTGTTAGCTTCTTTTGTTTTTTTTGGTTTGGCTTTGATGGGGAAGTTCTATGATTCCTACTTTTGTGTCTGTTGGGGGTTTGAAATTCATCTGCTTTTTGGTTTTTATGAGATGGGTGTTTGGTATTTCCTAGTTTTAACTAATTATTCCTTGGCGGGTGGAAGAAGTTTCTAATTTTTTTGGTGCATTCCTTTTTGTATGGGTAGTTGACACTTTTATTTCCTTTTTTTTCCCTTCTAACTGCTACTAGATTTCTCTATTTTTCTTTTGTTTTGGATTGGTTATTCCAAATTCTTTCTTTTTTGTGGATTTAATCTGATGGGTATTTGACATTTCTTTGCCTTTCTTCTTTGATATTAGATTTGCTGTTGAAATTTTAGTTAATCTCTTTCTTTTAATTTGTATTGGGCATCAGGGATTTCTATATTCATATGTTTTTTTTTTTTTTTTACATTAGATGGATTAATGAAAGTTCTATCCTCTGCTGTGTTATAGTATTAGAGATTCTGGAATTTTCTGTTTGAATTTAGATGGGTGGTTGGGAACTCTCTGTTTTGTGACTTTTCTTTTGTGGGATTGTGAGATTTCTGCAATTTGCGTTTCATATTAGATGAGTTGTTGAGGATTCTATGTGTGCTTCCTTTAATAATGGTTACTATTTGAAATTCTTCTCCTTTTTGCCTGTTTTGAAGTAGGCGACTTTTGGATCATTTCTGTAGATGGATCCCATGGGTGAAGAGCAATTAGATTATGGGGATGATGAGTATGGAGGAGGTCAAAAGCTGCAGTTTCAGGGCAGTGGTGCAATCCCTGCACTTGCAGATGAGGAATTGATTGGGGAAGATGATGAGTATGATGATCTCTACAACGATGTTAATGTTGGTGAAGGCTTTATGCAGTCAATGCACCACCGGAATGAGGCGCCGATTCCATTTGGTGGTGTGGGAAATGGGGGGTTCCAAAGTAAGCAGATTGATGGCCCCAGTTCAAAAGTTCCTGATAACAGAGCCACCCTAGAGAGCATCCCTGGAGTTGGAGTGGATGGTAAGGCGTCAAATGTGGGTGCTAGTTTTTCTAATGTTGATCAGAAAAGGACCAATTTTTTGTCTGCCAAAGGTGTGGAAGGGGGAGCTGGGAACTACCCAGATGGTGTTTCTCAGAAAGCTCCCACCTTGGACATGGCTCCTGTGAATCAAGTAGAAAACATTGGTTTTCGAGGATCAGCTCCTACGCCCCAAAAAATTGGCACCGATTCTGGTCAGATGCAAGTGAAGTTTTCTAGTGGACCTTCTTCATTGCCAGATCCAGGCAGTGTTGGAGCCAGAAATGGCCCTCCGATGTTGGCTAATCCAACAGGTACAGCTGCAAATCAACCTATGGTTAATGAAAATGCTGGCAGACCTATATTGGACAGTGGCCCGACTATGCTTTTCGTGGGAGAATTGCACTGGTGGACGACTGATGCAGAACTGGAGAACGTTTTATCTCAGTATGGAAGGGTCAAGGAGATCAAGTTCTATGATGAAAGAGCGAGTGGAAAGTCGAAAGGCTACTGTCATGTTGAATTCTATGATGCTGCAGCTGCAGCTGCATGCAAGGATAGTATGAACGGTCATGCGTTCAACGGGCGAGCTTGTGTGGTGGCATTTGCTTCCCCGCAGACTGTGCGGCAGATGGGTGCTTCTTATATGAACAAAAACCAAGGACAAACTCAGGTACAGACACAGGGGAGGCGGCCAATGAATGATGGGGTAGGACGAGGGGGTGGAATGAATTACCAGGGTGGAGATGGAGGAAGGAACTATGGAAGGGGTGGATGGAGTCGAGGAGGTGGGCAGGGATCATTTAACAGAGGGCAAGGGGGTGGACCAATGAGGGGAAGAGGTGCTATGGGAGGAAGGGGAATGGTTGGAAACACTGGTGGCATGGCTGGCAATGCTGCTGGAGGCCCCTATGGGCAAGGTCTTGCTGGTTCTGCATTAGGAGGTCCTGCTGGTGGACTAATGCACCCACAGAGTATGATGGGTGCAGCATTTGATCCAACATATATGGGTAGAGGAGCTGGTTATGGAGGGTTTCCAGGTGCTGCTTTTCCTGGAATGATGCCTTCATTTCCGGCTGTTAATGCAGTTACTCTTCCTGGAGTGGCTCCACATGTTAATCCAGCTTTCTTTGGTCGAGGAATGGCTGCAAATGGGATGGGAATGATGGGTGCTACCGGGATGGAGGGACATCAACCAGGGATGTGGACTGATACGAGCATGGTTGGCTGGGGTGGATCTGGGGGAGATGAACATGGAAGGACTCGGGAGTCTAGCTATGGAGGTGATGATGTCGCATCTGATTACGGGTATGGAGAGACAGGTCATGAAAGAGGAGGAAGGTCAAATGCCTCCCGTGAGAAGGATAGGGGTTCTGAACGTGACTGGTCGAGCAACTCCGACAGGCGGCATCGTGATGAGAGAGAACTGGATAGGGACAGATCTGACCGGTACAGGGAAGAGAAAGATGGATACCGTGACCATAGGCAGAGGGAGCGCGACTGGGACAATGAAGATGACTGGGATAGGGGACAGTCTTCTTCGAGACCTCGAAGCAAGTCACGGATTATGCAAGAGGATGATCATAGATCCCGATCTCGGGATGCAGACTATGGGAAGAGACGCCGCATGCCATCAGAGTAACACTATTCTACCTTTCCTGGATCACTTTTGCAGCAAAAGGTTCAACAGAACCTCTGATGGAGGCTGATTCACGTGCTTACTAGCATCCTTATTCCCACTCAGGATTGTGGTTTCCGAACAGAAGTAAGTTTTATTGTGTGGCATAAGAGGGCAGTTTCCCTCTCCTTTCATATTTCCTTTTACCGAACATCATAAGATACACCAACTGACACTCGTGTGCTTTTAAACAATTAGTTCTACGTAGCATCTAGAACTTTGAACTTTGGGGGTTGACTTTTTATACTGGTGCCTGGGTCTTCCACTGATTATGAGTTTGGCCGGATACCCTTTTTTATCGGAGAGAAGTGCTCTCCGAGGTATGTGTTCTAAATATTATGCCTGCATGGTCTTTTTTTTTTTTTATAATGATTTGATGAATGTGCAGCAAATATCTTTAATTTTATTTACTAACAACCAATTGACTTGGTCTTTGAACTCATTTTCTGCAGTATAGATAGATATCATTCCATTCTATGTTTATGATGCTGTCTGTTTCCTCAAACTACTTGCAAAATTATGTGAAGTCTTTGCATCTTGGCTTTATAATATATGTCAGCTATGGGCTACAACTCATGACCAAATGAGCTTCGTTGAGGATTAATGTTTTCTGTGTATGAGTAGTAGAGGAAGTTGCAGACCAATGAGTTGGGCTGCTAAGTGTTTACTAGCAGTGAATTTTCTGGTAAGAGGAGGCATAGATTATACCTGAATTACATACTAAAAGTATGAGCATTGCTTTTGGGGCTGCAAAGTATGTCCTGCTAAGTATTTTTACACTGAATTTTCTGGTAAGAGGAGGCATTGTATGTGTTATGCAGATTGCAGGAGAAGGAAGATTGTCATGTTAATGGTAAAAATAAATACAGATACTTGCGTGATGTGTTGCAAAGAGGAGGAATCTGTTGACCACCTTTTTTTTCATTGTGAGGTTGCAGCAAGTGTTTGGTGTCATTTCATTGGTAGATGCGGCGCCTTTTGGTGTAGTCCAAAAAAAATTGTGGAGGTGGTAGAGTCGTGGAGAGGAGATAGATTCTTTGGTTGCGGTTGTATTCTTTCGAGGATGCTTCTGTATGCCATCTTGTAGTCCATATGGAGGGAAAGGAGTAATAGAATTTTCAAATCTACCTCTTCTTCGATAGAGGAGTTAATTTTTAAAATCGCCATTACAATTGCAGAGTGGACCAACAAAGGAGAGGATGTCAATTCTTTGGTCTCCTCCCCCACTTGATTTGCTTAAGTTCAATGTCGATGGTCCGGCGAGAGGTAAATCAGGCCCATCAGGTATTGGGGGTGTTCTTCATAATAGCAATGGTGAGGTCCTTTATATGTTTTCAAAGAATGTTGCCGTTTGTGATTCCGATGAAGCGGAGGTGCTAGCTATTTTAGAAGGTCTCCGTTGTTTTAAGAAATACTTTCACGGTGCCCTTATTGTGGAGAGTGACTCTTCTAATGCAATTGCTTGGGTGACTAATAAAATGATCAACCCATGGAAACTTCAATTCCTTTTTAATGAGATCCGGGTGTTGTCAACATCTTCCTCCGTGGTCTTCCGTCACGAACTTCGATTGGCCAACTCTTTTGCCGATGTTTTGGCTAAACAAGGGGTTGAGAGGGTGTCTCCTTAGGAGGGTGTGATTTTGTAAATTGTGTTAGATGGGGTACAATCCTTTTGTACCTTCCTTTTTTATCTTTTTGTATCTTCTTTCTCCTTTAATGAAAGTTCCTGTTACTGTTTCAAAAAAAAAAAGGGGGGTGGGGAATAAATAATAAATAAATAAGAAGAAGAAAAGGAAGATCAAAAAATGTTGAGATTTAGGCCTTTTTTGACAGGTGCTTAGAAAGGATTAGTGGTTTAGTTGGATCATGAGCCACATGAAAATTTTAAGAGGCATTTAATTGGTGGATCTTGACCTCCATTAGAATTTTAAGAGGGATTTGATCACGGAGGATAGGGCTTGGTCACTGGAGAAAAGATTAGGGGTCTATTGTTGATGAGGTGGTAACATCCTGTTATTATTATTATTATTTTTTTTGAACAGTTCACGGCAAGTCATTTGGGGGGAAGGAACAAAGATTCAGATCACTTGGGGTTGGATCTGGATAAGATGAGATCTAAGCAGAATAGGTTTTTTTGGTATGGAATTTGGTAAATAGAGATCGAATCAAACAGATTATGTTTCAGACATGAATAGGATTAGGATGAGTGTTAGGTAAATCATGGTTAGGAACTTTTAAAATTCTCATACTGGGTCTTGTGTCTTCTACCGTACTTATTATTACATGCTATTCTAGTTCCCCTACTGAGGTGTAACTTATCTGAGTGCATGGATGGAGGTAGTAAAAATAGATATGAAGAAATGTAACTTATCTGAGGATTTGGCTCAAGATATATTGGAATGGAGAAACAGAATTTGTGTAGCCAACCCCAACATAGTTGGGACAAGGCTTTGATGATGATGATTCTAGTTGTCTACTAAGTGTTTGGTATCTAGATCTTTCTTTCTATTATCATGTGACAATCTCTTACCAGAACTTTGAATTATCAATGTTCACTTCACCTTTTATTGAAGAAAAAGAAGTTGTGGCATGAGTAACTTGTTCTATTGGGATTTATGCTGCAAAGAGTTTTTGGATGTTAAGGCCTGACTTCTACATGAGATGGACGGAGAGATTAGTGGGCAGGAGCCCCTATGTAGTCTAAGTGCATCCCTTTTAATTTCTTTAGCAAATGAAACTAACCATTTCATTTTCTGCATGTTTTTTACTATTTTCCTCCTATCTTTCAATTTGTTTTTGTACCTCTAGACTGCATCAACCATATATTTCTTTCCTTTACCAATTAAAATAAAAATCTCTTATAAACTTATTTTAATTATGAAAAGCCCTTCAAATTTTAAGAATCATGAGGAATGCATTTAAAAAAAAAAAAAAAGAGGGAGGAGACTCTATAAATTTCAACGTATATAGGCCTTCATTAAACAATGTTGATTATTTTGACTTGGAAAAAAAAGAGAGGTAGAAAAGGACAAAAAAAGAAAAAAGAAAAAAAGCAGAAGATGAATACGAGCATTCATTGGGATGAAACTAAAACTATCAAGATGAGCTTCTTGGATTCAGTGGATCAGGGTTTCAAACGAAGTAGTGATTCAGGCTTTTGTAGTGGGCTAGAGGTCACCATGAATGTTTTCTAGGCAATCTTGTGTTTGAGGGGTTTTAGCAAAAACCCATGTCATAGGCCTCTAAAAAGTACCTGTAACCTTTGCAATCAATTTTATCTTTTTGTGAAATTTGTGAGATCTGTTGTAGCTCTTACATCCATATTTCTGGATGTGACTAGAGAGGCAAATAGCAAGGCACAATCTCAAAAAGTTGGTAGAGATCTATTAGGTATTACCACAGGCTTAGACTAAGAAAGAAGTAGGGCTGTTTATTGCTAGCACCTTGTAAATACTTCTCTTGTTTCTTTTTTTTTTTTTTGAATGATACAACATTACAACTTGTATATACTCCTAGTACTACATTACAATAATTTCATTTTTCATATATTAACAACGTCGTCGACGACGATGATGATGGAATAATACAATGTGAAACAAACTCCTTCTCACCAACCTTCTGTGATTGGTAAGTAGTAATTGATTTTTGCCTCAATTAGGTTTGAGATGATGAGATCCCTTGTCCTAGCAAGTCCCCCACATCATGTTTAGTACACCATGATCCTAGCATAAAAATTACAAAACACATCAACCTTGGGGCTTAGTCTGGCCATGGAGACTTGTTACCGACGAGAATGAGGGGAAATGGATACGGTAGTTGTCATAGGATGTATCTATAGAAAGTATGTGCTAAGAAGAAAGGGTCAACTCCATTAATTGACCACTCAATTTTTCTGGAAAATTTGTTTTCTCATTATCTTCTCTTAGATTGATATGGTATCAGCGCTCTAGGGGTCTTCTGTCTTTAGATATCATACCTGGTAAAGATATCCTGGAAGCTCTTCTTTGGATACAATTTTGAATCCTTGTCGACATGCCGTTATAGACAATCTAGTACAAGCAAAGCCCACCACGCTAGGGTTTGAGTTCCTTGCTTGTCGTATTCATCTTCGACTCAATGAAGATTGTCAATTGTGGCAGTGCCATTTGTTAACATTATCACTGCGTTGTAGCATCTTCGTCTTTGCCAATCTTAGCTCTGTTTTTTGTAGATCCTTTGTTGGCATTTGTCCTGAAGATCTCCATGTAGAAAAACTTTTTTTAACGTTCATTTGAAACAAAGGCCATGTCTGGGAAGCAACAATGGCTAAAAGAATTTGGACCATAGTCATTTTAGCAATTGGAGCAAAAGTCTCATCAATAATCATAGTCAACTCCATATTCTTGGCAATTGCCGAAAGCCACTGGATGTGCTTTTTATCTGTCCAGTGTAGCCATAAGCTTGGCATGAGAGGGACAAGGTACAATGTACCACACATTATTTTGTTGGAGAGCAGTGAGTTCTTCTTTCATAGCCTGCTTCCGACAATCATGCCTTACAGCGTATGAATAGCTGTCAGGTATAGGTACTGAAGATGGAGTAACAGGCAATGATGAATGAGAGAAATAACCATAACGACTGAGGGACAAACGGAACGAGTGGACCTTTGAAGCACCGGAGGATCAGGTGATGGGGGTCCATTTGCAAGATGAATTGGAGTTTGACGCCTTGTATACGCCAGTCCAGGTTTTAAGCCTTGATATGGAAGAAGAATTAGAAAAAAAGCAGGTAAGAAGGACATGTTTTCAACGGTGGATGAGTCAAGGTAAGTCTGAAAGAAATATTGATGTTGAAAAAATATCACATTTCTAGATATGTTTATGCGTAGGATGTGAGGATCATAATAAGAATAACCTTTTTGTTGAGATGGATAACCCAAAAAAGCACATTTTAGTATTTCACTGATTGTGCAGAGAGTTTCTCTCTCTTGTGAGATAGAAGATGGACATAACAAACAGCCAAAAGTATGAAGATGAGCATAAAATGGGTGGGTACCATGAAGGCGAAAGTATGGAGATTGATGCTGTAGCTTGGGTGAAAGAAGGTAGTGAATGAGATGTATAGTTGAGAAAAGGGCTTCAACCCAAAAAGGTGGGTGGAAATGAAGATTCAAGAAGTCAAGTTCGAGTGACGTCAAGGAGATGACAGTTTTTCCATTTTGTCACCCATTTTGTTGTGGTGTATAAGGACATGTTTGATGAGAAATGATGCCTCTAGATTGAAGAAATTCTTGAGAAGTCTTACACATATATTCACCCCCCAAGAGTCAGAGCCCAAGATTTTAATGCTTTTAAAAAGTTGATTTGCAACGAGGGCAAGAAAATTTTGAAGAGCATCAAATACCTCAGACTTAGCATGTAATAAATAAATCCATGTAAATCGGTTGCAATCAGTGCTATTCTCATCTATGTGGACTAGGTCAAAGCAATCAGTGCTATTCTCATCATGAGTTGGAAAAGGAAGTACTTTGCTTTTTCCTAGTTTACAAGTGGAACAAAAAAAATGAACATCTTTAAAAGACCATGATACTTTATTCATTAGCAAACCACTGTTTAACATAAAAAATAATTTTTGGGTGTTTGGGTCATAGTTAGGATTTTGTTTCATTTCGGACGAAATTTCCTAGTTTTTTCATTTCGGCCATTAAACTGAAATGAAAACACCTCTCTAACAATTTCATCCAATTTTTCGCTCAATTTCGGTTTATTTTCGCTCTATTCGGTTCTAAACTGAAATAAAACAATATATATTATTTTAAGATTCTAATATTTATTTTATATTTTTTACATATATATGTTTTTATATTTTTTTTCGAAACTTAAGTCGGAATTTTTTTTTTTTGCCAAAATTTCAAATCAGCTGAAATATTTCTGTTTTGTGGCCAAACTGAAATGAGTTCCGAAACAAAATTTTCAACTATGTTTGGATGTCCAAGATGCTTATGGCATAAATGATGGTCATTATTCAAAGAAGAGCTAAACCAAGAAAATAAAGTTCTGTCCTTAGAAGATGCAGTGGCATGAAGAGGAAACATTGTTCCGCATTTAGGCCCCTTCCCAATCACCTTCCCCGATTCTTGATCTTGCACAAGACAACCAAAGGAGGAAAATAAAATTGTGCATTTATCTTCAACATGTTGCTCAACAGAATGAAGATCATTGGCTAAATGGGGAGAATAAAAAACATGATTCAATGGCAGAGAATGACGTATATTACCAATACAAGTAGTGGAAAGTTCGTCACCATTAGCTGTTTGAAATTTGAATATCCAAGTTACCATCATAGTTTTGAATACTCTCAAGATTCTCACATGAGTAAGTCATTTGGTTAGATGCTCCAGAGTCCATATACCACATAGAGGTTTTAGGTGATTTACCGGACAAGCTAAGTGCAGAAAATGCGGATTGAATCATTTGTTGTATCATTTCAGGTGTTAAGGTGGAGGTTGACTGTATAGGCATGACTGTGGCAATGCTTGTGTCAGAGGAACGCTCAGCTGTAGCCGTATAAGCCCTGTCGTTTCTGATCTGCGGTCACTTTCGACATTCTGAAATTACATGCCCCTGTTTCTTACAGTAATTGCTGACCTGGCACTTGCATTGGGTTGCAATGTGCCCATATTCCTTGCAACTTTAGCACTAAACTTTGCTCATATCATTTACTTTGGGTTGAGGAACATATGCCACATCAAAGGTTGTCATAGAAATTCTTCTTTTTTCTCATAACAGCTTGAGTTAAGAGGCATTGCTCTTCCCGAAGTAACTCACCAAGACAATCTTCCATTAAAGGGGTTGGGCATTAAGTTACAGTGACCAGTCTCATACTCTTTTTGCATTTTCATTAGGAATTGATCTCTTTTGCTATCTTTATGAAATTGTTGGAGAGGTGCTAGTCCTTCATTAAAAATAGAAGCATAAACCAGTTCCTTAAACTCAGTCCACAATTCCATATAACCAGAGTAATACTCTTGAATGGATTTATTTCCTTGTGTATATTCAGAAATTCCAAGCTTCCAACATTGTCTTAATTATAAATTTTTTTCAAGTAGTTCCACATCTCCTTCGTAGTCTTAAAAAGCTGTAAATTAAGAATAAATTGTTGATCTATAGAACTCAAAATCCAAGTCATGATTTTTGCATCAACTTCCCACTGATTCAATTTGGTA
Organism: Persea americana; assembly: GCA_029852735.1. Lineage (NCBI taxonomy): Eukaryota > Viridiplantae > Streptophyta > Magnoliopsida > Laurales > Lauraceae > Persea > Persea americana. Next base: position 17,502,266 of record CM056813.1, on the reverse strand, counting down.
GTATCTTAGGATGCCTTTTAGAGAGTTGGTTTGGCGACGGTGCTGCCATCAATACGTCCCCAAAGGATTTTTCCTTGTAAAAATATATGAAGTTGAAATTCCCAGCTAAAGTAGTTTTTTAACCATTAAAATTTCACATGAAGAATCTCTGATTTTTAGCCATGAGTAATTCCAAAAGATTGAAAAAAAAAAAAGGTTATTCCAGAAAAATTGAGCAGATAAAGGTCTCGGGAGTACCTTGGTGCTATAGGGCTTAAACCTAAATAAGATAAATTCCCTTTTGATAAAATGAGAGAACCCAAGCACTTCCCTCGAGTGTATATGCTGCTGCGATGAGACGAGGAAGATGACACAAACGCCTTTGGAGCTTCAAGAATTGCAGAAATACTCCAGAGACATGTAGCCAAACCAAAAGTTAAAAACGGGCCAACTGAGCGGTGTGGATCTGAATTGGGTCCCGTTGACCCAACAAGGAGCACTGCCTAATATAAAGGATTACAGAAGCCATTCCTGCAAGAAGTCGAAGGAAGACCGTGGTCCTTTCCACGACTTTGGCTACAAGAAGCACCACCACGGCACTATGACGAGAATGAAGATGCTACAATTAAGGGATATGGTTGCTGGCATAGGATGTATCTATAGAAAGTATGTGCTATAAGAAGAGAGGGTCGACTCCAAGAATCGATACAAAATTTTTTTGGAAATTTTGTTTTCTCATTATTTCTCTTAGGTTGATAAACCCTGACCTTTTTCGGTCACGGTGCAAAAGGTTTATTGAAGTATGGCAAGAATTGCTTGTGAAAGATCCTGAATATCTCAATCTGAATACAGATAGGGCTAGGTTCATGTAAGCATAATGAAGTTAAAACAGTTCTCTAATAGCATTTGTAGTTTGGGGTTGTACCACTTGGTACTATACACATCCAATTTTATAATACTTAATAGAAATAGAGTTCAAAGCCCATTAAATTTTTTTTTTTCTGATTGCTATAAAACTTAGTACTCCAAAAGGAAAAAAAGGGCCCATGTAAATCTTGAATTAAATTTTCGGTGGAAGGCTCCTTTGTCACTACCTTTTAAGTTTCCATTACTTCAATGTGTATTCCTTTTTTTTTTTTTGTAGGACTTGGGTCTCATGGTTAGCATCCTATGTCTCTGGTGCCAGGTTCTTCGTATTTTAAGCTTTTAAGTTCTTTAACCACCAAGGAGAAGGGTAGGCTGAATAGGACGGGGATTGAAGTAGAAAAGATAGATGCGCAACCTATCCAAATGTCTTCAGATGGATCGGAATGTAGAAGCTGGATTAGCGTTCAAAAAAAAGTGTAGAAGCAGAATTCATGTAGCAAACCCCAACATAGTTGGGACAAGGCCTTTTGATGATGTTCTTTTCCTCTTTCCTCCCCTGAAAAAGTCAGGGATATGTTTCCGATCTATTCTATTTCAAAGTTGTCAACCAACTCTTCATACTTACTGCTACTACTATTAAGGCATCCAACTACTACTTTCCCACTTTTTGGGCATCCATCAGGGTATAATATCGAGTAGTGGGAAGCTATGATCCTACTGCCCAGAAGAGTTTTCTTCTTCTTCTTAATAATAATAATAATAATAAAAAAGATGAAATACTACTTACATGTATGAATAAGAAAAGTTATTGAAACCTCTGGACTGTCCAGCTAATTCAACTGAAGAACCACAATGGTTGTAACGGTGAAAGTGGTGAGTAATTAGTCAGAGTAGGGGATTGATCTCTTTTTTAGTGGATTGATTTTTCTATTGTTGACTTTAGATATTTTTTCTATCATCACGTCCAGGAGGTTTTATCAGAGTTCGGGTGGCGCGCACTAAATCAGCCTATATTGATATTGAGTGGAAGATGAGCTAAAGTGGATACCTTTGCTTGAAACATCCAACACTGGGCTTCTAATTATGGCAATTACTATTTGTAAAAGTTGTACCCTGTGGAGTCCACTTTCTGTAAATAAAACATCCAGTGGTGAAGGTTATGCTGTGATGTAGCTCAAATAATTTGATGTTTTTGTTTTTATAACGCCTAAGCTTAATGCTGAGTATCTGTGTAACCAGGGGAAATTAGAGGTCTCACATAATGATATCCGTGACATGTATCCCCTTTTGCTACTTTTTGTGGTTCAGTTGTGTTGGAGAAGTGTTGAATTGAGCATTGAAAGGATGGTGGAGAGCTATCTTGGGTCGTCATTACCAATCAGTTAATTTGTAAAACCCACCCGAAGATGTTGTAACAAGGCTAGGTTGTCTGTAACAATTTTTTTTTCTTTCTCTGTCTAAAAAATGTGTTTAGCTGGTGTATTGTGTCACTTCTTTGAAGTCATCAGCAACCTTGTAATGCCTAGATTGACTTGCAGCTTGAGGCTGGATTTGTAGCAGTTGATACTTGATACTAGCTCTTCGGCTATAACAAGATACCAGAACAACATTGGATGTACTAAGGGGCTTTCCCCTTCATCTGTAATTGGAGATTATAAAATCAATGATAACTAGTTTTTGTTGAAGCAACTTTACTGTAAGAATAACAATTCCTTTCCAGTGTACACGCCAATGCAATGCACTTATTGTTCAGCATACTGGCTCTATACATGCGGACTCATTTCATTGCTACTTTGGGTTCTTGATTCTTGGATTAATACCCATTCGGTCTTGAGCTATCAGCATCGGATATATGGAACTCTACATAGAATATGCTCAAGAATGCGCTGAGGATTTGGTTTTCAAAGTGTGCAACTTCCAGCTCTTAGGTCTCCTTTTTTGCATCTATTTCCCTCTTTTTGGTTTTTTTTTTTTTTTTTCCAACAATGGAGGCACTGAATGTCTGTGTTGCAATGGGAAGTATTTTTTCTTGACGGGGATTTCATGTATAGATCATGTTGTTATGTGGACGGTAGGAAATGAAGTCTGTGTTGCCCTGAATGTCTGTGCTGCACCAAGTATTTTTGCTTGGTGGGGATTTCATGTATAGAGTATGTTGTTCTGTCATCAGTAGGAGATGGAGGTCTTTTTTGCATTGATTGTATTTTTCTTTTTCTTTTTTCTCAATGGAGGTGATGAATGTCAGTGTGCACTGAGTAGTATTTTTCCTTGGTGAGAGGAATTCATGTATAGATTATGTTGTTCAGTCAGTAGGAGATGGAAATGATCTTGTATATGGATTTGAAGGGCTCCATATCCAAAGTCTTGCAGTCAAGATTAAAAGGACTGCATTCTCAATGGAGGCGATCAGCTTTTGGTTCTGGCCTGTGTTTATGGTGTAATCATGTGCTTGCTGCATGTTTGGATTAGTCAATTTAATATTGACATCAACTTAATGTGCCTGTGATCCATCCATACAAAATATGATATTAGTCTATCGGCTTCCAAGGATCATGCGAATGCCAGAGATACATGCACTCTATCTATTTGAGGCGCTGAAATCATTCCAATGGGGATTCTTAATTGCCATTGTCTGTCTTTTGATGCATTCACAAATGCTGTGCCATGGGGGTATTATGTTTTTCAGCACTGTACTCTTCTAGGCCATTTAATGCTGTTGGGAATTTCTTGATTTTGATGGGCTTCTTTCAGTTGAGTGTTTGGATTGGCCTTGTATATGATTTTGATGTTGTATGCGATATTGATATATGTAATTGATGTACTGTAAGTGTGGGGTTGCCCATGTTTCCATTTATTTTGTATTGTAATCTGTAAGGGGATCATATCATTTCATTGCAAAAACATGCCCTAGTCATTTCTTCTCTTTGCAGAATTGTATTGTTGTTGTTCAGTTCCTTTGTATCATTCAGCTGTTGGATTAGGGTCTTTGTTTATTTTATGGTTGATGATTGTGGCCAGTTATTTGTGAGAAATTGCATTGATGTTTTTTTTTTTTTTTTTTTTTTTTTTTTTTTTTTTAGTTTTCATTTTATGTGAAAGCATTCCTAATTGCCTGATTTGTGGGGATGAGAGAAATCAATGAAGTGTCATTTTGGGGATGAGAGGAATCCTTACAATTGAGGATATCATTGATTCTGGGTTGTCCTAATGAGACAATTTTATTGGGGAATAACCAAATGATCCAACTGCCTTTAGATAATGGGTTAGATCTAGGCCAAAATTCATGGGCTGGGTTACGGTCTATTGGGCCTAAGTTCAAGTCCATGGCTGGGCTAAGAGGCTCAGTCCAATTGTGTGTTTTTGATATTTCTGTTAGGATAATTATAAGTATTTCTCTTTAATTTAGTTTTCTTATGTCATGTCAGTCTAGATTCAATTAATGTTAAGGAAAGAAACTTCTAGTGCCATAAGGGATTTACTTTATTTGTATTCCAAGGAGGTTTATTTAAGGACTTCTTACATATTCTTAAAATAATTCTTCAGCAATATTCAACTTCTCTTATCTTTGGGTAGAACCTTAAAATTCCTCTTTGTTTGATTGATGGTCCCTACATTAAGGCGGATCTTCCACCAATTAGGCTGCTTCAAATCGGTATCAGAGCCTAATGCTCGATGGATTGTGCTTTGGGTCAATGAATTTGGGAGTTGATCTTATGCGATCCCTTTCTTTCTTTTTTTTGGTTCCCTTTGATTTTTGTTACTAAAAAAAATCAAATTGAACTCTTAATACACTTCAAACCCTTAAATTCCTCTTCCTAAATTAGCGTCAATCCATGCCTAATCACATACCTATATTTGCCCACAAACTCCTAAACTCTTTTTGGATTGAGCCCCTTATCTGGCCCTGAGCAGCTTATTCGAAAATTCTGACTTCTGCCAAATGTCTGCTGTAGTTCCTGTGATAGCTCCCAAATAGCCCCACTTTGGTGCCTCTTGAAGCCAGCCCTAAACGTCCCACTAATGTCATATTCATCCGTACTTTAACTATGTATCCAATTCCTCGTTAAGCCCTATCCTATTCCGATCAAAATCAGTCCAAAGGAAATCTCATATTACCTACTGACTTTGTATGGTTTTCTGTCCAAATCTGGATGGCAAATTTTCAATTTATAGTATTCCTTAAAAGCTAAAACCCAGTCCAAGCTTGACCCAGTTCAGCCCAGGCCTAGTCTAAACCTCCTCTTAAACCATTTATTTTCCTGTGCTTGCAACCAACCATACAAACGACCTCAGATAATTTGCATACAGCTACTGCAGTCTCTGTGGTTCGTTCCATCAGCAGTTCTTTTTCAATTTCAAAAACCCCCTATTAGGCTATGTCACTAACCGAGGAATTTGCTCCTATGGGAGTCATTATGGTGGTCGTCTTTAATTCAGTGGGTCTCTATTTTTTTACACATCTTCATTTTTTGATTGGGCTCCAGCCACTTTGATGGTAGAAGCTGGAATCTTGGACTATGGTCATACAATTCTCTTCTTGGGACGTGTTTGTTAGCTTTTCTTAGATGGTTTTTGGATGTGGGAAAAGTGAAAGTTGGGATTGCCTACTAAGGCAGAGAAAACCTTCCCTTCATTTCAGAAGGTGGAAGTAGTGATCATGGACATGATTGCTTCCATTTTATTATTATTTGCTTTCCAAAAGAAGGATTACAAGAGAACCAACAAAAGGAAAAACCCAAAAGACAAGACCAAACACTCTGAGGATTCCCTGCTAGGTGGGATGGAGCAACCCTCCCTTCAATTGATAAGTATGGATTACAATTCAAGAATGAGTCCACATCTCTCAGACCCCAACTCCCAGAAGATTTGTGGGGCTCCAGAATGGGGACCTATTCATTACAAATCTAGAGAGATTTTCCCCTACAAGGTATCAAATCCATACTCCTCAAAACTTGTCATATAGTGAGAGTCATTTGACAAACTTGCCATTTAATGATTAACTTCATATGACCAAGCTTTTGCCATTTTATCAATTTCAAGTTTGATACGTCACCTTGAAATACAAACCAAAGGAAAAATGTAATCGAATAAGATCGTTTATTGCTAATTTCAATTTGAGGTATTATTGTTTTCAGAAGATATTCTAGGAAATTAAGGAAGGTATTTTCAATATGATTGTCGATCTTTGCTGACCAAGCTAGCCTTCAAAATCCCATCTTAACCCTTCTAAATTGAGGAGGCAGTGATGTCCAAAGTATGGACATGATTGTTGTTAGACAGTGTTGCAAACATAGTTCTAGTATCACACATCGACAGAGGCAGATGGTGCGGCAATTCATCGCACTTGCTCTTCTCCTTCTCCCTGTTGTGTCAGCCTTTGCGAATGACTACGATTGTACTCACGCCCATCCCCTCTCCGACGGAAGAAGTGGCCCTGTCGCTGGAGGCAAAAAAAGAGTTTGCGGATAATGATCACATGCTCCCCCCATCTGAGATGGAAGACTTGGACCTGTTGCCCGAGGATAAAAAAGAGTGGGAGGCGGTTTTGGGCATGCATGGTGCTTTCAACCCATTCCAAATCCCAATTGCTGATGGGCCAATGTACTATGCCGATAGCCCAGATATGTAAGCAATTGACATACCACCAGTCTCAGTAGTGGATGATTATCTATTTGGTGATGGTAGTCTTAATGCTGAAAACTGGTTGAGTGACAAAGGCCATAAAAACATCCAAAAACTTAAAGACTGAAGATGCACAATCCAATGGCTCTATCATAAAATCCAGTTATGTTGCTCTTCTTGCTGTTATCATTGGTTTCTTCTTCAACTAAGCTAGAAGAAGGGTTTTTTTTTTTTCTCCAATGACTTGAAGCTACGACACCTTCTCTTCACATGCAATGATTTATGTATTTGTATATTTTATTGGGGTGTTCTGTTTTTATTTGTTGTACAGAAGATTAATACCACCGTTATCTATGTTTCTCCTTCATATGTATATTTTTTGAGCTATGGGGTTATTGGCATTGCTATATTAATTTGGCGGAGCCCAAAAAAAAAAAAAAAAAAAAAACAATAATAATGCTAATGTGCCTAAAAGTTATAGTGTTGAAAGTTGTGGTGGCACTCATTGCCTTATTGGCAGTGGTCCCTCTTTTAAAGGCAAAAGTTGCTATGTGCAATTTTTCAGTTATGTTGGATACAGGATTTTGTTTTTCTTTCTTTGGGTTTCAAGGGATTTGAACTTACTCATCATTGGTGCTTATGGGTTGGTTAGGCCTGTCAATGGGACGCGTTGAGACGGGTAGAAAGCCCGGCCCGTCCCATCCCAAGCCCGAAAATATGGGACTTTTAAAAAAATTTAGCCCAGTGGGTTGGGCTTGGTCAATAATAGCAGAAGCTCGACCAAAATGGGACAGGGACTGGGCAAAGAATGCCTAGCCCGCTTTAAATAGATTTTGATAATTTTTTATATATTACCTAAATTGCCCCTCACTAACCGTATCAAACGGCTATTAGGAGAGGCATTCTCGTAAATTTCGGCCCCCATCTGTTTTCACAAAGCTAGGAAAGAGGAAACCCTAACATCACTATTCATAGTTTCTGCTCATCGAACAGTTCTCGTCTCGCCTTCTCTGCCTCCTTGCGATCTCATCTCTGCGAAGTGCGAACAGCTCTCTCCTCTCTGCTCTCTCGTCTCACCTCTCTGCTCTCTCGTCTTGCCTCTCTGCGATCTCCGCTCTGCTCTTTTGGCTCGCCTCTCTGCTCTCAGGTCTCCCTCCGCTCTCTCGGCTCGCCTCTTTGCTCTCAGATCTCCACTTTGCTCTCTCGGCTCGTTTCTCTGCTCTCAAAGCTTCGCTCTGCTCTCTCGTCTTGCCTCTCTGCTCTCTCGTCTCGCTCTCTGCACTCTCGTCTCGCCTATCTGCTCTCCGATCTCTCAGCTCTCAGCTCTCAGATCTCGTCTCGCCTCTCTGCTCTCAGATCTCACTCTTAGCTCTCTGATCTCAGAGCTCACTCTCTGCTCTCAGATCTCTCAGCTCTCAGATCTTGCCTCTCAACTCTCCGCTCTCTGCTCTGCGCCCTCTTTGTTAGCGCCTCTCTGCTCTCAGATCTCTCAGCTTTCAAATCTCGCCTCTCAGCTCTCCCTCTCTGCTCTCTGCTCTACCTCTCTGCTCTCTGCTCTGCGCTCTCTCTGTTATTGCCTCTTTGTCCCACACTAAAGAAGCACCAAAGATCTGAACCATTGGTTAATCAGGTATGCAATATGCTCTCTAATCAGGTATAATGCCAATTTTCATGCTAATCGAAGATGAAGCTTTGCTGGAAAGTGGAAGCATCTATTTTAACCGTTTATCACCCATCTCAACAACATCTCCACAAGTTTCCACATACCAATTGCCCATGTCAACACAGTGAGAGTTGGTAACCATATCCATATCAACCCAGTCGAATGGATCAGTGCTTTGGCCATCATCCAATCCAACAGTTCCCAATACATGATCCATCCAATGTTCATGATCTTCATGATACTATGTCCCAACCGTTCAAGTAGAGCCATCAGAAAATCACCATCAATCTCTGGGCCATCTTCAATAGCAGGCTCCCATCCTTGAGATGGCACAGAATCCGTTATCTTCTTCTTCTGAGAATGAATTGAAGATACAAAGATAAAAAAAAAAAAACAAAGAAGAAGAGAGGAATGAGAAGAAAAGGTCCTAAATTGTTCCTGGCCTTTTGGGTGGGATATATGTAGGCCAAATAAATTCATGTCTATCCAATTTTGTTCTGGGTATGTGACTGCATCATAAGAGTTTCAACTTTCAACAAATAATTTTTGAACTTAGTATTATAATTGGATGTTACAATAAAGACTGACATGAATTAATTTCTTTTTACTTGGCTAGATTTTGTCCTTTTTGGGTCAATTGCGTTGCTGTGACTGCTGCGCTTTCAGGATTGTAGGATACTAAGATACGTCTCTTGACTCTTCTTCTTTTAAATTTATTTACTTGTTTAGTTGTGGATAGTAGAAACTAATTTACTTGTTTAGTTGTGGATAGTAGCTTATTGATAACTTGTTTAGTTGTGGATATTAGGGATTGATAACTACTTTACTTGTTTAGCTGTGAGTAGTTGTTGATAGTTGTGGATATTAGGGATTGATACTTGTTTTTTGTTTGAATTGTTAAATATGTCTTCTGATACTCCTGATACACCTTCTAGTAGTGTTGGTAGCATTCTTGTTCGTTCACATGCCCCCTTCTCCATTGATGATGAGATGGGTAGTGGTGGTAGTGAGCAAGTGCCTCCCATTCCCTCTCCCAATGCTGAGCCTAATGCAAAAAAGCTTAAATCAGCAGTTTGGTAACACTTTGTAAAATCAGATTTGACTGTGAAAGTTAATGGGAAGGATGTCCTTAAAGTTAAAGCGGTGTGCAACTATTGCAAGAAATCTCTAGTCAGTAGACCTGAGGATGGAACTTCACACCTGCATAGACACTGCAAATCGTGTGTTTGTAAACCAAGCACTGATAAGTAAAAAAAACAACCACTTTTAAGGACTGATGCTCAATCCAAAACCGGTGTTGGCATTTTTAGATTTGATAAAAAAAAAGAGTCGAGAAGCCCTTGCAAAAATGTGTTATTACATGACCATCCTTTTAATGTTGTTGAACAATGAGGTTTTAAAGAGTTCTATATGACTCTACGACCTGAATTCAAGATTGTATCACGTAACACTGTGAAGGCAGATTGTATGGAAATGTACAATGGAAAAAAGAATGAGATCTTTAAAGAATTCAAGGATCTCACTAGTAGGATTTCTCTTACAGCGGATATGTGGACATCCAATCAGCATTTAGGTTATATGGCTATTACAGCACATTATATTGACTCTGATTGGGTTCTTAAATCACGTATAATTAACTTTCATAATGTTGATCCTCCCCACACTGGCCAAATGCTAGCTGACAATATTACTCTAAGTATACTTAATTGGAATATTGAGAATAAATTATCATGTTTGACATTAGATAATTGTTCTACAAATGATTGTATTGTAAGGACACTTAGAAATCAACTTTTGAAAACCAATGCTCTCGTCTTAAATGGTAAATTTTTTCATATGCGTTGTGCTGCACATATTCTTAACCTTATAGTGAAAGATAGACTTAAAGATATTGACCCAATTATTGAGAACATCAGGGAGGTAGTTAAATACATTAAGAATAGCTCGAATCGTATACATCAGTTTCGTGATATTGTAAGTGTGAAAGGGCTAAGTTCTACAAGGGGATTGCCTCTTGATGTTCAAACTAGATGGAACTCCACATATCTTATGGTTTCTTCAGCACTGCATTTTCGAGATGTTTTTTCTTATATATCTTTAACAGATGACTTACACTATAAGACTTTGATTCCTTCGGATGAGGAATGGGACAAGGTTGCTACTCTTAATGATTTTTTGGAAAGGTTCTATGAAGCGACAAATAGGTTCTCTGCTAGAAAGTATCCAACCATTCATACCTTTTTACCTGAAGTTTGTACAATACATAATGAGTTGGTACAAAAATTAGGTGATTTTGATTTTGTTTCTACAAGAATGGCTAAAGTGATGATGGAAAAATTTGATAAATATTGGAAGAATTATAATCAAATGTTTGAAATAGCCATATTGCTTGATCCCTCCTCTAAGATAGTGTGTTTGGAATGGGTTTTTAAGATATTATATGAAACAGTGGAATATAGAAATACTCGTATGATTGAAGCTCGTAATCTATTTAAAAAGTTGTATGAGGAGTATCGTGTGAGATTTGGTGCTAAAGAAAGTGATCAGATAGTAAATAAAAATGATGCAACTAGTAGGCAACTTAAAAGAAAGGCTTATGATGATGAACATGGAAAGGCTCGTTCCCTTTTTTTAAAGTATCGAAATGAAATCTCCAGTAAGGCAGTTGTAGAAGAAAAAACAGAATTAGATCGTTATTTTGATGACAAGTCTGCAGAAGAAGATGACATGATAGATATATTACAATGGTGGAAATTAAATTCAACTAAGTATCCTATTTTATCTCATATGGCTCGTGATATTTTAGCTATTCCAGTTTCTACCGTTGCTTCAGAGTCAGCATTTAGCAGTGGAGGGAGGGTACTTGACCCACATAGGACTTCTTTGAAACCATATACAGTAGAAGCATTAGTTTGTGCCCAAGATTGGTTTAGTCATGACCCAACTAGGATTGATGATTTAGACAATGATGGGAATGCACTAACTTATGTTTTAGACATATTAAAAGAAAAATAATTTATGTTGATTTCTTTTTTACATTACATGACCCATATAGGATACTCATTCTCATTCATTTTATTGATTTTCTGATTTTCTACTTTCACCAGAAAAAAAAAAAGAGATTTTAACCGTTCCTACATTACTTGACTCATATAGCCTATAGGATACTCATTCATTTCTATTGATTTTCTACTGTCACCGGAAAAAAAAAAGTTTTTAACTCCGCCATGTTGCTTGTCGTTGTTGCATTACATTGCCGGTCTCAAGCCCGGAAAAAAGGAGGAGGGTTTAAAGTCCGGTTCATACCAGGTGTCTGGTGACAGTAGGAATAATTAGAGAATGTTTTGCTTATGTTCAGGATCGGGCTAAGCCCAGTCCCAGCCCGGGCCCGTACGGGACGGGATTTTATGTAGGCCCGTTCAATTTAGGGACGGGATTGGGCAACACCCAGCAAGCCTGTCCTATTTTCAGGACGGGATTGGACAACCCAAGCCCAAGCCCAGCCCGTCCCATTGACAGGCCTAAGGTTGGTGAAGCCTGATCTAGACTTTAGTTAATTACAGGGGCTTATCTGTAATGTTTCAGTTTAATATGGACCATATATTATAACGCCAAATCCAACGGTTGTAGGTGTTTAGAGGTTTAGGGCCGAGTGGTGAGAGCATTATACTTATAGTGAAATTGAGAGAGAGCAAGAGAGATACTGAGTAAATGTCCTCTTGTGGGAATCTCCAATACTAGTGAATGGCATGAATATCCCGTGGACGTAGGCAATCTCGCCGAACCACGTAAATCTGTGTCTCATTGATTGCTTGTCTCGTAGATCGTAAGTGTGTTCCAATCCCTAACAATTGGTATTAGAGCTTAGAGTTTCGCGTGTGATCCACCATCTCGATTGGGTTTAATCCCCAAAAATAGATCATCTGGATCTCTTGATTTCGCCGCACAGTAAAGAGGGTTCAGGCACTCTTGCAGATCGAAGATCAGAGGTGTTCTGATCAATCACGTGGGCCTCGCGCCAGATCTAATCGATCGCAAAGAAGAAGCAGTATCCAATCGGAGAAGGAGAAGACAGAGAACTTCTCATCGGAATCCAAATCCTATTTACTATCGCTGCACAGAACTTCTCATCAGAGAAGAAGGAGAATTTCAGGACCCAGGTTTCGTTTCTCGGATTCCATCCCGATTGGAGAAGACAGAGAAGACCGGAAGGAGGATTCCGGCCTCGGACTTGTCGCTCGCAGATCGACCACTGTTGTTGCAGCACGAGGAAGAAGACAGGGTGATCCGGATCTGCTGCAGCAACACAAGAGTATCGAGGATCTGTTGCCGTCGCCGCCCGAAACCGCCTTCCGTAAAAGCCGAAGCCGCACCGGGATCGATTGCCGAAGCCGCCGCACTGCTGCTGCCAGTCGCCTGCGTCGGAGAAGGGGAGGAGAAGAAGTTCTGTAGCGGGTGCTCTGTTATGTAGCAGAGAACAGAAAACCGAAGGGAAGAAGAAGACTCTTCCAGGTTGGGTCGGTTCGGGTCAGGTCCAGCCCGACCCGTTTCACAAAAGGCCCAGAAGCAGCCAGACGCTAACGTCATCTGTACGGTCAAGGCAGTTTGACCGTGTTCAACGACCAGATTTGTTTCTTAATTTCTGAAGCCATCCGGACTCAGAATTGCATTCCTGCTTTTTTGTTAAATTCATATCACCGAGATCTACAAGGTAGACGGAACGGATTGACAGTTTGACAGGCAGAGAAATTTATCAAGTAAATTGAGCTTGGTTTGAGTGGGAGCAATGACGGACGATACATAGCTCACAATTGAAAAGTTTAATGGCACAAACTTCGTATATTGGAAGATGCAGATTGAGGATCTCCTCTACCAGAAAAATTTCTACTTACCGCTTGGGGGAAAATCCAAAAAACCTGCAACAATGTCATATGCAAAATGGGAGGTACCTCTCTATCAAAGTTGTTACATTCAGTATATCATAGGAGAAAACCACTAAAGATATTATGGATGCCCTATCACGAATGTATGAAAAACCTTCCGCCTCAAATAAAGTTTTCTTGATAACAAAGTTGTTTAACATGAAGATGGTTAAAGGTGGCTTGTTACTGAACACCTGAACGAGTTTAACACGGTCATGAGCCAGTGGGCTCTGTTGGTTTTATCTTCTTTACTGGATAGCTGGAATGGTGGTAATTCTTCAGGATCAACCAAACTGAAATTTGATGATGTTGTGAGTGTTATCCTCGATGAGGAAATTTGCAGAAAACCTTCAGGTGAATCATCAGGAAATGCATTGAATGTGGGAAATAAATGAAGGTCATCTGAGAGAGAGCCAAGTCGTGGAAGATAAAAATCAAGGAGCAAGTCAAGATCTTCAAATGGCAAAATTGAGTGCTGGAATTGTGGCAAGAAATGACATTTGAAAAAGGATTGCAGAACTCCACCAAAGGAAAAAAAGCAAAAGAACGGTAATAAGGACAACAAAGCTTCCGCAAATGTCGCAGGTGATACTGTTCAAGATGCTTTAATTCTTTTTTAATTATAAATCTGAATCTTGGGTTATAGATTCTGGTGCGTCCTTTCATGCTATTGTACATAGAGAATATTTCAAAAACTATGTACAAGGTGACTTTGGAAAAGTTTTCCTTGGTGATGATGAACCTTGTAATATAATTGGCAAGGGAGATGTTCAGGTTAAATTGCCAAACGACAGTATATGACAATTGAATGATATTAGGCATGTACCCAGCCTGAAGAGAAACCTCATATCAGTTGGTCAGCTTGCAAGGTCTGGTCACGTAATTATCTTTGCAGATGATTTATGGAAAGTTACAAAAGGGAGTATGGTTGTTGCTCGCGGTAAGAAATAAGGGACTCTTTACTTGACTAATAGCTCTACAAGCTCCATTGCAGTTGCAGATAAAGACATTGACTCAAATACATGGCACTATAGACTCAGACACACGAGTAGAAAGGGATGAAGATTCTTCATTCTAAAGGTAAGCTGAAAGGACTCAAGTCCTTGGACTCAGAGTTCTGTGAAAACTGTGTTTTCGGAAAGCAGAAGAAAGTTATATTCTCTAAAGTAGGCAAGCCACCGAAGTCAGAAAGGTTAGAACTAGTACACACGGATGTGTGGGGACAAACTCAGGTACCTTCTCTTGGTGGATCTTCTTACTTTGTTACATTCATTGATGCTACTACCAGAAAATTATGGGTATATCGTATGAAACACAAGTCTAATGTGTTTGATGTTTTCAAGAAGTGGAAAGCTTTGGTTGAAAACGAAACAGGGTTAAAACTGAAATGCCTAAGATCTAACAATGGAGAAGAGTACTGCAGTAAAGAATTTGATGAGTATTGCGCCAAAAATGGCATTAAGCGAGAGAAGACCATTCCCAATACACCACAGCAAAATGGTGTGGCAGAACGCATGAACATGACAATTATTGAGCGTGCCAAAAGTATGAGGATATATGCTGGATTGCCCAAGCAGTTTTGGGCAGAAGCAGTGAATACTGTTGCATACTTGATCAATCGATGGCCTTCAGCACCTTTGGATGGTGGACTATCAAAGGAAGCTTGGACGAGAAAAGAGGTAAACCTTTCACACTTAAAAGTATTTGGTTGTATCTCTTATGTTCATGTTGATGCTGAAAAAAGAGACAAACTAGATTTTAAATCTAGGAAATGCACTTTCATTGGATATGGTTCTGATGAGTTTGGTTACCGTTTCTGGGATGAAGAAAATAGAAAAATCATTAGAAGTAAAAATATTATATTCAATAAGAAAGTGATGCATAAAAACAAGGACAAAGTGCAGGAGAACAACAATGAATATTTAGAACTAGATGACACTTCTAAAAATAATGTACATGAAGTACATGACAATGAAAACCCGCAGGTGGACACTCAAACATCTGCCCCGGTAAGAAGGTCATCTAGGACTCCTAAGCCTACACAATGCTATTCACCTTCTTTGTTTTACTTGTTGTTAACTGATGGTTGTGAGCCAAAATGTTATGAAGAAGCATTGCATGTTGAAACTCAGGCTAAGTGGGAACAAGCTATAGAAGATGAGATACAATCCCTATTATCAAACCAGACATGGGACTTAGTTCAATTGCCTGAAGGAAAGCAAGCATTGCACAATAAGTGGGTGTACAAATTGAAGGAAGAACATGACAATAGCAAGCGATACAAAGCTAGACTAGTTGCAAAAGGCTTCCAGCAGAAGGCAGGTATTGATTACTCTGAGTTTTTTTCTCCTATGGTTAAATTGAACACAATCAGAAGTGTTTTGAGCATTGTGGCGGTAGAAGATTTACATCTTGAGCAGTTAGATATGAAAACTGCGTTTCTCCATAGTGACTTGGAAGAAAACATCTATATGCATCAGCCATAAGGTTATGTTGTACCAGAAAAGGAGGAAATGGTGTGTAAGCTCAAAAAGAGTTTATACGGCTTGAAGCAAGCCCCAAGACAATGGTACATTGAATTTGACAGGTTTATGTGCAACACAGGTTGCAAACGATGTCATGCAGAGCATTGTTGTTATTTCAAAAGTTTTGATGACTATTACATTATTTTACTCTTGTACGTAGATGATATGCTTGTTGCAAGTTCAAATATGCATGAAATAAACAATTTGAAGAAACAGTTGTCACAGGAATTTGAAATGAAGGATTTGGGTTCTGTAAATCAGATTCTTAGCATGAGAATTAGTAGAGACAGGAAAAATCACACATTGAATGTGTCTCAAGCAAAATATGTTGAAAAAGTTTTAAACAGGTTCAACATGCAGGGTGCTAAACCAATTAGCACTCACTGGCCAACCACTTTAAACTCTCAAAAGAGTTGTCTCCTAGGACAAAACAGGAGAATGAGAACATGTCAAAGGTCTCATATGCTTCAGCTGTTGACAACTTGATGTATGCTATGGTTTGCACTAGACCAAACGTTGCTCATGCAATGGGAGTTGAAAGTAAATTTATGAGCAACCTCGGAAAAGCGCATTGGGAAGCAGTTAAGTGGTTTTTAAGATATCTGAGAGGCACCACTAACGCATCATCGCGTTTTGGAGGATCAGATATCAGATTGCAGGGCTATGTTGATTCAGACTTGGCAGGAGATTTTGATAGAAGCAAAAGCACTACATGATATATTTTCACATTGGATAGTGCAACAGTCAGTTGGAAGTCTCAATTACAGGATGTCGTTGCACTTTCAACCACAGAAGCAGAGTATGTTGCCACTACAGAAGCTAGAAAGCAAATGATTTGGTTACAGGAACTAATGGAAGAGTTTGGTAAAAAGCAAGAGTCCAGCATCCTTTACAGTGACAGTGAGAGTGACATTTATCTTGTAAAGAATTCAACATTTCATCCAAAAACCAAACATATTAGGATCAAATATCACTTCATACGATGGCTTCTAAAAGAAAAAAATGTTAAAACTATTCATATAATGGCTTCTAGAAGAAAAAATGTTAAAATTAGAGAAGATTTTATCAAGTGAGAATCCTACAGATATGTTCACAAAGGTGGTGACTACAGAGAAACTGAAGCTGTGCTCAGCTTCAATTGGTCTTCAAGCATGAAGATGAGTTATCGAGAATCTTAGCTGTGTTCTGTTATTGTCAAAGCCACTCAGTATGATCAGTCTTCAAGTGGGAGATTGATGGGTTGGTGAAGCGTGATCTAGACTTTAATTAATTACAGGGGCTTATCTGTAATGTGTTAGTTTAATCTGGACCATCTATTATAAGGCTAGATCCGATGGTTGTGGGACTTGCCAAATCCTTTTTTTATTTTTTTTAAGAACTTGCCAAATCCTTAAAGATTTATAAATGTTAAATGTGGATTTTATATAACTTCGTGAAAAACCTCTAATGGATAGCTAAGGATTTGATTGTCAAAGATGACCTATATGATCACATATTTTCAATGAGTTAAGTATTGGTTGCATGACAATAAAAACAAGATTAAATGGAGCTCAAATTAGGGTCAAAATAGGCAAACCAAGAATGGAGGTTGAAATGCGCCCTTCGGATATGACACTCATAATCGGTGGCACAATTGGCATCACTAGCACCACGATTTAAAAAAAAAAAATTCCAATTGAATTGAATTTGTAGCTTTTTATTTGGAAACACCACTTGAGCATAATTAATGTGATAGTTAGGACCATAAACTTTGAAAATGCCCTTAAATCATGTAAGTTTAGTATCTTTTGGCCTATTTCCTATCCACTCTCCCAAGGAAAACTCTTAGACGAAAAATATTTTTTGACCATTTTTATTCTCATGGTAACAAGCAGTTGCTTAGTTACTTAGTTGGTTGGCAACCCAACCGCTCACCCTTCCTGACGTGTATGAGTTCTCACTCCCCACATGTGAGTCCTTACTCTTTTTGAGTGTGCGGGTACTCTGATGGGTCTTAACCCCCTTCACTAGGCTAACAAAAAAGAAATCATTTTTATTCCTCTTTTCTTTCTCTCACTTTTCTTTTACTTTGTTCTGCCTTGATCTCAGTTGTAAATTGGGTTTGTTAATGGACTCCCCAATTGCCTATGCCTAGAGATTTTCACTCAATAAAAATTGTTCTCTACATCTCTTATTAATTTAATTTTTCACAATATTATTTTTGTTTGTGAGGTTGCCTTGTGAAAATCTAAAATTGAATCTTTTCCTTTATGGAATTGGATATTCTCTCTTGGCAACACAAGACTCTCATACAAAATAATAACTAAAATCTTAAATATTCTTGCAAAAACTATCATAGGACATGGCTCTATTAAGCACAAACATATATGCTACTCCTATCTAGGCTGCTTCTTCTTCTTCTTCTTTTTTTTTTTAGTTATATGGATAAATCTTAATCATTCAATGAAAAGTTCAGATTGCTTGTTGCCAATCATTGATAGCTCAATGGTGAAGCATCTCACTCTCCACAACTAGGTATATATCCCTAGTTTTAACTATGTTAGTTAGAAATTTGGATTTGTTCAAAAGATTGTACTTTTGGTTTATACTCAATTTTTTTTTTCCATGTTACATATGTATTGTTTGAATGGAGGACACTAGCTTGAAAAGGTTTGAAAAAAAAGGTGATTGTACTACAAAGATACAAGTACGTTGATTTTTTGTTTTTTTACTATAAATGTTCTGGGAGAGTGAAGAAAACACACGAGGAACTAAGGGCATGTATGGTAAACATAGAAGAATCCTTTGTTTAGAGGATTCTCTCCATCTTCAAAGAACCAACTGTTGGAACACCATTTAAGGTGGTCCACATGATCACCTAATATCCTCCCTCTCTCCATATGAAAGGATGCATGCATGAATGTTGGTTTACTTTCCATGTTTTTCTCATTCTTCCTCATTCACTGCCATTAAGGAAATCTAATGGCTAGTATCTCTTGACGGAAGGGATGCCTTTGGAAAGCCTATAAAAGAGAACACCTTAGGTTACTCTACACTTCAAATCCTTGTAAGCAACCATCACTGAGACTTGCAAAAGAGGAAAGTTGCGAAGAGTTGTAAAACCCATCAAAGAGAAGGTCATAAAAGAAGAAAACCTAAGAATGCTATGGATCTAGGTTTGCCTTTATATATTGGATTCAAGGTTCTTGATTTATGGTATTCAGATTAAACTCCTTACATTTTGATCCTGACAAATGGAAAAAGTTAACAATTGATATCAGAGCCTCTGGTTTTGGTTTTGGGTTTTAAAATGAATAAACTCTCGTTGGTTTCATTTGGGTTCTTCCTCTCAAAATCTATTAAGTGATTGTCTGGAGATATTTCTTGTTCTTGATCTCTGGGTTTATCGTTAAAGTTTCTGGGATTAACCCAAAACATCTCCAGAATTGGAATTAGAGAGAAGCCATATTCATGAAAGATTAAAAAGGAGAGAAAAGGGTTGCACACAGCCATAGTAGGCAGCCCGTTCACTGCAACGCATCTTCTCTTCTCTGTAGCAGACCTCAAAGAAGTTATATACTGGTTTGTACTACAGTATGGACCACTATATTGTGTCCAATCTAAAACCAATATGACAAATCTGAACCGTTAAGATTAACAAACGAACATTTCTAACTTATTAATGTGACTGGCCAACACCCAGGTTAACCATATCAGGGAAAATTGAATGGATAAAGTTTATTTTCATGATTACGGACTCATCTAGGCTCAAATTTTGATTTGTTTTCTTCTATAAGTCTATTTCAATGAGATCTTCAAGATTAACGGTTTGGATCGGTCAGAAAGTGATTCTAATTTTTGCCCATAATTTATAAACTTTAACTCATTAAAGTTGAATTTTCGCACTTAGTTTTAACTTGATTCTTACGATCAGAGTTAATATTTGTTGTTTATATGCATTTTATATGATTTTATGCCAAATGTGAGGAGAATCAATAGTTGGATTGAATGGGTCCATCAATATGATAAATCAATTATAGATATTAGGTATTGATTAATGCCCAATTAAAGTTATTTTGGACCATTAACCATATAAAGGGTACCTATAAAGGAAATGTGATCTAGCAAAACAAAATAAGTCAAATGATCATCATTTGGATTCATTTTGTGCCTTGTTAATTTGGGACATTCAATGATTTATAAATCCATATTACTTATGATGATATAAAAGAACTTATGAGATCACATTAATTTGGTAGTCACCACAGTGGTCCGGTTATGATATTCTATTTTTGATTTTTATAATTAAATAGATCACTAATCCAATTGTGTGATAAACAAAGACACTATATGGCAATTTCATTTCTGAGATTGAGTATCTGCCCAAGGTTTGATATTCCTTTTCATAATTTGAAAATTGGAATAAGACATGCTTAATAAACATATCGAGGGTTAATTGTTCTATGATCCAAAGGTAAAGTCAATTAATTTGAGACGTGTTTTATTAATATGGTCTTATTGATTATAGGAGAGTGATAATTCATATTTTGTTTTCAACCCAAAGGTAGAATTACAATGATGTACCATTATTCTCAACGTTATTATTTTAATTCAAAGCATAAATTTAATGTGTGTATGTTTATTTTACAGCTTCCAAATCTATGACCTTGCCCTCATTCTTTGGGGCCATTCCCATTTTAGATGGATCAAACTTTGTTGATTGGTTAGACATGTTGATGTCGACCTTTACCTATCTAGACTTGGACATGGCCATTGATGAACCTATGCCCCCAAAGTCTACAGAAATGAGTTCAGCTGCTGACAAAGAAAATTATGATAAATGGATGAGATGCAATAAAATTTGCCTTAGAATTATCTCAAATTTTGTTTCTAAAAGCATAAGGTGATCACTTATAATTAAGGATAATGCTAAGGATCTTCTTCATTCAATGAAAAGGCAATTTGAGATAACAGACAAGGCCCTAGGTGCATCTCTGATGAACCAATTAACAAATTTAAAATATGATGGGACCATGGGAGTAAGAGAGCATATTTTAACCATGACAAATTTTGCTGCTAAACTAAAAGATGTTGACATGAGTGTATCAGAAGGATATTTAATCCAGTTCATCCTTAACTCTGTCCCTCCCTCTTTTGGCCCTTTCAAAGTGGCATATAGTCAGAACTCGACTCTGTGGACTATAAATGAACGCTAGATGTGATCAAGAGGAACGGAGGCTGAAGGCTGAGGGGCTACAGTCAACATTGTCTCCCAAAATAAATTTAAAGGAAAGAAAAGGCTAAGACCAAAGTTTCAAAGGAAAGTGGAAAGCCAGGAAAGAAGAAAAGGGCCACAAAGAAATGTTTTTTATGTGGAAAGAATGACCACTTCAAATCAGACTGTCTAAAAAGAAAAACTTGGTTCGAATTAAGAGGTAATTATAGTAATTTGTCTTTTGTTTGTTCCGAAACTAATTTAGCAGACGTCTCATCAAATACCTGGTGGGTCGACTATGGGGCAACCGTTCACGTATCTTGTAAGGTCCGTGACCTTACTGGGTCAACTGGGCCAATAGCAGGCCCGCTGACCCATTTATTTTGTTATTATTATAAATAATTATTTTGCTAGATATTTAAGTGGGTTAGACCTTGAACGAGTTTCTTTTAGCATTAGAATAGTGTCTGCGAAGTTTCATTCAATTCCGAGTTCGTTTTATCATAGTAGGGGCGTAGTTTGCAATTTAGGAAAAATTGAGTGTTTTTCCGGAAAATTCCAATCACTGTGATTTGGGTTCAATGGAAAGGTCTCGTCGCGCTGATCATTTTTATCTCTTGGCTCGTCGCGATTCGACAATCAGAAACCCTTCAAGTGGCCCATTTGTTTACCGGACCCACTTAAGGGCAATTTTGTCATTTTTCCTCCCTTCTTATCTTAAGGAGGGATTAGCCCTAATCCTATTACGAAACTCTACAACGAAGAGCTACAGCAGCCTCGTCTTTTTCCTCTTCTTCTTCTCAAGCCCAGAGCTTTGGGGAGAGACCTTCTCGAAGATCCGAATCGGTAATCTTCTTCCTCGCAATCTTCTCTTTCCATTGATCTTAGTTTGGTAAGATTTCCCTCACTTTCGTTTTTCAATCATTTTCTCTTTTGGTTAGATTTAGGTTTGATCTCAATCTTTTCCTCTCTTTGCTTCTTCTATGCGATTTAGGTTGCGTTTGGCTGGGTAGATTGTGGTTTCGTGTTATTAGAGCTTCTTCCCAAGTTTTTCCCCAATTTCATCTTCTTCTCGGTTGAGGCAAGTAGATACGCATTTTATATTTAAACATGTGATGTATATTCCTATTGATTGGTTATACTTTCGTGCTAGATTTCCCTAATTCCAAGCTTGTTATGGTATTGATTTGGGGATTAACATGTTAGATTAGGTTTGGGGATTTTGGGATGGATTAAAGGATTCAATTGATAGTCTTAGGATGTTTTTAATTTGATAAAATGCTTGGAAATGGTGATTGTGATGAATGGGGAGCATGGTGGCTCATTTTCTGCAGGATTAGCCATGGAATGGTATGAGGAAGAAGAAGGCAGAAAACCCAATTTCGGGATTTAGGTCCGTTGTCCGATCGATCGGTCGCTCTGTGCGATCGATCGGACAGAGGATATGCCTCAGTTAACTGAGGGTTATTCATTGTCCGATCGATCGGACAGTCTGTACGATCGATCGGACAGAGGAAAAACCGCAGTTAACTGGGAGGTGCTCAGGATTGATCGATCGGACAATCTGTGCGATCGATCGGACAGGGTACACTAACTGGGAGCTATTCAGTGAAGGTCCGATCGATCGGAAAGTGTGGATTCATTGGTCATGACCACTTTGAATCTTCGTAACTTGCAATCCGCCCGTTGGATTTCTACATATAATATACCATTGGAAAGCCGTTGAGACGTAGAATCCAATCGTTCTAGTTTCATTACGATCAGAGATCGGAAAGTGATGTAAATACTTGAATTATTGCTTCAGCTCATGTTTTATTAGAAATGAGACCAGTAACTTAGGTTTGGGCCTTAGATGTTGGAAACCATGAACCTACTCTCACCAGACCATTAATGGGATTAAAATCGTAGTGCGTAGCTTGGTGTGCTTCGATTGGGTGTCTAGGTATTCGTGTAGTATGCATGGGTTAACTGAATGCGTATGGAATTGTTTCAACAGATGCTTAACATGATTGTACACCAAGGAATTCACCTAAAAGCATCATTGAATCAATTTTCCCCACGCACTCCGTTAAAACAGGTACAATACATGGATGGCACCGCTTGCCTAGGTTTGGTTTGTAATTCCTCCTTGACTTATGAATTGTATCCATGTTAATGTTCCTTGTACACTCTCTTGGCATAATATACCTAATTAATTATGAAACATAAACTCTTATAGAATTAGGATATGGATCTGACTTAGAGTGTACCTTAGGACCCTGTGTCATGTAATTTGATAAACGTGACTGGCTAGAGTGAAGGGATTATCATGAGATTGGATTTGTCTTGTATTGGCTTGAATGAGATAATCCCTCTGAGCGTGTCTTGTATATTGAGCTAGCCAGACTTGCTTGTCTTTGGTTTCTTGTGTCAACACCACTTATTATTATTATTATTTGCATGTCATGGCCAACTACAGTTTGGGGATTTATTGATGGGCCGGTTACTCGGACATCGGGGTGGGCAGTCGGCTTTGAACGGCGTCCATGGTGTTGAATAGTTGGGAGCGGGCTTAGACCATGCTACTATTCCCAAGACCGGGAGCTTGGATCCCCCTGGAGCTGGACTTTGGTATCAGTAGTCCGGATTGGGATTGTTACTGGTACCCCGTGAGATGGCTTGGACATCCTCGGAGTCTCCCTCTTATTACTTGCATTGCATTGCATTGCATGGATAGTGGTGATTGTTAGTGTTACTAGGATTCCTGTTATTGTTTCTGATGGTTATTATTCATGCTTTATGCCTAACAGTATTCCTTGTATTCTCATGACTATTATACCTGTCATCATCCTGATACTTGATGCATGTCATGTTTATTTATATTTTGCTTATCTATTGCTCGACATGTCGTTGACTCTGTTCCTTGGTGTGCAGACACCCCAGGTGACTACTATGACGACCAGGCAGGTGAGGAGATCCCAGAGGATCTTCAACCAACAAAGGAGGAACAAGAGTGGCGTGCCGATGACGTAGAGTAGCGTCATCACTTCCGGCACGAGAGAGACTCACTTGGGAACATTTATTAGATTTTATTATTCTTTAATCATTTATTGTTTCCTCGTTGGATCTTTATTTCATTGACTTCATTTATTTAATGGCCTTAGTTATTGGGATGGCCATTGTAAGTAAATTAACTTTTGTTAGCTTTAATTATTTCTTTACAACTTTACATATTAATGAGATTATTATTCATTGATTGATATCCAAATGTGCCTCGTATTGTACGAATTCCGCTGTTTATATTATTTGAGGTTTTGAAATACAATATCCTCACAGCGGACTTACGATCTTTGGGCCTAAAGAGCAAAAATTTTAATTAGCCCTAAATTTCACTCCCCGGATCCGATTTATTTTCTAATCGGGTTCGGGGGACGTGACATATCTGGTTGTGTACATGGATTCCTTTCAAAGCGGAGTCCAAGTGATGGTTAGCGAACCATCATGATGAGGAACTGACATGAATTGAGAGTTGAGGCAATAGGCACCTACCGACTTGTGCTGGATACTGGATTCTCGCTGGATCTCCATGATACTTTCTATGTCCCAGCTATATCTAGGAATTTAATTTCTATCTCAAAATCAGAAGACGATGGTTTTATATTTAATTTTGAACATGGATTGCTGAAAGTTTATAAAAATGTTATTTTAGTTGGGAATGGATTTTTATATGATGGATTGTATAGATTAAGGTTAGATTCAGCGTATGCACAATCACTTTATACCCAGCACATTAATTATGGGATGAACATCGGCATGAAACTAGAAGTCATAAATGAGAACTCTTCTAACCTTTGGCATAAAAGACTAGGGTACATCTCGTGAAAGAGAATGGTGAGATTAGTGAAGGATGGGTTATTATCAAACATTGACTTCACTGATTTTGGTGTCTACATTGATTGTATTAAAGGTAAACAAGCTAAGACAATGAAAAAAAACTATTACAAGGAGTTATGAGCTTCTCGAGTTAATCCATACAGATATATGTTGTAAAATGCATTTGCCTTGTTTTATGGGTGAAGCAGATTTCATCACCTTCATTGACGACTACTGGCGTTATGGTTACGTTTATCTAATTAAAGAAAAATCTGAAGCCTTGAATGTTTTCAAGATATTCAAAGCTGAAGTAGAAAAGCAATTAAATAAATGAATTAAAGTTGTTAGGTCGGATAGGGGCGGGGAATATTTTGGAAGATACACTGAAATAGGTCGTAACCCGAGTCCATTTGCAAAATTCCTTGAACAAGAAAGCATTGTTGCCCAATACATAATGCCTGGAACGCCTTAGCAAAATGGTGTTGTTGAGAGAAGAAATAGGACGTTCATGGATATAGTTAGGAGTATGGTCAGTAATACCACATTACCCGAATCTATGTGAGGTGAAGCACTAAAGATAGCAACGTACATTTTGAACCGTGTTCCTAGTAAAGCAGTTCCTAAAACTCCTTGTGAGTTATGGACTAGCAGAAAACATAGCCTAAACCATTTTCAAATCTAGGGATGTCCATCTGATGTGAAAGTATTTAACCCACAAGAAAGGAAATTAGACCATAGAACAGTAAGTGGATATTTTATCGGTTATTCGGAAAGGTCTAAGGGGTA
Organism: Persea americana; assembly: GCA_029852735.1. Taxonomy (NCBI): domain Eukaryota; kingdom Viridiplantae; phylum Streptophyta; class Magnoliopsida; order Laurales; family Lauraceae; genus Persea; species Persea americana. The sequence goes on along the minus strand of CM056813.1, from coordinate 17,476,856 downwards.
TAGGTTTTACTGTCCTAATCGTACCACTAGGATTGTGGAATCCAATTATGCCAAATTTTTAAAGAATCATCAAAATAGTGGGAGTTGTGACACAAGGAAAATCAATTATGAAGAAGTCAGGGATGTAATATTACCTAATAAAAGTGGCATAATTGTTCCACTTGATGTTGATACTCAAGAGGTACAACTACAACCGAATGAACGAGATGTTACTCTTGACAACATGAACATCGATACTCAAGTGGAACAACAACTCATCAACAATGAAACACTCCTTGAATAAATTGTTGAAGGTGATCAAATTCCAAATATTACACAACCAAATGTAAGTGAAATGAATATAAAAGAATTGAAAAGGTCAACTCGAGTGAAAATACCTGCTATTACAGATGATTATGTTGTGTTTTTGGAAAAGGCGGATATTGGAATGAAAGAAGATCCTAGAACATTCAAAGAAGCCATCAACAGTGACAATTCTGATAAATGGATGGAATCTATGATAGATGAATTAAAATCCATGGCTGAAAATAAAGTTTGGGATCTTGTTGAACTTCCTAAGGGATCCAAAACTATTGGTTGTAAATAGGTCTTTAAGACCAAAAGAGATTCTAAATGAAAGGTTGAACGATTTAAAGCCCGACTTGTAACCAAGGGCTTTACTTAGAGAGAAGGTATTGATTATAATGAAACCTATTCTCCTATATCAAAGAAATATTCATTCAGAATTGTTATGGCCCTTGTAGCTCATTTTAACTTAGAGTTACATTAAATGGACATTAAGACTGCGTTTCTAAATGGGAATTTAGAAGAGGAAGTATACATGGACCAACCTGAAGGTTTCGTCGAATAGGGTAACAATAAACTAGTCTGTAAATTAAAGAAGTCAATGTATGGTCTTAAACAAGATTCTAGGCAATGGTATCTAAAGTTCAACAACATTATCACAGCATTCGGTTTCATCGAGAATGTTGTTGACCATTGCATCTATCTCAAAATAAGTGGGAGTACGTTTATGATTTTAGTCCTGTATGTTGACGATATTTTATTGGCTAGTAACGACCTTGGCATAATTCGTGAGACCAAAGGTTATCTTGAGAATAATTTTGATATGAAAGATATGGGCGAAGCAACCTTTGTAATAGGAATCGAGCTCTTTTGGGACGGATCTCGAGGATTACTTAGGTTAGTTATCTCAAGAAGCCTACATCAATGTTATCCTTAAAAAATTTCATATGGAAGGGTGTAGGCCACGGAATACACCCATATTTAAGGGAGACAAATTTAGTAAGGATCAATGTCCAAGGAATGAAATAGAAATGGAACAAATGAACAAATGTCCCTATGCAGCTGCAATAGGAAGTCTAATGTACGCACCAACTTGTACTAAACCAGATATCATCTTTGCAGTCGGAATGTTGAGTAGATACCAAAGTGATCCGGGAATGGCACATTGGATCAGGGTCAAGAAGATTTTACAGTATCTACGTGGTACTAGCAAATACATGCTCACATATAAGAGATCCGATCATTTGGAGGTGATATAATACTCAGATTCAGACTTTGCTGGATGTCTCGACACTAGGATGTCAACTTCCGGATACATCTTCCTTTTATCCATTGGGGCGATTTCGTGGAGAAGTGCAAAACAAATGCTAACGACTCCTTCCACATTTCATGTAGAGTTCGTGGTATGCTTTGAAGCCACGGGTTATGCAATGTGGTTGCGTGATTTCATATCAGGACTTAGGATCATGAATCAAATCTCCGAACCTCTGAAAATTTACTACGATAATGATGCAGCAATGCGCTTCGCCCGAAATGACAAATGTTCAAGTATATCTAAGCACTTGGAAGTTAAATATCTTGTCTTAAAAGAGAAAGTACGAGCTCGTTTGGTTTGGGGCTCCAACGGATCTCATGATTGCAGATCCACTAACGAAGGCAATACCTTCAATGGCCTACAAATAGACATGTATTAAATATGTACTTATATGAACTGCCTTATTAGGATTTATATATTTATGTTTGTTTGACACCATGTACTTTGATCATTACAGTTGCAATAAAAGAAACGACTTCGTCATTCTTAGTTTATTTTTGTCATCACATGTGATTAATGTGGATAAAGTGAGAATATAAGGTTATGGCATTAAAGTACCCTCTAAAATAAGATTGCCGTGTTAAGATCATATTTTGATCCTTGTTAAAAACTTGATTAGGGAAGAATATTGATGTTGTGATTGCGGAAGGAAATGTGTCAATAATGAAATGTGACCGCCACGATTTACATTAGTATTTTTGACTAATAAGTGGTGCACCAGTCAATAATGATATGTGTCAATAAGTGGTGCACCAATCAAAGTTGTTTTCTTATTTAATCTTGAGTTTTCTTTAAAATTATATTTATTTAAAAAAATCGAGATATATGCATGTGGTCAAGTGGACCAAGTAGAAGACTGTTGGAACACCATTTAAGGTGGTCCACATGACCACCTAATATTCTCCCTTTCTCCATATGAAAGGACGCATGCATGAATGTTGGTTTGCTTTCCGTGTTTTTTTCATTCTTCCTCATCCACTGCCATTAAGGAAATCTAATAGGCCATTAAGGAAATCTAGTGGCTAGTGTCCTTTGATGGAAGGGATACCACTAGAAAAGCCTATAAAAGGTAACTCTTTACACTTGAAATCCTTGTAAGCAACCATCACCAAGACTTGCAAAAAAGGAAAGTTGCAGAGAGTTGTAAATCCCATCAAAGAGAAGATTATAAAAGAAAAAAACCTAAGAAAGCTATGGATCCATGTATGCCTTTATATATTGGATTCAAGGTTCTTAATTTGTATTATTCATATTAAACCCCTTACATTTTGATCCCGACAAATGGAAAAGGTTACCAACACCTCCTCAGGTAAGATTCCCAGTGAGAGTTTCGGGTTTAGATGGAGGGAGGATTCCAACAATTTGTAGATTGTATGATCCAATGGTTATAAATGTTTTTTTTTATTTCTCATAATCCATGAAAAATCAAGACCTCAACCTTCACCTCAAAGTTGTTTGTGGTCATCTAGAGACTTTGAACGGTTCCGATCGTGCAAAGGGGGCCCACATAAAAAAAATATTATTCTAGTGTATGGACTCTTTTACAAATATCTCAAGATATAGTAAGGATCAATGGCTGAAATTTGGTCACCATGCCGTGTTTGGTCTTCCAGAACTAATTAGCGGTTCCAATCATGATTGTGGACCCCACATAAATCATAAAATTGAAAAAAGCAGACTATATTTATTCCCGTTTTACATAGTGTAGATTGTCAGGACGTTTTGGCACATATCTCAAGACATAAGAGGAATCAACGGCTGAAATTTGGTGACCTTGCCGTGCTTAACCTTCCCGAACTAATTACTGGTTCCGACCATGATTATGGGCCCCACATAAACCAAAAAATGGAAACAATCGGATTGTATTTATTCCCATTTTACATTTAATGTAAAATGTCAGGATGTTTTGTCACATATCTCAAGATATAAGAGGAATCAACGGCTGAAATTTTGTGAGGTGGCCGTTTTGGAGTTGTTAAAGGTGATTAACAATTTGGATATTGATTATGGGACCCGAAAGGTACATTTCCAAACCAAAAACTTATTAATCCACTTTACCATCTCAGGTAGTGTAGCGATTACAGTAGCTCCGCCTTTCTCTTCTTCCATGGATTCCTCCCGTTCAAAGGGGCGAGGTCTGACTGCAAGAATATTTGCTTCAGCAGATTTCACCGGTCCGTCCTTTAAAAATTCACACCCATCCAAACATACAAAATCCGCGATTGCTCGGAAAAGCGTGAGAAATCCCCTTGCATAGACGGTTGCTAAACGTGTAAGGAAATTTGCCTTGGGGAATGTGTGTGGGTTTTTTTTTTTTGGGGGGAGGGGGGCGTGGTTTGGCTGGATGGGGGCAATATATAGAGATATAGGGTAATGCTCCTATACAAGCTTTTCTTACCATTTTCTGGCCACCTACTGGGGCCCACTTAAAACCCCACAAATCATGAAACAAGGGGGAATTAAAAGATCCAAGTTTAAATTTTAAGTCATATATGGATGGGGCTGGCTCGAGTCAAATGTGCCTTAGAGCCTATCTCCATTTACTAGGCTCCATTGAGAACTCGAGCTCGACATGTCGGGTAAGTATCTATGCAAGCCTCATTATAATAGGGCTTAGACAAATAGATTTGGGCTAGTTTTAGGCCCATTGGTATGCACTTAGAAAGACATTTTTTTAAAAAGTCAGTACAAAGATTAACGGAATAACAATATTTTATATTTCAAGTGGTGCACAGTTGTTGTTAAAACATAACGTACCAGGACTACATTGATGGCCCAGTGGTAGTGGCTCCCGCTCCCATCCCCACGATGGATCGATCCCTGGTGGGAGGCTCTAATCCTCTCCAACTTGGGTACTGAGCCAAGCAAAAAAAAAAAACCGTACCATCTGCTCTAATTGAATCTATTTATATTTCGTTGTTTTCTTCTTTTTGAAAGTAATAATAATGGGAAAATGTAATGACCCGGGCCCGTTGTCCATATGATATTGGACGCTTTGGCTCATTAGATTTCAAATCAATTTTTACACACGATTTTAAAAGGCCTCATATGGAATTAAGGTCAGGTCGCATACATATATACCCAGATCAGGACTTGCATGTCTCCGATGTGGGGCTTATGCATCACTGCATACCCAGTCCTTTAGAGTTCCCCCTGCCCTCTCTCTAGGTGGATGCTCGCCGGACCCAACGCCTTCTACAGGGGGTCCACGGGCATGACAATAAAGCCATCAGGCAAGTATATTTTTTCTTATTGGACTTGCTAATATAACTTTCATTACATGACAAGCATGTACTACTTCTATTATATGACAAGTTTGCCATTATAGCATTTACTATATGTCAACTTGAAATAAGATATACTAAGTTTTATCAAATAATTTGTGTAAATACTTGAATTAAAAAATATAAGAGCTTTTAAATGGGCAAATTTGTTATATAGTAAAACTTATATGGGCAGATCTGAATAGAATAACTTTGAATAAGATGTCTAATTCCTTTTAACATTCGTGTTTATTTTTAAAATGTCAATATTTTACTTTTCGAGAAAGAGGTAAAATGTCTTAAATTGGTTGAATCAAATATTCACATGAACATTCTCAAATAGTTTAAAGTCATTTCAATTAATTTTAAGTAAAATAAGTCAAAAATGTAGACTTGCCAAACAATTGGTAAAAATACTTGTAGGGTGAAGTGAAGATTGAAGAGAGAATAAAAAGTTAGGGGATCTAGTCATAGTATGATGAAATTTTATTTTTAGTGGCTTAATAAGGAATCTTTTTTACTTTTTTGGTAAAAAGTAGATGGATTTTTGTCTTTTAGTCGCTAGAAAATAATTTTTTTGACGTTTTTTTTTTAAAATGAAGGAGAAATTTTAAAATTTTATACTTTTGGGGCGACCCTTAGTCTTTTCTTGTCTGGTGAAAGGAGGCTTTACTTTACTCAACCTTACTAATGAAGTGGCCAAACAAACCTTAGGTTTGTTTGGAAACTTTACTAGTAGAGTTGAGTGAAACAAAGCCATCAATCTACAAAAAAGTTACATCAAAAGTACACATTTTCAAAATTCTCTCATTTTTTTTAAAAAAAAGTAAAAAACAACTTCCTTTCCCCACTAAAAGACAAAAAAACCCCACTTTTTAAACAAAAAGTAAAAAATTCCCTAAATAACAACTAAAAATAAACTATCATCATAACCTACTTATATTTTATTCTTTCAGTATTTCCTCTTTTACTTCACTTATATTTTTGGGTTTGTTTGGCAAATATGATCAGATTGAAGTAAATCAAAATTTAAATGGATCTATATGAGATAGAGTAGTCTCAATTAAGCTATTTCACAAATTTTTCATTAGGCGTTTCTTATTTCAATTAGAAAAAGCAAACTTGTTTATATATAAAAGTTATACTAGCATGCAATCCCTGTGCGATGCATAGGTTAAGTCTCATCCAACCTGAATAATATATTAAAATTTATACCCATTTCATATAAATCCATTTATAATAAGATTAAAAGCTTCAAATGAATCAAAGGATTAAAGGGTTTTGACCTTTTTGGGTGTTTTTGCTGTATATGGGCAAGCCTGAGAATAGCAGAGGTTGGAAATTTGGTTGTATTGGAGTTTCTGATATGGTGGTTTGATTCAATGAAGAGCCTCTTTATTTACTTAGAATTGATGAGAAACTCGTAAGGTTCATTAGTGGGCCTGCTAATAAAAAAAACCAAGCCATTAAAAGTAAATAATCATTTGTTATTATGTTTCCTTGGGAAAGATTTCAGTCCATGGTAAATGTATTGTTAGATTGATAGCTTACAAATGTGTGAATAAATATTATGTTGTTTTTCAATTAATTAATTTGATGGTGCCCAGTAGGTTTGTTTTTCATTGGAATAAAATTCAATACCTGACTCCTAAGGTGGCCAATTATTTTTTTTAACGGTTTGGATTTCAATTAGCAGGCCTGATTGGGGGACCCGTACGAGTTTCCTATGAGTGTAAGCATGTGAGGGTAGGGATGTAAATGGGTCCCTGATTCTCTGATTACCCAGAGGTTCCGACCTATTAAAAAATGGGTCTGGGTCCTTTTTTAGGCCTCAATAAGTACATGGGTCCAGGTCCAGGTCCGGCTCCACCTAGGTTTGGACCTGAGACCCGACATATTACCTAATTTTTCGAAATTCTCTCCTAAAAACCATATTTTAAAAAAAATATCATTCTCTACCTTGATCCGGACCCAGATCCAGACCCGTCCTATATATGGTTCTGATTCCGGTTTCGGAGCCAAGAAACCGGTTCTGAAATGGCTCAGGGTCCGGATCTGGTTCTCGTTCCGAGTCCACCATGGACTCTTACCGGAACTGACCCGTTTACAACCCTATGTGAGTGTCTTCTCATCCTTATACAAATGGTAGGAACCGTACGGCGTTTCACTTGCGGATCTTCAAATCTTAAGTTTTGCAGTCATTTCTTTGTTTAACGAAAACCAAGAACTCCTCCAAATACCAAAACTCCCCCTACCCACTCACTTAAAATCAATGCTTATTTCAAAACATTATAAATGAAAAAAAAATCAGATCTTTGTAAATCTCTATGAATTCGGTTAATCTGAATATCGCTTGCCTTCAGGGGTGGACCCAGGAATTCTTCCTTGGAGGGGCCAATATGTCAAAATAAAATTTTTGGAGGGCCACATATAAAGAGTGCATATAATTTTTAAAACATATAAGGGCCTTTTTGAAAACTTTGGGGTGGGGGGTGGGGTGGGGTGGGGGGGCGCATAAATAAAAAATTATAAAATTCTTTAAACCCACAAGGGGTTTTCTAAAATTTTGAGGGGACCATGGCCCCTGCTAGCCCCCCTTTAGTTTCGCCACTACATGCCTTTATAGTTGCTTTTGAAAGACCAGTCATGTGAGAGACGGTATGCTAGAGATCAAGAAATGCCTTATGAATATGTCTTTCCTCTCAACCATTAACACTCGTCTTCCTCCACACCTTTTTCTTTCTCTTTCTCCAAACTTTTACAAACTAGCCCATTTGTCTAATCTTGGTGTCGTCCATTTATCTCACATATGACATGAAGTAATGGGAAGTGGAGATTTGCATATTTGGAAACTTATTGGGAAGTGGAGAAGGGATGGAAGAAAGGATGGCATGAACCCTAACATAGAATAGAGGAAGGGGGTTGAGGAAGAGGAAGGTGGGTCTCCTTGGAAGATGAGCCTTTGTTGAAGAAGAGGTAATGTCAGATTCCGGACCCGAGAATCCCTTGATTAGGGTGGTTTCCAAGGTGCGACATGCGGACTTCTGTGAACTCGCACCTGTTCTGGACCAAGTCTGGATTCACAAAGGAGAAAATTCCACATTTCACGTATGAGGATTACACATTGTTACCTGTCAAGGAATATTTAATTGAAGAAGCATATACAATATCAATATCAAAGCTTGAGTGATCCATTAAATTCCCATAATTCAACTTACAAAATCATTAATCAAGACTAATAATATAATCTCTTAATGCATTGTACAAAAGTACTGTAATGATAGAAACTACTAGATGCTTTATCTTAAATGGAAACATGATTCTAATACGAATGTAATCATAACTAAACACATGCAAACCAAAATCTAGTGCAAGATGCCATATCTAATTCCAAAACATGTTTACCACTCTTGTACGTTCTTAGATAGATAAGCTAATCAATAACCTTATTGATCGAATATCTAATATGGAGAGCTATCAATTAGTCTCTTCGATAGCTTGAATTCTTGCGACACCAAGTGTAGCACCATGAATATGACGATTCAACAATGTATATGAGCGATTTGAATTCAAACACATGTCATATCTAATTCGAATTAATAATAGAATATTAAAAGATGTCAAATAATCGTCAACTAGGCACATTGTGCATTATGAATAAATCATGCTTTATCAAATCATGAATCGAACACTTACTTTATGAATTGGCTACTACATATTGCTCGTCCTCTCCGATAGAGAGCAAATCTAGTTGGGACGTCACCATTGACCGGGCCAAAGGTTTTCTTGGCTATCCGGTTATGGAGTTCTGACGCTCCAGGTGACATACTGCAGCAATCTCGAATAAATAAACCAAGTTCTAACCCCGTCGTGTATCACAAGGTCGAAGCTAAGTAGTGCCGAACCATTCGAAACGAATAATAATGAACTGGAGTAGGACTTTACGAATCAAATTATTTCTAATCCAATCGAATCACATACTTACTCCATTCGAATAACACATCAATGAATGATAACATTTGTAGGACAATTGTAATACAATTAATGGAATAAGACAAATAATGCAATATAACGATTATTTGAATATTTGAGTGCAATAGTGAATTAATCTCAATATGCAAATGCAAATAGATTAATGGAATCAAGAATATTTCCTAGCCAATCTTAATCTAATTACCCGTTGTCTATAACCGTCCATTTCGATATAGTTTCAAGTAATTCGATGCATGTGCTACATTTCTTGGTGTCACGTCTTGTATGTGTGAGGTACATCGAAGTCCTCTAAATCGACACCCATGGCGAAGTTCTAGACAAGACGAATAAGTATATAAGATAATTTCAGCCCAAGATTTCTCATATGTTATAATTTTCATCGGACTATGTTAATCGGTTAGGATTCCATATCTAAGGGTCTACAGGGTCAGTCTTTTCTTGGCCTAAGAACCTTATTGGTTTAGTGTTTGTGTCACAATCATCCTCAGGGATTAATTATGAAAGGTCTAGTTCATGGGCTCCAATCTAGGGGTCCAAACTATGTTTAAAGTCCATTTTCCCAAAAAAAATAGGGCCCGGTTCAATGGTCCCCATATCAAATTCCTCTCCCAATCTTTGATCATTAAAATGTGTGTACCACTGGTTTTTTAGTTCTAAGAGTTTTTCAACGATATATGAAATTCCAAAATCGGACGTACAGATCAAAAGTTATGGCCGTTCAAAGTTGGCATTGTTGGGCCCAATGGGCCGACCCGCTCAAGTGTCCCAATGATCCGCTCAAGTGGATAGCATTCTGTGACCCATTTTTTTGAGAAGAAACTGAGCTTAAATTCTTTGTTTTTTGGGGTCTATTCTCCATACTTATAACCCATCTTTACGAGGAAAAATTTGGACCAAAATGAGCCTCCAAATTGCTCACAAAACCCATAATCCATCCAATTACATTCTACATTAATTCATTACAAGAATCCATTTTTAAATTATAATTCTAATTAAAAGAAAAAGCTGAATTATCATTCAAGAGAGTAACATTGTTCAATCAATAAATCAGTTAGCATGCTTAAATCTAAATTGCTTTTACTTGCCTCTTTTGGTGCTTTTTAACTCTAATCTCTCATTGACTTAACCTATGCCAAAATCCCCCAAATGCTAGCTCAAAGAACCTCCTACAATAGTGAATTGCAAGATATGAATCTAATTAACATGCATCAATAAAAATAGATTCCTACAGCCCATTCTAACTCTAGAGACTCATTAGGAAGATGGGTTCTTACCACTAAAAAAGATGGTGATGAGTCATTGCTTGAAGAAGAGGAACCTTTTGTTGAAGAAGATGAAGAAGGAGCTGAAATTGAAGGTGATGCTTGCCCAGCCCTCATGCAAGCAACCAATTGAAGAGACTGAGAGAAGTAGAAGACCGGTGAAGGTGAAAAAGAACTTTCAGGAACATGCAAGAAGAGAATAAGAATTTGGGGAAGAAGATGCTGGAGATGATGTTCCAAGCTTCAATGTTTCAACATGCAATGCTGTACTAACATGGATCGAGAGAAATGAGGAAATGAACGGAAAGACAAGAAAACAGCAGAGAGGAGTTCTCTCAAACTGAGATGGAAGAGACAAATGAGGGTGAAGGAGGGTGGATGGTTTTAAAATGGTATTTGGTGGACTTTGCATGCAAGTCCATTTGATTGATTGGAATTTGGAAAAATGGCTTCTTTGATGGAAATGGGCTTGGTTTGTTTTGGATTTGGAGATGGGATGAGTTCGGTCTAATTGTGGGAATGATGTAGTGAAGATGTTTGAAGAAATGCACATGAAGGCCCACTAATACTAGAAATACACACATATGATTAAAACTATTAAAATGTCATAGCTTTATCTAACTTGGGTCTAACCCCACTAATCTAATTAATCCTTCATCAAAACATCCAAAATAAATATTAGGTGCCTAATTAAGGTTAATTAAGAACTAAACCTACCAAGGTGGGGTCGGGGTCTTATAGGTAATGACGTTTCCATGAGGAAGACGAAGAGATATTTGAATAACACTTTTGACGTTTCCTAGGAGTGGGTGTGTTTGTTTTCTTTCTTTTTCTTTCATTTGCTGATGTGGCTCAATGACAGTCAAGAATGAGACTTTTTTTTTAAAATTATTTCCTAACTATTTTTCAACTTTCAAGAGAAAGAATGGACAAAATTGTCATATGATACAAATAATGCAAACTTATCATATAATAAAAATAGAATGTGCATACTTGTAAAAAAGGGAAAATGCAAAAAGTGTATAATTGCATGAGACATTCATTTCCATTTGAAGAAGGCACTTTTGTAATTCCTTTTAAAAAAGAGGTAAAAGAACTTAAAGCTAATTAAATAGTACATTAATATGAACTTTGCCACTCATGGTATAGTCGCATTGGTGCTTGATTTTACTCATATACCTACGGATCAATCCGTAGGTTTTCATGTTAAAGTTTCATTTTTAGAAGAGTGGCCCAACATGGTTTTCAGGTTAAAGTTTCAGTGGCCCGAACGTGGGGAAAAAATGTAGACTTGCCACATGACACCCTTTCTATTTCCTCAAGCTTAATGTGATCCCTTTCCATTTTGGACCCATTCATGTGGCATAAATTTGAGCATCATCCAGCTCCGATATAAGATAAGATAGGGTAAAAAGTCTAAAACCCTTTTGTTTCTATAGAAGAGTTAGATATGTTTGCATGTATGTCAAGTATATATTCATTGGGTCTAGATTTTTTATTTGGATCCCCTGATTCAGGTTGGAGCCTTTAATTTGAGTTCTGGCCTTCTGGGTATATGCATGGGTCTCACAAGATGGACTTTAGTAGGTAATGGGTCGAGACTCGAGACCCTTTATGTCCTAATTGAGCACTTTTAATTTGAATTTTGAGTATCGGTATGGTCTTATAACCAGACCCGGGTCAGTTACCGGTCCTGTCAACTTTAGGTTCATGTTTGCTTACACCGTAAGGCTTATATGACTCGAACCTGACCCATTCTCATCATTACAATTTACAAAACCATCCATCCCAAATTGGAATATCATAGCTGGATTAAAATGATGATGCTTCCATCCACTAATTAAAACCCATCTTTGACTACGAATCAACAATGTAAAGATTTCTCAACCTGAAAATATAAACACAGCGGGTTGATTTTGCAAATTAAAAACAAAAAGTATGGATCCAAGTGCCCAAATGAATGGACTTGCTGTGGATAGCAACTATTGCTCTCATATCTCTTGCCAGAGATCAATCCTAGGTAGGGGGTTTAAAGTCTCCTCTCTTGGCCCGTGGGCCACTTAGTGAAAAAAGAAAAGAAAAGAATTAGGGGCATTCATGGCGTGGATACTAGGCTCAACCATGTTCATGCACGTCCTGACTTAGAGAAATATAAGCCCGTAGTGCCTAGCCCAAGCTTTATAAGATTGTAAATGTTAGGCTCGAGCCCACCCATTTAGTCACGAGAGGGCCTAAATCCGACTTTATATCAATTAATTATATGATTTTCTAATAAGTATTTAATAAATTATCACTAAATTACAACCACTCCTTGGTTGAGCTTTTTTTTGGCATTTTAGTTGTATCCCATTAATTCAATTTTAAGCGTTGGCTCAAATATCAAATAGACTGACCAGCCCTAAAAAGAGCGAGAAAAACAAAGGGAAGATAAACCCTTATTAAAAAGGCTTCAAGCAAGCAGTCTAGGGCTCCAAACACACACTCTCTTGTATTTCTTTCTTTCCTCCCTCTCAAAGGTTCCAGAACTTTTGCTTCTACTCTGCCTACTCTTCTCCTTACTCTTGATCTGTTTCACATCTGTTTGATCTGCATCTCTTGTGTTGTATTGCAGAAGAGAAGAGAAGAGGAGGGTAGAAATGGCGCTGGCCTTTGATGAGTACGGGCGACCGTTCATCATCCTAAAGGAGCAAGAGCAGAAGTCGCGATTGCGAGGTTTGGACGCTCAGAAGGCCAACATATCTGCTGGAAAGGCCGTCGCTCGCATCCTCCGCACCTCTCTCGGACCCAAGGGCATGGACAAGATGCTCCAGAGCCCCGATGGCGACGTCACCATCAGTAATCACTACTAACCCTTTCTCTCTATCATCTTTTACATCTTCATCTCATCTATTCTTCTAATGTTATTTCATCGAACACTTGGTGCGCACTTGTTGGGTTGCACGATCTTTGTGGCTGTTGCTTTGAATGAAGGTAAAGGAGGTTGGGATGAATGTATGAATCGCGTAGGAAGATCTTTGAGGAGGACGTTTTATGTTGGTTTTGGGGGGTATGTTCCATGCCCAGAGAGTAAAAATGGTGCTTTGGTGGTTGATTTGAAAGGGATGGGAGGAATGGTAATTTGGGTTTCCATTTTAGAAGTGGGTTGTTTGGTTTTGAGGTTAATAAAGTTCTTGAATTGTTAGTATGGGAGTTAAAAATGATATATATTATTTTCATTCCATTAGGTAAGGGAGGTTGGCAATTGGATTTGGATTTGTGATTCCCATGGGAATTTTTTAGGTTTCACTTAAATGGGGCATTTTGATAGTTTTAACTAATTCCAGTACTGTATATACCATATGCTTTTGTTGGTAATAAGGAGTTGGTTGAGTTCATAATCCAGCATGATATTCTTTTATTGTGCCATGCCATGATAAACTTCTGATAGAGCCTAATGAATTAACCCTTGCTTGATGTACCAGAAAAAGAAGGAGAAGATTGTTTAATGCTAATCTTGAACTTAAATGGTTTGTCCCACCAAACATACAGACACACACATTTGGTTGGCCACTGCCACCACAATGGCTGGTGTAAGTTTTCAGATTTTCAGGGGAACACCAACCAGAGCTTGCGCCTGCACCTCTTCCATGGAGGATGGAATATCTACCAATGCACCTGGGGTGCTATTGTTTCCCAATGAAAGTGCTATATTTTGGACTTGATGTTTTGTCCATTAGGTCTTTATTGGGGATAGTTGATCAAACTACATTTTTTTGCATGCAAATAATATTGTTTTCCTACATGGATATGAAAGAAGATGACATTTTATTGGACCCTTGTGAAAGATTAAGAACCTAGAGTTTCTTTTCTTGCTGTGATTGTTTTATGATTAATCAAAATACAGAAGCCCAGTGTTTGGTGATGAAGTGAATGATCTATTTCATTTCTGAAGTTGTTGTTTGTATTTCTTAGATAAATGTCTTCTCCTTATTTAGCTAATTTAATGCTATGAGCCAATCATCCACCTGACCTGTGATCTCGGTTAGCCTCTAGAGTTTTTTAAATGATGCTTACACTGCCCAGTCAATATTATGAATCCTTGGCTGACAATTCACACATCTGCTTCTTTAACTGCAGCTCTTGCTGATTGTTCTTGTGTTGTTGACAGCAAATGATGGGGCGACAATCTTGGAGCAAATGGATGTTGATAATCAGATTGCAAAGCTGATGGTTGAATTATCCCGAAGTCAGGACTATGAAATTGGTGATGGTACCACTGGTGTTGTTGTTATGGCTGGTGCACTTCTAGAGCAGGCTGAGAAACTCTTAGAGCGTGGCATTCATCCTATCCGGGTTGCAGAGGGCTATGAAATGGCTTCAAGGATAGCAGTGGATCATTTGGAGCATATTTCTCAAAAGTTTGATTTTAGTTTGACAAACATGGAATCCTTAGTGCAAACATGCATGACCACTTTATCATCCAAAATGTATGATTTTTTTCTTATCGTCTTTTGGGTACGCTTTTATGGTCTACAATTTATTTCATTTAACCGGCACATTTTTAATCCTCTGTTCTATACCTGATACAATCATAATTGATATATTCATATGTGTGGTTAGGCTTTTAAGCCTATTCTACTGGCCTTATTTGCCTTGCAACTGACTGAGGCAAACAAACCAAAAAGAAGTATGTGCTCAGGCACACTTAGTTATAAGGGTTTAAAGAGGCACTTTTAAGAGGGGGTTATTTGTGTGTGCACACGGACACAAACACACCCACACACACACATGTACGCAGGCACACACCCTTGCACATTCGTACATGCGGCCACATGCGCATGCCCACTCCAGTGCACCGTACATTGTGTTCTGCCAGAGTGGGTCTTTGTGGGTGCTTGCGTGTAGTTCAATTTGTTTGTTTTCATGAAAGTTTTTTGTAACTCTTACCGTTTTATTAATGTAAGATACACACTCCATTTTGAAAAAAAAAAAGAAAAAGAAAAAGAAAAAGAAAAAGAAAAAGAAAAAGAAGACACACACACATAATATATACATATATATGTAAGCTTTCACTCTATAAGATATAAATGCTGCCTTAAGACATCCAAAGTTCTGAACCAACTCAGCCAAACCAGAATGAGTCTAGATGAGCTGTGAGCGTGCGTACAAGGCAGTTTCAGCCAAAACTTGTCCAAATTGGTTTCAGCCTGATCCAGTCACCCAGACCGGGTTTGGTAGACTTGTCTGGATTAAGTCTTAGACAACCCATTGAGTTGGAAAACTATAATAAATCACAGATATGTTTATTTTGATTTTTTTAACCTTTTATTTTCGAGGTGCCCAAGCACCCATTTTTTCCACGCGTAAGGCCGTAAATAAGGCATCTGGTGGATCAATGGGCACATTTGACCTGCCTGATGATTCGACCTTACTGGTATTTGGCCAGATCCCCTACATGGTGGGTGACCTGCTGCAACAGGCTTGATTTAGCATATTCATGCATGGTGGCGTGTGAGAGGCCTCACCTGGACTTGTGAAGACTCAAAAGTTTGTGGCTTCTGTATGCTAGCTACCTTTTTAGATTGGGTGCAACAGAATGCTGCCATTTACTTTTAAAGTTGTCTCTATTTTATTGTTAACCTGAACAAGATGGTTGTTGTATCTCTCTAAGACCAGTATTTTGACTTTGGCTTCTTCTGGCAGTGTGAATCGATGCAAGCGTGTTTTAGCCGAAATTGCTGTTAAAGCAGTTCTGGCAGTTGCAGATTTAGAGAGGAAGGATGTTAATTTGGATCTGATTAAAGTTGAAGGTAAAGTAGGGGGAAAGTTAGAAGATACTGAGCTCATTTACGGTATTGTTGTTGACAAGGATATGAGCCATCCACAGATGCCAAAACAAATTGAAAATGCGAAAATTGCTATTCTAACTTGTCCATTTGAGCCACCTAAACCAAAGACAAAGCATAAGGTTGACATTGATACAGTGGAAAAGTTCCAGACTTTGCGCCAACAGGAGCAGAAATACTTTGATGATATGGTTCAGAAATGCAAGGTAAGTGGACTTAATCTTCTATGAACCATTTTGGATGTGCAGTTCTATTTGTAATCTGACCTTTATTTTAGGTGCTGGTCATGTTTTTGGCTTATTAATATAAACACTTAATTTCCTTTCAAACTTCTTTTTGGAAAAAAAAAAAACCATTATCACGATCATCATCATCAAAGCCTTGTCCCAAGTATGTTGGGGTCGGCTACACAAATTTTGTTTCTCCATTCCGTTCTATCTTGAGTCAAATCTTCAAATAAGTTACACTTCTTTATATCTATTTTTACTACATCCATCCATGACCTCTTTGGCCTACCTCTTCCCCTTGGTGGGCTATTAACCTTCATGGCCAAACTTTTCCTTACTGACGCCGTTACCGGCTTACACTGGACATGCCCGAACCATCTCAAATGGGTTTGTCTAATTTTATCCCCTATTGTTACTATCCCTAAATGCTTTTGAAAGCGCTCATTTTTAATTTTATCTTTCCTAGTTTTACCACACATCCACCGCAACATTCTCATATCTGCTACATCTATTTTATGCATATGCTGCTTCTTGATTGGCCGACATTCTGCTCCATAGGTCATAGTTGGTCTAATCGCTGTCCTATAAAATTTACCCTTCAATCTTGTTGGCATTTGTCGATCACAAAGCACTCCAGAAGCAAGTCCCTACTTCAACTATCCCGCTTTAATCCTGTGTTCGACATCTTCGTCAATCTCTCCATACTTACTAATTATGGAGACAAGGTAGCGGAAGGAATCACTTTGTGGTATCTTATGGT
Source organism: Persea americana (assembly GCA_029852735.1). Lineage (NCBI taxonomy): Eukaryota > Viridiplantae > Streptophyta > Magnoliopsida > Laurales > Lauraceae > Persea > Persea americana. Next base: position 17,459,926 of record CM056813.1, on the reverse strand, counting down.
CTTTAATTCTCCAAGTAGTTTAAGCTCTTTCTATATGTCCACTGAAGTTACAATCCATATATTCAGTCTTTGTACGACTTATTTTAAAACCTTTGGATTCTAACGCCTTCCGCCATTTCTCGAGTTTTGCATTCACACCATCTCTTGATTTGTCTACCAACACAATATCATCTGTAAATAACATAAACTAAGGTACCTCTTCTTGAATATGAGCAGTTAACTCATCCATAATCAGCGCAAAGAGATAAGGGTTTAGGGTTGATATGTGATGCAGACCTATGGTCACTGGGAACTCCTCTGTTTCTCCACAAATAGTTCTCACACTTGTTACTGCTCCTTCATACACGTCTTTAATAATTTCAATATAACCTCTTGGAATGTTCTTTTTATTTAAAACCCACCAAATTAAATCTCTAGGTACCATGTTGTAGGCTTTTGCTAGATCGATGAAGACCATTTTTGTTTTCATTTATTTATTCTGCTATCTTGATTGGTTCTTCTTCTTTCCCTATTTGGTTGCAGGATGTTGGTGCAACCCTGGTCATTTGTCAATGGGGATTTGATGATGAAGCAAATCACCTGCTAATGCATCGAAACTTACCTGCTGTTCGATGGGTTGGTGGTGTAGAGTTGGAACTCATTGCAATAGCTACAGGTTTGCTTTTGTTTGTTCTGTAATTAAAGCAACAACATTGCAACATGTGTTCATCTCTCAGTACCAACTACTAAGTAGTTTTTCTGTCTCTGTAGGTGGAAGGATTGTGCCCAGGTTCCAAGAGTTGACACCAGAAAAGCTTGGGAAGGTATACTTAAGACATGACATGTTCACTTTTCTTCTATTTTGTTGAAAATGTATTTTTGATGCTTGGTGCCTACTTCTAGCTGGTTGCCGTCTGAATGCTACATCGGGTCTATTATTGGGAGGCACAAATGGAACTATACACTTTGAACCCCACTAAAATAATATAAAGTTTTGCTGCTACGTAGAGAGTATTGACTCCATTGATGAACTTTCGCTGTTTTTTTTCTTTGATGTAGAAAGGAATGCTATTGTTGCTATGCGCAGGATTTGGCAATTGGATTAGTAACATAATTAGTGAGAATGGGCGGGTCACTATTTCATAATTAATGGATGGACTCTGGGACCCACTTGTAAATGACTTGCCCTTTCATGGATATATTCAATGTTAGGTTGATCATGGAAAAAACACAAGACTGCTCCTTATATAAGGGTTGAACTTTCTGTAACTTTTGAGGCTCTCAAATCAATGATTTATTGTGACACCTAGATACCTGTATATGCCTAGTGATTCTGTATGCCCAACGCTAGTATTTCCATCGTTATCTAAATCTTATGATTCATATCCCGAATCTAGGTTTGTATACCGAATCTTAAGGAAAATGATTCGTTTTTATACAACGAATCCCTTTTACAGATGAATCTTAGGATTTTGATGTGAATCTTACGATTCGATACTCATTTCATCAAATCTTACTATTCAAGTGATTCGGCTTAGCGAGAATAGGTACAAGTACAACCAATAAATTAATATTAAGAATCTTTTACTTGCATTTTTACTTTTAAAAGGTTATTTAGTAGTTAACATAACCTTTTAAGAAACTTTAGGAAAGTTTTAGAGATGAATAAAGACCATGCATTTGATTAAAGCTATTGACTGTACGCATGTGGGTTGTCTATGTATTTTTTAGTCCTTTTTTTTTTTTATTCACGAATACTTTCTTAACTTCAAGAGATATCCTACCGTGTAAGATTGATGGTTTGAGGTTTATTTTTACTTTTATATTTTGATTTAAAGAAACAAAAATGATATCTTAAACTTATTTACCTATTTACACACATCATTTATTATATATTAATATATGTCATGATGTTCTTGACATGATTGTATGATAGACTTGCGTTTCATTTTATTTAGGGAAATTTTAAAATAGGGCCTAAACTTTTGGCAGATTTCAAAACAGGTAAAACAGGAGAAAAAAAACTTGGCATTTCAGATTGGGGCTTAAGTTTTCTAAGAGGATTTCAAATAAGGACATTGTTCAATATCAAATGCTGCTGGTGACCATTGTCCTTTCTTATTAGAAAATGGCCAAAATGCCCCTCAAGTCTCTTCTCTCCACTTTCCCTTATATTTCTTACCCCCCACTTCAATCTCACCGGTCCTCCTCCACCGTCAACTGCAAAGCAAGCACCAAAAGAGTAGGTGACTGAGCTGCGGGCCCAAAAAACGACCTCATCTTTTCATCTGAAAAAGAGATTAATAAGTTCAGTATATAGGAGGAAGACGAATCAAGGGCTACAGTGAGAATTTCCCTGCTCACGGTTCTAGCATGGCTCTTCCAGTTGGAAATTCTATTTTTTCCAAATGAAAACTTTTCATTTGGATTGAACCCAAAAGCATACTCCCTAGAAGCAGGGTCCTTTGCACTTCTCCATGAGGAAAGAACATGGTTCTCTCCAGTAGCTTAGTCAACACTAGTTTCATGCACTATTAAAAAAAAAACCAGTTTCATGCTATCAGTTGGGTAATCAAAACATTTGTCCATCATTGCCATCTGGTCATCTAGTTCTTTTTCCTAATTGCATGGTTCCCTTTGTCTAGAAGCTTAGCACTTGTTTTTTTCAAGGAAGCCCCATTTGTCTGGAGGTAGAATTGCCTCTACTACTAGCCAAGATTATACAATTCCCATCTTTGGTGATGGTGATAACTCCAGAGTTTCTGCTTGGAATTGTTTTTCATCGATTGGCAAACAAGATTATTTGGTCTAGGACTTTGTCATACCGGATTCCAGCATAGCAGTTGGTGGAGTTGCCTGGGTAGAGGACTAGTAAGGATGAAAGCGAGTGGTGGTGTTGCCTAGGTGGAGTGCCTTTTAGGACGAAGAAAGGGGAGGGGAGAAGAGGGAAGAAGGGGAAAGTGGAGAGAGAAATGGTCAAGGCTTGGGAGATTTGTTTTGAAAAAGACATAAGGGTATTTTGGCCATTTTATTTAAAAAAGAAGACAGGTTACCAGTGTAGGTGACCATTAAAAAAAAAAAAAGTGGTTACCGGTGTAGGTGATTTTGGCCGGATGTCCTTAATTGAATTTTAATTGGAAAACTTAAGCCCTAATCCGAAATGTCTTTTTTCTTTTTTTTGTCCTGTTTTGAAATCTAACAAAAACTTAGGCCCTATTTTGAAAATTTCCCTTTTATTTATACTCCCATGAATGAGAAAATGGATGTATTATGAATAACTACTTTATCTTTATCTTTTTTAATTATTTTTCATTTTTATTAGAAAAATAAAAAAAATCCTATGACTCCCGATACGATTCACGATTCAATTCGATTCGATTCATGGGTATGAATGATTTGCGATATGATTCCAATTTATAGAACTATGTACTTACTAGATACAGCACCAATACTTGGATACAATTTTTCTATTAGCCTTTACTTTCAACATAAAACTTATACTTTTTTTTTTTTTTGGGGAAATTGTAATGTAAATTATATAATTTTTTTTAAAAGAATTAAATATGAAATTTCATATGAAGGATAGGCCCATATCCCTATCTGTGCCCTTTATCGGTATCTATATCTATGCATCATGGATGATAATATCAGTTTGCCCTTATTTTTTGCACTCCTAGGCCATGTATGAAGAACATATTCGTCTCTCTTTGTTGGCATGCTTCCAAGCGAGCCCCAGTCTAGGCTGTTATTTACTTGTAGTGGCTTGACTGCTACTGCTCCTCTACTGCTGTAGATAATATTTCTGAATTAAGATAGATCAAACTGAATGACGCAGGCCAGACGTATGTTAAATTGGTCGACCAAGCCCACTGGGCCCAGCCCACAAGCTCAAAGCGTCTTGCCAACTTATTGTGGGACTTTAAGTTCATTATGAGTTACAATTTATTTAGGAGTCTTTAAAATAAGAGTTTAGTGTGATTTGGATTTGATTTGTTTTAAATTGTTTTTTGAAAGTTCTTAGAGATTTAGTTTTCTTTAATGTTTAGGAAAGAAGAGTCCTACTAGGAAAAGGGATGTTCAACTCTTTTTATAAATCTGTAATGCTTCCATTTGGAGAGATAGCTTTTGATTATTCAATAAAGAATTGTAAAGGATTTGCCTTTGCGTGCGTGCGTGCGTCCATCAAATCCCCATATGTGGAGTTGGTCCTCTCTTGGATCCATTAGGATTCGGTAAACTCCCTCGTGGATTTTGCCCATATTCATTCCACATTCGATTGTGGATCTGGGGCTGCGTCATCGAAAGGTGGTGGGGTAAGGATGTGATATGATGATGATGGCTTATGTGTTTGCAGTAATTCTACCATGTCACATGAGCGTAATTTCAGGCACATGATATATGTTTTCTTTCATCACGCTTGTTTTCTGGGTTGCGGGTGAGCTTGGGCTTGAACCAGGGCCTCTTGGCTTGTATCAGTCCTGGCCCAAACCACTTTATGGTACTGAAGTGGGACCATGTGCTGAAACTTGGTTATTTTTTTGTTTTATTTTAGCTCTGACTTTCAATTGGTAGCCAATCACATGAATATGGTATAAATGCAAAAAATAAGGACATTTGATTCTATTTAGTGGGAGTCCATTGTGGCCCACAGTCAGATATCTGCAACTAGGTGCCAACATATATTAATATATATGATGTGCCCATAGTGGTTCCCATTCCCCAATGTCTGAAGCTTATTGGGGCTCTTGTTTTTTAAAAGTTGTAAAGGCCAAATGGCGTAAGAAAGGGAGCAATTTATGGTTTTATAACTCGGATTAGATGCCACCTGACCTAAGTTTAGCATTACAGTAATGTGCTACTTTATACATATAAAAGTCAATATTCTTCTTTACCGAAAAAAAGTCAATATTCTAAGACAATTGAACTCAGTGAGCAATTTATGGTTGCTATTCTACTTTTGCCTTGTACTTTGCTCAAAATATTCTTGATAATTTGGGGCTGGTTATTTGCAAGTAAAACTAATTTTTTTTTTTTCGTTTCCTCAATTCAGGCAGGTTTAGTTAGAGAAAAGTCATTTGGAACAACAAAAGATAGAATGCTGTATATTGAGCAATGTGCGAATTCAAGGGCAGTAACTATCTTCATTCGTGGTGGTAGGTTTATGATGGTCCTGTTTCTGACTTACTTTCTCAAAGAAGTTGGGTAGCTATAAATAAATGTGCTGCTGGTGGCCATTTGAATGTTGCTAGCATGTTGCAAACTTCCTTTTGAAGTCAATTTATCGGTGTATTCATTGCTTCTGGTTAGGGCCACTCTTCATTCTTTCACCCTTTAATATCATTGTTAATGATACGTCTCATGCGTAAAATATGATTAGGAAATTTGGTTGAAATCTTCATTGCCCCATTCATTGTGAGTTAGTTGCCACCATCTATTTTGATAATACCCTGTGGATCTTCTCTCATTCAGCAGCTATTAATTGTTTCATGTTGCAATTTTTAAATTCTTGCAAGATCATTATGAGAAAGCAGTTACCTTAGAGGGCTGTGATATCGATTTTGTATCAGTATGACATATGGTTTAGGTATTTCTTTTGCATTCTTTTAATCTGAAGGAATATCTGGTGCTTGGTGCTCGACTTAATTGGTTTTTTTTTTAATTGTTTTTTTTTTTTTTTTTGAAAAGTTAATTGTCATGCCTTTTCAATTTAGAAAGGGTTGCATATATTTCTGTCATAAGTTCACCCATCTCTGCATCCATTAAAAAGAAAAGAGAGCAAGAAAGTGGGATGGGGCCTTTTCAATTTAGAATGAGTTAACATATGTTTCTGTCATAAGTTTGCACATCTCTGCATCCATTAAAAAAAAGAGAGCAAGAAAGTGGGTTGGGGTGTCTTTCAACTTTTGAGTGGTTTAACATGGGGATATGCAAATTAACTTCTGTTTTAACTCTTCTTTTCTTGTCTCTTAAGGTTTTGATTCTTACAGTTCTCGTATTAGTCTTTCACACTTGCTTTTGGGTTATCACGTGCCTTGTCTGTAACGATGAGTGGACGCTTTTATATTATACTTCTACGCTACATATGCATTTGCCTTGATACACTCATCTTGTAGTAGATTTCATGTCTGTGAATTACATCTGCTTCCAGGTTGCATTCTGCGAGCATAGTTGCATTGCTTTTGCGTGTCCATGATGCAGGACAGGCCCATGACCCATGGGTCGACCAGTCCTTCGGGCTTGGCCCATTCAATTTATGTTTAGTTTAAGTTTATTTAGAGTTTTATTTTATTGTTTATGTATTTTAAGTGGTTCATGTTTTAATCTTCATCACTTTCAAAAAAAAAGTTTTAATCTTAACCGCAGGTTTTTTTTAATGGCTAAGATTAGATCTAGGGTTTGTCTTTTCCTTTATAAAGCATTGTAAAGCCTTTTGGCTCCTTAGATGTTCATTAATGAAAATTGTTTGAGTGCTTTCTGCTCTCTTCCCTTTCCTACGAAGGTATGTCTTCAATTCAGGCATGACGACTGAGGTCTGAACCTATCCCCATATCTCCCATCTTCCCCTTCCCACCCACATCGATTACTGTTCCGCATCAGTCCACCTCTGATGAAGTTCCAGTTATATGATTTCACGTTTTAGCAAAATCAATAGTACTGTGAGCATCACATGCAAAAAGGCCCAAGCAGAATGCAATTACTTAACATTTTGGTGTTGATGATTTTTTAGGTAACAAAATGATGATAGAGGAAACAAAGCGCAGCATCCACGATGCCCTGTGTGTGGCAAGGAACCTTATCCGTAACAACTCTATTGTGTATGGCGGTGGGTCAGCTGAAATCTCTTGCTCGATTGCTGTAGAAGCAGCTGCTGATAGGTATCCTGGAGTTGAGCAGGTATGAAGATTTCTGCCATTTCTTATGCCCTATCCTGATCTATGATGCCCGGATACAGCTTGGGTGTGGCAGGGACATGCCATGGATACATCAGGGACAGATTTTACACAAAAAGTGAATTGTCAGATATGATACGACATGATACTCAGCCTATTTTGAAGTATCCAAGCATCATCCCAATTCAGCACATCTTTGAACTGACTGCTCTAGTATTTTTTATTTTCAGTATGCAATCAGGAGCTTTGCGGATGCCTTGGACTCCATTCCCATGGCTCTTGCAGAGAACAGCGGTCTTCAACCAATTGACACGTTGACTGTAGTCAAGGCTCAGCAGATCAAGGTATGTTGTTCTGCTAAATGATTAATTGTGATTATACAATTTTGCTTGCACTCTTTGCACCTCTCTGCAAACCATGCATGTGCTGCACCTTTTTACTGATCCAGAATTGCTCATGTAATGTGCTCAATTGTTCCCTACAAACCAATAATCCAAACAATTTAATTATGCCCATGGTTCGTTGGAACGTGAGTTGCCATTTGTAACCAACCAATTAGATAGCTAAGCCCAACCATTTTTAACCAACCAATTGGATAGCTAAGCCTCTATCAGTTTGTTTCTCTTGATTGAGAACCTGCAGCAACTGGCCATGTGGATATAGTAATACGATAACCTCAATAAAATTGAAGGCAGTGTATACAGGTTCCCTGCTTGAAGATGCAATTTTTTTTCTATGTTCATGTAGGAGAACAACCCACACTGTGGGATAGACTGCAATGATGTTGGGACAAATGACATGCGCGAACAGAACGTCTTTGAAACCCTGATCGGAAAACAGCAGCAGATTCTGCTGGCAACGCAGGTTGTCAAGATGATACTGAAGATAGATGATGTAATCAGCCCTTCGGAGTATTGATTTTGTATGACTCCCAACTTTTGTTTATGAGCATCAACAGGATTACGTTCACACATCCATCTTGCCCTGGAAGATCTGTAAGGCTGCATGTTTCTTGTATTTTGCTGCTAGGTAAGTTAAGACTTGGATTGTAAGGAATTTTGTTGCTTATGTAGTCTAATGAGTTGGATTGTTTGTGATTTTGTGGGAGCTTTTGTGCCGATTAATATAATGTGTTCTTTTTGTTGCCGTTGCTTTTGTTACTACTTGTTGGAGTTTAGAGCACGGTTTTAAATTCGGGTCAGTAGGGGTTCAACTCGTTCAAGTTGAGTCGGTGCTAAGGGTGCAGCCCTGGCTCAAATATGACGGCTGTTTTTATTATACTCTTGTACATTTGTAGAATAGAAAGGAAGTTGTTAAGCTGGTGGTGAGCGTACTTGTTTAGACACAGATGGGACTGACTTAGAAATTAGAATCTCATCTGGAAGAAACAGAAGGTGCTTTTGCAGTTTGGTGTGCCTTTGTATTTTTACATGATGTGCCGTTATGTCTTTTACCTCACCTCCCTTGGCTAGAATGAAGCTTTCCAATTTTTTGTTCTTATTCAATTTACCCTATGAAGCTTTCCAATTTTTTGTTCTTATTCAATTTACCCTTAAAAAACTTAAAATGATTTACCCTTTTAGTTAATGAAAAGGCCATTTTACTCCTTAAACTTTGAACACCAGAAATCAAAGTTTGGCATTATTTTAATGGCTTGATGTTACAAACTTCCTTATCTACATCCAAGCTTTCCAATAGACACGTTTCCTCAGTCTTAATGCATCTTAGTTAAAATAAAAGCAATTTATATCATTTATTGAAAGAAACTAGCCGGTGGCTCAATTTAATGGATAATTCTTCAAAACGCTCCACTTTAGAAATGCTCTTTTTACCGTAATTTTTTTTTTGTTTTGTTTTGTCACGGGCACACTACCCCATGAACATTCACAGGTCCAAATCAACTTTTCTTCATTATTGGACTCACTACCCGCCATGAACATTCACAGCTCCAATTCAACTTATCTTCGTTATTGGACTGAAACCCTAAGAAGATAATGTCTCTAAAATAATTAAATTTTAGAACCATAGATCAAATGGTTAGGATGATGTTATGAAGTCAAAATTTTGATTATAGGCAGGTCTCATTTAGATATTTTCATTCAATGGACTTCTATGATTATCATGCATTTCAGTGGGCTCAATTAAGAAGGGCGTTTTTTTTTTTTTTTTTTTTTTTTTAAAGCACTGCCCATATTTAAATAACTTAATGTTTATATTTTTACTAGTTTATTATTATGTCTCTATGAAATTTAAAATTTTTCTTAGACACTTGTTAAGACTGGCACAGCGATGCTGGTCCGTCATGTCTCGAAGGGGTGGAATGGTTTTGTCTCGGTCTCCACTGGCCTGAAATCTGGCATCGAAAATTTGAAACCTTTGTAGAGTCTCTATACCTGCTTTAGTTGAATTGCAAGGAAACTATAACAAAGTGGGTTCACAAGTGTTAAGGTGTATAAGATAATCATAGAATGCATTTCATAAAGATGGAGACCACAGACATGAACCCATAGCTGGAATGCTGTATAAGATGACTCAATGTGGCAATGGGTCTGGTCTAGTCATGTGGAGAACTGTGGCTAAGTATGATTTCAATTAATTCTGACCTTAATTAGGTTGAAAATGTCATCCCAAGAAAAGCAGGAAATTGAAAGGGTCAACATGAACGTGTAATTATTATGTTTGGCTCAAATTGGGTTAATCGGTCGTATTGCTAAGTTGTTGAACAGTTAGAATAGACTCAACCTGAACCTAACCCATTTAGTGTTGGTGGTTTCATGCTTTAAAGCATAGGAAAGTGCCCTCTATAGTGTGTTTTTGTCCTTCACAAGTTTAGGCCCACCTCCACCTCCACGACCCATTTCTGATCGTAGTCATTGGGCTGCTTGTGTAACTGTTCTCAACGTATCTCCAGGCTTTATTACTCATTATTACCATTTTTGATTTATGAGTTTATGAGATACGTTGCTTCCGTGGAAGTGAGTAGTCTATCTGGTAGTGGGTAGGTTACCTTCACAGATGTAAGTGCGTTCCTCGGTAGTGTGTAGCTTACATCCACATAAGTAAGTGCACAACCGCCAGGAGATGTTATTGATTTTTTTACCGTTTGGGCTCCTCTTTATAAAGAGGTTTAGTGGAAGGGCTTAGAGAGAAAAAATAGCGTACAAAACACCAGTATCATAGTAAAATATTTTTCTTTTGCTCTCTTGTTTTCGCCATTGCTGCTGCAAGAAAGTTTGAAATAGTGATCCGCTGGGTTTGAGTTCTTCATTCATTTGAGTGCACGATTGGTAGAGATATCCGATTAAGAAATCGTTGTATCCTGGGGGTAGACATCTACAAGTCCACTGCACAATTGTATATAGGGGCGAAATCTGCCTAAAGATAGCGTCGTCTGTGACGTGCTTCGGCTCCCAGTTGTTTGGATTTCTTCTTTCATTTCTCTAAATATTATTATTATTTTAATTATTTTATTGACAATTTCCGCAGATAATTTTCCAACATTTAATAGCAACTGAGCAATAAATGTCAACCCGAAACCAACCCCAGAATTCACGTTGGTTTATGCATTTTTTTTTTTTTTTTTTGGTATTAGATGTTGGTTTATGGTTAATTTGGTGGATTGGGTAAACGTTTGCTGCTCCTAGGACGGAGTCTGATTTACTACAGTTAGGGTCAAATTGATCATTCAATAATTGAGTATGATGGCATTGATTGAGGTTGACCCGTTTATTTTCTGATTGGGAACATAAACCTAAACCGCAACTTCGTACGTCAAGTTTTTGTTGAATTGGTGGGTTGAAGTATTTGAGACAATATGGGTCAGGTTCAGATTGAGTGGCGGGATTTAAATAGCATTTTGGCCTCAACCTGAAGCTGATCCAGTTACTAACAAGATTGGAAATGGTGACTCAAGACTAGATTTATCAAATTGGGTTCAGGTCGGGCTGTTGGATCAGAGCAGGAATTGTTGCCCCTGTTTTAAGTTACTCTCACCCATATGAGAGAGAGAGAGAGAGAGAGAGAGAGAGAGAGAGAGAGAGAGAGAGAGAGATTTGATGTGGCCTATATGGGGGCTCCCAAATAGTTATAGAACTCAGTACCAAGTATCCTAACAGTCGAATGGCTTTGATGCATCACTGAAAGGAAATACATAAACATACCATTCCATCAACACTTGCACTTGATGCTTCTAACCCAAGAAGACTCCCAACCAAATCCCTTTGGGTCTTAGAAGAACAACAGGCTGATGTTTGAACATGGAACCATCTGAAACTAAAAACTAAGCTATACTAGTACCACAAGAGGTTCACTCCTTTGCTCTTTCCTCTGTCCCTGCTCTTATTCCTAGCTACTGTATTGGTGATCATCACACCCAATTCCTTGTGATCGATGATGTCGATGGGGTATCAGCATTGCCTTCCTTTCTTGCAGGCGAGTGCACCCGCTGAAGTTGTCATGGAGCCCACTAGAGAAGAAGGCCTTGCCGATAGGCTAGATGCCCTTGCATAGACCGCAGAGGTTCCCGCTCCGGAGGGTGTGAAGAATGCCCCATTCAACATCAGATCTCCATCAGACCTCCAATTCCAGTTCTTCCATTCACTCTCAGGAGTCTCCTCACGTTTAGTAACCTGCTTGTTTACATGCACACAACCAAATTATTACAAGAAGATGATTACAGATCAGTAAGAAAGTGTCTGAAAATTAAACACTACTAATTTATTCGGTGTTACCAAAGAAGGTCAGATCTAGGTCCATTGGGGCTAACTTAGGGGTGAAAATCTCGGCAAGGCCCGCCCAAGACAGAGCCCAACCATGCCTAGGCAGGGCCGGCAAGGCCAGTGTCTGATATGGGGGCCGTGCGGTGCTAGGCCCAACCTCTTGGGGGTCAGTCTAGCACGGCCCTGGTCGTACTTTGCTCGGCCGGCCTCAGTCGGGCCTGGGCGGTGCAGCCCATGGGCGGCCCACAGATCCCCCTCCCCTTTTTTATATTTTTCTTTAAAATTTTTAATTTTTTTAATAATTACATGGGAATACAAATCCCCTCTATAAGAAAACACATAATACAAAACCCATAAAACATATAAAAGAAATTGAATTTTGAGGGGGGAGGTTTTTCTTTTTTTTTTTTTCAAAAAATAGACTATTGGGCCCTCCTCATGCCGGCGGGGCTGCTCGCAAGCTTGGGGGGCTTGGCCCAGCACGACACGAGTTTTACTTGTGCCAGGCCGGGCCCTACCTTGGGCTTGGCAATACTGGCCTAGCACGGCCTGACCCGTTGACCAAGTCAACGGGCTCAGACACGGCCTAGGTCGGGTTTTTCCGTGCTGGGCTTGGGTCGCCCGCCCAAATTTACACCCCTAGGCTAACTAGAGATGTATTTGGTACGGGGGAGTGATGGTTCACTACATTATGTCACCAACTAAAGTTTAGTCAAGCTGCTGATTGATCCAGTGCCCTGCAATTATCATGTGTTTGGAATTTTCTATTTTCAAAAAATGTGGTACATAATTAACAAATATCCTGCAATTAAATTCAGTTGGAGTAGAAATGTGGCCAATTTGTGTTTGTCCAATTTAATTGAGGAAACTGTGCATCTAACCTCCAAAATGTAGGCTTCACTGCGCCAATACAACAATTTATTAGTAAATCATTATTAGTTAGATGTAATCCCATTTTCCTTCTATCCATTGGTTGATATTTGTTCTTGGTCAAGAGTTCAACCCGGTTTTAGATGAGCTGGGTGCAGAAACAACTTAAAGGGCTCTAATCTTTGGAAGTGGATCCCACATGTGTATATTTTATAAACCTTACTAGACCATATCCTTTGGTCAACCTTACCTAATCATGGGTGTTAGGCCTGTCAATTTAGCTTGTTGAAATGGGTACCCGGCTTGGCTTGGCCCGTCTTAAGTTTGAAAATACAGGGCTATTAAAAAAATTTGAACCCAGCGGGTTGGGCTTGGACAATTATTTTACAACCCGACCAAAATGGGACTGGGAATGAGCAGAGGAAGCCCAGCCCGGCCCACGCGCAAGAAGTATTAGTTTGTGCCCAAGATCAGTTTAGTCACAACCCAACTAGTGATGATGATCTAAACGATGATGGGAATCCACTACCTGATTTTTTAGACATATTAAAAGAAAAAAAAATTCTATTAATTTCTTTTAGACATCACTTGACCTACATAGGATACTCATTTCCATTGATTTTCTGATTTTCTACTGTCACAGACAAAAAAAAAAAAAAAAAAAAAAAAAAAATCCTCTATGTTGCTTGTTGCAATATTGCATTGCTGGTCCCAAGCATGGAAAAAAGGAGGAGGGTTTAAAGTCCGGTTCACACCGGGTGTCCGGTGACGGTATGTGAATGATTATGAAATGTTTAGCTTATGTTTAATATCGGACTAGCCTAGGACCGGCCCTAGCCCAGCGCGGGCCCACACGGAAAGGGATTTGACGTAGGTCCGTTCAATTTAGGGCCGGAATTGGACAACCCCTGGCAGGCCCGTCCAATATTTGGGAAGGGATTGGACAACCCAAGCCCAAGCCTGGCCCGTCCCATTGACAGGCCTATCTGGTAATAGTCTGGTAATGGGTGCCTGGTCAATGAGGCCTGAATTAGAACTGGGCTCAGCCACTAAATAGGCCTTAAATGAGGGCCATACCTGGATTTTAAAGGTTAAATTGTAATCTGGGGTGCATTGGCACCCCAATTTTAGGTCTAGTTAGATTTAAAAGAACAGTAAGGGGCACACCTCTTTGTTGGATCTGATATCTAGAGCAAGAAACCTATTCCCTTGACTGTTGATAGTTGGGGCAGCACTTCCACCAATGGCATACATTTCCCAATGGGTGTAGTCATTGTTCACCACATGGAAGTATCCATGTCTACATCTGCCAAATGCAAGAAAACGAAAAAAAAAAAAAAGGCAATAGAATCAAAGACCACAATATCTAATCTAGTGGCAAAGAAAGGAAGGTAAGCACAAATGCAATTTACAGCAAGTAGAGAAATAACATAGGAAAGAAGAAGAAGAAAATCCATTTGCCTTTGCTAGTTCGAAGTTCATACCTAGGCATCCTTTGTACAAGTCCTTCTCCAAAGTGGTTAAAAGCTACGGTCACCTGCATGTTCTTATCTTCTATGTAGCTATCGCTGTGGCCTAAAAGCATCACCTTGTCATGGTGGGTCATGTAATTGTTAGAGATTGTGATGGCCGTTGATCCATGGATGGCATCAATAAGGCCATCATGGCAATTGGACAGAGAACAATGGTCCACCCATACATGGCTACTAGCAAAAATTGAGACACCATCTCCATCTGAGACAGTCCACCACCCAACATGACTTGGGGAGGACCTAATATTGCCGTTCCCACTCTGCTTGCAATCATGTATGTTGATTCCATGGATGATGATGTTTGTAACATAGTGTATGGTGATGCATGGTCCATTAGCAATATGGACGCTCGCACCCCGGCCGTCGATCGTCTTGTACGAGTTCATGACCAGCTCCTGATTAAGTTGGATGACCATGTCCCGGGCGAAGATGATCCACAGTGGTTCGTCCTGGACGACCGCATGGCGGAGGGTCCCCGGCTTGGGGTTCACCGGGTCATCATCGGTGTTGTCGGTGACCACGTAGATCCTACCGTTCCTGCCTCCCATCGCATTCTTGCCAAACCCAATTGCACAGTCGGCGAGCCTCTGGCGGTTCTGGTCCCAGTTGGTGTCGCACCGCCAGCAGTCATCGATGGGGTTGCCAGTGCCACATGTAAGGTACCCCAATTGCCTTCTAGAGGTGTTGATACTCCTGAAATGAAAAATGTGCCAAATTAGCTAGGCATTGAAATCTGTAGAAGCTTTGGATCAAATAATATTTGCATATGGTTATAGTATAGTGCTTAGTCTAAGAAAATGTTTTGGTTACCTCTCCACATCTTGCACTACAAGATCAGGGTCCTGAAGTAATGTTCTTGAGGGAGAAGAGGAAATTGGTATTGGAGCAATGAGAGCAAAGAGGAAGAAGAGGATAGAGAGTGAAGGATTAATTGCCATTTTCTTCCTCTACTATTGAGAGTTGGAAAGAGAGAGAGAGAGAGCAAGTGTGAGGAAGTTGGAGGGAAGATAACGGGTTTATAAAGGGACATAGCCGGGAGTAGGGGCGTGATTAAACTGTCATGTGGGACACCACAGCTTCGTAATTTATGGTGTTATGGCATTCTCATTCTCATTGAGTCCAGTTCCTCTGTGGTTGTGAGTCATGAGTATGAATTTTCCTACAATCAATGGAAATGAGCTTCTTGAGGCATAAAGTTGGGGTCAATTGGGCCCACCAAGTAAAAAAACTGTCAAAGGAAAATCATTTGTCAAAGCTTACGCCGAACTTGTCATTTCTTTAACTATTTGATTCATTCAATAGAAATGATATCATTCCTGTTGACTTAAATTTAATTGTAATTGACTAACATCAAATTACTGAAGGGGTGATTTTTGGTAAGATGCCTTATCCACAGCCAGTTATTTCACTTGTGGGGTCAAGACCCAACATCAATTTACATGGACTGTTTATTGTTGACTGTACACAGGATCCGACTGACATGTTACAAATGAAACAAAATCATTTGGTAGTGGTCAATTTGGTTGTGGTGGCAACTACCAGTAGAGTGAGAAACTTATTTAATGTATATATGGTTTGCTAAGCCTACATTTTGTGTCTGACTTTAAATTGATTCACCTTTCTCACCTCTTTAATAAATTTTAAATGGAGCTCATTTAATCCTTCATATTGGGTTCCTACGTGTTTCTTTCAAACAAACAAGCTCTTAGTATTCTATAATAAAAGTAATATAAGCAAGATTTATTATATTGAACAAACTTCTAAAAAAAAGGCGGACAAATGTTTAACTGCTTTAGACATATTTAAGTCCATTTAAAAAAAATTAACTTCCAATTATTTTTTGGAAAAAAGAGATAAATGATTTTAAAAGATGATTGAATTAGACATTTATAACATATGGATGTTATGGTCCATTAAAGGACTTGGACCGACAAAAGATATATCTTCATATCCTCAACTCGTCAAAATCAGAATTGCAAATGTTTTTGGGAAATTTGAAAAATATCAAAATAATAATGGGCGAACTTCTTATAATATTAAAAAAAAAAATAATATTTGAAGATTTTTAATATTGGGTGTATCAGATCCAACATTAAAACAATTGTATATCAGTTATCTGTATTTTTAAAAAACACTGGTGGAGAAATGTAAATCTTCTATCTAATTTTCTACTTGTACTAATTTCATTTCTGGTGATCTCATTTTCAATTACAACCCTAGAAATATCTAAAATCTTGAAAACCACCTAGTCCGTTAGTTAATAACTTCCCCAAACCGCCAATCCACTTTGGGCCGAGCCGTAAACCGCGCCGTGATCATCCAACTTCTCATCTGTACTGCTGATGTGGCATGATGTCGTCCCTTGCTCAGCTGATGCGGGGGAGGGCACGTTCTCTCACGTGACATTTGCTACTGGGTCCACTTTGGTGGGTCCCATTCCATTGAAAGTTAGCCGTCTATCCATCCATCATGCCTGGCGGGCGGGCTTCGATTTCTACTTTCAGGAAATTTGGACCGACCATGGAAGGGATCAGGATGGGCCCACTCCTACCAAGCCACTGAAGTAACAGGGCTGATATTCGGAACTTTACTTTTACTGGCCTTTTATTTCTTCTCTCCAAAATTGATGGCTTCTTTGGAATCTATTGAGTATAAATGTAACCGCTTGTAACGACTACTTTGGCCAACTACTTTGACATTAAAAGTATGATAGACATGTTGAAAAAAATATTGCAATCCTTTATTGTAATATCAAAAGGTTTATAAAATATCTCCATAATAAAAGTATCATGAGAAAAATGTGAGAATATAGGAATAAAATAGCAATGTAGATTCCTTTATCCTTACTTATCCACTTAAGAAAGTGAAAAATGAGGAGCCACAATTCTTTGCTTTACTGTTATTTGTTGCAACTCCAAGTCAGCGAAGCCAATGAGCTTCATTGGATAAAAATAAGGGGCGTTTTGCTTAATAAAACGCCCAAGGAGTTTTGTAGATCTCCTCTATATATATATTATCATTATTATTATTTTGTCTGACTTATCTTATTTTTGTGTCATTTCTCTAACAATATTGTAGGGAAACTCAAAATTTAAAAATGACTCAACATTTCCCAAGAACAATATTCCTCACCTGCTATGCTACGGACTAGTGAAGCATTGTGAATGGACTTGAGTGACGGTGAATCAAGATTTCTCCTATTAGAGGTCCAGCTCTATGGGCCACGGTGAATCAAGATTTCTCCTATTAGAGGTCCAGCTCTATGGGCCCATTTGGACCCACCTTTGGATCAGTGCAACGCTTTTATATCGATCGTTGATTTGGAGACTTGAAAAAGATGAGTGGCATGAAAAGCATTACAATATAACGGCCGATATATAAAAATATAAATCTTGCTGGAAGTCGCCAGCTTTCCCGCTTTGCTCACTATTAGTGTTCATATTTCAATGCTTTCAGATTTTCCTTATTGTATTAGGTGCCCATGTGCTATGCATAGATGCTTCTTTGTCAATTAGTTGAGACTGTAATTGACAAAAGCTTAACCATGCATGTGATCTTTAGAACCTAATTAGCTAGTCTGAACTTTTCTCTGTTTTAGGTGAGGTACTAGGTCAGGCTCATTTGACCATCTGACTGATAGTCCTCCATATCTCAATTGGGCCAATGATTGTCTCCATTTTCTTATCCTCCGAAGCTGTCCTTTAAGGACCCAAAACATCCTACTAGAACTCTCTAAAAAATCCTCACCATAAGCTTCAGTTCTTATCTGGTTGTCCGGGTTTGAACCCTGGGTACGTCACTTTTTTCCGTTTGTACGGGCTCCTTTCTCACTTGTGTGGGCTTTCTTCCTGCTTGTGCGGGCCTCCTTCTCACTTGAGTGGGCGACCTTCCTGTGTGTATGTTGGCTCTCTTTTGGGTCCCAACCACCTTGGCTGGGGTACAAAAAAAAAAAAAACTTTTGATTCAGCTTTTGCTGTTGTTTTTTTTTTTTTTTTTTTTCTTTTTTGTGTCTGATTTTCAAGTGTAGCTTTTAAAAATGATAGTCTACTAGTGTCCTTTTTCTTTGGAAAAAACGATAGTCTTTCTGTGTCGTAAAAAACAAGTTCATATGCGACATTCTAAGACTGTCGTTTTTTACTACAACAACCCATCCAAAATATAATGTTTGAAAATAAAGTGACAGCCAATGGTTGTGCTTTTTTTTTATTAACGTGTAAAAATAAAAAATAAAAATATTTAAAAAATTGAAATGATTTAAAATAAATGACAATCAACTCAAACAAGCATATTTGTCATCCATAAAAAACTCAAATAACCACATCAGTAATCCATCAAAAACTCATTTAGCTTTAGATCTAGTTGTTGTATTGTAAGTCAAATTAGCTTTTGAAACCATCTTCTGATTGTTGTTTACGTGAGATTAATACATATGGTTCTGGTTTTTCTACATTTTCTTCCTCACTAGGGTTTTAGATAATGTTGTTGTATTGCAAGTGGGATTAGTTTATGCAAGTATCTTCTGATTGTTGTTTAAGTGAGATTAACACATGGTTCTGGTTTTTCTGTGTTTTGTTTCTGCATTTTCTTCCTTATGAGGGTTTTAGATCTTGTTGTTGTTAATGTAAGTGGGATTAGTCTCTGTAATACTCTGCTGATGATTATTAAAGTGACATGAACACATAGGGCTTGCATTTTTTTATACTTTATGGATTTTTTTAATAAATGGCACGAGCCTTGGACACTCTATCATTTCCTTCTGTTGTGCTTAAGCTCTGTTCATCTTTGAGGGTCTAAGGGATGCTCCTATTGTTATTTTCTCCATTTTCAACGGATATGGCTTCTTATTTTAATGTGATATTGGATATAGGGTTAAGGTTTTAGCACATTTGCCAATGTTACCCTTTCATGCCATGCTAGTGGCATTCTGTTGTTCTTCCTGTGGTTATGGGTTATTTATGGGCATTGAATTTTTTGGGCTTTAATTCTAGTATATGGTTTCTGAGTTTTTTTTTTATTTTTTATAATAACATTCTATACTTAATTTAAAAAAACAAAAACCCAATCCTTAGTACGTAAATTGCCCAGAAATATACCAACTATGGAGTTGGTTGAGTGGCATATACTCCCCATGTTTTGTGTTTCGAATTGCCCTAAATTTACTTGGTGTGTGTTTGTATGAATTTAGCAATCAACCACCTCAGAAATGCCCACATCATATAAAAAAAGTGCCCAAATTAGACATCAGTAAAAATATTCTAGTATGGATCCAAGCTGATTTTCTAGTATGGATCCAGGCTGATATCTTTATGGGAAATCCAAATGACTGTTAGACCCTATTCTTGAATTTCTCAACTTCTTTGTGTAATTGAGGTTTCTATATGAAGGTCATTAACATAGCCATTTAGAGTTTAGAATCTTAATTCTCATTTGGAAATTCTAATAGTAGAGTTTAGAGAAGAAGTTGAACTTTGTTTAAGGCATTCAAAATTCTGTAAACAAGACAAAAAGTTCTCAAATTCTTACATCAGAAAGACCTTATAGTTGGCTTAAGTTGCATCTAACTAGTATAACATAAGCTCATAGAAGTGAGTGTACCAGTGAGTTGTTCTATGTAAAAACAAGTGGTATAACTTGTACTTTTCATAGTTAGTAGGTCATATTATTGGCCTATATCAAGGGTACGTAGAAGGATTATGAAATCTAGCTACTAAAAATACTCAAGTTCACTAATTAGTAATTACTGCCAACTACTAGATTTAAGGCCATGAATGGAAGGTGAATAGCAAATTTTTACTTTAGCTTTGGCTATCCATAGACCCATCAATCCACACTTTCGGGCTCCATTCATGAAGGAGATTTTTACTAATTCTGAATGAGAGAGGAGCTACTAGTATGAGATACTTGTCTTGGCTAGAATACTCTCTGATGGAACTGAGGTATGCTTCTGCTTCTCCCTTTTTGTTTTGGGGTTATTATGATTTCTCGGTTTTTGGGATTTCTTTGGTTTGAGATATGGTTTTGGTGATTTTGGGTCTTTCTAATATATCTTTATGTACAATGACGGAAGAAAAAAAATTCAACATGATAAGCGTTGAGGTATCCATCCAAATTTTTGGTCTTGCATTCAAATGATTTCTATTGTATGCACATTATTCTTAATTTTTGCAGGCCAAAGTCATGTCCTAGAATATAGCCCCCCCAAAAGTCTTTGCCAATTTTAAACAATTATGACCAAGTTTTTAGTGTTGCCTGTACTCTGTTGACAAACGAAACCATACCATACCATGGTTTGTCATTGTGGAATGTGGAGACTAATTACATAAGTATCAAAATTGCACCTATCTACGTAGTATGTACAATCATACCTTAATTGTGATAATGTGGAGCTTCGGCATAATTATACACTTAGAAAGTGAAGCATTTCAGGTAGAGATATAGATGTTTTAATTGTGATAATGTGACACCACTTTCCTTTTCTCAAAGGAGCTACAGAGAGGCCTAAGATAGCTCTTTTGCCTGAGGTAGCTCTTGTGAAGTTAAGGGAGATAAAACACAAGATTGATCGAAGGGCCAATGCCCAGGATCGGCCTAATAACACCGTCTCATTGAAAGATGTTGTGAAGATGCTTGAGGGACCTTTTAAAGTGAGGTTCTTTTATATTTGGCAGTACCCGGTTTCAGGTGTTCATGCCTTTTGGGATATAACTTCTCTATCCTTATTGACAGGGCAAGTAGGGTCCGGTTGAACACATGTATAGAAGAGTTCTGTTCATTTATGATCACCATCACCTTGAGCATGCTGGTTACATTTGTGCTAAAGCTTAGTCATGTGTACTTGTAGGCGGATCACGTGGAGGCAATGATAGAAATGTATGCCTCTTAACATTCTTTGGTTGGAAGTACTGTAAAAGTTCGCTTGAGCCCTTTTAAGGGATACTGTGGTCGAGTCATAGATGTTAATGGTCAATCTGTCTGTGTGGAATTGGAGTCCCAAATGAAGGTTGTAACAGGCAAGTCCTCTTCTTTTTCTTTGTCGTTCTTTTCCATCTTGCTTTATAACTCTCTATCAAGGGAATTATCTTCTGGTATTGTGTAGTGAATTGAATTTATCTTCTTTTTCTTTGTCTAGGCAATCTCAGGTTGAAAATTGCTCTGTGTTTAATGGAGAGGATTTGCGACAATGAAGTGGGCCTCTTTTGACATTCCCTCAATTTCTGCACTTCTTTTTTTTTTTTTTTTTTTTTTGATAAATGGAATTTAGATTGCATTTGGCTGATATAGATTTTTCTATTGAGTATGAGTAATGATTGGGAGATGTGTACGATGATCTTGGTTTTCATATTGGGAGATGAGGCTGCCAATTGGGGAGCTTTTCCCTCAGATGAGAACACTTGATGCTTTTGATTCACTTGGCTTGGCTTGGACCTCGGATTTTTAGAGGACAAAGACCAGGGGAAGGTCCTATATCCAATAAAAAACCAAGTAGACGGGTTGAAAAGCCGCATCTAGGCTATGTCGGATAGAAGAAGAGGGGAAACCTTGGGGGGGTGGCCCCCCAAGGAACTTCAATCACCTTGTAGTGTTTACAGCAGAGTTTCTTCAAGGCAAGAGAGCTTCTTTGTGCAGAGAATTCTTCAAGATAATTTTCAAGACGATTTTTCAGGACCCTTTCCCTTTGGAATGACCGCCTATTTATAGGCTTTTGGTGGCCATTAGGAAGGTTTATGGACATTAATGTCATTAATGTTCCATGATGGGAGGAGTTACAAGATTTAATTTCATAATTTTGTAACTCCTTTTTCTTGGATTCTGATTGGCCGATGGAGAATAATGGACATTTAATCTCTATGATGATAGGAGTTTCATGATTAATTACCATGATTAATCTCCATAATGATAAGAGTTACATGGTTAATTGCCATGATTAATTGGACTTGTAACTCCCATTTGCTTGCTTCTGATTGGGCCGTCCCAAATAATGAGTTAATGACCCTAATAAGTTGTCATAAAAAGGTCAATTAACAGCATTAATTGGTCGCCAAGTCGCTTGAAGAGTCGCGGGCCGCGCCGCGTCTTTTGGAATTCTTCTTGTGATGATCGTCGATGGATCCGCATGTTATTTGATATCGGATGACGATGCAAATTCAAATATTGGTTGACACTAATGGGCCGGCAACATCTGTCCAGTCGATTTTGCGATCGATCGGGCAGAAAGTATACTTTCTTGGTCGGCCGGTTGGCGGTTTTGGAGTGTCCGATGATGATCAAATGATTTTGATGGCGGATACGTGATGTTGATGAAGATCAACGGATATTATGCCTCAAAAATCAGAATTTGAGAAAATCACAGGGGCCAAACATCACGAAACGCGAAAAATACCCGAAAAAGTGGGTTTCCGGGCGAACTTTGGCGGCCCGGATACTTATGGTTGCCGGCGACCATGGTCCAAGGTCGCCGGCGACCATGGGATTTTTTCCCATTTTTTGGTCGCCATCCGATCGCCGTTTCTAAGCCGTTTCTCGGGCTTTTTCGCTTCTGTTTTCTCTTGTATTTTTCTTGACATTTCTCCTCATTTATTGGCTTGATTCCCCTGAAGAAAACCCATAGAGAAGCCATGCAAATCAGAGCACAAAGTTTCCTAATTTTGGAAAAGCCGAAGACTTTGTAGCCGATTTTCCGCCAAGAGTTGAAACTAGGTCAAACGAAGTCGGAATGACCTGAAATTTGAAGTGAAGCTTCCTGAGCATTAGATAGGACCAACCATGGGATTTTATTTGAGTTTTGAAGCCGTTTGGGGTCCCGTCGATGCTAGACTTGATTTCACCATGCGGAAGATGTCGAGCTTCGATATACGGTCATCCGATGTCCGATTGACCTGAAATTTGACAGGGAGCCTATTGGAGTCATTTTGAGACGATCCATTAGCTCCGATTTGGATGCCATGGTCCCGGGGAGCTTCACCGCGGAGAGACTTGACTTTGCCTCAGAGCGTGAAAGCCGGGTCAAACGTTGTTGGAATGACCTGAAATTTGACGTGCAGCCCTTTGGAAGCATGTAGAAGCTACTCATGTGCTTTGTTTGATTAGTGGTGGCATCGTTGATTCTTGCCGCTGAGAGGCTTGATTTCACCGTTCGAGAGTTGATGGAGGGCCAAACGATGTCGGTTTGACTTGAAATTCGGCGTGGAGCCTTTTGGAGGTATTTTGAGACTATCCATAGGCTCTGATCAAAGATTTGATATCTTCGGCACTGTCGCCGCCGGGAGCTCCTGCTCAGATGTTGGAGGATTGAAGTTAGGCCAAATGGTGTTGAAATGGCTTGAAATTTCATATGTACCCTTTTTTGGCTATTTTGAAGGATCTTGTAGTTTTTGTTTGATTCTGACAAGATCTGATGCTTGAAGCAGCTTTGCCTGTTTGTAGTTGAATGCGACTCCATGTAGCTTTTGATGTTGAGGAGGCAAAGTG
This sequence comes from Persea americana, assembly GCA_029852735.1. NCBI lineage: Eukaryota > Viridiplantae > Streptophyta > Magnoliopsida > Laurales > Lauraceae > Persea > Persea americana. Next base: position 17,436,469 of record CM056813.1, on the reverse strand, counting down.
AAATTTTTGGTGTCAACAAATGCCCCCTCGAGGTACGGCGACGAATCGCGTAGCTTTTACAGTCGATGTGCCTCGAAGAAAACTTTGAAGGAGAACTTCTGACTTGACCAAGACTCTCTGAGCATTTTTCTCTTGATAGAGTAGCCTTTTGAGTTTCCAAGGGGATTTTATGGCAGTGAAAGAGATCATGTGCTGTCTCAAGGCAAAATTTTGAAAATGACATTTGTATTGGGTTTTTGGGTTTTGGATTTTCTTTTTGACCTTGTGAACCTAAAGGCTTTGTGTGACGCATCAGGCGGTCAAGAAGGTTTTTTGGTTTTTTTGACCTTGTGACCTAACAAGCTGTATGTGGCAGGTTAGGGGGTCGGGTTTTGAATTTTGATTTTGGTTTTGTAACCTAACAAGCTGTATGTGGCAAGTTAGGGGATAGGGATTTGCTTTTTGGTTCTGGCCTTGTGACCCAACAAGCTGTATGTGGCGAGTTAAGAGACCATGGTTTGGTTTTTTGTCACTCTTAGAGACAATTTTGGGTCCATTGGAGTGGTTTGGTTTTTTGTGGAATGCCAATTTCAAGGTTTTGACTTAATTTGGTTCATGAGGTGAGATGGTTTAGATTTTTGGAAACTCATGAGGCTTGGATTTTTTTTTTATGGTCCAATCAACTCAAAGGAGGCATGGAACCATTTTTGTATGCTCTTGGTAAGAGGAATTTTGACTAAAAGCCACTTTTAGTGCCTGGGTGGTCAAACATGGCTCATGTGGGCTAGCCCATTGGACCTTAAGCTTTAAAGATGGCTTAGATCTCAAGTGGTGTCATTTTTGTAAAGAATATCTAAAAATATTTCTTTTTGGTAGAGAATATCCAAAAATATTCTTACTTGGAGAGAATCTCTCAAGTTTCCTTGATTTTGTGAGAGATTTTCTCAAAATATCTTTCTTTGGGAGAAAGTTTCTCATAATCCCTCTCTTTTTGGAGAGAATTTCTCAAAGAATCTCCTCATTGGGAAAGAATATCCCATGGTTGTCGGATGTGAATTTCGACCCCCCCAATTTTCCTCTCCAAGAGAGGCATGGTTTGGGGAAATCTCCATTCATCTATATATATGCTATTTAAATTTTACATCGAAAATGAGGATTCCGACTACCCTCAAAATCGATGGATCACGATCGCCAGCTACGGTACGGCCGTAACACCGTTCTTCGACAAAAGTCGAAGAAATATGGGGAGAAAATTAATAGGGTGGGTTCTTCCTCTCGTCTAATGTGCTGCCGGCAACACACGACGGTTGTCCTGTCACATTAATTTGGGTCTCTTTAATTTTGGGTCAATTAAGGGTCATGAGTTAAAGTCCGAATAAAGGTTAATCCTCACATAGCATAATCATAGTATATCCAAGTAAAATAAAATAACTAGAATAAAGAAAATAAACTAAAAGAGGGGGAGGTGCCAAATATTTAAGAAGAGGATCGGCCCCGTTCCCGGGTACCCCCTTCTGTTCCCTTGGCAAAATAGGGTTTAAAGGCTGATTTTTCAAACCAAAATGATGATGCAAATGAGACTTTGACTTGTGATTTCTGTGTTTTTTGTGTGCGATACACGAGTGATAAAAGTAAAAGGCCGATGGGCCGTAATTAATTGAAGGTGGCCGATGGGCCAGGATTGATTGAAAATGGCCGATGGGCCAGTGTTTGTTTTAGGGTGGCCGATGGGCCATGATTGATTAAAAGTGTGTGTGAAATCACTCGTCTCATCTCGTTATTCTCATTTATTCAATTTTAGAAATCAATTCTTTATTCCCTTTATCATTAAGTTCGATTAAATATCTGGCACCTGAGGTGGAGGAAGAAATAAAAGGAAAATCTTTTTTGGGTTTATTTTGTTGGTTTTATAGTTTTTATGGCTTTTCAATATGGGGGCTAGAAGGGCCTAACTAGGGGATTTTACTTGGATTTACGTGATTAGTGCTTTACTACTGATCATCGGATTAACCCTAACCTAAGGTCCTAGACCGCCCACATCAGCTCTCCCAATCCCCTAACGGAACAGGAAAAGTGATGGGGCGAAGCCTAATGCGCTAAGCTACCTAACGGGGAAATCCGATCTAATCCTAGGGTATGAATAGCCTGAGTTTGATGGTTCAGCGCCTAAGCAACTTATTAATTGTGATTTTTAATTGGTTCGGTTTGTTTTGAGTTGAAGTTTGATTAAGAGGTGGATTAAATGTATTTTGGGGTTCTGTTTAAGTTGTTTAATGTTCTAGAATTTATGGTTTATTTTAAAACGTGAAATGATGTCGAAATCCGTGAAACGGGGTTGGCAGAAGACTTGGGCGCCAGGGGGGTGGCGCCTAGGTTACTCTGGTGACTTGGGTGCCCAGACAGTGGCGCCTAAGTGGCTGTTTCTGGGTGGTTTGGCTAGCGACGATGGTATCGATGTTATTTTCGAAATCCAAGGAGTTCTTACTTGGTGAATTTTAATGTTTCAAATTGTTCTAATTCTCTGATGTTCAAATGTCAAAGGGATTCAGATCCGGATTTTGAAACAAAATTTAGAATTCGCGTTTTAGCGCAAATGAGAGGATGGGCGCCAAGGGGGTGGCGCCTAGGTGGATGGCTTGTGATTTTAAGTATTCCGTTGGGACTTAGTTATTGGTTTTCGGGTTTAGAGACTATTTTAGGTTCTGGTTTTAGTTAATTTAAGTGGTAAGGTGTTCAGCTATTTGTTTTAAATTGAAGTTGTGAACCAAGGTTAGAGTGTAGGATAGGCGCCACAGGGGTGGTGCCTAGGTGGTTGTTTCTTTGTTCGTAAAGGCTTTGGGAGCCAAGCCCGAATCGATTAAAGTTTCAAACGTTTTAAGTTAAAAGTGTTTTAATATGTTGATTCGGATTGGTTTAAATGTTAATTAATTATGTTAAATTATCGATTGGGGTACTTTATGAAGACAGGTAGGCTGGGCGCCCAGGGTGTGGCGCCCAGGTGAATTTGGCAGGATGGGCGCCCAAGGGGTGGCGCCCAGGTGACTGTGCCTAGGGTCGGTCGGTTCGGTATTTTTTTAGGTCAATTTAAGTTTAAATTGGTTTAAGGGCTTAGTGTGTTTGGGTGTGGGATGCTATTCGTATTCAATTGGGATTTCTTTAAACACCAATTAATTGGGCTAAGTTGTGAATCGGGTTTTTTCGAAAACAGGGAAGCTGGGCGCCCAGGGTGTGGTGCCCAGGTGGATTTGACAGATGGGCGCCAAGGGTGTGGCGCCCAGGTGAATTATTCTGTGGTTCGGGTCGGTTCCGTATTTTTTAGGTTGATTTGCGGTTGAGCTTTATGGTTTGATGTATTTTAAATTAAAAATGTTCTGTTGCGATGATTAAGATTAAATTCGGTTTCAATTAATTTGGCTTTAGTAACGGGAGAGGCTGGGCGCCCAGAGAGTGGTGCCCAGGTGGAGGTGGCAGGATGGGCGCCCAGGGGGTGGCGCCCAAGTGTCTGTCTTGTGCGTCCGAGTTGGTTCGATGTTTCAAGTCTATTCGGGTTTATAGTTCCGATTGTTTTAGATTTCAAGGGTGTTCCGGTGTGTTGATCGTGATTGACTTCGAATTTAATTTGAAGTGGGGTTTCCTAGTGATTGGGTAGGACGGGCGCCAGGAGGGTGGTGCCCAAGTGGATGCGGAAGGATAGGCACCACGGGGGTGGCGCCCAAGTGGATGCGGAAGGATAGGCACCAAGGGGGTGGCGCCCAAGTGGATGTTTTGTGATTTATTCGTTTTGTATTTTCTAAGTTGGCTTGAGTTCAAATTGATTAAGGTTTCAAGTCTTTTAGGTTAATAGTGTTTTAAGGTATTAATTCGGGTTTAATCAATTAAGTTTAATTAAGTGGTGGTTTCTAAGGGAATGTGATAAGATAGGCGCCAGGAGGGTGGTGCCCAAGTGTAAAGGCAAGCTGGGCGCCCAGGGGGTGGCGCCCAGGTGTCTGTTTTATGGTTTCGGGTGGCTTTTGCGTTTTTAGGTTGGTTCAAGTCTAAGTTGATTGAGGTTTTAGATTTCTTAAATTTAAAAGTGTTTTGTTTTGTTAACTAGGATTAAATTTGAGTTGTGTTTAATTAGAAATTTTAATTAGGGATTCTTTAGAGACGGGATAGGATGGGCGCCAAGAGGGTGGTGCCCAGGTGGCAGTGCAGGCTGGGCGCCAAGGGGGTGGCGCCCAGGTGGACTTTTTTTTTAGAGTTTTGTTGGTTTTGAGTTTTTGAGTTAATTAGAGATTAAGTCGATTAAGGTTTACTTATTCTAGGTTTAAAATGTTTTACTGTGTTGATTCGGATTAGTTTAAAGCCTTAACTAATTAGCTTAAACTTTAACCGGGTTGTCTTAGGGAATGAACAGGCTGGGCGTCCAGAGGGTGGCGCCCAGGTGGCTGTGGAAGGATGGGCGCCCAGGGGGTGGCGCCCAGGTGGCTGTTTTTTGGGGTTTTGGTTTTTTTGTGTTTTTAAAGTTCTTAGTTATTTCTAAATCCGAATTAATTAGGGTCTTAATGTTTTAGAACTCTTAATGATATGATGTTGCTTAAGTTTACTAATTATGTTGTTTTAATTAATCTTAGGATTTGTCCTACTTAGGCACCAAATTCAATAACTTAGACTATCTAACTATTCTTTTTGGGTTTTTGGATATCTTTTAATTTGTTTTTGGTTTCTCCTCTAATTTACTAGAGAGTAAGGAAAGAGAAGAAGGGATTTTATGTTTTATGATTTTTTTGGGATTTTCTATGGTTATGCAATTCAAATGATATGATGTGAAGTGTGACAAAGATGGTAATTCGAAGTTCAGAACAGATCATACAACCAAACATGTCATTAATATGCAGTTTCTAAGTGAACTAAATGCGGAAGATTTGAAGTTGTGCCCAAAAGTGGAGAAATCCACTTGGGGCGCCACCCCTGTGGCGCCTACCCTGCTCAGTCAGGGTTTGCAACGGAACACAACGAACGCACAAGAATCTTAGTGTTTTCAACACAACTTCCAATATTCAGCGATTGATGCGAATGTCTTAATTCGAACTACTAGCGATGCAACTAACGAAATTATAAGCAAACAATGCAACGGGCGGAGATAAAGAGCCCGGACCCTGTCTCAGAAGGGTAGGCGCCCAGGGGGTGGCGCCCAGGTGATTCAAGATGGGCAGGCGCCCAGTGGGTGGCGCCCAGGTGGTTCCGGAGAGGGCAGGCGCCCAGGGGGTGGCGCCCAGCCTTTCTGCCAATGGTTGCTTGCGATATTTTCAATATAAATGATGATGATGATGATGCTAATGCGAGATCTAATCTAGCTATGCAATATGAACTACGAAATCAAAGAAAACTTACTATGTTAGAATGAACCTAAACATGTTCCTAATATGATGAGATGCTAATACCATTTTTATCTCAAGTTAATGTAGATCTATGATACTCAAATGGCCCTAAGCATGTTTCTAAGTATGAATGGTAATGGAGTGTAGTAAAAGAAGGGAGATCTAGGAATACCGGTATGAAGAAACGTTCCTCAAGTTCCTAAAACGAAGCTTTTGCAAAGATCCATAGCTCCAGTTGAAGATATGGAAGCCTCCACCTCTCTTTCTCCTTCCTCTACTATAGATCTGAAGTTCTTCTCTAATGGTGGCTACCTTTCTTCTTCTTTTTCTATTCTCTCCTTTTGTCTCCTTTCTTAGGGTCTTTGGGTAGCCTCCCCTTGTAAATGAAGTTAAGAGGGATTATATAGGTTTGGGACGAGTTTAGAAGGGGCTAGGGCTTCATTAATTCGTGTTTCTAGAAGGTCTCACGCATCCCTAGGCGGCTTAAGTTGTTTTAGGGTGAACTAGGGTTTGGGGGGAGGATGGGCGCCCATGGGGTGGCGCCCACATGGCCTGCGCAGGCTGGGCGCCCACAGGGTGGCGCCCAGGTGATCCTGGAGAGAGTGGGCGCCCACAGGGTGGCGCCCAGGTGATTCTGGAGAGAGTGGGCGCCCACAGGGTGGCGCCCAGCTGATTCAGTTCGTCTTCGGTGCTTGGTCTCTACGTATGAGTGGTCCCGGTCTAATCTCAAGCCAATTAGTGGAATTTGGAGGTGGGCGCCCATGAGGAGGTGCCTATGCAGTCTTGGACAGTGTGGGCACCACAAGGCTGGTGCCTATGTGGAACTTAAGAGGGTAGGCGCCACATGGGTGGTGCCTAGGTGGAGTCGATTTATTTTCGGAGTTCGGCCCCTACGTTGAGTGGTCCCGGGCTACTTTTAGGCTAAGTAGTGAAGTTTGGAGGCTGGGCGCCCACCATGGGGCGCCTAGGTGGTCCCAAGCTGTGTGGGCGCCCACCATGGGGCGCCTAGGTGAATTTTAGTGGGATGGGCGCCACATGGGTGGTGCCCAGATGACCTCTTCTTAGGACAAACTTCGGAAGCTCATAACTTTTGACTCGCTTATCGGATTTGGACGTTCTACATACCGCCGGAAAGCTCTCGAAGTGAGGAATTCAATGGTATAAATGTCTTGACAAATAGGTGCTGAAAAATATGGGGGATCTCTGGACTAATGAATTCGATTTCCTAACTTAGGCTAATCGGGTGACATTTTGGCAAACTAAGTATGGTCTTTAGAGGGATTGGCCTAAGCATGTCTTAAGTGATCCAAAAAGGGTTTGAGTGGTGTCATGGTTCACTCCTTGTGTGAGTAGTGGGTTGGGCTCAAGATCTTGACGCGACTCGGCTTCTCTCTCACGAACTTTTAGAAATCGTTGGACTAAGTCTAAAATTAACAACAAGCATCTTCATCGTCGTTAATTAATCTGAATTATGTCATTAATCATTCAATTATGGGTGAAATGGGGGCATCGCTATATATGATAGGTATTTAAGGCTATCATAGGGGCCAAATGAGGTGTCTACAATGGTTCCTTTCTTTTAGGAAGTTTACTTATTTGTACCACTTACCTCCTTTCTTTTCTCCCTCTTTCCTCTTTTGGTTTACGCTCTCTTATAAAATCAAGGAGGTTGGATCTCTTGTTGCCATTGCTCTCTTTTTGCAAAAATCTTCAAGAGTGCTCCAAGATCAAGAATTCTCCTTCTTCTTCAAGGATCTTCAGCTTTTTCTTCTTCTTCTCCATCAATGGCTTCAAGTAGGTTTCTTCTTTTTCCTTAAGAGGCCTCATGTAGAAATAGAAAAAGGTTTTCATTCTTTTATTTTATTTTCTTTTCCTTTCTCTCTTTTTTTTTCTTCTTCATGTGTTTTCTTTTTCCTTTTTTTTTCACACGTTTCTTTTTTCTTTCTTTCTTTTTGTTTCACGGTTTTCTCTTCTTCTTTTTTTTTCCTTCTTTTGTTTTTTTACCATGTTTCTTCTTCCTCTTTTTTTTTTTTCCTTTTTGTGACCGTACAGCCACGTGGACTTTTTTTTTTTTTTTTTTGAAAGAGACTATTTTCTTTTCTCTCTTTTTTTCCCTGATTTTGAGACTCGCATGTATGATAGCTTTCCTTCTATGCATTTTTTTTTAGAAAAAATGGAACTGGAAGTATGATAGTGCACACTTGGAAATCTTTTGCAAGTCTTGGGATTTGGAGCTCGCAGCAATGTTGAGCCATTTCTTGGTCTTGCGGGGATTTTCTGAGGAGCTTTGCAAGTTTTGGATTTCGGAGCTCACAGCAATGTTGAGCCCTTTTCTAGTCTTGCGGATATTTGAGAAAATTTGGTTTGATCTCGCAGCAATGTTTGAGTTCAAGCCTTCTTCGAGAATTTTCCATTGATTATGAGCTTGCAGCGATGTTGAGCCCATCTTCAAGCTCCTATTCTTTCGGGGTGTTTCCCTTTTCTTCGGAATTGCCCCGGAACTATGCCAAAATTTCGCTAGAATTTTTTTTTTATAGCAAAACTCTGTCATTTTGATGATTGATTTTCTCTCTTTTCCATCCTTTGCAGGTAGTTCCTCCAGAACGAACAAGGGTAAGGAGCCTATTACTGATGCGCCTCGCCGTTCTACTAGATCCTCTAATGTGGCCGTACAGCAGGCCCCAGGAAGAGGTCTAGTATGTTGAAAGGAACTTGGAAGAGTGTGACTCACTCAACCGAGATGAGATGAGGTAACGTTTGATTGCCCTCAAGGATGAGGAGTATTATAAAATCTTGGTAAGCAACCGTCTTTGGGTCACAGACGATCAGAGCATGTTGCTCAAGCCTACCTTCTTCTTTGGTGATGCCGTCCCCGACGATTCAACATACCAAAGGAGATGTTTTCAATTCTCTTTCACAGTTGATGGTGAGAAAAGAACTGTTTCTACCCGGTCGACCTTTGATCGGACTATCTCGATCATGAGCCTTTCCTCCGCATGCTCAAAGAGGGAAGATCCTCTAAGCTGGGTGAAGAGGACAAACGTGATCAAGACCGGGGCTTTTGTTGGCGGCCCTTCTGGTTTTGCAGAGAAGTCGCCTGCCCGTATGGACATTTTGATGTCGGCCAGCGGCTACCAAGGTTCAGACCATCCTTCAGTGGATTTGAAACCGGTGGGCCTTGGCATTTTCAAGGGCGATGGCAGCAATTGGGTGAAGCCTTTTCGGCTTCGCGGCCGTTTCAGTGCCGACTCAAGCCGGGAGTCGTGGACTGATCACGTCCTGCAGGTTGGCGGTGCCATTCTGAAGGAGGTTGAGATTTTTGACGCGGTTTGCGCTTTTCGGTAACCCGTGGTTTTCTCCAATGAGGCCTTCGTGGCCATGCTGGAGTCGTTCCTTCCACAAACTAACACCTTCGTTGTCACGAATGGTGAGATTGGTTTTTGTTTAAAGGAACTAAGCGCCATCACTGGGCTGCCTATCCTCGGCAATCTCTATGAGGAGTTTATGCCTATTGACAGCGTCCTTGAGGAGTAGTCTGAGGAGTTCAGGCTTTTATACTTTCAGCTCGCCGCCTTCTACAATTTTTTGAAGGAGAAGGAGGGCTCGAAAGTCCAGTGTAGCAGTTGGAAGAGTGGTAGCTTTTTTGTCTTTCAACTTCTTTGACAGCGGGGAGACTTCTGAGAGTACGACCCAGGAAGCCAAGGCTAAGAACCCAGATTCGAAGAAGATCTCCGCCATGCGAGAGAATTTGAAGGAATTCTTCGCAGACACAGACGCCATTCATTCTGACATTGCGCTGCGGAGAGATTTCGCTGTTTACCTCACTTATTGGCTGGGTGAGGCTATTTTTGCCGGAGGAGATGGAACACACATCAGGCCGCACTGCATTTTTCCAGCTTATCAGATGGCGTTTGGAGAGCGGCTTGTGATAAGTCCACAAAATTGTAGTTTTTATTCATCATTTCATATGCATTTGTGGACTTAATTAGGTTAATTGCATAGAATTACACTTAATTTCATGATTTCATGCATTTGAGCATCAAAGTCGGAATCTTAGTCAAATTTGGTCAAAATTCATTACATTGCATGACTTTTGTGAAATTAGGGATTTTCATCTCATTCATCACTCAAAAATTAGTTCTTTTGGCTTCACTAATGCACACCTTCTAATTTTGACGCCATGTGCTGTTTTTGGAAAGTTGGGTATTTTTTGTGTATTAATTAGGCATGTAGGGTCCCATGCATAGTCTATCTAGATTCCTCACACTTGATTATTATTGACATCATTTAATTTTATTTTTGTAGGATAAATCAAGAGTGGGACTTGCATTGGTGAAATTTGAGAGAGATCAAAGGCGGGACACGCTTCATGCTGGGCCCACATATCTTGACATATTGGCGGAGTTGGAAAGATTGGAAAATCTTAAAGATGGAAAGGGAATCAAATAATCAAGCAAAGAAAGAGTCCAAGCATGCCTTGGTCGTCCAACATGGGTCCCACACATCCCATAGCATGCCAAACATAGAAGTTTCCTTAATTGCACAATTATTCTCGGATTTTTCAGGGGCAGTAAATTGAATGGCTATAACTCTCAAAACCAATATCGGATTTGTGCAATCTACCTATCGTTGGAAAGCTCTTTTCGAGTAGAGATCCGTGGAGCCAAGATTGCATAAATCGGAGCTATATTGAGGGAGATATGACCTCGGGATGTTACCTGTTATAATTCTATGCGGGAATTACAAGAAGTTTTCAAAATTGGCAACATGAGAGATGTTTGAGACGTTCAATTTGGCAAAGACTTAGAGCCCAAGAGACCACACTTAGCAACAAATCATCTCCAATTCAAATTCTTTCTAAGTGTGAAGCCTAACTTGAGTCCTAAGCAAGAAATCTCTCCAAATAAGGAATCAAGTCCTAAAAGAGAGGAGATTCTTTTCTAAAAAGGAGGCATCAACATCTATAAAACCAACCTACAAGGGGATGCAAGATCACACATCCAGCCCTCTCTCCAATTCTCTTCTTTCTTTTCTTCCTTTCTTGTTTTCCATTAGTATTTTCTTTATTTATTTTATTTTGGTAGCCTTGGGCCATGTCCAAGGATTTATTTTGAAGGAGAATTTTTTGTGAAGGAGAAGTTGTAAAGATGCAATTTTTAATGACAAATCAAGAAGCATTCTTTGCAATGACGGGCTAATTTTCTTGATTAGAGCTATGGATGAAGGTAAGTAACTTCTTTTTACTTATTTATTAATTCTAATTTGTGTTCCATGATTATGTGCTTAATGATTAATAGGCTTGTCTTCGTGCCCTAGGTAAATCTCCATTCTTGAATTCTGAAAATAAAAATTGGTTTTTGACTATTCATGCTTTGGTTTGATAGGCTATGCTTAGGATTTAGATCTTTTGATGGTTTATGCTTACTTTTGATGAGTAGTTCTTAAATTATTTTTATTCATTTATGAGATGAAGGAAGTCTTGAGTTTTGAATTTTTATGATTGAAAAGGGATTTTAAAAGTTAGATTTTCCAAATTAAAAACATTGATTTGTCTTTAATTTGAAGTAAAAGTTGGAACAAATTAGGATTACTTGATAAAGAATTTGCGGATGCTTATTGGATTCCTATGCTCTAATCACTTTAATTAATTTATAGTTTTTCATCTTTCTAAATTAGTTGCTTGATTTTAAATCTAAATACTCAAAACTTTCTTTGATTGTAGTTAATTAGTTTTCTTAATAAAAAAGTTTCTTTAATTAGCTCCTTCTGGGTTCGACTCGTTCTTGCCATTGTCTCATCTAGACATCAGTGCACTTGCTGTATTTTATGATTGATATTGATCACATCAGCTTGCTTTGGTGCCTGCTCTTTACTCCTATTTATGTACCGAACTGCAGGCTGCTGCTTTCCTGGTTTAGCTTGGGCTTCCCATGAACAGGGTATTTTCAGCCCATATTTTCTATTCGTGGTATGTATACCACTGTTCCAGTTTCCACCGATTGGGTGCTGCTCTGGACGATGATCCTTTTATGATTGGTTGGCTAGAGGAAAGCCTATTTCCGAATCTCTCTTATCTGCTCGCTTGAGGATCCGATGATTCCGAGAAGTCGAGATGGGGTAGTCCTCAGTAAAGCTTTCTCCCGGCTTACGGAAGAAGGCTTTTGATTTAGGTGTCTCCCGAGATTCCACCAGAGCAGGGTCGGGGAGACACTATTCTTTGACAAATGAGGAGAGGAGTTGGCTTTTTAACATACGTGTTGGCACGATGGTGTACCGCAGACATCTTTTCGTCGACATCCAGCCGTATGTTCCCTCGCATTTTGCTTTGTAGTTGGGCTTCTCCCAAGGCGTTGTTGGAGCGCCTTCGAGTAAGGTGAAGCGTTTTGGAGGTCTGCAGGACGGGAGGAATGCATGGGCCTTTTATAGTGCGGAAGACACTACTGCAATGATTTCTTATCATGAGTTGCCCACTTTCCGGACTGCTAGCTTCACGAAATGGTTCGTGGAGAGCCTTTCAGTGTACCGAGGACCTTCCAAGAAGGAGCTCGATGTAAAGCAGTCTTCCGGGAAGGGTCTTGGGAAGTCAGATGGAGTCCGCCGAGAAGAAGTTCTGGCTTTCCTTTCTAGAGAAAAGCACAGAACATGTTTTCTCGAGGACCAGGACGCCATCAGATCAGGAGCTACACAAGAAATACCTGGTGAGGTCTTGGAACAGCTCGCCAAGGAGGAGGCTGAGGTCGCTGCTTGGATACAAGCCGAGCGAGCAAAGGCTTCCATGGAGTCTACCGGCAAGAGCAGACCATCTGGCGAGGACTCTGGCGAGAGGCCCGATTTTGATGGTGGGGCGGGTACTTCCAGCAATTCGTCCCGTAGGAGCAAGAGGAGAAGAGGACAACGCCGAAGTCAGAGACGGCACGAAAACTCTCCTGATCTGGAAATTCCTTCCACCATTGTTGAGGAGGCATCATGGGATGATGATAAGCCTCCAGAAAAGTGTTTAGTTAGAAGTATTGAAAAAAATAAAAAGTTTTGTAACTAGTTTGGGTTTGTAGCCTTTTTAACCCGAGCTAATAAGCCTGTAGGGGTATTTACATACCTAGTGCCCGAAAGACATCTGGTTTGGGAGTCATTGGCCTAATGCTCGTTACATGGGTTAATTAGAAAGCTTAAGGGACCTAAGCATTGCACAGTCACATGTGTGTGTTTGAAAAAAAAAAAAGAAAAAAAAATATATGGCCTTTGAAAAAACAATAGTGCGAAAGCCGTCATGGTCGCCTTGAGAGGAAACTGTTTTTCTTTGCTGAGGTTAGGTTGCCCAAAAATTTGAATTGAAAATCGTTTCCATGGAAGTTTGTAGCTAATCATTTGAGACTTATGTCTTTTTACGTGTACACACTTTTCACTGTGCACGATCAACTTAGCATGATTTTGAGGATTTCTGACCAAACGATAGGATTTGTGAACCGAATTCCAGATTTAACTTTGAAAATTATGAGAATCGAGAATATCGGGTGTTTATAAATCTTCTTTTGGAAAAGTTTCCTTTGGTTTTTACTCTGATTGATTCAAAAAAAAGGAAAAAAGAATTTTGTGGGTAAATTCACTGCAAACCCTCACGAGACAACACTCGGCCATTAGAGGTAATCTAGTGGTCTAACGGCTTGTTGCATATGCTAAATACAACCGCGATTCCTGCAAAAGTGAGCTAGGATTTCTATTGTCAAAATTTAATTTTACTTTGTTTTGCTCGAGGACTAGCAAACTTTAGGTTTAGGAGTATTTGATATGCATGGCATAATATAAATAACTATCCTTTTATTTGAATTTGCTAGTTGTTTATTTTGTCTTAAATGTTCTACTTATAGCCTTTTTCTTATTATGCAGGAATTGGAAGGAGCTGAGCATATTTGAGCTTAATTTAGAGAGGTTTAGAGATAAAACCTCATTTGAGAAAAGTTATACACAAATAGCATATAGGCTTGTTGGAGGAGAGCCGGAATTTCAAGTTAGAGGTCATGAGTTCAAGACTTGGCATAGTTAGTTTTTATTTTTATTGAAGACCGAATTTGGTGGCCCCCACCATATCTAATGCTTGGTAATGGTTGCTAAAACTTAGCAATCAACTTTGCAAGAAATGGAAGGAATCTCATGGACATGAATAAGAATGTTATTGTTTAGCAAGTGATCAAATCATAAAGGAAAGAAGATTTTCGGAATTGTAGCCATCCTGCAAAAGCTTTACTATTTTGACTATAACTTGTGACTCAAGACTACGTTGGAAAGAGGACTCAAAGAAGAGGAATATCATGTCTCATGAGGATCTCCCAATTCTGACGTTTTGGGGGTCAAAATAGGCTGTCAAGTGGAGGGATATGAGGGATGACGAATTTGAGTGATTTCTCTTTCTTTTTCTTTTTGTATTTTTCTTCTTTTTAAGGGGAGGCTCTCTTTTGCTCTAGGGTGAATTTTATTTTTCTTCAATCGTTGTTAGAAATTGAAGGTGGAGATTGAGTGGTGTAATAGACAACTTGAAGGCTTTCAATAATGACGATTTGCTTCATTATTATTGTTTGTTCTACAATACTTGGCTAATCCGTGGATTAGGGTGGAGGAGGAAACCAAAACCGGTGAGTTCGTTCATTATTATTCTTCTATGTCTTTCCCTCATTATGCTTAATGATTTAATAGGTTCTCCTTCATGAATGTTATTCAACTTCTGGTTTTGTAAAGGTTATTTGGAATGTCTTTTACTTTTTATGCTTGATCTTGACATATCATGTTTAGGTTAAATTCCTTTAATGGTTTGTGCTTGATCTTGATAAAGAAAAATGCTGTTTGGACTAACTCCCAGCCAGAATTATGGCCCGAATTCTGAAAATAAATAGGTGAAAAGACATTTGAGTGAGTGAGTGAAGGCCATTTGAGGGTAAATATGGCATTATAATGCAATTCGGACAAAAGTTCAGGCCGGGAGTCAGTCCATGTAGCATTGCTCCTTGATAAATAGTTATTAGAGTTTCAACATATTAAAGTGAAGGGAGTCTTATGTGCTATTTAGAGAATTGGATTCTTTCAAGAAAAATGGTTTTCAAAGCTAAGTCTTCCGATCCAAGGCAATTGCTTGCACATTGGATTGAGTTTTATTAGGATAAGACTATGAAGTAATTTTGGAATGATTAAATCTGTTTTGGTGAAATCCGATACCCTGATCTCTCTTTCTCTGATTAAGTTTGTGTTTAGATTTCTTTTGATATCAGTTTAGTTATTATTTCCTTGACTAATTGTGGTTTTAAAATCTCTAGTGTGAAAACTGATTGAGGATTTTTGGATCTTGTTTCTACAAATCTCTGTGGATCGACCCGTATTTGCCATTATCTACTTAATAGAAATTTGTGCGATTGCGGTTAATTATTTTGAGCACATCAAAATTTGGCGCCGTTGCCGGGGATTTGTTCTTGAAAAGTGTTTCAAAATTTTGATTTCTAATTTTTACTCTACTTTAGTTTAGGATTTTATTTTATTACTTTTTTTTTAATTCCTTTTAGGATTTTAACTAATTAGCAATTTTTTTTCTTTTTACACTTTGGTATTGTTGATTTTGCAGGATTGAAAAAAAGGAAAAGAAAAAAGAAAAAGGAGCATTTGTAGCAAGGAGTTATCGGATTTGGAGCATGGCATGAGAGCCGATTTTTCTGTTTGGTGTGAAAGCCAGATTTCGTGGCATGGAAGCCGAGTTTTTTTGAAAACCAAGTTTTGTTTTGTTGGCATGGAAGCTAGATTTTTGATTTTTTGGCATGAAAGCCAGGTTTTTGGCATGAAAACCGGGTTTTGGCGTGAAAGTCAGGTTTTTGGTTTTCAAAAATGCAAGTATCGACTAAGAGTCGCCTCCCTGCTAAATGGTATTACAAGTATCGATGGAATGTTGCTTCCTCGCGGATTTGGGTGCAAGTATCGACTGAATGTCACTTCCTTGTTTTTTTTTCAAAAATTTGGTTTTGTGGGTATTGATGGAATGTCGCCTCCCCACGATTTTTGAAATTTGAGGTTTTTTCGAACCTTTGTTTTTTTTTTAAATTTGGGTTGTGGATATCAATTGAAACGTTGTGTCTCCATGATTTTTTTTGGAATCTTGCAAGTATTGATGAGGTGTCGCTTCCTTGCGATTTGAGGTTTTGGAAGTATCGAATGGGGTTCACATCCTTCCGATTTTTGGGTTTTGTGTGAGTATCGACTAGACGTCGCTTCCCAACGGTTTTTTTTTTAAAAAAACCATTCTTTTGTTTAAAGACACGAGGGTTGTAAATTTTGACTCAAAACCATTTTTGGTGGTAAAAGTCAGAGTGGTCTAGGGTGGAAATTCCTAAGTCTTGATTTTTGTTTCAAACCACGAATTTTTGGGTTCAAGGATCAAAAGTTTTGGTCAAGTTAGGGAAGAGGCTCCTAAACTTGGATTTTGGGTTTGATTTTGTTTTGTTTTTTTTTTTTTAACAATGAAACATTGAAAGTAACCATTGTTTTGGGTTTTTAGAAATTTCAACATAGGGATGAAAACTCTAAAAGGGGTGGGTTTGACGAGCAAGTACCTAGGAATACGCTTTGTCCATGCAGGCATTGCTCTGACCCGTTGTAGGAAGTCTTCAAGGGTAATACCGCTTCAAGGACTTGCCATTGATGGGTAGCATACATCTGTCACCCTCCATGTTTAGAAGAGCATATGCGGCATTGGAGAAGACTTTGTCGATGACGAAGGGTCCCTCCCATTTTGGTTCGAATTTGCCTTTGGATTTGTGCGCAAAAGCCATTGGCCCTTTTACCGCAAGAATCAAGTCACACTTTTTGTGGGGGCGTTGCCTGACCTTCTTATCAAAAGATCTTGCCATGCGTGCTTGGTAAAGCTCAACGCTTTGTAGAGCTTCAAGCCGTCTTTCATCGAGATTATCCAGTTCTTGGAGTCTCAATTTGACATTGCTTTCTTGCGTCATTTCGTTTTGTAGAGATACCCTTAAGGAAGGAATTTGTATCTCTAGAGGGACAATTGCTTCACATCCATAGACCAAGGAGAATGTTGTGCTATGGGTTGGTCCTCGAATGGTAGTCCGGTAAGCCCATAAAGCTTCAGGCAGTTTGTCGCTCCAATCTCTTTTGTGACTAGAGACCATTTTCTTGAGAATTTTGCAGAATGTCTTGTTGAAGGCTTCTGCTAGTCCATTCGCTGCCAAGTTATACGGAGTCGAAGGACAACTTTGGATTTTGTATTTGTCGCAAAACCTGTAGAATCTGTGATCCCGGAATTGTGGTCCGCTATCATGGACGAATCTTTTAAGTATGCCGAAGCGACAAATGATGTTGGTTTGTAAGAATTGAAGGACCGACGAGGTCTTCATTTCACTGAACGCAAATACTTCTAACCACTTGGAGAAATAATCCGTAGCGGCGAAGATGAAGCGATGACCTTTGCTTGACGGGGGAGAGATAGGACCTAAGATGTCCATACCCCAGGCTTCGAAGGGCCATCAGATCGCTGTAGGATGTAGCTATTCTGGAGGCATGTGGGCATAGTCTCCTTGAACTTGGCATTGTTGGCAACGTTTAGCAAATTGCACTGCGTCAGCTACCATGGTAGGCCAATAGTAACCCAACCTTTTTATCTGATCGTAGAGTTTAGGACCAGCCTGATGGGCTCCACAAACACCAGCATGAACTTCTTTTAGAGTTTCTTCCTCCTCTTGTTGTGACAAGTAGCGTAGAAGTACTCCATTGAAGGATTTTTTGTAAAGCATTTTTGAAGGGATATCCAATTAAAAGTTTGGGGCTCGTCTTTGGATACTTACCCGCTCTTTTGGATATTCAGGTAGGATTCTGAACATAATGTAATCGATGAACGGATCCCTCCAGTCACCAATAGGAGGTTTAAGGATGGAAATCCGACTTCCGAACACTCGGTGGCATTCAGCGACTGCTTGGTGTGTGTTGAGAGGAGGGAGAATCCTTTTTTGACACACTGTAATTTTCATGTTTTCCCCTTCTTGGATTGCCATAGATGCAGCGAGTCCAGCCAGGGCATCTGCACGGATGTTTTCACCTCTGCGGATGTGGGTGATGTGACAGACATCAAACTTTTGTCAAAGTGACTGTGCCTTGTTGTAGCAAGGCAACATATCAGGCTTCCTGATTTCATATTTCTGATTCATCTGATTGACGATCAGTTGAGAATCCCCAAATGCTTCCAGCATGGTGATACCGGATTCGAGGGCGAGTTCCAATCCTATGATCAGGGTTTGGTACTCAGCTGCATTGTTTGTACATGGTTCCAGTAGCGAGAATACGTGTGGAATCATGTATTTGTCGGGGCTAACAAAGAGAATGCCAATTCCCGATATCGGCTTTTCTTTTTCATTTGTCTTAGTTGCACCATCGAAGTACATGTTCCAGGAGGCATTTGGTGAGGAAGTCTCCACGTTGTAGACAGGTTCGTCTGGGAGATCATCCCTGAGCGGAGAATCCTTAGGCAGTGGATGCTCTGCAAGAAAGTCTGCTAGAGCTTGGCCTTTGATTGTTTTTTGTGGTGCATACCAAATATCAAATTGTGACAGAAGGATGGACCATTTTGTCAGCCGGGCATTAAGAGAACCTGCTTTTGTGACAAGGACCTTTAAGAGATTGATCCTCGAGATCAGGTATACTGTGTTTGACAGCAAATAGTGACGTAGCTTTTGTACGGCGAACATCACTGCCAGGCATTCTTTTTCGACTGGAGAGTAGCGAAGCTCTGCACCCACCAACATGCGACTGAGGTAGTATAGAGCAGCTTCTTTTCCTCCATCATTTTCTTGTGCAAGTAGAGCACCCAAAGAATAGTCGAGAGCTCTGGTGTACAAGATGAATGGTTTTCCGGTTGTGGGAGCAGCCAATACCGGAGGTTTGGTCAAGTATGAGTTGATGTCTTGAAATGCGACTTCACATTCAGCATCCCAAACAAAGTCCACACCTTTCTTCATCAGGCGAGAAAATGGAAGGCATTTTCCTGATAGATTGGGAATAAACCGTCGGATGTATGTTAATCTTCCTTGAAGCCCTTTTAGTTCTCTTAGGGTTCTTGGAGATGGCATTTCTAGAATTGCCTTGACTTTGATGGGGTCAAGTTCTATTCCAGTTTTTCGAACTATGAATCCGAGGAACTTACCCGATGAGACACTGAAGAAGCATTTGAGGGGATTCATTAGCAGTTTGTGTTTGCGAAGCCGGAGGAAGACTTCTTGAAGATCTTCGAGATGGTTTTCTTTTCTTTTGCTTTTGACGGCGAGGTCATCAATATAACATTCGACCGTCTTGTGCTGCATATCTTGGAATATCTTCATCATAGCCCTCTGATATGTTGCACCGGCATTTTTCAGACCAAATGGCATGACAGTGTAGCAATACACGCCAAATGGGGTCCAAAATGATGTATGCCTTTCATCTTCGGGATGTATCTTTATCTGGTTGTAGCCAGAGAAGCCATCCATGAAAGTCATTCGCTCAAACCCGCAAGTGTTGTCAATCATTACCTCCCGTATGGGGAGCGGGAATTCATCTTTGGGGCATGCATTATTTAGGTCTCTATAGTCAATACAGACTCTAATTTGCCCATTTTTCTTTGTCACGGGGACGATGTTGGCCAACCATTCAGGATGCTGTTCCTCGCGAATGAAGCCAACGTTTTTGAGTTTCTGAACTTCTTGTTCAATTTTGTCTATCACATCAGGACGAAATCTTCTTTGGCCTTGTTTGACAGGCTTGATATTTTCTTGCAGGTTGAGTTTGTAAACTGCTATTTTGGGATCTAAACTAGGTATTTCAGCGTAAGACCATGCAAAACAATCAACAAACTTACGAAGAAAAGAGACATACTCGGGTAACTCATCATCCATTATATTCTTACTTATGAATACAGGACGTGGGTTATCAGGTGTTCCCAAGTCTATCTTTTGAACAAAATCTTCTGTTGGAAGGTTTGAAGGTGGTTCCTCCACAATATTTTCGGAGGCTTCCAACTCAACAAGACCTTCTGGATTTCTAAGGGCATTTTCAGACCATGGCTCCGCTTCTATCCATAAATCTTCTTGATCGGTACTCTTCTCAAGATTGGCTATGAGATGATCCCAATCACCTGCTGAAATTGGGTCGAAGTGAGGCACTTCTTTTGGAGACGATGACTCTTCTGAATCAGAGAACCGTGCGTCTGTGTCATCGGACAATTCCTCTTCATCATTAGAGAAATCATACCAATTTGATGAGCTTCCTGGGTCCTTGTCGGGTAACTCTTCAAAGATATATCCAGGGAGATTGATGTCTTCATTAACACGAGATGTTGAAGCCTGGTCGGCAAAACGACCTTGCTGCCTTTGTGTCAACTGTCTCATTGGAGAATCAGGATCATACCCCAACCCATATAAAGACTTGTCTATGCGACAGTGGAGTTTCCAATCTTCCAGCTGACTTTTGGTCAGGGTGGGTTCCAATGGTATAAGAGTACCACGGCCACCTCCCAAACTAGTAAGATTTTGAGCGTTATAGCCCATTTTCTTCATGATAGCTTGTGCCATTGGACTATACAGGGATAGTTGAGGCATACCTTCATTTTGGAAAGGTTCAAGCAAGGAATTTGATGAAGAAGCATCCGACCTATGGAAGAAGATTGGTTTCTCTTCTGCCGTCGTTGCCGGAACGATGAAGGTAGCAGATGCAGGATCTTCTACGATAGCAGGAGTCTCCAATGGAGTGAGAGCAGGCCGAACTTGATGAGTATCAGCTTGGCTTGACGATGCATTGTCTTCTATCTCTTTGGGTTTGCCGGAAGGTTTGTTTTCTTCCATTGATTGCTGACGAGCCTTGCTTTTATCTTTTTTGAGATTGCCGGCAAATGATGCTATTTTCTCCTCCTTTTCTTCTTTTTCATCATTGTACATCTGAGAGTCTGCAAAATGAACTTCTTTGCCTTTGAATGGCTTTTTGTCTGCAAACACTTGATGTATCAAGCCGTCGTCGCCAACAAACTTGATGCATTGATGTAGAGTTGAAGGGACGACGCCGTTCTCGTGTATCCAAGGGCGTCCGAGAAGGATGTTGTTGCATGAAGGGGTTTTTATTGCATATATGGTGACCTCAGAGATAAGATCACCAATTTGTAACCTGAACCTGATTTTGCCAATGGGCCTTCGAGCACTCCCATCGTATCCAAAGATGGACACAGATGTGTGGCTCAGTTTGCTAGGTGGGATACCCAGCTCTTCGAGTGTTGTAGTAGAGATGAGATTGAGTGCAGACTCCGGGTCGATCTAGACACTGTGTAACGGCATCTCTTTGATGTACCCGTGAAGTACAAAGGTCAGTTATGCTTCGTCTCGCCTAGCAGGAGGTCTTCCTTATTAAAGGCGATGGTAGCACTTGCGGCTTTTTGGACCGAGAGGCATTCAGTGCAAGGTCCTCCAGATTCTTCCTTTTCTCCCTTTGAGGAGGTTTTTGACTTTTTGACCCTATAGTCCATTTC
The DNA here is from genome assembly GCA_029852735.1 of Persea americana. Lineage (NCBI taxonomy): Eukaryota > Viridiplantae > Streptophyta > Magnoliopsida > Laurales > Lauraceae > Persea > Persea americana. The sequence goes on along the minus strand of CM056813.1, from coordinate 17,415,601 downwards.
AATTGGTAGGACTTGTGGGGCATGTTTGTTGACATCCAGATTCAGCCTTTGCAGTTCTGAAATGAGACTATCACGAGTTTGTGGTGACATTCGTAACAAGTCTAGGATGTGCAGTCGTGCAGGTATGTGTTTGAAGTGCTCGATCAAGTCATACTTGAAAGCCTCCTCTGGGCCTGCATTTTCATTATTGTTGCCGCTTGGGGCATTTACAACTTGTTTTCCCGAAGGATTTACATAAGAAGAAGAAGAAGGTTTGTTGTAGTTTTTGTGGTAATCCCGGCCAGAGCGGGTACCTTTCCTAACTTCAAAAGCTTCTAGAGGTGGTTCTTCTTTCGGAAGACCCCCTTTGGGCTCAAGGGGTTGATCCTCCCCATTTGTTGAAAACGCTTCTACAACAGCATTGCCGTCTTCAGTTATTTCGTTGCATGGAGCATTTTTCAGGAATAAGTCCTGAACAACTTCCAACAACTTTCTTCCTTGTCCAGTATTTCATCAGTCCAGACATCTCCTATGAGGTTGGGTACCTGGGACCAATTGACTGAGTTTTCTTTGAAGACTTCATAAGCCAGAGCTTCTTTCTGGTGATCAGTCGAAAGAGGCTTGAATTCTGATGTCACAGTTTCAGGAGACGAAGGTTGAGAGGATGCTATCTCAGTGGAAGTCACCCGAGAAGATGTAGCTCCAGAAGATATGCTACCGGATGCATTTTGAGAGTCTGTGGCCTCAGCAGATGGAGCTTCAAAGGCACTATCATCATGAACTATCACATTGCAGGCAACTTCGATAGAAGATGCCTCCATAATGGACTGTTGGGAATCAGACTCATCCTCTGATTTAAGAGGATCATCAATCCAGCAACTTTCTTCATTCTCCGGGACTTCCGATTTTGGATTTTGATGAAGCTGATTGATGCGATCCTGCTCTTGCTCTATGGCCAGACGCTGTAAGATCCTTGCATATTCTTCAAGATCGGGCATAGGAGCTAAATCTTCTTCTTCATCTGCCCCTTGTGGTTCAACCTGATTGGGATCCACTAGAGCATTTGCTTGAACTAGGTTGACAGCACTTTCTTGAACAACCTCTTGGTCTTCATCATCATCAGACCAGGACCCTTGTGGCTGGAAGGGGTTATACCAGATTACTGGCATAAGGTGGGATTCTGTGATTCATTCTTCATTGGAGAGATATTCTCCGGTTTCAAGTGATTCCTCCCATTCATCTGTGTCACTAGCAGTGTCACTGGACTCGTATCTACTCATGAAGAATCCAACTACCGAGTTACAAGAGTATGATGCCCCCTGCATAGTCTCATCCCTGAGCCGTGGTGGCATGAAATCACTGAGGGTGAATTTTCTTACCACTCTTGGAGCTTTGGGGAGGGACTCCTCTATTGCCCCCGTGAAGCGGTAGAGGAGGTTTCTGCCTTTTCAGGGACCTCTTGTTTTGGTTGAGCCTTCTCCTGCTGTTTGAGCTTGCGGAGTTGTCTCTTGGCTTGCTTTCGCTGTTGAGCGGTCGGCTTCATTTTGACGATCTCCCAATTTTCATCTTCTAGGAGATCGGGATGTACCCATATGGGGTGTCCATCTGGTGTTGGGTAAGGCACTAGCTCTTGGGATGTCTGGGTCATTTTTATCACCTTGAAGGAAGTAGTGATTTTTTCCTTTGGTGACTTCGATGTTTGTCCATATGACACCATGTTAACGGAGGCAGACCCATAGTTTTTGTCAAAGGTAATGACTCCGTTTTTCCACATCTCGTTGATCTTCTCTCTCATAATGAAACATTGGTTGAGAGGATGCGAGACCATTTGGTGGTATAGACAATATCGGGGATCATTGGTTTTACCAACATCTCTCGGTCTTTTGGGGTCAGGCAAGGTGAGTTTGCCATTTGCCAAGAGAGCCCCAAATATTTCTTCAACATCTTCATCGAACGGGTATTTCTTCTCTACTCGTTCTTTGAAGGCATCAGAGAGTTCAGGTCTCTTACCTACAGCTTTGTTTTTAGCTTTCTTTGGTGGCTGAGGAGCTGACTTGGTTTGCACATTGAGAACCTCCTTTTTCTTTGGCTTGGAGGTCGGAATGGCGGTCGGCTCCTTCTTTGATGACTTCTGACTGTTGAGGTCTTTGATCACCGTTTCAGCCTCCATAGACGCTTCTAGGAGTTCTCCCAGATTCTTCGATTTGTTGCCGATGATCATGGAGCGGATCCTTGCTCTCATGTTGTTTCGGCAGATGTCGATTAGCGACACATCTAAGCATTTGTATGCCATTGCTTTCCACTTGTGAATGAAGTCGTATGTTGACTCATTCTCTCCCTATTTAAGGCTGCAGAGTTGAGCCATAGTAACAGGATGATCCTCACCTTTGAAGTGGGTCAGGAAGCGTATCTCTAGCATGGTCCAGTTTTGAATGGAGTCCTCTGGCAGAGTGGAGTACCAATCAAAGGCCGTACCTTTTAGGGTATTGGAAAGAGATGGATCTTGAGAGCATCTTGATCCGCAATCGTCCCTGTCAGGATCTTGAAGTGGATGACGTGCTGTCTGGCTGAACCTTTCCCCATATATGTTTGGAGAAGAGGTTGTTTGAACTTTGGAGGGAACAGAACCGAGTCCATTCATAAGGGATATGGTGGCTTGATCCCATGCTCCTTTAGTGTATCATCTTCTTTTATTTTGGCGAGGATATCATCAACGCCCTTTTTAGTAAGGGCGCGTGACTCATCTTCTCCACCGTTTGCCTCGCCTTGCGGAGGAACTTCATCATTGTTTGGTGGACGTTGGAGAGTGAGAAGGAGGTTTTCCATCAGAACCTCTATTCTTTGCTGTCCTTGATCTAGCTGCTGAATGCGCAGAGCATGTTGTCATTCGGTGGAGGCTGCTCAGAGTTTGTGACCAATACATTCATCCTTCGAGAATCGAATGAGGATATTGTCTTAGTGACTAAGCTGGAGCTCATTCTTCTAGACGAAGAGCCTGAGGAATGATCACTCCGGTGTCCTTGGCATGAAGGAGTGGGAGAGTCTTCCTGATGTCTTCTTGTCCGGGAGAAGCTGCGAGTCACCGGCCGTCTGACATGTATTTTTATCGCTGATTTCTGGCGTTTCTTGGTTTTGCCAACCATGTGGACAGTAGCAACTTGGTCGGGTCTTTCTTTTTCGACCCATTTTTGGGAGATTTAAAGCTTAGAATGCTGGGTTCTTTGCTTCTCTAATCTTTTCTGTCGATATGCCGCGCGGTGACGTATACGACGAGCAATTTGAGCTTCAGTTAGCTCGGGCTGTGCTCTGGCAATGAAGGACGTGGTCCCTCGTGCGTAGCAACCGAGCTTGTCTTCTTTGAAGACTATCATGGACAGGATTTGGATGCGGTCCTTAGCCTGTCGCAGCGAAGCTTTAAATTTCGCAAGCTCGGCCTCTGTTGAGATGAAAGGTCGAGTTGCAAGAGAGCAGGCCCTGGCAGGTTCTTGTCGAGGCCTTGTGATGTACGACTTGATTTTGGGCTTGTATAAACAAGCCGGCTCGTGCTGAGTTATTTTGGTAGTTTGGTGGAGGGTAGGTTTCTCCCCTTTGATGTAAGCAAGAGGATAGAACCGTTCTCCTTGAGAGGGGCCGGGTATGCTGGCTTTGCAGATGTCCGGGACCTTCTTTGTTTTGGTAAAGATTGCGGGGACCAAGTCTTGGGGCAGACCTGGTTTTTTTGTAGGTTGAGGCCTCATGGGATTGCCACGAGCCTCAGGTTTCTTGGTGACCGCCTTTGGTGTCGGGGCAGCGACACGTTGAGGGGCTGTCTTCTGCTTCTTAGCAGGCGCCGTCTCTTCTACGGGTAGTGGGAATGGTCTCAGTGACCCGAAGACGATTGTCCAAGGAGTGGAGGTCGACCCTGTGTTTTGGAGTTGCCGAGGGAGGTGACGCTTCGGCAACTGGCGGGGCGCTTGAAAGTGCGCTTGCTTTGCTTCTCTTGAAGCATGACTTGGTACTTGTTCTCATCGAAGGTGATGCTCAACGAAGCCGCCATTGTTAGTTTTGGAAAACTTCTGAAATAAGACCACATCCATTAGTAATCACAAGAATATGGTGATCATAAATGGAAAATACTATGGTTTTGTCTTTTCAAATCGCTTAGCAGGCATGGCCTATTCCGAGCATAATGAAGAAGGCAAAACGCCATGGAGGCTACAATTGTTCTGAACGCAAGTATGGTCGGCTTGGAATGAGCGTTCCAGTGAATGCTAGAAGCAATTGTAAACCTTAATTCATGTTACTGAGAAGCGAAGCTCACTTGAGGTAAAATGATATAAGGTTGGAGATACAAATGTGTCGGTCGCGAATACAGTAGACCCGAAAGGGCGTACTAGCACCGTTAGACACAAATGTTGTAAATCGCATCCTCGAAAAGGACACGAGATGTGATTTTTTGAAAGGTCAAGATCGAATTCGCAAAAGAGAACAAATGGTATTCTAATCCGAACGAAGGCTCAGCGATTTCCGCGAGCCCTAAGTCCGAAGAGGAAGGAACCAGGATTTCTCAGATTTGAATCCAATAATGACGGGACTTTTTTTTCTTTTTTTGAAAAGTCAAGATTGAATTCATAAAAGAGAGCAAATGGTATTCCAATCTGAACAGAGGCTCAAACATTTCTGCAAGCACTAAATCCGAAAAGGAATGAACCACAATTTCTCGAATTTGAGCACAATAATGACAGAAGTTCTTTTTTTTTTCTTTTTTTTTTTGAAGAGTGCATATAGGTCTTTCAATTCGGTCTTATGAAACCTTAGTGGATAGATTAGCCCCCAGGTAAGGGTAGGGTTACTTAATGAACCCGTTTGAAGGACCCTTGCCTCGAATAGTCTAGCTATCTCCATACTCTGGAAAAGGCTTTTTTTAGATTCACTTTGGTTAAAGAACGTAATTGGCGCAACCTTAATGTGCGTTTTTCTTTTTCTTTAAAAAGATCTCCAATGGACCCATCAAAGAGAGGAAAATGGGCCCTTCGAATCCGAACGTTGGCTCAAACATTTCTGTGAGCCATTGTACGAAAAGGAAAGAACGAAAGTTTCTCCAATTTGAATCCAAAAGAGAGAAATTTGAAAACTTTATTTTTTGTTTGAGAAGAGAAAGAATGGAAACAAACTCAAAGATACAAATTTCCAAAGAATCCCATCTCATTTTGTTTTTTTAGATACAAGATCCAACATAGGCCACCAACTAGGAAGGAGCCAAGGATTCTAAGCATCGTGTTCTCAAATGAACGAGTCCCACCGGGTATGCCAACTTGATGGACTCGTCTTTTTCTTCTTGCCTTCCTCCGTCCCGGGTCCGCCGGGGTGCGGCGGGGCGGAGAAAAAAAAAGAGCAAGCATCAACATTTTTATATGGGTATGCCAGATTTTCTATTCTACTTGGAATTTGAAATGGTGATCCGGAGATTCACCTTCACAAGTAGAAAGGAAATCGAATTTTTTTTCTAACTTTCCATTGCATATATATTTTAAGAAAATAGACAGATTTAGAATGCCGTGAAAGGCGATTTTGTTTAGTTTGCCGTGAAAGGCAGTTTTGTGCCGTAGAAGGCAATTTTGCCATGGAAGGTGATTTAAAAATCTTATCAATAATGAAAGACAAGAATTGTGATTTTTTTGCCTCTTTAAAAAATACAAAATACAATAAAAAAGAAAGAAAGAAGGATCTGACTTCTTAGGAGATTGTGGGGACTCGTTCAAATTGACGGTCGCGAGTCATGTATGGACTCCTCCATTGTCCTTCAGATGAGAACACTTGATGCTTTTGATTCACTTGGCTTGGGTTGGACCTCGGATTTTTAGAGGACAAAGACCAATGGAAGGTCCTATATCCAATAAAAAATCAAGTAGTCGGGCTGAAAAGCCGCATCTAAGCCATGTTGGATAGAAGAAGAGGGGAAACTTGGGGGGGGCGGCCCCCCAAGGGACTTCAATCACCTTGTAGTATTTGTAGCAGAGTTTCTTTAGGGCAAAAGAGCTTCTTTGTGCAAAGAATTCTTCAGGATAATTTTCAAGACGATTTTTTAGGACCCTTTCCCTTTGGAATGACCGCCTATTTATAGGCTTTTGGTGGCCACTAGGAAGGTTTATGACCATTAATGGCATTAATGCTCCATGATGGGAGGAGTTACAAGATTTAATTTCATAATTTTGTAACTCCTTTTCTTGGATTCTGATTGGCCGATGGAGAATAATGGACATTTAATCTCCATGATGATGGGTGTTTCATAATTAATTACCATGATTAATCTCCATAATGATAGGAGTTACATGGTTAATTGCCATGATTAATTGGACTTATAACTCCCATTTGCTTGCTTCTGATTGGACCGTCCAAAATAATGAGTTAATGACCCTAATAAGTTGTCATAAAAAGGTCAATTAACAGCATTAATTGGTCGCCAAGTCGCTTGTAGAGTCGCGGGCCACGCCGCGTCTTTTGGAATTCGTCTTGCGATGATCGTCGATGGATCCACATGTTATTTGATGTCAGATGACGATGCAAATTTAGATATTGGTTGACACCAATGGGCCGGCAACATCTGTCCAGGCGATTTCACGATCAGTCGGGCAGAAAGTGTACTTTCTTGGTAGGGCGGTTGGCGGTTTCAGAGTGTTCGATGATGATCAAATGATTTCAATGGCGGATCCGTGATGTTGACAAAGATCAACGGATATTATGCCTCAAAAATCAGAATTTGAGAAAATCACAGGGGCCAAACATCGTGAAATGCGAAAAATACCCGAAAAAGTGGGTTTCCGGGCGAACTTTGGCGGCCTGGATCCCTATGGTGGGATTTTTTCCCATTTTTCGGTCGCCGTCCGGTTGCCGTTTCTCGGCCGTTTTTCGGGCTTTTTTCCTTCTGTTTTCTCCTGTATTTTTCTTGACATTTCTCCTCATTTATTGGCTTGATTCCACTGAAGAAAACCCGTCGAGAAGCCGTACAAATCAGAGTACAAAGCTTCCTATTTTCGGAAAAGCCTAAGACTTTGTAACCGATTTTCCGCCAAGAGTTGAAATTGGGTCAAACGATGTCGGAATGACCTGAAATTTGAGGTGAAGCTTCCTGAGCATTAGATAGGACCAGCCATGGGCTTGTCTTTGAGTTTTGAAACCGTTTGGGGTCCCGTCGATGCTAAACTTGATTTCACCGTGCGGAAAATGTCAAGCTTCGATATACGGTCATCCGATGTCCGATTGACCTGAAATTTGATAGGGAGCGTATTGGAGTCATTTTGAGATGATCCATTAGCTCCGATTAGGATGCCATGGTCCCGGGGAGCTTCGCCGCCGAAAGGCTTGATTTTGCCTCGGAGCGCCAAAGCCGGGTCAAACGTTGTCGGAATGACCTGAAATTTGACGTGCAACCCTTTGGAAGCATGTAGAAGTTATTCATGTGTTTTATTTGATGAGTGGTGGCATCGGTGATTCTCGCCGCCGAGAGGCTTGATTTCGCCGTTCGAGAGTTGATGGAGGGTCAAACGGTGTCGGTTTGACTTGAAATTCAACGTGGAGCCTTTTGGAGGTATTTTGAGACCATCCATAGGCTCTGATCGAAGATTTGATGTCTTCAGCATTGTCGCCGCCGGGAGCTCCCGCTCAGCTGTTGGAGGATTGAAGTTAGGCCAAATCGTGTCGAAATGGCCTGAAATTTCATGTGTACCATTCTTTTGGCTATTTTGAAGGATCATTCAGTTTTTGTTTGATTCTGACCCGATCTGATGCTTGAAGCAATTTTACCTGTTTGTAGTAGGATGTTGCTCCATGTAGCTTTTGATGTTGAGGAGGCAAAGTGACATTTTTGGTGTCAACATTACATATGATATGATGTGATATGGATTTCTTCCAATTCTATTCAATATGCTATATGCTTTGATTTTGGTTTTACTATACGATAGCCTTGATTGTGGTTGTGGATTCCATGACAGACAAATCAGATTTCCGTCATAAATTGAGCATTTTGGGTTGACTGAGTCTGTTGACAGATTTCCTTGTCATGAATTGAGCATTTTGGGTTCATTGAATCTGTTTACTGATTTTCTAGTCAGAAATTGAGCACTTTGGGTTCATTGAATCTGTTTTCTAATTTGGTTTGACAATATGTCAATTCCTATTTTTCTTTTCCATTTGATATCTTGAACTGGTCAATTGACTTGATAATAGATTTAGAAATTCGTTCTTGGATTGAAATTTGAGCCACTTGATAGTATATTTGGAAACTCATTCTCAGCTTAAACTCTGATCCACACACACCATTATTTTGATTTGATATTTGGGTTTTGAGAAATGATTTGGCGCACAAAGCACGCCATCTATGGGGTGAACGAGTGCACCGTTCATTTGGGCCTATCAAATATGAATATCTGCACCCTATGAATCAGTTGGGGTGGATGATCCAACCTGCCAATTGGGAACTTTCTTCCATTGATGTTCAAGTCCTTCAATCATCCAATGGGCAAGTGGCCCATAATCCACACAAGAATGTTGTGCGTAGGATTGACAGATTCTACCTAGTAACTAGATATTATGGAGTGCCAATTTTCATTCTTGCTAAATTTGGATTTCTGTAGCTAGGGGTTGTGTCTACATGATATATGATGAATGTCTTGAAGCATTTGTCTTTCACACAGCGTTAGGATGACCTAGTTCTTGCAGAATACTGTAAATGAAATCATTTACAGTAATTATTTGTTGTTTGGGTTAGTTGCAGTTGTCAAGGAGCTAATGTGTCACACCAAGGAAAACGAGTGAGGTGTGGCAAGGTTTGCATGAAACTGCCTTTGTGAAAAATAATTATTGATAACAATACTTTTTTTTTTTTGCTAAAGAGTAGAAGATTTATTCATTAGTAGTGATAACACTACTTTATGATGTAGAAATGTTCAATGGAATTTTGTCACTTGCAGGCACTTAACATGAGCATAACATCAGTTTTTATCTCAAAAACCTCTTCCCTGTGAATTGTAGTATTATTTTGGAATACTTAAAAACCTCTTCCCTGTGAATGCTTCCAACATCTCTAAGGCTTCAAATGGGCCCTAAGGCCCACTCCAGATTATATTAGGCCTGTATCTATGTGACTCTTTGTGAGCTTTACCAAAATCACAATATTAATGCTTCCTGTGTTCTGCCTCCGAAGACTCTAGACATCAACTACATGACGTAAGAAAAGATGACATTATGAAGTGAGCTGATTTTGCAATATATGTGAAAGTGGGTTCCTTGGAACTAACAAAACAACCACAAGCTTCAGAGAAACAAAATGGTGGGCACTTGCATCTGAAACTACTAATCCATAACAAGCAATAGGACATTTCCAAACAAATTGGTGTTAAAGATAAGTTGTTATATTACAACCACCACCACCATCATTACCAAACCTTTATCCCATCTATATGTGGTCAGCAAATAAGTTCTTATTAAAAAAGATTTCTAACTTATCATTCATATTCCATCAGTTTCATAATGCTTCTACCAAAGAATACTTGTTTTTTCCCTTTACAGTTTCTTGTTCCTTTCAATTTGTGCTTATGTTCCTGTACTCAAAAGAACTTTAGGGCTTTCTCCAATTGTCCTCAGTTTTCTTCCTTTCAATTTTCATGGAGACTAGTCAATAATTAATGCTATCATTGCTATTCAAGAGCTGCTAAGTGCAAAAACTATTAATGAGCATGTACCTCATTATGTACCTGAGTTAAAAAGTATGGTGGATACTCCTGAGGTTTTCTTCTGTCTAAAGCATTGTTATTATACCAAAGCTTCAGAATAGGGAATTGTGGCTGAGCAAAGCTTACTAACTTTTGTAGGTGGCAACAACGGTAGGCATGTCATTTGTGGTAACTTAGACATCATCAACAAGCAACCAGGTAAGGTCTCTCAGGCATTTTCATTATGCATTTGAGAGAATGTGGTGCAGTGCAGAAGTTAATGAATAAATAGTTTCTGGTTGCTGTGGAAGAAGCATTATGAATGATAAATCAGCATTTGAAATATCACACACAATCGACCTGAGTTGGAGATCTCATACAATAAGGAGTTTAATACATTCCAATATCAGATCCTTAAAGAGAATTCTGAAAAAGGATGGGACCTTCAAAAACAGTAAAAACTATTCTGTTATCAAAGCACTTGCAGAGAGAGCAAGCTTAGATTCTCTCCTTTTTTTTTTTTTTTTTTTTTACTGACAGATCAAGAAATGGTTTAATGCACAACTGACTCAGGATGAGAAGCCTTGGGATAATTCTTAGAATTTGTTATTTTATTCTGAATTTCATAAAAGAAGGATTTAGGGACTGTTATTTAAGAGTTTTATTCTTATTAAACTAACTTTGTTAAGGAGTAGAGGCCGAGGGTTGATTTTCTAGGAAGTATGGGCAAGGATAGTAGTATTGTCCAACATTTTAGTTAGCCCTTAATAAGAAGTTGAGGTTTATTATCCACTGGGGACGTGTAGATTGAAAGTTGGTTGCATGTTCAGCTTTTGTCGCTCAACAGTAATCTGACCACTGGTCTTGTTGGGAGAAGAACTCATCTCAGCATTCACATTAAGCCAGCATACTATAAACAGGTAACTGCCACTGCAGTTTGCTGTCGGGCAGATCTGTTTCAAGAAAAATACAGCCCTGTTTCAGGTTCAGTCAGAGTAAAGAAGATTTTTAAGAGGAAAAAAAAAAAAAAAAACCAGGAATACAATTTAGCCAGACAACTAAATTTATAGATAAACTGTAATTTATTCAATTTATCTAATTGGTTTATCTAAATTCTTCAGTGTGAAGACTTACTAAGTGCTGTTTCAAAAGACTGTTAATTGTATTTAAATTCTATAAACAGTCTTACCTATTCAGACTTGATCTCGTGGTGAAAATGGTCCTATGATACATATGCTCAGCAAAATTTGGAATAAGAACTTTTCAAAGAACTCACAGCCACCCTGCAAAGATTCAATGGATAGATGGAGACAATGTATCCATCTTATGATCAGATTGAGACTGCTTGGTAATCCAATGGCTTGATGGAGTACGAAAGTAGAGCTGAGAGATCATGATGCAGCTAGCGTTGGTGGATGACTCCGGATGCACGATCTTCCACGAAACCTGTTGATTATTCTCAAAGAATATTACCAGGAACAATGGGCATATACTGTTTTGTTGATTCCAACGAATACCAAGACAATAGGGAAAGAGAAAACTCTCTAAAATCTTCAATATTATTTAAAAACTGTCCTACATTCCTGGCTTACAATCAAATATATAGGGAATTATCTCTAAATCTCACAGATCACGAAATTTATCAAATATGGTAAATTTACCAAAAATGGCAAAATCCTACTGAACATAGAAACTACTAATAATGATTGCTGGAGTGAAGGCGGAATCGACGGGATGCGATTCTGACTTCTAAAACTTGACTTGTTCCAAAAACAAACAAGTATTTGCCAAAAATGACAAAAATGCCTTTTTCGAGGCCTAAGTCTCTTCGTTTCCTTTCCAGAATGGGGCTCCGTTCGCGATTCTGACTTCGGGACCCTAATTTTGCCTAGTACCATTTGGGCACTGCACGGCATGCCTTACTTCGATTCAATGCATCCATGTATTCATCTGCTTCGATCTGCAACTTCATCAGATCATAAGAATCCAAGGCATGATGCAATAGGCCCATGAGGATCAGATTACATGAAACAATTAGATGGGGAGAACTCCTGATAAGGTATTTTCACTGCTTTTTTGCACCAGAGGAGAGCCTATTTGAAAGTTACTTTGTTTTAACTGGGACTAAAATTCTCATTAATTAGGAACTTAGACATCATCAACAAGCAACCGGGTAAGGTCTCTCAGGCATTTTCATTTCCTGTTATATCTATGGCCTTTGTTTGTTGTGCAATATATCTTCTCATATAATGGTGGAAATCAATGTCGGTTTATCCATCTGATAATATATTTCTTCTTTGCAGGTTGGAAGATCTTATTTTATTGCTTCATAGTTGCGGATTAGATCAACCATCCCTGAGTGGGTAAAATTTATATTATGAGACATATAGCCTATAAAGTTAGGATGTAAAAATGGTATATTATGTGTTGCTAGCTTCACCTAAACATGGGAAAGTATTAAGTAATCTCTCTCTCTCTCCCTCTCTCTCCCTCTCTGATAATTGTAGAACTGAAATTAAAGCTGATAGCATGTGTGTTGCCTGATCAACTTAACACACCATAACAACAGAGTAAGAGAGCTGATAAAATATTTGCTCTCAAATTGTTCATGTGAATGCAGCTTTTAGTAAGGACAACAAGCAGTCATTCAAGTCAAAAGAGAGGCAGGATACTCCTCAGCCTACCCATATAATCCAATGAGATTCAGTTACAGGATAGGACTGAAGTAAGGATAGGAAGAAGGAAAGAAGAGAGGAAAAGGGTCATGGAAGTAAAGATAGAGAAACGGCTAAGATTGATTTATTGGAGGGCTTTTTCCACCAAAAAAGACAAACTTGGCAACTCTTTTGTTTTTATTTCTTTTGGAAATGAAGTGGATGAACCTTCTCAGAAAGTTGTGGTTTGATTTTGTGTTATGTTTTTATGTATTTCTAAATAATGTAAATTGTACATTTAAACTCAAGCTAGTATATTGATTTTTTAAACAAAAATATTAATGTATAGATGTGAATGCTACAATTTATGGGTTTTTAATTTTTTTTTTGTGATTTTAAAAAATTCAATTTATTGGAAAATAAAAAAATTACGGTGACATTATTTGAAAAAATAATTATTAAATTAGAGATAGCTCAAAATCGACATTTGACACAGTAAAAACCATTCCAATATCGAAATATGGAATGGTTTTAAACCCTTCCCGTATACCTAGAATGGATTAGTAATTGTTCCAAAATTAGAATTTGAAACAGTTTTGGAAAATTTGACAGTGTTTAAAATCGTTCCAAAATAGATACTAATTCCTTAAACTTGGAACAGTTTTAGAAAAATTTGGAAGTGTTTATAACCGTTCTAAAAAGGACTACGAACAGTTCCAAATATTTGAATTTGGAACAGTAAAGTAAAATCTGCGAGTTTCTAAAACCGTTTCAAAATTCATAATTTGGAACGGTTTTAAAAATATTGGAATGGTTTTAAACACTTCCAAAATTTTTCATTTGGAATGGTTTACAACCGTTTTAATGGTTTAGGAACATGGTCTTTTGAAGCGGTTTTGGACCGTTCTTATTTCGATTAGGAACTGTTTTCAACACTTCTTGTTTGCTGTTTTTGGTGTAGTGATATATTGTAGTGGAGATGGGTAAAGTGAGAGAGAGAGCGGGAGAGATATGAGATGCATGGAAGAGAAGGCGGGAGAGAGACTAAAGGGTAGGAGGAGCAAAAATGACGAAAAGATAAATTTTAACGCCCAAGTGGAAGAAAAAGCGACAGCCTTGATCTATGGTCTACGAAAGAAAATGTCATTAAAAATATGACGGCTGAAAGGTCACTCTGTTAACGCTATCTTAGTGTGGTATATAGTCGGTTTTGACGTAGTTAACAATGCTGCTTAACCCCTTTATTATTGTGTGGATAAAATACCGTAATGCTGAGATTAAAGAGAACCACGATAAAGCATCAGTTGTTTACCTCGATCTCGGAAAACACAACTCAAGAGCTAGGCAGCTCGGTGAGGAGCGTCAACTCAAGGGGTGTCGACTCAGCAGCTCGGCAGCTCGGTAAAGAGTGCCAGCTCAACGGGTATCAGCTCGGCAGCTCGGCATGAGTGCCAGCTCGGCGTGAGCTCGAAACCATTCCTGGTCTCGGTACTGGTACTGAAGGCTAGGAATGGGCCATTGCACTCCTATGAGAAGTACGGGCGTGCTCTGACAGATAGGGTGGCTCATTTATAGCGATAAGAAGTTGGCTTTATCATCCCATCACGACAACTGTCCAAAAGTATGGAAGCTTCTGATGGGATGTGCCCTTTTTGCCTACTGCTGGGTGTCAAGGTAAGGCCCGATGGGACCTTACCCCACCTACGCCCACTCACAAAGAGAATGAACGAGGAATCATCTACAAATGCACATGGGATCAGCCCCATGAAGGTACGCAAACATACAACATGAAAACCCTTAGCATCAACTCTCTTCTCTTCTCCATTCTTCTCCTGCTTAGTTTCCATAACTAACTCAGACATCGGAGTGCCTTCGGCTGACGGCAACTAGGGCCTCTGACCCCATCTCCTTTCCTTCCCTTTCAGGTCCTCGGTGTTCGGTCTTCCCGATCATCAAGTTCTATTTCCTCCTAATTTAGTGGGTGTTGTTTTTGGGACTTATAGTTGGCGCCGTCTGTGGGAAGCGACTGAACAAAGTTTACTAACACCATGCCTGCAAAGACCAGAAACGGTGAAGGATCATCCAAGGCTCCGTCCCTACAACCTGTAATGGTACAGAATCTACCACCTCCACCCCCTCGACAGAGGAGGTCTGGAGGAAGGTTTGGCGCCCTTAAGTCCCACGGTCCAGTCAGGCTCATAGTCGAGAGGAGTGACAGTACCTCCCCGTTGAGAAGTTCCACCATTGGAACAGCCTCGCCAGAGCAAAGACCATACTAGGCGAGGTGAAAAATCCGTCGCCAAGCAAGGCGAGGCTTCTGTCGTGGCCAAGTTTGAGTCCCATCACCAAGCCAACCCCGACGACAACGAAGACCCTCTCCTGGACAATATCAGGGCCCAGAACCTTGTTATCCAGGAGTAGGATGAGCTCATCCGTCAGCTCCAGCAGCAACTCCGGGAGAGGGGAAGGGCTCCGAGTCCTCCTCCTAAACGTAGCCATGCTTCGATCCACCACCCAAGCACGGCCAGGCTCCCCCATCGGTCGAGCAAGATCTGAGGCACGTCCTCAATAACAAGAGGTGTGATTGAGTCTACGATGAAGGCTCAAGCAGCATCCATCTGCACGAAGGCCCCAAGAAGCATCGTCAAAAGCCGGAGGACGAGGACGAACTGAAGCAATGGCTTGACCAGCATATCAAACAGACCATTCGGCAGAACATGGAGACCGCTGGTATCGCCTGAGATCGGTACAGCACCTATGAGGCTGACGAAGTTGGTGCGTCCCCTTTCTCCCAGGAGGTCAGAAAATTCTCCCTTCCAGAAAAGTTCAGCGTCTCGAGTTTCGTCCTTTACGATGGAACTTCAGACTCTATAGCGCACCTCCGACACTTCATCTAGAGGATGTCGGTGTGGGGGTGACGAAGACTTCCTGAACCGTCGAGTCTTTTCCTCTAGTTTGGGAGATCTCCCCTTGAGGTGGTTCTGCTCGCTCCCCGAGGGTTCCATCTCCAGCTAGCGGCAACTTCGGAACTCCTTCCTGGAAAAGTTCCAGGCCCATAGGGTCATATCGAAGACGGACGCTGACCTTATGGCCCTCAGGATGCGGCAGGACGAGAACGTCACGCAGTTAGCCAAACGATTCTGGACGGTTTATAGCCAGATCGAAGGCGCCTCTGATGAAGTGGCTATGAAGTCCTTCCAG
Source organism: Persea americana (assembly GCA_029852735.1). Taxonomy (NCBI): domain Eukaryota; kingdom Viridiplantae; phylum Streptophyta; class Magnoliopsida; order Laurales; family Lauraceae; genus Persea; species Persea americana. The sequence goes on along the minus strand of CM056813.1, from coordinate 17,400,078 downwards.
CAGGCTCTGCAGCTAGGCAGCGAGCTGCGGGTGGATCTGGTCATGTTTCTCGTGGTCACGATGAAAGCTCTAATGGCCTGGGCAAATCAGTTCATCAGGACAGAAGAAGACGAAGCTCGAGGCCTGGAGAACTTTGGCCTCTACCAGGAGGACTGGCCATCCAAGAAGGACAAGAGATCCTTTAAGAGGGAGGAGTCAGACCGGCACAGAGCCCTGTCCTCAGACCGGCACAGGGCCTCGTCCTTAGAACAGCACAGGGCCCCGTCCACCTCGGCAGCGGGCTCCGGGGGAGGCAGGAAGTTCAAACGCGAAGCTGCGACCTACAAGGCTGTGAACACAGTCTTCAAGGATCCAATTTACAAGATCCTCAGCAAGATCAAGACGCAGCCTTTCTTCAAGTGGCCGTAACCGATGAAAGGCGACCCGTCCTCCCGGGATCAGAGGAAGTTCTGTGCTTACCACAAGCAGAATGGGCACAGAACCGAGGACTGCAAGGCATTCAAGGCCCACCTCGAGAATCTTGTGAAGGACGGGCACTTACGGGACCATGTCAAGGAAGCGAGCAGGGACAATAGCCGACCTCTCCACCGAGATGATGACGACCACGACAGCGAACCCGAATGCATCATCAATGTAATCCACCTTGCCCCTTCGCCCAAGGGGAGCTCTCAGGCCCTTGCCGAGGCCAGGAGGGCCTTCCACCAGAAGCAGGTGATTACCGCCGAGCTGGAGCCTGCTGCGAAGAAAGCACAGACAGAGGAGCCCAAAATCTGGTTCTCAGATAGGGATCTAGATGGCGTCGAGCTCGCTCACAACGACCCTCTAGTTCTCACCTTGAAGCTGAAAAACTTCTTGGTTCAGAGAGTCATCGTCGACCCCGGAAGCTCGTCGGAGATCCTCTATTATGATTGCTTCAAGAAGATGGGTCTCAAAGATGAGGATCTCCAGGCGACCCGCACCCCTCTAGTAGGCTTCAGTTCAAAGCCCGTGTACCCCAAGGGTAGAATCTCCCACAGAGTCCAAGTTGGAGGCGCCTCCAAGCAGGCCGACTTCCTGGTGGTCGATGTCCCGTCCCCGTACAATGTAATAATGGGGAGGACTTGGCTGTACAGCATGGAAGCCGTGGCCTCCACCCACCATCAGAAGCTGAAGTTTCCTCTGGAGAACTAGTCCGGCCAAATGGAGGTGGTCATAGTTAGAGGCGACCAGCGCATGGCCAAGCAGTGCTTGATGGGCGTGCTGCCTGGTGAAGCCGAATCCTCACAAGTCCACATGGCCGAGCTGGACAGAGAAGCCGAGCACGGGGATGTTGGCCGGGCTCCAGCGCAGGAGAGCATCGAAGATCTCACCGAGGTCAGACTCGATCCTGTCGACCCCGATAGATTTTTTCTGCTAGGAAGCCAGCTCCCCGAGCCCGAGAAGACCGAGCTGCTCGACCTCCTGTTGAAAAACAAAGAGGTCTTCACCTGGACTCCGTATGAGATGTCGGCATTGACCCCGAAGTCATGTGCGATAAGCTGAATGTGGACCCGAAGCACAAACCCGTGATCCAGAAAGCACGCCGAACGGGGGTCCCACAAACCGAGGCAGTGATTGAGGAGGTCCAGAAGCTGCTCGAAGCCCAGGCGATCAAAGAGGTCTACTATCCGGAGTGGCTGGCCAACACGGTAGTGGTCAAAAAGAAGAACAGGAAGTAGAGGGTCTGCGTGGATTTCGCCGACCTCAACAAAGCCTGCCCCAAGGACAGCTTCCCTCTTTCGAAGATCAACCAGCTGATTGATGCCACCGTCGGACATGACCAGATGAGTTTCCTTTATGGTTACCGAGGTTACCATCAGATCCCACCTTCCGAGCCAGACCAGGAAAAGACAGCCTTCATCACACCCCGGAGCATCTACTATTACAAAGTAATGCCATTTGGATTGAAGAACGCAGGAGCGACATACCAGCGGCTGGTCACCAAGATGTTTCAAGCCCAGCTCAGCAAAACGGTGGAAGTTTATATTGACGACATGGTTGTCAAGTCTAAAAGGTCACAGGACCACTTGGCCGATCTCAGTCAAATATTTGATATCCCTCTCTGATGAGTACCGAGCTCATTGCGTAATCCGAGACTTCCAGGTAAAAGTACAGCACTTCGCCTTGGGTTGGAGTCGACAACAGCGGTAGTGAAAAGAGATAGTGCTTGAGCTGCTGCAGGGCTTGGTCGCTGTCCAGCGTCCATTGGAACTTGGAGCCTTTCCTCAGAAGCTGAAAGAAAGGCCTCCATTTGTCGGAAGCTCGGCTGATGAAGCGGTTGAGTGCGGCAGCCATGCCGGTTAGCCTCTGGACTTGCTTTGCCGAAATCGGACTCTGCAGCCCCTGGATTGCCGTGATCTGGCTCGGGTTTGCTTCGATCCCTCTCCTTGCCACCAAGCTCCCTAAGAACTTGCCGGAGCCGACACCGAATGTACATTTAGATGCGTTCAGTTTCAAGTATCAGCCTAGAACGGCCATTAAAACCCAAGTTTTGGCCGACTTCATTGTAGAGTTTACCTCTCCAAGTTCGGCACCGACCCTACTCGACACCGAACTGGGGGCCAATAAGGATATGGGGGCAGTCACCGAGACGGAACAAGAGCAGCCCTGGAAAAAGTTCCTGGACTCGGCTTGGAAACTCTTCGTCGACGAATCCTCAACATCCAAGAGGGTTGGCGCTGGCATAGTTCTCCAGTCTCAGGAGGGCCTTGTCATCGAGCAAGCTCTAACACTTGGCTTCAAGGCATCTAATAATGAAGCTGAGTACGAAGCGCTCATCGCCGGGCTGAACAGCGCCAAAATCCTAGAAGCTTGGCATTTGGTGGTTTTCAGTGATTCCCAGCTAGTAACGAGCCAACTCAGGGGAGATTACTAAGCCCGTGATGACAGGATGACGGCCTATCTAGCTCATGCGAAGGAACTCCTCTCCCAGTTTGAAAGAGCCGAAGTCCAGCAGATCGGCAAAGAGTCCAATTCTCATGCCGACGCCCTCGCCAGCCTTGCCTCTGCTGTTGAGGCTGAGAACAGAAGGACTATCGAAGTGGAGACTCTATAAGAGCTTTGCATTGAACTCTAGTGACCTCGGCAGCTCATGTGAGTCGATCTCGGTCCAATCTGGATGGACCCAATCATCGCCTACCTAAGAGATGACCAGTTGCCCGAAGACAAAACAGAAGCTCACAAGATAAGGTTGAAAGCAACCCGGTTCTGGCTCTCCCCACATGGCAGACTCTACATGAAGTCATACATCGGGCCCTACCTCCAGTGCGTCCATCCAAGCAAGGTCGAAGACTTCCTTTATGAAATTCATGAGGGGATCTGCGGCAGTCACAATGGAGGTCGGTCACTGGCTTACCGAGCCATCAGTCAAGGCTACTTGTGGCCCTACACGCAGAAGAACGCCCAGCTCTATGCCAGAAAGTGTAAAAAATGCCAGAAGTTCTCACACTCCCTTCACCAGCCAAAGCAGGATCTGAGCCCGCTCTCCAGTTCGTGGCCTTTCGCTCAGTGGGGCTTGGACATCGTGGGACCACTCCACCGAGCTCCAGGGAACAAGAGGTGGCTGATAGTAACCACCCATTATTTCACCAAGTGGGTCGAAGCCGAACCTCTGTCCTCTATAACTGAGCAGGACACGAAGAACTTTGTGTGGAAGAACATCATTACAAGATTTGGGATCCCACGAACTCTCATCTTGGACAACGGGACTCAGTTCGATTCCAACTTCTTCAAGAACTTCTGCCAGGAGCATGGCATCCGAAATGTCTACTCCACCTCAGCATACACACAAAGCAAGGGCCAGGCTGAGATCTCAAACAAAGTGATCTTCGACGGACTTAAGAAGAGACTCGACCGAGCTAAAGAAAGGTGGGCAGAAGAACTTTCAAGTTTTTTATGGGCATACATGATGACTCCAAGGCGCTCCACCTCGACTACACCCTTTTCCCTTGCCTACAGCATGGAAGCAGTCATTCCTCTTGAGGTCGGCCTCCCGACCTTGAGATCGGAACTCTGCGACCAAGGGCTGAATGATTTGAACCTGGCTCGAGAACTGGACTTCACCGAAGAACGAAGTGAAGTAGCAGCTATCCGCCTGGCCGCCTATCAGTAGCGGTTGGCCAGGGGTTACAACCAGAAGGTTAAAGAAAGAGGGTTCACGGTAGGAGAGCTAGTCCTGAAGAAAACACTCATGGGAGACAGAAGCCCAAATGAAGGCAAGTCTGCACCTAACTGGCACGGACCATTCAAAGTTCTTTCAGCTGCAAGGAGATCCGCGTACAGACTTGAGGACATGGAGGGTAAAGAGCTACCGCGGCCATAGAATGCGATGCACCTCAAGATGTACTACTTCTGAAAAATGTATTCAAAAGTTTAAAAATCAATGAAAGAAACATTCTTTTGGATCGGATCTCTCTCTTAAATGCTTCAAGTTATTCAGCTTGGTGACAGCACCAACTACAGTTCGGCAGCAGTGCCAGCTTCCTTGGGCTCGGTGACAGCACCAGCCCTGGCTCGGTAACAGTACCAGCCATCCTTAGCAAGGTAACATCACCAGCTACAGCTCTGCAGCAATGCCAGTTTCCTTGGGTTCGGTGACAGCACCAGCCTTGGCTCGGTAACAGTACCAACCATCCTTAGCTCGATGACAGCATCAGCTACAGCTCGGCAGCAGTGCCAGCTTTCATAGGCTCGGTGACAGCACCAGCCCCAGCTCGGTAATAGTACCAGCCATCCTTAGTTTGGTGACAGCATCAGCTACAGCTCGGCAGCAATGCTGGCTTCCTTAAGTTCAGTGACAGCACCAGCCCCGGCTCAGTAAGAGTACCAGCCACCCTCAGCTCGGTGACAGCACCAGCTACAATGTGGCAGCGAAGCCAACACTCGGAGGTCTGCTTGGTTACAGAACCAGGTACACTGCCACTAGAAATGAAAAGAACTGAAAATATTTCAAGGCATCGACTTCAGCCCTTGGAGACACCTTGGGTTGGAGAACCGTGGTGGGTTCCTTACGTCAGGTCAAAAGTCTGGACCAGTTCATTCTTTCAGTGGTTATGGGTGCAAGTTCATGGGATTCCAGTTGATGAACTGAATTCAGTTACTTAACAACTTAAGCAAAAGAAGTCCGATTACCGAGACCAACAACTTAAGCAAAAGAAAACGGACATTCCATACAGCCATACAGACGCGAAAGAATTTGAGCCAAGGTGTGAGAAAATTACTGTTCCATTGATAGAAGGTCTTTACATCAAATACAAAAAAACAAAATACAATGGAAGAAATACAAAAAGGAAAAGGTCAAAGGGTTGCAGCATCAACGTTGCAGTCGATCTCTGGAAGAGCTTCAGGTTTGGCCGTGCTTGCCTCAGGACTGGCTAGAGTGGCTTCAGAGATAACGGGGCGGGCCTCAGGCACTTCGGGGGGCATCTAGAGGCAGAAGGCATATCAGCACCGGCCACTGTTGGAGGGGCTTCGAAGGACGGACTAGGGGCGGAAAGTGGAGCGGTAGTGGAAGGGAGAGCAAAGCCCGAACTGGGAAACTCGGGAGGATTCCTGAAAGCAAGATCATCCTTAGGAACCCCGACCTTTCTCAAGGTGGCCCTCCATCCAAGCTTCCAGGCTCGCTCCCGAATCTGCTGCGTCTGTGTTTTATACTCCGCAGTCACTTCCCGTGTCCCCTCCATGGCAGCATCGAACTCGGCCCCATATTTTTCTTCGAGTTCGGTCTTCTGCTTCGCCAAAACATACTCGAGTTCGGCTGCTTTCTCCTCCAGAGCAGCTTCCAACTGGGTCCTTGCCTGATTCCTCTGGGTAACCAGCTGGATATTAGCCCTACTTGCGGACTCCAAGTCCTCTTCCAACCGCTCCACCTCGGCCTGAGCCTTCTCGAGGTCGGCGGAAAGGCTTACGCTCTGGATCGCCTCCTCCTTCGCTTCCTCCCTCAGCTGCCCTAGCTCGGCATGAACCTGCTCCAAGTCAGTGGCAAGACTGGCGTTCTTACTCACCGCCTCCTTCAGCAGCCCATCCTTGGCCTCCAGGGCCTTCCGAAGCTCCTCTTTTTCAGCCGCCCACTCGGTTGCTCTGGTTTCGAATCCTGCCAGCCTGCTCACATCGACTTGGTATTTTTGAAGCGCCTGCAGAAGAAAAACAAGCGTAAAAAAATAGATACCGAAATCAAACACTTAGAAGAATTTCTTGCCAAATGCTTATCGAGATCGCCAACTACATTGTGGAGATTAGCAGCGATCCGTTGTCCATCTTCTCCCACTTCTCCATGTCCCGGGGGAGGGCGCATGCTAGCCCCAGCGCGGCGACCACTAGGGGGTTGCAGCTTGCGTGGTCCGACGTGGCCAATGGCCTCCCGAGCATACCCTCGATTTCCAAGGTCCATGTTTCCAGCGGAGGGGGCTCGGATGGTCCATCAGTGGGCGGTGGCGATGAAGGGCCGGGCGAGACCTCGGTCCTAGGCCTCTTCTCTGGCCGTCCCTCCTCTGCGACCTCGGCAAGGAGCTCTAGACCTCTTGCCCGTGGAGAAAATCCAGGGGGCGAGTCGTCAATTACGATAGCCGTTGGAGACAAGGGGGAAAAGGTGATCTCGGCAGCCGCAGTAGTGGCAGGGGTGGTCTCGGCAACAGCAGCAGTGGCAGGGGGGATCCTGGTAGCAGCAGGAGGCAGCGAAGCCCGAGCGTCGCCAGCGAGCTGGGGGGCATCCGGGGCCTCGTCCAGGACGTCCTCGAAAGCCAAGGCAGTCAGGTCCTCCGCTACAAAGCACCGACGACGTTGGCGCAGCTTCTCTCTTCTTCTTCTTCCGAACTGGAAGATACAACCGCTCTCCTCCTCCGCTGCAAAGATGTCCCGGTCTCGGCAGGCTCTGAGTCCGAGTGTGACGCTGAAGCCCTGTTACCGGACTCGACCAGACACCCGGCAGGAACTGCAACTGTCACTTACTCTGCGTTGGTGCCTTCTCCGGACAACAGAGAATCTATCCCTGTCACCCTCCTCTTAGTGTTGAAGGAGCGGTATTGCGGCACGTACACCAGCAGCGACCAAGCGGCTCGGGTGTGATGCCCACGATAGTTTCTCACTAGTTCGAGCCAAGCAGTGTTTCTCGCCCAGCCGTTTCTCTGGCCTATCTGTCTTCTCTGGCAAAAATCTGCGCAACAATAAAAAAGAGACGTTAGTCCGGCAGACATGGAGACAAAAGAGGAAGGAAAACCAAAAGATCTAGGCCTTTACTTGGAGGGGTCCCCAGGCGACGAGGGATTCGGATTGATCTCGATGTCTCCGACTCATCGAACTCCCATTCTCCCTTGACAAAAACCCGATCGTCTCCCACATACCGGTAGGAGTCTTCCAACGCGGTGACAAAGCCAGCTCAACCGGCCCTTATCCAGAGGTAGTAGGAGTTCCCATCCCCGGATTTTTAAAGATCATACACATCCTCGATGTCCGAGACACCGAGGTTGATCCCAAGGATCCTATTTAGCTGTACTGCCCCCATGATAATTTTGAAGCCGTTCGGCATCAGTTGGCAGGAACAGAGTTTTCACTCCCAGTGGCAGTCCCTCAAGAATGGATGAAGGGGGAACCGGACCCCCCCCCTCTTACAACGGATACAAGCCAAAACGGCATCCAGCCGTCGTGGACGACATGGTCGTCGAAGGGGTCCTCAGGGTTGTTCAACCTAACTTCTACGTTGGCTGGAGCCCAGTACTGAGCCCTAAAAGAAGCTATGGAATGTTTGCCTTCTAGCAGGTCTATAAACCCCCATTTTTACCTAGAAAAGAGAAAGGGGAAAACAGGAAACAGAAAAAACCCTGTGAAGGAAGATGCGCAGAGGAAGACGATGGCGACTTACAGGCAGCAAGGTGCTTTTCGACAGTAAGAAAAAACTCCAATGAAGCGCAGAAGACGAAGAAGGTCAGGACGAAGGAGACGCCCTGATTTATAAGGGTTTAGAGGCGCCTTTTCGACGTTCGAAAATCGCCTTTATGAGGCGTCACCTCGAGCAACCCTAATGTCCATTCGAAACGATTGCGTGACAGCTGAAGAGACGACACGTGGCGCTGGCAGTGCATTTCTTGAAGACTATTAAATGCCTACGGTAGACAAAAAGGCACATCTTGATAAGGACCGGACGTCAGCGACCATCATCAGGATAAGGAGGAACTTCCTTTTCGAATCGAGACTACACCATCCCGGTAATCATTTTCTGTATTTCAGTGACCATCTTCGAGCTCGGTAGCAGTACCAGCTAAGCAGTATCACTTAGCTTTCGACCTCCGCGAGTTGGAGAACTCTCAGGGGTCAAAAGCTAGAGGGCAATTGTTTGGATAAAATATCGTAATGCCGAGATTAAGGAGAACCACGGGAATAGCATCAGTTGTTTACCTCGATCTCGGTAAACACAACTCGAGAGCTCGGCAGCTCGGTGAGGAGCGTCAACTCAAGGGGTGTTGACTCAGCAGCTCGGTAAAGAGTGCCAGCACAACGGGTATCAGCTTGGCAGCTCGGTGTGAGTGCCAGCTCAGCAAAGTACTAGCTCAGCAAGACCATTCCTGATCTCAGTAAAGACACTGAAGGCTGGGAATGGGCCATCGCACTCCTATGAGAAGTACGGGCGTGTCTGACAGATAGGGTGGCTCATTTATGTCGATAAGAAGTTGGCTTTATCATCCCATCACGTCAACTGTCTAAAAGCATGGAAGCTCTGATGGGATGTGCCATTTTTGCCACTGTTGGGTGTCAGGGTAAGGCCCGATGGGACCTTACCCCACTTACCCCCACTCACAAAGAGAACGAACGAGGAATCATCTACAAATACACATGGGATCAACCCCATGAAGGTACGCAAACATACAGCACGAAAACCCTTTGTATCAACTCTCTTCTCTTCTCCATTCTCCTCATGCTTAGTTTCCAGAACTAACTCAGGTATCAGAGTGCCTTTGGCTGACGGTAGCCAGGGCCTCTGACCCCATCTCTTCCCTTTCAGGTCTCCGGCGTTCGGTCTTCCCGATCATCAAATTCTATTTCCTCCTAATTCAGTGGGTGTCGTTTTTGGCACTTACAATTATAATCTTCGTTTTCCTATAAATACACAGAAACACATGGGAGGTTTTATTTCCACTAAATAAACAACTCTCTCATGTAGGTGCACGGCGCACCACACTCTTGAGACGAGGCATGATCATGCAAGATTTGAACCATTTATTGGGTAGATCCTAGAGTTGATGGACCATGATAGCAAATCCCATCGGCTAGACAAATCTTGAAATGAGAATGGATGTTACAACTCTTTTCTACTATACATTTACAGTCACCCATGATCAAGATCATTTCTCCTACAGGCCCTCTCCCGATCCATTAAAGATGGAGACCATGGACGAACCCATAGCTAGAATGCATGTGGCAATGGGTTTGGTCTAGTCATGTGGAGCACTGTGGCTAACAAGTATGGTTTCAATAAATTCTGACCTTAATTGGGTTAAAAATGTCAACCCGAGGAAACTAGGAAATTGAAAGGGTCAACTTGAACATGTTATTATTTTGTTTGGCTCAAATTGGGTTGTTGGGACGTACTGCCAAGTTGTTGAATAGTAAGAATGGACTCAACCTGAACTTATGTACCTGACCCATTTAGTGCTGATGGTTTCATGCTTTAAAGCATAGGAGAGTCCCCTCCATCGTGTGTTTTTGCCCTTCATAAGTTGAGGCCCACCTCCCCCTATCTGGCCCGACCCATTTTTTATAGTAGTCATTGGGGTGCTTATGTCTGTTCTCAACATGTCTCCAGGCTTTATTACTCATTATTACCATTCTTGAAAATGTTTTCTCGCTTCCGTGGAAGTAGTGGTATGCAACGGCTATTGATTTATGAGTTTATGAGATACGTTGCTTCCGATGAAGTGTGTACATTTTCTGAAAGTGAGTAGTCTACCCGGTGGTGGGTACGTTACCTTTGCAGATGTTAGTGCGTTACTCAGTAGTGTGTACCTTGCATCCACAGAAGTAAGTGCACTACTGCCAGGAGATGTTATTGATTTTGTTACTGTTTGAGCTCCTCTTTACATAGATGTTCCGCGGAAGGGCTTAGAGAGAAAAAAATAGCATATATAACACCATTATCACAGTAAAACACTTCTCTTTTGCTCTCTTGTTTTCATTGCTCGCAAGAAAGTTTGAAATAGTGTTCTGCTGGGTTTGAGTTCTTACATCCATTTGAGTGCACGGGTGGCAGAGATATCCGATTAAGAAATCGTCGTATCCTGGGGTAGACATCCACGAGTCCATTGCACAATTGTATATAGGGGTGAAATCTGTCTAAAGATAGCGTCGTCTATGACGTGCTTCGGCTGCGTGTTGTTTGTATTCCTTCTCTCATTTCTCTAAATATTATTATTATTTTTTTTAATTAATTTATTAAAAGTTTTCGCAGATAATTTTCCAACATTTAATAGCAACTAGGCAATAAATGTCAACCCGAAATCAACCCCGAAATCCATGTTGGTTTATGCTCTTTTTTTTTTTTTTGGGAAAATAGATGTTGGTTTATGGTTGATTTGGTGGATTGGGTCAACGTTTGCTACTCCTAGGCGTCTGGTTAACTACAGTTAGGGTCAAATTGACCATTCAAGAATCGTGTATGGCATTTATTGAGCCTGACCTGTTTATTTTCTGACTGGGAATGTAAACTTAAACGGTAAGTTCGAACGTCAAGTTATGGTTGAATTGGTGGGTTGAAGTACTTCAGTCAATTGGTATTGGAGCAATGAGAGCAAAGAGGAAGAAGAGGATAGAGAGTGAAGGATTAATTGCCATTTTCTTCCTCTGCTATTGAGAGTCGGAAAGGGGGAGAGAGAGAGAGAGAGAGAGGAAGCTTGAGGAAGTTGGAGCGTGATTAAACTGTCATGTGGGACACCACAGCTTCGTAATTTATGGTGTTATGGCATTCTCATTCTCATTGAGTCCGGTTCCTCTGTGGTTTTGAGTCATGAGTATGAATTTTCCTACAATCAATGGAAATGAGCTTCTTGGGGCATAAAGTTGGGGTCAATTGGGCCCACCAAGTAAAAAACCTGTCAAAGGAAAATCATTTGTCAAAGCTTAGGTCGAACTCGATCGTCATTTCTTTTACTATTTGATTTATTCAATCGAAATGATATTATACCTGTTGACTTAAATTTAATTGTAATTGACTAACATCAAATTACTGAAGGGGTGATTTTTGGTAAGATGCCTTATCCACAGCCAGTTATTTCACTTGTGGGGTCAAGACCCAACGTCATTTTACATGGACTGTTTATTGTTGACTGTACACAGGATCCGACTGACATGTTACAAATGAAACAAAATCATTTGGTATTGGTCAATTTGGTTGTGGTGGCAACTGCTTGTAGAGTGAGAAACTTATTTAATGTATATATGGTTTGCTAAGCCTACATTTTGTGTCTGACTTAAAATTGATTCACCTTTCTCACCTCTTTAATAATTTTTAAATGGAGCTCATTTAATCCTACATATTGGGTTCCTATGTGTTTCATTTAAACAAACATGCCCTTAGTATTATATAATAAAAGTTATGTAAGCAAGATTTATTATATTGAACAAACTTCTAACAAAAAAGGCGGACAAATGTTTAATTGCTTTAGACATATTTAAGTCCATTTAAAAAAATTAACTTCCAATTATTTTTTGGAAAAAAGAGATAAATGGTTTTAAAAGATGATTGAATTAGACATTTATAATATTTGGATGTTCTGGTCCATTAAAGGACTTGGATCGACAAAAGATATATCTTCATATCCTCAAGTCGTGAAAATCACAATTGCAAATTTTTTTGGGAAATTTGAAAAATATCAAAATAATAATGGGCGAACTTCTCATAATAATAAAAAAAATAATAATATTTGAAGATTTTTAATATTGGGTGTATCAGATCCAATATTAAAACAATTGTATATCAGTTATCTGTATTTTTAAAAAACACTGGTGGAGAAATGTAAATCTTCTATCTAATCTTCTACTTGTACTAATTTCATTTCTGGTGATCTCATTTTCAATTACAACCCTAGAAATATCTAAAATCTTGAAAACCTCCTAGTCCGTTAGTTAATAACTTCCCCAAACCGCCAATCCACTTTGGGCCTAGCCGTAAACGGCGCCGTGATCATCCAACTTCTCATCTGTACTGCTGATGTGGCATGATGTCGTCCCTTGCTCAGCTGATGCGGGGGAGGGCACGTTCTCTCACGTGACCTTTGCTACTGGGTCCACTTTGGTGGGTCCCATTCCATTGAAAGTTAGCCGTCTATCCATCCATCCATCCATCCTGCCGGCGAGCCGGCTTGGATTTCTGAATTTTGACTTTCAGGTAATTTGGACCGACCATGGAAGGGATCAGGATGGGTCCCACTCCCACCAACCCACTAAAGTAACAGGGCTGATATTCGGAGCTTTACTTTTACTGGCCTTTAATTTCTTCTCACCGAAATTGATGGCTTCTTTGGAATCTATTGAGTAGAAATGTAACCGCTTGTAACGACCACTTTGGCCAACTACTTTGACATTAAAAAATATATTTAATAAAAAGTTTGTATTTATTTTCCATGGTAATCTTCAGTAATATACCCAGGAAATCTCAAATTTGAGAATATTTTGACTTTTTTGATGATATAAAAATGTTTTGAGTACAGCATATATATCGTTCATTGGTTACATGTACGGTTGAAAAGGAGAAATTTTAGCACAATGTAGATTCCTTTATCCTTACTTATCCATTTAAGAAAGTGAAAAATGAGGAGCCACAATTCTTTGCTTTACTATTATTTGTTGCAACTCCAAGTCAGCAAAGCCAATGAGTTTCATTGGATAAAAGTAAGGGGTGTTTTGCTTAGAAACGCCCAAGGAGATTTGTAGCTGTAGGCGGTAAAAACGACACCTACTTAGATTGAGATGAGATCGGGGTAGACTTCTTAGGACAGGGAAATGCTGAACGCCTAGAACCTGAAACGGAAGGAGAAAGGCTAAAGTCAGAGCCCCTGACTGCCGTGAGCCGAAGGCACTCCGATGCCTGAGTTAGTTCTGAGGAGACTAAACAGGAGGAGGAAGAAGAGAATGAAACAGTGTGTAGTATTGAGAGCTGGATGCTGCGTATTGCGTACCTCTCATGGGACTGATCCCATGCGTATATGTAGGTGAGCGTTCCTCGTTCATTCTCTCTGTGAGTGGGGGTAGGTGAGGTGAGGTCCCATCGACCCTTACCCTGGCGGGCAGCAGTAGGTAGAGTGGGCAACACCCCTCCCTCTCTTTCCACGCCTTCAGCCAGTTGGCGTACAGGGCTGATAAAGCACACCTCTTATCGCCATAAATGAGCGATCCTATCGCCATAAATGAACGATCCTATCGCCATAAATGAATGCCCGTATCAGTCTGAGCGCGCCGCATTTCCAGGAGGGTGGCGGCCCACTCTGACTTTAGCATCCTAGCCTGAGACCAAGGATGGCTTGGCCGTGGTGTGCCTTTGCACCGAGCTAGCATCTATGCCGAGCTGCGAACCGCGTTGCTGAGCTGCCGAGCTATGACCGAGCTGCCGAGCTATGACCGAGCTGCCTGAGCTGCCGAGCTACGACCGAGCTATGACCGAGCTGCCGAGCTAACGAGCTTCCAGCACAGAGGCTGAGGTGATCGGCGAGTTCAGCCGTAATCCCTGCTTAACTTCGTTGTTACGGTGTTTTACCCACACAATTGCCCCCTAGCTTTTGACTTCTGAGAGCCCTCCAGCTCGAGGAGGTCGGAAGCTTGATGACCGTATACCCGGCTCCGCCACCGAGCTCGAGTGAGGGTTACCGTCATGAGGGAAATACCGGGGCGAGGGAGCTTCGGATCAGGAGGGTCCCTTTCGAGATGTCCCCTCGTCTGTCCTGGATATTTAATGGCCCTCGGATATCGCGCTAATGGTGGCACGTGTACCTTCTCTTAGCTGTCTCGCAATTACTTCGAGGAGACGTTAGGGCTGATTGAGGGGACGCCTCTTAAAGGCTCTCCTCGAAAGTCGAATCGACGCCCCTGGGCCCTATAAATCAGAGCGCCTCCCTCGTCTTCACTTTCCTCTGCTTTCTTTGCACTTCTACTTCGCTCTGTAAGAGAACTTTCTCCGGTGCCTGCGAACTTCCGACGATCTTGCTTGTGCAGTCCTCACTTGTAGGACTCCTTTCCGCTTCCCTCGTCTTTTCTTCTAGATAGATCTTGGTCAAAGTCGAGAATGGGAGTCTATAGACATCTGTTAGGGGACCCAGGTTCCATAGATAATTTTAGGGGTTTATACAAGGTCCCCTCCAATGTGGAGATCAGGCCGGACACCCCAGACGATGGCCTCACTTATCACGACGGCTGGATGCCGTTTTGGCTGGTCTCCGTCGTGGAGGGAGGAGTCCGCTTCCCCCTGCACCCACTGGTCCGGGACTGCCTCCGAGAGTGGAGGTTGTGCCCATGCCAGCTACTCCCCAATGGATATAAAATCATAATGGGGGTAGTGCGGCTCAATCAGATCCTAGGAATTGGCCTCGGTGTCCCGGACATCGAGGACACGTATGACCTCTGCAAATCCGCAGAGGGGGACACTTACTATCTCCGGCTGAGGGTCCGCCGGACTGCGCTCGTGACCGCGCTAGAGGACTCCAATAGGTACGCGGGTGAAGACCGAGTACTTGTCAGAGGAGGATGGGAGTTCGGTGAAGCAGAGCCTGCTACCACAGTCCGGGTCCCTCGAAAAATAGGGATTCCTCCAAGTAAAGGCCGGAGTTCTTTCGGTTTGCAGTTCTTTCCTTTCTTTCTGTGTCTGGCTCCTGATATGATTTTGTCTATGCAGATTTCCGCGAAAAGAGGGAGCTAGCGCGGAGGAATCGCTGGAAAGTGAACAGCGCCTGGCACGAGCAGGTGAGGAACTACCGCGGCCACAACTGTCGTGCTGCGTGGTCTCTCCTGGGGTACGTGCCCCACTACAGGTCCTTCAACACCTCCAGAAAGGTGTCGGGAATAGACTCCGTGCTGAGCGGGGAAGGCGTGAGTCGAAGAACAGAGACGACCGTGGTGCCAGGCTCGGCGGTGGTGACCGTTGCGCTTCCCGCCAGTCGTCTGGTTGAGTTGGCAGAACGTGCCCCAGCAGCCCCTGCCGCGGAGCCTGCCGGGACTTCGAGAGCCAGGCCCCTGCCTTCCCGAACGAGGCTAGTAGCTTCCAGTTCGGAGGAAGAAGAGGAAGAGCAAGAGGGAATGTTGCGCCAGCGCGGGCGGCGCTATGTCGCAGAGGACCTGTCTGCGGCGGCCTTCGGGGATGTCGGGGGCGAGGCCCGGGATCCTTCTCAGGCAGTGGCTCTGACGCCTCCGGCGTCTGCGGGTGGCACTCTTGCCCCTGTTGCCGAGACGGTCTGTATAGCCGCGACCGGGGCTACTCGGCCTGGGGAGGCAGAGGTCATCTCAGCTCCGCCTCCGGTCGTCATCGTGGACGACGCGCCCTCTGAAGGTGCCGTGGGGGCTGGAGGTCGGGCTCGCTCCCCCGAGGTTGCTGAGGGCGGGCGACCCGAGAAGAGGGCGAGAGTCGAGGCCTCGCCTGGCCCCTCCTCGCCTCCGCCCGCCGGAAGGACGATCTTGCCTCCTCCTATGGCTTCGTGGAGGCCGGCCATTGAGGAGGTTCTGGGGAGGCCGCTGGCCGAAACAGACCGCGCAGCCGATCCCCAAGTTGTCGCAGCGCTCGGACGAGCCTGCGCCCTTCCTCAAGACATGGCGAGGTGGGCCGCGATGGACGACGAGTCGCTCCTGCTCTCCTCGATGCGATCCGTGGTGTCGGTAAGTGCAGTATTTTTTCCTTAGTTTTCAGTCCGGTGTTGCTTTATTGACTTCTGGTTCTCATTTTGCAGCTGTTGCAAAAGTGCCAGATAGGCATTGAGAGGCTCGATGCGGCCGAGGCGCGGGCGGCGGAATGGGTCGTCGAGAGGGACGAGCTGCGGGCGTCCGTGGCGTCCAAGGACGCGGCCCTGGCAGAGGTGACGGCCAAGAATGCCGGCCTCGTCTTTGATTGCGAGGAATCGAAGGCCGAGGTCGGGCGCCTTAAGGATGAGCTGGCGGAAGAGAAAAGCCAGAACCTCCACCTCGCTTCTGAGCTCGACGATCTCCGGGTTGCGACCAAGCGACTAGAAGACGACTTGGACAGTGCGAAGGGGACCAACAGGAGGCTCCTCTCTCAGCGGAACCAGGCGCAAGGTTCCCTGGAGATGGCGCTGAGGGAGAAGGCGGCCGAGATCGAGTCTGCCCTGGCAAAACAAGAGGCCAAGCTCAAGGAGGAGTTCCTCGCTGAGCATGACTCCGTCATGGAGGAGGAGGTCGGCAAGCTGTCTGCTGACTACAAGGCTCAGCTGCCGGGGATCCGGGACCGAGCCTGGGACTTGGGTGGAAGGCAGCTTTGCAAAAGGCTGGGGTCCCCGAGGACAGCCCTCTCTTCCTTAATCCCCCAAGATTTTCCTGCTCGGACTCGGGACCTGCGGCCGCGTCTCAGGCTGCTGACCTTCCCTCGCAGTCGTGTTCGGAGGCGAACGCCGCTCCCGGGACGCCTGAAGAGGCTCCTGCTTCTAGCGCTGATCCCGAGGGCTCCCAAGCGCGCCCGGTCGTCGAGGCCCTTCCTCAAGTCGTCGCGGTCGTTCCCGCAGCTACCCAGACCGCTCCCGAGGCCAGTGCGGTCGTGGCCGAGGTCCCTCCAGAGATTGACTGCAATGTGGAAGCTGCAGCCCTCTGAGGGTTTTTTGTAATTTTTGCAATTCCTTCTTTTATCGTATCTCTATTCTTGTAATCAGGGGCTTCGATTAATGAAGAATTTTGAAACTTTGCTCGAATTCTGGTTTTCTGGCTTTCTTTCTCCTTGTTTCTGATGAAATGCGTGGTCGACCTTATGTCGCAATGTTTTTCTGTCTGAGTTGTTGGTCCGGATAGCCGAACTCCGGATCATTCTTGGAATTGAAATAGCCGCCGTTGACCGAGACCCGGCCCATGAACCGTGGTCCCGATCTGCTTTTGTACCCATAATCTCCCCCCCAGCTTTTGGCCTGTGAGCTCCTTGGAGCAGGTCGGAAGCTGAGTGGCTTTGTCAGGCCGGGAATGCCACTAATCTTTTAAGAGTACCTGGTTTGTGAAGCATTGCCGAGACGGCGGGGTCTCGGTTCGATGGGGGATTCCTCCTCATCGCCCGTTGCCGACGTGGAGTGCCGCATTAAGTGCCTTTGCTGACGTGGAGTGCTTCCTTGAGTGCTTTTCGCCAGTGGAGGCGGTCGCCCTTTCGTCTGTCGAGGCATTTATCATCCCGTCTGTCGAGGCATTTATCGTCCCGTCTGTCGAGGCATTTATCGTCCCGTCTGTCGAGGCATTTAATGGTCCTCTGGAAGTGCGGCGACGGTGCCACGTGTCGCTTCTCTGAAGGGCACGCAATCACATCTGCAGGACGCTTGGGCTGCCCGAGACGGCGTTAGGGCTACTCGAGGTAATGCCTCATTAAAGGCCTTTCTTGAAACCTGAAACGGCGCCCCCAACCTATATAAGCTAGGGCACCTCTTCCGCCTTCCTTCTTTTCGATCTTCAGACTCCCTGTTGCAATCTGCTGACGAACAGTACTATCCCTGTTGCCTGCGAGTACTCTGTTCGCACAGCCTTTCATCGTAGGATTTCTTCCTTCTGTCTTCTTCCTTCCCAGTAGGTAGTTCTTCGTCTAGGGTAGAGAATGGGCATTTACAGGCACTGGCTGGATGACCCACTGTCCATAGGACTGTTCAGGGACGCATACAGGGTCCCTGCGAATGTAGATGTCAGGCCAGACGGCCCTGACGATGGCATTACATACAACGACGGTTGGATGCCATTTTGGCTGGTGTCCGTTGTGGAGGGAGGAGTCCGGTTCCCCCTTCACCCACTCCTCAGGGACTGTCTCCGGGAGTGGGGGTTGAGCCCCTGCCAGCTGCTTCCCAACGGGTACAAGATCATCATGGGAGCAGTGCGGCTCAACGAAATACTGTCAATCAACCTCGGTGTCCCGGACATCGAGGAGGCGTATGACCTCTGCAAGTCCGCAGAGGGGCACACGTACTACCTCCGGCTAAGGCTCCACCGAACTGCTTTCGTGACCGCGCTGGAAGACTCGTATAAATACGCGGGGGAGGACCGTGTCTTCGTCCGCGGGGCATGGGAGAGCGGCGAGGCGGAGCCCAGCACCAAAGCCCGGATACCACGCAGAATAGGAGTCCCCCCAAGTAAAAACCGAGGCCCCCCTGGATTTTGTATTTTAATCATTTTTCTTTCCTTCTGTTGACATCGTTCTGTTTCTGCAGGTTTTCGACAGAGGAGGGAGCTTGCCAGGAGGAACCGGTGGAAGGTGAACAGTGATTGGCACGAGAAGGTGCGGAAGTACCGCGGCCATCACTGCCGAGCCGCGTTCTCTCTCCTGGGATACAAGCCGCACTACAAGTCGTTCATCACTCCGAGGCGGGTGACCGGAATCGACTCCGTGCTCCAGGGGGAGAGCATCGGACAGGACACCGCACAGACCGAGGTCCCTGTTCCGGAGATGGTGAATATCGCGATTCCCAGCGGGGCTCCGGTAGAATCGGGCGGACAGTCTGCTGTCCGTGAACCAGCAGCGGCAGAGAGAGCCGAGACCGGGCGCAGGCGGCAGAGGCAGAAATTTGTCGTCTCCAGCGAGTCCGGGAGCACATCCAGCTCGGAAGAGTCCGAGGTCGAGATGTTGCGTGGCCGTTGCCAGCACTTCGTCGCGGAAGACCTTGCCGCCGCGGTATTTGGGGACATGGGCGAGACCGCGGGCTCCTCCCGAGGTGCCGACGTCGCCCCAACTACGTCCTCGGTGACTGCTGCAGAGGTTATTTCTCCCGAGACCGAGACGGCTCCGGAAGCCACCGAAGGTGCTCAATCAGGTCCTCCTGCAGCAGCCGAGGTCGGCGCGGGTTGTCCGGCTATCGTCATTGAAGAATCGCACTCCGGCTTAGGCAGAGCGGGTACTGCCGAGGTCGTCGAGGAGCGCAGGCCGGAGAAGAGGCCCAGGGTCGAAGCCCCATCTGCCCCGGAACCTGCCATGTCGGTTGGGGGGTCCGCCACTCCCTCCGATTTTATTCCTTGGAGACCGGACATCGAGGGGGTGCTGGGGAGGCAACTAGCCGAGTCGGACCGAGCGGTCAACCCCGAAGTGGTTGCCACTCTGGGACGAGCTTGCGCCCTTCCCCAGGACATGGCAAGGTGGGCGCAGATGGATAATGAATCCCTGCTGCTTTCCTCAATGCGGTCATTGGTAGCGGTATGTACAGTTAATTCTTCATGTTTTGTTTTTCTGCTGCATTTCATTTGGTGACACTCTGTGTTCTTGCTGCAGCTCTTGCAAAAGTGCCAAACTGGCATGGGTAGGCTGGACGCGGCCGAGGCCAGGGCAGCAGTTTGGGCAGCGGAGAAAGAGGAACTGCGGAAGTCCCTGGCGGCGAGGGACGCGACCCTGGAGGAGGAGGCAAGGAAAACTGCGGATCTTCTTGCCGAGCTCGACGCAGCGCGGGCCTTGTCCGAGCACCTCAAAGAGGAGTCAAAGGAGGCGAAGGATCAAAACGCCCGCCTTTCCTGGGAGCTAGACGAGGTCCGGCTTGCGTCATCACGGCTGGAGGAAGACATGCAAATGCTGCGGGGACGAACAAGAGGCTCACCTCCGAGAGAAAGCTAGCTGAAAGAAAGCTAGAGATGGCTCTGGAGGGGAAGGCGGCCGAGCTCGCGCAGGCTCTCAAAGTGCAAGAAGCCAAACTCAAGGGAGAGTACCTAGCCGAGCACGAGTCCGTGATGAACGAGGAGGTCAGCAAACTGACGGCTGACTACAAGGCCCAGCTGCCAGGAATCCGAGACAAGGCGTGGACACTTGGGTGGAAGGCGGCCTTAAAGAGGGTTGGTGTCCCTACGGACAGCTCTATCTTTCAGAACTCCCCCAGGTTTCCTCGCTCGGATTCGGAGTTGCGAGCCGTCTCGGGAATCGCTCCCGGCCCTTCAGCCTCGGAGGTCCCCCCTGCTCCAGTCGCCCCCGCTCCTCCAGTGGTTTCCGAGACTGCCCCAGCCGTTCCCAGCGAGAGCGCAGCCAGGACCAATTGTAATGAGGGAGCAGCAGCTCCCTGAACTATGTATATATATATTTTTTTTGGCCATACATTGTATTCAAGCAAATTCTTTTGTAATAAAACAACATTTTTTACATATTCTGTGAATGATCTTGGTTTTGCTGATGGTGGAATGAGTATTGACGCAAGTAGCCTACTGGGTAGCTTTGTCGGTCCTAAGTGAGGACGGTATGGGTACCGGACCCTGACGTGCGTATGGCTGTGCCGCCCCAGCTGGTGCAGGGACCGAGCTGAGGGCGGTTGACCCTCTGAACAGAGGGGCCGAGCCGCGAGGGTGGTACTGTTACCGGACCCTGATGTGCATCTGGCTGTGCCGCCCCAGCTGGTGCAGGGACCGAGCTGAGGGCGGTTGGCCCTCTGAACAGAGGGGCCGAGCCGCGAGGGTGGTATTGATACCGGACCCTGATGTGCATATGGCTGTGCCGCCCCAGCTGGTGCAGGGACCGAGCTGAGGGCGGTTGGCCCTCTGAACAGAGGGGCCGAGCCGCGAGGGCGGTACTGTTACCGGACCCTGATGTGCATATGGCTGTGCCGCCCCAGCTGGTGCAGGGACCGAGCTGAGGGCGGTTGGCCCTCTGAACAGAGGGGCCGAGCCGCGAGGGCGGTACTGTTACCGGACCCTGATGTGAGGCAGGAGATGGCACCGTGCTGACAGTCGGTACTCCGTTTAGAGGCGAATCCAAGTAATGCAAAGACTGGTTCCAGAAAAAATCGCCTTTTTATTGATACTTGATTTTTCTAATACATTTCAGAAGTAGAATTTTTTGAGATGCGCCGCGTTCCATGGTCGCGGGAGTGTCTTCCCTTCCATATCTTCGAGTCGGTAGGCCGATCTCTCGGCCGTAGAGGTTATTCTGAATGGTCCCTGCCAGTTGGGTGCCAGCTTGCCTTTGTTAGGAGCTCGTTCTGCTCCTGGATGAGGCGGTTCTGAGCCCTGATGTCATCCAGGCGGGGGTCTTCGTTTCGATCGAGGCTGGCTTGATGGTTCGACTGTGATCCAGCCCGCGCTGACTTCTCGTGTGGCTTGGTGACTGACTTGTCGCCTTGCCTGCCCCGCCCATGGCTATGGCGGGGCTGTTCAGGAGGTGGGACGTCGCGAAGGGAAAGCATGGTCGCTCCCCTAGATCGTGACTCTGTCTGGACCGTGGGAGACCTTCCCCCGGACCTCCTTTGCTGAGGGGGAGGAGGCGGAAGATTCTGCGCCAGTGTAGGCTGTATGGACAAAGCCTTGCCTTTGGAGGGTCCTTCGCCGTTTCTGGTTTTTGGAGGCATAGTGATTACAAGCTTTTTGTTCAGCTTCCGACAGACGGCGCCAAACTGTAGGCGGTAAAAACGACACCTACTTAGATTGAGATGAGATCGGGGTAGACTTCTTAGGACAGGGAAATGCTGAACGCCTAGAACCTGAAACGGAAGGAGAAAGGCTAAAGTCAGAGCCCCTGGCTGCCGTGAGCCGAAGGCACTCCGATGCCTGAGTTAGTTCTGAGGAGACTAAACAGGAGGAGGAAGAAGAGAATGAAACAGTGTGTAGTATTGAGAGCTGGATGCTGCGTATTGCGTACCTCTCATGGGACTGATCCCATGCGTATATGTAGGTGAGCGTTCCTCGTTCATTCTCTCTGTGAGTGGGGGTAGGTGAGGTGAGGTCCCATCGACCCTTACCCTGGCGGGCAGCAGTAGGTAGAGTGGGCAACACCCCTCCCTCTCTTTCCACGCCTTCAGCCAGTTGGCGTACAGGGCTGATAAAGCACACCTCTTATCGCCATAAATGAGCGATCCTATCGCCATAAATGAACGATCCTATCGCCATAAATGAATGCCCGTATCAGTCTGAGCGCGCCGCATTTCCAGGAGGGTGGCGGCCCACTCTGACTTTAGCATCCTAGCCTGAGACCAAGGATGGCTTGGCCGTGGTGTGCCTTTGCACCGAGCTGGCATCTATGCCGAGCTGCGAACCGCGTTGCTGAGCTGCCGAGCTATGACCGAGCTGCCGAGCTATGACCGAGCTGCCGAGCTATGACCGAGCTGCCTGAGCTGCCGAGCTACGACCGAGCTATGACCGAGCTGCCGAGCTATGACCGAGCTGCCTGAGCTGCCGAGCTACGACCGAGCTATGACCGACACTACAACAGAATGCACCTTTAGCGACGTTTTTTACCGACGTTTTTCTAAATACGTCGCTAAAAGTGTCTTTCACCGACGTATCAAAATTCGTTGGGAAAAGCCTAGACTTTTACCGACGTTTTACATAAAATGTCGGTAAAGGTCCACTTTTGGGCGACGTTTACTGCAAAACGTCGGTAAAAGTCTGTTTTACCGACGTTTTAGAAAAACGTCGGTAAAAGTCCACGCCTTTATTACCGACGAATAAAAAAACGTCGGTGGAAGACACTTTTAGCGACGTTTATTAAAAAACGTCGGTAAAGATCATTTCTAAAATTAATTTACTCTATAATCGAAGTAAAAAATGAAATTTATTACCGACGTTCTGTGATTTCGTCGGTAAAGATCATAAAATTAATTTTTATTACCGACGTTTTCGGTAAATTCGTCGGTAAAAGTAGACTTTTACCGACGTTTATTAATAAACGTCGGTAAAGATCATTCCTAAAAATTAATTTATTCTGTTACCTGAACTAAAAATTATGTGAAATGCTGAAAGGTTTTTGAACTACAGAAGATTTGAGTTTCATTTTTACTATTGGCAAATGATAAGCAATCGGGATAACCTCCTAATTATTTATGAATTTAATTTGTAACTGGAATATATCTCCTATTTTTCTGCAAAAACTATAACATTTAATTGAGAATTACTGCAATTTCATTCCAAATCTTAAAGATAGCACCCAAAACAAGAGGCAGGCAGACTAAAGAGAGCACCCAAAACAACACCAAGGAGAGCTCGTCAAAACTAGCCATCTTCTTTTCAATGAAAGCACATCAGAACTCTGCACCTTCACAGGGCCCAAGAGGACAAGAGAAGAGATTGAACCCTCCCCTGCCACCCCGCCGACTAAGCCCCTGTAGAAATTTAGTCTTACAGTTTTACATGTAACAGATACCTACCATAATGTATAAGTTTTATTGTCATTGTATCTTATTGCTTATCTAATATTTGTTTCTTTTACTAAACTCAACTTCAATGTCAGCATGTATGATCAACATGGGTCAAACACCCAGCTGAAAAAAGCATAAGCATTTATTGTATGAATAATAAGGTTGAGTCATGGCTTTTCAGACTTGTATATAGATATAGATATTAAATCACAGTTTGGAGTCTGGTTCATTACCATGAAAACAGAGTTGCCACCCATCCCTTCTATATTTTCCCTATTACCTTCCCTATCTCTTCTTTTTCCCTTCATCTGAATCACTTCTAATTTTATTTTATTTTTTTCTGTTTGGGCTTGGGTGACTCCATTCATAGGGTGACTCAACTCGGGCCAATTTTCAGAACACGGAGCTGACAGACAACAGGTTTGACTCCTACCACACAATGAAGACTGAAATAAGAGAAAATGTGGAAAAACATATGCTTTATTGTTTGTTGTTACCCTTTAGGTTTGAATGTTGAAATCATTTGTGACTTAGGAATTAGGGTGTAATTTATTATTCATTTTGATTTCAAGTTTCTATTTGTTTATGATGTGATAGTTTGGTTTTTGTTGATATTATTTATTATGTCCTAGTTAAGGTCAATAATTTGTAATACCTGGCACAAATTCTTTTCTAACTTTTTATTTAAATGTATCACTTTTGTGATTTACTGATATTTGTTATCTGTTGTCAATCAACTGCACGACCACCTGAAGGTAAATGTCCAAATTTCCTGCATAATACGAAACTGTAAAGTTACTCATGGGTTTTGTTGTACACAAGTAATGTTAGAAACATAGATCTGAGGCCAATAATTTTATTTGTTCTGGGGGCATATATATATATCATGCGATAGATCTTCAATGATCTCAATCATAAATGCTGGCCCCATTACTTTCAAAGCCAAGACCCAAGTTTATTGCTCTAAACATTGGGTCCTTCTCTTATATTCCTCCAAAGACTTTTAATTTCAGTTTGTGATGTATTTTTTTTATGGACTTGATTTAATGGAATCTCTCTGTTCTAGGGAAGAGTTGCACTGTTTTCATAATTGATTTCAGTTGCTTTGTTTATATATAGGTTCACTAAAAGTTGTGCATATGACATTGATACGTTAATCTTGCTATTTTTTATTTTTTTGCAGATTGAATGAAAATTGAAAAACAAATTTTGTTAAAAAAGTCCATGCAGCTAGGATGAGGCCAACTTGAAAGCCAAGTATGCAGAGTAACACATTGCTTCTAATTCTTTAACCGTGAGTCCTATTTGCTCCTGTTAGTTCCGCCAAGTTACGTTACCCTCGAGCGAAGTGCTCGTGCTGGATGGCCCAATTTTTTTGGGTGCCGTTTCCCGTTCCGGACCCCCGGCGGACCATTTTAGTGCCTAAGTGTCGGAAAATCCTTTTTAATTTTTATTTTACATTGGTAAAACTATCAGAGACTATGGAGATAAATTATATGACGTCGGTAAAATGAACATTTAGCGACAATTTTTGTAAAATGTAGGTAATGTTTAAATTTTTTTTAAGGAAAATTAAAAATCAGAGTCCTTTACTGAGGAAGTTTTTTTTGCCAACGAAAATTAGTGTCGGACATTTTATCACTAACGTTTAATGTTGGTAATGTATAAATTAATTTTTTACCGACGAAATTTAATTTTTTGGCGACGAAAACAATTCATCGGCGAACTTCCCACCTTTTTTCCCCTCTTCCCGCCAACACAACCCCTCTTTTCACTCTCTCCCCTTCGCTTCTCTCTCACGCCACCAAAGCCCTTTTCTCTCATTCTCTCCTGCGCCTCTCTCACTTCTGCTCTCTCTGCTCTCTCACTCTCGCTCTCTCTGCTCACTCTCGCGCTCTCTGCTCACTCTCGCTCTCTCGATCTGCTCTCTCACTCTCGCTCTCTCTGCTCACTCTCACGCTCTCTGCTCACTCTCGCTCTCTCGATCTGCTCTCTCACTCTCGCTCTCTCTGCTCACTCTCGCTCTCTCTGCTCACTCTCGCTCTCTCGATCTGCTCTCTCACTCTCGCTCTCTCTGCTCACTCTCGCTCTCTCTGCTCTCTCGTTTGCCCAAGACGCTGCTCGTCTTCTCCCTGCTGCTGCTGCTGGGGTGCTCGTCTTCTCCCTGCTGCTGCTGCTGGGCTGCTCGTCTCCTCCCTGCTGCTGCTGCTGGGCTGCTCGTCTTCTCCTCCTTGCTGCTGCTGCTGCTGGGCTGCTCGTCTTCTCCCTGCTGCTGCTGCTGGGCTGCTCGTCTTCTCCTCCCTGCTGCTGTTGCTGGGCTGCTCGTCTTCTCCCTGCTGCTGGGCTGCTACCCGCCGCTGCTCATCTCATTCCAGGTACAACTGCTCATTTCTCCCCACACCAGGTACTATTGTAGTTTTCCTAATTTTCTAAATGAAACTTCATTATCACAGCATCACTGAATTCTTTGGCTGGCTCACCTCAAATCAAAATTGTGTCACCTACATTTTATATTCCCATTTCGCAATGCTAACTTGCAAAGGGATTCAAACAGATTGGAGACTGAGTGAGAAGCCACAAGTTTATCTATCCTTGATGCTGATAATTCTCAACTTAATCTATCTTCACATCACCAAAAATCAGCATGTCGCCCACTAATTGTAATGGTTTTTCTTTTTTCTTTTCTTTTTTTGATTTTTGGGTAACATAGAATTTCATCCATAAATTGTAACTTGAATGATGAGCAAAAAACTTAGTCTATTACTAACATCCAACACGCAAATCTAACACAGCCTTATTATTTGCAATGTGACCCACCAATCCAATCCGAAACTGACCTAATTAAGAGTCTGATAGAAATTTTTAACCTGATTAGTAAATGGGTTGGATACAGATTGAGCCTGTGCAAGTTACCCATAGTACTCTCAATCTCACCGAAACCCGCCCTGTTACTGCCTCGTGCTCACGTGTACTCATGGGTCTCCAATATGAAATATCTCAAACTAAATCACATGATTAATTTGGGCCAGGGGATCCAAGGTACTGGATCTAGTCTTTTGGTTGTACATGAAAATTAATAATCTTAACACATGCAATGACTCTGTCGTTAAGCTAAGTTGGGGAATTTTTTCAAAATAGGCTGAGACCCCTCTGTTAATCTATTCTGCCACCACATATGTGGAACACATGTATGCCTGTATCATATATTGGTTGAAACCATGAGAGTGGATACTTATCCTGGACAGGAATGGCAATGGCTACCTGTTTACCCGATTACCCCAATCATCCAGTTCGGAACAGAAAATTGCATGGAGCCTGATTTTGGGCTAGCCAAAAATCAATAATAAGGCTGTTTCGGATTGGATTGGTGGGTCACATTGCAAATAATAAGGCTGTGTTAGATTTGCGTGTTGGATGTTAGTAATAGACTCAATCCTAATTACCCAAGTTACAAAAAACTTAGTCTTAAACATTTTAATAACCAAAAACAAATGCTGAATCCCTATCATTTAATGAATCATAAAAGCACATACACAGGTGATATCATGATTGCATGGAAAGTTTGAGGGATTTAAGGCTAGTACGATCAATCTAGGCCTGTGCTTGAAAGTACATTACAGACCAATGGTTCACTTACTAAGAGTGCAGGAACACACTTGACACTCTAGGCAATCATTCTTTTTTTTTTCCATATCATAAGTCATACCATATCAGTTGTAACCTTTATCCCATCAATGCAGGGTGTCCTGACATCTTCTGTTTCAAGATTCCCAATCCACATTAAAACCATCTCAGGCACATGACACAACCGGGCACCGCCATTAAAAAACATGATATCTAAAGATCAGATGCAATACTACAAAAAAAGGTGGGTAGTCAACCCAAAACGATAATGCATAGTCTGTCAGACAAATGATGGCGCACAGAAAATACCTGTCTTTCAAGAAGCTGGTTGTGAGTGTAATATGTATTCATTAATGGTAATTCAAAATAGATATAATAAAAAGACTCAATACTTTGTGAATGTAAATATGTATTTAACATTGGAACTTGCTGAATCTGAGTTCTCTATTCACAAATTCAAGACTTAAAATGAAGCTGAAGCTTGTATTTAGGAGTTTTTAAACCAAGTCTCGAAGTTGTTTGGGAAGTCTACTTTCATGCTTAGATCACTTGTGATTAGGTCAGATATTGGTGAGCATATTCTATATGTAATTTCTGATTACTTGTGATTAGGTCAGATATGGACAGGAGTTGGATATTTGGTTATCAGAACCGATTTAGTGCGGAGTACATAGCTGGGGTGAACTCATTTATTGATTATGCAAAGGCGAATTCGGGCGGGGCAATGTTGATCAACTGCCCGTGTAACGATTGCTATAACCATCGGAAGCATGACTATGTAACCGTTAGAAGTCATTTGCACATTCAAGGAATGATGGTCTCATACCTACAGTGGATATATCACGGGGAACCTATAGTTCAACCTGATGATTCGGATGAGAGCGAGAATGAATCAGAAGAGAATCAAGATGAATACGATGAGTTGATAGAGGACCATCGTAGGGGAACTCACTTGGAGGAAGATACTCAAGAGAGGGATGATGTGCAGGATTTTGAAAATTTGTTGAAGGCTTCTCAGCGTGGCTTGTACCCAGGATGCAAAAACTCAGATACTCTGTTATCGTTTGTCATCAAGATATTGCATGTGAAGGTAGAAAGTGGGTGTAGCAATAAGTCGTTCGACAAGGTTCTTCAGATTTTTAAGGACTTCTTACCCGAAGGTCATGTAGTGCCGGAATCAGTTTATGAGGCGAAGAAATTATTACGTGACTTGGGCATGGGATACAAGAACATAGATGCCTGCAAACACAATTGTGTGTTGTATTGGAAAGAGAATGCTCAGTTGGATAAATGTCCAGAATGTGAAGAGCCTAGGTACAAGGTCAATGATGGCAAGCGAAAGAAGGTCCCTCATAAGGTGCTCCGTTACTTCCCATTGACACCGAGGTTACGCAGATTGTATATGTCAAGGAAGACAGCCACAGAGATGAGATGGCACAGTGAGAAGCGCGTTGATGATGGGATAGCGCGACATCCGGCTGATTCAGTGGAATGGAAAGAATTTGATAAGAAATATCCAGAGTTTGCCCAAGAGACACGTAATGTGAGGCTGGGGTTAGCAACCGATGGATTCAATCCTTTCGGTAACATGAGCACCTCTTATAGCATGTGGCCTGTCATACTTATGCCCTATAATTTGCCACCATGGATGTGCATGAAGGAGCCATTCTTGATGATGTCATTACTTATTCCAGGACCAAACTCACCGGGAAATGATATCGATGTATATCTGAGGCCCTTGGTTGATGAGTTGAAGGAGTTGTGGGATCATGGTGTATTGACTTATGATGCCTCCACTAAACAGACCTTTCAAATGCATGCGGCTGTGATGTGGACGATAAATGACTTTCCTGCGTATGGTAACTTGTCTGGGTGGAGCACAAAAGGTTATAACGCATGCCCCTCGTGTAACGACAACTCACTAGGGGTGAAGTTGAAAGATAAGATTGGGTACATTGGCCATCGAAAATACTTGGAACTGAACCACCAATGGCGTAGAAGCAAGGCCTTCAACGGTCAGCCTGAGCGTGAAAAGAATTCTTTGGATTTACCGGGGCAAAAGGTACTAAACCAGCTAGAAGAACTAGCGCCGGTCAAGTTTGGCAAGAATAACAAAAGACCGCGTGACTATGGAGAACTGAATTGGACAAAGAAAAGCATCCTATTTGAATGGCCCTACTGGAAGTGCAAAAAACTTCGACATAACCTTGATCCTATGCACATTGAGAAGAACACATGTGTAGCTTTGGTTGGAACTATTTTGGGCATAAAGGGCAAAAACAAGGACACCGATAAAGCGCGCAAGGATTTGAAAAATATGGGCATCAGGCCAGAATTGCATCTAGTGGAGAGGGGCGATGGATCCAGCTTGAAGCCGCATGCCTCTTACACTCTGGGACCAAAACATAGAGATGGCTTTTATGAATTCTTGAAGTCGATCAAATACCCAGACGGCTATGCGGCGAACCTTTCGAGGTGTGTAACCTCGAAAAATGATAAATTAGCTGGTTTAAAGAGCCATGATTGCCACATCCTTATCCAACGCATCCTTCCTATTGGCATGCGCGGCTTCCTGAATAAGGATATCTGTACAACATTGTTCGAGTTAGGCAACTTTTTCCAAGACCTCTGCTCGAAAACACAGAGATCCGATGATTTGAAAAAATTGGAGGAGCAGATAGTTTTAATATTGTGCAAGCTGGAGAGGATTTTCCCTCCTGCTTTCTTTGATGTGATGGTTCATCTGTCGGTTCACTTGCCACGAGAGGCCATGCTTGGTGGACCGGTGCAATATCGATGGATGTACCCGATAGAAAGGTAATAGTTTATGACCATTGATGAATTATTTATGTATTAGTGCAATTGCTTTGCATTGAAAATCGTAATTGTTATCATTGGTTGTTTGAAGGTTTTTGAAGACCTTAAAAGGGTACGTTCGCAACCGAGCTCGGCCTGAAGGTTCGATTGCCGAGGCTTACATTGTCAAGGAGTGTCTCACTTTTTGCTCAATGTATTTAAGGCAGACTGATCGAGTCGAGCGGTATGATGATGGTGGCGAACGTGGCCCGGGGATGTCGGTCTTCACACAAATTGTCCGTCCCATCGGACTGATGCCAAGGGCACATGATCCTTCTCAAAGAGAGCGTGACAATGCTCATTGGTTTGTGCTGAATAATTGCCCCGAGGTGGAGCCGCATCTACAGTATGTGCTTCAATCTAGCCATATTTATGCATTGCTTGTTAACTCCTTTATTCATTCTCTATTCGTATTTATTCATTAAATGCTATCTTGAGTAGGGAACACAAGAAATTAGTGCAAGATCAAAGAGGTGGAGATGTAGGGCAGATACAACGAAAAGAATTTGCAGAATGGTTTAAACAACGTGTAAGACATATAACATAGTCATTTAAATTGCTAGATATTATTGGATTACGCTTCAAATGACACGGTTAGTCTAATACATTTGTCTTAATCTGCTTATGCAGATGAATCAATTGCGAACTCTAGGGTCACCAGAAGCTTTTGATGAGATCTGGTCATTAGCAAATGGACCGAGATCCCTAGTGAATCTTTATCAGGGGTGTGATTGCAATTGCATCCGATACCACACTCTTGACCGTGAGAAATGCCGTAGGAGCCAGAGTTGCGGGTTGGTCGTGGAAGGGGAATACGAAGGGGTGAAACATGACTACTATGGCTACATCTGCAAAGTCTGGGAATTGTCCTATCGGCACGGGGGTAAGGTGGTCTTATTTGAATGTGAATGGTACAACACTAGTACCAAGCACAAGATAAACATCGAAGACCATGTTACAAGCATTGATATCACGGGTCGTTGGTGTAAGGATGATCCATTTGTCCTACCAAGTCAGGTGACACAAGTCTTCTACGTCAATGACACCAGCAGAGGAAAAAATTGGAAAGTCGTAGAACGAGTCAAGCCTCGGGGAGTATGGGATGTACCCGCTAAGCGGGATGACGGCAATGATGATGATGATGTGCCTAATGATGCATTTCAGCAGGACGAAACGACATTTGTTGTCCCAGTCCTCGTCGATGGTACTAGTGTCCAATACTCTATGGATGATATAGATCCTGAGATCGTTCTCAGTGATGAGTCAGTAGATGAGGATGGCCAAGACGAGGATGAAACACTAGCGGAGTACGAAGATGATGAAGAAAATGATGTTCATAGTCAGGAAGATGATGACATGGAATATGACATGTAGTGTT
Organism: Persea americana; assembly: GCA_029852735.1. Taxonomy (NCBI): domain Eukaryota; kingdom Viridiplantae; phylum Streptophyta; class Magnoliopsida; order Laurales; family Lauraceae; genus Persea; species Persea americana. The sequence continues at coordinate 17,368,953 of CM056813.1, read as the reverse complement.
TGTTTCAAGTTTTGCATATGTAACGATTAAGTAAATTAATAAATATCTTCTCTTACATAATGACATTGTCTTCAATTTCATTTTCTCTTCTGATTTGTTCATATATGGATAAGACAATTCTACATTTCACATTTTATTCTTATTTTGCAAAAGATGCCAAACAGAGGGAAAAAATGGGTCAAACCAGGAGAACTGTCCCGTCAAGTGCAAGCATCCAATTATTTATTAAAGAGAAAAAAGATAATTAAGAAGAATGCAGAAAAACTTGCACTTCTACGGCTCCCGCCGACCGCATGTACTATATTTGGTTCGGCTAAAGGGACAAAGGAGAAGGGAAAGAGGAATGTTAATGGGAATGATAAGGATGAGAACTACATTCCCCCCGAAGATGATGATGTAGATGACGAGACATCTTGGTCTCAATCGGATGAGGTAATCTTTATGTGAATGTCTATCACGTGTACTTGAAAATATTAGTTTCAAGTTGGTGACACTCATACCAAAATGATTTCCATTTCCATTTAATGTAAATTGCTGACATTCAGTTTACTAATATTATTTTTTTGTGCTTAATTATTTATCTTCCTTGTCATCTTGCTTTAAGCCAGATTGCAGATATGCCTCGGGAAAAGAGGGCGAAACGTGCTCGGCAGATCGCAGCTGCACTCAGGTTAGCTCCTGTAGAGAGCACAGCTGAGCCCTCGACACAACCTCCGCCAGCTGCTCTTGAGGTTACACCATGTAGAGGATCATCGAGCACCCGTGATTCGGCAGCCCCCCAGCCTCTGCCGATTCAGCCTCTGACCACACATCGCCCGCCGACCCAGCCTCAGTCGTCCCAGCCTTCCACGAGCCCTCATACAGTCAGGAGCAGCGTAGGTGAGAAAATTCCGACACTTAGGAATTTCAAAATGGTTCACTTCAATTTATTGATTTGTGTTCACTAACTCATTTAGCACTGTCATTTTAACAACATCAGCCTCAGCCTTGGAGGTTCCGAGCCGTGTAAGGGGTGTTACGCGAGGGAAGAATGTGACAAAGCTAAGGAGACAACTAGGTCATAACATCCCAGTGTCGATCCCCATCTGCAGTCATAGGCCAGAAGGGGAACATGCCCCATCACTGGTTAACCATATTGGGTTAGCCATTAGAGAGGTTGCCCCGGTCAGGCCCCATGGCTGGAAGAAGCTTGACAGTGGGATCAAGCTTGCCGTCATCACTGCTGTTAAGGTAAACTGAAACAAGAAATCTCAACCAAAATGATGACATTTGTGAGCCTCATTACAATATTTGATTATATTTTGTGATTACTAATCTTTATATGGCTCTCCCCTAATTGCAGCAATTTTTTTATATCGGGGACTATGAAGGTGATATGCAGCTCCGGACGGACATTGACCGCCAATGCGGAGTTTTGTATAGGAGTTGGAAATATGAGCTGCATACTCACTATCTCGAGCTTTTGGAGCAGGGGGTTCCTCGACCCCAGGACCACCCGGCAGAGGGTTGTGGTCTAGCTGATTGGCAGCTTATGGTCTCGCAGTGCTGGGAATCACCAACCTGGAAGGTAACATTGGGATGTTATCTACAAAAATCGAATTGCCTACTTAATTCCTTGTTTAATTATGTTCTTGCTTCATTTGTTTCTCTTTTTGTCCATGCTTAAAATGGCTTTGTATGTTGTTTTCTATGTAGGCGAAATCAAAAAAAGCTCAAGAGAGTCGAGCCAAGCTGCCATATAATCATACCAGCGGCTCCAGGTCATTTGCATCGAGGATGTCTCTGATGGTACTGATTATATTCATATGAAGAAACTTGATTAAGTTTATTAATTTATAGATATGTAGCTGGGTTTATATCTAATACAAAGCTATTTCAAATGACAGAGGGCACAAAATGCCGGTCAAGCGCCGCCTATTACTCAGTTCTTCCATGACACCCACTACAGACAAACGAGTAATGAGTGGGTAAATGAGGTGGCTCGGCAGAGACATGTACGTTTAATTATAAATCAAATATGATCAATAATTCCATAAAAGCATTCTAAATCACTTATTGATTTAAATGGCAGGAGGCCTTGGTGCAGCGGACTGAGGAGCAGTCGCAACCCTCTGTCACAACTCCGATGACTGAGGAGCAGATTGCTGCTGATGTGCTGGGGAAGAGGTCGGGATATGTTAAAGGGTATGGGATATACGCGAGGACCTCTTCATCTTCCCCACAGTCTCGTACGCCAGATCCGGAGGTGGCCGCCCTGAGGGAGCAGCTAGCTGAGCAGGCGGCGAGGCAGGCTGAGCAGGATAGGAGGCAGGCTGAGCAGGACAGGAGGCAGGCTGAGCAGGACAGGAGAACACATGCACTTGAGGCCCTCGTTCAGCAGTTGGCAGCTGCGGCAGGGATAGATCCCTCCAGCTATTTCGACATCACGAGAGGGACCACTTCTGCTGGAGATGGCACAGCTACTCAAGATCATGATGCGACTCTTTGGTTAGTAGATTACTCTCTTGAAATTTTAACATAATAACTATTTGAAAATTATAAACAATTGATATTTAACATCATAACTATTCGAAACGTATTCATAATAACATTCGACACTAGGCTCTTGAACGGTCACACTCTTTCAGATTAGGGTTAGGTTTGGGCTTCAAAAGCACAACCTAAATTAAGTATTGGATGAGTTGAGGTTGAGGGCATAGTTGACCCGATCCAACCTGAAACTAAGTGACACAACCTCATTAAACTATGCATGCTTTGGTTTTCCCAATTGTTGGATTGAATCACAAACCTTAACCCACAACAGGTCAAAGTGTTCCATGGAACTTTTCCTCTATCTGAGCCATATGACACTTTCATTTAAAGTTCTGGAGGTGCAAAAGCTCAATTGAGTCACATTGAAGACTGCAAATCTGATTGGATTTTAATAAGATTTGATGATGTGGAGAAGAAAAGGGGGTCAGAGACTGCTGGTATTATATTCTTTGAGTAAGATTCTTATTGTTATGTATTTTTTGCAAAGATTGGCAGCATCACTGTTGTTAAATTTGACCACACGAATGCAAGAAATATTAGTCTGTTAGGCAGATGGATTAATGCAATATATCCATTGTGTGCGTGAAATTGACATTTGCCTATAATACTTTGAGAAGTGTAATAACTAAAGAGTACACAGGGCCTTTTCCAGCACGGTGAGTGTAAGCATATTGCCTACGGAAAAATCATATGGCAAATGTCAAATGACATTGTACTCAGCTGATGTGTGGCCCCTATTCCAGCAGCCCATGCACAGGCACAGTCTGCTCCTTCTATAGCAACCAACAGTGGATGACCATCTCTAATACTACAACAATTTCACATATGGTTTGGAGTGGTTCCTTGAATTTTCATGTAAAGCCTTTTGTCATTCATAATCATTATCTAGTAGATGACAGTCAATCAATACTCACTGCCTCTCTGTTATTCATCTGTGCAATGCCATGTCTTTCACATAACTCAGATGTTTAATTTCTAAAACTGAATTGCCTTCTAGCCCAGTAGAATGTAAGGACATCTGTGTATGGGAAATGATTGCATGCCATTTGCACATGCTAAGGCCCTCTTAAGTGGATAGAAATAGCATAGATGTCTCTCAATTTTGAATAAATTCGCAAGCATATTGTAGACTAGTCATACATGTGCAGTTGAACATAATGGCAATAAATTACACAAATTATGTAGGTCTGGACCACTGATATACCCACCATCATACAAAAACTAATCAGTGTGCACACTCATCCATAGCTTCAGGTTTCTCTTCTTCTTGCTAATGGATATAGAGGCCCCCGAAGTTTAAATACTCCTTTTTGGTTTGAAGTATTGGCCAAGTCTGCAGCCATATCCCCCGGATAGAAATGTGTCATAATGTTTGTTCAAAAACCAGCACATATCAGGCAGTACAAAAGATTCCAGGTGGTGTTTTAAACTTCTTTTCCTTGTTTCTAAATTTTAGGGAAGGGATGAAGAGGCAGACTTAATTCTAAGGAAAATATACCCACCCCATGAGGTTGAAACAGAGATACAAGATCTCAAAAACTCAGTTGAATCAGAAATCAGGGAAGAAGGATCATCTGAGGACATCAACCTCATCAAGCTATTGAAGACCAAAACAGTGAGGAGAGGTCTGATTGCAGGGGTCGGGCTTCAGGTCTTCCAACAGTTTGTAGGTATAAATACTGTCATGTATTACAGCCCCACCATAGTTCAGTTGGCTGGTTTTGCATCAAACCAGATAGCACTCCTGCTCTCTCTCATCACATCAGGTCTCAACGCTATGGGCTCCATAGTCAGCATCTACTTCATAGATAGGACAGGACGGAAAAAACTGGATAAATATTTCCTGTACTACTTCCATTGCTTTTGGCTGGACCAGTCAGATTGAATCCAGGCAACCTGTAGTACTTGATCTCAACCTTTCCGGCACATTTGTTATACACCGAGGATGAACAAAGGGTATTAGAATAGAGGAGGGACTTCAGGTACTGATCTGTGCTCTCAATGAAATGAGCCCAATAGGCCACTAGTATCTTTAGGCCACTAGTACTGATGAGAGTAACCTGCAGGAACTGACGGCTCACAAATAGGACTCACGGTTAGGGAGTTTGGGGCGAAAACGGGCTCTTTTCCAACACTTAGGCTCCGAAACGGCCCGCCGGGGGTCCGGAACAAGATCCGGCGACCGGAAAATTCCGAAACCGGCACGGCCAGTTCGCTCGTGATGAGAGTAACCTGCAGGGACTGACGGCTCGCAAATAGGGCTCACGGTTAGGGAGTTGGGGGCGAAAACGGGCTCTTTTCCAACACTTAGGCTCCGAAACGGCCCGCCGGGGGTCCGGAACGGGATCCGGCTACCGGAAAATTCCGAAACCGGCACGGCCAGTTCGCTCGTGATGAGAGTAACCTGCAGGAACTGACGGCTCGCAAATAGGGCTCACGGTTAGGGAGTTGGGGGCGAAAACGGACTCTTTTCCAACACTTAGGCTCCGAAACGGCCCGCCGGGGGTCCGGAACGGGATCCGGCGACCGGAAAATTCCGAAACCGGCACGGCCAGTTCGCTCATGATGAGAGTAACCTGCAGGGACTGACGGCTCGCAAATAGGGCTCACGGTTAGGGAGTTTGGGGCGAAAACGGGGAAAATTCCAACACCTAGGCTCCGAAACGGCCCGTCGGGGGTCCGGAACGGGATCCGGCTACCGGAAAATTCCGAAACCGGCACGGCCAGTTTGTTCGTGATGAGAGTAACCTGCAGGGACTGACGGCTCGTAAATAGGGCTCACGGTTAGGGAGTTGGGGGCGAAAACGGGCTCTTTTCCAACACTTAGGCTCCGAAACGGCCCGCCGGGGGTCCGGAACGGGATCCGGCGACCGGAAAATTCCGAAACCGGCACGGCCAGTTCGCTCATGATGAGAGTAACCTGCAGGGACTGACGGCTCGCAAATAGGGCTCACGGTTAGGGAGTTTGGGGCGAAAACGGGCTCTTTTCCAACACTTAGGCTCCGAAACGGCCCGTCGGGGGTCCGGAACGGGATCCGGTGACCGGAAAATTCCGAAACCGGCACGGCCAGTTCGCTCGTGATGAGAGTAACCTGCAGGGACTGACGGCTCGCAAATAGGGCTCACGATTAGGGAGTTGGGGGCGAAAACGGGCTCTTTTCCAACACTTAGGCTCCGAAACGGCCCGCCGGGGGTCCGGAACGGGATCCGGCGACCGGAAAATTCCGAAACCGGCACGGCCAGTTCGCTCATGATGAGAGTAACCTGCAGGGACTGACGGCTCACAAATAGGGCTCACGGTTAGGGAGTTTGGGGCGAAAACGGGCTCTTTTCCAACACTTAGGCTCCGAAACGGCCCGTCGGGGGTCCGGAACGGGATCCGGCGACCGGAAAATTCCGAAACAGGCACGGCCAGTTCGCTCGTGATGAGAGTAACCTGCAGGGACTGACGGCTCGCAAATAGGGCTCACGGTTAGGGAGTTGGGGGCGAAAACGGACTCTTTTCCAACACTTAGGCTCCGAAACGGCCCCCCGGGGGTCCGGAACGGGATCCGGCGACTGGAAAATTCCGAAACCGGCACGGCCAGTTCGCTCGTGATGAGAGTAACCTGCAGGGACTGACGGCTCGCAAATAGGGCTCACGGTTAGGGAGTTGGGGGCGAAAACGGACTCTTTTCCAACACTTAGGCTCCGAAACGGCCCGCCGGGGGTCCGGAACGGGATCCGGCGACCGGAAAATTCCGAAACCGGCACGGCCAGTTCGCTCATGATGAGAGTAACCTGCAGGGACTGACGGATCGCAAATAGGGCTCACGGTTAGGGAGTTTGGGGCGAAAACGGGGAAAATTCCAACACTTAGGCTCCGAAACGGCCCGTCGGGGGTCCGGAACGGGATCCGGCGACCGGAAAATTCCGAAACCGGTACGGCCAGTTCGCTCGTGATGAGAGTAACCTGCAGGGACTGACGGCTCGCAAATAGGGCTCACGGTTAGGGAGTTGGGGGCGAAAACGGACGCTTATCCAACACTTAGGCTCCGAAACGGCCCCCCGGGGGTCCGGAACGGGATCCGGCGACCGGAAAATTCCGAAACCGGCACGGCCAGTTCGCTCGAGATGAGAGTAACCTGTAGGAACTGACGGCTCGCAAATAGGGCTCACGGTTAGGGAGTTGGGGGCGAAAACGGACTCTTTTCCAACACTTAGGCTCCGAAACGGCCCGCCGGGGGTCCGGAATGGGATCCGGTGACCGGAAAATTCCGAAACCGGCACGGCCAGTTCGCTCGTGATGAGAGTAACCTGCAGGGACTGACGGCTCGCAAATAGGGCTCACGGTTAGGGAGTTGGGGCGAAAACGGACTCTTTTCCAACACTTAGGCTCCGAAACGGCCCCCCGGGGGTCCGGAACGGGATCCGGCGACCAGAAAATTCCGAAACTGGCACGGTCAGTTCGCTCGTGATGAGAGTAACCTTCAGGGACTGACGGCTCGCAAATAGGGCTCACGGTTAGGGAGTTGGGGGCGAAAACGGACTCTTTTCCAACACTTAGGCTCCGAAACGGCCCGCCGGGGGTCCGGAACGGGATCCGTGGACCGGAAAATTCCGAAAACGGCACGGCCAGTTCACTCATGATGAGAGTAACCTGCAGGGACTGACGGCTCGCAAATAGGGCTCACGGTTAGGGAGTTTGGGGCGAAAACGGGGAAAATTCCAACACTTAGGCTCCGAAACGGCCCGTCGGGGGTCCGGAACGGGATCCGGCGACCGGAAAATTCCGAAACCGGTACGGCCAGTTCGCTCGTGATGAGAGTAACCTGCAGGGACTGACGGCTCGCAAATAGGGCTCACGGTTAGGGAGTTGGGGGCGAAAACGGACTCTTATCCAACACTTAGGCTCCGAAACGGCCCCCCGGGGGTCCGGAACGGGATCCGGCGACCGGAAAATTCCGAAACTGGCACGGCCAGTTCGCTCGAGATGAGAGTAACCTGTAGGAACTGACGGCTCGCAAATAGGGCTCACGGTTAGGGAGTTGGGGGCGAAAACGGACTCTTTTCCAACACTTAGGCTCCGAAACGGCCCGCCGGGGGTCCGGAACGGGATCCGGTGACCGGAAAATTCCGAAACCGGCACGGCCAGTTCGCTTGTGATGAGAGTAACCTACAGGGACTGACGGCTCGCAAATAGGGCTCACGGTTAGGGAGTTGGGGGCGAAAACGGACTCTTATCCAACACTTAGGCTCCGAAACGGCCCCCCGGGGGTCCGGAACGGGATCCGGCGACCGGAAAATTCCGAAACCGGCACGGCCAGTTCGCTCGAGATGAGAGTAACCTGTAGGAACTGACGGCTCGCAAATAGGGCTCACGGTTAGGGAGTTGGGGGCGAAAACGGACTCTTATCCAACACTTAGGCTCCGAAACGGCCCGCCGGGGGTCCGGAACGGGATCCGGCGACCGGAAAATTCCGAAACCGGCACGGCCAGTTCGCTCTAGATGAGAGTAACGTGTAGGAACTGACGGCTCGCAAATAGGACTCACGGTTAGGGAGTTGGGGGCGAAAACGGACTCTTATCCAACACTTAGGCTCCGAAACGGCCCGCCGGGGGTCCGGAACGGGATCCGGCGACCGGAAAATTCCGTAACCGGCACGGCCAGTTCGCTCTAGATGAGAGTAACGTGTAGGAACTGTTAGGGAGTTTGGGGCCAAAATCGACATGCGTTTTTGTAAAAAGATTGTAATTTATAGTTTATATATATTCATGTGTATCTTTCTTTTATAATTTATTTGATTGAAAATATTCTAATGTTGTTTTTGTCCTTGCAGATTGATGGACGTTTTGGGAGCAGTTGCAGACTTTGCGGGCGTTTTATTTTTTCTAGTTTATTTGTATTTGTGTATTGGACATTTTTATGGGACTGTTTGTTTGTTGATTAATGAGATTAATGGATTGATGAAAAATGGTGATGGTTGTTTGAGTAATATTTGTTTGTAAGCATTTTTAGTATTGAATATAGGTATATGAACAGGTTTATGTTTTGATACAGGAGTATAAACTGATTTACAGGAATTTTTTATTGAAAAAACGAATATATCACAAAAAATATAAATAGACTTTCACCGACGTTTTATTTTCATCGGTAAAAGCTTATTAGTATTTTTATATTTACTTTTACCGACGCAAATTAAACGTCGGTGAAAGTGAAATGAAATTTTTTTTTCTCTTCTTCCATTTTAGCGACGAAACAGAAACGGCGGGGAAGGTCATTACAATTTTTTGTAATTTTCTATTTTAGTTTTTACCGACGATAAATAAACGTCGGTGAAAGTCGCATTAATTTTTTAAGTTTCTTTTGAATTTTGTGCCGACGAAACGGAAACGTCGGTAAATATTTTTTTATTTTTTATTTAGCTTTCTTTAATATTTTCCCGACGAAAATGAAACGTCGGTAACGATATTTTATTTGTTATTTAGTTTTTTTAATCCGTTACCGACGTTTTGATACCGTCGGTAAATATGTTTATTTTTTATTTATTTTCCTTTAATACTATACCGACGATTTATAAACGTCGGTAAATAGCTTTTATTTTTTATTTATTTTTCTTTAATATTTTACCGACGACAATAAAACGTCGGTAAAGAGTTTTTATTTTTTATTTATTTTTCTTTAATATTTTACCGACGACAAAAAGAACGTCGGGGAGGATTTTTTTATTTTTTATTTAGTTTTCTTTCATGTTGGCCGACGATGAAAAACGTCGGTAATATATATATAAAGCGTCGGTAAAAACTGATTTTGGCCGACGGATTAATGTTTCGTCGGTAAAAGGTTTCGTTGACGAATTTGGGCCGACGTCGGGGCGACGAAATTATTTTCGTCGGTAAAGACTTTCACCGACGTTTTTGTGATGTTTGGCGACGAAAAATTGCGTCGCTGAAAGTGTAAACTGTTGTAGTGCGAGCTGCCGAGCTAACGAGCTTCCAGCACAGAGGCTGAGGTGATCGGCGAGTTCAGCCGTAATCCCTGCTTAACTTCGTTGTTACGGTGTTTTACCCACACAGTAGCGCTCCTCTATATATATTATTATTATTATTATTATTATTATTATTATTATTATTTTCTGACTTATCTTATTTTTGTGTCATTTCTCTAACAATATTGTAGGGAAACTCAAAATTTAAAAATGACTCAACATTTCCCAAGAATGATATTCCTCACCTGCTATGCTACGGACCAGTGAAGCATTGTGAATGGACTTGAGTGACAGTGAATCAAGATTTCTTCTATTAGAGGTCCAGCTCTATGGGCACATTTGGACCCACCTTTGATCAATGCAACTCTTTTTACATCATTTTCTCCCCATGATCTACAATCATGTCCAGTTTCACGTTTATGAAAATTACTTAAATATCTTCTACATCATTTATATTTACCTAGTTTTAGTTAAAAATTATTTTTCACAACATTTTTTCTTTTAGTATTTCATGAGAATCGTAAGACAAGAATATTATGAGAATATTGTTGACAATGATGTAAATTAACATCTGATTTAATCTATGGAATGCATATGGTTCAGTGATATGGACCGTTCACCTGAGGTGGAATTCACCTTAGATGAAGGCCATAGAAAATGGGACATCGGATATGGACTATTCTTGAGCTTTTATATCGATCGTTGATTTGGAGACTTGAAAAAGATGAGTGGCATGAAATGCATTACAATATAACGGCCGATATATAAAAAAATCAATCTTGTCGGAAGCCGTCAGCTTCCTTGCTTTGCTCACTACTAGTAGTGTTCATATTTCAATACTTTCAGATTTTCCTTATCGTATTAGGTGCCCATATGCTATGCATAGATGCTTCTTTGTCAATTAGTTGAGACTGTAATTGACAAAAGCTTAACCATTCATGTGATCTTTAGAACGTAATTAGCTAGTCTGAACTTTTCTCTGTTTTAGGTGAGGTACTCGGTCAGACTCATTTGACCATCTGACTCATAGCCCTCCATTATCTCAATTGGGCCACTGATTGTCTCCATTTCCTTATCCTACAAAGCTGTCCTTTAAGGACTCAAAACATCCTATTAGAACACTCTAAAAAATTCTCACCATAAGCACCAGTTCTTATCTAGTTGTCCGGGTTCGAGTCCCGTGTACGTCACTTCTTTCCGTTTGTCCGGGCTCCTTTCTCACTTGTGTGATCTTTCTTTCTGCTTGTACGACCCTCCTTCCCACTTCAGTGGGCTACCTTTCCGTGTGTATGCTGGCTCTCTCTTGGGTCCCAGTCACCTTGGCTGGGTACCAAAAAAGACAAAAAAAAAAAAAAAAAGCTCTTGATTCAGCTTTTATTGTCGTTTTTTTGTGTCTCATTTTCAAGTGTAGCTTTTAAAAATGATAGTCAACTAGTGTCCTTTTTCTTTGGGAAAAACAACAATCTTTCTTTGTTGTAAAAAAAAAAGTACATATGCGACATTCTAAGACTGTCGTTTTTTACAACAACAACCCATCCAAAATATAATGTTTGAAAATAAAGCGACAGCCAATGGTTGTGGTTTTTTTTATTATCTTGTAAAAATGAAAAATAAAAATATTAAAAAAATTGAAATCATGTAATATAAATGACAATAAACTCAAACGATCATATTTGTCATCCATAAAAAACTCAAATAACCATATCATTAATCCATCAAAAACTCGTACACCCATATGATAACCAAATATCAACTAAAACCACAACATAAAAGTCCATCATCCAGCCTTACACCATCAAAACATTTACATAAAAACGTAAGAGTGGCAAAATACTAAAATTCTCCACTTGAGCTTCTAGGATCGTGCGCGATTCATGTTCCCTTTGTAATTTTTTCTTGTAAGAATCTGAATATTTGATGGAGGTCTTAGAAACTCCGTCACCCATATTCTAAAAATCTGTGGATAAAATAAACAGTGTCAATCCATACTCATGATATTATGTATTCATCACTAAATATTATGGTCAATAAATCACATAATAAAACAGATGTTCCCATATCACCAATCAATTCTAGTGTGCAGAACATCTCTTTGAAAATTGGAACAATGAAATGCCATACTATCAAATGATTGTTTTAACTTGTAGAAAGAATACATCTCAAGTAGTTTCTAAATCACAATCTTTCATTGCTTCATTGCCATGCAACACACATTTTCATGTTTTGTTATAGTGTGAATAGTACTAGATTTATTGTTAGTGCGGAGTGTTGAGTAGTCTGTAAATTTTGAAGCATAGGTTTGACTTCAAAATAACCATGGATAGTGGGTCAGTACTGTCAAACCAGATTTGGTTCATGGAATATTTGAATGAGTTTGGGAAGCCCTTAAGACAACAGTGGTGAAAAAATGGGTAGTTTAGTACACTACCGCCTCATGCCTAGTTAAGATTTTCTCACCTGCTGTTCACATCGAAAAGAACCATTCTTTGGAGTATGAGTAGCAAACCATTCTCAATATATATTGTTTCAACACCCATTTACGTGCTTGCTGGTATTGTACAAAACTAAGATTGTAGACCTTCCCCTTTTTTCTGTATATTATTTACAATCTGTTACTACTTCCCTATTGTGAGTTGTAACAATACTTGTAATAGATTGGATATGTAGGTACTCATTATATTAAATGCTTATAAACTAGAAACAGAGTGACACGCAACACAGCTTGGTTACAAACAAGTTTATTAAAATGATGGATAGAAATAAAATTAATGAAGAGTACTATCACCAAAAAAGAAAATGAAAAACAGAGTATAAGGCACATAATATGTATGAACACCGTTATAGGAGTGATAACTAGACAAAACTTAGACACATAAGAAATATAGTAAGGTCTGAGTTACAAGGACAATTCAAGGATCCAAAATCAACAATATACCCAAAACCCAAAATGTAGTTCAACCTTCCAATTTGATTAATCTCAAAGTAACACTATAACCATTAGAAAAGAAAATGGAAAACAGAAATCAAGAAACAATCACAAGTCACCATAGTGATAACTCCACAAACCACATTTCTAGAATAGTAAAAAAAGAACCAACTCAACTCATCCAAAACCCTGCAACTTCATCAACAAACTACCTAAGAACTGCCCCATCCATGTGCAAGATCCAACAAACAATTGTCATGAGGTTAAAGTTTAAGCCTATGTCCAAGATTGGTCACAATCTCAGAACCTATAAACCCAACCCAATAAAGTCATGAAATTGATAATACACGGGCTTAAATGGGATGTGTAGAGGATGAAGTGGATAAGGGGTATATGTTAGTTTTTTTTGAAGAAAAAGAAGACATGGACAGGTTTGTAGATCAAGTTTGACCACCATCCAATCATCCTAGAGCTCTAATTTGGGTAGTAACAGATGAACTTTTTTAAGCCATTGATATTTGCTTGCCCATCTCAAAGTCCTAGGTAAACAATACAAGGGTGGAACTTGATGTGGTCCCCTACACACCTCAGCCACCCCATGGAGGGCCCACAAAGTCCACCACACCATCTCAATGGATTTAGGACTCATGAAACATGGCCTCTCCCTTGTACACTCCTGGCAGCACCATGTGTTTGCAATACTCCAGATTGATAGAATGTGTTCGCTAATTGTGAAATAGAAATAAAGGAAAAATAAGCCATTGCCATTAGGTTCTTACTATCCAACCCATAATGGGTTTCCTTAGATCCATGAACCCAGATTAAAAGAAAAGAAGACACAAATGAAAATTAATGGGAAAAAAAGGCTAGAAAGACCCAAATCCCTTTTTTCCTTCTCTTGGATTTGTTGGTTTCAATTAGTGTAAAAGGTGAATTCAGCAATGCCCCATATATGAAATTTAACTCTCATGTGGGCATATTGTCAAACACCTTAAACACATTATAACAAGCGTTTGAAACTCTCTTTCACAACTAATAGAACTGGAAAAAAAAGAAAAAGAAAAAGAAAAACCAAGTCCCAGGCCTATATTCTGCAACATTATCTTAACTCTATTCTTCAAAACCTCCAAGTTAGCAAACTCACTTCAACACCCATCTATACCCAACCTCCAATCCAACCTTCAAAACTCACTCAAACCAAACTCAAGCTCTAACCCAAACAACCCCCTTCCATTTGGCCATTGCCATCATCACACCACCACCATCACAGCCTACACAACCCGTACCAAAAAAAAAAAAAAAAAAAAAAGGCTTTCACCAGCTAGAAACACATTTACAACTACATTTACAGAAAAGAAAAAAAAAATACTAATACCTGAGATGTCAGCTGCAACCGTGAGCACTGGGCAAATAGAAGCTTGCAAACCTAAAGAAGAAAGAAAGATAATGAGAATAAAGAAAAGAGAAAGAAAAATAAAAAACAGCAAGAGCAGATCCATTTGGAGAGAGGGATCGGTGATGGAGAATCTCAGCTATTCATTGCCAGAGGGAGATTGGGCACCATTTTTGCTAATAACCAACAAAAAAAAAAAAAAAAAGTGAGATGAGGGCAGGTCAGAGAGAGTGATAGAGAGGATGAGAATGAGACAGTACCACTACTTGGTGGGGCTTGCGGTGGCGATTAGGTGCTTCACTTGATGGGGATGGCGCTGGAGATTGTAGAGACGGCGGTAATGGTAGCGATTGGGGGTGATTTGTCACGACCCGAGCCCGAGATCTGATTATCACATACATAAACCCTGAGTCGCGGCCACACTAACTCCCGTAAATTCTGAATTAACCAAAATTAAAATGGAATTCACAAGGGATAATCATACTTCTATATCTGTCAATTACACATTTTTGCGGAAATACATTCAAGATATCAAATTACAATTGTACAAGTTCTACACAAAAGTAAAGTTCATTATACATGTATAGTCCTATCATTTCCTAACTTTTGTCTAACATCTCCACATTCAAATACAATACAGGAAGACAACTATTCAAGTTCTCAAAAAGACTTTCCCAAAAAGAATATCAAACCATTTCCAAAAGAATTCTCAAAAAGAGTTTCTCATGTTATGTTCCCTCTCAGATATCAACATTAGATGATATCTCGACCATTCCATTCTATTAATCCTCCTAGAGTAATCAGAATGGCTTCCTCCGCTGCCGTTGGTGCCACTGCGGGACTGACATTGGCAATCGAACATGTAATGTCATCAATAACAGTAGTGAGCATTGATGAAAATATCGGCCGCTACGTAGCATATATCGGCCGCCACCGCCTTGCTACGACTGATTTATTTTTCGTCGCACCCGTAAAGGCCGCTACGGCCTCTACGGATTGTTACGGGCCACTACGACTGCTATGGGGCCGCTACGGGGTGTGAAAAAATCATACTTTCCATTTTTTTTAAAAAATGCATTATAAGACTTATTTCTTTTCTTCTTCTCTCCAAATAACATTTCTACACAACTCTTCTACCCTTTTATGTTTAAAAAAACACCAAAAAGCATATGATCTTGCCGAATTACAATTGATACAGAGAGTTCTTCTCAATGATTCTTCTCTAAGTACATCCTATTAGACACCCCCTTTGGTAGATGTACTTTTTTTCTCTAGGTACTCTTAAGTCTTGACTTCATGACATAGTTTTTTCTTTTATGAATCTTTTATTAGTTTCTAAATTAGCATAACTAAGAAACATGAACACATGTGAAAAAAATGATCATTACTATTATTTCCTAACAATACAGCGATACAGGACCTCATACAATGAGGGGACCGCTACGCCCCCTTACCTTAGTTACTTTTGCAAAAAAAAAATACATTTTCTCTCATTTTCTAATATTCTAGGTTTTCAACAATTTTTTCATATTTTTTTGACGATTTTTCCAAATCGCATCGCTACGCTGCTATGTAGCGCCCGCTACGTAACCTTTTGGCGGTAAGCCACTACGCTAGCCACTACCGCTATTTTCATCCTTGCCAGTGAGCACGACAGTTTGACAATGTATACACAGATCTATGATAGTACATGCTAATACATATACTGAACCTGTTCAATTTATCAATTAGACAATCTCTCAATTCAATTCTATTTCTAGACAATTATAGAAGATTCATACGATTCATACATTTAGAGTCAATAATGAACATAGTTAAATGGGCAACTACAATAGTACGCATTTTATTTACCATCTTCCAAAAGGAAGGAATCATTTAATAAACAATGTCATTTCACTCAATACTGTGGGATCAACCAGTGCTCGGGCTAAGGACAACTATCATCACCACGGAGCTCCGGAACACCCCAATCAATCTACTGCAGTAGGAATAGTTATTAATTAATTAATTAATTCGTTTTAACTCTTACATGAGCTTTAATAAAATAGCTATGTAGTGTTAGACTCAAGAGTCAATACAATTCAGTATTTAATCTACTTCTGGATTCAATTCAATTCATAATTCAATTCAAACAATTGAAAGGAATATACAGTGATACAACCATTCTAGACTTGAGATTAACACTTATAATTGCAATCTAATTAGAGTAGTTGCAATCCAATTAGAGTACTAGGACAATCAACACTTCTATTCATTTCTTCTAGTCTCAAACTAATCATTTAGATGAAACGTTTGGTTGGCTAATGTACATGTTATTCTCGATGAACATTACTTTATTTTTTATATGTACATTAGAATTCCTTAGTTAACACCTATAAAGGTCGCATACAATTTTTACAACACTTTCATCCTTGATTTCAAGCAAATTCGAGACTTGAATCTATCCCGAACTTCAATCCAATTAGGACAATGATGTGAGAACCCGTTCCTAGAAATACC
This sequence comes from Persea americana, assembly GCA_029852735.1. NCBI lineage: Eukaryota > Viridiplantae > Streptophyta > Magnoliopsida > Laurales > Lauraceae > Persea > Persea americana. The sequence goes on along the minus strand of CM056813.1, from coordinate 17,352,635 downwards.
TAGTAGTACCCAACTTGACCAAGTCAAATCCTTGATTATCCTATTTAATAGGTGATTAGCATAAATCGTTAGTAATTCCCATTAATTTAGCTTAAACTATAAGATTAAGACCATTGTGAGATTAATAGTGGTTTCCTAGATTTAATCTCCTAATTAGAAGCCTAAGTTGTAATCTTAACCATATAGGGTATTTCCTACTTTAATATGCTAATTAATAGAAATTAGTGGAATAGAAGGCTAATGTTCCTAAGTTTTAGAACTAACTTGTATATATAATTCTTAATAAATATTGGGTGTCTATTGTTAATTTAATAGATCTTGATTAGATTAAGACTTAGTTAATATTAAAATTAATATAAAGGGCATTGATAGTTAAGAACCTTCTAGAAACCCACCTAATGACCTATTTGCCCATGGCCCCATCTCTTTCCCATTTTAAACCAAGTTGCCCTTTTGGTAATTAGCCAAAACCCTAAGCTATAAAACCCATAGCTATTGCAAAACCTAGCCTAAAACCCTAATTCACTCTCATCTTCCTTACCTCTCCAAGCAAACCCTAATTCCCTAAATCCCAACCCAAGAAGAAGCTAGGAGGCCACCCCAATCTCATCAATCAACTCCTTAGAAGCTTGGAATTCACATATCTCTCTCTCTCAACTCCATCACCCATTTCGAATAGAGGCAAGTAGACATGTTTAGATTCTTTCATTTAATTGATTAATGTGCTTAGATTAATAGTTACTATGTTTGATGAATGTTTAGCATGATTTCTATGTATGGATGGTTGGTTGAATGATGTGATGTGTGGAATGGTTGTTCTAGGCCTTTTTATGTGTGTTTTGGCCATTGATGGATGGGAATCCCCCATTTGGAAGATCAATGGCCCCTTTGTGATGAGATCATGGTATGGGAGGTGTGTATGATGATTGGAGATGATCAGTGAAGATAAGGGCTGGAATTGATGAAGTTTTGATGTAAAAATGAAAAGGGCAGAATACATAAAAAAAGTGGAATTCGAGTGTACCCGGTCGACATCATCCCCCAGGATGTCGACCGGGCACACAGGGAGGCTGCAGCTAACTGGGAGCAGAAATGGCCACAGGGTGTAGACTTAGTGCACCTGGTCGACCGGCCAGTGTACCCGGTCGACCGGACACACTACATATTTCCCCACCTACCAGATGTTTGGGAAAATGTCCGCAGTGTACTCGGTCGATCGGGTGGACCACCATGTCGACTGGAAACACTGTAAACTGTATTTTTGACCCTCAATTAGCTGTCCACTTCCACAGAGTACTAGGTCGACCCGTGGACCCATGATGTCGACTTGGTACACTGTAAATAGTGATTTTCCTGATTTAGTTCCCTCCTATGATCTGATCATGTGCGGGCCCCGTTGACCTTTTATTTGGGCCGTTTGGGATACGCTGAACACGAGTCAAGGGCCGGGCTTAACCTTGACCCGTGTAGCCACCTTAGTAGGGTCTAGGGTTGTAAACGGAACCTGATTCAATGGTTATGGATGTCCTATGATGCTAAATACCTTCAGGAGCACCAAGGATACATAATAAGCATCTAGGACCCCGTGATCACTGTCTTAGGTGAAGTGGGGCCCTAGACCTAAATAGAGAGGCAGCAATCATCTATGAATTTGTAACATATGGTACGTATATGGATGGAACGGACGCTGAGGCTGGCTGGTAGGTCCGAACCTTGGATGTTGGCCTTGAGATGGACTATAATCAGAGTATTGCACTTAGGCTCTGATCCATGATCACGGTCTGTATTGGATAAGATGTCAGGACATGGCACTTACAGTCCTGACCTGTAATATTAGGAACTTAACGGTATATATTAACGGACGAACTGTATAATGAGATAATGTTAATTAAGCGTATCGAGAAGCGGAGTTCATAAGGGTATGCATTATTAACTGTTGAGGATCGTAATGATAGATTACTTATACCTGAACTCCGTGCCTCATGCCCTTGACTAACATCGTCTCATATCAATTAGGATAAGGCTATCCAGTTCGGAATACCCCACCTAGTGGTCTGTAGAATTTGTGGATGTACGATTGGTCTGCCGAGGGTTATGATGCCGGCATGGACATTGATATTGAGATATTGTTGGTTGACACAGTAGGTACCGGTGGGGGAGGGGTACTGAGACCGCCGGCACTCGGATCGGGTGTGGATATTGTTGGTTGACACAGTAGGTATCGGTGGGGGAGGGGTACTGAGACCGCCGGCGTTCGGACCGGGTGTGGATGGACGGTGATGTTGATCTAGCACGTAAGACCAATGACTGGGACTTGGCTGTGGTTATGGATATTACTGGTTGATCTAGCACGTAAGACTACACTCGGACCGGGTGTGGATATTGTTGGTTGACACAGTAGGTACCGGTGGGGGAGGGGTACTGAGACCGCCGGCGTTCGGACCGGGTGTGGATGGACGGTGATGTTGATCTAGCACGTAAGACCAATGACTGGGACTTGGCTGTGGCTATGGATATTACTGGTTGATCTAGCACGTAAGACCAATGGCTGGGACTTGGCAGTGGCTATGGGTATTGATGGACTCATGTATGTTCCTATTTGATGAGACAACAGCGATGGGTGGCTATGACCCCTATGGTTGATGTCCGTTGACAGTTGTCGGGACGACGACGACGGGTTGGCTCTGACCTCCCACGTCCCTTGTACTTCAACTGTGGACATACCTTGTGTGTTCTCATGGATGTATATTGGATGTATTACTATTATATATTCAGGATGTCGTTGCTTAGTGTCTTGACGGTCGACGATGATAGATTGGATCCAGATACGATGATTACGGATATAGTAGGATTACTTCATCTGGTTACTTCTGTTATTGGTGACACAGAGGTATTTGTATGGTTTGTACGATAGATTGATGATAATGGCTTATCTTGTATATCTGATATGTTGTATTTAATATCTGTTATATTATTACCTCGATTACTGTTCATGTACTACACTCTACACTGTTTATGCTGCACTCTGATATCCTATATCATTATTGAGGTACTAATCACGTAGGTTCAGCTGGGATCAGGTATGGTCTTCTTCCCTATCTGTTAATATAACGTATTGCCATCTAAGCATGCCTATTTGCCTGGCTCATTGAGCCTGACCCAATCCTTGGTGTTTTCAGGTATATTATCTTCCACTTCCTTTGATTGGTAGAACTGCTTGGCTGCTGATCCGTTGTTGCAGGGTTCAGAGAATGGTGTAGTTGGTGCACCGAAAGGCGCTTATCAGATAGATTACTATTATTTCCTTTTATTGTGGTTGGCCGTGTTGGCATAGGATTTAGTAGTTAGCTTAATTATAGAAAGTACCTTGTAATCCTTTAAAGTGAAATAAAATTTTAGGACTCTGTCCATCTATATGCTCATATGAGATCTAAACTTGATTATATTATTGGATTTTTCGCATCTCTTAGGTACTTTCTCATAGCACCACGAGATTCGAGGCGCCCGGATCTTGGGGCGTTACAATTAAGTTCACACAATTAGTGTTAAAACTATCTATTTAATAGTTTCAAGAACTCTCTAATTCAATAGGCTTAAAAACTGGAAATTCAAAATTTCCAGCACAAAACTCCTCTGCATTCGGTTACCTTTCAGTCACCCTTCGGCTGACCGAAGTACAACATTCGACTAGCCGAACGTTACTCGGCCACCTTTGGGCCAAGTTATCTGTAGCTCAGTTTTTCTGCAAAATGTAACACAGTCACATTCGGCCACCTCCTTCGGCCACCTTTCGGCTGGCCAAACCCCTGAGTTCGGTTGGTCGAACGCAGTTTGGTCAGCTTACCAGTAGCTTCAATTTCTCACAAAATTTCAACACAAAAGCACTCGGCCACCATTCGGTCACCCTTCGGCTGGTCGAACAGTGCCCAGGTGGATAGAAAGTTTTTGAAACGAATTTTTTGATTTGGACTCCAAGAGTTCCTACCTAATTTTTAGCATTTTAAATCATAATAAATGCATACACTTGCCTTTGTTTGAAGTCAATCAATAAAAACCCCTCTTTGATAGCTTGATTTGAGATGAAATCTCCTCAATTCAAACCCTAATTCTATTAAAACATGAAAATAGGTCTCTATGAGCTATTTGAGCTAAATATCAAGCCTAAACACTTAATAGAATCTCAAAGTTCTATAAAAGGACTTAGACACTTACTTGTAGTCTAAAGAGAAGAAATCTTGAGTTCTTCCTCAAGCTCTACTCCAAAGAAACCAATGAGAAGATGAAGAAGATGAAGTCTTGCACTTCCTCCTCCAAAAACCACTTCTAAACTTGACAATTGATGGAGAGAAAATGGAAGAAAGAAAGAAAGAAAGAAAGAGAAAAGGAGTCTAGGGCTTTGTTCTCCTACACTTAGGCTGCAAAATGAGTGGATGAACTCATTTGAGCATCATCTCCTTATCAACTCCCCTTTTGCATACAAGTCCCTCTTCTCATTCTCTATTTACACTTTGAGTCAAATGAGAGCTCATTTAATCATTTTCAAGCCAAATGGACTCAAGTCTATTACGAAAATTAATGTACTCTTTGAAAAACACGTGTTGGTATCAAGAGTTACCGTATTCGACAAAATACGCGAAAATCCGTATTTACGGAAAAGTCCTTGTTCTTCCTTGTTTGAGTATAAAATCAACTCAATTAACTTAGTTTCACTCAAACTCACTTCATTAAGCTTAACTCAATCATTTGAGACGAGTTCATTTCATTTTGGTCATTAACCACCATTAACTCAATTAAACATTATTAGTTAGCTTTAACCTCAATTAATTAGAGTTAATCTTGATTAACTCGGGACGAGTGTAACAACGATTATGGATGAAAATCTCTTAGAGACTGCAGAGGACGATGGAGATTGTAGTGGAGATGGGTGAAGAGAGAGAGAAGGGGAGAGATATGAGATGCAAGGGAGAGAGGGCAAAGGGCAGGAGGAGTAAAAATGATGAAAAGATAATTTTTCATGCCCTAGTGGAAGAAAAAGTGACGCCTTGATCTATGGTCTACGAAAGAAAATGTCATTAAAAATACGACTGCCGAAAGGTCATGTTGTTAACGCTATCTTAGTGTGCTATATAGCCGGTTTTGACGTAGTTAACAATGTTGCTCAACCCCTTTATTATAATCTTCTTTTTCCTATAAATATACAGAAACACATGGGAGGTTTTATTTCCACTAAATAAACAACTCTCTTGCGTAGGTGCACTGCGCACCACTCTTGACACGAGGCATGATCATGTAGGATTAATTGGACCATTTACTGGGTAGATCCTAGAGTTGATGGACCATGATAGCAAATTCCATCAGCCAGACAAATCTTGTAATGAGAATGGATGTTACAACTCTTTTCTACTATACATTTACAGTCACCCATGATCAAGATCACTTCTCCTGTGAAAATCCAAGAGGGTCGATCAAGAACAAACCCTAAGGATAAAATAGTCCCAACACAGATTATAATATGGAAGCAAGTAAAGCAATAATCTAAGTTATTCAAACAATCAACCATGCAGATGGATATACGATTTTATACGTGGAAAAACCTTAAATAGGGAAAAAACCACGGGACCTCACACTGGTCCAAAAAGACCAAGTACTAATCAAACGAAGGTTACATAGAAACTCACTACCCTTTACAGTTGAACTCAACCCAAGGACCATAGTGGATCTTGACGATGAGCACGCCGTTCACCTTCTCAAGCACTTCAATCTCCACGCCTTGAATAAGGTGAATCAACTGAGAATGCAGAGGATGAGTCCTCGGACAAAGAAAGCTTCAGCACATCAAATTCACAAAGGCTCTTTGGAGGGAAGAAATCTCTAATGATGATCTAGGGTTTAGAACTGTGAGAGATCCATCCGTGATTAGGCTAATGGCTTTAAATAAGGCTTTTGAAACGAGTAGAAGAGATTAGATTTGAATAGGATAGGAATGAGAGTTTGAAAGTGATCTATCCCTAAAAAGTTGCCAGACCCACCGTTGTCCGATCGATCGGACAGAGGGTCTGATCGATCGGACAATCTCGTAACTGAGAGCTCTTCCAGGGCTAATTGATTGACAGAAGGTCCGATCGATCGGACAATCTCTTAACTGAGAGCTCTTCCAGGGCTGATCGATCGGACAGAGATGATCCGATCCAGAGAATAGTCTTGACGAATCTTCGGACGATCTTTGATCTACAAGCAAGCTTGATACTGTCCATCCAAAAAATATGAAAAATTACAATTAACCCAAGTTTTGTCCATCCAAAAGAATTTGCCAACACTAAAATCCTTACATCATGCAGGCTATCTCCCTATCCATTAAAGATGGAGACCATGGACATGAACCCATAGCTAGAATGCATGTGGCAATGGGTCTGGTCTAGTCATGTGGAGCATTGTGGCTAACAAGTATGGTTTCAATCAATTCTGACCTTAATTAGGTTGAAAATGTCAACCCGAGAAAACTAGGGAATTGAAAGGGTCAACTTGAACATGTAATTATTATGTTTGGCCTCAAATTGGGTTGGCGTACTGCCAAGTTGTTGAACAGTAAGAATGGGCTCACCTGAACCTAAGTACCTAACGCATTTAGTGTTGGTGGTTTCATGCTTTAAAGCCATAGGAGAGTCCCCTCCATCGTGTGTTTTTGTCCTTCACAAGTTTAGGCCCACCTCCCCCTATCTGGCCCCACCCATTTTTTATTGTAGTCACTGGGGTGCTTATGTAACTGATCTCAATGTGTCTTCAAGCTTTATTACTCGTTATTACCATTCTTGAAAATGTCTTCTCGCTTTCGTGGAAGTAGTGGTACGCAACAGCCTTTGATTTATGAGTTTATGAGATGCGTTGCTTTCGAGGAAGTGTGAACGTTTTTTGGAAGTGAGTAGTCTAACCGGTGGTGGGTACGTTACCTCTGCAGATGTAAGTGCGTTACTCAGTAGTGTGTACCTTTCATCCACAGATGTAAGTGCACTACTGCGAGGAGATGTTATTGATTTTGTTACTGTTTGAGCTCCTCTTTATATAGATGTTCCACGGAAGGGCTTTGAGAGAAAAAAAATAGCATACATAACACCACTATCATAGTAAAACACTTCTCTTTTGCTCTCTTGTTTTCATTGCTGCAAGAAAGTTTGAAATAGTGTTCCGCTGGGTTTGAGTTCTTACATCCATTTGAGTGCACGGGTGGCAGAGATATTTCCGATTAAGAAATCGTCGTATCCTGGGGTAGACATCCACGAGTCCATTGCACAATTGTATATAGGGATGAAATCTGTCTAGTCTATGACGTGCTTCGGCTGCTGGTTGTTTGTAGTCCTTCTCTCATTTCTCTAAATATTATTATTATTATTTTAATTAATTTATTAAAAGTTTTCGCAGTTAATTTTTCAACATTTAATAGCAACTAGGCAATAAATGTCAACCCGAAACCAACCCTAGCATTGAGTTTGGTTTATGCTTTTTTTTTTTTTTTGGTAAATAGATGTTGGTTTATGGTTGATTGGTGGATTGGGTCAACGTTTGCTACTCCTAGGAGTCTGGTTAACTACAGTTAGGGTCAAATTGACCATTCAAGAATCGTGTATGGCATTTATTAAGCCTGACCCGTTTATTTTCTGATTGGGAATGTAAACTTAAACCGTAAGTTCGAACGTCAAGTTATGGTTGAATTGGTGGGTTGAAGTACTTGAGTCAATATGGGTCAGGTTCAGAATGAGTGGCCTCATTTAAATAGCATTATGACCTCAAGCTGAAGCTGATCCAGTTACTAATAAGATTGGAAATGGTGACTCAAAACTGGATTTATCAAATTGGATTCAGGTGGGGCTGGTGGATCAGATCAGGATTTGTCGCCCCTGTTTTGAACTTAAAATAGCACTCTCAGCCATATGAGAAGGCAGGGTCTGGGTCTCTTTCACTTTGGGTGATTTTTTCGAAGTTGCAGTTGGACTTTACCCACTAAAAATTCGAGAGATCGAGAGAGAGAGAGAGAGAGATTGATTTTGATATGGCCACCCAAATAGTTAGTTATATAACAGTCAAATGGCTTTAGAAAGCCTTCGATGCATTACTAAAAGGAAATACATAAAGAAACCATTCCTTCACACTCGCACTTGCTGCTTCTAACCCAACCAAATTCTTGTGGTTCAGAACAACAGGCCGATGTTTGAACATGGAACCATCTGAAACTAAAATCTAAGCTATACCAGTACTACAAAAAGGTTCACTCCTTTGCTCCTTCCTCTGTCTGCTCTTATTCCAAGCTATTGTATTGACGATCATCACACCCACTTCCCTGTGATCGATGATGTCGATGGGGTATCAGCATTGCCTTCCTTTCTTGCAGGCGAGTGCACCCGCTGAAGTTGTCATGGAGCCCACTAGAGAAGAAGGCCTTGCCGATAGGCTAGATGCCCTTGCATAGACCGCAGAGGCTCCCGCTCCGGAGGGTGTGAAGAATGCCCCATTCAACATCAGATCTCCTTCAGACCTCCAATTCCAGTTCTTCCATTCACTCTCAGGAGTCTCCTCACGTTTAGTAACCTGCTTGTTTACATGCACACAACCAAATTATTACGAGGAGATGACTACCAAAGAAAGGTCAGATCTAGGTCCATTGGGGCTAACCAGAGATGTATTATGTACGAAGAGAAAGTGAGTACATATGGTTCACTGCATTGTGTCACCAACTAAGGTTTAGTCAAATTGGTACTACTGTAATTCATTTTGTGAAGATCTGATTGTACCAAAGATGTGTAAACTGCTGATTATCTACGTTGGTCGTTGATCCAGTGCCCTGCAATTATCATGTGTTTGGACATTTTTATTTTCAAAAAATGTGGTACATAATTACCACCTATCCTGTAATTAAATTCAGTTGGAGTAAAAATGTGGCCAATTTGTGTTTGTCCAATTTCATGGAGGAAACTGTGCATCTAAACTCCAAAATGTAGGCTTCACTGCGCCAATACAATAATTTATTAGTTAGCTGTAATCCCATTTTTTCTTCAATCCATTGGTATTTGTTCTTGGTCAATAGTTCAACCCGGTTTTAGATGAGCTGGGTACAGAAACAACTTAAAGGGCTCTAATCTTTGGAAGTGGATCCCACATGTGTATATTTTATAAACCTTACTGGACCATATCCTGTGGTGAACCTTACCTAATCGCTGCCTATATTTATAATACCATAAACATGGGTGTTAGGTCTGTCAATTTAGCTTATTGAAATGGGTCCTGGACCATCCTAAGTCCGAAAATACAGGGCTTTTAAAAAAATGTGAACCCAGCGGGCTGGGCTTGGACAATTATTTTAAAGCCCGGGTAAAATGGGACTAGGAATGAGCAGAGGAAACTCAGCTTAGCCCGGGCGCAAGAAGCATTAGTTTTTACCCAAGATCGGTTTAGTCACAACGCAACTAGTGATAGCAATTTAGACGATGGTGGGAATGCACTAACTGATATTTTAGACATATTAGAAGAAAAATAATTTCTGTTAATTTTTTTTAGACATTACTTGACCCATATAGGATAACCAATTCTATTGATTTTCTGATTTTCTACTGTCACAAACGAAAAAAGAAAAAAGAAAAAAAAAATCCGTTATGCTGGTAGTTGCATTGCATTATTGGTCCCAACCCAGGAAAAGAGGGGGAGGGTTCAAAGTTCGGCTCACACCGGGTGTCCGGTGACAATATATTTATGATTAGGGAATGTTTAGCTTATGTTCAATATGGGGCTAGCCTTGGCCCAGCGTGGGCTCACACGGGACAGGATTTAACATAGGCCCATTCAACTTAAGGCTGGGATTGGATAACCCCCGGCAGGCCCATCCAGTAGTTGGAAAGGGATTGGACAACTCAAGCCCAGGCCCGGCCGGTCCCATTGACAGGCCTATCTGGTAATGATATGGTAATGGGCGGCCCGAATTAGAACTGGGCCCAGCCACTATATAGTCCTTAAATAAGGGCCATACCTGGATTTTAAAGGTAAAAGGGTAATCTGGGTTTCATTGGCACCCCAATTTTAGGTCTAGTTAGGTTTAAGAACAATAAGGGGCACACCTCTTTGCTGGATCTGATATCTGGAGCAAGAAACCTATTCCCTTGACTGTTGATAGTTGGGGCAGCACTTCCACCAATGGCATACATTTCCCAATGGGTGTAGTCATTGTTCACCACATGGAAGTATCCATGTCTACATCTGCCGATTGCAAGAGGAAAAAAAAAAAAAAAAGCAATAGAATCAAAGACCACAATATCTAATCTAGTGGCAAAGAAAGAAAGGTCAGCACAAAAGCAATTTAAAGCAAGTAGAGAAATATCTGAGATGGAAAGAAGAAGAAGAAGATCCATTTGCCTTTGCTAGTTCCAAGTTCATACCTAGGCATCCTTTGTACAAGTCCTTCTCCAAAGTGGTTAAAAGCTACGGTCACCTGCATGTTCTTATCTTCTATGTAGCTATCCCTGTGGCCTAAAAGCATCACCTTGTCATGGTGGGTCATGTAATTGTTAGAGATTGTGATGGCCGTTGATCCATGGATGGCATCAATAAGGCCATCATGGCAATTGGACAGAGAACAATGGTCCACCCACACATGGCTACTAGCAAAAATTGAGACACCATCTCCATCTGAGACAGTCCACCACCCAACATGCCTTGGGGAGGACCTAATATTGCCATTCCCACTCTGCTTGCAATCATGTATGTTGATTCCATGGATGATGATGTTTGTAACATAGTGTATGGTGATGCATGGTCCATTAGCAATATGGACGCTCGCACCCCGGCCGTCGATCGTCTTGTACGAGTTCATGACCAGCTCTTGCTTAAGTTGGATGACCATGTCCCGGGCGAAGATGATCCACAGTGGTTCGTCCTGGACGACCGCATGGCGGAGGGTCCCCGGCTTGGGGTTCACCGGGTCATCATCGGTGTTGTCGGTGACCACGTAGATCCTACCGTTCCTGCCTCCCATCGCATTCTTGCCAAACCCAATTGCACAGTCGGCGAGCCTCTGGCGGTTCTGGTTCCAGTTGGTGTCGCACCGCCAGCAGTCATCGATGGGGTTGCCAGTGCCACATGTAAGGTACCCCAATTGCCTTCTAGAGGTGTTGATACTCCTGAAATGAAAAATGTGCTAAATTAGCTAGGCATTGAAATCTGTAGAAGCTTTGGATCAAATAACCTATGTGACAAAATATTTACATTTGGTTGTAGTATAGTGCTTGGTCTAAAAAAATGTTTTGGTTACCTCTCCACATCTTTCACTACAAGATCAGGGTCCTGAAGTAATGTTCTTGAGGGAGAAGAGGAAATTGGTATTGGACCAATGAGAGCAAAGAGGAAGAAGAGGATAGAGAGTGAAGGATTAATTGCCATTTTCTTCCTCTACTATTGAGAGTCGGAAAGAGAGAGAGAGAGGGAGAGCAAGTGTAAGGAAGTTGGATGGAAGATAACGGGTTTATAAAGGGACATAGCCGGGAGTAGGGGCGTGATTAAACTGTCATGTGGGACACCACAGCTTCGTAATTTATGCTGTTATGGCATTCTCATTCTCATTGAGTCCGGTTCCTCTGTGGTTGTGAGTCATGAGTATGAATTTTCCTACAATCAATGGAAATGAGCTTCTTGTGGCATAAAGTTGGGGTCAATTGGGCCCACCAAGTAAAAAACCTGTCAAAGGAAAATCATTTGTCAGAGCTTAGGCCGAACTCGTCATTTCTTTAACTATTTGATTCGTTCAATAGAAATGATATCATTCCTGTTGACTTAAATTTAACTGTAATTGACTCACATTAAATTACTCAAGGGGTGATTTTTGGTAGGATGCCTTATCCACAGCCAGTTATTTCACTTGTGGGGTCAAGACCCAACATCATTCTACACGGCTTATTTATGGTTGACTGTACACATGAGTCGACCGATACGTAACAAATGGAGCAAAATCATGTGGAAATGGTCAATTTGGTAGTGGTGGCAACTGCTAGTAAAGTGAGGAATTTATTTAATGTATATCTGGTTTGTTAAGTCTTCATTTTGTACCTGACTTAAAATTTATTCACCTTTTTCACCGCTTTAATAATTCTTGAATAGAGCTCATTTAATCCTATATATTGGATTCCTATGTGTTTCATACAAACAAACATGCCCTTAGTGTCATATAATAAAAGTAATATAAACAAGATTTCTTATATTGAAGAAACTTCTAAAAAAAGAGGCAGACAAATGTTTAATTGCTTTAGACATATTTAAGTCCACTTAAAAAAATTAACTTCCAATTATTTTGAAAAAAAAGAGATAAATGGTTTTAAAAGATGATTGGATTAGACATTTATAACATATGGATGTTATGGTCCATTAAAGCACTTGGACCAAAAGATATTTCTTCGTATCCTCAACTTGTCAAAATCACAATTGCAAATGATTTTGGAAAATTTTAAAAATATCAAAATAATAATGGGCAAACTTCTTATAATATTAAAAAAATAATAATATTTGTAGATTTTTAATATTGGGTGGATCAGATCCAATATTAAAACAATTGTATATCAGTTATCTGTATTTTAAAAAAACACTGGTGGAGAAATGTATATCTTCCATCTAATTTTGTACTTGTACTAATTTCATTTCTGGTGATCTCATTATCAATAACAACCCTAGAAAAATCTAAAATCCTGAAAACCTCCTTGTCCGTTAGTTAATAACTGCCCCAAACCGCCAATCCACTTTGGGCCGAGCCGTAAACCGCGCCGTGATCATCAAACTTCTAATCTGTCCTGATGACGTGGCATGATGTCGTCCCTTGCTCAGCTGTTGAGGGGAGGGCACGTTCTCTCACGTGACCTTTGCTACTGGGTCCACTTTGGTGGGTCCCATTCCATTGAAAGATCGCCGTCTATCCATCCATCCATCCAGCCGGCGAGCGGGCTTGGATTTCTGAAATTTGACTTTCAGGTAATTTGGACCGACCGTGGAAGGGATCAAGGATGGGTCCCACTCCCACCAACCCACTAAAGTAACAGGGCTGATATTCGGAGCTTTACTTTACTGGCCTTTTATTTCTCCTCTCCGAAATTGATGGCTTCTTTGGAATCTATTGAGTAGAAATGTAACCGCTTCTAACGACTACTTTGGCCAACTACTTTGACATTAAACACATGAAAGACATTTTGAAAAAAAATATTGCAATCCTTTATTGTAATATCAAACAATTTATAAAATATCTCTATGATAAAAGTATCATGAGAAAAATGTGAGAACACAGGAATAAAATAGCAAATAAAGACCATAAAAATTAATTCGTATCGCTAACTTATATAATATATTTAATAAAAAGTTTTTATTTGTTTTCCATGGTTATTTTCAGTAATATAACCAGAAAATCTCAAATTTGAGAATGTTTTGACTTTTTTATTATGTTTTGACTTTTTTATGATATAAAAATGTTTTGAGTACAGTTTTTGTGATATGTAGCGAATTTGTATGATATTTTCGAATATGGCGATGATAATGTGATATCTATTTAAAATCTTATTTTGTTGATAGCATGTGGTATTTGCAACATGTTGCAGAATTTAAAATATTGTGAGAAGATCACAATAATCTTAGAATGAAATTGAGAGAAAATAAAAAATTAAAACCAACTTTCAGTAGTATTTCATATCTAGATGAGCAATTATCTCCTCAGCTCAAGATGGTGGAGGAATTCCGTCATCTCAAGCGTGTGGGGGGCATTGGCAAGTCATCCAGATGGGATACGTACATATCCCCCTTGAATTTCACATGGGCCTCGGGTTTGGATATATAGATCAGGATGGACTGGACCGTTAGATCAACTATACACCCATTGGAATGGACTAAAATTGTGAGCCTTGGATGATAAGATTAGGGTGATCTGATTGGGATGATTTTTTGTCAATACGAGGAAGGGCACACACAAATCTTCAAATCCCCCCATCCCTATCCCCCATGTGGGCCCCACAAGCTGGAGCGGACGGATTCCTCCATCAGCTCGAGCTGAGGAGAGGAGGGCTCATATATATATATATAAATATATTATTATTATTATTACTATTATGTTTTTTGACTTATTGTATTTTCGTATCATTTCTCTAAGAATATTATAGGGAAATTCAAAATTTAAAAACTGTCTCAACATTTCCCAAGAATGATATTCCTCACCTACTATGCTACGGGCCACTGAAGGATTGTGAGTGGACTTGAGCGACAGTGAATCAAGATTTCTCCTATTAGAGGTCTAGCTCTATGGGCTCATTTGGACCTACCTTTGATCAGTGCAACTCTTTTTATACACTTTTCTCCCCATGATCTACAATCATGTCCAGTTTCACATTCATGAAAATTACTTAAATATCGTCTACATCATTTATATTTACCTAGTTTTAGTTAAAAATTATTTTTCGCAACATTTTTTCTTTTAGTATTTAATGAGAACCCTAGTTTGAAATATCACCACATTATCGAAGGACAGGAATATACTGAGAATATTGTTGACAATGATGTAAATCAACATCTGATTTAATCTATGGAATGCATATAGTTCAATGATATGGACCGTTCACCTGAGGTGGAATTCACCTTAGATGAAGGCCATAGAAAATGGGACATCGGATATGGACTATTCCTGAGCTTTTATATCTATCGTTGATTTGAAGACTTGAAAAAGATGAGTGGCACGAAATGCATTACAATATAACGGCCGATATATAAAAAAATCATTCTTGCTGGAAGTCGCCAGCTTTCCTGCTTTGCTCACTATTAGTGTTCATATTTCAATGCTTTCAGATTTTCCTTATTGTATTAGGTGCGCATGTGCAATGCATAGATGCTTCTTTGTCAATTAGCTGAGACTGTAATTGACAAAAGCTTAACCATTCATGTGATCTTTAGAACCTAATTAGCTAGTCTGAACTTTTCTCTGTTTTAGGTGAGGTACTAGGTCAGGCTCATTTGACCATCTGACTCATAGTCCTCCATATCTCAATTGGGCCAATGATTGTCTCCATTTTCTTATCCTCCGAAGCTGTCCTTTAAGGACCCAAAACATCCTACTAAAACTCTCTAAAAAATCCTCACCATAAGCATCATTTCTTATCTAGTTGTCCGTGTCAAGTCCCGGGTACGTCACTTCTTTCCGTTTGTACAGGCTCTTTTCCCACTTATATGGGCTTTCTTCCTACTTGTGCGGGCCTCCTTCTCACTTGAGTGGGCTACCTTCCCGTTGGCTTTCTCTTGGGTCCCGACCACCTTGGCTGAGGTACCAAAAAAAATAAAAAAATCCTCACCATTTATGGAGCTTAGAGTCCAATAAACAAGCCAACTGAGCCCCTTAATTGGCTCGGCTCTTGACTTTATCCTTAGCTTACTGCAAAATATGTATTATTTGCTGGGTTTTTCATATTCTTCATGTATGGCCCACGTTTCATTTTTCCACTAAGATTACTACAGAATGTGCCCCACCGAAAGTAGTCCATCAACCAAATTTGAATAATGGAGTGAATGTCCGACCTGCTTTGTGTGTGTTGGTGGGGGTGTTGGGGGTTAAAAAGTAAGATGCCAGTGAGAAAGAAAATACAGCAACACAACCAACTGCAGGATGATGGGGGACTTCAAACGGCCAGCAACTGTTTGAATCAATGAATAGTGGGCCCCTTCTTTACAACCTTAGAATCTAACCCCCTTTTTCTTTAATCCTTCCGCTGATTAAGGAAGGTGAAGAACGTTTGCCCAGGACTAAAGAAATAAAGTCATTTGCCCAGGATCATTAGTCCTACTCATAATTTGAAGTCATGTGAGAGGTTTCCAATAATCACAACAGCACTCCAATTCATTTGTTTTTTTGTCTCTAGTCCACTCTCCACGTACCGTTCTTTCACTCTCGTGTTTACATTATGATGAAGAATCAGGTTTTCTTACTTAAACTAACAATCAGATGAAAGTCAAAGTAGAAGATGATTCATGGGGTTTCGAAGTACCCAAAAGAAACATTTGTTGCGGATATGGCGGCCAACACTAGCAAAGGTATTGGCCAAAATTGGGGTGATTTCATTTTCAGCTGAAAAAATGATTCTGTCTTCTTAGCTGTGACATCACATAATATTCTTTGATTGTCTACTGTATTATATAAAATTAGATGATATTTAAAATGTAGGCCTTTGTATTAGACTATTCAAACTCAAAAATAAAATAAATGAGTATGAGAGAAAATTTATAGACATCTTTGTTTTCAACTGTGCAATTCTAACACTTTTTTTTTTTACCCCAAATAAGGGGGCTGGAACCCCGACAGAGAGTCTGCAAACACACAGGAAAGCAACCAACTCAAGTGGGAAGAAAGCCCGAACACGAAGAAAGCTTACACAAGTGGAAAAAGAGCCCGCACAAGCGGGAGGAGGTGACCTACCCGATGTTCGATCCCGGCACTACAAGAAACTTGACATTTAGCCTCAAAATTTTTCGCGGCTAAAGGCCTTAAAGTCGCGGCTAAAAGTTTTAGCGGCAATATTTTGACCGCCGCTGAGTCGTTGCTAAAAGTGCTGTCACTAATTGTTTTAGCCGCGATTTTAAAACATTGCGGCTAAAAGTTGGCCTTTTACCTGCAACTCCAAAATTGTAGCCGAAAGTCTAATAATTAGCTACAAGCTTTAACGCCGCTTATTTTAAAAAAATTTGTCACTAAAAGTGTAAAATCGCCGCTAAAATTTCTTTATAAACATATGAAAGTAAGGTTTTAGGGGCGATCTTAAATCGCGGCTAAAAGTTTAATGTTAGCGGCAACTATAAGTCGCCACTAAAAGTATTTGTGTATAGTATTTTTAGTGGCAACTTGTTATCGTGGCTAAATGTTTAGATTTTAGCTGCGGCGCAAATCGCCACTACAAGTACTAGGTATAGCACCTTTAGTAGTAGTTTTAGCGGTGACTTGCAACGCAGCTAAATGTTTTACTTTTAGCTATGACAACAAGTCATCACTAAATGTAGTAAGTATAATAGTTCTACCGATGACTTGTTCCAGCGACTAAAAGGTTAAAATTATTTAAAAGGAAGAATAAAATTAATTTATTGATCCCTTTTCAAATTTTCATGAACCTGCTTATATAATATGAGAAAATGGAAACTTCATCACCGTCAAGTATTAGAAAATAACCTCAAATTTAAAAACATTAAGTTCTAAGGTACTTGAGTAGCAAGAGTAAAGTTTACATCAGCATAGAAACAATATAAATAAAACAAAAAAATCATTATCATCCGGCTTTTGAGTAGTTATGCATCACATTGGAATTTGGCCTGACTCCTTGAACAGTTGGAGGAAGATATTAAGCTGGGACTGTAACGCAGCATGCACCTGAGCATGCACCTGTGTCTGTTGCGATTCTACCTGGGACTGGAGCAATGCCTGTACCTGAGCTTGCACTTGTGTCTGCTGCGAGGCTAGTTGGGACTCTAAGGACTCCATTCACGAAGCCATCTCACTATTCTCCTTTTCCAACAACTCCAAGCACCTTGTATCAGCCTCAGCTCGCCTCCTAAACTCCTCATTCTCTCTCTCTAGCTGCGCATGGATTCGCTGCCCAACTGTAGAGGTCTTGGGTTTTGGTCCAGCCCCACGACCACGTATATATCCTGATCGCTCTGGTCCGAGCACTGCCTCAAACCTCTGGTCCTCAGTCATGGGAGGAGTGCCCTCCTTTGTTGGATGAGACTCTAATCTCTTAAGCTCATCCTACATTCAAAAACCAATTGTTATTATTTATCAATTTAGTATTATATATAATATAAGAAAATTGATAAGAAAATAGAGAAGGGAACGATAAGTTACATAGACTTTTTGCGAAGTCGAATCCACCCAAACTTTTTTCTTCGTGCTATACCGGGTAGTGAACCACAAGCTAGTCCAAGAAGGCTCATCCCCCGTTTCAAGATTGCGCTGTCATTATACAAGTTAACACAAATAATCTATATTTAATAATAAATTCCCAAAAACATTATGAGAGAAGTTTA
Source organism: Persea americana (assembly GCA_029852735.1). NCBI lineage: Eukaryota > Viridiplantae > Streptophyta > Magnoliopsida > Laurales > Lauraceae > Persea > Persea americana. The sequence goes on along the minus strand of CM056813.1, from coordinate 17,334,575 downwards.
CACTATCATAGCTGATTCAAGCAAAAGCCTTCGTCCCAGCAACATGGCCGATTTTCTGCTTTTGCCGGTTCTCCTTATTTCTATTACTCATTTTCTGCATTTGGGTACCATAAATTATAAGCAATACATGTATGATAGATATATTAAAAGGGCAGACAATATAACTTAATTAACATGCATACCTTAAAGTCATCAGATCCGAAATACCTAACGAGATCGACCCAATCATCGTTGCTCACACACGAGGGGGGATTCTCCAGTCTTATCTCATCGGTGCCATACTTGCAATAATAATCCTTATACAACCTGTGCCGATAATCCCTATATTGGCGATTTAGCTGTTGATACACAACTTCCTTGATATGGGGTTCATCCTGGAGAGTAAATTTTTGCTGCACATTATTGTATGAGTAAGTAAACATAGATGTAAGTTAGTAAGATCAAATCTAAATAGAGTTTCTCGAACTGACACATAAGCTTTTTAATTTAAATAACTCACTTGTGTAGCTTGCCACATCTTAGTCTTCTCGTCATCTGGGATTGTCTTCCATTTGGAAAACCGGAGTGGGGCCATCTGTCTGACAATAATGCCACACTCAGTTATTAATGCTTGAGCATTGTTTCCTACAGCTCACATTAGGTTTGGTGGAATGTCTACCGCTAGCTTTTCCCCATCACGCCTCCTTTTTGTGAGTGTAATACCCCTAGTCTTCCCTCGTCCTCTCTTCCTGGACGCACACGGCCCTGTTCACTCAAAATACAATTAGATTTATTAGCTTTTATCAACACAAATTTATATATTGTTGCATAAACTATAAAAAAAAAGTACATGCATAATTTAAAATGGTTGTTAAACATACCGGCGTTGTCGACGGCGACCTCATCGTGAACAAATGACTCAACTTGTGTGGGGTCTGAAGGTCCTACCTCTAATGTAGGTTGTCCTATTTGATAGGACTAGCTTGCCCGAGCTCCTCCTCGTCTACCTCCACCTTGACCTCTATTGGCCATGTCAATGATCTATCCTGCAACACTTTGCATTAAATTGATTACTGCTTAACCATATATGCATACACATCAAGCACATGTCTTACATTGAAGAAGGATTAATATATGAGCATGAAAAATAAGCTTTCCTTAGTGTATTTATTCATCAAGAATGATAATGAACATATTATACAAATTACATAAAGCTATTGGTCTCACTATCATTATCAGTGCTCATTTCATCTTCCTCATTATCATAATCGATGGAGGTATCATCCTCCTTACTTTCATCATTAATGAAAGTATCAACATCCTCATCTTCTACTTCTTCATGCACAACAAGATTTGCATCAATAAGAATTGGAGGAATATCATCTCTTTGCCACGCCACAAAGTCGTCATCACTAACTCTCAATGTATCAGCTACACTAAATGACTCATTTTGTTGGTATGGCTCATCATCACCGATCGACTCTTTATCTTCATCTTCTGGTACATCATACAAGTCTCGAGCTTGTGTCTTCACCACGACTTGCCAATTGTTGCCTAATTTGGAGTCTTTGACGTAAAAAACTTGTAATGCTTGAGATGCTAGCACAAATGGCTCATTGGTATTCCATTTCTTTGTGAAATTGACACTTGTATAGTTGTGTTTATTTGTTTGTATTCCTCTACCTTCTTTGCCGACATCCCACCAATCACAGTTGAACAAAAAAATATTGTTGTCTCCAAAATAATCCAATTGAATAATGTTTGTAAGGACACCATAGTAATCTTGGTTTCCTGTTTCATCATCTCCCTTCACAACCACACCACTATTTTGAGTTTTCCGAAACATCTCATGATCTTTTTATGAAATCGTAGACCATTAATGACACAACCCTTGTATCGGGTCACTCTTCTATCAGGACCTCGTGCTAAGTCCAGAAGTTGCTTATTGACACGTGCATTTCCTTGATTGTACAACTGTGTAACCTGTTCATATATGTGAATGAAATCAATATGTTATGATGGAACTAATGTGTGATGTAATAAGATTTATGTTTAATGACACCTACACGTTCTTCAAACCATTTAGGAAACTTCTCTTCGTGCCTCTTTACTACATTGCTTAGACTCTCTCTCTCCATCTGTTCCTTGTGTTCACTATACAAAAAGACATACAATTATAGCCCCAAGGAAATACATTAAAAGAGAGATAAAAATGGACAATTGAAAAACACTAAATATGCATCAAATACACTGGGATAAGTGTCATACGTAAGAAATGGCAGAACCTCATCACAGTTCTTCAATACGTAAATACGAGCTTGCTCCCAAGCTTTGTCATCAATATATCCGTATTCTCCTTTCCCTAATGGACGACAATTCTTTGAAAAAAGGGATAAACCTTGAAGCGTTTGTCTGTTACTTCCATCATAATTTCTTTCTACTCTATTGAATTTGGTCTCAATCCCATGCAAATACATTGAACAGAACGTCAGGCATTCTACGACAATGTAACCTTCTGCGATTGACCCTTCTGGAAAAGCTTTATTGCTCACATAACGCTTTAGTGTATATAAGTACCTAATGAAATATAAATTCAGGATGATAATCAAAGTAGCAATATGATGTAAACATGATAAGTGGATAATTAACGGCAGAATAATCAAATACAGTACCTTTCAATTGGATACATCCATCGATATTGCACTGGTCCACCGAGAATCGCCTCTCGCGCAAGATGAATGGGCAAGTGCACCATAATATCAAAGAATGACGGTGGGAATATCCTTTCCAGCTTACAAAGTGTTATAGCAATCTGGCTTTCTAGACGTTCCAAGACATCTTTTGTTAATGTCCTAGAACACAACTCCTTAAAGAAATGGCTAAGCTCAATTAGTGCATCACACACATCATCGCTTAAGGATCCACGTAGTGCAAGTGGAAGTAGTCTTTGTAAAAATATGTGGCAATCATGACTCTTCATGCCTGCAATTCGATATTCTTTGATGTTCACACGTCGAGATATGTTTGAGGCATAACCGTCAGGAAACTTCACCGAAGCCAAGAATTCACAAATATCCTTTTTCTTGGCAAGGGACATTGTGTAGCATGCAGGGGGCATTTTATAGGAATTACCATCATGTTTCACATGTAATTGATGCCTTATATCCATCACCTGCAAATCTAAACGAGCCTTGACATTGTCCTTTGTTTTACCTTCAATGTTCATCAATGTCCCCAGAACATTATCACATATATTTTTCTCTATGTGCATGACATCCAAATTGTGGCACAGTTTAAGGTTTCTCCAATAAGGCAATTCGAAGAAAATACTATGCTTCGTCCAATTTAAATCCTCTGCACGCTTCCTTTTCTTCGGTTGTGTCTTCCCAAATTTCACATGTCCAACATGACTCAACTGCTCAAGCACATCATCCCCAGACAATGACTTTGGCCTCTCTCGAAGTTCTTTCTTTCCATCAAAAGAGCTCTTTCTATGTCGCCATATATGATCCGTCGATAAGAAACGACGATGACTCATGTAACAAGTCTTTCTTCCATTCTTCAACCACATATGTGATGTCTCCTCATTGCATGAAGGACAAGCCAAAAACCCTTTAGTGCTCCAACCCGATAAGTTGCCGTATGCAGGGAAGTCATTGGTGGTCCATATCACCGCCGCATGCAACCGAAAATTGGTACCAGTGTGGGCATCATAAGTTTGGATGCCATCTTCCCATAACTCTTTCAGCTCATCCATCAATGGTTGCAAATATACATCAATCTCATTTCTTGGAGGCTTGGGTCCAGGAATAAGTAGCGACATAATGAAAAAAGGACTTTTCATACATTTCCACGGTGGTAGGTTGTATGGCACAAGAAGAACTGGCCATGTGCTATGAGAAGTGCTCATGTTTGAAAAGGGATTGAATCCATCACTTGCTAGCCCAAGCCTAACATTACGAGGGTCTTGGGAAAATGAGTTATGCATTTTGTCAAATTCTTTCCAAGCTTCAGCATTAGCCGGATGCCTTAAAACCCCATCATTGACGCACTTCTCTTTATGCCACCTCATGTCTGATGCTGTCTTATTTGAGATAAATAACCTTTGTAGCCTTGGTTTTAGTGGAAAGTAGTGCAAGACTTTTTGAGGAATCTTCTTCCGTTTGGCATCGGTAAATATATATCTAGGCTCTTTGCATTCTGGACACTCTTCTTTATGTTCATGCTCCTTCCAAAATAGTGTACAATCATTTTTGCATGCATGAATCCTCACATAGTCAAGTCCTAGGTCACGAATGATATTTTTTGCCTCGTAAAATGATTTAGGGAGCGTATTAGCATCAGGAAGTGCCTCCTTTAACAACTCAAGCAACATGGTGAAGGATTTGCTACTCCAATGACTAAGTGTCTTTAGGTGCAACAACTTCACAATGAACGACAACTTAGAGAACTTCTCGCAACCCGGATATAGTTTCTGTTCGGCATCCTTCAACAATCTCATAAATTTATTTACTTTCCAGTCAGGCACCACATTCTCATTACTACTAGAATCCTCTCCTGCCCAAGCATTTATAGTTGTTGCTGTGTAATGATCATGTAGCATTTCTTGCATATCATCATGATCATCTTCATCTTCTTTGCTGGGCTGCTCATCATCATCTTCATCGGTGCTTGCCTCAAACTCCTCCCCATGCAATACCCATGGAATGTAACACTTAACTATACCATGATAATACAGATCCGCTTCCACATCACCCCGAGTACGGAAATAGATATTGTTGCATTTGACACACGGACACCGAATCTTTTTCCCTGGCTCAATATGTGCATATGCAAACTCCAAAAACTGTTTAACTCCATCTACGTACTGAGGGTGTCGTCTATCCTCAATTTTCATCCAACTCTTATCCATGTCCATGTACCTAACACAATTTGAACTATCACTAAAAAATTGCATTCACTGGTCCCCTAGACAACAAAACAACATGGAGATAGTTGAAAAAGGAAGCATATGCAATAATAAAAGATAGACTGAAGATGCTATATATAGGCACATAAGTGGCATGAGATTAAACATTCTAGCACTCCTATAGATCCAAATGATTTTCCCAGATAATTGGAATCATCAGATGAGTCCCTTGATAATCTTGAGAAAATGATGGAAAACAGTGGGACCATTGATGCCAATGCTTTTTAAACTAACTTGGTTTCACTTGCGAACCCAAATCTCAAGATCCGAACCGTCAATCCTCCTCCTAAGCCTAAGAGCATTTTTAGGGCCAAATTTAAGTCCTTAATTCCTTGTGGATCTTGTGAAACTCATAAAAACCATTGAACTGGAGGATCCTAAAACATCTATTTCAAATAGTAAAATGGTCTTACAAAACAGTATAAATATAAAACATTTGTTTTACATAGATCAATTACCCCGCATCTGTTATCCATAAGTTTGATTCATACAAATAAGATTTTCCCAACAAGGCATTAGGGATTTATCATGATACAACAAAATTAATAGTGATACAAAGTCCCAACATCCTTCACAATCTCTTTATGCTCTTGTTTCTAGCATCCAACTTCTTATGCACCCAAGTTTTGGTACTAGTTGCTGACGACTGTTCTTTCCTTTGATCTGCCCCTAACACCACCACTGATGGCAGAGCCTTAGCTACAATTAACCACATGCTTAGTTAATGAAAAAATTATTGATGTGCATTTTAACTTTCAGTCGTCCTTTTTTTAAGCATGTTGGAATAAGCGTGCATACGTAAAAAAACCATACTAAAAATGGTTTATATTTATTTCCTACTAATGTCCAATGAAGTGAAAGCTATCAAGAAAATGTGCATCAATTCAGGTTCAGTAGACTGCAAGTGCCCTCATCCAGAAACAACAAAAAAGAATGTCTTGATATAATATAAACTCTTCTAGATTAAATATTCTAGTTTACGTGCATGCCACCTTACTACCAAATATTTATGACAATAAAAAGAGCTGACCGGCCTAAGAAAGCAAATAACAAATTTTCATCACATCAAATGAGGTCTAGTGAGTATATAGATCACAACATCAATAAGGACGCTTGCCTTGACATGGAATTTTTTTTTTTTTTTTGAAACATTGTTATCACAATCTGATCTCATTCTATCTATATTCATCAAGATCAATGGAATACTACAATGGCATTCTATGAAAGACCAAGGACATAGATGTTACACGTAAAGTCAACATGGACTAATAAAGAAACTCAGTTGTTACACACTTCATACCATACAACAATGACATAGATGCTGGACTATAATGGCATTGGAAGCAACTTTAATTTAAATATGAATGGTTGGAGATCCTCTGTGTAAACTCATTTTGATCAACTCATAGTCTTTTAATCTAATGTAGTCTCCATGTGGTAGATAGCTACAAGCAATACTCTATATTGAGAAGAATCTTTGGTATTCTGGGGCCTCCTAAGGACTGAAGATGGGTAGGTCAAGAAACTAACAAAAAGTATACATGCCCTAGAAGAAAGCTTCATAAGCAGCAATCTCAATTCAAGTCTCATGATCTGGTGCGCTGAACTTGTAAAGCAATGAAAGTGCAAGGAATCCACTTGGGCAAGCTATAATCAAGTTATTCCCCTCATACACACTACACCCATGGATTAGTAGAAGATACCTTTAGTCCAGGTGGGCTATACTTTGCTGAAAAAAACTAGTTTTCAGTTGGTTCCATGCAGCAACCCAAGTTTTATGATTAACATTTCACTAAACAGAAGATAATGCAGAAAATTAGAATTTCACCATTCAATGGTAATGAGCCCTTCAAGGATGCCAACCAATTATGAATAATTCAGAAATGAGGAGTAAGTCATAAAGAAACCTTGTAATCTTCTTGATGAGAGGCAGAGTCTTTCTTAAATGTAAGGGCAAGGAATGTTACCATGGTTGCTTGGCAATAATTAAATGATTAAATTATGGACTTGCATTCATCACAGGTCATTTTTCTTGCTTAGGTGGTGGGTCCTTAGTTTCCTGAAGACATTATTTCTTGCCATCATAGTCTATATTGGCAGCATGCAAAGTAACAATGACTGAAAAAACACTTTAAATCTTCTCATTTTTGTTGTGGATAAAACCTTTATTAGTTACCTATATTTTTGGTTCTTGCCCTTGTGCTTATATCTTTAGAAGCACATTAATCTTTAAAATTACATCATATTCATGCTTTATCCCATCAATGTAGGACTGACTAAATGTTTTATACTCGAGAGACAAGTTATGGAAACAAAAACCTATTGATCCTGTATGTTTTATGCAGATGCAATGGATGCAGCTGGCTCTGTTAGGAATGAGTGCTTTTACAAGTGTGGCAATAGCTCCTATAGTGTTGACGGCCCGACAGGCCACATGGGAGGCATGCATAGAACGATGAATGCTACCTTAACTCCAACATCAATCACTGGAATGTTTAGGACAAGATACCAAAATGCTTGATGATAATCAGGAGGAATCCCCTTCTTGTGGCTAAGAGTTAGTAGGGGACATGAATCCAATACAACAAGAGTAGAGAAAACAACTCTTGGTCCATTACCCATCCATTGTGTGGCCCACCTGATGAATGATCTGGAATTCTAGATCATTGAAAATGGTCCGGCTGGTACAGAAAAACTAGACCAGGTGATGTAAACAACAGCAGAAGTCCCAAGTAGAAAATAATGTCTACAATGATGTGTGTGCTTGGTGAAGATCATTGAAGCGTGAATCACTATATAATATTTATCCATCTGTAAACTTATGGCATTTTGTATGGCAATAATAACTGTTGATCAGGTTGGACATCATGTAGAATTGAATTTAGGCATCAGATCAGCAGCACAAAAATAATAAAAAGGATCATCAAGTTGCAAAAAAGATGATCTTTGGTATCTTTTAAATGCACAAGTATATTTAAAGATGAACTTTGGGTTCTCATTCAATGTTAACCCATGCTTTCCTATAATCAAGTAACACAACGACAGAGCAATATTACAACAATTCATTCAGTAATCTAAATGCACAAGTATATTTAAAGATTTCTCTTGTTTAGGCTGAAAGCAACTGTTTTTCATTGAAATATCATATTACAAATAACCACACCTAAAACCAATGAAATCAAAATTCAATCATCCAATAATTTTCAGTTTCGCAATTGTTGAAAAGGTAGAGTAAAAAAAATCAGAGAAGAAGAGCCATTTGAATGGTCACGGAGCCTGTGATCTATGCCAAAGCCCACCTCTTGTACTATTCAAGCACTCTCGGCACCATTGAAGACAGAACATCCAATGCTAATAACCTTTTTTTTGCTAAAAGGTAATTGAATTAAAAAGAAAAGAGGGAACAGGGCAAAGAGCCCCCAAAAAACAAGGAAAGAACAGCAAGGGAAGGATTACAAAAAATGCTAGCCCAAAAGACAAAAGGCTACATAAAAAGCCAACCCAAGAAACCAAAAGCCAACAAAAACAGAGGAGACGATTACTGAGATAGAGAGGGGTTTACAAAAAAGAAAAAAGAGTTATGCAGGGAGGGTTACCGAGATAGAGAGAGGGTTTGGATCTGCTGGGGAGGATACCCAGGCACCGCGGCTTTAGATCGGAGAGAGAGACAGAGACCGATCGAGACCGAGAGAGTTTTTCCCCCTTTGCTTTTCTGAATTGAGAGAGAGACAGAGACAGAGACTGAGAGTAGAGTTTCTCCCCTTATGCTTTTCGGAATTGAGAGAGAGACAGAGACTGAGAGAAGTTTCTTTCTACGCTTAGAGAATAAAATTGAGGGCGTGGGAAGGACTGGGTGTATGGCGGGATTTATTAATTGAGTAATGAAAGGTATATGATGGTAGGATTAGGAGACCAAAGTCTTTCAGAACTCACCCTTGTTTTAGTGAACCGAGGTTATTTTGTTAATCGAAATACTTTATCACATAGGTCTATTAATAAAAACATAAGCCATTAAAAATAAATGCCTCCTCTTGATATTGGCCCTAAACAAATTTTAATCAAACTAAAATTGGGTCCATCAAACACTTTTAAGCCATCTGAATAAAAAATATATATGATGGTAGGACCAAGTCCTTGGAGAATCCCCCTCTTTTAACTAATGACCCAAGTTAGTTTTTTTAATTGAAAGATTTTATAGTGAGCCTACTTATAAAAATATAAGGCAATAAAAATAAATGCCTCCTCTTGATGTGGGTCCTCAACAAATTTTTATCGAACTAAAATTAAACCCATTGGATTTGTCACTTATTAAGTAACCTGAATAAAAAATTTAAAAGGTAAAATTCAAATGCTTTATAGTAGTCCATCTAATGAAAATCCCATCGGGTATCAAAAATTTTTCTTGACCTACACTCTTGTAATAGAACACACTTATAAAAAAACTAAATCACTTATAACAAATGCCTCCCTAATAAGCACTCAAATAGATTTTATTCCTATAGGAGATGGGTTCAATGTCATGTTTATTATTTTAAAAAATGTCAATAAATTATTAAGAAAAGGTTCAAGTAGTGTTCTTTTAGTCAATGTGGCCTACATAATTGATCTGTAAATTAAAAAGAAGACCAGAAATAATTATAATATGAGCATTTTAAATTGATGAAGATTAAACAGTGATACCGGATGGTATGATTTAGGGGCCAATATTTTACTTTATAGTTGTTACTAATGGAAATCAACATCATTCTCTAGCATTTTATAATGTTATGGATTACTTTGGATATTTTCTCAATTTTTTTTGGATAAAAACATTTATGCCACAACGACTGCGTCGGATAGAGAACATTACATGGTCGATACCGTAATGATGTCATTTATTGGGATCAACCAATACCGTGATTCTCATCCATGCCTTAGTGTAATTAAAAAGATGGTTGATTCATAATGGAGCTCTGCAAGTATTTCAGTCACACGCGTAGTCTACTGATGCCCTCAATTTCGCTCATCAGTATATTTTTTAGCTCAAATATCAACCCAACTTGATTTTAAGACTCATTGATTATGCTAGAAGACTATGTTGGCATCTTTGATAGTGTGTGGTCAGTCGTGCAGTGGACCCACCCCATTCAAAGTAAAATTTGACGATGCCCCATAAAAAAGTATAGATAAAAGTAACACACCTAAGAAATCAGCAATGAAAAAAAGGTTGTTGCTAAACTCCAAGACTCCTAGACCACATTAGGGGTAAAAGATTAAAACTCCCCACTAATTTTCTTTCCCCTCCAAAATGACCTTCAGCCACGCCATATAAGTTGCTACTAAATGTGATCACTATAATACCTTCACTAAAATGAGTCTTTTGTGGCAAAAATAACATTGTGGCTAAAAGTGTTGCCACTAAAAGTTGGCTTTCATATAATATATTTTTAGTGGCAATAGAAAGTCGCAGCAAAAGGTGACGAAAATAAGATAACTAAGCATCTAGCCACGAAAATAAAAGTTGCCACTAAACTCGTAGACCATTAGTGGCAAAAAAAGAAAACTTGCCACTAAATCTCCTTCCCCTCCAAAATGACCTTTAGCTACAATATATAAGTTGTCATTAAATGTGATCACATAATACCTTTAGTGTCAACATCAGGCTTCACCACTAAAGGAGAACTTTTAGTGGCGAAAATTAAATTATTGCAAAAAATGTTGCCATTAAAAGTCAAATTTCTTGTGATATATCTTTAGTGGCAATATAAAGTAGCCACAAAAAATAGAACATGCAGTGGCAAAACATATACCACGGCTAAATGTAAGAATATAAGAAATTAGTGGCGATCATAACAAGTTGTCACTAAAACCATACACCATTAGTGGCGATAAATTAAAACTTGCCACTAAATATCTTTCCCTCCAAAATCCCATGGCGCCAAAAATCCCCGCCAAAGAATTAGTGGCGAAATTTAGCTACGACATATAAGTTGCCACTAAATGTGGGCATTATAATACCTTCAGTGGCGACATCAAATATTTGTCACTAAATGTGGGTTTTTAGTGGCGAAATTTAGACCGCGGAAAAAAAGTTGCCACTAAAAGCCAACTTTCTTGTAGTGCGGGCGGCCAGGTAAGAACTGACGCTCTTTACCACTCGGATAAAGAGCTATTTTTCAGTTCTAACATTGTTGTTAATGGACTTTTAGTTCATAGCCTTAACTACTGAGAGGACTAAAATGTTCATAACTTGGAGAGGACTAAAGTGTTGAATGTAGATTTAATACAAAGTTTAAGATGTTTGGAGAACTTATCAACATGGTTTACTTGGTCAGTGCATTACACTCGATTAAAGGGAGTGAAATCTCCGATTTTAGAATCTTCATCGGCTGTAAAGTTGAAGCCCATCTCATCCCCACGATGTTGACCATTATAGATCCACCATGGGAAATAATATTGGATACAGTATATTCTATCCACTTTTAAAAAGATCATTCGAAACTACAAACATCTGACTTATAGGAAATATTTCCAAAACTTATAGATAACACCTTCTGCGCGCTTGAGGTTGTTGTCTTTCGAGCAGCGGTTAAACACCAACCTTTGCCTGGACAAGCAAAACTTTGCCAAAGCAAAGTCATATATTTTGGTGTAGAATTGATCCAGTACAACATAAAGAGGCTTGATATAATAAAAGAGTGATGCATTTGTCACATACCTGATGAAGCTATTCTATTCCTCTTCCCATACTGAGTGAGAATTCTTAAAAGTTTCTCCTGGACAAGGAGAAAGGATCTGTAGATGTGTGCTTTCTACAGTCTGTTGGTGTTCCCATGTGAAAATTTTCTCTGGTGATTCATTTGGCATGGATCTGTAGATGTGTGCTTTCTACAGTCTGTTGCACAGATCCCCAAAAATTGAACCACTTTGACATGGTGAATCCTAACTATGGTGCCCACTTCATTGATGAACATTTTACGGTCACCACCAGAACTTTTGAGTATCTTTGAGACATGTTTGTGAAGGTGCATGTTCTTCCTTTTTTTTGTCAAAAAATGCTGCACCAATGCAAAAACATTTTCCTGTGCAGAATGGCGATCAAAGCTAATCTCTTTCCACTTCCACGGAACTCTCAGTTGAATAAATGAACCCTTATTAAAAAATTTGAGAAATTCGTATATATGTATATTGAATATGATGTCTGTTTATATATAGATTACATGTGAGATTGGGTTACAATTAAGATCCCCCCAAATCAGGGGGTAGAAATGAAAGATTGCTAATCAAAGACTGCTAATTACAGACCATATGGGTATCCAATGAAAACACAACGGAAGGCTCTAGGATCGAATTTGTGACGATGAGGCCCATGATTATGTGCATAGCATAAACAACCAAAAACACGAAGATGGTGGTAATTTGGTTTATTATTAAAAAGCATTTCATGAGGGGTTTTTCCTGATAAGATGGGTGTAGGAATGCGATTGATAAGATAAGTGGTAGTCAAAATACACTCACCCCTAAAAGAAATGAGTAAGTTAGCTTGGAAACGTAAGGCACGTGCCACCTCAAGGATGTGTCTATGCTTACGTTCAACGATGCCATTTTGTTGGGGTGTGCCAACACAAGTGCGTTGGTGGATTAATCCATTTTGAGAGAAAAATTGCTGCATCTGATGAGATAAAAATTCGGAACCATTATCAGTTTGAAATTTTTTAACAGGACAACCAAATTGAGTATGAGCCATGGCACAAAAAGAGGTAAGAAAATGATATGTGTCAGATTTATATTTCATTAAGTATACCCATGTGCAGCGTGAATAATCATCCACAAGTGTCAAAAAATAATGTGCACCTGTGTGTGAGGCTGTAGGATATCCACCCCAAATATTGCAGTGAATTAAGTCAAAAGGAGTCTTACTGCGACTATTACTTAAAGGAAAGGCAAGACGAGTCTGTTTAGCTAAATGACATACATCACAAGAAAAGTCTTTACAACCAGAAAAAGTAGAATTATTTGAAATGGAAGGTGCTAAACTAGCTAAACGATCGTTTGATGGATGGCCAAGCCTTTTGTGCCAAAGTGCGGGAGACTGGGCACATTTTGCTAAAAAAACACTTGGATTATTAAAAGAAGGCAAAAAAAGATGATAGAGGTCATCGTGCATTTTCCCTGCTCTAATAAGCTTCCTCGAGGACAGGTCCAGAAAAACACAGAAGGTAGGAAAAAAAAAATGCCAGCACAGTTTAAAGACTTGGTTAATTGACTTACTGAAAGAAGACTGAAAGTAAAGGAAGGAATACATAAGACATTTTGTAAGTCAATATGAGGAGAAAGTGAGACGGAACCTTTATGGGAAATGGGCATAGTTTGCCCTGTTGGCAAACGAACAGGTTTAGCATTAGAAATATTTTCAGCAGATTTAAAAAAGGATAAATGTGGTGACATGTGATCTGAAGCTCCACTGTCTATTATCCAGTTAGAATGTGGATTATAAACAGAGTTGCATGATGTACCTGAGAAGTTGGCTGAGATGGAAGTGCTGTCATTATTCAGAAGAGTGAGCAACTGTTGATATTGTTCGAGAGAGAGAGGAGGAAGAAGCGACGCAGAAGAACAAGCATTAGAAGCATTAGAATCTGGTCCAGGTACTACATTAGCTTGGGCAGCAACATCAGTTCGCTGCTACTGGTGGAAAAGCTCATTTGAAGAAGAACCGCCCTTGCCTTTACCGCGCCCACTCCTTGAAAACCTGGAGGATAGCCATTGAGAGGCCAGCAAGTTTGGCGTGTGTGACCATGATCATTGTAGTGATCGCAAAAAGGCCGGCCCCGACTTCGCCCTTGTCCACGGCCACCAGAGGAGCGATTGCTAGATTGCCCATTATATGCTGAACTCCGTTGATTCTGGGCAGTTCGGTCTGAAGCAAAAGCCACACTGTCATGTGTGACTGTTGGGGTGAACTATCGTTGTTGTTCATCCTACAGCAGCAAGCTATAGGCACGGTTGACATCAGGAAAAGGATCCATAGTGAGAATTTGGGATCGGATATGGGCAAAACTGTCGTTGAGTCCCATTAAGAACTAATAGACCTTCTCACTTTGGAGGGCTGCAGATACAGCTTTGTGTGCATCACAAGTGCAGTTCTTGTGTGCACCACAAGTACAGTCACGAATAACAGTATATGATGCTAACTCGTCCCACAATACTTTCAACCGTGTGAAATATTCAGCAAGAGATTGAATACCTTGTTGGATCATAGTAATTGATCGCTTGAGATGGTAGATGCGAGGCGCATTGCTTCTTGAAAACCTATCTTCAAGTTCTTTCCAAACACCATGCACTGTCTCAGCATAGATGACACTGTCCGCAAGGGTTTTTGAAAGTACATTCAAGATCCACGAAAGCACCATGAAATTGCAGTGCTCCCATGCTTGAATGTCAGCCGGAGGTGAAATGGGTTTTGGCAGTGGCCCATCGACCAATCCCATCTTGGTTTTGGCACAGAGGGCCATTCTCATGGCTCTCTTCCAAGTGGGATAGTTGTCTCCCGTGAGTGGGGTTGAGACGAGAATAGTTCCAGGATTATCCGAATGATGCAGATAATATGGTGAATTGGAATTCTCATTAACTGAAGGGGGTGTAGGAGATGACATTGTAAAAAATGTTAAGAGATGATACCACAGGAAAAGCTCTGATACCATAAAAATTTTGAGAAATTCGTACATATGTATATTGAATATGATGTCTGTTTATATACAAATTACATGTGAGAATGGGTTACAATTAAGATCCCAAATCAGGGGATAGGAATCAAAGACTGCTAATTACAGACTAGATCTTAAAACAGAGGAATAGAAAAACAAAGTATACATAAATAGAGATGCTAATTGAAGAGCCATGAGCTGTTGCCGCATCTTCTGGATATTCTGCTTGGTTGGGTTCTGCTTGGCTGGGTTGGGCTGACTTGTAATACTTATAGTCATTGATGTTCCATTGGGAAGGTTATCTTTGGCACATTGTCAAACCTAACTGACCCAAAACTTCTTTTTATTGGTCAATGGATCAAAATATGGGCCGAATGAGTCATGATCGGTTATCTATGGCCACTCTAAAACAGACATTAAAACCCAACTTTTCTAATATCTTAAATCCTCTGGATATTTTTTTAATAGGGGACATTCATGTGCATCTATCCCTTTTTGCACATGAATCCCCCTTTTGTACTTCACCCTATGTACTTGAAATCCCCCTTTTGTACTTGAAAAATACCATTTATGGAAGCATGCCTCACCCTATGGTTAACCTTTTTTAATTAACCTAACTTTAATTCACACTGATAACCTATTTGTATCATTTCACCGATATATAGCTGCAATTGATATTATTTGTTTTGGTGGGTGGCTGATATATCCTCTGCAACCCCAATTGTGACTGACACCTGAGCACAAGTGGGACACAAAATTCAACCTGATTTTAGAAATATGCACCATGTGATAAAATATAAAATTATGTTAGAATCCTCCCAAAAGGAAGTGAAATGACTCTTTGCCTTGGGTCTGTTGGGGACTTGGTAGTGTGAGCATGTACCAAGAGATTTTTTTTTGGGGGGTGGTATTCTGGCCGAGTCCAGATCTTCTCCTTCACATTTGAGTGGATAGAATCTCAAAATCTGCCCATGTGAAGCAATTGGAGAGGCCTACTTCTTAATCCAATTCAAGTTAATGGTATAGGTAGGTTGATCAAGTGTTTACATGTGATCAATTTAAGGTGGGCTCAACTTATTCAAAGAAACTTGGTCAGTCCCCATATAGGGTAGAGCATTTAAACCAAGGGTAGCAAATGCAGAGATGTGGCGAATGTGTTGAGGCCCAAACTGTAACATACCTATTTATTCAATGGGTCAATCCCATTTCAACCTGCGTTAGTCACGATTTTGTAATTTGCATCGGGCGGTATAGTCAGATGTGGGTTGAATTATATAGACCAGTTCCAGGTCAGATTTGCAAGTGAGTCATGCTTTGACACACTGGGAAATTGGTGAGTTCAGGTCAGAATGGGTTCAGTTGTGAGCGGTGTCTAGAGGATGAGGCCCAACCCCTTAGCCCATTTCTTACCAAGATGATATCACAACTGTCCCACCCCACAGGCCATACTTGCTTGTGGGTTGGTCAGATTTTACATCCTTATGATTCGAATTCCATTTAGGGGATGGCAATAACAAGTGCCAAAAACAGGTAAAAAACAGAGCAATTCAAAATGAAACCATGCATGCCTTAAAGATGCCGTTGTTAGAAGCCACGTTTTCAGATGTTTGTTGCATCTAAACTAGTGAGATTGGGCCACCTTTAGAATAGCTTGCCCAAATATCACGCCAGTAAACCACATTAGGCTGTCCTAATTTGTATATGCCAATGGGTCTTGTTTGATATGGGCCGGGTCAAAACCATACCCTTTTTTACTCACGCCTGTGATGGTTTGGGATATGTGCTTTCAAACCACCTTGTGATGGCACAGGTACAGATAGATTATGCCATGTTTCTACTGAATGGAAAGATATATTTACCATTAAAAGTAACTCTTCTATTAACCAAAATGTAAATTATCTAACAACAGGGACCAAGCCTGTGAACCCAACCCCGGTGTGGTGACCCATTGAAATCGAACGATTGTCAGATAATTATATATGTACCATGCCATTTTTATGCTACTGATGAAGGACGCAAAAGAGTGATGGATCTGATCAGGAGTCAGTCAAAAGGGCAAAGAAGCCCACTTTGGTTCTCACATCAATTAGATCTGGATCCGGGTCTAACGTCTAACTTTTGTCCTCACATCAATTAAGATCTGGATTCGGGTCCAAGTACATTTTACTTCAAAGATTTTTGATCCAGATCTTGATGGATAAGCATACAGACCCAAAGTCTAAATCCGGACCTAACTGCTCCCAGGTATACATATAGAATTAGAACTTAAATTCAACTTTGAAGTCCTATTTTCAACTACATGTGTCCACAAAGCAGTGTCTTATCTCGGGTCTATGTTCATACACTCATGCTGACCTTTTGCTTCTCGTTCGGTGTTGGATTCGGATATGGTTCATGTGTCTCAAAGGCCATCAACACCTGCATTTCATGGTTTTTAATTCAAACCTGACCCATTAAAACCCACAAGAACTAATGAAATCAAAAGGCACCACAATCTGCATACTGAATTCAATCCGATTGTGACCAATGAGAACCCAGAGAGAGATCGAAATTCTATTGGAGTTTCGATCGATACATCATGAATCTAAACCGATCATGACCATTAATCAAGCAAGTGCATCGCTTGAATTCCAAGTGCATCCAAGGTCGACCCACCTTTGGATAATCACTTGGGCAAGGGCTTGTTCATAGGCCCAAATTTATGTAACACGAACCAGCCCATCGATTGAAGTAGAGCAAAGTCCATTCTGACCTGCGGCTGGTTCATGTTAGAATTTCAGGCTTGTTTATATCAAATTTTAGTGGAGCATGCTGCTGGAAGACTTAAATCTAGATCAGCTCCGGTCGTGATCATCTTTATACCTCCCAGCTTCAACAGTTTTTTTTTTTTTTGTCCTTTAGGCCCATTATATAAGTGGGACTGAGTTATAAAATTAAGGCCCAGTTCTTCCCAAGCCAGACCCAATATGTAAAGTTGCAGCAATTATTTTAGGTCTAGGTAAGTTCTAGCACATAAAATTTTTAATATATTGCATAATCCGTCTTCAGGCTTGTTTGGCAACTCTACACTAATTGAATCAAGTGAAATAAAGCCCTCATTTCTAAAAGAAAAGAGTCAAATAAAAAACACTTTAATTTAAAATCCTCTCCATTTTAAAAATAAATAAATAAATAAATCCTCTTTTCTCCTCTAAAAGACAAAATACTCCACCTTTATATACAAAAAGTCAAAAAAATTTCATACCAGACAACAAAAAACAAGATACGATCATAACTTACTTATATTTTAATCTTTCTTCGAAATAATCTTTACTTCATCGTCTGGTCCAAATCTCTCACTCTTGAGATGTTAGGGATGTGCATTACACTGAAGATATTTACTATACTGTTTGGGATGTGTTACTGACTTTGGAACCACATGGGCAAAAGGATACAAGTGGGGGTGGTGATCTTGACATGGGAAGTCGATATTTGGTTATATGCTCATCTCCTTGAAAAGTTGTTTTTATGGACAGGTAAAAAAATAGATGTCGGTAGCTCTGTTAATAGTAGAAGAGAGTATCCAGCCTATAATGTACAAGCAGGAAGCAGCCATCAGGTTGGACTTCTTCGTATATAGATAATTCAAAGATGGTGACAATCAAACAAGAAGACGTTTTGCAAGTTTTAAAATTGGGAGTCACGTGGAAATTCCCCCCTTGCATAGCTGGTAGGTACTCGGTAGCCAAATAATATAAAGGAGGACAGTCTCTCTCCCTATTCCACAGTGGTAAGCCAATCTATCAGACCCCCAAGAGAAGAAGAATGGGCAGCATCCACATCTTTCACTTCTTCTCTCAACTTCTCCTCTCCTCTCTTGGGGTTGGTTTCTGTGATGGGGATTCCGGTTTCTGTGGTGGGGATTCCGGCAAGCCTCAGTTGACAGAACATGGCCCTGAAATCAAATTCCCCTTCAGAATAAAAGAGCAGCAGCCTCCACATTGCGGATACCCAGGGTTTGATATTTCTTACCAAGACAACGCCACCTTCATTCACATTCCATCCATGAATCGAGATTTTATTGTGAAACAGATCGATTACAAGCAACAGATGATGGCGGTGACTCCCAACAGGAATGATTGCTTCTGGCGCCTCTTCCTCAGCAACAGTAGCAGCATCTCCTTCTCTCCATTCGTGTTGGAACGTTCCTATAATTACACATTCATCAGTTGTGCTAACAATGTGATGGACATCCACTCTGATAGGCCCATCTCTTGCCTGAGTGACTCGGAACACGACGTCTTCATGGTAGGAGCTTATTTTGATGTGGCTGGGATGCCGGTGTCTTGCCAGCCAATAAAGACCGTTTTAATGCCACAGTCATATCATTTTAGGTACCTCGGTGTTGGGTTTGGTCTGAGGTGGGATGTACCCGGCTGCAAGGAGTGCAAATGGAGGGGAAAGGAATGTGGTTTCGAGAACGAAAGCAGCAATGATATCAGTTGTTTGGACCGTCATGTCTGTGATATTACTGTAATCCAACGCACACAACATTTGTATTGATGGCAATGGTAAATTGATAATACAGTGATGTGAAGAGATCCCTATACATTGGATGGGAATACAAAGAAATCGAGTCCGGCCCCTGTTTCGTTGAAACAGGGGATCGCCGTTTCAACCTATCCTTATTCGCCATGTGTGGAAGAATGTCTTGTTGCTACTGGCTGAGAAGAGAGAGAGGGAAAGTGAAATCGTATCAATCTCGTACATAATTAGGATGATTAGAGAGATCAAGATCTTATCAAGATACGAATGAACTACAAGCCACCGCCAGATGGAAGCGTGGCCTGCAAAAGTCCCTGCAAGCCACTGCCGGGCAGAAGTCCAGCCTGCAGGGAGCAGTGCTTACCACTGCCCGACAGATCAGTACTCCCAGGCAGAACAGAAGCCATCCAGCAGTTCCCCCCTGTCTGCATTCTCCTCTTCATGTAGCAGTTCCCCCACGGTCTGCATTCTCTTCTCTTCATGTATTTTCGTTCTAATTTTTCTTGTGGCACGTCTGTGTTGAGGCAGCTTCCATAGAAGGATGAAATTGTCTCATCCAATAATTCTATGGTTTTTAAATACCTTCAAAAAATTCCAAGAAAGTTAGAAATTCATGTGTGGTGCAAAAACAATTTCCTCGATGAATTTGTGCTCATGTTGTTTGGTGCAACTGCGGATTTCTTTAGTAAATACTACTGTTTAGTGAAAACTACTAATGTGGGTGGGTCAGTATGAGTGTGGGATGGGTGGGGTTGGGAGGGGACGGGAAAGAAAGAGGGTGGCTGGGTGGAGTAGGGGTGGGAGTGAGAAAATGGTGGGTCAGTTTTATACGAAAATGGACTTCCCATACCACCATAGGAAGTCTATTTCCAGGCCTGAGGAGGAAAAAGCTAATGTAGTGAAAAAGCAGTTCCGCGGAAAACTGCTGCACTAAACATGTAAAAACTTAGTTTTTAATTACAATGATTAATGCTAATTAATTACATTTAGTGGGTATTGACACTTGATTAGAGGTTAATCAAGAGTTTTTTAGGATTGAAATAAGTTGCAATTAGTTCCAGAGAGTTTCAATGAGTTATGTGTGAGTCTGACTTTTTCCTGGTTAAGTTAGAATTTCGAGGTTTTTCCAGGGTATTTTGGGAATTTCATAAAAATTGCATCTTGAACCATAAAGTTCAGTCTCGACCTGCCCAACAACTTTCACATTTGGTCCAAACTCATCTGAGGTCCAGAAAGTCCAATTTGACACCTAGCACACCTTTTGAGGTGTTAACCCGTAATTTGGAAAATCGCAGCTTATGCCACTACTCTATGAAAATTCTGAGTTTTGGGCTTGTTGGAAAGCTCCCCGCACGAGCCACAATTCTTCTTCTTTGACCCGGCCCGTCCGGGGTCCCGAAGACCTCCGTTTTCGCACTTCAAACTCAGCTAGTATGTGACAAACTCAGCCACCACAAAATACAACAACCCCCCCCCCCCCCCCCCCCCCCCCCCATACTTTCTCATTCAATGCCTCAGCTACCACATTAAATTCCCCCACCTACCACCACAATCTCCCCACAGCTACCACATTAAATTCCCCCACCTACCACCACAATCTCCCCATTTAATCCATTCCACTGGCTAGCGCAAGAGAGAACTCCTCGGCGTTTTCTCCTTCTCTTATTCTCCCATGGCACTATGAAGAACACCTAGAGGGAGACTCCCTTTGCAAGATCCAGCTAGCCAATCAACTTCCCGTCGACCTCCACACAACATAGTGTGTTGTGGTGCAAGTCCAACGGTGGCAGCCCCTTTTCATCACCTTCTCCTTTCTTTGATCTTCTAAGAGGTAGGTCCTCTTTACACCTTGATTGTTTCTTGGTTTATACCCCATATACATCACTTGTTTTGGGTTTGATAGTGGCTAGTTCTTTTGTTTACGTAGATTTGTGGTGAGTTGTTTGGAAGGGAAAACCCTTGATTTTGAAGCTTGGAGTGACCGTGGGTTAAGGTTGGATTTGATTTTGTTAAGAGACAAGTGTTCAAACAAATTATTATAGCATGCAATGAGTATTACTTGCTTTCTAAGTGCACATTCAGTGGGTTGAATGCCCTTTAGTGCTTGAATTAGTCACGCTTATATGCTAATCTTCTTGTTGATCGATGATTGGAAATCCCCTTAAATGTTTAGAATTTTAATTGGGCAAAAGCCCCAATTTCTGGGCTTAAAACTACCCCAACTGCACACCATAGAAGCTTCCAGCGGCCACTTTGTAGGCAGCAGCCAGCAGTAAGCAGCCACTCTGCATAGCATTTAGTAGCCAGTAGCCACTCTGCAGGTAGAAGCCACTCTGCACAACAGCTAGCAGCCAATCTTCACGCTGTGGGCCCCGCAAAACCACTTTTTAGGCTGTTTTTAGGGTCTTTCTTGGGCTGTTTTCACCCGATTTTCTCTCCACAAATTTTGAAAATTTGAGAAACCAAATTAGAACTTAGAAATGGAGTGTAGGTGGTACCCGTATTATGTAAGTCCCATAAATGAAGATTTCTTTCCTAAAAGGGAAATTTGAAGACTTAGATCATTAGTGGAACCTTGTACCTTGAGCTCGCCCAACTTTATTTTCAACTTAATACATAAACCTAAACAATTGTGTGTGCATGTGGAGCACGGTGACTCGTACATTTATCCAAACTTAGGGGTTGGGCATTAACCACCTTCCGAATGCATCAAGTGTACATAATACACCAATATCCATTCCTTTGAGCGTATAAATTAAGGAATCACCGTACTTCCATGTTTAAGATAATTTACATTTAAATATCCAGTTTTTCTACTTTTTTCGCTAATTGGTAAATTAGTATTAAGAGAAAGCAAGGGCAAGAGCCCCTAAAAAAGAGAGAAAGAAAAATACACCATAGACAAGAAAGCAAAAAATAAGGCAAGACTCCCCTGACAGGAGGGAGATAAACCAAATAAAGCTCAAAAGAAAAGAAACAAAAACAAACGTTCAACAGCCAACAAAAGGAGCCCAACTACCAGAAACAGAAACAGAACTCCAGTTTCTTCTACGACATACCCTTCCTCCAAGGGCCAATCCCACCTGCAAAAACTCGATCAGGGCTCCATGGAGCCAGCCTACAGAAAGGGGAGCTTCCAAGAAGGGGGGAAGAGGAGAGAGAGAAACTAATTAACCCAACCCAAGGACCTCAGAATTGGATGATAAGGGGGAGTCCTACCTGACGAGGAGCAAAACATAGCACCGCAACTATCAAGGAAGACCAACTGCGCCTGCTTCAAGGATGGCTTCACGCTACGATTCTTGGCTTCATTACGAAGAAACCACAAAGTATAGATGGCTTGGAAGAAGAGAGCTTGGAAGAGAGCAGCTCTTGATTTTCTTCCATGGCCATCTACACCCTTGGCTAGAGCTGTCCATACTAAAGAAGCCTATAGAGGGGGAGCTGGAGGCATGTCGTCTTGGCTGAGAAGCCATTGCCAGAGCTCCTGAGCTAGAGAACAGAAGAAGAAGAGGTGAATATTTGACTCACTATTGCTGTGGCAGGAGTAACATCTAGAAGCCATTGAGATCTCTTTTTGCATAATCCAATAGTTTGTAGGCGTTTTCCTGAGGAGAAGACGCCAGTTGAAGCAAGATAGCCAGGGATTCATGATTTTGTTCCACACTAACCCATCCCAGACTACTGCTGCACCTCTAGACCTCAAAGAATCTTAAGTTGATTTAAGATTGAGAACCCCTGAAGCTGCTCCATTCCAGGATAGTTTGTCAAGAGAAGAGGGGGCAGGGAGAGGAATGAGATTGGTCTACCAGAGGAGAAAGCTCTCAACCTCTGCCGGAATGCTAGCTGGGATGATCTTAGAGTTGCCCTGAATGATGTCCACCACCCGGTCATTGTCAGAAAATTTAAGGAGGGGGAAACTTTGAGCAATGGGAACTTGGTCAATCCAATTATCATGCCAAACCAAGATGGAATGACCATTTCCCAGAACCCAAATGCTGCCTTGCTGTAGAAGATTACCTAAGGATCGAATCCTTTTTCAGACGTAGGACCCCGCCTTAGTATTGCCAGGGAACCAAATTGGAGAGTGGCGAAAATATCTTCGACGAAACCAAGAAGCCTAGAGAGATTCAGATGTAGCTGCTGACCATTCCAGCTTCATCAAACAAGCATTGTTGAATTCCTTCACCCTTCGAAGGCCAAGGCCTCCCTCAGCTTTTGGCACACAGACCTTTTCCCAAGTCACCATATTACTCCTCTTTTTGTCAGGGCTAGAGGACCACAAAAAATTCCGAATGAGACTTTCAATCTGCATGCAAGTTTTGCTGGGGATAGGGATAACAAGGGAGATGTGAAGAGGGATTGAGGAGAGGACATACTTAACCATTATCAGCCTCCCTACAAAGGAAAGGCATTTGGCCTTCCAACCATCCAACCTAGCTCTGATAGAGTCCAAAGGATGATGGAAGTGATGGTGTCTTGAGGCACCAAAGAAGATGGGGACTCCTAGATAGGCAGAAGGGAGAGAGGCCTGAGTGATTGGGATGACCTCTGAAATCATTCAGGCCTTTCTAGTTGAGCATTTTCCAAGGTAGAGGTTGCTCTTCAAAAGGTTGAAACACTGACCGGAAGATGCTTGATATTTGGAAAGAAGCCCTTGTAAGTGGCTCAGCCCTAACTTATAAGCTTTTAGGAAAAGCATGATGTCATCTGTGTAGAGCAGGTGACAGGGAGTAGAAGGGACTGGAGAAATTGACACTATTTTTCCTGAAGACCTAAGCTGCTTTATGTGAAGACTTAGAACCTCCTCTACTAGGATAAACATGTATGGCGACAAAGGGTCCCCTTGGCGCATGCCACAAGAAGAACAGAAGAATCATGAGGGGCTATTATTGATTAGAACCGAGCCTCTACTTGTACAAATCATCTCCCTGATCAAATTGATTCAAGCAGAAGAAAAGTTAAAAAATTGAAGGACTTTGAATAGAAAGTTTCACTAGAGCTTATCAAAAGCCTTAGAAATGTCCAGCTTTAAACAGACTGAACCACCACTAATCTTTGTATTTAGCTTTTGGATAAGGTCATGAGCTAAGGCCACATTGTGATGAATAGTTCTTCCTTTTACAAATGCGGTTTGGTTGGGGGAGATGAGATGGGGAGGGATGGTAGAAAGCCTTGAAGCTAGGATCCTGGATGAGATTTTGTAGGTAAAGTTTAAGAGGCTGATTGGCCTAAAGTCTGAGAAAGTTTCTGGCAAAGAATTCGTGGGGATAAGGGAGATAAAAAATGCATTAGTTTCTCTCAGCAGGCGGCCCGAAGAGAAAAGATGGATGGCTGCCTCTGTCACTTCTTTACTCACTATATGACAACAGCTTGTGAAGAAGACTTTAGAAAACCCATCCGGTCCTGTGGAGTTGCTTCTTTTAAGGTGGAAGACTGCCTTTCTAATTTCCTTAGAATCAGGGGTTGCTACTAAGAACTGATTTTGATCCTCTGAGACTGAAGGACCTTCCGAGAGGAAAATATCTTACGTTGGAATGACCGGATTTGCTTAAAAAAGATTAGAAAAGAAAGAGGCTGCCTGATCTTTAATTTGATTGCCGTCTTCGAAAAGAGTCCCGTCAATCGTGATCTTGTCGATATAGTTGGGAATTCCTTTGGCCTTTGCTGAAAGGTGGAAGAATTTTGTATTTCTATCCTCTTCATGAAGCCACTTAACCTTTGCCCTTTGCTTCCAATTAGTAGACTCTGCATTAAGCTAGTTATGATGGGAGGCTTTGGCTTGGGTCAGATCCCTGATAAGGGAATCACTGGGCTGAGCTTCGAAGTCAATTTCCTTTGCCAAAACTAGGATTCTGCCTCTGCTATTTGATTCTTGAAATGGCCATAAACTTCTCTACTCCAGGTTTTGAGGTTGAGCTTAAGAAATTTTAGTTTGCTTGCCAATATGAACTGAGGAGAGCCGCTACGGGGAGAGGCCCAACTGTCCTCCACTACCTTTGAGAATGAATCATGAGAGAACCACTTTTCCTCAAATCTGAAAAGCCTATTTTTTAAGGAAAGGCTTTGCATGTGGCAAAGAATGATGGGGCTGTGGTCTGAGGAGATTCAGGGGAGATGGTCCACCACTGGGTCGACATAAGTGTCTAGCCACTTGGAATTGGAAAAAGCTCTGTCGAGCCTAGCTGCCACAAACACTTGGCCTTGCCTATTATTTCCCCAGGTGAAGCTATTGCCTTTGTAACCCAGGTCTTTTAATCCAGCAGCCATGGCCATCTTATGGAATTCCTTGATCGAGAGGGAGGAAGGAAGACGGAGGCTGAGTTTTTCTTTGGCTAGAAGAATGGCATTGAAATCACCTACCACACACCAAGGCATAGAGGGGTAGGGACTGTTGATAAGATAATCCCAGAGGTCCCTCCTTTGCCTATAATCTGTAGAGCCATAGACTTCTGTGATAATACTGGGCGGAGAAAAGGGAGAAGCTGAGATTGAGATGGATACGTGTTGGGAAGATTGGTTAAGAAGGGTAAAGGAAAATTTGGAGCTTTGGTTACAAAGGCACCACAGGGAGTTCTCTGTGTTAGAAAAGGAAGAGGAAAGGCCAAAAGGAAAGGAACCGTTACTAAAGGAGTCCAAGTTAGGCTTAGGCTCCGAGAGGAAGAGGATGTCAGGGGAGTGAGTTGCAATGAGATGGGAAACCATGGTTTTTGTAGGGGTATTGCAGATGCCCCTGCAATTCCAATACATTACTTTGACCATTATGAAACAGATTTAGAGGGTGTTTGGGGGGGGGGGGGGGGTTCTTTGACTTAGGACCTGAGGTTGGAAGTCCTTTTCCTTTGGATTTCCGTCTGGGTTTTACCTTGAAAGGGGAGAGGTCAACCACTAGGGAGATGTCACTGTTGGGAACTAGGTTGGGGAGAGAGGGTGCTGGAGGAGGGGCTGTTGAAGAAGTGGGAGCTGGTACTAGGACAGAAATTTGTTTTGGTATGATCCTCTTAATTTAGGATGAGTTGTAGACAACTTTTTGAGGTTGTTGGTGGATAGGGTAGGATCTGTAAAAGTGTAACTCTCCAAGATGGAGAAGGGGTTGGAGCAATCCAAAGTGGGGGTCAGAATTTTCTCCAGGATTTCAAAGACAACATCCGAGGGGAGACCTGAGAGCGGATTGTTGTAGGAAGGTTGCCAGGGGAGGTATCTGGATGGAGGGATAAACTGGGTGGGCACTCTGTGTCCAAGCTAGTTTGGGTTGGAATGACAGAGGATGATGGCGAAGATGGGAGGGTGATGAGAGGCTGAAGAGAGAGGGGGAGCTGTCCATTTGAGGAGGCCAAGAGAAGCTGGGTCAGAGGGGTGGTTGGCAAAAGGATATAATGTGTCCAGGGTTACCTGAGAATTCTGGATGGCCAGCTCCTTAGGGTGGGCCTCTTTGACATGTGCTGAGTCAGAGTCCTTTGAGTTAGTAGAGGCAAAGGCTATTGTGGCTGGGGGAGCCTGAAAACTGGCTTCTGTCTCTAGTCCACAGACCTCTAGGGTGGATGGAGTTATCAGGACTGCCGCTTGAGCAGGGGTCTTCATCAATCCAGGCTTCTTTTTGTAGGGGCATTTAGTGGGGAGATGTCCAGGTGAAAGACATTTGGAGCAAGGAATAGATTCATACTGGACTTCAACTTCTAATGAATCTTCCCCTTCCAATTCAACTATGAGGGTCCTCGGGGAAGAACTAGCCACATCGAGTAACACCTGAACTCTTGCAAAAGAAAACATCCTCTACTTGGGAGTGATTTCGTCAAGACGAAGAGGCTTCCCTATGGTGGCTGCGATCGACATGAGTATGTCGCTACTGAAGCAGTGATATGGTATTCCTCTGAGCCTAATCTAGACTGGAGCTTCCGAAGGCCAAGAGGATTCATCCTGGCCTGGAGCCCAGGGACGAAGGATGAGTGTTTTCCCTTCCATAAGGAGGGGACTATGACATATAAGATCATCCCTGTCCTCCTGTGAATGGAATCTGAAAATGAAATTGCCCTGTTTTGTTAGAGAAATCGAACATGGCCTGGAGATATGCCATGAGGAGCTCACCCATTGTTCCAATGCTTCCAGAGATGGTCTTCGGCCTACAAATTCCCTATAGCAGAGTGAGAGAAGGATTGTTTACTTGAGTTTGCCATCTGAAGAGGGATCCCAATGAAGAGTTTACCATCATGCATAGTTGGAGGGCGAATGGGTGGTGGGGGAGAAAAGACTGTGTGGAATAGGCAGTTGGCATAGGTTCCTTTTTTCTTTTTCTTTTTTGTGGGGGGGTGGGTGGTGGTGGTGGTTTGTGGGTGAAGGACTGTGTTGGAGCAGATTTAGATGGTTATGTAGAAGAAGTAGCTGGTCAGTCTTTAAGGGAGGGGGAGAAGTTGGTGGCAAGGATGGGGAGCTAGCTGGGGAGTCTGGTTTTTCTACTTGTATCATGTTTTCATGTAGTGTCTTACCTGGACTTACCCGACCCTAGTCTCTTGCCCTACTTGACCATTAGAAGTACCTAGATCCTTAGAGGATTTCTTGATTTGCGTGCGACCATTTTGTTGCCCTGCTCTTTCGAGTTACCCGGATCACCTTGACTTTCTACCACCCATTTTGGGTCCCTTATTCCTACCTGAAATGTTGCCCGTTTTTCCGTAGAATTTCTCAGACTTAGGAAAGTAATGTCTAAAAATTTGATTCTACCCAGTTTGTTGTTTAATGCTCAAATAATCTCGATTTACTGTTTTAAGCCCGACTTCACTTGGTTTATTGTTTTAAATGCCGAATCAACATCGTTTTTTGTTTTCAAACATGCTAATTGTCTGTCAACCCCCGTAATTGCACATACATCTCTTAAGTAACTGAATTACTCCTTAATTTCTAATTAAGCACTGAACCTTGCATTTTCGCATTAATTCTCAAGTTGGCACCACCAAGCCATTATTCTAGTATTTATTATATATGGATATGTATATATAATGCTCGCTGCAGTTTGCAGTTTGTACTCTTCTGTGTGACCAATGTCACCAATGTACCTACCCTTTCTGGGACAGACTAGGAACCCCTGTGACACGGACCTATCCAGGGCAGACTAGGTAGGAATTCCTGGGGTGAGTTCAAGTTACTATCAGCCTGATAATTTGGGGCAGACAAATGCCCCCCTTCTGAGGATTAAGCGATGTAGTTGACAATTAGAATGTGGTATACTTTCTGTTATCATCAATTCTGCCATTTTATTCATGATGCACTGACTTTAGCTAGTCATACTATTACCTGACCTTTGTTTAATTAGCATGTCTTATATATTCTGCTTTGTACGTGCAAACTATGCGTTTTATTTTAGATACTTGTCAGGAAATTTGTCTGATCTACGCTTGTTGTCGTAGGTATGATTTCCCAACTTGTACCCTGGTATGGTTTTTGAAGCGGAGGTTGCTGAGCCGCGAGTGACGTGTAATTTACCTGTAGAGGTTGTTATGTAGACTCTGCTTTTTGCACCTGAGACGCTATATACCTAGGAGTATTATTTTATATTTTGTTTTACTGACCTCTGTTGGCTTTTATTTCGGGGAATGTAATTAATCCATCTTTTGTAAATTATAACATGAATTATTGGGATGAAATCTCCTTTTTGCTTGTTTAGCTCTGCTTATATTCTGTTTTTATTATACTAGTTGGATGGTGTATTGCACAATATTTTTCAGCTAGTAAGACATTAGTGATGCGACACAGAATTCGATGAGCTCCGAACTTCGGGTTGCACCGCAATGTAAGCTTTCGCTAAATGTTTCATAACGGTGATGGCTTTTGTAATTCTCACTAATGCGGATCCTGGGAAAAAAATAAAACTATGCTATAGTAATCCCCGTAATCACAGCCCCTTAATCCTACCCCTATTTTTGGGTCATGACAAAACACATGAAAAAGGAGTTTTCCGCAGAAAACCACCTCCTTTTCTGCCGAAATGGGCTACACAAACGTGCCCTTAGAGTTTGATCTCCTGGGCCAAACGGGGGAGTTGTATAAAAAATACATGTAAATGATTGGCATATGGGAGTTGAGAAATGTAGAACCCACGTAAAAAAAAATGCAAAAATAAAATAAGAAATTATTGTCCTGTGAAAACTATTTTCTTTTGTTGTGTCCTTTGTTTGTTATTTTAAAGCTGTGGCATCATCCCATATCCACAACCCTTTAGTTTTCAACCAACATGCACTATATATGGATTTCATTAGTTAATTTTGTTATAATATGAATCATTACACATATGGGTTTATCATTCACTCAATTCATTTATTCTTATTAATTAATTCACAATTTATAAATAAAAAACAACTGAGATTTTCTATAACATTTCAGCTTTCCAAATTTTTGGGAGGCAATGTAAAATAAAAAAAACCTGTAATTTTTCATAACACTAGCTGGGGAAGTTTCCCAAATTAAGTTCCTCTGCCCTTGATGTAGCCAAGGGCCAAGAAGCTCTCAACCTAATAATAACGCAGCAACTCAACCATAGAGCTGTCTACCATAATAATAAATTAGTAAAATGTGCACGTGCAACAGAAAAAGAAGAAGAAGAAGAAACCGTCTTTAGTCTAATTGAAAGAATAAATAGAAAATAGTCACTTCAATAATGTGAACTTATAAAAATATATTTTAAATCAAAATACCGTAGAAAAAAGCCATGTAAGTCTCTTCTAGGGAAAATCTGAAATAGGTAGTCTAAAAATCCTTTTTCATTTTGGCTTTAGCTCATAACAAAGAGTTAAAATATCCTATTATGTAACTCCCAATAGTTTTAAAATGAGTACTATATAAAAGTCTAAATAAATTTAGAAAATATCATTAAAAGTGAATTTACTACAATATTAATGAAAGGTAAATTCATTTTGTATGAAATGATTAATAATATAAATATATTTCATTACACAATAAGTAGAACATCTCAAATATAAAAAACCATTGAAAAAAGATATAAATGTTAAAAAAAATGTACCTTAATCACTTTGATGACATATTGGAATTGAGACAACCGAAATGCAATATAAATAAAAGAAGTAAAATTTCCTTGATATATAAACAAAGAACATTATGGAAATAAAAATGAATCATCCTCGATAAATCGTGTAGAAGAATTGAAAAGGCAAACTTTGAATTTGATGGCCTAAAGGAACAGGAAAAAAAAAAAAAAAAAAAAGAAGAAGAAGAAGAAAAGGAAACATAGAAAAGATCATCCTCGATCTGCTGAATCAGTTTGTCCATGCTCAAAATAAAACACTATACATATAGTAGAACAAATATTCAAAAACTGATAAAAAAAAAGCCAAAAATATTGAGACCTTGGTACAGATGGTGAAGACGTGAGACCCAGATACATGATCACTAATATCAATCAACAAAACAAAATTCTAAAAATGAAAAGTGAAAATATAAAAATCCCATAGAAGAATGCAATTTCATGTTTAAGCATTTACTGCACAACAAATCTAAAAAAAAAAACTCAAAAGAAAAGAGCTACAACAAAAATTAAGTCCTCTTCTTCTTTTTTCTTCCTGGAAAAATCAAGTCCTATTTCACTGGGACTACTCAAATGCCTCAATACTCTTGCAAGTGTATTATATCCGACCCACTGATCAAGTACTGCTTTACAAGATTACAACGTCACTGTGAAAATGGTAAGGTTGGACAAATATATTCCAAGCCTGAAATATTTTAATGCACACCAATCACAAGCAGATTGAGCATTGTTACTGAATAGAAGGTTTAACCTACACTATGTATCAGGGCCGGTAGAGAAAATATTGGAATGGTGTTAATTAAGTAGCCAACACAAAATCAAGCAAGAAATTAGATCAAAAGAATGTTGCTAGGCATCTTATATAAAGCCATCGAATGCATAATAATTTATTTCATAGTGCTATTGATTGGATGGCTAACAATCTCTAAAGTCGATTGGATCAGCCCCAAAATGCATCCAATGTATCCATATTGTCTGGTGAAACTTTTTTTGAGCTTGACTATTTTAAAAATGAAGTAAGATACATGAAAGGCTATATGGATGAGATCTTATTTTCAATATACGATTAAAACATCTTTTGTTCACATCGTCGCAGCTCGTGGGAGTGGCTTGATTGGATTTTTCCAGAGCGGGACCCTTTATGATCATAAAACTGCCTTGTTGCTTGGTTTCTCAGTCTCACACCATATCATTCTTGTTCTACCTTATATGGATTAGATGAGTTTGCCTTTTACACATTAGATGTGTAAATGCAGTGTACATAATATGGAAATATTCCATATGTAAATTTCACATATATAAGCTTTACGCATGTGTTTTAGTTTTCAACATTTGTCTACTGTTATCATTTTCACATCATTTACGCATGTGAATCATTTTACCACATTTGTTTAATATACATGTGAAAATATAAAATTTTTATTTTTGTAAATTATATTTAGGTGTTTTTATCTTGATAGTAGCAATAGTTATGAACACCAAAAATGGTCACCGCCTTTTGTTCCCGTAAAGTTTGGATGATTGTCAAACCATGAAAACATGGAAAAGTAAAAATGAAGTGTTGTTATAATAAAAAATGAAAAAAACACTTGTCCCCAGTTAAATCCCACCATTACTAGTTGATAAAGTGGGACCGCCTGCACAAGATATACAATTAAAATATTCTAATGCATCTTAACTCTATGCCAAACATAGTAATTTTCAATCATCTCTATACTTTTTAACTCCATACAAACAAAAAAGCCCAAACCATAAGTTACATGGTGTTTCAATCTCATATAAATAAAGTAACCCATCTTTTCCATCAATGATGTCATGGTGTTTCAAAAAAGAATTTACCATGTGCCCTTGACAAAATAAACACACGTCACATTTTCAAAATGAATATCCCTCCATGTGCAAAAAAGGAGAGAAATCCTACATATCAGTTCATCGAGCTCTTCTATTAGCATTAGCATCCCACATCTCGTTAGATTCTTCATTGTTTGCTTCATCCTGATGGTCATCATTATCTTCATCATCAATGAATATTATTTCATGACGATGACGTTCGTATAATTCATCCGTACTAGGACTTCTCTTCATGATAAAGTTGTGTAATACAGCACATGCATTTACAATCTTTACCGCTTGTGCCTTGATAGGATAATTATGAGGTATATGTGTCAAAATTGAAAACCGTTCCTCTCACAGGCCAAATGTCCTTTCAATAACATTTCTCAGCTTTGCATGTCGAAGATTAAAAAGCTCATTAACTTTCCTGGGAGCTAATGCTTGAGCTCCAAATTCCTTTAGATGATATCGGGTCCCACGATATGGTCCAATAAAACCTTGCTTATTACCATATCTAGCATCAACAAGAAAATACTTTCCTATAAAGATTCAATATGAAAATTATCAGAAGATTGCAACATGCTTAACTAGTTTTCAAAAATTATAACAACTTTCAAATTTATATCTTGAAATAAATATTTACATTCGGGAACTTGAAGATTGTAGATTCCCCTATTTTGTGGAACATCGGAAAAACTTTTTGATCATTGGCTGATCCTTCAAAACCAGCACATACAAACTAGAACATCATGTCAAAACCTACTCTTGCCATCACATTCTGTGCAATAAAACCTTTTCTACATTGATATCGTTGTTGGTCTTTAATTGATACCCATGTTGGAACGTAAGTGTCATCAATGGCACCAATGCAGTCCTATCCCAATATAGCAAAAACATTTGTCATCAATAACAATTTAAACATTCATCATAGAGAGTAAAAGATATTACAATATAAATTATTTATGTACCTTGAAAAAGGGTAAAATACTGGATTGAGTGCAATCTGAGCTGGAGTAGACAATTCTGGTCCAGGAAGTTTTGCATAATCAGGGCATATATATAGAAGTGCGTTTAGAACAGCATTGAAATACTTGCTAATTGTTTGGCCCGAATGTTGAAATTGAATTTGCATTACTTGATTTCTCTGACTATGACCTACAGTATCTAGAAAGATAGCCACCTGTTCTTCTACATAAACTCTTTTAGTTGCACGCAGTAGCCTTTCTCTCTTTAGTAAATTACATAATTCTAAAAACACATCAGTCCTCATGTATAGTAAATCATAGGAATTACGGGGATTACTCCTAATGAGGTACTGAGTAAACTCATAGCCAGACAAAGACGACTCATGTACTCACTTCCTCTTTTTTATCCTCTTATGTTTACAGTGATGGTCTCAGAAAAGTAAAACTGTAATCATTTTCATTGCTACTACGTGTAAAAATTTGATCTTCTTCTTTATATTCATTACTTTTGCACTACTTGATAATTGATTGAAAAATATTAGAATAGAAAAATTAACCATAGCACAATAATCCACACTATATATCAACATGTGATTAATCTACATAATCCATGGATCACAATAAGAAAAATGGCAACATGAGTACATTATAACATTCATCATAAAGGAAACGTCACTAATAACATAAAGTCATTTCAAATTATAACATGACAAAAATGCAAACTGAGTCCCATGAAAGAAAAAAGCAAGCTGCCATGACAAAAAAGCAAACTCAAAGCCACAAAAAAGCAAACTGAATCCCATGTCAAAAATGAAAACTCAAAGCCACAAAAAAGCAAACTTAGCAAACCAACGATCCTAAATAGAGCCACTTAACTCTGCCATGAGCCATGCACGGCGTCGATCCTTTGTTGAAAATTCAAGAAATTGACTTCCTTCAATAGCTTGAGAGCCCTTACTTCTAAAGTAAGATCTAAATCTAACTCTTCGATGGCGGTAACAATGTCAGCTTGGCTTGGCCCTGATTGAGTCATCTTGTCAGCAAGGTAGATCAAAGTAGTGTTTATATCCTTAATTGCATGTGCAGGTTCATAATCGCTTTTAGTTTCATCCTGCACATTGCGTCGAGAACTACCAGTTGAGCATTTTTTCACGCGTGGTGCTTTAGAGACACCATCACCCATCTTATCAGAGCTACTTGATTCTCCTGCCACATTATGGATGGATGCCTGGGGGGCCTTCCATTGGATGTGGTGGACGTTGGTTAGTCAACATCACATATCTCTTCCATCAGCGATTGAATCTCCATATATAATAGCAAACTTTTCATAGTTGACCACGCTTTTTCCTCGATAGTAATCATAGTCAGTGTGTGCTTGAATTAGACAAATGTGATCAAAATAGAGTAACAATTATTGAGTTAACAATGTTTAATAATATTAAGATATATTTATAATTGCTCACCGTGATATAATCATCCGACACTTGGTTACTTGCAGTAACCTTTTTTTGTAACGTCATCCCAACCAAAACCACTTAATCCTATGAGAGTCTTGATATGATTGTAATGATGTTTTAACGCTCTTAGGCGATTTCTGATTTTATCTTTAACATATTCCTTGCCATATTTTTTTTCATCTTTCGTTCAATCTCCCTGCACTCTTCCGTAGTCCATCCAATTCCATCCTTTCGCTCGAGATTGATTTGTTCTATCAATATATCAGCTAAGTATTTATTTGCAGACTCCGTCCATTGGTACTCTTCTTTGTCCTCCTACCACACTTTTTTCTAGAAGATGTACCGACATAATTAATGCATTCAACATCTTCGCTGCATATTTCATTATCCATTTCTATATATCATAAAGAGTTATTAAAAAAGTTGATGAGATTCAAAATCCGTGATATTAATAATAAATAATTAAAAATTTTAACTATAAAGATCATATGATAGAATCTCGTACATTCCAATATTCTATGTATATCAATTCTACAGAAACAACTAAGCCCATTTTACACATTAGAAGAAAATAGGCTGAATTCTCCAAGCTATACAAACCATTGTTGTTGTATGAGTATAAGAAACATTGCTGTTGTATGATGCTAGAAGTTTGGTCTCTTTAGATACTCGCGGCAAAGCCATTTTAGTGCAATGACTAGATCCAACAACAACAAAAATAATGAAGGATGGAAACATAGTATAAAAGTTTTTTATTTATTTTTTTTATTTTATTATTATTATTATTTTGCTTCAATTCAAGCAACAATAATCTCTTGAAGGATTACATCCCCACAACTTTTTTGACCTAGGTATCACGTGAGCATAAACTCTACAAAGAACATTGAGTTATAGGCATTGGACAGACATAGTTACAAACGGAACATCTACAAACACACACCACCATTAAACCCATCTACAAACACAGGCAAAGTTCACAAGGATTACAAGCTTTTTCATATGACAGGCATCCTACTTTTTATGTTTTAAATTTTCAACGAGAGAAACATTTATTATTTATATCCAAAAGTGTCGGCATCATGTCCAAAATGAGCATCATCGATCAAAATCAATGGATTCCACATTGCCATATTTGCCATTGCTAAAATTGAACACAATCACTTTCTGTCACCCATCCAGCCATCCTCGTTGGATGGCAGATGAAACAGCTGCAACACGGAACAATGGCCATGGGAAGAAGCTTGCCTTTTGGAAGGAAAGAAGTAAAAAAAAAAAAAAAAATTGCATCTGGGTCTTTCTTACCTAAGAAATAGATTGACAATCCATTGCACACACTCTTGGAACGAAAGACATTTTCCTTTTTTTTTTTTTTTTGGAAAGATTAAGGAAAGCTTCTATGGAAACCTCTCTGCTCCCAAAATCGTGCAAGGAGAGTATTAGACAAGCTTGTTCAAAGTAGCATTTGCAATTTAGTATATTCTAACCAAATCAATAACTTGCACTTAGGCAATCCATTTGACAATTGAAATGAAGATAATATTATCCTAAACGGACCCAATACAATGGGAGGAGCATCTCCTACAAAATAGCACATCCTAACCCAGTAAATTGTATTAAAACCTAACGAACACAGAGTTTGAGAGAGAAAATGTTGGAGAGATTGAGACAGAGAGATGCATTAGGGGTCGTTTGTTTGCAGCCATTTACGTATGTAAATGATGCACATGCATGAATGTTACGTACCATCAGGTTTGTTTGCACTATTTTACACATCACGTATGTAAATCTCATGTGAAAATGGTGTGAAAATGTGCTCATTTTCGCACCTAGTTTTTCATACCTCCATAGATGGTAAAAGGAATCCCATATGGAATAGTGTGTAATGAAACCCCACTAAAAAAGGCGCCCGGTACGAAGATCTTTCGTTCCGTCATAGTTATCCTGGGTTCGAAACGTGCAAACGCCACTTGCTATTCATATTCCCTCTCCAACAGATATACCGAAATGTAGCAAATTAAAGCATAAGGTCTCATCTTCCTTTCCATTCCAGAACGTCTCCTCTCTTCGGTGCTCCAACCCTACTTGTGCCCAGGTATCTTTCTCCCCTCTCATGTCTCTCTCTCTCTCTCATTGTCTCTTTCTATGTAACCCCTAATGCATCTCTATGTCTCAATCTCTCTCTCTCATTGTCTCTTTCTATGTAACCCCTAATTCATCTCTTTGTCTCAGTATCTCTAATATTTTCTCTCTCAAACTCTGTGTTCGTTAGGTTTTAATACAATTTACTGGGTGAGGATGTGCTATTTTGTAGGGGATGCTCCTCCCATTGTATTGGGTTCTGTTTAGGATAATACTATCTTCATTTCAATTGTCAAATGGACTGCCTAGGTGCAAGTTACTGATTTGATTACAATAAGTCGTCAAATTGACGGTGTGAATTGAGAATCCAAATGGGTTAGAGAAACCAAGATTGGATAGCCCAACACAATCTATGCATGGACATGGGTTTGTTGCAAGTACTCGATCTTGCAAGTGTACTATGATACTTCAATCTTAAATCAGGATTTTAGAAAAACCTAATGGAATCCTATAAAAACTAGTATCTGTCAATTGAAAAGGATAAGAAGAGATGAGACCATATCATTAAATACTATCCTTAATTAAATGCGTTGAAACTCTCAAATAAAGATTTTTAATCTGATAGGGTTAAAATCAGGATTTTTAAATGCTTTAAACTCTTTAATAAAGAGTTTTAATCTGATAGGGTTAAAATCAGGATCAAAATCAATTGCTTAATTGGAGCCAATTTTACAATCAATTGCAAAATCAAGCTCCAATTTGAAAATCGAATTCCATCCCTATAATATATAATAACTAACAAAACATGCCCGCACTTATCACGGGCAATATAATTTATAATATTAAAAATTATAATTTTTAAATAATATTTAGTCTAAATTATATGGAGATGGTGAAGATTCAATAAAAGTTAAAACTTATAATAATAATAATAATAAAAATATAGTTGCTTAATTCCAAAACGAGAGCATTTTAATTTGTTTGGAGTTGGTTGAGTAATGTACTTCAAACATTCTTTTAAAGTAAGAATAATAAATAAGAATAAACTCATAATAAAAAAAATAAAATTAATAAAAAAATCACAAAAATATAACATTAAAAAAAAAGTCTATAGACAATCCATTAATATGAACAACTTAGAAGAAACAAATTAACCAATGGAGACTCGATGCCTAAAAATAAAAAATTGAAACAAAAAACCAAAAGAAAAACACAAATGCATGAAAACCTATCACTATGGAAACTAAGAAAGAACTCTCCAAAATCTGAGGAAAAAAAATAGGACTATGATAAAAGGCAAAAAAAATCATTAAATTTAAAAAAAATACATACATAAAAATGGAAATGTATAGAAATAATAACCGTGATTTAGAAGAAACAAAACCCCATGAGAAACCAATAGAAAGGAAAAAAGGAGAGAGAAAAAAACCTAAAACTAAAAAAGAAAAGATAAAGAAAGTATCAAAATTGATAGTGATAATGACAATGTACGGTTGCTTGGTTGGTTGGCAACCTTACAAGTCATCTAGCAACCTAAGGAAAGATAAGATTTGCCTATGACATTATATAAGAAAATATAAATATGCATTAATTGATTAGAGATGTGGAAGATTGAACTCCTTAAAAGGAAAGTCTTTTTAGATTGGACTCATTATTTAAATGGCTAAAATAAAAAATTTCTTTCAAATCCCTAAAATCTCTCCTTCAAGTTAAAATAGAGATGCCCCTGTGCTCACACAAAAGTATTTATTATTTCATATTTTTATAATAGTAGTAAAACTATGACTTTGAGTGACCTGAGCTTTGTTTATTTATTATCTGAAATCAAGAATAACAAATAGATATGTTTGTGCAAAAGGAAAAAAAAGAGAGAAAATCTTAAGGTGAAACTAATACAGAGCTCACTTTAAATCTTATTTGAATAATTAACAAAAGTTTTATGGTGGGATTTACCATAATTAAAGAAAAAGAATTTCTTTATACATTAAAGAATAGGCATGTTTACATTAAAAAAAAAAAAAAAAGAAACTCTGATCTATAATTTAATTTTCTTAAACCTAATAAATAAGTTATGGGCCAGGAATTCTTAACTATGGCTCACAAAAAGAGAAAAAAAGGATAAATATTCATAAAGTATCCCTCCCGAGTCATTCGACCTTGACCAAGTT
This sequence comes from Persea americana, assembly GCA_029852735.1. NCBI lineage: Eukaryota > Viridiplantae > Streptophyta > Magnoliopsida > Laurales > Lauraceae > Persea > Persea americana. Next base: position 17,295,883 of record CM056813.1, on the reverse strand, counting down.
CTATCGATTACGTCAATTCTCAATGGCTCAGGTCCAATATAACTTATGATGAACCAATAGGCAAATGGTTCATACCTTCGCTATTGCTCCTATGGAAATCAAACTGAATGAAAACAAATCGGTATTATTTTTTCCACTACAATTTCATCACAAATGGGTCCATAGAATTATCTAATTAAAGTCCTTGTCCAAGTAATAATAAATACTACCCATGGGTCCTATTAAACTCAGTGCGCTCAGTTGGTAGCCCTATCCATAAATGGCTTCACAAGTTTAGCTAGCCAATGACAAAATCTTCAAATAGGTGGGTCTTACGTGTAACCTCATCTTAAAAAAAATGCATCCAATGACGAGTTCAAATAGGTGAGTCTCATGTATAACTCTATTCAAATAAGAAAAATACATCTCTTGAGAAAATTTTTAAAATGGGTAGGTCCCATGTGTGTAACCCTATTATATATATCTGAAGCAAACTGGATCCAATTGAGAAATCAAACAATTGGATCCAATTGATTTTGACCATTTTAAAATACTTTGAAGTTTCCTTGACTCCTGAGACACTTGCATAATGAGCACTTCTCTTTCCTTAAAATTTAAAAATGGTCAAGACACTGTCAAATGGGTCATCAATATAGCATTTCTTCTCTTTAAAACTTTGAAAGACCGTTTCATCTTCTCTTCCTAACGCCTCCCCTCCTGAAAACTCCATGCCATTGCATGAAACCCACAATGCATCAGCGTTGCAGTCCAATTGAGAGATCAACCAGATTTGTGCAATTGATTTTGATTTTTTGCAAATTTATTTAGACCCCTATCAATGCTCTCTTGAATGCCTTCCTTGCCCACATTATTTCATTAACACTAAAACGGCTCACCTTGCCTTTTATCTCTTTTTGTGGAGGGCAGTTACTGTTTTTGACAAGCTCAACAATGGGATTGTCCATCTCTTCAAATCTCAAGTGACTGCCCTCTCGATGATGCTTCTCAAAATCGACTTCTCAACTTCTCCCCTCTCCCTTTGTAACGCCCCACCCTACACGCATGCATGATATTGTCCGCTTTGGCCCACGGGCCTCACGGTTTTGTTTCTGATGGGCCAGAACCCATCAAAAGGCCTCATGCAAGGTAAGGGTGTAGGCTCTACATATAAACCCATTCACTTTCCTCTCTATAGTCGATGTGGGACTCCGGGGCATCACAATCCACCCCCCTTAAGGCTGCACGTCCCTGTGCAGTAGCCTGCCAGTCCCTGTAGCCTGCCAGCCCTCTTGGCCCGCCCACATGGAAACCCGCCAACTTACACCAGACCACGGCAGGGGACCCACACTCGAACTAGTCGAGAGTCGGCTCTGATACCATTTGTAACGCCCCACCCTACACGCATGCATGATATTGTCCGCTTTGGCCCACGGGCCTCACGGTTTTGTTTCTGATGGGCCAGAACCCATCAAAAGGCCTCATGCAAGGTAAGGGTGTAGGCTCTACATATAAACCCATTCACTTTCCTCTCTATAGTCGATGTGGGACTCCGGGGCGTCACAATCCACCCCCCTTAAGGCTGCACGTCCCTGTGCAGTAGCCTGCCAGTCCCTGTAGCCTGCCAGCCCTCTTGGCCCGCCCACATGGAAACCCGCCCACTTACACCAGACCACGGCAGGGGACCCACACTCGAACTAGTCGAGAGTCGGCTCTGATACCATTTGTAACGCCCCACCCTACACGCATGCATGATATTGTCCGCTTTGGCCCACGGGCCTCACGGTTTTGTTTCTGATGGGCCAGAACCCATCAAAAGGCCTCATGCAAGGTAAGGGTGTAGGCTCTACATATAAACCCATTCACTTTCCTCTCTATAGTCGATGTGGGACTCCGGGGCGTCACACCCTTCGTTCCATCTCGATTCATCGCCGCAAGCAACTTCTCTAATGTGCAGATGTGTAAATCTCTATACTTCATCTTCAAGCCCTGGGGTTTTGGAGCTGTCTCTTTTCAAAGAAGATGAAGGGAGAACTTCTTTCTTTTTTTGTTTTTTCCTCTCCTGCATTGTCGTTGCTGCATATCTTGAACTATTTGGATAATCTCCTTTTGGCAGCATCTATTTTTTTTCCAATAGTTAGTTTTGGATATGCATAGATTGGGAAGGAGCTTTTGCTCTTCATTTTTATGGTTCTTATTAGCTTATCATCAATCAATTTTTTCTTTTTCTTTTTTCTTTTGACCTTTAACAGGATATTCTGATTCTAATGGTGCTCTCTTTACTGCATGTTTGAGAGCAAGACCACTGCACCTTTTCCCGACCTCTCTGAACCAAGGAAATAATTTCTTGAGTTTTTCATAGTATCATGATTGGTATTCAGGTACATTCAATTATTTCCTCATATTTCTTTTATTGTATAGTGCTCTGTTTTGTTGGATAATGCAATTTCATGATGAAGGTAGAGGCAAATCTACCATGAAAATGTTTCACAACATCAAACAATAGAACGTAAAGCACAAACATGCCCTAAATGTTGTTGAAAGTTTAGGTGGAGGTTAGAGTTGCGCACAATTTTGCTCCCCGGAATGTTTAGGCTTCTTTGTTGTTTGGTTCACATGCTATAATCAAAGTGGATGGTGCTGCTAGCCACTAATTGTGTCACGGCCCCGAAAGTGAAACCAGGGTTATACGTGAGATTACGGCCAATTAAAAATTTTCTCAACGATAATCGTGTCCCAACTGGATCAAAGACCGCTGTGAGGGATACATATTTCCTCGAATACAACAACAATTAGTGAAAGCTTCATAATAACAAGAGGTATCTTAAACATGAATAGTTAAGGGCAAGATTGAATATTAAATAAGGTTTAAGTTGAAGACAGTTATCAAAAGTATTAGTTACAAAACGAAGGCCACACAAAACCGGCCTAAACAAAATAGAGAACCAAAAGAAAGCAAAAGGATGAAGCTAATCAGGTATATCATGAAGGCACTCGTGTACGGGGTCGATACGGCTATATAATGTTGTCCGTACTGTAGTCTAAGGAGTCATCGGGCTGATCTACCTAAACTTCTTCCGTCGCTTCCTCCTTGAGGTAGAAGGGCTCGGTACCTATGCACCAAGAGTAGCATCATCAGACATGACGGTTGGCAAGCGGATAGGTATGTAAAACATCACAGATATGCAGTACTTAAACAGAGTAAATGAGTAATCAGAGTTACCGGAAATGCATAGCATTCGAATCAATAACCAACTAACAAAATAGGCAGTCCACATGTGTTAATTTACCACAGGACAGTATCATTACCCTCCCGTACTCCCATTGAGTTGTGGTGGAGATATAAATATAGTTTGGGGTCATACCCCTTCAATTCAGAATGTTCAGAACGATACCCCATTGGCATTAAGCGGTGTCCATTACACCAACCTGATCTGCAGACGGTCCAGAATTCAAAGCCCTCACATAAGTGGTGCCCCAGCTGTGTTGGACGTTACAGCTGAGTGGTGCCCGACAAATAGAATCCTAAATAGACATCAGTGAGGGACTAGGCTCTTCTTGTGCGAACAAGATTCAATAACAATAGAGAAACTACTTTTTCTAATCAGATCAGACTATCAACAGATTTCAGACTTCAACAGTAGTTCTCTTCAAGCCTTACAATCAAAGCTGCCTAGTCACAACACTTCAGACAGATACCAGAATAAATAGAACATCAAAGGGGATCCTAAGTCCATCATCTAAGTTCTTTATGTGATCCCAAAACAAAGCAGGGTAAATAGAGTTAATAAACATGTACATTACATGCAGATAGTACCCGACGGTACAATTCATAATCAGAAGCGATAACAATCCAAACCTAAGTCAACATTAAACCCGAAGCAACGTACAACCTACTCAGTCAACGAAAGGAATAGGGTTCGCGATACCCGAACGACAGTCTTCGTGGTTAGATATAAAGAAAGGTATCCCGTTATCCCATTCCGTTCAAGATTGAATAAGATTAGTGCCCAATGCAATCGGAATAACCGTGAAGGATGTCGGCTCAAAACATCTTTACCCATAGCCAAATTAGTCCAAAAAGGGTAGCCAAAGTTCCACCTAAAGTCACCAAAGAGATGGCAGAAAAGAACCTTAGAACAGGGTTCTTGCAGTTGACTCGCCCCTTGGTCGGTCGACCGCATAAATAGACTATCCGGTCGACCGCCTACACTGAAAACCCTATCAACCTAAAGGGGACAGGTCGACACCCATCCTGTGTCCCCGGTCGACCGGGCCCTTGCAGGCTTCCCGATTGACCGAGCCCTGGCCGGTCGACCGGCAGTTGTAACTGGAAAATGCAAACAGTAGCCTCGTCAGGTTCCAGAGAACCTGACTCAGTGTCGCCGGTCGACTGGGCACACTGCGGAAACAAAACCCTGGTTCTATTTCTGCAGTGAGCTGGGTCCAAACTCCTCCCTGATTTCCCTGAACCTGATAAGCATACATATCAAGTAAAAAGGTAGTCCAAACTCATTCCAAAGATCCTTCTAATCCAGTCATTAACATGCTAATCCATTTCATTAAGCAAATAAATCCGATTATCATGTTTTCAAACCAAAAATCATCAAATGAGCAAATGCCATCTAAATCAACATATTTCTACACAAATCAAGGAAGACAAACAGATCATGCATCAACATATTTATCTACTTGCCTCAGATGAAGAGCTTGATCAAAAGATCTAAGAAGAAAGGGGAAAATCCACTCAAAGCTCAAACTTGGGGGAAATGACTCTCAATCCCAAATAGAACCTATAAATGCATGCCAAGGGTGAGAATGAGTCTTCCTAATCCATTTCTAGCCAAAGAGGAAGAAGAAGAAGATGTCTACAAGCTTTGAAAGCTTTTTAGGAGATGGGTTGTGGATAAAAACCTTAGAAAATGGAATGGGTGTACTCTTGGAGACTTGAGGAAGAAGAAAGGAAACTTCACCGGCGTCGATGGAGCTCCGGGGATCGTCGACAGTGAGGAGGCAATGACGGGGCTGGGTATGGAGGCAGCACAGTGAAACGAAGGGTGAGAGAAGAGAATAAGAGGTGGATGAGGCTTTGGCTTATATTAGGTTAGAATTGAGGCCATATTACATTTAAGTCCTTCGGTCTACTAATAATGATTTTTGGGCATCTTCGACGCGTCAGATCGAAACGAGATAGAAGACTAAAGTTCGTGAAATGCTGAGACCCACCCGATGCACCCAAACCCACAAACTCATAATCTCATAAAAACCCCTGAAAACTTTCCAAAATTGCAAACCTCCCCCCTACTGTACCCAAACGAACTCAGAGTCACGCGAGACTCCGTACGCATGATCCATACGCCAAACCCGACTCGCTAAGACTCTAAACACACTTACTAACTAATCAAGCAATTAATTATAATAAAAAGAAGATTAAAGGACGGGGCGTTACATCCTCCCCTCCTTAGGATATTTGGTCCTCCAAATCTCTAACACACCTCTGGCAGTAACTCTGGATACTTCTCGTTAACCTGATCTCTGAGTTCCCATGTAGCTTCTCTTGGACTGTCATGTTTCCACTGTACTTTGACCCAATGGATGATCCTTGTCCGCAAAACTTGCTCCTTAGTATCAATGATCTTCTTCGGTCTCTCCACAAAGGTAACATCTGGCTGAATATCCAAAGTCTCATGGTGTAGTACGTGTGAAGGGTCTGGATTGTACTTCCTCAGCATGGAAATGTGAAAAACCCTGTGAACTCCTGCTAACTCTACTGGTAGTATCAACCGGTACTCCACTTCACCCACGCGCATGTCAATCTCAAACGGCCCAATGTATCTCCGTGCTAATTTCCCTTTCTGACCGAACCTCATAGTTCCCCGAGTAGGTGAGACCTTGAGAAAAACCTTGTCTCCAAACTTAAACTCCAAATCTCTCCTCTTGAGATCCGCGTAGCTCTTCTGACGATCTCTTGCAATCTTCAGCCTGTCAACTATCTGCTTCACCTTCTCATTGGTATCGCTGATGATCGAAGGCCCATGAAAACTTCGTACATCGATCTCTTTCCAACAAATCGGGGTCTTGTACTTCCGTCCGTACAATGCCTCGAACGGAGCCATCCCGATACTGGAGTGAAAACTGTTGTTGTAGGCAAACACACATAAAGGAAGACTCTTCTCCCAGTCTTTCCCAAAATCAAGAACACATGCCCGTAACATATCCTCCATAGTCTGGTTGGTTCTCTCAGTCTGTCCATCAGTTTGAGGGTGATACGCAGTGCTGAAATTCAAAGTAGTACCTAAGGCTGCTTGCAAACTGACCCAAAACCAGCCCACAAATCTCATGTCTCTGTCCAAAACAATGGAATCTAGAATTCCATACAATTTGATCACATTATCAATGTACTTGTGAGCCAAGATATCCATGGATCCTCTCATCTTCATCGGAATGAAGTGTGCTGCCTTGGTGAGTCTGTCAACAATCACCCAAATACTGTCATTATCCTTCGTGGGTGGCAATCCTGCAACGAAGTCCATGGTGATGTGCTCCCACTTCCATTCCGATGTCTTCAACGGTTGGAGTAATCCTGGAGGTTTCCGATGCTCAACCTTCACTTGCTGACACACTAAACATCTGGAGACAAATCCAGCAATGTCTTTCTTCATGTTGCTCCACCAGTAAAAGCTCCTCAAATTCTGGTACATCTTAGTGCTCCCTGGATGAATAGCATAACGAGAATGGTATGCCTCAACCATGATCTCTTTCCTCAAATCATGAACATTTGGAACACATAATCTATCCTGGCAATACAATACTCCATCTATTAATCTGAATTCCGGCCTGTCTGCAATACTTTCAATCAATCTGACTAACTCTGGATCTTCTGTCTGACTGCTCTTGATTCTACCAAGAATCTCTGGTTCCCAAGTATGCATGCTAGCAACCATGACTCTCTCACTCTGAGGCTGAAACTGAATGGCTAAATCTCTGAATAACTCAGTCAAAGACCACTCTGTTTGTAAACATCCGGTATTCGCTGTCTTTCTGCTCAGTGCATCTGCAACCACATTTGCTTTCCCGGGATGATACTTTATCGGAAAGTCATAGTCTTTGATGTACTCCATCCATCTAGTTTGTCTCATATTCAGATCCTTCTGCCCGAACAAGTACTGAAGACTCCTGTGATCGGAATGAACCTCGAATCTCTCTCCATATAAGTAGTGTCTCCACATCTTTAGTGCCATAACCACCGCCGTAAGCTCCAAGTCATGAGTAGCGTATCTCCTCTCATGTTCCTTCAGCTGTCTGGACCCGTAGGCCACTACTTTTCCCTCCTGCATGAGTACGCAACCCAATTCAATACCAGAAGCGTCTGTGAAAATCACGAATCCTCCGTTCCCTGAAGGTAGAGTAAGGATGGTAGCTGCGGCTAATCTGGTCTTCAAGTCTCGAAAGTTTGCCTCACACTACTTTGTCCATACAAAAGGAACATTTTTCCTTGTCAATATAGTCAACGGGGCTACTATACTGGAGAATCCCTTCACAAACCTTCTGTAATGCCCTGCCAAACCGAGAAAACTCCTGATTTCTGCCACTAACTTCGGGCTCTGCCAATTTTTTACCGCTTCAATCTTCGCTGGATCCACTTGTAAACCTTCTTTAGAGATGATGTGTCCAAGAAAAGACACTTGCTAATTCCAAAACTTACACTTACTAAGCTTGGCATAGAGCTGATTGTCTCTCAGAATCTGCAATGAACTCCTCAAATGCTCCGCATGTTCATCTCTGGACCTTGAATAGACTAAAATATCGTCTATGAATACGACTGTGAACTGGTCTAAGCATGGTGCAAAGATCCTGTTCATCAAAGCCATAAACACTCCGGGTGCATTGGTCAGCCCCAATGGCATAACCAGGAACTCATAATGCCCGTATCTCGTCCTGAAGGCTGTCTTCTGTATATCTTGATCCCTGACTCGTATCTGATGGTACCCTGATCTCAAATCTATCTTGGAGAAATGCTGTGCTCCCTGCAATTGATCAAACAACTTGTCTATCCTGGGTAGTGGATACTAGTTCTTGATCGTAACCTGATTCAGTTGCCTGTAATCTATGCACATACGCATCAAACCATCCTTTTTCTTCACAAATAAAACCGGTGCACCCCATGGTGACACACTCAGTCTCATGAATCCTTTATCCAAGAGGTCCTGAAACTGAACTTTCAACTCCTTCAGCTCCGCTGGAGCCATACGGTAAGGTGCTTTCGAAATCGATGCCGTCCCTGGCACAAGCTCGATCGTGAAATCAATTTCTCGAACCGGTGGTAATCCAGGTATCTCCTCCCGAAAGACATCCGGGAACTCACAAACCACTGGAATATCCTCCACTATTGTGGACAATTTATCCTTTGTGATAAATGCCACATAGCCCTCACATCCACTCCTAATCAATTTGTCTGCCCTCAAAGCTGAAATGACTCTAGTGAACATGGGTTTCCTCTCCCCAATAATCTCAACACTGTCAGCGAGTACTTGCAATCTGACTGTCTTGTTGAAGCAATCCATTACTGCTCTGTAGGTGGATAACCAATCCATACCCAATATCATATCAAAATCCTTCATCCCTAGGATGATCAAATCGGTAGATAGGATGAAACTCCCCACTTGCACCTTGCACGCTGGGTAATAGGACTCACACTGCATTGTCTTCCCTAAGGGAGTACTAACAAATAAAATACAATGCAATTGAGCTACTTCTCCCACTAAGCATGCACCAAACATAGGTGACACAAAGGAATGCGTGGAACCAGAATCAAATAAGACTATAGCAGGTACATCTGAGATAGAGAGTGTACCTTCCACCACTCCTCCTGCTTCGTCAGCCTCCTAATAGTCCAGGGCATAGACTCTTCCTTGCTACTGCGGTCGCTGCTGCTGTCTCTGCTGTCCATACTGCTGACCTTAGGGTCTCTGCTATCCTTGGGGCCTCTGCTGCCCTCTGTGTTGCGGTGGTGCTGGAAGTCTAAACTATTGCTGTTGCTGAGGTGCTCTAAGTTGCTGCTGAGGTGCCGGCCTATGCGCTGCTACAGGTGATCTACGAGCGATGTTCCGTACACCCTGCTCTTGTGACCTAGGGATATCTCGCCTCTCGTGACCTAGCACTCCACACCCAAAACAAGCCCCAGACTTCCATCTGCATTCCGTGGATGGATGTGAATCCTTACCAAAATGCATGCAATAAACCTTGCGTGACTGATCAGACTTTGGCCTCTTGGCTTGCTGCTGGTACTGCTGCGGCTGACGCTGCTGAAACTGAACTGAACCCTGGGTTCTAGTCTGCATCTGTCCTTGTTGAAGCTGCTGTGCATAGAGGGTCTTCCTCCGGATGGACTCCTCAGTTCAATATGCACGCTTGAGGTTCTCCTCATAAGTAGGCAGCGTGACAGAGGTCACTTCCATCTGAATATCAGGCCTCAAACCCCGAATAAACCTCATCACCTTGTCTCCTTCTAAAGCGACTAAAGTCGGTGCAAACCTAGAGAGGTTGGTAAACTTATGCTCGTACCCCTGGACTGTATCCTCTCCTTGCACTAAAGACTCGAACTCAATGAGGTTCTGAGCCTGGATATGAGGTGGGATATACTTAGTACGAAATAGCTTCTCAAATGAGGTCCACGTTGTAGCCTTGGTGATCGCGGTATCTTCGGCTATCATATCATATGGTGTTTTAACCGATTTCCACCACATCTCCGCTACACCTCTGAATAGATACGCTGCAAGCTGCACGTTCTCCTTATTTGTGCACTGAAATACTTGGAATATCTTCTCCACTTGCACTACCCACTCGTCAGCATTGACTGGATCCTCATTCCCGTAGAATGCTGGTGGGTTCCTTTTCTTAAACTTGTCATACATGTCGTTCGGGTCTGCCACCGTAGCTGGCACGTTGACTTGGACTGGCGGTGTTGGCCTCTGTAAGACCTACAGCATCGAAGTTTGGAAGGTAGCCTGGTCCTCCCTCTGCTTGGTCTGATCCTCCCTCTGCTTAGCTTGATTCTGAACTTGTGCTTCTTGAGAAGCCACAAATGCTGACATCAACTGGTTGAATCTAGCCTCCACCGAATCACTAGAACTCGCATTGGAGTTATCTTTGTTCTGATTGGAACGAGTTTGTCCCCCAGCCATTTTGGAACATAAGAAACATTAGTCCTATGGGACTCAATCTAGCATATAAACTATACGTTCTACAAAAGCTAAGATACAAAAAAGAAAACCAATTCTCACACGTCTTAGGTTTCTACTTGTTTTTAATCTAGAAACAGAAATGCTTTAATACCAACTTGTCACACCTCCGAAAGTGAAACCGGGGTTATGCATGAGATTACGGCCAATTAAAAATTTTCTCAACGATAATAAAATCCAACATGGCCCCAATCGTGTCCCAACTGGATCGAAGACCGCTATGAGGGATAAATATTTCCTCGAATACAACAACAATTAGCGAAAGCTTCATAATAACAAGAGGTATCTTAAACATGTATAGTTAAAAGAGCAAAACTGAATATTAAATAAGGTTTAAGTTGAAGACAGTTATCAAAAGTATTAGTTACAAAACGAAGGCCACACAAAACCGGGCCTAAACAAAATAGAGAACCAAAAGAAAGCAAAAGGATGAAGCTAATCAGGTATATCATGAAGGCACTCGTGTACGGGGTCGATATGGCTATATAATGCCATCCGTACTGTAATCTAAGGAGTCATCAAGCTGATCTGCCTGAACTTCCTCCGTCGCTTCCTCCTTGAGGTAGAAGGGCTCGGTACCTATGCACCAAGAGTAGCATCATCAGACATGACGGTCGGCAAGTACATAGATATATAAAACATCACAGATATGCAGTACTAAAACAGAGTAAACGACTAATCAGAGTTACCGGAAATGCATAGCATTCGAATCAATAACCAACTAACAAAATAGGCAGTCCACATGTGCTAATTTACCACAGGATAGTGTCATTACCCTCCCGTACTCCCATTGAATTGTGCTGGAGATATAAATATAGTTTGGGGTCATACCCTTTCAATTCAGAATGTTCAGAACGATACCCCATTGGCATCAAGCGGTGTCCATTACAACAACCCGATCTGCAGACGGTCCAGAATTCAAAGCCCTCACACAAGTGGTGCCCCAGCTGTGTTGGACGTTAAAGGTGAGTGGTGCCCGACAAACAGAATCCTAAACAGACATCAGTGAGGGACTAGGCTCTTCTTGTGCGAACAAGATTCAATAACAATAGAGAAACTACTTTTTCTAATCAGATCAGACTATCAACAGATTTCAGACTTCAACAGTAGTTCTCTTCAAACCTTACAATCAAAGCTGCCTAGTCACAACACTTCAGACAGATACCAGAATAAATAGAACATCAAAGGGGATCCTAAGTCCATCATCTAAGTTCTTTATGTGATCCCAAAACAAAGCAGGGTAAACAGAGCTAATAAACATGTACATTACATGCAGATAGTACCCGACGGTACAATTCGTAATCAGAAGCGATAACAATCCAAACCTAAGTCAACATTAAACCCGAAGCAACGTACAACCTACTCAGTCAACGAAAGGAATAGGGTTCGCGATACCTAAATAGACAGTTTTCGTGCATAGATATAAAGAAGAGTATCTCGTTGTCCCGTACCGTTCAAGATTGAATAAGATTAGTGCCCGATGCAATCGGAATAACCGTGAAGGATGTCGGCTCAAAACATCTTCACCTATAGCCAAATGAGTCCAAAAAGGGTAGCCAAAGTTCCACGTAAAGTCACCAAAGAGATGGCAGAAAAGAACCTTAGAATAGGGTTCTTGCAGTTGACCCGGCCCTTGGTCGGCCGACCGCATAAATAGACTACCCGGTCGACCTGCCAGGGACCTGGTCGACCGCCTACACTGAAAACCCTATCAACCTGAAGGGGACAGGTCGACACCCATCCTGTGTCCCCGGTTGACCGGGCCCTTGCAGGCTTCTCGATTGACCGAGCCCTGGCCGGTCGACCGGCAGTTGTAACTGGAAAATACAAACAGTAGCCTCGTCAGGTTCCAGAGAACCTGACTCAGTGTCGCCGGTCGACCGGGCACACTACGGAAACAAAATTCAGGTTCTATTTCTGCGGTGAGCTGGGTCCAAACTCCTCCCTGATTTCCCTGAACCTGATAAGCATACATATCAAGTAAAAAGGTAGTCCAAACTCATTCCAACGATCCTTCTAATCCAGTCATTAACATGCTAATCCATTTCGTTAAGCAAATAAATCCGATTATCATGTTTTCAAACCAAAAATCATCAAATGAGCAAATGCCATCTAAATCAACATATTTCTACACAAATCAAGGAAGACAAATAGATCATGCATCAACATATTCATCTACTTGCCTCAGATGAAGAGCTTGACATCAGTGAGGGACTAGACTCTTCTTGTGCGAACAAGATTCAATAACAATAGAGAAACTACTTTCTTCTAATCAGATCAGACTATCAACAGATTTCAGACTTCAACAGTAGTTCTCTTCAAGCCTTACAATCAAAGCCGCCTAGTCACAACACTTCAGACAGATACCAGAATAAATAGAACATCAAAGGGGATCCTAAGTCCATCATCTAAGTTCTTTATGTGATTCCAAAAAAAAGCAGGGTAAACAGAGCTAATAAATATGTACATTACATGCAGATAGTACCCGACGGTACAATTCGTAATCAGAAGCGATAACAATCCAAACCTAAGTCAAACGTTAAACCCGAAGCAACGTACAACCTACTCAGTCAACGAAAGGAATAGGGTTCGCGATACCTAAATAGACAGTTTTCGTGCATAGATATAAAGAAGAGTATCTCGTTGTCCCGTACCGTTCAAGATTGAATAAGATTAGTGCCCGATGCAATCGGAATAACCGTGAAGGATGTCGGCTCAAAACATCTTCACCTATAGCCAAATGAGTCCAAAAAGGATAGCCAAAGTTCCACGTAAGGTCACCTAAGAGATGGAAAGAAAGAACCTTAGAACAGGGTTCTTGCAGTTGACCCGGTCGACCTGGCCCTTGGCCGGTCGACCGCATAAACAAACTACCCGGTCGACAGGCCAAGGACCCGGTTGACCGCCTACACTGAAAACCCTATCAACCTGAAGGGGACAGGTCGACACCCATCCTGTGTTCCCGGTCGACAGGACCCTTATCCGGTCGACCGCTTACACAGGCTTCCCGGTCGACCTAGGCCTGGCCGGTCGACCGGCAATTGTAACTGGAAAATACAAACAGTAGCCTCGTCAGGTTCCAGAGAACCTGACTTAGTGTCGGCGGTCGACCAGGCACACTGCGGTAACAGAACCAAGGTTCTGTTTTTGCAGTGAGCTGGGTCCAAACTCCTCCCTGATTTCCCTGAACCTGATAGCATACATATCAAGTAAAAAGGTGGTCCAAACTCATTCCAAAGATCCTTCTAATCCAGTCATTAACATGCTAATCCATTTCATTAAGCAAATAAATCCGATTATCATGTTTTCAAACCAAAAACATCAAATGAGCCAATGCCATCTAAATTAACATATTTCTACACAAATCAAGGAAGACAAACATATCATGCATCAACATATTTATCTACTTGCCTCAGATGAAGAGCTTGATCAAAAGATCTAAGAAGAAAGGGGAAAATCCACTCAAAGCTCAAACTCTGGGGAAATAACTCTCAATCCAAAATAGAACCTACAAATGCATGCCAAGGGTGAGAATGAGTCTTCATAATCCATTTCTAGCCAAAGAGGACGAAGAAGAAGATGTCTACAAGCTTTGAAAGCTTTTTAGGAGATGGGTTGTGGATAAAAACCTTAGAAAATGGAATGGGTGTACTCTTGGAGACTTGAGGAAGAAGAAAGAAAACTTCACCAGCGTCGACGGAGCTCCGGGGATCGTCGACAGTGAGGAGGCAGTGAGGGGGCTGGGTATGGAGGCAACACAGTGAAACGAAGGGTGAGAGAAGATAATAAGAGGTGGGTGAGGCTTTGGCTTATATTAGGTTAGAACTGAGGCCATATTACATTTAAGTCCTTTGGTCTACTAATAATGATTTTTGGGCCTCTTCGATGCGTCAGATCGAAACGAGATAGAAGACTAAAGTTCTTGAAATGCCGAGACCTACCTGATGCACTCAAACTCACAAAACTCATAATCTCATAGAAACCCCTGAAAACTTCCTAAAATTGCAAACCAACCCCCTACTGTACCAAAACGAACTCAGACTCACGTGAGACTCCGCACGCATGATCCATACGCCAAACCCGACTCGCTAAGACTCTAAACATGCTTACTAACTAATCACACAATTAATTATAATCAAAAGAAGATTAAAGGACGGGGCGTTACAAATTGTCCCTTGGGTCCATCCTTGCTTTCCCCTTTCTGTGCGTCCCAAAATCCACCACAGTTAATGAGCTTTCTATTTGTTTGGTTCACATATATGCAACAAGCAATATATATATATATATATATATATTTTTTTTTTTTCCATCAGGTACTGTCTAGATTTAGCTACTGTCATTCTTCTTGAACCTCAACAAACGTAGAGCTGGTTGGCCGAACTAACAGATAGTGCAGAATAAAGTATATTTGTGGATGTAAACATGTCTGTTCAGTACGGGTCCATGGCATAATTTGGACCGATAAATTTTATATACTTGGACACGGATCAGACCCTAGGACTCAACTCTGTGGTTGACTAAGCATTATCTGAACTACAATACGCAGGTTGGAGGCTTCAAGTTGCTTCCTATTGCACCGCCTGCACTACTCCCTCTTTATGAGCTCTACTTTTGAATTCAAGATCCACAATCTAGGCTTATTGGAATGTGTGCCTCCGGGTCGGGTTCATATTTCCTCTTGGCTATCAAGGTTGAAGTGGAGGATCTTGAATTTTTTTGCCATTCATGTCTTACACACTTTTCACTTCGATTTTTTTTTTTTGAAGTTGGGGACTCTCTTGTAAATACATTATTTTATTTTTGTCTCATTTATAGAAGGGGAAAAAAACGAAAAAAACAAATGCTCTAAAGAAATCATGAGGTATGTTTTTAATGTGCCGGCATGAAATATGGCCTGAAATACTAGTTGTCTCCAATTCTTATTATTGGATTGTGTACCTCTAGTTCAAATATTCTTTCCTTATTTTTGATATTTTCTTTATATATTTATTTTTCTTTGATTTTTTAAAATTATTCTAATATAGTCCTTTTAGCAAATTTTAACATATGTTTGCTTAAATGAAATAATCGTTGTTTTTATCTACAAGTATTGGACATTGCTTTCCTATAGAGAAGTCATTTTATATGACTCATTGAATATATATATATATATATATATCTGCATCAGATGTTTCAATTGATAAATTACAATAGATAGTAAATCTCCATCTTTTGCCTTTGTTTCTCGAAAAACTCTTTTCCTCCCACCCTTCTCTTCGATTGCTCTAACTCCTGTTTCTTTTTTCAAATGATTTTACATGATTGATGTTAGGGTTTTGATGTTGTCGTCATTTCGGATGCCGATTTTGATTACTTGAGTACCTGTATTTTTAGTAGCATTCGAAGGTATCCTTTGCAGGGATAGGTAGATCTGGCGCTATTTGCACAGTTTCAAGTGACTATGAGTTTGATCTGCTCATTGTTCTATTTAATTTCTTGGGAATTTTCCTGATGAGATTTTTTAAAAAACTCTTCTGGTGATATATTTGTTCATGTGTTCTGATCAGTTTTATTTGGTTTTTGCATTTAGACTATTGAGACAATTTTCTGGTGATCTATTTGTTTGATGTGGAAGTTGCCGTGAAACGAGGTTGATTAAGGTAGATAGTGTTAACTATGTGATTGATGCATATCAATTGTTTGTTTCTAAGTTGAACTTAATCTTTTCCTAATGCTTTAGTGAACCGGTTCTACGGGAATTTGGTGCATTAATATTTGAAATCATGAGTTAGAATGATGAAGTGAATCCATGAGTTTTTTTTTTTTTTATTATTTAACTTTAAACTTTATTTCGCAAACGAAAAGACAACAAAAGACTAAGCAGCAAAACATTGGCTAGACCAACCCAAAACAGAAAATACAAACTCCAAAAGAAAAGAAAAGAAAAGCCTACATATAAGGTGAATTGAGCTCACCTGTTAATAATATGAACGAAAGTTCCATCAATTCATGAATGGAAAGTATGAAAGAAACTATAATCCTCAAAGACCGATCAAAACCCATAAGTGTGATATCGAACAAGGGTGCACTTATTCGCATATATTTTTACATGGGAATAAGATGATTGTTTGTTCTTCTCTCTTTATATTTTTTATATCTATTTTATTTTTTAGCGTATCTATTAATGTGTGTTTTATGTTATCATTGCATAAATCAAATGGAGTCAATGTGTCCACTTCTTATTGTGTTGTATGAATTTTTTTATAAAGAATTTCAATCAGAGAATATGCTCTTGGATGGAACCTAGGCTCCACGCCTAAAAATATGAGATCTTGGTTATTTCAAAATGAGAAACAAAACCTAAAGTGCTCATAGAATTTGTATTTGATAACCATTTGGATAGACTATCTATGTTGAAAAGGTGACCTTAAAAATCAAAGTTTGCCCCAGAATATGGACAAGAAAAAAGTCATTGCTTTTAGTTGATTTTCTTTTCCAAAATGTAAAGATAATAAATAACTCATTGATTTGTGAGATACCTTTATTGATTTCTTATTTTAGGCCTTGGAATGATAAAGACCATAGTATGTTTTAAATTATTTAAAAGAATTATAATATTTTCCAATGTATTTTTTAAAATTTTTAAAAAAATTATAATATTTTTCACCATTTAATATTGTGAATTACGTTGCCCACGCTAAGCACGGGGCTTTTTGCTAGTTCAAATTGAAAAAAAAAAAAAAAGCATATTACTCCATAACATAGAAAATGAATACAACGACCAAAATGGGTGGTCCCGTATGTAATCTCATCCAAAATACATCGAAGTCTAAATGAAATAGTGGGTCCCATATAAAGGTTTAGTAAGTCTTCATCAGCAGATTGAACAGATGATCCAGCCATTTATTTCCACATTGGTTTATGCCCTGCTATGGAAATAAATTTATGCTCGATTTGTTTTACTATATGGATAAAAAGAAATTCATCTTCAAAATAAAGACTCTTTTAAAAGCCTCGAGATGACATAAAAAATTAAGATTGGGATTAGAAAGAGATTTACTTTAAAAGGGAAGCATTATGGGGAATTCATTTTCAAATAGGACTCTTTTGATTTAACTTAAAACCCAATCAAAATTGAAATTGCAATTAAAACTCAATTCATGCCATGTCTTCTTTGATATGTCCGTCTTATTCAAACAACTTTGTTACAAAACGTGCATTCTATTTTAGAACTAAATCAATCATATAAGAGTGGACTGAGTATTTAAATTTGAGTTTTAAAAATATTCAAAGTCTAAGGGACTTTGGATGGATGAATTATGAAGTGATAAGGTAAGATCCAAGCGAGAGTCCACAATAATTCAAATTGCTGTAAAAATCTACAATTACTGAAGTTTCTCTCTAAATCGAGATCAGATCAAATTAAAATCGAAATTGAGCTCCAATTTCGTGATCAATTGGGAAACCGGACTCTAATTTTAAAATCGAATACTATACCTAAAATATATAATAATAGATAACAAACCAATGTAATATAAGAAAAAAAGAAATTTCAATCTGGCATGGGTCCTACTTTAATTAGAGTAAGATACAACTCTCACAGCTAAAAGGAGAAAGCAATTATTTTGAGCATTAATATAGTTATCATCATCAGTTAAGCCTTTGTCCTAACTAAGATGGGTCTACAACATAAATTTTGTTTCTCTTTCTCATTTCAGCTAATTATTGTGAGCATATCCCTTTCTCATTTGAATTAATTATAGTGAGTCCCATTATATTGATATTTTAACTATCTTAACAAAGTTTTAAGAAATTATATATTTTTCTTCTTGGAAAAGAAAGAAATTATAACTTGAAAAATATTAGAGTTTTTAAGATTTAGAACTTTTTCAAATATTAACAACTATAAAAAGTTATTTTTAAAATATTTACTAATGAAATAATAAATACAAAATGTCATCAATCAACTATCGCTTGCCACCTAAAAGAAAATTTTGACTCCGCCATTGCTTGTTGGTGATGGCTCAAAGTGGTTTGTGGAAACTAGTAGTGCTCTAATTATATTGGTACAGATGGTGCTTAAGAGAAATATCTCTATCTCTCTCACACACACACACACACAAACATGCGTGCACACTCAATCTCTCATTACCATTATTATCAATGGCTTGTCCTAATTTTCTCACATCCTCAATATCTTCACCATCAACATAAATACATCCTTATCCTAACTGTGTTGGGTCCGCCACATGAGCTATATTTCTTCGTTCCACTCTATTTTATTTCTCAATCAATATGCATACTCTTTTTAAATATAGCTTAAGTTGAGATTAAGTTGTTGACACTACACACTGACACTCTTTCGACCAACACTGACCACTGGATTGATTTTTGGAAAATTGCATTTGTCCAAAACTACTAAAACTTGAGACCATTAAGGGATATGAGTAATTTATAAGGCTTGCCTTTGCACACCACACTAATTTTATGATGAGAACATTTTAACTCTGAATTAGAGGTATACATTTTTTATTTTTTTTTGGCTAAAAAGCAAATGGGGATATTAAAGAACAAAAGAACACATGCTTTGGGATCAAGAAGCCCAAAATGAAATAGCAATTAAACAACAACAAAATGCTTCTCTAGAGCTCTCATAGATAGACTGTTCTTAAGAGCTGCTTGAGAAGGTTTTCTGCTTCTACTTTCTTGTAGAAGATCCGAGCATCTTGGTTCTCAAGGTGTTGTTGGAGGATCAAGCACGGGGAGCGGTGCACGGCAAGTAGTCGTGGCAACAAAGAGTTGTGCAAGAACAACTACAGTCCTTAGGTCAATGTATTGACTGGAAAATGGAGCTGTGAGTATAACTTGTAACCGTTCAATAGTGATTGATTTTTTTTATCGTGATTTTTCTCCTTAGATAGGGTTTCCACTTTAAGATTTTGTCTGCCTTCTTGTGGTGTGTGATTGGTAGATTAATTTGCTAGCTCAATTTTATTTGGTCCTTACTTCCGCTGTGCATTAGTTTATGGAAACTAATATCCATTCTAGTAATTTTAGATAAACGATCTTTCAATTGGTATTAGAGTGGGTACCGCGAAGGAACTTCGATCAATAAGCCCCCTTTATTGGATGGCACTAATTATCTTATTGGGAAGCCATAATGGTTGCCTTTTTTAAAGCCATTGATATTAAAGTTTGAAAATCTATTGTGAATGGCTATTCCTTGCCCACTGTTACTGCGAATGGGGTAACTGTATCCAAACCTGAGGAAAAGTGGATTAAGGAAGAAGAACCGACTTCTACTTGCAACTCTAGGGCTGTTAATGCTATATGGTGTGACTATGTCTTAATTTTGAAGAATTTCTACTTATGCTACTGTAAAAGAAGCAAGGGATATTTTGTACACTGTATATGAGGGTATTGACACAATCAAATAGTTGAAACTTAAGAAGTTAAATACAGCATTTGGAAATGTTAAAATGGAAGAAGATGAGACCTTCAATGACTTTAATGCAAAGTTGAATGCTATTGTTAATGATACTTTTACTTTGGGTGATTAGATTCCTGATCATAAAAATCTTAAGGTCTCTTCAAGAAAGATTTGATCCAAAGGTTGTTGCCATTGAAAAAAATATAAATTTGAATACCCTAATGGTGGAAGAGTTAGTTGTCAACCTACATACTTTTGAAGCAAACCTTAGGTCAAATTGGAAATCAAAATCTAAAGGTATTGCTTTTCTTTGAAAGCTTCCAAGGAATCAGTTAAGAAAATAGAAAGCGATTCAGATTCAGATTATGAGGAAATTGATCCCCAAGTTGCTGTACAATTTATAAAGCAATTCAAGCTTTTTGTGAAGGGGAAGAAAACTAATGTGAAAGTCCCTAAAAATGATGGTAAGAAGAAATCTTCTAAATGGACTCAGTGCTATGATTGTCATGGTTTTGGATACGTTGTTAGTGACTGCAGTAGTAGAAAATCTAAGAAGAAGCTTTGAATATGACTTGGGAAGATGATACTTTTGATGTTGATGATGAAAATTTTGAGTCTGAGAAGCCTGACACTGGCAAAGGGAAGTTCATTGGTTTTCTTGCATCTACTTATTCTGCTACTCTATATGGTTTTTCTGATGATGAGACTGATCATGTTGATAATGAGTCAGAGGAAGAACTAGATTGGAAAGCTTAATATGAGACACTTTTCAAGAAGACAATGAAGATGGTTAAGATGAATAAGAAAGTGGCTGCCAATTAGAAAGCGTATGAAAAGCAGAATTCCTCTTGAAATCTGGACTTGCTAAAGCTCTTGTAAACGTACAACAATTGAAGGATGAGAACAACAAAATGGCTGATAAGCTGACTGCAAAATCACAGAAGTGTAACATTCTTTATTCTGATTTAAAAACTTTGAAAGTGGAGAATACTGATCTAAATGAAAGAAGACTCAAGATGGTTCTATCTCAGTTGGATATCATTTAAGCTTCATTGAACAGGATAACCACTAGATCGAGAAAGCTAATGACATCCTGAGTAGTCAAAAGGTAAACACTGACAAGCAAAACATTGGCTACACTGACGATGCATCCACATCGATTGCTAAAGGGAAAAATTGCCTTGTTTAAAGTTCAGTTGATACTAATCCTGTTGTTAATGTTGCACACACAGCTGTAAAGAAAAAGAATGTGTCGCGTCTTGAACGAACTCCCACTTGTCATAATTGTGGAGATAAAGGATACATTCGACCTCATTGCAATAAGCTACGAAGTTCTCCGAATCAAAACCAATGGAAGAAGTAGAAGGCAGAGTCACCAATCAAAACCAATGTTGTCTGGGTCAAGAAAGAAGACCTTCCTTCTATATTGGTACACATTTGCTGAAGCATTTCGATTTGTAAGTATGCGTACCAAAGCCTCATCACCCCTGACATATGAGATCAAAGCTCCACCCCAGTGCTGAAAAAAAGATGTCATTCGGGGGGGGTGGGGTGGGGGGTCAAAATATAGGGGGAGCTACTGCATTCAGATTGACAAAAGCTGCTTGATGATAATTGTTTGTCAATTGTGGACAAAAAGGGGGAGAAAAAAGGAGTTAGGGAGATATCTACTAGCAAAGACAGTGCAAGATCTATAGGTTATGCAATTCTTTTTTGTTGAAAATTCTATATATTTTTATTTGGAATTTTTGGGTAGATCAAATTGTATTGTCCTAAGGAGGGGTTATTGTTAGGAACTTCATTGTGTTGGCTAATTCATGGGTTGGACAAAACTTTGGGTTCATTTGAGTTGTAATTTTTGTATTTATTTTAGAATGAACTAGGGTTGTGTCATCGGAAGATCTGAAGTGAAGACAGAGAAGCAGAATTGAAAGACAGTCAATTTCCAGCGCGAAAATGGACCAAGAAAAGAACATAGGCTCGCTGTAACAAACATATGCTTATCTAGAGCGAAGCTGCAATGAATGTTGGAACATAAAAGGGGCTCGCTATAACGAGGCCTCCTGCTCGCTATAGCGACCCTGCGCAATTAAAACTTCTATTTCAAGTCTATTTACAATTCTAATTGGGTTATAATGTGATCAAAATAATTAACTGCAATCGCACAATTTTTTATTAATTAGATAGTGGCAAGTACGGGTCAATCCACAAGGATTTGTAGAAACAAGATAAAAAGAACCCTCAATCAAATCTCACACTAGAGATTTTGAAAACACAATTAGTCAAGAAAATAATAACTAAAATACTATCAAAGAAATCTAAACACAAACTAATCAGAGAAAGAGAGATCAGGGTATCAGCTTTCACCAAAACAAATTAGATTTCACCAAAACAAATTTAATCATTCCAAAATTACTTCATAGTCTAAACCCAATAAAACTCAACCCAATATGCAAGCAATTGCCATGGATCGGAAGATTTAGCCTTGAAAATCTTTTTTCTTAAAAATCTACTTCTCTAACGAATACCTAAGATCAAGCACAAACCATTAAAGGGTTTTAACCTAAACATGGTATGTCAAGATCAAGCATAAAAAGTAAAAGATATTTCAATTAACCTTTAAAAACAAGAAGTTGAATAATATTCATGAAAGAGAACCTATTAAATTATTAAGCATATTGGGGGAAAGACAGAGAAAATTAAATAGGAACAATCTCACTAGCTTTGGTTTCCTCCTCCACCAAATCAACGGATTAGCCAAGTATTGTGGAACAAGTAAGAATAAAGAAGCAAATCTCCATTATTGAAAGCCTTCAAAGTTGTCTAATGCAACACTCAGTCTCCACCTTCACTTTTTAACAAAGATTAAATAAAGTAACTTAATAATCCTAGAGCAAGAGAGAGCCTCCCTTTAAAAGAAAAAAATACAAGAAGAAAACGATTGGAAAAATCAATCAAGTTCGCCATCCCTCATAACCCTTTATTTGACAGCCTGTTTTGACCCCCAAAACATCATAATTGGGAGATCCCCATGGACATAATATTTTTCTCCTTTGAGTCCTCTATCCAACGCATCTGACCTTTCCTTCATCGGAGCCCTTGCAGGCTACAACTTCGAAAATCTTTTTTCCTTCAAAGTTTGATCACTTGCTAAACAATAACATTCTTATTGCTGACCATGAGATTCTTTTATTTTCTTGTAAGGTTGATTGCTAATTTTTAGCAACCATTAGATAAGTGGGCTCCATCAAATTCGTCCTTTAAAAATAAATTTTGATTTTGTCAAAACTTGATCTCATGACCTCTAACTTGAAATCCCAACTCTCCTCGAACAAGCCTACATGCTCTTTGCATATAACTTTTCTCTAATGGGCTTTAGCTTTAAACCTCTCCAAATTATGCTCAAATATGCTTAGCTCATTAAAATTCCTACATAATAAGAAAAATGCTATAATTAGAACCTTTAAGAAAAAATAAACAACTAGAAAATTCATAAAAAAGGGTAATTATTAATATTATGCCATGCATATCAGGTTATAATTAGAATACCGTTAGACAAATTTGGATAATATATTGGGTGTTTCTCCTAACCAAAAAACACACACCTCTCTCATTGTTCTTAGTAGAGAAATCTAAGAGAGAGAATTCTTCTCTAGAGCTATCATATAGAGACTGTTCTAAAGAGCTGTTCTAGAAGGTTTGCCGCTTCTACTTTTTGTAGAATATCTGAGCATCTTGGTTCTCAAGGTGTTGTCGGAGGATCAAGCATGGGGAGCGGTGCACGGCGAGTAGTCGTGAATGCGAGGAGTTGTGCAAGAACAACTACAGTCATTAGGTCAACATATTGAATGAGAAAGGGAGCTGTGAGTATATCTTGTAACCATTCGACGGTGATTGATTTTTCTGATCGTGGTTTTTCTCCTTGGATAAGGCTTCTATGTTAAAATTGTGTCCTCATTCGTGTTGTGCGTGATTGGTGGATTAATTTGCTAGTTCAATTTTATTTGGTCTTTACTTCCGCTGTGCAATGGTTTGTGGAAACTAACATCCATTCTAGAAAATTTAGATAAACACTCTTTCACGATCTATCATTTTTGTTCTATGAAATATGGACCCCGTTGTCACCCAAAGGAGATCTACTGTTCATTTAGATATAATGGTTCGTCAAGATTGCCCATAGATTCTATTGAGTTTGATAAGATAAAAGTTATATCAACTCGGGGTTTTTACTAAATTTAAATTTAGATAAAGAATAAATTTTATGAAGAACTCTTAGATAAAGGGTCGTCTGTTTATACTCATTTCCAGCGTCACATTTGAAATGATGTATAAATGGGGCTCTTTTCTCATACTCCCACTTAGAAGCCATCAATAGACTTCCCACCTCAGTAGGTGGGTGGACAACCTTTTTTTTTTTATAGCTTTTTGTATATGTCCCCCTAAGGTTTGTAGGATTTGTAAATAAGCCTATGAGGTTTTAGTATTTCCACATAGGCCCCCTGCATTTTCATTTTAATACCTTCTGTGTCCCCCAAATCAATAGTCTTCCAATCCCATAGGTTTTTAGACTGAAATGACACTTTTGTGCATCTCTTTTACCTTTCTATTCATAATTTCAAAATCTTGTACTCAAATTTTTTTATAAAGCATATAACATTAACAAATGCACTTAGTGGGAGAGAATAACCTTACATAAACTCTTTTTTTTATCATTAAATCCTAATTGATCACAACGACAATCAACACATGTACTTATAACCGGTTATGATTTATCCAATCCATACATGACCCACTGTTGGATTGATGAAACTTTGAAAATACATGATTATGCTTCATGTGTAGGGGGTCTAAAAGAAATATTGGGAGAACGAGCAAAGGTAAATAAAAAAAAACATTATTTTTTTAGAATTTGAGAGGGGGTGGTGTTTGGCTCTATGTAAAATAAATACTGCGGGAATGGGCAAATGTAAAAAAAAAAAAAAAAGGAAGAAAAAATAGAAAATTTTGGATCGGGGCTTTAGTCCTCAAGCCCTTGTACCCAGGTCCCCCCCTGTTCATGTACATGAGAGAGTTATTGAGAGAAACAATTGGGATTTGAGATAAAATAATGATATTTTTGTAAATAATACTATACTCATTTTTGTTTAATGGATATAAAGGTAAAGTTATCATTTATATAAGAATCTTACACAAATTTCATAGTTGCTACCCATTCTTGGTAGGAATATTGATTTTGGGGACATGAAAGGTATTAAAAAGAAAAAGTAGAGGCCTATTTACAAATACCAAAAGCTCAGGGGCTTATTTATAAATCCTACAAACTTTAGGAGGGTATATACAAAAGTTCTTTTTTTTAGTCTTAAATTTGTAATCCATATTGTTATTGTTTTTTATTACAATGAAACATTAAGTAGTTTAGTTTCATATCTTATTTCTTAGTAGATTTTATGAAATATGTGAAAAACAGAAAAAAGGAAAAAAGAAAAAAAATCTAATCCTATAGTAACTATTTTTCTAAATCTTTTTATGGATTCTAAATTCTAGATATTTTCTCAAACATCATTGACCCTTAAAATATTAGTGATCATGTGAAAAACTCAAAAACATCCAAATCTGAAGTCATATCTTTGATCCTCATGTAAATGGTGCATCCAAGCAAATATGGTAATGCTTTTCACGTATGTGAGTTTTATATATTTAAGTCCCATCATCCTATTACAGGCATAAATGCCAATTGTGCATCCAAACAAATATGGAAATGTGTTTCACGTATGTGAATTTTATGTATTTGAGTCCCATTATCCTATTACGGGCATAAATGCCAAATGACCCCTATGTAAATTTTGATTTGTGAAAGAAGATCGCGTGTCTAGATTTACTAATTTGCTTCTATTGTTTTTACAGGTTCAAAGAAAATGTAAGAAATAATAGGCAAAGCAATAATGGCCCCTTACCTGAGTGGTAGCCAGGGTTCGAACCTTGAGTATGTCACCTTTTCCCAGATATGTGGGCTTTCTTCCCACTTGTGCTAGCTTCTTTCCCACTTGAGTGGGTTGCCTTTCCGTGTATATAAACTCTCTTGGGTTCCAACCCCTTGGCTGGGGTACCCAAAAAAAAAAAAAAGGTTAGAGCACCTTTCGTCGACCTCTTAACTACTGATTTTATAGATAGTTTTCAGAGGAAGTCAGTGGTTCTCTCTTTGTTTATACGCAAGTACTTTTGTAGGATCCTTTCTTCTTTTGATTACCATTTTGATTGTCATCAAGGTTTATCCTTCTTTGAAATTGAATAGAAAACTGGATTTAGAAAATGAAATGAAGGTTGGAAAATTTTTAGAAGGTTACAAATCCCTCAAGCCTACAAGATACTCTTATGCCCATTTGAAAATAGGAGGATTGATCGGTTTAAAGAAGAGATAGGCCAAGGTGGTTGCAGTAGAGTGCTTAAAGGAAAAGCTTTCGAACATGTTTTGGTCTATATGCGTGCTCGAGGAATTTCCAGACAGTCAATTTCCTTTTTCCTTATTTGAGAAAAAAGGATAAAATAAGGAACAAGGATTGTATGGTCTAATCTTCTTTTTCTTTATTTGAGAAAAGGATAAAATGATGATGATGATGATGATTAGATGAAAGTGCACACATACAAAAATAAACTAGTGTTCATACTTCTCATTAGAGACACCAAAAACATAAAATTCAAGGAGAGAGAAAATATAAATTAAGACCTCGCTCCATTTAAAAAAAAAAAAAGACCTTGCTACATTTGTCAATAATGGCCCAAGTATTTAATTTCAACTCGTGCATAAGCTCCTTGAAATCGCAACAGCTCCTCCGCAATCATTGAAAATACTTCTTTTTCAACAAATTTGTTGGTATAAATTTCCATTGTCTCAAGCACGGGGGAATTGGAGAGTATACACCTTATGAGTTCCAAATCCAATAACGTGCCAAGTCCAATGATCTCCACAGCATGGAGCTGACTTAACAAACAATGAAGCTGTGTTTTTGCACCCCAGAACTCGGCCTCTTCTTGGGGTAGATAAAATCTTCTCCCAACATGATTTGAGCAATACTAGATTAAATAACAAATACATGTCAATGAAATCAGATCAGTATTGAGCACTTTTAGACCATAAAAGATCAAAATCCATCATATATAACCACACATGAAATGCAACTCACCTTGATTTTAAGTTCTTTCAAGTTTGGCGAGCTTCTTAATATGGATAGAGTGGCCAAAACTTCCTTTGAACTCCATAATATGTCTACCTCAAGATACTTCAGGTGATCATATGTAGCAGAAAGCTTTTCTGGTACATCGCCAATAGATAAAAACTAGCAGAAAGAGACAGGATTGAAATAATTTTGTAAGGAGGAACAGTGCACTGAAAAACCATGTTTGGAACCTAGCAAAAGTGTCTCATGCAATGGGAGACTTTGGGTCTATAGATTGCCCCCTCTTGATCAAATTTATGTGAAGCCATTACCTGCCATAGGTTTCAAAGTGGACTATTCTACCAAAACTAGTGCAACTGTTAGGTTTGCAAGCTGTTGATGGTCTATTAAAACCAGCTCACTGAATTGATAGAGTGGGCTTTGAGATCAATGATGGGACTTTGCATGCAAAGGGGACGTGTGAGTAAAGACCAAATGCCCACTACATACTATAATAGCCTTTTGTACTATAATAGTTATTTCTGGATCATTTAGAAAAAAAAGTTATATATTGGATTGGATCATTCTTCTGATAACAAAAAACCAACGAAATGCATTATCTTTACCTTCAGGAAACAGAACTTCAATGCAAGTCTTTCTATCCCACGAATGCACCCAAGAAACTGGATCAAACTGCAAGTGTCATGTTGCTCAAGAGCGCCTCAGTTGTGTAGGTACGAACAAATAGACACATTACTCAAAAGTGGACTATTTCCAAGTAAAAGATATTCAAAGTCTCCGTCGAGTTCCAAGTAACGGAGATTCGGAGCATGGATGTTGAGACACAAACCACGAAAGGCTCTCAATGTCAGCCTCTCCAAAAGAGGGCTTTTCGAAATAAGACATGCAATATCATCATTTGAAATGTCAAAAGATTTAAGATTCAGGAACGAGAGATTGGGGAAACCTTTGAATGTTGGAGGCACTTCCAAATTGCAACTGGACAACTCCAAATGACGCAACTCTTGATGGAAGAAGATACTAGAAGGCACATCATAGGAACTATGTTTTTCCATCATGAGGATGAATTTCTCCAGCCCATTCCGCGATTCATCAATGTATCTACAACTTGGGACATGAATCATGCACGAAAACTTGAAAATTGAGCCAATGTGTTGCAAGAGGACTTGATCCACAACATAAGCATACTCCATCATTGACGCGCCTTGCATCAAGCAGTCCTTACCAAAAACTATATTAGGGATGGAATTCCACTTGTACTTCCAGTTTTTTTGACAATGTGCTCGTCCTAACTGCATCTCTTATTGGCAGACGCGCGAGGATCAGATTCAGAACGTCCTGAGGTAGATTGCTGATCGAATCTACATGCCATGCGAGGATTGACTTGCTTGTTTCTTATTCTTCAATAAAAAACAAACAATTCTCAATGAGAACATAAATCAGAAAATAGCATTTCCATCTGTGGAAGGATATATATATAAGCACTGAGATCTGAGCCTTTCATCCTTTCACCCATCAACAAAGTCATGACCCAAAACACAAGATTTGTTAATCAGGTGTACAGGTTAAGTCAGTTGAACACTGGCCAATGGGTTGATCGTTTCTTCTCATCTTAACTCATCCATTTACAAACACGTGCATGCACATGAGCAACTTGATGACTTGGACCAGCCTTATTTTCATTGATATCATTTTGACATTGTGTGGGCCCACATGATGAATGGCTCAGATCTTTAAGATATCATATGTTGAAACAACTGCAATTGTAGACAAGTACCTTCAAGGTGCACATGATAGCTCTACACAGACTATTAGAGACAGTTTCCAAGAATCATATGCTAACCCGATGCCTTTTCAAGTTCTATCAGTTTACTTGTATGTTAAGGTGGGGAGACATCATTTGGTAAGTTTTTCTAGTCACCATCTTTTCCAATCTTTCTTCCTTCTGCATAGATATAGGCTTGTACATGATTTTCTCCTTGCTCTTTCTTTTCCTTTTTGTTAGGCTTCATTTGGGAGCCTTTGTGGGTAGATTGGTAGTATTCTACGTTGAAGGATTCTTTTCCTCTAGTTTTCCCCCAATTCCATCTTCTTCTTGGTTGAGGTAAGTAGATATGTACTGTATGATTAATTATGCATGTATGGATTTTGATTGTTCATGATTATATGCTAGATTACCCAATTCCAAGCTAGTTTCTGGTATTGCATGTATGGGTTTTGATTGTTCATGATTATATGCTAGATTACCCAATTCCAAGCTAGTTTCTGATATTGATTTGAGATTTAACGTGTTAGAGTAGGATTTGGTTTGGTTTGGCCTAATTGCTTAATTGGTAAGACTTAAATGTTTTAATCTCTTAGAATAGATGTATTATGATGAATGTAATTCGTGGGAAAGCATGAAGGCTAAAATTGTGCAAGTTTCACTATTGGAATGACCGGAGGAAGAAGAGGGCAAAAACCCAAATCGGGGGTTACTATTCGTTGTCGGATCGATCGGACATGGAACAATATCCATTAACTGGGAGTCGTCTGCTATCCGATCGTTTGGACAATTTGTCTGATCGATCAGATAGAGGACAACTGCAACTAACGAGGAGGTATCCGAGATCCGATTGATCGAACTTTCAGTCCCATAGATCGGATGATCACTGTCCGATTGATTGGACCTTTTGCCCCATTGATTGGATAGTGTACTATGACAGAATTTGACAAATTCAAATACCCGTAACTCTTAATCCGACCATTGGATTTCTATGTTCTATATATCGTTGGAAAGCCCTCGAGACGTAGAATCCAATGGCTCAGATTCCATAATTATCAGAGATGAGGAAATAAGGTAGATATGTGAATTAATGATCCAGACTTTATCTTTTAAGAAAGGATACTGTTAACCTAGGTTTGGGCCTTACATGTTGGATCCCTTGAACCTACTCTCAGATGACCAGGCATGGGAATGAAACCAAAGCACTTGGTGTGATTCGATGGTTGTCTAGGTATCCGTGTATTACGGATGGTTTAACCGAATGCGTATGGAATTGATTCAATTGATGTCTAATATGATTGTATACCAAGGATTCTCTCTTAGAAGCATTGTTGACATAATTTTCACACGCACTCCGTTAGAACATGTACGGTATAGGAATGACAATACTTGCCTAGGTTGGGATTGTAACTTCCTCCTTGACTTGTGATCATATCCGTTAATATTGTTTCCTTCTACACTCACTTGGCATAAAATACTTAGTTAATTTTGAAATATAAACCCTTTTAGAATTAGGACTTGGACCAGACTTAAAGTGTACCCCAGGACCCTGTTTTCTTATACTTGATAAACATGTGTGGCAAGAATGTTAGGGTTTATCCGG
Organism: Persea americana; assembly: GCA_029852735.1. Lineage (NCBI taxonomy): Eukaryota > Viridiplantae > Streptophyta > Magnoliopsida > Laurales > Lauraceae > Persea > Persea americana. Next base: position 17,265,714 of record CM056813.1, on the reverse strand, counting down.
TGGTTTGGACTTGTCTTGTAACTTGTTTTGAATGAGATAATCCCAATGATTACGGTCTCGTTTATTGAACTAGCTAGATATGTTTGTCTTGATTCTCATGTCAAGTACCACTTCACTACTTTTATCCAACCTTAGTAGAATCCACTATGGGGAGGATTGCATGTCATAACCAGCTGCAGTTTTGGGGGTTTATAAATGGGCTGGTTACTTGACATCGGGATGGGCAGTCGGGTTGGACGACGTCCATGGCTGTCACGCCCCTGGATCGAGGCCCTGATAAACAAGTCCTTAATCTGGAGATCACGGAGCGACGGGTTAGAAAATTCCGCCCGCACGCACTAATTATTTTCCCACAAGATTCTGCGGTGAGAATTCCAGACGATCCATCACAACCCATCAATCTATTTTACAACAAATAATAATGTGCGGAAGCTTGTAGCAAAAATAAAATCCAATGAATCATAATAAATAAGAGAGCTTGTATCAAAAGGAGAAACATAATCATAGCATAATCCCAAAGTTAGTTAAAGTTGTGAGGATCAAAAGAAAGTGTATTAAAGTTTACATCCTAAAATAGCCAACAGAGGCTAATAATAAAATTCCCAAAATAAAAGAAAGTCATTCCCCAAAATGTATTATCGAAACTCTAGACCCAACATGACGTCTACATGACATCATTTGGTTGCCATTCTCGCTCCACCGGAGGCTCTACTGCCTCAAACGCGGGCTCCGCCTCAATGGCTGCGGGTCCAACATCTGACACCAAATAGAAAAGTATCAGACACGACGGTTTGGTAGGTGAATAAAACAAATAAGATATACAAGTTTTATCAATGCTGTATTTAAAATCACAAGTGCATTTAAAACAAAACATGTATAAAGATGTGTCAAACCATGTAATTTCAGCGCAAAGGAGAAATACATGTTAAAATATTTCAAACTAACTGATAAAATGTCAAAGTATTGGCAGTCCACAGTTAGCTATATTCTCCTATTACCGAAGTAGCAAGAGCAAACAGACAGAAACCGTTGCCATATAACATGGCCGGACAAATAATCGTTGCCATATGAAATGGCCGGACAGATAACCATTGTCATACGAGATGGCCGGAATAAACAGAAACTGTTGCCATGGCCGAACAAACAGACAGAGGTCCAAACTGCAGTTGGCAAATTATTTTAAGATCCTAAGTCGGATGATCAACCCGACAAAGCGACCTAAGCTTAGTGGTGCCGATTCAAATTCAAAACGATATGATTCAAAACACTAAACACAATTCCAAACTGATAAAAGGACTACTCTGTATCAAAACAATCGGACAAATTTCGGAAACAATTCGGATGAGTAGCCTTTCTGATGTTTTTCAAACGTGGCAAACCACTCGAATCCATTTCAAAACGATTTATAAGAAATTGTATAAATCTACTAACAAGAAAAGGGGTGGTACATAATGGTTGAATGACTCACCTAGGTTTGTCTCATTACACACTTAGTGCCCCAATGTTGGTTTATGAACAATAAGTCTGGTGCCACTGAAGATCTTCAACGCTTGGGACACGAAGTGTATATTGAGACTCATAATATTCATCGCTTCATGTCAAGGAGGCATTAGGGAACACCTACACTTCAAACCAGTGCAACAGTGTGCAGGAAACAACCCCTTGTAATAGTGCCCAGGTTCGCTCGAGCGGATCCTTCCAAAACCTCCTTCGCTCGAGCCGTCACGAAGATCGCTAGAGTGGACGAGCTTCTGTCTCCATTTTCACCAGACAGTACCAGGTTCGCTCGAGCAGAAAGACGTTTTCTCGAGTGATGTCATTCCAGAAACTCATTCGCTCGATCTCACACACTGTTCGCTCGAGCGGATGGGTTTCTACAATGTTTTTCAACAGTCAGACCTGTTCGCTCGAGCGACCTTTAGGTTCGCATGAGCGGACAGTTCAGAAACTGTCCATTTCAGTGCAATTTTTCTACAATTCTGAAACTCTCTCTCCTCTTCTTTCATTCCAACAATTCCTAAACTCCTTTACAACACATTCTCCACGCCAACACTAACCATTCAACCACCATGTCAACAATTTATTCCAATTTCCAAAAAGGAAAATTTTGATGCAAAGAAATTTCCAATTCAATCACAAATCTCCAAAAATCACCCATTCACCATAAGGAAAACCCATATATCTTACACAATCTATTAATAGAGATAAGCACAATTCATAATAAGACATTTCAAAATTAATCCAACTCATTGTAAAGAAAGCATATATTAATAAGAGAAACAACTAAAATTCCACAATTTTCTTGAGAAATCATGCAACTAAATTACATGCATTTCATTAACTGAGTTATCCACTTGCCTTGGCTGAGATTAGGTCCTAGACACTCCAAGAAATCTTCCTTCTCAACTCAACCTTCAATCTACACAAATGCCCCATGAAAACCCATCTGAAAATCCACAAAATTTTAGAAAACAAAGGAACTCTCAAGAGCTTCCTTGCATGCATGATGGAAAGCTTCCCAAGGGTTAAAAGAATTCATAGCTGTAAGAGGATAGCCCTTGCTTACCTCAAGGATGTCCAAACAAGAAGAGATGCTTGAAGAAGATGATGAATGTAGCTAAAATCCCTAGAAAATGATGTCAATAGCAAGCTTGGAGGATGAGGAAGAGATTGGTGAAATTCGTTTTTCAATTGGGGCTCAATTCCATTGACATGCAAAGTTCTCTTGGGTTGAGTTGCAGGAAAAATGAGGGAAGAAGAAAGAGTTAAACGTGGGTTGGTTCTTTTAAATGAATTGGTTGTGGGCCCCAATGGCCCTAAAAACTTTGAGAGCTTAAAACTCCTATTTGTGGGTCCAGGATGAAGTTGACGAAGAAGAGAAAAATGATCGTTGACAAATGTAGTTTTCAAAAAGTATATTTTCCTCATAATTTTCGAAATCTGAAATTATGCACAGATTTGGGTGTCAAAAGACTGTTTTGCCCTTTTTTCTCGAAAAATGCAATTTTTGGGGTTCAAACCCAAATGAAGCAAATATGAAAGTTATTGGGATCAAATTAACAAATCCAAAAATATCGAAATCAATATTTTCCAAAAATCAAAGATCAAATTCCTACATTAACACGCGTCACAAGGGCCACCCCGAGCCCGGTCAAACCAGACTCAACGCGCTCAAAATTTCCTAAAGCTATTCAAAATTCTAATCTAACTAGAAATCCAAAATAATCGTCCTCTAATCCTACTTAAAACTAATCAAGATTAAAATAATGATAGAATGTACTAAACCTGGGTTGGGCCTGATAATGGCGTAGAATAACTGGGAAATGGCTTGGACCGTGCTGTTGTTCCTAGGACTGTGAGCTTGGATCCCCCTGGATCCGGACTTTAGTATCAGTAGTTTGGATATGATTGTTAATGGTACCCCGGGAGGTGGCTTGGACACCCTCAGAGTCTCCCTCTTGATTATTGCATTTGCATTGCATGGATGGTGTTTATTGGTAGTTGATGCTAGGATATCTTGATATTGACTCTTGTTACTATATATTATTCATGCTTTTATGCCTAGCTTCATTTCCTTGCATTCACATGATCATACACTTGTCTTTATTCTGATATTTGAGGCGTTTTATATTTATTTATACTTTGCCTATCTATTGTTCAACATGTCGTTGACACTATTCCTTGGTGTGCAGACACCACAGGTGAGTACTATGAGGAGCCAGCAGGAGAGGAGATCTTGCGAAGAAGGAGTGAGAGTGGCATGTCAATGACGTAAAGTAGCATCATCTGACCCTGCATGATAGAAAGAGACATTCATGGGACTTCTATTAGATTGTTATTTATTCATTTATTACTATTCATCGTTGGACCTTTCTGTTCTTGAATCTTTTGATTCATCAAATGGTCTAGGATTTTGGGATGGCCATTTATTAAGATTTAATTATCCTTTGATTTTCTTTCATTATTCATTAATTAAATTTTAACTATTAATGAGAATAAGTATTCTCTTTGCTTTGGTATCAATTGTGATTTTATTAAATCAAGTTCTGCAAGTTGTATTATTAAATGAGGCTTTAAATACATAATCCTCATAGCAGACTTACGATCCTTGGGCTAAAAGGGTAAAACTTTTTATCAGCCCTAAATTCCACTACATGGATCCGGTTTATGATCTGTAATCCAGTTCAGGGGGGCGTGTAGCCATGTTGGGTGATTTTTTAGTAGTAGATTCATTATCAACTATTATGAAAACCATTGCATTTTTTGGGGAAGATTGAGTTTGTTTCACCCCTTAGGTGATTCTTTGTCATCTAGCTTATTTTCTTTTTGTATTTGTAGTGGAAGGAGATAAAGTGCAAGGTTTGAGAAAAATGGGTTTTGAGCTTTTTCGTGTAAGGGACATTGACGATATCATCAATCCAATTGGCGATATCATCAACTGGGGTAATTCCGTCAGAAATGATGTACGACCAACTTACTCGTCATTTTATGCTTCGTCTTCATAAAACTGTTTAATTAAGATTTAAGCTTAATTTTTGCATAAAACTCCCAAAAAAATATTACAAATAATTTCCTATCTGCTTATTGTCACCGGCTAAGCCGCTCCAGTATAAGTGTTGAGTCGACAATGACTTCAATAGTGAACCCCCGCTTCATGTTAGATCTGGCCTAATCGACTCCATCCGAGCCAAAAAAATCTAAGGAACATGATTCACTAATTAATTCTATGAATTTCATCACAAAAGTTCCGCCCAATGTCATATGATCATGCCTGTTGACCCCATTATCAAAACTCTTCGTGAGACACTAGGCCTTCTTGAGACTATACTCTTTTACCAAAAACATCAAGGCACAAGCAACCACAACCCCCACATGGCCCTACCTTGCATCTCATATATTATTGAAGGTTATATGGAGTTAACTCCACCAAATAAATAAAATAGTAGAAAAGACCACCCCACCTCCACTTCATCTCCTTCTCCTTGCTCCCTCTTTCTCTAGGCCCAACTCTCTACGTAGTAAATAAAGTAAAAGAGAGGGGAGGTAGTTGGCGATCACATAGAAGGAGAGGTAGGGTGATAGTTGGGAGATAAGGATGAATGGAAGAGGATTTTTGGAAGAAGGGGTCTAATGGAAATTTGGGTATACGGAGAAAAAAACAGAGAGAAAAAAGTTGTCAAAAAAATCCAATTCTTGCCGGATGTCCTGATTTGAAAAGAAACTAGAAAACTTAAACCTTGTTTTGAAACCATTTTTATTTCTAATTCAAAAACTAGTAAAACTTGAGCCTTATCAGAAAATTTTCCTCTAAATAAAATGATGAATCGATTATCAGTTGTCCCCATCTAAGATTTTTCGTATTCTTTATGTTCGTTTTTTCAATTACTTATAGGGTCGAAGAAGCAAATAAACCACATATATATTAAGCAAAGCGGTTCTTTATTTGAAAGTTTCTAATTTTATCCGTGACAGCTACCTTATTTACAAGAGCTCGCATGTGATATAAATAAGTTAATCCCAACCATTGTTACCATCATCAAGCGTCTACGACTAAAGTAACAGTTTGTGCAATAACAGGATTTCAATCTCCTAGGATTCCTGCTTCGACAGAATAGATGAATCTTGTATTCCTAGTCCTTCCATATGAAATGGAAATCCTCTCGATGGAGGAAAATTAGTTCATTCTTTTCCTTCTCAGCTAGAAAAATGTGTCACACCGAATAACGGAACAAAAAAATATATATCTGGAAAATCACATCCCCTACCACTTTTGTTTTATTTTTCATGGGGAACATCTGTCACTGACAAAATAACCTTACCAAATAAGATGAGAGTCTTTACATTAGCCATCTATCAAAAATCAAATTTAATAGTCATTAATGAACATTTACCTAAAATACCTACCCAACTAAATAAAGCTAACCTTGGACTGGTATCACTACAATAAAATGTTATCATCATAGTGCCAAAAATAAGTTTCTTAAGATAATTATTGTCATAGAAAATTAGAATCATCAAAATCACTCCATGCATGCTATGAGACTCAAATCGAACACTTGCCTTAGCTCCAAAGCTACTCCAATTCACCTCTAAACACGCTTAATCCTTGTTGAAACTCCACTCCCATAAATCCCCAAAATTTCCCACCAAAACACCCTAAAAATCACAACCAAAACTAGAATTGAAATGGGGCTTTTCATGTGAGGGTTTAGGGATTCTAGGGGTTGTAGATTAAAGGCATACTGGAGAGAAAGTGATTTCTAAGATGTTAGAAAGTGAAGAAATCAGTGGGTAGAGGGGCTGCCACAGTCCAAGTTGGACGAAAAGGTGTTCGGGGAGAGAGGGGAAAGAGAGGAATTCGATGGTGGGCTTTGCTTGGTGGATGGCCTCTTAATCCATTCATAAAAATGGAGAAAAATGGTAGAGGAGGTGCTGTTACAGGGCTAGGACATTGCAGGTTGAGAGAGGGAGAGAGGAGGAGAAAGAGAGGGTTCCACTTATATAGTAAGTGGGATGTGAGACCACTAAGAGAACTTTATGGGCTTTAACTTGGCTTTCTATGCCTCGGATGGATTCGACAAAGAAGAGAAATGTTCACGAAATTTAAATTTCTAACAGGCACAAATATGATAAATTCTGAACAAAAAGGCGGAGTAGTAAGAGTAGGTACATCATATGAGTTTGTCAATTATTTTGTGTTTTTACTTCACTTGATTTTTGTCAAGGCTTCGTGAATAGGTTTAGTTTGGGTTGCTTGATTTTGAATTGAAGCAAAAGGATTTGTTTAAATTGTAATGGGTTTCTATGTTAGAGTAGATTTTTTTCAATGTAATTAGGAGTTTTGTCCATTAATTGCTAAAAGGGGAGTTTGTAAGGAAATTGAGTGTTGGTAAGTTCATAAGAAAAAATAGGGATTCTTGATTTATTCTTGTATTTTATAGATGGACCGCCAGATCGAAGAATTGAAGAAAATCAACATGGTAGAAAATTGTACTAGGCGCTCGAGCGCCTGATCATACAAGCTCGAGCACGCCCTTGGCAGAAGGTCATGCACATAGCTTTCTTCTTTCGCGCTCGAGCCTGACACACAGGATGCGCATAAGTGAAAAATAATTGAAAGTTTATTTCATGCACTCGAGTGGTCATGAACACGCCCTCGAGCACATGACACGGGTTTTCGTAATTTTATTTGGAAACACCTTCTAATTGTTTTCCAATCCTTCCAAAACTCTTACTCCTTGTTACCCTAAGTGCAACCCATGAAACAAGGCTTATAAAAACCCATTTTATGTCAAACCTATGATCCTCTCTCCCTTTCTAGACCTTAGAATTCTTTTGAGCGATCCCTTGTCTTCTGCAAAGCAACATTGTTGCAGTGCTGAAGCTTAAAGCCTCAGAGACTTATCAATCCACTCTCTTAAAGTAGATTCACCTTGAAGAGGCGTTCAATGTGGGTGGTTCAAGCACAGTGAAGGTGTACGGTGAGGTGTAACGCCCCAATTCCAAATACCGAAACGCTAAGTTACCCGAAGTTGGTGCGCTACTTCCCGAAAAGTCCGAGAACTTTCAAGATCGTAGTCCGCAGTGAGGTCAAATTTTTTAAACTTTTTTAAACAACATCATAATCAACAGTTGTATTGCGGAAGCATAATAAAAGATAGCGGAAACAATAGTATCATGTAAATAAATAAGATGTAACAGTGCGGAAGTCTAATATAAATCTCAAGTGTAGTTATCAAAATGTTTATACATATCATACTATCTACCCATGTCTCACTGCAAAAATTCTCTCAAATCCCAAAAACAAACTGCACTCAGTCCCCATGTGCAGGCTCTCCATCCTCCGGCTCGACCACTTGGTCAGCTGGCCCCCACCCATAGTCACCAACTACAAGCGTCTCATAGAACGCGTCACCCGCGGGATCATGGTCGGGACCTAAGCACCAAAGATGGGTCAGATCCAAGGATCTGACAAGGCACCATATGCAGATAACACAAGATGTATACCACAAAAGAGAGTAATGACAGGTAAGTAATCATAAGAGTAACAAAGTACATGATCTAGGCAATTGAGCAGTAATAGCAGTTTAGAATCAGAAATGTAAAGTATCTAATCTAATCAAATAACAAAGGGCACATTCACACAAGCTAGATACACCGTGGGATATTATGCCGCGGCCCTCCCATACTGTAAACGTCCCATACCATAAACAGTTTGCCGTGGGGAAAGGGTAATGACCATGCAAGGGATAACAACCCTGATAATAATAACATACAATATATAACACCGATCACACCCCTTTATCGCACCGATCACACCCTTTTATCAGATTAACCTGGAAGCGATATCACACCGTCCATCTAATCACAGCTCATCATGATAGCTCTAAGTAACCAATATAGCCCCTACCAGCGATGATCAGTCAACTGGCTGAGCTTAGAACAATTGAGTGAATGTTTAGTGCCGACTCGGGAACCAAATACAGGTCTGTGTCAGTCTAGGCTTATCTTGCATGAGCAAGGTCCTAACCAAGTCTCTAAGAGGTTAAGTTACATCAACATGGAATATAGTCCAATATCCAAGTCCAACATCATTGGATCCACTCTAATACTCACAACCGTGGCCTGAGGCAACACAAGTATCATACCATGTCATTTCCATAAGTATTCATTCCATACTCATACACAATGAACTAACAAGCCATTTATCCTAACATCTCCATACTATGGTTTCACATCCCCAACCTTAGGCCGTATGAGGACCCGCCTAGCCACAAACACGGGTCATTTGTCTCCAAACACAACTTAGGGTCACCACTAAGTAATCCTAGGTTCAGGTCCTCCAATTTCCATTAATTAACAGGTTTAAGGAAATAATAAGGATAAGAGAGAAGAACAACTCATGAAATCCTTAAAACATAGAATCAAGTGGAAATAGACAAAGGACCGATCCTAGGTAGTGGTCCAATCTTGGTTCAGGCCTCATCACGTGATTGGATCCTTAACGGTAGTCTCAGATGTCAAAGATAATAAATCTGCTGCTCCTGAAGTTGTGGACACCATGGACTACAATTAACGGTTGAATCATTGACGATTCGAATCCCAAAACCTCAATTGGTGAACCCCACGAGTCAAGGCTGAGCCATGCCTTTAATTCGTGTGTGGCACTTGATGGAAGGCTATTTGGATGGTCAATGGGCCCCACAACAGATCTAACAACAAAGTCTACAGAAATCTTAAATTCATTGTTCACAGTGTGCCCGGTCGACATCATAACCTGGGATGTCGACCGGGTACACTGGATGTTGACCTCACAGGTCGACATCCTGCAGTGTCCCCGGTCGACATCATGGCCGTGATGTCGACTGGGTCCACTGGGACCTGGTGCCAAACAGCTGGGGGGTTCTTCAGGCTGCGTAGTGTATCCGGTCGACATCATGGCCGTGATGTCGATCGGGTACACATGGTACCTGACCTGCCTGTGAAATGCAGGTCTCAATTAATTCCCACAGAGTCCTGTGTATCTGGTCGACCTGGTACAGGGTCCGGTCGACCGGGTACACTGTCTGTACATTTCAGGTGGTAGCTAGCTAGGACTTGATTTTCACCTGTTTCAGTGTGCCCGGTCGACCTAGCTGGGTGCCGGTTGACCGGATACATGCAGATAGCTGAATTCCCAGAATTCTAAGATTTCCCTTCTCAGTCCAATTTTCATCCAACTCGACCCAAACCTCCTCCATTCATCACAAGAGCATACAAAACATAGAAAACACTTCTATAATCCATCCATCCATCAATAAACGGGGCCATTGATCTTCCAAATGGGAGAACCCATCCATCAATGGCCATTTTCCATAAAAACAAGCTCAAAAGGAAGATCTACACAAGTATATCCATCTAATTAAAATGTAATTACAGAAACAAAGAAAGACAGCATGCATCTAATGAAATTGCATAGGGTACTTGCCTCAATTCGATTTGGTGATAGAGTAAAGAGAGAGAGATAATAGAATTCCAAGCTTCTACTAGAGTTGTTGCTGAAATTAGGGTGGTCTTTAGCCTCCTTGTGCTGGGATTTTGGAGGAATTAGGGTTGCTTGGGGAAGAAGATATGTTAGATGAGAGTGAAAATTAGTGTTTTAGGTTAATGTTTGCAATAGCTAGGCCTTTATAACGTAGGGTTTTAGGCTAATTACCAAAAGGGCAATTTGCTTGTAAATGAAAATGAAATGGGTCATGGGTATTTGGGTAATTAGGTGAGATTCTAGAATGTTCTAAACTCACAAAGCCCTTCCCATTAATTCTAATTCTAGCTAAATCCTAATTAAATCAAAACCTACCAAAATTACAAATAGCACCTACTATCTACCAAGAATTCTATAAAATCCTAATTCTAAAACTAAGGAACATTAGAACTATACTACTAATTCCTAATAATTAGCATATTAAAATAGGAACTAACATACTAATGATTATTTAATTCAAACTGAGGGCCCACAAGGGGTGGGGCCTCACAGAGGGGTCGGCAAGATCATCGCAGTCTGAGCTATAAACTCTAATTGATAAGAAGGATGCATTTTATTATCTTAGCTTTGTCAGTTATGGACAAAAAGGGGGAGAAAGGTGACAGATAAAGGGGGAGAACTAGAAGTTCAGAGGGAGTTAGAGACAATACAGATCTGCATTTGCTGATTGCCAATTTTTGTGCTGATTGCCAATTTTTTTTTAAAAAAATCAATGTATTTTGGGATTTCTTTTTGGTAGATTAATTTATATTTTCTTAGGGAGTTTTGTCCATGAATTGCCAAGGGGGAGATTGTTAGGTTTTTGTTTATTGGCTAATTCATGGGTTGGGCAAAACTCTAGATCTTTTGAGTTTTAATCTTATTTTAGAAAATGACTTTGAAGATAGAAGATTGGAATGACTTTAAGAAGAAAGTATGAAAGAATTAGAAGAAGAAAGCTGAAAGAAAGAGAGTTGAATCTCCTGATCATCTAGAATGGAGTCCGCTCGAGCGCCCAAAGCTTTGCTCGTGAGACCACAGTCAGAATAGCCAGACGCACCTAACAGAAGTAATTTTGTGCTGAGACATAACCTCATCCGCTTGAGCGGATGAAAGGTCCGCTCAAGCAGACAAGGCGACGGAGTCCTAAGAAAATTAAAAACTGAATTCTAATTGTGCCCAAACTACTTGTTTTAGTCCTAATCATCTTAGGCAACCTTAAGTATGTCCCAAAGGCTATTTAAAGGACTCAAAGGTTATGATATGAAGATAAGTCTCTCATTATTCTAAATTGGAAGATCTAATAGAGTGAAATCTTCTCTAAAGATTTATTGAAGAGTTGTGCTGATAAGTTCTCTAGAGAGCTAGTTTCTTCTGCATCCTTTGTAGAAGATTGTCTACTTGCATAGAAGATTTAAGGAATCAAGTGTGGGATTGAGTCTGTTGCAATCAATGGTGTGAAGTCGTTGAAGCGTGAAGCGACACAAGGTAACTTTAGTCCTTAGGTAGGGGATATCTGGGGAAGAAATCTGAGTTTTTTATAATTGCGAGATTCATAGTGCTTGATTATTGATCCAGTTCGGATCCGTGGTTTTTCACCCGGTTAGGGTTTTCCACATAAAATCTGCTGTCCTTATGGTACGTGCATGTGAGTTTATTTCCACTACATAGTTTATTATTTTTGCACTCTATTGGGCTGATTTATTGAGTAGACCAATCTAGAGATCTTGCACCCTAAACTTTCAGAAAATCAAACGTTTGTTTTCCAGTTTTGAAGAAGATGCCTCCATACCCATTCCCCATACAAAGAAGTATAGTAGTTGCTACAGTGATAGTGCATAACTTCATCAAGAAAGAAGCTATTGCAGACAAACTTTTTCGTCGATATGAGTATGAAGAATTAGCTCTAGATGTGAGTAACAGTGGGGATAGTAATACCCTGAAACAGATGCAACTGTCAAAATTGAACAAATGGAGATGTCAGCCATCAGAGATGCAATTGCAGATGGCCTTTTTCATTCATGATGTTGTTATTCGTTTTTTCCTTTTTTTTTTGTTTGGGTTAGTACTTGACTATTTTAAAATGACTACTGAAGATAATTTTCTTTCTCTTAATTTTATTTTGGTTTAAATTTTCTAACATTGTGAAGTATATTGAAAATATCAGAAAAGGAGAGAGAAAAGGTATGAGCTATATTTTTCAAATGCCATTAGTTAAAATTAATAACTCATATAGGTATAAAGGATAGGGTTAAACCCAATTGGGCCTTAAATGGATATGAGAGAATTTATCCAATCCTTATTCTTTCATGTTCCAATGTGTGGTTTTGAAGAAATGTTTTTAATGCATTTTTTTTTAGTAAAATGATTGTAAATGCCCTTATAATAAGCTCTTATTTTTATGTTTACCAAACAAGATTCTTCAAATAGATCTAATCAAATAAGACATGAAAGTGAGTCGTGCCAAATGATCTACTCAAAAAAATGTATGTTTCGAACAATTTCATTTGAAGCAGATCTATTTCAAACAAATCAGATTTGCCAAACAGACATTGAGTCTCATGGAAAAGTCAATTTTGTATGTGTATGGTTTAGATTGACCATGATAGCCGGAATTTATTGAGTTCTAATCCAAAGATTGATTGGATTTAGTTATGCAGTAAAGCTTTTAATACACACTATAAGCTATAGAAAGAAAATTGCTTGACTTCTATGGTACTTGCATCATACTAAGGGACATTCCATAGCGCCTTCTTCACATCTTTTTAAGAATGTTTGAATGATGGATGATGGTAATGAGAGAGAGAGAGAGAGAGAGAGAGAGAGAGAGCAGGCCATGATCCCAAAATAAGCACCTTTGAGAGGGGGATATCTTGTTTAAGAGTAAAATATGAATATGTTACAACACTGGAATTGGTTGAAATTAAGTCTATAACTTTGTGAAAATACCTAATCCAGCGAAGGAAAGGAACGATGACTTTAAAATTACACAATACATATGTAAGACAAATTTCCAAACAGGAAGGGACTTTTTTTCACAAACAGTAAGGCTTTTTTTAAACTTACTCAGAAATAGTTGACAACTTTGCAACTTGAGGATCCCCTAGATTCTTGTTCGCTGAAGTAGTGGTAGCAAAAGGGTTGGTTGGCATGGTCAAGGTTTCCACATTTCCTTCCAACATTTGAACCACTGTCGTCATAGAAGGGCGATCTGCTGGGTACCACTGTATGCACCAGAGTGCTACAATCGTTAGTCTCCTTGCGATCTTAGAATCTTCATTTGTGGCAAAGGTGAGCCCCATGTCTTCCCCTTGGCATAAACGTTTATAAATCCATTCTGGGAAATAGACTTGGCTAGTTTTATCCACTGTAACGTCAATGTTTTTCCTTCCTCCAACCATTTCAAGCAGCAACATTCCAAAACTATAAACATCTGATTTATAGGAAACATTTCCAAAGTTTCTTGAATATACTTCAGGTGCAATGTAGCCCATGGTCCCTCTAGCGGCTCTCATGGAGACCACACTTTGTCCCTTTGAGCACAGCTTTGCCAACCCAAAATCAGATATCTTGGGATTGAAGTTCTGATCAAGTAAAATATTGTGAGGCTTGATATCAAAATGAAGGATACGTTGGTCACATCCCTGGTGAAGATATTCTATCCCTCTAGCGACACCAATAGCAATGCCTTGAAGTTTCTCCCAGCCGAGAAAGTTATCGGTACTTTTGGAGAAAATGAATTTCTCTAGCGATTCATTTGGCATGAATTCATAGATAAGAGCTCGCTTCAATCTATCCACGCAAAAGCCCAAAAGGCGAACCACATTGACATGGTGAATTCTGCCAATAGTACCCACTTCATTGATGAACTCCGCACCATCACCACCAAAAGTTTGGAGAATCTTTATGGCCACAACGGTTCCATTTGGAAGTTTCCCTTTGAACACACTGCCATAACCACCTTGGCCTATTTTTTCTTTAAATTGATCAGTCATCTTTTTCAAATCGGCATAAGAGTATCTTGTAGGCTTGAGGGATTTGTAGCCTTCTAGAAACTTTTCAACCTTTATTTCATTTTCCAAATCCAATTTTCTATTCAATTTCCAAGAAAAGCAAACTTTGACGCCAGCCGCAATGGTTATCAAGAGAAGCAAGGATCCTATGCTAGCACCTGCACATAAACAAACTAAACATGAGAAACTTCCTATCAAAACTATTTGTAAGGTCAAATAACTAAAGGGATGAGTAGTTCTCTACCTATAATCTCATACTTCTTCTTTAAACCTGCATAGATAAAGCAAGGAAATCAGTAAAACTGCATTTATGATCTTCTCTAACAAATGAACCACAGGAATACTTCAAGCTGCTAATTATTCTTGGTTGTAAAATAGTACAAAAGGCCGACTTGGTATGATGTCCAACAGATCAAACTCAATAGAATCATTGGACAATTTTAAAGACTTTAGATCAACGGATCATATTTAGTGAGAAATGATCCATTGTATCCAGATAAAAGTGTATCCCATTTGAGCGATAATGGGGTTCATATTTCATAGGGGCAATTCATTGGATCTCAAATTACCAACGTGATGGATCATGGACTCTAACAATCAGTATAATTTTAGTGCTAACTATTAACTTGAATCATTTGCAATGTTACTCATCTCCCATGGAAGTGAATCACGCTTCTTGGCACGGTTCAACCAAATGGATATACTTTCTCTTTGTTAGAGCCCCTGATTCACAAAAGGGGTTAACTGTACATTCAAGGGACAGACTCTCTGTACATCCTTCAAATTTTTTGGGAGTTACATACTCCACTGAGGCACTGACCTCTACTAGTTGACTCTGGATTTTTTTCATTTCGGTAAAACTCCCAGTTTCTGCGACGTTTTGGGAGTCTTTGTTGCCTATGTAAATATTTTCATCTTAATCAAATATTTACCAATTACAAAAGAAAAAAAAAAAGTGACTCATAACAGGGGTTGGATTTGAGTTGAGGTTATATTTGTTGCCCACAATGCCTAATCTGACTTGATACTGATTCATTCTCATTCCTACTTGAGTACATACACAGATTATCTGTAGAGACTAGAGACCCAACTGGACTCTAATCCAGACCTGATTATTGTTTGGCCCCACTATGTGGTTTAATAATCAGGCCAAAAATGGGTTTCTTCGTATGACTGGGTGGAAAGGAACCATTACATCCTTAGTAATCATGTTAGTTGATTTAATTTAAGCCCTTAGATTCATTGGTATGTTTGGGTCGTCAAAATGAATCCCATTGAGGAACTAGTTGAGATTAATAACAGGTCAGGAAGAGAAAGGGAGAAAAAGGAAAGTCGAGGAATTTAAAGAAAGGAAAAAAAAACCTTTAGCGTGATTGTCGAAACAGACGATATCACTGCTACTTTGGTTCTTGAAACCACACTCCCGTCCCTTCGATTTGCACTCCTTGCATCCGGGCACGTCCCACCTCAGAAGAATAAAATAAATGTAGTCTCTAATGCCAGAGTTATAATCGTATGACAGTGACATTGCAATGGTCTTCATTGGCTCGCAAGATAACTGCATCGTATCCACAGTATTGGTAGCTTCTAAAACGAAAACTTCGTGTTCAGGGTCGCACAGGCAGGAGATGTTATAAACGGACATTAATTCACTTGAATCTCGAGTCTTGGAACAACTGATGAATGTGAAGTTGTCGGTGTCGGAACTATCAAACACGAAAGGAGAACCAGAGAAATTGAGGCCCTTGTAAAGGAGACGCCAGATACAATCCTTTGAGTTCGGGTCTGCAATTATCTTCATTCTTTCTTCCCTGTAATCGATGTCTGCCACAACAACGTCTCCATTCACGGATGGAATGTGAATTAAGGTGTTGCCGTCTTGGCAGGAGACATCGAAGCCCGGATATCCGCAATATGGAGGCTGGCGATCTTTTATTCTGAAGGGGAATCGGATGACAGGGCCATGGCCATCTTTCCTGCACTTGGAAGGTTTGCAGGAATCACTACCACAGAAACCAATCTCAGCAGTAGAGAGGAGGAGCAGAGATAGGAAGTGAAAGATGTGAAAGCTGCCCATTTTTCTTCTGTTTGGTGTTCTGATTAGTTTTTCCCCTATCGAATGAGGAAAAACAAATATATAATAAATCCACTTGACTTACCAGGTAGGTAATTTCCAACAAAGTCGCAACAATTCACCAAGCTTTATTGACAATATTTTCCTTACCCTTGGAATGATTCAGGGCAAGTAAGTGGCTTAGACCGTCGCTGTTTCTTGGAATTAGCTGGAAATGAAGTCCCGACTGCTCCACGTTTCTCTGCCTTAGCTTTCTTATCCTTCTCTCTCAAAGCTTAGACTTTTATACTATGGTTATTTCCTGGAAATGCAGTGCCATTGATGGCATGTCTCTCCTTTCTTTTCTCAGTCGTTGTCTCCCAAGACTACGATTACATCCTTATGATCAAGTGATCAAGCCTAACTGTCGTATATTTCTCGGGCATCTCAGATTGTAAATGAGTCGATGACGAAAGAAGAAGGAAGCTCCATCAGATGACTACGGATGCAAACGGGTCCCATTGGGGAAGGATCCATAGTGGATCCGGACCTGAGCCCGTGTTTAGAATCTCGATCTTGTTCCAACATGGAACCTATTATTATTCTACCAAGTTTCAGCTTCAACTTGAAAAAGGGTATCTGATCCGTATCAAAAATTAAATGTATATGAATTAGTATAATTGGAAAAAGAACTTAGAAATTAGTTTTTAAATGTAAAAATAGGAATAATAAATGGGATATGATTAAAGTTAAGTGGACTCTCAAATATACATATAACTCAAGCCATGTAGGTCCTTAAACCCCATATCGATTTATATACGTGAATGCAATTGTCATGCATCAAGACTTCAGGTCGAAACATACTTGGATCTGGTTCCATATCCAAATATTCTAGATCCTATATGCATGGATCTAGATTTACTCATGGAACTTAATATAGGTTCCAAACATGCTCTATTTGAAATTAGAATTTTTAGAAACTCGAATACCCATTTGCAAACCCACACACATCCCCTCCTGCATCTATACCTCTTTCAGACTCAGTAGTGTGCCCACACGAGGCCAAGTCAGCTGTAAGAAGGTGAAGATCTTAACATCCTAATCTCTTGACCCATCTCCCAAGATTTTAGTATTACGACTTTCATAGAATTTGCAAAACATATTTTCCTTACACATTGAATCATTCAACGCAAATAAGTGGCTTAGACTTTTCTAGTGAGGCCACCGTCGCTATTTCTAGGAATTGGCTGGAAATGATGTCCAACTCCTCTACGTTTCTTTGCCTAAGCTCTCCCTCTCTATCACTCTCTCGGCATAGAGTTTTATAGTATAGTTATTTCCCGAAAATGCTCTCTCTCTCTATCTCTCTTTCTCTCTGCTTAGAGTTCTATAGTATAGTTATTTCCTGGAAATGCAGTAGCATTGATGGGATGTCTCGTCCTTTATTTTCTCGGCCGTTGTGTCTCCCAGGGCCGTACTGTGAGAGTGACTACCATTACTTCCTCGTGATAAAGCCAAACCATCGTATATTTCTCGGCATCTCAGATTGTAAATGAGTCGAAGACGACAGAAGAAAGAAGCTCCATCGGATGACTAAGGATGCAAATGGGTCCAAATGGGGAAGGAATCATGGTGGATGCAGACCTAAGCCTATTTTTATAATTTGGATCTTGTTCCAACAGGAACCTATTATTATTTCATCAGGTTCAGCTTTAACTTGAAAAGGGGGATCTGATCCGTATAAAAAAAATTAAATGTACACTGCATTAGTATAATTGGATAAAAGAGTTTGAAATTTTAATTTTTAAATATGAAAGTAGAAATAAAAAATACAATAAGATTAAAGTTAAGTTGACTCTCAAATATGCATATAACTCAAGCCCGGTAGGACGGGGTGTCAAAGGACCAAGCCGGGCCAGGCCTAGGGTTGTCCTAGCCCTACCCTAAATATATGTAGGGCTGGGCCGCGCTTGAGCGAGCCAAAGCCCTCGAAGGGCCTTCACTATTTAGGCCCTTACCCTACCCTCAAGGGTTAGGGCAGGGCCAGGACAGAGCTAAGGGCTTCAAAACAAGAAATATATATATATATATATATATTAATATTGTTACCAAAATCTGAGTGTGATCGAGCGTTATCTTGTCTCACCTCAATTGCAAAGAAAACCCTTAAGAAAACATCAATTATCTTGTGTAATCTCAAATGCAAACGAACCATTAAGAAAACATCGGGAGAATATATATAAGTCATCTCTAAAAACTTTCTTTTATCGGATAAAGTTGTACATGCTTTGCTGACTTGAGTTGGGTTGTAGACATATGATTTTATTTATTTTGACAAATAAGGAAAATGGTTAAAGAGTATGATTTGTTTCACACCTTTAATATGACTTTCATATGAATTTCAACATATGAAATCATTACAGTAGTGTCTTATCTTTGAGAGTTTTAAACCACTTACACTCACATACCTTTTATCAATTGACATTATTTTTTATTAAACACTGATCTGACCATTATGCTTTTTTGGATTTCAGTCGCAAAAATAAATGCACTTAAAAAATACTCTTAGTTTAAACTTTTACGAATTGAGAATTATAATTACCTAATTAAAAGGATGTTTGGATCAACCCTTATCCTTAAAGTTCCATCCACATATAAACTAACTCTATGAATTGGTTGACATCCTAAGCAACTCTATAGAGGAAAAAGTGTCTCATTATTAATAGAAATAAATACACCCACTTTTGTACAAACAATGATTTATAAAAATAATATAAAATGCCTAAATAAGAAGTAGTAAAACTAAAAGAAAGGGATCAGAAGCAACCATACAACACATATTGATTATGTATTAAGTACAATACATAACATAAATAATTAAATATAAATAAAACGAACCAAGTATGTATAGATTTTTAGGACATTTTTTAATGGTTAAGTGGGTATGAAATTGCCTTCATATCTCCAATACTACTACAAAGTGCCTATGATAAAGGGCATTTTAGTTTATATTTACATATGTGTGTATATTATATATAAAATAAATAAACGTAAGAGGGCCAGGGCTAGGGCCGGGTCAGGCTAGTACTATCCAAGCCGGGCCCTCAAATCATAGGGCCTGCAAAAAATTGTCCAAACCCAGCCTTAGGGCTTTTCATTAGAAACACAAGTCTCATTTTAAGGGCTTTTTGAGGGCCGGGCCGGGCCGGGCTAGGCCCCCTTTCTGAGGGCCAAATTGACAGGCCTACTTGTAGGTCCTTAAATCCCCTTATAAATTTGTATACGTGAATGCAATTGTTGTGCATCAAGAACTTCAAGTTGAAACATATTGGGATCTGGTTTCAAATCAAAATGTTCTAGTACCTGTATGCATGGATCTGGATTTAGGTCCGAACTCTAGTGGAATATTAAATAGGTTCTAAACCTGGTCTACTTGGAATTAGCGATTTTAAATACTCGAATGCCCATTTGCAAACCCACACACCTCTCGCCCTGCATCTATCCCTCTTTCATACCCACATGTAGGGCCCACACGAGACCAAGTTAGTTCATAGGAAGGTGAAGATAAAAAGATCCCGGTGAGGCCTACATGCGTTTAAAAGATATCATCGAGACCTACACTTGTTCAAAATCTCATCTTGTTTTTTGTCATTCTAATCCGTTGATCCAACGCCCAAGAATTTAGAAGTGTGACTTTCTTAGGGTTTCAGTTAAACAATATTTTCCTTACACATTGAATGATTCAAGGCTAACAAGTGGCTTAGACCTTTCTAGTGAGGGGACCATCGCTATTTCTATAAATTGGCTGGAAATGAAGTGCAACTGCTCTATATTTCTCTGCCTTAGCTTTCTTATCTCTCTCTCTCTTGCTTTGCATAGAGTTTTATAGTATTATTATTTCTTGGGAATGCAGTCAGTCGCATTGGTGGCATGTCTCGTCCTTTCTTTTCTCGGTCGTTGTCTCCCAAGGCCAAGAGTGAGAGTGTCCTGTGAGACTGACTACCATTACTTCGTCATGATGAAGCCAAACTGTCGTATATTTATCGGCATCTCAGATTGTAAATGAGTCCACGACGAAAGAAGAAAGTTGCCCCATCATATGACTAAGGATGCAAACATGTCCCATGGGGGAAGTATCCGTGGTGGACCGGACCTGAGTCCTTTTTTTTACTCTAGATCTTGTTCCAACACGGAACCTATTATTATTTTATCAGGTTCCAGATTCAATTTGAAAATGGAGATCGGATCCGTATCAAAAATTAAATGTACACCGCATTAGTATAACTGGATAAAAGAATTTAAGAAATTATCTTTTAATTATAAAAGTAGAAATAATAAATGGGATATCACTACAAGAAAACAGCCTATCTGCGATCGCATATCATGCGGTCGTTGATATGTCACATGGGCCAAATACAATCGCTGATAGTGGTTGCAGATTATCTGATCGTTGGGTGGACACCGATGACCGATAATAGCGACCGATGCCGTCTCTAAAATGAGTCAGACTTTCGCGCTAATGTGATATGACGTGGCTCCACGTGTCAGCGACCGTTATCAGCAACCGCATTCGGTCGTTGATAGTGAAAAATAATTGAATTAAAAAATTATAAAAAATATTATCTTCGATCGCAGAAGCTTGTTAGCGACCGCATGCGGTAGGTCGCTGATAGTAAAAATAACTGAATTAAAAAAATTATTATTTTCGGTCGTAGAAGCTTTTTAGCGACCGAATGCGGTCGCTAATAGTAAAAAATAACTGAATTAAAAAAAAAAAAAAAAAAAATCTTTTCGGTCGCAGAAGCTTTTTAGCGACCGCATTCAGTCGCTGATAGTAAAAAATAACTGAATAAAAAAAAAAGATTATTTTCTGTCGCAGAAGCTTTTTAGCGACCGAATAAGGTCGAGGATAGTAAAGAATAACTGGATTAAAAAATTAAAAATAAGATTCTTTTTGGTCGCAGAAGCTTTTTAACGACCGAATGGGGTCGCAGATAGTGAAAAATAGAAAAAAATTTGCATGTTTTCTGAATTTTCCAAAAAAAATAAAAATGTACCTACTTTATATCCCAACACACAGCAGTTCATATATATAAAGCAACTCTAACATGTGGTAATATCAACCTCATACAATTTATCCGAGTTGAAATAGAAATAAACCAAATCAAAATTTATATACATCCAATAAACATCCATGCCTAAAGTACGTAGATCAATACAAACATCCATCATCGTCCAAGAAACATCAATGTTTAAAGTAGATAAGTACAAAGGTAGAACAAAATGAAGAGAATACATGAATAGAGCTCACGCATTATCGTCCAAACGTGCCTGTAACAAAAGAATAAAACATGTTAAATATATAGTATATAACACATAATTAGGTGATTAAGTTGATTGTACTAAATAGTAAGATTACCTCATCGTCAGTCTCCTGTTGTGCTGTTGTCGCCACTGCATCTGCTAGCTCATCAGGATTCAGGGACTGCAAATGCACACGCAGTGTATAAAGGAGATCACGATCTCGACAGATCGCTCTCACACAATCAGCAGCAGTATGTGGCATCGGCTGGCATGATGATTGCGTAGACTGACTATCAAAACTGCCTGTGCCACTGATAGTCTGTCATCATCGTTGTCCTTGGCCTTTAATGTAGTTCTTCTTGACAACTCTGATAGAATAAGGAAAAAAATTACATTCTGGGAGTAATTCTCTGGGTTTCATTGGAAACCTGATAGGACACAAAGACCCAAGCACATCTTATCCACACGCAGTCTTCCTTTTTCAGACAGATCTTGCGTCTGTTTATCAGAACTCTTTATTCGGAATAAAGGAAGTGCAATGCAACTGTGAAAGCCACAAGCCTAGGAGCAGGGAAAATTCAGATCTTGTACATATATTATTGCAAAAGGTCAAGTACAACTCAAACCCGGGAAGCAAGAAAAGAAAGAGGGCATAAGAGAAATTATACCCCACACCACATCAAAGCTATTACATAATAATGCCCATCCACGGAGATGGTCTAACCACTCCTTGTTTGGCTAAAGCATCTGTCGTAAAGTTGGCCAAACGAAGTACATGCCGAAAAGTAAATCTGCCATAGAGTTGTAAAGATATTCTTCGTCCTCCAATGTTTGAAGGTATATGGCAAGGAGAGAGAATGTCAAGAAGCAATATGTGGTAGCCAAATCTAGTACAGAAGCATAATATAAAAACAATGGATCCGGATGCTTTTTAGATTCTTTTGGTCAAGTCACTCTTAATTGATTCAAGAGTTCCAGTTAAGCTTCCTATGCTTCTGTACAGTGATAATCAAGCAGCCCTGCATAATGTTAAGAACGTAGTTCTTCATGAGAGGATCAAAAGTATTTAAGTATTGTTGAAGAGGACATCAGAGTTCCACTACACAAGTTCTACAAGAGGAAGAAGAAGAACTGAAGAAGACCAAGAAGACACACACGCAGGCTTCTTTATGGCTAGATAACCATTGTCTAGTGTTGGACAGCAACTCAAGTGGAGGCCCACTGTTGGATCTTGATTTCGACATAGATCAACAGTTGGATCAAACTCGATCTGACATGTGATGAAGATGAAGACCCTATGTGGCAACAATCAGAAAGACCCCACATTGGGATGTGCCACATGGGAGGACCAGCAAAGAAGAGAGGCTTCAAAGACTATTGAAGACCAATAGGGGCCCACCCAAGTGACTGTACGGTCACATGGGTCGTATGGTCACATGTCGTCCAAGAAGCCCATTTGCATGTATTTACTTTTCTTTGTTTATTTAGTTTATTTATTTTTATTAGTTGGAGTTCATTGTGTAGGGTCCATAGGTCTTATGTTAATGTTCTAATCTCACTATTTAAAGCATTGTAAAGACTCTTTTACAATTGATGATGATGAATGAAAAGAATCAGAGCTTTTGGTGGGTAGTCTCCAGTGTTGGTGGTCCCATGTTGGGTCTTTGCCTGTTTTCTAGGTTTCTTTAATTTTCAGTATAACTCTTTTGTACTGATGTGCTTTAATGAAAGTAAACATTAAAAAAAAAAAAACAAAAAAAAAGAAAAAAGAGAAGAATCAGAGCTTTTGGTTCTCTCCTATGAACGGGTTTGGAGTGAGGCCATTGGCGTGGGGCCACTGCAACTACCATGGTGGATTGCCTCCTACGAATGTTCCAATGGTGATTGTAGGGTTGGATTTCAATTGAAGTCAATGACCACACCAAGCACTGGATCAAGAGTATGTGAATAGGAAGATCAGAGAATTATTCTGTCATCTGATCTAGTGCTCCACTGAGAGATGGTTAAATTTGAAGTTTTTTATCAGGCTAATTGTTGAAAAACTATCATTGCAAATAAATTAATCTTTGAATAATTAAAACAATACATAGTATATATGAAGTTAATAAAATAAAATCACACAGGGATGAAGCTAAGCCACTGTAAATCCTTTGAAGCATAGATAAGCTCATGAGATGTACGAGAGATTAAAGAGGAAATCAAACTGAGGTTTACATAATAGAAGTTTCAGCTGCACAAAAGAAACTTCCTTCCATTGTATGTTAAGTGGTAAAAACTTACTCCCACATGAGTTCATCCCACCATAAGTTGACCCTATTATTGATAATGTATGAAGTATTTCTTATATTTAATTTACGTGTTTTATATGGATGATGAATCTTATCAAGTGACAAACTTCTTTTCAATTAAAATTTTGCCGCATATCATATATAAAAGATGACAATTATTTTGAGCGATTTAGATTTTTAATTAAGTGAGCCCACTGTAGAGTTGAACATGAATGCAAACTCATGGTATCGGTATGCAAGGGAGTCTGCACCCCATCCTTGTTGTTTGGTGCAACGACAAAAAAGAAGGAGAATTCTTCTTTTTTTGGCGTTATTTCAATCTTAAAAATTGCAAAGTGTCTGCTAGCCCCTAAACTAATGTGTGCAGGATGGGTGCTTTAAATCTCTGTATGAAAGAAAACTATTATGGGAAGGTGAGTTTAGTAACTTGGATCCTATGATAATGTTCTACTTCTACTCCCTTTTCCATTATTAGGTTTTGTTAGTTTTCTCCATTCCCAAGTTTTGCCATCATCATCAGCCCAAACCACAACCAAAGAATCCTAATCCACAACCATCACATCCTCGAGCCATATCTTTCACAATTACATCCTATTCACTTGCCCAAACATCAACGATCCCCAAACCCACTACCATGTAGAAACATTAAAGCAGTCAACAATTAACAAAACCCATACAACCCGGAAACCTTCCCAATCCCCACCCATCTATAAAAGGGTTTTGTGGATTATGGCAATTGGTCGAATGGGACTTGCTGATGGTGACCTTCGGCCACTTGGGTTTTGGGTTTAGGAAAGATCGACCAATCCAAGTGGCCGAATCACTTGGACCTTATATCCATAGTGGCCGAATAATCTAAAACCTTTTTCCCACTTCACCGAGCCACCCTAGCCCTTTTCTCACCTTAGCTGAACTCCAATATGCTACAAATCAGCCCTACCCAACATATTGATACCTTACCTGCCGCGCCCCCCAATCCCCATTCCTACACCAGCTGAACACTCCTCACCGCCACTACACATCAACCGAAGCCACCTTCCCCTTTTCACATAGGCCAAACACAAGACCCCACCTTCGCATCTGCCGAACCCTATATCTAGGTTTTGACCTATTCCAACCATTCACTTTAATCATTTGCTTATTCTTTCACACTTTGAGGAAGAATAGCGGCATACCAGGCTCCAGCGTCTCCGGCAACTCCAGCAGCGACACCATCTTCGGCATCCTTCGTAGTTCAAGCGAGAGAGGGGAAATGGTAGAATCACATGTCACAACACTAGGGCTTTGACGAAAGGGGTCTCGATTGCAGAATAGGAAGAATAGATTGCAGAAACATTCCCAAACAAATAAATAAATAAAACAAAAATATAGAGGAGGGGTTTCATTCATATAAATGAAAAAAAAAATACAGAGAACAAATGGGTATCTTGGATATGATCTAAACCTGTCAAAGAAAAGGAGACAGAGATTGTGGGGCGGTTCGGCACGTCTCCCTCTTTTCCCTCGTCTCCTTCTCTTCTTTTTGTTCTGCTTCTTTTTCTTTCTTATTTCCTTTCCGTCTGGTCTCCTCCTCTTCTTTTCGTTTTGCTTCTTTTTCTTTCTTATTTCCTTCTAGTGGATTGATATATAAGGAGCATCGGCGACCGCTTTCTGCGACCGCCACGCAGTTGCTGATTATCATTAGCGACCACCTCGCGGTCGCTATTAATATTTGGTCACAGACATTCTTCCCGCCAGTTGTAGCACCAATATTTTGTGGCGGGAAAAATATATCAGTGACCAATCAGCGACCGCACTAGCGACTGGTTTCGTAGGCAGTTGCTAATAACGGTCGCTATTATCCTCATTAGCGACTGAATACTGCGGTCGCAGATACTTTTGGTCGCTGTTGGGCCTTTTTCTTGTAGTATATGATTAAAGGTTAAGTTGACTCTCAAATATGCATATAACGCAAGCCCTGTAGGTCCTTAAATCCATATCAATTTGTAGACGTGAATGTAAATGTCGTGCATGGGAAACTTCAAGTTGAAACATACTAGAATCTGGTTCCCAATCCGAATGTTCTAGAACCCGTATTCATGGATCTGGATTTAGGTCCGAACTTTGGTAGAACATAAAATAGGTTTTAGACCTGGTTTATTTGGAATTAGAGATTTTAGATACTCGAATACCCATTTGCAATTCCACACACCTCCCGTCCTGCATCTATACCTCTTTCAGAGCCACATGTGAGGCCCACATGAGACCAAGTCAGTTCATAGGAAGGTGAAGATCAAAAGATCCCAGTGAGACCTACATGTGGTCAAAAGATATCACTAAGACCTACACGTGCTCAAAATCTCATCTCTTTTTATCATCCTAATCGCTTGATCCAATGGCCAAAAATTTAGTAGTGTGGCTCTCTTAGAATTTCAGTTAAACAATATTTTCCTTACACATTGAATGATTCAAGGCAAACAAAGAGGCTTAGACCTTTCTAGTGAGGGGAACGTCACTATTACTAGGAATTGGCTGGAAATGAAGTCCAACTGCTCTACATTTCTCTGCCTTAGCGTTCCTATCTCTCTCTCGCTCCCATCATAGAGTTTTATACTATAGTTATTTCCTGAAAATGCAGTCGCACATTTGAAATGTCTCGTCGTTTCTTTTCTCTGTTGTTGTCTCCCAAGATTACAATTACTTCATTGTATATTTCTCGGCATCTCAGACTGTAAATGAGTCCACGACGAAAGAAAAAGGAAGCTCCATCAGATGACAAAGGATGCCAACGGGTCCCACTGGGGAAGGAACCATAGTGGATCCAAACCTGAGCCCATTTTTATAACCTCGATCTTGTTCTTGTTGTCCACGTGTATGCGGAAACGTGAATCTAATGCGATCGAACAAACAACCAACCACTCAAGAACAAGCAATCACACAGAGAATTACGTGGTTTGGCAAACTTGCCTACGTCCACGGGAAAGAAACTCGACTCTCCTTGGATTCACTCTGTGTATGATCAGTACAGAATATCTCATGGGTTACACATTACATGAATATATAATGCTCTCTTTCTTATCCCCAAAGAAACCGTATCTTAGTCAATAAGAAAGTTCCAATACAATTGCCATAATACCCATGACCATGAACCCACTTGGTCTGGACCCACTAGGCCGATAATCTCCCCCTCCAGACCATGGGGAAGACGCACCTCTCTGAACTCCCTTACTAGGAGTCCAGTCCTACCAACTCTGAACACATCTCCAGCTTTCCCTTAGACACGACCTTAGTCATCATGTCTGAGGGATTCTTGTTAGTGTGAATCTTCTCCAGCTTCATGAGATTATTTTTGATGACCTCATGAATCCAATGGTATCTCACATCAACGTACTTCGTGCAGGCATGGTATGTAGCGTTCTTGCTAAGATCCATAGCACTATGACTATCACAGTAGACTATATACTCTCCTTGCTTCAAACCCAATTCTCAAAAAAATTTCTTCAACCAAATCATCTCCTTCCCTGCTTCATTAGCAGCTATGTATTCTATTTCGGTTGTAGACAATGCTGTACACTTCTGCAACTTAGACTGCCAGGAAATAGCTCCCCCTGCAAAAGTAAATAAGTAACAAGAAGTGGACAACCGACGATCAAGATCGCCTGCAAAATCAGCATCTGTAAAGCCTTCAAAACCTGGTTTGGAGCTTCCGAAACACAAGCACAAATCTGATGTACCTCTCAAATATCTGAAGATCCACTTCACTGCTTTCTAATGCTCTTTCCCAGGGTTAGAAAGAAATCTACTCACTAAACCCATAGCATGAGCAATGTCAGGCCGTGTACACACCATGGCATACATAAGACTCCTAACTGCTGAGGAGTATGGAACAGACATCATCCGTTCCTTTTCTTCACCTGTAGCAAGACATAATCTCTTACTGAGCTTGAAGTGACTGGCTAAAGGCATGCAAACTGGCTTAGCATCTTTCATGTTGAATCTCACTAGCACTCGTTCAACATATTTCTCCTGTGACAACCACAACTTCTTGGCATTCATGTCACGATGTATTTGCATTCCCAATATCTGTTGCACTGGACCCAAGTCTTTCATGTCAAAAGTCTTTGACATGTCCATTTTCAGCTTGTCAATCATCTTACTATCCTGTCCAACTATCAACATATCATCTACATATAAAAGAATTATGATAAATTTGCCAATACCAAACTTATGATTGTAAACACAGTGATCTGCAGCTATCCTCCGGTACACGTGACTCACCATGAATGAATCAAACTTCTTGTACCACTGCCTCGGTTCTTACTTCAGCTCGTAGAGACTCTTCTTCAACCTGCAAACTAGCTGTTCTTTTCCTTCTACCTCAAACCCTTTCTGTTGAGTTATGTAGATCTCTTCTTTCAAATCACCGTGAAGAAATGCAGTCTTCACATCCATCTGTTCAAGCTCAAGGTCCATGCTAGCTGCTAGACGTAAGACAACTCTGATAGAAGTCATCTTCACAACTGGAGAGAATATTTCATCAAAGTCAATTCCCTTCATATGCGCAAAGCCTTTAACCACTAACCGTGCTTTGTGCTTTATCAGTTTTCCACTGTCATCTCTCTTCAGCTTGAACACCCACTTGTTCTTCAAAACCTTTCTGCCTTTTGAAAGTTCCACCAGCTCATAAGTATTGTTCTTTTTCAAAGAACTCATCTCATCTTGCATAGCCTTCATCCACTCATCTTTATCTCTATGAGTTCTTGCTTCTAGGTAGCTCTCTGGCTCCCCTTCATCAGTAAGCAAAATATAATCTGCTGCAAGATATCTTGTTGATGGTTGACGCTCTCGAGTAGACCTCCTAACCCGAGGTTCCGTGGTTTCTGATTGAGGAGACTGCTCCCCCTGCTCAACTCCCTGTTCATTTGGCAACCCCTGTGCCTCATCATGATCCAGATTGTTTTTTCCACCTTCTCCACCTGTAGTCTGCACTATAGAAGGAGTCGGTGTGAGATCAACCACTCCATCAACAACTTCTTTAGACTTTTCACTCTTCTCTATATCTCCGAAGAACTGGTCTTCATGAAACACTACATCCCTACTTCCGATAATTTTCCACTTTTCTGGATCCCATAACCTATAGCCAAACTTAGCTCCACCATAGCTAAGAAAAATGCAACAAACTGCCTTATCATCTAGCTTTGAACGCTCCTCCTTTGGTATATGCGCAAAATTCTTACACCAAAACACCTTCAAATGAGAATAAGAAATATCTTTACCGGTTTATTTTCTCTCCGGAAGGTCAAAATCCAAAGGAACCAAGGGAGACCTATTAATCAGGCAAACGGCAGTCAGAATGGCTTCACCCCAAAATGGCTTGGGTAGCTGTGCCACTCTAATCATGCATCTCATCTTTTCAAGAATAGTGCGGTTCATTCTCTCTGCCACACCATTGTGTTGTGGAGTACCAGGAACTATTCTTTCATGTCGAATACCATGCTTCGATCAATAGCCTTTAAACTGATTTGATGTGTACTCACCACCATTATTTGTGCGAAGACATTTTAAGAGCTTTCATGTTTCCTTTTCAACCATGACATGAAATTGTTGAAAAACCTGGAACACCTGATCCTTCGATTTCAACGCATATACCCATACTTTCCTGGATGCATCATCAATAAATGTGACAAAAAACTCATTGCCACCCAATGACTCCACCTCCATGGGACCACAAACATCAGAATATACCAAATCCAACACATTAGATTTTATCATTGATGTTTTAGAGAAAGATACCCTGTGTTGTTTACCAAACAAGCAATAATCACAAGGGTCAAGGGATGTACCTTTGGAGTAATGAATTCGATCTTTTTTTGCCAAGAACTGCTGTCCATTCTCACTCATATGTCCCAGTCTCTTGTGCCACAGATTTGGAGAGGATCTGTCTTCAACGGCATTTAACACACCTTTGCATAGCTTCACATATGTCTTGTATAGCGTATTACACGCCTTTCCTCTCACAATAATAAGAGACCCTTTAGTGAGTTTCCACCTGCCATTTCCGAAGTGATTCTCATAACCTACATGGTCCAATGAAGTTCCAGAAATCAGATTCAACCGCAGATCAAGAATATATAGCACATCTTTCAGCGTCATTGTGCAACCAATATCGGTTTGAATGCAGACATCACCGATCCCAACAATATTCGAATGACTTGTGTTGCCCATCTTCACAGTGCCAAATGTTAAGGATTTTGTTTATTGCTAATTTGATGGATGCACTATCACTTTCACCTACAACTGATCACACACGCATGCATCGTAGTTTGGACCTTGAAATGTGGAGCCTAAACTTGCATATGCATTTGATTTTCAAAGATTTCATCTTGCATGTTTTAGATCTTAAAATACATTTTCAAAAGGTTAATTCTTCATTCATGATTTTGCAAAATCAAGTGAGGCATCATGGTTCATGATTTGCATACAAATTTCAGTTTTAGAATCCTAAGTTATGCATGAATCACATTGGCCCTTCTAATTTTAAGTTTCAGAATTTCCAAAATTCAAAAGGAACTACAACCAGGCTAGTGTACCCGGTTGACATCCTGAAGGATCCGGTCGACCGGGTAAACTAGCCGTTGGACCCGGTCGACCGGGTGAGCAGGCATGTCGACCGGGTGAACTAATTTCTGGACATAATTTTTCTATTTAAGTCCATTTCATCCCTCACTTCAAAGGGGCTTTTTGGTTGAATCTTTAGAGTTGTTTTGAAGCCTAAGAAAGGGGAATGAACTGGAGAGGCTAGAGGGAAGTGGAAATCCAAAAGGCTTAAAGATAAAGATATATCTTTCCAAGTTAAGCTTTGATTTCCATCATTTTGAAATCCATGCATGTTCAAAATCTTTGAAACCTATTTCAGCATGATTTCTAGCTTAGACTCAGTTGTTTTGCAAACATCAAATCGCATAGGCACATTAGATTGTTTTGTAAATATGCATGTCTCAATCACATGTGTTTTGACTTTTAAACTTTCATACAACTTGTGTAGTTTGATAGGAATGTCTTTCCAAGTTGTTTCGATTAACTCATGTGATTAGTTCATCACTTCAATCATAGATTTCTGTGCTTAGATTTTTAAATGCATCAAGCATCCATTTAAGAGCTTCATTTTAGAAATTGATTGAAATAAAAATTCAAACACTTTGAGCACTCACCTTAGCTACTTATTGATGTATGTTTGTACCTTGTTTTAAACTTTCATATCAGCCTAATTAAGAGGCATTATATTTGAGCTTATTTGTATCTCTTTTAGTGTTTGTGAAGACACTTCTTTTAAAGAGAAAATCTTTAGATTGTAAAGGTTATTGCTTAGCCTAAGAAAAGCATAGTGTAGAGGTTATTGCTTAGCCTTTGAAAAGTATCTTGTTAAGGTTGTTGCTTAGCCTAGAAAAGCACATTGATAGGTTGTTGTTTAGCCTAAAAAAACATCATTGTAAAGGTTATTGCTTAGCCTATTGAAAAGCACAGATAGTGGAAATCTGGTGGAGTGTTGGATCACAAGCCGGTAGTGGATGTAGGCATTGAGGCCGAACCACTATAAATCATTGTATAATGGTGTATGTTTTGTGGTGACTGTTTTTGTTTAGTTTCTGCATTTAATTTTATAATCATCACTTGTGACTAGTTAATTTTAAAGAAGTTAAAATTTGTCTTAATTGGTCACTAAGTTGTAGCTCACCCTATTCACCCCCCCTCTAGGGTAAGGATCCCGGACTTTCACCAAAGTCCCCTGCTTTGTACGTCGTGAATATCTCCTTACAAAGAGTGGCATGGTAGGATGCCGCTGTGTCAACAACCCACTCAACCTGATCATCTGCAACACTCAGACACTCTTCATGTTCACTGGCCAGTACCACTATTTCATTATCCAAAGTAGCTGTAGTGTTAGTGTCATTCTTCTGCTCATTGTTGGCTTCTTTATTTTCCTTCAAGGCAAATCAATTCTTCTTAATGTGACCCTCCTTGCCACAATGGAAGCATTTTCCAGACTTTTTCTTAGTCTGTGATCCACCTCTAGACTTGCCACAACCCCCCTTCAGCCCCCTACTCTTACTCCTCCCCCTTTTCTCAGTAACAAAGGCCTGTGCATTATCTGTCCCTGCAGTTTTCCTTCTTGTTTCTTCATTTAACAAGCTGCTAGTACTCTGACACATTGATAACACACCGTCTGGAGTAGAGTTGCTCACGGAAACAACTAATGTCTCCCATGTATCTGGCAAAGAACTTAGAAGCAACAAAGCTTGCATCTCATCTTCAAGGACCATCTTCATTGTGGCTAATTCATTCACAACGCATTGGAAATCATTTATATGATCTTTAATTTTACCACCCTCCTTGAATTTCATGTTCAATTTCATGTTCACAAACTTTCTAATCAGAAAAGTTTTATTCACTTCAGTTTTCTTCTCATATTTATCTTCTAATTTCATCCAAAGGGTATTCGCATTGGTTTCATTAGACACGTAGTGAACTATGCTATTATCCACCCACTGTCTGATGTGGCCAATGGCCTTTCTATCCATCTTTTTCCAATATGCATCAGACATATCTTTTGGTCGAGCTTTATCCCCTTCAATGGGATCATAGAGGTTTTTGCAATAGAGTATATCCTCCATCTTTGGTTTCCAAATTAACCAATTTGTATGGATCAGTTTGATCATGGTAGTGTTTATAGTGTTGTTCTCCATCTCAATTAAATAATCAAGAAAAATAAACTTTCACTTACCTTGATTTTTACACTAATATATAGATCTCTTCACTGCGAGCACTCTGGAAGAAACAGATTTGAAATCCGACTCTGGATGGCTTCGATATCGCAAAAATAGTTTTCTATGCTCCGATTACTCAAACTTTCCTGTTGACCGTCAAACTGCCAATCTTCTTCCACAGGTACGTAGATCTGCTCACAACGAATCTATAGGCGCAACGGATCTCCTATCAGACACTGGATGATCAAGCTATAGCCCGAACAATTCTCAGCTGTCAATCTGGTCAAAAGTACTATTGACCGTACTGTTCGCTGACGTGGCGCTAATGTCAGCGTCTGCTAGAATGGGCTTCCGCTTCATGGGTCAGGCTGAACTGACCTAAACAAAACCTGAACAGGTATGTGCTGTGGGTTGGGCTTCTGAAAACGAGTCAGATCAACCTGACCCGTACCTAGACAGAACCTGGCCTGGCCCAGATTATACACAGGTCGTCTTCTTCTTCTAGTTTCAGTAACCAGAAATGGACAGCAGCCTGCTGCCTTCTTCCTCGAGTCCGGCAATGGCACGGCGCGTGTCCGATGGCTATCGGCGGTAAGTAGAGGCGAGCGGAGGAAGGCTCGGCGACACGCAGTGAACGGCGGCAGAAGAGTCACCGATTGGCTCCTCTGTCATCTGCAACTTCTTCTCAGGTGACTGGAATGTAGTTCGGTCCTGAGTCTTTCCTCTTTAGTAACGACTGGAGTCCAAAGATCCTTGGCAACGATCAAAACTCCCGAACCGAGAGTCCTTTGCAACTCTTCTTCAAGATCTCCCCAGTACGGGAAACCCTTGATCGGTGTGGCCCAACAGAGATCGGAAATAATCTCTATTTTCTGCAACGAAAAACCACGCGTAGAAATCCAGATCAATTCCTAGATCCGATCCGTCGATCGCAAGCGCACCACAATCCAATCCTAGCAAACCTAGGCTCTGATACCACTTATTGTGCGCGTGTATGCGGAAACGTGAATCTAATGCGATCGAACAAACAACCAACCACACAAGAACAAGCAATCACACAGAAAATTACGTGGTTCGGCAAACTTGCCTACGTCCATGGGAAAGAAACTCGACTCTTCTTGGATTCACTCTGTGTATGATCAGTACAGAATATCTCATGGGTTACACATTACATGAATATATAATGCTCTTTGTCTTATCCCCCAAGAAACCCTATCTTAGTCAATAAGAAAGTCCCGGTACAATTACCATAATACCCATGACCATGAACCCACTTGGTCTGGACCCACTAGCCCAACAGTTCCAACATGGAACCTATTATTATTCTATCAGGTTTCAGCTTCAACTTGAAAAGGGGGATCTGATCCGTATGAAAAATTAAATGTATATTGCATTAGTATAATTGGATAAAAGAGCTTAAACATTTTTTTAAAATGTAAAAGTAGGAATAATAAATGGGATATGATTAAAGTTAAGTATACTCTTAAATATGCATATAACTCAAGCCATGTAGGTCCTAAAACCCAATACCAATTTGTATACGTGAATGTAATTGTCATGCATCGAGACTTCAAGTCCAAAAATACTAGGATCCGGTTCAAGATCCAAATGCTCTAGATCCTATATGCATGGATCTGGATTTGGGTCAGAATGCTAGTGGAACTTAAAATAGGTTTGAAATGTGCTTTATTTGGAACTAGAGATTTTAGACACTTGAACTCCCATTTGCAAACCCACACACTTCCCCTCCTGCAGCTATACCTCTTTCAAACCCACTAGTGGGGCCCACACGAGGCCAAGTCAGTTCATAGGAAGGCGAAGATCAAAAGGTCCTAGTGAGACCTACATGGCTCAATAGATCTAACTGGGACCTACACGTGTTCAAAATTTCATCTCTCCTTATCATCCTAATCCCTTGATACATCTCCCTCAAATTTAATAGTGTGAGAAGACATGATCTTTCTTAGAATTTCAGTCAATAATGGTTAGATGAGTGTCAAATTTGAAATCGTGCCAATACATGATAGGTAGTGAGTGTGAGGGGGTTGAATTGATCATGGACGCTTCCAAGTGCTAAAATAAAAGGGGTCTTCAAAGCGAGATTAATAACAATAACCCCTCCATTATCTTATTTTTTTCCCAGAGAGTGTTTTCATAAATTGATAATTTAATTTTTTTTATTTTTTATTAAAAATCATTTCAATTGGACTCCCAACGTAAATTAGAAGTAACATTGTTAAATTCCAGTTCCAAATTTTCAAAATGACCAAAGTAACCATTGATTCCCTTTTGTATATCTTTGTATAATATTAATTTCTTAGAACATTTTGCTTCAAAATGTCACTACATTTCAGGAAATCACCAACGGCAAGAATATTTCAAGAAAATCACCAAATATTGAAATGAAAAAGAAAAATTGGAAAATTCTCTCTTAAAATGATTTTTGACGGTAACTTATATTATTTATTGAAAATTAATTTATATGTTGTGGAGTCCTTTGTGCCCAAGGGCCCTCTTCATGAAGTGGCAAACTTTGGTCATTTATTTGGATCTTGGGTTGGTTGCTTGGTTCTTCTGTAGGAGCTAAAGTAGATATATACAGATGATAAGCTTGTATCTACTAAAAGTTCAAGGGTACAGATTTGGAGGAGCTAAGGGGGAGAGGTGCTGCCACAAAGATGAAGATTTAAGTTGGCTTAAGAAAGAAAGGGCAAATCCTTCTAAGGAGTATAATTTGGACTGGTTGGTCCATTAAATTACCTCTCAAATCTTTAATCCTATATCAGAGCCGTTTAATTGTGATTAATGGTTACCATGAGCCATGGGCGTGTTATTATTGATCCACTGGGCATCTGACTTGTAGATTAAGGTTTGATAGTTTGATCAAAAGAATATGGGGCAAAGCTACAATACAGCACCATTGCATTATACTATGATACAGCGCCTGGCATATGCACATGGGTGGGGCCCACCTTAAGAAATCCAATCCATTCATCATCTTCTAACACCCACTATGGTATATACATGTATAATATTACTCAAATCAACAATATGTACACCATTAGATAAAGTAAATCCTGAACACATGATTCAACTTTATCTACTTCGAGGGACAATCAGTTGTAAGGTAAACTTAATAAAAGTGACTTTTGGTTGAAGCAGATTGTTTTTCTTGGACATGTGATTTCTATGGAGGGTTTGGCAGTGAACCCATCTAAGATAGAGGCAGTAGTGAATTGAAAGAGTCCAAAGAATGTAGTAGAGATCAAGAGTTTCCTAGGTTTGGTGGGATACCATAGAAGATTTGTCGAGGGATTTTCTAAGATAGCAGTTTCGCTGACCAAGCTGACTGGAAAGAATGTTCCGTTTGTTAGGACTCAGTGTTGACCTTATCGTCTGAGAGCGGAGAATTTAGGACTTATACCAATGCTTTGAAGGTTGGGTTAGATTGTGTTTTGATGCAAAATGGGAAGATAGTGTCTTATGGGTCTAGACAGTTAGATCTTGAAAAGAATCATGCCACACACGACTTTGAGTAAGCAGTGGAAGTTTTTGCCTTGAAACTTTGGAGACACTATCTCTATGGAGAGAGAGGTTTTAGGCTCATTCCGATCATAGGATTTTGCAGTACATTTTCTCGCAGCAGGATTTCAACATGAGGCAACACCACTGGTTAGAGTTGATGGCTGACAATGACTTCCCGATCTGCTATTTTCCGGGCAAGGGCAATGGTCAGGCCCGACCCAGGTTTGAGGTGTTTAGCGTATTTCAAGCCGATTATTAGTCTTTAAGTGGGATTAGAGGTCGTTTAGCTTAGATTTTAGTTTGGCTAGATTTTCTTAGCTTTGGTGAATTTTTGAGAGCCGTTGAGCTTGGCTTTACCCAGCCCGATGTGGCCCGTGTGATGATTGTCCTTATGGGAATCTATCTTTTATTTAAAAAATTCAGATTTTTACTTCTTTTGATTTGTTATATTAATCCCAACAATTTTTATGTTCATTCTGTCCGAATTCAAAACTCATAAATCACGTTTTTCGAGACAAAGGGCAAAACTAACTTTTCACACCAAACATGTGCATGGATCTCGAGATTTGCAAATCATGAGGAAAATATGCTTTTTGAAAACTAGATTTTTCGACGGTTAATTTACTCTTCTTCGTTGATCTCATCCGAGGCCCGCAAATGAGATTTTTAGCCACTTGAAGTTTTAGGGCCAATGGGGCCCACAACCCACTCAACCCAACACAAAAATCCACGTATCCTCCCTTCTTCTCCATTTTTCAGCTCCAGAACTAAGGTAGCAACTATACTCTTCTTCTCCATCTTTCTTGTCTCTGCATGTCACAAATTTTCAACCCAAGAGAGAGATTTGGCTACACCAATCTCTTCTCCTCATCCCCAGCTTGCCATTGATACTGTTTGAGAGAGATTTCTGCTGGATCTATTTTGTTCTTTAAGCTTCTCTTCTTGCTTAGAGCTTCTAGATGTTAACACAAAAAATGTCACTTAGCCTCCTCAACATCAAAAGCTACATAGAGCCGCATCTTATTACAAACATGCAAAACTGCTTTAAGCATAAGATCTTGTCAAAATCAAACAAAAACTGCAAGATCCTTCAAA
The DNA here is from genome assembly GCA_029852735.1 of Persea americana. Taxonomy (NCBI): domain Eukaryota; kingdom Viridiplantae; phylum Streptophyta; class Magnoliopsida; order Laurales; family Lauraceae; genus Persea; species Persea americana. Next base: position 17,228,689 of record CM056813.1, on the reverse strand, counting down.
ATAGCTAAAAGAAGGGTATACATGAAGTTTCGAGCCATTTCGACACCATTTAGCCTAACTTCAATCCTCCAATAGCTGTGCGGGAGCTCTCGGCAGCGACAATGTCGAAGACATCAAATCTTCGATCAGAACCTATGGATGGTCTCAAAATACCTCCAAAAGGCTCCACGTCGAATTTCAAGTCAAACCTACACCGTTTGACCCTCTATTAACTCCCGAACAGCAAAATCAAGTCTTCCGGCGGCGGGAACCTCCGATGCTGTCACTTATCAAACAAAGCACATGAGTAGCTTCTACATGCTTCCAAAGGGCTACACGTCAAATTTCAGGTCATTCCGATAACGTTTGACCCGGTTTTGACACTCCGAAACAAAATCAAGCCTACCGGCGGCGAAACTCCCCGGGACCATGGCATCCAAATCAGAGCTAATGGATCATCTCAAAATGACTCTAATAGGCTCCCTGTCAAATTTCAGGTCAATCGGACATCGGATGACCGCACATCAAAGCTCGACATCTTCCGCATGGTGAAATCAAGTCTAGCATCGACAGGACCCCAAACGGCTTCAAAACTCAAATAAAAGCCCATGGTTGGTCCTATCTAATGCTCAAGAAGCTTCACCTCAAATTTCAGGTCATTCTGACATCGTTTGACCTATTTTCAACTCTTGGTGGAAATTCGGCTACAAAGTCTTCGGCTTTTTCAAAAATAGAAAACTTTGTGCTCTGATTTGCACAGCATTTCAACAGGTTTTCTTCAGTGGAATCAAGTCAATTAATGAGGAGAAATGTCAAAAAAAAATATAGGAGAAAACAGAAGCGAAAAAGCCCGAGAAACGACCAAGAAATGGGGACCATGGCCCAAGGTCGCCAGCCCCATGGTCGCTGCATGGTCGCCGGATTTCTGCCAGAACGACCATTTTTCTGTTCTTTTTCACGTTTCGTAATGTTTGGCCCCTGTGATTTTCTTAAAATCTGATTTTTGAGGCATGATATCCGTCGATCTTCGTCAACATCACGGATCCGCCATCGAAATCATTCAATCATCATTAGACACTCCCAAATCGCCAACCAGCCGACCAAGAAAGTACACTTTCTGCCCGACCGATCGTGAAATCGACTGGACAGATGTCGCTGGCCCATTGGTATCAACCAATGTCTGAAATTGCATCGTCATCCGACATCAAACAACATGCGGATCCATAGATGATCATCGTAAGAAGAATAAAAAAAAAGGCGGCGCGGCCCGCGACTCTTCAAGTGACTCGGCGACCAATTAATGCTGTTAATTGACCTTTTTATGAAAACTTGTTAGGGTTATTAACTCATTATTTTGGACGACCCAATCAGAAGCAAGCAAATGGGAGTTACAAGTCCAATTAATCATGGTAATTAACCATGTGACTCTTATCATTATGGAGATTAATCATGGTAATTAATCATGAAACTCCCATCATCATGGAGATTAAATGTCCATTATTCTCCATCAGCCAATCAGAATCCAAGAAAAAGGAGTTACAAAATTATGAAATTAAATCTTGTAACTCCTCTCATCATGGAGCATTAATACCATTAATGCCCATAAAACCCTTCTAATGGCCACCAAAAACCTATAAATAGGAGATCATTCCAAAGGGAAAGGGTCCGAAAAAGTTGTCTGAAGCCCCCGAAAAATCACTTGAAAAGTTCTGAAGAATTCTCTGTAAAAAGAAGCTCTTTTGATTTGAAGAAAACTCTGCTGCAAACTCTAGAAGGTGATTGAAGTCCCTTGGGGGGCCACCCCCCCAAGGTTTCCCCCTCTTATTCTATCAAACATGGCCTAGATGTGGCTTTTCAGCCCGTCTACTTGGTTTTTTATTGGATATAGGATCTTCCCTTAGTCTTTGCCCTCTAAAAATCCGAGGTCCAAGCCAAGCCAAGTGAACTAAAGCATCAAGTGTTCTCATCTGAAGGACGATGGCGGAGCCCATACATGACTCGCGACCGTCAATCTGAACGAGTCCCCACAATCGCTTAAGAAATCAGATCCCTCTTTCTTCCCTTTCTATTGTATTGTGTATTTTCTAAAGAGATATAAAAATCACATTTCTTGTCTTTCTATTTTGATGAGATTTGTAAACCGCCTTCTACGGCACAAAATCGCCTTTCACGGCAAAACCGCCTTTCACGACAAACAAATGAAAATTGCCTTTCATGGCATAAAAAAAAATCTTGTCTCTTTCTTTAAAATATATGTGCAATGGAAAGTTAGAAAAAAGTTGATTTCCTTATCTACTTGTGAAGGTGAATCTCCGGATCACCATTTCAAATTTCAAGTAGAATAGAAAATCTGGCATACCCGTACAAAAAAAAAATGTTGATGCTTACTCTTTTTTTCTCTTCGCCCCGCAGTACCTCGGCGGACCCGGGACGGAGGAAGGCAAGAGAGGAAAAAGACGGGTCCATCACGTAGTGTTATCAGCCTCACCATCAATTATATTGTTCCATCTCTCCCCCATATATATTGTTAATTTCGTTCCTCCTAACTTGATAATCACTTGCGGCTGTTGACGCGTGCTCATCTCTGAAAATTGGTAGCTTCCATGTCGGAGGAACCTTTTGCCTCAGTCCAAACTATTTCGTAACTCTGCCTAAATTGTGATTCTCAAAGATCCCAAAACCGATAAGCAAAGTCAATGACTGAAAGAGGTCTCTCTCTTGGTCTTTAACTTATTTAAGTAGACGATTTCCATATTGAATGTAGGGTTTCCATACAAACTAGTATGTTTATCAAAATAAAAAAAAAAATTTAGTATGTATGAGGAAGTCAATGAATATCTATGAATGTATCTAGATTTAATTTACTTTGTATCAATTATAATAACTCATGTTATCCATGTCTTGCTTATCAAGTTTTTCGCGGACAAAAGATGTCCTCATCAACAAATTATAACCCTTCAACCTTCCCTGCCATCTGACATAGTGGGAAAGCAAACTTGATCCAATCCCAACTCCGCTCAATTGGTCGTCCTATCTTCATCCGAGAAAAGGCTCAAATCTGCACCACATATAACACTATTAATTATCAGTAAAAGTAGGTACATAAAGAGAATGCATATAATTTGATCACAAACTACTAATGTTATCTGTAATAGTTAAAGTAGGTCGGTAAGTGTTCTGATCCAATCTTTCAATCTTGTGGCTTTGCATAGAGTCCTATACAAATTTGTTACACAGGTAAGCCCCCTCGCATATCTTTCAAATGTCCTTAAAAACTCAAGAAATAGCCGATCCCCTTAAACAGAAAGTACCGGCACAAATTCGTTAGGCCACTAAACAGAATAAATATGGGCGGGTATAACTATTCTTAACCTCTTGAATGGCCCTAGGATAATTATGTGGGAAATACTTACAATTTAACCGTTCATGGACAAAAGGTCAGAGGCTTTTGTACGGGGCAATATCCAAAAAAATAATAAGATCCATGTGGGTACAAGATTCAGATTAAAAAAATGGGCTCAGGTTCGGATCCACCATGTTTCCCATCCCTAGTCAACCGGTTTGCATCCCAAGTCATCTGAAACTTCTTCTTACTTTGGTCATTGACTCATATACAATCAGAGATGGGGAGAAATATACCGACAGTTGGACTTCCATCATGAGGAAGTAATGGTAGTCACTCTCACAGGAAGGTCGGGACATGCCATCAATGGGAGTACATTTCCAGGAATAACCATAGTATAAAACTCTACCCTTTGAGAGAGGGAGATAATAAAGCCAAGGCTGAGAAATGCAGAGCAGTTGGACTTCATTTCCAGCCAATTCCAAGAAAAGCAAAGGTCACCTCACTTGAAAGGTCTAAGCCACCTACTTGCCTTGAGCCATTCAATTGGTAAGGAAAATGTTAATAAAGCTTGGTGAATTGTGAGTTACTGACTTGGAAATTACCAACCCATTAAGTCAGGTGGATTTAGGAGAATATATTTATTATATATTTGTAAAGGGACGATTTCTTTCTCCCCATTCGATAATCTAATCAGAGCCCCCAAAGAGAATAAAAATGGGTGTCTTTCACATCTTTCACTTCCTTTCTATGCTCCACCATTCTACTGCTGAGATCGGTTTCTGCGGTAGCGTTCCTGCAAACCTCTCGTCTCAGTGTTTCTTAACAATTTGACGTCATATGGATCCTCAATAATTTCACGGCCTCTTTAAAGTTTAAAGTGACGTGGTAAGGAAAATGTGATATCTGCTAACGAGGTAGACTCATGTGAATATCCAGCAGCATCTATATAGAATATAATTGAAGTCCTTTTCTTCTCCGTTTTTGAAATAAGAATAAATTTTCTCAAGGTCAAACATCATGATCAAACGAAGTTATTACTAATGGAGCATGTGAGAAAGGGGAAAAAACGATAAAAAAATTGTGAATTTAACTAGTCATATGATCATGTCAAGTAAACGTCAAAAATCACGATAAACGACTCGTTCTTCATGAAAACCCACGGATATGGGCAGCCGGCAGTTATAGAGTCGTTTTTAGAAATGACTGCCTGAAGCAGTTGGAAATTTTTTGAAGATCGACGGATATGGGCAGTCGGTTGTTACCGACTTTCCACCACAGTCGTTTTTTAAATATATTTAAAAAAAAATTCTAAAATAAAAAAAAACAGTCTTGGAAAGTCATTTTATAATTTCAAAAAATAAAAATATTATTCTTTTTATTATTTATTATGTAGATAGACTTTTAGTAGATAAAAGCACAATCATTATAAAATGAAATAAGACTCTAAAAGAACACACAAAGCACATCATAAGATGAAGTACCCTGTGAAAAACAGAAGCAAATCTTAAACTCTCTTTTTTTTAGTGACTACGAACCTGCCGATTCTCCTTGCGGAAAAATGAAAAAAACCTTTAAACTCTTGCCTCATATATATAGTTTTTCTATTGAAAGAAAAAAATATATATTTGTCCTCATCAAATCTGAAATGTGACTCCCAGGTGCCCACTCACTAAAGTTCTCACTCCACCTATTTAAAAAAAAAAGCACGTGGATCAGTGCAAATATCTCAAAACATGGCATCAAGCTAATGTAGTTTTTTAATTTACCAAAAAAATAAATAAAAAAGGAAACAAAAAAAAAAGAAGGTTCGCGTTCTACTATTGTTACTGTAGTTTAACCACAACCTCCTAGCCAGCCGCATCTATATAGAATATAATTTAATTCAAGTCCTTTTCTTCTCCGTTGTGAGATAAGAATAAATTTTCTCAAAGTAGATTCATGATCAAATGAAGTTATTACTAAACAGCATATGAGAAACGGCAAAAAAGTATATAAAAAGTGTGATTTTAAATAGTCATGTGATCATGTCAAGTAAATTAATTTCTCTTTTTAACTAGAAAAAAATAAATTTATTTCTTCCATAGCAACAGGAGTGCTACTTGGGTCAGGTTGTGGAGTAGAAAATCTGAGAAACCTATATGGAATTTGGGGCGAGTTTGGTTGGACTTTGGGTACCGGATTAGGAATTGAAGTCGGCTTACAGCCACGGTAGTCCAAACAAGCCAAGGAAGAAAAGAGTCCACATCCTTTGTGGCTTTTTGTCAAAGGAGTTTTGAGTTAGGGGAGTAGATAATAGAAAACAACTTTTGGAGCTTCCTACTGAAAATCCGGCAGCTCAAAATCATTTAAATTATATTAAATAAAACTTGGACTGATAACAAGAGTTAACGTTTGGAAAAAAAAAACATAATTAATGAATATGCATAAGATTGTATTAATTTAAATTTTTTTTATCAAAGCGTAAATCTATTTTCTTGGTGACTTCCCCAGAGGACTTATTTCAAGAAAAACACATTGTTGTTGTGATCACTGCCGTGTCAAGTGGAAATGCCCAATGGACCAATAACAGAGAAAGTTGCGTGAGACACAGTTCAACTCCTTTTATGAATTAATGAGGCAGGTCCCAGTCTGGCAAGGAGCCTCTTCTACTCTACTCTAGCCGCCCTCATTGACTTTTACATACAGGGGATAGGTGGGGCCCATTCTACTGACCTAAATTAGAGGAAGCTTAAGAAGGGTCAAATTAAGAATATAATTAAAGAGAAAGGGGCTAGAATAAAAACGCACAAAGGGAAAGCAAAAGGAACTTGCCAAAGGTCCGGTAAATGTCACATCCATGCATTTCTCGGCACTTCAAACCTTATCAGAGTCTCAAGCAAGAATCGCCCTGCAATTACTTTAATATATAACTCTCTAGAGCAAGAGAAGAGGAGGGGAAACAAAGAGTGACTAAGGGGTGATGTTCGAGAGGCCACACACGGGAAAGGGATCTGAGATAGCCTTCTGAGCTTGAGGAACATGAGGAAGTCATTCCCATTAAAGAGAACCTCCTTCAGCTGGGGCTTTTGGCCACTACTACTCCTCTTCTTCACATTATCTTTCTCAAATTCACACGACTTGAGGAAAGAGGGGAAAGATTGCCCTTCTTCCTCATGTGGTCCTGGTTTAAAAATCACTAACCCTTTCCGCCTGAAGCAATACCCTCAAGACTGTGGCAGACCAGAACCAGAGTTCGAATTGACATGTGAAAACAACAACACCCAAGCTCTTATTCATCTACCTCCCCGGCGATACTACGTTCAGGAAATCTCCTACAAGCATAAGAAGATACGCCTCCTCGACCCAGCACTTGCAGCCTCTTCTTCCTTCCCCCTCTACAACAGCTCTCCGTCCCTCAATCACTCCTTTGGACGTTGGGACTTCCGGAAGCAACGTCTTGTGTTTGTGAATTGTTCCCAAGCAGTAAGCGAGCCATCATATGTAGCAACTGCACCATGCAACTACAGCCCTACTGGCGCACATGTCTATGCCATGCTTGGCGAATCCACCTCTGTTTCTCAACTCAACACCTCCTGCAGGGTTGTGATGAATCTCCCTATAATATTAGATGGAATTGGAAATCTTACTAGCTGCTCGGGAATTCACGATGTGCTTATGAGGGGCTTTTATGTCCGCTGGGATAACGCATATCACTTTTCCGTACTCGGTAAATTCACTGTTCCTCTCTTATAGTTCTTGATGATTATATAAATTGAGGGTTCGCCCACTGAATTTTTCACTTAACAGCACGAACTTGGGTTTTTGCGACCTCCTCGCCCATTGGATAATAAATGACCCTTCATTTTTTTTTGTTCTTACCCATTTACCACTAAGAAAAAAATCAAGGCGAGCTATCCTTGCACCATACATCATCAAGCGGTCAGTTGAATCAACCGACTTATGTTATGGAGCTCACATTCACTATCATGGCCTCGAGATCGCTGCACAAATCCTTTTGAAAGGGATTAATCCCACTGTATTAAACATTGGTCTTCACTCACAAAATGACTTCATGTATGGGTTATGAATCTAATGAATTCAATATCTTGATATCAGTAAAAGTCATGCGTTGCGCGCCTTGTAGAGGTGTAATGACTTCATGTATGGGTTAGAAAACAAGGTGATTTTGATCAGTTAGTTAATCAGACAACCAAAATTGTATGATAATAATAGTCCTTTCGTATCATGCAGATATCCTTCTGTGGGCCGAATCCATAGGGGCCATCGTTGGAGGTAAGCCCTTTAACTACCCGTTTCTGTGTATTTCAGTAATTAACTTCTCTTTATCTACTTCTCAAATCTTTGATATTGTTTTTTCTCTTCACAAAAGAATTATTGGTGGTAGTCTGTCTTCGACAGTTTCTATGTGAGGGATTTATTTTTGTGGCTGAAATTCTTAAAAACACCTTCCTTTCCGCCCCTGTTTCGGAGGGCATGAGCTCGACATTTACCCTATCCAATACTTTAATACACACTACCACTCTGTGAAAGGGTAAGGATCATCTCACTAGACTGATATCCTACGTTCACCTCATATGCATACAAACATTTCCATCCCCCAGCTTCCCTTTATTTTCATGCATCATGTTGGCCCTTCATTGTCATGATTTTCATGACAAAATAGTCTCCCCTGAATTTTCTAGTTGGAACAATATTTTTGCAAATCTGATAAACGATCTGCGTCTTTGAAGTTTGTCGTTTGCATTGGAAAACAAAAGTTAATGAGATCTGTTCTTCTATTTACGTTTTTGGCATACAAACTACAATTAAATGATATATGAATATTTCACACAAATACTTAACACCGTCTTTTTTCTTTCCTTTCCATCTATACATTAACTTTCATTTTCCTATCTTCGGGGATTTACACTAGTATTTAGTCAATCTCTCTCTGGGGTTTCTTATGACACAATTGTTCATATGCAAGATGCTCGTGTTTATTCATTGATTAAAATCAATTAAATATGAATTACAATCATTTTATCAAATCTAATTCAACTTATGCATATTTTTGGCATTATGTAGCTTACTACTTACAGCCAAGAACAATAATTGGGATACTGTGCTTTTTGGTATTTTTGGTGTATAAATTTCGAAGGAGGCATATATGGATGGATACAACAGTTGAAGAGTTCTTAGCCCGCTATAGATTTCAGACACCTAGAAGATACTCCTTTTCAAGTATTAAGAAGATGACAAAAGATTTTAAAGAAGAATTAGGACAAGGAGGATATGGCACAGTTTTCAAAGGAAAGATCTCAAGAGGCGGTCTCGTTGCAATAAAGATGTTGAAGACCTCAAAGGGTAATGGACAAGAATTCATCAATGAAGTTGCCACAATTGGTAGGATACACCATGTCAATGTGGTGCGGCTGATTGGCTTTTGCTCAGAGGGATCAAAACGGGCACTTATCTATGAATTCATGGCTAATGGGTCTTTAGAAAAATATGTTTTCACGCATGAGAAAATCAACAATTTGTGTTGGAATAAGATGTACCAAATCGCATTAGGAATTGCCCGTGGGATTGAATATCTCCATCAAGGTTGTGATATGAGGATCCTACATTTCGATATCAAGCCTCACAACATTCTCCTTGATGAGAAGTTCACCCCAAAAGTCTCAGACTTTGGATTGGCAAAGTTCTATCCAACAGAACAGAGTATAGTGTCAGTGACAGGTGCAAGGGGAACTATGGGATATATTGCACCAGAACTACTATATAAAACACTTGGAGGTGTTTCACACAAGTCTGATGTTTATAGTTTTGGGATGCTTTTGCTGGAAATGACAGGAAGAAGGAAGAACATTGATGCATTTGCAGAGCGCTCGAGTCAAATTTATTTTCCATTATGGGTTTATGATCAACTTCACAAGGGAGAGGAATTGGTAAGGGCGGATATTGCAGATGATGATAAAGAAACAGCAAAGAAGATGATGATAGTTGCACTATGGTGCATACAATTGAGTCCTACAGAGCGTCCTTCAATGAGCAATGTCATAGAGATGCTAGCTGGGAGTATCAAAGATTTACATATGCCACCTAAGCCATTATTATCATCTCCACAAACGCTTGATGGCGAGCATTCTCATAATTGACATGGACGAGGGCAATTGTCAAGAGCCCTCCAATTGGGGATCAATCTCACAAAAGTTTCTTGAATCAGATGTCTTAGGTGCCTGAAGATTGACTTTTATGCAATACAACAACTATTGTAAACTAGAATGTTAGTTTTCTAACTTCGCACATTTGGGTCACAAGAACATATCTCGTAGAGAGCAATGTAACATATATTTCATCAATTTATATCATAATAGAAAACCTCATTTTAAATTTGTGGATGATTGCTTTCTCTCATGTTCTAAAATTTCAATTATCAGTGCATTTTAAAGACTATGTTGGTAGCAGGTTATAACAAGTGAATAGATCATTAGCTTAATTGAAGGGACCCACTATCCATTGATACAATTAATGAGAGCTTGTACTACTTGTAGATTACTTCAATGAACTAAACTATTGGCCTTTATTAGTGTGTGTATAAGGCGTTTTATTTGTCTGAGGCTAGCCTGCAATTCTATTTCTGAGATTAGCCTCTACCAACTTTTCCCTTTTGAGTCATTGGAGATTAAGGCAGATTTCCGGTATAAGCTTGAGGTTTATTGTTAATCCAAATAGATGTTGATTGTTACTAGAAAGAAGCAAAAATTCCAACATAAGGGAAGCCAAAGTTTGATTCACAGGCATCCCATTAGTCTGAATGTATCCTGACTCTTGGCCCTTGTTTGTCATCTCTATTTTTAGCCTCTAATTCTCTAAATTTCTAAAGCGGGGCAGAGTTTTTGAAAATAGAGGGGTTTGACATCTGTAAGACCCCGCCCCGAGAGTTTCCGATTAGTGTTAATTAAGACGTACTTTAGTTATAAGTGAGATTAGTAGATTTTGGTGAAGTTTGGATTATAATAGCTTTCTATAGCTTTGGATTATTTTGGGAACTCTTTTGATTTAGTGGGACCCTTTGGGGGTTCCTTTATCGTATTTTGTGTGATTTTGGGATTTGTGTGATAATCGGAAAATCTGTATTTTTTTGCCCCACTTGACTTATTTTATTATTGTCGACAACTTTCGTATTTGCCCCGTTTCAGTCCGAGACCTCTAAACCCTACTTTGCTAGTTATAGGGGTAAATCAGTCTTTTTACACAAAATCTGGACACTATTTTCGATGTCTCCGAAACCCATGAAATATATACTTTTTGGAAACTAGAAATTTCGACGAACAATTCTTCCTTCTTCATCGAATCCATCCGAAGCCCGTGAGATGATGTTTTAAGCCCTAATAATTGTTTAAGTTGTGGGACCCATTCATGTTGTCTATATAAGGGAGTGTCTTCTTCCTTCTTCCTTTTCTTGCAACTTTTTTTTGAGAGCAAGTGAGTCCAGCCTAGGGTTTCTTCTTGCCTTTTTTTTGCTTCTCCATCTCTCAATCTCTCTCAATCTAATGCTAAACGAAAATCGGATGCTTCAATCTTCTTCCCCTCCTCTTAAGCTTCTTCTTGATATCATTTTTAGAGAGAACCCTTCACTCCAAGGCTCACTTTGATCAAGCTCTTGCCATTTGAAGACCTTCCATGTAAGTGGTTCCTCCCTTTTTCTAGATTATGCATCTCCTAGCCCTAGAGAGTCTTCATCCCCATTATTGGGAGCCCTCTCATTCTATTTCATATTTTGGGCTATTTTAGGGTTTGTAATGGATGTCTCTTTTGGGGGTTTTTGTGTAGATCTTTGATTTGGCTTAAAGAGTGGTGATTAGAGATTGATTAGCTTAATTGGGAGCCAAGGCAAGTGGATAAATAGCTTTCTTGAATGATTTCATGTTTTAAAAAGAATTTATGGATTTTTCACTATTCATCTTGTCTTATGTACTATGGTTAGCAATGATTTTTGAAATGTTCATCTTGTTAAGTTATTTCCCCATTATTGGAACTTTGAAGAATGTATATGCATTATGTTTGTAAAAGCTTGTTTTTGGACCACATGTAGTTTGTCATTAACTTGGTGGTTGTGCATTGAATGGGATTGGAAAGGAGAAATGATGTGATTTTGGTGTTAATGGATGGTTGATGGAGGACTTGAATGGGATGGAAGTTGGTAGGTTGAGAGCTATAAATATTGTGTGAAGTGTTGGCTGAAATGAAGTTTTGGAAGAGAATGGAAGATGAGGTTGGAACTGCTGAAACGGAGAGTTTCCGAAGCAGTTCGCTCGAGCGAACCTCTATTCGCTCGAGCGAACCCTTCACAGAACCTCTATCGCTTGAGCCAACCTCTTCCTTCGCTCTAGCCTTCTTATTCTGGAGCAATTTGGCTCCCTCACAGAACCTTGGTCGCTCGAGCCTCCCTCCTTCTTCGCTCGACCTCTCCTAAGCCAGAGTAGTTCGCTCGAGCGAACTCATACTCGCTCAAGCGAACGCCTCACAGAGCTATGTTCGCTCGAGCCTCCCCATTTCTCACTTGAGCCGTCCTGACTGCAACCAGTCCACTCGAGCGAACTGTACAGAATTCCTGGGTCTTTTCCATTATTTCCATATATGATATTTTAAGGCTTTGATGGGTTGTTTTGATGCCCTACCACCTTGGAAAGACCTAGGGGTTGATATATGGAGATTGACTTAGAGAGAAACCCCACTTCGGAAATGTATTGAGAATTATAGATTTACCAAGCTGTATAAGAAAACTTGGGATGTCTATCATCATTCGAGTACCATGCCAAGAGCAATAATGGACACAAAAGGCCCTTATACATATTGCGTGAATGCGATAGTCCCAATACATAGTCCGAAATTGTATAAGGAATCATTGCACTGTTTTACTCATATTATAATTGTCTTAACCTGATTGCTCCCGATATCACTGGTTTTATCTCAAACTATGATTTATGCATTTGACATGTCCTGCCAGCCTGTTTATGTGTGAAAAGATAATGATGTGAAATGTGTGCCTATGAGCACCATGCTCGCCTGTTTGAGTGTTTTTACACCAATATAGTTTTGTACATATTTTGATTTCTCATGTAACCTATGAGTCTGCACCACTAAGCTTGGACGTCCTTGTCAGTCTGATCAATTGACTTGGGCCTCCCCCTCATGCTCTCGCCAGTTGCAACTTGGATCATGTCCTGTCCCGTTACCTGGTTCCGTGGCCGTAGTGTTGTCTATTTATATGTATATGTATATATTATTGGTTCTCGTTACTTCGCATGTTTGAGCCCAATGCACTGAATGTGCTCTCACCACATTAGTGATAAAGAGGATTTAGCTTTAGTGTGGTTGCCATCTTGCTAGTTCCCTATTCTTTGATACCCTGCATGTTTTACTTTATATATGCATTTTGACAAATGATATACCTTGTTTTATGGAAATACATGTTTGGACAGATTTCAATGTCTCTTAAACTTTATCTTTCGATTTCTCTTATTGTATTATCTATTCACCCACCTGTTAGACCGTCGTGTCTGACCAATTTTTGTGGTACTCAGGTCCAGTCCCCGTTATTGCCTACGAGGAGGAGCCAGAGGAGGCGGTCGGTGAACCGTAGCAATTAGTGGAGTGGCAGGCTGACAATGTCATTTAGAGATTGAGTTTAGCTTGGAGTTACGACACATATTTTGGGGGATTATTGGTTTACTTTTGTTTTACATTTAGATTGTACTGGCCTTTGTTGGCCATTATTTTTGGAGAAGGTTAACTTAACTGATCTTTGTTTAAACATTAAACTTGATATTTTGGGAATGCTAATATGAACATTGCTCACTCTGACATCATGTCAGTTACATGTATTTATCAGTCATATCTTGTGAAATGAGTTACTGATTTGATTTGCTATACGCTTCCGCACCAATGTAAATGTTTTGTGAGTGTGTGTAGAATCCTCACCGCGGAAACCTGTGGGAAATTAAGTAAATGTACGGTCATTGGTAAAGGTAGTTTATCACTCACTTGATGGACCCGTCTTTTTCTGTCTTGCCTTCCTCCGTCCCAGGTCCGCCGGGGTGCGGCGGGGCGAAGAGAAAAAAAAGAGCAAGCATCAACATTTTTGTATGGGTATGCCAGATTTTCTATTCTACTTGGAATTTGAAATGGCAATCCGGAGATGCACCTTCATAAGTAGAAAGGAAATCAAACTTTTTTTCTAACTTTCCATTGCATGTATATTTAAAGAAAGAGACAAGATTTTAGAATGCCATGAGAGGCGATTTTATTTAGTTTGCCGTGAAAGGCAGTTTTATGCCGTAGAAGGCGATCTTGCCATGGAAGGCGATTTTACAAATCTTATCAATGGTGAAAGACAAGAATTGTGATTTTTTTGTCTCTTTTAAAAACATACAAATACAATAGAGAAGAAAGAAAGAGGGATCTGACTTCTCAGGAGATTGTGGGGATTCGTTCAGATCAACGATCGCGAATCATGTATGGACTCCGCCGTCGTCCTTCAGATGAGAACACTTGATGCTTCAGTTCACTTGGCTTGGCTTGGACCTCGGATTTTTAAAGGACAAAGACCAAGGGAAGGTCCTATATCCAATAAAAAACCAAGTAGACGGGCTGAAAAGCCGCATCTAGGCTATGTTGGATAGAAGAAGAGGGGAAACCTTGGGGGGGTGGCCCCCCAAGGGACTTCGATCACCTTGTAGTGTTTGCAGCAGAGTTTCTTCGAGGCAAGAGAGCTTCTTTGTGCAGAGAATTCTTCGGGATAATTTTCAAGACGATTTTTCAGGACCCTTTTCCTTTGGAATGACCGCCTATTTATAGGCTTTTGGTGGCCATTAGGAAGGGTTATGGGCATTGATTTTATTAATGCTCCATGATAGGAGGAGTTACAAGATTTAATTTCATAATTTTGTAACTCCTTTTTCTTGGATTCTGATTGGCCGATGGAGAATAGTGGACATTTAATCTCTATGATGATGGGAGTTTCATAATTAATTACCATGATTAATCTCCATAATGATAGGAGTTACATGGTTAATTGCCATGATTAATTGGACTTGTAACTCCCATTTGCTTGCTTTTGATTGGGCCGTCCAAAATAATGAGTTAATGACCCTAATAAGTTGTCATAAAACGGTTATTTAACTTCATTAATTGGTCGCCGAGTCGCTTGAAGAGTCGCGGGCCGTGCCGCGTCTTTTGGAATTCTTCTTGCGATGACCATCGATGGATCCGCATGTTATTTGATGTCGGATGACATTGCAAATTCAGACATTGGTTGATACCAATGGGCCGGCAACATCTGTCCAGTCGGGCAGAAAGTGTTTTTTTTTGGTCGGCCGGTTGACGGTTACGGAGTGTCCGATGATGATCAAATGATTTCGATGGCGGATCCGTGATGTTAACAAAGATCGTCGGATACCATGCCTCAAAAATCAGATTTTAAGAAAATCACAGGGGCCAATGATTGCGAAACGCAAAAAGAATCGGAAAAACGGACGTTTCGGGGGAAATCCGGCAGCCCGGATCCCTATGGTCGCCGGCGACCATGCGCCCATGGTCGCCGGCGACCTTGGGCCATGGTCGCTCGTGACCATGGGGCTTTGGCCCCCTTTTCAGTCGCCATTCGGTTGCCGTTTCTTCGCCGTTTTTCGGGCTTTTTCGCTTCTGTTTTCTCCTCTATTTTTATTTGACATTTCTTCTCATTTATTGGCTTGATTCCACTGAAGAAAACCCATCGAGAAGTCATGCAAATCAGAGCACAAAGTTTCCTATTTTTGGAAAAGCCGAAGACTTTGTAGCCGATTTTCCGCCAAGAGTTGAAACTGGGTCACATAATGTCGGAATGACTTGAAATTTGAGGTGAAGCTTCTTGAACATTAGATAGGACCAACAATGGGCTTTTATTTGAGTTTTGAAGCCAGGTCCCGTCGATGCTAGACTTGATTTCACCGAGAGGAAAATGTCGAGCTTCGATGTACGGTCATCCGATGTCTGATTGACCTGAAATTTGACAGGGAGCCTATTGGAGTCATTTTGAAATGATCCATTATCTCCGATTTGGATGCCATGGTCCTGGGGAGCTTCGCCGCCGGTAGGCTTGATTTTGCTTCGGAGCATAAAAGCCGAGTCAAATGTCATCGGAATGACCTGAAATTTGACGTGCAACCCTTTGGAAGTATGTAAAAGCTACTCATGTGCTTTGTTTGATGAGTGGCGGCATCGGAGGTTCTCGCCACCGGGAGGCCTGATTTCGCCGTTCAAGAGTTGATGGAGGGTCAAACGGTGTCGGTTTGACTTGAAATTCGACGTGGAACCTTTTGGAGGTATTTTGAGACCATCCATAGGCTCTGATCGAAGATTTGATGTATTTGACACTGTCGCCGCCGAGAGCTCCCGCTCAGCTGTTGGAGGATTGAAGTTAGGCCAAATGGTGTCAAACTTCATGTGTATCTCTTTTTTGGCTATTTTGAAAGATCTTGTAGTTTTTGTTTGATTTTCACAAGATTTGACGCTTGAAGCAGCTTTGCCTGTTTGTAGTAGGATGCGGCTCCATGTAGCTTTTGATGTTGAGGAGGCAAAGTGACATTTTTGGTGTCAACAAATGCCCCCTCGAGGTACAGCGACGGATTGGATAGCTTTTGCAGTCGATGTGCCTCGAAGAAAACTTTGAAGGAGAACTTCTGACTTGACCAAGAGTCTCTGAGCATTCTTCTTGATAGTGTAGCCTTTTGAGTTTCCAGGGGAATTTTATGGCAGTGAGAGAGATCACGTACCGTCTCAAGGCAAAATTTTGAAAATGACATTTGGATTGGGTTTTTGGGTTTTGGATTTTTTTCTTTTTGACCTTGTGAACCAAAAGGCTTTGTGTGGCGCATCAGGCGGTCAAGAAGGTTTTTGGTTTTTGACCTAGTGACGTAACAAGCTGTATGTGGCAGGTTAGGGGGTCGGATTTTGGATTTTGATTTTTGGTCTTGTGACCTAACAAGCTGTATGTGGCAAGTTAGGGGACCGGGATTTGGTTTTGGTTTTGGCCTTGTGACCCAACAAGCTGTATATGGCGAGTTAGGGGACCATTGTTTGGATTTTGGTTACTCTTTGGGACAATTTTGGGTCCATTGGAGTGGTTTGGGTTTTTGTGGAATGTCAATTTCAAGGTTTTGGCTTAATTTGGTTCATGAGGTGAGATGGTTTGAATTTTTTTTTGAAACTCATGAGGCTTGGATTTTTTTTGTATGGTCCAATCAACTCAAAGGAGGCATGGAACCATTTTTGTATGCTCCTGCTAAGAGGGATTTTGACTAAAAGCCACTTTTAGTGCCTAGGTGGTCAAACCTGGCTCATGTGGGCTAGCCGATGGGACCTTAAGCTTTAAAGATGGCTTAGATCTCACGTGGTGTCATTTTTGTAAAGAATATCTAAAAATATATCTTTTTGTAGAGAATATCTAGAAATATTCTTACTTGGAGAGAATCTCTCAAGTTTCCTTGATTTTGGGAGACATTTTCTCAAAGTATCTTTCTTTGGGAGAAAGTTTCTCATAATCCCTCTCTTTTTTGAGAGAATTTCTCAAAAGATCTCCTCATTGGGAAAGAATATCTCATGATTCCTTTATTTTAGGAAGTTTGCTAATTTGTAGCACTTACCTCCTTTCTTTTGTCCTCCTTTCCTCTTTTGGTTTGCTCTCTTCTATAAAAGCAAGGGGAGGTTGGATCTTTTGCTCCTATTGCCTTCTTTTTGCAAAAGTCTTCAAGAGAGCTCCAAGATCAAGAATTCTCCTTCTTCTTCAAGGATCTCCAAGCTCTTTCTTCTTCTTCTCCATCAATGGCTTCAAGTAAGTTTCTTTTTTTTTTTCTTAAGAAACCCCATGTAGGAATAGAAAAAGTTTTTCTTTCTTTTCTTTTCTTTTCTTTTTTTTTTTCTTTTTCACATGCATTCTTTTTCTTCTTTTTTTTCACACATTATTTTTTCTTTTTTTTTCTTTCTTTTTTTCTTTTCTTTCACGGTTTCTCCTTTTTTTTGTTACCGTGGATTTTTTCTTCTTGTTTTTTTTTCTATCTCTTTTTTTTGTGTGTGGCCGTACAGACAAGACTGTACGGTCATGGCCGTACTGCCACGTGGCCTGTGGGTGATTTTTTTATTTTTTGTTGTTTGAAAAAAGAAACTTTCTTCCTCTCTTCTTTCCTTTTTCTTTTTTGGATTTCGAGACGCACATGCATGACAACTTTCCTTCTATGCATTTTTTCTTTTTAGAAAATAGAATTGGAAGTATGATAGTGCACACCTGGAAATCTTTTCGCAAGTCTTGGGATTTGGAGCTCGCAGCAATGTTAAGTCATTTCTTGGTCTTGTGGGAATTTTCTAAGGAGCTTTGCAAGTTTTGGATTCTGGAGCTCGCAGCAATGTTGAGCCCTTTTCCAGTCTTGCGGATATCTGAGAAGATTTGGTTTGATCTCCCAACAATGTTTGAGTTCAAGCCTTCTTCGAGAATTTTTCATTGATTATGAGCTTGCAGCGATGTTGAACCCATCTTTAAGCTTCTATTTCTTTCGGGGTGTTTCCCTTTTCTTTGGAATTGCCCCGGGACCATGCCAAGATTTCGCTAGAATTTTTTAGCAAAATTTTGTCATTTTGATGATTGATTTTCTCTCTTTCCATCCTTTGCAGGTAGTTCCTCCAGAACGAACAAGGGTAAGGAGCCGATCACTGATGCGCCTCGCCGTTCTACCAAATCCTCTAATGTGGTCGTACAGCAGGCCTAGGAAGAGGTTCAGTATGTCGAAAGGAACTTGGAAGAGTGTGACTCACTCAACCGAGATTAGATGAGGCAACGTTTGATTGCCCTCAAGGATGAGGAGTATTATAAAATCATTGTAAGCAGCCGTCCTTGGGTCACGGACGATCAAAGCATTGTGCCTAAGCCTACCTTCTTATTTGGTGATGCTGTCCCCGAGAATTCAACATACCAAAGGAGATGTTTTCAGTTCTCTTACACAGTTAATGGTGAGAAGAGAACTGTTTCCACCCGGTCGACCTTCGATCGGACTATCTCGATCATGAGCCTTTCCTCCACATGCTCAAAGAGGGAAGATCCTCCAAGTTGGGTGAAGAGGACAAGCGTGATCAAGACCGGGGTTTTTGTTGGCAGCCCTTCTGGTTTTCCAGAGAAGTCGCCTGCCCGTATGAACATTTTGATGCCGGCAACTGCTACCAAGGTTCAGACCATCCTTCGGTCGATTTGAGACCAGTAGGCCTTGGCATTTTCAAGGGCGATGGCAACAATTAGGTGAGGCCTTTTCCACTTCACAGCCGTTTCAGTGCTGACTTGAGCTGGGAGTCGTGGATCGATCACATCCTGCAGGTTGGCGGTGCCATTCTGAAGGAGGCTAAGATTTTTTACGTCGTTCGCGCTTTTCGGTAAACCGTAGTTTTCTCCGATGAGGCCTTCATGGCCATGCTGGAGTCGTTCCTTCCACAAACCAACACCTTCGTTGTCACGAATGGTGAGATTGGTTTTTCTTTAAAGGAACTGAGTGCCATCACGGGGCTGCCTATCCTCGGCAATCTCTATGAGGAGTTTATGCTTATTGACAGCGTCCTTGAGGAGCAGTCTGAGGAGTTCAGGCTTTTGTACTTTCAGCTTGTCGCCTTCTACGACTTTTTGAAGGAGAAGGAGGGCTCGAAAGTCCGGTGTAGCAGTTGGAGGAGTGGTAGCTTTTTGTCTTCCAACCTCTTCGACAGCGGGGAGTCTTCTGAGAGTACGACCCAGAAAGCCAGGCCTAAGAACCTAGATTCGAAGAAGATCTCCGCCATGCGAGAAAATTTGAAGGTATTCTTCGCAAGCATAGACGCCATTCATTCTGACATTGCGCTGCGGGGAGATCTCGCTGTCTACCTCACTTATTGGATGGGTGAGGCTATTTTTGCTGGAGGAGATGGAACGCACATTAGGCCGCACTGCATTTTTCCGGCTTGTCAAATGGCGTTTGGAGAGCGGCTTGCTTTGGTGCCTGCTCTTTACTCCTATTTATGCACCGAACTACAGGCTGCTGCTTTTCTGGTTCAGCTTGGGCTTCCCATGAGTAGGGTATTTTTAGCCCACATTTTCTATTCGTGGTATGTATACCACTGTCCCGGTTTCCACCGATTGGGTGCTGCACAGGATGATGACCTGTTTATGATTCGATTGGCTAGAGGGAAGCCTGTTTCCGAATCTCTTTTATCTGCCCGTTTGAGGATCTGATGATTCTGGGAAGTCAAGATGGGGCAGTCTTCAGTGAAGCTTTCTCCAGGTTTGCGGAAGAAGACTTTTGATTTTGGTGTCTCCCGTGATTCGACCAGGGCAAGGTCGGGGAGACACTATTCTTTGACAAATGCGGAGAGGAGTTGGCTTTTTAACATTCGTGTCAGCACAATGGTGTACCGTAGAAATATTTTCATCGACATCCAGTCGTATGTTCCCTCGCATTTTGTTATGTAGTTGGGCTTCTCCCAAGGCGTTGTTGGAGCGCCTTCGAGCGAGGTGAAGCGTTTTGGAGGTCTACAGGACGGGAGGAATGCATGGGCATTTTATAGTGCGGAAGACACTACTGCCATGATTTCTTATCCTGAGTTGCCTACTTTCCGGACTGTTGGCTTCACGAAATGTTTCGTGGAGAGCCTTTCAGTGTACTGGGGACTTTCTAAGAAGGAGCTCGATGTAAAGCAGTCTTCCGGGAAGGGTCTTGGGAAGTCAGATGGCATCCGCCGAGAAGAAGTTCTGGCTTTCTTTTCTGGAGAAAAGCACAGAACAGGTTTTCTCGAGGACCAGGATGTCATCAGATCGGGAGCTACACAAGAGATACCTGGTGAGGTCTTAGAACATCTTGCCAAGGAAGAGGCTGAGGTCGCTGCTTGGATACAAGCCGAGCAAGCAAAGGCTTCCATGGAGTCTACTGGCAAGAGCAGACCATCTAGTGAGGACTCTGGCTAGAGGCCCGATTTTGATGGTGGGGCGGGTTCTTCCAATAATTCATCCCGTAGGAGCAAGAGGAGGAGAGGACAGAGCCAAAGTCAGAGACGGCACGAAAGCTCTCCTGATCTGGAAATTCCTTCCACCATTGTTAAGGATGCATCAGGGGATGATGATGAGCCTCCAGAGAAGAGGAGCCGGGAAGAAAAGATCAGTAGTGATGGTATGACCCTCCTTCTCTCTTTTTCCGCTTCTTTCTTTTTATGAGGCTTTTGTTTTTGATCTACTACTTTTCTTTCTTTTAGCAGAAGATGATGATTTGATGATGCCTGAGGTTCCGGCCGATGAGGCGGTGAGGGATCCGATTGTGGCATCTGAGGAAGAACCCAGGGATTCTGAAGTAGATCCAGAATCTCCTCCTGGTATGACTTCTTTTTTTTTTTTTTTCTTGTTTTTCTTTACCGCCACTCGCTGACATATTTTTTTTGTTTCTTGCCAGCTGACTTGCCAGAGGATTCTGACGACTTTGAGCCATCCATGGATGCAACTTTTTATGATACTTTGGATGAGCTCATGGAGGCAGAAAGCATTCCGCTAGTCATCGAAGAAGGTACTTTGTAGTGATAATTTAGATATTTTGATTTTTGACAAGATCATATCCGATCGAGAAATGGACTGGATAGATGTTGCCGGCCCATTGGTGTCAACCAATGTCTGAATTTGCATCGTCATCCGACATCAAACAACATGCGGATCCATCGATGATCATCGCAAGAAGAATTCCAAAAGACGCGGCGTGACCCGCGACACTTCAAGCGACTCGGCGGCCAATCAATGAAGTTAAATGACCTTTTTATGACAACTAAAAGGGCTTCAAGGAAGATTGGCATACATCCAACGGTTCATTTCCAATCTATCAGGAAAATGCCGTCCATTTTCTCGTCTAATGAAGAAAGATGTAGACTTTGTTTGGGATGCTAACTGTGAAGCTGCATTTCAAGACATCAAGTCATACCTGACCAAACCTCCGGTGTTGGCTGCTTCCACAACCGGAAAACCATTCATCTTGTAAACAAGAGCTCTTGACTATTCATTGGGCGCTCTATTTGCATAAGAAAATGATGGAGGAAAAGAAGCTGCTCTATACTACCTCAGTCGCATGTTGGTGGGTGCAGAGCATCACTACTCTCTAGTCGTAAAAGAATGCCTGGCAGTGATGTTCGCCGTACAAAAGCTAAGTCACTATTTGCTGTCAAACACAGTATACCTGATTTCGAGGATCAATCTCCTAAAGGTCCTTGTTACAAAAGCAGGTTCTGTCAATGCCCGGCTAGCAAAATGGTCCATCCTTCTGTCACAATTTGATATTAGGTATATACCATAGAAAGCAATCAAAGGTCAAGATCTGGCAAATTTTCTCGCAGAGCATCCACTGCCAAAGGATTCTCCACTCAGGGATGATCTCCCAGACGAACTTGTCTACAGCATAGAGACTTCCTCACCAAATGCCTCCTGGAACATTCACTTCGACAGTGCAACTAGGACAAATGAAAAGGAA
Organism: Persea americana; assembly: GCA_029852735.1. Taxonomy (NCBI): domain Eukaryota; kingdom Viridiplantae; phylum Streptophyta; class Magnoliopsida; order Laurales; family Lauraceae; genus Persea; species Persea americana. The sequence continues at coordinate 17,206,834 of CM056813.1, read as the reverse complement.
AGCCGATATTAGGAATTGGCATTCTCTTTGTTAGCCCCGACAAATACATGATTCCACACGCATTTTCACTACTGGAACCATGTTCAAACAATGCAGTTGAGTACCAAGCCCTGATCATAGGATTGGAACTCGCCCTCGAATCTGGCATCACCATGCTGGAAGCATTTGGGGACTCCCAACTGATCGTCAACCAGATGAGTCAAAAATATGAAATCAGAAAGCCTGATATGTTGCCTTACTACAACAAGGCACAGTCACTTCGTCAAAAGTTTGATGTCTGTCACATCACCCACATCCGCAGAGGTGAAAACATCCGTGCAGATGCCCTGGTTGGACTTGCTGCATCTATGGCGATCCAACAAGGGGAAAACATGTAAATTACAGTATGTCAAAGGAGGATTCTCCCTCCTTTCAACACACACCAAGCAGTCGCTGAATGCCACCGAGTGGTTGGAAGTCGGATTTCCATCCTTAAACCTCCGATCAGCGACTGGAGGGATCCGTTCATTGATTATATTATGTTCGGAATCCTACCTGAAGATCCAAAAGAGCGGGTAAGTATCCAAAGACGAGCCCCAAACTTTCATTTGGATATTCCCTCCAAAATGCTTTATAGAAAATCCTTCAATAGAGTACTTCTACACTGCTTGTCACAACAAGAGGCGGAAGAAACTCTAAAAGAAGTTCATGCTGGTCTTTGTGGAGCCCATCAGGCTGGTCCTAAGCTCTACGATCAGATAAAAAGGTTAGGTTATTATTGGCCTACCATGGTGGCTGACGCAATGCAATTTGCTAAATGTTGCCAATAATGCCAAGTTCATCAAGATTATGTCCACATGCCTCCAGAATAGCTACATCCTACAGCGATCTCATGGCCCTTCGTAGCTTGGGGTATGGACATCATAGTGTAGACACCTCGTTTTGGCACCCTATGAGGGGCAATTCAGTCCACCATATTTAATGATGTCCTGATTAGGCCCCGAGTCAAAAGTCACCAATCGTCTCTAGACCTCTGATTGCCCCGGGAGTTGGCTCATCATGATCTACTCATCGAGAGCTTTCCGCCTATATATAGAACTCCAAGATCTGACTGGCGGATCAAAAATCATGACAGCGGGTCCCACACCCCCGCGGCGCCCGCGTGAAAAATCACCTATCATCTCTAGACCTCCGATCACCCAGGGAGTTGGCTCATCATGATCTACTCATCGAGAGCTTTCCGCCCATATATAGAACTCCAAGATCTGACGGGCGGATCAAAAATCATGACAGCGGGTCCCATACCCCTGCGGCGCGCGCGTGAAAAATCACCTATCATCTATGGACCTCTGATTGCCCTGAAAATTGGCTCATAGTGACCTACTCGCCGAGAGCTTTCCGTCAATATGTAGAACGTCGAAATCCGACGAGCGGATTGAAATCTACGAAACCTGGGCCTCGGTAATGATAACCCGACCAATTTCCATCGGACCCCACTTTTTAGGCCTGAATTAGTTTCTTTTAAATCCAAACCCACCTAAACCAATCCCAACACACCTAAACCAGACCCGGCCCGGATCCTAACCAAACCCAAGTCCAGCCCAACTTTGGACCCAACTCACCCAAACCCACTCAGGTCCGACCCAAACACAACCCGAGCCAGATCCAAACCTCCTGACCCGAACTTGACCCAAACACAACCCGAGCCTTATCCCTCTCATCTCTCTCCCAACCCAGGCCTTATCTCTCAATTTCAAACACCCAAGCCTCATCTCTCTATCTCTCTCCCAACCCAAGCCTTATCCCTCAAAAATTTTCAAACACCCAAGCCCATCCAAAAAAAAGATATACGCAGAACCTCTCCTAGATCTGGAGGCAGATCCGAGGCTCCCCATCATCATCTCTTGCTCTCATTCTCTCCCTCTCCTCTCTCACGCTCTTTTTTCTCTCCTCTGCCCCACTACACTCCAAACCCCCCTTAAACCTCTTTCCCCATTCCCATCCAAAGAGAATGCGCAGAGGCCTCCCACCATCTCCCTCGTCTCCATCCGACGCATATCTCCCCCCAGGGCTCTCATCCTAGAGGCCACCATCGACTCCATCCCATCATCCCACCCATTCCAGATCCAGGACTCTCCATCTCACGCATCTTCTCCATCTCACCCCTGCGACCCATCACCCTCCATCCAGCGCCCATCGCCCTCTTCCTCATCCCTTACAACCCATCTCCTCCAAGCTCCATCTTCCTCCTAGCAGACCCGGACTCCCCATCTTCTTCTTCTTGCACGCTACACATCTCACCCCTGCGACCCATCATCCTCCATCTGCAGACCACGCAGCAGCACCATTTCCCTCCATCGTTTTCCCTCCACTCGTCTCCCTCACACACAGCCCCCAGACGCACGCCGCAGAAGCACCTCTCACATCCGCACACAGCAGTCGCTGGACGCACGCAATAGCACCTTCTTCCTCCTCCTCGCGCCGCCAGACGTCTCCCCCTGCACCAGGTACGCCTTCTTCTCTTCCCACCACCTGCACCCTCTGCGACACATCTCCCTCTCTCCCGTCCACTCTCTCTCCTACTCTGCTCCGTCTCTCACTCTCTCTTTCTCTCTCTGTCTCCCTCTCCCCCTACTCTGTCTCTCCCCCGCACCCACCTGCTCATTCTCTCTGTCTCCCCTGCTCCTTCTCCCTTTCTTCCCAGCGCCAGCCCCTGCTCTCTCTACCCTCTCTCCTTCACCCTCTTTGCGCGCACCGCCCTCTATCTCTCATCACCCCTTTCTTCTTCTCTTCCATTTCTTTCTTTCTTATCTTTCTTCCTCTCTCCCTTTCTTCTCCACTCACCCTTTCTTTTCTTCCTCTCTCCCTGCTCTCCCTATCTCCCTATTCTTCTCTGTCACTCTCTCTCCTTCTCTCCATTCCCTCTACCTCTCGGCGCACCATCATTCTCTTTCTCCGCTCCACACACCTGCACGTCTCTCTCCTCTCTCTCGCTCTTTCTTCCACTCTCCCCGTCCTCCCTCTTCCACATCTCCCTGTCTCCCTCTTTCCGTTCTCTCTCCCTCTCTGGTCTTCTGCCCCCCCTCTCTCCTTCTTCTTCTCTCTCTCTCTCTCTCCCCGTGCTTTTCCTCTCTCCCCTTCCCTGTTCTCCTCTCTCCCTCTCCTTCCTCTTCTTCCACCCACCTGCAACACCGCCACACCCACCTACACCCCTCTCTCTCCCTCATCTCCTTCTTCCCCTCTCTCCCTCTCTTTCCCTTCTTCTTTTCTCCATGTTGCTGCACCTGCATCACAGCCACACCGACCCTTTTCATTCTTTTATTCCCTTCTTCTCCATCTTTTTCTTTCTCCCCTGCAACTCAACACTCTCCCTCCCTGGTCGGTCTCTCTCTATCTCTCTCTGCTCCACCTCTCCCTCTCGTTGTCTGCACCCTCTCTCCTTCTCCACTCTCCCTCACTCTCTCTCCATCTCCCCATCCCTCTGTTCTCTCCCCTACTCTCTTCCTCTCCCTCTCTCTCATTCCCTCCTCTCCACCACTGCCATATCTCCTTCTATACCCCATCTCTCCATCTCCCACTCTTCTACCCACCTGCACCCATTTTCCGTGCCCTTTCTGCTCTTCTTCCTTTCTTCCTCTCTCTCTCTCTCTCTCTCTCTTCCCACCTGCGCCTCCTGCCTGCTGCTGCACCACTCCATCCTTCCCTTCTTCTTTCTTCTCCTTCCTCTCCTTCTCTTCCTCATCCCATCTTACCTTGCACCCACCTGCGGCACACCTTGCTTCCTCCCTGCACTCATCTCCACTGGACACCCCTTCCTTGCCACCACTGTACTGCACACACCCTCACTACTGGACCCACTTTTCCCTGCGCCCCTCACCCAACTGTTGCGCCCACCTGACTAGCCCACTCATCTAAACCGAACCCATGCATGTCTATTTCATTTTCTTGCATTGAATTTAGATCTATAGTTGTTTATTGTTTCTTTTTTTTATGATATTGCATATATCTAATATTCTCATGCACCCCAACATGTTCATGCATCTGAATAATATTTTAGGTTGTTAATTATTTTAAATTTGTTTCTAGCATATTCTAACCTACCCATGCATTCAACCTGCCCATGCATTATAACTTAGTTGCATTTTTATTTCATATTCTTTTAGGTGCAATTTAGGACTGCATAATTTATTAAAAAAATAAATATATAAAAATTAGAATAAAAACCAAAAACACCAAAAGAAAACAAATAATAAAATAAAAAGTAAAGATTAAAAATAGAATTTTAGCTACCCTACTAATTAGAAATAATTAGGCTAAATTTAATAATTAAGTTCTTTTCTCCTCCCCTCTCACTAGGGTTAGGGAAACCTATTTAGGGAACTCAAGATTATTTAGGATAATTAATTAAATTAGAAATTAGAAATTCATTCTCTTTCCCCCTTCCCATTTCATTAGGATAAATCAATTTAGGATTTTAGGCTCTATGAATAAACATAAAAACAAATAAAAATAATAAAAATCCAAAAAACCAAAGACAAAGTAAAAGATATCAAAAACTCTAAAAAATATTAATAAATTGGAGTTAGAAATTAGACTATAGCTTAACTGATTAGGTTAGACCCCGGACCTAGATCTAGGTCTCCTCCTAGCCAGCTTAGACTACCCTAATTTCTTAAATTCCAACTGATTAGGTCCCACTCTCTCTCCGGGCCCCGCTAAGGGATCGGGAGAGCGGATGTGTGCGGTTAGGACCTTAGGATAGGGCAGAGATCCATTAGGGAAATGGAACAGTTAGATTGAATCCAAGTAGGAACTCCCCTAGTTAGGCCCTTCTAGCCCCAATTATTAAAATCCAAAAAAAAAACTATAAAACCAACAAAACCAATCCCAAAAATATTTTCTTCTCTTTTCCTCCACCTCCGGTGCCAAATATTTATCTGAACTCAATGATTAAAGGGAATAGAGGCTGATTCCGAGAACCTGAATTAATGAGAATGACGAAATGAGACGAGTGATTTCACACACCCCAATATCAGTTTATTTACTACCGGCCCATCATCGGCCACCCTCAATCAATCCCGGCCCAACATCGGCCATTTTTATCTTACTTCTGGCCCATCATCGGCCATGCACTTTTATCACCTGCATATCGCACGCAAACCCACAGAAATCACAACTCGAAGTTTCGTCTACATCATTCTTTCGACTCGAAGAATCAGCCTTTAAACCCTAGGTCGTCAAAGGACATTGAAGGGGGTACCCAGGAATGGGGTTGATCCTCTTCTAAATATTTGGCACCTTTCCCCTTATTTTCTTAGTTTATTTTCATTTTAATTCGCTTATCCCCTAGAATACTTGGATTTAACTTTAATTAGTCTGTTCAACCCTGGATGTTGATTTCCCCTGCCTAGTTCATTATGGTCTCATCTTGAAGCCCGTAATTTGACCCTTGACCTAAGTTCGACCCGAATTGAAAGACCCAAATTAAGTGACGAGACAATCGTCGTGTGTCACCGGCGGCACATTAGACGAGAGAAGAACCCACCCTATTTTCCTCCCACATTCTTTTGGCTTTCGTCGAAGGACGGTGTTACGGCCGAATCCGTAACTGGCGATCGTGATCCGTCGATTTTGAGGGTAGTCGGAAACCTCATTTTCGATGTATTTTTTTTTATCTCACACTGTTGAATGGCCATTCCCCTCTCGGGGGGGATCAAAATTCACATCCGACAGCCTGGCGATCGTGATGGGACATCTTCTGTTGTCTCGTCACGAATTTGGGTCTTTTGCAGGTCCCACGATCTCCATGCCAACAGCCTGGCGATCGTGATGGGACCTCTTCTTTTGTCTCGTCACGAATTTGGGTCTTTTGCAGGTCCCACGATCTCCATGCCAACAGCCTGGCGATCGTGACAGGACATCTTTCGTTGTCTTATCGTTTACTTGGGTCTTTTAGAAGCTTTATTATGGAACACGAACCTTCGATCAATGACTGAATGTCCGTGTTTCGTTTATTTAAGGGTCATTATGGGTATAAATCAAATATGAACTGGCGTTCGCATAACCGCCCGCTGAAGCTCTCCCCTTTACAACATAAGAGCGCATCCCTATTAGTCTTTCCTCTTTCCCGCATTAATTCCATAAAACATTCTCTTCTTTCCTAAATTCTTTCCATTCTCATCTTTTCTAAAGTCTTTCTCTTCTCACCCCCACTTTCTTACAAATGGCGAATCACCCATGGGGAATGCCGGACATTCCTCCTATTTCAACCCCGGGAGCAACTCGAGCCATCGGTGAGGCTTATTTCCCCCCATTAGATACTAAGATCTCTAGATCTCTTTCTACCCCATTATTTGAACCGCGCTATTCCCCGCGCATATCGGGCTCTCCGATTGTCGAACGGGTCCCTTCTCCCATGAAAGCAGTAGTCGCGAGAAAAAGTCACTCCAGTCCTCCAATTCCAATAAGGAGGGACTCATACTCTGCCGACTCTCGAGTCACGTATAAGGATTTGGTCGGATCAAGCAAACAGATGGTAGAGCATAAGACCTATGCCAACATCACAACACGGGCTCGCCGTGTGCTTCAACCGGTCACTTCACAAGTCATCCATCATTCAGCTACGGTTACCCGAATTGAACCGATTACCTCTATGGTCCCCCAATATAGAACACCTTTTGATACATCCATTGTGACCACCACTAGACAAGCAAGACAACAACCAGCCCCGATCCCATATGCAAGTACACGCCTCCATATAGGCCAAGAATAGGTGGGCCTGGCTCGATCACTCTCGCCGAGGGTCCCGCGGCGAAGCCCTGTTGTTTACACCAGCGCACAGAACGCACACATAATCCACCATCAATACCAGCATGAGGTAGTCCAACCCCAACTTCAAACAATGACTCCTCCGACTGTCTCCGTAAGCCGATCGATCCCAAACTCATCTGGCCTTAGGCTAACCTATCATCAACCGACGGGATACGAAAGATCACCTCTAACGTATCAAGATCAATTGACTTCGGCTTACGAAATGTTAGACGAGGAGCAGGATGCCCCACTCTATTATGATGAAGTTGCGGACGATGTAGGCCCTCATGAGCTTCACGAGGAACATCGGCCGAACCATCCAGCCCACGAGCTCTCCCGCCAATTGACTTACGTGGGTCGACGATTAGGATTAGCTCATGACCTGGATAGAACTCGAAACCAAACCCAAATTCAGGCCCCTAGGAGAACACGAGCCGAGGAAAGCTACCACTATGCGCCTTTGGGACCCCAACCGGACCCTCAACACGATCTTGTAGAACAGATTTATTATCGAACCCCAGTTAAGGCCCCAAGACGTGGCCAGGCGCAAGAAGATGAAAACCCTGATTCCCAGGCAATTAGAGAAATGCGGAAGGAAATAGAAGGGCTGAAGAGTGAAATTAGAAAGAAGTCGCCGTCACGACAAAGCAAAAGGTTAGGGTTCTATGACTTCACGAAGAAAGAAGAGACCAAGAAATCACCCTTCCCAGCTAAAGCCCCAAAGTTCGTAGCGTATGACGGGACTACAGACCCTCAACACCATTTGGTGTCCTTTTGCAGTAAATGTTGTATAATCGCTGACGACGATGCCCTCCTCATTAATTACTTTCAAGAATCGCTAGCCGGAGATGCGCTAACTTGGTACACATCTGTGCCCTCACACGAGATCAATACCTTCGAGGATGTGATAGAAAAATTTCTGGTGCGATACCAACACCTAACTAAGAACAAACCCCTGTGGCATGACTTAGCCAACTTAAAGCAAAAGAACAATGAGGATTATGAAGAATTCGCCGCGAGATGGCTGAGTCAATTCACGAGGTCTGACTGCAATATGAAGGAGGAGGAACAAGTCAGGATGGTCATTTCGAACATGAAAGAACCGATGAGGACATTGATGGCAATCGGGGAAGTCATGAATTGGAGTAGCCTACACCATCGATTGTCAAGAATGAAACAGAACCTAGACGATGGAATATTGAATAACCTAGGCATCTCCGATCAAAAAAGGATTGCCCGTCGCGTGACCAATCAAGTGGAAAATCGCGCGACCCCGAAAGTAAACTCGACCCAAGAGGTGGTTTATCGCCCATATAATCCTGGTCAGGAAATGAATTTCAACCAATAGCGGAATCAAGGACAAAACCGGGATGTTAATTTCCAAGGGAACACACAAAGCTTCTGGAACGATCAGAGCTACCGGGATCTTCCTCGGAATGATCAGAGATATAACCAACAACCACATGACCAAAGGGGACCCGTTCATCCAAGGCAAAACATAAATCCGGCACGACAACCTGCGAATCAGCCGGTGATGCCTCAAAACCCGAATCAGAGTACTAATCCTCGGCCGAATTATAACGCAGTCTCGTTCAATTATAACGACAATTCAGGCCAAAACAATGACGGGAACAAGAGAAGGCTTGGACCGAAAAGGGCTAACTACCCGCCCCTCCCTCAACCTTGGATCACTGTTTTCTGGTCACTCATAGAACAAAATGTTATCCAGCTTCCACTAGAAAGACAACAGCAATGGCCAGACCACCTTGATCGGACGAGATTCTGTGCATACCACAGGATGCCGGGACATGACCTAACCCATTGCTATACGGCCAGAGACCTGATCTACGACCTCAGTGATGAAGGGGCGATTGAGTGGAATAGCATCAAACCCACGGGAGTCTACGGTCCGCAGAAAATGCCACAAGCCCAAGGTCCGCTTACCGGTACGACGCAGCGAGTGCCGAACATGCAAATCTACACAAACCCGATGCCACAACACGCTGCGTCAACCTCGACACAACCGTTGCAGGGACCGTCGACCAATGTCGCCACCGTGTCACATCAATCAACTGATTTCCCGATCCAGCCAGCCATTAGTCAGAATCAACCCTACTATGATGATTTTTTTGAAGATGATGACTATTGGAAATACGTCAATTGGGACGGAAAAACTAAATTCAGACTAGATAACATCAAAACCGGCATGGTAATCGACTCCCCGGACCTCTACAAGGTGTTCTTTGATGATGATATCGCGTATGAGGGGTCTCGGACCAGCACTCACTCCCAATTTAATCAACCCCAGGATGTTGGGCCGTCACAAGCACACCGCCGATCAGGACGGATCCGCCCACCGCGGCTACCTCCGATCGCCAGTGCGCCGGATCCGGGCTTACAAATTCCTAACATGCAGACCGAAGAGGTTGTCGAAGAGAGACCTCATGTTCAGCTGGAGACTGAGATAGAGTATGATCTCCTAGGGCATCTAACGAAGATACCAGCTAAGGTGTCAATCCTCGATCTGATCAAGACTTCCCCTATGCATCAAAAACAGCTGATGGACGCCATCACCCATTTACAAGTTCCGGAAAATATAACCCCAGAACAACTACGGGCGTCCATTGCGTCCTTGTCGTCTGAGACATCCTTGCCAATCCTCAACTTTACCGAGGAGGAACTAAAAAAAATACCACCTGAAGCGAGGACCTCGCCCCTGCATCTCATAGTTAGGGTGGCCGAGAAGGAGATATCTGGTGCTTTGGTAGACATAGGGGCATCCCTAAACATCTGTCCACTGAAAACATACAAGACGCTGGATTTAACTGCTAAAGACCCAACCCCATCTCCGTTGGTGGTGACAGGATATGACAGAAATAGGAAGAACGTTTGTGGGAAGATCATGTTATTGGTGCAAGCAGGCCCGATCTCAGTACCCGAAGAATCCTACGTCATGGATATCCCAGCGACCTTCAACTTGATATTAGGGCGTCGCTGGCTGAATCACATGAAGGCGGTCATGTCCACTAGGCACCAATGTATTAAGTTTCCCCACTTAGGAAAAATCGTGAAGCTAATGGGGGACCCGCCTGTGATCGAACCAGAAGGACTTCAGATACTTCCCACCTTACGACCGGCCCCTATCCCGCCTGGAACCAAAACCCATGGATACAGGGTTGATCCCACCATTTCCCTGACGGACATCGATCCCGTCCGGAGTATGACACCAGATCCGGTCCCTCTACCTGAACCGCCATTAAGAAAAGAGTGCATACATGGCTAGAACCTCATGAGAAAACTTGGATATCAGCCCGGATTGGGGCTAGGTAGGAATGAGGATGGGATTCTTGACCCCGTTATCCTGGAAGCAAGGATAGGAACAGAAGGACTGGGATTCAACCTGTATGATCAGGTAACACTCTCCAGAAAGGATTGGAAACTAGGGAACACTTCGTCAGGCATAGTAAGCTCTTGGATCCCAATGAACCTCCCAACGGAGAAGGATGCCATCAGATCCACCCCCAGGAAAAAGGGAAAGAACTATTGATAGAAGGTATAACTGATTCGTCGTCTGACGACGAGGAGGTCGAAACTTACGAAGACATCTTTGGCACCTGGAAAGAATTCCATGAATCTGATGAAATTAGGAGTTCAAATTTCCCCCCGGGGGAAAGTTTTCGAATGCTGTCTTGCAACATGATTGGTACTAGTGATTCGGCGAAATTGCCTAAAAAAAAAAGCTCCGATTTCCGAAAAGAGAAACGACTATGAAACCTGGGAAGTTAAAGACCCCGATAGCCAAGAAGTTGTATACTGGCCAGCTGCGTGGCGACACTGGAGAGCAGGACCTTCAGAAGAAGACAGCAAAACCTGGGAGATCGAAAATCCCGAAGGCGACAAAGTGGTGTATCGCCCTGCAGTTCGGCATTGCCCGGGGCAGGGATCTTCCTCCTTAGATAGCCCCTCCTCAACCCAACCTGTACCATATCATTCTAAAAAACCCAAAAAAATCACAAAATCCCAAAAAAAAGTAGAAAACCAAAAACCCAAAAATGTAAGTAGTTTAGGAGTAGGGACCTTTGACTATTGTAGGGCCATAAGAAGACCTGAGCGCGGGAGAATTCCCCCGGTAGAGCAATCACGGCTAGAGGAAATCATGAGCCAAGTTAGCAAGATAGGGTATGAGTCGATGCCCATTATTTCGTAGCCAGAATCATCTTCGGAAACCGAGAACGCAAAGGACAAGATGGGCGTTTACGAATTAGTAGATGCCGAAGGAGAAAACGATGAAGTCTCGGAAGAGTTCCAAAGGGTCATCAAGAGGTGTTCATAGCGGTGTTTCAAAGAGTTATCCATATCAAAGCATCCACGGTGGTCAAGTTCATTCAAAAGAATATAATAGCCCGGTTTGGCGTTCCGAAAGTGTTCATAACTGACAATGGCCCCCAATTCATATCTCAGGCAATGGAGGATTTGTGCACAAAATATGGTATAGAATTACATCATTCAACCCCTTATTACCCCCAAGCAAACGGACAGGCTGAAGCTACAAACAAGACACTACTCAAGATCATCAAGAAGATAGTGGAAACAACCAAGGGCAGTGATTGGCCAGACCGTTTGGTCGAGGCATAGTGGGCATATCGAACCTCCATTAGGACTCCGACAGGTGAGACCCTATATGCATTGACTTATGGGATGGAGGCAGTCCTTCCGTTCGAGCTCCTTTACCCATCTTTGCGGATCCAATTAGATGAAGAGATGACAGAAGGCCAAAGACGAGAAGCATTGCAAATAAAGCTGGACCTCCTCGATGAGAAAAGGATGAAAGCGGCAGAGCACGCTCAGGTGTACAAGAAGCGAATTGCAAGAGCCTACGATAAGCATGTCATAGAGAGGAAATTCAAAACAGGTGACCTTGTATTGAAACGCATCACTCAATCACAACTCCCACACATTAAAGGCAAATTGCGACCTAATTGGGAAGGCCCATATGTAGTTAAAGAAGTATATTCTGGCAATGCATATAGACTAGTAAATACAGAAAGGGAAGAGCTCCTCGATCCATGGAATGCTATGTACTTGAAAAAGTACACCACATGACCCTTCTTCACTTCTTGCCGAGTATGACCCTCGGTCTCTTGATATGGCTGTATAAATCCCGTAGGGAAGACCGAGGAGAGGTGCAACAAACAAACTTGGAAGTCAAACACACACTGGCACAAAAAAAAAAAAAAAAAAAAAAAAAAAAAAACTAGAACAGTGAGTCTGCCCCACACAATGTTCTACACGGTTGAAGCCATTCAATGCAAAAGTTTATAAGCGAGTTTGCCCATGTCATGAAAGCTTCCCTTTATCACTCACAAAAGAGAGAAAAGAGAAACCACGATGGAGTTGCATGAGATGTGGGTGTGCTCCCCATGCCTGATGCTTCAGAAGCCAAAACCCTAGGCACCCCTCTCCCAAACCAGTCCAAGAAAAAAAAAAAAAAAGGAGTTTAGTTAGAAGTCCTGAAAAGAATAAAAAGTTTTGTGACTAGTTTGGGTTCGTAGCCTTTTTAACCCGAGTCAGTAAGCCCGTAGGGTTATTTACATACCTAGTGCCCTAAAGCCATTTGGTTTGGGAGTCATTGGCGTAACGCTCGTTACATGGGTTAATTAGAAAGCTTAAGCGACCCAGGCATTGCACAGTCACAAATCGAAAAAAAAAAAAAAAAAAAAAGAGCAAAGGCCCAAAAGGCCAAAGTAACGAAATAGTATTCATAAAACCCAAGCCCGCTCGAATGACATGGGCCCTTGCCTAATGAACCAAGCGGAGAGTGGCCGGTAACCACAACACTAAGGAAGCACGGCGACTCACTATCTCCCACACACGAAAGTCGTGCTCACACATGAATTCCAGGGGTAGCCTAGCGCTCTCCAAAGTTCGACTAAAAGGACCAAAACGGCTAGAAAAGAATCATGAGGGATCGATCTCCAAAGGATAGTTGGGGAAGGTCATATCATAATCAAACTAGCAGCCATGGATCAGAGAGCTAGACCACCTTCACTCTCTCACTCCCAGCCAGAAAACACACCAGCTTTACACTGGGGCATTTTTATATATACATATATGTACATGCATACACACACGCATATGAGTACTTACTTATTCTGCACAGCTTCCCAATTCAGGTCCCATCACATGCACAGTTGTCACAAACACTCACCAATCTACACTCACCTCATGCATGCTTTTGTTACTAATGCCTTATGGTTGAATGCAGGATAGGTTATACATTGTTTTGTTTCAGGGATCGTTCACATATGTCACCCCATATGCTGGGGCATTTTTTTTTTATTTTATATATGAATCTACGTAAACATACCTCACACCTTCCTGGTTAACCCTTGATCCAAAACCCCACGCGGATACCATGTTTTGTGCACGACTCCTCTCGAAACGAGATATACTATCAGTCGGAAAATGATCACCTCTTTGTTTCGGATTAGCCAACAACGACTTGCCTCTAGTCTTGGTATTGGATGTGTATTGTTTCAAGCTATGTGTGTGCTATGGATAAGTTTTAGATATCTTTCGATCTCAATTTCCTACTCAAACCACCTACATCCAAAGGATGGGCCCCCGCTGTTTATCTTTTATTTTATTTTTTTTCCTTGCATGTGGTGGATGCATTTCTGTTATTTTCTTTTATCTCTATTGACTATCATGGTAGTGGTTGATTGATGTCATGACTACAGGATGATGTCGAGGACATGCCTTGCATTAGCACAAACATTTTAAATTTAGTCTACATCACACTTACAAGCCTTCTCAACATCATCACATGCATAACACACACTTGGCACGTTTATGTACTAACTTCACCGCAAGGCGAGTCGTTGCTCCCTTCTTTCCTTCTAGCCAGGATTTATTACAGGTGAAAATGTGAGGACCACCACACCGAAAGGAACAGGATCCAAGAGGTAAGTGTCGCTGAACTGAAAAACCCAAACTTAATCTTCCAAACTTGTGCTCTTACAGTTAATATCATTACCGTAACATGCTCTTTCAGAATCCTGCTTTGACACTTTGTACACCCCCCCGAGTAGGATGATCCACTTTGTAGGGATTTAATTTTGGGTAGAAAATCGAAAGGCACGAGGTGACATCCTCATATCACGTGATCAAGCACAGACCTAAAAGGAGACCTAATTAATTGGATGGCCTAGAACAACCTTATCCCGATTCCTTTGAGACAGTTCGACCTCACTCTCATAGGCTGCCACTCCCTTGAGCCCAAAAGCTCAAATGGAGGCATGAGTGTGTGTCTCCTTATCTCTGGAGAACAACTCTGTACGTGCTGTTCTCCAAAGAGGGGCATACTGTAGACACCTCGTTTTGGTACCCTATGAGGGGCAATTCAGTCCACCCTATTTAATGATGTCCTGATTAGGCCCCGAGTCAAAAGTCACCAATCGTCTCTAGACCTCTGATCGCCCCGGGAGTTGGCTCATCATGATCTACTCATCGAGAGCTTTCCGCCTATATATAGAACTCCAAGATATGACTGGCGGATCAAAAATCATGACAGCGGGTCCCACACCCCCGCGGCGCCCGTGTGAAAAATCACCTATCATCTCTAGACCTCCGATCACCCAGGGAGTTGGCTCATCATGATCTACTCATCGAGAGCTTTCCGTCCATATATAGAACTCCAAGATCTGACGGGCGGATCAAAAATCATGACAGCGGGTCCCATACCCCTGCAGCGCGCGCGTGAAAAATCACCTATCATCTTTGGACCTCTGATTGCCCTGAAAATTGGCTCATAGTGACCTACTCGCCGAGAGCTTTCCTTCAATATGTAGAACGTCGAAATCCAACGAGCGGATTGAAATCTACGAAACCTGGGCCTCGGTAATGATAACCCGACCAATTTCCATCGGACCCCACTTTTTAGGCCTGAATTAGTTTCTTTTAAATCCAAACCCACCTAAACCTATCCCAACACACCTAAACCAGACCCGGCCCGGATCCTAACCAAACCCAAGTCCAGCCCAACTTTGGACCCAACTCACCCAAACCACTCAGGTCCGACCCAAACACAACCCGAGCCAGATCCAAACCTCCTGACCCGAACTTGACCCAAACACAACCCGAGCCTTATCCCTCTCATCTCTCTCCCAACCCAGGCCTTATCTCTCAATTTCAAACACCCAAGCCTCATCTCTCTATCTCTCTCCCAACCCAGGCCTTATCCCTCAAAAATTTTCAAACACCCAAGCCCATCCAAAAAAAAGATATACGCAGAACCTCTCCCAGATCTGGAGGCAGATCCGAGGCTCCCCATCATCATCTCTTGCTCTCGTTCTCTCCCTCTCCTCTCTCACGCTCTTTTTTCTCTCCTCTGCCCCACTACACTCCAAAACCCCTTTAAACCTCTTTCCCCATTCCCATCCAAAGAGAATGCGCAGAGGCCTCCCACCATCTCCCTTATCTCCATCCGACGCATATCTCCCCCCAGGGCTCTCATCCTAGAGGCCACCATCGACTCCATCCCATCATCCCACCCATTCCAAATCCAGGACTCTCCATCTCACGCATCTTTTCCATCTCACCCCTACGACCCATCACCCTCCATCCAGCGCCCATCGCCCTCTTCCTCATCCCTTACAACCCATCTCCTCCAAGCTCCATCTTCCTCCTAGCAGACCCGGACTCCCCATCTTCTTCTTCTTGCACGCTACACATCTCACCCCTGCGACCCATCATCCTCCATCTGCAGACCACGCAGCAGCACCATTTCCCTCCATCCTTTTCCCTCCACTCGTCTCCCTCACACACAGCCCCGAGACGCACGCCGCAGAAGCACCTCTCACATCCGCACGCAGCAGTCGCTGGACGCACGCAACAACACCTTCTTCCTCCTCCTTGCGCCGCCGGACGTCTCCCCCTGCACCAGGTACGCCTTCTTCTCTTCCCACCACCTGCACCCTCTGCGACACATCTCCCTCTCTCCCGTCCACTCTCTCTCTCCTACTCTGCTCCGTCTCTCACTCTCTCTTTCTCTCTCTGTCTCCCTCTCCCCCTGCTCTGTCTCTTCCCCGCACCCACCTGCTCATTCTCTCTGTCTCCCCTGCTCCTTCTCCCTCTCTTCCCAGCGCCAGCCCCTGCTCTCTCTACCCTCTCTCCTTCACCCTCTTCGCGCGCACCGCCCTCTATCTCTCATCACCCCTTTCTTCTTCTCTTCCTTTTCTTTCTTTCTTATCTTTCTTCCTCTCTCCCTTTCTTCTCCACTCACCCTTTCTTTTCTTCCTCTCTCCCTGCTCTCCCTATCTCCCTGTTCTTCTCTGTCACTCTCTCCTTCTCTCCATTCCCTCTACCTCTCCGCGCACCATCATTCTCCTTCTCCGCTCCACACACCTGCACGTCTCTCTCCTCTCTCACGCTCTTTCTTCCACTCTCCCCGTCCTCCCTCTTCCACATCTCCCTGTCTCCCTCTTTCCGTTCTCTCTCCCTCTCTGGTCTTCTGCCCCCCCTCTCTCCTTCTTCTTCTCTCTCTCTCTCTCTCCCCGTGCTTTTCCTCTCTCCCCTTCCCTGTTCTCCTCTCTCCCTCTCCTTCCTCTTCTTCCACCCACCTGCAACACCGCCACACCCACCTACACCCCTCTCTCTCCCTCATCTCCTTCTTCCCCTCTCTCCCTTTCTTTCCCTTCTTCTTCTCTCCACGTTGCTGCACCTGCATCACTGCCACACCGACCCTTTTCATTCTTTTCTTCCCTTCTTCTCCATCTTTTTCTTTCTCCCCTGCAACTCAACACTCTCCCTCCCTGGTCGGTCTCTCTCTATCTCTCTCTGCTCCACCTCTCCCTCTCGTTGTCTGCACCCTCTCTCCTTCTCCACTTTCCCTCACTCTCTCG
This sequence comes from Persea americana, assembly GCA_029852735.1. Lineage (NCBI taxonomy): Eukaryota > Viridiplantae > Streptophyta > Magnoliopsida > Laurales > Lauraceae > Persea > Persea americana. The sequence continues at coordinate 17,190,143 of CM056813.1, read as the reverse complement.
CCATCTCCCCATCCCTCTGTTCTCTCCCCTACTCTCTTCCTCTCCCTCTCTCTCATTCCCTCCTCTCCACCACTGCCATATCTCCTTCTATACCCCATTTCTCCATCTCCCACTCTTCTACCCACCTGCACCCATTTTCCGTGCCCTTTCTGCTCTTCTTCCTTTCTTCCTCTCTCTCTCTCTCTCTTCCCACCTGCGCCTCCTGCCTGCTGCTGCACCACTCCATCCTTCCCTTCTTCTTTCTTCTCCTTCCTCTCCTTCTCTTCCTCATCCCATCTTACCTTGCACCCACCTGCGGCACACCTTGCTTCCTCCCTGCACTCATCTCCACTGGACACCCCTTCCTTGCCACCACTGTACTGCACACACCCTCACTACTGGACCCACTTTTCCCTGCGCCCCTCACCCAACTGTTGCGCCCACCTGACTAGCCCACTCATCTAAACCGAACCCAAGCATGTCTATTTCATTTTCTTGCATTGAATTTAGATCTATAGTTGTTTATTGTTTCTTTTTTTTTATGATATTGCATACATCTAATATGCTCATGCACCCCAACATGTTCATGCATCTGAATAATATTTTAGGTTGTTAATTATTTTAAATTTGTTTCTAGCATATTCTAACCTGCCCATGCATTCAACCTGCCCATGCATTATAACTTAGTTGCATTTTTATTTCATATTCTTTTAGGTGCAATTTAGGACTGCATAATTTATTAAAAAAAAAATATATAAAAATTAGAATAAAAACCAAAAACACCAAAAGAAAACAAATAATAAAATAAAAAGTAAAGATTAAAAATAGAATTTTAGCTACCCTACTAATTAGAAATAATTAGGCTAAATTTAATAATTAAGTTCTTTTCTCCTCCCCTCTCACTAGGGTTAGGGAAACCTATTTAGGGAACTCAAGATTATTTAGGATAATTAATTAAATTAGAAATTAGAAATTCATTCTCTTTCCCCCTTCCCATTTCATTAGGATAAATCAATTTAGGATTTTAGGCTCTATGAATAAACATAAAAACAAATAAAAATAATAAAAATCCAAAAAACCAAAAACAAAGTAAAAGATATCAAAAACTCTCAAAAATACTAATAAATTGGAGTTAGAAATTAGACTATAGCTTAACTGATTAGGTTAGACCCCGGACCTAGATCTAGGTCTCCCCCTAGCCAGCTTAGACTACCCTAATTTCTTAAATTCCAACTGATTAGGTCCCACTCTCTCTCCGGGCCCCGCTAAGGGATCGGGAGAGCGGATGTGTGCAGTTAGGACCTTAGGATAGGGTAGAGATCCATTAGGGAAATGGAACAGTTAGATTGAATCCAAGTAGGAACTCCCCTAGTTAGGCCCTTCTAGCCCCAATTATTAAAATCCAAAAAAAAAAACTATAAAACCAACAAAACCAATCCCAAAAATATTTTCTTCTCTTTTCCTCCACCTCCGGTGCCAAATATTTATCTGAACTCAATGATTAAAGGGAATAGAGGCTGATTCCGAGAACCTGAATTAATGAGAATGACGAAATGAGACGAGTGATTTCACACACCCCAATATCAGTTTATTTACTACCGGCCCATCAGCGGCCACCCTCAATCAATCCCGGCCCAACATCGGCCATTTTTATCTTACTTCTGGCCCATCATCGGCCATGCACTTTTATCACCTGCGTATCGCACGCAAACCCACAGAAATCACAACTCGAAGTTTCGTCTACATCATTCTTTCGATTCGAAGAATCAGCCTTTAAACCCTAGGTCGTCAAAGGACATTGAAGGGGGTACCCAGGAATGGGGTATCACCTGCGTATCGCACGCAAACCCACAGAAATCACAACTCGAAGTTTCGTCTACGTCATTCTTTCGATTCGAAGAATCAGCCTTTAAACCCTAGGTCGTCAAAGGACATGGAACGGGGTACCCAGGAATGGGGTTGATCCTCTTCTAAATATTTGGCACCTTTCCCCTTATTTTCTTAGTTTATTTTCATTTTAATTCGCTTATCCCCTAGAATACTTGGATTTAACTTTAATTAGTCTGTTCAACCCTGGATGTTGATTTCCCCTGCCTAGTTCATTATGGTCTCATCTTGAAGCCCGTAATTTGACCCTTGACCCAAGTTCGACCCGAATTGAAAGACCTAAATTAAGTGACGAGACAACCGTCGTGTGTCGCCGGCGGCACATTAGACGAGAGAAGAACCCACCCCATTTTCCTCCCGCATTCTTTCGGCTTTCGTCGAAGGACGGTGTTACGGCCGAATCCGTAACTGGCGATCGTGATGCGTCGATTTTGAGGGTAGTCGGAATCCTCATTTTCGATGTATTTTTTTTATCTCACACTGTTGAATGGCGATTCCCCTCTCGGGGGGGATCAAAATTCACATCCGACACATAGGTCCTATCTCTCCCCCGTAAAGCAAAGGTCAACGCTTCATCTTCGTCGCTATGGATTATTTCTCCAAGTGGTCAGAAGCATTTGCGTTCAGTGAAATGAAGACCCCGTCAGTCCTTCAATTCTTACGAACCAACATCATTTGTCGCTTCAGCATACCTAAAAGATTCGTCCATGATAACGGACCACAATTCCGGGATCACGGATTCTACAGGTTCTACGACAAATACAAAATCCAAAGTTGTCCTTCGACTCCATATAACCCGGTAGCGAATGGACTAGCAGAAGCTTTCAACAAGACACTCTGCAAAATTCTTAAGAAAATGGTCTGTAGTCACAAAAGAGACTGGAGCGACAAACTGCCTGAAGCTAAATAGGCCTACTGGACTACCGTTCGAGGACCAACCCATAGCACACCATTCTCCTTGGTCTATGGATGTGAAGCAGTTGTCCCCCTAGAGGTACAAATTCCTTCTTTAAGGGTATCTCTACAAAATGAAATGACACAAGAAAGCAACGTCAAATTGAGACTCAAGGAACTGGAAAATCTCGATGAAAGACAACTCGAAGCTCTACAAAGCGTTGAGCTTTACCAAGCACGCATGGCAGGATCTTTTGACAAAAAGGTCAGGCAACGCACCCACAAAAAGGGTGACTTGGCTCTTGCGGTGAAAAGGCAAATGGTTTTTGCCCACAAATCCAAAGGCAAATTCGAACCAAAATGGGAGGGACCCTTCGTCATCGACAAAGTCTTCTCCAATGGCGCATATGCTCTTCTAAACATAGAGGGTGACAGATGTATACTGCCCATCATTGGCAAGTTCTTGAAGCGGTACTACCCTTGAAGACTTCCTACATCGGGTCAGAGCGATGCCTGTATGGCCAAAGCCTATTCCTAGGTACTTGCTCATCAAACCCACCCATTTTAGAGTTTTCATCCCTATGTTAAAATTTCTAAAGACCTAAAACAATGCTTACTTTCAATGTTTCATTGTTCAAAGAAAAAAAAAAAAAAAAAACAAAAACAAAATCAAACCCAAAATCCAAGTTTAGGAGCCTCTTCCCTAACTTGACCAAAACTTTCGATCCTTGAACCCAAAATTCATGGTTTGAAACAAAAATTAGGACTCAGGGATTTCCACCCTAGTCCACCTTGACTTTTACCGCCAAAATGGTTTCAAGTCAAAAATTTACGACCCTCGTGTCTTTAAACAAAAAAAAAAAAGGTTTTTCAAAAACCTTGGGGAAACGACATTTAGTTGATACTCACACAAAACCCAAAAATCGGAAGGATACGAACCCCATTCGATACTTCCAAAACCTCAAAATCGCAAGGAAGTGACACCTCGTCAATACTTGCAAGATTTCAAAAATCGTGGAGACATAACGTTTCAGTTAATATCCACAAACCAAATTTCAAAACAAAAACAAAGGTTCGAAAAAACATCAAATTTCAAAAATCGTGGGGAGGCGACATTCCATTGATACCCACAAAACCAAATTTTTGAGAAAAAAACAAGGAAGCGACATTCAATTGATACTTGCACCCAAATCCGCGAGGAAGCGATATTCCATCGATACTCGCAACCGAATGAGCAAGGAAGCAACATTCCATCGATACTTGCAATACCATTCAGCAGGGAGGCGACTCTTAGTTGATACTTGTATTTTGAAAACCAAAAAACCCGGCTTTCATCCCGAAAAACCTGGCTTTCATGCCAAAAACCAAAAATCTGGCTTCCACGCCAACAAAACAAAAACATGGCTTTCATGCCAAAAATAAAAAATCTGGCTTCGATGCCAACAAAACAAAACTTCGTTTTAAAAAATCTGGCTTCCATGCAACAACCAAAATTTCGGCTTTCATGCCATCTCAAAAATAAGGCTTTCACGCCACAAAAATCGGCTCTCATGCCAAAAACTGGCTTTCACGCCAAACAAACAAAAATCGGCTCTCATGCCAAAAACCTGCTTTCATGCCACAAACAAAATTTTGGCTCTCATGCCACCAAAATTCAGTTTTCATGCCATCTCAAAAAAAAAAAAAAAAACAAAAAAAAAAAAAAAACAGGCTTTTTGCCACAAAATCTGGCTTTCATGCCCGAAACAAACTTTTGGCAAAAGATTTTCACAAAATAACAACCTCTCAAACAAACCATTCCCATTCAATTTTTGCTTATGTTTTCATCAAAAGTGAATTTAAGTGAAAAAAAGGGGATACAAAAAAAAAAAAAAAAAAGAGTGCAAAAAATGTTTATACATGGAGGTACCAAAAGAAAAGAAGAAAAAAGTTTGTTACAAAGCCTGGAGACTAGTCCGACATAGTCTTCAGCCAAAGGCTGAACTCCTCAAGCAAACTCTTGGCCTTAGCCTCCAAAGCTTCCATGCCGCATTTCTTCAGAATCTTCCCATAAAAAGCAGTAGGCCGTCGCTATCCATCCTCAGCACGAGGAAGCTCTTCCCAGAGAATCTGCCATTGTTCATATTCTTGAGTCTTCCTCCAGAGATTGCTTTTGACCTCCTCAACTTGGCGAATGAGAGTCCTCTCTCTATCACGAGCTTTCAAAGTGGCAGTCCACTTAGCAGCGGCTTGTTCTTCCAATAGCTCAAGGTGTTGTCTAGTTTCGGTGACCTCCCTATCAAGACGGTGCTGGTCCTGTGTCAGCTCAATAATAGCCAACTCGGTGACGTTCCTCTCCCGAACGAGCTGCTTCCGAGTCTGCGAGATCTTATTCAGTTTAGATTTGACTTCGCTAGAAGGCTTCAAAAACATCTCGTTAAAGAAGTCATCATTTGGAAAGCTCTTGGTCTCAGTCCACTTGTTACCTAGAGCGATGACTTCATCAACAAAAGCCTTGGCATCTGTAATGTTCAGACCGACTTCTTCGTTATCGGCAAGAATGTCCTGCACATGCTTAACCATGCCGAAACCAGCCTCCAAATGGCCGGAAAAAAGAATCTCGACCCATGAGCTCAAGACTCTCTTCAACACCTTCCTCGCAAACTGACGGGATGACTCAAATGAAGACTCGCCATGCTCCGTCGGCCGACTACCCGTGTCAGGCACCGTTGGAAGAGTAATCAAGAAGCTCTTTCTAACCGGAGCCGCTGGGGAAGGAATATCAGTAGGCGGACTTGCCTCTGCCTCATCAAAACTGGTGGAAAAAGCCCCTACTCCTGGATCGGTCACAGGTACCCCCTGTTCTGGTTCTGAAAAAGATAGAGGAACTTCTTATGTCACCTCACAACCTGCCAATGAAAGATGAAAAAGGTATGAATATGATCTAGTCAAAAATCAAAATATCAAGATTATCACTACAAAGTACCTTCTTCGATGACCGGTGGAATGTTTTCTGCCTCCATGAGCTCATCCGAAGCATCGTCAAAAGTTGTGTCCATGGATGGCTCAAAGTCGTCGGAATCTTCTGGCAAGTTAGCTGGCAAGAAATAAAAAATATATGTCAGCAAATGGCGGTAAAGAAAAAGAAAAAAAAAAAAAAGAAGAAAAGAAGTCATACCAAGAGGAGATCCTGGATCTACTTCAGAATCTCTAGGTTCTTCCTCAGATGCCATGATAGGATTCGTCACCGCCTCATCGGCCGGAACCTCAGCCATCATCAAACCATCTTCTTCTGCCAAAAGAAAGAATGCAAAAGATCAAAACAAAAGCTCTCATAAAAGCAAAGAAACTGAAAGAGAAAAGGGAAAAGCATACCATCATCAATGGTCTCTTCCTCTCGGCTCCTCTTTTCCGGAGGCTCATCATCATCCCCTGATACCTCCTCAACAATGGTGGAAGGAATTTCCAGATCAGGAGAGCTTTCGTGCCGTCTCTGACTTCGGCGTTATCCTATTCTCCTCTTGCTCCTATGGGACGAACCGCTGGAAGCACCCTCCCCACCATCGAAATCGGGCCTCTCGCCAGAGTCCTCACTGGATGGTCTGCTCCTACCAGTAGACTCCATAGAAGCCTTTGCTCGCTCTGCTTGTATTCAAGCAGCGACCTCAGCCTCCTCCTCGGCAAGCTATTCCAAGACCTCACCGGGTACCTCTTGTGCAACTCCCGATCTGATGACGTCCCGGTCCTCGAGAAAACCTGTTCTGTGCTTTTCTCCAGAAAGGAAAGCCAAAACTTCTTCTCGGCGGATGCCATCTGACTTCCCAAGGCCCTTCCCGGAAGACTGCTTTACATCAAGTTCTTTCTTGGAAAGCACCCGGTATGCTGAAAAGCTCTCCACAAACCATTTTGTGAAGCCAGCAGTCCGGAAAATAGGCAACTCAGGATAAGGAATCATGGTGGTAGTGTCTTCCGCGCTATAAAAAGCCCATGCATTCCTCCCGTCCCGCAGACCTCCAAAACGCTTCACCTTGCTCGAAGGCTCTCCAACAACGCCTTGAGAGAAGCCCAATTGCATGGCAAAACGCGAGGGAACATACGGCTGGATGTCGACGAAAAGATGTCTGCGGTACACCATCGTGCCGACACGTATGTTAAAAAGCCAATTCCTCTCTGCATTTGTCAAAGAATAGTGTCTCCCCGACTCTGCCCTGGTCGAATCACAGGAGACACCAAAATCAAAAGCCTTCTTCCGTAAACCCGGAGAAAGCTTCACTGAAGACTGCACCATCTCGACGTCCCAGAATTGTCGGATTCTCAAACGGGCAGATAAGAGAGATTCGGAAACAGGCTTCCCTCTAGCCAACCGAATCATAAACGGGTCATCGTCCTGAGCAGTACCCAATCAGTGGAAACTAGGACAGTGGTATACATACCACGAATAAAAAATGTGGGCAGAAAATTCCCTGTTCATGGGAAGCCCAAGCCAAACCAGAAAAGCAGCAGCCTGCTGTTCGGTACACAAATAGAAGTAAAGAGCAGGCACCAAAGCAAACCGCTCTCCAAACGCCATCTGACAAGCCGGAAAAATGCACTACGGCCTGATGTGCGTTCCATCTCCTCTAGTAAAACCAGCCTCACCCAGCCAATAAGTGAGGAAGACAGTGAGATCTCTCCACAGCGCAATGTCAGAATGAATGGCGTCTGTGCTTGCAAAGAATACCTTCAAATTTTCTTGCATGGCGGAGATCTTCTTCGAATCCAGGTTCTTAGCCCTGGCTTCCTGGGTCGTACTCTCAGAAGACTCCCCGCTGTCAAAGAAGTTGGAAGACAAAAAGCTACCACTCCTCCAACTGCTACACCGGACTTTCGAGCCCTCCTTCTCCTTAAAAAAATCATAGAAGGTGACGAGCTGAAACTACAAAAGCCTGAACTCCTCAGATTTCTCTTCAAGGACGCTGTCGATAGGCATGAACTCCTCATAGAGATTGCCGAGGATAGGCAGCCCGGTGATAGCGCTCAGTTCCTTTAAAGAAAAACCAATCTCACCATTCGTGACAACGGAGGTGTTGGTTTGTGGAAGGAACAACTCCAGCATGGCCATGAAGGCCTTATCGGAGAAAACCACAATTTTCCGAAAAGCGTGAACCTCGTCAAAAACCATAGCCTCCTTCAAAATGGCACCACCAACCTGCAGGATGTGATCGGTCCACGACTCCCAGCTCGAGTTAGCACTGAAACGGCCACATTCGAAAAGGCTTCACCCAATTGCTACCATCGCTCTTGAAAATGCCAAGGCCCACTATTCTCAAATCGACCGAAGGATGGTCTGAACCTTGGTAGCCGCTGGCCGGCATCAAAATGTCCATGCGGGCAGGCGACTTCTCTGCAAAACCAGAAGGGCTGCCAACAAAAACCCCGGTCTTGATCACATTTGTCCTCTTCACCCGGCTTGGAGGATCTTCCCTCTTCAAGCATGTGGAGGAAAGGCTCATGATCGAGATAGTCCGATTGAAGGTCGACCGAGTAGAAACGGTTCTCTTATCACCATCAACTGTGAAAGAGAACTGAAAACATCTCCTTTGGTATGTTGAATCGTCGGGGATAGCATCACCAAAGAAGAAGGTAGGTTTGGGCACAATGCTCTAATCGTCCGTGACCCAGGGACGGTTGCTTACCATAATCTTATAAAACTCCTTACCCTTAAGGGCAATCAAATGTTGCCTCATCTCATCTCGGTTGAGTGAGTCACACTCTTCCAAGTTCCTTTAAACATACTGGACCTCTTCCCAGGCCTGCTGTACGGCCACATTAGAGGATCTAGTAGAACGACGAGGCGCATTAGTGACGGGATCCTTACCCTTTTTCGTTCTGGAGGAACTACCTGCAAAGGATGGAAAGAGAGAAAAATCAATCATCAAAATGACAGAATTTTGCTAAAAAAATTCTAGCAAAATTTTGGTATGGTTCCGGGCCAATTCCGAAGAAAAGGGAAACACCCCGAAAGAAATAGGAGCTTGAAGATGGGCTCAACATTGCTGCAAGCTCATAATAAATGGAAAATTCTCGAAGAAAGCTTGAACTCAAACATTGCTGAGAGATCAAACTAAAGCTTCTCGAATATCCGCAAGATTGGAAAAGGGCTCAACATTGCTGCGAGCTCTAGAATCCAAAACTTGCAAAGCTCCTCAAAAATCCCCGCAAGACCAAGAAGGGGCTCAACATTGCTGCGAGCTCCAAATCCTAAGACTTGTGAGAAGATTTCCAGGTGTGCACTATCATCCTTCCAATTCCATTCTCTAAAAAAAAAATGCATAGAAGGAAAGTTGTCATGCATGCACGTCTCGAAATCCGGGAAAGAAAGAAGGAAAAAGAGAAAAAAAAAAAAAAAAGGAATCTCGCACAAAAAAAAAAAAAAAAAAATGCCCACAGGCCATGTGGCCGTACGGCCATGACCGTACGGTCTGTCTGTACTACCACACACAATAAGCAAAAAAAAAAAGAAAAAAAGCCACGGTAAAAAAAAAAGAAGAGAAATCGTGAGAAAAAAAAAAGAAAAATAAAGAGCCATGGAAAAAAAAAACAGAGAGAGAGAAAATCGTGTAAGAAAAAAAAAAGAAAAGAAAGAAAAAAAAACGTGTGAAAAATAAAAAAGGGATGCACATGAAAAAAAAAGAAAGAAAAAGAAAAAAAAAGAAGGAATGAAAACTTTTTCCTATTTCTACATGGGGTTTCTTAAGGAAAAAGAAGAAACTTTCTTGAAGCCATTGATGGAGAAAGAGGAAGAACTTGAAGATCCTTGAAGAAGAAGGAGAATTCTTGATCTTAGAGTACTCTTAAAGACTTTTACAAAAAGAAGGCAATAGGAGCAAGAGATCCAACCTCTTTTTGCTTATATAGATGAAAGCAAACCAAAAGAGGAAAGAACGAGAAAAGAAAGGAGGTAAGTGCTACAAATTAACAAACTTCCTAAAAGAAAAGAATCATGGGATATTCTTTCTCAATGAGGAGATCTTTTGAGAAATTCTCTCCAAAAAGAGAGGGATTTTGAGAAACTTTCTCCCAAAGAAAGATACTTTGAGAAAATCTCTCCCAAAATCAAGGAAACTTGAGAGATTCTCTCCAAGTAAGAATAATTTTAGATATTCTCTACCAAAAAGAGATATTTTTAAATATTCTTTACAAAAATGACACCGCATGAGATCTAAGTCATCTTTAAAAGCTTAAGGTCCCATGGGTTAGCCCACATGAGCCAGGTTTGACCGCCTAGGCACTAAACGTGGCTTTTAGTCAAAATTCCTCTTACCAAGAGCATACAAAAATGGTTCCATGCCTCCTTTGAGTTGATTGGACCATACAAAAAATATCTAAGCCTCGTGAGTTTCCAAAAATCCAAATCACCCCACCTCAAGAACCAAATTAAGCCAAAACCTTGAAATTGACATTGTACAATAAACCAAACAACTCCAATGGACCCAAAATTTCTCCAAAGAGTGACCAAAATCCAAACCATGGTCCCTTAACTTGCCACATACAACTTGTTGGGACACAATACCAAAACCAAAGAGCAAATCCCGGTCCCCTAACTTGCGCCACACAACCTGTTAGGTTACAAGACCAAAATTAAAAATCAAAATCCGACCCCCTAGCCTGCCACATACAGCTTGTTAGGTTCACAAGGCCGAAAAGAAAAAATTCCAAGACCCAAAAAACCAATCCAAATGTCGTTTTTAAAATTTTGCCTTGAGATGGTACGTGATCTCTCTCACTGCCAAAAAATCCCCTTGGAAACTCAAAAGGGTACTCTATCAAGAAAAATGCTCAGAGACTCTTGGTCAAGTCAGAAGTTCTCCTTCAAAATTTTCTTCGAGGCACATCGACTACAAAAGCTATCCAATTCGTCGCTGTACCTCGAGGGGGCATTTGTTGACACCAAAAATGTCACTTTACCTCCTCAACAACAAAAGCTACACGGAGCCGCATCCTACTACAAATAGGCAAAGCTGCTTCAAGCATCAGATCTTGTCAAAATCAAACAAAAACTGCAAGATCCTTCAAAATAGCCAAAAAAGAGGTACACATGAAGTTCGGACCATTTCGACTCTATTTGGCCTAACTTCAATCCTCCAACAGCTGAGCGGGAACTTCCGACGGCGACAGTGTCAAATACATCAAATCTTCGATCAGAGCCTATGGATGGTCTCAAAATACCCCCAAAAGGTTCCACGTCGAATGTTAAGTCAAATCGACACCGTTTGACACTCCATCAACTCTCGAATGGCGAAATCAAGCCTCCCGGAGGTGAGAACCTCCGATGCCGCCACTCATGAAACAAAACACATGAATAGCTTCTATATGCTTCCAAAAGGCTGCACATCAAATTTCAGGTCATTCCGACAGCGTTTGACCCGGTTTTGACGCTTTGAAGCAAAATCAAGCCTATTGGTAGCGAAGCTCCCGGGACCATGGCATCCAAATCAGAGCTAATGGATCATCTCAAAATGACTCCAATAGGTTTCCTGTCAAATTTCAAGTCAATCGGACATCGGATGACCGTGCATCAAAGCTCTACATCTTCCGCACGGTGAAATCAAGTCAAGCATCGACAGGACACTAAACGGCTTCAAAACTCAAATAAAAGCCCATGGTTGGTCCTATCTAATTCCCAAGAAGCTTCACCTCAAATTTCAGGTCATTCCGACATCGTTTGATCTAGTTTCAACTCTCAGCGGAAAATCGGCTACGGAGTCTTCGGCTTTTCCAAAAATAGGAAACTTTGTGCTCTGATTTGCATAGCCTTTTGATAGGTTTTCTTCAGAGGAATTAAGCCAATAAATGAGGAGAAATGTCAAGAAAGATACAGGAGAAAATAGAAGCGAAAAAGCCCGAGAAACGGCGACCGGAAGGCGACCGAAAAATGGACCAAAGTCCAAGGTCGCCAGCCCCATGGTCGCCGGCGACCATGGGTGCATGGTCGTCGGTGACCCTGGAAATCCGGGTCGCCGGATATCCCCCGAAACGTCCGTTTTTCCCTTCTTTTTCGCGTTTCACGATGTTTGGCCCCTGTGATTTTCTTAAATTCTGATTTTTGGAGCATGATATCCGTCGATCTTCGTCAACATCATGGATTCGACGTTGAAATCATTCGATCATCATTGGACACTCCAAAACCGCCAACTGGTTGACCAAGAAAGCACACTTTATGCCCGACCGATCGAGAAATGGACTGGACACATGTTGCCGGCCCATTGGTGTCAACCAATGTCCGAATTTGCATCGTCATCCGACATCAAACAACATGCGGATCCATTGATGATCATCGCAAGAAGAATTCCAAAAGACGCGGCGAGCGACTCGGCGGCAAATTAATGAACTTAAATGACCTTTTTATGACAACTTATTAGGGTCGTTAACTTATTATTTTGAACGGCCTAATCAGAAGCAAGCAAATGGGAGTTACAAGTCCAATTAATCATGACAATTAACCATGTAACTCCTATCATTATGGAGATTAATCATGGTAATTAACCATGAAACTCTCATCATCATTGAGATTAAATGCCCATTATTCTCCATCGGCGAATCAAAATCCAAGAAAAAGGAGTTACAAAATTCTGAAATTAAATCTTGTAACTCCTCCCATCATGGAGCATTAATACCATTATTGCCCATAAAACCCTCCTAATGGCCACCAAAAGCCTATAAATAGGGGGTCATTCCAAAGGGAAAGGGTCCAGAAAAATTGTCTGAAGTGATCCTGAAAAATCGTCTGAAAACTATCCTGAAGAATTCTATGCACAAAGAAGCTCTCCTGCCTTGAAGAAACCCTGCTGCAAGAACTACAAGGTGATCAAAGTCCCCCAAGGTTTCACCCTCTTCTTCTATCCAACATGGCTTAGATGCGGCTTTTCAGCCCGTCTACCCATTTTTTTATTAGATATAGGACCTTCCCTTGGTCTTTGTCATCTAAAAATCTGAGGTCCAAGCCAAGCCAAGTGAACTAAAGCATCAAGTGTTCTCATCTGAAGGACGATGGCGGAGTCCATACATAACTCGCGACCGTCAATCTGAACGAGTCCCCATAATCGCTTGAGAAGTCAGATCCCTTTTTCTTCCCTTTCTATTGTATTTTGTATTTTTTTAAAGAGACAAAAAAATCACAATTCTTGTCTTTCACTATTGATAAGATTTGTAAAATAGCCTTCTACTGCAAAATCGCCTTCTACGGCACAAAACTGCCTTTCACGGCAAACTAAACAAAATCGCCTCTCACGGCATTTTAAAATCTTGTCTCTTTCTTTAAATATATATGCAATGGAAAGATAGAAAAAAGTTTGATTTCCTTTCTACTTGTGAAGGTGAATCTCCGAATCACCATTTCAAGTTCCAAATAGAATAGAAAATCTGGCATACCCGTACAAAAAAAAATGTTAATGCTTGCTCTTTTTTTTCTCTTCGTCCCGCCGCACCCTGGCGGACCCGGGACGGAGGATGGCAAGAAAGAAAAAGACGGATCCATCCGGGGCATTTACAACTTGTTTTCCCAAAGGATTTACATAAGAAGAAGAAGAAGGTTGGTTGTAGTTTTTGTGGTAATCCCGGCCAGAGCGGGTACCTTTCCCAACTTCAAAAGCTTCTAGAGGTGGCTCTTCTTTCAGAAGACCCCCTTCGGGCTCAAGGGGCTGATCCTCGCCATTTGCTGAAAACGCTTCTGCAGCAGCATTGTCGTCTTCAGTTATTGCGTTGCATGGAGTATTTTCCGAGAACAAGTCCTGAAAGCTTCCAACAACTTTTCTTCTTTGTTTAGTATTTCATCAATCCAGACATCTCCTATGAGGTTGGGTACCTTGGACCAATTGACTGGGTTTTCTTTGAAGACTTCATCAGCCAGAGCTTCTTCCTGGTGATCAGTCAGAAGAGGCTTGAATTCTAACGTTTCAGGAGACGAAGGCTGAGAGGATGCTATCTCAGTAGAAGTCACCCGAGAATATGTAGCTCCAGAAGATATGCTGCCGGATGCATTTTGAGAGTCCGTGGCCTCAGCAGATGAAGCTTCAGAGGCACTATCATCCTAAACTATCACATTGTAGGCAACTTCGATAGAAGATGCGTCCACAATGGACTGTTGCGAATCAGACTCATCCTCCGATGTAAGAGGATCATCAATCCAGTAACTTTCTTCATTTTCAGGAGTCACTGGAGGAGATGTTTGTAGATTCTCTGAGACTTCCGGTTATGGATTTTGATGGAGCTGATTGATGTGATCCTGCTCTTGCTCTATGGCTAGACGCTGCAAGATCCTTGCATATTCTTCAAGATTGGGCATAGGAGCCAAATCTTCTTCTTCATCTGCCCCTTGTGGTTCAACTTGGTTGGGATCCACTAGAGCATTTGTTTGCGCTGGGTTGATAGCACTTTCTTGAACAGCCTCTTGGTCTTCATCATCATCAGACCAGGATCCTTGTGGCTGGATGGGGTTATACCAGATTACTGGCATAAGGTGGGATTCTGGGATCCATTCTTTATCGGAGAGATATTCTTCGGTTTCAAGGGATTCCCCCCATTCATCTGTGTCACTGGACTCGTATCCATTTATGGAGAATCCAACTACCGAGTTACAAGATTATGATGCCCCCTGCGTAGTCTCATCTCTGAACCTTGGTCACATGAAATCACTGAGGGTGAATTTTCTTACCACTCTTGATTGGGGAGAGACTCCTCTGTTGCCCTCAGTGAAGCGGTAGAGGAGGTTTCTGCTTTTTCAGGGACCTCTTGTTTCATTTGAGCCTTCTCCTGCTGTTTGAGCTTGCGTAGTTGTCTCTTGGCTTGCCTTCGCTGTTGAACGGTCGGCTTTGTCTTGACGATCTCCCAATTTTCATCTTCTAGGAGATCGGGATGTACCCATATGGGGTGTCCATCTGGTGTTGGGTAAGGCATCAGCTCTTGGGACGTCTAGGTCATTTTTATCACTTTGAAGGAGTGGTGATTTTTTCCTTTGGTGACTTCGATGTTTGTCCATATGACACCATGTTAACGGAGGCAGACCCATAGTTTTTGTCAAAGGTAATGACTCCGTTTTTCCACATCTTGTTAATCTTCTCTCTCACAACGAAACATTGGTTGAGAGGATGCAAGACCATTTGGTGGTATGGACAATATCGGGGACCATTTGGTGGTATGGACAATATCGGGGATCATTGGTTTTGCCAACATCTCCCGGTCTTTTGGGATCAGGCAAGGTGAGTTTCCCATTTGCTAAGAGAGCCCCAAATATCTCTTCAACATCTTCATCGAACGGGTATTTCTTTTCTACTTGTTCTTTAAATGCATCAGAGAGTTCAGGTCTCTTACCTGCAACTTTGTTTTAAGCTTTCTTTGGTGGCTAAGGGGCTGACTTGGTTTGCACATTGAGAACCTCCTTTTTCTTTGTCTTGGAGGTCAGAATGGCGGTCGGCTCCTTCTTTGATGACTTCTGACTGTTGAGGTCTTTGATCACCGTTTCAGCCTCCATAGATGCTTCTAGGAGTTCTCCTAGATTCTTTGATTTATTGCCGATGATCATGGAGCGGATCCTTGCTCTCATGTTGTTTCGGCAGATGTCGACCAGCGATGCTTGTGGCAGCACATTTGAGCATTTGTATGCCATTGCTTTCCACTTGTGAATGAAGTCATATGTCGACTCATTCTCTCCCTGTTTAAGGCTGTAGAGTTGAGCCATAGTAACAGGATGATCCTCACCTTTGACGTGGGTCAGGAATCGTGTCTCTAGCATGGTCCAGTTTTGAATGGAGTCCTCTGGTAGAGTGGAGTACCAATCAAAGGTTGTACCTTTTAGGGTACTTGCAAAGAGACGGATCTTGAGAGCATCTTGATCCGCAATCGTTCCTGTCAGGATCTTGAAGTGGATGACATGTTGTCTAGATGAACCTTTCCCCATATATATTTGGAGAAGAGGTTGCTTGAATTTTGAAGGGAACGGAACCGAGTCCATCCATAAGGGATATGGTGTCTTAATCTCATGCTCCTTCAGTGTATCATCTTCTTTTGCTTTGGTGAGGATATCGTCAACGTCCTTTTTGGTAAGGGCGCGTGACTCATCTTCTTCACCGTTTGCGTCATCTTGTAGAGGAACTTCATCATTGTTTAGTGGGCGCTAAAGAGTGAGAAGGAGGTTTTCCATCAGGATCTCTATTCTCTGCTGTCCTTGCTCTACCTGCTGTATGCGTAGAGCCATGTTATCGTCCGGTGGAGGTTGCTCAGAGTTTGTAACTAGGACATTCACTCTTCGTGAGTCGAAAGAGGATACTGTCTTAGTAACTAAGCTGGAGCTCATTCTTCTAGATGAAGAGCCCGAGGAATGATCACTCTGATGTCCTTGGCTTGAAGGAGTAGGAGAGTCTTCCTGATGCCTTCTCGTCCGGGAGACGTTGCGAGTCACCAGTCGTCTGACATGTATTTTTGTTGTTGATTTCTACCGCCTTTTGGTTTTGCCAACCATGTGGACAGCAGCAACTTGGTCGGGTCTTTCTTTTCCGACTCATTTTTGGGGGATTAGAAGCTCGAAATGCTGGGTTCTTTGCTTCTCTAATCTCTTCGTCGATATGCCGCACGGCGACGTATATGACGAGCAGTTTGAGCTTCTGTTAGCTTGGGTTGTGCTCTGGCAATGAAGGACGTGGTCCCCCGTGCGCAACAACCGAGCTTGTCTTCCTTGAAGACTGGCATGGACAGGATCTGGACGCGGTCCTTAGCCTGTAGCACCGAAGCTTTGAATTTCGCAAGCTCGGCCCCTATTGAGATGAAGGGTCGAGTTGTAGGACAGCAGGCCCTGGCAGGTTCTTGTCGAGGCCTTTTGATGCACGACTTAATTTTGGGCTTGTATGAACAAGCCAGCTCGTGCTGAGTTGGTTTTGTAGTTCGGTGGAAGGTAGGTTTCTCCCCTTTGATGTAAGCGAGAGGATAGAACCGGTTCTCTCTTAGAGGAGCTAGGTATGCTGGCTTTGCAGATATCGGGGACCTTCTTGTTTTGGCGAAGATCGTGGGTACCAAGTCTTGGGGCAGACCTGGTTTTTTGTAGGCTGAGTCCTCGTGGGATTGCCACGAGCCTCAGGCTTCTTGGTGACCGCCTTTGGTGTCGGGGCAGCGACACGTTGAGGGGCGGTCTTCTGCTTCTCAACAGGTTCCGTCTCTTCTACAGGTAGTGAGAATGGTCCCATTGAACTGAAGACGATGGTCCGGGGAGTGGAGGTCGACCCGGTGTTTCGGAAGTTGTCGAGGGAGGTGACGCTTCGGCAACTGGTGGGGTGCTTGTGAGTGCGCTTGCTTTGCTTCTCTTGAAGCATGACTTGGTACTTGTTCTCATCGAAGGTGATGGTCAACGAAGCTGCCATTGTTAGTTTTGGAAAACTTCTGAAACAAGACCACATCCATTAGTAATCACAAGAATATGGTGATCATAAATGGAAAACACTATGGTTTTGTCTTTTCAAATCACTCAGCAGGCATGGCCTATTCTGAGTGTAATGAAAAAGGCCAAAAGACATAGAGGGTACAATTGTTCTGAACGCAAGTATGGTCGGCTCGGAATGAGCGTTCCAGTGACTGCTAAAAGCAATTGTAAACCTTAATTCAAGTTACCGAGAAGCGAAGCTCACTCAAGGTAAAATGATATAAGGTTGGAGATACAAATGTGTCGGTCGCGAATACAGTAGACCCGAAAGGGCGTACTAGCACCGCTAGACACAAATGTTGTAAATCGCATCCTTGAAAAGGACACAAGATGGGATTTTTTTTGAAATGTCAAGATTGAATTCGCAAAAGAGAGCAATTGTTATTCTAATCCGAACGAAGGCTCAACGATTTCCGCGAGCCCTAAGTCCAAAGAGGAATGAACCAGGATTTCTCAAATTTGAATCCAATAATGACGGAAGTTTTTTTTTTTTTTTTTTGAAAAGTCAAAATTGAATTCATAAAAGAGAGCAAATGATATTCCAATCCGAACAGAGGCTCAAACATTTCTGCGAGCACTAAATCCAAAAAGGAATGAACCACAATTTCTCGAATTTGAACACAATAATGACAAAAGTTTTTTTTTTTTTTTGAAGAGATTTAAAAAAAAAAAAAGAGTACACATAGGTCTTCAAATTCGGTCTTATGAAACCTTAGTGGATAGATCGGCCCCCAGGTAAGGGTAGGATTACTTAATGAACCAGTTTGAAGGACCATTACCTCTAACAGTCTAGCTGCCTCCACACTCTGGACAAGGCTTTTCTTAAATCCACTTCGGTCAAAGAACGCAATTGGTGCTACCTTAATGTGTGTTGTTGTTTTTTTTTTTAAAGTCTCCAATGGGCCCATCAAAGAGAGGAAAATGGCCCCTCCGAATCTGAACGTTGGCTCAAACATTTCTGCGAGCCATTGTACATAAAAGAAAGAACCAAAGTTTCTCCAATTTGAATCCAAAAGAAACAAATTTGAAAAAAAAAATTAATTTTTTTTTTGAAAGATCTCCAATGGACCCATCAAAGAGAAGGAAATGCTCCCTCCCAATCCGAACGTTGGCTCAAACATTTCTGCGAGCCATTGTTCGAAAAGGAAAGAATTGAAATTTCTCCAATTTGAAAACAAAAGAGAGAAATTTGAAAAAAAAAAATTTGAAAGATTTCCAATGGACCCATCAAAGAGAGGAAAATGGCCCCTCCCAATCCAAACGTTGGCTCAAACATTTCTGCGAGCCATTGTACGAAAAGGAAAGAACCAAAGTTTCTCCAATTTGAATCCAAAAGAAAGGAATTTGAAAAGTGTTTTTTTTTTTATTGAGAAAAGAAAGAATGGAAACAGGTTCAAAGAAAGAAGTTTCCAAAGAATCTCATCTCATGTTTTTTTTTTAGATACAAGATCCAACATAGTCCACCAACTAGAAAGGAGCCAAGGATTCTAAGCATCGTGTTCTCAAATGAACGAGTTCCACCGGGTGTGCCAACTTGATGGACCCGTCTTTTTCTTTCTTGCCTTCATCCGTCCCGGGTCCGCCAGGGTGCGGCGGGGCGAAGAGAAAAAAAAGAGCAAGCATCAATATTTTTGTATGGGTATGCCAGATTTTCTATTCTACTTGGAATTTGAAATGGTGATCTGGAGATTCACCTTCATAAGTAGATCGGAAATCAAACTTTTTTTCTAACTTTCCATTGCATGTATATTTAAAGAAAGAGACAAGATTTTAGAATGTTATAAGAGGCGATTTTGTTTACTTTGCCGTGAAAAGCGATTTTGTGTCATAGAAGGCGATTTTGTCATGGAAGGCAATTTTACAAATCTTATCAATAGTGAAAGACAAGAATTGTGATTTTTTTGTCTCTTTTAAAAAAATACAAAATACAATAGAAAAGAAAGAAAGAGGGATCTGACTTCTCAGGAGATTGTGGGGACTCGTTCAGATCAACGATCGCGAATCATGTATGGACTCCGCCGTCGTCCTTCAGATGAGAACACTTGATGCTTTAGTTCACTTGGCTTGGCTTGGACCTCGGATTTTTAGAGGACAAAGACCAAGGGAAGGCCCTATATCCAATAAAAAACCAAGTAGACGGGCTGAAAAACTGCATCTAGGCCATGTTTGATAGAAGAAGAGGGGAAACCTTGGTGGGGGTGGCCCCCCAAGGGACTTCGATCACCTTGTAGTGTTTGCAGCAAAGTTTCTTCTAGGCAAGAGAGCTTCTTTGTGCAGAGAACTCTTCGGGATAATTTTCAAGATGATTTTTCAGGACCCTTTCCCTTTGGAATGACCGCCTATTTATAGGCTTTTGGTGGCCATTAGGAAGGTTTATGGGCATTGATTGTATTAATGCTCCATGATGGGAGGAGTTACAAGATTTAATTTCATAATTTTGTAAATCCTTTTTCTTGGATTCTGATTGGCCGATGGAGAATAATGGACATTTAATATCCATGATGATGGGAGTTTCATGATTAATTAACATGATTAATCTCTATAATGATAGGAGTTACATGGTTAATTGCCATGATTAATTGGACTTGTAACTCCCATTTGCTTGCTTCTGATTGGGCCTTCCAAAATAATGAGTTAATGACCCTAATAAGTTGTCATAAAAAGGTCATTTAACTTCATTAATTGGTTGCCGAGTCGCTTGAAGAGTCGCGGGCCGCGCCGCGTCTTTTGGAATTCTTCTTGCGATGACCATCGATGGATCCGCATGTTATTTGATGTCGGATGACAATGCAAATTCAGAAATTGGTTGATACCAATGGGCCGACAACATTTGTCCAGTCGATTTCTCGATCGGTCGGGCAGAAAGTATACATTCTTGGTCGGCCGGTTGGCGATTTTGTAGTGTCCGATGATGATCAAATGATTTCGATGGCGGATCCATGATGTTGAAGAAGATCGAAGGATATCATGCCTCAAAAATCAGATTTTAATAAAATCACAGGGGCCAATCATTGCGAAACGCGAAAAAAATTGGAAAAACGGACGTTTAGGAGGAAATCCTGCTGCCCGGATCCCTATGGTCGCCGGTGACCACGCACCCATGGTCGCCAGCGACCATGGGGCCGGCGACCTTGGGCCATGGTCGCCGGCGACCATGGGGCTTTGGCCCCTTTTTCGGTCACCGTTCAATCGTTGTTTCTTCGCCGTTTTTCGGGCTTTTTCGCTTCTGTTTTCTCCAGTATTTTTCTTTGATATTTCTCCTCATTTATTGGCTTGATTTCACTGAAGAAAACCCATCAAGAAGTCATGGAAATCAGAGCACAAAGTTTCCTATTTTTGGAAAAGCCGAAGACTTTGTAGCCGATTTTCCGCCAAGAGTTGAAACTAGGTCAAACGATGTCGGAATGACTTGAAATTTGAGGTAAAGCTTCTTGAGCATTAGATAGGACCAACCATGGGATTTTATTTGAGTTTCGAAGCCATTTGGGGTCCCGTCGATGCTAGACTTGATTTCACCTTGCGGAAGATGTCGAACTTCGATTTACGGTCATCCGATGTCCGATTGACCTGAAATTTGACAGGGAGCCTATTGGAGTCATTTTGAGATGATCCATTAGCTCCGATTTGGATGCCATGGTTCCGGGGAGCTTCGCCGCCAGTAGGCTTGATTTTGCTTCGGAGCATCAAAGCCGGGTCAAACATCGTCGGAATGACCTGAAATTTGACATGCATCCCTTTGGAAGCATGTAGAAGCTACTCATGTTCCTTGTTTGATGAGTGGCGGCATCGGAGGTTCTCGCCGTTCTAGAGTTGATGGAGGGTCAAACGATGTCGGTTTGACTTGAAATTCGACGTGGAACCTTTTCGAGGTATTTTGAGACCATCCATAGGCTCTGATAGAAGATTTGATGTATTTGACACTGTCGCCGCCAGGAGCTCCCGCTCAACTGTTGGATGATTGAAATTATGCTAAATGGTGTCGAAATGGCCCGAAACTTCATGTGTACTTCTTTTTTGGCTATTTTGAAAGATCTTGTAGTTTTTATTTGATTTTGACAAGATCTGATGCTTGAAGCAGCTTTTCCTGTTTGTAGTAGGATGCAACTCCATGTAGGTTTTGATGTTGAGGAGGCAAAGTGTCATTTTTTGGTGTGAACACCACTCGCCGGCCCGGATCCCGGTCTGGGGTCGCGGCAGACTGGTATTAGAGCGAGACGTGCTTCAGGCAATTAAAAAAAAGTAGAAATCCTAAGGACGTGGCGAGGATTCGTTAGACTTTTCGTTAGTTAGACTCGTGTGAGCAATGTGTGACCCTTATTTGATTTTTATGTGCTAACAATCTGTTTTGCAGTGATATGCCACCTCGCGGAAGACCCGTACTCGACAATCCCACCGCGAGCAATAGTGCACATACAGGACCACTAGAAAACGATACTTCCGATTCAAACATGCAGAATCAGTTTTAGCAGATGATGCAAGCCAGGCTATACCAGCAGCGTCAAGCCAATGAGAATCAAGCCAGATTGCAAGAGCAAATGGTTGCAAATGGCTAGAAAGGATTAAGAGCATGCTAGGGAGATGGTACAGATGCAAAGACAACTATTAGAGGTATTAGAGAGAAGGCCTGAACCAGCACCAGCTCAACCACCAGGCCCACAAATAGTCATTAACAATAGAGAGCATGACCCCAATGCGTTGTTTGAACGGTTTAGAAAGAGGGGTCCTAAGGAGTTCACTGGGCATGAAGACCCATTAGCTGCAGATGATTAGTTAGAGCATAAGGAGAACATCTTTGAGGTATTTAGATGTACGGGATGGCAACAAGTGCAACTTACTGCTTCCATGTTCACCGGGTTAGCGGATATATGGTGGAAAACAGTAAGGGCTGAGTATAGAACCGTAGCAGATGCAGAGGCTTGGACAAACTTCAAGAGGTAGTTCAGTGATAAGTATGTACCGACGCATGTGAAGAGGCAGAAGGCCATTGAGTTTGAGCAGCTCGTGCAAGGTAGCATGACCGTCCAATAGTACCTTACCAAGTTCGAGAGGTTGTCTTGATATGCCCCTGAGTTGATTAACACTGTGGAGAAGAAGATAGCAAAGTTCCTTGAGGGACTTAACCCAATCATTGAGAGGGATGCCATAGGTGTTGTGCCAACTGTCACCTTTGAAGAGGCTGTAAGAAGGGCATACAAGTTCGAGAATTTAAACAACAAGATCCTCAAGATCCAAGGGAAGGCACCAGCTCACCAACATAATCACCCACCAAGGAACCAACAGAACAAGCAACCGAGGCAAGAACAAAACGTGAAAAATGCACTAGTTTGCGTTCATTGTGGTAAAAATCATGAGAGTGCTCAATGTCGTACGATTACGGGAGCATGTTTCAGATGTGGCTCCATGGCGCACCAGCTCAAAGATTGCCCAAGGCTCGTTGGACAAGGCAATAGATAGAATCAGCAACAACAAGGGGCTCAACGCCCAGCAACACTTCAGAATGCACTAGCTGTACAGAACCAGCCAAGGCCACTCCAGCAGCAGGCTCCTCAACAGCAGTATAGACCTCAACAACAGTAACAAGCCCGTCAGCAAGGGCAAAACCGTCCTCAATAGAATAGGAAGGCACAGCAAGGAAGGCAGCAACAAGCTCAAAACTGGCCTCAGCAGCGAGGACAAGTGTATGCAATCAACCAAGCTGATGCAGAGGCTGTAGATAACGTGGTGGAAGGTACACTCCTTGTTTGTGGAATTGAAACTAAGATATTGTTTGACCCTGGCTCTACACGCTCTTTCATGTATCCAAATTTTTTTAAGTTGATTGATATGCTTGTTAGAGAACTAGAGTTTATTTTGACGGTGTCCACCCCAGTAGGCAAACAAGTTGTGTGTAGAAAATATCATCCTAGATGTGCTATTAAGATAGGAGATGTGGTGTTACCAGCGAATCTTATTTTGTTGGAGATGTATGATTTTGAAGTCATCCTAGGGATGGATTGGTTAGCGAGATACCATGCTACTATGGACTATTTTCATAAGACCCTCACTTTTAAGTTAGAGGAGACACCGGCAGGAGTATTGTTTCAAGGAGTGAGGAGTAATTCTTGTCCAAGATTTATTTCAGCGTTGAAGGCTGATAAACTTATAAAAAGTGAATGTGAACGTTATTTAGCGTTTATCACGGAGGATAAACGGTCCCAAGGGGTGGAGGAGATCCCAATTGTTTGTGAATTTCCAGACATTTTTCCAGAAAAGATTCCAGGTTTACCACCTGTTAGGGAGATTGACTTCACCATTGAGTTGTTACTGAGGACCGCTCCGATATCTATTGCACCATACAGAATGGCTCCATCTAAATTGGGAGAATTGAAGATACAATTGCAAGAATTATTGGACAAAGGTTTTGTTAGACCCAGCGTTTCACCATGGGGAGCTCCAGTTTTATTCGTCAAGAAGAAAGATGGCTTGATGAGGATGTGTATTGATTACCGGAGATTGAACTAAGCTACTATCAAGAACAAGTATCTGTTGCCAAGGATAGATGAATTATTTGACCAATCGCAAGGTGCTGTCTATTTTTCGAAGATTGATTTAAGGTCTGGTTACCATCAGCTGAGAGTTAGAGATTCAGATGTATCGAAGACAACGTTCCGGACAAGATATGGACACTATGAGTTCCTAGTTATGCCATTTGGACTGACGAATGCACCGGCAATATTCATGGCTTTGATGAACAAAATACTCGTGGAGTACTTAGACCAATTTACAGTAGTGTTTATTGATGACATTTTGGTGTACTCTTAAGTCTAGAGAAGAACATGAAGAGCATTTAAAGGTAGCATTGCAACTTCTAAGAGACAATCAATTGTATGCAAAGCTCAGCAAGTGCGAATTTTGGCTCGAGGAAGTCACATTTTTTGGACATATCATCTCCAAAGAAGGATTATCAGTGGATCCAGCTAAGATTGATGCAGTTGTGAAGTGGGAAAGACAGAAGAATGCGTCAGAAATCAGAATTTTTCTTGGATTGGCAGGGTATTACCGGAGATTTGTGTAAGGATTTTCGTCGATTGCAGCGTCTTTAACGAAGTTGACCAAGAAGAATGCACCTTATGTGTGGACAGATCAGTGTGAGGCCGGCTTCCAAGAGTTGAAAACGAGATTGACTTCGGCACCAGTCCTTACCTTACCATCTGGGAGCGGCGGTTACACCATTTTTACCGATGCTTCGAATATAGGACTCGATTGCGTGTTGATGCAAGATGGAAAAGTCGTGGCCTATGGATCCCGGTAGCTGAAGGACTACGAGAAGAACTATGCAACGCATGATCTCGAGTTAGCAGCGGTCGTTTTTGCTCTAAAGATGTGGAGCCATTACCTCTACGGAGAGAAGTTTGAAGTCCACTCCGACCACCGCAGCATACAGTACTTGTTTTCTCAGAAGGAATTAAACATGAGGCAAAGAAGATGGATGGAATATATTAAAGACTATGATTTTCCAATCAAGTACCACCTGGGGAAGGCAAATGTAGTAGCCGATGCCTTGAGTAGGAAGTCAGTAAGCTTGGCAAGTCTTAGAGTTACTTACATATTTCAGCAATTTGAAGAATTCGGTGTAGAGTTTCAACCCATAAGGAAGGGAGTAATGTTAGCCAACATGTCAGTGTCTGAACCATCGTTCATTCGGAAGATCAAGGATAACCAATTGCAAGATCCAGAGTTGGACAAGATTTCATAGCACATAACACAATGTCCCGACTTTCGTATTGTAGATGGAATCTTATACTTTCGTGATCGTCTATCCGTGCCGAACATTGAAGATTTGAAAAATGACATCATGACGGAGGCGCACAGTACGAAGTACTCTATGCATCTGGGTAGCACGAAGATGTATCAGAACTTAAAGGGCAGATTTCGGTGGAACAACATAAAGAGGGAAATAGCAGCTTTCATTTCCCGTTGTATGACCTGTCAGTTGGTGAAGGCAGAGCATCAGAGACCTCCAGGGTTGTTACAACCACTAGAGATCCCGGAATGGAAGTGGGAACACAACACCATGGATTTTATCTCGAGATTACCAAGGACCAGAAAAGGTAATAACGCCATATGGGTCATTATGGACCGCCTTACCAAATCAGTGCACTTTATTCCCATGAAGGCTGGAGAGAAAATGCATATGTTACCTCTCGCAGAGTTGTTCGTCAACGAGATTGCCAGCCGTCATGGTCAGCCAGTATCCATTATTTCGGACAGAGATAGCAGATTCGTCTCAAGATTTTGAAAGACTTTGCATGAGTCTATGGGTACGAAGCTTCAGTTCAGCACAGCGTATCACCCACAAACAGATGGTCAGTCAGAAAGGACAATTCAGACCCTTGAGGATATGCTACGAGCTTGCGTGTTAGATTTCAAGACTCAATGGGATGAGACCGTACCGCTTTGCGAGTTCGCCTACAACAACAGTTACCATTCAAGCATTGAAATGACACCTTTTAAGGCATTGTATGGTAGGAGGTGCAGAACTTCAGTTTGTTGGGAAGAGGTAGGTGTTCGCAGTTTTCATGGACCGACTATGGTGAGTGAGACTAGTGATAAGGTCAAGTAGATCTAGGAACGTCTGAAGGTAGCCCGGAGTAGATAGAAGAGTTATGCATACTCTCACCGAAGAGATTTACATTTCAAATAAGGAGATAAGGTTTTCCTAAAAGTGTTACCCACGAGAGGAACTCTGAGATTCGGGCAGAAAGGCAAGCTATCACGGAGATACATCGGACCCTATGATATCGTGAGCAAGATTGGTGACGTGGCTTATAGATTAGCCTTACCACCAGAGCTTTCCGGCGTACACAGTGTATTCCATGTATTTATGTTGAAGAAGTACGTCCCTGATCCATTGCATGTGCTCCGTCATGAGCCGTTGGAGATCATAGAAGATGCTACCTACGTTGAGAAGCCTATTCAGATCATTGATACGAAAGAACAAGAACTAAGGACACGGATGATTCACTAGGTGAAAATGCTTTGGGAGAATCATGGACCTGAAGAGGCAACGTGGGAATTACGGAATCAAGTTCAGAAGAAGTATCCGCATCTACTACCCGAGGTTAGTTATTATGTTTCATTTGGTGGACCAAATGCCCTAAGGGGTGGAGGATGTAAGACCCCGCCCTGAGAGTTTCCGATTAGTGCTAATTAAGACGTACTTTAGTTATAAGTGAGATTAGTAGATTTTGGTTAAGTTTGGATTAGGATAGCTTTTTATGGCTTTGGATTATTTTGGGAACTCTTTTAATTTAGTAAGACCCTTTGGGGTTCCTTTATCGTATTTTGTGTGATTTTGGGATTTGTGTGATAATCGAAAAATCTGTATTTTTTTGCCCCACTTGACTTATTTTATTATTCCCAAGAACTTTCGTATTTGCCCCGTTTCAGTCTGAGACCTCTAAACCCTACTTTGCTAGTTATAGGGGTAAATCAGTCTTTTTATACAAAATCTGGACACTATTTTAGATGTCTCTGAAACCCGTGAAATATATACTTTTTGGAAACTAGAAATTTCGACGAACAGTTCTTCCTTCTTCGTCGAATCCATCCGAAGCCCGTGAGATGATGTTTTAAGCCCTAATAATTGTTTAAGTTGTGGGACCCATTCATGTTGTCTATATAAGGGAGAGTCTTCTTCCTTCTTCCTTTTCTTGCAACTTTTCCTTGAGAACAAGTGAGTCCAGCCTAGGGTTTCTTCTTGCCCATTTCTTGCTTCTCCATCTCTCAATCTCTCTCAATCTATTGCTAAACGAAAAATGGATGCTTTAATCTTCTTCCCCTCCTTGAGAGTTTCTTCTTGATATCATTTTTAGAGAGAACCCTTCACTCCAAGGCTCACTTTTATCAAGCTCTTGCCATTTGAAGACCTTCCATGTAAGTGGTTCCTCCCATTTTCTAGATTATGCATCTCCTAGCCCTAGAGAGTCTACATCCCCATTATTGGGAGCCCTCTCATTCTATTTCATATTTTGGGCCATTTTAGGGTTTGTAATGGATGTCTCTTTTGGGGGTTTTTGTGTAGATCTTTGATTTGGCTTAAAGAGTGGTGATTAGAGATTGATTAGTTTAATTGGGAGCCAAGGCAAGTGGATGAATAGCTTTCTTGAATGATTTCATGTTTTAATAAGAATTTATGGATTTTTCACTATTCATCTTGTCTTATGTACTATGGTTAGCAATGATTTTTGAAATGTTCATCTTGTTAAGTTATTTCCCCATTATTGGAACTTTTGAAGAATGTATATGCATTATGTTTGTAAAAGCTTGTTTTTGGACCACATGTAGTTTGTCATTAACTTGGTGGTTGTGCATTGAATGAGATTGGAAAGGAGAAATGATGTGATTTTAGTCTTAATGGATGGTTGATGGAGGACTTGAATGGGATGGAAGTTGGTAGGTTGAGAGCTATAAATATTGTGTGAAGTGTTGGCTGAAATGAAGTTTTGGAAGAGAAGGGAAGATGAGGTTCGAACTGCTGAAACGGAGAGTTTCTGAAGCAGTTCACTCGAGCGAACCTCTATTCGCTCGAGCGAACCCTTCACAGAACCTCTCTCGCTTGAGCCAACCTCTTCCTTCGCTCAAGCCTTCCTGTTCCGGAGCAGTTCGCTCAAGCGAACTCATAATCGCTTGAGCGAACCCCTCATAGAACCTTGGTCGCTCGAGCCTCCCTCCTTCGCTCGACCTCTCCTGAGCCAGAGTAGTTCGCTCGAGCGAACTCATACTCGCTCAAGCGAACTCCTCACAAAACTATGCTCGCTCGAGCCTCCCCATTATTCGCTTGAGCCCTCCTGACTGGAACTAGTCCGCTCGAGCGAACTTCCTATCCACTCGAGCTAACTGTATAGAATTCCTGGGTTTTTTCCATTGTTTCCATATATGATATTTTAAGGCTTGGATGGGTTGTTTTGATGCCCTACCACATTGGAAAGACCTAGGGGATGATATAAGGAGATTGACTTGGAGAGAAACCCCACTTCAGAAATATATTGAGAATTGTGGATTTACCAAGTTGTATAAGGAAACTTGGGATGTCTATCATCATTCGAGTACCATGCCAAGAGCAATAATGGACATAAAAGGTCCTTATACATATTGCGTGAATACGAAAGTCCTAATACATAGTCCGAAATTGTATAAGGAATCATTGCACTGTTTTACTCAGATTATAATTGTCTTAACCGGATTGCTCCCGATATCACGGGTTTTATCTCAAACTATGATTTATGCATTTGACATGTCCTGCCAGCCTGTTTATGCGTGAAAAGAAAATGATGTGAAATGTGTGCCTATGAGCACCATGCCTGCCTACTTGATTATTTTTACACCGATATAGTTTTGTACATATTTTGATTTCTCATGTATCCTATAAGTCGACACTACTAAGGTTGGACTTCCTTGTCAATCTGATCAACTGACTTAGGCCTCTCCCTCGTGCTCCCGCCAGTTGTAACTTGGATCCTGTCCTATCCCGTTACCCGGTTTCGCGGCCGTGGTCTTGTTTAGCTATATGTATATGTATATATTATTGGTTTTCGTCACTTCGCGTGTTCGAGCCCAATGCACTGAATGTGCTATCATCACATTAGTGACACAGATGATTAAGCTTTAGTGTGTTTGCCATCTTGCTAGTTCCCTGTTCTTTGATACCCTACATGTTTTACTTTATATATCCATTTTGACAAATGATATACCTTGTTTTATGGAAATACATGTATGGACAGATTTCAATGTCTCTTAAACTTTATCTTTCGATTTCTCTTATTGTATTATGATCTATTCACCCACCTGCCAGACCGTTGTGTCTGACCCATTTTTGTGGTACTCAGGTCCAGTCCCCATTATTGCCTACGAGAAGGAGGCAGAGGAGGCGGTCGGTGAACTGCAGCGATTAGTGGAGTGGCAGGCTGACAGTGTCATTTAGACATTGAGTTTAGCTTGGAGTTACGACACATATTTTGGGGGATTATTGGTTTACTTTTGATTTACATTTAGATTGTACTGGCCTTTGTTGGCCATTATTTTTGGGGAAGGTTAACTTAACTGATCTTTGTTTAAACATTAAACTTGATATTTTGGGAATGCTAATATGAACATTGCTCACTCTGACATCATGTCAATTACATGTATTTATCAGTCATATCTTGTGGAATTACATGTATACTACACGCTTCCTCGCCAATGTAAATGTTTTGTGAGTGTGTGTGGAATCCTCACCGAGGAAATCTGTGGGAAATTAAGTAAATGTACGGTCACTGGTAAAGGTAGTTGATCACCCACTCGCGGGCCCGGATCTCGGTCCGAGGTCGCGACAACATCTATCTCCAGACTCTAAAACCCTTGTAGAACTAGAGGAAATGCCTGTTTTTTCCACCACCCTCATCTCATGGAAGTTGGGAAATATAGGGGAAAAAAATGAGGAGGCTACACGCCCAGTCACTTTTTTTGTTCTTAAAATCTAAAGGAGTGAATCAAGATCCAAACCGTTAAAGTTATTTCTAAGATCAAGCATGACCATGGGACCAAATTTCAGCCGTTGGATCATCACCAATCTTGAGATATATACAAACAAGTTGATCCATTGGATATTATTATTTGGGTTCTATGGGCCCCAAAAACAAGATCCAAACAGTTACATCTCTTTAGAAGGATGAACATGGCTAAATAGTTAATTTTTAAGGCTTGAAACCTTGTGGATCTTGAGATATTTACAAAACAATATCATCAATTGATGTAACATGCTCAATTTTGGATTAGTCCAAAACTAGTCATGTTTTACTATTGTTTTGTTATTTCTGGGATAATAAATCACGATCCAAACAGTTGAAATTGCTCCTAAGGTCAAGCACGGCTTTTGGACCAAATTTCAACCGTCGGATCATCATCAATCTCGAGATATGTGCAAAAAAATGATCGATTGGATATTATTTTTTGGATCCAAATCGTAGATCTCTTTGCAAGGTTGAGCACACAGCTATGAGGTCAAATTTTAAGGCTTGATGCCTCGTCGATCTCGAGGAACTTATGAAAACCATTCAACCATTGATTTAAAAAAGTCTATTTAAAGTAGATCCTTGGATTACCACACACTCCTATGGATTCTAACCTTTTTTTTTTTTTTTTGTATGGGTCTATTTAAAAAGAGTAGAGATACCAAAGAATGCCTTAGTGTGGAGAGATACCAAACAAGGCCTTAGTGTGGACTATCTAACGACTCAAATACTCGCTTCATCTCTTGTTCATTTTTTCACCAAAACCTTAATTTAGAATATTTAAAAAAGAAAAGAAGGCCTTTTAGAAAGAATTGATTTCTTTTTTATTTAAGATAAAGAAATGAAATGTCTTTGTCCGTTAAACATGCTAACATATCCACAAGCAACCGGCTCACACAATTAGCCTACTTTCTCTCCAGTTGCCTCAGTCTCTCTCTCACACCCTATCTCCTTACAAGTTCTCTCTGTGTGTTCCATTTCTTACTTGCTTGATTACAAAGAATATCCATAAGAGAGAATACATAAGAAATCTTCCCTAACAAAGTGGGCCCAAGAAACCTATCCAGTAAGGACCTTTTGAGCCAAATCTGACAAATTAAAGTTGGATTACATATCAAGTCATCTCACACCTTGCTAAAAATGCGAGACTCTTAAGATTGTGAGCGGGTTAGGCTTAAAGGAGGTGCAATCATGGTATTTCGTATGATCATGTCAAGTAAAAGTCAAAAATCATTGTAAACATCTTGTTTTTCATGAAAATCGACTAATATGGGCAGTCGGCGATTCTAAAGTCTTTTTTTAGAAACAACTGCCAAAAGCAGGCGGAAAATTTTCAAAGATCGACGGATGTGGGCAGTTGGTTATTACTGACTTTCCATGATAGTCGGTTTTTAAAATATATTTAAAAAAATAAATTTTCTAAAATAAAAAAAACCACAGTCTTGGAAAGTCGTTTTACAATTTTTAAAAATAAAAAAGTTATTATTTTTGTTATTTATTATGAAGAGTAGAATAATGCACAATCATTATAAAATGAAATGAGACTCTAAAAAAACACGCAAAGAACATCATAACATGAAGTACCCTGTGAAAAATAGAAACAAATCTCCAACAACTTGCATTGTTAATCAATATCAATTGTTCACCATCCACAAACTGCATATATGTTACATTATGATGTCGTGATATCATATTAGACACTAGCAACTAATTCAATTTTCACTTTAGACAATTAATGAGAATGATAAGTAGTTACAATTTTGATCATAAATTCAACATGGGCATCCTTTGAGACATCTCCACCATAACTAGAGCTTGGCCACTAGATGCTTCAATAACATGACAAAAAGTCCTAAAAAAACTTGGCAAAAAGAAAATCAATAAGTTCTATAAAATGATAAGAATGAAAAAGAACATCACAAAATCTCATAATGAGAAAGAAAAAAAGGGCCTTCACATAATACAAGAAAAACCGACCATTAGAAGAGCACGTTATTCAGCTTTAGGAGTTACAAGACTCACCTCTTTAGATACTTCCTCAAGTCAGCCTCCTTTGATGAGCTTACGTAATTTACAAGTACCTTTTATAGAACAAAATATGTAAATCGATCATTTAATATGTATTGAACAATATTGGCTACATGTTCCACATACCATCATTATGTATTGAATAAAATTTTCATAAAAGATTTATGATGTAGCAGTAGCACAAGCTATATCCATACGTTTTTCACATTTTTTTTCTTTAATAGTTGATAGAGTACTATGTATTGGTAAAAGATCCACATCAAACACATGGAAAAAAACAGATGCTGATTACCTACAAAATAAATTGGCAAACCTGTGATCCTTATCGTTATAGCATGAACCCTTCACCATTACATCCACCATCTCAACACAATCCGAAATGGAACCCTGCATTCCAAACTAATCATCCAAATATAGTATTCTTAGGGAATTTACGAAAGAAAGTATAAAAGGTCAAGAAGGAATTTCCAAAAGAAAGTATAAAAGATCATCACACTTACAAGCTTACTCACATCCTCCAGTGAGCCATTGACATGTCTGTTGCAACACCAGTGCACAAGAGGAGACATATTGTTTGAAAGAATGGAAACCTTGTGGGCTCTAATGAAATGTTACAACCAGATGTAGCATCAATATTGTAGCCATTCTCCAATCGTAGCGTCGTGAACAAAAAACTAAAGATCATCTAGCGAACTCTATAGACCAAGGGTCAAATTTTGGAAAGTTTAAACATTTACAAATACAAGGAACTCTATATCCTCAAGATATCAAAACAATATAGACACATAGGATAGTTTCCATTGACCATCAATATCAAATCTGATATGCTATATACTGTTTAAGAACCATGCGATCTATCATCCAAAACTAAATGAAGAACCGCTAAAAGAAATTGACAAACTACATTGAGAAAATGGTTCTACAGTCACACTTGTACTCAGTCCCACATTTCTTTGAATGATCTTTCCAATCTAAATGAAACATATACTTAAAATAAAATAGTGTCATATACAATAACATTAGAATTTGTCAAGGAAAACAGGAAAATATATATAGCATGACACATGAGTAGAGTGAAAAATAACAAAAAAGGAGATGACCAATCTAAAGAAAACCAGTTCTCACAGGCTGCTTACATTTGAAGACAAGTGAAGTTCTTGAAATGTTACATCTCAGCCATAAGGAGATTAACAATGAAGAAATAAATTGCATAGAAAAGGAAAATCACAGAGTTCCCAACCAAGCAAAAATACCCACAGAAAATCTTCGAAAAGAAGTAAAAACCCATGCATTTCAAAAGCCTTACAGAAAATAAAACATCACACTCCCCAAACAACACAACAGATCAATGGTTGTAGAACAAAACGAATTAAGAAGCAGAAAATCTATACCCAAATTCATTTAAACAATGATCAATAGCAACATGGGCAAAAATAAGTGCATTGGATATGCACAACACAGACACATGTTTATAGTAAAAGAGAAACTCATCAACACAACAAAGAAGAAGGAAGGAACATCAGCTTTCATGCATTTAACATTTTCATTACATACATACAAGCTATGTGATAAAAAAAGTCTTCAAACTTCTCCGTTCCTAGGTTGCTCTCATATCCATTCCATACCCCATTCCAGCAAACAAAACAAAATTCCTCCAATCATCTTGACGTAGTGTGTAGCCGTTAGTCTTTGATCTACAAATTCTTTAATTCAGTCAACCTAAAAGGCTTTCTCCTCTGTTCGAGCCTACTATTAATGTGCATTATTATCTAACTAAAGAGTACCGAATCATCTGTGGGCAACATACAATTAGGAACTTCATCTTGTATTTGTGTTGTTAAGCTTCAGAAACACAGGTTTGGAGGAGCACAAACATAAACACAGGAGGGGAAGTAAGAAGGCAAAAGAAAGTAGCTACAAAAAGTAAACGTATCATTTAATAAAATTTAGGAAACATAAACAAAAAGCCAGCAATCCAACTCTTTTGAAACTCAATTATAGATTAAAAAGAAAATAAACTCCCACTGAAGCCCAGATTTTTATTAATTTCTGCTAAATTTAGTGGGGGAAACTCATATATGTTCTACAATGTCAAAGAAATACATGTTTTACGTTTGAAACTTCAAATACACACCAAAACTAGAGTTCCTAAGGCCAACTTGTACTGCAATTCCATTAAAAATAGACATAATTAAAGGCATTCTCAGATAGAAAGTCTTCTCATGTGGAGGGGGAAAAGGAAGCTTGAATATGTTCTACCAAAGTACTATGAAAATAAGTAGATATATCCTCCCAATAACTACTTTTTGAAAAAAAAAAAAACCCTTCATATGAACAAAACAGAGATACACACATCCCCATATTGAACTTCAACTGCATAAGAAGTTATCTCTAAAACAAAAACTAATACTCGAAATCTTCTCCAATCCACATAAAAGGTAACAGAAACCCCCAGTCCCATGTCATAACATCATTAAAGAAAGAGACCCTCAATGAAAAAAAAAAAAAATTAAAGAAGAGGAATTTACCGCATAGGTCCCGGTAGGACCCTATACCACTCCTAAGGTCCCAGAAACACCGTATTTATGAATAAGGTCCTCAAGGTGCGTTTTTGTATTTTTTTTTATCGTTTAGCGATTGGTTGAAATCGATCATTCTGCAGTGGTTGCTCTTGATTTGCATAACCCAAATAGAAATCGACCATTAAAAAGGGGAGGTGTGGTGTTGCATAGGGAACTTCATGCGAACCGTGGAAAAGGGAACAAAGCAGAAGAAAGAAATGAATGAAATGAAGGCAGAGCGATGGAGAACGAATGGTGGAGAGGAGGAGGAAGGAGGTGGAAGCTGATACTGCTGGCCCTTCTCTCCCCTCTTCTCCTCCTACTCATCTGCGGTGCAAGATTAAATCTTTTTCTCAGATAAGCTCGAAGCTTGGATCTTTTTTGAGATTCTGAGACGTGGGTTTCTTGCCTGGATTCATCTTCTCAACTTGGTTTTCAGCTTTTTCCACGATTTGGATTGAAGATGTTTGTTTTTTCTTTTCCAAAGTGTAATAGCAATAGTTGTTTTTGAGTAATCTATTGATAAATAGGGTTTGGGGATTTATGCAGTTGATGAGACACCACCCCTATGCAACTCCACTCTTCCCCTCTTCTCCGTCCTCCCCTCCCCTCTTCTCCCTCATGTAAAACCCAATTTCTATTTGGGGTCTGTAAATCAAGATCAACAGCAGGAGAATGGTCGATATCGACCAATCGCTAAATAACAAAAAAAAGGCCACATGAGGAACCCCCCCCCCCCTCCCCCCCACCCCCTGCCCTCATGTCCAACACAATACCAGCACCTCAAGAGTGGTATAGGGTCCTATAGGGACTTGTGCCATAAATTCCTAAAATAAAAAAAATTGGGTATCTCTGTTCTTCCAAATACCGACACAAGCCATATAGAAAAAAGCACAAAAGCAACAAAAATACGGATGAATCAATCTCATATCAATGTTCGGATAAGACCCACGTGAAGAAAATAAAAAGGATACTAAAAAATATGCCAAGACCCACATAAGAAAAACAAAGAGAGATAAGAGTCTTTAACAACAAAATGAAAGCATTACACACACACACACACACACACACATAGAGAGAGAGAGAGAGAGAGAGAGAGAGAGCAGACCTCTCACCTCAGAGTCTGTAAGCAGGAGAGTCTATGAAAGGAAATGGAGGGTGCATGATGATATATGCATTAGAAAGAAATCCCATGTGAAGCCAAAACAGATAGGGAGATCTACTTGGTCGCTAGTTGGGTCGGAAGAGGAGAAATGGTTGCCCCTTGGACGTGCTCCTCCCGGTGTCGAGCTGCCAGTCTAAGGGGAAGAGATGGAGAAAGAACGATTGCCTGAGGATGCCGGCTGAGTGGGGACAAAGGGAGAGAGGGGGGGAAGGGGAAATTGAACGATTAGGGTTGGGGGCATCGGAAATAAAATCTTATGCGTGCGATTTATTTATTTTTCATTTCACTGTCCTGAGTGTCTTGGGCGATCGGTAGAACCAATAATCCATCGGGAAAAGATGGCAACCCAAATCGGTCAGTAAAACCAACATGTAGGGCTCGGGAATTGCCTTTTTGACGTAGTATTAATTTATTTATTTTAACTAAAAAACATAAATTTATTTCTTCCATAGCAACAGGAGTGATACTAGGGTCAAGTTGTGGAGTAGAAAATCTGAAAACCCTTTGGAATTTGGGGTGGGTCTGGTTGGACATTGGGTATAGGGTTTGGAATTGAAATCAGCCACAGAACTCCAAACAAGCCAAGGAAGAGAAGAGTCCTTGTCCTTTGAGGCTTTTTGTTGGAGGAATTTTGTGTTAGGCGAGTAGCAATTGGAAAACAACTAGTGGAGCTTCCTACTGAAAATTCGCCTGCTCAAAATCATTTAAATTATATCCAATAAAACTTGGACCGATAACAAGATTTAACGTTTGGAAGAGAAGATCATGATTAATGAGTATGCATAAGATTGTGTTAACCCTTTTTTTTTTATCAAACCGTAAATCTTTTTTCCTGGTGAGGACTTATTTCAAGAGAATACACATTGTTGCGGTGATCACCGCCGTGTCAGGTGGAAATGTCCAATGGACCTTTAATAAAGGAGTCTGGATCCCTAGTTTTGAAACAATGGTTTACTGTTTGGACCTATCCCATGGCGCCACGTGGAAAAATGCCATGTCAGCTACGGAGCCTCTCAATTGCTTCAGTGGATTGAAAGAATAGAAAACAAGGGGGTCCCTTTTTGTAAATAGAGAAAATCGGGTGAGAAAAAACCCTACCGTAACCGTTCCTCTTTCTCCAACGAAACCCTGCAACCCTACCGCCTCCATTCCTCTTCTATGACGTAACCCTAGAACCTTTGTGATGAAATCTCATCCAGTTGAGCACAGAGAAGGCCGCGAGAGATAGGAGGTCGACAGCGTAGAGGGCGGAGTTGTTGCTGCCGCTGCCGCTGCCATCACTGAACCTGAAAGGGGTGCGGACGGCTTCTACTTATTGAGGTGAAGATCATCGAATGGCAGTAGATTCTCCTCGCGTCAAAGCAAGATGGACGACTGAGATTAGAACTCATTAGAAATCCGACGAACTTGAACATGAGAACGAACATCATCATGCCCTTCTATTGCTCCGACAAATGATGGAGTAAGAACGAGATCTTTAGATTTGGATTGATGGCCGAGATGGTGTTTGGAATATTTAGATCGTCTGATACTAGAGAGATGACTTAGAAGCTTTGGAGGAGATATTGGAGAAGACAAACTAGAGAAACGATTTAGGGCCCATTTGATAATTTTACTTGTCAAGTAAAGTCAAGTCAAATAAAGTTAAGCATCAAATCAAAAGCACTTTAATTCAAAACACCCTCCTTCTTTAAAAAAAATAAAAAATAAAAAGCAACTACCTTTATTCACTAAAAGATAAAAACACTCTATTTCCCCTTACAAAACGTAAAAAATATTACATCCCAAACAACTAAAAACAAAATGCCACCATAACCCACTTATATTTTATTTCCTTTTTTTATTTTACTTCACTCCACTTTATTTTAAAAGTAAAATTCCAAAAGGGCCCTTAAGCTTTTTTTGGTTCACCACCTTTTCTGTATTTGCAAAAGGACCCCTTTTTTCTATTTTTTTCATTCACAAGAAAAAGTTGAAAGGCTTCATAGCTGATATGGCGTTTTTACACGTGGCGCCACCGGATAGGCCCAAACAGTAAACCCTAGTTTCATTGAAACATGGGATCTGGACTCATAATAAAGAAACTTCAGTGGGATCCCAATTCTAACTCGTTTTATCAAGTAGTCAGGCAGGTCCCAGTCAGGCAAGGATCCTTGTCTAAACTCAACTCTACCCGCCCTCACTAACAGTTACATGAAAGGGGATTTGTGAGGCATATTCTACTGACCTGAATTCTTATTGCAATATTTTTATATAAAATTTATTAGACAATTTTAGATAGAGAACTTTCAATAAAATGGAAACCTTTGATATAGTGTGGTCTCCACTTTTGTGGACGGTGGAGATTAAAACCTCCATCATTTTTGTACAGACTCTCCCAAGCGAAAAGTTTCCATCTTATGTGTGGGGTGATGTTCGTCTACAATAGATTACATATAGCTTATACGCCGTTCAGCTGGTTAGGCTCACTTAGGTGCAAGTTTGGCAATGGTATATAAGGTTAGATGGAAAGGTCTCCTCGTTGATGAGAGAGAGAGAGAGAGAGGTAGGGAGGGAGATAAATAAATCAGCTCTAGTAAATTATTCTAGCCCTCAATTTAATAGCCTTAAAATTAATGGCATCTTAACGGTAGACTTTCCTAAGATTTAAGACAATGCTTAATTTATTACAGAGTCCTAAATAAATTATAACAGACTTTCAACTGGAGTTTGGCATTCAAGTTAGCTACAGTAAGTCCTGGATTGAACCCTGCCTTTGGGGGGGGGGGTGTGTTACACCCCGTCTCAAATTAATCAAGATTAACTCTAATTGATTGAAATTAATGCTAATTAATTGTGTTTAATTGAGCTAATTGTGGTTTATGAACAAATTGAATTGGATTGGTCTCAAATGATTGATTTTAGCTTAATTAAATGGTAAAAAACGAGATTGAATGATTTGTATTGATTTTAGACTTAAACAATGTGATACAAGGACTTTTTCGTAAATATGAATTTTTGCATATGTCGTCGAATACAAAAACTCTTGATACCAACACGTGTATCTCGAGGAGTACATTAACAGTCATAATTGAAGTTATTTCATTTGACGCGGAACAGGTCACATGAGCTTTCATTTGACTTGAATTGTAATTAAAGGAGTTTTTAAAGGGGCTAAATGGAAAAGGTTCCCTTATATAAGTTAAGAGATGAGTTCATTCAACTCAATCCTAGCAAGGAGGCAGCCCTAGACTCATATTTATTTCTTTTTCCATTCTTCTTCGTCTGTTGTCAAGATTTGGAAGAGATTCAAGTGAGTTGAGAAGTATTCATCCACTTCATCTTCTTCCTCAAGTTTTCTTCCATTTCTTTGGAGTTAGAGCTTGAAAGAAAGCTCAAGAATTATCTTCTAGAGATTTCAAGTGAGTACTTGAACCCTTAGAAGTTCCATTGAATGGTTTGAAGTGCTTTCTAGACAAATAGCTCATAGAAGCTCTATTCATGGAATGGTCTTGGTTTTAGGTTCAAAGGGGGTTTCAAATTTGGGGATTTCATCTCAAAGTCAAGCTAACAAAGAGGCTTTTTGTGAATTGATCTCCAGAAGAGGCAAGTATATGCATATCTTGTGATTTAGGATACTAAAAGCCATGTAGGAACTCAAGGAGTTCAATTTCAAAAAATCCGGATTCTGGATTTTTTGTGCACCTGGGCACTGTACTGTCAACCGAAGGCTGACCGAACTAGTGACCGAC
This sequence comes from Persea americana, assembly GCA_029852735.1. Taxonomy (NCBI): domain Eukaryota; kingdom Viridiplantae; phylum Streptophyta; class Magnoliopsida; order Laurales; family Lauraceae; genus Persea; species Persea americana. The sequence goes on along the minus strand of CM056813.1, from coordinate 17,150,943 downwards.
GTTTCTGTACTCAATTACAGAAGAAAATGAAGCTACTGGAAAGCTGACTGAACTGGGTTCGGTCAGCCGAAGCCGTAGTTCAGTTAACCAACAGGTAACCGAATTGGTGACCGAACTGTCTAAAGCCATTTTCCACGAAAAATGGGCTCTCTGGATTGTGTACCGATGGGTGACCGAACTCAGGTTCAGTTACCCGACAAGTGAGGTTCGGTCGACCGACAGGTGACCGAGTACAGTTGAAGAAGTTTCAGAAAATCTGAAGTTTCTGGATTGCGAACCGACAGGTGACCAAGTGGTTAACCAACAGAGTTCGATTAACCGAGGGTTAACCGAGTAGCTGACCGACAGTGTTCGGTGAACTGAGTGTTGACTAAACAGCTGACCAAACTTAACTGGGCGAAATTTTGGGTTTTGGGTTTTGTTTAGTCCAGGAGTGTTTCTTGTGAGTATATGTGCTCCCTAAATTAGTTTTAGGACTAATTATAGGGTAATTGAGATTATTGAGAATTGAGAACAATAAAAGGAGGATTTTATGATTAAACCATTGTTCTAATAGTTAATTGATTATGAACTGAACTTCCATAGGTGATAAATACGGGGACCCAAATGTACACATTAAAAATAAAAGTGATGTCCATCGAAAATAGCAAGTACATTATAGAACCAATGGTTACACCTAAATGGTTGGTTAGAAATGAGACAGAAATGAGTAGAATTAGTAATTATCCTAGTTCTTTCATTGAGTTGTATTTTTATTCTTAAACTCAAATCGAATGTGATTAGGATTACTATTTATTCCTTTCAATTGTTACGAATGGAATTACTGGATTGAATTGAATCCTGAATGGATTAAAGACTGTATTATGTTGACTTTTGAGTCTGGCACTACGTAGCTGCTTATTAAAGCTTACATAGACCTACAATGAATTAATGAAGGAATTGCTCATATGGAGCTTAAATGAATGAATGACTAATCATATTGCAGTAGATGGACTTGGGAGCATTCCGGAGCTCCGTGGTGATGCTAGTGGTCCATGGCCCGTACACTGGTAGACTCTACATTACTGATTGTATCAATGGATACTGACTAATTGTATCAATGGATATTGATTGATTTCTTCCTTTTGATGATGTGATACTGAATGATTCCTTTCATTGGATTGGGTCTTGAATGGCGTACCATTCCGCCCTGTGCCAAAGAGGGCAATATCATACTGAATGATTTCTCCCTTTTTGGGGAGATGATACTGACTGAAACCTTCCTTTTGGGAGATGGGAAATGAAATGAATGAACCAAAATGAAATGCTATATTATAGTTGCCAATTAGAATGTTCGTTATTGACTCTAAATGCATGTATTGTCTAGAATTACCTAGAATTGTCTAGAAATGGAAATTGAAGGTAATAACTATTTCAATGGTTGATTGAACAGACAAAGTTAGCATGTACTATTATTGGGTCTGTATATACATTGCTAAATCGTCGTATTCACTCTTATTATTGATGGCATTACATGCCCGATTACAGAGATATAACGGCCCCAACACCAGCGGAGGAAGTCGTTACAGGGATCCTTCAAGAGGATTAGCCGAATTGAATGGTCGGGATATCATGTAATATTGATATCCGAGTGCAAAATGAGTTTGAATTATTTTGAATTGCTTTTGAATGACTTTTGAGTATAGTCGTCACCTTGCATTGTATTTAAATATGCAGATGATGGACAAAAGTAAGTGTAGGTAAATGATAGGACTGTACATGTATAAAGAAGTGTGACTTTGTAAAGAATGTTTATGGTATCATATGTATATTACTTCCGCAAATTATACGTATGATAGATGTGAAGTAAGTATCCCTTGTAAAATTCGTTTTAACTTTGGTTAATTCGGAGTTTACGAGAGTAAGTATGGGATCGCGACTCGGGGTTTATCCGTAGTAATCATAATCTCGGGCCTAGGTCGTGATAGGGGGGGCGTGAATAGGGTGAGCTAAAAAACCCAGACCAATTTTGACTTCTTTATGTCACCTATGCTTTGGCGAATATAAATTATCTTGAGATAAAGTGTCAGGTCCAAACCCAGGTTTAGTATTTTTAATTATTATTTTAACCGTGTTTAGTTTATAAGTGGGATTAGAGAACGATTAGCTTGGATTATTAGTTAGATTAGAACTTTGAATAGTTTTGGGGAATTTTGAGCACATTGAGTCTAGTTTGACCGGGCCTGGGGTGACCCGTGTGACCTGTGTACGAGTGGGAGTTCGACTTTGATTTTCTGAAAATATTGATTTCTATATTTTTTGGATATTTTTATTTTGATCCCACAACTTTCATGTTCGTTTCATTTGAATCCGAACCCAGAAATTGCGTTTTCGAGAAAAAGGGCAAGACTGTTTTTTCACACTCAAATCTGTGCATAAATTTCGAAATTTGAAAATCATGAGGAAAATATACTTTTTCAAAACTAGATTTTTCGATGATCATTTTTCTCTTCTTCGTTGATTTCATTCGGGTACAAATAGGACTTTTAAGCTCTCAAAGTTTTATGGCCATTGGGACCCATGGTTTGACTTAAACCCATTTATATAAGGGACTCCCGTCGAACTTCTTCTTCTCCATTCGTTTCCTACAACTAGACCCAAGAGAGTTTTTCTTCCTTTCTCATCTTCTTTCCTTGCATGTCAATGAAATTGAATCCAAATTGAGAAACAAAGTACTCCTTTATCTTCTTCAATCTCCAAGCTTGCTGTTGGTACTATTTTCAAAGGATTTCAACTCGAACCACCTTCTTCTTCAAGCTTTCCGAGTTGGTGTTCATACTTACAGGTGAAGCTATGCTTTCCCCTCTTAGATATGGGTTTCTTACATCCTTAGAAAGCTCTTGATCATGCATGCAAGAAGGATTGTTGAGAGCTCCTTCTCTTTTCAAAATGAGGAGCTTTTGAGATGGGTTTTTATGGGGTGTTTGTGTAGATTGAAGGTCTAGCTAAGAAGGAAGTAGCTGGAGTGATTAGAATCAGTTTGGGAGCCTGAGGCAAATGAATAATCAGTCCTTTGAATGCATGGAAATTTGCACTTTGTTTTTTCAAAAGTTTTAATTTGAAAAGTTGTAGTTTATTCTGCTGGTTTTACTTGACTATTTAAGATGTGTTTCAGAATGTGGTATGGCCTTATTTCAATCAGTTTTATGCAGGAAATTTGACTCTAGTAACATGGAGAGAGTTTGTTTTGGTTGTATACAATATTGGAAGTGAAATTTTGAAACCAGTCATCTTTATATTAGTATCTAATTCTCCATTAATCATGCATGGAATAGGTTATTTGTAGTGATTGAATGGAAACCTGATTGAAGTAATGGAAGGCCATTATTGTGTAGAAAGGGGCGGAGAAAATTGAATGAAGCCATCAGGTGGAAGATGTAGAAAATTCCTGCACTGGATGTGTTGCAGACAACTGGGCAAGGTAGATGCTAAGCCCGCTCGAGCGAGCCTAGCGGACCTAGTTTTTGTGACAGCCCGCTCGAGCGGGCCTGGGATTTGGCTCAGGTCTATTCTGGTGCAAAATTGAGGCCCATTTGCGGAATTTGTGGCCCTATTTGAGTATAAAAATTTACTAATGACTTGTAAATCATCGGGAATCAAGAAATTGTGTCCGAATCACTTTGTTTGATTAAAATTAATGAAGAAAGTTTAGTAGTTGAATTACCGGGGATTTTCTAGAAGTCTCAATATACAATTTGTGCCATCGAATGTCGGAGACCTTCAGAGACACCAACTTCTTCACTCATAAACCGACATGGAGACACTAAGTGTGTATCGAGACGGCCCTCGGTAACCCGATCAAACACTACTAATCATCTCATTCCAAGTTAGAATAATTCTATGTTTTCTCATAAATTGATTTAAAATGAAGTTGGTTGATTTGGCACGTTTGAAAAACAATGAAAAGGCTACTCATCTGATTTTTCTGAAATTGTCTGATTATTTTGATAATGAGTTGTCCTTTTATCAGATTTAATTGCGCATTGAAAAGGCTACTCATCTGATTTGTTCTGAAATTGTCCAATTATTTTGATAAAGAGTAGTCCTTTTATCGGATTGAATTATCTTTAATGATTTGAATTATATCATTTTAGATTTGAATCGGCACCACTAAGCTTGGGTCACTTTGTCGAATTGATCACCCGTCTTGGAATCCTTAAATTATAATTTGCCAACTGCAGTTTGGATCTCTGTCTGTTTGCTCGGGCCATGGCGACGGTTTCTGTCTGTTCCGGCCATCTTGTATTGCAACGGTTTTGCACCGGCCATTTTGCATGGCAACGATTCTGTTCTAGCCATTTTGCATGGTATTTGTTCCGGCCATTTTGTATGCAACGGTTACTGTCTGTTTGCCCTTGTTATTTCGGTAATAGGAGAATATAGCTTTATGGTTGCCAATATTTTGACTAATTATCAGTCAGTTTGAAATGTTTTTTATGTGAATCTCTTTTATACATAAATTGCTCATTTGTTTATTAGCTAGTTTGAAATGTTTTAATGAGAATTTCTTTTATACAAAGACTGCTTATTTTGATTTGTCTTTATATAAGTTTCGTTTTAAATGCATCCTATAATTTTAAATATGATTCGATAAACTTTTTTATACCTTATCTGTTTTATTCACTTGCCAGACCGTTGTGTCTGATATTCTTTATGTTGGTGCCATAGGTACCTGGTCTGTCTTTTTGAGATGAAGTGCGTGCAATGGGTTCGAAGCCTTATATTCTGATAGGTTGGTTGTACTGACGATGTTATGTAGACGTCGAGTTTGGCATTGGAGTTCGTCTCATATCTGGGTAGTGGTTTGATTAGTTAGTTTTCTTGGATGGCTTTTATTAGCCTTTTTCTTTGGGTGGTTAATTAATGCACTTGTATAATTTGTAACTTGAACATATGTGGGAAAGGAATTACCCTGTTACTGTCGGCTCTGTATATTTTGATATCATGTTTGTTCTAGTCTGAGTATGAATATCGTTATGACAGCTTTGTGCTGACTAGTTGAGTGCGACATGGAATCCGATGGCCATGGGCACCAGGTCGCAACATCAAGTAAGATTCCACGAAATGTTCCATTATGATGGAATTTTGTTATCCTCACACACACGGATCCTGGCGAAAGAAAAAAATTTAATTAACCCCAAAATCACGCTCCCCGAGATTGGATTACTGCAGGAATCTGGTTTCAGGGCATAACATAAAGGGAAGACTCTAAATTATGCATGCACAAGTAGAGAAGCCAACAACTATGTACTCATTCAACATAAGCATTAAACATAAGAGCATTAATCATATAAAGAAAGCAAAATGATTAATCACAACACAAGTATTTATAGTGGTTCAGCCAACGTGCCTACATCCACTAGCGGTTTCCCTACCGGATTCACACTATCTCAATATGAGGTTTAGGTTCACCTCCAACTTTACAAACCACCACTATACTTTTCTAGGCTTAGCACAAACCTTTACAACAACTCTTTATGCTTTTAAGGCTAACCAATAACCTTTAGAACATGAATTTTTTCTCTCAAATTTATGCCTAAATATGCATTTAGAACAGAACAATTGAGTACAATTTAATGCCTCTAATTAGGTTGATTTGAGAAAGTAATCTCGACTTCTAAGTACATGCTTGATGATTGAAAAGTTCTATGAATGATACATGTAATTGAAAACAGTACTCTATCCCTTTTTTGAAAGAAGAGACTCTAAATGATGCAAAGATGCTAATCATATGTATGAGATAGAGTAGAATGATAAACACATGGTTTTTAAAGATGATCGAACTTTATTTAAACAAGTGCAACTTGAATCTAGCAAGTTAGTTTTGAAACATGAAGCCAAACTCATGTGTATGAGAAGCCGTATGTTGTAGTCCTATAGATAAACAAGTTTAAAGTCCTAAAGATGCTAGGAAAACAACATTCAATCACTTATAGCATGCGATTGGATGAAACAAAGTTTAAAACATTGCATGAGATAATTTGAGAAAAGGGAGCGCACCCATTTGTGATGAATCCAAGGTTGAATCAAAGGATTAGCCCTCCTAATCTCCCTTTAGCCTAGCTTGGATTGCTCCTCCTTCCTTGGCCTTCTAAAGGCTAAAAAAATCTCCAACCAACGCCAAAGGAAGAGCTCATTTTATAATAAAAGGAGGCTCCAATAGCTCTTTGTTCGGCTACCATTCGGCTAGCAGAACACCAATTTGGCTACCTACTGTAGCCAACGGCAAGTTCAACGATCAAAAAATTTGAATTTCAACCTTGACCTTTTACACATTCGGCTAGCCGAATTGGTCTATTCGGCTGGCCGAATAGGTGACCGAAGGGTCCCTATAAAAAACAAGGTCTCGGATCACCTGGCCGAATGGTGGCCGAACAACCTTTGGCTGGCCGACTTCTGGGCAGATTTGTTTTATATGAAAATGATTTTTTAAGTGAGTCTTTTTTGTCATTAAAACCTAGGCTTGAATAGAAAGTAACATGTTTAATTTTGGAGTATGAAAATGTGATACTAAACATGTTTATGCATGAATTTCAAAAATTCATTTTATAAAAAAATTAAAACTATCTTGAAAAGATTAAATATTTATACAGAAGTATCAAGTCATGAAGATTCCAAATAAAAAGTATAAGTGCATAAGAGATCAAGCTATTTACAATGAATGCATCCAATCAAATTCCAACAAATGAAAACCCTAACATGATATATAAGGTTCTTATGAAGAATCCTTTACTACCCTGCCTAGTCATTGCATTGGACTAGAAACGAAAAATCCAAGCATCGTGTCTCGTTTGATTAGGGAAGTTGATGATTCATTCCAAAGGTTATTTGGGCTTTTGACTCAAATATCCACTCTTTCAAGAGATCATTATGCCCATTGATAGTCGTTGATGGTTCCCATCTTCACGGAAAATACCCTAGAGTTTTGTTTGTCGCCGTGATATATGATGGATACCACAGGTTATTTCCCATCGTATTTGCCATAGCTGAGATAAAGGAAAAAAAAAAGTTGGGAGGCATTATTTGTTGAGTTAGATGTCAACTTTAGGCCATTTCCTAATTTGACCATCATATATGATAGACAAAAAGGTCTTATAGGAGCTGTGCGGGAACGAGTTTCCCAAGCTAGTCATTTCTATTGCATGCGACATATATTGGAAAATTTTAAGGAGAGGTACAAGGATGAGGCTATGATGGTGAAGTTTATGGAATGCTACAAGAGCATATAATATATGGATGAACTAAGGGATCGAGATGAAGGGGTATTCAATTGGATTGAAGACATTGGGCAAGGTATAAGACAAATGCACTTGTAGAAGGACGGCAATATGACATGTTCACAACAAATGTTGCTGATTGCACGAATAGTTTATTGAAGGATGCTATGGAGTATCCAATCACAAAGCAAGTAGAGGCCATACGATGTAAACTAATGGAATTTTATAAGGTACATCATCACAGTTCACTTGAAGTGCGTAGAAGGTTAACTTCGTATGCCGAGAAAATCCTGAGTAAAGAATTCGAAGACGCACGTCGGCTGGGAGTCCGACAACTTGATCGGCGATCGTGCTATTACCAGAAGTGGGATGTCTTAGATATCCCATGCTTGCATGTCGTGGCATCAATTCCAATGAGGGGAGTTGATCCATATGATTTCTGCGAGCAGTGGTTCTGGAGCGATAGCGATGTTTATCGGTAAACTTATCACAATATTGTGCATGCGATCAGATAGATCCACCAATTGGAGGTCCGGAGCAATATGCGAGTCTTACCTCTACTTGCACGACGACATGCTGGCCTATCCAAAAAGAATAGAATTTGAATGGAGGACAGACAATGGAGGCAAGTCACATGTTCCATTTGTCGCCACATTGGGCACAATCGAAAATAGCAACCCACCTGCTCGACAATACTTAAGTGCATGAAGAGACTCAAAACATTTTTTATACTTGAAGTCTAGTTGTATCTATACATGACCACTTCGTAGAAACAAATGATAAATTTTGCATAATTTCAAGCAGTGACTTTATGAGGAACTTGTTATGTACAACATCATGATGGATATGCATGTAGTCTACAGTCTTAAGTGCATTAAGGTTCACTCTGCACCGTCTTATTTGTTTTGATAGAATGGAGACTCCTTTATAGTTTTATTCCCAATCTATTTCAATCCTTCAATGCTAATTCATGGGCCGGTCGAAGTCTGAACATACAATTGGGTTGGACTACAATGTGACAAAGGATCGATAAACAGAACTAGGAGTTTTGGTGTCCAGAGTGGTTTGATTGGCCCTTTTGATTGGTCAACAAGTACCTTGGCCTTGTAACATATAAGTTGGGGTCAAATGTCATGAAATGAATCTATTAACAATGAACCCTTCAGTCTTGATTCAAGTATTTCAAATTTTACTTGTTGCGCCTCATTTGACTCGTCCTTTAAACATTCTTCGATATCTAATTTGTCAATCCCAACAGCGCATGATGCGTGGAATTTGGTGAGCTTACGATGAACTAAGCACAGAACTTTAGCCAGCATTGTATTACTAGTGTTTTCATCAATCTTATCGATAGATGCAATAACACGTTCTACAATGACTATAACCTGCAACAGACATCAGACCATACTTGTTATATGTGCTACAATCCTATAAAAAAAAATAATAAACACTTAAGCTGCGAGTACTCCATGAGTATCAATTTTATCTTAGCAAGAGACCGATCATCCAACCCGTTTCTTTAAGCATCGATGGCACTTGTGGCTCTTCCAATTCGTAAGCATGTAATTTCCCTATACCAAGATAGGTACTCATCAGAGTGATAAGTAGTGTTATCAGCCTCACCACCAATTATATTGTTCCTTCTCTCCCACCAATATAGTTACTTTCGTTCCTCCTAACTAGATAATCACTTGCGGTTGAGGCAGCTTCCATGTGGGAGGAACCTTTTGCCTCAGTCCAAACTATTTCATAACTCTGCCTACATTGTGATTCTTGAAGATCCCAAAACTGATAAGCACAGTTGATGACTCGAAGAGGTCTCTTTCTTGGTCTTTAACCTATTTAAGTAGACGATCGCCATATTGAATGTAGGGTTTCCATACAAACTAGTATGTTTATCAAAAAAAAAAAAAAAGTATGTATGAGGAAGTCCATAAAAATCTATGAATGTACCCATATTTAATTTACTTTGTATCAATTATAATAACTCATGTTATCCATGTCTTGCTTATCAAGTTTTTCGCGGACAGAAGCTGTCCTCATCAACAAATTATGACCCTTCAACCTTTCCTGCCACATCTGACATAGTGGGAAAGCAAACTCGATCCGATCCCAACTCCGCTCAATTGGTCGTCCTATCTTCATATGAGAAAAGGCCTAAATCTGCCCCACATATAATACTATTATTTATCAATAAAAGTAGGTACATAAAGAGAATGCATATATTTGATCACAGACTACTAATGTTACCTATAATAGTTGAAGTGGGTCGGTAAGTGTTCTGATCCCATCTTTCAATCTTGTGGCTCTGCATAGAGTCCTATACAAATTTGTTAGACAGGCTAGCCCTCACACATATCTTTCAAATGTCCTTAACAACTCAAGAAGGTAGCCATTCCCCCTTAACCCAAAAGAATTGGTACAAATTTGTTAGGCCACTAAGCAGAATAAGTATGCACGGGCATAACTATTCTTAATCTCTTGCATCGCCCTAGGATAATTCTGTGGGATATACTTACAATTTAACCGATCATGGACGAAAGTTCCAAAACACCGTTGTACGGGGCAATATCCAAAAAAATAATAGGTTCCATGTGGGAACAAGATCCAGATTACAAAAATGGGCTCAGGTCCGGATCCACCATGTTTCCATCCCCAGTCGACTTGTTTGCATCCCAAGTCATCTGATGAAGCTTCTTCTTACTTTGGTCATTGACTCATCTACATTCCGAGATGGGGAGAAATATACAACAGTTGGACATCCATCATGAGGAAGTAATGGTAGTCACTCTCACAGGCAGGTCGGGACATGGCATCAATGGGACTACATTTCCAGGAAATAACCATAGTATAAAAGTCTACCCTTTGAGAGAGGGAGACAAGAAAGCTAAGGCTGAGAAATGCAGAGCAGTTGGACTTCATTTCCAGCCAATTGCAAGAAAAGCAACGGTCACCTCACTTGAAAGGTCTAAGCCACCGCCTTGCCTTGAGCGATTCAATTGGCAAGCAAATTATGTGTTAATAAAGCTTGGTGAATTGTGCGTTACTGATGTAGCGAAAGCATTTACGAGGGAGATTCACACGGACGATTGGAAAACAACCTTCTATTAATCTGTTGATTCTGCTAGGAATACCAGTTAATAGGCATCAAAATTCGTTGATTCAATTGAATACCGAAAATTGGAAGAAACAAAGGGGAAAACTCCTCTGAAAATTTATTCAATATCTGTTCTGCCTGCCATCAGGCTTACAATATATATATAACCCTAGAACGAAAAAGAAGCCCTAAAATGGAAAAATTGCAAAAAAACACGAAAACTATTCAATTTTCTCCAAAAGGAAAAAATTGAGATAAAGACACAATTGGAAATTATTCATCACAACCAATCCAATGCAAAAAACGGAAACTTATTTTGACCTTCCTATCTAAAGTTATTACTCAAACAAATCTTACCAAAAATAGAAAAAAATGCGTTTTCAAAGGCCTAACAATGGAATTTGCCCAAAATAGGATGTGCATAAGAGGCAAAGCCGCTGAGTTGTGTTCATTGGCTCGTTGCTACTCAAAAAACCACGTAAAATTTCTCCAAAAAGGGACACTGTGAAAGGTTCCCTCTAAAAACTGAACATATGCTTTATTTGACCCTACGTCGGTCCCACCTTTCCATGAAATCAAAGCCTTTCTGCACTACATCAGTTATTGACTTGGAAATTACCAAACCATTAAGTCGGGTGGATTTAGGAGAATATATTTATTATAGATTTGTAAAGGGAGATACTTACAATTTAACCCTTCATGGACGAAAGGCCAAAGACTTTTGTACGGGGCAATATCCAAAAATAATAATAGGTTCCATGTGGGTACAAGATCCAGATTACAAAAATGGGCTCAGGTTCGGATCCACCATGTTTCCATCCCCAGTCAACCGGTTTGCATCCCAAGTCATCTGAAGCTTCATCTACAATCAGAGATGGGGAGAAATATACCGACAGTTGGACTTCCATAATGAGGAAGTAACGGTAGTCACTCTCACAGGCAGGTCAGGTGATGCCATCAATGGTACTACATTTCCAGGAAATAACCATAGAATAAAAGTCTATGGGTTGAGACAGGGTGATAAGAAAGCCAAGGCTGAGAAATGCAGAGCAGTTGGACTCCATTTCCAGCCAATTCCAAGAAAAGCAACGGTCACCTCACTTGATAGGTCCAAGCCACCGCCTTGCCTTGAGCCATTCAATTGGTAAGGAAATTATGTGTTAATAAAGCTTGGTGAATTGTGAGTTACTGACTTGGAAATTACCAACCCAATAAGTCAGGTGGATTTAGGAGAATATATTGATTATATATTTGTAAAGGGACGATTTCTTTCTCCCCATTCGATAATCTAATCAGAGACCCAAAGAGAAGAAAAATGGGCGTCTTTCACATCTTTCACTTACTTTCTCTGCTCCACCTTTCTACTGCTGTGGTAGCGATTCCTGCAAACCTCTCATTGGATTCCCCTTCAGAATAAAAGATCGCCAGCCTCCGCATTGAGGATATCCGGGCTTCGATATCTCCTGCTTAATTCACATTCCATCCGTGAATGGAGATGTTGTTGTAGCAGACATTGATTACATGCAAGAAAAAATGAAGATAATTGCCTACCCGAAATACGAGCCCCATTACTACTCAAAGCAATTATCTGGATATAATGGATCATTTCTCAGTAAATCTGATCCGTTGATCTAATGTCTTTGAGATTGTCCAATGATTCTATTGAGTTTGATCAATTGGACCTCATACCAAATCGGCCTTTAGTACTATTTTACAACAAAGAATTAGCAGCCTATCAAGTAAATGTAATCATATTTGTGTCCCAAATCTCAGTGTTTCTTAACAATTTGACGTCATAACGATCCTCAATTGTTTCACGGCCTCTTTAAAGTTTAAAGTAACGTGGTAAGGAAAATGTCAAATCTGCTAACAAGGTAGACTCATTTGGTTGAAGCTACGAAATAGTTGCCTTTGGTTCTTTATATAGTGGTTGAATTCACACTAAAACTTTGAACTGTCTTTTTTTTTTTAAATGACGAGGAACCTACTGTTTTTTAAAAAGTAGGTGGATCAATGCAAATGTCTCAAAACATGGAAGCAAGCTAATGTAGTTTTTTAATTTACCTAAAAAATAAAGAAGGTTCGTGTTGTACTGTTGTTACTGTAGTTTAACCGCAACCTCCTATCCAGTAGCATCTATATCGAATAAAATTGAAGTCCTTTTCTTCTCGGTTTTGAACTAAAATTAAATTTTCTCAAAGAGCATATGAGAAAGGGAAAAAACGATAAAAAACTGTGAATTTAACTAGTCATATGATCATGTCAAGTAAACGTCAAAAATCACAATAAACGACTCGTTTTTCATGAAAACCGACTGATATGGGCAGATGGCAGTTATAGAGTTGTTTTTAGAAATGACTGCCTGAAGCAGTCGGAAAATTTTCGAAGATCGATGGACGTGGGCAGTCGGTTGTTACCGACTTTCCACCGCAGTCGTTTTTTAATTATATTTAAAAATAATTCTAAAATAAAAAAACGAGTCTGGGAAAGTCATTTTATAATTTCAAAAAATAAAAAAATTATTCTTTTCATTATTAATTATGAAGATAGACTTTTAGTAGATAAAAGCACAATCATTATAAAATGAAATAAGACTCTAAAATAACACACAAAGCACATCATAAGGTGAAGTACCCTGTGAAAAACAGAAGCAAATCTTAAACTCTGTTTTTTTTTAATGACTACAAACCTGCCGATTCTCCTTGCGGAAAAATTAAAAAAAAAACTTTAAACTCTTGCCTCAGATATAAAGTTTTTCTATTGAAAGATAAAAAATAAAAAATTGTCCTCATCAAATCTGAAATGTGACTCCCACCTATTTTAAGAAAAAGCTCGTGGATCAGTGCAAATGTCTCAAAACATGGCATCAAGCTAATGTAGTTTTTTAATTTACCAAAAAGAAAAAAGAAAAAAAGGAAACAAAAAAAAAAAAAAAGAAGGCTCGCGTTCTACTATTGTTACTGTAGTCTGTAGTTTAACCACAACCTCCTAGCCAGCCGCATCTATATAGAATATAATTTAATTCAAGTCCTTTTCTTCTCCGTTGCGAGATAAGAATAAATTTTCTCAAAGTAGATTCATGATCAAATGAAGTTATTACTAAAAGAGCATATGAGAAACGGCAAAAAAGGATATAAAAAGTGTGAATTTAAATAGTCATGTGATCATGTCAAGTAAATTAATTTCTCTTTTTAACTAGAAAAACATAAATTTATTTCTTCCATAGCAACAGGAGTTGCGGAGTAGAAAATCTGAGAAACCTATATGGAAATTGGGGTGAGTTTGGTTGGACTTGGGGTACCAGATTAGGATTTGAAGTCGGCTTACAGCCACACAGAACTCCAAAGAAGCCAAGGAAGAAACGAGTCCACATCCTTTGAGGCTTTTTATCAGAGGAATTTTGAGTTGGGGGAGTAGAAATTAGAAAACAACTACTGGACCTTCCTACTAAAAATCCGGCCGCTCAAAATAGTTTAAATTATATCCAATAAAACCTGCACAGATAACAGGAGTTAATGTTTGGAAAAGACAAACATGATTAACAAAGATGCATAAGATTGTGTTCATCTAATTTATTTTTTTTATCAAACCGTAAATCTATTAACAATAGTTTAATTTATAGTATAGTTGTTTCCTGGAATTGCAGTCGCATTGATGGCATGTCTGGTCCTTTTGTTTTCTCGGTCGTTGTCTCCCAAGCCCATCCTGTGAGAGTAACTACCATTTCTTCGTCACGATGAAGCCAAACTATCGTATATTTATCGGCATCTCAGATTGTGAATGAGTCCATGACGAAAGAAGAAAGAAGCTCCATCGGATGACCAAGTATGCAGACGGGTCCCACAGGGGAAGGATCCGTGGTGGATCCGGACCTGAGTCTGTTTTTATATTCTGGATCTTGTTCCAACTTGGTACCTATTATTATTTTAGCAGGTCTCAGCTTCAATTTGAAAATTGATATCTGATCCGTATCAAAAATTAAATGTGTACTGCATTAGTATAATTGGATAAAAAGATTAAAAATTATTTTTTAAATATAAAAGTAGAAATAATAATTCGGATTTGATTAAAGTTAAGTTGACTCTCAAATATAAATATAACTCTAGCCCTGTAGGTGCTTAAACCCCCATATCAATTTGTAGACGTGAATGAAATTGTTGTGCATGGAGAACTTCAAGCCGAAACATACTAGGATCTGGTTCCAAATCTGAATGTTCTAGAACCTATATGCATGGATCTGGATTCAAGTCCGAACTCTGGTGGAACATAAAATAAATTTTAAACCTAATTTATTAGGAATTAGAGATTTTAGAAACTCGAATACCCATTTCCAATCCCACACACCTCCCGTCCTGCATCTATACCTCTTTCAGACCCACATGTGTGGCCCACACAAGGCCAAGTTAGTTCATGGAAGGTGAGGATCAATAGATCCCAGTGAGACCAACTTGCGTTAAAAAAATATCACTAAGATCTACACGTGTTCAAAATCTCTTTTTTTTTTTTTTATCCTCCTAATCCCTGATCCAATGCCCAAAAATTTATCAGTGTGACTTTCTTAGAATTTCATTCAAATAATATCTTCCTTACACATTGAATGATTCAAGGCAAACAAAGTAGCTTAGACATTTGTAGTGTGGGGAAATTCGCTATTACCAGGAATTGGCTAGAAATCAAGTCCAACTGCCCGATGTTTCTCTGCCTTAGCTTTCCTATCTTGATCTCTCATGACCCTCTGCCTTGGCTTTCCTATTTCGATCTCTCACCCTCTCAGGCAAAATATCCCTAAAATATCGTTTCATTTTGGCTGAGATTGTCAAAATATCGGTTTTACCAATATCTCGGCCGATATTTTGAAAATATCGGCCAAGATGGACCGAGATGGAGTAATTGTAAAAAACCCTAATTTTTTATAACTTTTCCCTAATCCCCCATTTTCTTCTCCTCTCCCCTCATGTCTCCATAGCTCATTCTCTTACATATTTTCAAATTCCAACACTATTTCTTGAACAAATCATTTTATTTAGTAAGAGAAAATCAACTTAACTCCCTTATTTTTACTATTATATGTTTTTTATTTTTTATTTTTAGATAAAGCATAAAAATGAATGAAAAGATCATTGGCATGTCATTTTCTGGATTGTGTTGTGTTCTTCACTTAGATCTACACACTTTGATCCATGATCTACTCATAAACATGATTATGGGTGTAGAAAAATGGTGCTTTTTAGATCTTCTACTTAAAAAAAAATAAAATTGTAGGAGTATTTATGATACTAGATAGTAAATACTAATAGCTTATTAATAGTGTATAGATAAGTGTTATATTATCTTTGTTTTCTTATATTTTACACTAACAAATTGATCATGAGCTAAAATAATAGTTGCATTATATGAAATACTGGAGTAGACAGCGAACTGCGACACAGACGAACTGCGACACAGATAAGACTCATAACTTAAGGCGACCGATATTTTGATTTATTGTTATTACTAATGGAAAAAAAATATTATTTTCCAGCATTTTCTAATATTTTAGATTTTTTGAATATTTTTATGAATTTTTTTTATTAAAAGAAAAATTCACACCACGACGACCGCGATGGATCGATAACCGCGGCCAATACTGATATCATATCGGTCTTTTGTCCCGACAGATACCGCGACCGATACTATGGTTTTTTTAACATAAAAAAATATCACTAAGAGCTACACGTGTTCAAAATCTCTTTTTTTTTTTTTTATCCTCCTAATCCCTGATCCAATGCCAAAAAATTTATTAGTGTGACTTACTTAGAATTTCATTCAAACAATTATCTTCCTTTCACACTGAATGATTCAAGGCAAACAAAGTAGCTTAGGCCTTTCTAGTGTGGGGAACGTCGCTATTACCAGGAATTGGCTGGAAATCAAGTCCAACTGCTCCACGTTTCTCTGCCTTAGCTTTCCTATCTCTCTCACCCTCTCAGCATAGAGTTTTACACTATAGTTATTTCTGGAAATGCAGTCGCACATATGGCATGTCATGTCCGTTCTTTTCTCAGTCGCTGTCTCCCAAGACTACAATTACTTCCTCATGATGAAGCCAAACTTTCGTATATTTCTCGGCATCTCGGATTGTAAATGAGTCCTTGACGAAAGAAAAAGGAAGCTCCATCAGATGACAAAGGATGCAAATGAGTCCCACTGGGGAAGGAAGCTCCATCAGATGGCCAGAGCCCATTTTTATAACCTTGATCTTGTTCCAACTTGGAACCAATTATTATTCTCTCAGGTACCGGCTTTAACTAGAAAAGGGGGATCTTGTCCGTATCAAAAATTAAATGCATATTGCATTAGTATAATTGGATAAAAGAGGTTAAAAATTATTTTTTATATGTAAAAGTAGGAATAATAAATGATATATGATTAAAGTTAAGTAGACTCTCAAATATGCATATAACTCAAGCCATATTGGTCCTAAAACCCAATACCAATTTGCATGTGAATGTAATTGTCATGCTCTGAGACTTCAAGTCCAAAACATACCAGGATCCGGTTCCAGATCCAAATGTCCTACAACCTATATGGATGGGTCTGGATTATAGTTGGGATGCTTGTGGAACTTGAAAGGATCTAGAGATTTTAGGACCCTTAAAACATTCCCAACGTGGTGTGCAGTAACTTTTCCAAAATATTACCATGCGTAGCTTCTCTTTGCTACATGCACGCCAAACATGTGGCTTGGTGGCTTGACTTACGACTCCGCAAATCCGCATACAGACAATCTAATTGCCGTGTATAACTTGGCATTTCAAACTTTATCGAGGAGGAAGATGTGAGATATTTGAGGAGGGCGTCAAGGGTCGTTTGAGAGACACAGTCCATGAGAGAACGATTTCGGTTAGCCTCGTAGTCTCGTTTAGTGTTGCGAACATGCGGAAGCCATTCCCATTAAGGAGAAACTCCATCAGCCGGGGCTTTTGGCCTTTCCTCTTCTTCTGCTTATTATCTGTCTCAAATTCACACGGCTTGAGGAAAGAGGGGAAAGATTGCCCTTCTTCCTCATGTGGTCCTGTTGTAAAAATCACTGAGCCTTTCCGCCTGAAGCAATACTGTGGCAGACCAGAACCAGAGTTCGAATTGACATGTGAAAAGAACAACACCCAAGCTCTTATTCATCTCCCTCCCCGGCGATACTACGTTCAGGAAATCTCCTACGAGACTAAGATGATACGCCTCCTCGATCCAGCACTTGCAGCCTCTTCTTCCCTCCCCCTCTACAACAGCTATCCGTCCCTCAATTACTCCCTTTTAAGTTGGCCAATCTGGACGCCACGTCGTCTTTGTGAATTGTTCCCAACCAGCGAACGACCCATCATATGTAGCAACTGCACCATGCAACTACAGCTCTACTGGCGCACATGTCTACGCCATGCTTGGCAATTCCATCTTTGTTTCTCAACTCCACACCTCCTGCAGGGTTGTGACGAATCTCCCTATAATATTAGATGGAATTGGAAATCTTATTAGCTGCTCGGTAATTCAGGATGTGCTTATGAGGGGCTTTTATGTCAGCTGGGATCTCGGATATCGCTTATCCATACGCGGTAAATTCACTATTGCTCTCTCATAGTTCTGGATGACCATATAAATTGAGGGTTCACCCATTGGATTTTTCACTTGACCGTAGAGCACGCAGTTGGGTTTTTGCGAGAGCACGTACGGTATTTCTAATTGATTTCTTTGACAAAAAGGTCCTATCTTTCACACATCTAAAAAATCCTGTGTATTTTATGTTTTACTAAAACCTCCCTTCACTTACAATTTGACTGTTCAGAAAATAGGGACAATTACCGAATGAATTGTCTTAAAACTGATAATTACTCCATATTAGAAAAGGTTTATTTACCGCAGAACAATCCGTTTCGTAGGATATCGCAAGCTGTGATATCCTATAGAAGTAGGATATCCTACAATCAAAAGCGGGAAAATTTGAACGGTTAGTTTTTTTATTTTTTTCCTTGATTGTGGGACAACCAAACCACCATCCAAACCGTTGGATAGCTGTATAAGTGTAAAAGCTAATATCGCACCAAATTTGAACCGTTGATCTATCACGGTTATCTAGAAATTTGTAAAAAGTTACATTATTTTGCAAATTATAAGAACAAATTATGAGCTATGTCTTTTTTTCTTTCAAATTTCTAGATAATCGTGATAGATAAACGGTTCAAATTTGGTGCGATATTAGTTCTTACACTCATACAGCTATCCAACGGTTTGGATTGTGGTTTAGTGGTCCCACAGTCAAGGAAAAAAATAAAAATCTAACTGTTCAAATTTTCCCGCTTGTGACTATAGGATATCTCAGCTTGCGATATCTTACAGATCGGACTGTTCTGCGGTAAATAAACTTTTTCCAACTATTCAGGGTAATTGTTAGTTTTAAGGCAGTCCGTACGGTTATTGTCTCCAGAAAATAAATGACCCTCCAAATTTTTTTGTTTTTACCTATTTACCACTCATAAAAAATCAAGGCGAGCTATCCTTGCACCATACATCATCATGCAGTGAGTTTAATTAACCCACTTATGTTATGGAGCTCACATCCAATAATCAGATCCACCATCATGGCCTCGAGATTGCTCCACATATCCTTTTGGAAGGGATTAAGCCCACTCTAGTAAACATTGGTATTCACCCACAAAAGGAGCAACATGCATAGGCATCTGGTGCTATGGCTCGCGATCCTCAGATTCGGCAACCCAAAATTTTTGGAACTCGGGCGAAAACGTCACGGTATTAATTTAGAGAAATGCTATCTAAACCAATTTGGAGCCTAAATAGGAGCCCGAATTGGATTGTAATGACATCTTTGACCCTCAAATGTCTTTCACTCAAACTCACTCAATCACTCAATTGTCTTTTCAACTTTTCATTTTCAGAATTCAGGCTCCTATTCAGGTTCAAATCTGTCTGAATGGCATTTCTCTTAATTTTAGCTCACACCTACTCCACGCAATTCACTCACAGCTGAGCTCATATGCTCTTTGTCAATATGCTCGTGTAACCACAAATGAATCTCCCCTATAATATTAGATGGAATTGGAAATCTTACTAGCTGCTTGGGAATTCACGATGTGCTTATGAGGGGCTTTTATGTCCACTGGAGGCACGCATATCCCCTATAACATTTTGGCCCGTTTGATAATTTTACTTGTCAAATAAAGTCATATTAAGTAAAATTTAACATCAAATCAAAAGCACTTTAATTCAAAACTCTCTCATTTTTTAAAATAAAAAATAAAAAAATGTAAAAAAGTAACTATCTTTATTCACTAAAAGATAAAAAAAATTCATTTCCCCGTACAAAAAGTAAAAATATTCAATCTCAAATAACTAAAATTAAAATACCATCATAACCCACTTATATTTTATTTTCTCTTTTTATTTCACTTCACTCCACTTTATTTTGAAAGTAAAATGCCAAACGGGTAATTTCTCCGTTGCTCTATTCAGTTTTTAATGATTATATCAATTGGACGGGGCCTCAAGTGGCTTTTTGTCGCCCCAAGTTCATCGTTGGTCTCTTGGTTGTGGATGGATGGCAGCCCACCTTGATCAAATGGACAATCAAAATAAAAGAAAAAAAATACTTCTCGTCACTGTTAACGATCTACTTTATAATGGTTGATGAGATTAGACAGCGAGCATTTTCTGTCATCCACATTGCACAATGTCCTGTTTTACAAGCAGCAAACTGCTGCTACACAGGGAAATCCTTAATTAAATTAAATGCAACAGAATTTTTCGCTACCGGGAATCCGCACGAATACTAGTGTGGGATATTCAATTCTCACCACCCACGAAGGATCCCTGTATTAAGAAATCTCTCCTTATATGGTACGAGCATGAATCTAATGAATTCAATATTTTGATATCATTAAAAGTCATGCGTTGCGCGCCTTGTTGAGTTGTTGCCTTGTAGAGGTGTAATGACTTCATGTATGGGTTAGAAAACAAGGCGATTTTGATCAGTTCGTTAATTAGACGACCAAAATTGTATGATGACAATAGTCCTTTCGTATCATGCAGAAATCCTTCTGTGGGCCGCCTTTGAATCTCCAATGGTGTACGAAGTCCTAGGGGGTAAGCCCTTTAACAACCCGTTTCTGTGTATTTCAATAATTAACTTCTTTTTATCTACTTCTCAAATCTTTGATATTGTTCTTTTCCTCTTCAAAAAGTCTCGACAGTTTCTGTATGAGGGATTTATTTATGTGGTTGAAATTCTGAAAAACCCCTCCCTTTCCGCCCCTGTTTTAGAGGGCATGACGTCCACATTTAGACAATCCAATACTTTAATACACACTACCACTCTATGCAAGGGTAAGGATCATCTCACTAGACTGATATCTTACATTCGCCTCATATGCATCCAAACATTTCAATCCCCAGCTTCTCTTGATTTTCATGCATCATGGTGGCCTCCAGTAGGATGGGTGTTTTTTCATGTAAAAAAAAAAAAAAAAATCTCCACTGCATTTTCTAGTAGGAACAATATTTATGCAAATCTGAAAAAAGGTCTGCGTCTTTGAAGTTCGTCATTTGCATTGGAGAACAAAAGTTAATGAGATCTTTGCTTCTACTTACTTTTTCGGCACACAAACTACAGTTTAATGATATATGGATATTTCACACAAATAGTTAACACCGTCCTTTTTCTTTCCTTTACATCTATACATTAGCTTCCATTTTGCTTTCTTTGGTGATTTACACTAGTACTTCGTCAATCTTTCTCTCTGGGGTTTTTGATGACACAATTGTTCATATGCAAGATGCTCGTGTTTATTCACTGAATAAATATGAATTACAATCATTTTATCAAATCTAATTCAACTTATGCATATTTTTGGCATTATGTAGTTTTTCTACTTACTTCCAAGAACTACAATTGGGATATTGTGCTTTTTGGTATTTTTGGTGTATAAATTTCGAAGGAGGCATATTTGGATGGATACAACAGTTGAAGAGTTCTTAGCCGGCTATAGATTTCAGACACCTTTGGACGATACTCCTATTCAAATATTAAGAAGATGACAAAAGATTTTAAAGAAGAATTAGGACAAGGAGGATATGGCACAGTTTTTAAAGGAAAGCTCTCAAGTGGCAGTCTTGTTGCGATAAAGATGTTGAAGAACTCAAAGGGTAATGGACAAGAATTCATCAATGAAGTTGCCACAATTGGTAGGATACACCATGTCAATGTGGTGCAGCTGATTGGCTTTTGCTCAGAGGCATCAAAACGTGCACTTATCTATGAATTCATGCATAATGGGTCTTTAGAAAAATATGTTTTCACGCATGAGAAAATCAACAATTTGTGTTGGAATAAGATGTACCAAATCGCATTAGGAATTGCCCGTGGGATTGAATATCTCCATCAAGGTTGTGATATAAGGATCCTACATTTCGATATCAAGCCTCACAACATTCTCCTTGATGAGAAGTTCACCCCAAAAGTCTCAGACTTTGGATTGGCAAAGTTCTATCCAACAGGACAGAGTATAGTGCCAATGACAGCCGCAAGGGGAACTATCGGATATATTGCACCGGAACTACTATATAAAACACTTGGAGCTGTTTCACACAAGTCTGATGTTTATAGTTTTGGGA
Source organism: Persea americana (assembly GCA_029852735.1). Lineage (NCBI taxonomy): Eukaryota > Viridiplantae > Streptophyta > Magnoliopsida > Laurales > Lauraceae > Persea > Persea americana. The sequence goes on along the minus strand of CM056813.1, from coordinate 17,128,932 downwards.
TGCTTTTGCTGGAAATGACAGGAAGAAGGAAGAACATTGATGCATTTGTGGAGCACTCGAGTCAAATTTATTTTCCATTATGGGTTTATGATCAACTTCACAAGGGAGAGGAATTGGTAATGGCGGATATTGCCGATAACGATAAAGAAACAGCAAAGAAGATGATGATAGTTGCATTATGGTGCATACAATTGATTCCTACAGAGCGTCCTTCAATGAGCAAAATCATAGAGATGCTGGTGGGGAGTATCGAAGATTTACATATGCCACCTAAGCCATTATTATCATCTCCACAAACACTTGATGGCGATCATTCTCCTAATTAACATGGACGAGGGGAATTGTAAAGACCTCACCAATTGGGGATCAATCTCACTAAAGTTTCTTGAATCAGATGTCTTAGAGGTGCCTCAAGATTGACTTTCATTGAATAAAAGAACTATTGTAAACTAGAATGTTAGTTTTCTCAGTTTGCGCATTTGGTTCAAAGAAACTTATCTCGTATAAAGCAATGTAAGAGATATTTCATCAGTTTATATCATATTAGAAAATCTTATTTTAAATTTGTGAATGATTGCTTTCTCTCATGTTCTAAAATTTCAATTATCAGTTTATTTTATGCCTTTTGTTGATAAAGACTCTGTTGGTAGGAGGTTATAACAAGTGACTAGATCATTAGCTTAATTGAAGAGACCCACTATCCATTGATACAATTAATACTTGTAGATCACTTCAATGAACTAAACTATAGGCCTTTATTAGTGTCTGTATTAGGTGTTTTATTTCTCTGAGGCTAGCCTGCAATTTGATTTCGGAGATTAGCCGCTACTAGCTTTTCCCTTTGAGTCACTGGAAATTCAGGCAGATCTTCGGTATAAGCTTGAGGTTTATTGTTAATCCAAATAGATGCTGATTGTTACTAGAAAGGAGCACAAATTCCAATATAAGGGAAGCCGAAGTTTGATTCCCAAGCGTCTTATTAGTCTAAATGTGTTCAGACTCTTGACCCTTGTTTGGCATAATCTATTTTTAGCCTCTATTTCTAAAGCGGGGTAGAGTTTTTGAAAATAGAGCGGTCTGGCATCTATCTCCAAACTTTAAAATCCTTATAGAACTAGAGGAAATGCCTACTTTTTCAACCACCCTCGTTATCTCATGTAAGTTGGGAAATATAGGGGAAAAAAAAAGTGGAGGCCACCTAGTAAGTTTTTTGTTCTTAAAATCTAAAAGATTAAATCAAGATCCAAACCGTAAAAATTATTTCTAAGATCAAGCACGACCATGGCACCAAATTTCAGCCGCTGGATTGTCACCAATCTCGAGATATGTACAAACAAATTGATCCATTGTATATTATTATTTGGATTCTATGGACCCCAAACACAAGATCCAAACAGTTACATCTCTTTAGAAGGATGAGCATGGATAAGTAGTCAATTTTTAAGGCTTGAAACCTTGTCGCTCTTGAGATATTTACAAAACAATATTAGCCATTGATATAACATGCACAATTTTGGATTAGCCCAAAACCAGTCATGTTTTTCTATTTTTTGTTATTTCTGGGATAGTAAATCATGATCCAAACTGTTGAAATTGCTCTTAAGCTCAAGCAAGGCTTTGGAACCAAATTTCAACCGTCAAATCATCATCAATCTCGAGATATGTGCAAGAAAAGATCAATTGGATATTATTATTTTGGATCCAAACCGTAGATCTCTTTGCAAGGTTGAACACACAACTATGAGGTCAAATTTTAAGGCTTAATGCCTCGTCGATCTCGATGAATTTAAAAAGTGTTCAACTATTGATTTAAAAAAAAAGTCTATTTAAAGTAGATCCTTCACTACACCAAAAACGGGAATTTGGAATGCTTTCGGAACGGTTTAACGGATTAGGAACGGACGGATTAGGAACGGTAATGCGTTCCAATTTCCTGTTTTCCGTTCCTAATCCGTTAATCCGTTCCAAAAATAGGAAATTGGAACGCTTTTGGAACGGTTTAACAGATTATGAACGGGCGAATCAGGAACGGAAATCCGTTCCAATTTTCCGTTTTTGGTATAGTGCTTGGATTGCCACACACTCCTATGGATTCTAACCCTTTTTTTTAAGGGTCTATTTAAAAAAAAAGAAAAAAAAGTAGAGATACCAAAGAAGGCCTTTGTGTGGAGAGATACCAAATAAGGCCTTAGTGTGGACTATCTAACGACTCAAATACACGCTTAATCTCTTGTTCGTTTTTTCACCAAAACCGTAATTTAGAATATTTAAAAAAGAAAAGAAGGCCTTTTAGAAAGAATTGATTTATGTTTTATTTAAGGTAAAGAAATGAAATCCCTTTGTCCCTTAAACATGCTAACATATCCACAAGCAAACGGCTCACACAATTAGCCTACTTTCTCTCCAAATACCTCAGTCTTTCTCTCACATCCTATCTCCTTACAAGTTCTCTCTGTGTGTTCCATTTCTTACTTGCATGATTACAAAGAATCCATAAGAGAGAATACATAAGAAATCTTCCCTAACAAAGTGGGCCCAAGAAAACTATCCAATAAGGACCTTTTGAGCCAAATCTGACAAATTAAAGTTGGATGACATATCAAGTCATCTCACGCCCTGCTAAAAATGCAAGACTCTAAGATTGTGAGCGGGTTAGGCTTAAAGGAGGTGCAATCATGGTTTTTCATATGATCATGTCAAGTAAACATAAAAAATCGCCGTAAACGTCTCGTTTTTCATGGAAACAGGCTAATATGGGCTGTCGGCAATTCTGAAGTTGTTTTTAAAGAAACGACTGCCTAAAACAAGTGGAAAACTTTCAAAGATAGACGGATGTGGGCAATCAGTTATTACCGACTTTCCATGATAGTTGGTTTTTAAAATATATTTAAAAAAATAAATTTTCTAAAGTAAAAAAACCACAGTCTTGGAAAGTCGTTTTAAAATTTTAAAAAATAAAAAAAATATTATTTTTGTTATTTATTATGAAGAGAGACTTTTAGTAGATAAAAGCACAATCATTATAAAATGAAATGAGACTCTAAAAAAACACACAAAGAACATCATAACATGAAGTACCCTTTGAAAAATAGAAACAAACCTCCAACAACTTGCATTGTTAATCAATATCAATTGTTCCTCATCCACAAACTGCCTATATATATGTTACATTACGATGTCGTGATATCATATTAGACAATAGCAACTAATTCAATTTTCACTTTATACAATTAATGAGAATGATAAGTAGTTACAATTTTGATCATAAATTCAGCATGGGCATCCTTTAAGACATCTCCACCGTAACTAGAGCTTGGCCACTAGATGCTTCAATGACATGACAAAAAGTCCTAAAAAAATTGACAAAACGAAAATCAGTAAGTTCTATAAAATGATAAGAATGAAAAAGAACATCACAAAATCTCATAACCAGAAAGAAAAAAAGGGCCTTCACATAATACAAGAAAAACCAACCATTAGAAGAGAACTTTATTTAGCTTTAGGAGTTACAAGACTCACCTCTTTAGATACTTCCTCAACTCAGCCTCCTTTGATGAGCTTGCGTAATTTACAAGTACCTTTTATAAAACAAAATATGTAAATCGATCCATTAATATGTATTGAATAATATTGGCTACATGTTCCACATACCGTCATTATGTATCGAATAAAATTTTCATACAAGATTTATGATGTAGCAGTAGCACAAGCTATATCTGTCGCGACCCCGGACTGAGATTCGGGCTCACGAGCGTGGATGGGGTAATATACCACACTTACCAATGATTATACATTCACTTAATTTCCCACAGGTTTCCACAGTGAGGATTTCACACACTCACAAAACATTTACCTTGATGCGGAAGCGTGTAGCAAATCAAATTGGTAATCCATTTCACAATACAAGACTGATAATTACCAGTAACTGACATGATGTCAGAGTGAGCAATGTTCATATTAGCATTCCCAAAATATCAAGTTCAATGTTTAAACAAAGATCAATTAAGTTTATATTCCCCAAAAATAATGGCCAACAAAGGCCAGTACAATCCAAATGTAAATCAAAAGTAAACCAATAATCCCCAAAAATATGTGTCGTAACTCCAAGCTAAACTCAATGTCTAAATGACATTGTCAACTTGCCACTCCTCTAATCGCTGCGGTTCACCGACCGCCTCCTCTGGCTCCTCCTCGTAGGCAATAACGGGGACTGGACCTGAGTACCACAAAAATGGGTTAGACACGACGGTCTGGCAGGTGGGTGAATAGATAATACAAGAAAAGAAATCGAGAGATAAAGTTTAAGAAACATTGAAATCTGTCCATACATATATTTTCATAAAACAAGATATATCATTTATAAAAACGCATATATAAAGTAAAATAGGCAGGATATCAAAGAACAGGGAACTAGCAAGATGGCAACCACACTAAAGCTAAATCCTCTCCATCACTAATGTGATGAGAGCACATTCAGTGCATTGGGCTCGAACACGTAAAGTGACGAGAACCAATCATATATACATATACATATAGCTAGACAAGACTACGGCCGCGGAACTGGGTAACGGGACAGGACAGGATCCAAATTGCAACTGGCGGGAGCACAAAGGGGATGCCCAAGTCAGTTGATCAGACTGACAAGGACGTCCAAGCTTAATGGTGCCGACTCATAGGTTACATGAGAAATCAAAACATTTACCAAAACTATGTCGGTATAAAACATTCAAGCAGACGGGGCATGTTGCTCATAGGCACACATTTCATATCATTATCTTTTCATATAATAACGGGCTGGCAGGACATGTCAAGTGCATAAATCATAGTTTGAGATAAAACCAGTGATATCGGGAGCAATTGGGTTAAGACAAGTATAATTTGCATAAAACAGTGCAATGATTCCTTATACAATTTCGGACTATGTATTAGGACTTCCCTATTCACGCAATATGTATAAAGACCTTGTATGTCTATTATTGCCCTTGGCATGGTACTCGAATGATGATAGACATCCCAAGATTCCTTGTACAGTTTGGTAAATCCACAATTCTCAATACATTTCCAAAGTGGGGTTTCTCTCCAAGTCAATCTCCTTATGTCATCCTCTAGGCCTTCCCAAGGTGGTAGGGCATCAAAACAACCCATCTAAGCCTTAGAACATCATATCTTAAAACAATAGAAAAGACCCAGGAATTCTGTACAGTTCGTTCGAGCGGACTGGTTCAAATCAGGAGGGCTCAAGCAAACAATGGGGAGGCTCGAGCGAACATAGTTCTGTGAGGGGTTCGCTCGAGCGAGTACAAGTTCGCTCGAGCGAACTACTCTGGGTCAGGAGAGGTCGAGTGAAGAAGGAGGGAGGCACGAGCGACTAAGGTTCTGTGAGGGGTTCGCTCGAGCGAGTATAAGTTCTCTAGAGCGAACTGCTCCAGAACAGGAAGGCTCGAGCGAAGGAAGAGGTTGGCTCAAGCGATAGAGGTTCTATGAAGGGTTCGCTTGAGCGAATAGAGGTTCGCTCAAGCGAATTGCTTCAGAAACTCTCCGTTTTAGCAGTCCGAACCTCATCTTCCCTTCTCTTCAAAACTTCATTTCAGCCAACACTTCACACAATATTTATGGCTCTCAACCCACCAACTTCCATCCCATTTAAGTCCTCCAACAACCATCCATTAACACCAAAATCACATCATTTCTCCATTCCAATCCCATTCAATGCACAACCACCAAATTAATGACAAACTACATATGGTCCAAAAACAAGCTTTTACAAACATAATGCATATACATTCTTCAAAAGTTCCAATAATGGGAAATAATTTAACAAGATGAACATTTCAAAAATCATTTCTAACCATAGTACATAAGAGAAGATGAATAGTGAAAAATCCATAAATTCTTATTAAAACATGAAATCATTCAAGAAAGCTATTCATCCACTTGCCTTGGCTCCCAATTAAGCTAATCAATCTCTAATCACCACTCCTTAAGCCAAATCAAAGATCTACACAAAATCCCAAAATAACACTAATCACAAACCCTAGAATGACAAAACAAGAAATAGAGAGAGATAGCTTCCAATAATAAAAGTGAAGCATCTTCAAGACTAAAAGAACACAAATCCAAGAGATGAAAAGAAGAGCTTACATGGAAGGCTTCCAAACACACAAGGGTTGCTCAAAGAAGGTCTTAGAGAGGAGGGTTTTCTCTAAAAATGGCACCAATAGGAAGCATTCTTGGAGGGGAAGAAGGTTGGAGCATCCATTTTCCCTTTAGCAATAGATTTGAGAGAGGTTGAGAGATGGAGAAGCAAGAAAAGGGCAAGAAGAAACCCTAGGCTGGACTCACTTGCTCTCAAGGAAAAGTTGCAAGAAAAGGAAGAAGGAAGAAGACTCTCCCTTATATAGACAACATGAATGGGTCCCACAACTTAAACAATTATTAGGGCTTAAAACATCATCTCTCGGGCTTCGGATGGATTCGACGAAGGCGAAAGAATTGTTCATCGAAATTTCTAGTTTCCAAAAAGTTTATATTTCACGAGTTTTGGAGACATCGAAAATAGTATCCAGATTTTGTATAAAAAGACTATTTTACCCCTATAACTAGCAAAGCAGGGTTCAGGGGTCTCGGACTGAAACGGGGCAAATACGAAAGTTGTCGGGAATCATAAAATATATTAAACGAAGCAAACTATAGATTTCCAGTATTACTAAATAAATCCCAAAGCTAATAAAAAAACAATTAAGGAACCCCCAAAGGGCCCCACTAAATCAAAAGAGTTTCCCCAAAATAATTCAAAGCTATTAAAAGCTATTTTGATCCAAACTTAACCAAAACTCACTAATCACACTTATCGAAACTCTCGGGGCGGGGTCTTACAATATCCATACAATTTTCACATTTTTTTCTTTAATAATTGACAGAGTACTATGTATTGGTAAAAGATCCACATCAAACACATGCAAAAAAACAAAAAAGATGCTGATTACCTACAAAATAAAATGGCAAACCTGTGATCCTTATCGTTAGAGCATGAACCCTTCACCATTACATCCACCATCTCAACACAATCCAAAATGGAACCCTGCATTCCAAACTAATTATCCAAATATAGTATTCTTAGGGAATTTACGAAAGAAAGTATAAAAGGTCAATAGGGAATTTACAAAAGAAAGTATAAAAGATCATCACACTTACAAGCTTACTCACATCCTCCAGTTAGCCATTGCAATGTCTGTTGCAACACCAGCGCACAAAAGGAGACATTGTTTGAAAGAATGGAAACCTTGTGGGCTCTAATGAAATGTTAGAACCAGATGTACCATCAATATTGTAGCCATTCTCCAATTGTAGCGTCATGAATAAAAAACTAAAGATCATCTAGCGAACTCTATGTGACCAAGGGTCAAATTTTGGAAAGTTTAAACATTTACAAAAGCAAGAAACTCTATATCCTCAAGATATCAAAACAATATAGACACATAGGATAGTTTCCTTTGACCATCAATACCAAATCAGATATGCTGAATACTGTTTAAGAACCATGTGATCTATCATCCAAAACTAAATGAAGAACCGCTAAAAGAAATTGACAAACTACATTGAGAAAATGGTTCTACAGTCACACTTGTACTCAGTCCCACACTTCTTTGAATGATCATTCCAATCTAAATGAAACAAATACATAAAATAAAATAGTATCATATACAACAACATTAGAATTTGTCAAAGAAAACAGGAAAATATATATAGCATGACACGAGTAGAGCGAAAAATAACCAAAAAGGAGATGAACAATCTAAAGAAAACGAGTTCTCATAAGCTGCTTACATTTGAAGACCAATGAAGTTCTTGAAATGTTATATCTCAACCATAGGGAGATTAACAATGAAGAAATAAATTGCATAGAATAGGAAAATCACTGAGTTCCAAACCAAGCAAGAATACCACAGAAACTCTTTGAAAAGAAGTAAAAACCCATGCATTTCAAAATCCTTACAGAAAATAAAACATCACTGTGTGGGAAAACACCATGATGCCGAGATTAAGCTAAAGCTCAGTAACAGTACCAGCTTGCTCGCCTTGATCTCTGTATGATCTCGGTAGCTCATGCGCAGCAGCTCGGCAGCTCGACAAAGAGTGTCATCTCGGCACAGTGTGTCAGCACGGCAAGACCACTCCTGTCTCAGTAAAAGTACTGAAGGCCAGAAGTGGGCTACCACACTCCTATGAGAAGTACAGACATGCTCTAACAAATAGGGTGGCGTGTGATGGAGATAAGAAGTTGACTCTATCACCCCATCACGTCAGCTGTCCAAGGGGAATGGAAACTTCCGATGGGATGGTCCCTTTTTACCAACCACTGGGTGTCAGGGTAAGGCCTAATGGGACCTTACCCCCACTTACCTCCACTCACCAAGGAGAATTTCATCTACAAATGTACGTGGGGGTCAGCCCATGAAGGTACGCAACATAAATACACACAAACTCATACTAATTTGGACTTCTCCTCCCCACTCATCATTTGCTTAGTTGCAGAACAAACTCAGGCATCAGAGTACCTTCGGCTGACAGCAGCCAAAGCCTCTGACCCTAGTTTCTCTCCTTCCCTTTCAAGTCTCCGGTGTTCGGTCTTTCCCTTAATCAAGTTCTACTTCCTCTTAATTAAGTGTGTGTCATTTTTGGCACTTACAGTTGGCGTCGTCTGTGAGAAATGACTGAACAAAAATTTGCAAACACCATGCCTCCAAAGACCAGAAACGGTGAAGAATCATCCAAGGGCCTGTCCTTACAACATACATTGTCAAAGAAACTACCACCACCTCCGCCCCCTCGACAAAGAAGGTCCGGGGGAAGGTCTAGCGCTACAAGCATAGGAGAATTCATGGTGGCCCACTTGGGCTCCTCGTCGAGGGGGCTGACAGTACCTTCCCATCGAGATGTTCCACCACCAGAACAAACCCGCCAGAGCAAGAAACACACCAAGCATAGTGAGAAATTAGCCACCAAGCAAGGTGAGATGTCAGCGCTGGCCAAGTCGCAATCCCATCATCAAGCCAACCCCGACGGCCACGATGACCCGCTCTTGGAGGAAATCAGGGCCTAGAACCTTGTTATCCAAGAAAAAGATGAGCTCATTTGTCAACTTTGACAATAGCTCCAAGAGAGACAGAAGGCTCCGAGTCCACCTCCCAGACACAGCAAGGCTCCGAGTCCACCTCCCAGACGCGGCCAAGTTCCCCCTTCGGCCGAATGAGATCTAAGGCACGTCCTAAATAACAAAAGACATGACAGAGTTTATGATGAAGGCTCAAGCAGCAACTATCTCAATGAAGGACTTGAGAAGCTATGCCAGAAGACGAAGGACAATGGCGACTTGAGGGAGTGGCTTGACCATCAGATCAAGCAGACGATTCGGCAAAATATGGAGATCACTAGCATCACCTGAGATCGGTTCAGCTCCTTCGAGACAGAAGATCTCGGCGCGTCTCCTTTCTCTCAGGAGGTCAGAAACTTCTCTCTTCCAGAGAAGCTCAACGTCCCGAGGTTCGTCCTCTATAATAGGACCTCGAATCCTGTAGCGTATCTCCGACACTTCATCCAGAGGATGTCGATATGGGGCGACGAGGATTACCTGAATTGTCGAGTCTTCTCCTCCAGTTTAGGAGACCTCCCCCAAGGTGGTTCTGCGCACTTCCCGAGGGCTCGATCTCAAGCTGGCGGCAGCTCCAGATCTCCTTCCTAGAGAAGTTCCAGGCTCATAGGGTAATCTCCAAAACAGACGCGAACCTCATGGCTCTGAGAATGCGCCAGACGGAGAATGTCACCCAGTCTGCGAAGAGATTCTAGACGATCTACAGCCAGATCGAAGGCGCTTCGGATGAGGTGGCTGTCAAGTCCTTTCAGCAGGCTCTGTTGCCAGGCATCGAACTGTAGAAGGATCTGGTGCGGTTCCCCATAGTCACAATGAAAGCATTGATGGCCCGGGCGAACCAGTTCATCAAAATAGAAGAAGACGAGGCTCGAGCCCGGGAGAACTTTGGCCTCTCCCTAGAAGACAAGTCATTTAAGAAGGACAAGAGATCCTTCAGGAGGGAGGAGTCGGACCGACACATACAAGGCCCCGTCCACCTCAGCAGCGGCCTTGGTCCCGACCTCGGCGGGTGGCAAGAAGTTCAACCCGGAAACCACCTCCTACAGAGCTGTAAACACGATCTTGAAGAAGCCGATCTACAAGCTCCTCAACAAGCTCAAGTCACAGCCCTTCTTTAAGTGGCCGCAACCAATGAAAGGTGACCCGTCCACCAGAGATCAGAACAAGTTCTGTGCCTACCATAAACAGAATGGGCACAGAACTGAGGACTGCAAAGCCTTCAAGGCTCACCTTGAAAAACTCGTCAAGGGTTGGCACTTAAGGGATTGCATCAAGAAGGAGGGCTGAGATAACAACCGAGCTCTGCGTCGAGATGATGATCAAGACAGCGACGAGCCTGAAGGCATCATCAACGTCATCCACCTCGCCCCTCCTCCGAAGGGGAGCAATCAAGCCCGTGCCGAGGCGAGGAGGGTCTCCCACCAAAAGCAAGTGATGACTGCCGAGCTGGAGCCTGCTGCAAAGAAGGCTTGGACAGAAAGGGCCAAGATCTGGTTCTTAGATAAGGACCTAGAAGGTGTCCAGCTCCCTCACAACGATCGTCTGGTTCTCACCTTAAAGTTAAAGAACTTCTTGGTTCAGAGAGTCCTGGCGGATTCTGGGAGCTCGTTGGACATCCTCTTGTAACGCCCCAATTCTGAATACCAAAGATAACGCTAAGGTACCCGAAGTTGACGCGCTACTTCCCGGAAAATCCAAGAACTTCCCAGATAGTAGTCCGCAGTGAGGTTAAAATTTTAAAACTTTTTGAACAATAATATAATCAACAGTTGTAATGCGGAAGCATAACAAAAATAGCGGAAGCAATAGTATCATGTAAATAAATCAGATATAGCAGTGCAAAAGTCTGACAAACTCTCAAAGTGTAAATATCAAAGTGTTTATACAAAAGCCATGCTATCTACCCATATTTCACTACAAAAATAATCTCAAAGTCCCAAACAAAACTGCACTCAGTCCCCCTGTGCAGTCGCTTCATCCTCCAGCTCGACCACTTGGTCAGCCGGTCCCCACCCGTAATCACCAACTACAGGCGCCTCGTAGATCACATCACCCTTGGGATCATGGTCAGGACCTAAGCACCAAAGATGGGTTAGATCCAAGGGTCTACCAAGGCACCATATGCAGATAACACAAGATGTATAGAACAAAAGAGTAATGACGGGTACGTAATCATAAGAGTGGCACAGAAACATGATCTAGGCAGTTGGGCAATAATAAACACTAAAGAATCAAAATATAAAGTATCTAATCTAACCAGACAGCAAATGGCACATTCACACAAGCTAAATACACCGCGGGATATTATGTCGCGGCCCTCCCGTACTGTAAACGTCCCATACCATAAACAGTTTGCGGTGGGGGAAAGGATAATAACAATGCAAGGGACAACAGCCCTGAATAATAATAACATACAATAAATAACACCGATCACACCCCTTTATCGTACCGATCGGACCCCTTTATCTCACCGATCACACCCCTTTATCAGATGAGCCCAAACCTGGTATCACACCGTTGGTCCAACCACAACTCATCATGATAGCTCTAAGTAACCAATATAGCCCCTACCAGCGATGATCAGTCAATTGGCTGAGCTTAGAACAGTTGAGGGAATGTTTAGTGCCGACTCGGGAAACAAGTACGGGTCTGTGTCTGTCTAGGCTTATCTTGCGTGAGCAAGATCCTAACCAGGTCTCTAAAAGGTTAATGTACATCAAAATGGAACACAGTCCAATATCCAAGTCCAAGTCCAACATCATTGGATCCACTCCAAGGCTCACAATAGTGGCCTGAGGCAACACAAGTGTCATACCATGTTCATTCCACAAGTATTCATCCAATGCTCATACACAATGAGTTAACAAACCATTAAAGACTAACCTCTCCAATCTAGGGCTCCACATTCCCAATCTTAGGCCATATGAGGGCCCGCCTAGACACAGACACGGGTCAATTATCTCCAAACACCACATAGGGTCACCACTAAGTAATTCCTAGGTTCAGGTCCTCTAATTTCCATTAATTAATAAGTTTAAGACAACAAAAGGGATAAGAGAGGGAAATAACACATAAAAACCCTCAAAAGCATGGAATCAAGGGGAAACAAACAAAGGACCAATCCTAGGTAGTGATCCACTCTTGGTTATAGCCTCATCAGGTGATTGGATCATTAACGGTAGTCTCAGGTGTTAAAGATAGTAAATATGATGCTCCTAAAGTTGTGGACACCATAGACTACAATCAGTGACGATTCGAATCCTAAAACCTTAATTGGTGGACCCCACGAGTCAAAGCTGAGCCATGCCATTGATTCGTGTGTGGCACACTTGGTGGAAGGCTATTTGGGTGGTCAATGGACCCCACAAATGATCAAACATTACAAACACAGAAGTCTGGAAAATCTCACTATTCATTGCTTGCCCGATCGACATCACACCCTGGGATGTCGACCGGGTGAACTGGATGTTGACCTCCCAGGTCAATATCCTGCAGTGTCCCCGGTCGACATCATGGCCGTGATGTCGACCAGGTCCACTGGGACCTGGTGTCAAGCGGCTGGGGGGTCTAGCAGGGTTCTCTGTGTATCCAGTCGACATCATGTCCGTGATGTCAACTGGGTACATAGGGTTTCTGTTCTGACCGAGAAATACCTGTCTTAGCTATTTCTTGCAGGTTCATGTGTGCCCGGTTGACCGAAACAGGGTCCAGTCGACCGAGTACACTGTCTGTGCACATTTCAGCAGAAAATAACTGGGACTTGGATTTCTGCCTTTTTAGTGCGCACGGTTGACCGAGATAGGGTCCGGTCGACCAAGTACACGCAGATAGCTGAATTCCAGATTTCTGGAGTTTTCCCCTTTTCAATCCAATTTTCATTTAATCCATCCTAAATCTTCTCCATACATTACACATACACAGATAAATACAAAAACATTACAATAATCTCCATCCACCATCCAACCGGGCCATTCATCTTCCAAATGAGAGGATCCATCCATCAATGGCCAATTTTCCATGAAAACAGGCTCAAAAGAAGATCTAAGCATGCATTAACATCTAATATAACTGCAATTGCAGAAACAAGGAAGGAAAGCATGCATCTAGTGAAATTGCATAAGGTACTTGCCTCAATTCAGAGTTTGGTGATAGCGTAGAGAGAGAGAAGAGAATTCCAAGCTTTTACTAGTTTGTTGATGAAACTGGGGTGGTCTCTAGCCTCCTTGTGCTGGGATTTTGGGGAATTAGGGTTGCTTGGGGAAGAAGATAGGTTAGAGGAGAGATGAGTGAGAATTAGGGTTTAGGGTAATGTTTGCAATAGCTTAAGTTTTATAACTTAGGATTTTAGGCTAATGACCAAAAGGGTATTTTGGTTGTAAATGAAAATGAAATGGGGCCATGGGTATTTGGGTAATTAGGTGAAATTCTAGAATGTTCTAACCCTCATTAGCCCTCCTATTACTTCTAATGAAAGCCAAATCTTAATTAAATCAAAACCTACTAAAATTAACCAAAAAGCATCTAATATCTATTAAAGTTAAATAAAAGCTACATTCTAAGACTTAGAGATATTAGAAACTATACTATTAATTTCCTATTAATTAGCATATTAAGTTAGAAAATACCTTATTAATTATTATTTAATTCAAACTGAGGGCCCATAGGGAGTGGGGCCTCACACCTTTTACTATGATTGCATCAAGAAGATGGGTCTCAAGGATGAGGATCTCCAGGCAGCTCGCACCCGTCTGGTGGGTTTCAGTTCAAAGCCCATGTGCCCTAAGGGCAGAAAGCCCCTCAGAGTCCAAGTCGGAGGCGCCTCCATGCAAGCCGACTTCCTGGTCGTCGATGTACCATCTCCCTACAATGTGATAATGGAAAGAACTTGGTTGCACAGTATGGAAGCCATGCTCTCCACCCGCCACTAGAAGCTCAAGTTCCCACTCGAGAACAACAATGGCTGAGTCGAGATGATCACGGTTAGAGGCGATCAGCACATGGCCAAACAATGCCTGATGGCCGTGCTGCCTGGTGAAGCTAAGTTATCACAAGTTCAAATGGCCGAGCTGGACAAACAGGCCGAGCTCGAGGATGTCGGCTAAGCCCCAGAGCAGAAGAGCATTGAAGACCTCACCAAGATCAGGATCAACCCTGACGACCTTAAGAGATACTTCCTGCTGGGAAGTTAGATCCCTGAGTCTGAGAAGACCGAGCTGCTGGACTTCCTATTGCAGAACAAGGAGGTCTTCGCATGGACTCCCTATGAAATGCCCAGCATCAATCCAGAAGTTATGTACCACAAGCTAAACGTGGACCCCAAACACAAACCAGTGATTCAGAAGGCTCGCAGAATGGGGATCCCACAAACTAAGGCCATGACTAAGGAAGTTCAAAAGTTGCTAGAGGCCCAGGCAATCAGGGAAGTCCACTATCCGGAGTGGCTGGCCAACACGGTGGTGGTCAAGAAGAAGAATGGGAAGTGGAGGGTCTGCATGGACTTCACCGACCTCAACAAAGCTTGCCCCAATGACAGCTTCCCTCTCCCCAAGATCGACCAAATGATTGACACCACTGCCAGACACGACTGGGTGAGTTTCCTCGATGCCTACCGAGGTTACCATCAAATCTCGATGTCCGGGCCCGACCAGGAGAAAACCGCCTTCATCACACCCCGAGGCATTTACTGTTACAAAGTCATGCCCTTCGGGTTGAAAAAAGTGGGAGCAACGTACCAGAGGCTAGTCATCAAAATGTTTTAGGCGCGGCTTAGTAAGACGGTGGAGGTTTACATTGACAACATGGTTGTCAAGTCTAAAAGGTCACAGGACCACTTGGCAGACTTAAGTCAAACGTTTGACATCCTCCGGCAGTTCCAACTCAAACTGAACGCATCCAAATGTGCATTCGGTGTCGGCTCCGGCAAATTCCTAGGAAGTTTGGTCACCAGAAGTGGGATCGAAGGGAATCTAGACCAGATCTCAGCGATCCAAGAGGTACAGAGCCCAGTCTTGACTAAGCAGGTTCAGAGGCTCACTGGCATGGCTGCCGCGCTGAATCGCTTCATCAGCCGAGCCTCTGACAAATACCAACCCTTCTTTCAGCTTTTGAGGAAAAGCTCGAAGTTCGAGTTGACCCCGGAGTGCGACAGAGCCTTGCAAGAGCTCAAGTGTTATCTGTCTTGACCACCCCTGGTGTCAACACCGACACAGGGCGAAGGGCTGTACTTGTACCTGGCAGTCTCAGATCATGCGGTGAGCTCGGTACTAATCAGAAAAGGAAACGGGCAGCAAAGGCCTATTTATTACACTAGCAAGATCCTCCTTGATGCCGAGACCAAGTACTTGCAGCTGGAGAAACTTGCATTAGCACTTGTCAGTGCTTCTCGCAAACTCTCCCACTATTTCCGGACCTATACTATAGTGGTTGTTACAGAACATCCACTCAAGACCCTTTTCAGAAAGGCGGATTTCTCGGGAAGAATCTCAAGATGGGTAGTTGAACTGGGATATTATGATATCAAGTATCACCCCAGAATGGCCATCAAAGCCCTGGTTTTGGCAGATTTCATTGTAGAGTTCACCTCTCCGAGTTCGGCACCAATATTGCTCGACACCGAACTAGGGGACAATAAGGATAAGGAAGAAGTCACCGAGATAGAACAAAAGCGGTCTTGGAAATAGTTCCTTGACTCAGCTTGGAATGTCTTTAAAGACGGATCCTCAACATCCAAAAGGGCTGGCACTGGCATAGTCCTCCAATCCCCAGAGGGCCTTGTCATTAAACAAGCCCTGACACTTGCTTTCAAGACATCCAATAATGTAGCTGAGTACGAAGCACTCATCACTGGGCTAAACAGTGCCAAAATCCTGGAAGCTCGGCAACTGGTGGTTTTCAGCGACTCGCAGCTGGTGACAAGCCAACTTAGTGGAGACTACCAAGCTCGCGACGACAGGATGGCGGCGTACCTGGCTCATGCGAAAGAACTCCTCTCTCAGTTTCAAAGAGCCGAAGTCCAACACGGCACAGAATGTCAGCACGACAAGACCACTCCTAGTCTCAGTAAAAGTACTGAAGGCCTGAAGTGGGCCATCGCACTCCTATGAGAAATACGAACATGCTCTGACAAATAAGGTGGTGCGTGATGGAGATAAAAAGTTGATTCTATCACCCCATCACGTTAGCTGTCCAAGGGGAATGGAAACTTACGATGGCATGGTCCGTTTTTACCTACCACTGGGTGTCAGGGTAAGGTCTGATGGGACCTTACCTCCACCAACCTCCACTCACCAAGGAGAATTCCATCTACAAATGTACGTGGGGGTCAGCCCCATGAAGGTACGCAACACATATACGCATAAACTCATACTCATGCGGACTTCTCCTCCCCACTCATCCTTTGCTTAGTTGCAGAACTAACTCAGCCATCGGAGTGCCTTCGGTTGATGGCAGCCAGGGCCTCTGACCCTAGTTTCTCTCCTTCCCTTTCAGGTCTCCGGCGTTCAGTCTTTCCCGTAATCAAGTTCTACTTACTCCTAATTAAGTGGGTGTCATTTTTAGCACTTACAATCACACTCCCTAAACAACACAACAAATCAATGGTTGTAGAACAAAATGATTTAAGAAGCAGAAAATCTAGCCCCAAATTCATTTAAACAATGATCAAGAGCAACATGGGCAAAAATTAGTGCATTGGATATACACAACAGAGACACATGTTTACAGTAAAAGAGAAACTCATCAACACAACAAAGAAGTAGGAAGGAACATCAACTTTCATGCATTTAACATTTTCATTACATACATACAAGCTATGTGATAAAAAAATGGGCTTCAAACTTCTCTATTCCTAGATTGCTCTCATATCCATTCCATACCCCATTCTAGCAAACAAAACAAAATTCCTCCAATCATCTTGAAGTAGTGTGTAGCAGTTAGTATTTGATCTACAAATTCTTTAATTCAGTCAACCTAAAAGGCTTTCTCCTCTGTTCGAGCTTACTATTAATGTGCATTATTATCTAACTAAAGAGTACTAAATCATCTGTGGGCAACATACAATTAGGAACTTAATCTTGCATATGTGTTGTTAAGCTTTAGAGACACAGGTTTGGAGGAACACAGACATAAACACAAGAAGGGAAGTAAGAAGGCATAAGAAAGTAGCTACAAAAACTAAACATATCATTTTATAAAATTTAAGAAACATAAACACAAAGCCAGCAATCCAACTCTTTTGAAACTCAATTATAGATTAAAAAGAAAATAAACTCCCACTTTAGCCCTTTTTTTTTATTAATTTCTGCTAAATTTAGGTGGGGAAACACATATATGTTGTACAATGTCAAAGAAATACATGTTTTGAGTTTGAAACTTCAAATACAAACCAAAACTAGAGTTCCTAAGGCCAACTTGTACTTCAATTCCATTAAAAATAGACATAATTAAAGGCACTCTCAGATAGAAAGTCTTCTCATGTGGAGGGAGAAAAGGAAGCTTAAATATGTTCTACCAAAATACTATGAAAATAAGTAGATATATCCTCCCAATAACTACTCTTTGAGGAAAAAAAAAAAAAAAACCCTTCATATGAACAAAACAGAGATACACACATCCCCATATTGAACTTCAATTGCGCAAGAAGTTATCTCTAAAACAAAAACTAATACTCGAAATCTTCTCCAATCCACATAAAAGGTAACAGAAACCCCCAATCCCATGTCATAACATCATTACAGAAAAAGACCCTCAATGAAAAAAAAAAGGAGAGGAATTTACCGCATAGGTCCCGGTAGGACACTATACTACTCCTAAAGTCCCAGAAACACCGTATTTATGAATAAGGTCCTCAAGGTGCGTTTTGTTTTTTTTTTTTTTTTTTCCGTCATTTAGCGATTGCTCGATATCGGCCATTCTGCAGTGGTTGCTTTCGATTTGCAGAACCCAAATAGAAATCAACCATTAAAAAGGGGAGGCGTGGTGTTGCATAGAGAACTTCATATCGACCATGGAAAAGGGAACAAAGCAGAAGAAAGAAAGGAATGAAATGAAGGCAAAGCGATGGAGGACGGATAGTGGAGAGGAGGAGGGAGGAGGTGGAAGCTGATACTGCTGGCCCTTCTCTCCCCTCTTCTCCTCCCACTCATCTGCGGTGCAAGATTAAATCTTTTTCACAGATAAGCTCGAAGCTTGGATCTTCTTTTGAGATTCTGAGATGTGGGTTTCTTGCATGGATTCATCTTCTCAACTGGGTTTTCAGCTTTTTCCCCGATTTGGATTGTAAATGTTTGTTTTTTCTTTTCCAAAGTGTAATAGCAATAGTTGTTTTTGAGTAATCTATTAAAAAATAGGTTTTAGGGATTTATGCAGTTGATAAGACACCACCCTTATGCAACACCACTCGTCCCCTCTTCTCGCTCCTCCCCTCCTCTCTTCTCCCTCCTGTAAAACCCAATTTCTATTTGGGGTTTGCAAATCGAGATCAACCACCGTAAAATGGTCGATATTGACCAATCGCTAAATGACAAAAAAACCACCCCCCCCCCCCCAACACACACACACACACACACACACACACACACACACACACACATGTCTAACACAATACCAACACCTCAAATCTCTATGCTTCCAAATACTGACACAACCCATATAGAAAAAAGCACAGAAGCAACAAAAATACGGATTGATCAATCTCATATCAATGTTCTGATAAGACCCACATGAAGAAAATGAAAGGATACTAAAAAATATGCCAAGACCCACATAAGAAAAAAAAGAGAGATAAGAGTTTTTAACAACAAAATGAAAGAATTACACACACACACACACATAGAGAGAGGGAGAGAGAGAGAGAGAGAGAGAGCAAGCCTCTCTCCTCAGAGTCTGTAAGCAGGAGAGTGTATGAAAGGAAATGGAGGGTGCGTGATGATATATGAATTACAAAGAAATCCCACGTGAAGCCAAAACAGATAGGGAGATCTACTCGGTTACTAGCTGGGTCAGAGGAGGAGAAGCGGTTGCCCCTTAGACGTGCTCCTCTCGGTGTCGAGCTGCCGGTCTAAGGGGAAGAGATGGAGAAAGAGCAATTGCCTGAGGATGCCGACTGAGTGGGGACAAAGGGAGAGAGAGGGGGAAAGGGAAATTGAACGATTAGGGTTGGGGGCATCGGAAATAAAATCATATCTGTGCAATTTATTTATTTTTCATTTCACTCTCCTGAGTGTCTTGGACGGTCGGTAGAACCAATAATCCGTCGGGAAAAGATGACAGCCCAAATCGGTCGGTAAAACCAACATGTAGGGCTCGGGAATTGCCTTTTTGACGTAGTATTAATTTATCTTTTTAACTAAAAAAGATAACTTTATTTCTTCCATAGCAACAGGAGTGCTTCTAGGGTCAGGTTGTGGAGTAGAATATCTGAAAACCCTATGGAATTTGGGGTGGGTTTGGTCGGATATTTGGTACATGGTTTGGAATTGCAATCAGCCACAGACCTCCAAACAAGCCAAGGAAGAGAAGAGTCCTTGTCCTTTGAGGCTTTTTGTTGGAGGAATTTTGTGTTAGGGAAGTAGTAATTGGAAAACAACTAGTGGAGCTTCCTACTGAAAATTCGGCTGCTCAAAATCGTTTAAATTATATCCAATAAAACTTGGACCGATAACAAGATTTAACGTTTGGAAGAGAAGATCATGATTAATGAGTATGCATAAGATTGTGTTAAACCAAATTTTTCTTTTTATCAAACTGTAAATCTTTTTTCCTGGTGAGGATTTATTTCAAGAGAACACACATTGTTGCGGTGATCACTGCCGTGTCAAGTGGAAATGCCCAATGGACCCTTAATAAAGGAGTCTGGATCCCCAGTTTTGAAACAATGGTTTACTGTTTGGACCTATCCCATGGCGCCACGTGGAAGAATGCCATGTCAACTACGGAGCCTCTCAATTGCTTCATTGGAATGAAAGAATAGAAAACAAGGGGGTCCTTTTTTGCAAATAGAGAAAATCGGGTGAGAAAAAACCCTACCATAACCGTTCCTCTTTCTCCAACAAAACCCTACAACCCTACGCCTCCATTCCTCTTCTCTGACGAAACCCTACAACCTCTGTGATGAAATCCCATCAAGTTGAGCACAGAGAAGGCCGCGAGAGATAGGAAGTCGGCGGCGTTGAGGGCGGAGTTGTTGCTGCCGCTGCCACTGCATCACTAAACCTGAAAGGGGTGCAGACGGCTTTTACTTATTGAGGTGAAGATCATCAAACGGCGGTAGATTCTCCTCACGTCAAAGCAAGATGGACGACTGAGATTTGAACTCATTAGCAATCCAACGAACTTGAACATGAGAATGAACATCGTCGTGCCCTTCTATTGCTCTGACAAATGATGGAGTAAGAACGGGATCGTTAGATTTGTACTGACGGTCGTGATGGTGTTTGGAATATTCAAATCATCTAATACTAAAGAGACGACTTAGAAGCTTTTGAGGAGGTATTGGAGAAGACAAACCAGAGAAACGATGTAGGGCCCATTTGATAATTTTACTTGTCAAGTAAAGTCAAGTCAAATAAAGTTAAGCATCAAATCAAAAGCACTTTAATTCAAAACACCCTCGTTCTTTAAAAAAAGTAAAAAATAAAAAGCAACTACCTTTATTCATTAAAAGATAAAAAAACTCCATTTCCCCATACAAAAAGTAAAAAATATTCCATCCCAAACAACTAAAAACAAAATACCATCATAACCCACTTATATTTTATTTTCTCTTTTTATTTCACTTCAATCCACTTTATTTTAAAAGTAAAATGCCAAACGGGCCCTTAAGGTTTTTTTGGTTCACCAACTTTTCTGTATTTGCAAAAAGGACCCCTTTTTTTCGATTTTTTCGTTCATAACAAAAAGTTGAAAGGCTTCATAGCTGACATGGCATTTTTACACGTGGCGCCATTGGATAGGCCCAAACAGTAAACCCTTGTTTCATTGAAACATGGGATCTTGACTCATAATAAAGAGACTTTAGTGGGATCCCAATTCTAACTCGTTTTATCAATTAGTCAGGCAGGTCCCAGTCAGGCAAGGATCCTTTTCTAAACTCAACTCTACCCGCATCACTAACGGTTACATGAAAGGGGATATGTGAGGCATATTCTACTAACCTGAATTCTTATTGCAATATTTTTATATAAAATTTATTAGACAATTTTAGATAGAGAACTTTCAATGGAAACCTTTGATATAGCATGGTCTCCATTTTTGTGGAGGGTGGGGATTAAAACCTCCATCATTTTTGTATAGACTCTCCCAAGCGAAAAGTTTCCATCTTATGTGTGGGGTGATGTTCGTCCACGAGAGATTACATATAGCTTATATGCAGTTCAGCTGGTTAGGCTCACTTAGGTGCAAGTTTGGCAATCGGATAAGGTTAGATGGAAAGGTCTCCTCGTTGATAAGAGAGAGAGAGAGAGACAGAGGGAGAGGGAGATAAATAAATCAGCTCTAGTAAATTATTCTAGCCCTCAATTTAATAGCCTTAAAATTAATGGCATCTTACCAGTAGACTTTCTTAAGATTTAAGACAATGCTTAATTTATAACAAAGTCCTAAATAAATCATAACAGACTTTGAACTGGAGTTTAGCGTCCAAATTAGCTATAGGAAGGCTTCGCCAGCTAAAGAGATAGCAATGCTTGATATGAAAGTTCTGGATTGAACACTGGGGAGGGGGGGGGGGTGTGTTACACCCAGTTCGAGTTAATCAAGATTAACTCTAATTGATTGAAATTAATGGTAATTGAGAGTTTAGGGTGCGAGATCTCTAGATTGGGCTACTCAATAAATCAATCCAAAAAGTGTACAAAAACAAAATATATGCAGCGGAAATAAAATCATAAGCACACATCACAAGGACACCAGATTTTTACATGGAAAACCCTAACCGGGTGAAAAACCATGGATCCGAATTGAATCTAATCAAGCACCACCCAATAAATCAGTCTAAAAAGTGTGCAAAAACAACATCACAAGCACACACCACAAGGACACCAGATTTTTACGTGGAAAACCCTAACCGGGTGAAAAACCACGGATCCGAATTGGATCTAATCAAGCACTATGAATCTCGCAATTACAAGAAACTCAAATTTCTTCCCCAGATATCCCCTACTTAAAGACTGAAGTTACCTTGTGTCGCTTCACGCTTCAACGACTTCACACCGTTGATTGCAACAGACTCAATCCCGCGCTTGACTCCTCAGATCTTTTATCAAGAAGATAATCTTCTACAAAGGATACAGAAGAACTTGGTTCTCTAGAGTACTTGGCAGCACCACTCTTTAAAAATCTCTAGAGAAAATTTCTCTCAATTAAATCACCAATTCAGAACTTGAGAGATGATCTGTGTCCCTTTGGGTTGTGAGAAACACCCAATATATAGCTTCAAATCCGTACTTAAGTCTTCTAATCATAATCCACTTCAGAATAGTAGTCCATCTCAAATTTTGTTCAAGAGTCCGGATCAAATAGCACTTATTGCGCCACCCTTGCTATAGCGAGCTTCATCCTCACTATAGCGAGGTATGATTCTGCCTTGGGCTATTTTCCATTCTCAGTCTCGCTATAGCGAGACTACATACTGTCTCGGATTTCAACTGACAGCTATTTGAGACATGAGGCCTGACAAGCTGCACCCTTTTTTGACTTTACAATCTCCCCCTTTTGGCAGTTCTTGGAAAAATCTCCCTAGAACAATACAATATGATCTACCCAAAAGAAAAACCCAAAATACATTGAATTTTAAAACAAAAAATTAGCACGATAGGTCTTGTATGGCATTTGCTTGAACTTCTCAGATCTTGACTTGCCTTGACTTGTAAGGCTGCCCCGGCTTCATTCTTCTCCCCCTGTATTTGTCCATAATTGACAAACAAATATCATTATGCAGCTTTTGTCAATCTAGATGTAGTAGCTCCACTTCAATTTCAGCTCCCCCTAAATGTATCTTTATAGCAGCATTGGGGGTGGGAGCTGAACCTCCTTAATCAGGGCTTTCTATATGTAGCCACCCACACTTGTGTAGTTTGAGCATTCAGCACAGTGTGAGCAAACTCCTTTGGTAAATTAGATTTTCTAACCCAAATTGGAGTCGTCTTGGGTGGAGAAAAATTCTTTCGCTCTTGAATAGACATTGCAGCTTCTTGCAATGAAGAAGAATATGTCCTTTCTTTCCACAATGGTGACACGTGGATGTACGTGCAGCGCATGACACATTCTTTTTCTTGAAACTACTCGACACATTAGTAACATGTGCAGCATGTGGAGTAGTATGTGCAACACTTGAAACAAAAATTGTTTTACCTTTAGTATTTGAAGTGGACGCACCATAACTATAACCAAGACCACTTCTGTCAAGATGAGACTTTTGATTACGCAAGATGTTTGCAAGAGTCATCAAACCAGTGTTCATCTTGTTTAGGGAAACTTGTTTCACTTCTAGCTCATACAAAGTGATATTCAGTCTTCCTTGTATATCTTCTTTTTCATATTTAATAATCTGCAACTCTGTCTTCATAGTCTCAATCTCTTGTTCAGCCTTTTCAAGTTTTTGACCCTCAATAGTCAAATTTTCAGCAATGCGGTTTTTCTGACTTTCCAAGAGACGAATCTTTTCAAGTGCTTGCTCTAAATCATTCTTTAATGCATAATTTTCTTCTTGAGCAGCTTTAGCTTGATTGTGACCTTTTTACCATACACAATCATTAAACATGGAGTAATATTTTTCTTCCCAATCATGTTCTTGATCTGACACCTCATCTTCATTATCATCATCAAACATAGAAGGTCTAGCCAAGAATTGACTGAGTGCTATTCTAGAAATCTCTTAGGATCAAACACAACAATTTAGTGCAACCCACTCTGATACCAATTGAGAGTTTAGGGTGCGGGATCTCTAGATTGGTCCACTCAATAAATCAGTCCAAAAAGTGTGCAAAAATAGAAAATACGCAGTGGAAATAAAATCACAAGCACACACCACAAGGACACCAGATTTTTACGTGGAAAACCCTACCGGGGGAAAAACCACGGATCCGAACTGGATCTAATCAAGCACTATGAATCTCCCAATTACAAGAAAGTCAGATTTCTTCCCCAGATATCCCCTACGTAAGGACTGAAGTTACCTTGTGTTGCTTCACGCTTCAACAACTTCACATCATTGATTGCAACAGACTCAATCCCGCACTTGACTCCTCAGATCTTCTCGCAAAAAGATAATCTTCTACAAAGGATGCAAAAGAACTTGGTTCTCTAAAGTACTTGGCAGCACAACTCTTTAAAAATCACTAGAGAAAATTTCTCTCAGTTAAATCACCAATTTAGAACTTGAGAAATGATCTGTGTCTCTTTGGGTTGTGAGAAACACCCAATATATAGCCTCAAATATGTGCTTAAGTCTTCTAATCATAATCCACTTCATAATAGTAGTCCATCTCAAATTCCGTTCAAGAGTCCGGATCAAACTGCACTTGCTGTACCACCCTCGCTATAGTGAGCTTCATCCTCGCTATAGCGAGGTATGATTCTGCCTCGGGCTGTTTTCCATTCTCGCTATAGTGAGACTACATGCTGTCTCGGATTTCAACTAATAGCTATTTGAGACATGAGGCATGACAAGCTGCACCCTTTTTTGACTTTACACTAATTAATTGTGTTTAATTGAGCTAATTGTGGTTTATGACAAAATTGAATTGGATTGGTCTCAAATGATTGATTTGAGCTTAATTAAATGGTAAAGAATGAGATTGAATGATTTGTACTAATTTTAGACTTAAACAATGTGATACAAGGACTTTTTCGTAAATACGAATTTTCGCGTTTCGTCGAATATGGAAACTCTTGATACCAACATGTGTATCCGGAGGAGTACATTAACAGTTATAATTGACGTGATTTCATATGACGCGGACCGAGTCACATGAGCTTTCATTTGACTTGAATTGTAATTTGAGGAAGTGTTAGAGGGCCTAAATGGAAAAGGTTCCCTTATATAAGTTAAGAGATGAGTTCATTCAACTCAATCCTAGCAAGGAGGCAACCCTAGACTCATTTTTCTTTCTTATTCCATTCTTCTTCGTCCATTGTCAAGATTTGGAAGAGGTTTAAGTGAGTTGAGATGTGTTCATCCACTTCATCTTCTTCCTTAAGTATTCTTCCATTTCTTTGGAGTTAGAGCTTGAGAGAAAGCTCAAGAATTATCTTCTAGAGATTTTAAGTGAGTACTTGAACCCTTAGAAGTTCGATTGAATGGTCTGAAGTGCTTTCTAGCACAAATAGCTCATAGAAGCTCTATTCATGGATTGGTCTTGGTTTTAGGTTCAAATAGGGTTTCAAATTTGGGGATTTCATCTCAAATTGAAGCTAACAAAGAGGCTTTCTGTCAATTGATCTCCAAAAGAGGCAAGTATATGCATATCTTGTGATAGGATGCTAAAAGACATGCAGGAATTCAAGGAGTTCAATTTAAAAAAATCCAGATTCTGGATTTTTGTGCACCTTGCCATGGTTCGGTTAACGGAAGGCTGACTGAACTAGTAACCGACATTTCTGCACTCAATTGCAGAAGAAAATGAAGCTACTGGAAAGCTGACCGAACTGGGTTCGGTTAGCCGAAATCGCAGTTCAGTTAACCGACAGGTGACCGAGCTAGTGACCGAACTGTCTGGAGCCATTTTCCACGAAAAATGGGCTGTCTAGATTGTGAACCGATGGGTGACCGAACTCAGGTTCAGTTAACCAATAAGTGAGTGTTTGGTCGACCGACAGGTGACCGAGTACAATTGCAGAAGTGTCAGAAAATCTGAAGCTTTTGAATTGCAATCCGACAGGTGATCAAGTGGTTAACTGACAGAGTTCGGTTAAGCAAGGGCTAGACGAGTAGCTGGCCGACAGTATTCGGTTAACCGAGTGTTGACCGAACATCTGACAAAACTTAACTTGGTGAAATTTTGGGTTTTGGGTTTTGTTTAGTCCATGAGTGTTTCTTGTGAGTATATGTGCTCCCTAAATTAGTTTTAGGACTAATTATAGGGTAGTTGAGATTATTAAGAATTGAGAAACTAAAAGGAGGATTTTATGATTAAACCATTGTTCTAATAGTTAATTGATTATGGACTGAACTTCCATAGGTGATAATTACAGGGACCCTAATGTACACATTAAATATAAATGTGATGTCCATCGAAAATAGGAAGTTCATTAGAGAACCAATAGCTACATCTAAATGGTTGGTTAGAATTGAAACATAGATGAGTAGAATTACTAATTATCCTAATTCTTTCATTGAGTTGTAGTTTTATTCTTAAACTTAAATCGAATGTGATTAGGATTACTATTTATTCCTTTCAATTGTTATGAATGGAATTACTGAATTGAATTGAATCCTGAATGGATTAAAGACTGTATTATGTTGACTCTTGAGTCTAGCACTACATAGTTGTTTATTAAGGCTAATATAGAGCTGCAATGAATTAATGAAGGAATTGCTCACATGGAGCTTAAATGAATTAAGAAATGGATGAATGACTAATCCTGTTGCAGTAGCTGGACTTGGGAGCATTCTGGAGCTCCGTGGTGATGCTAGTGGTCTCTGCCCCGGACACTGGTAGACTTCACATTACTGATTGTATCAATGGATACTGACTGATTGTATCAGTGGATACTGACTGATTTCTTCCCTTTGGAAGATGTGATACTGAATGATTCCTTTCTTTGGATTGGGTCTTGAATGGCGCACCATTCCGCCCTGTGCCAAAGAGGACAATATCATACTGAATGATTTCTCCCTTTTTGGGGAGATGATACTAACTGAATCCTTCCTTCTGGGAGATGGGAAATGAAATAAAATGAACCGAAATGATATGCTGTATTGTAGTTGCCAATTAGTATGTTCGTTATTGACTCTAAATGCATGTATTGTCTAGAATTGCCTAGAATCGTCTAGAAATGGAAATTGAATGTTATAACTAATTCATTGGTTGATTGAACAGAAAAGTTAGCATGTACTATCATTGGGTCTGTATATACACTGTTAAATCATCGTATTCACTATTGTTATTGATAGTATTACAGGCTCGATTACCGAGATACGTCCTACAGCGGCCCCAGCATCAGCGGAGGAAGCCGTTACGGAGTTCATTCAAGAGGATCAGCTGAATGGAATGGTCGGGATTTCATGTAATATTGATATCCGAGTGCGAAATGAGTTTGAATTATTTTGAATTGCTTTTGAATGACTTTTGAGTATAGTCGTCACCTTGCATTGTATTTAAATATGCAGATGATGGACAAAAGTAAGTATAAGTAAATGACAGGACTGTACATGTATAAAGAAGTGTGACTTTGTAAAGAATGTTTATGGTATCATATGTATATTACTTCCGCAAATTATACGTATGATAGATGTGAAGTAAGTATCCCTTGTGAAATTCGTTTTAACTTCGATTAATTCGGAATTTACGGGAGTAAGTATGAGATCGTGACTCGGGGTTTGTCCGTAGTAATCATAATCTCAGGCTTGGGTCATGACGGGGGGGGGGGGGGGGGGGGGCGTGAATATGGTGAGCTAAAAAACCTAGACCAATTTTGACTTCTTGATGTCACTTATGCTTTGGTGAATATAAATTATCTTGAGATAAAGTGTCAGGCCCCGACCCCAGCTTTAGTATTTTTAATTAATATTTTAATCATTTTTAGTTTCTAAGTGGGATTAGAGGATGATTAGCTTGAGTTATTAGTCAGATTAGAACTTTGAATAGTTTTGGGGAATTTTGAGCGCGTTGAGTCTGGTTTGACTGGGCCCGGGGTGACCCATGTGACGCATGTACGAGTGGGAGTTTGGCTTTGATTTTTCGAACAATATTGATCTCTATATTTTTGGATTTGTTATTTTGATCCCAACAACTTTCATGTTCGTTCCATTTGAATCCGAACCCTAAAAAATCGCGTTTTCAAGAAGAAGGACAAGACAGTCTTATCACACTCAAATCTATGCATAAATTTCGAAATTTGAAAATCATGAGGAAAATATACTTTTTTAAAACTAGATTTTTCGACGATCGTTTTTCTCTTCTTCATCGATTTCATTTGAGACCCACAAATAGTTTTAAGCTCTCAAAGTTTTATGGCCATTGGGACCCACAGTTTGCCTTAAACCCAATTATATAAGGGACTCCCGTTGAACTTCTTCTTCTCCATCCGTTTCCTACAACTAGACCCAAGAGAGTTTTTCTTCCTTTCTCATTTTCTCTCCTTGCATGTCAATGAAATTGAACCCAAATTGAGAAACAAAGTACACCATTATCTTCTTCAATCTCCAAGCTTGTTGTTGGTACTATTTTCAAAGGATTTCAACTCCAATCACCTTCTTCTTCAAGCTTTTCTAGTTAGTTTCCATACTTATAGGTGAAGCTCTGTTTTCCCTTCTTAGATATGGGTTTCTTACATCGTTAGAAAGCTCTTGATCATGCATGCAAGAAGGATTGTTGAGAGCTCCTTCTCTTTTCAAAATGAGGAGTTTTTGAGGTGGGTTTTTATGGGGTGTTTCTGTAGATTCAAGGTTTAGCTGAGAAGGAAGTTGGTGGAGTGATTAGAATCAGTTTGGGAGCCTAAGGCAGGTGAGTGATCAGTCCTTTGAATGAATGCAAATCTGCACTTTGTTTTCTCAAAAGTTTTAATTTGAAAAGTTGTAGTTTATTCTACTGATTTTACTTGACTATTTAAGATGTGTTTC
Organism: Persea americana; assembly: GCA_029852735.1. Taxonomy (NCBI): domain Eukaryota; kingdom Viridiplantae; phylum Streptophyta; class Magnoliopsida; order Laurales; family Lauraceae; genus Persea; species Persea americana. The sequence continues at coordinate 17,100,001 of CM056813.1, read as the reverse complement.
AGAATGTGGTATGGCCTTATTTCAATCAGTTTTATGCAGGAAATTTGACTCTAGTAGCGTGGAAGAGTTTGTTTTGGTTGTATACAAAATTGGAAGTGAAATTTTGAAACCAGTTAATCTTTATGTTAGTATCTAATTCTCTATTAATCATGCATGGAATGGGTTATTTGTAGTGATTGAATGGAAACCTGATTAAAGCAATGGAAGGCCAATATTGTGTAGAAAGGGGTGGAGAAAAATGAATGAAGGCATCAGGTGGAAGATTTAGAAAATTCCTGCACTGGACGTGTTGCAAACAACTGGGCAAGGCAAATGCTAAGCCCGCTCGAGCGAGCCTGGGCTCGCTCCAACGGAACTAGTTTCTGTGACTGCCCACTTGAATGAGCCTGGGCCCGCTTGAGCTGGCACGGGATATGGCCCAGGTCTATTTCTAGTGCAAAATTGAGGCCCATTTGCGGAATTTGTGGCCCTATTTGAGTATAAAAATTTCCTAATGACTTGTAAATCATTGAAAATTGAGAAATTGAGTCCGAATCACTTTGTTTGATTAAAGTTAATGAAGAAAGTTTAATATTTGAATTACCGGGGATTTTCTAGAAGTCTTAATATACAATTTGTGCCCTCGAATGTCGATGACCTTCAAAGACACCAACTTCTTCACTCCTACACCGACATGGAGACACTAAGTGTGTATCGAAACGGCCCCCGGTAAGCCCATCAAACACTACTAATCATCTCATTCCAAGTTAGAATAATTCTATCTTTTCTCATAAATTGATTTAAAATGAAGTTGGTTGATTTGCCACGTTTGAAAAACAATGAAAAGGTTACTCATCTGATTTGCCTGAAATTCTCTAATTATTTTGATAAGAGTAGTCCTTTTTTCGGATTTAATTGTGCAATGAAAAGGCTACTCATTTGATTTGTTCTTAAATTGTCCAATTATTTTGATAAAGAGTAGTCCTTTTATCGGATTGAATTATGTTTAATGATTTGAATTATATCGTTTTAGATTTGAATCGGCACCACTAAGCTTGGATCATTTTGTCATATTGATCACTCGACTTAGGATCCTTAAATTATAATTTGACAACTGCAGTTTGGACCTCTATCTGTTTGCTCCGGCCATGGCGATGGTTTCTGTCTGTTCCGGACATCTTGTATGGCAACGGTTTTGCACAGGCCATTTTGCATGGCAATGGTTCTGTTCTAGGCATTTTGCATGGCATCTGTTCCGGACATTTTGTATGGCAACGATTTCTATCTGTTTGCTCTTGTTATTTCGGTAATAGGAGAATATAGCTTTATGTGCTAGTCATTGCTACTACATGCGACATATATTGGAAAATTTTAAGGAGAGGTACAAGGATGAGGCTCTGATGGTGAAATTTTGGAATACTGCAAGAGCATATAGGTGGGTTGATTATGACAAATATATGGATGAACTAAGGGATCGAGATGAAGGGGTATTCAATTGGATTGAAGACATCGAACAAGGTACAGGACAAATGCACTTGTAGAAGGACAACAATATGACATGTTCACAACAGATGCTGCTGATTGCACGAATAGTTTATTGAAGGATGCTGTGGAGTATCCAATCACAAAGCAAGTAGAGGCCATACGATGTAAACTAATGGAATTTTATAAGTTACAACATCGCAGTTTACTTGAAGTGGGTACAAGGTTAACTTCGTATGCCGAGAAAATCCTGAGTAAAGAATTCGAAGACGCACGTTGGCTGGGAGTCCGACAACTTGATCGGCGATCGTGCTATTACTAGAAATGGGATGTCTTAGGTATCCCATGCTTGGCTGTCGTGGCATCAATTCCAATGAGGGGAGTTGATCCATATGTTTTCTGCGAGCAATGGTTCTGGAGAGAAAGCGATGTTTATCGGTAAACTTATAACGATATTGTGCATGCGATCAAATAGATCCGCCAATCGGAGGTCCAGAGCAATATGCGAGTCTTACCTCTACTTGCACGATGACGTGCTGGCCAATCCAAAAAGAATAGAATTTGAACGGAGGACAGACAGCGGAGGCAAGTCACATGTTCCATTTCAACCGTCAGATCATCATCAATCTCGAGATATGTGCAAGAAAAGATCAATTGGATATTATTATTTTGGATCCAAACCATAGATCTCTTTGCAAGGTTGAACACACAACTATGAGGTCAAATTTTAAGGCTTAATGCCTCGTCGATCTCGATGAATTTAAAAAGTGTTCAACTATTGATTTAAAAAAAGTCTATTTAAAGTAGTTCCTTGGATTGCCACACATTCCTATGGATTCTAACCCTTTTTTTTAAGGGTCTATTTAAAAAAAAAAAAAAAGTAGAGATACCAAAGAAGGCCTTTGTGTGGAGAGATACCAAACGAGGCCTTAGTGTGGACTATCTAGCGACTCAAATACCCGCTTAATCTCTTGTTCGTTTTTTCACCAAAACCTTAATTTAGAATATTTAAAAAAGAAAAGAAGGCCTTTTAGAAAGAATTGATTTATGCTTTATTTAAGATAAAGAAATGAAATGTCTTTGTCCCTTAAACTTGCCAACATATCCACAAGCAACCAGCTCACACAATTAGCCTACTTTCTCTCCAGATAGCTCAGTCTTTCTCTCACATCCTATCTCCTTACAAGTTCTCTCTATGTGTTCCATTTCTTACTTGCGTGATTACAAAGAATCCATAAGAGAGAATACATAAGAAATCTTCCTTAACAAAGTGGGCCCAAGAAAACTATCCAGTAAGGACCTTTTGAGCCAAATCTGACAAATTAAAGTTGGATGAGATATCAAGTCATCTCACGCCCTACTAAAAATGCAAGACTCTAAGATTGTGAGCGGGTTAGGCTTAAAGGAGGTGCAATCATGGTTTTTCATATGATCATGTCAAGTAAACGTAAAAAATCACTGTAAACGTCTCGTTTTTCATGGAAACCGACTAATATGGGCTGTTGGCAATTCTAAAGTCGTTTTTAAAGAAACGACTGCCTAAAGCAAGTGGAAAATTTTCAAAGATCGACGGATGTGGGCAATCGGTTATTACCGACTTTCCATGATAGTCGGTTTTTAAAATATATTTAAAAAAATAAATTTTCTAAAGTAAAAAAACCACAGTCTTGGAAAGTCGTTTTAAAATTTTAAAAAATAAAAAAAAATATTATTTTTGTTATTTTTTATGAAGAGAGACTTTTAGTAGATAAAAGCACAATCATTATAAAATGAAATGAGACTCTAAAAAAACACACAAAGAACATCATAACATGAAGTACCCTTTGAAAAATAGAAACAAATCTCCAACAACTTGCATTGTTAATCAATATCAATTGTTCCTCATCCACAAACCGCCTATATATATGTTACAATATGGTGTCGTGATATCATATTAGACAATAGCAACTAATTCGATTTTCACTTTATACAATTAATGAGAATGATAAGTAGTTACAATTTTGATCATAAATTCAGCATGGGCATCCTTTAAGACATCTCCACCGTAACTAGAGCTTGGCCACTAGATGCTTCAATAACATGACAAAAAGTACTAAAAATTTTGACAAAAAGAAAATCAGTAAGTTCTATAAAATGATAAGAATGAAAAAAGAACATCAGAAAATCTCATAACGAGAAAGAAAAAAAGGGCCTTCACATAATACAAGAAAAACCAACCATTAGAAGAGAACTTTATTTAGCTTTTGGAGTTACAAGACTCACCTCTTTAGATACTTCCTCAACTCAGACTCCTTTGATGAGCTTGCGTAATTTACAAGTACCTTTTATAAAACAAAATATGTAAATCGATCCATTAATATGTATTGAATAATATTGGCTACATGTTCCACATACCGTCATTATGTATCGAATAAAATTTTCATACAAGATTTATGATGTACCAGTAGCACAAGCTATATCTGTTGCGACCCCGGACCGAGATTCGGGCCTGCGAGCGTGGATGGGGTAATATACCACCCTTACCAATGATTATACATTCACTTAATTTCCCACAGGTTTCCAGGGTGAGGATTTCACACATACTCACAAAACATTTACCTTGATGCGGAAGCCTGTAGCAAATCAAATTGGTAATCCATTTCACAATACAAGACTGATAATTACCAGTAACTAACATGATGTCAGAGTGAGCAATGTTCATATTAGCATTCCCAAAATATCAAGTTCAATGTTTAAACAAAGATCAGTGAAGTTTATATTCCCCAAAAATAATGGCCAACAAAGGCCAGTACAATCAAAGTGTAAATCAAAAGTAAACCAGTAATCCCCCAAAATATGTGTCGTAACTCCAAGCTAAACTCAATGTCTAAATGACATTGTCAGCCTGCCACTCCACTAATCGCTGCGGTTCACCGACCGCCTCCTCTGGCTCCTCCTCGTAGGCAATAACGGGGACTGGACCTGAGTACCACAAAAATGGGTCAGATACGACGGTCTGGCAGGTGGGTGAATAGATAATACAAGAAGAGAAATCGAGAAATAAAGTTTAAGAAACATTGAAATCTGTCCATACATATATTTCCATAAAACAAGATATATCATTTGTAAAAACGCAGATATAAAGTAAAACAGGCAGGATATCAAAGAACAAGGAACTAGCAAAATGGCAACCACGCTAAAGCTAAATCCTCTCCATCACTAATGTGATGAGAGCACATTCAGTGCATTGGGCTCGAACACGCAAAGTGACGAGAACCAATCATATATACATATACATATAACTAGACAAGACCACAGCCACGGAACCGGGTAACAGGACATGACAGGATCCAAATTGCAACTGGCGGGAGCACGAAAGGGATGCCCAAGTCAGTTGATCAGACTGACAAAGACATCCAAGCTTAGTGGTGCCGACTCATAGGTTACATGAGAAATCAAAACATTTACCAAAACTATGTTTGTATAAAACACTCAAGCAGACGGGGCATGTTGCTCATAGGCTCACATTTCATATCATTATCTTTTCATGTAATAACGGGCTGGCAGGACATGTCAAGTGCATAAATCATAGTTTGAGATAAAACCAATGATATAGGGAGCAATCGGGTTAAGACAAGTATAATTTGCATAAAACAGTGCAATGATCCATTATACAATTTCAGACTATGTATTAGGATTTCTGTATTCACGCAATATGTATAAAGACCTTGTATGTCTATTATTGCCCTTGGCATGGTACTCGAATGATGATAGACATCCCAAGATTCCTTGTACAGTTTGGTAAATCCACAATTCTCAATACATTTCCGAAGTGGGGTTTCTCTCCAAGTCAATCTCCTTATGTCATCCCGTAGGCCTTCCCAAGGTGGTAGGGCATCAAAACAACCCATCCAAGCCTTAGAACACCATATCTTAAAATAATAGAAAAGACCCAGGAATTCTGTACAGTTCGTTCGAGCGGACAGGAGGTTCGCTCGAGCGGACTAGTTCAGATCAGGAGGGCTCAAGCGAACAATGGGGAGGCTCGAACGAACATAGTTCTGTGAGGGGTTCGCTCGAGCGAGTACAAGTTCGTTCGAGCGAACTACTCTGGGTTTAGAGAGGTCGAGTGAAGAAGGAGGGAGGCTCGAGCGACCAAGGTTCTGTGAGGGGTTCGCTCGAGCGAGTATAAGTTCGCGAGAGCGAACTGCTCCAGAATAGGAAGGCTCGAGCGAAGGAAGAGGTTGGCTCAAGCGATAGAGGTTCTATGAAGGGTTCGCTTGAGCGAATAGAGGTTCACTCGAGCGAACTGCTTCAGAAACTCTCCGTTTTAGCAGTCCGAACCTTATCTTCCCTTCTTTTCAAAACTTCATTTCAGCCAACACTTCACACAATATTTATGGCTCTCAACCCACCAACTTCCATCCCATTTAAGTCCTCCAACAACCATCCATTAACACCAAAATCACATCATTTCTCCTTTCCAATCCCATTCAATGCACAACCACCAAATTAATGACAAACTACATATGGTCCAAAAACAAGCTTTTACAAACATAATGCATATACATTCTTCAAAAGTTCCAATAATGGAAAATAATTTAACAAGATGAACATTTCAAAAATCATTTCTAACCATAGTACATAATAGAAGATGAATAGTGAAAAATCCATAAATTCTTATTAAAACATGAAATCATTCAAGAAAGCTATTCATCCACTTGCCTTGGCTCCCAATTAAGCAAATCAATCTCTAATCACCACTCCTTAAGCCAAATCAAAGATCTACACAAAATTCCCAAAATAACACTAATCCGAAACCCTAGAATGACAAAACAAGAAATAGAGAGAAATAGCTTCCAATAATGAAAGTGAAGCATCTTCAAGACTAAAAGAACACAAATCCAAGAGATGAGAAGAAAAGCTTACATGGAAGGCTTCCAAACACACAAGGGTTGCTCAAAGGTCTTAGAGTGGAGGGTTTTCTTTAAAAATGGCACCAATAGGAAGCATTCTTGGAGGGGAAGAAGGTTGGAGCATCCATTTTCCCTTTAGCAATAGATTTGAGAGAGATTGAGAGATGGAGAAGCAAGAAAAGGGCAAGAAGAAACCCTAGGCTGGACTAACTTGCTCTCAAGGAAAAGTTGCAAGAAAAGGAAGAAGGAAGAAGACTCTCCCTTATATAGACAACATGAATGGGTCCCACAACTTAAACAATTATTAGGGCTTAAAACATCATTTCTCGGGCTTCGGATGGATTCGATGAAGAAGGAAGAATTGTTCGTCAAAATTTCTAGTTTCCAAAAAGTTTATATTTCACGAGTTTTGGAGACATAAAAAATAGTGTCCAGATTTTGTATAAAAAGACTGTTTTACCCCTATAACTAGCAAAGTAGGGTTTAGGGGTCTCGGACTGAAACGGGGCAAATATGAAAGTTGTCGGGAATCATAAAATACATTAAAATAAGCAAACTATAGATTTCTAGAATTACTAAATAAATCCCAAAGCTAATCAAAACATAATTAAAGAACCCCCAAAGGGCCCCACTAAATCAAAAGAGTTTCCCCAAAATAATTCAAAGCTATAAAAAGCTATTTTAATCCAAATTTAACCAAAACTCACTAATCACACTTATAACTAAAGCACGTCTTAATTAACACTAATCAGAAACTCTCGGGGCGGGGTCTTACAATATCCATACAATTTTCACATTTTTTTCTTTAATAATTGACAGAGTACTATGTATTGGTAAAAGATCCACATCAAACACATGCAAAAAAAAAAAAAGATGCTGATTACCTACAAAATAAAATGGCAAACCTGTAATCCCTATCGTTATAACATGAACCCTTCACCATTACATCCACCATCTCAACACAATCCAAAATGAAACCCTGCATTCCAAACTAATTATCCAAATATAGTATTCTTAGGGAATTTACGAAAGAAAGTATAGAAGGTCAATAGGGAATTTACAAAAGAAAGTATAAAAGATCATCACACTTACAAGCTTACTCACATCCTCCAGTTAGCATTGCAATGTCTGTTGCAACACCAGCACACAAAAAGAGACATTGTTTGAAAGAATGGAAACCTTGTGGGCTCTAATGAAATGTTAGAACCAGATCTAGCATCAATATTGTAGCCATTCTCCAATTGCAGCGTCATGAATAAAAAACTAAAGATCATCTAGCGAACTCTATATGACCAAGGGTCAAATTTTGGAAAGTTTAAACATTTACAAAAGCAAGAAACTCTATATCCTCAAGATATCAAAACAATATAGACACATAGGATAGTTTCCTTTGACCATCAATACCAAATCAGATATGCTGAACACTGTTTAAGAACCATGTAATCCATAATCCAAAACAAAATGAAGAACCGCTAAAAGAAATTGACAAACTACATTGAGAAAATGGTTCTACAGTCACACTTGTACTCAGTCCCACACTTCTTTGAATGATCTTTCCAATCTAAATGAAACAAATACGTAAAATAAAATAGTATCATATACAACAACGTTAGAATTTGTCAAAGAAAACAGGGAAATATATATAGCATGACATGAGTAGAGCGAAAAATAACCAAAAAGGAGATGAACAATCTAAAGAAAACCAGTTCTCACAGGCTGCTTACATTTGAAGACCAATGAAGTTCTTGAAATGTTACATCTCAACCATAAGGAGATTAACAATAAAGAAATAAATTGCATAGAATAGGAAAATCACTGAGTTCCCAACCAAGTAAAAATACCACAGAAACTCTTGGAAAAGAAGTAAAAACCCATGCATTTCAAAATCCTTACAGAAAATAAAACATCACTGTGTGGGAAAATACCATAATACCGAGATTAAGCTAAAACTTAGTAACAGTACCAGCTTGCTCGCCTTGATCTCTGTATGATCTCGGTAGCCCATGCGCGGCAGCTCGACAAAGAGTTTCAGCTCGGCACAGAGTGTCAGCACGGCAAGACCACTCCTGCCTCGGTAAAAGTACTGAAGGCCAGAAGTGGGCTATCGCACTCCTATGAGAAATACGGACATGCTCTAACAAATAGGGTGGCTTGTGATGGAGATAAGAAGTTGACTCTATCACCCCATCACGTCAGCTGTCCAAGGGGAATGGAAACTTCCGATGGGATGGTCCCTTTTTACCTACCACTAGGTGTCAGGGAAAGGCCTAATGGGACCTTACCCCCCACCTACCTCCACTCACCAAGGAGAATTCCATCTACAAATGTACGTGGGGGTCATACCATGAAGGTACGCAACACAAATACACACAAACTCATACTAATTTGGACTTCTCCTCCCCACTCATCATTTGCTTAGTTGCAGAACAAACTCAGGCATCAGAGTACCCCCAGCTGACAGCAGCCAGAGCCTCTGACCCTAGTTTCTCTCCTTCCCTTTCAGGTCTCCGGTGTTCGGTCTTTCCTTTAATCAAGTTCTACTTCCTCTTAATTAAGTGTGTGTCATTTTTGGCACTTACAGTTGGCGTCGTCTGTGAGAAACGACTGAACAAAAATCTGCAAACACCATGCCTCCAAAGACCAGAATTGGTGAAGAATCATCCAAGGGCCCGTCCCTACAACATACATTGTCAAAGAAACTACCACCACCTCCGCCCCCTCGACAAAGAGGTCCGAGGGAAGGTCTAGCGCTACAAGCATAGGAGAATTCATGGTGGCCCACTTGGGCTCCTCGTCGAGGGGGGTGACAGCACCTTCCCAACGAGATGTTCCACCACCAGAACAAACCCACCAGAGCAAGAAACACACCAAGCATAGTGAGAAATTAGCCACCAAGCATGGTGAGATGTCAGCGCTGGCCAAGTCGCAATCCCATCATCAAGCCAACCCCGACAGCGACGATGACCCGCTCTTGGAGGAAATCAGGGCCCAGAACCTTGTTATCCAAGAAAAAGATGAGCTCATTCGTCAACTTTGACAGTAGCTCCGGGAGAGACAGAAGGCTCCGAGTCCACCTCCCAGACGCGACCAGGTTCCCCTTCGGGCGAATGAGATCTAAGGCACGTCCTAAATAACAAAAGATGTGAAAGAGTTTATGATGAAGGCTCAAGTAGCAACCATCTCAATGAAGGATTTGAGAAGCTATGCCAGAAGACGAAGGACAATGGCGACTTGAGGGAGTGGCTTGACCATCAGATCAAGCAGACGATTCGGCAAAATATGGAGATCGCTAGCATCACCCGAGATCGGTTCAGCTCCTTCAAGACAGAAGATCTCGGCGCGTCTCCTTTCTCTCAGGCGGTCAGAAGCTTCTCTCTTCCAGAGAAGCTCAACGTCCCGAGGTTCCTCCTCTAAAATGGGACCTCAAACCCTGCAGCGTATCTCTGACACTTCATCTAGAGGATGTCGGTACGGGGTGACGAGGATTACCTAAATTGTCGAGTCTTCTCCTCCAGTTTAGGAGACCTCCCCCTAAGATGGTTCTATGCAGCTTCCCGAGGGCTCGATCTCAAGCTGGCGACAGCTCCGGATCTCCTTCCTAGAGAAGTTCTAGGCTCATAGGGTCATCTCCAAAACAGACGCGGACCTCATGGCTCTGAGAATGCGCCAGACGGAGAATGTCACCCAGTTTGCGAAGAGATTCTAGATGATCTACAGCCAGATCGAAGGCGCTTCGGATGAGGTGGTCGTCAAGTCCTTTCAGCAGGCTCTGTTGCCGGGCATCGAACTTGATCGTAGCCCCAAGTGCAAGGCCGCGATTGTAGTAATAACCGGTGAAACCGGACTGATCCACGGAGAGTTTATTTATCGCAAAACCTGCCCTAATAAAAAAAAACTAGTTCTAGCCTAAAAAAAACTATACAAATTAAATTTTCTAATTGAATTAAAAATTAATTACAAATCTGAAATATTAATTACAACCAAAGAAAATTAAAATCCTAATCTAGAAACCTAATCTAACCACTGCATCACCATAAGATTTATTAGCCCAATCAATTGCAATAATTGTTAAGGTGCATAAAATAAAGAATAAAATAAAATCAGAGAATAAAGAAATTAGATTTTAATTCTAAAACTTTACAATAATTACTTTGCTTAATGTTATCAAGAAAAATCAAGACCACCGCACCAAGTGCGCACTGTCACTACGCACAAAAATTCAATGTTGACTCATTGGTGAAGACCAAGACCCCATAAACTTGATTTATTAAGGAAAGACCCATTACAAGCAAATAACCATTACAAAATTCTTTTAATAAAAATAAAGTGCATCCAACCTTACCATAGACACAAGAAACACTAAACGAAGGACAGGGACTCACGGTCTTGAACGGCGATCCAAACGGCTCTCGTTTCGCGATCTGAAATCCAAGCAAGGGAAGATGATTTCAAGGATGATCCGATGGTGGAGTGACGATAGCAACGGTGGCGACGCGACGGCGTAGAAACCCAAGTGGTGGTAGCCTCAAAGAGCCTTGGGTGAGTGAGGATGGTAGAGGAGAGATGGAGAAAAAAGTGATAAAAAAAAGAGAAGAATGTGCTGGTCGTCCAAGAGAGATTGGAGAGATCCTAGTTGTCGTCCAGCCCTCTTTTTGGGCTCTTTTTATATCTTTTTGATAGCTTGGGTTGCAAGGTTTTGGTTGGGTAAGGATTAGTAGTGTGGGGTCCAAATTGGATTAGGATTAGGAGGGTTTTTTAGAGATTTTCTAGGGGTTGGCTCACATTCCTAGTAAAAATAGGATTGTTCTTATCTCATGCAACTCCCTCTCTTGGGTCCCACTTTGGTTAAGAATCAATTCAAATCTGAAATTTCAGATTTGAAACAAATTTTGAAACCATGTGGCCCCCCTCATGGACGTGTAAAACTTCTTGGGAAGATATTGGGTTGCAAAATTCAAATCTTTGAGGCCTGTCTTTTAGGAGATAAATATAACAACTTAGCGCAAATCTTGGCCTCTTTGAATTTGTTTTCAACTCTGAATTGCTAACCAAGATCTCCAATCTTTTGAACTCTTCATGGCTGGAAAAATATCCTTAGACGGGCCCACTTCCTCTCTTGAAAAGATCCCTTCAAATCTGAAATTAATTTCAAACATGGAATAGAAGTGGGCCCCACTTGAAAATATGTAACATTTTAACTCCACACCATGCTTGGACGTCCTCTCCTTGGCTTGATTTTCTTTTGCAATTTTTCTTCTTCTTTGTTTGGCTTGAATTGAATCTTAGCCATCCATCATGACATGTAAGCAATATTTGTTGGAGAGTAGATAGGACACCTCATCATCTCATGGCCCGCAAATTTGGAACTTATCTTCAAGAGATTAAATCTGATTTTTTCTTACAGATGAGAGCGGACCGTACCATGGCCGCCCCTACCTTAGAATCCATGCCAAAGGAAGGTGGGTCCATGGTGCATTTGATTCATCAATTCTCTTCCGTGGGCCCCGGTTTTTGAAATTCCCTACAAAAATAAAAGCAAAGATCAAAGAATAATCTAATCATATAGGTAAGGAATTATGCAAGATGCGGGCCTAATTCACACTAAATAAATGCATAAAATGTCACCATTTTATCATGTTTTCTTCAATTAAATCAATGGTACAAAGAAAATTCATCATTTCATGTGTGAATAAAAAGTTATGGGAAATTTGTGACTTTCAATGTAAAAAATAGAGAAATTCATGATTTTATGTGAAAATGCAATTTTTGGATGAATTTTGACTCAAATTTAGACTTTGATGCTCAAAAACATAAAATCATAATTTTTTACTAAAATGGTCCATGATTTGATGATTAAGTCCTTAATTACTCTAAAATGATGATGAAATTCTACATTTTTAAGGACTTATCAGAACTGTAGAAGGATCTGGAGCGGTTCCCCATGGTCACAATGAATGCATTGATGGCCCGGGCGAACCAGTTCATCAAAACAGAAGAAGACGAGGCTCGAGCCCGGGAGAACTTTGGCCTCTCCCTAGAAGACAAGTCATCTAAGAAGGACAAGAGATCTTTCAGGAGGGAGGAGTCGGACCGACACATACAAGGCCCCGTCCACCTCAGCAGCGGCCTTGGTCCCGACCTCGGCGGGTGGCAAGAAGTTCAAGCTGGAAACCACCTCCTACAGAGCTGTAAACACGATCTTGAAGGAGCCGATCTACAAGCTCCTTAACAAGCTCAAGTCACAGCCCTTCTTCAAGTGGCCGCAACCAATGAAAGGTGACCCGTCCACCCAAGATCAAAACAAGTTCTGTGCCTACCAGGAACAGAATGGGCACAGAACTGAGGACTGCAAAGCCTTCAAGGCTCACCTTGAAAAACTCGTCAAGGATTGGCACTTAAGGGATTACATCAAGGAGGAGGGCGGTGACAACAGCCGAGCTCTGCATCGAGATGATGATCAAGACAGCGACGAGCCCGAAGGCATCATCAACGTCATCCACCACGCCCCTCCTCCGAAGGGGAGCAATCAAGCCCTTGCCGAGGCCAGGGGGGCCTCCCACCAAAAGCAAGTGATGACTGCCGAGCTGGAGCCTGCTGCAAAGAAGGTTTGGACAGAAAGGCCCAAGAGCTGGTTCTCAGATAAGGACCTAGAAGGGGTCCAGCTCCCCCACAACGATCGTCTGGTTCGCACCTTAAAGTTAAAGAACTTTTTGGTTCAGAGAGTCCTGCTGGATCCTGGGGATTCGTTGGACATCCTCTTGTAACGCCCCAATTCTGAATACCGAAGATAACGCTAAGGTACCAGAAGTTGGCGCGCTACTTCCCGGAAAATCCGAGAACTTCCTAGATCGTAGTCCGCAGTGAGGTTAAAATTTAAAAACTTTTTGAACAATAATATAATCAACAGTTGTAATGCGGAAGCATAACAAAAATAGCGGAAGCAATAGTATCATGTAAATAAATCAGATATAGCAGTGCAGAAGTCTGATAAACTCTCAAAGTGTAAATATCAAAGTGTTTATACAAAACCCATGATATCTACCCATATTTCACTACAAAAATACTCTCAAAGTCCCAAACAAAACTTCACTCAGTCCCCCTGTGCAGGCGCTTCATCCTCCAGCTCAACCACTTGGTCAGCTGGTCTCCACCCGTAGTCACCAACTATAGGCGCCTCGTAGATCACGTCACCCTTGGATCATAGTCGGGACCTAAGCACCAAAGATGGGTCAGATCCAAAGATCTAGCAAGGCACCATATGCAGATAACACAAGATGTATACAACAAAAGAGTAATGACGGGTATGTAATCATAAGAGTGGCACAGAAACATGATCTAGGCAGTTGAGCAATAATAAACACTAAAGAATCAAAATATAAAGTATTTAATCTAACCAGACAGCAAATGACACATTCACACAAGCTAAATACACCACGGGATATTATGTCGCGGCCCTTCCGTACTGTAAACATCCCATACCATAAACAGTTTGCGGTGGGGGAAAGGGTAATAACCATGCAAGAGATAATAACCCTGAATAATAATAACATACAATAAATAACACCGATCGCAACCCCTTTATCGCACCAATCACACCCCTTTATCAGATTCGCCCGGACCTGGTATCACACCGTCCGTCCAATCACAGCTCATCATGATAGCTCTAAGTAACCAATATAGCCCCTACCAGCGATGATCAATCAACTGGCTGAGCTTAGAGCAGTTGAGGGAATGTTTAGTGCCGACTCGGGAAACAAGTATGGGTCTGTGTCTGTCTAGGCTTATCTTGCGTGAGCAAGGTCCTAACCAAGTCTCTAAGAGGTTAATGTACATAAAAAATAGAACACAATCAAATATCCAAGTCCAAGTCCAGCATCATTGGAACCACTGCAAGGTTCACAACAGTGGCCTGAGGCAACACAAGTGCCATACCATGTCCATTTCATAAGTATTCATCCAATGCTCATACACAATGAGTTAACAAACCATTAAAGACTAACCTCTCCAATCTAGGGTTCCACATTCTCAATCTTAGGCCGTATGAGGGACCGCCTAGACACAGACACGGGCCAATTATCTCCAAACACCATATAGGGTCACCACTAAGTAATTCCTAGGTTCAGGTCCTCCAATTTCCATTAATTAATAAGTTTAAGACAACAAAAGGCATAAGAGAGGGGAATAACACATAAAAACACTCAAAAGCATGGAATCAAGGGGAAACAAACAAAGGACCAATCCTAGGTAGTGATCCACTCTTGGTTCCAGCCTCATCAGGTGATTGGATCATTAACGGTAGTCTCAGGTGTCAAAGACAGTAAATATGGTGCTCCTGAAGTTGTGGACACCATAGACTACAATTAAAGGTCAAATCAGTGACGATTCGAATCCTAAAACCTCAATTGGTGGACCCCACGAGTCAAGGCTGAGCCATGCCATTGATTCGTGTGTGGCACACTTGGTGGAAGGCTATTTGGGTGGTCGATGGACCCCACAAATGATCAAACATTACAAACACAGAAGTCTAGAAAATCTCACTGTTCACAGCTTGCCCGGTCGACATCACACCCTGGGATGTCGACCGGGTGAACCGGATGTTGACCTCCCAGGTCGACATCCAGCAGTGTCCCCGGTCGACATCATGGCCGCGATGTCGACCGGGTCCACTGGGACCTGGTGTCAAGCGGCTGGGGGGTCTCGCAGGGTTCTCTGTATATCCAGTCGACATCATGTCCGTGATGTCGATCGGGTACACAGGGTTTCTGTTCTGACCGAGAAATACATGTCTTAGCTATTTCTTGCAAGTTCATGTGTGCCCGGTTGACCGAGACAGGGTCCGGTCGACCGAGTACACTGTCTGTGCCCATTTCAGCAGAAAATAACTAGGACTTGGATTTCTGCCTTTTTAGTGTGCCCGGTCGACCGAGATAGGGTCCGGTCGACCGGGTACACGCAAATAGCTGAATTCCAGATTTCTGGAGTTTTTCCATTTTCAATCCAATTCTCATTCAATCCATCCTAAATCTTCTCCATACATCACACATACACAGATAAATACAAAAACACTACAATAATCTCCATCCACCGTCCAACCGGGGCCATTCATCTTCCAAATGGGAGAACCCATCCATCAATGGCCAAATTTCCATGAAAACAGGCTCAAAAGAAGATCTAAGCATGCATTAACATCTAATATAACTGCAATTACAAAAACAAGGAAGGAAAGTATGCATATAGTGAAATTGCATAAGGTACTTGCCTCAATTCAGAGTTTGGTGATAGCGTAGAGAGAGAGAAGAGAATTCCAAGCTTTTACTAGTTTGTTGATGAAATTGGGGTGGTCTCTAGCCTCCTTGTGCTGGGATTTTGGGGAATTAGGGTTGCTTGGGGAAGAAGATAGGTTAGGGGAGAGATGAGTGAGAATTAGGGTTTAGGGCAATGTTTGCAATAGCTTAGGTTTTATAACTTAGGGTTTTAGGCTAATGACCAAAAGTGTATTTTGGTTGTAAATGAAAATGAAATGGGGCCATGGGTATTTGGGCAATTAGGTGAAATTCTAGAATGTTCTAACCCTCATTAGCCCTCCTATTACTTCTAATGAAAGCCAAATCTTAATTAAATCAAAACCTACTAAAATTAACCAAAAAGCATCTAATATCTATTAAAGTTAAATAAAAGCTACATTCTAAGACTTAGGGATATTAGAAACTATACTATTAATTTCCTATTAATTAGCATATTAAAGTACAAAATACCTTATTAATTATTATTTAATTCAAACTGAGGGCCCACAGGGGGTGGGGCCTCACACCTCTACTATGATTGCATCAAGGAGATGGGTCTCAAGGATGAGGATCTCCAGGCAGCCCGCACCCCTCTGGTGGGTTTCAGTTCAAAGCCCGTGTGCCCTAAGGGCAGAATGCCCCTCAGAGTCCAAGTCGGAGGCCCCTCCATGCAAGCCAACTTCCTGGTTGTCGATGTACCATCTCCCTACAATGTGATAATGGAAAGAACTTGGCTGCACAGTATGGAAGCCATGCTCTCCACCCGCCACTAGACGCTCAAGTTCCCACTCGAGAACGACAATGGCTGAGTCGAGGGGATCACGGTCAGAGGCGATCAGCACATGGCCAAACAATGCCTGATGGCCGTGCTGCCTGGTGAAGCTGAGTTATCACAAGTTCAAATGGCTGAGCTGGACAAACAGGCCGAGCTCGAGGATGTCGGCCAAGCCCCAGAGCAGAAGAGCATTGAAGACCTCACCGAGATCAGGATCAACCCCGACGACCTTGAGAGATACTTCCTGCTGGGAAGTTAGATCCTCGAGTTTGAGAAGACCGAGCTGCTAGACTCCTATTGCAGAACAAGGAGGTCTTCGCACGGAGTCCCCATGAAATGCCCAGCATCAGTCCCGAAGTCATGTGCCACAAGCTAAACGTGGACACCAAACACAAACCAGTGATCCAGAAGGCTCGCAGAATGGGGATCCCTCAAACTAAGGCTGTGACTAAGGAAGTTCAAAAGTTGCTAGAGGCCCAGGCAATCAGGGAAGTCCACTATCCGGAGTGGCTGGCCAACACGGTGGTGGTCAAGAAGAAGAATGGGAAGTGGAGGGTCTGCATGGACTTCACCGACCTCAACAAAGCTTGCCCCAATGACAGCTTCCCTCTCCCCAAGATCGACCAAATGATTGACACCACTGCCAGACACGACTGGGTGAGTTTCCTCGATGCTTACCGAGGTTACCATCAAATCTCGATGTCCGGGCCCGACCAGGAGAAAACCGCCTTCATCACACCCCGAGGCATTTACTGCTACAAAGTCATGCCCTTCGGGTTGAAGAACGTGGAAGCAACGTACCAGAGGTTAGTCACCAAAATGTTTCAGGCGCAGCTCAGTAAGACGGTGGAGGTTTACATTGACAACATGGTTGTCAAGTCTAAAAGGTCACAGGACCACTTGGCAGACCTAAGTCAAACGTTTGACATCCTCCGGCAGTTCCAACTCAAGCTGAACGCGTCCAAATGTGCATTCAGTGTCGGCTCCAGCAAATTCCTGGGAAACTTGGTCACCAGAAGTGAGATCGAAGCGAATCCAGACCAGATCTCGGCGATCCAAGAGGTGCAGAGCCCAGCCTCGGCTAAGTAGGTTCAGAGGCTCACTGGCATGGCTGCCGCGCTGAATCGCTTCATCAGCCGAGCCTCTGGTAAATACCAACCCTTCTTTTAGCTTTTGAGGAAAAGCTCGAAGTTCCAGCTGACCCCGGAGTGCGACAGAGCCTTGCAGGAGCTCAAGCGTTATCTGTCTTCACCACCCCTGCTGTCAACACCGACACAGGGCGAAGTGCTGTACTTGTACCTGATAGTCTCAGATCATGCGGTGAGCTTGGTACTCATCAGAGAAGAAAACGGGCAGCAAAGGCCTATTTATTACACTAGCAAGATCCTCCTTGATGCCGAGACCAAGTACTTGCAGCTGGAGAAACTTGCATTAGCACCTGTCAGTGCTTCTCGCAAACTCTCCCACTATTTCCGGACCTATACTATAGTGGTTGTTACAGAACATCCACTCAAGACCCTTTTCAGAAAGGCGGATTTCTCGGGAAGAATCTCAAGATGGGTAGTCGAACTAGGACAGTATGATATCAAGTATCAACCCAGAACGGCCATCAAAGCCCAGGTTTTGGCCGATTTCATTGTAGAGTTCACCTCTCCGAGTTCGGCGCCAATATTGCTCGACGCCGAACTAAGGGGCAATAAGGATAAGGAAGAAGTCACTACGATAGAACAAAAGCGGTCTTGGAAATAGTTCCTTGACTCAGCTTGGAATGTCTTCAAAGACGGATCCTCAACATCCAAAAGTTCTGGCGCTGGCACAGTTCTCCAATCTCCGGAGGGCCTTGTCATCGAACAAGCCCTGACACTTGCCTTCAAGACATCAAATAATGTAGCTGAGTACGAAGCACTCATCGCTGGGCTGAACAGTGCCAAAATCCTGGAAGCTCGGCAACTAGTGGTTTTCAGCGACTCCCAGCTGGTGACAAGCCAACTTATTGGAGACTTCCAAGCTCGCGACGATAGGATGGCGGCGTACCTGGCTCATGTGAAAGAACTCCTCTCTCAGTTTCAAAGAGCCGAAGTCCAACACGGCACAGAATGTCAGCACGGCAAGACCACTCCTAGTCTCGGTAAAAGTACTGAAGGCCGGAAGTGGGCCATCGCACTCCTGTGAGAAATACGAACATGCTCTGACAAATAGGGTGGCGCGTGATGGAGATAAAAAGTTGATCTATCACCCCATCATGTTAGCTGTCCAAGGGGAATGGAAACTTACGATGGCATGGTCCCTTTTTACCTACCATTGGGTGTCAGGGTAAGGCCTGATGGGACCTTACACCCACCAACCTCCACTCACCAAGGAGAATTCCATCTACAAATGTACGTGGGGGTCAGCCCCAAGAAGGTACGAAACACATATACGCATAAACTCATACTCATTCGGACTTCTCCTCCCCACTCATCCTTTGCTTAGTTGTAGGAACTAACTCAGCCATCGGAGTGCCTTCGGTTGATGGCAGCCAGGGCCTTTGACACTAGTTTCTCTCCTTCCCTTTCAGGTCTCCGGCGTTCGGTCTTTCCCGTAATCAAGTTCTACTTCCTCCTAATTAAGTGGGTGTCATTTTTGGCACTTACAATCACACTCCCTAAACAACACAACAAATCAATGGTTGTAGAACAAAATGATTTAAGAAGCAGAAAATCTAGCCCCAAATTCATTTAAACAATGATCAAGAGCAACATGGGCAAAAATTAGTGCATTGGATATACACAACAGAGACACATGTTTACAGTAAAAGAGAAACTCATCAAACAAACAAAGAAGTAGGAAGGAACATCAACTTTCATGCATTTAACATTTTCATTACATACATACAAGCTATGTGATAAAAAAATGGGCTTCAAACTTCTCTATTCCTAGATTGCTCTCATATCCATTCCATACCCCATTCTAGCAAACAAAACAAAATTCCTCCAATCATCTTGAAGTAGTGTGTAGCAGTTAGTATTTGATCTACAAATTCTTTAATTCAGTCAACCTAAAAGGCTTTCTCCTCTGTTCGAGCTTACTATTAATGTGCATTATTATCTAACTAAAGAGTACTAAATCATCTGTGGGCAACATACAATTAGGAACTTAATCTTGCATATGTGTTGTTAAGCTTTATAGACACAGGTTTGGAGGAACATAGACATAAACACAAGAAGGGAAGTAAGAAGGCATAAGAAAGTAGCTACAAAAACTAAACATATCATTTTATAAAATTTAAGAAACATAAACACAAAGCCAGCTATCCAACTCTTTTGAAACTCAATTATAGATTAAAAAGAAAATAAACTCCCACTTAAGCCCATTTTTTTATTAATTTCTGCTAAATTTTGGCGGGGAAACACATATATGTTCTACAATGTCAAAGAAATACATGTTTTAAGTTTGAAACTTCAAATACAAACCAAAACTAGAGTTCCTAAGGCCAACTTGTACTGCAATTCCATTAAAAATAGACATAATTAAAGGCACTCTCAGATAGAAAATCTTCTCATGTGGAGGGACAAAACGAAGCTTAAATATGTTCTACCAAAATACTATGAAAATAAGTAGATATATCCTCCCAATAACTACTCTTTGAGGAAAAAAAAAAACCTTCATATGAACAAAACAGAGATACACACATCCCCATATTGAACTTCAATTGCACAAGAAGTTATCTCTAAAACAAAAACTAATACTCGAAATCTTCTCCAATCCACATAAAAGGTAACAGAAACCCCCAATCCCATGTCATAACATCATTACAGAAAAAGACCCTCAATGGAAAAAAAAAGAAGAGGAATTTACCGCATAGGTCCCGGTAGGACGCTATACTACTCCTAAAGTCCCAGAAACACCGTATTTATGAATAAGGTCCTCAAGGTGTGTTTTTTTTTTTTTTTTTTCATTTAGCGATTGCTCGATATCGGCCATTCTGCTGCGGTTGCTTTCGATTTGCATAACCCAAATAGAAATCGACCATTAAAATGGGGAGGCGTGGTGTTGCATAGAGAACTTCATATCGACCATGGAAAAGGGAACAAAGCAGAAGAAAGAAAGGAATGAAATGAAGGCAAAGTGATGGAGGACGGATAGTGGAGAGGAGGAGGAAGGAGGTGGAAGCTGATACTGCTGGCCCATCTCTCCCCTCTTCTCCTCCCACTCATCTGCGGTGCAAGATTAAATATTTTTCTCGGATAAGCTCGAAGCTTGGATCTTCTTTTGAGATTCTGAGATGTGGGTTTCTTGCATGGATTCATCTTCTCAACTGAGTTTTCAGCCTTTTCCCCAATTTGGATTGTAAATGTTTGTTTTTTCTTTTCCAAAGTGTAATAGCAATAGTTGTTTTTGAGCAATCTATTGATAAATAGGTTTTAGGGATTTATGCAGTTGATGAGACACCACCCTTATGCAACACCACTCGTCCCCTCTTCTCCCTCTTCTCGTCCCCTCTTCTCCCTCCTGTAAAACCCAATTTCTATTTGGGGTCTGCAAATCGAGATCAACCACCGTAAAATGGTCGATATCGACCAATCGCTAAATGACAAGAAAAAAAAAAAAAAAAAGGCCACATGAGGACCCAAACCCAACCCCCCCCCCCCCCCCCCCCCCCCCCCCCCAACCCACACACACACACACACCCATGTCTAACACAATACCAACACCTCAAATCCCTGTGCTTCCAAATACTGACACAACCCATATAGAAAAAAGCACAGAAGCAACAAAAATACGGCTTGATCAATCTCATATCAATGTTTTTATAAGACCCACATGAAGAAAATGAAAGTATACTAAAAAATATGCCAAGACCCACATAAGAAAAAAAAGAGACATAAGAGTTTTTAACAACAAAATGAAAGAATTACACACACACACACACACACATAGAGAGAGAGAGAGAGCAGGACTCTCTCCTCGGAGTCTGTAAGCAGGAGAGTGTATGAAAGGAAATGGAGGGTGCGTGATGATATATGAATTACAAAGAAATCCCACGTGAAGCCAAAACAGATAGGGAGATCTACTTGGTTACTAGCTGGGTCGGAAGAGGAGAAGTGGTTGCCCCTTAGACGTGCTCCTCCCGGTGTCGAGCTGCCGGTCTAAGGGGAAGAGATGGAGAAAGAGCGATTGCCTGAGGATGTCGGCTGAGTGGGGACAAAGGGAGAGAGAGGGGGAAAGGGAAATTGAACGATTAGGGTTGGGGGCATCGGAAATAAAATCATATCTGTGCAATTTATTTATTTTTCATTTCACTCTCCTGAGTGTCTTGGATGGTCTTTAGAACCAATAATCCGTCGGGAAAAGATGACAGCCCAAATCGGTCGGTAAAACCAACATGTAGGGCTCGGGAATTGCCTTTTTGACGTAGTATTAATTTATCTTTTTAACTAAAAGAGATAAATTTATTTCTTCCATAGCAACAGGAGTGCTTCTAGGGTCAGGTTGTGGAGTTGAAAATCTGAAAACCCTATGGAATTTGGGGTGGGTTTGGTCGGACATTTGGTACATAGTTTGGAATTGAAATCAGCCACAAACCTCCAAACAAGCCAAGGAAGAGAAGAGTCCTTGTCCTTTGAGGCTTTCTGTTGGAGGAATTTTGTGTTAGGGGAGTAGCAATTGGAAAACAACTAGTGGAGCTTCCTACTGAAAATTTGGCTACTCAAAATCGTTTAAATTATATCCAATAAAACTTGGACCTATAACAAGATTTAACGTTTGGAAGAGAAGATCATGATTAATGAGTATGCATAAGATTGTGTTAACCCAATTTTTTTTTTTATCAAACTGTAAATCTTTTTTCCTGGTGAGGATTTATTTCAAGAGAACACACATTGTTGGGGTGATCACCGCCGTGTCAAGTGGAAATGCCCAATGGACCCTTAATAAAGGAGTCCGGATCCCCAATTTTGAAACAATGGTTTACTGTTTGGACCTATCCCATGGCGCCACGTGGAAGAATGCCATATCAACTACGGAGCCTCTCAATTGCTTCATTGGAATGAAAGAATAGAAAACAAGGGGGTCCTTTTTTGCAAATAGAGAAAATCGGGTGAGAAAAAACCCTACCATGACCGTTCCTTTTTCTCCAACAAAACCCTACAACCCTACGCCTCCATTCCTCTTCTCTGACGAAACCCTACAACCTCTGTGATGAAATCCCATCAAGTTGAGCATAGAGAAGGCCGCGAGAGATAGGAAGTCTGCGGCGTTGAGGGCGGAGTTGTTGCTGCCGCTGCCGCTGCCATCACTAAACCTGAAAGGGGTGCAGACGGCTTCTACTTATTAAGGTGAAGATCATCAAATGGCGGTAGATTCTCCTCACGTCTAAGCAAGATGGACGACTGAGATTTGAACTCATTAGCAATCCAACGAACTTGAACATGAGAATGAACATCATCGTGCCCTTCTATTGCTCCGACAAATGATGGAGTAAGAACGGGATCGTTAGATTTGGATTGACAGTCGAGATGGTGTTTGGAATATTCAAATCATCTGATACTAGAGAGACGACTTAGAAGCTTTTGAGGAGGTATTGGGGAAGACAAACCAAAGAAACGATGTAGGGCCCGTTTGATAATTTTACTTATCAAGTAAAGTCAAGTCAAATAAAGTTAAGCATCAAATCAAAAGCACTTTAATTCAAAACACCCTCCTTCTTTAAAAAAAAGTAAAAAATAAAAAGCAACTACCTTTATTCATTAAAAGATAAAAAAAAACTCCATTTCCCCATACAAAAAGTAAAAAATATTCCATCCCAAACAACTAAAAACAAAATACCATCATAACCCACTTATATTTTATTTTCTCTTTTTATTTCACTTCACTCCACTTTATTTTAAAAGTAAAATGCCAAACGGGCCCTTTAGGTTTTTTTGGTTCACCAACTGTTCTGTATTTGTAAAAAGGACCCCTTTTTTTCTATTTTTTCATTCATAAGAAAAAGTTGAAAGGCTTCATAGTTGACATGGCATTTGTACACGTGGAGCCATTGGATAGGCCCAAACAGTAAACCCTTGTTTCATTGAAACATGGGATCTTGACACATAATAAAGAGACTTCGGTGGGATCCCAATTCTAACTCGTTTTATCAATTAGTCAGGCAGGTCCCAGTCAGGCAAGGATCCTTTTCTAAACTCAACTCTACCCGCATCACTAACAGTTACATGAAAGGGGATATGTGAGGCATATTCTACTGACCTGATTTCTTATTGCAATATTTTTATATAAAATTTATTAGACAATTTTAGATAAAGAACTTTCAATGGAAACCTTTGATATAGCGTGGTCTCCATTTTTGTGGACGATGGGAATTAAAACCTCTATCATTTTTGTATAGACTCTCCCAAGCGAAAAGTTTCCATCTTATGTGTGGGGTGATGTTCGTCCATGAGAGATTGCATATAGCTTATATGCAGTTCAGCTGGTTAGGCTCACTTAGGTGCAAGTTTGGCAATGGGATAAGGTTAGATGGAAAGGTCTCCTCGTTGATAAGAGAGAGAGAGAGAGAGAGACAGAGGGAGAGGGAGATAAATAAATCAGCTCTAGTAAATTATTCTAGCCCTCAATTTAATAGCCTTAAAATTAATGGCATCTTAACGGTAGACTTTCCTAAGATTTAAGACAATGCTTAATTTATAACAGAGTCCTAAATAAATTATAACAAACTTTGAACTGGAGTTTAGCGTCTAAATTAGCTATAGGAAGGCTTCGCTAGCTAAAGAGATAGCAATGCTTGATATGAAAGTCCTGGATTGAACCCAGAAGGGGGGGGGGTGTTACACCCCATTCGAGTTAATCAAGATTAACTCTAATTGATTGAAATTAATGCTAATTAAGAGTTTAGGGTGCGAGATCTCTAGATTGGTCCACTCAATAAATCAGTCCAAAAAGTGTACAAAAACAGAAAATATGCAATGGAAATAAAATCATAAGCACACATCACAAGGACACCAGATTTTTACATGGAAAACCCTAACCGGGTGAAAAACCACGGATCCGAATTGAATCTAATCAAGCACCACCCAATAAATCAGTCTAAAAGGTGTGCAAAAACAGAAAATATGCAGCGGAAATAAAATCACAAGCACACACCACAAGGACACCAGATTTTTACATGGAAAACCCTACCGGGGAAAAAACCACGGATCCGAACTGGATCTAATCAAGCACTATGAATCTCCCAATTACAAGAAACTCAGATTTCTTCCTCAGATATCCCCTACCTAAGGAATGAAGTTACCTTGTGTCGCTTCACGCTTCAACGACTTCACACCATTGATTGCGGCAGACTCAATCCCGCACTTGACTCCTCAGATCTTCTCGCAAAAAGATAATCTTCTACAAAGGATGCACAAGAACTTGGTTCTCTAAAGTATTTGGCAGCACAACTCTTTAAAAATCACTAGAGAAAACTTCTCTCAGTTAAATCACCAATTCAGAACTTGAGAGATGATCTGTGTCCCTTTGAGTTGTGAGAAACACCCAATATATAGCTTCAAATCCGTACTTAAGTCTTCTCATCATAATCCACTTCGGAATAGTAGTCCATCTCAAATTTTGTTCAAGAGTCTGGATCAAACAACACTTGTTGCGCCACCCTTGCTATAGCGAGCTTCATCCTCGCTATAGCGAGGTATGATTCTGCCTTGGGCTAGTTTCCATTCTCAGTCTCGTTATAGCGAGACTACATGCTGTCTCGGATTTCAATTGACAGCTGTTTGAGACATGAGGCCTGACAAGCTGCACCCTTTTTTGACTTTACACTAATTAATTGTGTTTAATTGAGCTAATTGTGGTTTATGACCAAATTGAATTGGATTAGTCTCAAATGATTGATTAGCTTAATTAAATGGTAAAGAATGAGATTGAATGATTTGTACTAATTTTAGACTTAAACAATGTGATACAAGGACTTTTTCGTAAATACGAGTTTTCGCGTTTCGTCGAATATGAAAACTCTTGATACCAACATGTGTATCTGGAGGAGTACATTAACAGTTATAATTGACGAGATTTCATTTGACGCGGACTGAGTCACATGAGCTTTCATTTGACTTGAATTGTAATTTGAGGAAGTGTTAGAGGGGCTAAAAGGAAAAGGTTCCCTTATATAAGTTAAGAGATGAGTTCATTCAACTCAATCCTAGCAAGGAGGCAGCCCTAGACTCATTTTTCTTTCTTCTTCCATTCTTCTTCGTCCGTTGTCAAGATTTGGAAGAGGTTTAAGTGAGTTGAGAAGTATTCATCCACTTCATCTTCTTCCTCAAGTATTCTTCCATTTCTTTGGAGTTAGAGCTTGAGAGAAAGCTCAAGAATTATCTTCTAGAGATTTTAAGTGAGTACTTGAACCCTTAGAAGTTCGATTGAATGGTCTGAAGTGCTTTCTAGCACAAATAGCTCATAGAAGCTCTATTCATGGATTGGTCTTGGTTTTAGGTTCAAATAGGGTTTCAAATTTGGGGATTTCATCTCAAATTGAAGCAAACAATGAGGCTTTCTGTCAATTGATCTCCAAAAGAGGCAAGTATATGCATATCTTGTGATAGGATGCTAAAAGACATGTAGGAATTCAAGGAGTTCAATTTCAAAAAATCCAGATTCTGGATTTTTTGTGCACCTTGCCACGGTTCGGTCAACCAAAGGCTGACCGAACTAGTGACCGACGTTTCTGCACTCAATTGCAGAAGAAAATGAAGCTACTGGAAAGCTGACCGAACTGGGTTCAGTCAGCCGAAGTCGCAGTTCAGTTAACCGACAGGTGACCGAGCTAGTGACCGAACTGTTTGGAGCCATTTTCCATGAAAAATGGGCTATCTAGATTGTGAACCGATGGGTGACCGAACTCAGGTTCGGTTAACCGATAAGTGAGTGTTTGGTCGACCGACAGGTGACCGAGTACAGTTGCAGAAGTGTCAGAAAATCTGAAGCTTCTGAATTGCAATCCGACAGGTGACCGAGTGGTTAACTAACAGAGTTCAGTTAACCAAGGGCTAGACGAGTAGCTGGCCGACAGTATTCGGTTAACCAAGTGTTGACCAAACAGCTGACAAAACTTAACTAGGTGAAATTTTGGGTTTTGGGTTTTGTTTAGTCCATGAGTGTTTCTTGTGAGTATATGTGCTCCCTAAATTAGTTTTAGGACTAATTATAGGGTAGTTGAGATTATTAAGAATTAAGAACAATAAAAGGAGGATTTTATGATTGAACCATTGTTCTAATAGTTAATTGATTATGGACTGAACTTCCATAGGATAATTACAAGGACCCTAATGTACACATTAAACATAAATGTGATGTCCATCGAAAATAGCAAGTTCATTAGAGAACCAATAGTTACACCTAAATGGTTGGTTAGAATTGAAACATAAATGAGTAGAATTACTAATTATCCTAATTCTTTCATTGAGTTGTAGTTTTATTCTTAAACTCAAATCGAATGTGATTAGGATTACTATTTATTCCTTTCAATTGTTATGAATGGAATTACTGAATTGAATTGAATCCTGAATGGATTAAAAACTGTATTATGTTGGCTCTTGAGTCTAGCACTATATAGTTGTTTATTAAGGCTCATATAGAGCTGCAATGAATTAATGAAGGAATTGCTCATATGGAGCTTAAATGAATTAAGAAATGGATGAATGACTAATCCTGCTGCAGTAGATGGACTTGGGAGCATTCTGGAGCTCCGTGGTGATGCTAGTGGTCTCTGCCCCGAACACTGGTAGACTTCACACATTACTGATTGTATCAATGGATACTGACTGATTGTATCAGTGGATACTGACTGATTTCTTCCCTTTGGAAGATGTGATACTGAATGATTCCTTTCTTTGGATTGGGTCTTGAATGGCGCACCATTCCGCCCTGTGCCAAAGAGGACAATATCATACTGAATGATTTCTCCCTTTTTGGGGAGATGATACTAACTGAATCCTTCCTTTTGGGAGATGGGAAATGAAATAAAATGAACCGAAATGATATGCTGTATTGTAGTTGCCAATTAGTATGTTCGTTATTGACTCTAAATGCATGTATTGTCTAGAATTGCCTAGAATCGTCTAGAAATGGAAATTGAATGTTATAACTATTTCATTGGTTGATTGAACAGAAAAGTTAGCATGTACTATCATTGGGTCTGTATATACATTGTTAAATCGTCGTATTCACTATTGTTATTGATAGTATTACAGGCCCGATTACCGAGATACATCCTACAGCGGCCCCAGCATCAGCGGAGGAAGCCGTTACGGGGTTCATTCAAGAGGATTAGCTAAATGGAATGGTCGGGATTTCATGTAATATTGATATCCGAGTGCGAAATGAGTTTGAATTATTTTGAATTGCTTTTGAATGACTTTTGAGTATAGTCGTCACCTTGCATTGTATTTAAATATGCAGATGATAGACAAAAGTAAGTAAAAGTAAATGACAGGACTGTACATGAATAAAGAAGTGTGACTTTGTAAAGAATGTTTATGGTATCATATGTATATTACTTCCGCAAATTATACATATGATAGATGTGAAGTAAGTATCCCTTGTGAAATTCATTTTAACTTCGATTAACTCGGAATTTACGGGAGTAAGTATGAGATCGCGACTCGGGGTTTGTCCGTAGTAATCATAACCTCAAGCCTAGGTCGTGACAGGGTGGGGGGGGGGGGGGGGCGTGAATATGGTGAGCTCAAAAACCTAGACCAATTTTGACTTCTTGATGTCACTTATGCTTTGGTGAATATAAATTATCTTGAGATAAAGTGTCAGGCCCCGACCCAGCTTTAGTATTTTAAATTAATATTTTAATCATTTTTAGTTTCTAAGTGGGATTAGAGGATGATTAGCTTGAGTTATTAGTCGGATTAGAACTTTGAATAGTTTTGGGGAATTTTGAGCGCGTTGAGTCTTGTTTGACCGGGCCCGGGTTGACCCATGTGACGCGTGTACGAGTGGGAGTTTGGCTTTGATTTTTTGAACAATGTTGATCTCTATATTTTTGGCTTTGTTATTTTGATCCCAACAACTTTCATGTTCGTTCCATTTGAATCCAAACCCCAAAAAATCGCGTTTTCAGGAAGAAGGGCAAGACAGTCTTTTCACACTCAAATCTATACATAAATTTCGAAATTTGAAAATCATGAGGAAAATATACTTTTTTAAAACTAGATTTTTCGATGATCGTTTTTCTCTTCTTCATCGATTTCATTTGAGACCCACAAATAATTTTAAGCTCTCAAAGTTTTATGGTCATTGGGACCCACAGTTTGCCTTAAACCCATTTATATAAGGGACTCCCGTTGAACTTCTTCTTCTCCATGCGTTTCCTACAACTAGACCCAAGAGATTTTTTCTTCCTTTCTCATCTTCTCTTCTTGCATGTCAATGAAATTGAACCCAAATTGAGAAACAAAGTACACCATTATCTTCTTCAATCTCCAAGCTTGTTGTTGGTACTATTTTCAAAGGATTTCAACTCCAATCACCTTCTTCTTCAAGCTTTTCTAGTTAGTTTTCATACTTATAGGTGAAGCTCTGTTTTCCCCTCTTACATATGGGTTTCTTACATCGTTAGAAAGCTCTTGATCATGCATGCAAGAAGGATTGTTGAGAGCTCCTTCTCTTTTCAAAATGAGGAGTTTTTGAGGTGGGTTTTTATGGGGTGTTTCTGTAGATTCAAGGTTTAGCTGAGAAGGAAGTTGGTGCAGTGATTAGAATCAGTTTGGGAGCCTAAGGCAGGTGAGTAATCAATCAGTCCTTTGAATGAATGCAAATCTGCACTTTGTTTTCTCAAAAGTTTTAATTTGAAAAGTTGTAGTTTATTCTACTGATTTTACTTGACTATTTAAGATGTGTTTCAGAATGTGGTATGGCCTTATTTCAATCAGTTTTATGTGAAAATTTGACTCTAGTAGCATGGAGAGAGTTTGTTTTGGTTGTATGCAAAATTGGTAGTGAAATTTTGAAACCAGTTAATCTTTATGTTAGTATCTAATTCTCTATTAATCATGCATGGAATGGGTTATTTGTAGTGATTGAATGGAAACCCGATTGAAGCAATGGAAGGCCAATATTGTGTAGAAAGGGGTGGAGAAAAATGAATGAAGGCATCAGGTGGAAGATTTAGAAAATTCCTGCACTGGACGTATTACAAACAACTGGGCAGGGCAAATGCTAAGCCCGCTCGAGCGAGCCTGGGCTCGCTCTAACGGGACTAGTTTCTGTGACTGCCCACTCGAATGAGCCTGGGCCCGCTTGAGCGGGCATGGGATATGGCCCAGGTCTATTTCTAGTGCAAAATTGAGGCCCATTTACGGAATTTGTGGCCCTATTTGAGTATAAAAATTTCCTAATGACTTGTAAATCATCGAAAATTGAGAAATTGAGTCCGAATCACTTTGTTTGATTAAAGTTAATGAAGAAAGTTTAATATTTGAATTACCGGGGATTTTCTAGAAGTCTTAATATACAATTTGTGCCCTCGAATGTCGGAGACCTTCAAAGACACCAACTTCTTCACTCCTACACCGACATGGAGACACTAAGTGTGTATCGAAACGGCCCCCGGTAAGCCCATCAAACACTACTAATCATCTCATTCCAAGTTAGACTAATTCTATGTTTTCTCATAAATTGATTTAAAATGAAGTTGGTTGATTTGCCACGTTTGAAAAACAATGAAAAGGCTACTCATCTGATTTGTTTGAAATTCTCTAATTATTTTGATAAAGAGTAGTCCTTTTTTCGGATTTAATTGTGCAATGAAAAGGCTACTCATTTGATTTGTTCTGAAATTGTCCAATTATTTTGATAAAGAGTAGTCCTTTTATCGGATTGAATTATGTTTAATGATTTGAATTATATCGTTTTAGATTTTAATCGGCACCACTAAGCTTGGATCATTTTGTCATATTGATCACTCGACTTAGGATCCTTAAATTATAATTTGACAACTGCAGTTTGGACCCCTGTCTGTTTGCTCTGGCCATGGCGACGGTTTCTGTCTATTCTGGCCATCTTGTGTGGTAACGGTTTTGCACGGGCCATTTTGCATGGCAACGGTTCTGTTCTGGGCATTTTGCATGGCATCTATTCCAGCCATTTTGTATGGCAACGATTTCTATCTGTTTGCTCTTGTTATTTCGGTAATAGGAGAATATAGCTTTATGTGGTTGCCAATATTTTGATTAATTATTAGTTAGTTTGCAATGTATTTGATGTGAATCTCTTTTATACAGAAATCGCTCATTTGTTTATCAGTTAGTTTGAAATGTTTTAATGAGAATTTCTTTTATACAAAGACTACTTATTTTGATTCGTCTTTATATAAGTTTCGTTTTAAATGCATCCTATAATTTTAAATATGATTCGATAAACTTTTGTATACCTAATCTATTTTATTCACTTACCAGACCGTTGTATCTGATATTCTTTATGTTGGCGCCATAGGTAGCAGGTCTTTTGTTCTGAGATGAAATGCGTGCAGTGGATTCGAAGCCTTATATTTTGGTAGGTTGGTTGTGCCGACGATGTCATGTAGATGTTGAGTTTGGCATTGGAGTTCGTTTCATATCTGGGTAGTAGTTTGATTAGTTAGTTTTCTTGGATAGCTTTTGTTAGCCTTTTTCTTTAGGTGGTTAATTAATACACTTGTATAATTTGTAACTTGAACATACGCGAGAAAGGAATTACCCTGTTACTGTCGGCTCTATATATTTTTTTGATATCATGTTTGTTCCAGTCTGAGTATGAATATCGTTATGATAGCTTTGTGCTGACTAGTTCAGTGCGACACGAAATCTGATGGACACAGGCTCCAGGTCACAACATCAAGTAAGCTTCCACGTAATGTTCCATTGTAACCCCAAAATCGCTCTCCCTGAGATTGGTTTACTGCAAGAATTAGTTTCGAGGCATGACATAAAGGGAAGACTCTAAGTTATGCATTCACAAGTAGAGAAGCCAACAACCATGTACTCATTCAACATAAGCATTAAACATAAGAGCATTAATCATATAAAGAAAGCAAAAAGATTAATCACAACACAAGTATTTATAGTGGTTCGGCCAACGTGCCTACATCCACTCCTGGTTTCCCTACCGGCTTTACACTATCTCAATATGAGGTTTAGGTTCACCTCCAACCTTACAAACCACCACTATGCTTTTCTAGGCTTAGCACAAACCTTTACAATCACTCTTTATGCTTTTAAGGCTAATCAATAACCTTTAGAGCATGAACTTTTTCTCTCAAATTTATGCCTAAATATGCATTTAGAACAGAACAATTGAGTACAATTTAATGCCTCTAATTAGGTTGATTTGAGAAAGAATCTCAACTTCTAAGTCATGTATGATGATTGAAAAATTCTATGAATGATACATGTAATTGAAAACAGTACTCTATCTCCTTTTTGAAAGAAGAGACTCTAAATGATGCAAAGATGCTAATCATATGTATGAGATAGAGTAGAATGATAAACAAATGGTTTTTAAAGTTGAACAGACTTTATTTAAACAAGTGCAACTTGAATCTAGCAAGTTAGTTTTGAAACATGAAACCAAACTCATGTGTATGAGAAGCCATATGTTGTAGTCCTATAGATAAACAAGTTTAAAGTCCTAAAGATGCTAGGAAAACAACATTCAATTAATTATAGCATGCGATTGGATGAAACAAAGTTTAAAACATTGCATGAGATAATTTGAGAAAAGAGAGCGCACACATTTGTGATGAATCCAAGGTTGAATCAATGGATTAGCCCTCCTAATCTCCCTTTAGCCTAGCTTGGATTGCTCCTCCTTCCTTGGCCTTTTAAAGGCTAAAAAAATCTCCAACCAACGCCAAAGGAAGAGCTCATTTTATAGAAAAAAGGGGCTCCAACAGCTCTTTGTTTGGCTACCATTCGGCTAGCAGAACACCAGTTCGGCTACCTATTATACCCAACGGCTACTTCAACGGTCAGAAAATTTGAATTTCAACCTTGGCCTTTTACACATTCCGCTAGCCGAACTGGTCTATTCGGTTGGCCGAACTAGTGGCCGAAGGGTCCCTGTAAAAAACAAGGTCGCGGATCACCTGGCCGAATGGTGGCCGAACAACCTTTGGCTAGCCGACTTCTGGGCGATTTGTTTTATATGAAAATGATTTTTTAAGTGAGTCTTTTTGGTCATTAAAACCTAGGCCTGAATAGAAGCTAACATGTTTAATTTGGAGTATGAAAATGTGATACTAAACATGTTTATGCATGAATTTCAAAATTTCATTTTATAAAACAATTAAAACTGTCTTGAAAAGATTAAATTTTGTAGAAGTATCAAGTCATGAAGATTCCAAATAAAAAGTATGAGTGCATAAGAGATCAAGCTATTTACAATGAATGCATCCAATCAAATTGCAACAAATGAAAACCCTAACATGATATGTGAGGTTCTTATGAAGAATCCTTTACAACCCTGCCTAGTCATTGCATTGGACTAGAAACGAAAAATCCAGGCATCATGTCTCATTTTATTAGGGAAGATGATGATTCATTCCAAAGGTTATTTGGGCTTTTGACTCAAATATCCACTCTTTCAAGAGACCATTACGCCCATTAATAGCGATTGATGGTTCCTATCTTCGCGGAAAATACCCTAGAGTTTTGTCTATCGTTGTGATATATGATGGATACCGCAGGTTATTTCCCATCGTATTTGCCATAGCTGAGATAGAGGAAAGAGAAACTTGGGAGGCATTATTTGTTGAGTTAGATGTCAACTTTTGGCCATTTCCTAATTTGACCATCGTATTTGCTAGATAGAAAGGTCTTGTAGGAGCTGTGCAAGAACGATTTTCCCAGGCTAGTCATTGCTACAACATGCGACATATATTGGAAAATTTTAAGGAGAGGTACAAGGATGAGGCTCTGATGGTGAAATTTTGGAATGCTGCAAGAGCATATAGGCGGGTTGATTATGACAAATATATGGATGAACTAAGGGATCGAGATGAAGGGGTATTCAATTGGATTGAAGACATCGAGCAAGGTACAGGACAAATGCACTTGTAGAAGGACAACAATATGACATGTTCACAACAGATGCTGCCGATTGCACGAATAGTTTATTGAAGGATGCTGTGGAGTATCCAATCACAAAGCAAGTAGAGGCCATACGATGTAAACTAATGGAATTTTATAAGTTACAACATCGCAGTTCACTTGAAGTGGGTACAAGGTTAACTTCGTATGCCGAGAAAATCCTGAGTAAAGAATTCGAAGACGCACATTGGCTGGGAGTCTGACAACTTGATCGGCGTTCGTGCTATTACCAGAAATGGGATTTCTTAGGTATCCCATGCTTGCCTGTCGTGGCATCAATTCCAACGAGGGGAGTTGATCCATATGTTTTCTGCGAGCAATGGTTCTGGAGAGAAAGCGATGTTTATCAGTAAACTTATAACGATATCGTGCATGCGATCAAACAGATCCACCAATCGGAGGTCCGGAGCAATATGCGAGTCTTACCTCTACTTGCACGATGATGTGTTGGCCAATCCAAAAAGAATAGAATTTGAACGGAGGACAGACAATGGAGGCAAGTCACATGTTCCATTTGTTGCCAAATTGGGCACAATCAAAAATAGCAACCCACCTACTCGATAATACTTAAGTGCATAAAGAGACTCAAAACATTTTTTATAATTGAAGTCTAGTTGTATCTATACATGACTACTTTGTAGAAGCAGATGATAAATTTTGTATAATTTCAAGCAGTGACTTTATGAGGAACTTGTTTTTTCTACAGTCTTAAGTGCATTAAGGTTCAGTCTGCACTGTCTTATTTGTTTGATAGTATGGAGACTCCTTTATAGTTTTATTCCCAATCTATTTCAATCCTTCAATGCTAATTCATGGGCTGGTCAAAGTCTGAACATAGAATTGGGTTGGACTAGAATGTGACAAAGGATCGATAAACAGAACTAGGAGTTTTGGTGTCCAGTGCCAGAGTGGTTTGATTGGACCTTTTGATTTGTCAACAAGTACCTTGGCCTTGTAACATATAAATTGGTGCCAAATGTCATGAAATGAATCTATTAACAATGAACACTTCAGTCTTGATTCAATTATTTCAAATTTTACTTGTTGCGCCTCATTTGACTCGTCCTTTAAACATTCTTCGATATCTTATTTATCAATCCCAACAGCGCATGATGCGTGGAATTTGGTGAGCTTACGATGAACTAAGCGCAGAACTTTAGCCAGCATTGTATTACTAGTGTTTTCATCAATCTTATCGATAGATGCAATAACACGTTCTACAAAGACTATAACCTGCAACGGACATCAGACCATATTTGTTATATGTGCTACAATCCGAAAAAAAAAAAAGAAAAAAAAGGAACACTTAAGCTACGAGTACTCCATGAATATCAATTTTATCTTAGCAAGAGACCGATCATCCACCCCATTTCTTGAAGATCGATGGCACTTGTGGCTCGTCCAATTCGTAAGCATGTAATTCCCCTATACCAAGACAGGTACTCATTAGAGTGATAAGTAGTGTTATCAGCCTCACCACCAATTATATGGTTCCATCTCTCCCACCATATATAGTTAATTTCGTTCCTCCTAGCTAGATAATCACTTGCGGCTGTTGACTCGGGCTCGTCTTTGAAAAAAGGTAGCTTCCATGTGGGAGGAACCTTTTGCCCCAGTCCAACTATTTCGTAACTCTGCCTGCATTGTGATTCTAGAAGATCCCAAAACCGATAAGCACGGTTGATGACTCGAAGAGGTCTTTCTCTTGGTCTTTAACCTGTTCAAGTAGACGATCGCCATATTGAATGTAGGGCTTCCATACAAACTGGTATATTCATCAAAATAAAAAAAAAAAAAAAATTAGTATGTTTGAGGAAGTCAATGAGTCTAGATTTAATTTACTTTGTATCAATTATAATAACTCACGTTATCTATGTCTTGCTTATCAAGTTGTTCGCGGACAGAAGATGTCCTCATCAACAAATTATGGCCCTTCAACCTTTCCTGCCACATCTGACATAGTGGAAAAGCAAACTCTATTCGATCCCAGCTCCGCTCAATTGGTCGTCCTGTCTTCATCCCCGAAAAGGCCCAAATTTGCACCACATATAACACTATTATTTATCAATTAAAGTAGGTACATAAAGAGAATGCATATAATTTGATCACAGACTACTAATGTTACCAATAATAGTTGAAGTGGGTCGGTAAGTGTTCTATCCCATCCTTCAATCTTGTGGCTCGGCATAGAGTCCTATACAAATTTGTTAGACAGGCTAGCCCCCACAGATATCTTTCAAATGTCCTTAACAACTCAAGAAGGTAGCCATTCCCCCTAAACCCAAAAGAATTGGTACAAATTTGTTAGGCCATTAAGCAGAATAAGTATGCACGGGTGTAACTATTCTTAACCTCTTGCATCGCCCTAGGATAATTCTGTGGGATATACTTGCAATTTAACCGATCATGGACAAAAGTTCCAAACACCGTTGTACGGGGCAATAGCCAAAAAAATAATAGGTTCCATGTGGGAACAAGATCCAGATTATAAAAATGGGCTCAGGTCCGGATCCACCATGTTTCCATCCCCAATCGACCTGTTTGCATCCCAAGTCATCTGATGAAGCTTCTTCTTACTTTGGTCATTGACTCATCTACATTCCGAGATGGGGAGAAATATACGACAGTTGGACATCCATCATGAGGAAGTAATGGTAGTCACTCTCACAGGCATGTCGGGACATGGCATCAATGGGACTACATTTCCAGGAAATAACCATAGTATAAAAGTCTACCCTTTGAGAGAGGGAGACAAGAAAGCGAAGGCTGAGAAATGCGGAGCAGTTGGACTTCATTTCCAGCCAATTCCAAGAAAAGCAACGGTCACCTCACTTGAAAGGTCTAAGCCACCGCCTTGCCGTGAGCCATTTAATTGGCAAGGAAATTATGTGTTAATAAAGCTTGGTGAATTGTGCGTTACTGATGTAGCGAAAGCGTTTACGAGGGAGATTCACACGGACGATTAGAAAACAACCTTCTATTAATCTGTTGATTTGATTAGGAATACCAGTTAATAGGCATCAAAATTCGTTGATTCAATTGAATACCGAAAATTAGAGGAAACAAAGGGGAAAACTCCTCTGAAAATTTATTCAATATCTGTTCTGTCTACCATCAGGCTTACAATATATATAACCCTAGAACGAAAAAGAAGCCCTAAAATGGAAAAATTGCAGAAAAACATGAAAACTATTCAATTTTCCCAAAAAGGAAAAAATTGAGATAAAGACACAATTGGAAACTATTAATCACAACCAATCCAACGCAAAAAACGGAAACTTATTTTGACCTTCCTATCTAAAGTTATTACCCAAACAAATCTTACCAAAAATAGAAAAAAATGCGTTTTCAAAGGCCTAACAATGGAATTTGCCCAAAATAGGATGTGCATAAGCGGCAAAGCCGCTGAGTTGTGTTCATTGGCTCGTTGCTACTCAAAAAACCATGTAAAATTTCTCCAAAAAGGGACACTGTGAAAGGTTCCCTCTAAAAACTGAACATATGCTTTATTTGACCCTACGTCGGTCCCATCTTTCCATGAAATCAAAGCCTTTCTGCACTAAATCAGTTACTGACTTGGAAATTACCAAACCATTAAGTCGGGTGGATTTAGGAGAATATATTTATTATAGATTTGTAAAGGGAGATACTTACAATTTAACCCTTCATGGACGAAAGGCCATAGACTTTTGTACGGGGCAATATCCAAAAAAATGATAGGTTCCATGTGGGAACAAGATCCAGATTATAAAAATGGGCTCAGGTCCGGATCCACCATGTTTCCATCCCCAATCGACCTGTTTGCATCCCAAGTCATCTGATGAAGCTTCTTCTTACTTTGGTCATTGACTCATCTACATTCCGAGATGGGGAGAAATATACGACAGTTGGACATCCATCATGAGGAAGTAACGGTAGTCACTCTCACAGGTAGGTCGGGTGATGCCATCAATGGTACTACATTTCCAGGAAATAACCATAGAATAAAAGTCTATGGGTTGAGACAGGGTGATAAGAAAGCCAAGGCTGAGAAATGCAGAGCAGTTGGACTCCATTTCCAGCCAATTCCAAGAAAAGCAACGGTCCCCTCACTTGATAGGTCCAAGCCACCGCCTTGCCTTGAGCCATTCAATTGGTAAGGAAATTATGTGTTAATAAAGCTTGGTGAATTGTGAGTTACTGACTTGGATAATTCTGTGGGATATACTTACAATTTAACCGATCATGGACGAAAGTTCCAAACAACGTTGTACGGGGCAATATCCAAAAAAATAATAGGTTCCATGTGGGAACAAGATTCCAGATTATAAAAATGGGCTCAGGTCCGGATGCACCTTGTTTCCATCCCCAATCGACCCTTCTGCATCCCAAGTCATCTGATGAAGCTTCTTCTTACTTTGGTCATTGACTCATCTACATTCTTCTTACTTTGGTCACTCTCACAGGCAGGTCGGGACATGGCATCAATGGGACTACATTTCCAGGAAATAGCCATAGTATAAAAGTCTACCCTTTGAGAGAGGGAGATAAGAAAGCTAAGGCTGAGAAATGCAGAGCAGTTGGACTTCATTTCCAGCCAATTCCAAGAAAAGCAACGGTCACCTCACTTGAAAGGTCAAAGCCACCTACTTGCCTTGAGCCATTCAATTGGTAAGGAAATTATGTGTTAATAAAGCTTGGTGAATTGTGAGTTACTGAATAAGTCAGGTGGATTTAGGAGAATATATTGATTATATATTTGTAAAGGGACGATTTCTTTCTCCCCATTCGATAATCTAATCAGAGCCCCAAAGAGAAGAAAAATGGGCGTCTTTCACATCTTTCACTTACTTTCTCTGCTCCACCTTTCTACTGCTGTGGTAGCGATTCCTGCAAACCTCTCATTGGATTCCCCTTCAGAATAAAAGATCGCCAGCCTCCGCATTGAGGATATCCGGGCTTCGATATCTCCTGCTTAATTCACATTCCATCCGTGAATGGAGATGTTGTTGTAGCAGACATTGATTACATGCAAGAAAAAATGAAGATAATTGCCTACCCGAAATACGAGCCCCATTACTACTCAAAGCAATTATCTGGATATAATGGATCATTTCTCAGTTAATCTGATCCGTTGATCTAATGTCTTTGAGATTGTCCAATGATTCTATTGAGTTTGATCAATTGGACATCATACCAAATCGGCCTTTAGTACTATTTTACAACAAAGAATTAGCAGCCTCTTAAGTAAATGTAATCATATTTGTGTCCCAAATCTCAGTGTTTCTTAACAATTTGACGTCATAACGATCCTCAATAGTTTCACGGCCTCTCTAAAGTTTAAAGTAACGTAGTAAGGAAAATGTCATATCTGCCAACAAGGTAGGCTCATTTGGTTGAAGCTATGAAATAGTTGCCTCTGGTTCTTTATATAGTGGTTGTATTCACACTAAAACTTTGAACTCTCTTTCTTTGTTTTTTCTTGTTTTTCTTATACTGACTCTCCTTGCGGAAAAATTAAATAAAAAAAAAAACTTTAAACTCTTGCCTCGGATATAAAGCTTTTCTATTGAAAGAAAAAATATATATATTTGTCCTCATGAAATCTGAAATGTGTCTCCCAGGTGCCCGGTCAATAAAGTTCTTACTCCACCTATTTTAAGAAAAAGTAGGTGGATCAATGCAAATGTCTCCAAACATGGCAGCAAGCTAATGTAGTTTTTTAATTTACCAAAAAAATAAAGAAGGTTCGCGTTCTAGTATTGTTACTGTAGTTTAACCACAACTATATAGAATATAATTTAATTCAAGTCCTTTTCTTCTCCGTTGTGAGATAAGAATGAATTTTCTCAAAGTAGATTCATGATCAAATGAAGTTATTACTAAATAGCATATGAGAAACGGCAAAAAAGTATATAAAAAGTGTGATTTTAAATAGTCATGTGATCATGTCAGGTAAGTTAATTTCTCTTTTTAACTAGAAAACATAAATTTATTTCTTCCATAGCAACTGGAGTGCTACTTGGGTCAGGTTGTGGAGTAGAGAATGTGAGAAACCTATATGGAATTTGGGGTGAGTTTGGTTGAACTTTAGGTATCGGATTAGGAATTGAAGTGGGCTTACAGCCACGGTACTCCAAACAAGCCAAGGAAGAAAAGTGTCCACATCCTTTGAGGCTTTTTGTCAGAGGAATTGAGTTAGGGGAGTAGATAATAGAAAAGAACTTTTGAAGCTTCCTACTGAAAAGCCGGCCGCTCAAAATAGTTTAAATTATATCCAATAAAACTTGGACTGATAACAAGAGTTAACGATTGGAAAAGAAGAACATAATTAATGAATATGCATAAGATTGTGTTAATTTAATTTTTTTTTTATCAAACCGTAAATCTATTTTCGTGGTGACTTCCTCAGAGGACTTATTTCAAGAAAAACACAGCGTTGTTGAGACCACTGCCCTGTTAAGTGGAAATGCCCAATTGACCCATAAAAGAGAAAGTTGTATGGGATCACAATTCAACTCCTTTTATCAATTAGTAAGGCAGGTCCCAGTCAGGCAAGGATCCTCTTCTACTACTCTAGCCGCCCTCACTGACTTTTACATACAGGGGATAGGTGGGGCCCATTCTACTGACCTGAATTCTTATTGCAATATTTTTATATAAAATTTATTAGACAATTTTAGACAGAGAATTTTCAATGGAAACCTTTGATATAGTGTGGTCTCTGTTTTTGTGGACCGTGGGGATTAGAAAGGCTCGGCTTAATTGAGCCCGCAAATCCTTGTAATTATGGTTATTTCCTTTTCCAACAAAGGCCGTTTTATATACATTAGAGGAAGCTTAAGTAGCGTCAAATTAAGAATATAATTAAAGAG
Source organism: Persea americana (assembly GCA_029852735.1). Lineage (NCBI taxonomy): Eukaryota > Viridiplantae > Streptophyta > Magnoliopsida > Laurales > Lauraceae > Persea > Persea americana. The sequence continues at coordinate 17,059,624 of CM056813.1, read as the reverse complement.
AAAGGGGTAAGAATAAAAACGCACAAAGGGAAAGCAAAACGAACTTGCCAAAGGTCCGGTAAATGTCACATCCATGAGTCGATAGAGTCCCTTCCCCATTTCCATCCATGCATTTCTCGGCACTTCAAACCTTATCAGAGTCTCAAGCAAGAATTGGCGTGCAATGACTTTAATATATAACTCTCTAGAGCAAGAGAAGAGGAGGGGAAACAATGAGTGACTGTTCGAGAGGCCACACACGGGAAAGGGATCAGAGATAGCCTTCTGAGTTTGAGGAACATGAGGAAGTCATTCCCATTACAGAGAACCTCCATCAGCTGGGGCTTTTGGCCTCTCCTCCTCCTCTTCTTCTCATTATCTTTCTCAAATTCACACGACTTGAGGAAAGAGGGGAAAGATTGCCCTTCTTCCTCATGTGGTCCTGGTTTAAAAATCACTGACCCTTTCCGCCTGAAGCAATACCCTAGACACTGTGGCAGACCAGAACCAGAGTTCGAATTGACATGTGAAAAGAACAACACCCAAGCTCTTATTCATCTCCCTCCCCAGCGATACTACGTTCAGGAAATCTCCTACGAGACAAAGATGATACGCCTCCTCGATCCAGGACTTGCAGCCTCTTCTTCCCTCCCCCTCTACAACAGCTATCCGTCCCTCAATTGCTCCCTTTTAAGTTGGCCAATCTGGACGCCAAGTCTTGTCTTTGTGAATTGTTCCCAACCAGCGAACGACCCATCATATGTAGCAACTGCACCATGCAACTACAGCTCTACTGGCGCACATGTCTATGCCATGCTTGGCAATTCCACCTTTGTTTCTCAACTCCACACCTCCTGCAGGGTTGTGACGAACCTCCCTATAATATTAGATGGAATTGGAAATCTTATTAGCTGCTCGGGAATTCAGGATGTGCTTATGAGGGGCTTTTATGTCAGCTGGGATCTCGAATATCGCTTATCCATACCCGGTAAATTCACTATTGCTCTCTCATAGTTCTGGATGACCATATAAATTGAGGGTTCGCCCATTGGATTTTTCACTTGACCGTAGAGCACGCAGTTGGGTTTTTGCGAGAGCACGTACGGTATTTCTAATTGATTTCTTTGACAAAAAGGTCGCTATCTTTCACACATCTAAAAAATCCTGTGTAGTTTATGTTTTACTAAAACCTCCCTTCACTTACAATTTGACTGTTCAGAAAATAGGGACAATTACCGAATGAATTGTCTTAAAACTGATAATTACTCTATATTAGAAAAAGTTTATTTACCGTAGAACAGTCCGTTTCGTAGGATATCGCAAGCTGTGATATCCTATAGAAGTAAGATATCTTACAATCAAAAGCGGGAAAATTTGAACGGTTAGTTTTTTTATTTTTTTTCTTGACTGTGGGACAACCAAACCACCATCCAAACCGTTGGATAGCTGTGTAAGTGTAAAAGCTAATATCGCACCAAATTTGAACCGTTGATCTATCACGGTTATCTAGAAATTTGTAAAAAGTCACATTGTTTTGCAAATTATAAGAACAAATTATGAGCCATGTTTTTTTTTCTTTCAAATTTCTAGATAATCGTGATAGATAAACGGTTCAAATTTGGTGCGATATTAGTTCTTACACTCATACAGCTATCCAACGGTTTGGATTGTGGTTTAGTGGTTCCACAGTCAAGGAAAAAAATAAAAATCTAACTGTTCAAATTTTCCCGCTTGTGACTATAGGATATCTCAGCTTGCAATATCTTACAGATCGGATTGTTCTGCGGTAAATAAACTTTTTCCAACTATTCAGGGGTAATTGTTAGTTTTAAGGCAGTCCGTACGGTAATTGTCTCCAGAAAATAAATGACCCTCCAAATTTTTTTGTTTTTGCCTATTTACCACTCATAAAAAATCAAGGCGAGCTATCCTTGCACCATACATCATCGTGCGGTGAGTTTAATTAACCCACTTATGTTATGGAGCTCACATCCAATAATCAGATCCACCATCATGGCCTCGAGATTGCTGCACATATCCTTTTGAAAGGGATTAAGCCCACTCTAGTAAACATTGGTATTCACCCACAAAATGAGCAACATGCATAGGCATCTGGTGCTATGGCTCGTGATCCTCAGATTCGGCGACCCAAAATTTTTGGAACTCGGGCGAAAACGTCACGGTATTAATTTAGAGAAATGCTATCTAGACCGATTTGGAGCCTAAAAAGGAGCCCGAATTGGATTGTAATGACATCTTTGACCCTCAAATGTCTTTCACTCAAACTCACTCAATCACTCAATTGTCTTTTCAACTTTTCATTTTCAGAATTCGGGCTCCTATTCATGTTCAAATCGATCTTAATGGCATTTCTCTTAATTTTAGCTCACACCTACTCCACGCAATTCACTCACAGCTGACCTCAGATGCTCTTTGTCAATATGCTCGTGTAACCACAAATGAATCTCCCCTATAATATTAGATGGAATTGGAAATCTTACTAGCTGCTTGGGAATTCACGATGTGCTTATGAGGGGCTTTTATGTCCACTGGAGGCACGCATATCCCCAATAATATTTTGGCCCGTTTGATAATTTTACTTGTCAAATAAAGTCATGTCAAGTAAAATTTAACATCAAATTAAAAGCACTTTAATTCAAAACTCTCATTTTTTAAAAAAAAAAAAAAAAAAAAAAGTCAAAAAGTAACTATCTTTATTCACTAAAATATAAGAAAACTTCATTTCCCCGTACAAAAAGTAAAATATATTCAATCTCAAATAAAAAAATACTTCTCGTCACTGTTAACGATCTACTTTATAATGGTTGATGAGATTAGACCGCGAGCATTTTCTGTCAACCACATTGCACAGTGTCCTGTTTTACAAGCAGCAAACTGCTGCTACACAGGGAAATCCTTAGTTAAATTAAATGCAACAGAATTTTTTGCTACCGGGAATCCGCACGAATACTAGTGTGGGATATTCAATTCTCACCACCCACGAAGGATCCCTGTATTAAGAAATCTCTCCTTATATGGTATGAGCATGAATCTAATGAATTCAATATTTTGATATCATTAAAAGTCATGCGTTGTGCGCCTTGTTGAGTTGTTGCGCGCCTTGTAGAGGTGTAATGACTTCATGTATGGGTTAGAAAAGAAGGTGATTTTGATCAGTTCGTTAATTAGACGACCAAAATTGTATGATGACAACTGTCCTTTCGTATCATGCAGAAATCCTTCTGTGGGCCGCCTTTGAATCTCCAATCGTGTACGAAGTCCTAGGGGGTAAGCCCTTTAATAACCCGTTTCTGTGTATTTCAATAGTTAACTTCTTTTTATCTACTTCTCAAATCTTTGATATTGTTCTTTTCCTCTTCAAAAAGTCTCGACAGTTTCTGTATGAGGGATTTATTTATGTGGCTGAAATTCTGAAAAACCCCTCCCTTTCCGCCCCTGTTTTAGAGGGCATGAGGTCCACATTTAGACAATCCAATACTTTAATACACACTACCACTCTATGCAAAGGTAAGGATCATCTCACTAGACTGATATCTTACATTTGCCTCATATGCATCCAAACATTTCAATTCCCAGCTTCCCTTGATTTTCATGCATCATGGTGGCCTCCACTAGGATGGGTGTTTTTTCATGTAAAAAAAAAAAAAAAAAAATCTCCACTGCATTTTCTAGTAGGAACAATATTTATGCAAATCTGAAAAAAGGTCTGCGTCTTTGAAGTTCGTCGTTTGCATTGGAGAACAAAAGTTAATGAGATCTCTGCTTCTACTTACTTCTTCGGCACACAAACTACAGTTTAATGATATATGGATATTTCACACAAATAGTTAACACCGTCCTTTTTCTTTCCTTTACATCTATACATTAGCTTCCATTTTGCTTTCTTTGGTGATTTACACTAGTACTTCGTCAATCTTTCTCTCTGGGGTTTCTGATGACACAATTGTTCATATGCAAGATGCTCGTGTTTATTCACTGAATAAATATGAATTACAATCATTTTATCAAATCTAATTCAACTTATGCATATTTTTGGCATTATGTAGTTTTCTACTTACTTCCAAGAACTACAATTGGAATATTGTGCTTTTTGGTATTTTTGGTGTATAAATTTGAACTCTCTTTCTTTGTTTTTTCTCGGTTGTGAGATAAGAATAAATTTTCTCAAAGTAGATTCATGATCAAATGAAGTTATTACTAAAGAGCATATGAGAAACGGCAAAAAAGTATATAAAAAGTGTGATTTTAAATAGTCATGTGATCATGTCAAGTAAGTTAATTTCTCTTTTTAACTAGAAAAACATAAATTTATTTCTTCCATAGCAACTGGAGTGCTACTTGGGTCAGGTTGTGGAGTAGAGAATCTGAGAAACCTATATGAAATTTGGGGTAAGTTTGGTTGGACTTTAGGTATCGGATTAGGAATTGAAGTCGGCTTACACCCACGGTACTCCAAACAAGCCAAGGATGAAAAGAGTCCACATCCTTGGAGGCTTTTTGTCAGAGGAATTTTGAGTTAGGGGAGTGGATAATAGAAAACAACTTTTGGAGCTTCTTACTGAAAATCCGGCCGCTCAAAATAGTTTAAATTATATCCAATAAAACTTGGACTGATAACAAGAGTTAACGATTGGAAAAGAAGAACATAATTAATGAATATGCATAAAATTGTATTAATTTAATTTTTTTTTATCAAACCGTAAATCTATTTTCGTGGTGACTTCCTCAGAGGACTTATTTCAAGAAAAACACAGCGTTGTTGTGACCACTGCCCTGTCAAGTGGAAATGCCCAATTGACCCATAAAAGAGAAAGTTGTATGGGATCACAATTCAACTCCTTTTATCAATTAGTAAGGCAGGTTCCAGTCAGGCAAGGATCCTCTTCTACTCTACTCTAGCCGCCCTCATTGACTTTTACATACAGGGGATAGGTGGGGCCCATTCTACTTACCTGAATTCTTATTGCAATATTTTTATATAAAATTTATTAGACAATTTTAGACAGAGAATTTTCAGTGGAAACTTTTGATATAGTATGGACTCTGTTTTTGTGGATGGTAGGGATTGAAAAGGCTTGACATAATTGAGCCCGCAAATCCTCGTAAGGCCGGTGAAGGCAATTATGGTCATTTCCTTTTCTAACAATGGCCGTTTTATATAAATTAGAGGAAGCTTAAGAAGGGTCAAATTAAGAATATAATTAAAGAGAAAGGGGCTAGAATAAAAACGCACAAAGGGAAAGCAAAAGGAACTTGCCAAAGGTCCCATAAATGTCACATCCATGAGTCAATAGAGTCCCCTCCCCATTTCCATCCATGCATTTCTCGGCACTTCAAACCTTATCAGAGTCTCAAGCAAGAATTGCCCTGCAATTACTTTAATATATAACTCTCTAGAGCAAGAGAAGAGGAGGGGAAACAAAGAGTGGCTAAGGGGTGATGTTCGAGAGGCCACACACGGGAAAGGGATCTGAGATAGCCTTCTGAGCTTGGGGAACATGAGGAAGTCATTCCCATTAAAGAGAACCCCCATCAGCTGGGGCTTTTGGCCTCTCCTCCTCCTCTTCTTTTCATTATCTTTCTCAAATTCGCACTCCTTAAGGAAGACGAAAAAACATTGCGCTTCTTCATGTGGACCACTTCACAAAATCAGCTACCCTTTCCGCTTAAAGCAAGACCCTCCAGGATGTGGCATATCAAGAACTCCTTTTGAATTGACATGTGAAAAAAACAACACCCAACCTGTTTTTCATCTTCCTCCCAGGCAATACTACATTCAGGAGATCTCCTACGAAAGTTCGCTGATACACCTCCTAGATCCGGAACTTGCCTACTCTTCCCTCCCACTCTATAACAACTCTCCTTCCTATATTTATGCAAAAACAAAGAGCTCTCCTTCCTTTATCTATTCAATCTACCCGTATTCGGGACAACGCCGCCTTGTGTTGGTGAATTGTTCCCAAGCAGTGAACGAGCCATCATATGTAGCGACTGCACCATGCAGCCTCAGCTCTCCTGATGACGCACACGTCTATGCCATGGTTGGCTATTCCATCTCTATTTCCCAGATCCACATCAACTGCAGTCTTGTAATGAATCTCCCTATAATATCAGATGAAATTGAGAATCTTACTAGTTGCTCTGAAATCCACTAGTTGCTGATGAGGGGCTTAGATGTCAGTTGGAATCTCATATTTCCCTTTTCATGTAAGTTTGCCGTTGCTCTATTCAGTTTTTGATGATTATATCAAGTGGACGGGTTGGCAAGTGGCGTTTCGCGAGGATTTCCAGTGCACCACAGTGCACAATTTCCTCTTTTAAAAGTACCAAATTGCTGCTGCACAGGGAAATCCTTGATTAAATTAGATGGAGCAGACTTTTCTCTTACGGGAATCCACACGAATACTGCTGTGGGATATTCAATTCTCACCACCCACAAAGTGGGGAGGGGGAGGAGGAAGGGGAGGATTTGGAAGGTGGACACGGCTGCTGTGTAGGATCCCCGTATGAAGAAATATTCTCTCCTTATATGCTATGAGCATGAATCTAATGAATTCAATATTTTGATATCATTAGAGTCATGAGGTGCAATGACTTCATGTATGGGTTAGAAAACAAGGTGATTTTGATCAGTTAGTTAATCAGACGACCAAAATTGTATGATGATGATAGTCCTTTCGTATCATGCAGCTATCCTTTTTTGGGCCGGATCCCTAGGGGACATCGTTGGAAGTAAGCCCTTTAACTACCCGTTTCTCTGTGTATTTCAGTAATTAACTTCTCTTTATCTACTTCTCAAATCTTTGATATTGTTTTATTTCCTCTCCAAAAAAAGAATTATTGGTGGTAGTCTGTCTTCGACAGTTTTTATATGAGGGATTTATTTTTGTGGCTGAAATTCGAAAAAACACCTTCCTTTCCGCCCCTGTTTTGGAGTGCATGAGCTCGACATTTACCCTATCCAATACTTTAATACACACTACCACCCTATCCAATACGCCTTATATGCATACAAACATTTCCATCCCCCAGCTTCCCTTTATTTTCACGCATCATGTTGGCCCTTCATTGTCATGATTTTCATGGCAAAAAAGCCTCCCCTGCATTTTCTAGTTGGAACAATATTTTTGCAAATCTGATAAAAGATCTGCGTCTTTCAAGTTTGTCATTTGAATTGGAAAACAAAATTTAATGAGATCTGTGCTTCTATTTACGTTTCTGGCATACAAACTACAATTAGATCATATATGGATATCTCACACAAATAGTTAACACCGTCCTTTTTCTTTCCTTTACATCTATACATTAACTTTCAGTTTGCTTTCTTTGCTGATTTACACTAGTATTTACTCAATCTTTCTCTATGGGTTTCTGATGACGCAATTGTTCATATGCAAGATGCTCGTGTTTATTCACTGACTAAGATCAATTAAATATGAATTACAATCATTTTATCAAATCTAATTCAGTTTATGCATTTTTTCTGGCATTCTGTAGTTTTCTACTTACTTCCAAGGACAGCAATTGGGATATTTTGCTTTTTGGTATTTTTGGTGTATAAATTTCGAAGGAGGCATATATGGATGGATACAACAGTTGAAGAGTTCTTAGCCAGCTATAGATTTCAGACACCTAGAAGATACTCGTATTCGAATATTAAGAAGATGACAAAAGATTTTAAAGAAGAATTAGGACAAGGAGGATATGGCACAGTTTTTAAAGGAAAGCTCTCTAGAGGCGGTCTCGTTGCGATAAAGATGTTGAAGACCACGAAAGGTAATGGACAAGAATTCATCAATGAAGTTGCCACAATTGGTAGGATACACCATGTCAATGTGGTGCGGCTGATTGGCTTTTGCTCAGAGGGATCAAAACGGGCACTTATCTATGAATTCATGGCCAATGGGTCTTTAGAAAAATATGTTTTCATGCATGAGAAAATCAACAATTTGTGTTGGAATAAGATGTACCAAATCGCATTAGGAATTGCCCGTGGGATTGAATATCTCCATCAAGGTTGTGATATGAGGATCCTACATTTCGATATCAAGCCTCACAACATTCTCCTTGATGAGAAGTTCACCCCAAAAGTCTCAGACTTTGGATTGGCAAAGTTCTATCCAACAGAACAGAGTATAGTGTCAATGACAGCTGCAAGGGGAACTATGGGATATATTGCACCAGAACTACTATATAAAACATTTGGAGGTGTTTCACACAAGTCTGATGTTTACAGTTTTGGGATGCTTTTGCTAGAAATGGCAGGAAGAAGGAAGAACATTGATGCATTTGCAGAGCACTCGAGTCAAATTTATTTTCCATTATGGGTTTATGATCAACTTCACAAGGGAGAGGAATTGGTAATGGCGGATATTGCAGATAATGATAAAGAAACAGCAAAGAAGATGATGATAGTTGCATTATGGTGTATACAATTGATTCCTACAGAGCGTCCTTCGATGAGCAAAGTCATAGAGATGCTGGCGGGGAGTATCGAAGATTTGCATATGCCACCTAAGCCATTATTATCATCTCCACAAACGCTTGATGGCGATCATTCTCCTAATTAACATGGACGAGGGGAATTGTCAAGACCCCACCAATTGGGGATCAATCTCACTAAAGTTTCTTGAATCAGATGTCTTATAGGTGCCTCAAGATTGACTTTTATTGAATAAAAGAACTATTGTAAACTAGAATGTTGGTTTTCTCATTTTGTGCATTTGGTTCACAGAAACATATCTCGTAGAAAGCAATGTAAGATATATTTCATCATTTTATATCATATTAGAAAACCTTATTTTAAATTTGTGAACGATTGCTTTCTCTCATGTTCTAAAATTTCAATTATCATTGTATTTTATGCCTTCTGTTGATAAAGACTATGTTGGTAGGAGGTTATAACAAGTGACTAGATCATTAGCATAATTGAAGAGACCCACTTTGCATTGATACAATTAATTAGAGCTTGTACCACTTGTAGATTACTTCAATGAACTAAACTATAGGCCTTTATTAGTGCATGTATAATGTGTTTTATTTCTCTGAGGCTAGCCTGCAATTTTATTTCGGAGATTAGCCTCTACCAGCTTTTCCCTTTGAGTCATTAGAGATTCAGGTAGATCTCCGGTATAAGCTTGACGTTTATTGTTAATCCAAATAGGTGTTGATTGTTACTAAAAAGGAGCAGAAATTCCAATATAAGGGAAGCCAAAGTTTGATTCACAAGCTTCTTATTACTCTGAATGTGTCTTGAATCTTGGCCCATGTTTGGCATAATCTATTTTTAGCCTCTAATTCTCTAAATTTTTAAAGCGGGTAGAGTTTTTGAAAATAGAGGGGTTTGGCATCTACCTCAAGACTTTAAAATCCTTATAGAACTAGAGGAAATGCCTGCTTTTTCCACCACCCTCATCTCATGTAAGTTGGGAAATATAGGGGGAAAAAAGGTTGGAGGCTACACGCCCGGTCACTTTTTTTCTTCTTAAAATCTAAAAGAGTGAATCAAGATCCAAATCGTTAAAATTATTTCTAAGATCAAGCACGACGATAGGACCAAATTTCAGGTGATGGATCATCACCAATCTTGAGATATGTAAAAACAAAATGATCCATTGGATATTATTATTTGGATTCTATGGGGCCCAAACACAAGATCCAAACAGTTACATCTCTTTAGAAGGATGAGCATGGCTAAGTAGTCAATTTTTAAGGCTTGAAACCCTGTGGATCTTGAGATATTTCCAAAACAATAGTAGCCATTGATATAACATGCTCAATTTTGGATTAGCCCAAAACTAGTCATGTTTTTCTTTTTCTTTTTTTTTCGTTGTTGTTATTTCTAGCATGGTAAATCATGATCCAAGCTGTTGAAATTGCTCCTAAGGTCAAGCAAGGCTTTGGGACCATATTTCAACCGTCGGATCATCATCGATCTTGAGATATGTGCAAAAAATATGATCGATTGGATATTATTTTTTGGATCCAAACCGTAGATCTCTTTGCAAGGTTGAACACACAACTATGAGGTCAAATTTTAAGGCTTAATGCCTCGTCGATCTCGAGGAATTTAAAAAGCGTTCAACCATTGATTTAAAAAAGTTTATTTAAAGTAAATCCTTGGATTGCCACACACTCCTATGGATTCTAACCTTTTTTTGTAAGGGTCTATTTAAAAAAAAAAGAAAAGAGTAGAGATACCAAAGAAGGCCTTTTTGTGGAGAGATACCAAACAAGGCCTTAGTGTGGACTATCTAACGACTCAAATACTCACTTAATCTCTTGTTCATTTTTTCACCTAAACCTTAATTTAGAATATTTAAAAAAGAAAAGAAGGCCTTTTAGAAAGAATTGATTTCTGTTGTATTTAAGATAAAGAAAAGAAATGTCTTTGTCCCTTAAACATGCTAACATATCCACAAGCAACCGGCTCACACAATTAGCCTACTTTCTCTCCAGATGTCTCAGTCTTTCTCTCACACCCTATCTCCTTACAAGTTCTCTCTGTGTGCTCCATTTCTTACTTGCTTGATTACAAAGAATACCCATGAGAGAGAATACATAAGAAATCTTCCCTAACAAAGTGGGCCTAAGAAAACTATCCAGTAAGGACCTTTTGAGCCAAATCTGACAAATTAAAGTTGGATGACATATCAAGTCATCTCACGCCCTGCTAAAAATGCAAGACTCTAAGATTGTGAGTGGGTTAGGCTTAAAGGAGGTGCAATCATGGTTTTTCAAATGATCATGTCAAGTAAATGTAAAAAATCTCTGTAAACGTCTCATTTTTCATGGAAACCGACTAATATGGGCAGTCGGCAATTCTGAAGTCGTTTTTAAAGAAATGACGGATGTGGGCAGTCGGTTATTACTGACTTTCCATGATAGTCGGTTTTTAAAATATATTTAAAAAAATAAATTTTCTAAAGTAAAAAAACCACAGTCTTGGAAAGTCGTTTTATAATTTTAAAAAATAAAAAAAATGTTATTTTTGTTATTTATTATGAAGAGAGACTTTTAGTAGATAAAAGCACAATCATTATAAAATGAAATGAGACTCTAAAAGAACACACAAAGAACATCATAACATGAAGTACCCTGTGAAAAATAGAAACAAATCTCCAACAACTTGCATTGTTAATCAATATCACTTGTTCACCATCCACAAACTGCCTTTATGTTACATTATGATGTCGTGATATCATATTAGACAATAGCAACTAATTCAATTTTCACTTTATACAATTAATGAGAATGATAAGTAGTTACAATTTTGATCATAAATTCAACATGGGCATCCTTTGAGACATCTCCACCATAACTAGAGCTTGGCCACTAGATGCTTCAATAACATGACAAAAAGTCCTAAAAAACTTGACAAAAGGAAAATCAATAAGTTCTATAAAATGATAAGAATGAAAAAGAACATCACAAAATCTCATAATGAGAAAGAAAAAAAGGGCCTTCACAAAATACAAGAAAAACCAACCATTACAAGAGAACTTTATCTAGCTTTAGGAGTTACAAGACTCACCTCTTTAGATACTTCCTCAACTCAGCCTCCTTTGATGAGCTTGCGTAATGTACAAGTACCTTTTATAAAACAAAATATGTAAATCGATCAATTAATATGTATTGAACAATATTGGCTACATGTTCCACATACCATCATTACGTATCAAATAAAATTTTCATACAAGATTTATGATGTAGCAGTAGCACAAGCTATATCCATACATTTTTCACATTTTTTTCTTTAATAGCTGACAGAGTACTAAAATTTTCACATTTTTTTCTTTAATAGTTGGCAGAGTACTATGTATTGGTAAAAGATCCACATCAAACACATGCCAAAAAACAGATGCTGATTACCTACAAAATAAAATGGCAAACCTGTGATCCCTATCGTTATAGCATGAACCCTTCACCATTACATCCACCAGCTCAACACAATCCAAAATGGAACCCTGCGTTCCAAACTATATAATCATCCAAATATAGTATTCTTAGGGAATTTACGAAAGAAAGTATAAAAGGTCAATAAGGAATTTACAAAAGAAAGTATAAAAGATCATCACACTTACAAGCTTACTCACATCCTCCAGTGAGCCATTGACATGTCTGTTGCAACACCGGCGCACAAAAGGAGACATTGTTTGAAAGAATGGAAACCTTGTGGGCTCTAATGAAATGTTAGAACCTGATAGAGCATCAATATTGTAGCCATTCTCCAACTGTAGCATCGTGAACAAAAAACGAAAGATCATCTAGCGAACTCTATATGACCAAGGGTCAAATTTTAGAAAGTTTTAAACATTTACAAATGTAAGAAACTCTATATCCTTAAGATATCAAAACAATATAGACACATAGGATAGTTTCCTTTGACCATCAATATCAAATCAGATATGCTGAATACGGTTTAAGAACCATGCAATCTATCATCCAAAACTAAATGAAGAACCGCTAAAAGAAATTGACGAACTACATTGAGAAAATGGCTCTACAGTCACACTTGTACTGAGTCCCACATTTCTTTGAATGATCTTTCCAATCTAAATGAAACAAATACATAAAATAAAATGGAGTCATATACAACAACATAAGAATTTGTCAAGGAAAACAAGATAATATATATAGCATGACACATGAGTAGAGTGAAAAATAACCAAAAAGGAGATGACGAATCTAAAGAAAACCAGTTCTCACAGGCTGCTTACATTTGAAGACCAGTGAAGTTCTTGAAATGTTACATCTCAGCCATAAGGAGATTAACAATGAAGAAACAAATTGCATAGAATAGGAAAATCACAGAGTTCCCAACGAGGCAAGAATACCCACAGAAAATCTTCGAAAAGAAGTAAAAACCCATGCATTTCAAAAATCTTACAGAAAATAAAACATCACACTCCCCAAACAACACAACAGATCAATGGTTGTAGGACAAAATGAATTAAGAAGCAGAAAATCTAGCCCCAAATTCATTTAAACAATGATCAAGAGCAACATGGGCAAAAATTAGTGCATTGGATATACACAACAGAGACACATGTTGACAGTAAAAGAGAAACTCATCAACACAACAAAGAAGCAGGAAGGAACATCAGCTTTCATGCATTTAACATTTTCATTACATACATACAAGCTATGTGATAAAAAAGGGGCTTCAGACTTCTCCATTCCTAGATTGCTCTCATATCCATTCCATACCCCATTCCAGCAAACAAAACAAGGTTCCTCCAATCATCTTGACGTAGTGTGTAGCAGTTAGTCTTTCATCTACAAATTCTTTAATTCAATCAACCTAAAAGGCTTTCTCCTCTGTTCGAGCTTACTATTAATGTGCATTATTATCTAACTAAAGAGTACCGAATCATCTGTGGGCAACATACAATTAGGAACTTCATCTTGCATATGTGTTGTTAAGCTTTAGAAACACAGGTTTGGAGGAACACAAACATAAACACAGAAGGGGAAGTAAGAAGGCAAATACAAAAAGTAAACATATCATTTAATAAAATTTAGGAAACATAAACACAAAGCCAGCAATCCAACTCTTTTGAAACTGAATTATAGATTAAAAAGAAAATAAACTCCCAGTGAAGCCCAGATTTTTATTAATTTCTGCTAAATTTAGGGGGGGAAACACATATATGTTCTACAATGTCAAAGAAATACATGTTTTAAGTTTGAAACTTCAAATGCAAACCAAGACTAGAGTTCCTAAGGCCAACTTGTACTGCAATTCCATTAAAAATAGGCATAATTAAAGGTACTCTCAGATAGAAAGTCTTCTCATGTGGAGGGGGAATAGGAAGCTTGAATATGTTCTACCAAAATACTATGAAAATAAGTAGATATATCCTCCCAATAACTGCTTTTTGAAAAAAAAAAAAAAAAAAAGAAACCCTTCATATGAACAAAACAGAGATACACGTATTCCCATATTGAACTTCAACTGCACAAGAAGTTATCTCTAAAACAAAAACTAATACTCGAAATCTTCTCCAATCCACATAAAAGGTAACAGAAACCCCCAATCCCATGTCATAACATCATTAAAGAAAATGACCCTCAATGGAAAAAAAAAAGAGGAATTTATTGCATAGGTCATGATAGGACCCTATACCACTCCTAAGGTCCCAGAAACACTGTATTTATGAATAAGGTCATCAAGGTGCGTTTTTGTATTATTATTTTTCTTTGTCGTTTAGCGATTGGTCGATATCGACCATTCTGTAGTGGTTGCTCTCGATTTGCAGAACCCAAACAGAAATCGACCATTAAAAAAGGGAGGCGTGGTGTTGCATAAGGAACTTCATGGCAACCATGGAAAAGGGAACAAAGCAGAAGAAAGAAAGGAATGAAATGCAGGCAGAGCGATGGAGAACGGATGGTGGAGAGGAGGAGGAAGGAGGTAGAAGCCGATACTGCTGGCCCTTCTCTCCCCTTTTCTCGTCCCACTCATCTACGGTGCAACATTAAATATTTTTCTCGGATAACCTTGAAGCTTGGATCTTCTTTTGAGATTCTGAGATGTGGGTTTCTTGCTTGGATTCATCTTCTCAACAGGGTTTTCAGTTTTTCCCTGATTTGGATTGAAAATGTTTGTTTTTTCTTTTCCAAAGTGTAATGGCAATAGTTGTTTTTGAGTAATCAATTGATAAATAGGTTTCGGGGATTTATGCTGTTGATGAGACACCACTCTTCCCCTCTTTTCCCTCCTCCCCTCCCCTCTTCTCCCTCCTGTTAAACCCGATTTCTATTTAGGGTCTGCAAATCGAGATCAACTACAGCAGAATGGTCAATATCGACCAATCGCTAAATGACAAAAAAAAGGCCACATAAGGACCACCCCCCCCCCCCCCCCCTCCCATGTCCAATACAATACCAGCACCTCAAGAGTGGTATAGGGTCCTACGGGGACCTGTGCCATAAATTCCTTGAAAAGAAAAAAAAAGGGTATCTCTGTTCTTCCAAATACTGACACGACCCATATAGAAAAAAGCACAACAACAACAAAAAAATACTTGCAATTCTGTGGGATATACTTAACCTCTTGCATCGCCCTAGGATAATTCTGTGGGATATACTTGCAATTTAACCGATCATGGACGAAAGTTCCAAACACCGTTGTACGGGGCAATATCCAAAAGAATAATAGGTTCCATGTGGGAACAAGATCCAGATTATAAAAATGGGCTCAGGTCCGGATCCACCATGTTTCCATCCCCAATCGACCTGTTTGCATCCCAAGTCATCTGATGAAGCTTCTTCTTACTTTGGTCATTGACTCATCTACATTCCGAGATGGGGAGAAATATACGACAGTTGGACATCCATCATGAGGAAGTAATGGTAGTCACTCTCATAGGCAGGTCGGGACATGGCATCAATGGGACTACATTTCCAGGAAATAACCATAGTATAAAAGTCTACCCTTTGAGAGAGGGAGACAAGAAAGCTAAGGCTGAGAAATGCAGAGCAGTTGGACTTCATTTCCAGCCAATTCCAAGAAAAGCAACGGTCACCTCACTTGAAAGGTCTAAGCCACCGCCTTGCCTTGAGCCATTCAATTGGCAAGGAAATTATGTGTTAATAAAGCTTGGTGAATTGTGCGTTACTGATGTAGCGAAAGCGTTTACGAGGGAGATTCACACGGACGATTGGAAAACAACCTTCTATTAATCTGTTGATTCGGCTAGGAATACCAGTTAATAGGCATCAAAATTCGTTGATTCAATTGAATACCGAAAATTGGAAGAAACAAAGGGGAAAACTCCTCTGAAAATTTATTCAATATCTGTTCTGTCTGCCATCAGGCTTACAATATATATATAACCCTAGAACGAAAAAGAAGCCCTAAAATGGAAAAATTGCAAAAAAACACGAAAACTATTCAATTTTCCCAAAAAGGAAAAAATTGAGATAAAGACACAATTGGAAACTATTAATCACAACCAATATAACGCAAAAAACGGAAACTTATTTTGACCTTCCTATCTAAAGTTATTACCCAAACAAATCTTACCAAAAATAGAAAAAAATGCGTTTTCAAAGGCCTAACAATGGAATTTGCCCAAAATAGGATGTGCATAAGCGGCAAAGCCGCTGAGTTGTGTTCATTGGCTCGTTGCTACTCAAAAAACCATGTAAAATTTCTCCAAAAAGGGACACTGTGAAAGGTTCCCTCTAAAAACTGAACATATGCTTTATTTGACCCTACGTCGGTCCCATCTTTCCATGAAATCAAAGCCTTTCTGCACTAAATCAGTTACTGACTTGGAAATTACCAAACCATTAAGTCGGGTGGATTTAGGAGAATATATTTATTATAGATTTGTAAAGGGAGATACTTACAATTTAACCCTTCATGGACGAAAGGCCAAAGACTTTTGTACGGGGCAATATCCAAAAAAATAATAGGTTCCATGTGGGAACAAGATCCAGATTATAAAAATGGGCTCAGGTCCGGATCCACCATGTTTCCATCCCCAATCGACCTGTTTGCATCCCAAGTCATCTGATGAAGCTTCTTCTTACTTTGGTCATTGACTCATCTACATTCCGAGATGGGGAGAAATATACGACAGTTGGACATCCATCATGAGGAAGTAATGGTAGTCACTCTCACAGGCATGTCGGGACATGGCATCAATGGGACTACATTTCCAGGAAATAACCATAGTATAAAAGTCTACCCTTTGAGAGAGGGAGATAAGAAAGCAAAGGCTGAGAAATACAGAGCAGTTGGACTTCATTTCCAGCCAATTCCAAGAAAAGCAACGGTCACCTCACTTGATAGGTCCAAGCCACCGCCTTGCCTTGAGCCATTCAATTGGTAAGGAAATTATGTGTTAATAAAGCTTGGTGAATTGTGAGTTACTGAATAAGTCAGGTGGATTTAGGAGAATATATTGATTATATATTTGTAAAGGGACGATTTCTTTCTCCCCATTCGATAATCTAATCAGAGACCCAAAGAGAAGAAAAATGGGCGTCTTTCACATCTTTCACTTACTTTCTCTGCTCCACCTTTCTACTGCTGTGGTAGCGATTCCTGCAAACCTCTCATTGGATTCCCCTTCAGAATAAAAGATCGCCAGCCTCCGCATTGAGGATATCCGGGCTTCGATATCTCCTGCTTAATTCACATTCCATCCGTGAATGGAGATGTTGTTGTAGCAGACATTGATTACATGGAAGAAAAAATGAAGATAATTGCCTACCCGAAATACGAGCCCCATTACTACTCAAAGCAATTATCTGGATATAATGGATCATTTCTCAGTTAATCTGATCCGTTGATCTAATGTCTTTGAGATTGTCCAATGATTCTATTGAGTTTGATCAATTGGACATCATACCAAATCGGCCTTTAGTACTATTTTACAACAAAGAATTAGCAGCCTATCAAGTAAATGTAATCATATTTGTGTCCCAAATCTCAGTGTTTCTTAACAATTTGACGTCATAACGATCCTCAATAGTTTCACGGCCTCTTTTTAAGTACTGTGGCAAGGAAGTAACAAGGTAGACTCATTTGGTTGAAACTACGAACTAGTTCAGGTATATATAAAATTTCTGTCTAGTTGCCTTTGGGTCATTATATAGTGGTTGTGTTCATACTAAAACTTTTGACTCTCTTTTTTTTTTTTTAAATGACGAGGAACCTGCGGACTGTCCTTGTGGAAAAATAAAATAAAACTTTAAACTCTTGCCACATATATAAAGTTTTTCTATTGAAAGAAAAAAAATATATTTGTCCTCATGAAATCTGAAATGTGTCTCTCAGGTGCCCGGTCAATAAACTTCTGACTCCACCTATTTTGAGAAAAAGTAGGTGGATCAATGCAAATGTCTCAAAACATGGCAGCAAGCCAACGTAGTTTTTTAACTTACCAAATAAATAAAGAAGGTTCGTGTTGTACTGTTGTTACTGAGTTTTACCATAACCTCCTAGCCAGCAGCAGTTATATAGAATATAATTCAAGTGCTTTTCTTCTCCGTCGTGAGATAAGAATAAATTTTCTCAAAGTAGATTCATGATCAAATGAAGTTATTACCAAAAGAGCATATGAGAAACGGCAAAAAAGGATATAAAAAGTGTGAATTTAAATAGTCATGTGATCATGTCAAGTAAATTAATTTCACTTTTTAACTAGAAAAACATAAATTTATTTCTTCCATAGCAACAGGAGTGCTACTTGGGTCAGGTTGTGGAGTAGAAAATCTGAGAACCCTATGGGATTTGGGGTGGGTTTGGCTGGACTTTGGATACCGGATTTGGAATTGAGAACGGTTTACAGCCACGGAACTCCAAACGAGCCAAGGAAGAAAAGAGTCCGTATCCTTTGAGGCATTTTGTTAGAGGAATAGAAATTATAAAACAACTGGTGGAGCTTCCTACTAAAAATCTGGCTGCCCAAAATCGTTTAAATTATATGTAATAAAACTTGGACCGATTTAACGTTTGGAAAATAAGAACATGATTAGTGAATTTGCATAACATCGTGTTAATCTATTCCTTTTTTTTTTCATCAAGCTGTAAATCTATTTTCTTGTTGACTCCCCCAGAGGACTTATTTCAAGAAAACACATTGCTGTGATCACTGCCGTGTCAAGCGGAAATGCCCAATGGACCCATAATAGAGAAAGTTGTGTGGGATTGCAATTCAACTACTTTTATCAATTAGTCGGGCAGGTCCCAGACGGGCAAGGATCCTCTTCTACTCTACTCTAGCCACCCACACTAACTTTTACATACAGGGGATAGGTGTGGCCCATTCTACTGACCTGAATTCTTATTGCATTATTTGCATTATTTTTATATAAAATTTATTAGACAATTTTAGACAGAATTTTCAATGGAAGCCTTTGATATAGTGTGGTCTCCGCTTTTGCGGACGGTGGGGATTGAAAAGGCTTGACTTAATTGAGCCCGCAAATGCTTGTAAACCAAGTGAAGGCAATTATGGTTATTTCCTTTTCTAACAAAGGCCGCTTTATTTCTATTAGATGAAGATTAAGAAGGGTCAAATTAAGAGCTTTTTGTTTTGTAAATAGGCACCCAGGGTTTTAGTATTTGCAAATAGGCCCCTGCATCTTCATTTTAATACCTTTTGTGTCCTCAAATCAATAGTCTTCGAACCACCAGAAGTTTTTAGAGTGAAATAACACTTTTGTCCATCTCTTTTATCCTTATATGCATAATTTCTAAAGCTTGGATTTAAATTTTCTTTTTTTTATAAAGCTTGTAATATTAACAATTGCACTTAGTGGGAGAGAATAACTCTACATAAATTCATTTTTTCTTATCAATACATAGACTATTTTATTAAATCCAAATTAATCAGGACGACAATTGACACTACTTATAAATGGTTATGATTTATCCAATCCATCCAGGACCCACCATTAGATTGATTAAAGTCTCAAAATACTTGATTATACTTCATGTATAGAGGGTTTAAAAGAAATATTGGGGGAACGGGTAAATGTAGAAAAAAAAATTCTTAGAATTTTAGGGGGGGGGGGTGTATTTTAAACTTTTTTCAGATATGGGTGAGGGCTCCAGTTCCCAGACCCAGCTTGTATCTGGGTCCATCCCTGGTCATGTGCATGAGAGAGTTATTGAGAGAAAGCATTCGGAATAATGACATTATTATAAATAATAATATACTCATTTTTGTTTAATAGAAGTAAGGGCAAAGCTGTCATTTTTATAAAAATCTAACATAAATCTCATGGTAGCTGTCCATTCTTGTTAAGAATATTGATTTTGGGGATATAAAAGGTATTAAAAAGAAAAGACATAGGCCTATTTACAAATGCTAAAACTTCAGAGACCTATATACAAATCCTATAAATTTTAGGAGGGTATATACAAAAAGCTCTAAAATTAAAGAGAAAGGTGCAAGAATAAAAACTCACAAACGGAGAGTAAAACGAAATTGCCAAAGGTCCAATAATTGTCACATCCAGGAGTCAATAGTCCCTTCCCCATTTCCATCCACGCATTTCTTGGCATTTCAAACCTTATCAGAGTCTCTAGCAAGAATTGCCGTGCAATGACTTTAATATATAACTCTCTAGAGTGACTAAGGGGAGATGTTTGAGACGCCACTCACGGGAAAGGGATCTGAGGAACATGAGGAAGTCATTCCCATTAAAGAGAACCTCCATCAGCAGGGGCTTTTGGCCTCTCCTCCTCTTCCTCTTCCTCTTCTGCCCATTAGCTTTCTCAAATTCGAACGCCTTCTGGAATAAGCACAAACATTGCTCTTCTTCCTCATGTGGACCACTTCACAATATCGAGTACCCTTTCCGCTTAAAGCAAGACCCTCCAGGATGTGGCATATCAAAAACTCCTTTCGAATTGACATGTGAAAACAACAACACCCAACCTGTTTTTCATCTACCTCCCAGGCGATACTACATTCAGGAAATCTCCAATGACATTGCGCAGATACGCCTCCTAGATCCGGGACTTGCCTACTCTTCCCTCCCACTCTATAACAGCTCTCCTTCCGTTCCGCTTCCAAAAGCAACTCGTGTCTTTGGCAGACACCACTATCAAATCTACCAAAATTGGGGAGAACGCCGCCTTGTGCTGGTGAATTGTTCCCAAGCAGTGAACGAGCCATCGTATGTAGCGACTGCACCATGCAACCTCAGCTCTCCTCACGCACACGTCTATGCCATGGTTGGTCATTCCATCTATGTTTCCCAGCTCCACATCAACTGCAGGGTTGTGATGAATCTCCCTATAATATCAGATGAAATTGAGAATCTGACCAGTTGCTCGGGAGTCTACGAGTTGCTGATGAGGGGCTTTTATGTCAGTTGGAATCCCATATTGCCCTTTACATGTAAGTTCGCCGTTGCTCTATTCAGTTTTTGATGATTATATCAAGTGGACGGGTTGGCTTCTTTGTTGCAGCGCCAAGTTCATCGTTGGTTTCTTTGTTGTAGATGAATGGCCCACCTATTTTATGATCAAATGGACAATCAAAATAAAAGGGAAAAACAAACTTCTCTTGTAACTGTTTACCATCTATTTTATGATGGTAGATGAGATTAGACAGTGAGGATTTCCAGTCCACCACAGTGCACAATTTCCTGTTTTAAATGCACCAAATTGCTGCTGCATACGGAGATCCTTAATTAAATTAAATGGAGCAGAATATTCTTTTACGGGAATCCGCACGAACACTGGTGTGCGATATTCAATTCTCACCACCCACAAGTGGGGGAGGGAAGGGGGTGGACTTGGAGGGTGGACGCGTCTTCTGTGTAGAATCCCTGTACTAGGAAATCTATACATATATGCTATGAGCATGAATCTAATAAATTCATTATTTTGATATCATTAAAAGTTATGCGTTACCCCTTGTAGAGGTGTAATGACTACATGTATGGGTTAGAAAACAAGGTGATTTTGATCAGTTAGTTAATCAGACAATCAAATTTGTATGATGACAATAGTCCTTTCGTATCATGCAGATACGCTTATGTCGGCCGGTTACCTTGTAGGTAAGCCCTTTAATAACCCGTTTCTGTGTATTTCATTAATTAACTTCTCTTTGTCTACTTCTCAAATCTTTGATATTGTTTTTTTCCTCTTCAAAAAAGAATTATTAGTGGTAGTCTGTCTTCGACAGTTTATATATGAGGGATTTATTTATGTGGCTGAAATTCTTAGAAACGCCTCCCTTTCTGCCCCCGTTTTGGAGGGCATGAGCTCCAAATTTACCCAATCCAATACTTTAATACACACTACCACTCTATGAAAGGGTAAGGATAATCTCACTAGACTAATATCTTACATTCGCCTCATATGCATCGAAACATTTCCATCCCCCAGGTGCCCTTGATTTTCCTGCATCATGGTGGCCGCCCTTCGTTTTCATGATTTTCCTGAAAAAGAATTTTCCCCTGCATTTTTTAGTTGGAACAATATTTTTGCAAATCTGATAAAGATCTGCGTCTTTGTAGTTTGTCGTCTGCATTGGAAAACAAAAGTTAATGAGATCTGTGCTTCTATTTACTTTTTTGGCATACAAACTACAACTAAATGATATATGGATATTTCACACAAATACTTAACACCGTCTTTTTTCTTTCCTATCCAATCTATACATTAACTTTCATTTTGCTTTCCTTGGCTATTTAGTCAATGTTTCTCTATGGGGTTTCTGATGACACAATTGTTCATATGCAAGATGCTCGTGTTTGTTCATTGATTTAAATCAATTAAATATGAATTACAATCATTTAATCAAATCTAATTCAACTTATGCATATTTTTGGCATTATGTAGACTACTTACTTGCAAGAGCAACAATTGGGATATTGTGCTTTTTGGTATTTTTGGTGTATAAATTTCAAAGGAGGAATATATGGATGGATACAACAGTTGAAGAGTTCTTAGCCCGCTATAGATTTCAGACACCTAGAAGATACTCCTATTCAAGTATTAAGAAGATGACAACAGATTTTAAAGAAGAATTAGGACAAGGAGGATATGGCACAGTTTTTAAAGGAAAGCTCTCAAGAGGCGGTGTCGTTGCAATAAAGATGTTGAAGACCTCAAAGGGTAATGGACAAGAATTCATCAATGAAGTTGCCACAATTGGTAGGATACACCATGTCAATGTGGTGCGGCTGATTGGCTTTTGCTCAGAGGGATCAAAACGGGCACTTATCTATGAATTCATGGCTAATGGGTCTTTAGAAAAATATGTTTTCACGCATGAGAAAATCAACAATTTGTGTTGGAATAAGATGTACCAAATCGCATTGGGAATTGCTCGTGGTATTGAATATCTCCATCAAGGTTGTGATATAAGGATCCTACATTTCGATATCAAGCCTCACAACATTCTCCTTGATGAGAAGTTCACCCCAAAAGTCTCAGACTTTGGATTAGCAAAGTTCTATCCAATAGAACAGAGTATCGTGTCAGTGACAGCTGTAAGGGGAACTATGGGATATATTGCACCAGAACTACTATATAAAACACTTGGAGCTGTTTCACACAAGTCTGATGTTTATAGTTTTGGGATGCTTTTGCTGGAAATGGCAGGAAGAAGGAAGAACATTGATGCATTTGCGGAGCACTCGAGTCAAATTTATTTTCCATTATGGGTTTATGATCAACTTCACAAGGGAGAGGAATTGGTAATGGCGGATATTGCCGATAACGATAAAGAAACAGCAAAGAAGATGATGATAGTTGCATTATGGTGCATACAATTGATTCCTGCAGAGCGTCCTTCAATGAGCAAAGTCATAGAGATGCTGGCGGGGAGTATCGAAGATTTACATATGCCACCTAAGCCATTATTATCATCTCCACAAACGCTTGATGGCGATCATTCTCCTAATTAACATGGACGAGGGGAATTGTCAAGACCCCACCAATTGGGGATCAATCTCACTAAAGTTTCTTGAATCAGATGTCTTAAAGGTGCCTCAAGATTGACTTTCATTGAATAAAAGAACTATTGTAAACTAGAATGTTAGTTTTCTCAGTTTGCGCATTTGGCTCAAAGAAACTTATCTCGTAGAAAGCAATGTAAGAGATATTTCATCAGTTTATATCATATTAGAAAATCTTATTTTAAATTTGTGAATGATTGCTTTCTCTCATGTTCTAAAATTTCAATTATCAGTGTATTTTATGCCTTTTGTTGATAAAGACTATGTTGGTAGGAGGTTGTAACAAGTGACTAGATCATTAGCTTAATTGAAGAGACCCACTATCCATTGATACAATTAATGAGAGCCTGTACTACTTGTAGATCACTTCAACGAACTAAACTATAGGCCTTTATTAGTGTCTGTATTAGGTGTTTTATTTCTCTAAGGCTAGCCTGCAATTTGATTTCGGAGATTAGCCTCTACCAGCTTTTCCCTTTGAGTCACTGGAGATTCAGGCAGATATTCGGTATAAGCTTGAGGTTTATTGTTAATCTAAATAGATGCTGATTGTTACTAGAAAGGAGCACAAATTCCAATATAAGGGAAGCCGGAGTTTGATTCCCAAGCGTCTTATTAGTCTAAATGTGTCCAGACTCTTGACCCTTGTTTGGCATAATCTATTTTTAGCCTCTATTTCTAAAGCGGGGTAGAGTTTTTGAAAATAGAGGGGTCTGGCATCTATCTCCAAACTTTAAAATCCTTAAAGAACTAGAGGAAATGCCTGCTTTTTCAACCGCCCTCGTTATCTCATGTAAGTTGGGAAATATAGGGGAAAAAAAAAGTGGAGGCCACCCAGTAAGTTTTTTGTTCTTAAAATCTAAAAGATCGAATCAAGATCCAAACCGTAAAAATTATTTCTAAGATCAAGCACGACCATGGCACCAAATTTCAGCCGCTGGATTATTACCAATCTCGAGATATGTACAAACAAATTGATCCATTGTATATTATTATTTGGATTCTATGGGCCCCAAACACAAGATCCAAACAATTACATCTCTTTAGAAGGACGAGAGTGGATAAGTAGTCAATTTTTAAGGCTTGAAACCTTGTCGCTCTTGAGATATTTACAAAACAATATTAGCCATTGATATAACATGCTCAATTTTGGATTAGTCCAAAACTAGTCATGTTTTTCTATTTTTTGTTATTTCTGCGATAGTAAATCATGATCCAAACTGTTGAAATTGCTCTTAAGGTCAAGCAAGTCTTTGGGACCAAATTTCAACCGTCGGATCATCATCAATCTCGAGATATGTGCAAAAAAATGATCAATTGGATATTATTATTTTGGATCCAAACCGTAGATCTCTTTGCAAGGTTAAACACACAACTATGAAGTCAAATTTTAAGGCTTAATGCCTCGTCGATCTCGAGGAATTTAAAAAGTGTTCAACCTTTGATTTAAAAAAAAGTCTATTTAAAGTAGATCCTTGGATTGCGACACACTCCCATGGATTCTAACCCTTTTTTTAAGGGTCTATTTAAAAAAAAAAAAGTAGAGATACCAAAGAAGGCCTTTGTGTGGAGAGATACCAAACGAGGCCTTAGTGTGGACTATCTAACGACTCAAATACCCGCTTAATCTCTTGTTCGTTTTTTCACCAAAACTTTAATTTAGAATATTTAAAAAAGAAAAGAAGGCCTTTTAGAAAGAATTGATTTATGCTTTATTTAAGATAAAGAAATGAAATGTCTTTGTCCCTTAAACATGCTAACATATCCACAAGCAACCAGTTCACACAATTAGCCTACTTTCTCTCCAGATACCTCAGTCTTTCTCTCACATCCTATCTCCTTACAAGTTCTCTCTATGTGTTCCATTTCTTACTTGCGTGATTACAAAGAATCCATAAGAGAGAATACATAAGAAATCTTCCCTAACAAAGTGGGCCCAAGAAAACTATCCAGTAAGGACCTTTTGAGCCAAATCTGACAAATTAAAGTTGGATGAGATATCAAGTCATCTCATGCCCTACTAAAAATGCAAGACTCTAAGATTGTGAGCGGGTTAGGCTTAAAGGAGGTGCAATCATGGCTTTTCATATGATCCTGTCAAGTAAACGTAAAAGATCACTGTAAACGTCTCGTTTTTCATGGAAACCGACTAATATGGGCTGTTGGCAATTCTGAAGTCGTTTTTAAAGAAACGACTGCCTAAAGCAAGTGGAAAATTTTCAAAGATCGACGGATGTGGGCAATCGGTTATTACCGATTTTCCATGATAGTCGGTTTTTAAAATATATTTAAAAAATAAATTTTCTAAAGTAAAAAAACCACAGTTTTGGAAAGTCGTTTTAAAATTTTAAAAAATAAAAAAAATATTATTTTTGTTATTTTTTATGAAGAGAGACTTTTAGTAGATAAAAGCACAATCATTATAAAATGAAATGAGACTCTAAAAAAACACACAAAGAACATCATAACATGAAGTACCCTTTGAAAAATAGAAACAAATCTCCAACAACTTGCATTGTTAATCAATATCAATTGTTCCTCATCCACAAACTGCGTATATATATGTTACAATATGATGTCGTGATATCATATTAGACAATAGCAACTAATTCAATTTTCACTTTATACAATTAATGAGAATGATAAGTAGTTACAATTTTGATCATAAATTCAGCATGGGCATCCTTTAAGACATCTCCACCGTAACTAGAGCTTGGCCACTAGATGCTTCAATAACGTGACAAAAAGTCCTAAAAAATTTGACAAAAAGAAAATCAGTAAGTTCTATAAAATGATAAGAATGAAAAAAGAACATCAGAAAATCTCATAACGAGAAAGAAAAAAAGGGCCTTCATATAATACAAGAAAAACCAACCATTAGAAGAGAACTTTATTTAGCTTTAGGAGTTACAAGACTCACCTCTTTAGATACTTCCTCAACTCAGACTCCTTTGATGAGCTTGCGTAATTTACAAGTACCTTTTATAAAACGAAATATGTAAATCGATCCATTAATATGTATTGAATAATATTGGCTACATGTTCCACATACTGTCATTATGTATCGAATAAAATTTTCATACAAGATTTATGATGTACCAGTAGCACAAGCTATATCTGTTGCGACCCCGGACCGAGATTCGGGCCTGCGAGCGTGGATGGAGTAATATACCACCCTTACCAATGATTATACATTCACTTAATTTCCCACAGGTTTTCACGGTGAGGATTTCACACACACTCACAAAACATTTACCTTGATGCGGAAGCCTGTAGCAAATCAAATTGGTAATCCATTTCACAATACAAGACTGATAATTACCAGTAACTGACATGATGTCAGAGTGAGCAATGTTCATATTAGCATTCCCAAAATATCAAGTTCAATGTTTAAACAAAGATCAGTTAAGTTTATATTCCCCAAAAATAATGGCCAACAAAGGCCAGTACAATCAAAATGTAAATCAAAAGTAAACCAGTAATCCCCTAAAATATGTGTCGTAACTCCAAGCTAAACTCAATGTCTAAATGACATTGTCAGCCTGCCACTCCACTAATCGCTGCGGTTCACCGACCGCCTCCTCTGGCTCCTCCTCGTAGGCAATAACGGGGACTGGACCTGAGTACCACAAAAATGGGTCAGATACGACGGTCTGGCAGGTGGGTGAATAGATAATACAAGAAGAGAAATCGAGAGATAAAGTTTAAGAAGCATTGAAATCTGTCCATACATATATTTCCATAAAACAAGATATAAGAGGCGGTCTTGTTGCAATAAAGATGTTGAAGACCTCAAAGGGTAATGGACAAGAATTCATCAATGAAGTTGCCACAATTGGTAGGATACACCATGTCAATGTGTTGCGGCTGATTGGCTTTTGCTCAGAGGGATCAAAACGGGCACTTATCTATGAATTCATGGCTAATGGGTCTTTAGAAAAATATGTTTTCACGCATGAGAAAATCAACAATTTGTGTTGGAATAAGATGTACCAAATCGCATTGGGAATTGCCCGTGGGATTGAATATCTCCATCAAGGTTGTGATATAAGGATCCTACATTTCGATATCAAGCCTCACAACATTCTCCTTGATGAGAAGCTCACCCCAAAAGTCTCAGACTTTGGATTGGCAAAGTTCTATCCAATAGAACAGAGTATCGTGTCAGTGACAGCTGCAAGGGGAACTATGGGATATATTGCACCAGAACTACTATATAAAACACTTGGAGGTGTTTCACACGAGTATGATGTTTATAGTTTTGGGATGCTTTTGCTGGAAATGACCGGAAGAAGGAAGAACATTGATGCATTTGCAGAGCACTCGAGTCAAATTTATTTTCCATTATGGGTTTATGATCAACTTCACAAGGGAGAGGAATTGGTAAGGGCGGATATTGCAGATGATGATAAAGAAATAGCAAAGAAGATGATGATAGTTGCATTATGGTGCATACAATTGAGTCCTACAGAGCGTCCTTCAATGAGCAAAGTCATAGAGATGCTGGAGGGGAGTATCGAAGATTTACATATGCCACCTAAGCCATTATTATCATCTACACAAACGCCTGATGGCGATCATTTTCCTAATTAACATGGACGAGGGGAATTGTCAAGACCCCTCCAATTGGGGAACAATCTCACTAAAGTTTCTTGAATCAGATGTCGTAGAGGTGCCTGAAGATGGACTTTTATGCAATAAAAGAAGTATTGTAAACTAGAATGTTGGTTTTCTCATTTTGCGCATTTGGTTCACAAACACATATCTCGTAGAGGGCAATGTAAGATATATTTCATCATTTTATATCAAATTAGAAAACCTTATTTTAAATTTGTGAATGATTGCTTTCTCTCATGTTCTAAAATTTCAATTATCAGTGTATTTTATTTACACCTTCTGTTGATAAAGAATATGTTGGTAGGAGGTTATAACAAGTGACTAGATCATTAGCTTAATTGAAGGGACCCACTATCGATTGCATACGTCCCTTATGATACAATTAATGAGATATTGTACTACTTGTAGATAACTTCAATGAACTAAACTATTGGCCTTTATTCGTGTGTGTATAAGGTGTTTTATTTCTCTTAGGCTAGCCTGCAATTTTATTTCTGAGATTAGCCTCTACAGCTTGTCCCATTGAGTCACTAGAGATTCAGGAAGATCTCCGGTATAAGCATCTAGGTTTATTGTTAATCCAAATAGATGTTGATTGTTACTAAAATGTAGCAAAAATTCCAATATAAGGCAAGCCAAAGTTCGATTCACAAGCATCTTATTAGTCTGAAAGTGTCCCGACTCTTGGCCCTTGTTTGGCATCTCAATTTTTAGCCTCTAATTCTCTAGATTTCTAATGCAGATAGAGTTTTTGAATATAGAGGGGCTTGGCATCTATCTACAGACCCTAAAATCCTTAGAGAACTAGAGGAAATGCCTCTTTTTTCACCAACCCCATCTCATGGAAGTTGGGAAATATAGGGAAAAAAAAAGAGGCTACATGCACAGTCATTTTTGTTTGTTAAAATCTAAAAGAGTGAATTAAGATCCAAACCGTTAAAATTATTTCTAAGATGAAGCACGACCATGGGACCAAATTTCATCCGTTGAATCATCACCAATCTCGAGATATGTGCAAGAAAATTGATCTATTAAATATTATTTTTTGGATTCAATGGGCCCCAAACACAAGATCCAAACCATTACATCTCTTTGGATTGCTGAACAAAGTGAAGGATTCAATTCCCAAGGCTTCGTACCTTGTGGATCTTGAGATATTTGCAAAATAATATCAGCCATTGATGTAACATGCTCAATGTTGGATTAGTCCATAAGTAGTCATGTTTTTCACTTTTTTATTTATTTCTGCGATGGTAAATCACGATCCAAACAATTGAAATTCCTCCCAAGATCAAGCACTGCTTTGAGACCAAATTCCAACCGTCGGATCATCATCATCTCGAGATCTATGCAAAAATGTAATCGATTGGATATTATTTTCTATATCCAAACCGTTAGATGTCTTTGGAAGGTTGAACACACAAGTATAGGGTTAAATTTTAAGGCTTGATGCCTCGTGAATATAGAGAAATTTTTCAAAAGTGTTCAACTACTGATTAAAAAAAGTCTATTTAAAGTAGATCCTTGCATTACCAAACACTCCTATGGATTCTAACCACTTTTTTTTATGGCATGTAAAAAAAAAAGTGACTAGATATACAAAAGAAGGCCTTAGTGTGGAGAGAAACCAAACAAGGCATTAGTGTGGACTATCTAACGACTCAAATACTCGCTTCATCTCTTGTTCATTTTTCTCTAAGAACCTATAGAATATTTAAAAAAGAAAAGAAAGCATTTTAGAAAAAATTGATTTCCGTTGTATTTAAGATAAAGAATGAAATTTCTTTGTCCGGTAAATATGCAACATATCAACAAGCAACCAGCTCACACAATTAGCCTACTTTCTCTCCATATGCCTCAATCTTACTCTCACACCTTCTCTCCATACAAGTTCTCTCTCTGTGTTCCCTTTCTTACTTGCTTGATTACAAAGAATATACCTAAGAGAGAATACATAAGAAATCTTCCTTAGCGAAGTGGGCCCTAAGAAAACTACCCAATATGGACCTTTTGAACCAAATCTAACAAATTAAAGTTGGTTGACACATCAAGTCATCTCACACCCTGCTAAAAATGCAAGACTTGTAGATTGTGAGCGGTTAGTCTTAAAGGAGATGGAATCATGGTTTTAAATTCCGGCTGGCACTAGCGACCCGGCCCAGTGCCGGTCATCTCTGAAATGAGTCAGGTCCGGGATATCCAAAATTTTAGTTTTATATAATACATTGCATCTCCTTACATATTTTGCTATGTAGATCACTTTAGAGATGTCAATCATGCCATGCCGGCCTAGCCCGGGTAGCTAGGGGGCTCCGCCTAGCACAACCTGCTGGCACAGCACGAAGTAGTGCTGGGTTGTGCCGTGTGGGTTCGTCTTGTTGGGTACCTTTTGGGCTTAAAAAAGAAAGGTCTTATGCTTAAAAAATGAAAAGATACACACAAAGAAGAGTATGACACAAAGATTTAAGTGGTTCGGTAAAACTCGACATACTCCACTAAGAAGATAACCATTTGGGTCTTTTCTACTTGAAGGTTTTTCAATAAGATTACATTCAAAGCCTTTGCAATCTTCTCGGATAATAAAAATACAAAAATATAAAAGACTATATCTTTTCTATTTACAATGAAGAAAAGGAAAAAATTAGACTTGTAATCCGCTAACGTATTCGGCTAGATCATAATCTTCAATTTATGTCATCTCCTATTTTCTCTTGCCAACTGTCACATCCCGGTCCCGAGAATTCCCAGATTAGGGTGGTACCCGAGGTGTGACACGCGTACTCCCGTGAACTCGCACCTGTTCCGGACTAAATCCGAATTCACGAAGGAGAAATTTTCACATTTCACGTGTGAGGATTACTCACTGACACCTGTTAAACAACATTTATTTGCGGAAGCATGTATATCATCAATAACAAAGCCATGAGCAGTCTATTAATCAATCAAATATATTACTGTTAGTTTATAACAAAGCTAATAATTTAAACCTCGTAAAAGCATAGTACGCAAGTACTCTAATGAATATCTACTAGATGCTTATCTCAATGGAACATAATCCTAATACAAATACAAAATAAAACTAATCATATGTATTACCTGAAGCTAAGTGCAAGATTAAATGGCTAATCTTAAATCCATCAATACACTCTTGTACGTACTCCAGCGGTCATAGGTAACCAATATGCTTACCAATCAAATCTCTAATCTGAATGGTTATTAGTAATTCTCTTCGGTGTCCAGAATCCCTGTGACACCAAGTGTAGCACCATGAATACAACGATTCAACAAGATGTATGAGCAATTAAGATTCAACACATGTTATTCAAATTTCGAATTTAAAGACGAATAGATTAAAGAGACCAAATAAATGTCAACTAGGCACATTGTGCATTATGAATAAATCATTCTTTATCGAATCAAGAATCGAATACTTACTTCCTAGTTGGCTACTACATTTGCTCATCCTCTCCGATAGAGAGAGAATCTAGTTGGGATGTCACCAGCGGCCCGGCCAAAGGCTAGCTGGCTACCCGGTTCTGGAGTTCCGGTGCTCCAGACGACATACTGCAGTAGTCTCGAATAACTAAACCAAGTTGCAACCCCGTCGGGTATCACAAGGTTGAAGTTAAGTAGTGCCGAACCATTCGAATCAAATAATAATAAACTGGAGTAAGACTTTACGAATCGAATCATTTCTAATAGAATCCATTATTTCATTTCTTAGTCTCAATCGTTTCTAATCGAATCAAATCACATACTTACTCCTTTCGAATAACACAACGATGAATGATAACATTTGTAATACAATTTGTGAAATAATACAAATGATGCAATAATAAAAATCATGTGAATATTTGAGGGCAATAATGAATTAATCCCAATATGGGAATGCAAATAAATTAATGGAATTAAGAATATTTACTAGCCAATCCTAATCTAATTACCCGTCGTCTATAACCGTCCATTTCAATGTAGCTTTAGATAATTCGATGCACGTGCTACATTTTCTTGATGTCACGTTTTGTATGTGTGAAGTACATCGAATTCCTCTAAATCAACACCCATGGCGAAGTTCTAGACGAGACGGATAAGCACGTAAGATAATCTCAGCCCAAGATTCTCATGTGTTATACTTTCCATCGGACTATGTTGATCGGCTAGGATTCCATGTCTAAGGACCCACAAAGTCAGCCCTTTTCTTGCCTAAGAACCTTATTGGTTTAGTGTTTGCGTCACAATCATCCTCAGGGATTGATTATGAAAGGTCCAGTCCACGGTTTTAATTTAGGGGTCCAAACTATGTTTAAAGTCCTTTTTCCAAAAGAGATAGGGCCGGATTCGATGGTCCCCATATCAACTTCCTCTCCCAATCCTTGATTATTAGGATATGTGTACCATTGGTTTCTACGTTCCAAGAGCTTTCCAACAATATGTGGAACTCCAAAATCGGACTTGCGGATCAAAAGTTGTGGCCGTCCGAAGTTTTCATAAATTGTCTAAAGAGGCTAGCCGCGGGATAACCACGAGGCAACCACCAAAGAGGTCGGTCAACCGCCAAAATAGGTCAGTTAGCCGCCTTTTTAGCCTGTTTTTCACTTCTACATTCTGGAAAGCTGACCGCGGATCATGGAGGCTAACCGCTGGGTGACCGAAACCTGATGGTCAGAATCTAAAAAGGGTCCGTTTGAATCATTCTCAATCCCCATTCTACTATGAATCTTTCCAAGTCATTCCATGCATTATTTCTTGCACTAATTGAGCCTCCATTGCTCATAAGCATTTCATTCCATACATGCACCCATTTTAACTTCCATTAACACATCTAATTCAAAAGAAAAGGCTGAATTAACACTCAAAGAAATCATATAGTTCAATCAATGAATTTATCACATGTATAAATAAAAATTGCTCATTACTTGCCTCTTTTTGGTGCTTTTCATTCTAATCCTTTCTTTTTGGCTCAAATCAAGCTTTCCTAGTCTTTTCTCACTCTTTAGCTCAAATGAAACCCAAAGCCCAAATAATCAAACCCTAATCACAAAATCCACATGAAAATGTAGTGATCATGCAAGTATGAGTTCATGAGAGTCCCTTGACTCTATTTCAACTCAAAAACACAAGAAAAGGGGGGTTTGCCTCTTACCTATAGCAAGGAATCCGAAAATAAGGGTTGAAGAAGAAATTGGTTCTTGCAACCAAGACTAGGAGAAGATGGAGGGGATGAAGAAGATGTAGAGAATCCCCAAGTGTTGCTCAATGAAACAATCTTTTGAAGCTTTAGGAGAGAAAGAGATTTTTGGAGAGAAAAGTTGAAGGGAAAGGAGAAGCAAGGCTTACAACCGAATGGGGAAAATGGGATGGGTTTTGGATGATAAGGGTTCCCTTTTTGCAATAAAGTCCACATATAAATTGTATTTCCATTTAAAGTCAAATGGTGGTCCACTTCTTCATTCGTTGGTCAAATGGGCTAAAGTCCAATACAAAAATCGACGTGCTCGATGAGATACACGCGATGACGCCAAGATGACATGTATATGATGGCATTTGAGAAAATCCTAATTTACATAAACTACCTTAATTAGTAATTAATTATACTTAAATTAACTGAAACATAATTAATTAGTACTAAACAAGTTTAACTCGGGTCAGGGTGTAACACCAGCCAAATACTAGTCTCGTAGGCAAACATAGCACTCTACTGCTTCTTCTGCTAAATTCATCATCTTGTTATCCACCACACGTCCACCTGCACTAGAAGTCTGTTCTAATGCTACATAAGATATTGGAATAGTTAGTAGATTGCGAGCATTGACGAATAACACCGAAAATCTTCCTTCATATACTTTCCCCCTAGGTAAAATCTCAAAACTAGATGCATCCTGCATCTCCAATACACCCGAGTCAAGATATGAGGAAAACTTCGTCACAACATTATTTGAGGTGGAGGATCTACCCATTTTTATGATAAAAGTAATCCCAAGAAACTCCATTTGATTGCTGGACTTGTTGAGCAGCCATACTAGCCCTTGATGTACCCATTTGCTCACAATAAGTTTGAAAAAGTGTTTATAGTTTTCACCTTGAATTTTCCCAAGTTCTTAACTTTGTGTTTTGCATATTATTATTTGTTTCTTCAAAAAAGTTGTATACCAGTTAATTTTAACCTAGGATCTAATGTAGCAACTAAACAAAAGACCATTAGAGCATCTTTCCAATATATATTTTTTTTCATGTTTTCTCAAATGTCTTTAAGTAGAAAGTGATCTATATTTTTTTATTAAATTGTAAACTAATTCAAAAAATAAAGCGTAGAGCTTGATTAGAGGTGGGATAATACATGTTAGAAAAAAATAATGTTGCATTATAAAGAACTTGTAATAAATCTCTTATTTGGCCACACAACTCTCAATGTGCATCAATCATTAAGTATTCTTATGCATTAAAAACACAATATTCATTCAAAACACCTTTTCTTGGAATAACCTTATCTAACAAATCATACATAGAATTTCATCTATGTTTAAAGTATGAATTTATTTTTATGGCTGATTTATTATGCCTCACACATATTGTGGAATATAATTATTTTCTTCGTGCAGAAGATAAAATATATTTAGCAATACTTTTAATTTTTTCTATTGCAACTGAATATATGTTTCAAACCAACTTGGGCAATGAGATTTCAAATTTGAGATTTGCTATCATAGTTTTTTCAAACCAATTTTTTCACATCTATTTTGAAAAATAGATCCATCTATCAAATTTCCAAGTGGAGTCTACAATTTTATTAGATCAATAGCCGCTTTATTATTCGATGCATTATCTAAAATTATAGCTATAAGTTTTTCCAAAATATTACATTCTTGGAGTCTTTCCAAAATAAGGGACACTATTATTTGGCCAGTGTGATTATCTAAAATTACAGCTATAAGTTTTTCCAAAATATCAAATTCTTGGAGTCTTTCCAAAATAAGGGACACTATTATTTGGCCAGTGTGTGGCCATTCAAGTTTAGAAAAAGTTATATTTCGTTTATTAATAACCCATTTTGCATCTATGTTATGAGCAGTAATACAAAGAAAGTTATCATCACTTTTGCATGTCCATAAATATGTAGTTATAGCTATTCTACCTGGACTATCTGCAACGTAATTTTTATATTTGTCTTCTCACTTTGCCAAAGTCAAATAGCATCATTTCTAGCAATATTTATAGAAATCTTTCTAAATTGTGGACATAGGTTTTTGTACATATTCTTCAAAAAAATTAATATTCAACAAAAACAAATGGATTTCAGCCAGTACAATCATTTTAACAAGTAATTGTCTAGCTTTAACAGCATTATAAGAAAAAGAAATCCTTAAACTACTACCACCAGTAGTGGAAATTTAGGTCTGTGCCCCTGATCCCCCCTCCCCATTGAGGCCTCGCAATATGTTTCGGTTCACATTTGTTCTTATGCCTCATCAAATGGCCGGTACCCCCCACATGAATCGGCAACATAAAACTTACCACATTATTTACATTTTGCATTATTAGCCTCCTTTCCATGTTTGTCTTTAACCTTTAAAATATCATATGCTTGCCAACTATGGAAGTTCTGGACCTCTTAATGTTCTACGGGCACTAGTAGCTTCTACGTGGACTTCTTCTTCTTCCATTTCTACAAAATCGTCTTCTTCCCCTAAATTAAGAAGAAACCTCTCAAGGAACAGTTCTAGAAGATCGTCCAGCCATAATCAAAAAAATTAAATTTGAAAAAAAAAAAGATATATAATAAAGGTATTAGAGACTTTTTTTATAATTAATATAAGAAAGGGGAGAAAACGAGAGTTAATATAATATATTATAAACTATATAGAAATATGGAGTCTCAAATTTAAATGAAATAAGTACCTCTAATTTTTTGAAGACCCATTAATCTTGTGTCTCTGTGACTTGATCTCTGGCCCCCAAAAACTTCAAAGAAATATGATTAGAGAAAGATTTGGATGCTTTGAGAGAGTTAGAGTGTCGTGACCCCGGACTGGGTTGCGCACCTAATCCGGGATCGGGGAGTTAGGTGGTAAGGATATCACACGTGTTCACAAGTCATTCACATTGGTACGAAAGCGTGTAGGAAACCAAATCTAAGATTTCATTTCATTCGTACCAGACTGTTACTGCAAATGATAATATCATGTTGTTAGAGTAAGCAATGATTAATATGGCATTCCCAAAAGGATAAGGTTTAAATGTTTATACAAAAGATTAGTTAACCATTTCCCCAAAAATAATGGCCAACAAAGGCCAGTACAACCAAAATAATTAAAAAGTATTATACATAATCCCCAGAAGGTGTTTCGCAACTCAGAGCTCGACCAAATGTCTAAATGACATTGTGAGCTTGTCATTCTACTAATCGTCGCGGCTCACCGGCCGCCTCCTCCGACTCCTCCTCAAGGATAACGGGGTCTGGACTCGAGTACCAAAAGAGCGGGTCAGACACGACGGTCTGGTAGATGGGTTAATAGATATAACAACAAGAAAATCCAAAGCATATTTTAAAAACACATTGAAAACCAGTCAAAGTACTACTGTAAGGTCCCCGACCTTAATAGGGTGTTTAATTTCTTAATATTGGCAATTAGCCTAATTAATTGTGATTTTAGCTAATTAGGCGGGTTTAGTGGCTAAGCGAGTTTCTTTTATCATTAGAAAGATGTTTTCGAAGTTTCATTCGATTCCGAGTGCGATTAGTCTTAATAGGGGGTTAGGTTGCAATTAATAGGAAAATTGGGTATTTTTCCGAAAAGTTCCGTTTTCGCCGAATTTGGGTTCGTTAGAAAGATCTCGTCGCGCTCGTCATCTTTCGTTCTTGGCTCGTCATGATTTGACGCCCCGAAGTCCCTCAAATAATTGATTTTCTCCCATTTCACTCAAAGGGGCATTTTGGGCTTTTCCCCTCCAACCCTCATTTTAAACCCTAAACTCAGCCCTACCATTCGTTCCTTCCTTCCTTCAGCTGCTGGAGCTTCTTCTTCTTCTTCCTCCTTCTTCATTCCTCTCCTTGCAAGGGTAGATTGAAAGCATCCCAAGAGAAACCAAGCACACCATCTTCTTCCCCTCTTCTTCCTTTACCTCTTGATCTAAATTTGGTGAGTTTTCCCCTTCTCCTTCCCTCCCCATTTCGTTTTTCATGGCTGCAAATAGGTAGCATGTTAATGGCTTCCCTCTTTTCTTCTTCCTTGGTGTTCATTGGGTGTAGGAGAAGAGTTTTGGAAGGTGGGTTTAGCTAGAGTGTGTAGGGAGCTCTCCTCCTCAAGTTTTTCTCTCTAATCTCCATCTCTTCCATCCCTTTGGCGAAGGTAAGTTGATTAGCTCTATGTATTGTTCATGCATGTATGTTTACTTCATTCTTGGCAATGCAATTGATAGAAGTCCCCAAATTCCAAGCTTGTTAATGTTTCATTGGATTTCACATGTTAATTAAGTAAATAATGTTAATGGACTTAGATGGAATGGATGGGTGTTTTTGTTGCATGATATGGATGGTTTACAGGTATGGAATGTGAGGTCTCTGAAGCTCAGTAGGTGTATTTCGGAATCTGACTGAGAACAGCTTCAGAAACTCCATGTTCTGTACGGGCGGTCAGCTCTCGGCTGACCCCCTAGAGACAGTTGTTCATGCGGTTACCCCCGCGGTCAACTCTCGGCTGACCGCCTAATCAGAACAGAACCTCTCCAGGTTCTGTCTTGCCCTCGGTGACCCAGCGGTCCTCGCGCGGCTGGCCGACCTGACGAAATCCCAACCCAGTAGTGTCTGCACTACACGCGGTGACCCGTCGGTCACCACTCGGCGACATAGCGGTTCGCCGACCAACCCCAGGCGGCTAGCCGCCTGCTCAAAAAACTGTTATTGAAAATGGGACTTCTGCCCTAGGTCTTGACTTTATATGTGGGACCCCTTGACCATAACCTTACATGACCAATTGGGAAAAATGGAAACGGAGCATGATTGGCTTGGTGTGCTTCGTTGGTTGTCCGGGATTTCCGTATATTGACGTTACTTGGCCGAATGCGTGTGGTAGTGAGTTGATTGGTGCCCAATAACTTCCGTACACCATGAGCCCGCCAAATTAGGACACCAATGACTCATTCTCCATACGTCCTCCGTTGGGGATACGTTTAGTACACGGTTGACAGCCCTTGACTTAGGTTTTGGCTTGTTCGTCATTCTTGACTCTTGAGTCTTATAGCCGTAGCACATCGTACCTTGTACACTCTATCTTGAATACTTGTATAATTGTATTTTAACTTATAGAATTAGGGTTGGACCGGACTTAGAGTGTATCCATAGGTACCTTGCCTTGTATTGACGGACACGTGTGGATAGACTTGAAAGGGGACTACTCATTGAACTTGGACTCGACTTGTATCTTGGCTTGACTTGGAGTAGCCCTCGGCTTATTATCTTGTACTTGGAAACCTATCCACGTGTATTTGTCTTGGAACTTGTGTAGTATACAAACCATCACCATCATCTTGCATTCATACCAGCTGCAGTCTGATGATTCTTGAGTGGGCCGGATACCGGACACTAGGGTGGGCAGTCGGCTTTGGACGGCGTCCATGGCGTGAATAGCTGGGAGGGGGCTAGGACCGTGCTGCTATTCCTAGGACCGAGAGCTAGGATCCCCCTAGAGCCGGACTTTGGGTATTTGTAGTTGGCTCGGACGTCACTTATACCCCCGGGAGATGGCTTTGGACATCCTCGGAGTCTCCTCTTGCTTGCATTGCATTTCATGGATGGTTATTCTTGTTTATCTTGCTAGGACTTATCTTATTACTTGATTCTCGTATTATTCATGCTTATTGCCTAGCTTGTACCTTGTTATCTTATGATCATGTATCTGTCTTTACTCTCCTTTGAAGCATGTTATGAATAATGTATATTGCTTATCTTCTTGCCAACATGTTGTTGACCTTATCCCATGGTGTGCAGAGGACACCTATTACTACCCCTACGCCGACCTGGATGCCGAGGCAATCCCAGAGGATCCTCAACCGGGGGAGGAGGACGAGGTACGAGAGTGGGGTGCCGATGACGTAGCTTAGCGTTATCACTTCCGGCACTAGCGCGCGTAACACGGGGATATTTCTCATCGTGCCACTTCGTCTCATCTTTTGGTTTTAACATTTTGTAATCACTATACTTTTGCATATCTTTTGTACCAGGGCCTAAGTTTTTGGGATGGCCCTGATGTTTCTAAACTTTATATGTTTTTATTTGAAACTTGAAATTTAATGGAATGAAATCCATACTTGCTTTGATATCTCTACGGGTTTAATGAATGTGTTTATTGGACAAGCCCTGTTGATTAACTGATAATGAGGCAACTATACAATCCTCACAGCAGACTTCGATCCGTTGGCATTAAGGGAAAAGTTTTTTAATTAGCCCTAAATTTCACACCCCGGATCCGATTTAATTACTAATCGGGTTCGGGGGCGTGACAACTACTTTCCAAAGGATGCATCATTATTTAAAACACATGTACAAAGTAAAATATGAAGGTACCAAGGAACTGAGACTGACAAGATGGCAACCACACATAAGCTAAATGTTCCATCACAAATGTGATGAGAGCACACTAAAGGCGTTGGTCTCGGTAACGCAAGGTGACGAGAGACAACTATATACATATATACATATACTGAGGAAAACCATGGCCGCGGAACCTAGTAACATAACATAATAGAATTCAGACTGCAACTGTCAAAAGCTAAAATGGGGGACCCCAAGTCGGTGGATCAAACCGACAAGATTGTCCAAGCTTAGTGGTGCCGACTCATAGGTCAAAACGAAATCAAGGCTTAAACATATCGAAAGAGGTGTATGACATCCAATCAAGCTGAACAGTTAGTTGGCTCGAGCGGACAAGGTTCTTGGAGGGTCCCCTGGAGCAGATATGGGTTCGCTCGAGCGGACGGCTCTCTAGGAGGGTTAGCTATAGCGAACATGGAGATTGGCTCGAGCCAACAAGGTTCTGGATGGATCCGCTCGAGCGACTAAGGGTCTGCTCAAGCAGACGGATCCGAGTCAGGTTGGCTCGAGCGAATCAATGGTTGGCTCAAGCCACCGAGCTTCTGGAAGGGTCCGCTCGAGCGGACAGCTTCAGAAGCTGTCCGTTTTGTGCATTTCGGGCTCTTCTTCTCTTCTCTTCTAAACTCCCTTAGAGCCGCATTTCGGGCTCTTCTTCTCTTCTCTTCTAAACTCCCTTAGAGCCACCATCTTGACACAACATATATGGTGTCCTTGACTCTTCAAAATCATAATTATTTCTCCAACAACCACTCCACCAAAACATCCATTCACATTCATTTCTACCCACATTAAATACAAAGGCAACCATTAATCATGTACATCCACATTTTTTACAAAAACAACCTTAAACAAAGCAAGAATGCATATATTCTCAAGAGACCAATTAAGAGAGGAATTTGTCAATATGCACATTTCCAAAATTATTAAAACCCATAGAGAAAACATTGGTGAAAGAAAATAAATAAAAGTCCAAATTTTCATAAACATAAAATCATTAAATCAAATCCATTCATCCACTTGCCTTGGCTCCAAAATAGCTAATCAAGCTCCTAATCACCACTCTCAAGCCAAAACACAAAGCTACACAAAAACCCCCAAAAAGCAACCCATTCCAAACCCTAAAAAGTCAAAACCAAGAAATTGAAGAAGAGAGCTCCCAATGTTGAAGATGGGGCTTCTCTAGGACTAGAAGAACAAAACTCTAGGAGATGGAGAAGATTACTTACATGCAAGGTCTTCATATGAGTAAAGCTAGCTCAAAGAAAGCCCTTGGATGAGTGGTTTCCTCTACAAATGATATCCATGGAGAGCAAGAAGATGGTGAAGTCCATTTTTCCATTAGCAAGAGTTTGGTAGAGAGTTGGGGATGAAAAAGCAAGAAGAAAAAGGGAGAAACCCTAGAGTGCTGGAGCAAGAGTGTCTCCTCAATAAAAGTAGCAAGAAGAGGAAGAAAGTGAAATGGGTTCACTACATATAGAAAGTGGGGATGGGTCCCACAACTAATGGAGCTTCTTGGGGTTAAAACATCGTCTTCTGGGCCTCGATTGAGTTCGACGAAGAAGGAAGAAATGTTCGTCGAAATTTCTAGTTTCTAAAAAGTATATATAATGCAGGTTTCGGAGGCATTGAAAAGAGTGTCCAGATTTTGTATTAAAATAATGTTTTGTCCATAGCATTAGAAAAGTGAGGTTTTGAGGTCTCAAACGGAAATGAAGTAAACAGAAAATTTGTAGGGAATGATGAAACCAATCAAATGGAGTTAAAACACGAATTTTTGGAATATCAGATAATCCCCCATGTCACGCAAAGACACTACAAAGGAACCGCAACAGGGTCCCACTAATCATAAGGTTCTCAAGATATCCTAAAGCTATATAAAAGCTATTCTAATCTCAACTTAACCAAAATCCACTAATCTCACTTAAACTAAAACACGACTTAATTAGTACTAATCAAAATCTCTCAGGGCGGGGTCTTACATGGAGAGTGTTGAGAGAGTGAGAGAGTTGGATGAGTGAGAGAGAGTTTTGGATGTATAGAGAGAGTTGCATGAATGAGAGAGAGTTTGGTGAGAAATGGGAATGGGAGGCCCTCCCTTTATAGATTTTTGAAAATTCAAAAAATAAAAGAATGCCCCACATATGAACGTTTTATGGCTGTTGGGTGGGGGTAAAATGGTCAAAATGGCTCATATGACCGTTAGGGGGTAAATTTGACATTTTGTCCCCCTACCGTGCCGGGCCATGGCAGTGTGCCTAGAACGCCGGCCCAGCACAACCCATGCCTCCAAGCCATGACACTTAGTTGGATTTAATTGCATAGAATTACACTCAATTTCATGATTTTATGCATTTGGGCAGAAAGTTCGAAATTAGGTCAAATTAGGTCAAAATCCATCAAATTGCAATACTTTTGTGAAATTATGGTTTTTCATCTCATTCATCACCCCAAATTTTTTTTTCCTTCTTCAATGCATACCTGCTGTTTTTAGCACCATGTGTTACTTTTGGAAAGTTTCTCATTTTGGTACATCATTGAGCATGTAGGGTCCCATGCATAAGCATTCAAATTTCTCACACTTGATTATTATTGAAGTTTTTTAATTTTATTTGTGTAGGAAAAATCAAGAGCCGGGCCCATACTCGTGAAAATTAAGGGAGATCATAGGTGGGCCCACATATCTTGGCATCTCGATGGAGTTGAAATGCTTGGAAATTCTCAAAGAGGAAAGAAGAAACTCAGATTTGAAATGATGGTGTGGACCCTCTAAAATTAGAATTCAAATCAAGAAAGAAAGATCAAGAAAGCAAAGTTTGCTTGTGGCAGGTTGACTAATGAAAGTGCATGCCAACAATTGGAAAGGGAATCAAGAAAAGCAAGCAATGAGAGGCCCAAGTACATGGGATGTCCAAGGGGGTCCATAGCCCTTTGCACGCCATCTATTTGGTCCCACTAGCATTGGACGTCCTACTCCATGGAGTTGCTCTCATGTGCAAGTCTTGAATAGTTGGGAAGTCTCTTCCCTCCACACAATCATGCAATTTTTAGAGATAGTTTTGGAATTACACAAGGAAGGTGTGTGCACCAAGAAACCTAATTAGGCAAGGAGATCTCTCAAATTTAAAGTCTTTCCAAAGAGAGAAGCTAGCTTCGATCCTAAGCAAGAAGCTTTACACATAAGGAAACAACATCCCTAAAGAGGAGGGATTTCTTTACTAAACAAGGAGTTACAAAAAGCATAGAAGGAGCCATTGTGGGGGGAGGGGTTCTGGACGTGCACACCCCTAGGAGATTCTCTCTCAAGTAAAAAAGCCTTCAATCCCCCCCCCCCCCCCCCCCCCCCCCCCCCCCCCCCTCCCCTTTCTCTCTTTAGTCCCCATCTTCTTATTCTCCTATATAGTTCTTGTAAACATAGGTTGAGAGGCTATGTTGGGAGAATGATAAAGAGAGAAGAACATTAAATTTTTTTCGTACTCAAAGATCGAGGAATAAAGACGCAAATTTGATTGTTCTTGCATGTGCTAGTCCTTCGTAGTGTAAGTGGTTTAATTTTCTTTATCTAGTTCTTTGATGTGTTATGATTGGAGGCAGTAAATCACATGCTTAGATCTAGGTTTTTGAAAATAAAAAAAGGCAAATTAGAGTTGAGAGAAATCATGCAATTTTATGATCACTTGAACCTTTCCCTACTCTAAGAAGAGAGGACTACAAAACCCATATTTCAATACTTAGATTATCGTCTAATTTTTAGATCTTTGGTACATATTTTCTGCTTTTTATTTGCTCAACGTCATTCTTTTTATTTTCAGTTATTTATTGAATGTTTTTAGAGAAAATTTTCTGAATTATTACTTTGTCTTTGCAACTTTCTAAGTTTAGAACACACTTTCTAAATTTATTTTCCATAATCTAAGGTTAGAAAGTGCACATGCAATGCATTAAGGTTAGGTTTCATGATCGAACATGACGCCTGTTTTTGAAATTCAGAGATTAAGGACTGATTAAGAAAGCTAATTTCAGACCTGAGGTTTGTCACGTGACTGAACATGAACAAAAGGTAGCAAAGTGCAACAATTTCAGGTTGTTTTTAATCCAAAAGTTCGTGAAGGTTTTACTTTTTGAAAATCAACCTTCTATTTAAGCCTTAACATAGGCTAAGGTCCTATCTCATATTATTATATGC
This sequence comes from Persea americana, assembly GCA_029852735.1. NCBI lineage: Eukaryota > Viridiplantae > Streptophyta > Magnoliopsida > Laurales > Lauraceae > Persea > Persea americana. Next base: position 17,015,795 of record CM056813.1, on the reverse strand, counting down.
AATTTTAAACCAAGCAAGTTAAGAAAAAAGAATCAATCACCACACAAAGAGAAGAGGCACAGGATTTTTTCGTGGAAAACCTTACTCGGGAAAAAACCACGGGTGGCAAAAACCACAGAAAGCAATGCACTATAAAAACGAAGATTACAAAGAACTCAGAAGACCTTTGACCTAGTTGAAACTCAACCTAAGGGACTGTGAAGTACTTGTCGATGCCCCGCCCGTTCACCTTCCAGTTAAGAAAAAAAGAATCAATCACTACACAAAGAGAAGAGGCACATGATTTTTACGTGGAAAACCCTACTCGGTAAAAAACCACAGGTAGCAAAAACCACAGAAAGCAATGCACTATAAAAACGAAGATTACAAAGAACTCACAAGACCTTTGACCCAGTTAAAACTCAACCTAAGGGACTATAAAGTACTTGTCGACGCCCCGCCGTTCACCTTCCATGTGCTTGCTTGAAACCCACCTTGAATGCCAGGGAAGGTAGGAGAAAGAATAAAGCTTCAGCGCAGTCTCCCTTGCAAGAATAGCCGACAAAACTCTCTTGAATGAAAGCTCAATGCTTGAGAAGTTTTGATTGCTCAGATTAATTCAATTGTGGTTACAAGGGGTCTTTTAATAGCCCAAGGTTTGTGCATGAGGCTTTTGGAATCATAGAAGGACTTTTAGTTGGAGTAGAGAAGTTCAGCATGAAAGAGTTCTGAACGGACGAAAAAGCTCAGCTCGCAGGTTCTGTCCACGCATTACTGTAGCTCGCTATAGCGAGACCATCTTTTGGATGAGACTCTCTTTAGGCGCTGTAGCACTCCTGGAGGACTCTATAAGTGTCTTTAATCCAGAATAGAAGTCTTCAAAGTTGCTCTAAGGAGTCCACAAACGGTCTTCCACTGTCACAAGGTTACCCCATAGTCCTTTTCTAAAAGAAATAAAAATTACAACTCAACTAGGACTTGAGTTTTGTTCAAACAAAGAGAATTAGCCAACTACAATTCTAACAATTCGCGAATTGAAAACAAAGCAAACGTGGTTGTTTTTCCCTGAAACTTAGAAGAATTAAAGTGTCTTTGAAACCCCGAAATTTCAGCAAAAAAATCACTTAGGAAGTGGGTCAAATAGTGGCACCAACAAGGTACCCAAGTTGACCGCAATCAGAATTCCTACAGCATACTTGTTCAACTAGGCATCTTTAAATAGTCATAACGTCTTCGTTTCAAAGGCTTTTTCATCTTTGTTTGGTTTTTTTTTTTTTGTTTTTTTTTTTTTTTTGTTGTTGTTGTTGCATTCATTAATCATCCAAATTTAACTTCCATCTATTAGATTTAGGTTTAGTGCATTTTAAAATAATTGTGAAGTCTAGTGAAAATGGACCAGTGCACAAGTTTCCCATACTTAGAATTCTTCAACATACATTAGATTCTTAGAAACTTGCATAAAATCGCATTGGTTCATTTAGGGAGTTATAAAGCATTTCATATTTGCATAAAAAATTATTTTGGTAACTAAGATTGAATTTAGGATTTTTTTTCTATATTAAACCTGTTCTTTGATTTGTTTGTCCTTTTGCAGGTTTTTAGCTTATTTAGGATTCTTTTATTAGATTAGGGTTTTTAATTCTGGGAAGTATTGTAATTAAATATTTTACATTCAGTTGTCTTAGCAAAGTTGATGTAATTTGATCAGCTTCCATTTAGGCATATTTAGTTTCTATTTAGGACAGGACAAAGTTGGAAGGTTCCTTAAATTACATCACTCCATGTGGACTGACCCTGCACTCACCAGGATTTAACCACATCTCACCCTTGCACCTGGGGCCGGCAAACATGTTTTTGGTTCTTTTGCAGGTTTTTAGCTTATTTAGGATTATCTAGATTAGGATTCTTTTATTAGATTAGGGTTTTTATTTCTGGGAAGTATTGTAATTAAACATTTTACATTCAGTTGTCTTATCAAAGTTAATGTAATTTGATCAGGTTCCATTTAGGTCATATTTAGTTTCTATTTAGGACAGGATAAAGTTGGAAGGTTCCTTAAATTACATTACTCCATGTAGATCGACCCTGCACTCACCGAATTTAACTACATCTCACCCTTGCACCTGGGGCCGACGAACATGTTTTTGGTACTGTTGCCAGGGGAGCACCATATAAGGTAACTTTTTTTACTTTCCTCATTTACATTGCTTTATGGGTTTGATATTTTTGGCATCGTTTTAGACATAGGAGGTGCACGCATGGAATGTTAAAATTACCCTAATTGGAATTGAAAAGTGCATGGAATGCTAGCAACCCACATCAATGATTTTTAGAAATTCCAAAAGCTACCAAAACTTTCCAACCTGCTTATTTTTAAGATTTAATTCTAGTAGTTAACTCCGTAAGAAAGGAAAGTAAACTAAGGCCTAAAGCTACATTCTTTGGTTAAATTCGTTGCCTAAGAAAATCGTTGTCCCAATAGGAGAGATAGTCAAGTTATTCGAGGCAAGTGGTGTCACGTCCCTCAAACCCAATTACAGAATAAACTGGATCCGGAAAGTGAAATTTAGGGCGAATTAAAAAAATTCCCCTTTTAGCCCACGGATCGTAAGTCCGTTGTGAGGATATTGCAGTTGAAACATCATTGAATATACACTACAACAGTTTACACATTTAGTGACGAACTTTTTCGTCGCCAAACGTCCACAAATCGTCAATAAAGGCCTTTACCGATGAAAATTCTTTCGTCGGCCAGACATCGGTAAAAGAACGTGGACAAAACATTTTACCAACGTAATTTGGTTTTGTCGGCAAAATTAAATTTTTACCGACGATTTCTTGAATTTTACCGATGTTTTTCTCGTCGGCAAAACAAAAAACAAAAATAAAAAAAATAAAATACTTTGCCCGACGTTTTTTTTCGTCGGCAAAAGAAAAAACAAAAATAAATAAAAAATACAATACTTTGCCCGACATTTTTTTTCGTTGGCGAAAGGAAAAACAAAAATAAATAAAAAATACAATACTTTGCCCAACATTTTTTTTCGTCGGCAACAGGAAAAACAAAAATAAATAAAAAAACAAAAATAAATTTACCGATGTTTTTCTTTCTTCTGCAAAATATAAAAGGAAAAATTAAAAATTAAAAATCTTTACCGACGTTGTTTTTCGTCGGAAAAAGAAAAAAGGAAAATAAATTAAAAAATTAAAAAATCATTTACCAAAGTTTTTTTTCGTCGGCAAAAGAAAAATGAAAATGAATAAAAAATAAAAATAGAATTACCGACGTTTTGTGTTCGTCGGCAAAAGAAAAAATGAAAATAAATAAAAAATAAAAATACAATTGCCTACGTTTTGTTTTCGTCAGCAAAAGAAAAAATGAAAATAAATAAAAAATAAAATACAATTACCGACGTTTTTTTTCATCTGTAAAATAAAAATAAATAAATAATAAAATACTTTCACCGATGAAAAAAACATCGGTGAAAGTATTTAATTTTTTTAAAAAAAAACTTCAATTGAAATTCCCTGTAAACCTGTTTATACACCTATATCAAAGAATAAACATATTCATTTCATATACCTATATTCAATATAAAAAATGAATGCAAACAAAAGTTGCTAAATAAACAAACAACCATCGCCATTTTTCGTCAAATCATTCATCTCATTAATCAAATATTACAATTAACAGTGATACAGTCCCATAAAAATGTCCAATATACATATACAAATAAACTAAAAAGAATAAAACACCCCCAAAGTGTGCAACCGATCCCAAAGCGTCCATCAATCTGCAATGACAAAAACAACATTATAATCTTTTCAATGAATTAAATTATAAATGAAAGACATACATTTATATATATGAGCTTCCTTACCATGTATTTAGCATCAATGAACGGATCATTTATAGCTACCACATCAACATCATCCATACTCATAGCTATATGTAATACTAGCCTTCCAATCCTACCAAAACCTGCATAACAAGAAATAGCAGCAGTACCAACAATAAATCTAGAGAAGAAAACTTCTTCCAATTTAAGTTTGTCTGAGTCCCTCTAAGATGACCCAATGGTTCGAATGGCTGTCAAGCCTTGAGTTGATTAGTTTCACAACTGTGACTAAGAAGATCTAAAAGTGTAGAAAATCTCATAAGATATTGCTATAATCATACCTGCTGGAACAAAAGTTTCACTTGCATAAAAACCAATTCCATTGATCCCACCAAATTGTTGGAATATCAATAGTCCGACTCCGACCTGAGCATCAAAATTGAGTCATTATGGAAGATTTGGACATTCTTCTAACAATTAGTAAAAGGCAACATAAACTTTTCAGAATTATATAGCTAAGTGGCTCTCACAATGACTCTGCGCATATTTTCTTTGAAACAAATCCAGTATCGAGGCATTTGGAACGTGAGTAAGAGTTTCTATATAATCCTGCACAGCAACATTCAAGCATTATAAACGATCCATGTTGTGATTATTTTTTTCTTTTTTCTTCTTAACTTTTCATTCCCAAGTGTACTATGGATGGTTTGAATTGAAGCAAGAACCTGGATTTCAGCTGCTTCCTTATAGAAATATCAGCATCCTTGCAATTCTGATGGTACTCGATCACCAGAACATGATAGAATTGTCTGGACAGATTGGTATGGCCATAGGACATATGAAATATTAATTAATTTGAATATGATGCATTCCATATCTTAAACAGGTAGAATTCGGACTTTTTGGTTTGTTTAGATACGCTTGGGCTTTCTCTTGATCTCAACCACTTCTGTCACATGTCTCCTGCAATATATAACCCAGCTTTTACTTTAAATACAGTTATACAATGCTGGTTTGACCACATATAAAAAGATAACCATCATCCAGCATTCCACCCTGGCCTCCCCCCTCGCATATGTGAGTTACTATTATCTCATATGTGTGAGTGCTCGTAACCTTGTGTGTGTGAGTGTGTTTTCTTGCATGTGCAAGTTACTGTCACGTCCCATTTATGAGTCTCTCAAGGTCCGAGCTCTTTAGCGGGGTTAAAAAAGAAAAAAATTTGACCCTCAAGCTAGGTTAGTTAGTCCAAGCTTGTGCCACGTCTAGTTTCACTATAGCTTCCAAATCTGGAGGTAAATGGGTAGGAGTGGACAAATGTCTCCAGTTCTATATATCCAACACAGATCTCTGGATCCCATAGTTCTCTACAAATTAGAGATTATGCGTGGGCTCTGGGTCCCATAGTTAAAAAAAAAAAAAAAAATAGAGATCAGGTTTTGAAATTGATTTAGCATATAAGCTTGCCTCTTGAAATGGCATTCCAACTTTAAGCTTGTAGACTATCAAATCAACAGTTTGATGCAGGCTAAGATGTGGACCCCTAAACAAACCACTTTCACGCAACCAGTTTGAGCACGCATGGAATTAGATTCAATTTTGAAAGCTTCTAAGACTTCCAAATCCTATATGCCCAAACCCAACCTCTAACGTATGTGACTGCCCACAACTAAATTGGTAGAGTTGAGAAGTGCCTCACAACTCGGTGGCATCATCTCACCATCCCTGGGCAGGCAGGTCTCACAGAGTACCCCACACCAGGAAAAAAAAAGGTGGAGTTGGCTTGACCTGTCTAATTCACCAGTTTATAGTATTTCTAATATATTTGTGATTCATCATAAATGAATTAAATTCAATATAAATAATGTCTGTAAGTTTCATGTCCCCCGCGTCTGCTAGACTAGTCAGGGACATGAGTGTGTATGAGTTTGGGACCCAATGTAGTATAAATAAAGTAGTATCAATCAATTTTTTTATTTTTATTTTTCTGCTAATGAGTCAGAGATATAGTGGATTGGATAACCACAAATTTCACCAAAACATCCAATCCATCTCAAGTTGGAGTGCATCCATACCCACTCTTCATTAGGCATTAGATTACTTTTATAATCAAAATTACAGAGAATACGACAAAATTACCAGTAAGTGCCAGTGTTCGCCATGTCAAAACAGTTCCTATTATGAAGGCAGTGGATGCTCCAGTGCAGATCTTGAGCTGCAATAGCCAGGTAAACAGATCTTTATTTTTTAAACGGACGACCTCTGCATTTTTATGTCTATTGATCCATTGATCAACTATTAAAAAACTGTTCTTCTACCTGATTAATCGTTGTAAGCCCCCCTCGAAGGTTAGTAAAGTGAAATTTCAGCTATGAAAATTGGAACCTGTTCATCCATTAAATCATTCCATCAACCAGACATACTGATAGCTCTTTCTGTTTACTTCGCAGTTTAAATGAGAAGGAGTTGTTTATTAATACATACCACATAAGAATAAATGACAATTCCATATCCTGTGAAAAATCTCCCAATGTCTAGTGGCCAAGCATCCTTGAAACAAAGATTTGATGTTAAGGGTGTTTAAGCAAGTTCATTAGGAGCTGAAACTGTAACCAATTCAGACAAGTTTGGAGGGAACTAACATTAGAAAGGTATACAGAGAGCCATCCAACAATGCAGACCACAGCTGAAATTCCCATTGCCTAATCTCATGGGGACAGAAAACCAAGTTCAAATGAGAGAGAGATTCAGACAATTAGAATTAGAATAATTGAAGTTTTTTGCGAAGAATATGCTATGGCCTAAACTAGGATATACACACATACTCCCAATACACAAAAAAGGATTGCTTTCAGAAAAGAAACTCAATCAAACACACTTTCAAACTTGATTTGAACCATGAACCATGGCTGAACTGCAGCCTAAAAAGAAAAACTTTCATCCAAAATAGGGATTGTGTGTCAAGACAGGTGTTGACATCAGCCCTAGATGCGAAAGAGAATGCACAATCTATTTCTGACCTTGAAGTCACAAACCTTTAGAAGGTCTGAAAATTCGGCCTTAACAAAGGCTCAGTCCCAACCAACCGATCTCTACTAGATTTCAATAACCATGATTAAATTAGAGATTAATCCTAGATCCGATTAAGATCAAGCAATCCACACAAAGAGAAGGACACAGAATTTTTACGTGGAAAACCCTACTCGGGAAAAAACCACGGGCCTTATCTTCTAGGCCAACAGACAACCAAGCACTATGTAAAGAAAGTTACAAGAAACTCACAACCCTTCCCAATTGAAACTCAACATAGGGACTGCGTGATCTTACCGACTTCTCGTCGTGCACCTTCACCGTACTTGAACTAAACACCTTGAAGCCGTCTTCAAGGAGTCTAAACTTCAGAAAAGTAGAATGGAGCATAACCAAAGCTTGGATCTTCATCACTTCAGATAATAGCCTTGGGGGAAGATGGACCTCTCAAGTTCTCTCTAGGGTTTTATCTTGGTAGAGAGGTGAAATTGAATAGAGAGATAAAGGCTTTATATAGGCCTAGATTCGTGCCTCAAGTGTTGTAATTTCATTAGGAATCAGCATGGCAACTTGAAACAAGGTAGGAGCGGAATTCTGGGCAAGTTTCTATTTTTGGGCCAATGTTTGCTCGAGCGACTATGCTTCTGTCTTGGAAATTTCCAGCTTCAAATGATGGTTCGAGCGAGCAAGTAACTTGGGTCGAGCGAAGGCAGTTCTGTCTCGGGTTCGCTAGAGCGACCAGAAGGGTTCGCTCGAGCGAACTGCTTGCTGTCTTCAGTTAGAACAAAGGCTCAAGCGAAGACTATCATTGGCTTGAGCGACCAACGTTCTGTGAGCGGTTCGCTCGAGCGAACTGCATTCTGTCTTTGGCACTGAGAGCTGGGTCGAGTGAATGGAAGGGGAGGCTTGAGCGAAGGATCTTCTATGAAGGGTTCGCTCGAGCGAATAAGGGATTGCTCGAGCGATCATAGTCAGTTCCTGATTAACTAGACTTCTTTACAGCAAATCTTGAGTAGTCCTTTTCTAATGAAATTAACATTGTAAAGAAACCCGGTTTTGTCTATAACCCAATGAATTAGCCAACCTAAAATCTAACAAGGTCTAAGCAAGCTTTTTCAGTTTCCAGCCAAAACTAATTGGGTTCACCAAGTTTCAATTCAATGAGTTTTTAATCTGTGCCAAATGAATCAATCTAGTACTACATGATTCCCAGTTCCATTTGTAGCTTTTCTTCTTTTGGGTTTCATATAAATTCCAATTGGCATATGCATATAGAACTAGATGAACATATTCAACTCCTTCAAATAAAATGATCTATACAAAAATTAAGGCATTACATTCACATGATCCGTTAAGACTCCTACTAAAGTAGTCATAATCCTAGTAATTCAATAACAACTTTCTATACACTCGAGTAACCATGAATCCTGTGTTTGGGAAATCAAGCACTTGGTTTATTAGCTGAACCCATGCCGTCATTCGATGCAATTGCAATGCACCATAACATCTCAACTGCAGGTTTGCCACCTCTGCCTTTGCCAAAGCATGAGATATCACCAGGTATCTGTGTCATCTCATCTGAAGATCTTAAATAGTTAAAGTGTATGTGGTTAATTTTGCATTTTTATTTTTACGTTTTTTCTGTATGCCTTTATGAGTGTAAAGGATCGTCTACTGGACCTTCGCAATCTCAAATCAAAGTTACCACCTATTCAGTCAGCTTTCGCAAGGTAAGGACCTTTTGAAATAATTTTGAGCAACATGCAATCTGATGGTGCATGATTTGTTTCAGTATGAGGTTTTTGGCTATGAATACTTGCAGCCCAGCTCGGCCAAACCCTGCAGGAGGAGGAGAAACATGTGCAGAGGCAGGAACTCACGTATTCTTTACTAAGGTAGACACAGACAAAGTAATCTTTCAAATGCTCTATTTATTTATCATTGATATATTTAGTGGGCAGTGTAGCAACATCAATGCTCATTCAACATGCCCAAATTATGGATATTGCACTGGATTGTCCTCCTTTCATTAGAATATTCTCTTGCGGTCCTCTTTCTTGTTTCTACTATTGACGCACTGATTTGTCCTCACAGATTGCAAGGTTAGCTGCTAACAGAATCAAAGACTTGTGTGAAAGGCTACAACTGTCTCTTCAGGTCCGTGAGAATGTTTATCGTCTCATGCAACAAATCCTTAACCTACAATAGGCTCTTTTCTTCAACCGACATATTGACCAACTAATCCTATGCAGCTTCTATGGGGTTGCCAAGGTATGATTGGCATTGCGGGATTTTGTGGTTTACTCTTTAGTCTTTAATCGTCCAATTTGATCGTTCTAACTTGATCCATTGCTTGCATATTTCTCAATTAAGCCTAACATTTAAGGAAATCATATACAACTATAGGAAAATACTAAAATGCATGATCACTGTAATTTGTACTAATCTGAATAATAATAACCATCAGATTAAATTTCATGAAAAATGTTCTGACTTGATAACATCCCATTCTAGTATGTGGAGGAGGCCTTGTGTGTGCATGTTAAGAGCTTAAAATAAACCAAGGGGGAGTAGCTTTCTTTTGAGATTTTTTTAGCTAAAGCGGATGGAGAGGGATGATGCAGAATTTACAAGTGTCTAGTATGAAAAGGACCTCATATAATTTTCAAAATAACTAAAATGATGGGTTCTTTTTGTAAAGGTGGGCCCAATTACCTCATGAAACAATAGCTCCTTTTTTTTTATATAATTTCCCAAACAAACTAATTGTAAATTGGAACTTAAAAACTAGAGCTTTTATTTTATACCTTAATCTAATTAGCATCATGATCTCCAGTAGATGTGCCAACACCAGCAGAAGTGGACCCTCCCGTGATGTCGAGATGGCTGGTCGGATCTATCCCTGCCGTAACTGCCAACTGTTGAACGAGGGCCTCAAGTGCACGTGTCCTCCTGTCCTGCTCGGCCTGCCTCCTACCCTGCTCAGCTAGTTGCTCCCACCGGGCGATCACCTCAGGATCCGGTGCACGAGACTGTGTGGAAGATGAAGAGGTCCTCGTGTATATCCCATACCCTTTTATGTATCCCGACCTCTTCCCAAGCACATCAACAACAATCTGTTCCTCAGTCATCGGGGCTGTGACAAAGTGCTGCGACTGCTCCTCAGTCTGCTGCACCAAGGCCTCTTGCCATTTAAATCAATAAGGAATTTAGAATGCTTTTATGGCATTATTGATCATAATTTTCATATTAGCAAATGTACATGTCTCTGCTGAGCCACCTCATTGACCCACTCCTTACTCTTTTGTCTGTGGTGGGTGTCGTGGAAGAATTGAGTAATAGGCAGCGCTTGACTGGCATTCTACGCCGTCTGCCGTTTGAAATAGCTTTGTATTAGATATGAACCCAGCTACATATTGATAAATTAATAAACTTAATCAAGTTTCTGTATATGAATATAATCAGTACCATCAGAGACATCCTCGATGCAAATGACCTGGAGCCACTGTATGATTATATGGCAGCTTGGCTCGATTCTCTTGAGCTTTTTTCGACTTTGCCTACATAGAAAAACAATAATACAATAGCTGTCTTATGAGGACCTGTCCCTAGAAATACCTAGTGGGACCCAATTTGACCAAGTCAACTCTAGATTATCCTATTTAATAGGTGATTAGCATGAATAGTTAGTAATTCTCATTAATTCAGCTTATATTATAAGATTGAGACCCTTGTGAGATTAATAATGGTTTCCTAGAATTTATACACTACTTAGAATCCTTAATTGTAATCTTAGCCATAGATGAGATTTCCATAGAGAATTGTGCAAGTTATCTTAGAATGACCCAACTACCCATGGCCTAACCCATTAACCCATTAATTTTATGAGGGTACTCTAGTTCTCCCAATCACACATTTTCCCTCCTTTTTGAAAATCCCAATACCTTAAATGACCTTGGCCTCCTTTATTGTCAACCAAGTAAACATGGGCACTTTTGTCATTATAAATAGCATACATTTATTGCCCTTAGGCTCCTTTATTCACAACCACTCATTTGAGGATACTTTAGTAATTAAATGTTACTACCTAAACTACTCTAGACCTTATCACTTATTTATATTAGCAACTAAGGACCCTTTAGTCATTCCATTTTAACCTTCCCTAAATACCCTCATCCTTATCATAAACTCACATTAACAAGAGAGGACATTTTAGACTATAACCCAACCCAATTCCTATAAAAGAAACCCCTTTAATCCATTCTTCTCATTTCACTACAATTTTCCACCCATCTCTCTCTCTCTCTAAGTTAGAGATTAGGGTTTCTCTCTCTAAATCTTAGCCTTCCAATTACTAGAAGCAAGAGCGCCATCTACATCTAGCCATCTACAAGCTTAGGAGCTCATCTCATCTCCTAGATCTCTCTTTCCTCTCCAAGTAAAGGTAACCTTCTTCTCCCTTTTCAATTTCCTTATAAAATAGTCATTTCTCTTAGATTTATCTTCCTTATGCATTTCTCTCTTTGGGAATGGGTGTAGAGATTGTAGATCCAGCTGTTGGAGTGATCTTAGAGCATTTGGAGAGAAGCCCAAGCTAATTGAGGAGTTTTCTTCCTAATTAGGCAAGTAGACATGTTTAGATTCTTTCATTTAATTGATTAATACGCTTAGAGTTAAAATTACTGTACTTGATGGATGTTTAGCATGATTTCTATTTATGGATGGTTGATTGAATGAAGTGATGTGTGGAATTGTTGTTCTAGGCTCTTTTATGTGATTTTTGGCCATTGATGGATGGGAATACCCATTTGGAAGATCAATGGCCCATTTGTGATGAGATCATGATGTGGGAGGTGTGTATGAAGTTTGGAGATGATCAGTGTAAATCTGGGTTAGATTTGAAGGAGTTTTGATTGAAAATGAAAGTGATGGAAATCTGAAAATAAGGGATTCTGTGTGAACCCGGTCGACCTGGTCACCCAGGATGTCGACTGGGCAGACAGGGAGGCTCCCTCACAACTGGGAGCAGAAAATCACAGTCTGGGTAGAGACACAGTGTACCCGGTCGACTGGCCAAGAGGCCCGGTTAACCGGCCACACTGCATTTTGCCCCACCTGCCAGATGTTTGGAAAAATGTCTGCAGTGTACCCGGTCGACCGGGTGGACCATGATGTCGACCAGGGACACTGCAGAAGGTGATTTCTGACTCCAAGTTAGCTCTCCATTTCCACAGAGTGCCAGGTCGACCCGTGGACCCATGATGTCGACCTGGTACACTGTAAATAGTGAATTCCCAGATTTAGTTCCCTTCTATGATCTGATCATGTGTGGGCCTCGTTGACCTTTCATTTGGACCGTTTGGGAAACGCTGAACACGAGTCAAGGGCCAGGCTTAACCTTGACCCACGTAGCCACCTAAGTAGGGTGTATGGTTGTAAACGAGACCTAATTCAATGGTTATGGATGTCTTATGATGCTAAATACCTTCAGGAGCACCAAGGATACGTAATAAGCATCTAGGACTCCGTGATCACTGTCTAAGGAGAAGTAGGGCCCATGACCTGAATGGAGGGGCAGCAATTATCTATAGATTTATGACATATGGTACTTATATTGATGAAACGGATAGTAAGGCTGGCTGGTAGGTCCGAGCCTTTGATATTGGCCTTGGAAGGTACTATAATCAGGGCATTGCACCTAGGCTCTGATCCATCGTCACGGTCCGTATTGGATGGGATGTCAGGACATGGCATTCAAAGTCCTGACCTGTAATATTGGAAACTTAACGGTAGATACTAATGGACGGACTGTATAATGAGATAAAGTTAATTAAGCGTATCGAGAAGCGGAGTTTACAAGGGCATGCATTATTAACTGTTGGGAATCATAAGGATAGAATACTCATACCTGAACTCCGTGCCTTATGCCTTGACTAATATCGTCTCATATTAATTATGATAAGACTATCCAGTTCGGAGTACCCCCACCTAGTGGACTGTAGGATTTGTGGATGTACGATTGGTCTGCCGAGGGTTATGATGCCGGCATGGACATTGATATTGAGATATTGTTGGTTGACACAGTAGGTACCGGTGGGGGAGGGGTACTGAGACCGCCGGCGCTCGGACCGGGTGTGGATATTGTTGGTTGACATAGTAGGTACCGGTGGGGAAGGAGTACTGAGACCGCCGGCGCTTGGACCGGCTGTGGATTTACGGTGATGTTGATCTAGCACGTAAGACCAATAGCTTGGACTTGGCTGTTGCTATGGATATTGATGGACTCTTGTATGCCCTATTCGATGAGACAATAGCGATGGGTGGCTATGACCCCCATGGTTGATGTCCAACGACAGTTGTCGGAACGACGACGATGGGTTGGCTCTGACCTCCCACGTCCCTTGTACTTCAACTATGGACCCACCTTGTGTGTTCTTATGGATGTATATTGGATGTATTAATATTATGTATTTAGGATGTCGTTGCTTAGTATCTTGACCGTGACACGGTTGGATCTAGATACGACGATTGCAGATATGGTAGGGTTACTTTCTCTGGTTACTTCTGTTATTGGTGACATAGATGTATTGCATAGTTTATATGATATATTGATGATGATGTCTTCCCGTGTTTACCTGATATGTGGTATCTAACATCTGTGATATCATTATCTTGACTACTGTTCATGCACTACACTCCACACTGTTTATGTTGTACTCTGATATACTATATCATTATTGAGGTACTAATCATGCAGGTACAGCTGAGATCAGGTATGATCTTCTTCCCTATTTGTTAATATAATGTATTGCCATCTAAGCATGCCTATTTGCCTGGCTCATCGAGCCTGACCCAATCCTTGGTGTTTTCAGGTATATTCTCTTTCGCTGTCCTTGATTGGTAGAACTGCTTGGCGACTGATCCGTTGCCGCAGGGTTCAGAGAATGGTGCAGTTGGTGCACCGAGAGGCGTCTATCAGATAGATTACTATTCTTTCCTTTTAATGTAGTTGGCCGTATTGGCATAGGATTGAATAGTTAGCTTAATTATAGAAAATACCTTGTAATCCCTTAAAGTGAAATAAAATTTTAGGACTCTGTCCATCTACATGCTCATATGAGATTTAAACTTGATTATATTATTGGATTTTCTGCATCTCTTAGGTACTTTCTCGTAGCACCCCGAAATTCGTGGCGCCCCGATTTTAGAGCTTTACATGTCATTTATAAAATCATTACTAATAGAATTACATTGGAATATAATTAATTGTTGTAGATAACATCCCAAGGTTACCTTTCAGGCTGGTGATTCCCAGCACTGCGAGATCATCAACTGCTAGTCAGCTAGACCATAACCCTCTGCCAGGTGGTCCTGGGGTTGGGGAGCCTCCTGCTCCAATAACTCAAGATAGCGACTATACAGCTCGTACTTCGAACTCCTATACAAAACCCCGCATTGGCGGTCAATGTCCGCCCTGAGCTGCATATCGCCCTCGTAGTCCCCGATATAAAAAATTTGCTACAATTAGGGGAGAGCCATATAAAGATTAGTAATAACAAAATATAATTAAATATTGTAATGAGGAGCACAACTATAATCAGTTTGGTTGATATTTCTCGTTTCAGTTTACCTTAATTGCAGCGATGACGGCAAGCTTGATCCCACTATCAAGCTTCTTCTAGCCATGGGGCCTGACTAGGGCAACCTCTCTAATGGCTAACCCAAGATGGTTAACCAGTGATGGGGCATGTTCCCCTTCTGGCCTATGACTGGAGATGGGGATCGAGACTGGGATGTTATGACCCAGCTATTTCCTCAGCTTTGCCGCATTCTTCCCTCATGTAACACCCCTTACACAGCTCAGAACCTCCGAGACTGGGGTTTATGCTATTAAGATGACAGTGCTAAATGAGTTAGTGAACACAAATCATTAAATTAAGGTGAACCATTTTGAATTTTAAAACGTCATAATTTTCTCACCTACTCTACTCCCGACTATCCGAGGACTGGGAGGCTGGGACGGCTGAGGCTGAATCAGCGGGGCCTGTGTGGTCGGAGGCTGAATCGGCAGAGGCTGGGGGGCTGCCAAATAAGGGGTGCTCCTTGATCCTCCAGACCGTGTAACCTCGAGAGCAGCTTGCTGAGGCTATGTCGAGGGCTTAGGTGTGCTCGCTACACGAGCTAACTCGAGTGCAGTTGTGATTTGCTGAGCATGTTTCGCCCTCTTTTCCCAAGGCATATCTGCAATCTGGCTTAAAGCAAAGTGACAAGGAAAATAAATAATTATTAGCAAAAATCAATAATATTAGTAAAGTGAATGTCAGCAATTTACCTTAAATGGAAATGGAAATCATTTTAGCATGAGTGTCACCATCAAAAATAATATTTTCAAGTACACATCATAGACATTCACAGAAAAATTACCTCATGCGATTGAGACCAAGATGTCTCGTCATCTACATCATCATCTTCGAGGGGAATGTAGTTTTCATCCTTATCATTCCCACTAACATTCCTCTTTCCCTTCTCGTTTGTCCCTTTAGCCAAACCAAATATAGCACGTGTGGTTGGCGGGAGCCCTAGAGATGGAAGTTTTTCTGCATTCTGCTTAATTATCTTTTTTCTCTTTAATAAATAATTGGATGCCTGCACTTGACGGGACAACTCTCCTGGTTTAACCCTCTTTTTCCCTCCGTTTGGCATCTTTTGCAACTATGATATATAAAAATAAGAATAAAATGTGAAATGTAGAAATGTCTTATCAATTATGGTATGAATTATATGCATTGAATTTCTATATATTATAATGCAAACAAAAAGGTTATGTCTTTTAAATGTAATAAGAAAATAAATTACAATATAGATGAGAATGTAGTTTTAATATATCTTAATTTTATAATGAATATTAAAAAAAAAAAAAATTGGTTGTGACCAAAACATTTGCGTATTCAATATATGTTAGATGTTGTTAGCTTTTCAATATAAATGTTGAATAATGCTAGTCATTTTGGTTGGATCTTAAAGTTGATTTTTTACAAAAAGCAAACCAGAGAAGGGTTTAAGGTCTTCATAAATCTATGCTAGAACTTCAGTAGATTGGACCTTCAAGATGATGATCTGATCCTGTTCTTGGCAGTTCTCTTTTGTAACAAGGATGCTGACTTCTTATTTGCTTAGTTGACAAGGTTAACAGGAACTTGTTGGCCATATTTATGATTAAACCTTGAGGTCCCTAGTTCTTCAAGATTATCAAATGGGCAACGGAGTCTTTATTTTCCATGTATTTTTTCCTTTATTAAAAGAATTATTTTAAGGTTTGAACGGATTCTTTTTACGTTTGAACGGATCAGATGGAATCTGTGATTTAACAGTCCTGGCATAAATTAGGACTGGATCCTCCATATGAATTGAACCCACCGCCGAAAAATGGGAGCCCCCAGCTAATGGCCTTCCAATGGTTGAAAATACATGAAGCATTCTTTTCCCCTTACTTTGATAGATTGCAGCATTTTACAATCCGAGTGAAGGTGGACAAGAAGGCTTAGTGTTGGTTGTGGACTCAATTGAGAAGGATGGGCCTGATATGATACCAGTTGAATGATGGGGATATATTGTCCAATTTGAGGATGGACGAACTTCTTGCGCAAGCACATGATTCTTGAGGGAAATAATGTTGATACTCTTTTCATTAATCAATCATTATAAATAGATGTTGCTAATTACATTGATAGAAACAAATGGAATTGGATCCCTACAATCAAAGATCTACCTAAGAAGGAAAGTTACTAACAACACCTACTATTCTCTACCACCTAATAGATAAGAATGAATGAGGCTAATCTCATTCAAATCTTGGAAAGTACATACTTGGAAAGCACCCAACTCTTGAACAGGACTGCCCTGGCAAATCATTCGGCCCAACTCGTAAGCCAAGTCACCCTAATCGGGCAGCTGGGCTAGGTTGGCTAGGTTCCTAGCAGGGCCCTGCCAATTGATGGGTTCCGAGCTATGGAACCTCTTGCATGCAAAAACTGAAGTGCCAGTCTTTTGCAGGATTGGCAGCTTTGGTCACACAACAGCGTCACCTGAGGGACATTGGAACTTACTCATGTCATGCTACAACGTAGCAGAAAGAAAATGCAGTGGCAAGATGATGCATTTCTTTCTTTGCCCTTGATGATCAGCCAAAGAAGACAACATTGATTCCAGGAATGAAACTCAGATAGGTCGGGCCCAGGTCGAGTCAGCCACCGACTCAACCCAGGCTCAAGCCGAACTGTATACAGGTAAACTCAGACCGATCCAGACCTGAGTGAGAATCCACCTGGCCTAACAAACTATAATTTCACTTCGCTGACCAGAATGCTGTTCGGTTAGTGTCCTGTTGACACCACTTTGATCCACTACCATGTGGAATCGTGTACTTGCAACCCAATCCACAATCCAGCCCTAATTCCATGTTGGTTTCAGAATTTAAGCATGACTAAACCCATAACAAGCACAACCCAAGCTTCACCTTTGATCCGGTCAGATTCAGGCTCGATGCTGCCCAAGTAGCAACCTTATGCAATCAGAGGGGCAGGGCCCAATTAACCATCTGATGATTAGGGCCAGCTCCGCTTGTTTACATCCTTAAGTCCACATGTACAAACTTGGAATGCATGGATATTAGATTTCGATCATCCAGATTGTTGGCACAGGATATATTGATCAATGATCAACACATAAAACACAAACTAGTCTCAATTACTAACCCATCTTAGGCGGTTAGATCTTTACATATGCTGATAGCTACTCGTACAAATTGTATGCATCCAACATCATCAACAACGGAGCCTTACCCATCAATCTAGGGCTTATCCAACCAAAACTAGTTTTGATCAAAAGGAGATTAAATTCTGGCAAAAGGAATTCAGTACATATCATAGCTTCAATCAAAATTAAAAGAAAACAAAAATGCTAAACAGCATCCAAGGAAAAACATCTGCTACAAAACCATTGCCCTGCTGACCTAAAAAAGCATAGAAATAGATTTGCTCACTCAACGCAACAAAAATGCTGCCTAGCTAAACCAACCTTTTAGGTACCAAAACCTACCACCACTCATCCTGCAAACTAATAGGACACCCAATAATTACAAACTACTAGACAGCCAGCTTAACAAAAACCAGATCCAAAATCGCAAGATCCGTTCAAACGTAAAAGGAAAAGGGGAAAACGATCAAATCTTTCACAAAGAAAAGGAATTTGAACCCTAAGAATCAAAAGAATGAAAAACACACACATCCAAATTCACGTTATCAAATAGAATAAATACAAACAAAAGAAACATCATACCTTTTTGGGCGAGTCCGGCCGCGAGAGGGAGAGACGATGGTGGAGGGTGGATTGCTGCAGACGGGCGCTGCCTTGTGGTAGAATATGTGCCTGAGACGAGAGGGATGAGAGAGCAGAGACCTCGAGCGAGAGACAGTAGAGAGATCGCGCGAGAGTGCGCGAGAGAGACAGAGACAGGAGAGAGATCGAGCGAAAGAGACCGCAGAGAGATCGTGCGAGAGAGAGAGAGAGAGAGAGAGAGAGAGAGAGAGAGAGAGAGAGAGAGAGAGAGCGAGCGAGAGAGAGAGAGAGAGAGCGAGAGCAGATTGAGCGAGAGAGAGGGTGAGAGGAGCAGAAAGAGCAAGAGAGGGCGTGAGAAAAGAGGGCTCGCAGGAAAAATCGACTTTTACCGACGTTTTAAAAACGTTGCCAAAATTTAAATTTCGTCGGTAAAAATTATATTATTTTTATTATTTTAAAAAAAGTAAAAAGTGCTCATTTTACCGACGAAATTAAAAATGTCTGTAATAATATACATTTGCTGACGTTTTTGAAAAAGCGACTTTTACCGACTTTTTCAAAACATCGCAAAAATTATATTATTTTCAATATTTTAAAAAAAGTAAAAAGGGCTCATTTTACCGACGAAATTAAAAACGTCGGTAATAATCATATTTGCAGACGTTTTTTTAAACGTCTGTAAAAGTGACTTTTACCGACGTTTTCAAAACATTGCCAAAAATTATATTATTTTCAATATTTTAAAAAAAGTAAAAAGGGCTCATTTTACCTACGAAATAAAAAACGTCGGTAATAATATATCTTTGCCGATGTTGTTTTGAAAACGTCGGCAAAAGTCTGGCTTTCAGCGACGTTTTAAATGAAACGTCAGTAAAAGTCTGACTTTTAGCGACGAAATTATATACATCAGTAAAGAGTACTCTTTACTGACGAATTTATAAAAGCGTCGCCAAAAAATGTCGCTAAAAGTGCAACTTGTTGTAGTGATAGGAAGTGCGAAACTTATCATGAATCAAGTCATATTTTAATATCAAAGCAAGGAAATACTTATTCTCATTAATAGTTAAAGTTGAATCAAAGAACAAGCAAAACTAAACAAAGACAATTAAATTATTAACAAATGGCCATCCCAATATCCTAGACCATTTGAAGAACCATAAAGTCAATATTGAGAAAGGTCCAACGAGGAATAAT
This sequence comes from Persea americana, assembly GCA_029852735.1. NCBI lineage: Eukaryota > Viridiplantae > Streptophyta > Magnoliopsida > Laurales > Lauraceae > Persea > Persea americana. The sequence goes on along the minus strand of CM056813.1, from coordinate 16,996,416 downwards.
AAATGAATAAAGACTAATCTATTAGAAATCTCACGTGTGTCTATCTCTCTTGCCAGGTTAGATGACTCTACTCTACATCATTGGCACGCCACTCTCGCTCCAGGTTAGATGACTCTACTCTACGTCATCGGCACGCCACTCTCGCTTCTCCTCCACGAGTTAGAGATCCTCTGGGATCTCCTCACCTACTGGCTCCTCGTAATATTCATCTGTGGTGTCTGCACACCAAAGAACAAGAGTCAACGACATGTTGAGCAAAAGATAAGCAAAGTATAAGTAAATATAACATGTCTCAAATATCAGAACAAAGACAAGTATATAATCATGTAAACGCAAGGAAATGAAGCGAGGCATAAAAGCATGAATAATAATAATCGGAATCAATGACAAGAAATCCTAGCATCAACTAATAACCACCATCCACACAATGAAAATGCAAGAATCAAGAAGGGAGACTCCGAGGGTGTCCAAGCCACCTCCTGGGATACCATTATCAATCATATCCGGACCACTGGTACTAAAGTCCGCCTCCAGGGGGATCGAAGCTTCCAATCCTACGAATAGCAACACGGTCCAAGCCCGCTCATATCTATTCAAACGTCATGGACGCCATCCAAGCTGATTGCCTATCCCTATGTCCGAGTAACCGATCCATCTATAAACCCCTAAACTGCAGCTGGTCATGACTTGCATTTCTCCCCATAGTGGATCTTACTATGGTCGGATAAGAGTAGTGAAATGGTGCTTGACACGAGAAGCAAGACAAGCATATCTGGCTAGTGAAATATATTAGACTGTAATCATAGGGATTATCTTATTCGAGCTAAGTACAAGACAAGTCCAAACCACCAGATAATCCCTTACATTCTAGCCACACATGTTTATCAAGTACATGACACAGGGTCCTAGGGTACACTCAAAATTTGGGCCAATGCCTAAGTTTACAAGGATTTATGTTTCATAATTAATTAAGTATTTCATGCCAAGTGAGTGCACAAGGAAATGATATCAACGGATATAGTCACAAGTCAAGAAGGAAGTTACAATACAAAACTAGGCAAGTATTGACATCCATGTATCATACATGATCTAACGGAGTATGTATGCAAATTGATTCAATAATGCTTCTAAGAATAAATCCTTGGTGTACAATCATGTTGAGCATCATTTGCCTCAGTTCCATACACATTCGGTTAAACAATGCGTAATCCATGGACAGCTAGACAACTATTGAAGCATACCAAGCCAAATGCTTCGATTTCATTCCCATTAATAGTCATGTGAGAGCAGGTACAAGGTCTGAGTCATTAATCCAAATATCTACCTTATTTCCCCATCTCCGATTTACGCGCATGTTTATGCCATGATTGGGAATTCGAGCTCTGTTTCCCAACTCCACAGTTCCTGTAGGGTTGTGATGAATCTCCCGTAATATCGGATGGAATTCGAAGGCTTACTAGTTGTTCTGGAATCCACCATGTGCTGATGAGGGGTTTTATATCTCTTGGACGAGTTATGGATGCACAAGATTGTTCCAATCGTTTCACTGTAAGGTTTTCATTTGTTTCTTGGTTCTTGATGAGTGAATGGTCCTCCGTTGTTAGTCTAAAATTATCCAATCCAAGGACCCTTATCCAAAAGTAGGGTGCATGCATGCTTGTTTTTCTTTCCTTTTTTTTTCATGTAAATAAAAAGTTCACCTGGTTTGTTGGCCTTTCCTTTTCATCATACAGCCGACAGGTTAAAATGAACCTGCTCGATTTTCAAAGGAAAATTTTCAAATAATTGCTTAACTTTTTGCCTGATTTCATAAAAAGAACACAAGTTTCAAAAAATTTCAAATTAGTCTCTAAGTTTTTTAATGAATCTTAAATTAAGGACATGCAGCCATTTAAAGGTATTTTTTATGACTTTTCTTTCAGTATTTTAAAAAAATTCAAATTACCCTTCATTTAAAGCCATGACATAGTTCCAGCAGCCACTACATGCAACCGATCGCCGCGTGGACACTAATTGTCCTTGATCAACACGAGGACGTCAGTGAAGGATATGAGAAGAATATAGAGGAAGTGAGTGAGGCTTTCATTTCAATGAAGGATAATTTAGCTATTTTAAAAAAAATTAGGGCAAAAGTTGCCGGAAAATAACTTTCAATAGACAGAAGCCTTTAATTGAAAACTTCCTGAAAAACTTAGGTACTAATTTGAAAAGTTTTGAAACTTATATCTTTTTTTTAAAAAAAACTAGGCAAAAACTTAAGGCCTTATTAAAAACTTTTTCCTATTTTCAAAAGCGCCAAGAGCATACAAGATCCCTTAATCAAATGATACCCTGGCGGGTAATCAAATGAATTGAATGGCCTGAAAAAATTGGGCCCTCGTAAGGATGAATGTGCATAGTTACCTAGTTCGCTAAAAGGGCCTTCCGACTCCAAATAGTTTGGTTCGGAAAATCCGATTTACGAACTATTTACAGGCTAATCTCACAAATTAATTATTCAAAGTCAAGTCCTATGAATTCAATAGGGTGCCTACTTAAAGATACTAGCCACTAAAAGACTGCATGTAGGAAAATCTTTTCTTGTGCTTTGCGTACATGCGCACTGCACATTTTGAGTGCTAGGACAATGGGACCCACCATTGAATTTCATGCACACATGGTCAGGATGCATCGTGCGTAGTGCACAGGAGGGCAAGTGAATATTTTCAAGCTTAAATGCACACAGCGTGCACCGTATAACTAATAGATATATAGGGTTAGTGCTACTCTGTATTTAACTCCAGTGGATAACTAATGGATATATAGAGTTAGTGCTACTCTGTATTTAACAGTTAAAATATCAGCCCAAACTAAAGATTGATCAACCGTATAACATGGAGTTTTACTTTTCTTTTTATTTTAACCATGTGTTTTACTCTAATCATTCATGTTATGGGTCCAACTCTGATTGAAATAAGATTTGACCTTAGACGGGATGTAGAAATAGTTATTTTGACTTTTGAGTAAGTTGGATCTTAGACTTGAACCTTATTGATGGAAATACTGGTAAAATTGAATTAGTTAATTAAACTTGACAAACTCGAATTCTAGATCAGCTGAATTAGAAAGCGAATCAAATAAACGTACTCTGTCGAATCTTCTTGTAAAGCTAAGTCTTGTAATTAAAATTGTGAACTCGAATACGAATTAAGCAAACTGCCAACTATGTAACTGTGTGCATGTGCATTCACTTTGAGGGAAACCATGCCGCATGTGTGTTTTTAATCCATTCTATTTTTTATAGAATTAGATCTAGATCTAGCATCGTCTATAAGGTGTGGTTAATGGCTAAAAAAAATTTGTAAAACGTACAACTGACGCTCTGAAAAGTAACAGTTGTATTGACTTTCGAAACTGGCTTCTCTAATTAATACATGGCTGTAGACTTCTAGTTGCAATATTTGGTAATGCGTTTGGATCCTCTTGGTCTGACTACACAAGGACTTGTATTGGAAAGTTAATCAAGCAACGAAGATTGTATATTGACGCTACTCATGTCTTGCACAGGTTTCTTGAGGATTGGGAGGATCTACATCGAAGGTAAAACCAATCAGAAGCCTTTTCGTATAATGTAGTTCTGTAATTAAACTTACTTTTATCAATACTTTCCAATATTTGAGATTACCTGGTTTATCTTTGGTTCTTCATATCCTTTCCATTGCATGGGTGGAGTTCAAAATGGATAGAGCTTACCGGATTCTATAGGCTTACAATCTTATATGACTCCATTTGAACCTAAAATGTACCAGAAGAAGACAAACATTCGAAAGCATTACATTGATTAATACTGCTGGGGTTGTCTATAGTGGTTGGATCGACTCATTCATTTATGTACTATTCTGTCCACGAATGGATATTTGCACCCGTACACGTGTCACGATGATTGGTGCGGTTTCATTTGCGCAGAGTTTGGATGCCTGAGAATTTGGAGAAGAGGGCTTCTATTGGCACCGCGGTTTTATCTCTCCACACCGCAAAAAAAAAATAACCCCCCCAACCCTTCTTCCGCCCTCTCCCTCTCCTTCTCTCCCTTCCTCGCCTTCCGCCCCCCCCCCCCCCCCCCGGTCGTTGGTGAGGAGGGAGATCGGGCAGCAGCAGGTGGAAACCCTGCCGCAGGGGATGCTGCCTGCTGCAGACCGATCTCCCTCCCTGCTGGCGACTGGGAGGGGGAGGAAGAGAGGAAGCGGTGGGGAGGGAAGGAGAGAGAAGAAGAGGAAGGGAGATAATATATAGGGAGAGGGAGAGGAAGAGGGGGGAGGGAGGAAGAAAGAGAGTTGGGGGGGGGGTGGGGGGGGGGTTCGCAGGAAGGCCGGCCGGCTGTCGCCGCTGGCTTCTCCCTCCCTACTGGAGACTGGGGGGGGGGGGGGGGGGGGCGGGGGGGGGGGAGGAGGGGTAGTTTAGTTTTTTTTTTTTTTTTTTTTTTTTTTTTTTTTTGCGATGTGGAGAGATAAAACCGCGGTGCCAATAGAAGCCCTCTTTGGAGAATTCCAAAATTCACATCGCAAGAAGTAGAATTTCAAAATTCTATCCTAAGATTGAGTACATAATTATATTATTGGGATTAGCACAACCTTAATTATCCATTACATGAAGTACAAACAGATCATTTGATGACCATTGGATCTTAACATGCTTTATGATCATGAACACAGCTGGGCCATGCAACGGCAGTAATCAAGTAATTAATGCAATTGCTGGACCCATCCCAAGAGGAGCACCTCGGTGAGGGGGAGCTTCGGGAGTTGAATGAGAGTCTCGGACGCTTGGAGGTGCGTGTGGACGAAGGGTTCTCAAAGATGCGTCAGGGCTTTAGTGACCTGCTGGATCTTTTGTGCTGTTTTTTATTGTTCCTCCTGCTACTCCGCTTCTTCTGCTATCTTTTATTATCCTCTATTGCTTTCATTTTGGTTGTTTGTTGGTGATCGCATTGTTGATCTTTATGGCACCTGGGTGTGGTGTGACAACTTTTTAATTGTATACTTGAATGTTTCCTAACCTTGTTTATTGTTTTTGTTTCACTTCTATGGCTCTCTATGGCTCTTTACTTCTCCTTTGACATTCATGTCCTAAAAGGGGGAGAGAAGTTTGTCCAATGCTCAGACTAATTATCTTACTTGTGTTCATGATTGCTTTCATTTAAAATGCTTCCCTTCTGTTAAAATGCTCTACGCTACTAACATGATCTTTACTGTGTGGTTTGGCTTTGGGTTTTAGTTTTTTTTTTTTTTTTTTGATTTGCAGGTCATTCAAGTTACATAATTCTTTTGGTTCTTGGATTTGGAAGGGTAGAATGTATACTTTAGGAAGTTTTGTTCATGAATTGCCAAAGGGGGAGATTGTAAGGTTGAGTGTTGGCAAGTTTTGTTCGTGAATTGCCAAAGGGGAAGATTGTAAGGTTGAGTGTTGGCAATATTCATGGGCTCGAGCAAAACTTGGTTAATTCAAATGTAATTTTCTTTTTCAAGATTGGATTGCAAATTCCTCTTCTCGAAGAGCAAAACAAAGTTGCAAGGCTCATTTCCAGAAACCAAGTCCAAGCCAAGACATAAAAAAGTCAAGAGTTCTAACTCTCAGAAGGAGAGTTCAAACGTTTGAATAAAAGGATTCCCACTTCCCAGGCCATTTTCTAGAGAGTTCAAGAGTTCGAATTCAGCATGAGAGTTCGAACGTTCATGGTTAGAGTCTCCAGAGCCATTTTCCAGCAACCTCAAGAGTTCGAACTCTCGTGCTGAGAGTCCGAACGTTGCTTGCCAAAATTCTAAAGTTTGCTACAGGAGACTCAGGAGTGTGAACTCTTCATTTAGGAGTTCGAACTTTCACCCCAGTCCTGTAAAACCCTAGCTTTTCACTATATATAGGACTGTTATTTCAAATCAAACACATCTCTCGGAAGCTCAAGAAGAGGCAGCTGCACCTTTGAAGAGAGATCAACATCTCTAGAGATTTCTTTGTTCCGATCCAAGATTTCCATCTCTAGAGATCACATCTGCAATCTGCATTTCGTTCCAGTCTCGGAGTTGCTTCGAGATCGAAGAGGGAGAGTCAAGCAGGGGTGAAGATGAACGGCGAGTGGCCGGCATGAGGTTGTTTCATTCCTTAAGTTGTGAGTCAACTAAGAAAAGGTTGTAAGTTCTCTTGTAATTTTCGTATTGATAGTGTTTGATCTCTTCACTGCACTGAGTTCCAGGACCCATGGTTTTTTCCCATTTTTGGGTTTTTCCACGCATATCGTTGTCTCTCTTGTGGTGATTATTGTCTCTCTTTTCTATGGTTGAATGTGTTGATTGAATGTCATATTGATTGATTTGATTTGGGACCTTAAACCCTTCATTGGGGTTTTCAAACCTAAAGTGCGACTGATTGGATTTTTCTAAGGGGGATCAAAAAGGGCACTCATCTATGACCTCATGGCTAATGGGTCTCTAGCGAAATATATTTTCTCCCAAGACAAAAATAATTCTTTATGTTGGAATAAGATGTACCATATCACCTTTAGGAGTAGCCCGTGGAATTGAATATCTTCATTGAGGTTGTGATATGCGGATACTGCATTTTGATATTAAGCCTCACAACGTTCTCCTTGATAAGAATTTCGCCCCAAAAGTTTCGGACTTCGGATTGGCAAAGTTTTATCCAACAGAAGAGAGTCTAGTGTCAGTCATAGCTGCTAGGGGACCTATTGGATATATCGAACCAGAACTACTTAATAAAACATTTGGAGGTGTTTCACACAAGGCCAACGTTTATAGTTTTGGGATGATGTTGGAAATGGCAGGAAGAAGGAAGAACATCGATGCATTTGCAGAGCACTCGAGTAAAATTTATTTTCCATTCTGGGTATATGATCAACTCAAAAACAGGGAGGATTTGGTAATGGCAGATATTGCAGATAATGATAAAGAAATAGTGAAGAAGTTGATGACAATCGCTTTATGGTGTATACAAATGAAACCTACAGAGCAGCCTTCCATGAGCAGAGTCATAGAGAAGCTAGAGGGCAGTATCGGAGATTTACATATGCCTGCTAAGCCATTTTTATCATCTCCGAACATGGTTGATGATAATCATTATCCTAACATGGAACCAGGGGAATCATCAAGAACCCACCAATTGGGATCAATCTCACAAGAACTTCTTGAACCAGAAATCTTAGAAGTGCTTGAGCATTCAGTATTATGCAATGAAAGAACAATTTAAAGCTAGGTATTTAATGCCCATGTTTGTTTTCTCATTTTGCGCATGTAGTTGACGAAAACAGATCTCCTAGTTGTATTTGATCATTGAAAGCAAAGTAATATGTAATTCACCATTTTATCTTTTCTTACAAAACTACATTTTAAAATTTTGAATGATTGGTGTAGGCGGGAAAAACGACACTTACTTAGATTGAGGAGATGAACCTCTTAGATCAGGGAAGACCGAACGCCGGGGACCTCCACGGGGCCGAAGAACCTGAAAAGGGAAGGAGAAAGGCTTGGGTCAGAGCCCCTGGCTGCCGTGAGCGGAAGGCGCTCCGATGCCTGAGTTAGTTCTGAGAAAACTAAGCAGCAGGAGGAGGAAGAAGAGAATGAGAGAGAGACTGGTGTATTGCCAGTTGCATATTGCGTTTTTCCATGGGGCTCATCCCATGTGTATATGAAGGAGATTCCCTGTGAGTGGGGGTAGGTGGGGTAAAGTCTCATCAGCCTTACCCTGACATTCGGCGGTAGGTAAAAAGGGCGCATCCCATCAGTAACTTTTGGTCAGTCGACGTGAGGGGATGATGAAGCCTACTTCTTATCGCCATAAATGAGCGCCCCTATCTGTCAGGGCACACCCGTGCTTTTGGTAGGTGTGATGGCCCACTGATGGCCCACTCTTTGCCTTCGTAGTTTTACCGGGATCGGGAACGGTCTGGCTGAGCTGGTACTCTGCTGGCACACTTGCCGAGCTGCCGAGGTGATACACTGAGCTGATAGGCTGCCGAGCTGAATCATCGAGCTGGCACTCCTAGCCAAGCTGCCCCCTGTTGAGTTGGCACTCTGAACAGAGCTGCCGAGATGATAATCTGCGCTGGCACTCTTTAACCGAGCTGCCGAACTGCCGTGCCACTTGAGCTGACGCTTCCTACTAGCCGCCGAGCTGCTGGCTGAGATTACCGAGACCGAGGTGAAAGGTTGGTGGATTACCGTGATCCTCGCTTAATCTCGTCATTACGGTATTTTTTCCACACAATTGGTTTCCCCTCTTGAGCTTCTAAAATTTCAATTTTCAATTATCGGTGTATTTTTTGCCTTTTGTTAAAGAATTATAAGTTTATAACTAGTCTCAAGATCTTTATCTTAATTGATGCGACATGTTATCCATTGCATGCGTAGATTACTGTAGAATTATAAGTGACAGCCTGTGGTACCTGTAGATCACTTCAATCAACTAAACTCTTGGTTATCAGTACTTGTAGTCACATTTTGTGGAAATCTCCTCCAATTGGCTATCTCAAGCTGAACTTTGATGGTAGTTTTTTTCAGCATATTGAGATGGGTGGCATTGGTGGTATTATTTGTGATTTTTCAGGGCAGATTGCAAAAAAAAACGCAGGGCCTATTAATTGTTTTGATTCTAATGGAGCTGAAATGCTTGCTTTATTGGCTGGTTGTCAGGAGTTACGTCGGTTGGGAGGTTATAATACAATTATCGAAGGTGGTTCTTTTTCAGCAATACCGTGGGGATTTGGGAAGTCCTCGTATCCTTGGATTTTGGTGGACTTGGTGGAGGAAGTGCAAGATATTTCTTCTAAATTAGGTGCCTCTTTTTTTCATATTAATCGGGGAGCTAATGATATGGCATATGGCCTTGCAAGCGAAGGAGTGGTTCGCTTATAAATCACTTTTGATGGTTAGTTTTCATATTTTTGTTTAGTTTTACTGGAGGTGTTCTCTTTGCCTGCTTTCTTTTTCTTTTCTTTTCTTTTTTTTTTTTTTTTTTTTTGGTAAATTTACAGTTATAAAAAATTTTTACTGTGTAGGCTACCCCAAAATTTTAATTCTTATATTAGCCTCTGCCATAAGTATATTTTCTCTCAATGGATTAGAGCTTTTTTACTAAAAGACCTCTATATTTTCAAGAAACAAAAAAAAAAAGCCTCCATATTTTATGTTTTTACTAAAACACCCATTGACTAAAAGTTTAAGGGTAGTAAAAGCAAGTTTGCCGTTTCCACTCTCAATCCTTTTGTTTTCTGACCATTTTACCCTTTTTATTTAGTCAAGACCGAAATAATCCCTCTCATGGTACCGTCTTGAAGATGTTCCAGAGAGCCTCTTGCTTGCACTATTGGAATGTGTATTACATGTCTTCAGAACTCTATTGTGGGCCTCATGTGATGAAAATCCGAGCTGTTCAAACTGAATATCATCTCTTTCAATCTTGTATTCTAAAATTTGGGTTTAATCGATCGAGAGGAGATGATCGTGGGGATGGGGACGAGTTTGGGTCTTCTTTCATAACTATTATATCTGTGAACTTACAGGTCTCCAGGAATCCATTGCGGAGCCCACATAAAGATAATCCAAATTGCTCAAGATAAATGACATCCTGTCCAATGACATATCCTAAAGTTTTATTTCAATAGATGTAGGTCCTATCGTTTGACTGAACTTATGATAGAAATGTGATGAACTCCATGTAAGGAATGACCAAACAAACTTGGGACTTCATTGTGGTGACCACTTAGTGATAATTTAGACCGTTTAAGATGAACCTCGTACACTCTAGGGACATATGCTAAAATTTCATGTCAATAGGAGTTGTGCTCGTTGTCTGATTAACCATATATTTGATTGCGACAGTGATGTGGTAAAGAAAACGTAGCTTTTTCATCCTTTTCAAACTGTAGTTTTTAAAAGATGGCATACAGTCGCAACCAAATATGTGATCAATTGGATGGTGGGCCCCCACTACCATTAAAATAAAAGTTAAGCATACATCCCTAGAGTATACGAGATTCATCTCGAACGGTCTAGATTATCTCTTAGTCGGCCCCATGATGGAGTCCCGGGTGACTTTGTTCATGCCTAACATGAAGTTAATCACACTTCTATCATGTGTTCAGTCGAATGATAGGACCTACATCTATTGAAATAAAACTTCAAGATATGTTATTGGAGGGAATGAGATTCAGTTTGAACATTTTGGATTATCATTATGTGGGCCCCACAATGGATTCCCAATGACCTGTGAGTTCACAAATATAATAGCTAGAACAAAGGATCCGGTTTCGTCATCATTACCACCGATCATCTCCTCTCTATTGAACTCAGTGGATAGAGACGAAATCCAAATATTCGAAATTTTGCTTCTCAATTGTTTAAAAAAAAACCACACTAGCCCAAGACTCACACCAAGATGAAAGAAGAAGAACAATCAAAAGATAAAGGGGCAAAAGAACAACTTCATTAAACGATAAACATTACAAGTTTAGCTTGAGGCCACCACTTGCACAAGATACGGACTTGTTGACATAACTTTACTCTCCTCTCTACTTGCTCATAGGTTTCTTAGACATTTCATGGACATTGTTTGAAAAGGTCACCGACGTGCATATATATAGGTGATTTGGGAAATTGCTAGTATAATGAGGTAGTTGCATGGGAAAGGAAGATAATTAGTGGAGGAACATGGGAAAGATGAGAAATGGTTGAATGGAATAATGGAAATGGGAAGTCTAAAATTGGTTTATGGATAAGTGAAAGAATCAATGAGGTGTATGGGAAAAGTGGTTTGGTGTATGGAAAAGTGGATGAGAGTAATGAAGCACATGTGAAGTGTGACTTGGTTATGGAGAAGTGATGGAGTAACCTGGTGTGTATGGGAAAATGCATGTTAGTAATGGCTTAGTGAGGATAATGATGTGGAGACATGGGAAGATGGAAAAGTGGTTGAATGGAGTGCAAATGCATGTTAGTAATGGCTTGGTGAGGATAATGATGTGGAGACATGAGAAGATGGAAAAGTGGTTGAATGGAGTGCAGTTAAGAGAGAGGGAGTGGCATGTGTCCTCCATACATGTGCAAGTAGGAGTAGGACCCTTTTAGAAGAACCTCCTAAACATAAAATTACATAGCCTTACTTCAACACTCAACATAAAAAAACAGAAATTAAACCAAGATAATTCTAGAAAATACACTTTAAAAATTCAACACTCCCCCTCAAACTAGTTTTTTAGAAATGACACCAAACTTTCCTCAAAGAAATTCAAATGGTCCTTTAAAAAGAGACTTGGTAAAGATGTCGGCCAGGTTGTCATTGCTTGTCACCTCCAAAACTTCACAGTAGGGCTTAACGGAGTAAAATCTGGCCAAAATTACACTGAAGATGAAGACATGCATTTGAACAATTAAAACTTCGATTAGGTGGAGCCCTAGAGCAGATGTTTGCATAGGAAAGATATATCGAAATAGTAAGGGCAAAAACGCGGAATGGGGAATAAAAGAATAGGGTACCGACTTGACCTTTTCAATCTTCCGTTCCGTAGCAAACTCTCTAGCTATCATCTCGAGAAAGAAACAAGAAGCTTCGTTGCTATACTTAGTCATGACTGAGTTATGGCTTGTCAGAACTATCCTGCCTAATTTGCACGGCACTAATAGGGTGGGGGGTGTCCATTGTCCGCTCTTCTAGTCAGGAAGCAATTTGGGAGCTTTGTGCAGATGAGGAGGAGAAAGCCATTTTCCTTTGGCGGACGCTCCATCATCTCGGGGTTTTGCCCATAGTTGTCAAGTTCGGTTCGGTTCGGACGAATTGTCCGAGTTGTCTCGTTTCATACCAAAAAACGAATTGAACCTCTTCTTTGAAAATATTCGGTTCAAGATTCGGTTAAATTCGCCAGAATATCAGGGTTTCGTTTCGAAACCCCTAATTTCAGGCGAACAGTGTCCGAAATCCCTGATTCGGACGAAACCAAATGACTGTTGAAATCTCTAATCGATTTTGGGAATCTGAGAATTTGGAGAAATCTAGAGAAATAAATGAAACCATTCGAAATAAATGAAACTATTCGACATACCTCTTCTCATCTATCATCGAACAGGGAGCTTCGTGCTGCTCAGTGCTCAGTGACGCCTCGTTTCATCTTCTTCAACGGCGTGCAACTTCGAAACTCCCAATCGATCTATAAATTGGACCTTAATATGCAGAGGGTTTCCGCCGTTGATTGCTTTCTCCCTTGCCGTTGCTGGATTTTGTTGGATGCTTTGATTGCTTTCTCCCTTGCCATTGCTGTAGAGGGTTTCCATCGTTGCCATCGTTTACAAATTTGCCGGAGAACAGGTATGTCCGATCTCTCCGTCTCTTTCCCTTTCTTCTTTGTTTTTTTTTTTCCATTGCTGTCGTCTGAGAAAATGGTTTCGAAAATGGTTTCGAGAAGAGGGTTTACATATATAGGCGTTGATGATGCAGCCTTTAAGCGATGGCTACGATGGTGCCACACGACGTCAGGCCCACTGCTGGAGTCTTATTTTCTTCTGTGTTGTGGCTCAAATAAGGTGAGGCTTCACTAGATTGAAAGCCTGTTCTGACGTGCTGCTATCCAACTCTTCTGGGCCCACTTTTTTTGCAATTTTCATTTTATCTCAATTGACTGATGATATGGAATCTGATTTTTTTTACAATAATGATTGAGCCTCAAACTCTCAATTGACTATTTATTTGTGAAATACCTGGTTGCTGGTGCATCTCCTCACTCTGAATATTTTTTTACACTTTATTTGATGTTATTAAATATTCCATTAAACAATTATTTTTTTTTGATGAGTTATAGAACTTGAGGCCCACTGATTAGAAATTTCATAAAATAATTATTTTTTGATGAGGTACAGAACATGAGGCCCAATTGACTATTTATCTTTCACCTGACGATGTGGCCCAATTTATTGCAATAAACATTGAAATGTATCTCAATTGATTGTTGCTTATTAAATATTCCATTAACCAATATCTACTTGATGAGTTGCAGAACTTGAGGCCCACTGATTAGAAATTCCATAAAATAATTATTTTTTGATGAGGTACATAACGTGAGGCCCAATTGACTATTTATCTTTCACCTGACGATGTGGCCCAATTCCATTAAACAATTTTTTTTTGATGAGTTACAGAACTTGAGGCCCACAAAATTTTTTTTTCTCATTGTATGTTGCTATTGTATCAGATTTGGGAGATTCAGTCTTTGGTTTGAAAATGAGTGATAGTACACCCATTTCATCTGCTGCTGCCAGTATTAGATCTGATGATCCTGCATGGGCTTATGGTTCTGTAGATCCAACCAACAACAAACATGTAATTTGTCGATTTTGTAACAAAGTCATAAAAGGTGGTAGAATCACTAGACTTAAAGAACACCTTGGCGGGGTGAAAGGAGATATTGCACCTTGTAAAAATGTGCCAGGTGATGTCAAATGGCAAATGGAAAGAGTTGTTTTAGAAGGCAAAAAGGATAGAGCAAAGAAAAGGCAATTAAATGAGGAGATTGGAAACCCTTATGGAACTCCAAGGGGTGATGCAGATGACAATGATGTTGAGGTAGAAGAAGTAGAACCGTTTACAAATCTAATTACCCCCACCTCAACAAGTAGAAAGGGTAAAGAGCTGGTCTCTCAAATATCTACCCAAAACAAAAGAAGGGGTGTGTCAAATACTTCCCAATCTCCAATGTCGATTTTCTTTGCACCACGAACAAGTCCTGGATCTCAGCCAGGCATCAAATCAGCATTGGCATCAAAGGAACTAAAGGATGCAGCTGACTTGGCTGTTGGCCGTTTTTGGTTTGATGCAAATCTCCCATTTAATGCAGCAAGATCAAAATTTTGTCAAGCAATGGCTGATGGAATCGCTGCAGTGGGGTCAGGTTACAAGATGCCATCATATCATGACCTTCGTGGAAAGATTTTGGGAAAAATTGTACTAGAAGTTAATGCTTTCATGGAGCATTATAAATCATGTTGGAGTGAAACTGGGTGCTCTGTCATGGCTGATGGGTGGACAGATGAAAGGCAAAGAACATTGATTAACTTTCTTGTGTATTGCCCAAAAGGAGTAATGTTCCTGAAGTCGGTTGATACAAGTCCAATTATAAAAAATTCAGATGCACTATTTAAAATTTTTGATGAAATTGTCTTACTTGTTGGGCCTAACAATATTGTCCAATTTATTACTGACAATGATGCCACTTACAAAGCAGCGGGAAAAAGAGTGGCTGAAAAATATGGGACTTTTTATTGGACAGCTTGTGCCGCCCATTGCATAGATCTGATGTTAGAGGACATGGCAAAGCCCCACTTGTTTCCAGTTAATGCGTCCACAATTGAGACGGCAAGGGAAATCACAAAGTTCATTTACAATCATTTATCAGTGTTGAATTTAATGAGAAGAGAATATACAAATGGGAGAGAATTAATTCGACCAGCCATCACAAGATTTGCTACCAATTTTATTAGCTTGCAGTGCCTTTTTAAATACAGAAAAGAACTTAGGCAAATGTTTACGAGTACCGCTTGGGTTGAATCTAATGCTTCAAGTACCCCTATTGGCATTGAGATCACTGAAATCATACTCAATAACAGTTTTTGGAAGGATGTTGAGCATATATTGAAGGTTAGTGAAGCTTTGGTGGTAGTTCTACGTCTAGCCGACAGTGAAGAGAAGCTTGCAATGGGTTATGTGTACGAGGCAATGGATCGAGCAAAAGAGGTGATTCAAAAGAGGTTAAAAAATAAGAAGGACTACCAGCTATACTGGAAGATTATCGATCGCAGGTGGGAAAATCAACTTCACAGTGCGCTACATGCTACAGCATACTATTTGAATCCAGCATTTTTCTTTAGTCCTACTTTTTCCAAGCATAGTGAAGTCATAAGGGGTCTGAATCATGTCATAGAGAAATTAGTTCCTGATTTTGATACTCAGGACATGATTTTCAAACAATGTGATGCCTATAAAGATTCCCGTTTTGACTTCGGTTCTGCAGCAGCAATACGAAATCGAGAGAAAATGTCTCCAGGTAAATGAAAGTTTTTTTTATTTTTCATTAACTTATTATATGACTCTAGTTCATAAAATATTAATTTAATATTTCATATAGATTTTTGCAGATAAATGGTGGGATCGGTTTGGAAATGGTACCCCTGACTTGAAAAAATTGGCAATTCGAATTTTGAGTCAATGCATCAGTGCTAGTGGTTGTGAAAGAAATTGGAGTATCTTCGAACATATTCATTCTACTAAGAGAAATAGGCTTGAACATCAGAGGCTAAATGATCTAGTTTTTGTGCATTATAATTTGAAGCTCCGTGAAAGGTATAACAAATGTTAATCATACGTGATTCTTTTGCAAATTATTAAATGCCATAGCAAAATATTAACTTACGTAAGTTGTAGGGATATGCTTAAAAGGACTGGGAATGCTGCTTCTGACCCAATCAGTTTGGAGAATATTAATATTTTGGCGGATTGGGTTGCTGAAGAAGCACCTCTCTTGACCGTAGAGGATGTCGACGGTTGGACGGCTATGGAGCAACCAACACAAGTGCAAGAGGGTATCCCTGGTTTTGATGGAGGTGATGAAATAGGTGGCCCTATAGGAGAGGATTTGGGAGCAAATGAAGATGATGATCATTATTACAGTGATGCATAGTTAGTTGACTTTTTGCTTTATTTTGTGATATTTGAGGGGATGTATTGGAACCTTATCTTTTGCAAATTATATTTGTGATGCTTGGTAGAATGAAAGGATGTATTTGAACCTTATCTTTTGCAAATTATATTTGTGATGCTTGCTAGAATGAAACTTTCTATATATTTTTAATATATATCTATATATATTTATGTAATTTTCTTATATTTTCCGAAATAAATTTCCGAATTGGAAAGCGAAATGTCCGAATAACCCGAGATGTTTCATTCTGGAACCAAACCGAAACGGCGTCCGAAACGAACATGACAACTATGGTTTTGCCCTTTCCTCCTCCTCCTCTTCTTCTCATTGTTTTTCTTAAATTCACACGCCTTGGGGAAACAAAGGAAAGACAAGTGCTACTCTTCTTGTGGACCTCTTCTCAACATCACCTCTCCTTTCCGCCTAAAAGAAGACCCTCAAGGCTGTGGCATATCAGGACCTCCTTTTGAATTGACATGCGAAAACAACAACACTCAACCTGTAATTCATCTACCTCATAGGCGATACTACGTTCAGGAAATCTCCTATGAGCAGAAGAAGATTCGCATCATCGATCCCGGTCTTGAATCCTCTCTCATCCCCCTCTACAGAACCTCTCCGTCACTCCCCAACCACGACCCTCCAAGCTTGGCGCTGTGGTACGAAAGTGGTGTCCTTGTGTTTTTGAATTGTTCCCAAGCAGTGAACGAGCCGTCATATGTAGCGACTGCACCATGCAACCTCAGCTCTCCTCACGCACATGTCTATGCCATGATTGGAAACTCTCTCTCTGTTTCCCAACTGCACACCTCCTGCAGGGTTGTGATGAATCTCCCTGTGACGTTTTGATTATTTATATATATATCTAAATTATTTATTTTATTATTATTATTATTATGTAATTGGTTGTATATTAGTTAAATACGCAATTAGTGTAAGTGGGGACCACGTTAGGCTTAGGTTTGGTGAGTTAGGCTTGTTGGGTAGGTGGCTTCACCCATAGTTAACTCGGGCCCAGTTTAGTAGGTGGAGTTCTTCTCTAATTAAAACTCTTTATCTCTTCCAACCCAAACTCTTATCTATTTAGAAACTCTATTCTTTTTAGAAATTTAAGTTAGATTACAACTCCTATTCTCATTCCCTATTTATACAACACCACACTCTTCTATTCTCACACACAATTCTCTCTTCCAACTTTTCTCTCGGATATCACTTGGGCTTTGGCATAGGAATTCTACACCGTCTCCCTCAACCGCGAATATCAGGCAAGTACTTAACCATAATTTGTAGATTTAATACTCGTATTTCTTTCTTGATTTGCGTATTAATGCATGTAGAAGCCCATGGATGCCCTTGTTTTTATGTTGAATGCTTTAATAATAGAGATTGGAGATTGTGTAGGGTTACTGTCGACCCACTGAATTAACCAAAAGAGGACTGGACCTGACCTGTCACAAGTTCCGGGACGCAAATCGTGGGGGTGTATGTGAGGTGGGGCCCGCAGGATGATCAGATCACAGATCTGGTCCGTTCATCGGGCCGGACACAGCGGGGCGACCTTAGAGATGTGGGCCCGTGTGAGGTGTGCCTTGTTTGGTCCACCATCCAGCAGCCAAAAAAAGGGCAGCAGTAGTGAGAAAGAAAAAAAAAGGGTATTTCCGTTTTTGGGGCTGTGGGACCCATGTGGGCCATCGATTTTGATCAGGTCCCTACATCTTGAAGAGGGGGCCTGGGCGACCTTATTGATGGGTCGGATCTTGGGTCTTGATCAGGGGGCCCCACTATCCGAGTGTCCCAAGTGTTGGCGTCATGGAATTCGGTTCTGTGGTGGGCATTTTCACAGAGCATGAGTTGGGAAGAAAGAGAGGAAAGAGAGAAAGACTATGTACGGTCTTGACTTGGATAGGTTGTTGGGTTTTGAAATAAAATAAGAGAAGGGAGATGTCTGATGATGTCATCCCATGTGATGTTAGTACATTACCTGATAAGAATATGAATGGAGGAGTGAGAGTGGGATAACCTGATGATGGCATGATGACCGACCTCACATGTGTATGCATGGGAATAAGGAAGTGAGGGAATAGTTGACCTGGGCTCATGTGTGATGAGGGAGCCCATGTGTTTATGACAGAACATTGAGTTTTGTTAGAAAGTTGTTAGCATTCTGGAATTTGGGATTAGGGCCCTGATTATGTTATAAACCCGATTAGACCCTTGGGCCTATTTTATAAAAGAGTTGAACTTTGAAAATATTATATGTGGAATTCTCAGTTTTTCTAAATTCATAAAATAAGATAGTTATCTATCATTATCGTTTGCAAATTAGATTGGAATGGCTTCTTCGATTTTAATGGGTTAAAATTGTATTTTTATAATTATTAATTGGATCATTGGACCTGAGTAAAATACCGTCCGGGCACACGGTATCTTACTAACGTCGGGTTTAGTACTTCGTATGACCTCGGGGAAATCCTAATGGATTCGAGCTCAACCCACCTCTATTGGAAAACCCTTAATTGGGTCTATGCACCATTAATTGAGAAGGGATGTGTTGATCTTTTATCTATTAGAGATTCTTGTGGTTGTTAGGTACGAGACCTTATGTTTGACTTTAGGATTGGATTGTGATTATTCATTGACCTTCGGGTGTGCATACATGATTGAGATTGATGTTGGTCTATTAGTTGCATACCATATGATTGATTGGATATGGACCGTGATGTGGCTTGGCAATTGATTGAGATATTGTGGATGTTTATTCGAATGATTCATTGGTATTGGTTATGGATTATTGTGCAGCCAGCCCTTCACTTTGACTTAGGTTTCTGTGTCGGAGCATTACAAGTCACTAGGTTTATTCTACTATGATATATATATACATATGTATATTAATTGGGTCATATTCGAACGACTGCAGTTGTAATTGGACGGCTGATCACCGATGTGTGCGGACACTGTAATATCCGAATTGAATTCGAACCGGTTCATCCGGCCCTTTGATTACGAACCGGTTTATGACCGCCGGCCTTTTGAACGGGTTTTCCCGCTATATTAGGGTTGACCACCCAAAGCAGTGGCATTGTTGCTGTGTGATTATTGTATTGCTCTATTGTGTAGATTGGATATAGGTGATACGTTCTTTTCGTCATTGTCGCAATGTTATTCTCTTATGATCTTTACCTGTCATTACTCTCATTGATCTTGTGTTTTATTTATAAATTATGTTTTCGTACTTGCTGTTTACCTTGTTTATTGGTGCATAGGTACCAACCCTTACCCTGTCGGGGAGACGGAGGAGGGTCAAACGTTTCAAGCGTTTGAGCCAGTTGACGAACCCGAGTGGAGAGCCGGAGATGGCTACAATGCCGTTTGAATCTGCGCATGAGATATCGACATCTTAGACTCTTTTAGTTTATTTAATTCCATAATATATTTAGTTGTTGTTTAGTTTAATTGGAAACTTTAACCTTAAATATTCAGTGAGTTATGTGTTGGGTTGAATTTGAATATTAATACCAATTGATTTAATGCTTCCGCAAATGTTTTATTATGACTCACCATGTTTCAAAATTTTGTGGGTCCATATTTGGGAGCTTGTGTTGCGTTAAACACAGGAAATTGAATGTTTATTTTCATTTTTCACGTTATCCCCTGGTTGCATTTTGGGGACGTGACACTCCCAACATCAGATGCAATTAGAAATCTTAATAATTGCTCTGCAATCCATGATGTCCTAATGAGGGGCTTTTATATCAATTGGATGATTGACACATGCTACCTAGGCAATCCAGATTGTTGGAACACGGGGTTGTGTGATGCGGTCGACATCTTGAGGAGGACGAGGTGCTCTTCTTGCGAGAGAATTTTCGAATCCTTCAGCTGTAAGTTCATCGTTGGTTTCTTTGTCCTTAATGAATGACCCATCCTTTGAAAATTTAAATTCAATCGTTTACTGCTTTGTGCAACATTTTCAGTGTCTTTCTAAAACTACCCATCGCCTAGGACTAAGGTCCAGTGAGGTTGAATAAATGGACAGTTGAAAAAAAAATTGCGCTTTATATAATGACCATCAATCTCGCGACGTTAGATTAAACATTTGGCAATGAACCCAGCATATGTCCTGCTTCTAATGGCAAAAAGAGCTGTCTACCGCATAAGCTCTATGAGTTATATATATAGATCCTTTAATCAAATGGTACTACCATAAATCAAATGAGTTAAATGGTCTTAATTCAATGAAATTGGGCCTTCTCTTTTCCTATGATAAATAGACACACTCTACCTCAAAGTCCTTATAGAATTAGATCTAGAGCCAGAAACAAGTATTAGAAAGGATCTAGTTCGATATCAAATTACTGGGGCTCTGAAAGAAAAATATGAATCAAGATCAAATCACAGCAATATGATCCCCCATAAAGAGTCTTGAAACAGGTCTTTGCTAACACATGGTCATACAATCTATAGTCAGTTCTGGATCTGGATCCATGGGGTAAGAAGAGAAACGGTTTTGGTTCCAGAAGTTACAAAAAGAATCAAGATTGTATTGCTTTTTTCTTCTTCTTTTTAAATCGATAAATTTAATTCATAAGCCAAAGGAAAAAACAGAGACCAAGCATCAAGACACTGCTCAGTAAAACCCAAAACAACAACAACTAACACCAACAGAAAAGAAAAGGCTACATGACCAAATTAATGGCTAACATTATTGCCTCCTTTTTTCTTTTTTTTTTTATTTGTATTCTCTCCTTCTTTTAATGAAAGTTTGACTTACCGATAAAAAAAATGAAAGAGCGGAAAAACTCTTGTATGCTAACAATTCTAGTCACGTGTCATACAGGTTTCTTTCGGATCCTATCAAACTACCTCGAAGGTAAAGCCTTTATAAGAAACTTTTCCAGCAAATCTTTTTCAGTTATTAGCTTCTCTTTATCTATACTTTTCAACCATTAATCTTGCTTTTTTGTTTTCCTGTGAAATTCTTTGCAGTAATTGCCTTCTACTTTTTCTATAAGAAGGATTTTGGTAAGTCCATGTCTTTCTACGGTTTCAAATGATCCTGCTATATATATAAGAAAAAAAAATGTTTTTCTTACTCCATTTAAGAACCATATTTTTGTAAATGACACACTATGTACATATGTCTGAAGTATATTATTTGCTTTTTGGAATAGAAATTGATGGGATATACAGTGTTCCTTTCTATATTTTTGGAACATAAAGCACAATAAATTATACATGAATATTTTTAATAAATAATAGACATTTTCTATTCTATTTTCCTTTCCCATTACATTCTTTGACTTTTCTGTTTCTCGTGATTTACAGCAATAATTGTTCCATCTTTCTATTCGGGGTACATTGGTAAGATTATCCTCTATAATTTGATTTTTCATCACGATACTGTTCTTCATACTTTTGAAGCACACGTTTCTTGCTACACTTGTCATCATAACAATTTCAGTGAAATCTAATACAAATTGTGCATGTGTTTGTCCTTGTGAAGAAGTGTACTTACTTGGGAGAACGCCAATTGGGATATTGTGCTTTCTTGTATTTTTGGTGTACAAATTCCGGAGACGTCATATATGGATGGATACCACAGTTGAAGTGTTCTTAAGTAACTACAAATTTCAGATGCCAAGAAGGTACTCTTATTCAGACATTAAGAAGATGACAAAAAATTTCAGAGAACAATTAGGCTAGGGAGGCTTTGGCGCAGTTTTTAAAGGAAAGCTCTCTGATGGCCGTCTCGTTGCAATAAAGAAATTGAAAGAATTGAAGGGTAATGGCCAAGACTTTATCAATGAAGTAGCTACAATTGGAAGAACACACCATGTCAATGTGGTGCGGCTGATTGGCTTTTGCTCAGAGGGTTCAAAAAGGGCACTCGTCTATGAGTTCATGGCCAATGGGTCTCTTGAGAAATATATTTTCACGCAAGGCAAGGGCAGTTCTCTGTGTTGGACTAAGATGTACCAAATCGCATTAGGAATAGCCCGTGGGATAGAATATCTTCATCGAGGTTGTGATATACGGATTCTACATTTTGACATCAAGCCTCACAATATTCTCCTTGATGAGAATTTCATTCCAAAAGTTTCTGACTTCGGATTGGCAAAGTTCTATCCAGTAGAAGACAGTCTAGTGTCAATCACAGCTGGGAGGGGAACTATAGGATATATCGCACCGGAGCTACTTTATAAAGCATTTGGAGGTGTTTCACACAAGTCCGATGTATATAGTTTTGGGATGATGTTGTTGGAAATGACAGGAAGAAGGAAGAACATTGATGCATGTACAGAGCACTCAAGTCAACTTGATTTTCCATTATGGGTTTATGATCAACTCAATAATGGGGAGGACATGATAATGGAGGATATTGCAGATAATGATAAAGAAATAGCAAAGAAGATGATGATAGTCGCATTATGGTGCATACAGCTGAAGCCTGCAGAGCGTCCTTCCATGAGCAAAGTCATAGAGATGCTAGAGGGGAATATCAATGATTTGCATATGCCAGCTAAGCCATTATTATCATCTCCGTATATGCTTGATCAAGACCAATATCTTTGCATGGAACCTGCGGATTCATCAACAACGCACCAATTGGGATCAATTTCACAAGAAGTTACTGAATCAAATATATCAGTAGTGCTTGAAGATTGCTTGTCATGTAATAGAAGAACAATTTAAAACTAGGTACTAAATGCACATGTTAGTTTTCTCATTTTTAGCATGTAGTGGACAAAAACATATCCCATAGTTGTATTTGATCATTGAAAGCAATCTAATAAATATTTCATATTATCTTAAAAACACATATCTGAAATTTGTGAATGATCGGTTTCTCTCATATTGTTCTAAAATTTCAAATTTCAATGAATTTTATGGCTTTTTGTCTAGGGAATTATGACTAGTAACAAAATCATTAACTCGATCGAAGAGACTAGTGACAAAGCCTATTCCATTTAGAATCTTCTCAGATTAAAGCCATTCTCTGTTTGGGGGGGGTGGGGTGTGGGGTGCGCAATTTTCTACTGTACACACATGCACAATGCACTACGCATCAATGCGGTTTGTCAAACAGGACCCAAAGACATTTAGGGTGGTCCCATCTTTGGTGATGGTCTAGATTTGTGCTCGCACAGGAGCACGTGCACGGGATAAGACTTTCTCTTCTTAAGGGATGGCAAGAGGCTGCATCACTCTGACCCTTGCTTCTTCTTCTTCAAAAAAGAAAAAGGCTTAAACTCCATTGAAGGATGGAAAGGTTTGATTCCCAAGCATCTAAGCAAGAATCTGTCCAGACTTTTAATATAGACCATCCAGTTACTCAAATACTCTCTTCATCTCTTGTTTATCTTTATCCCCAAAACCTTTTAGAATAATACTTTCATAAAAAAAAGGAAAAAGAAAAAAACAAACAAACAAACATACTAAAGAAAAAATACAAAGAAAGAAAAGCCGTTAGATCACATTGAGTTCCATTGTGTTCCTACTTTTTTATGCTAAGTTGTCGGAAATAGGTTTAATTTGGAAGTATGGATTTAAAAAAAAAAAAAAAAGAAACTTCAAAACAGAGCTTAAGTTTCCAGATGCTTTCAAAACAGCATACACAAGAAAAAAAAAAAAAAAAAAAAAAACACCCATTCATCAGCCAATTTCCTTTCTTTTTTTCAAATCCCCAAAAAACCTTTCTACCACAGAAACAGAAAAAATTCCAATACTCGTTCCTTCCATTTCTTTCTCTTTCCTTTCCTTCTCCATGACCATCGGCGGCCACTAGGCAACCATTGACAATCTCAACGTACTCCTTTCACCTCCCGCACTCCTTGCACTTTCTCTTCTCTACCTCGTAGTTAATGGAATCTACACTTGGAACACTCTTTTCCTATTTCTCATCGGTATTATGAAATAAAAATCATAGTGATAGATGGAAAAAGAGCACAGGAGGTCCTTGCTTAGTCCCAGCACATGCATCATTGACTTGGAGCAAGACAAGTGTTTTACCCTGGCCCTGATGCCCAGTCTCCACTTTACACAGGTGTCATTTCCTCATGTTGCATGTCTTTGTTTTATTCTCTATATATAGTGTAAGATCAATTTTTGTGTGGCCAAGGGTGAAATGGGCAGCTCGGCCTTTGTAGAAAAATCATATTCCCCTTTTCTCTTCGCGTGATAGCTTTGAAATGGATCCCTGCTAACAGAGAAAAAAGTGATCAGAGCTCGATCGGGTGTCTTGACCGAGGTCACTCTGACGCTCAAGTTAGTCCGGAAAATTTCATTTTGGAAAATCTTTTACACTATTTTTTCATTCCTTTTTCTCTCCTTCTTTTTCTCCTCTTATACTGTCTTCTCCTAAATTTCTGCCCACCTTCTATGCACGTTTCCTCCCTCTTCATGGTGATAACTGATAATGGAAGGAGTTATTTCATCATGGGGTGCTCCTTCAATCCAGATCCTTTAATTCAATCGTCCAAACGCCTCTTCAAATTCTTCCTCCTAGTGGGTTGGGTTGATCCACTATGACCCAAGCCCAACCTAGTATTGGATTCAAAATTTTCCCTCCTACACTGCCCCCTAAGCTATCCCTATCCTCTCCGTTTTCCAAGGAATGGGATGGCTTGAGATAATTTTGAGACACGTGTCGTTGTCGGGTTTATCTGCTTGTCAATAGCTGTCACGCATTAGCCCTTTCAGTTTCCATCTTCTTCTCATCTTGTATCTGCTTTCAAATCTTCTACTCCGGCTTCTTCTTCCATTAGTTTGTGGTAAGTCCTATTTTCATACCTTGTTTTCCTTTATCTGCCTCTTCGCAGATGGGAAACCTTAAGGATTTGCTCAATACCCCGGAAGGAGTTTCTAACTTTAGGAATAAATATAATATTCTCTCGGATGTTCAGGTCCGCGCTCCGCGGGCAGATGAGTCTTTAAATTCAGGATCTTAAGACGGAATGCCCTTCCCTACTATCACCATTGTAGAGGGTGGTGTCAGATTTCCTCTTGATCCCCTCTTAGTTCTTTTTCTTTCTTTAACTAATCTCTTCCCTATCCAATGTTCTCCCAATCTGTATCGGGTAGTCATGGGTGTTGCTGCACTAAATAGACTGCTTGGCACTGAACTCGGAGTTTTTGACATCCTTTCTTGTTACATGCTAATCCCTCTTGATAGTAGTAAATCAATTTTCTACTTGAAATCTAGGAATTCTAAGAAACTCCTTGTGCATTATCTCCCAGATTCAAACAAACTCAGTAAAAGGGATTTTGTTAACGTGAGCGGAAATTGGGAAACACCTACCATCTAGGGTGGGGTTAGCCGCATGGTTCCCCGGACCCCAGGCTCCCTAGGTCGGCCTTACTCATTTTGAGGCACTTTTCTTTCTTCATTTTTTTTAACACCGCTTCGTTCTTCTTTTTTTTTTTTTAGATGCTACAACTAATTGTGTTCCTCAATCTCTTCTCCGACCTGATGATTTAAAGAAAGTGCTTGAGTTTCGAGGTTCTGTCGAGCTAAAGAGCTGGGGTCGAGCTGCCCACTTACTGCTTGGATACTCCCGCTCGTACGACAACTTCCTAGCAATTCCTGCCTAGCACGAACCCCTGGAGTTTGATACTGTTACTAGGCGGAGGAAG
This sequence comes from Persea americana, assembly GCA_029852735.1. Taxonomy (NCBI): domain Eukaryota; kingdom Viridiplantae; phylum Streptophyta; class Magnoliopsida; order Laurales; family Lauraceae; genus Persea; species Persea americana. The sequence goes on along the minus strand of CM056813.1, from coordinate 16,971,056 downwards.
GTTCCTGCTGTGAAACCTTCCGGATTCTCTAGGGCTCGTACTGCTCCCAGTGCTCAATCCTCTGCTTCTCAACATTCCCTTGCCCCCTCTCAACTTGCTGAGCAGTTGTCATCCGCTCAGACTAAGTCTAAAGAGTCATTGCAGCATGCTGGGCTTTCTAGCGATTCTTTTCCTTCTGCCGCCCATCAACAAACTCTTATCCTAAATATTCCAAATAACTCTTCCTCATCTGACGCTTACAAGCTTTCACTAGTAATGTCTCGACACAAGCCAAAAAATCTTTTCGACAGCCTTGGTAACCTTCCAACTTCCAAAACGGGAAAAGCTTCTTTTCCGGACCTTCATCAGCTTTAGGTAAGAGATCTACTTTTCTGATCGACACACGTGAACCAGGAAAGGTTAGAGACCCCTTCAAGCTTGCCAAGGTCCTTGACCCCACTACTACATTGTCAAAAGGTAACGGTGTGCCCCCATTGCCCCCCCACCCAAGCTCTTCTTCTGGTTGAAAGAGTCCACTCAAGTCTTCGTCTGTAGGTGAAGGCATTTCTGGATCCCCTTCCTTGGCGATGATCCTGGGCAAGTCGGCCATTCTCCCTTCTAATATGAATCTGCATAGCTCCTTTAATCAATGATGAGCTTGTATCTACGGAGTTCAACACTGCCTTCTGATACGTCGTTTCCTTCCCCCTTGCTCTTTTTTTATACCTATACGGCAGTACTTCCATCATTTTTTTGTTATTTCAGGGACTTCAGAAATGGTTTAACGTCTCCGATCGCCTGGAAAGATCGCAAAGACGCGTGGAAGATTTAGAAAAGGAGTTGGCAAAATCCAAGGCTGCTCGGCGCCTTGCTAAGTCTAATGCTAAAGTTTTCTCCAAAAACGCCTAGATTGCTGAAGCCCAGGCGATTGCTACCAAAAGTCATCTTACTGTGGCCGAGATGGAGTTGGCAGCTCTCCGCTCCAGGCAAGCTAAGGTAGAAGAGGAGATTAGAGAAGCCGTTGAAAAATCCAAAGATGCCCAATTTGAAGAAACCGAGGCACATTATACGTAGCAAGTTGAACAAATTAAAGTTGTTGTGTTTAAAAGGGGTTATGATGTTGCCCTCGAGGATGCCGGAGTCCCAGAAAATTCTCTTCTTTGGGCTAATTACGCAGATTTGTCTGAGCATACTACTCTCCCTCCATCACTAGTTGAGGCCCAAGCTCGTCCTAAGACTGATGAGGTTATTCCACCTTCTGACATGGAGGAGGGCGCAGGTCGTTCGTCGGCCACCGAGCAAATCCTTCCGATTACGAAGTTCCTAAATGAGAGAAAAAAAATTTCCCTTTTGATGTTGCTGGTTGGTTTGCCCAAGCTGTGGGCATAGTACCTTTTTTTGTATAAAAAATGCTATGGGCCTACTTTCTGGTGGAATGTAATATTAATTCCTTTACTTACTTTCTTATCCCTTACTTTATTATCCCACCATCACTGTCGGTTTCTTCCAAACTCCTTTTTTGCCTACACTTGTATCGTCATGCCTAAGCTTTTAGTAAAAAGGAGATCAGTGTGGTGCGCCTAGTTTGGGCTCTTCTCAGTTAGGTTTTTATCCTTCAGCACGAAGTAATGTTAATTCTTAGGCCTTGGCCTTATTTTGCAAGTTTATCATGACTAGATTAATTCAATGGAACTCTCATTTTTTGTACAAAAATAAGACAATTCAAACTAAGTTAACAAGTTCTTTGGTACAAAGATTAGTAATAGAATTTCTTTAAATTCGCTACATTCCATGGCCTTTTCAAAGCTTTTCCTTCGAGCGCTTCCAAATGGTAAGCTCCAGCCATTCCAGCCGAGGTGACCCTGTATGGTCCTTCCCAGGTTGGTCCTAGCTTGCCATGATTGGGATCCCTCGTATTCAGGAATACTTTTCTCAAGACTAGGTTTCCGACCTTGAAAAATCGCTCTCGCACTTTCTTCTGGTAGTTTCAAGCTTGTTGCTACTGGTAGGCAGCTAACCTGATCAGTGCTCGCTCCCTTTGTTCTTCAATCATATCTAAATGCTCGACGATTCTCTCTTTATTTTGTTCATGATTGTAAGATTCTGTCCTCATAGTCGGTAACACAAGCTCTAAGGGTATTACAATTTCCATTTCATATGCGAGAGAGAAAGGAGTCTCTCCAATTGATCTCCGTGGGGTGGTCCTATAAGCCCATAAGACACTAGGGAGCTCATTTGCCCATCCTTCTTTCGCTTCATCCAACCTTTTCCTTATGCCATTGAGCAAGGTTTTATTGGAGCTTTCTGCTTGGCCATTACTTTGTGAATAGACAGGAGTTGAAAAGTAGTGCTTGATACTATACTATTCACATGAGTTTCTGAATGCCTTGCCCTCAAATTGTTTCCCATTATCAATTACCAATGCCCGAGGTATTCCAAATCTTGTGATGATATTTTTCCAAACAAATTTATTAGCATCACTTTCTCAAATATGAGCCAAAGGCTTTGCCTCTATTCACTTGGTGAAGTAATCTGTTGCTACAATCAAGAATCGGCAGTTACCCGCTGACCTTGGTATGGGTCCGACGATGTCAATCCCCCACTGGTCGAACAGCCAGAGGCTCACTATTAAGCTGAGTTGTCCAGCCGGCTAATGAATTTCTTTGGCAAAACGCTGGCATCTATTGCATTTCTACACGAACCACAATGCATCCTTTTGCATAGAAGGCCACCAATATCCTTGAGACATAACTCGGCGGGCCAAGCTCCATCCTCCAACGTGACCCCCATAGGACCAGTCATGGATTTCCCATATGTAAGACCCCGCCCCGAGAGATTTCGATTAGTACTAATTAGTCATTTTTTTAGTTTTAAGTGAGATTAGTGGATTTTAGTTAAGTTTGGGATTAGAATAGCTTTTATATAGCTGTGGAGAATTTTGAGAGCCTTTTTATTAGTGGGACCCTTTGGGGGTTCCTTTGTAGTGTCTTTGCGTGAGCTTGGGGGATTATCTGATATTCCAAAAATTCATGTTTAAACTCCGTTCGATTTATCTCGTCAAGCTCTACAACTTTCGTGCTTACTCCGTCTCCGTTCGAGACCTCGAAACCCCACTTTTCTAATGTTAGGGGCAAAACAATCTTTTTACACAAAATCTGGACACAAATTTCCATGTCTCTGAAACTCGAGAAATATATATTTTTTGGAAACTAGAAATTTCCACAAACATTTCTTCCGTCTTCGTCGAATTCATCCGAGGCCCGGAAACCCATGTTCCAAACCCATTATTGTTAAGTGGAGGGACCCATCTCTACTTCCTATATTAGGAGAATCCATCTCCCTTTTCATTCTTCATGTTACTTTTGTTGTGGATAGAGGAGTTCCAGCTGCCTAGGGTTTCTTCCCTTTTTCTTCTTGCTTCTTCTTCTCCAACTCACTCCCAACTCTTGCTATTGGTTATATGGATGTCATCATCTTTTTCCTCACCATGAGAGCTCTCCAAGGATATCTTTTGTAGAGAAAACCATCCATTCCAAGGTTCTTTTTTAGCAAGCTTTGTTCATTTGAAGCACTTTCAAATAAGCTCTCCTCCTAATCTCCTAGATTTGTGTTCTTCTAGTCCTAGAGAAGACCCATCTTCATTATTGCAAGCACTCTCCTTCTATTTCTTGGTTTTGACTATTTAGGGTTTGTAATGGGTTGTATTTTGGGGGTTTTTGTGTAGCTTGGTGATTTGACTCAAGAGTGGTGATTAGGAGCTTGATTTACTAATTTGGAGCAAAGGCAAGTGGATGAATTGATTTTTGAATGCTAACATGTTTTATGAGGAAATATGGATTTTTATTACTTGCTCATGATGATTTAATACTTGTTCTTGCTATGGTTTATTTTGATTTCGAAATGTGCATGTTGATGAGTCTTTCTATCTTGTTCAATCTCTTGAAAATGTATGCATTTGATCTTGTTAAAGCTTGTTTATTAATACCTATGGATGGTTGGGTCTCTTTTGATGAAATGAGAATGAATGTGATGGATGTTGATGCATTTTGTGGAGGTTTGGAGGAGGACTATGTAAGGTTTTGAGATGACAAGGAGACCCTATTTTGGTGATAAATGGGTGGCTGAAAAGTGGGTTGCAAAGGGAGGAAGGAACCGCATCAAAAAAATTGGAAAGAGAGCAAAAAACCCGCAGTGGAGAAGCCCAGGCAGAAGGCTGTCTCGGCTGAGGGAGGAGACTCCTAATGTAACCTTCTGGGCAGGTTCGCTCGAGCGAGGAAACTCTCGCTCAAGCGAGCCTGAGTTCTGCCTGGGTCTGTTCAGGGAGCTTGAAACTTGATTCTTTATGCTCGGGAGAGGTCTGTTTGGAGCCCAATGGAAGGGTGATATCTAGGGAATGATGTTTGGAGCCCAGTTGAGAATGAAACCCCATCACAGAGATTTATTAAGGATTTATGGACTTGTCAATGTGTATGGGGAGCTCGGAATGTCTTTAATCTTAAGAAGTACTAAGTGAATGACTAAACCGACATACATGACCCTTATCCACATCGATTTAAATCTTGAATCCTCAATGTATGGACCGGCATTTTTGTGGGAATCCATGTGTGATCTCTTTTAGTTGAACTATTAATGTAACTTTCTGTTTTCACGTGTTGATTCTAGTTTTGTTTTAAAACCACTAAAATGTATGCTTTGAGTGTCCTACCAGCCCCGTATGTGCATGATCAGATATGAATGTGATAATTGTGCCTATGAGCACCCTGTTCAGCCTATTTGAGTGTTATACACCTTATAATTATATGTATATGTCCTGATTTCCTTCATGTGACCTATGTGTCAGCACCACTAAGCTGGGATGACCTTGTCGGCTTGATCCACCGACTTGGGGTCCCCCTCTTGCTCCCGCCAGTTGCAGTCTGGGTCCTGTCCTACCCCGTTACGTGGTTCCACGGCCATGGTCTTGTCTAACTGTATGTATATATAATGTTGGTTCTCTCCACTTCCTGTGTCTGAGACCAACGCCTGAATGTGCTCTCATCACACTAATGATGGAGGATTTAGCTTTTGTGTGATTGCCATCTTGTCAGTTCCTGTCCCTTATTACCCTACATGTTTTATGTTGCACATATGCTTTAAACAAATGATGCATTATGTTTTATGGAAATTAATGCTTTGACGGGTTTTAATAGTTTTCTAAAGTGATCTTTTGTATTTCCTTATTGTTATATCTATTCACCCGCCTACTAGACCATCGTGTCTGACCCATTTTTGCGGTACTCAGGTCCAGACCCCGTTGCCCTTGAGGAGGAGCCAAAGGAGGCGGCCGGTGAGCCACATCGTATAGGTGAATGGCAAGCTGACAATGTCATTTAGACATTTGGGCAAGCCTTGAGATGCGAAACATTTTGGGGGTTATTGATTGACATATTTTGGGAAATTCTTTTGGTTGTATTGGCGTTTGTTGGCCATTATTTTTGGGAAATGATTAATTAATCTTTTGTATAAATGTTTCACTTTATATTTTGGGAATGCCATATGGATCATTGCTCACTCTGACATTATGTTATTTATATGAGTATCATCAGTGTCAAAATATGGAATGAGTTACCGGTTTAATTTGCTACACGATTCCGCAATCCTTTGAAAGTAAAATGACTTGTGTGCACGTGAGATATCCTCACCGCGAAACCCTGTGGGAAATTTAAATGAGTGTATCTTTATAATCATTGTTGTAACTATCACATAGCTCGCCGATTCCGGATTAGGAGTGCTTTGGTGCGCTAACCTGGTTTGGGGTCGCGACACCATAATAGGTTCTCCACCTTGGTTGGACTCACACACCGTAAGTAGGGTCCTGAGTATGAGCATCGATATAGCTTGCCTTCCGGTGACAACCAGAATCTAGCTGCTTTCCTTCTGACTTTCCATCATTCCTTTCCGTCCTTTGGTAGTAATCCATCTCTTAAGTACTCGATAATCGGTGTCATCCAATCTGGATCAACCGTATCCTATTTAGTGCACATGATCATCTGATCTCCTATGGTTGGCGATGGTTGGAAATCAATGAGGATCTCCCCTCTCAGCTCTGATTTTACGGCCGAGGCCAAGCTGGCCAAGTTGTTAGCATGCGCGTTCTCCTCTCGTCCAACCTGTTTCACCACAACCTCACCAATCTCCTGAATTACACGTTGTGCTTCTATGACGTATGCGACCATCCGATCATCAAGAGCTACATGCTCTCCATTCAACCGGTTGGCTACTAATTGCGAATCACAATGGACTATTAGTCGCCTGATTCCAAGCTCTGTATCAGTCATCAGCCCAGATAGTAGAGCTTCGTATTCTACTTCATTATTTGATGCAACAAGACCTAATGTCATAACCCTTTCCATCATTGCTCCTTCTGGTGTAATGAACACCATGCCAGCACCTGAACCTTGCGAATTAGATGCTCCATCAACTTATAACTGTCATTTTTCACGAATATCTAGGCCATTTTCTTCCTTCCTGCTTTGCTTCAATTCATCCTTATGTGTAAATTCTGCTATGAAATCAACTACCACTTGACCCTTAGTCGCATTCCTAGGAACTATTCTTATATGATGCTCGACGAGCTCTATTGCTCATTTTACCATTCTCCCGAATGGGCTGGCCTTCTATAGAATAGCTCGTAGTGGATGCTCAGTTAAGGGCCTGGAAGTAATGTCTTAGCTTCCGAGCTGCGCTCACCAATGCCAGGGCAAGCTTCTCCAATGGTAGGTACCTCGTCTCGGCATCTAATAAGGTTTTGCTGACAAAATAGATGATTAGTTGCTGTTTTCCTTGATCTCTCATCAATGCCGCACTAACCGCATGTTTGGAAACTACCAAATACAGTATTAGCTCCTCCCCTGGATTGGGAATTGAGAGTACAAGGGGGGACTTAAATATTGTTTGATCTGTGCAAGTGCCTTATCACACTGCTCGTCGCATACCTTTTCTGCCTTCTTTTTAAGAGCGAGGACCATGGGTAGACATTTATCCAAGCTTCTTGATAGAAAACGGTTCAGAGCTGCAAGCATACCTGTCAACCTTTGCACTTCCTTCCTTGAACTGGGTCGCTCTACCTTCTTTATTGCTTGAATTTGGTCGGGGTTAGCCTCAATTCCTCTTTGAGTTACAATGTATCCGAGGAATTTTCCAGAGCTGACTCCAAACGAGCATTTTGAAGCGTTCAATCTCAGCTTATATCTCCGCAGAATGTCGAATAGTGATCGTAAGTCTTCCTCATGCGTAGCTTTTGCCTTACTTTTGACTACCATGTCATCAATATAGGCTTCTAACGTTTTTCCGATCTCATCCTGGAATATCTTCATCACCAGTCTCTGATATGTCGCCCACGCTTCTTAAGTCCAAAGGGCAGCCTTGTATAACAATAGGTGCCTTTTGGCATTATGAATGTTGTTTTCTCCTGGTCAGATTCTTTCATTGCAATCTGGTGATATCCTCGGTATGCATCCAGAAAACTCATTTGTTCGTGGCCCGCTGTAGAATCCACGAGCTGATCAATTTTCGGAAGTGGGAAGCTATTCTTAGGGCAGGCCTTATTCAAGTCAGTGAAGTCCACGCATACCCTCCATTTTTTTATCCTTTTTTGGTACGACCACCATATTGGACAACCATTCTGGGTATTGAACTTCTCGCAAAGCGTCCGCCTCCAAAAGCCTGTGACCTCCTCGCACACTGCTATTCGATGCTCCAGGGCGAGTTTCCTTTGTTTCTGCATTACTGGTTTTACTTTAAGGTCTACACCTAACCTGTGACTGATCACCTTGGGATCAACTCCAAGCATCTCGTGCGAGGTCCAAGCAAAGATGTCAGAGTTATGATTGAGAAATCGAGCCAAACTCTCCTATTCTTCCTTGGTTATCAAAGTCCCAACCATCCAATACCGCTCCGGATTTCCTCCTTCCATGATTATCTTTCTTAGCTCCTCTATTACTAAATTGGTCAGGTCGGCATTCTGTTCTTCTGTTTCCAGCCGACCTGATTGTAATTGCTATTTTAGGTTGGCCTTATTGCCCATGCATAGACCATCCTCTTCCTCTGTCTTTTTTGCTTTCCCTTTTATTGTTGCAATTAGACAGCTTTTGGATGTCGCCTGGTCCCTTCTGATCTCCATGATTCCTTTTGGCGTCGGGAAGCTGATCCTCTGCTGATAAGTTGATGGTACCACTTTCATGCGATGAATTCATGTTCGTCCCATAATAGCGTTGTATGGAGATGGTACGTCCACCATGAGAAATTCCGTATCAAGTCGGATAGGTCCGGCACCAACTCGCACAATTATTACACCCATCGGTTGCACTGCTTACCCATTGAATCCAAATAAGGGTATCGAGGTCGGCCGTAAATCAAAGTGCTTCAGGCCAAGCTTATTAAACAACCTGGCATACAAGATTTCTGATGAACTCCCCGGGTCTATGAGCATTCTCCGAACATCGTACTCCTATACTCGTAATGCTAGTACCAGGGGGTCATTATGTGGCTGGATTACATCTCGCAAATCATCATTTGAGAATGAGATCTCTTCTTTTCCTCATCCAGATATATTTACAATGCTTGCCTCAGCACTCATTTGGTATACTTCTCTTAAGTGCGCAGCCATCCTTCTCTGGTTTTTGACATACTGAGTCGACATTTTTGCTGGATTTATTGCTCCATGTACCACATCAATTATCCCCATTGGTCCCCCTTCATCTGCGACATTCTTCATCTCCTTCCGATCTAAGCTTCCACGATTCTTCTTTGTGCCTATACTTTCTAAATATTCTTTCAAGTGCCCTTCTTTGACTAGGTCTTTCAGATGTTGTTTGAGCATGCGGCAATTTTCTGTTAAATGACCGTTATCCCGGTGGTAAGAACACCAGAGGTTGGGATTCCAACGTCCTGGGTCGCTCACCATCTTTGGTGGCCTTTTAAAATATGATTTATCCTTGATCTGCGTCAGGATCCTGTAGATCGGATCTTTAAGGATCGTATATGTCCCTTCAAAGGCGGCTCTTATGGGCTCGGCATGACCCATTTTTCTATCAAAGGCTTCTTCGAACTCCCTTCTTCTATTTCCTCCTAGATCCCTCATCCATTTGACGAGTCCACCTTGGCTCAGGCGCTCCCATGTCCTCATGTTGCATGTCTTTGTTTTATTCTCTATATATAGTGTAAGATCAATTTTTGTGTGGCCAAAGGTGAAATGGTCAGCTCGGCCTTTGTAGAAAAATCCTATTCCCCTTTTTTTTTTTTTTTCTGTGCAATAGCATTGAAATGGATCCCTGCTAATAGAGAAAAAAGCGATAAGAGCTCGATCGGGTCTTCCGACCGAGGCCACTCCGACGCTCAAGTTAGTCCAAAAAATTTCATTTTGGAAAATCTTTTACTCTATTTTTTCATACCTTTTTCTCTCCTTCTTTTTCTCCTCATATAGTGTTTTCTCCTAAATTTCAGCCCACCTTCTATGCACGTTTCCTCCCTCTTCATAGTGAGAACTGATAACGGAAGGAGTTATTTCATCATGGGGCACTCCTTTAATCCAGATCCTTTAATTCAATCGTCCAAACGCCTCTTCAAATTCTTCCTCCTGGCGGGTTGGGTTGATCCACTATGACCCAAGCCCAACCTAGTATTGGATTCAAACTTTTCCCTCCTACATATAGTTTGTCAGGAAGGTTAAGCATATTGAGTTAAAGAAAGCAGTTTGTATCTCTTTATGTAATCTAATGGCGCGTTTGTGGTAATCATCATCATATCCATCGATTAGGCTCTTCTATGCCAATTTCCTCTACTAGGATTATTGTAGTACTACTGTATCATCAAATTTCCATGTATTTTTATCAGATGATCACCAGTGACTTGGGGTGCATACATTTAGTGACATGAGGACAATTTTAGGTTCTGCAAGTGGGGTCCATCTAGGTGTACATGGTTTAGGGAGAAGCTAATGGTGGGGCCAGTGGTGGACCCAGGATTTTCATTTGGATGGGGCTAAAATTTTGCTAGACTAAACATTAAAAAAAAGAAAAAAATTTTGCTAGACTTTAATAGACATTTTTACATTACCAAATAGCACATATATGTTTTCCTTTAGAAAATGTCCAGCTCGTGGAACTAAACTAGATGCATGAAGTTATTGAAGATTGGGCAATGAAGAGGTTAGGATGTTAATCAAAAGTACCCAAAAGCTTTAGATGGATAAAACATTGATTATAACCTTGATTTTAGGTACTAAAACTCACATTATCATGCTTCACTGAATTTATATATCCAAATCAATACGCAAGGTTATTTCAAATTCATGGTGAGTGGGTGTGTGAGAAAAACCGAATACAAGAACATTTTGAGGACACCCATCCTTTCCATTTTTTCCACTCTCTCAAAGCCTCCAACCTTTGGATAATGAGAGCGAAATGCAATCTTTGAATCATAGTGGGAGAAAGAAGACATATAACCGAAATGAATTTGGTCATCTTTGGTTTTTGTGGTTCATCATCATTGTCAAAGCCTAGTCCCAACATAAAAATCCTCAGATAAGTTACACTTCTTCATATCTATCTTTACTACCTACATCCACGTTCTTTTATGGTTGCTCCTTCTCCTAGGTGGGCCGTCAACCTTCATGGCCAAACTTTTCCTTACCGGCGTTTTTACCGTCCTACATTGGACATGCCCAAGCCATCTCAAACGAGTTTCTCTAATTTTATCTCCTATTGTTGCTACCCCTAAATGCTATCAAAAGCGCTCATTACTAACTTTATCAATCATCGTTTCACCACACATCCACCTCAACATTCTTATCTCTGCTACATTCATTTTGTGTATATGCTGCTTCTTGATTGGAAACATTCTGCTCCATAGGTCAAAACTGGACTAATCGTTGTCGTCTAAAATTTTCCCTTCAATCTTATTAGCCTTCGTCGGTCACAAATCACTCCCTAAGCAAGTCTCCACTTCAACCATCCCGCTTTAGTCATATGTTCGACATCTCCATCAATGCCAAGACATGTGAAATGTTCCTCTTGTGGCGGTCTTTTAACCCATACTCAACTTCCTTATTGCCTCTGAATTAACAAAAATGTGGGTTTAATATAAAAACCAAATAGATGAAAAGGGGGCTTTATTTATTTACATGTTTAGCTCTATTTTTCTCCCGGACCATGTCTTCTCGTTTTAAATGATGAAAATGGCCATGCAATCATGGGAAATGCACTTTCATTGTTGTTCTAATTCCCAAGAAATCGACAGAAAGAGTCACGCAACAACTTTTACTTCAAATTCAGCAATATCACATTATTGAAAAAATAACCCTTTAGCTGCAATGAAAAAAAATTCCACCAATGTCGTTTGATTTTTTTTCCATGAAAAGAATGGGGACACAAATACATGGTTTAAGCAAAAATTTTACTTATGATTGTACAGAATTTTCAATCCCACCATCCACAAAAGCAAGACCCCTGTATTGAAGTCTCCCACCAAAAATCCTAGACTGCAACTGTTAAAGATTTTAGTAGGAAAAAAAATTACCCCCATGGTTTAGTCTAATTATTGTAATATATCATAGAGACTGCTTCCAATTGAGATCGATTGAGAAGTCAGCCTCTCGATTTTGATTTCTAAATGATTTTGGCCATTTCTTAATTGAGTTCCAAAATTGCTGGCCCATTTTATCGTCAATAGTTACTGGTCTATTGCTAGCTACCAGCCCATTTAAATCAGCCTCTCCTCAACGTTTATAGGATATACCTGACCCAAAGATAACCCATTAAATTAGCCTCTTCTTTACTCTCTTCCGTTACAAGCGTTTTTCTTCTTTTCCGAAAAATGGAGCAGCTACCTTTACTTTTTATTTCATCTATGGAGATTAACTCCTCTCCTCGACTCCTCAACGCTTTTGTAATGTGCAAACGTTATATTGTGATTCCGGCAAATCATGGTGGAAACCTTCATCGGTAAATGCATATGTCCTCTCATCTTTCTTTTATAATGGTTTGTTCCTCTTATCGTTCTGAAATCTTCACTTCTCCCCTCTCTATCTTTTCCTTTGACTTGATTATAGTTTTTCTCTCAGAGTTATACTTCATCGTCATCATCAAAAGTCGCTCCTTGGTCTTCATCATCCACCAAAGCCGAATTAGGGGTGGGCATAGACTTGGCATTTTCAACAAACACGCCCCCTTTCAAGTTAGAGGTACCAAATCAGGTTCTTTGTTGTAACCTCTGTAAAAAAAATAATGCCCTTTCCATTTTGTCTATGCTTGATTTATGGACTATTTTTATTTCCTGAAAAGGGTTGACTGCCTAATTCAACCTCAATTTAAGCCTTAACACAGGCTAAGTTCCCAACTCAGGTTTTTATATGAAATTCAATTCTGATTAATTAAACTAGAAGATTAACCTAATATCAGGAAAGAAAAAACAATTGACCACAAAAACCAGGAGGCACACGATTTTTAACGTGGAAAACCATACTCGGGAAAAACCACAGGTGGTAGAGACCACCGGAAAAGCCAAGCACTATGTAAAAGAAGATTAAAAGAAACTCACAGAGCCCTTGACCCTGTTGGAACTCAACCTAAAGTACTGTGATGGACTTGTTGATTGCCCATCGTTCACCTTCAACATGCTTCACAAGATCCCACCTTGAACGCCTCTTCAAGGAGCTTTAGAGAAGAAGAAGATTCCCCGTGTTCAGCGCAATTCTCCTTGAATGAAATAACCCACAAAGTCTCTCTGGAAGTATTCTTGATGCTAGGGATGAGTAGAGAGCTCAAGATACACTTGGGGTTGCAAGAACATGTATATATAGCCCAAGGGTCCGTGCATGAGGTTTCCGATCTGTGTAGGACTCAAAATAGTAGTTGAAGAGAAATTAGAAAGAGATCTTCGCGCAGGCCAAGAATTCCCAGCTTGCTATAGCAAGCAGTGATTCTGCCTAACGTTGGGACTGGCTCGCTAACAAGTTTGCTATAACAAACCTGCTCTCTGTCTTGGACTCTGTCTGGGCTTGAATAAACAGTCTTTGATGCGTCTAGGACTCTCCAAACCTTAACTTGAAGTACCATCACAGACCACATCTAAAAAGAACAAAAAATACAACTCGATATGGAATTGAGTTTTGTTAAAACTAGTTGAATTAGCCAACAAAGACTTTACAATCTCCCCTTTTGGCAACTCATGAACAAAACTCCTAAGACAATATAAACCTATTTCCCAATACAAATAATTCCATGAAAAAGAACTGGAAAATCTTCAAGCCTTCACATCTCCTGTAGGAAACCCGCACGAAAATAGCTTGGCAAAAGATCTTGAATAAAATCATATAATTAAGTAAAGCAAGAATAACCAAAATCATACTCTACTCCTACTACTCCTCCTTTTTGTTTAAGAATTGACAAAGTCAGCATGAACAAACGGAAAGCAAAACATATGAAACACGAGGAAGCATTATGATCATAGTAGTAACAACGAGTAGCATAACATAAGTCATAAGAAACAACTGTCAATCCGAACAGTTATAAAGACACAACTATTTAAGATAACCATTATAGCAGGAAACATAGAAAGCAGTGAATAGTAGAATCAAAAGCAGGATGCAGCAACCCAGTCAACGGTGTCGAAGATGATCAAACATTGTAGAAAGCTGGTTACTCAATTGAGTATACTGTTATTTGGATAGGCGACGATCTTGATGTGTTCATAATAATTAAACTACAATCGCACAAATTTCTATTAATTAGATAATGGCAAGTACAGGTCGATCCACAGAGAATTGTAGAAACAAGATCCAAAAATTCTCAATCAATTTTAACACTAGGGATTTTGAAAACACAATTAATCAAGAAAATAATAACTAAAATGATATCAAAGGAAATCTAAACGCAAACTAATTAGAGAAACAGAGATCAGTGTATCGGATTTCACCAAAACAAATTGAATCGTTCCAAAATTGCTTCAAAGTCTTATCCCAATAAAACTCGACCCAATATGCAAGCAATTGCCTTGGATCAAAAGATTTAGGTTTGAAAACCCTTTTTCTTAAAAATTCAATTCTCTAAATAGTACCAAGACTCCCTTCACTTCGATATGTTGAAACTCTAATCACTATTTATCAAGGTCAAGCACAACCATTAAAGGATTTTAGCCTAAACATGATATGTCAAGATCAATTCTAAAAGTAAAAGACATTCCAAAGAACCTTTGGAAAACCAGAAGTTGAATAACATTCATGAAGGAGAACCTAATAAATTATTAAGTATACTGAGGGAAAGACATAGAAAAATAATAAGGAACAATCTCACCGGTTTTGGCATCCTCCTCCACCCTAATCCATGGATTAGCCAAGCATTGTTGAATAAAAAAAAAATAAAGAAAGCTAAGTTGATCGTGCACGGTGAAAAGTTTGTATACGTAAAAAGACATAAGTCTCAAATAATGAGCTCGAACCTTCCGTAAAAACGATTTTCAATCCAAAGTTATGGGTAACCTAATCTCAACAAAGAAAAACGTTCTTCCTCTCAAGGCGGCCATGACGGCTTTCGCACTATTATTTTTTCAAAGGCCGTAACAACTTTTTTCTTAAGGAATTCCTTTTTCTCTTTTCTTTCTCTTTTTTGTTTTTCAAGATAGGGCTCCTTTGTGGTGAGTTTGATGCACATGACATGGGGATCAAACCCACATCTCATAAATTCCACCATTTTCAAGCTTATTCATCCTTTTTTTTTCTTCTTCTTTCATCTTCATTTTTTTTAAAAAAAATTCTAACGATCCCTAACAATAGCCAGGCCTTTCCTTGTGGCCGAATTTATTCACCGGTTTGTGGATAAAATCCACCCAGTTGAACCAGGAAGCTGTAAAACTAAGGGTTGGCTTTTCATCATATTTTCAATCATATCGTCAAAGAAAAACGAAAATCATGGCTTCACATTCAAAACCTTGAAAATGTATACAAATTGTGTAAAAGTGAGGGATTAAGATTCAGCACTTTTCCAAAAATCCTTTCCTTAAACAAAATGACAAGCCATTGTTTTCTTTTGCCCAAAGCATCGAGAATTCCAAAATTCGAGGTATCTTTATTTCATAAAAATCCTCTTGAAGTTTCCTTTCTCAAACACAAATAGCAAAAAAAAAAAAGTATTATTATTATTATTATTATTATTATTGTTCTTTCTTTCTCCATTTTTTGAAAAAATTTCCTAAAAATACTAGAAAATCAAACAAAAAAGAGTGTGAAATTCTTGTCTAAAGATGGAAGTTATGGCTTTTAAATGTCTGACAAATTGTCAAAAATTTGTTCAAATGGATGTAAGGCTGCTCACCCTCAAAACCATAGAACTTAGGAAGCATGTTAATGGCAGCAGCTCTAATCTCAAACTGGGCTACAGTGGTTGCTAGTAGAACTATG
The DNA here is from genome assembly GCA_029852735.1 of Persea americana. Lineage (NCBI taxonomy): Eukaryota > Viridiplantae > Streptophyta > Magnoliopsida > Laurales > Lauraceae > Persea > Persea americana. The sequence continues at coordinate 16,955,644 of CM056813.1, read as the reverse complement.
CAAGTGGGTGGGGTAGCAAAAGCGGGTGCAAACATCTCATTCAGACTTCTCTCTCGGTTTTTCATTTTGGGATCAATTGAGAAATTTTCTACAAACTTGATGGGTTTCTCAAATAATTTAACTCGGGCAAGAAAACCTCTCTCACATGTCCAAGTTTGCATAACCAAGCACACCTTAATGTTAACACACCAACAATCTAATGAGTTAGCCTATGTCAACTATACAGCTCCTAACTGGTTGAAGAGTGCACCTAAGCCTACAATCTGGTATTATAAAACCTTAGTTAATAGATCAGACCCTAGGTAAGGGTAGAATTACTTAATGAACTCGTTTGAAGGACCCATGCTTCAAACAGTCTAGCTGTCTCCACACTCTGGACAAGGTATTTCTTAAATCAACTTAGGTCAAATAACGCAATTGGTGCGACTTTTGGTTGTCTTCGTCCTAATGAGCTCGAAGATCCAAGGGCCAATGTCTAATTGATTTTAAATTATTGGCTTGGGTACCTAAAGTGGGGTGTGGTTAACCTAATGGGCAAGAATCCGGTGATGAAATTCGGTGCTTATCTTTTGGAGGTGAATGCCCTTACTAAGTGTGTGATTCCAATTTAATCAACTTGTAACATTCAATCAATCACACTTTTGTCAAAATTCAACAACCATGAATTAACCCACTTATTGAAGAGGCGTGGATAGAGTTTCAATACTTACCTCCCATTCAAGATGGGGGAAGATCTAGTTGAGTCGACTCGGACCACTAAACGTAGACTCAGCGTACCAACCCGAGGTGCAGAGATAGTATCGTCCAACTATCGTCCTTCCCTGCTCCTAACTATTACAATCTGGGCCTTCCCAAAATTTAAAATTATTTAAAATTATTACACTTTGAAAGTCCTGCTACAATGAATATAAAAAAAATACTACTGCTAAAAATAAAATCCCTTTCCCGCTTTGATTGTGTTCCTCTACAAGATTCTTCTCTATTTTATTTTATTTTTTTGTTAACTTAATTGAAGATTCTTTGTGCTCCAAATCTAGTAACTTCTTTGTTTAGGTACTCCTTCCTTTTTTTTCTTCAATCCTGCAAAATCAACAATACCAAAGTGTAAAAAGAAAAAGAAAATGCTAAATAGCTAAGATCCTAAAAGGATTTTTTTGTAAAAAGTAACAAAATAAAATCCTAACCTAAACAAGAGTAAATATCAGAAATCAGATTTTTGAAACCGTTTCAAGACCAGATCCCCGGCAATGGCGCCAAAATTTTGATGTGCTCAAAATAATTAACCGCTATCACACAAATTTTTATTAATTAGATAATGGCAAGTATGGGTCGATCCATAGAGATTTGTAGAAACAAGATCCAAAAATCCTCAATCAATTTTAACACTAGGGATTTTGAAAACACAATTAATCAAGAAAATAATAACTAAAATGATATCAAAGGAAATCTAAACACAAACTGATTAGAGAAAGAGAGATCTGAGTATCGGATTTCACTGAAACAAATTAAATTATTTTAAAATTACTTCAAAGTCTTATCCCAAAAAAACTCAAACCAATGTGCAAGCAATTGCCTTGGATCGAAAGATTTAGCTTTGAAAACCCTTTTTTCTTAAAAATCCAATACTCTAATTAGTACTTAAGACTCCCTTCACTTCAATATGTTGGAACTCTAATCCCTATTTATCAAGGTCAAGCACAAATCATTAACGGATTTTAACCTAAACATGATATGTTAAGATCAAGCATAAAAGTAAAAGACATTCCAAATAACCTTGCAAAACTAGAAGTTGAATAACATTCATGAAAGAGAACTTATAAAATCATTAAGCATAATGAGGGAAAGACATAGAAAAATAAAAAGGAACAATCTCACCGGTTTTGGCGTCCTCCTCCACCCTAATCCATGGATTAGCTAAGCATTGTAGAAAAAACAAGAATAACGAAGCAAATCTCCATTATTGAAAGTCGTCAACGTTGTCTAATACACCACTCAATCTCCACCTTCACTTTCTAACAAAGATTACAGAAAAAATAACTTAATCATAGAGGAAGAGAGCATCCCTTTAAAAAAAAATACAAGAAGAAAAAGAAAGAAAAATCACTTAAATTCGTCATCCCTCATATCCCTCCATTTGATATCCTGTTTTGACCCCAAAAACGTCATAATTGGGAGATCCTCATGAGATATGATATTTCTCTCATTTGAGTTCTTTTTCTAACGCATCTAATCTTGCCTTAATCGGAGTCTTGTGTAAAAAGTTATGATCAAAATAGTAAAGCCTGCGCAGGATGGCTACAATTCCGAAAATCTTCTTTCCCTCAAGATTTGATCACTTGCTAAACAATAGCATTCTTATTGCTGTCCATGATATTCCTTCCCTTTCATGTAAAGTCCATTGCTAGTTTTTAGCAAGCATTAGATATGAGGGGCCCCACCAAATTCGGTCTTCAAAAATAAAAATAAAAACCAATTGTGCCAAGTCTAGAACTCATGACCTCTAACTTGAAATTCCAGCTCTCCTCCAACAAGCCTACTTGCTCTTTGAGTTTGACTTTTCTCTAATGGGCTTTTAGCTATAAATCTCTCCAAATTAAGCTCAAATATGCTCTGCTTCTTCTAATTTCTACATAATAAGAAAAAGGTTATAATTAGAACATTGAAGACAAAATAAACAACTGGTAAATACAAATAAAAGGGTAGTTATTAATATTATGCAATGCATATCACATCTCATTAAACTGCTCTGTGGATGAGTGGCACAATTCATTGAATCCAGCCGTCGTCCGTTCTTCCAACATCTCTATTGGATGGACTGATCAAATACTACTCTTTCATCTGCAAGAAGATGCTATTCAATAGAGTGGTCTTTATCTTCAGCTTGAGCCTGAACATTCTCCCCCTGAATGTGACCTCAAGTGTGGACCTCAGACATACTTAGAGTAGCAGCATTAATCTTCTTCCTGTGGAGAATGGGCTCCTCATGGTCATAAGTGTAAAACCCATATTTAATCAACAGCTTACAGATCATCACTCCAAATGGAAGAGCAAGTCTCTTTAGTCCTTCATATACCTTGAGAATAACATAAAAAATCATTCTAGGAATGTCCACATGTAGGCCCGTTCTGATTGCATAGAGTAGATATGCTTAACTATAGTATAGGTCAGAGGTGTGTCCACGAGGTTTGATAGTGTGGCACATGAATATGTTCAGTAAACGATAGTCAGCAATCAACTTATATGTATACAGAAGTTCAAAGTTCCACTCAGTTGTTCTACTGCAAAGTGTTGTAGCCACATGATTTTTATGCGTTTTAATGTTCTCTGGATCAGGGAATAGATAATAAGGGTTTGGAGGGCATTGAACTTCAAGCAACTCTGTTATAGAATCAGGAGTAACTGTTATTGTTTTCCTGTGAACATAAGTCTTGAAGTTGTTTTGATAAACCCATGCATGTTACAGTAAAACTAATGGATCCAATCCTTGAAAACTTCATTCTTCATATCCATTAGTGTCGTCAGATGACGCTGGCTGATCCAATTGAAGAAACCAATAAATTAAAAGCAATCCCCGTCGTTCAACAATCCGTTCCAGAATTACGAAGCGTGTCTTGAAAGTAGATTCATATAATTCAGCACTTTGGGCATCGAGGAAGTGTTGGCGATTGAACAAAAAGGAAGAAGTAGCTTGGCGCTTCCCTTTAGATGTTTTTGGAGCCATGATGGAACTAAAACAATCATAGAGACATTCTATGAAACAAGTAATGTGTAAATGCTCACTCGGGCACTTAACCAAACACTTGGTGTGCAGGAACGATATCTAGCAATGCAAGCTTAATGTATGCACATCCAAGACTCCCAATGAGTGCTACACAATGTAAGAATTACTTCAAATGAACTGACAACCAAAGATTTCATCAAAGTAAGCAAATCTCCAAATTTTCAAAAATTCACAAAGCTTTATTACCTTCAAAAAGCACATTTTCAATCCCATGTCAACATCCAGAAACTAACTCCAATATGCCAATCCACACATTTAACACCAACAAGAGAAGCCAAAGACACATTGGCTTCCAAATCCAAGCAATTCCTTTACCAAATCTTTCATATAGGCAAGAGAAAGAAAAACTCCATGAATGAGGAGAGGAGAAAAACCATACCTTGGATTAGTGTGAAGAAAAGAATAGATGGAATAGACTTTTGAAGAGCAAGAGGAATGGCCAAGGGAGTGCATAACTCAAGGGAGAAGGAATGTATATCATGGATTTTGAAAACAGGATGTAAAAACAAAGGGGGTGTGACCGAACCAACTTTAAAACGCTGGGCGTGCTCGCTATAACGAGACTAGGTCTCGTTATAGCGAGCCCTAGTTCTGACTTGGGCATCATACATCTTGTTATAGCGAGAGATGATTCTTTCTCTAGTGAAGGAATAGGCCCTAGGGAAAATCTTCCTCTACATTTTCACACAAAAATTATAAAATAACTCCAAAGATGCAGAAAATCAGATTTTTCATAAATGTATATGCCATAAAGATTTTGTGAAAAAGTACAGGACCTACAAATGAAGATTCAGCACGAACAAAAATTGATCAATTCACATAATTATTTAGAAATCAAGTGATGTGTGTGTGAAAGATGGTAAACTCCCCCTCAATCATAACATTCTTTGAAACTAAAAGTTTAAGAACTAGGGAGCAAACCCAGTATTTAATCTATTAAGGTCAAAATCCGCATATATTTTTTTAATCCTCTTTTTCAGTCATTTTCATCATTTTTCTCAGTTTTTTTCTTTTTATAATTTTTCTCAACCATGAACCTTTATTGGTGACTTCCACACTACAGAACATGGTAGCCCTCTCCAACGAAACTTTTCAATCAATTGGAAGCTATCACACACATTCGTATGTAGCCATGATCCTCAGGTTCAGGAGAATTTCCCGGATATAGTCACTTAATTTTTCGTATATCAAGATCAAGAAAGAGTAACGATAGTGCAAAAAGAATTGTTATTCCGAAAAACGTGCACTAAAATCAAATCACATGCAAAATAACCATAGAGGCCTTTGTGATATTGTGCATGTGCATATACACTTACAAAAGTGATTAATGGAGGTCATTGAAAAGAGGAAATCCCCAAAGACTTGCTTAGGGATTCAAAGCGGCCAATTATCTTTCAGTAGCAATTTTATCGAGAACAATGATCTTTTCCTCTACCAACTCACGAATGAAATGGTACCTAATATCAATGTGTTTGGTGCGGCAACACTAGACTGGACTTTTAGAGATGTCTATGGAACTTTGGTTATCACAATACACAAACATCATATCTTGATCGATTCAAAAGTTGGCTAGCATCTGTTTCATCCACAACAACTGAGTGCAGCAAGTTCTAGCAGCGATGTACTCGGTCTCAATAGTCGATGAGGAAGTCGAAGTTCGCTTTTCACGATGCCAAGCAACTAGATCAATCCCAATGAAAAACATACTCCTGATTTGCTTTTACGATCATGAACACAACTGGCCCAATTCGCATCAGAATATTCAACAAGATCTATATTTGAGTCCTTGCTTGGCCAAATTCCAAATTCAACAGTCCCACTAACATATTTCATTATCCTTTTCAATGCATTGATATGGGATTCCTAGGCTTTGAATGATATCTGGCACAGATGCCTATATTGTATGCAATTTCTAGGTGACTTCCATCAAGATACAATAGGCTACCAATCCTACTCCGATATAATGTTTCATTAGCATCCTTCCCATCCGAGTCTATACTTAGGTTTCTAGTGGTGCTCATCGGCGTTCTGGAATGTTTAGCTGAAGTCATCCTGAACTTTTTCAAAAGATTCCAAGCATACTTGGTTTGTGAAACAAACATCACATTGTCACACTGCTTGATCTGTAATCCTAGAAAAAAGGAGAACTCTCCAACCGTACTCATCTTGAATTCCTTGGACATGCTACCAGAAAACTGGTCGACTAACTTATCAGAAGTAGATCCAAAGACAATACCATCAACGTAAATCTGTGCAACCAGAATGTGGCGAGTGTCCTCTTTGATGAATAGTGTCTTATCTATACTTCCTCTCTTGAAACCATCGTCAAATAAGAAAATTGTCAGTCTTCCATACCATGCTCATGGTGCATGTTTCAATCCATAGAGTGCTTTTTTCAATTTAAATACATGATCCGGGTAGTGAGGATCTTAAAATCCTTTGGGTTGTTCAACATAAACTTCCTCGTTCAAATACCTATTCAAAAATGCACTCTTAACTTCCATCTGATAAAGTTTAATATTTAGAAAACATGCAACAACAAGCAATAGATGGATGGATTCTAGTCTAGTAGCGGGAGCAAATGTTTCCTCAAAATCGATACCCTCAAGTTGGGTATAGCTCTATGCTTCCAGTGTAGCCTTGTTCCTTATGACCCGTCCTAATTCATCAGTTTTATTCTTGAAGAACCATTTTTTACTGATAACATTGGTGTGTTTAGGTCTAGGAACCAATTCCCATACACAGTTTCTTTCAAACTGCTCAAGTTCCTCATGCATTGCATTTATCCAACAGTCATCTACAAGAGCTTCTTTTATATTTTTGGGTTCAATGAAAGAAACATAGCAGAAGTGGCTTACCTCACCGCGTACCTATTTTCGTTCTTTTATTGGTTCCTTAGCATCACCAAGTACTTGCGAAATAGGAAGGTTTTTCATGACTCTTGGTACAGGTCTCACACTTCTTGATGCACTTTGCTCTTCAAACTATTTGATAATCTCTGTAACCATGAGTTCAAAGGATGGTGTCTTAGGTTTAGTTGGTTCCTCTTTTGATTCCTTTTCTTCAGTTCCAACTTCAGGTTCTTTTTTCTTGGTTGAGTCGATATCTTCAACCTGTTTAAAAGAAGGAGAAAGAATTATGCCCTCGTCATCATCAGAAAACTAGTCTGAAGTTCTTGCATCATCAACATCCAATTTTATTGACTCCATAACAGTAGAGTTTCTAAGATGGTAAACACTATATGTTTTGTTGTTCATAGAGTAACCAAAGAAAATACCCTCATCGCTCCTGGAGTCGAACTTTCCCAAGTGTTCCTGATCCTTCAGGATGTAGCACTTACTCCCAAATTTTTGAAATACTTGATAGTCGGTTTTCGACTGCTCCAAATCTCATATGGATGGAGTCATTTTCGTTCCCGGCCTGAGGTAAACTCGATTGAAAACATGTACCATTGTATTAACTGCCTCAGCCCAGAAATGTTGAGGAATGCTTTTACCGTGCAGCGTAAGCTGTGCCATGTCCTGAACCACACTGTTTTTCCTATCAACGACTCCATTTTGTTGTGGTGTCTTGGGTGCATAAAATTCATGTTTAATACCATTCTTGAAACAAAATGAATTGAAATCAGAATTATAAAATTCGGTTCCATGGTATGAACGTATTCTGACAACACCACCAAATACTTTTCCTTTGTCATTAATGAGTAAGGTCCATAAATCTAAGAAAACTTCAAAGGTTTCAGACTTTTCTCTAAGGAATCTGACCCATGTCAGCCGTGAAAAATCATCAATGGTGAGAAATATACATTTCTTACCTCCAATGCTTTTAGATTTAGTAGGACCCATGAAATCTAGATGCAAGAGTTCAAGTGGCTTGGTGGTTGTTAAAGCGCCAACCATCTTATGTGAGCACCTAATTTGTTTTCCTATCTGACAAGGGTCGCAAATACCGTTTGGGGCTTTTAAACGTTTGGACAGCCCATGAACCGATTCGTTTTTCGCCAAGCTATCGAGGTCCTTGTGATTAACATTGCTCAATCGTTGATGCCATAAATCAATATCACTAATCACGGTTGAGTGACATGACAGAGCACTTTCAGTGGCAACAACATAATGGTTGTCAAGTGTTCCCACTCCATGCAGTACATTATCCCTTTTTTATCCACAATCACACATTCGTTGAGATAGAAATGTACTGCATGATATGAATCACATAGTTGGCTAATACTTAAGAGATTAGCTTTCAGACCATTAACCAGGAAGACATTGGAAAGATTAGAATACCTGGTACTGAAACAGTACCTTTTCCAATTATTTTTTATTTTCTTCCATCTCCAAATTTAACACTACCTCCATTAAAGCTCTCCAGTGAGGTAAACAAGGATTTGTTACCAGTCATGTGTCTCGAGTCCCCGCTATCCAAATGCCATACATGGACGTCTTTTGCAATAAGTGCAGTGAGGACCACATTATTGTGAAGATCAAACTTTCTTACCCAAATAGATTTAGTCTTTTTTGTTACGCATTTTTGTTATAATGTGGTCGAATGTGCCCTTTGATTCCATAAAAACGACATATTGGGATGAATCTGGGCTTAGGCGCATTCATATTAATCTGTGTCCGCATGTGTAGTATTTTTATTAACAAGTATACTTGATTGTAAATCAGGGCCATGTATAAAAACAGAGTTACTTGACTTTTTGGAAGAGAATGGTTCTAAATTAAAACCAAGTCATGTCTTGGATATTTCACTTCTTTGTCTCATCAAGATCTCATCAAGGGTCATCGATCCTTTGTTCATGTGCTCGAATGAAGACGTAGCAAAATCCAGCTCTATCAAGGCCATTATCAACTTGTCATTAAGATCTTCTTTCTCAACTTTTCATGTTTTGTACTCAATGCGCAATGTCTCCAATTCCTTCATAACTTTCTCACATTGTGCAACAGCTAGTTCTTTCTCTTTGCCAGTACCAATGAGATTTTCAGATGAGATAACACGTTGGGATTCTAACTGGCTTACCTTAGCATGAGCATCATCAAGTTCAGAAACAAAAATTGAATTTTGAGATTATGAAGCTTTCAGCTTGTGAGAGAGCTTGTTGTTAATGTGAGACAGGCGCATAGAATCCTTCAAGAGTTTCATGTATGCAACTTCAATATCCTGTTCATCATCAGAAAATCATGAAGATTCAACTCGTCATCTGACTTTGAAGCTTTGTCAGATGACCCTTGCACAGAAGATGAGTTAGAACGTGTCATAAAGACAACAAACTTTGCAGATTTAGAAGGAGACTCAGAGTCACCATTTTCATTCTCTGAATCGTCTTCTTCCCATGAGATGTTCAAAGCGTTTCCTTTGTTCCTTTCTAACCTATTAGCACACTTAGACGCAAGATGACCAAAGTCTTGACACTCAAAGCACTGAATGAGTTTTGTAGCACTTTTACCTAGGCTTTTCTCATTCTTGGACACAACTTTGGGCTTGTTGTATATCTTCTTTTTAGGAAATTCTTTTTTGAGGTTGCCTTTGTTCCTCTTCAGAAACTTTTTTAATTTTTGGACAAACAGGGCCTCCAATTCAGCATCATCACAATCACCATCTGAACCATCTTTAGCAGCCTTAGAGGAGGACATGAGAGCTATGCCTTTGGATTTCTTGTTCGAGCAATGGTCGGTTTTAGAAGTTTGGAGATGACCAACCAGTTCCTCAATAGTAAGTTCATTCAAATTAGTATGTTCTTCAATAGCAACTACCTTCGAATAAAATCTCTCAAGTAAAGACCTAAGAGTTTTCTTAACAACTTTATGGTCAGGTATAGGTTCACCCAAATTAAAGCTCGAATTGACAATATCGCTCAGTTTGGAATTGAACTCATCAAAGGTCTCACTATCTTTCATACGAATGATCTCAAAAGCAGTAGTCAAATTCTGAATTGTGGTCTGCTTAACAATATCAGTGCCTTCATGCACTGTTCTCAAAAGATCACACAACTCTTTTGCAGTTTTACAAGTGGAGATTCTGTGAAATTCTAAATGCGTAACACCATCATATATGGCATTGATAGCTTTGTCATTCCAATGGGCTTGGTTCTTATCACCTTGGGTCCAATCAGCCTTGGGTTCTAGAGTCCTTCTCCCATTAACAACCACAATGGGTGGAGTATACCCACTCTCAACAATTTCCCAAACATCATATTCAATAGAACATAAAAACGCAATTATCCTTACCTTCTAGTAAGCATAATGGACTTTGACGAGAGCCTTTGAACCAATTGGAACTCAACCTAAAAGACTGTAATGGACTTGCTGACTACCCGTCGTTCACCTTCAACGTGCTTGACAATATCCCACCTTGAATGCCTCTTCAAGGTGCTTTAGAGAAGAAGAAGAGTCTTCAGCGCAATTCTCCTTGCATGAAACAACCCACAAAGCCTCTCTACAAGTATTCTTGATGCTAGGTATGAGTAGAGAGCTCAAGATAAACTTTGGAGTTGCAAGAACATGTATATATAGCCCAAGGGTTTGTGCATGAGGTTTCCAATCCGTGTAGAACACCAAATAGTAATTGCAGAGAAATTAGAAAGGGATCTCCGCACGGGTAAAGAATTCCCAGCTCGCTATAGCGAGCAATAATTCTGCCTCACGCTGGGACTGGCTCGCTATAGAGAGCCATAGGTTTGCTGTAGCGAACCTGCTCTCTATCTTGGACTCCGTCTAGGTTTTAATAAACAGTCTTTTATGCGTTCAGGACTCTCCAAACCTTGACTTGAAGTGCCATCACAGTCCACATCTAAAAAGAACAAAAAATACAACTCAATATGGAATTGAGTTTTGTTCAAACTAGATGAATTAGCCAACTAAGACTTTACATTTTATTTTTTACTCAATTGAATATCTTTAGATTGCATTATGGTTGCCGTGAAAATAATTAAAAAACTAAAGATATTCCATAATATAATTGACTGTGTTTAGATTGCATTGGGCTTGATTGCATTATGCATTCCAACTGTATGTTGTAATTGTTAACACAGGCCCATAAGTTGGCCCATCCATGACCCATCTGTGAAAGCCCGTTGTATTAAACTTGTACAGCAATACATACTATAATAGGAGATTTGATAGATTGACATTAGTCAGACTTGTACAGCAATACATACTATAATAGGAGATTTGATAGATTGTAATTGTAGCCCAAATTGGGCATTATTGATCTATAAAACACAATGGTGAATCCTCCCAGGATCATCGAATTCCATTCATTCTTTGTGATTACTCTTCTTGATTAATCCTGAGATGGTATCAGAGCCTATTCAGCCATCTCAGAGGAATCTTTGCAACCTTCTCACTGATCTGAGAGGAATCAACCTCTCCCGGAGTAAAGAACAGATCTAGGATCTGTTTCAGACATCTCAGAGTCTATTCAGCCGAATCATCCACTGCTGATCATTGCCGTTCAACAGTGGCCCACTTGTGATCATCCAGACACAGCTTGAAAACCTGGCAGTCATGGTCGCCCACTGTAGGAGGGATTTTTGATGATTTTTTCACAATTTTTCGCCAATCAGAGGTAGGCCATTTGCTCAATCTTGTGATTTTACCATTTCTGGCATTAGTTTTCATCTCCACCGTCCAAAAGTTTGGATCCTTGGAATCTGCACACCAGATTTCATCTCCAGGAAGATAGTTACGACTGGCACTCAGATCTTACACCTGATCTGCATTCCAATCCTTCTCTGGGCCCCACGTGCTCATTCAGACACCAACCAGGGGGTCGCCTGGGTTGATTTTGGGCTCTGTACACATCTGATTCATATCAGATTGCTGCTGTTGCTTGCTGATTAGCTGGTGCTTTCATTCTTCCTGCTGTTTGTGACCTCTACACTAGCTATACTACTGCTGCTGTCTATTTGGTCACCCTGATCTGGTAGATTGAATCATCAGTGGGCCCCACCTGCTTTTTTTGATGAATTTCTTGGTCGCCTGACCAGTTTTATGCATCTATTTATACAGATTTGAGATCTGTTGTGATTGGTTGATTCAGAATAGCTTTTGGGCTATTATTTATCTCTGTATTGTTGCTGTCACCTTCACTTTGAGCTTTCTATAATTCATCTGGGCTGTTTCTTGGTGCTGTCTATTTACTGCTTACTTTATTTGAGAATTTTACTGTCGGCTGTCTATTACTGTTGACATCTGTGGGTTGAAAATGGACAAGAATGAAATGCAATTGATCAAATTCAATGGAAAGAATTATTCTGCTTGGGCCTATCAATTTGAGCTTTATCTGAAAGGCAAAAAATTATGGGGCCACATTTCTGGTTCTATGAAAAAACCATCGGAAAAAGATAAATTGGAAGATTTGGAAGCTTGGGAAACCAAAGAAGCACAAATTATGAGCTGGATGTTGGGTGCAGTGGAACCCCAATTTTTCCTACATCTTAAGCCTTATAAAACTGCTCAAGATATGTGGGGATATCTGAAACGCATATATCACCAAGAAAATTCAGCCCGTCGGTTCCAATTAGAACATGACATTGCTCAATATTGTCAAGGACAGATGACTGTTCAAGAGTATTACTCCGGCTTCTTCGTTCTTTGGACTGAATACACGGATATTGCCTATGCCACTCTCACCGGAGAAACTCTCTCTGGTATTCAAGAAGTTCATAAAATTACACAGAGAGATCAATTCTTAATGAAACTTCGGCCTGAATTTGAAACTATGCGCTCCAATCTTATGAGTCGGCATCCATCTCCCTCTTTGGAGACATGTCTCAATGAGGTGCTCCGCGAAGAACAAAGGATATTCACTCAGCATCAATTATCCCAACAATCTTCCAATGGTCCCACTGAAGTTGCTTATGTAGCAAAAGGGAAACCCCCCCGGCGCGACACTGATTTGAGCAAAATTCAATGCTTCACTTGTAAGGAGTACGGACATTATTCTTCTCAGTGCAGACGGAAAGTTTGTAACTACTGTAAAGCTAGCGGCCATATCATTTCTGAATGCAGGAAACGACCAGAAAATCGAAATTCGCGTGCTTATTCTGCCATTGCTTCTTCAGATTCTCAATCTGTGGCATCTGCTTCTCCGTCTTCATCCATGTCTTCACAGCCATCTGCACCCAGCCCTCCTATCAACCCTGAAATGATTCAACAAATGATCCTCCAAGCATTCTCCACCTTAGGCATCTCAGGTAAAATCTTTCCATCTCCTTCCATGTGGTATTTTGATTCTGGAGCATCAAATCATATGACTTCTACTTCAAGACTTATGTCTAATATTCAATCATATGATGGGAAACTCCAAGTTCAAACTGCCAATGGGGGACACTTACCTATCACTGCCATAGGAGATATTCCACACAAATTGCCCTTGAATCATGTTTTTCTTTCACCTGGTCTATCTACAAATTTGTTATCTGTTGGACAACTTGTAGATAATCATTGTAATGTGTCATTTTCTTCTTCTGGTTGTGTTGTACAGGATCAGGGGACGGGACAGGTGATCGCGAAGGGGCCTAAGTGCGGCCGTTTGTTTCCACTTCGTCTGTCTATACAACCTAGGGATGCATCTATTTCCGCCTTTTCATGTGTTCTTCAAAATAATGTGCATCTGTGGCACAAAAAATTAGGACATCCTAATTCAAACATATTGTTAACTTTGAAAAATTCTGGTTTGATTAATAAAATGCAGTTTTCTAATTCTGATGTCAATATTGACTGTTCTGTTTGCAAATTAGGAAAAAGTAAAGCTCTTCCATTTTCTATGCATACCTCTATCTCAGCAAAATGTTTTGATTTGGTCCATAGTGATGTTTGGGGTATAACACCAGTTATTTCTCATTCTCACTACAAATACTTTGTCACATTCATCGATGATCATAGCCGATTCACTTGGATTTATTTTTTAAAGGCTAAATCAGAGGTGTTTGAGGTTTTTAGAAAATTCATTGCCTATGTTGAAACACAATTCTACACCTGCATAAAGATTCTCCGATCTGATTCAGGCGGTGAATATGTGTCAAACAGATTTCAAGAATTTCTCCAACAAAAGGGAATTATCTCACAACGAACCTGTCCTCATACTTCACAGCAAAATGGCATTGCTGAACGGAAGAATCGCCATTTACTTGACATGGTTCGTTGCCTGCTACTTGAATCCTCTGTTCCCCCTAGATTCTGGCCGGAAGCTCTCTCCACTTCCGTTCATCTTATAAATAGGCTTCCGTCTTCCAAACTTCAAAATCAGTCCCCTTATTTCCGTCTTTTTAAATCTCATCCTACATATACACATCTTCGTCCTTTTGGATGTGTTTGTTTTGTTCATCTTCCTCCTTCTGAAAGGACGAAATTGTCTGCGCAAGCTACTAGATGTGTTTTTCTTGGTTACGCGACTCACCAAAAAGGATTTGTTTGTTATGATCCATCTGTTCAAAGAATTCGTGTTTCTCAAAATGTTGTGTTTTTTGAAAATTTATATTTTTTTTTCTCAAACCCCTGATTCCTCAACTCCTATCACCATGACTAGATTACCACCTTTTTCATCCGACACTTCTTCCTCTTGTGTTGAAAGGTTCAAACCTGGAATTGTATATCGGCGACGAACTGAACCACTCACTGCCGCGCTACATCCCCTTCAAGAGAATCCTAATCCGGCACCTGATCCAACTCCTCTCGCCACTCCTGATCCACCAGCACTAACTATGATGCCCATTCTTCGACGCACCACACGTGTATCTCGACCTCCTGATAGATATGGGTATTCTCATTCATCTTTTCTTGCCACTCTAGCATCTGTTAACATTCCCACTTCCTATTCTCAAGCTGTGAAGCATGAATGTTGGCGGAAAGCTATGTCCGAGGAATTAGATGCTCTACAGAATAATCATACATGGGATGTGGTTACCTGCCCGCCTACAATTCGACCTATTGGGTGTAAATGGGTTTATTCGGTCAAACTGAAATCTGATGGCTCGCTCGACCGATACAAGGCTCGTCTGGTTGCTCTTGGTAATTGCCAAGAATATGGCATTGACTATGATGAAACATTTGCCCCTGTTGCAAAGATGACTACTGTCCGGATGATTATTGCCATAGCCGCATCTCAAGCTTGGCCCATCCTTCAGTTAGATGTTAAGAATGCATTTCTTTATGGTGATCTTAAAGAAGAGGTTTATATGCGCCTTCCTAACGGATGTTCCTCTTCCAGTAGTTCAGATGTCGCAAAACTCCGGCGTTCCCTCTATGGCCTTAAACAGGCTCCTCGCGCTTGGTTTAAAAAATTTCGGGACGCCTTGCTTATGTTAGACTTCCAACAACGTCCGTATGATCCTTCACTGTTTTTACATAAGTCTCCAAGCGGTATCACTATTCTTCTTGTTTATGTTGATGACATCATTATCACTGGAACTGATTCCGCTATGATATCTAAGCTTCAATCCTCATTGCATCAATCATTCCATATGAAAGACTTGGGTCCCTTAACCTACTTCTTAGGTCTTGAAGTGCATCACACCGAAAAAGGAATCCTCTTGCACCAACACAAATATGCTCAAGACCTAATTGAACTAGCAGGACTCCAGCAATCAACTCCAGTTGATACTCCTCTTGAAGTGAATTTGAAGCTCTCAACAGATAGTGGGGATCTCCTTCCCAATGCCACACTCTATAGGAAATTGGTTGGTAGCTTGATCTACTTAACTCATACCCGGCCCGACATTTCCTTTGCTGTTAACATGGTCAGCCAGTATATGACTCAACCACGGCATCTTCATTTGGCAGCTGTCCAACGAATTATTCGTTACCTTCTTGGTACGACTACTCGTGGTCTATTTTCCCCTGCCGGATCCCCTCTAAATCTCATTGCTTTCTCTGATGCTGATTGGGCAGGTTGTACTGACACCCGTCGGTCCACCACTGGGTGGTGTATGTATCTTGGCGATGCGTTGATATCCTGGAAATGTAAGAAACAAGCTAAGGTTTCAAGATCTTCCACAGAAGCCGAATATCGTGCCATGTCTGATGCTTGTGCTGAAATACTTTGGGTCCGTGGGCTACTCTCCGATCTTGATTTTCCACAACACTCACCTACACCTCTTCATGCTGACAACACTAGTGCTATTCGTATTACAGAAAATCCAGTTTTCCATGAACGGACCAAGCACATCGAAGTTGATTGTCATTTCATTCGTGATGAATATCTACGGGGCGTCATTTCCCTACCGTTCATTTCCTCTGGCCTCCAGATTGCAGACATCTTCACGAAGGGACTTCCTCGCCCACGTCATCAATTCTTATCCGGCAAATTGATGCTTACTGATTCCACCGCATCAATTTGAGGGGGGGTGTTAACACAGGCCCATAAGTTGGCCCATCCATGACCCATCTGTGAAAGCCCGTTGTATTAAACTTGTACAGCAATACATACTATAATAGGAGATTTGATAGATTGACATTAGTCAGACTTGTACAGCAATACATACTATAATAGGAGATTTGATAGATTGTAATTGTAGCCCAAATTGGGCATTATTGATCTATAAAACACAATGGTGAATCCTCCCAGGATCATCGAATTCCATTCATTCTTTGTGATTACTCTTCTTGATTAATCCTGACAGTAATGTCATAATGGGAAATTTTCAAAGTTCCCCCATAGTTTGGTCCTTTAAATGACACAAGGAATAAAAAATGATGCCCTTTCCATTTTCTCTAGGCTTGTTTTACGAACTATGTTTATTTACTTTTTAACTAAATTGACTGTGTTTAGACTGCATTATGGTTACTGTGAAAATAATTAAAAAACTAAAGATATTTTATAATATAATTGCATTAGGCTTGATTGCATTATGCATTCCAACAGTATGTTGTAATGTCATAATGGGCAAGTTTCTAGAGTTCCCCCATAGTTTGGTCCTTCAAATGACGCAGGAATCTCTACTAACAGAAACCATGCATGGGGTGAGACATATCAAACATAACATCTCTGTTTCTCTAAGTTGGAGGTTCATGTCTAAATAAGTGGTTCCCCAAGAATGCAACTTGAAGATTCTCATGCATTTTATATTCTCTTAGGTGGCTATTATTCTTGGATCCTTAGCTATATAGAAAACTTAAGAGCTAATTGATGTTGGACCGTGTGGGCCTGATGGGCCCAACACAGTTTGCCCATAAGCCTTAAAGATAAGGTCAAAGCAAATCCCTTGAATCAAGCACACGTTTAGCATAATCCGGAGAGGAGAACGTTTCTCCTGCGTTAATGGTGAAATCCGCCCCTCCTTGATGTGCTATTTATATGGCATGAAAGACTCTATGTGAGACACAAGGAATTGAATACACAGTAGAAGGGGTTGTGTGAGAAACCATATCGCCAGCGATCACTAGCCTAGCGGCATTCATCTCCTGGCGTGCGGAAATCAGATTCATCACTGGTATCAGAGCTTCAGGTCGGAATCAACGATTTGCGTTTTCTCTGCTCATCCATCGAGTTCTTTTTTTCTTTTGTTTTTTCCCTCTGTTACTTTTGTACAGAGGAAGAAAAAAGACTTATAGAAACAGAAACAAAGAGAAACAAAAGTGATAAGGAGGGTGGTTTTCTTTTTGGTGCCCTTTTGCACCACCATTTTGTGTGTGCCAAAAAGACCACTTTTTTGGGTAGTCACACAGCAAGGTCCAGAGAAGTTGTCTCTTCTGCAGCAGTTTTCTCTGGGAGATTCATCAAGACAGAGAAAGATATAAAAGAATCCACGCAAATCGGGTAACAAAGTCTTCTGATCTGGTCGGTAATCTAACCCATTTATTTTATTTTAGATTTTTTATCATTCAATCAAATGGGTAGTAGAGCAGTAAATTCCGAATTAAGTAAAACTGAAAAATTAAATGGTATAAATTTCTCTACTTGGAAGCGTAGAATCAGGCATGTTTTATTTCAAGACAAAGTTGAATATACTCTTGAGACCCCTATGCCTAATGATCCTGGCCCTAATTCTAATGCTGCAAATAGAAGAATGTACTAAAAATTCATTGATGATGATAAGCTTGCTAGAGATGATATGTTAACTTTTATGGAACCTGATATTGAAATATTATTTTAAGAACATAAAACAGCAAAAGAAATGTTTGACGCTATTTCTGCAACTTATTCAAGTTCATCAGAAATCTATGTGAAAATGCTAATTGAAAAATACAATTCTACTAAGATGTTAGACTTTGAATCTGTGGTTGACCATATAAATAAAATGACAGTAATTGCTAAAGAGCTTGCAACTCTAGGGAATCCAATTCCTGAAAGAATGCAAGTTTCCACAACTTTAAGTAGTTTGCCTGATTCTTGGGAACAAGTAGTTATTTCTTTAAACATGTCTTTAACTGGTGTTACTATGAAAAATCTTCTCATGCTTTTAACTCTGGAATATGAAAGAAGAAATAAAAGGAAACAATATGAAGCATTGATGATTGGAAACACTTCAACCAAAAAAATGATTGAGGAACCAAAACGATCCCATGCTAATTTTAGCAAAAATAAAAACAAGTGGACTCAAAAGAAAGGAATGAAAAGGAAGAGATTTTCTGGAAACTGCTATAATTGTGGAAAACCAGGTCACCAAAAGAAAGATTGTAGGGTCAAAAATAACAATCAAAACAATAATAACAATCGGCCCAATAATCAGAAAAGGGACCTGATTTGTGTGGTTTCTGAGTCTTTACTTGCGAATTGTGATACTAATGCATGGTAGATAGATTCTGGTTCATCTCTACATGTGGCCAAATCTTGAGAAGATTTTGTAGAATTGAAGGAAGTTAAAACCGGCGATCATCGCGTGTATATGGGTAATAACACTTACTGCGATGTGATGGGAATTGGAACAGTTCGTATTTCCTTGCCTGGTGAAAATAACATCTTGCTGACTGAGACTCTATATGCTCCTTCAATTAGAAGAAATCTGATTTCTGTGCCGCGCTTGGATGAAAAAGGTTTTGAAGTTCGTTTCCGTTCTGGAAAAGTATCAGTTGGAAAACATAGTCGTATTTTATTTTGGGGAATAAAAGTTGATGGCTTGTATAAACTCAATTTTTCTGATAATAAACCTGCAGCTAGCTCTTCTTCTTATATTGATGTTTCTATGTTTGTTGATGATCCTTATATATGGCATCTCAGATTAGGACATATAAATAAAGATAAAATGAAAAGAATGTAAAATGAAAAGAATGTCCAAAAATGGATTAATACCTAATTTAGATGTTGAATTCCCCACATGTGAACCGTGTTTATCGGGAAAAATGACTAGGTTACCATTTCCAAAAGGACAAAGATCAACTGAATTGTTAGCTATAATACACTCAGATGTATGTGGGCCTCTAAATGTTAAAACACATAGAGGAATGGAGTATTTTGTCACTTTTACTGATGACTATTCTAGATTTGGCTCTATTTATTTAATGCAGAAAAAATCAGAAGTGTTAGAATTATTTAAAGAATATAAGAATTTGGTGGAGAAACAATTGGGTAAAGACATAAAAATTCTTAAAAGTGATAGAGGAGGTGAGTATACCTCAGAATTATTTGAAAACTATTGCAAACAAAATTCCATAATACATCAAGTAACAATGAGTTACACCCCACAACAAAATGGAGTGTCAGAAAGAAGAAATCGAACTCTACTTGATATGGTTAGATCAATGTTATCTCATTCTAACTTAGGAACCAATTATTGGGGAGAGGCTCTAGCCGCTGCACCTTATATTTTAAATCGAGTTCCCACAAAAACAACTAATACAACACCATATGAACTTTGGATTGGTCGAAAACCAGACCTAAGTGAATTGAAAGTTTGGGGCTCATCTGCTCAGGTTTTGATCCCCAGTCAACTTAGGAGAAAACTAAATGAGAAATCAATAAAATGTACTTTTATAGGATATTCAGAGAACTCAAAAGGATACAGATTCATAAGGCATCATTCTGATGGTAGTGTCAATGTTGTAGAAAGTAGAGATGCTCATTTTCTAGAAGAACAAATAGACACTAGAAACCCAAAGAAATTGGTAGAATAATTTGAAATACAAAAAGAGAAGAGTTCTACTAATAAAATCTTAAAAGAGGTAGTTGATGTACCAAAATATGACATCGTATCAAGAATTCATAGAGAAAGATGTCCTCCTAATTATTTAAAAGATTATTTTTCTTTAATGTCTAATTTATTTGAACGAAAACCTCCCAGTTTCTTTGAGGATTATTATACTTTAATGTCTAATGTGCTTAAAGATATTATAGATCCAATGAATTATTATAAAAGTTTAATAACTAATATTTTGGAGGAGTTTGAAGATCCATTAAATTATGATGATGCTTTAAAGTCAAATGAATCTGCTAAATGGCTTAAAGCCATGGATGAAGAAATTGAATCTATTGTAAAAAATGATGTTTGGGAACTTAATGCTTTACCCAAAGATTGAAAAGCTATTGGTTGCAAATGGGTATTTAAAAGAAAATTAAATTCAGATGGCTCCATAGATAAATATAAAGTCAGATTAGTGGCAAAAGGCTTTACTCAAATTGAAGGATTATGTTGATTCTTACTCTCCTGTTGCTAAATTTATATCCATAAGAATTATTCTTGCTATAGTAGCCTATTTTGATTTAGAACTTTTTCAATTAGATGTAAAAACTGCTTTCTTAAATGGAGAGCTCAATGAGGATATATATATGAAACAACCAGAAGGTTTCATAATTAAAGGACAAGAAAATAAAGTATATAAGTTAAAAAAGTCCTTATATGGTTTGAAACAATCATCACGTCAATGATATAGAACTTTTCATTTAGCAATGATTGAATTTGGTTTTGTAGTAAATAGATTAGATCATTGTGTGTATATTATGAAAAGTGAGAGTAGCTATACCATCTTGTCTTTGTATGTTGATGATATATTATTAACCAGTAATGATTTAAATATGATACAAAGTATAAAGTCATGGCTAAATTCTAAATTTGAAATGAAAGACATGGGAGAAGCATCATATGTATTAGGGATTAAGATAATAAGAAATAGAAAATGCAGAAAATTATGTTTAAGTCAAGAAAGATATCTTGACACCATTCTCAAACGTTTTAGAATGGAAAACTGCAAACCAGTTTCTACTCCTGTTGAAAAAGGATTAAAATTATCTAAAGGAGATTGTCCAAGAGATTATCAAGATAAATTAGAAGCACCTTATGCTCAGGCTATTGGTAGTCTTATGTATGCAATGTTATGCACTAGGCCTGACATTAGTTATGCTCTTGGCATAGTCAGTAGATACCAAAATGATCCAGGTATCAAACACTGGCAAGCAGTGAAAAGAATATTTAGATATATCAAGGGGACAAAACACTTGAAATTATGTTTCCAAGCTAATAGGCTTGAAGTTATAGGTTTTTCAGATTCAGATTTTGCTGGGGATAGGGACAACTGTAAGTCCGCCTCAGGTCATGTTTTCCTCTTTGGAGGTGCAGCCATTTCTTGGTCAAGTAAAAAACAGAGTTGTGTTACCCGCTATACTCAAGAAGCAGAGTATGTAGCATGTAGTATTGCAACAACCTTTGCCATTTGGATAAAACGCTTCATAAAAGATTTGAAGCTTGATATAGCCAATAGGCGTATTCACATGTATTGTGACAATTAGTCCACGATTAGATTAATAAAAAGTGGCCCCAATAGTTCAAAGGGCAAACACATAGATGTGGACTACCATTATATTCAAGATATTGTTGAAAGAAATAAAGTAACAGTAAGTTTCTTGCCTTCAGCTGATATGGTAGCTGACCCCTTAACAAAGGGAATAAGTGCAGAATGCTTTACAAAGCATGTAAGCCTGATGGGACTTAAGTCATAAGATTTTCTAAAGTTTATCATGAGTAATATATCCGTAAAAGGCGTGAAAAATCTCATGATAATTATATGTCAAAAAACGGAGAAAATCACAATAGTGGGAGTTCAAGCTTACAACATATATGTTGATTGTCAATGGTAAAATAACGTTGACATGTTTTTTTTTTTTTTTTCGTCTCCATGGTCAATAGTCAATGGTAAAATAACCTTGATGTGATTTTGAGTTTTTTGACTCTATGTACAATGGCAAATGGTTGAATCCATTAATAGTGGGAGTAAAACCTTTAGATTGTTTTTTGGCTTTATGGTCAACTGGGAGATGTTGGACCGTGTGGGCCTGATGGGCCCAACACAGTTTGCCCATAAGCCTTAAAGATAAGGTCAAAGCAAATCCCTTGAATCAAGCACACGTTTAGCATAATCTGGAGAGGAGAACGTTTCTCCTGCGTTAATATTGGTGAAATCCGCCCCTCCTTGATGTGCTATTTATATGGCATGAAAGACTCTATGTGAGACACAAGGAACTGAATACACAGTAGAAGGGGTTGTGTGAGAAACCATATCGCCGGTGATCACTAGCCTAGCGGCATTCATCTCCGGGTGTGCACAAATCAGATTCATCAATTGAAGAGTTTAATGCCTACAAAAACAGCGTTTATGTCTAGGGCCCACCGAATAGCACGAATTATAGCATTTGGCAGTGAGGAAGTGTATTCAAATAATGTCTTTTACAATTACATGTGATCAATGTGATAGCGGTTTAAATTCCATAGGGGGTGAAGTTTGGCCCAACACCAGTTCATCAGAATATTTAAGTTTTGAGCGGAATGATTTTGGTTAAGTGGCCGCAATGACAGATTCACAAGCTTACAGTGCCTACCAATCAGAGAATTAGACTCTAATCTCTATGGATATAGATCAAAGCAACCATCCGATCTATCTCATATGCTGGACGCTGCTCAGGGAGGGGCAAAAAAGGAGAGAAGCACTTTGCCCTTGTTCCTCTGTCTGTCATTTCTCACTATGTGGCCAAATTCTACAGCCCCTTGGATATAAATAGGCAAGACACCATTGTTTTACTTCAGTTTTATCTTTTTTGATTTTTTTCCGGCCCTGATATGAACGACTCTTCTAATGTATGCTTCCTCAAATCAGCCATGTGACAGTAATATTTCTAAACAATCCAACGGTCGAATCCATTTAGATGGGCGGCAAAACTTGTGATCCATGACGATTGGGTGTCCCTGCTGTGTGGTACACTTGGATGGGCCAATAGTGGGCCCCACACATGGAAGTGGTCAGAGTTTCCCGTCCATGTGAGCTGAGGAGAGGCTCGGCCTTTGTTATATTTTGGCAGTGTCCTTTCTATATTTTGACCGATCCGATTATCTAATTCTGGTGCCTTGATCTATTGATCTGTATTGTGTTCTAATCCGGGCCTTGGTATTTAAGAAAACCAAAAGCCCTCTATGTTGTGGTGTTTTTTAGGGTCGAGGCAGGCCGGGTAGTCTCATAAGACGGCACAACTGACAGCGCTGAATTAAAAATGCAAATGCTTGGGTCTTGCCTCGTATCAGATTCCGGGTCTCCTAATCAAAGACTAAAGACTTTTTGACCAATCCATCCATCCACACAGATAATTTAAACAATCTTATCTCGTATCACACTTCTGTCTGTTTGTTCATGGATTCCTTTTGACTTTCGGAAAGTAGAGAAGTGCACGGCAAGGGGGCGTCTCCACTCTCCAGTGCAGCGTCCCTCTTTTGGCTCCTCGAATCAGCGGATGCCACGTTCAACTTTTGTTATTGCAATGAAAAACAGATTTTATGGGTATTTACTGCTTCTTTGAAAATTATTTATTTCCCAGATTACCCCCTAGTACTTTTATGGCTTTCCCTCATAGAGCTCAGTTGAAAAAAAAAAAAAAAATGGTGATAACAGCAAATTGGGGCTATTACCATATAATACCTTTATAAAATAAAATAATGAGCCCAATCTTCTCATGAAGTGCTCCATGAAAATATATATATATACATATATATATTTTGCTAGCATATTTCAATTGATGCCTACTGTATTAGATGTATGATGTGGATGCATAGGTGCATAGCCTGGGATAATGGGTATGATAATAAATTTTGCAGTTTTAGATAATAATGGGCTCTACTAGTTCATAAAATTGAACAACTAAATGGTGTTTTGTTATTATTCTTTTGTGAAATCGATTAATTGAACAAAAAATGGGCTCTACTAGTTCATAAAATTGAACAATTACATGGTGTTTTGTTATTATTCTTTGTGAAATCGATTAATTGCACTATAAATTTAATTATTTGATAAAAATCCAAAGATATAAAGATAATTTGAAGAGGAATGAACAGGGCAGGGCGGTTTTGGAAGAATATAGTAACGTGACCCAAGAGAAAGTTCTGTAACCCGTTGCACATCACACTTTGACATAGTGGATACCCGTTGGAGGGGGTTTGGACGCTGCATCTTACTACACTGCAGCGACGGTGCACTGTAGACCAGCTCGCACGGCAATTGGAATTGGTTTCCAGGAAATAACCACTGACACCTTCAATTGAAAAGTCCAAGTTCGAGTGTAGCCCAGCCCGCACTGCAATTGTGACTTCCTTTCCAGGAAATAACCACTGCCGCCTTCAGTTGAAAAGTCCAAGCCAACTTGGACAAATGAATGTGGGTAGGAATAAAATGAAACGCCCAGAATTCACGGCGATTGTGACTTCCTTTCCAGGAAAATAACGATGGACACCCACGAGCAAACGAACAAGGAAGATGTTATTGTTATGTAAGCTTTGTGAATTGCGAGTTGCTTGGAAAACACATGAAGAGAAGAGGAATGGGCAGCTTCCACATCTTTCACTTCCTCTCTCTGCTCCTCCTCTCTTCTGCTGGGGCTGGTTTCTGTGTTAGTGATTCCTGTGAACCTCTTCACTGCCCGAATGGTGGCCCTGTCATCCAATTCCCCTTCAGAATAAAAGAGCGGCACCCTCCACGTTGCGGATATTCGGGTTTTGATATTTCTTGCCAAGACAGGAACACCTTGATTCGCATTCCATCTATGAATCGTGACCTTGTTGTGGATGACATCGATTACACGGAACAGGTTATAAAGTTGCTTCTCAAGCCGAAGGATTGCATTTGGCTCCCCTTTCTCAACAACCTTAACCTCTCTGTTTCTCCTTTCCTGTTCGATCGTTCCTCTCACTTAACATTCATCAGTTGTTCTAAGAATGTGGAGTTCGGTATGGCTTATGCCCATGCCCTCTCCTGCCTGAGCGACGTGGAACAAGACGTTTTCGCTTTAGATGCTGATGCTCCCGTGGGTTCGATGCCAGTGTCTTGCCAGCCAATAAAGACCGTGTTAATGCCAGACGTATCTCGTCGTGTTTATTTCAATCGCCCTCAATATGACCATGAGGAGCCTGTTTATTATGTAAGTCTGAGGTGGGATGTGCCCAGTTGCAAGGAGTGCAGATGGAGGGGAATGGAGTGTGGTTTCAAGAACGAAAGCAGCAATGATATCATCTGTTTTCACCCACCTCGCCATGATAAAGGTATTCTTCTTCTCTACATTTTCTTTTTCCTTAGCTTTTTTAATTTCCAATGAAAAATGTAATTAAAAGCTTAACCACTTCATCAAATAGACACTACTAGCGCTGTCAAAGGGCCGGCCTGGTCAATCCCTTACCCTACCCTCATATATGCTTCCCCAGCCTAAGCCAAGCTAAAGCCCTAAAGACGACAGTGGGCCTACAATATCGAAGCCCTAACACCATCCTCAAGGGCTACGGTCACGCCAAGTCTAAAAGAATGTTTTTTTTTAATATTATTATTATATATAATAATTATTCTATATCATCCTTTTATAAAATATTATTTATAATTAAATAAAATTAGCTAATTTAATAGTACTATTAGATAAAAGGGAAAACTACTGAAGAAATCCCCATAGTGTGACATAGGTAAGATAACGACCCACTAGTAGTTTAGAGACGGGAGGGTTCCTTTGGGTGTGTTTTCGTCTTAGTTTTTTGTCATTTAGCCATATGGTTGATATCGACCATTCTATGGTGGTGGTTCTAAATTTATAGAACCCAAATAGAAAGTGGGTTTTTCTCTCTTATTTGTCGGTGCTGTTCGAGAGTAGTGGATGTGGTGGATGGGGCTAGGGGAGGTAAAGAGAGGGAGGACACAAAGAAATGGAGGGCAACGAGCACGGGATCATCTTCGTCGGAGGAGGAGGGAGGATCGTCATGGAGGGAGAGGAGAAGGAAGAAGAGGGGAGGGGAGACGGAGGCGAAGTTGTAGGCAGAGACGAGGAAGAGGGCTTGGGCCTGGAGGTGGCGGGGGAGGGAGGGGATGAGGGCTAGGTACCTTCAAACCCAAGGGGAGTGAGATGAGGCGAGGGCAGCTGATCTTTAGGTGGACCTGCAGATTCATCGTTCATGTCTTTTTTTTATGTTTCGTGATATAGTCGATATCCACCATTCTGTTGTGTTCAGCAAATAAGACAGTTATAAGTTAAAGAAAATTTGACTAATATAATGGTCGCGAAACATAAAAAAGAGACATTAACGTTGAATCTCGGGGTCCACCCAAGGATAATCCACCCTCGTCGGTCTGCACGTCCCGGGCCCTCATCCCCTCCCTCCCACACCACCTCCAAGCCTAGGCCCTCTTCCTTGTCTCTGCCTACAACTTCGCCTCCGTCTCCCCTCCCCTCTTCTCCCTCCTCTCCCTCCATGGCAATCCTCCCTCCTCCTTCAACGAAGACAATTTCATGCTCGCCGCCCTCCATTCCTTCGTATCCTCCCTCTCCATGCCCCCCTAGCCCCATCCACCGCTCTAGAGCAGCACCAGCAACTAAGAGAAAAAAACTAACTTTCTATTTGGGTTCTGCAAATCGAGAGCAACCACCACAAGATGGTCAATATTGACCATATCAATAAATGACAAAAAAAAAAAAAAAAAGACAAAAACACACCCAAAGGACCCCTCTCGTCTCTAAACTACTAGTGGGTCGTCATCTTACCTATGGCATACTATGGGGACTTTTCCGGTAGTTTTCCGTAAATAAAATAAAGATATGGGAGATGCTATTAAATACTCTAGCAAGCTAGCAGTAGTTACATAGTTTGAGTGATGTGCCCAATTTTGCTTGTTGTTGGGATATTAGTAAGATTGTCGTAGTTGAAGTTCAGCTAATTATAGCCTTTATTCTCATAAAAAAAATATAGCCTTTTTTACTAGTTCAATTACTATAATTTTTTTATAAAGCACTAATATGGACCATCAGAATATGTTTGACAAGTCTTATTTGATTTAATTAAATTTATTTGTGACCTTCTACCAAAACATTAAAAATATTGATGGGCCTTTTTTATTGAAAGGATTTGAACTTTTTGATTAGTGGGCTCTATTTCACTTTTTGTAAACTTAGTCTTAAAAGAATGGTTTCAATCCAATCACTACCATTAGATTGGACAGCTCACTGGGGCAAAAAGAAAAAAAATGGGTCCCGATGCTCTAATTCTTTTCTTCTGTAATTATGTCCTAATTTAAATCTAGTCGTTTTTAAATTTCATTTTGTATTTCTAAGTGATTGTTGCTGTTGGTTGGTTTTTTTATTTGGGTTTTTTATGAGAAAATCAGTCTTAAACCTTGATTATACGAATTTATTAAGAAAGACACTAAAACATCGAATTAGGGTATTGTACTCGTACATAGCCAAAAGATCAATTCTCCCCAGCATGATATTGCTAGGCTCTTTTCAAGAATTCTTATCTATCTTCTTCCTTGGACGATATCCAGACTTCTGTAAACTTTCTTCATCTTCTTTCTTGGATGATATAATTTGTAAATGTTTGTTTCCCACCTAGAAAAAAAAAAAAAACAGAAGAAGAAATCCATCATCTTCTCTTGCCTCTCCTTTCTTGCCCTTTGCGACTCAAAACTTCTCTTTTCCTATAATTTCTCTTTTCCAATTTCTTAGTGAAAAGAGTGAGAAAACTCACCATCATGTCTTTTAGTTGCAATTGTTGGAGAGTTGTGGTGAGGAAAACCCTAAGATACCACAATAGGGAGCACAAGTAATGAAGAAAAGAATTATAGTGCAAGTGGTACAATGAGCATGGGCAACCAAATACAAGAAGCACTTAGGAAGATCGTTGTTGTCTATTAGCCACAAAACCGAGAATCGTGAAGAAGGGGAGAAACTGATATTGATGAAGAAGAGAGGTAATGTAACAAAGAGGGCTTTCTTTAACAAGCCCTAATGATATTGTTCTAGGGAAGAGGGGGACAATCGAAAATGGATTTTTGGAAAGGAGAGATTGTAGAAGGAGAGAGGTTTTGAGTTGCAAAGAGGAAAAGAGGAGAGGCGCGAGAAGGTTTTTTTCTAGGCAACAAACGAAAATCGGCTAATGATATCATCCGAGGAAGAAAACTTGGAAAGAAGATGAAAGAATAGGGAGAAAAGCTTAAAAGAGCCCTAATGATATTGTACAAGGAACAAATGTAACGATTTCTAAAAAGAGCCCTAACGATATCATTCCAAGAAAAAGTGGTATTTTGGCTACGTATGCACCTTAATTCAGTGTTTAAGTGTCTTTCTTAATACATTAATTTAATCAAGATTTAGGACTAATTTTTTTCGTAAAAACCCTTTTTCTTAATTTTATTGCTTGTTCTGCTTATCTTCACCATTTCCCCTTTGAATAGGCCCAGCTCCTACACCACAACAAGTTTATGGGATTTATGTAGGTTGACTTTAACTCAACCCATTTAAATGGGGGTTATTTCTTTATATATTTTTTTAAGTTGTGATCGACTCATATATTTTGCAGGTCCGTGTTTGTGAGTCAGATGTGATTAAGACACGACTCAGATTAGCGGGTCAGCTCAAGATGTTGCCACCCTATTTCCATCTAGAAGTGCAAACTAGGTTGTGCGGCACGACCCTCTTTGAGCCCGGCCCAGCCATTCTTGGGCCGTGACATGCCTGCCCGTTCTGTGAACTGGTCGGTTTGGGGTGAGCCCACCACGACCAACGGCGCGGCTTAGGTCATGCCAAGTTAGGCCATGCTGCCCACGGGCCAGCCCAAATGCCTTTCCTAAACTTTTTTAATAAAAATTGAAAAAAACTTAATGCACTTGTTTTAGCTTGAAATAAATTTGAAATTATTGAAATAATTGCACAAGCATTGATCCTAATTTATAAATGAATAGCAAAAGTTTAATTATTTTAAGTTTAATATTTTATTTATATAAAAGATCCACGTTTTTTATATAAATATAGTGTCGGTCCATGCTGGGCTGTTCCTCAGCCGAAGCACTATGGCCTGGCACGACACGGCCAAGTCCCTGGGTCGTGTCATGCCGTGCTACGGCCCAGGGCTCCCTAGCCCAGTACAGTCCATCCTTTGAGTCGTACCAGGCCAGGTTGAGCCGGTTAACATGCCATGCCGACCCACAGCCCAGGTTTTTTCATGCCAGGCATCCCAGCCCAATTTACACCTCCACTTCCATCTGACACACACCATTTGATCGAATCTTAAAAACACTATGTAGTTATAATTTATAAAGCTACAAAAAGTTGATATCCTTAAACTAGGGATCGCGATAGGAATATTTGGCAACAGTTCTTTGAATTGGTTCCAAAACTAGGGATGGGGATATTTGACTGGGCTCCTCTTTGCACTCAAACTTAATTTTATGACGAGGACTTTAAATACCGCGATCTCCCAACGGTTGTCATACTTCTAGCTGGGCCCACAGAGCTATACGATATATGTACATTGTGTTCAGCTCGTGGGAGAGCAGAATTCTGTTATGCAAACACCATGGATCCAATTATCCTTCCGGAGTCCCTAACTTATAAATGAGGAAGTTTAAAATAATCCATGGGAGATGAATCACATTTGAAGTGATTCAACCTAATAGTAAACAACGCTTAGATTAGAGTGATTATTTGAGCCCGTGATCAAATGAATTGCTCCTATGAACTATGGGATCATTTCTCAATAAAAATGATTCAATGATCTAAAGGTTTTTAGATTATCCATAGATTCTACTGAGTTTGATCAATTGGGCATCATGCCAATTATGCCTTTCTTACTATTATAAAATAACGGTACGTTTGTCCAGCCAATATTATGTGAAAAAAGTAAGGATTAGTGCGGCCGCTTTTCTACAAGAACAAGCATAAATATAAGGTAATACAAGAACAAACACAAATATAAGCTATGTTTTCCATGATTCAGTCGAAAGTTTTTGCTAAGGGGTTTAGGAAATTTTTCTTTGTGAAATAGGGAAAAAGTCTACAGAACTGGTTTTCAGCATATGTACACAAACGAGCCGTAAAAGGTAATCGCTGAAGAATTGTTAAGGGAGTTTCTATTTGGGAGAGAATATCATATGCAACACTTTTGCTAATATCCCTCCATTGATTTTGCAGGTTTAAAGGAAAAGTATGGAATTATAGGTAGAGAACTACTCCTCTGACCATTGACTTTATGACTAGTTTTGATAGATTGTGATTTTATAGTTTGCTTATCTGCAGGAGCCAGCGTGGGAACACTTCTTCTCTTGATAACTGTTGTGACTAGCATTAAGGTTTACCATTCTCGGAAACTAAATAGAAAATTGGATGTAGAAAATGAAATCAAGGTTGAAAAATTTCTAGAAGGCTACAAATCCCTGAGGCCAACAAGATACTCTTATGCGGATTTGAAAAAGATTACTGATCAGTTTAAAGAAAAAGTAGGCCAAGGCGGTTATGGTAGTGTGTTCAAAGGCAAGCTTCCAAATGGAACTATTGTCGCTGTAAAGATTCTCAAGAATGTTGGCGGTGATGGTGGGGAGTTCATCAATGAAGTAGGTACCATTGGTAGAATTCATCATGTCAATGTGGTTCGCCTTCTGGGCTTTTGCGCTGACAGGTTGAAGCGAGCGCTTATCTATGAATTCATGCCAAATGAATCACTGGAGAAATTCATATTTTCTAAAAATACCCACAACCATTTTCTCACCTGGGAGAAACTTCAAGGTATTGCCATTGGTATTGCTAGAGGAATAGAGTATCTTCACCAGGGATGTGAGCAACGCATCCTTCATTTTGATATCAAGCCGAACAATATTTTACTTGATCAGAACTTCAATCCCAAGATTTCTGATTTTGGGTTGGCAAAGCTGTGCTCAAAGGGAAAAAGTGTGGTGTCTATGACCGCTGCTAGAGGGACCATGGGCTACATTGCACCTGAAGTATATTCGAGAAACTTTGGAAATGTCTCTTCTAAGTCAGATGTTTATAGTTTTGTTGCTGGAAATGGTTGGAGGAAGGAAAAACATTGATGTTACAGTGGAAAGCACAAGCCAAGTATATTTCCCAGAATGGATTTTGTAGGCGGTAAAAACGACACCTACTTAGATTGAGATTAGATCGGGGTAGACTTCTTAGGACAGGGAAATGCCGAACGCCTGGAACCTGAAACGGAAGGAGAAAGGCTAACGTCAGAGCCCCTGGCTGCCGTGAGCCGAAGGCACTCCGATGCCTGAGTTAGTTCTGAGGAGACTAAACAGGAGGAGGAAGAAGAGAATGGAACAGTGTGTAGTGTTGCAAGTTTGTGTATTGTTTTTTGCGTACCTCTCATGGGACTGATCCCATGCGTATTTATAGGGGAGCGTTCCTCGTCCATTCTCTCTGTGAGTGGGGGTAGGTGAGGTGAGGTCCCATCGATCCTTACCCTGGCTAAAGTGGGCAACATCCCATCCTCACTTTCCATGCCTTCAGTCAGTTGACGTACAGAGCTGATAAAGCAAACCTCTTATCGCCATAAATGAGCAATCCTATCGTCATAAATGAATGCCCATATCTGTCTGAGCGCGCCGCATTTCCAGGAAGGTGGCGGCCCACTCTGACTTTAGCATTCTAGCCAGAGACCAAGGATGGCTTGGCCGTGGTGTGCCTTTGCACCGAGCTGGCATCTATGCCGAGTTGTGAACCGTGGTGCTGAGCTGCCGAGCTATGACCGAGCTGCCGAGCTATGACCGAGCTGTGAAACACGGTGCTGAGCTGCCGAGCTATGACCGAGCTGCCGAGACCAAGGGGGATTACCGTGATCCTCGCTTAATCTCGTCATCACGGCGTTTTACCCACACAATTGCCCCCTAGCTTTTGACTTCTGAGAGCCACCCAGCTTGAGGAGGTCAGAAGCTTGATGACCGTATAGCTGGCTCTGTTACCGAGCTCGGGAGAGGTGATTGTCATGAGGGTAGTACCGGGACGAGGGAGCTTCGGATCAGGAGGGTCCCTTTCGCGATGTCCCCTCGCCTGTCCTGGATATTTAATAGCCCTCGGATATCGCGCTAATGGTGGCACGTGTACCCTCTTTTAGCTGTCTCGCAATTACTTCGAGGAGACGTTAGGGCTGCGTGACGGGACGTTAGGGCTGATTGAGGGGACGCCTCTTAAAGGCTCTCCTCGAAAGTCGAATCGACGTCCCCTGGCTTTATAAATCAGGGCGTCTCCTTCGTTCCCACTTTCTTCTGCTTTCTTCACTTTCTTCTGCTTTCTTCAGATTTCTGCTGCGCTTTGCAAGAGAACCTCCTCCGGCGCCTGCGGACTTCCGTCGATTCTGATTGTGCAGTCCCTATTCGTAGGACTCCTTCCTGCTTCCCTCGTCTTTTTCTTTTAGATAGGTCCTCGTCTGAGTCGAGAATGGGAGTCTATAGACATTTGTTAGGGGACCCAGGTTCCATAGATCATTTTAGGGGTTTATACAAGGTCCCCTCCAATGTGGAGATCAGGCCGGATACCCCAGACGACGGCCTCACCTATCGCGACGGTTAGATGCCGTTTTGGCTGGTCTCCGTCGTGGAGGGAGGAGTCCGGTTCCCCCTGCACCCACTGGTCCGAGACTGCCTCCGAGAGTGGAGGTTGTGCCCATGCCAGCTACTCCCCAATGGATATAAAATCATAATGGGGGTAGTGCGGCTCAACCAGATCCTGGAAATCGGCCTTGGTGTCCCGGATATCGAGGACACGTACGACCTCTGCAAATCCGCAGAAGGGGATACTTATTACCTCCGGCTGAGGGTCCGCCGGACGGGGTTCGTGACCGCGCTGGAGGATTCCAATAGGTACGCAGGCGAAGACCGAGTATTCGTAAGAGGAGGATGGGAGTTCGGTGAAGCAGAGCCTGCTACCACAGTCCGGGTCCCTCGAAAAATAGGAATTCCTCCAAGTAAAGGCCGGAGTTCTTTCGGTTTGCAGTTCTTTCCTTTCTTTCTGTCTGGATCCTGATATGATTTCGTCTATGCAGATTTCCGCGAAAAGAGGGAGCTCGCGCGGAGGAACCGGTGGAAGGTGAACAGCGCGTGGCACGAGCAGGTGAGAAACTACCGCGGCCACAACTGTCGTGCTGCGTGGTCTCTCCTGGGGTACGTGCCCCACTATAGGTCCTTCAACACCTCCCGAAAGGTATCGGGGATAGACTCCGTGCTGAGCGGGGAAGGCGCGAGTCAAACAGAGACGACCGTGGTACCAGGCTCGGCTGTGGTGACCGTTGCGCTTCCCGCCGGCCGTCTGGTTGAGTCGGCTGAACGTGCTCCAGCAGCCTCTGCCGCGGAGCCTGCCGGGACTTCGAGAGCCAGGGCCCTGCCTTCCCGAACGAGGCTAGTAGCTTCCAGTTCGGAGGAAGAAGAGGAAGAGCAAGAGGGAATGTTGCGCCAGCGCAAGCGGCGCTATGTCGCAGAGGACCTGTCTGCGGCGGCCTTCGGGGATGTCGGGGGCGAGGCCCGGGATCCTTCTCAGGCGGTGGCTCTGACGCCTCCGGCATCTGCGGGTGGCACTCTTGCCCCTGTTGCCGAGACGGTCTGTACGGCCGCGACCGTAGCTGTTCGGCCTGGGGAGGCAGAGGCCATCTCAGCCCCGCCTCCAGTTGTCGTCGTGGATGACGCGCCCTCTGAAGGTGCCGTGGGGGCTGGAGGTCGGACTCGCTCCCCCGAGGTTGCTGAGGGCGGGCGACCCGAGAAGAGGGCAAGAGTCGAGGCCTCGCCTGGCCCCTCCTCGCCTCCGCCTGCCGGAAGGACGATCTTGCCTCCTCCTATAGCTTCGTGGAGGCCGGCCATCGAGGAGGTTCTGGGGAGGCCGCTGGCCGAAACAGACCGCGCAGCCGATCCCCTAGTTGTCGCAGCGCTCGGACGAGCCTGCGCCCTTCCACAAGACATGGCGAGGTGGGCCGCGATGGACGACGAGTCGCTCCTGCTCTCTTCGATGCGATCCGTGGTGTCGGTAAGTGCAGTCTTTTTTCCATAGTTCAGTCCGGTGTTGCTTTATTGACTTCTGGTTCTCATTTTGCAGCTGTTGCAGAAGTGCCAGATAGGCATTGAGAGGCTCGATGCGGCCGAGGCGCGGGCCGCAGAATGGGTCGTTGAGAGGGACGAGCTGCGGGCGTCCGTGGCGTCTAAGGACACGACGCTGGCAGAGGTGGCGGCCAAGAATGCCGGTCTCGTCTTTGATTGCGAGGAGTCGAAGGCCGAGGTTGGGCGCCTCAAGGACGAGCTGGCGGAAGAGAAAAGCCAGAACCTCCACCTTGCCACCGAGCTCGATGATCTTCGGATCGCGGTGAAGCGACTGGAAAACGACCTGGACAGTGCGAAGGGGACAAACAAGAGGCTCCTTTCTCAGCGGAACCAGGCGCAAGGTTCGCTGGAGATGGCGCTGAGGGAGAAGGCGGCCGAGATCGAGTCTGCCCTGGCAAAACAAGAGGCCAGGCTCAAGGAGGAGTTCCTTGCTGAGCATGACTCCGTCATGGAGGAGGAGGTCGGCAAGCTGTCTGCTGACTACAAGGCTCAGCTGCCGGGGATCCGGGACAGAGCCTGGGAGCTTGGGTGGAAAGCAGCTTTGAACAAGGCTGGGGTCCCCGAGGACAGCCCTCTCTTCCTTAATCCCCCACGGTTCTCCTGCTCGGACTCGGGACTTGCGGCCGAGTCTCAGGCTGCCGACCTTCCCTCGCAGTCGTGTCCGGAGGCGGACGCCGCTCCCGGGGCGCCTGAAGAGGCTCCCGCTGCCGGTGCTGATCCCGAGGGCTCCCTAGTGTGCCCGGTCGTCGAGGCCCTTCCTCAAGTCATCGCGGTCGTCCCCGAAGCTAACCCGACCGCTCCCGAGGCCAGTGCGGTTGTGGCCGAGGTCCCTCCAGAGATTGACTGCAATGTGGAAGCTGCAGCCCTCTGAGGGTTTTTGTAATTTTTGCAATTCTTTCTTTTATCGTATCTCCATTCTTGTAATCAGGGGCTTTGATTAATGAAGAATTTTGAAACTTTGCTCGAATTCTGGTTTTCTGGCTTTCTTTCTCCTTGTTTCTGATGAAATGCGTGGTCGACCTTATGTCGCAATGTTTTTCTGTCTTAAGTTGTTGGTCCGGATAGCCAAACTCCGGGTCATTTTTGGAATTGAAATAGCCGCCGCTGACCGAGACCCGGTCCATGAACCGTGGTCCCGATCTGCTTTTGAACCCATAATCTCCCCCCCAGCTTTTGGCCTGTGAGCTCCTTGGAGCAGGTCGGAAGCTGAGTGGCTTTGTCAGGCCGGGAATGCCACTAATCTTTTAGGAGTACCTTGTTTGTGAAGCATTGCCGAGACGGAGGGGTCTCGGTTCGATGGGGGATTCCTCCTCATCGCCTGTTGCCGACGCGGGGTGCCTCATTAAGTGCCTTTGCTGACGTGGAGTGCTTCCTTAAGTGCTTTTCGCCAGTGGAGGCGGTCCACTTTCGTCTGTCGAGGCATTTATCATCCCGCCACTGTAGGCATTTATCATCCCGTCTGTCGAGGCATTTAATAGCCCTCTGAAAGTGCGGCGACGGTGCCACGTGTCGCTTTTCTGAAGGGCACGCAATCACATCTGCAGGATGCCTGGGCTGCCCGAGATGGCGTTTGGCTATTCGAGGTAATGCCTCATTAAAGGCCTTTCTTGGAACCTGAAACGGCGCCCCCAACCTATATAAATTAGGGCACCTTTTCCGCCTTCCTTCTTTTCGATCTTCACTCTTTGGTGCACTGTGCTGAAGAACAGTACTACCTGCGAGCACTCTTGTTTGCACAGCCATTCATCGTAGGAATTCTTCCTTCTGTCTTCTCCCTTTCCAGTAGGTAGATCTTCGTCTAGGGTAGAGAATGGGCATTTACAGGCACTGGCTGGATGACCCACTGTCCATAGGATTGTTCAGGGACGCATACAAGGTCCCTGCGAATGTAGAAGTCAGGCCAGACGGCCCCGACGATGGCATTACATACAACGACGGTTGGATGCCATTTTGGCTGGTGTCCGTCGTGGAGGGAGGAGTCCGGTTCCCCCTTCACCCACTCCTCAGGGACTGTCTCCGGGAGTGGGGATTGAGCCCCTGCCAGCTGCTTCCCAACGGGTACAAGATCATCATGGGAGCAGTGCGGCTCAACGAAATACTGTCCATCAACCTCGGTGTTCCGGACATCGATGAGGCGTACGACCTCTGCAAATCCGCAGAGGGGCATACGTACTACCTCCGGCTGAGGCTCCACCGAACTGCCTTCGTGACCGCACTGGAAGACTCGTATAAATACGCGGGGGAGGACCGTGTCTTCGTCCGCGGGGCATGGGAGTTCGGCGAGGCGGAGCCCAGCACCACAGCCCGGATACCACGCAGAATAGGAGTCCCCCCAAGTAAAAACCGAAGCCCCCCTGGAGTCTCTATTTTAATCATGTTTCTTTCCTTCTGTTGACATCGTTCTGTTTCTGCAGGTTTTCGACAGAGGAGGGAGCTTGCCAGGAGGAACCGGTGGAAGGTGAACAGTGATTGGCACGAGAAGGTGCGGAAGTACCGCGGCCATCACTGCCGAGCCGCGTTCTCGCTCCTGGGATACAAGCCGCACTACAAGTCGTTCATCACCCCGAGGCGGGTGACCGGAATCGACTCCGTGCTCCAGGGGGAGAGCATCGGACAGGACGACGCACAGACCGAGGTCCCTGTTCCGGAGACGGTGAATATCGCGATTCCCAGCGGGGTTCCGGTAGAATCGGGCGGACAGTCTGCTGCCCGTGAACCAGCAGCGGCCGAGAGAGCCGAGACCGGGCGCAGGCGGCAAAGGCAGAAATTTGTCGTCTCCAGCGAGTCCAGGAGCACATCCAGCTCGGAAGAGTCCGAGGTCGAGATGTTGCGCGGCCGTTGCCAGCGCTTCGTCGCGGAAGACCTTGCTGCCGCGGCATTTGGGGCATTTGGGGACATGGGCGAGACCGCGGGCCCCTCCCGAGGTGCTGACGTCGCCCCAGCTACGTCCTCGGTGGCTGCTGCAGAGGTTATCTCTCCCGAGACCGAGACGGCCCCGGAAGCCTCCGAAGGTGATCAATCAGGTCCTCCTGCAGCAGCCGAGGTCGGCGCGGGTCCGCCCATCGTCATTGAAGAATCGCACTCCGGCTTTGGCAAAGCGGCTACTGCCGAGGTCGCCGAGGAGCGCAGGCCGGAGAAAAGGCCCAGGGTCGAAGCCCCATCTGCCCTGGAACCTGCCATGTCGGTCGGGGGGTCCGCCACTCCCTCCGATTTCATTCCTTGGAGACCGGACATCGAGGGGGTGCTGGGGAGGCAACTAGCCGAGTCGGACCGAGCGGTCAACCCCGAAGTGGTTGCCGCTCTGGGACGAGCTTGCGCCCTTCCCCAGGACATGGCAAGGTGGGCGCAGATGGATATTAAATCCCTGCTGCTTTCCTCAATGCGGTCACTGGTAGCGGTATGTACAGTTAATTCTTCATGTTCTTTCGTTTTTTCTGCTGCATTTCATTTGGTGACGCTCTGTTCTTGCTGCAGCTCTTGCAAAAGTGCCAAACTGGCATGTGTAGGCTGGACGCAGCCGAGGCCAGGGCATCAGTTTGGGCAGCGGAGAAAGAGGAACTGCTGAAGTCCCTGGCGGCGAGGGACGCCACCCTGGAGGAGGAGGCGAAGAAAACTGCGGATCTTCTGGCCGAGCTCGACGCAGCGCGGGCCTTGTCCGAGCACCTCAAAGAGGAGGCAAAGGAGGCGAAGGATCAAAACGCCCGCCTCTCCTGGGAGCTAGACGAGGTCCGGCCTACGTCGTCACGGCTGGAGGAAGACATGCAAATGCTGCGGGGGAAGAACAAGAGGCTCACCTCCGAGAGAAAGCTAGCTGAAAGAAAGCTAGAGATGGCTCTGGAGGGGAAAACGGCCGAGCTCGCGCAGGCTCTCAACGTGCAAGAGGCCAAACTCAAGGAAGAGTACCTAGCCGAGCACGAGTCCGTGATGAACGAGGAGGTTAGCAAACTGACGGCTAACTACAAGGCCCAACTGCCAGGAATCCGAGAGAAGGCGTGGACACTTGGGTGGAAGGTGGCCTTAAGGAGGGTCGGCGTCCCTCCGGACAGCCCTATCTTTCAGAATTCCCCCAGGTTTCCTCGCTCGGATTCGGAGTTGCGAGCCACCTCGGGAATCACCCCGGTTCCGCCAGCCTCGGAGGTCCCCCCAGCTCCAGCCGCCCCTGCTCCTCCAGCGGTTCCTGAGGCTGCCCCAGCCGCTCCCAGCGAGAGTGCTACCGGGACCAACTGTAATAAGGGAGCAGCAGCTCCCTGAACTATGTAATTTTCTTGTTTTGCCATACATTGTATTCAAACGGATTCTTCCATAATAATAAAACACCACATTTTTTTTGGGCCACTTGGTCTGTGAATGGTCGTGATTTTGCTTATGGTGGAATGAGTGTTGACGCAAGTAGTTTACCGAGTAGTTGGATAGGTACCAGGCGAGGACGGTTGGTCCTCTGAACAGAGGAACCGAGCCGCGAGGGTGGTACTGATACCAAACTCGGATGCCGTTGGCTGTGCCGCCAGAGCTGGTGAAGGCACCGAGCTCAGGACGGTTGGCCCTCTGAACAGAGGTGCCGAGCCGCAAGGGTGGTACTGTTACCGAACCCGGATGCCGTTGGCTGTGCCGCCAGAGCTGGTGAAGGCACCGAGCTCAGGACGGTTGGCCCTCTGAACAGAGGCGCCGAGCCGCGAGGGTGGTACTGATACCGGACCCTGACATGCATCTGGATGTGCCGCCAGAGCTGGTGAAGGCACCGAGCTCGGGACGGTTGGCCCTCTGAACAGAGGCGCCGAGCCGCGAGGGTGGTACTGATACCGGACCCTGACATGCATCTGGCTGTGCCGCCAGAGCTGGTGAAGGCACCGAGCTCAGGACGGTTGGCCCTCTGAACAGAGGCGCCGAGCCGCGAGGGTGGTACTGATACCGGACCCTGACATGCATCTGGCTGTGCCGCCAGAGCTGGTGAAGGCACCGAGCTCGGGACGGTTGGCCCTCTGAACAGAGGCGCCGAGCCGCGAGGGTGGTACTGATACCGGACCCTGATATACTGTTGGCTGTGCCGCCAGAGCTGGTGAAGGCACCGAGCTCAGGACGGTTGGCCCTCTGAACAGAGGCGCCGAGCCGCGAGGGTGGTACTGATACCGGACCCTGACATGCATCTGGCTGTGCCGCCAGAGCTGGTGAAGGCACCGAGCTCGGGACGGTTGGCCCTCTGAACAGAGGCGCCGAGCCGCGAGGGTGGTACTGGTACCGAACCCTGATGTGCTTATGGCTGTGCCGCCGGAGCTGGTGAAGGCACCGAGCTCAGGACGGTTGGCCCTCTGAACAGAGGCGCCGAGCCGCGAGGGTGGTACTGATACCGGACCCTGATATGTGAGGCAGGAGATGGAACCGTGCTGACAGTCGGTACTCCCAAGTAATGCAAAGACTCGTTCCAGAAAAAATCGCCTTTTTTATTGATACTTGATTTTTGTGATACATTTCAGAAGTAGAATTTTTTGAGATGCGTCGCATTCCATGGTCGCGGGAGTGCCTTCCCCTCCATATCTTCAAGTCGGTAGGCAGATCTCCCGGCCGTTGACGTTATTCTGAACGGTCCCTGCCAGTTGGGCGCCAGCTTGCCCTCGTTAGGATCTCGGTCACCAGGAAGTGTTTTCTTCAAGACCAACTCTCCTATCGCGAATCTTCTTTCCTTGACCTTCTGGTTGTATCCCCTGGCCAACTGCTGCTGATAGGCGGCCAGGCGGATAGCTGCCGCCTCTCTTCGTTCTTCAGCCAAGTCTAGCTCTCGTGCCACGTTCTGATCGTTCAGGCCCTGGTCACAGAGTTCCGACCTCAAGGTCGGGAGGCCGACTTCAAGGGGAATAACTGCTTCCATGCCGTAGGCGAGGGAGAACGGGGTCGCCGAGGTGGAACGCCTCGGAGTAGTTCGGTAGGCCCATAGAACACTTGGCAGCTCCTCTGCCCATCGACCTTTGGCTCGGTCGAGTCTCTTTTTAATTCCGTCGAGCAGCACTTTGTTTGAGATCTCGGCCTGGCCGTTGCTCTGTGGATACGCCGGGGTGGAGTAGATGTTGCGAATGCCGTACTCCTGGCAGAAGCTTTTGAAGAAGTTGGAATCGAACTGCGTACCGTTGTCGGAAATGAGAGTGCGGGGAATTCCGAATCTGGTGATGATGTTCCTCCACACAAAGTTCTTCGTGTCTAATTCGGTGATGGAGGACAATGGTTCAGCTTCGACCCATTTCGTGAAGTAGTCCGTGGCCACAATCAACCATCTTTTGTTCCCTGGAGTTCGGTGAAGTGGTCCGACGATGTCTAGGCCCCACTGGGCGAAAGGCCATGGACTGGAGAGGGAACTCAGGTCCTGGGCTGGCTGGTGGAGAGAGTGAGAGAACTTCTGGCACTTCTCGCACTTCCTGGCGTAAAGCTGGGCGTCCTTCTGCATGTACGGCCACCAGTAACCCTGGCTGATAGCTCGGTACGCAAGTGACCGACCTCCTATGTGACTGCCGCAGACTCCTTCGTGAATCTCGTAGAGGAAATCGTCGACTTTGCCGGGGTGAACGCACTGGAGGTAGGGCCCTGTGAATGACTTCCTATAGAGCTTGCTGTCTGGGGACAGCCAGAACCGGGTCGCCTTCAATCTGATCTTTCGAGCTTCAGTCTTGTCCTCGGGTAGCTGGTCGTCCTTCAGGTAAGCAACGATAGGGTCCATCCAGCTCGGGCTGAGATCAAGGCACATGAGCTGCCGGGGTTGCTGGAGGTCGATGCTGGGCTCCTGCTGTGTTTCTACTTCAACTGTTCTCTTTTCACCGGCTTCCACTGCCGAGGCGAGGCTGGCGAGGGCGTCTGCATGGGAGTTGGATTCTCTGCCGATCTGCCGAACCTCGGCCCTTTCGAACTGGGAGAGGAGTCCCCTGGCGTGGCCGAGGTAGGCAGCCATCCTGTCATCCCGAGCCTGGTAATCCCCGCTGAGCTGGCTTGTCACCAGTTGGGAATCGTTGAAAACCACAACGGACCGGGCTTCCAAGATTTTGGCACTGTTAAGTCCGGCAATGAGCGCTTCATACTCAGCCTCGTTGTTAGATGCCTTGAAACCAAGTGTCACAGCTTGCTCGATGACGAGGCCTTCGGGAGACTGGAGAACTACGCCAGCGCCAGCTCTCTTGGATGTTGAGGATCCGTCGACGAAGACTTTCCAGGACGAGTCAAGGAGTTCTCTCCAGGACTGTTCTTGCTCGGTTTCGGTGACAACCTCTGCACCCCTATCACCCCCCAGTTCGGTGTCGAGCGCGGTCGGTGCCGAACTCTGAGGAGTAAATTCCACAATGAAGTCAGCTAGGACTTGAGCTTTGATGGCCGTTCTGGGCTGATAACTGATGTCGTATTGCCCCAGTTCGACAGCCCATTTGGAGATCCGTTCGGAGAAATCTGCCTTCCGGAGGAGAGCCTTCAGTGGGTACTCTGTGACGACCACTATTGTGAAGGTTTGGAAGTAGTGGGAGAGCTTTCGAGAGGCGCTAACGAGCGCCAAGGCGAGCTTTTCAAGCTGCAGGTACCGGGTCTCGGCGTCCAGCAGGGTTTTGCTCGTGTAATAGATAGGCCTTTGCTGGCCGTTGTCCTCTCTGATGAGCATCGAGCTCACTGCATGGTCCGAGACCGATAGGTACAAGAACAGTGCCTCTCCAAAAGTCGGGGTTGACAGCAGTGGTGGAGAAGAAAGGTACTGTTTTAGCTGTTGCAGCGCCTGAGCGCAATCCGACGTCCACTGGAACTTGGAGCCCTTTCGCAATAGTTGGAAGAAAGGTCTGCACTTGTCCGAAGCGCGGCTGATAAAGCGGTTCAGGGCGGCAGCCATTCCGGTCAGCCGCTGAACTTGTTTCGCCGAGGTCGGACACTAGAGCTCCTGGATCGCGGTGATCTGATCAGGGTTCGCTTCGATCCCCCTTCTTGTGACCAGGCTCCCTAGGAACTTGCCGGAACCGACCCCAAAGGCGCACTTGGACGCATTAAGCTTCAACTGGAACTGGCGGAGGATGTCAAAAATTTGGCGGAGGTCGGTCAAATGGTCCTGCGACCTCTTGGATTTGACGACCATATCATCGATGTAGACCTCCACCGTCTTGCCGAGCTGGGCCTGGAACATCTTGGTCACCAAGCGCTGGTATGTTGCTCCGGCATTCTTTAACCCGAAGGGCATCACCTTGTAGCAATAGGTGCCCCTGGGAGTGATGAAAGTTGTCTTCTCCTGGTCTGCCGCGTACAAGGGGATCTGATGGTATCCTCGGTAGGCATCCAGGAAGCTCATCCGGTCGTGTCCGGCAGTGGCGTCGATGAGTTGGTCGATCTTCGGAAGAGGGAAGCTGTCCTTGGGACAGGCCCTATTGAGGTCGGGGAAGTCCACGCAAACCCTCCATTTTCCCGTCTTCTTCTTCACCACCACGGTGTTAGCTAACCACTCCGGATAGTGGACCTCTCTTATTGCATCTGCCTCGAGAAGTTTCTGAACTTCCTCAACCACAGCTTCAGTCTGCGGGACCCCAGTCCGGCGCGGCTTTTGAAGCACGGGCTTATGGTTGGGATCCACCTTCAGCTCATGGCAGATGACTGCCGGGTCAATGCCGGGCATCTCATATGGTGTCCAGGCAAAGACCGCCTTATTCTCTTCGAGGAGATTGAGCAGCTCTGTCTTCTCGGTCTCGGGGAGTTGGCTTCCCACGAGAAAGAATCTGTCGGGGTCGGCGGGATCAATGTTGACCTTGGTGAGGTCCTCGATGCTTTTCTGCGCCGGAGCCCTGCCGACGTCACCGAGCTCGGCCTCTCTATCCAGCTCGGCCATATTGACTTGGGATGGCTCAGCCTCGTCAGGCAGCACGGCCAGCAGACATTGCCTGGCCATGTGCTGGTCGCCTCTAACGGTGACCACCTCCGTTCGGCTTGACCGGTTTTCCAAAGGAAATTTAAGCTTCTGATGCCGGGTGGAGGGTACCGCCTCCATGCTGTGCAGCCACGTCCTCCCCATTATGACATTGTACAGGGAAGGGACATCGACCACTAGGAAGTCGACTTGCCTGCAGGCGCCACCGACTTGGACTCTAAGGGAGATCTTGCCCTTGGGATAGACAGGCTTGGAGCTGAAACCGACCAGAGGGGTTCGGGCAGCCTGGAGGTCCTCGTCCTTTAGGCCCAACTTTCTGAAGCAGTCGTAGTAGAGGACTTCGGACGAACTGCCAGGGTCGACAAGGGCTCTCTGAACCAAGAAGTTTTGCAGCTTCAAGGTGAGAACTAGAGCGTCGTTGTGCGGGAGCTCGACGTCTTCCAAGTCTTTGTCAGAAAACCATATTCTGACCCCCTCCGCTCTGGCCTTCTTCGCGGCCGGCTCTGGTGCCGCGGTCAGCACCTGCTTTTGGTGGGAGGCGCGCCTGGCCTCGGCGCGGGCCTGAGAGCTCTTCTTTGGTGGGGCGGCGAGGTGAATGACATTGATGATACCCTCCGGCTCGCTGTCGTGGTTATCAGCGTCCCGCCGCAGAGGTCGGTCATCACCTCGGCCCTCCTGCTTGATGTACTCCCTCAGGTGCCCCTCCTTCACGAGGTTTTCCAGGTGGAACTTGTAGCTCTTACACTCGTCGGTCCTGTGCCCATTCTGCTTGTGGTAGGCACAGAACCTACTCTGGTCCCGGGAGGAGGGGTCGGTCGTCATTGGGCGTGGCCATTTGAAGAAAGGCTGCGCTTTTATTTTGTTGAGGAGCCTATAGATTGGCTCCTTGAAGATGGTGTTGACTGCCACGTAGGAGGTCGGCTCGTGGCCAGACCTTCTGCCGCTCCCCGACGGCGCTGACGAGGCAGAGGGAGTTCGGCGGTGCTCCGAGGACCGGGCCTTGCGCCGATCCGGGGATGGGTCTCTACGACGATCCTCCCTTCTGGAGGACCTGTTGTCTCCCTTGGCCGGTTGGCTCTTCTTAGTGAGGCCGAAGTTCTCCCGACCTCGGACCTCATCTTCTTCCGCCAGGATGAACCGATTGGCTCGGGTCATCAGCTCCTTCATGGTGGTCACGGGGTACATGACCAGTTGCGCCCGGAGCGGGATGCCTGGCTGCAGAGCCAGCTGGAAGGATCTCACTGCCAGCTCCTCAGAAGCGCACTCGATCTGGCTGTAGACAGTCCAGAACCGACGAGCGAACTGGGTGACGTTCTCGTTCTCCTGCATCCGGAGGGCCATCAGATCGGCATCGGTCTTTGGGATGACGCGATGAGCCTGGAATTTTCCCAGGAAGGAGGTCCGGAGCTGCCGCCAACTGGAGATGGAATCCTCTGGAAGCGAGCAAAACCACCGCAGGGGTAGATCCGCCAAACTGGAGGAGAACACTCGACAGTTCAGGGAATCGTCATCCCCCCAGACCGACATCCTCTGGACGTAATGTCGGAGGTGAGCGGCAGGGTCCGAGGTTCCGTCATACAGGGTGAACCTTGGGACGCTGAACTTCTCGGGGAGTGTATATTTTCTTATCTCCCTATAGAAAGGAGACGCGCCTGTGTCCTCAGCTTCGAAGGCGGTGTACTGGTCTCGGTCGATACCAGCAGTCTCCATATTCTGGCGGATCGTTTGCTTCACCTGCTGGTCGATCCACTGCTTTAGCTCCAGATCTTCCGAGACCTGGCGTTGCTTCTTTGGCCCTTCGTGCACGTGGCTGCTGCTGGAGCCTTCTTCTCTTTGGTCTCGGTCACGCCTCTTACTGTTGAGGACGTGCCTCAGGTCTCGCCCGTGGCTCAAG
This sequence comes from Persea americana, assembly GCA_029852735.1. Lineage (NCBI taxonomy): Eukaryota > Viridiplantae > Streptophyta > Magnoliopsida > Laurales > Lauraceae > Persea > Persea americana. Next base: position 16,910,846 of record CM056813.1, on the reverse strand, counting down.
CGCTTGGGTGGTGGGCTCTGACCCTTCTTGTCTTCGAGCTGCTGCTCGAGCCGTTGGATAAGCTCACGCTGCTCCTGGATGAGGCGGTTCTGTGCTCTGATGTCCTCCAGGCGGGGATCTTCGTTCCGATCGAGGCTGGCCTGATGGTGTGACAGCGATCCAGCCCGGGCTGACTTCTCGTGTGGCTTGGTGACTGACTTGTCGCCTTGCCTGCCCCGCCCATGGCTATGGCGGGGCTGTTCAGGAGGTGGGACGTCGCGAAGGGAGAGCATGGTCACTCCCCTAGACTGCGACTGTGTCTGGACCGTGGGAGACCTCCCGCCAGACCTCCTTTGCTGAGGGGGAGGAGGCGGAAGATTCTGCGCCAGTGTAGGCTGTATGGACAAAGCCTTGCCTTTGGAGGGTCCTTCGCCGTTTCTGGTTTTTGGAGGCATAGTGTGTACAAGCTTTTTGTTCAGTTTCCCACAGACGGCGCCAAACTGTAGGCGGTAAAAACGACACCTACTTAGATTGAGATTAGATCGGGGTAGACTTCTTAGGACAGGGAAATGCCGAACGCCTGGAACCTGAAACGGAAGGAGAAAGGCTAACGTCAGAGCCCCTGGCTGCCGTAAGCCGAAGGCACTCCGATGCCTGAGTTAGTTCTGAGGAGACTAAACAGGAGGAGGAAGAAGAGAATGGAACAGTGTGTAGTGTTGCAAGTTTGTGTATTGTTTTTTGCGTACCTCTCATGGGACTGATCCCATGCGTATTTATAGGGGAGCGTTCCTCGTCCATTCTCTCTGTGAGTGGGGGTAGGTGAGGTGAGGTCCCATCGATCCTTACCCTGGCTTGCTGCAGTGGGTAAAGTGGGCAACATCCCATCCTCACTTTCCATGCCTTCAGTCAGTTGACGTACAGGGCTGATAAAGCAAACCTCTTATCGCCATAAATGAGCAATCCTATCGTCATAAATGAATGCCCATATCTGTCTGAGCGCGCCGCATTTCCAGGAAGGTGGCGGCCCACTCTGACTTTAGCATTCTAGCCAGAGACCAAGGATGGCTTGGCCGTGGTGTGCCTTTGCACCGAGCTGGCATCTATGCCGAACTGTGAACCGTGGTGCTGAGCTGCCGAGCTATGACCGAGCTGCCGAGCTATGACCGAGCTGTGAAATACGGTGCTGAGCTGCCGAGCTATGACCGAGCTGCCGAGACCAAGGGGGATTACCGTGATCCTCGCTTAATCTCGTCATCACGGCGTTTTACCCACACAGATTTATAAGCGTTTGTGCCAAGGGGAGGACATGGGGCTTAGTTATGCATCAAATGAAGATAATAAGATAGCTAAGAAAGTAACAATCGTGGCACTCTGGTGCATACAATGGTATCCAGCGGATCGCCCTTTTATGAAGACAGTGGTTCAAATGTTGGAAGGAGAAACAGAGACCTTGACAATGCCTGCTAACCCTTTTGCTTCCACAACTTCAGCAAAGACGAATTTAGAGAATACTCACATTGCAAATTTGTCAACTATATCCGAATAAGTTTCATGGAAACAGGTTAATGTTCCTTCCTCAAGGATATCTGGAAATTTATCTTACATACTGTGTGGTGTATTTTTTTATTTTTTTTATCTGTAACAGTAACTTATATTGAAAGAGAGTAGAATACAAACATAGGTGTGGTGTATTTTTAAGTCCCTGTTTCTTCATCGATCGGAGACTCACAATAGTCAGTAGGCTGAATTTCATCCAAATTTGTTGTTTGATCTGCTACTGCATAGTTTACTTCAAAACAAATGCACTCCCTCAAAGGTCTCTAGTGTAGGATCCCGGCATCAAATTTGTTCTTTATTATGGCATCATCCCTCCTATCAATTTTCTTAAAGATGTGGAAAAGGGGGAGAGATGTTGTGTCCCTTAACAAATGGAAAACCTAGCAAACCTAGCAACGGGAAGAGGAAGAAGAGAGAAAGAAAGGAAGGAAGAGTAAAGAGAGGGTGGGCATCTCTCTTTCCAGGTATATATCTCTCTCTCAATCTCAGTTTCTTTCTCCTCACCTGCAATCTTAACCGACGGTAGGAAAGTGGGTTGCTCCCTCTCTCTTCTCTCTAGCTAATGTTGGAAAAAACCATAGTCTCTCTCCATTGACAGTCCATTTAAGGCCATTTGATGCTGTAGAAATTCCCCAATAACAAACATCTGTGCTGAAGATAAATGTGAAAGATGACAACTCTTCAAATTTCAATCTGTCCTAATTCTTGGTCAAGGACAAACCCAAGGTTGTAGAACACTTTCCTTTGATGCATATCTGATACAGGGGCTTCTTGTTAAGTCTAACAAATTATTTATTTTGGTAATTTTGGCAGGGAGAGCCTTTTGAGTTGGAGCTGATAAGCGAGGAGATGGTGGGTCATTATTTTATCTGAAGTGAATGATGAGGAATAGAAAGATCTAAAGGTGCCTGCTCGTGGCAGACCCAACTTGTTGATCCTAATTACAACAAAGCTTAAAGTTGAACTTGAAAGGGGTGTTCCATTTGAAATACATTGTATGTAATATAAACAAAACACTAGAGCACTTGAGATGAATGTATAAACTTTTGGTGTTGAAAAGTGTGTTGGAATAGATCTGATTTTGAATTGTACAATTGGTGCCTGTCATTTTTGTAGTTTCTCTTTCTCGAGCACATATGCTGTTGGTGTTAGCTGCATGGTGTGTGTGGGCTCGCACGTGCATGGAAGATAGCCATTGCAAATGTGAGATATTAGGGAAGCTCAAACTCAGAAAACTGACTGCTACCCAACCAATTGGCTTTATTTTGGAAACATAGTTTCATTATATTAGCTAAGAAATATTACAAGAGGAGGGCAACATATAAATTCTGAAAGAGTACCAACACATTGGAACCTAACCAAAATATTCCTCCACAAAGTACTTGACCACATAATCTTGATCTTTCTCGATCCTGACTTCTTTCCATTCCACAAAATCTTCTTTTGTTTTTAACTTAAGCCTAATGCAAAATCTCATATGATTAGAATATCTGCTCGATAAAGCCATGACCCATTTGTGTTTTCATCAGGAACTTACACCAACTCATCCAAACGTTTGCAGTACTTACTAATTAATGGTAGCAGAAACAATCTATGATAAGCTTGTCCTAACTCCTAAGGGGATTGGAAATAGCTACAACCTATTTTACACTATTACAGAGCTAACATGAGGAACTGAAATGCTATAACAATTTCACACCAATTCATTACAGTTTCCATAGCGGATGCTAATTTTTAAGTATAGGACCACCACCAAATCACGTTATAAAACCACTAAAAACGCAATCCTTGCCATTCTACGTGTGGACCAGGACCAGTTCACTACAGACAATTCATCGTGATCATGTTGCTTCATCCAATCCATCTGACCTCTCCTTTATGAGTTCTGTAGGCGATAAAAGTATCACCCACTTAGATTAGGATGTAGAACTTGAGGATTAGGGAAGACCGAACGCCGAGGACCTGAAAGGGAAGGAAAATAGCTTGGGTCAGAGCCCCTGGCTGCCGTTAGCCGAAGGCACTCTGATGCCTGAGTTAGTTCTGGAAAAACTAAGCAGGAGGAGGAAGAAGAGAATCAGAGATTTGAGTAAGGGTCCACGTGTTGTGAGTTAGCGTACCTCCATGGGGCTGATCCCATGTGTATATGTAGGTGATTCCTCGTTCATTCTCTTTGTGAGTGGGGGTAGGTGGGGTAAGGTCCCATCGGGCCTTACCCTGACATTCGCCGGTAGGTAAAAAGGGCACACCCCATCAGAAACTTCCATACTGTAGGACAATTGATATGAATGGATGATAAAGCCAACTTCTTATCGCCATAAATGAGCGACCCTATCTGTCAGGGCTCGCCCGTACTTCTCATAGGAGTGTGATGGCCCACTCCCTGCCTTCAGCACTTTTACCGGGACCTGGAATGGTCTGGCTGGGCTGGCACTTAGCTGAGCTGGCACTCACGCCGAGCTGCCGAGCTGTCACACGCTGAGCTGGCACTCTTAACCGAGCTGCCGAGCGAGGGGGCCTCTTGAGCCGACGCTCCTTATCGAGCCGCCGAACTGCTGGACTATGCTTACCGAGACCGAGGTGAACAGTTAGTGCATCACCATGGTCCTCCTTTAATCTTGTCATTACCATATTTTATCCACACAAGTTCCAACAAAAGTTGTATAACAGCTTAATATGAAAACCAGTGTTTCAATGACCAGTAAAAAGAGTAGAAAAATTCGGAATCCCAAACATGACGGTCTCATACTGCCCAGTGACTTCTTACAGCGTCCTTGGCACGAGAGACTCTGCAAAGTCCCAAATGAGGCCTCTATCTGGACAAAATCATGGAGGGTTTCATATTATTTGGCCAAAAAAAAATGTCTCCCTCTCTTCTTCAGTAAATTTATTCATACCCAACTCAAGTCAGTCATTGTCACGTCTCCCAAAATACAACAAGGAGAAAACCTGAAAAAAAAAGAATAAATAAATATTTTCCTATGTTCAATGCAACACAAGCTCCTAAATATGGACCCACAAAATCTCGAAACATGGTGAGTTATAATAAAACCTTTGCGGAAGCATTAAATCAATTGGTATCAATATTCAAAACCAAATCAACACATAGCTAGCTAAATATTTTAGGTTTAAGTTTTGCTAAATAATTCTAAAATCAACTAAAAAGAATATTATGGAATTAAATCAACTAAGGAATCTAATAAGATATCAATATTTCATGCACAGACTCATACTACTCCATTGGCTCAAACGTTTGAAACGTTTGACCCTCTTCCATCTCCTCGACGAAGTAGGGATCGATACCTATGCACTATTAAACAAAGTAAACATCAAGTATGAAAGCATAATTTATAAATAAAAGAGTTTTTTTACAAAAAGTCCCACGGTTTTTACAAAATCTCAAAAAAGCTCCTCCAGTTTGGGTTTTTACTAAAACCCACGTTGACTGGCAGTCAAACAAAGAAAAGACAACCAACACCAGTTCACCTCTTCACTATTGTTTTCTTGACCGTTTTATCCCTATTGTTTTCCCCAACCGGGCCAACTCCCTCCCACGAGATTTGCAAAGAGGAACGACTGTGTGAAAATGGGTAGGAGGCTTTCTACTTGGAAGGCCAGTTGATGGATAGAGGCTTTTTTGAGGTTTAGCCATACTGCCATTGCTTCTTCAATTGGAATCTCAACTTCCCAGTCCATCTGAAAAGCACCATTTCTTAAGATATGATCAGAGCCATTCTCTTGATGTCACCGCCGATTGGCTGCTTAATTTTTGTTTCCCAACAAGTATCTCTCCTACTTGTGGAAATCACAACCAATGGTCTCCTTCAAGGCCAATACTCAAACCTTTTTTTATTGGCTAGTTTACTTGGAGTAATGATGCATTCCTACAGAAACGGGTTGGGTAGGTTTGAACTTTGAGTTAGTGTGGAACTGATGGGAGCACTCCTCTTGATATTGGAGTGTTAGATTTTTATTTGGTGTTTGGGTGTTGTTGAAAGCAAACCCGTCCGAAGTAATAGAAACAAGGGTTCTTCTACTTTGTCTTATGAGAAGCAAATACGGGCCTCTGCATATGAGGTCATTAATAGAAGCTATATCCCTGCAACTAGTGGTGGAGCCGAAATTAGTTCTAGGGTATTTCCTCATCATATTTCAAAGTTTTATGGGTTTATGAGAATTAATTCATTCAATTTTTTATTTTTTTCGTTGATCGGTAGATGCGTGTATCTCTTTTGTTAAATATGCAGTGCCCGAATTAACAAAGTCAAGGAAGTGAGGATGTGATTGGGGCAATAAGCTGATGAAAAGAAAATGATGAGTGCAAGATACCATCTTGGAAAATAATGACATGATAACCAAAATCAAGTATTTCTTTTACTTCGCCTCTGCTATGCTTGGATGCATATAGAGCTGGGTCAAAATATTGTGTGTTGATGGCGACTTGGAAATCAGGGGCAAAAATGCCTCTTTACATTTTTACCATAAAGAGGAAGGGCTCTCCTAAGCTCTTATCCTAAGCTTGAGCTTAGGAGAGCCTTACTCTACCATAAATGACAGGCACAAAGGGAAAGAGGTGAAACGGTAAAAGTTTCTTTTCCTCTCTTTGACCTTTTGCACCATCAGTCAAGTAGAGTTTTAGTAAAAACTCAAAATGTAAGGGCTTTTTTGAGGTTTCATGAAAACTCAGGGGCCTTTTTATAAAAAGCTCTAAATAAAATACAAGATCGATAAGAGTAATGACATGTAATAATCATAAGAGAATAATACTATGACAATAATGAAAAAAATGTATAGCATAAATCCAAATATACATAATAGAGCAATACAATAATTACACAGAAGCAATGCTACTGCTTTGGGTGGTCAACCCTAGCAATCTAATCATGTCGCAGTCATAAACTGATCGATAATTCGAAATACCGGCCAAACAATCAATTACTAATATAAGTGTCTACACACATCAATGATCAGCTTTTCGATTACAACTGCAATCGTTCAATTATGACTCAATCGATGTACATATATATACATATCATATCAGAATAGACATATGACCAGTAATGCTCTTGTTAGAATATATGTAAATAGAGCAATAATCCTTAATTATCTTTTGTATATGTTAGGTGTATCATTAGTTATTTGTTACTGTAATTATAGCCTAGAATTAGGTGTATCATTAGTTATTTGTTACCGTAACTATAGCCCAGAATTATGCTTGTAAATCATATATAAGACTGACTTCAGTCAAGGAAAGGACAGGAAATTACCTTCTTTCATGGTATCAGACTAGGGCACGATTCTCTTCTCCTCCAATCTCTTCCGCCGCGTCCTAGCGTTTCCCCACCTCCTTCTCACCGTCTATCCTCTTCCCGTCAGCCACCATGACTGACTCAACATCTAAATTCCACCCAGCTCTTGCTGTCTCCAACATCAAGAACCATATCTCCATTACTCTTGAGATGGAAAACGTCCAATATGCGACGTGGGCGGAACTCTTCAAAATTCACGCACGCTCTCACCGGGTCATCGACCACATTATCCCACCGGAAACAGGCAAAGGCAAGGTGCCTACAACCGATGTCGAGAAGGAACTCTGGTCGACCCTTGATGCTACGGTCCTTCAATGGATCTATGCCACCATTTCGAACGACCTATTGCATACCATTCTTGAACCAGACTCCACGGCAATGGACACTTGGAATAGGTTGCGTGATATATTCCAAGACAACAAAAATTCTCGTGCCGTAACTCTTGAGCAAGAATTCTCTCACACAAACATGGAGGATTTCCCGAATGCCTCCGCCTATTGTCAAAGGCTCAAGATTTTGTCAGATCAACTCAAGAATGTAGGAGCACCGGTTTCAAACAACCGTCTTGTCCTTCAAATGGTGGCCGGCCTCACCGAAGCTTATAAAGGGGTGGGAACGCTTCTCCATCAAAGCAATCCCCTTCCGCCCTTTTATCAAGCTCGCTCCATGCTCATTCTTGAAGAGGCCGGTTTAGCAAAACAGGTCGCTACTGGGTCGATTGCCGCCATGGTTGCCAGGGAGTCCGATGACCATTCATCCTCTGAATATACCCTTCCAAACCATACTCCTAGTGGCGGCAAACAGGCTCCAAACCGTAACAACGGTGGTCGGAATCACGGCCGGGGCAGCAGCAGCAAGGGCAGTGGCAGCAGGGGCGGTGGCGGCCGGACTGTCGGTAGCAGCAATGGTGGCCGCGGCAGCTGGCAGCGGCAGCCCAGCCAACAGCAGCAGTGGCAACCATGGATAGGGAATGGCCAGCAGTGGCCTTGGCCTTTCATGCCATGGGTTGTTCCTCCCTGTCCTTACCCAACAGCCCCATGGGCCAGGCCCAACACACAGCAAAGGCAGGCTGGAGTCCTTGGCCCACGTCCACAGCAAACTTATTCTGCAGCAGCACAGCCCACTCCAACCGACATAGAGGCCGCGATGCACACACTTGGGCTCACTCCTCCGGATGCAAACTGGTACATGGATACCGGAGCCACCTCTCATATGACATCCGCACAAGGTAATCTCTCGTCTTATTTTAATTTGAGCAATAATCGTGGCATCATTGTCGGAAATGGTCATTCAATTCCAATTCATGGTTATGGTCATACAAACTTGTCTCCCCCGAACCCACCTTTCTCCTTAAAAAATGTCCTTCATGCTCCTCAACTTATTAAAAACTCAGTTTCAGTTAGAAAATTTACTACTGATAACTCGGTTTCTGTCGAATTTGATCCTTTTGGTTTTTCTGTGAAGGATTTTCAGACGGGGATGCGTCTAATGAGATGTGATAGTCCGGGCGAGCTTTATCCCATCACCACCACCTTCACTACCAATCGAGCCACCTCCTCATCTACATTTGCAGCTTTAGCACCATCTTTATGGCATGCACGTTTGGGTCATCCGGGAGCACCTGTTTTTGACTCCCTTAGGCTAAATAAGTTTATTGAATGTAATGGAACTCGTAGGTCTCATATTTGTCATTCTTGCCCACTAGGCAAACATGTTAAATTGCCTTTTGCTGATTCTAATTCATGCACCTTTATGCCATTTGATATAATCCATAGTGATCTTTGGACATCTCCCATTTTGAGCTCTTCGGGCCACAAATATTATATTCTTTTGTTGGATGATTACTCTAATTTTTTGTGGACATTTCCCTTGTCTAAAAAATCTCAAACTTTTTCCACTTTCTCAACTTTTAGAGCTTTCATTCGCACTCAATTTGACCGGGAAATAAAGAACATTCAATGTGATAATGGTAAGGAGTTTGATAATGGTTTGTTTTGGGAATTTTGTAAAGCTCATGGTATGTCTTTTCGTCTTTCTTGTCCTCACACTTCATCTCAAAATGGAAAAGCCGAAAGAAAGATTCGTACCATTAACAACATTGTTCGCACTTTACTTGCCCATGCTTCCTTACCACCATCATTTTGGCATCATGCATTACAAATGGCAACCTACCTTCTCAACATCCTTCCAAGTAAACAATTAGCCAATCAATCTCCTCTCAAACTTCTCTATCAAAAAGACCCATCCTATTCTCATCTTCGGGTGTTCGGTTGCTTGTGCTATCCCCTTTTCCCCTCTACTACGATTAACAAGTTACAAGCCCGCTCTACCCCGTGTGTATTTCTGGGTTATCCATCTCATCATCGTGGCTACAAATGTTATGATTTATCCTCCAATAAAATCACCATTAGTCGTCATGTCATTTTCGATGAAACCCAATTCCCGTTTGCTAAGGTACATACTCCATCAAATTACACTTACGATTTTTTGGATGCTGGTCTGGCTCCTTATGTCGTCCATCATTTGGCCTCACAAAGACGCCCAACTCCGGCAGAGCCCAACTCGCCTAGTCAGTCTCAGCCTATTGTACCCCAGCCGGCCCAAACACACGACCTCCCTTTCCGCCCGCCCACACCTCTTGGCAGTACATCCATCCCAGCCGCTCAGCAGCCCAATCCTACTCCCCTTAGCGCCCCTGTCACTGGCCCAATCACCTCTGCTCACTCTCCAGCCCAACCTACTCCTACTCCAGCCCAAAGACCGGTTACTAGGAGTCAACATGGGATCTTTAAGCCTAACACGAAGTACGGTTTTCTTACCAATGTTACTAAATCACTTCTTCCTCGTAACCCCGTGTCTGCCCTTAATGACCCGAATTGGAAAATGGCTATGGATGATGAATATAATGCTCTTATTAAAAATAAGACGTGGGTTTTGGTGCCCCGTCCACCTGATGTTAATGTGATCCGGTCTATGTGGATTTTCAGACATAAAGAAAAATCTGACGGTTCTTTTGAGAGGCATAAAGCCCGACTTGTAGGTGATGGCAAAACTCAACAAGTTGGCGTAGATTGTGGCGAAACTTTTAGCCCGGTAGTCAAACCGGCAACTATTCGCACTGTTCTCAGTTTGGCTCTCTCTAACGCATGGCCTATTCATCAGCTTGATGTCAAAAATGCCTTCTTACATGGCGAACTCAAGGAAACTGTATATATGCATCAGCCCATGGGGTATCGAGACCCAACCCATCGTGACTATGTTTGTTTGCTGAAGAAGTCTTTATATGGGCTCAAGCAGGCTCCTCGGGCCTGGTACAAACGGTTTGCAGACTATGTTTCCAGTCTTGGGTTCTCTCATAGCAAGTCTGATCATTCTCTTTTCATCTACCGTCAAGGTACTGATATGGCTTACATTCTTCTGTATGTGGATGATATTATCTTAACTGCTTCCTCTGATGCTCTTCGCAAGTCTATCATGGCACTTCTCAACTCAGAATTTGCTATGACGGATTTGGGGCCACTAAGTTATTTCCTGGGAATAGCTGTCACTCGTCATGCCGGTGGTCTATTTTTATCTCAGAGGAAGTATGCTGAAGAGATCATAGAACGGGCTGGCATGTCATCTTGTAAACCCAGTCCCACTCCGGTTGACACTAAACCGAAGCTGAGTGCTACTTCTAGCACCCCATATGATGCTCCATCGCATTATCGCAGCCTTGCAGGAGCCCTACAATATCTCACTTTCACAAGACCCGACATCTCTTATGCTGTGCAACAGATTTGTTTATTCATGCATAACCCGATGGAGGAACACATGCATTCTCTCAAGCGCATTGTGCGCTATCTTCAGGGCACTCTGGATCATGGCTTGCATTTATATCCATCTACGACGACCACTCTCATTTCCTATGCCGACGCTGATTGGGGTGGATGTCCAGATACCAGACACTCGACTTCTGGTTATTGTGTATTTCTTGGTGATAATTTGATCTCTTGGTCCGCGAAACGGCAGGCTACTTTGTCTCGATCTAGTGCGGAGGCCGAATACCGAGGGATCGCCAATGTGGTTTCTGAGTCTTGTTGGTTACGAAACCTTCTTCTGGAGCTTCATTGTCCTATCCAGACGGCTACATTGGTCTATTGTGATAATGTTAGTGCCATATATCTCTCTGGGAATCCTGTTCAACATCAACGCACTAAACATATCGAGATGGATATTCACTTTGTCCGCGAGAAGGTTGCTCGTGGACAAGTACGTGTATTACATGTCCCGTCGCGCTATCAGATTGCAGATATCTTTACGAAAGGTCTTCCTTTGATTCTATTTGAAGATTTTCGGGACCGTCTCAGCGTACGACAACCTCCCGCTTCGACTGCGGGGGTGTGTCAGAATATATGTAAATAGAGCAATAATCCTTAATTATCTTATGTATATGTTAGGTGTATCATTAGTTATTTGTTACCGTAATTATAGCCTAGAATTAGGTGTATCATTAGTTATTTGTTACCGTAACTATAGCCCAGAATTATGCTTGTAAATCATATATAAGACTGACTTCAGTCAAGGAAAGGACAGGAAATTACCTTCTTTCAGCTCTAACACAGAAATTTAAGTAAAAGTGAAGGGTTGGCTGCACAACAATCCACAATCGAATACCAACAAATCATTCAAATAAACCTCCACAATATCTCAATCAATCACCAAGCCACATCACGGTCCATGTCCAATTAATATAGGATATGCAACTAACAAACCAACATCAATCTCAATCATGTATGTAAACCCGAAGGTCAAAGAATAACCACAAGCCAATCCAATAGTCAAACATACGGCTTCGTACCCAACAACCATAGGAATCTCTAATAGATAAAAGATCAACGCATCTCTTCACAATGAATGATGCATAGACCCACTTAAGGGCTTTCCAATATAGATGGGTTGAGCCTGAATCCACTAGGATTTCCCCGATGCCATACTAGGCACTAAACCCCACGTTGGTAAGATATCGTGTGCGCAGACAGTATTTACTCAGGTCCAATGATCCAATTAATAGGGTCCAAAATTATGAATTTGACTTATCAAAATCAAGGGTATATTTCAAAATAATTAGCAAATAATAATAATGAGAATGAGACTGAGGTTTATAATTTCAAAAAAGCTTAGGATTACATCTATAACATTTTCCAAATTCAATTCTTTATAAAATACGCCAAAGGGTCTAATTTGGGTTCCATTAAAGCTACAGGGCCCTTTTTCAATTTTCTAGAAACGTATGGGCATCATAGGTATTTTAACATAACTTAATGCTCTGAAGCATGTGGCCTCCTTCAATCCAAAGTGTGTCTAGCCCATCCCTCATATTTCTCCTCCATACACAGAACCTATTCCAGATAGTGGGCCCCACTGTTCAAGATCTTAGATCGCCTCGACCAAACATTGTCGCCCAAACCTGTACGGACGAATGTCTGGACAAGATCCACAATCTAATCATCCCTTGGGTCCCACCACTTGATTAAATAAAAGAAACCAACGCCAACAATGACTTATGCCTCAACGGTTAGAACCCTTAGATGGTGGGCCAAACGGGGTCCACTTCACATGGGTTCACATCTCTAAAGCCGCTCGTGGGTCCTCCTCAAGATCCACGGATCAGATCTAGCATCAAGTGGCCCACTTGGTTCCCACAATCCAACACACGAAATAGTCCCTTTTTTCCTCACAATTCAAGTCTATTTTGATAGGTTGCGTTGAGTCTAGATTCTAACAGGCCTATCTCCATTAACACACAATTTATAGAATCCTGGATGATTAAAAAGGGGTTTTGAAAACTAGATAAGGGTGGGCCCTGGTCAACATAAAGATCGGAATATTGCTATAGTAACACAGTCATGAGAAGAACAATCGAGTCATCCCCCAAACTCTGATCTCACCACAAAAACAGATTAACATAACATCATCATCACATGAAAAGGGCATTAAAGGGGTCTCTATATGCACCAACACGAAAATCAAGGAGGAACACGAGTATTAAATCTACAAATTATAGTTAGGTACTTGTCTTAGGTTCGCGATTGAAGGAGACAGATTAGAATTCCTATTGCCAAAACCCAAAGCAATATCCCAACAAAGAGGGTTTCTCAAGGAAAAAGATAGTCTCTGATTGGAGATCTAACGGCTAGATTCTAAGTTGCAAGGTTGCAAAAGCTAAAAAATGTTGGAAAAGATAAGAGTTGTGGGAGAAGAAAAAAGTATGGTAGTGTTGTATATATAGAATGAGAATAGTATTTGGAATAGAACTTAAATTCTAAAGAGATTAGAGTTTGGTAAAGAAAGAAGAGTTTAGGTTATAAAAGAACTAGAGTTTTGGTTAGAAAAGAACTATACCCTCTAAACTGGACCTGGGTTAACTATGTGTCAAATTACCTATCTAATAAGTCTAACTCACCAAACCTAAGTCTAACGTAGCCCCCACTTAGATTAATCGCATATTTAACTAAAATACAATCAATTATAATAATAATAATTATAAAATAAATAATTTATATAATAAAATAACCAAAACGTCACAGTCATCGACACAAAAAACCGAACTTGCTTCATCTCTACTCTTCCAGAAATAAGTAGTGCACCCAATCAAAAATTTCATTCTTGAGAACTTAGTGATTTCTTCATAACCAATTCAACCAACCAATGTTGAGACCATGAATTTTGTTGCAGTTCTTTTCTTTTCATTTGGCTAGGACCTGTAAGCACATATCCAATGAAGGAAGATGCGGGCTATAAGATTTGAAGAAGAGGGTCCAGAACAACAAAAGGTGATAGAAAATATCTCATGATGTTAGATTGAGAAAAAACATGGTAGTGGTTCAAAGTAGTTTTTGAGAGATTGGATCGAGGAAATGAAACTAAACGAAATATTATCTAACAAAAATGATTAGATTTGTTAGGGAATTTTTAGGGCAATCACGCGATCAATCAAGCACACAAGCAATCCACAATCATACAAATTTACATGGTTTTCAACGATATGCTCAATTTCACTATAAAGGAATTGAGCAAATCGTTACAAAGATTCCAAACCCTCTAACACTTAACCTACTCTCTCCCCACATATCTCAATCTTACTTTCACAGCCTCTCCCCTTTGGAAAACTCTAACACTATGGGAGAGAGCTCTCTCACCTCTCTCACCTCGTCTACGATTGCAGATTACATCAATATATAATCTTCACTTTCTTGCCCACCCCCCCCCCCCCCCCCACCCCAAGAAAGCCCCGATACAATTACCAAAATACCCTTAACCCTGAACTTGGTCATTGGCCAACTCATTGAACAAATTCGATCACACCCAGAATACAAGACATAAAGCCAACAATCTTCACCTTGGCTTGGATTCCGTGGAACTCAAGCCACTATGAGATAACCGACAATGTCTCCCCGTACCTTATCATTGGCGTAATTTTCATTCTTCAACACTTTGACATGTTGAACCAGCACTTGAACTTTAAGTAAAGTTCATCTCTTCGTCAAACTCCACCTTGAACTTGACGCTTAAATCCATTGCCGAATTTGACTGATGTCAATTTCTAAATCACTCACTATCGAACCATCAAACTGTCTTGAATTTAGCACCCCTGCGAAGATCCTTTCACAATGAACATGTAAGCGAAAATGGATTGGGAATCCGAGTTCCGATGACTCCACAATTGCAAAACAACCTATGCCTTTGAATGGTCAAAACCCCTATTTGACCTAGTCTAAATCCCTATCTCCGATCAATCAAAACCCTTGTTTGACTACAAATGATGTAGACACGGCATCGGTTCTTGCTTGTTACTTCTTCACTGGCTAGGCTTTGGTAAGATGAATGACATCACATGTAATTTGGCAACATGTGTCTCCCAAACGAACACTGAATTTGCAAACCATTTCCAATGTGGTCAAATCTGGCCCATTTGACTTTGCCTTAACGATGTCAAAGATACATGTTGACTTGGCTTGTTTTCTTTGTTGCCTTTGTGACTCCTGAATCACCCTTTTTCCAGCCCATTGAACGGCCAATCTCCTCCGTTAACATTATAGATCTTGTCGATGCGAGTGCATTGGAAAAAATGGAGCGCGATTTTGAGTCTGGGTGGCTTCAAAATTCTTATTTTAATTCTGACCGTTGATCTTGTCAAACTAGTTGTTTAGCTGTACTATTGACGTCAGTGTCTACTGTTGAACTAGCCTTACGGACTGGGTCGGTTTTTACTTGACCTGGAATTGATCCTTTTCCAAGACCCTTTTTCTTCTTCCTTGTTTCGATTCGGTTTCCTGTTCTGTAATAGAATTGCAACCTGAGTGGAACACAACACCATTACCTTCCTCTAGAGAACGACAAGGCGGTGGCGGTTATCTTCTCCAGTGATAGTGGATCAGATCACGTCAATACTGCTATCTTCGATCGAACGGACCATCCGCAGTTCTTCTCTGGCTTTTACAACGGAAAAACTTAGGCCTTCTTCTCTTATCTTCCACCGACGGCGACAGGCAGGCCCCCTTCTTCTTCATTGTCCGATGATGTGCGACAACCTGAATTTGGATTTCTCTCTTTCAACTCCGCTGAGCATGCGCGACAGAAACCAGCCCTCTTCGTCTCTTTGTTCTGTGATGGCCCTTTGTTACCAGCAACCTCCAATCTTCAAATCTATCTAAACTGAGATTCAATTTGAACCTCCTTCGATTACGTGAAAGGGCCTAGCCGTAGGAAAACCTGGGCTTTCTTGAGCAAGCTCCACCTCATTTTTGGCACTATTATAATGTCGTGGTGGATTTTGAAGTTTTGTACATTTTTATAAGACCTTATTATTTTCTTGTCTCTTAGGGTTGTTTGTTTACTTAGAATTCCTGAGGGGAACTCTAGATATTGGAGTTTTTGGGATATGATGTGACACCATATCCCCTAGCATTTGCAAATCCCATATTTCTTGCCAAGCATTTCAAAATCCCAGTCACATTAAAGGTCTTAAATGACTTTTGGGAATTCAGGAATTCCACCCTCTTTACATTTTAGTGGAATTCATGGATGCTCAAGTCCAATCGAGTATTCAAGAACTCCCCAGTTAGAAATTCCTTGAATTTTAGAAAAGAAATAAGTTCTTGAGGTGACCATTCCCTTGAATTCATTTTACAAGTGAATTGCCCACTTAGCCATTAAGTAGTTTGTTGGTTGCAAAGAGATTTGTACGATGAAGGTTATAGAGTGTTCATACTTCGATGGCGAAGGTTGAATCACACCCATCGGTATCTATTGCTCGTAGCCTATCTAATGAATCTCTCTTCACAAATATAGGTGCAGTATCACATGGAGGGAGTGATGTTCTCATTCTTTGCAAGTTAAGACTCTCCCTATATGTTGACATGCGTGGAAGAGAAAAGGTGACGTGGTTGTCAAATAATGAAAAAGATAAAAGTAAGAAAAAAATTAGAGGTGTGACAAAATCCTACTTTAGATGGTATAAGGTATATTAGTGAAAGAGAGTGAGTAATATTAGATTAAAAAACACTTTTTGTCACAAAGTTTACTGTACCACATTTTATCAAACAATTTTATTTTTATTTTTATTTTTTTGTAAAAAGAAAGTGTCCTGTGGAGGAGTAAAGGGTAAATGGTGTCACGTGACTGAAAACAAATGTAAAATTTCGATCCAGTAGGTGAATGCATGAGACTAAATTCATAAATAACATACTAAAGAAGTCCATGTGTTTGATAATCTGAATGTGGGATTGACTCACAGTGAAGTAAAAATTGATGAGGCATGATGCGATGGTATGGAATTTATTACGAGTGGCTTGCCCCTGTTAGGCATCATATTGTAAAAACTTTTCAACATCGTTTTAGAATAAAACATGAAGAAATATATTTTAGATAAGTTCACCCTTCTAAAAAAAATCATAGAATATATATTACAGGAAAGGAAAATATGAAAACGAATCACAATCGTGTTTTTACAGGAAAAGCCGTCTAACTCAATGCACCCTCAGTATTCTTAGGGCACGTTTGTGTACACACCATTTTCGCAGAAAGTGGAAATTGTCACTTCATCAAAATCCATGGAAATGAATACAATGGAAAAGGAGTTCTGCGGGAAGTCTCCAAGTTCATGTTTGGTGCGGGTTTTTTTCCCTTGATGAATAGGTGTTAATGTTCTTTGTTGTGGTTGTAGATTTCTAGATGAAAATCAATTTTTCTTCTCTAGTGATGCAATTTTTTCAAGGAAAACTTGCATCCACTTTATCATTATTATTTTTTTTTCAATTGTAAAACACCAACACTATATTCATAATTGCAGCCATGTATAACGAAACAAAAGCAACGATGTTAATGGTTAACCACGAAGAAACCGAACAAGCCAAGCCAGTCCACTCGATAAATAAATGAGCCGATAAATCAAAGTTTGGCGGCACACGAAAAAAGCCAATCTAACATCATGCCAATTGATTGTTTCCTTCTGATGTCGGCAGTTACTATGCACAATCTGAAACGATTCTCAGTTGTGATAATCACATGGAATCAGGCATCCATGGCCCACCTATGAGTAATCATCTGGAATCATCCATCCATGGCCCACCTGTGAATAATCATCTGGAATCAGGATCATCTATTTAGTGCTGAGTTTGTGTTCAACATTCTTAGGTGAAGTCGGATTCTCAAGGGGGTAGGCCTCGGAGAGTTAATTCACCGTGATCAAACAGATAAATCCATGTGGGGCCCATATATGCATTCTAAACTGTTATTTGTTTGGCTCAATTGAATAAATAATAAATAAACCGGGCCCCTGTATTGCCCATGTTCTACTGTGATTAGAAGTAGGTTTATTATCATAGGTCTACTATGATTAGAAGTAGTGTTCGAGTGTAAGTGTGTATTGGGCTGATGTTATAAATAGAGACTTAGGGTCTCTATGATGTATACCCTCTTCTGATTGCATAGTGAATTCTCCCGTCTTCCCCGTGGACGTAGGCCAAAAGCCGAACCACGTAAATCTCTGCGTTCTTGTGGGTGCTTGATCTTGAATTTAAACCATTCCTTCATGAGTGCACCAAATCGCTTGTACCATTGTCCAGAAGCTTGCTTCGACCCGTACAATGATTTCTTTAAACTGCATACATGATCAGGAACCTTAAACTGCACTCTACCTGCATTGGAAGCTCCTTCATCTTCCTCGTAGAACCGCTTGCATCCGATGGCCTGATTTTCCTCATCAAGAGACTCCATCTCTTCAGTCATAGTTGCTGCCTGTTGACTACTTTCCAGCCCTTCCATTAATTCAAGAGACTCAGTCGTCAATGCGTATGCAACCATATCATCACGGCCACTGTCTGATGTCGACGCGTACGTCGTCATATCCTCGAAACTGTATCTAACCGGCGGTTTCCTTTCTCTCTGCGGTCTACCCGTCTGCGGCATCTGCGGCTCTGTCTGCTGCATCTGCTGCACAGTCTGACGATCCCCTGTATCCCGGGAGGAGTCGGATGTACTCTCCTTTCTCACTAAGATGTCGGACTCCACCTGAACGGTGTCCCTGCTGCTACCTACTTCTGTCCTCTCCACCTGCTTTCTCGATTCGAGTAAAGCATCCTTATGAAATGTAACATCCCTGCTGATGATAAATCTGGGTGAATCTTGATCAGTACACCACAACCTGTATCCTTTCACCCCAGAAGCATATCCCACCAAGATGCACTTAATAGCCCTTGGTTCTAACTTATCGGTTTTCATGCGAGCATAAGCCGGACAACCGAAGATCCTCAAGTTAGAATAATCAGCTGGATTACCTGACCACATTTCTTCCGGTGTTTTGCAACCAATCTTTGTGTGTGGAGACCTATTTATCAAGTAGCCTGCAGCATTTACTGCCTCAGCCCAAAAGTCCTTGGACAATCCTGCAGTAAACAACATACAACGAGCTCTTTCCAAGATCGCTCTGCTCATCCTCTTTGCAGCTCCATTCTGCTGCGGAGTTTCTGTAGTGGTGTAATGCCAAACTATGCTATGATCCATGCAATAGTTCTCAAACTCTGTCGATCTGTACTCCTTGCCATTACCTGTCTTCAACTTCTTCACCTTTCTGCCAGTCTGTTTCTCAACCATTTCCTTCCATCGCTTGAATGTAACAAAGGTCTGATCCTTCGTCTTCAGAGTATAAACCCAGACTTTCCTTGAATAATCATTAATAAAAGTCAGCATAAACCGGGAAGCTGAATAAATAATAAATAAACCGGGCCCCTGTATTGCACATGTTCTACTGTGATTAGAAGTAGGTTTATTATCATAGGTCTACTATGATTAGAAGGTTTATTATCATAGGTTTACTATGATTAGAACTAGTGTTTGGGTGTAACTGGGTATTGGGCTGATGTTATAAATAGAGACTTAGGGTCTCTATGATGTATACCCTCTTTTGATTGCATAGTGAATTCTCTCGTCTTCCCTGTGGACGTAGGCCAAAAGCCGAACCACGTAAATCTCCGTGTTCTTGTGGGTGCTTGATCTCTTCTCATAGGCCCTAGATCACAACATAAACCGTCAAATCAAGGTTGCCCAAGTCTTGTGCCAAATTTTGATCGAA
Organism: Persea americana; assembly: GCA_029852735.1. Classification (NCBI taxonomy): domain Eukaryota; kingdom Viridiplantae; phylum Streptophyta; class Magnoliopsida; order Laurales; family Lauraceae; genus Persea; species Persea americana. The sequence goes on along the minus strand of CM056813.1, from coordinate 16,891,391 downwards.
TTGGAGCTGCACTGTCAGATGGTAATGGGGAGGAGAGAAGAGACAGAGGGAGAGAAAGAGAGAGTTACCTTCCTTGCAGGTGTCAAAGAGAAGGGGACAAGTGGGGAAGAGCTTCCCCTCGTCCAAGAGAAGAGGGTGAGGCTGCTAGCTCAGAAACAAGTAAGGAAATGGAGTTCATAGGAGGATGAAGCCAATGAAGTTGTTGGAATTGGATCAGAGAGAGAGAGAGATAGAGGCGTTTTGCCTTTAGTTGCTGAATTAGAATTAATGTGACATGTCTGCATGTAGAGAAATGATTATACGGTTTTTTTTCTCTCTTTTCTTTTGCTGGTAGTTGAATTGGTTTCAAAGGCAATTTTTGCATCATGGAACTAAACGGTCCTTATTTGAATGAGTAATAAGGGATGATGGCTGATATTAGTAGGAGTTTTAGTTAGGGCTGCACATGGGCGGATCGGATCGGTTTAACACTAAAACCAATAACCAAACCGAACCTGTCGGTTTTTTAATTAACCAATCCGATCCAACCGATGGAGAGGACTTAAACCGAACCGAACCGAACCAAACGATTCGGGTTCGGTCGTTTAAACCGTTGTTTTTTTTTTTTAACCAAACATTGAAAATTTCAAAATGATGAGACCCCATCCTTTGCATTTATTCCAGTGTTTAGTGCAAACATAAAAATCCAACATTCCAGTGATTCATATAAAAAATAATTTTACTCCAAAAAGAGAGTTTTGACTAAAAGCAAGCACAGAATCATATTATAGAATAGAAATTTTACAATCCAACAAAGAAAAGAAAATCTCAAAAACTAAAAATAGAGGGCGAAAAAACTATGAAAGTATTAAAGCAGTATTGAGTTCATGTAAGAATGAGTTGTCGAATGTAGCTACGAAAATAGTGATCAAAACCCTAAGGCTAAAATATTAAAAAATCAACACTTAAGTTAATGTATACGGACGGTTCAGTTTAAGCGGTTTTTATGATATCCAAGCCGTTAACCAAACCGATGTAAGCGGTTTTTATGATTCTCAAACCGTTAACCGAACTGATTAATTATAAACCGATCCAAACCGCCCGGTTCGGTCAGTTCGGTCCTATTTTACGGTGATATCGAATTTTTTGTGCAGCCCTAGTTTTAGTAAGGATTGATGAAAATCAATTAATTAACCAAAGGGATGATGGCTGATATTAGTAGGAGTTTTAGTAAGGATCGGTGAAAATCAATTAATTAACCAATGGTTAATATTAGTAGATTTGAAATTGGCATTTGAAATTAGCAAACAATGCCCGTGCTAAGCATGAGCAAGAAACTAACGACATTTGTAACGAAAAACTATCAATATTAAGTCGATGGAGTCATGGAGATATATTATTTCTTATTATATACATATATAAAATTGCAACCAATCCCTATAGGCATTGGTACCTATAAGACTGGTTCATTCACATGCATTTAAATTATTAGAGATATTTAGAAATATAATTCATTTAGTGACATAATGAATTAGAAGATATTCATTTTTGGAATAAGTAGTTATCAATTTATATAGCTTAAGCCTACAAAAGTGCAAGTACAAACCCTGTATAATACAATTTTGATACATGATATGCAATACATATGTAGTTATGGGAAAAAAATACAATAAGAAACAAGATACGATACATACCATGAAAGTTTCACGGTAAAATTATAGTTGAGATTCAAGTATGCAAGTAAATAATGTGATAAACGTTAAATAGATAAAGATATGTATGAATATAAAGGTTTCCTAGAATGAAATTGATTGCTCAATCTTGAAAAATATAAAGAGTTTATGCATGGCTAGAAAATCATAAAGCTATAGGATTAAAGAGAATTTGAAGAAAAGATTACAAGTGCAATATATTATATTTTGTAGAATGTTTGTGCATGTCCACATTTTTTTAAGCACAGATGTTCTATAGAAGAGAGATGCTTGAGCTACTTGTATAGTTGTTATTTTAGATGCAAAAATTTATAAGAGGGACTGAATAGGAAACTTAAGAAATAAAGCAGTTACAAACGGGATAATAAAGAGTCAAAAGAAGTTTCGTATTCTTTTACTTCCAAGAATATTTCTATCAATGGCTAATATTAATAAGGCTGATAAATATTAGACAACAGTTGTAGGATTGATATTAGTAGGAAGTCAAACTTGGAGAATGGTCAAAATTAAAATTGAAATTAGCTATGAAATTGGCAATCAAATCCAGTTTGCCTCATATATAATAATAGACTAGCAAAACATGCCAGTGCCAATATAATTTATAATATTAAAAATAATTAAAATTTTAAATAATATTTACTCTATATTATAATGAGATGGTAAAAATTACAATCTCGATTATAACCTATAAAAATAACAAAGAAATATAGTTTGTTAATTTCAAAATGGGTGTACTTTAATTTGTTTGAAATCAATTGAATATTTTGTATCAAGTATTTTTTGGAAATCATAAGAATAAACCCATAATAATAAAAAATAAAAGTGATAAAAACACCACAAAATACAACATGAAAATAAAAATCCATGGACAATCCAATAATAAAAATAACTTAGAGAAACGAATAAACCCATAAAAACACAATGCCTAAAAACAAAAACTCAAAATAAAAAGATAAAGGAAAAAATATAAATCCATGAAAACCTATCATGAAGGAAATTAAAAGAACCTATCAAAAGGGAAATAAGGGAAATAATAAAAATAAAACAAAACAATGGTAAAAAGTTTTTAAAAAAATCGTTAAGACACTGGAAAATACATAAAAATGGAAAACAAATCAACAAAGGGAAGAGATATCCAATCTAATACTTGGAATAGATTGTGTTCAACTTTGATGGATTTAGAGTTAGATTAAGTTGCGCAGACATGACTATTTAATAACAAAAGAAGCCAATTGAACAATTTTAGGCAAAATCTGACTCTAAAATATACGCAAGATAATAAAATTTACTAAACAATAAAAAATTAAACATATGTTTTTTTAAAGCTATTTATGACTTGCATTAAAAAAATTAAAAAAAATACAATCAACCATTCATTAACAGAAAATAAATTACAGGGACATAGAATCAAAACATCTAACTCAGATGATCATTACTATAAGAAGAATAAAACTTTTGTTTAAAAAAAAATAAAAAAAATTATCAATTGCAAATAATAAATACCCTAATCACACAAAATCATTACACTGAACAAAAAAAAAAAAAACCGTAACCTACGCGATAAGAAAAAAAAGAAAATATAAACTAAATCGTATAACCTTGAGCAAAAGGATAAAATCATTGCACTGAATAAAAAATAAACATAAATTAAATCATACCTTGAAAAAAAAAACTAAATCTTACCTGGATGGAGCTTGAACCTACCGAGATCCTAATCACATAAAATCATTGCATTGAATTAAAAAAAAAGAAAAAAACATAACCTATGCGGCAAAATCTGACCTGAAAAATAAACATAGAACAATAAAAATCCTAATTATACAAAATCATTACATTGAACAAAAAACAAAAGTATAAACTAAATCGTACCTTGAGCAAAAGAAAAAAAAAACATAAACTAAAATCATTAAACTGAACAAAGAAAAAATAAACATAAACTAAATCGTACCTAGATGGAGCTTGAAGCTATTGAGATCCTAATCACACATAATCATTATATTGAACAATTAAAAAAACATAACATATGCTGCAAAATCTATCCCAGAAAATAAACACTGAACAATAAAAATCCTAATCATACAAAATCATTCACTTGTAAATAAAAACATAAACTAAATAAACTAAATCGCACATTGAGCAAAAATATATATATATATATATATAAACTAAAATCATTACACTGAACAAAGAAAAAGTAAACAAAAACTAAATCGTACCTAAATGGATCTTGAAGCTATTGAGATCCTAATCACACAAAATCATTACATTGAACAATTTAAAAAATATAACATATTCTGCAAAATCTATCCCGGAAAATAAACACAGAACAATAAAAATCTTAATCACATAAAATTATTCACTTGTCAATAAAAACATATACTAAATTGTACCCTGAAAAAAAAAAACATAAACTAAATCGTACTTGGATGGAACTTGAAGCTACCGAGAAAAAAGTTGTATTGTTGAGGGAAACAAAAAAAAACTTAAACTTAAACAAGGAAAAAAAAAACTTAGAATAGATTGGGTTCAGCAAATGAGATTTTTTCTAAAGGCATAAATCTGCATATTTAAGTAGTTGAAGACTCTTTCCAATGTTGGTTTTACTTTGGCAATGCAATTAAGTAATTAAAAATATATATAATTTGTGAGTTTGAATTTGAGTGGGGAATCGTAGGACAAGTAATTGAAAACTTATATAATTTGTGAGTTTGAGTTTGAGTGGGGAGTCGTAGGACTTGAGTGTTTGTGTTTGAGTTGGATGGACTTGAGAATATGGGTTTGAGTTGGATACGTCAATTAAATTGATATAGCTTATCTCGTCTCTAAAAAAAACTGAAATTGAAATTTATTTGAGATCCAAATTCTCAAATTGATTTGAGATTAGAGTCCAATTTTTCAATCAATTAGCAAATTGGACTCCAATTTGGAAATCGATACCTACGTCTATAATATATAATAATAATTCTTTCTTAAAACAAGGGCACTCAAAACAATATTTTTTGTTTTGTTTTTTTCTTGAAAAACAACTTATTTTCAGGTTGGTATAAATTTCAGTAGCCCCTTCTTCAGAAGAAAAAGACCCCACACCACAATAGGCACGAATAGATATATACTCAAAAACTCCCCCTATGTGCTGACTGTACACGGAATACACCTCCAAACCATCCGTCCTTCGCAAAACCGGTCTCATCCTCTCTCCATCGCCGCATAGAAAACGAGACCAAGCGATAGCTCACTTTCTTCCCAGAAATCTAGGGTTTCATTCATTCTAGGGTTTCTAAAACTTCCTCTTCCGTTAATTTCTCAAGACATCTTCTGCTTCCGTTCGGAGATCGGAGCGCTACTTTGTGCTCCTTTCTCCATCAGCTCGCATCAAGATCCAACAGAAAACTCTCTCTGCAACTTCAATGGCCGATTAAGCTCTCTATCTGTGATCTTCTTTAGTCTGTACTGCAGAAGGAAGGATTCGCTATTCGATTCGCTCCAGTGCTCTCTCTCCTTATTTTCTGTGGTAGAACTTGTTCTTTCTTACTGTGTATTTGATCCAGTTTCTCTTTAATTGTGTATTCTTTTGTCTTTGTTCTTGGTGATTCGATTCATGTGGTTTGGGTGTTATTGATTGTAGATGGCATCAAATGAAGGGTTTCTGACTGGGGAGCAGAGGGAGATGTTGAAGATCGCGTCTCAGAATGCTGAGATTTTGTCTTCGTCTCCAAAGTCATCTCCGAAATCGCCGTCTCCAAAAGCACCATCCCCAATATCATCATCTCCGAAGTCACCACCGTCTTTTCATTCTGAGCATCATATAAGAGTCGCCACGGGTGGGAAGGCGCCGACTGTTGGGTTTGCTGTGAGGCATGTGAGGCGGACGCATTCCGGGAAGGTTATTCGTGTGAAGAAGGGTGAGATTTTAATTTTAAAAATTTTAACCCCTTTTGGTTGTGTTTCACTTTCACTACATTTGATCTTATTGTCTTTGAATATTATTATGATTCATCTCTCCCCTATGATTCTATTCTGTTATGTGATGTTCTTGTCACAGGGGCCATGGAGAACCCATAAAATTAGCTTTTTATAATGCTAAATAACATTAATTAAGAACTGATATAAGTTGCCATGGAGGTCTCTAATGCTCTGTAAGACCCACATAGGAATCTGTCCTGCAAAAAATGAAAAGGAGAACGAGAACTGTAGTTACAAAGATGATAATGCAAATAAACAAAATCTGCAACGAAATGGCAAGCGAATGAGAGAACAGTTGCCTCCTGCAAATAAACAAACATCTGTACATGTTTGGGCAATCTAAAAACTTCTCTACATAAAGCTTGAAGTCCTATAATGACCTGATGAACAACCCTGATGTTGTGACCTGTTGCACAAATGGTGGCTGATTTCACCTTCACTGCTGGTTGGGTTTTTCTTCTTGCCAGCGGGCTAGCCCCATGGGCTCTTATAACGAGGAAGGTTGAAACATCAACACCTCTTGCCTGATATTGTCGAGTGACTCTTTGATGTATGTGTTGATCAAAGCCCGGTCCAGCAGATCTTCTACTTGGTTATATGATCGAATTGATCTTGGTAACTTTGCACGGTTCTACTCCCTTGCTACAACTTGGCCAACATCTCATCTAGATTTTTTTAGTCAGTTGGTCTGAAATGGACCAACATTGTCTCCATTATCTTCTTCCACGTATGATAGTGGTTGACACTATGTTTTAAAAAATTGGCCGATACATACCTGTATCGGCCAATATCGCAGTGATAATTTTCTGTGATGCGGTCTTGGTACTATAAAGTGCAAATATTGCCAATATATTTGTCTTCTCGTCTAATATTTTCAACGGTGAGGAGAAATTTATGTAGGTATATTCATATTAAAAAAAAAAAAACCCAAGAAAGAGAGGGAGAGACAGAGTACATGCATATTAAGGGGAATTGAGAGAGAGAGAGAGAGAGAGAGAGAGAGAGAGACCTGGGTATTGTTGTAGCTTGCTACAATATCTCCTTCTCTCTCTTCTTTTCCTTCCCTACTTTTCTCTTTCGTTTGAAACAATAGAGGTGAGTCCTCTTTTAGGCTTTTCTCCTTTAAATGTCTTGCATGATATGTGGACTTGTTGGAAGTTCTTGGGCTCCATTGTGGGCTCCACACATTAAGCTAAGCCATTCACAATGGGCCCCACGTATTATAATCTAAGTCATTCGCCATGGGCCCCACATATTATAATCTAAGCCATTCTAACTAAATGCCCCTGTCTCTTTTATAGGCCCCGACATTCCTAGAGTGTCGGGACTTATGAAAGTTCACGGAGTTTCCAAATATTTAATTGTAACCTTTAACCGCTCGAAAGGAAATATTAAGGAAAAATCAAGTGGTTTATAGTGGTTAATCTTACTATAGTTTGACGTCCTTGGAATATCCATAACCTTTTTTTAATTTTATATCGGAGTATAATTTTTACCCCTAACAGACCCATTTATGATGAACCTGATTTCCTACAGGTGGCTAGAACTAGATCAGAAGTCCTGTGGTTGTATCTGATAGGCTAATGACTCTAATCATGTGTTACGGTCAGTTCGAAGATGGGCCTAACTCTGATTGGAACGAAACTTTTTACAAGGCTAATGCAAAGGGTAGTTTTTTGAGTGGACCAAATCCAAAGCTTTCTTCTTTTCTTCCTAAGGAAAGGTGGCTCTAATGCCGTTTGACAGGATGCAAACTCTACCAAGCCAACGTAAAAGGGAAAGGACATCATTTTTGTGTGAGGCACAAACAATATTTTTGGAGGCAGTATTTAGTTACCATATTCATAGTTTCATATTACATGGACGATTTTCTCCTGTGTTATGTTATGTGCTATGCAAGTCCGTTTGGACCAGTGCCATCCTCAGGGTGGGACCTGGTGAAATTCCCGCACGACCTCTGGGGACGGTCTGGATGGGCACTTCCATTGAAGCGCGTCCCATATTATAATGGAAAAGAAAAGTTTTAGGCTTGCCAAGTTGGCAAGATTCCTTTGAAACTAATAAATGAAATTCCCTAACAAATCTCATATCCTAATTCTAATCCAATGTCTTTCTAACAATTCTCCTACTTAACTGAAGATCATCCCATTTATTCCACCAAAAGATAACTTTTAATTTACTCTAATAAACAAACGGTAAAGCATATCCTAGTTGGCCTGGACATATTACATAGGCTCTTTGATAACTATTTTCCTACCTTAGTTTTCATTTTATACTATGATGTATATGAAAGTTCTTTTTTTTTTTCCTGACATGTTCGTGCCTAATAATTTCTAGTTGAACTGTATCATCAGTTAAGCAAGTACTGCTGTGCTGATTTTCGAGCTTCTAGTTAGCTGACACCTGTATGTGTGCCCTAGATAAGGAAATTACTTTGCAATGATACTTGAAAAGAGTTTTTGTTGTGACCTTAACCTTAGCACTCTGGATGCATTTCCGGTCAAATTTGTTAGCTTCATCATTTGTTTTTCATGTTAGGAATTGCTTGTCTCTATTTGTAAGCTGGAATTTTGTGGGGCCTATATTTCCAAATGCTTGACTCTTTGTGGTTTAAATATTTTTGGATGTTGAGAATTGTTCCATTTAGTTTGAAGTTCTAATATAATGCTCTAGGGTCTTCTGTTTTGGAATTTTGCCATATAATATGTTTTATCAATAGTCACAGTAACTAACCAGTGGGAACTTTTAAATTTTATTTTAAGTCTTCGATAATCTCCTATTAATAAGTTGGTCCAGAAAAAAAAAAGAAAAAAAACTGACATTCACTGATTGTGTAGTACTAGTCTGAGTCTCGAGCTAATTATTGGATCAAAGAACTGGCCATCTATATTTTGCGTGCTTTTGTTGCATGCATCCTGCTCAAGCGGACGATTGACATGAATAATTTCTGAAGTGTTCAGACATAACACGAAACTTTCATGTTTATATAAGAGGAATTTTACAAAATACTCTCTTCAAAATGAGGCATTTCTGCCCCTATGTAATAAACAATAAAAACATGGGCAAAATTCATTCCACCTACTTTTATTTATTACTTATCTTTATAAGAGAGAAAGTAGGGGATTTAAATGTAGGGGATTTATGTGAGAGAGAGAGAGAGAGAGAGAGAGAGATTCTTTAGTCGTGTATATGACTGGAGTGTATAGTAGGGACATTGTTGGATTAATGTGATTGGCTTCAAAGAACAATGAGTTTGGATCCTCTGTTTCTATGAAATAGGGAGATGCCGTGCCACCTATGCAAAATCTCTTCCTTGATGTTTTCAATCCAAGGAAGCAATTGAGAGGTTGCATTAGCTAGCATAAGACTTTGCATAGGTGGCAAATTTGGATGGGATGAAACAACATCTCCCTGTTTCTACGAAACAGAGGATCTAGACTCAAGACCAATATTCTTGAAAGGAGAAAAAATAGGGAAAGAATAAATGTCATTGTAAAAGTAAGGTGGGCGGCACTTTCGAGAGCATTTAATGGTAGCATTAATTGGGGACAAAATTAGAGAAACTCATTTGAGATGGTTTGGACGTGTCCATCGTAGGCTGGCAACGACGCTAGTGAGGAAATGTTTGGCGATGCAGGTTGATGGCCCGCCAAGGGGAAGGGATAGACCAAAGAGGACATGAATATAGTAAAAATTAATTTGAAGAAGTGCAACTTATCCGAGGATTTGGCTCAGGATGGATCGGAATGGATAAACAAAATTCATGTAGTTGACCTCAACATAGTAGGGACAAGGCTTTGATGGTGATGATGATGATGATGGAGAAGTAAGATGGACAAGAATAATTAGGATGTTGAGGAGGAAAGGATTTGAAAAGTGGGAACATAGGAGGGGACGTTGAGAGGGAGAGAAATTAGGAAGAGAGAAAATAAGGGCCATTAGTTTGCCATTAAGAAAGAGAAAATAGAGGATTCAAGCCATTCATTTGCTTTCTTTTCTCATTAATTAGCTTTTAAGAAAGAGAAAAAAAGAGGAGACAAGTCGACTTCTATCATTTATCACAACTCCACCTCAGCATGTATTTGTTGGTGATAAAGGAGAGGTGCTTTCACTTTCAAAAATGCTCGGGCGCCATGTAGCGTTGCTTATATATAAAGGGCAATCTTCCTTTGAGGAAGCTGCTCATAGGCTTTCCATGTGCGCCACCTAGCGGGGATCACGAAACAAAAGGGGTACGAAAAGATTCATGTGTGGAGGCCCACATATCAAATTTTTGCCCAAATGGACCTCTTTCTGTGTGGCGCACAAATTGAATGACTATGTATAATAAAAAGGACCCTTGGACCAATGGTCTAGTCCATTGAGATGGTGCAAAATCTAGGGATTGGTGACTATCAGGGAGAGTGTGCATGTGGTCCATTTGGATGGATCATAAGGCGGGCCCCACTATATATATATATATGGGGGGAGAGAGAGGAATGTTCATATGCATCCATCTCTCACCATAGCGTGAGGGATACAGTGGGGCCAACTTTATGGTCCATCTGAACCATCCACACATATAGACCCCCTGAAATACACTAGATGCTCAAGTTTTCACTTATCTGAATGGCTTGGACCGTTAAATTGAGAGTCAACTTTTTTCTTTAATATAAAGTCATTAAACTTGTGAACCATGGATGAAGGGGATAGAGGCATGTGATCTATCCTGAACTTGATATCCGGGCCCATCCAAAATGTCACTTTCCATCCCCCCAGTCCCGTGATCTATGGAGCGCTAGGTGGGCCCCATCAAGTTATATATATATATATATAGATGGAAGTGTTCATGTGCGTCCATCCCTCGCCATATTTTGTTGAGGGACAACTTAATGGGGCCCACCTAGGGCTCTACTAATCTACTAATCAAGGGACTAGGGGCACGGAAAGAGACATTTGGATGGCCCCGGATATCAAGTTTCGGTCAATCACATGCGTCTAACTTCTTAATCAGTGGCCCACAAGTTTAACGACTTTATATTAAAAAAAAAATTTAACTTTCGATCCAGCGGTCCAGTCCATTTAGATTGGTGAAAACTCAATGGATCTAGTGTAATTCACGGGCTCCTACGTGTGTGGATGGCTCGAATGGATCATAAAGTTGGCCACACTATGTGTCCCTCACTCTATGGTGACGGATGGATGCATTTTTAAAGTTGGGTGTTTTGGAGAATTACCTTATATTATAAATCAAATGAGAAATTCTCTACCCTTTTCAAAAAGGGGCATTTCTACTCTCATCTAATATCCAATGAAATGTAAGCATCACATTGAAACCATTCCACTAGCTTTTATTTACACACCCTTTTAGGAGAGTGTGTAGGAAAGGATATCAAGCTTTAAAATAGGAGGCTTGAATTTGAAAGAGAGAAGTTCTATGGAGTTTGGATGTGCATATCATGTTGTTTCACTTATCCCCTTTTTACCGTTATTTATTTTGTGTAGTGGGGCACACCTTTGGATGATGCCAAGCTCTTGACATTACCTACACACATGAATGGGCATTATTTCTAATTTGACTCAAGCTTTAGGTAAATGTGAGTTCACTTATCCCCCTTTTACCCTTCTTTATTTTGTGTGGTGGGGTACATCTTTGGATAATGCCGAGCTGTTGTCTTGATATTACCATCACTCATGATGGGCATTATTTCTAATTTGACATCAGCCTTAGATAAATAATGAACCTTTCACATTTACTTGCCCCTATGAATTGGCATTATTTTCAATTTAACACCAATCCAACTATTAACTGTCATTGAATTCAATAAAAAAAAATTAGAGGGCCAATTGATGGATTTCTAATGCTGCCATGTTATAATGGAAGCAATGATTAACCCCTTGAATTGACATTAGTTCGATACCAATCCAACCGTTATTGCCATTGATTCGATCACTAAAATAAGAGGGCCCATAGGGAAGGAGAAAAATTTGGGAAGTATTAAATGTCACCGACTCAGGGGAAGCAATCTTTTCAAAGAAAGAAAAAATAGGGAAACAATAACGTGAATTATTGCTTTTTCAGAGAAAGTCAGCATTTAAATGCTTTGACTTTCCTTCCTGAAAGTTAGCACAAAAGAACACATTAGCCAACTAGAGTATTCTAATTCGTCAAATACAAAGGGACATTTTTTAGTGTGGCTCATAAATATAAATATATATGGGCCTTGCTTTTGTACATCCTTACGGTACATACAGGCTATTGGGGCCCACCTGGAACCCACAAATCATGGGACAAGGTGGATTAAAAGATCTAAGTGAGACTACCCCAGATATCAAAATTTGAAGTCCATATGATGCCTTTAACGACTTCATCCATGGCCCACAAGTTTAACTACTTTATATTTATATATATATATATATATATTCGGTCCTGTAAAGACGAACTTACAGGCTTACGGTGCGGACCACCTAGTGGGGCCCACTGGTCATGGGACAAAAGAGGACCGTAAGATCCAACCTACATATCAAATTTGAAGTCAATCTAATACCTCTAACCCCTTCATCCATGGTTCATAAGTTTAACAACTTTATATCAAACAACAAAAGTTGACCCCCAATCCAATGGTCTAGTTCGAATCCATGCGAATCCATGGGATTGTGTGCCTATAAGAGGGTTGTGTATGTGTAGTCTATTTGGATGGGTCATAAGGTGGTCCCTAGTAGGCATTCTACACTGTCTGTAAGGACCATTGATGTAGGCCCTAGGGTTAGGGCTTGCATGGAGGTGCCGAAGTACAATCTACGCCGAAGCGCGTGTCTGAAGACACTTCAAAAGTCTCTGTAGAGACGATAAACGAGGACGCACCTCAATGAGGAAACCCAATTTTCATTAGTCAACTCTCTGGGAATTTCTTCTCTATAATGTCATATAGATAAGAAACATAACTTAGGGGCTAAGAAATCAATCCTAATCAAACTAGGAAACCAAATAAGAATCCTATTCCAATTAGAAACTAATCCTAATTACATTTTATTAAATGAAAATCAGAAGCTAATAACAATTAATAAAGAAATTCTAAACTTCCTTGGGTCCCACATGCGGACCATGACGGACGGATAGTGCTCCTGCATCATTCCCCCAAAGTTGGAAAATAATCAGCGCTAGTATAATCATCGAGATGGAGGATATAATCGGAATCAACGAGATCCACATGCCGTAAATGTCGATCGAGATTTGGGTATTAAACTCGTGATTCCTGAATATGATGGAAAACTAAAGACAAAGGAATTCATGGATTGGTTAGTGTGTTGAAAATATTTTTGCACAAAAGCCAATGATGGATGGTTATAAAGTTACATGGGTGGCAACTCAATTTCACAATTATGCTGCGATATGGTGGGCCGAGTTGCAAAAGAAGAGAAGAAACCAATAAATTGACCCTGTTGACATGTGCACCGAGATGAAAAATCCGCTGAAGCAAAAATTCCTTCCTGTCAATTACTCAAGAGATCTGCATTCAAGTTTTCAAGATTTGAATCAAGTATCTAAGACAGTTTTTGAGTATTCTCATGAGTTCATGACCATGCAAACTCGTTGTGGTTTGAATGAAAATGATGATGTATTAGTTGACAGATACTTTCATGGGCTTAGACTTGACATACATCATATCCTTACATCCAAACATTTTGATAATGTTGATGAGATCGTCCCGTATGCTATCAAGGCCGGGGATATTGCAAATTATTAGACCAAGAAATTTAATGCATCTAAATGGGTTGTGCAAAAGAATTCATCAATACCAAATTCTAAACCAGGTGGTTCATCAGAGAAAGTCTTCACTAAGCCCGAAGGTCAAAATAGGATCACATGCTTTAATTGTAAACAATAAGGGCATCGTACAATGGAATGTCCCAAATGCATCCACCTCATTGAGAATGAAAGTGATGTGAAAGATACTCCAAATGATCCTAAAGCGAGTGAAACAGAGGATGTTGGGCCCGAGGAGGGTCTTGAGTCTCTCATGGTCATCAAAGAGACTACCTCAACTACTGAGAAGAAATGGTTGCGAGATAATATTTTTCGCTCAAAAGGAACAGTTCATGGTAAAAAATGCACTGTAGTGATTGATGGAAGAAGTTGTCAGAACATTATATCTCAAGCTCTTATGGATCGATTGTAGCTGAAAGTTCGAAAACATCATCATCCCTATTTTACTAGATTGTTAATGACATGTGATGAAGTGCAAGTGAGGTATGCATATTTAGTTACCTTTTCTATTGGTGAAGATTATATTGATACCGTGTGGTGTGATGTCATACCAATGGATAGTGGTGACATCTTGTTGGGTCGGCCATGGATGTATGACAAGAATGGAACTAATGGCATGCACGAAAATACATGAAAATACATGAATGTGTATGCACGAAAATACATACACATTCATGCGTGGTGAAAAGCAAGTCACACTCCGTCCTATGAAGCCAGCACCACCAAAGAAAGGATCAAATTCTCGTATCACCAAGGAAGTGCTTCAAGCACACAATGTCTACAAAAGTAACATCAAGAAAAACCAAGTTCGAGGTCGAACTCTTTTCCAACTTGAGGAGAATGATGCAGCAGCACTATCCGTCCGTCATGGTCCACATATGAGACCCAAGAAAGTTTAGAATTTCTTTATTAATTGTTATTAATTTCTGATTTTTATTGAATAAGCTGTAATTAGGATTAGTTTCTAGTTGGGATAGGATTCTTATTTGGTTTCCTAGTTTGATTAGGATTGATTTCTTAGCCCCTAAGTTTCTTTTATTATATATATGGCATTGTAGAGATTAATAATCTCAAATTTGGAGTTAATAAAATTTTCCCTTTGTGGGTTTGTCGTTGGAGAGTGTCTTCATTGTGTGATTGTTTCTGTAGGAACCCTAATTGTGCTCCAGCACTTGCGATCCTAACCCTAGGATTGCATCAACCATCCTTGTGATGTAGTACTGCCTTGGTTTATACATTTGATACTACTTTACTAGAGAACTTGGATGCAAAGATCAGTCTCCCCCAACCAATCTATTTTTATTCAGTGGTGAGGAATCTTCCTCTCCACAAAAACAACCAGGATCAAGCCCTACTCGTAGCTCTGGTGGTTAGGGATTTGGGTAGGGCGTGGGTGTGGGTGTTTGCTAGAGAAAAAAAGAAAAAGAAAAAAGGTTCTCTCCTAAGTATTCTGGCCAACATACTATGTCGCTCCTTCGATAATTGGTGTTGGTTGTTTCTAACCATTTCTTTTTTTTTCTTTTTTCCTTTTTTCTTTTTGTGGGGCCTGCTTATCAAAGAATCTTTGTTTTTGAGGCTTTTACAGGACTTCAACAGTTTTCTATTTTCTGTACTGTTAAGCTCTCTTGTTTTCAACCGATTATTCTTCAGATGGTGCTGGTGGCAAAGGCACATGGGGGAAATTACTAGACACTGATGGGGACTCACGAAGGCTTGACCGAAATGATCCAAACTATGACAGTGGAGAGGTAGTTTCTATTCCCTTTTTCTATCTGCTGACTGCTTATGCTAATGGAATTTTGAACCAGTTGGAAGGTTTGGTTCTGGAAGACTATTATGATTCGGCCATAGCAAGGTCTGGACCCAAGACTTGCTTCTAGGATAACACTTCCCTTGCACCTATGCTGCTGTGTATCTTCTGTCGGCTTCTCTAATTTAATCATATGAATATGTTGTAATTTTCCTTTTACTTCCCTATCATTCAGGAACCCTATGAGCTTGTAGGCACCGCTGTTTCTTCTCCCTTAGATGATTTCAAGAAGGCTGTGGTTGCCATCATAGAGGAATACTTTAGCACTAGCGATGTTGAAATGACAGCCTCAGATCTAAGAGACCTTGGTTCTTTTGAGTTCCATCACTACGTTGTTAAAAAACTTGTCTCGATGGCTTTGGACAAGCATGATAAAGAGAAGGAAATGGCATCAGTTCTTCTCTCTGCTCTTTATGCTGATGTGATCAGCTCAGACCAGATAAGTCAAGGGTTTTTCTTGCTTCTTGAGTCTGCTGATGACCTGGCTCTTGACATAGTTGATGCAGTTGACGTCCTGGCCTTGTTCATTGCTCGTGCTGTGGTCGACGACATCCTTCCTCCTGCTTTCATCACCAAAGCAAAGAAGCTGCTTCCAGACTCTTCCAAGGGACTTGAGGTTATACAAACTGCTGAAAAGAGCTATCTATCAGCTCCCCACCACGCAGAGCTTGTAGAACGACGATGGGGAGGCACCATCCATGTTACTGTTAAAGAGGTGAAGAAAAAGATTACAGATCTGTTAAGAGAATATGTTGAGAGTGGAGATACGATGGAGGCCTGCAGATGTATCAGGGAGCTGGGTGTTTCTTTCTTCCATCATGAGGTCGTGAAGAGGGCTTTGATTCTTGCTATGGAGATTCGATCAGCAGAGCCACTTATATTGAATTTATTGAAAGAGGCAGCAGAGGAAGGCCTGATCAGTTCTAGTCAGATGGCGAAAGGATTTGGTCGACTTGAAGAGAGCCTTGATGACCTTTCACTTGATATCCCCACTGCAAAAGCTACGTTTCAGCCTCTTGTCCCAAAAGCAATCCAAGAAGGCTGGCTGGATGCTTCATTTCTCAAATCCTCGGGTATCGATGGGGAGCTCGGGGATGAGGATGTAAAAATGAGGCGATTCAAGGAAGAGGCTGTAACTATCATTCATGAGTACTTTCTTTCAGATGACATACCTGAACTTATCCGAAGCCTTGAAGAGCTTGCTGCTCCAGAATTCAACCCAGTCTTTCTAAAGAAGTTGATCACACTTGCTATGGACAGGAAGAACCGAGAGAAGGAGATGGCATCTGTTCTGCTTTCTGCACTCCATATAGAGATATTCTCTACAGATGATATTGTTAATGGATTTGTCATGCTTCTGGAATTTGCAGAGGATACTGCACTTGATATTTTGGATGCTTCTAATGAGCTAGCTCTCTTTCTAGCAAGGGCAGTGATTGATGACATTCTGGTTCCCTTAAATTTGGAGGAGATAAGCAGTAAGCTTCCACCAAATTGCAGCGGGAGCGAGACAGTGCACATGGCTCGCTCACTTCTGGCCGCTCGTCATGCTGCTGAGAGAATTCTTAGATGTTGGGGTGGTGGCACAGGTTGGGCAGTGGAGGATGCCAAAGACAAGGTAACAAAGCTTCTGGAAGAGTATGAAAGCGGGGGTGTGGTCGATGAAGCGTGTCAGTGCATTCGAGATCTCGGGATGCCATTCTTCAATCATGAAGTGGTGAAGAAAGCACTGGTTATGGCAATGGAAAAGAAGAACGATGTTATGTTGGATCTGCTTCAAGAGTGCTTTGGAGAAGGACTGATCACCATCAACCAAATGACAAAGGGGTTTGCAAGGATTAGGGACAATCTCGATGATTTAGCTCTTGATATTCCCAATGCGGGGGAGAAATTCATGATCTATGTAGAACATGCGAGGAAGAATGGGTGGTTGCTTCCAACATTTGGCTCTGGTATAGGCCCATTGCCTGTGCCTATGGCTGCTACTGCTTAAAAGACTGTTGGCTGTCTTGAACAAGCTTGTTGTTTGCCTTGCCTCTGTACTATAATATCTGCTTGTACGCTTGAGAGGAGGATGCTGTTTGGATTTCATCTGATATGGTTGACTTGTTGCTTCCCAGGAGTATCTTCGGTGCCTGCTAATATGAAAGTGTTGGTCATTTGGTTATTTTAGCTGTCTGGCTTTAAGCATCTGAATTTGATTACTTTGCGCCAAATTCACTAAAAAGGAGGAGAAAGAGGATATATTCAAGATGATGTACTGTTTTCAAGATTTGTTTTATACAAGTTTTTAGGTAGGTACTCTCTTTTATCGGCTATTGTTCTTTTACTTTCTGTTGCCTAGGTAAGACATCAGATATGAGATGATAGCATCGCTTGGATTCTCTTTTAGGTGGCTGTGGTGATTCCCGAGATGGTATAAATGTGGGCAGTACCACACCAACATGTTAGATGTACTTGCAGGATAGTTGGAATTTTTTACTGTAGTTTGTCATGTACATATTCTTTAAGATGTTGCTTCACCCTTTGTTTTCTTGAAAATTATATGAGTCTCTGTTTACTAGTATTTTCATTGTGATACTTAATATTTGGTTAATACAGTATCATTGACCCCGACCAAACAATGATGTTTGGAGGATCTTAATAGCATATGCACTTAATGTTGGGATGTATTTATTAAAATCAGCTTCTTTGCTTTTGGTATGAATCATATTTGACAGCCAGTGCTGCATGGAAGAGGCTCCATCTGACGCTGTTGCTTGCCTCTACCTATCAAGATCTTTCAGGCTGGTAAATCTTCTTATATGGAACGGCACACATATAGGAGGGGCCTGTGTCAAAATCTAACTATTCTTGGCATTTCCTTTGATCCCCAGCATTAACTTTATTTATTTTGCTGCTGCTATTTTTTTTTTTTTGGGGTATCTGTGTGTTGGGCCTACAGCGAAATCATGCAGTACATGGAATTTTCTAACCGTTTCATCTATATCATAATTTTATGGGAAAATTACAAAATAGGGCTCAAGTTTTTTCAAGATTTCAAATCAGGACAAAATAAAATTCACATTTCAAATTAGGACTTAAGTTTTTCATTTACATTTCAAATCAAGACATCCGCGAGGAATTGAGTTTTCTGTTGGCCTTTTCCTATATGATTCTCAAAATACCCAAACTACCCTTTAACTGGTTTCTGCTCCTCCCTCCAATCACCATTGTTGTATATAATCGGTTGTGACACACCCTCCCTAGGCTGCCATCTGATCTTCCCCAGACCCTGCTCCAGTTCACCATTGGGATCTCACCAATTTCAATGGAATTCAGACTCACTCCTGCTTAGGAAATCCTCCTCCACGTTAGGGAATAGCTTCTGGTCCGTCACCAACAAAAGTAAATTTTCCGCGCTCCTGATCTCCGCTTCAGTTCGGAGACAAAAAAAAAAAAAAAATCAAATTTGGAGGAGGCGAGACTCTGAGAGAGAGGGAGACCCAGAAGGGAAAATTTGGAGAGATGGGTTCGACGAGGACGAATTTGGACAAGAATCCTTCATTCTCTTACAAGAAAGATTTCAGTCTCTCCTCTGTCCTCCGAAACCTCAGAGGTATTTTTTTCCCCTTCTTCTTCCAAAAAATTCCCTTCCCTTTGATACGCTAGTCCTTTCTTCCTTAATTCTCTCTACCTGCAATTTCCTGTCGCAGCTTACAACGCAGCCACCGGTAACGCTATAACTCCTCCTCCTCCTCCTCCTCGTCCGATTGAAGAAAGCGAAGAAGAATTTGGAGTTCCAGTCGAATGGAAAAAGGTCCCCAAACGCGGTGGTTCAGATTGAAAAAGGAAACAGCACCACTACCGCACCAGTGCCACCCAAGGGTTTTCCGAAGAAACAACCACCACCGCGTTCTTGAGGGCATCCATGGCGACGGTCTCGATCACGGGAACCTTGTATTGAAATGTCAAAACCTATCAGATTAATTAACAAAAAGACAAAGAATGACCAACCTGAGTGGGAAGATCATGTCCACTTTGAGGTACTGCAATTTCTACGCCGACACTAAATCAGGGGAGTGGGGACTGTATATATTGGATGGGATTTTCCAACATGGATCTCAAAACCAGAACGGATTGGAAGAACTGTTTTTTTTTTCCTTTGTTGACGGGAGTGAAGGGAAAACTGGCATACAGAACAACGGTGGTTGAGAGGGAGGAGGAAAGGGTATTTTGGGTATTTTGTAAAGCATAGAGGAAAAAGTCGCCGGAAAACTCAATTTCTCGCCGGATTTTCTGATTTGAAATGTAAATGAAAACTTAAGTCCTGATTTGAAATGTGAGTTTTATTTTGTCCTGATTTGAAATCTTTAAAAAACTTGAGTCCTATTTTGTAATTTTCCCTAATCTTATTCATTTCGCATTTGGTTTTCTGCCTCTTCTATCAGTTTGATTCTTGTTCAGATCAAATATTGGGAGATACTTATACCATGTAATTGATCAAATCCTGGCCATGGTCAGTATATTTTAGGATCCTAGTATCCCTGCATATGCTTGCTGCAGCCCATGTTTTCTGAAATATTATTGTATGTCTTCACGTGAATTTCTGGAAGAAAAACATATCGAGGACTTCATCAGTTTGCTTTTTGTAAGCTTCTTTTATGCATTTGGTAGATTTTATTAGAACTTTGTTCTTAAGTGATCCATCTCAAATTTTCTTAGACGGCCAGCTAGAGGAATGTTTGAGTTGTGACAAAATTTTATGCTAACTATCAACCTACCTAATACAACCCTTATCCTTTACCCAGATTTGGGATTGGCAGAAAAAAATAGCAGAGTTATGAAGATGTCGAATATAGGATAAAAGTTGGATGGTTGGAGTGGAGACATGCTTTTCAAGTGTTTTATGACCGATGAATGCCAACAAGATTAAAGAATTTTTTTCATAAAACAATGATTAGACCAACTATGACCTTTGAATCAGAATGTTGCCAATCAAGAAGCAACATATGCATATAGATGTAGTAGAAATGAGAATGTTGAGGTGGATGTGGATGTGGTAAAATTAGGAACGATAAAATTAAAAATGTGCAATTTTTTAGAACGTTTAGTGGTAGCTTTAATAAGGGTTAAAATTAGATAAACTCGTTTGAGATGGTTTGAACATATCCAACGCAGGCCAGCAATGATGCTAGTAAGAAAAAAATTGGTTATGCAGGTTGATGGGGCACCAAGGGGAATGGGTAGGTCGAAGAGGACGTAGATGTAGTAAAAATAAATCTGAAGAAGTGCAACTTGTTTGACGATTTAGCCTAAGATAGATCGGAATTGAGAAACATAACTTATATAGCCCTAACATAGTTGGGACAAGATTTTGACAAACAAGAAAGTGATTACTGGTTTTGAAAGATGAAAATGTCTACATGAAGAGGCTGGTCGTGGGGAACATGGGTTAAAGTAGGGTTTCTCACGTGCTTGTTCTGGACCTCTGGTTGATGCTTTAGGGTGCAAATTTTTTGAGTCCCCTTGTTCTCTGTGGATGGATGGCAATATATCCTCAATTTTTTACGTGTTGAAATCTGTTAGATGTCCAATAACCCCATCTCTAGGCCTCAACTGGATTCTGAAATACATCACTGATTCATTGGTCATGGCAATGTTTCAATACTAGTTATCTTTTTTTCTTCTCTTTCGTTTTTTTCAAACTTTTTGTACCATCGATGGGATCTTTAGATTGTCTCCACAAAAGTTGTTATTCTGATGAATAGTTTAACTAACAAAGTTTAGGGAGAACTAAGGATTTGCCCGGTTGGTTCGGTTTCCCACTTACCCAGGATCAATCGTTGCGGCCTCTCATGTGCAGGTGTTCAGCCCTGCAGTTGGTGTCTCTCTGATGGGTCCAATTCCCTCGGTTGGGTACAGGAAAAAAAAAATCCTAAAGCTTCTGGAATACAAACTAATTAGATTAAACATTTTTGGATTAGTATCCGATGTTCAAAGTTGTCGTTGATTTTTCATTTTATATCCTTCAAATATATATTTTTCTTGAACTTAGACTATCCAAGCTTTCGATGTAAGTGTTTGAATCAATTTTATCCAAGTTGTGAAGATAAAAGTTCTGAAATTTTTAAGTTGCAATGTGCAATCTTTCCTCCTCTTTTCCTTCGTTAACGGAAAGGTGTATTACAGAAAGCTGACAAAACAGTGGTCTATTTCTAATGGGCTGGATTCACTTCTAGTATTAATATCGAATAGGAGTTCCAACGGGTATGCGTGAGGATGACTGATGTAATGGAGTCTACCATTGATTCCTGATGTATTGGGGTTTTTTTTTTCTTCTTGATAACCCAAGTGTCTCCTGCCCAGCCCAACGTAGGAGCCTTTGGCCCTGAGCCCGAGGGACAATTGATTCTAGACAACCGAAAACTAATCCCTAGGTGGCCAATGAAGATAGGTGTTGAACACAAGACCTCTCCTCTTCTTAAGGCGCAGAATCGTTGACCGTGTATTGTTATTTAATGATTTGCATAATTTCATTTCTCTTGTACTTTATCCCAAGGACTCAACAGGTCATGGGCCAATCTACTAATAAACAACCATTGTAGCTATTGCTCTCCTAACTATGCACCGGGCTTTTGAATGCGAGCTCAGCAACAAAATAAATGATCTTTTGTAATGTGCCTTAACATTTTTTACATTTTTCTGTAGTCGGAGTTGGGTTATGATTGACCATGTAAAAAGCAATCTTATTAATGTTATAAATTTACACCGTTATCTTATATTCTTCTTTTTTTTTTTTTTTTTTGCTAAACGAGGGGTGGGAACTCCTGCCCAGGGACCTGGGTCGCTATCCAGCTGAGGGACAATCTTATACTGCATTTTGTAGTACAATTTGACTCGATCTATTTAATTGAAATGATAATTTGCAACTATACAATACATGGCCTTTTTTTTCTTTTCTTTTTTTTTTTTTTTTTTGACCTGTTCTTATTGTTTTAATAGGTGATCTAAGCGTTAAGAGCCTAGTGAATGAGCCCAAGAGAGTTTGGACTTAGAAGTACGTCCAATAGGGAATGTAGGCCTAGTGGCAAGTGCTGCAGTTCTCACCTGTGCCCAAGATTCGAACACTAGGCATGCCACCTTTAACACATGGAAGACCTTCCTTCAACAACAAAGAGACCCAAACTATAGACAAGCCAGAACCCAAGCATAGCCTGGGCCAAAAAAACCCAGTACAGACACTATATGAATTGCCATTCTTTCATGTCAATGACACTCCCAGCAGGACCTGTTTGAGAGACCTGCAACTCACCCATGCGATTTGATGAAGAGAGTTTCATCAAACGCAAAGCACGGGAAGAGAGTTTCTCAATTCAAGCTTGCAAACGTTGGGATTCCCTAGTTCATTGGCGTCCGGGGTGTGAGTGAAAGGTTTGGAGCTAACATACATCTTAGGCGTTTCAAACTCATGACCTCTGCCCTCAATAACATGTTAATAAGCAGTAGAGGTTTTTCAGCATAGCTTACTTCTAGAGGTGGCTTTTCCCTCCCCTTCCCTCCCAGAGTTTGAATATGTCCCCTCAGCTACAATTAAAGCATTTCTTGACCAAAATACCCATAGTGTGGGCTATGACATAAGAAAAATGCATTTTATGAATGATTTTAGAGCTTTGGCAAACTTATATTGTTGCATTTGTGGGCTGAAAATGCATTGGTGTAAATGTGTTTAGATGAAAATGTATAGTGTTATTATATGTAATTGAGGAGTGGTGATCTAATATGCATTTTCGTTTTTGTTTTTGGATCTTAGGGCATGTTTGGATATGTACAGAGTAAAATACTTCTAGATTTAAATTCTAGGAGAGTAGGATATTATATAATAAAATATTATAATATTACAATATTGTAGTATTGTTGATTATTTTACAGTTTTCAAAAAATTCAATAGATTTGGAATTAAGTTAAAGCCAGTTATCTTATATTATAATATATATTAATTTCAAGATTGTCCTCAATTTCCAAATCAAAGAAATGGTCAACAACTTTATGATTATGTTTTAATGTTTTTTTTAATAAAACGATAAGACATAGACAATATTTCCTAGAAATTCAATTCCATGAAAATAAAAAATATTAAATTATATGTTCAAGATAAGGAATTCAAGGTAAAGTGGGTTTCTTTGACTTTCTAAGAATTATATTCACTCAAACAAACATGTTATAAGTTTTCAAGATAAGGAGATTCATGGTAAAATGAGTTCCTTCGAATATGAAGGATTCTCATGTGAACAAATAGGTCATATCCTTTCATGGTATAATGAGTTTCTTTGAACTCTTAGAAATTCAGATATATACTAATTGACTGACCTAATTATATTTTAGTGATGATGAATTCTTTAAATCCCTGATAATTCAATTTTATGCAAATAAACATGCCTTGTTATATATTCATGATAAGAAGTTAGTGGTAAAGTGGTTCCTTATAATTCTTAACAAATATTCTCATGCAATTAAATTGGCTCTAAGCAAAATAGGCAATTAAAATTTCACGAGTCTTCCATCCTCAACATCTATTAAGCAATGTGATTTTTAGTGTTAGGACCTAGAAAATGTGCATCTCGGATCATGGACAAGAAGAACATTTAAAAAAAATAGAGAAATAATTAATTTATCCTATTCAAACCCTCATTTTATTATTCAAAGTTGATTATATGAACAACCATTCCCAATATATTCCTTGAATTAGATTTCGCTTCACATAAGGTGGGCACCCAGGTCATAATGAGCAAATGTATGGAAAAGGAAAAGGAAAAGAGAAATCATGTCAAGAGGGAAAAAAAGTTATAAAAAAAAAAAAAAAAAAAAAGAAGCAAGGAATGGAGGTTCCCCAAGAAAAAAAAGGTCTAGCCAGTTTTGTCATTTCCCCTATCACAAATAAGGTGTGGGGAAAATCAAATTTTTTGGAAATGGAGAGGGGAAAATAATCTTTAAAGGTAAGCTATAGGAAAAAACCTCTAACTATTAACCCCAAAAGCTCAAGCTTATAGGGAACTAACATGACAATTTATACGAACAAGTTGCTCTAGTGCAGTGCATTATTGATGTAGCTGTGTGACTCAGGTAGGCTAGGCAGACTGCACAGTGAGAAGCCACAGTAGCTTTATTATGAGTATAATATTAATATAAAAGACATGGGGAGGGAGTGGGCTAGTTTGGGCTTTATAATCCGGGTTCGAACCTGCGACTCTAAGATATTCTTATGGGGTTTTCAGGTGACATCTTGTGGGCGCACTATCCGACTTCTAAAAGCTAAAAACCCCCAATCCATGAGATTATTGGTGAATGATGTGCACCATCGATGGGTTTCACGTGGATGTGGCTGAGATATTTGTGGTGTCGATAAGAAAGGGTAAGTTGTTAGAGCAATGGGAGGCCTATATCACTCAGAACCACACTCTCTGGATAAGGGGAGAATCTTAAAGGCATGATCCTATTGGACCCCATTTCCTACGTTGCCTCAAAAGACCAAACCAATCTTCTGGAATTCTCCCATTAGCTTCAAAACATCCTTGAAGGATAACAAAGCTCCTAGGCCAAAGCCCACACACCCCAGCAGCATCCATGGCAACCATAGTTACAATGGCCATGCTCAATGCCAAGTGCTTGAGCATTAACTCACCCAACCATGTCAACCCGTCGAGGCCAACCATTAAACCTATCTCTCTCCTTTCACTCCAAAACCTCCCCAAAGGCCTCACCACCTCCAAACCCACTGACAACTCAAACCCATCGTCGCTTTTCGCACCCGCCATCGCGGGTGCCATCTTTACCTCCCTAAGCAGCTGTGATTCGGCCTTTGCGGTGCAGCAGATTGCAGAGATAGCTGAAGGCGATAACCGTGGTCTTGCACTCCTTCTACCCATAATTCCAGCCATACTTTGGGTCCTCTACAACATCCTCCAACCAGCACTTAACCAGCTTAACCGAATGAGGATAGAGAAAGGTGTCATCGTTGGGATTGGGCTTGGAGGAATGGCCGCATCAAGCTTCATGGCCACGCCCAGTGCGTCCGCTAGTGAAGTTGCTGCGATCGCGGATGCCTCATCGAGCGACAACCGAGGATCGCTGCTGCTTTTTGTGATTGCGCCGGCTATTGCTTGGGTCCTCTACAACATTCTCCAACCGGCTTTGAATCAGATCAACAGGATGAGATCAGAGTGAAATGGCTTAATGGGCTGTGATCTAAATGTTGTTGTGCCAACTCTCGTGTTATTTTTGTTTTTCCTTGGCTCGTTGTCCTTTTAGTGTGTGTGTATGATATTGATAGCCATAGTAAGGAATCTCAACTGTTATAGATGAATATTTCATTTTTATCTATAATTGGACCTAAGAATAGTGCTCCATTTTATGGCATCTGCCCAACCAAACAGGGCGGATTCAGGGTGGTCTGGGGGTTGACATAAACCCCCAAGATTTTTTGAAAACCTGATTTGTCAAAAAAGTCCCTTTTATACAGTGGCCTACTCAAGATTACTTGGTCTGCCACTTAATTCAACCTTTATGAAAGGTTGGATTTCTTCTGAACTCCATCATAGCGTGCTTTTTTAGTGGATGAGTGTGGCCCACCGTTGATGTAATAAACCATTTGGCCTCAATTGGTGGACCCAGGATTTCGGTTGAGGGGGAGTGGATGGGCATAATGTTATTTTCTTCATTCCTCTCTTTGTGTGGTGGTGGTGGTGGGGCTGAGAGATTGCCGTAAAATGGTTGAAATAAGGCCTGTCGATCGGTTAGAATAGGTTCAGGCCCTAACTCACCTGGGGCCTAGCTAAGCTTGAGCCTACACTGTACCGATTCTATACCGCCTAAAAGAGAGAGATGATGCATTTCCAAAAGGTGGGGAGTTTGGTGGACAAGTCAAAAAAAAAAAAAAAAAAATCCCCTTTCCTGAATAGAGAGGTTTTGAGAACTCATTTTTATATGATAAGGATCTCCGAAACTAAAACTTATGATAAAATTCCTTAAGCTCACGCTTGTTGGGCCCATCCTTTGTCCATCCAAATGGACCAAACATACGACTTTCTCTTGAATTGCTCATGTCCACTAACTTTAGGTCAGATCCGAATTTACTGGATTGTTGGATCGACTGTGTACGGATCCGAATAAACTATTGACCATTAAAATTTTGGGGCGCAGATGGAGATGATAAAAACACAAGTGGAGTTGATTTTCTGCAAAAAAGATGGACCCAGAGACTTGAAATACCCCCATCCCCATGTGGGTCCGAGGTGTACAAAAAAAGACCCAACAGATTTTCACACACAAAAAAAGGCGCTCCCTCACTTTTCCCATTTGTTTCTCTCTTTTAGCTTGAGCATTTATATAGATGCTCAGCACAGCTTTGAGCATTTGTATCGATATTGGCGCTCAACACAGCCTTGTACCTCGGTCTTCTTCTTCCTCTTCTTTACTCATCTTCTCCCTTTTCTTCTTGCTCCTCTTTATACATCCAAAACACACTAAAACGGCCTGCGTAGACGTGGTGGAATTGACGGGCTGTATCCGTCACCCAATACCGACTGCTTCTCCCATGTTTCGACGGCCAATAATAGTCCCTTTCCTTAAGTAACATAAAATTTAAAAAATGTCTCTTTTCCCATTCCCGACTCTTCCAAACCGGAACCCGGATCCGAAGCCGACAATAACATGTAGAGGGTTCGTCTGGAATACCATGATGAGAGCCTACCTACAGAGGAGGTCTACTCACGCCACCGTTTTCCCTTACACATCCATGTTAGAGAAGAGCTTTGTGCTCGATAATTACACACCCCCAATTATCATTCAGGCACGCAACATCCGATTCTCCGAAGTAGAAGGGAAGGAAGTTCGTACCATGTGTTGAAAATGAGTTTCGATTCAAATGTCTATGTCTAGAATACTTTGATCACTATATATGCTGTCTGCGGCAATTTGGACGATCCGCGACAACTGTTTGATAAGAGCTTTGTGTTTATAGGGATCAATTAAAGATTTTAAATAAATAAATCCATTGATATAAAATCACTAATCCTTTCAATTTATACATGTTATAACGAGATCATTCAGATTTTAACCCAACCTCTACCTGAAATCTCTATCAAACTAATAACATTCCAATCTAATCTTATCTCTAATATATCAATCTCTAACACCTAGTCACATGATCAGACAAGATTTTTGTTTGATCCTACGGTAAATATTACTCCTATCATAGTGTAGCCTCTTAACTGGGGAGGGATTGTTTCTTCCCACCGTTGACTCAAATTAATTGATCGAAATTGAGCCCTTAGACATGCTCTAAACTAGAGCTATATCTTGACAAACAAAAAGGAGGAAAATCGAAAAAGCAGATGGATATGGTTGGATTTTTGGATCTCCCCTAACAGAAGATCTGGATGACTTAACATGGGCCTCCCACCTAGGTTGAATAATTCATATGGTCCAATATTGCTTTTGGCTCAGGAGATCCTTGGCTTAAAGTTTCACTCCCTTTGCAAAGAAGGCCGGATGCTTCCAGTCTTTCCGGGCCACTTTACTCCTTGCTACCTTTTTTATGCAGATGACATATTGCTTTTTTCAAGGCCTCTAAGCGAAGTTTATTGTGAAATAAAAAAAGTACTAGAAATATGCCAAGGAGTTGCTTGTCAAGTCTTCAGCCTCTCCAAAAGCCAACTCTTTGTGCGTAAGTGTGGGTCTTTGAGACGACAAACAATCTGCTCTTTCCTAAACATCCCACTAGCCACCTTCCACTCTTCATACCTTGGTGCCCCCCGTTCTTTCGAGGTGGCCCAAATACCAATACTTTGAGAAGCTCCTCTCCATGCTGAGATCAAAGCTTGAAAGGTGGAAAATGAAAATTCTTTCGTTTGCGGGTCGCCTAATCTTGGCAAACCACGTCCTTGCGAGCATACCAATGCATACATCTCTCACAATTCTTCTTCCCAAGAAAACAACCCTACAAATTGAGTTAGCTCGAGGGCTGCTACTGTTCCTCAGGGAAAGTTGGTTTGGAGCAAGCTTGTTCAGCCCAAAACAACTTGCTTCTTTTGGCGCCTTCTTCATAGGAAAACTCCCACCCAAGCTTGGGCTCAATCAGTGGGCATCAATCTGGCTCCCAGATGTCCCCTTTGTTGCGATGATGTCGAAAACAGATCTTCACATTTCCTTTTACTGTTGATTTGCTCAGGAATGGTGGTCTTGGTTTCTTCTAGTGCTCGGTCAGCCTCTCCTCCACCCTCCTGGTAGAGATGGAATTGGTGGCGAAATTGTTGCCTCAGTTTTTTTCCACCGCCTCTCCTCCTTTTGGTATGCTCGCAATGAAGCAACCTTCAACGACAACTGGATTTCTCCCACTAAACACTGAAGATAGTCTCTGCATCACTCGTTGGAGTTCTTCTCTGTAACCTTTACTGATATGGATCTTTTTGTCCATAGTTCTGTAAATCAGACTCCTTGGCCCCTTGTTTTGCCTTTTGTCTTGTTTCTTTGTTTTTCTTTTGCCTTGAGCTCCTTTCTAAGTCTTGGAAGCCTTTTGGGAGCTTTTTGTCTTTGTATTCTTTTCCCTCTCTTAATATACATATTACCATTTAGCAAAATTAAAAAAAAAATTCCATTTGGTCCAATAAAAGGCCTTAGGCCCTAACCCATCAGTAATCCTCCAATTAAATAATACTAGGATGATATTCTCAATATCCCCTTTTATAGCATGGCATATTCTCCTTTCTGTTGGGTGTCATCTGCACCTCAATCACGTCTTCCACACATGTAGAGCCATTTTTAAATATATTTTGAATGGTTAATAAGTTAAATGCAATATAGTTTCCATGTGAGGATATAGGTTTTTTAACTTAATGCCATTAAATTTCCTCTATACAGCTATAAATAAAGTTACATGTCTTGTTTTATTTTTAAATGTACTAAAATACCATGATTTGAAAACATTTTCCAAAAAATAATAATGATTATATTACATTCATAAAAAATTATAATGTTTCATTAAATATATATTTAAAACATACGCACACATCAAGCTTGGTTGAGCCCATTAACAAGTCAGGATTAGTCATGCCTCTTAAAGAGCCAAGCCAAGGGGTGTGGACCTAATTTGAGCGTGGTGCAGCGAAAGCAAGCAAAGGTTGACTTCAAGCCCAACCGAGTTGATCTGAGTTGAGCTGAGCTGAGCTTACTTGTAAGCTAGCTTGGCTTGTTGACATCACTCTCACATTTGGGCCCGTTTCATAAGTCAAAAAATAAATACTTATTTTATTATTTAAAGCTTATTCATAAATTAGAGTGTTTGATAAACCTCTAATCATATTTCACATTTAGAACTTATATTTAATAATTAGAGGTTTTAACCTCTTCAATATAAGCGGATCAAGCCGGCTTTTTTCGGAGCTTATTCTCCTAAGGCAGAGGAAAGCTTTAATTTCGGAGAGTGGCTACCTACACATTGTAAAAATCTTTCCACACACTGCATTCTTTTTTTAAAAAAATTAAAAATAAAACAATCCCTAAACTACCCCTCCCCCTCTCCTTCCCTCTCTCCCTCTCCCTGCTCCAGCAACCCCACCCACCGCTACCTTGCGCCAACCTTGCCAGCCGCCGCCCTGCGCCGACCCATCTCCCTCTCCCTCTCCCTATCCTCGCACCAATTACATCTGCATTATCAGCCATCTCTGTTTTCTTTCTTTCTCTGTCTTGTTTTTTTCTTTTTTTCTTCTCTTCTTCTCTTCTCCTCCCTACCACACCCCTGCACGCTGCCAACTCCTTCTTCCTCCACCACACCCACCCGCATGCCCCATCTTCTTTTTTCTTTTTTTTCTTTCTTTCACTTCTTCCTCATTCTCCCATGCCGCTGCATTCATCCCTGCACTCCACCCAATCACTGCAACACCCCACTGCACTACCCCTACATCTCCCAGCAGCGCCACCCCCTTCTCTTCCGCTCTTTCTTCTCTCGTCCTCTCTTCCTTCTCTTTTCTTCTCTCGCTACACCCCCCCCCCCTGCACCAACCATCCATTTCAGCACCCATCTTCACCGCACCCACTTCACTGCACCCACTCTTGCATCTCACCAACGCACACCTTCCCTGCACGCAGCACACCCCTGAACCCATCTCTTTTTTCTCTCTTTCGTTTCTTCTCTTGTACTTCTTCTCCACCCCTTTCTCCTCTACTTGCACACGCTGCGCACATCCTTTCATCTCCTTCTTCTTTTCCCCTACATCCCATTCTCTTTCCCTTTGTACCATGCACCCATCTGCTGGACCACTGCCGCCATCGCCACTGCAACCTCACCACCTTCACTGGGAGAGGGATAGGGTTGCCGGAAAGGGAGATATGGGGAAAAGGAGAAGGAAAGGGCGAGCGGGGGCTGCTGGTGGCAGGGTAGAGAGATAGGGAGAGGAAGAAGGAGAACGAGAGGAATCAGCATCGGACGGAAGTGGCCGGGGCAGGGAGAGGGAGATGGGTAGTTTAGGGATTTTTTTTATTTTTTAATTTTTTTTTAAATGCAGTGTGTGGAAAGTTGTTTGCAATGTGTAGGCAGCAGCACTCTTAATTTTGGGTTCATTGGACAAAAATGCCCCATAGATTTCTTTTTCATAATTACCAGACTGCCCTCACTCACAATTCTTCCTGCTATTGATTCATCTTCTCTACCCATCTCCCTTTGAACATGATCGATCTCAAGGATGATTCGAAAAGGCCAAGGATCTCCTCCATTTGATCATGACTTTGGTACAATCTCTCCCTCATTTTCATTTTTGTGTATTTTGGTTGCTTTGTGTATGTACGTATCTCTATCTGGGTATTGAAAATAAGGGTTTTGAAGGGTATAATAGGGCAAAGGAAATGGTTTCTTCATCTGGGTATTAGGAATCAAAAGTTTTGGTATTTGGGTAATTAACGGTGTGTGCTGGAATTCTGTTTTTGAAGTGATTTATCTTTCTTGGGAATATTTTTTATCTACATATCTTTTATGGGGTGTTTAGATGGACGAGAGAGAGATGAGAGGGTGTTCTTTAATGGTGTATTTGGCTGTACGAGAGATAGGTGAGAGGGTGTTGGGTGCTGTGGGTAGTGTGTATGGGTGTGTAGACTCGTGTTGATATCAACCCTTCATAGTGCAAACCCCTTGACTTTAATGGTGATTGATTTGGTCCTTCCAATTGGTGGACCATATCATACAAAAGCGAAGCTTGCAGCTATCTGATCCATAACCTGCTTCTGGATTATCGACAAGAATTTAAATTAATGATACAAGGAAAATATCTATTAAATCAAATGATCAGATGGAGGAAACTGATTGCTGCTTGATTCAGGTGGCATTCCATCCTAAGGTGACACATTAGTTGGTTGGTCTGAACTGACGGTTGTGACGGGTCCAATCTTCTAATTCAATATCATTGACATCTCTGTATCTTGTCTGGGCGGCCATATTTTATTTAAGTAAATACAAATGAATGAATATGTGATTATACTAGCCTTCCGTGATGATTCTTTTCTTAACATGGCAAGAATAGCCTCTAATTCATTTGAAATGCCTTTATCATTTGGATACTGTTTTATGACTCTTGATTGTATTCTAGTTGGTTCTCCAAGCCCTTAAAAATGGACAATACAATTTTAGTTTCAGAACAATGCAGTGTGCTTATGTTCTGACTGAGGTGCTTGTGAACAAGATTAAAGAGATAAATTTCACATGACTTCATTTGTGATTTTTAAGTTACAAATGCCCATTCAAATTTGAGTTGGAAGAAAAGCATCCCATCTGATACGGTTAATGAGTTCCAGGCCACCTCCCTAAGCATAGTTTAATGAATAAATAAGTACCCTATCAAAATATACACAACTCATCCTTCAAAAACCCCCTAACCACTTTGAAAAAAAAAAAAGAGAAAAAGGAAAACTAAGCACAGATCAATGAATAAATAAGTGCCCTATCAAAATATTCACATTTCTTCCAATTTGAAGAAAATTCACGTGCATTCATTTCATTCGTAGTACGAATAAAAGAATTAATTACTTCGATTGATTTCTACAAGCTCAATTTGACAAAATCAGTACCGTTTTAGATAGTCTCAAATAGAAGTTAAATACAAAGGCAAGAATCAGAACTGTCAAATGTAGACTTTGTCTACAAAGGCAAGAATCAGAACTGTCAAATGTAGACTTTGTCTATCGGTTGTAATACTACTCCCATCCCTTTAAATTCAACGTAGGTTACTAGGTTAACCCCTTGTTCTATAGCACAAGTAGCACCACTAATTTCAGGAGAAAAAAAAGGTATAGCTTATGAAATTGACTAAACAGAACATGCATCTCGTACCCAGCACACTTTGTAGCTTTGGTACTAGCAGGGTTTCAATCAAGTAATGTTTGAAAAGCAGGTGTTCTACACAAGCATGTTACAAGAATACTGAGTGGATGTTAACCCTTTTACATAATATATAGTCTTTACTTCAGTGGCCCATACAAATGGGAAGATATCTGCACAAGCGGTATGCTATTGTATAAACATATACAAGAGCACAGTGCATCGTGGCTCAAGTATTCCCCCGAAACTCAGACTGGGCATGGCCTATTTAAAAACCCATCTCAGCCTACAAACTTTCACATAGTGCTTGTCTTTTTTACTAGTACACCCCTGTATCTGGCACCGCCCCCAGTTTTATGCTCATCAAAACTTTACTCACTGTTCAATTTCAAAATTAAATAAAAAATTTAATAATTAGAAAATTTAGAGCTAAAAGTCGACTATTAAATTTAAGCCCGTTAATTCAAAGGCTAGTATAATCTGATGGGGCTGATTTTATCAAAGCCGCAACCTTGTTCATGGAGGACCTAGGCTCGATTCTAGATTCACTTTAATTTTCCCAATTCAGATGTAGTGGCCTCTAGTTGTGATGGAATGGATATCACTGAGATTTTCCAATCTCTCTCCACATGGGATAATTTTATTTCATTTCATTTTACTAATTCATCCTTAACAATGAAGTATTTTGGTATTGTAATGAATGAACCATC
The DNA here is from genome assembly GCA_029852735.1 of Persea americana. NCBI lineage: Eukaryota > Viridiplantae > Streptophyta > Magnoliopsida > Laurales > Lauraceae > Persea > Persea americana. Next base: position 16,858,129 of record CM056813.1, on the reverse strand, counting down.
CAATGCCCCAAGATGTGCCCCTAAACTACATGGTTTATAATATGCAATGCTAAACACCTTATTATTAGAGATCTCAAATGGCCTATATCTCCAAGCACTACAGCTGAATAAAGTGTTGTTGGATTGGGCTTGTCCAGGCAGAAGCTATAAAAATATTCTTATTGAAATCCCTGGCTAATTATGTGTCAGTTGTGGGAGAATAAATCCTTATTGAGACTCTTCAACGCATTCAATGCTTTTCATATTAAGGAAAACAAAGAGGTATGGATGTCAGAAGATGATGCTAGAATACGCATGATGTGGTGGAAGGCGAACACAGGTGATTGCTTTGTGGCCTAACTTGTTTTGAGATTTTAACAAACATTGGTATCTTAGTTCTATGGTTAGTATTTGGATGTTGAAATGATTTGATTTTAGAGATTTTGACATGCTTTATATTTTAGAGGAAGCTTTATATTTGGATGTTCAATTTTGGATGAGATCGGTATGAGCTTGAGAGCGTTTGAGGTTAATATGTTTTGATCCTTCTTTTTCTTTGATATGTGGTGGGAGAACAAAAACTAAAAATGGCGAACAAGAAGTGGAGTTCATCTAGTACTGTAATCTGTAATCTGTTCGGGTATTTAGTGATTAATGTTCTGTATGGGTTTATCTTGTTTCAATAAAATTCCATACATGTTATCCAATTCGACCATCTGTACTCTCCTCTAACAAAATTCCCAAATGAATCCTTTTTTTTTTTTTTAAGATGATCAAATCCTATCTGCGCTTTTATGGTTTTTTTTTTTTTTTTTAATCTAGTTCATTGCCCACTCTATTTCTGTGTGGGTAAAACACCGTAATGACGAAATTAAGCAAGGATTACAGTAGGACTCGCTGATCACCTCGGCCTCTGTAGTCATAGCCCGTCAGCTCGGCAGCTCGGTCAAGAGTACCAGCACGGCAGGGCGGCTCGGCAGCTCGGCGTGAATGCCAGCTCAGCACGAAAGCACAGCACGGCCAAGCCATTCTTGGTCTCGGAACAAAATGCTGAAGGCAGGGTGGGCCGCCACCTTCCTCCGGGAAATGCGGCGCGCCCTGACAGATAGGAGCATTCATTTATGACGATAGGATCGCTCATTTATGGCGATAAGAAGTTAGCTTTATCAGCCCTTTACATCAACTGACTGAACGCATGGAAAGTGAGGATGGGATGTTGCCTTTTCACCTACTGCTGCCTGTCAGGGTAAGGATCGATGGGACCTCACCCCACCTACCCCCACTCACAGAGAGAATGAACGAGGAATGCCCACATATATACACTGGGATCAGCCCCATAGAGGTACGTAACACAATACACAACACATCGTCTCATTCCCCTCTCCGGCCTCCTGCTGTTTAGCCTTTTTCCAGAACTAACTTAGGCATCGGAGCGCCTTCGGCTCACGGCAGCCAGGGGCTCTGACCCAAGCCTTTCTCCTTCTCTTTTCAGGTTCCTCAGCCCCGTGGGGGTTCCCGGCGTTCGGTCTTCCCTGATCTAAGAGGTTCATCTCCTCAATCTAAGTAGGTGTAGTTTTTACCGCCTACAGTTTGGCGCCGTCTGTGGGGATCACTGAACGAAAAGCCTTCCAATACCATGCCTCCAAAAACCAGAAATGGCGAAGGACCCTCCAAGGGCAGGGGACCGACCGTGCAGCCTGTGCTGGCACAAGGTCCACCCCCTCAACAGAGAAGATCAGGAGGAAGGTCCCCTACAATCCAGTCGGTATCACAGTCTAGGGGATTGACGATGCCTTCCCTTCACAATGTCATGCCTCCAGAGCAGCCCCACCACAGCTATGAGCACGCCAGGCGAGGTGACAAGTCAGTCACCAAGTTGCGTGAAAAGTCAGCAAGGGCTGGACCTCAGTCCCACCATCAGGCCAACCCTGAAGAAGACGAAGATCCTTGCCTCGACGAGATCAGAGCGCAAAACCGCCTCATTCAGGAGCAGGACGAGCTTATCCTATGGCTCAAATAGCAGCTCCAGGAGAAGAGGAGGGCCCGGAGCCCACTCCATGGGCGCAGCCACACCTCCGGTCCTCCACCCAGGCAGAGCCAGGCTCCTTCGGGGCATGGGCGAGACCTGAGGCACGTCCTCGATGATAAAAGGCGTGATCGGATCCGCGGAGAAGAGGACTCCAGCAGCAGCCACGAGCGTGTGGAGTCAAAGAAGCAGCGGAGGATACCAGAAGACGAAGAGGAGCTCAAGCAGTGGATCGACTGGCAGGTCAAGCAAACCGTTCGCCAGAATATGGAGACTGCTGGTATCGCTCGAGACCAATGCAGCGCCTTTGAAGCTGAAGACACAGGCGCATCTCCTTTCTCCAGGGAGATCAGAAAGTACTCCCTCCCCGAGAATTTCAACGTCCCGAGGTTCACCCTGTATGATGGAACCTCGGACCCTGCGGCTCACCTCCGACATTATGTCCAGAGGATGTCGGTCTGGGGGGAGGACGATTTCCTGAACTGTCGAGTTTTCTCCTCCAGTCTGGGAGATCTCCCTCTACGATGGTTCTGCTCACTCCCAGGAGGCTCCATCTCCAGTTGGAGACTGCTTCGGACGTCCTTCCTGGAGAAGTTCCAGGCTCACCGCGTCATCCCTAAGACCGACGCCGACCTGATGGCTCTCCGGATGCGAGAGGACGAGAACGTCACCCAGTTCGCCCGTCGCTTCTGGACTGTTTACAGCCGGATCGAGTGCGCCTCTGAAGAGATGGAGCTGAAATCCTTTCAGCTGGCCCTGCGCCCGGGCATCCAACTTCGTGCACAGTTGGTCATGTATCCTGTGGCCACCATGAAGGAGCTCATGGCCCTGGCAAACCGGTTCATCCGGGCGGAGGAGGACGAGGTCCGCGGGCGGGAGAACTTCGGCCTCTCCCAGAAGAGCCGACCACCCGAAGGAGAGACAGACAACAGGTCCTCCAGGAGGGAGGACAGCCGAAGAGACCCGTCCCCGGATCGGCACGGGGCCCGGTCCTTAGATCGTCGACGGAACCCCTCCACCTCAGTCACAGCCTCGGGGAGCAGCAGGAGGGCCGGGAACGATGCCGCCACCGTCAAGGCGGTAAACATGATTTTCAAGGAGCCCATCTATAAGCTCCTCCACAAGATAGAGTCACAGCCTTTCTTCAAATGGCCGCAGCCCATGAGAGGTGATCCCTCTTCCCGAGACCAGGGCAAGTTCTGCGCTTATCACAAGCAGAATGAGCACATGACTGATGAGTGCAAAAGCTTCAAGTCCCATCTTGAGAGCCTTGTAAAAGAGGGGCACCTGAGGGACTACGTCAAGGAGGAAGGACGCGACAGCAGCCGACCTCTGCGCCGACATGATGGCGGACAGGATAGCGAGCCGGAAGGCATCATCAATGTCATCCACCTCGCTCCCCCGGCGAAGGGGAGCTCCCAGGCCCGTGCCGAGGCCCGAAGAGCCTCCCATCAGAAGCAGGTGTTGACCGCGGCGCCGGGACCAGCTGCAAAGAAGGCCAAGACAAAGGGTCCCTGAATATGGTTCTCCAACAGGGATTTAGAGGCTGTAGAACTCCCACATAACGACCCTCTGGTGCTTACGTTGAAGCTGCAGAACTTCTTGGTCCAGAGAGTCCTTGTCGATCCAGGCAGCTCGTCCGAGATCCTGTACTACGATTGCTTTCAGAAGCTGAAACTCAAGGACGAGGACCTCCAAACTGCCCGAACTCCTCTCGGCAGGCGCCTCTAGGCAGGTTGACTTCCTGGTCGTCGACGTCCCCTCCCCGTACAATGTCATAATGGGAAGGACGTGGCTGCATGGCATGGAGGCTGTGCCCTCCACCCGTCACCAAAAGCTCAAGTTCTCCCTAGAGAACTCCTCCGGCCGGACCAACGTGATCACCATCAGAGGCGACCAGCACATGGCCAGACAATGCTTGATGGCCGTGTCGCCTGGAGAGGCCGAGTCATCCCAGGTCCACATGGCCGAGCTGGATAGGGAAGGCGAGCTCGGGGATGTTGGTAGGGCTCCAGCGCAGAAAAGCATTGAGGACCTCACCGAGGTCAGGATCGACCCCGCCGACCAGGACAGATTTTTTCAAGTCGGAAGCCAGCTCCCCGAGGACAAGAAGACACAGCTGCTGGACCTCCTCCTCGAGAGTAGAGAGATCTTTGCGTGGACGCCTTACGAGATGCCCGGCATCGACCCAGCAGTCATGTGCCACAAGCCGAATGTGGACCCTAACCACAAGCCCGTAATCCAAAAAGCTCGTCGAACCGGGGTCCCACAGACTGAGGTCGTAGCGGAAGAGGTCGAAAAGCTGCTCGAAGCGCAGGCGATAAAAGAGGTCCACTACCCGCAGTGGCTAGCCAACACAGTAGTGGCCAAGAAGAAGACGGGGAAGTGGAGGGTCTGTGTTGACTTCACTGACCTCAATGCAGCCTGTCCCAAAAATAGTTTCCCCCTTCCAAAGATCGACCAGCTCATTGACGCCACTGCCTAACACAACCGCATGAGTTTCCTCGACGCTTACCGAGGATACCACCAGATACCTCTGTTCGTACCTGACCAAGAGAAGACAGCCTTCATCACACCCCGGGGCACCTACTGTTATAAGGTGATGCCCTTCGGGCTGAAGAACGCAGGGGCGACTTACCAGCGGCTGGTGACCAAAATGTTTCAAGCACAGCTCGGGAGGACTGTGGAGGTTTACATCGACGACATGGTCGTCAAGTCCAGAGAGTCGTAGGACCATTTGGCCGACCTCCGCCAGGTTTTCGGGATCCTCCGCCAGTTCCAGCTGAAGCTGAACGCATCCAAATGCGCCTTCGGAGTCGGCTCCGGAAAGTTCCTGGGGAGCCTGGTCACGAGAAGGGGGATTGAAGCAAACCCTGACTAGATCTCGGTGATCCAGCAGCTCCAGAGCCCGACCTCGGCTAAACAAGTTCAGAGGCTAACCGGCATGGCTGCCGCTCTCAATCGCTTCATCAGTCGAGCTTCCGACAAGTGCAGGCCCTTCTTCCAGCTCCTACACAAAGGCTCAAAATTCCAATGGACGCCGGAATGCAATCGGGCCCTGCAACAGCTCAAGTGCTACCTCACTTCACCTCCGCTACTGTCGACCCCAACCCATGGTGAAGCACTGTATCTGTACCTCGCGGTCTCGGACCACGCAGTGAGCTCGGTGCTCATCAGAGAAGAAGATAGCCAGCAGAGGCCTATCTATTACACCAGCAAGATCCTGCTCGACGCCGAGACCCGGTATTTACAGCTCGAGAAGCTTGCCCTGGCGCTAGTCAGCGCCTCACGGAAGCTCTCTCATTACTTCCAAACTTTCACTATCGTGGTCGTGACCAAGCACCCACTGAAGGCTCTCTTCCGGAAGGCAGACTTCTCCGGTCGGATCTCTAAATGGGCTGTCGAACTGGGGCAATACGATATCAAGTATCAGCCCAGAACGGCCATCAAAGCCCAAGTTTTGGCAGACTTTATTGTCGAATTCACCTCTCGGAGTTCGGCACCGACCTTACTCGACACCGAACTAGGGGGCCATGAGGATACAGGGGCAACAACCGAGACAGAGCATCAACAGTCCTGGAAAGTCTTCGTCGACGGATCCTCAACGTCCAATAGGGCCGGCGCTGGCATAGTCCTTCAGTCTCCGGAGGGCCTTATCATCGAGCAAGCTCTAACATTCGACTTCAAAGCATCCAATAATGAGGCCGAGTACGAAGCACTCATTGCCGGGCTGAACAGTGCCAAAATCTTGGAAGCACGACATATTGTGGTTTTCAGCGATTCCCAATTGGTGGCGAACCAGCTCAGCGGAGACTATCAGACTCGGCACGACAGAATGGCATCCTACTTAGCTCACACGAAGGAACTCCTCTCCCAGTTCGAAAGGGTCGAGATCCGACAGGTCGGCAGAGAGTCCAATTCCCATGCCGACGCCCTTGCCAGCCTCGCCTCAGCTGTCGAAGCCGATAATAAAAAAACTGTTAAAGTAGAGACGCTACAAGAGCCCAGCATCGACCTCTATCGACCTCGGCAGCTCATGTGCCTTGATCTCGGTCCAAGCTGGATGGACCCCATCATTGCATACTTGAAGGACGACCAGCTACCCGAGGACAAGACCGAAGCCCGTAAGGTCAGGTTGAAGGCGACTCGGTTCTGGCTCTCCCCAGACGATCGGCTCTACAAGAAGTCATTCACCGGGCCCTACCTCCAGTGCGTTCACCCCAGCAAAGTCGACGATTTCCTCTACGAAATTCACGAAGGAATCTGCGGCAATCATATAGGAGGTCGGTCTCTTGCGTACCGAGCTATTAGCCAAGGTTACTAGTGGTCGTACATGCAGAAGGACGCCCAGCTCTACGCCAGAAAATGCGAAAAGTGCCAGAGTTTCTCTCACTCTCTCCACCAGCCGGCCCAGGACCTGAGCCCCCTCTCCAGTCCGTGGCCTTTCGCCCAGTGGGGCCTGGACATCGTTGGACCACTCCACCGAACTCCAGGGAACAAAAGATGGTTGATAGTGGCCACGGACTACTTCACAAAATGGGTTGAAGCCGAACCTCTGTCCTCCATCACCGAGTTAGACACGAAGAACTTTGTGTGGAGGAACATCATCACGAGATTTGGAATCCCCCGAACTCTCGTTTCTGACAACGGAACGCAGTTCGATTCCAACTTCTTCAAGAGCTTCTGCCAGGAGTACGGCATTCGAAATGTCTACTCCACCCCGGCATATCCACAAAGCAATGGTCAGGCCGAGATCTCGAACAAAGTGCTCATCGACGGAATTAAAAAGAGACTCGACCGAGCCAAAGGAAGATGGGCAGAGGAGCTACCGAGTGTTCTATGGGCCTACCGGACTACTCCAAGGCGCTCCACCTCGGCTACTCCATTCTCCCTTGCCTACAGCATGGAAGCAGTTATTCCCCTTGAGGTCGGCCTCCCGACCTTGAGGTCGGAACTCTGTGACCAGGGGCTCAATGATCTGAACGTAGCGTGAGAGCTGGACTTGGCTGAAGAACGAAGAGAGGCGGCAATTATCCGCCTGGCCGCCTATCAGCAACAGTTGGCCAGGGGATACAACCAGAAGGTTAAGGAGAGGAAATTCGCGGTGGGAGAGCTAGTCCTAAAGAAAACACTTCCCGGCGACCAAGACCCAAACGAAGGCAAGCTGGCGCCCAACTGGCAAGGACCATTCAGAATAATTTCAACAGCTGGGAGATCTGCCTACCGACTTGAAGACATGGAGGGGAGGGAGCTGCCACGACCATGGAATGTGATGCATCTCAAAAAGTTTTACTTTTGAAAACATGTACTTAAGGGTTCAAACAGCAATAAAGAGCAATATTCTTCAGCAGACCTTTTTCAAAACTGTTTCCAAAGTTACGCAATTCGGCCGCTGTATCAGCTCCCTAAGGGTTCGATGCCAGCACCACCCCGCGGCTCGGCAACTCTATTTAGAGCGCCAACCGTCCCCAGCTCGGTGCCCGCACCAGCTTTGGCGGCACAGCCATAAGCGTCCAAGGGTCCGGTGCCAGCACCACCCCGCGGCTCGACAGCTCTGTTCAGAGCGCCAACCGTCCTCGGCTCGGTGCCCGCACCAGCTTTGGCGGCATAGCTATAAGCGTCCAAGGGTCCAGTGCCAGCACCACCCCGCGGCTCAGCAGCTCTGTTCAGAGCGCCAACCGTCCTCAGACCGGTGCCCGCACCAGCTTTGGCGGCACAGCCATAAGCGTCCAAGGGTCCGGTGCCAGCACCACCCCGCGGCTCGGCAGCTCTGTTCAGAGCGCCAACCGTCCTCAACTCGGTGCCCGCACCAGCTTTGGCGGCACAGCCATAAGCGTCCAAGGATCCGGTGCCAGCACCACCCCGCGACTCGGCCGCTCTATTCAGAGCGCCAACCGTCCTCAGCTCGGTGCCCACACCAGCTTTGGCGGCACAGCCATAAGCGTCCAGGGGTCCGGTGCCAGCACCACCCCGCGGCTCGGCAGCTCTGTTCAGAGCGCCAACAGTCCTCAGCTCGGTACCCGCACCAGCTTTGGCGGCACAGCCATAGGAGTCCAGGGGTCCGGTGCCAGCACCACCCCGGCTCGGCAGCTCAGTCGAGTGCCTGCCGTCTTGGCTCAATTCTAGCACTAGCTGCGGCGATAAAGCCAACAACTTCCAAGAATACCTCGAGTTGTCAGCTTCTGCTCTCAAGGGTCATGGACGCCGATCAAGACCACGGTTCATAAACTAAGTCTCGGTCATGGGCAGATATCCAATTTTGAGAATGACAAGGAGTTCGGTTATCCAGACCAACAACTTAGTAAATAAAGCATGGCGACATGAAGTCGACCACACACCCATTTCATCAGAGACAAGGAGAAAGAAAGCTAGAGAATGCGAAGCTAGAGAATGCGAAGAAAGTTTTCATTAATCGAGATCCTGATTACAAGATGAATGGAAATACAATAAAAGAAAAATTACAAAAGGGACTCAGAGGGCTGCAGCTTCCACATTGCAGTCAATCTCTGGAGGGATCTCAGGAGGGACCTCGGCCACGACCGCGCTGGCCTCGGGAGCGGTCGGAGTGGCTTCAGAGACGACCGCGCTTGCCTCAGGAACGCTAGCCTCAGGAGCAACGGCTTCGGGAGGGGCCTCGACGACCGCGGGCGCATGGGGGTCTTCAAGGTTCACGCTGGCAGCTGGAGGAGCCTCTGGAGGCGCCTCGGGGGCGGCGTCCGCCTCCGGGCAGGCTTGCGGAGGAAGGCAAGGGGAAGTCCGAGACGTGGCAGCGAGTTCCGAGTCCGAGCAAGGGAACCTTAGGGGATTACGGAGGAGAAGGCTATCCTCAGGGACCCTAGCCTTCTTCAAGGCTGCTTTCCATCCGAGCTCCCAGGCTCGGTCCCGGATCCCTGGCAGCTGAGACTTGTAGTCAGCCGACAGTCTACCAACCTCCTCCCCCATGATGGAGTCATGCTCAGCCAGGAACTCCTCCGTGAGCCTGGCTTCTTGTTTCGCCAGAGCAGACTCAATCTCGGCCGCCTTCCCCCTCAACGCCACTCCGGGGAACCTTGCGCCTAGTTCCGCTGAGAGAGGAGCCTCCTGTTTGTCTCCTTTGCATTCCGCAGGTCCTCTTCCAGCCTCCCCACCACGATCCGGAGGTCGTCAAGCTCGGAGGCAAGATGGTGGTTCTGGGTCTTCTCGTCCGTCAGCTCGTCCCTGAGGCGCTCGACCACGACCTGGGACTCCTCAAAATCGAAGACGAGGCCAGCATTTCTGCCTACCTCTTCTGCCAGCATCGCATCCTTAGCAGCCAAGGACGCCCGCAGCTCGTCCCTCTCGACCACCCATTCCGCCTCCCTCGCCTCGGCTGCGTCGAGCCTCTCTATGCCCATCTGGCATTTCTGCAACAGCTGCAAGAAGAGAACCCGAAGTCAATAAAAGAACACCGGACTAAAAGCTCTGGGGGGGGATATTGCACTTACCGATACCAGCGAGCGCATCGAGGAGAGCAGGAGCGACTCGTTGTCCATCCCAGCCCACTTCGCCATGTCCTGAAGAAGGGCGCAGGCGCGTCCCAGCGCGGCGACCACTTGGGGATCGGTCGCACGGTCTTTCTCAGCCAGCTGCCTCCCCAGGACTTCCTCGATGGCCGGCCTCCACGGCGCCAGAGGAGGGGGCGAGATCGTTCCACCAGCAGGCGGAGGCGAAGAGGTGCTAGGCGAGGTCTCGACCCTTGCTCTCTTCTCGGGTCGCCCCCCTCAGTGGCCTCAGCGAAGCGAGCCCGACCTCCAGCCCTTGTAGCGTGATCGGGGAATGAGTCGTCCACGACAATGGTTGCAGGAGGCAAAGCCGAGGCAACCTCGGTCGCAGCTGACTGAGTAGCCTCAGTCGCGGCTGCACGGACTGTCTCGGCATCTGGGGCAGGAGTTCCACCTGCAACGGCCGGGGGCGTCGCAGCCACTGCCTGAGGGGGATCCCGGACCTCGCCTCCGATGTCCCCGAAGGCCGCAGCAGACAGGTCTTCTGCAGCGTAGCGCCGCCCGCGCTGGCATAGCATTTCTTCCTCTTCCTCTTCCTCTTCCTCGGAGCTGGGAGCTACTAGCCTCTTCCTTCGAGAAGGCCGGGGCTCAGCTCCGGAGGTCCCGACAGGCTCCACGACGGGAAGTGCTGGAGCACAGTCTCCAGACTCAATTAGACCTCCAGCAGGAATCGCGACTGTCACTACCGCCGAGCTGAGCACCGCGGTCGTCGCTGATCCTAGGCTGACGCCTTCCCCGCGCAGCACGGAGTCTATTCCCGACACCCTTCTGGAGGTGTTGAAGGATCTGTAATGGGGCACGTACCCCAGGAAAGACCACGTAGCATGGCAGTTGTGACCGCGGTAGTTTCTCGCCTTCTCGTGCCGCGCACTGTTCACCCTCCAATGGTTTTTCCTGGCGAGCTCCCTCCTTTCACGAAAATCTGCATAGACAAAAAAAATTGTGTTAGGAGTCATGCATAGAAAAGAGAAAGAACTGCAAACCGAAAGGACTTCGGTCTTTACTTGGAAGAGTTCCTATTTTTCGAGGAATCCGGACCGTGGTGGCAGGCTCCGCTTCACCAAACTCCCATCCTCCTCTGACGAGTACTCGGTCTTCGCCCGCGTACTTGTTGGAATCCTCCAGCGCGGTCACAAACCCAGTCTGGCGGACCCTCAGCCGGAGGTAATAGGTGTCCCCTTCTGCGGATTTGCAGAGGTCATACGTGTCATCGATGTCCGGGACACTGAGGCCAATTCCCAGAATCTCGTTCAGCCGCACTACTCCCATTATGATTTTGTATCCATTGGGTAGTAGTTGGAATGGACACAACCTCCACTCCCGGAGGCAGTCCCGGACCAGCGGATGAAGGGGGAAGCAGACCCCTCCTTCCACTACGGAGACCAGTCAGAACGGCATCCAGCCATTGCGGTAGGCGAGGCCGTCATCAGGGCCATCTGGTCTGACCTCCACATTGGCGGGGACCTTGTATGCATCCCTAAAATAGGCTATGGAACCTGGGTCTCCTAACAGATGTCTATAGATCCCCATTCTCAGCCCAGACGAGAGTCTACCTAAAAGAAAAAGACGAGAGAAACAGAAAGAAGCCCTACGAAGGGGGACTGCACAGACAGGATCGCCGGAAGTTCGCGGACGTCGAAGAAGTTCTCTTACAGAGCGCAGTAGAAATTCGAAGAAAGTGAAGACGAAGGAGACGCCCTGATTTATAAGGGTCAGAGACGTCGTTTCGGCTTTCGAGAAGAGCCTTTAAGAGGCGTCCCCTCAATCAGCCCTAACATCCCATCTCGCAGCCCTAACGTCTTCTCGAAGTAATTGCGTGGCAGCCAAAAGAGGCGACACGTGCCACCATCGGCGCGATATCTGAGGGCTATTAAATATCCTGGATAGGCGAAGAGACATCTCGAAGGGGACCATACGTTAGCGACGGCCACCAGGCCCAGGGGGGACCCTCCTGATCCGAAGCTCCTCTGTCCCGGTAGCTCCCTCTCATACGTTGGTAACCCTCACTCGAGCTCGGTAGCGGAGCCGACTATACAGTCACCAAGCTTCCGACCTCCTCGAGCTGGAGGACTCTCAGAAGTCAAAAGCTAGGGGGCAATTGTGTGGGTAAAACACCGTAATGACGAAATTAAGCAAGGATTACAGTAGGACTCGCTGATCACCTCAGCCTCTGTAGTCATAGCTCGTCAGCTTGGCAGCTCGGTCAAGAGTACCAGCACGGCAGGGCGGCTCGGCAGCTCGGCATGAATGCCAGCTCAGCACGAAAGCACAGCACGGCCAAGCCATTCTTGGTCTCGGAACAAAATGCTGAAGGCAGGGTGGGCCGCCACCTTCCTCCGGGAAATGCGGCGCGCCCTAACAGATAGGAGCATTCATTTATGACGATAGGATCGCTCATTTATGGTGATAAGAAGTTAGCTTTATCAGCCCTTTACATCAACTGACTGAACGCATGGAAAGTGAGGATGGGATGTTGCCTTTTCACCTACTGCTGCCTGTCAGGGTAAGGATCGATGGGACCTCACCCCACCTACCCCCACTCACAGAGAGAATGAACGAGGAATGCCCACATATATACACTGGGGATCAGCCCCATAGAGGTACGTAACACAATACACAACACATCGTCTCATTCCCCTCTCCGGCCTCCTGCTGTTTAGCCTTTTTCCAGAACTAACTTAGACATCGGAGCGCCTTCGGCTCACGGCAGCCAAGGGCTCTGACCCAAGCCTTTCTCCTTCTCTTTTCAGGTTCCTCAGCCCCGTGGGGGTTCCCAGCGTTCGGTCTTCCCTGATCTAAGAGGTTCATCTCCTCAATCTAAGTAGATGTAGTTTTTACCGCCTACAATTTCTTTCTGGAGATGTGTGCTGTGGGAGTTGGTTTTGACGCTTTTTGGTGGTTTTATTGATTTATCTTTGTTTGGGTCCTCTGGGATCATTGTCCAAATCCAAGTTTTCTGCCTCCTGTTTCTGTAGTTTGTTTGTTTTTGTAGTTAGTTTTATTCAAAATCGTTTATGGGTTTTCTTTATCCTGTGGAATTCCATTCTTTCAATCCAATTTAAGTGATCCGACAATCTGTATTCTCCTTTGGAAAGGAAAGACTCGCCGATGTAATCAACTATAAAAATTGATCGAATCCCATCTGGAGTTTTCATCCTTTTCGCTTCTTGAATGGGTTTTGAGAATCTTTATCATAGGAGTAGAATTTTCCAGGATTTGCTTGGTGTTCTCGATTTTCAGTTTGTAGCGACTTTTCTAGTGTTGTCCTTGGTTTTTTTGTTGTTTAAGCATGAAAGAAGTTGAAAACGCTAATGAAGGAGCTATGGAGTGCTGCCATAAGCTACCGAACTACTCATTCCTAAGATGAGTTGCAGCACTCCGAAACGTAATAAACCTAATGAATACTAGTTATTTGCATGTTTGTCTTTCACTTTAGAGTGGTTTGAGTCTTGGTTTACCACCATATAATTTGAGTTGGACTTTGCTAAAGCTAATGCTTGACCTGATCTACTCTCATTGCACCTTTACTTGTAGGCCTTAATATGTTGGAAGAACAAATACAATATCGGTGGTTAAGATGCTAAAACCTGGAATCAAATTGGGTGACTGTAGGTAGCTTTTGGCTTGAGTTCAAGTATAGGCTCATTATGCCATTATGAGCATCAATTAACTTTGGCTAACAGTGGTCTAACACATTTCCCACATTAGGTAAGTCTAAAATGTACGGGGAATGACTCCCACTAATAAATAGACTAAACATATTCAGCCATGAAACTCGACATCCCACTAACAAATGGGCTCAGCTATCTTTCATTTACCTAGTAAATGGAGACATGAAATAATTGGAGTTTGATATAGAGTCAGGCAAACTTTCCTTTTAGATAAATTAATTTTTCTAAATGACTTAGTGCGTGTTTGGCAAATCTTAAACCAAGGTCTTTTTGTCTAAAAGCTACTGAATTCAAATGCATTTAGTGTGTTGGGATACAACACTTAGCACATCTGATTCAACACACATAAAGATGAAAAACATTTGAATCGGACAACGCACAAAACAGGTTGATTCGAAATAGAGTCGCCTCTGAAGCGCGTAGACGCGCGCTGTACATACAACGGGCGGTGTTTTTTCAGCCATGTCTTTTTATTTTTATTTTTTTAACTTGAGACCCTAAACCTAATAGTAGCAGATGGGTTATGTCTTTTTATGCATCAAACAAAGGGAGAGCCTTACCAATATGTAATTTATACAAAGCCCTTCGAAACTTACATCAACCATCCATATAAGTAATCAAAGTGGGTCCCCGTGTGAGATTGTTTGAACTTATCAATTCTATTGACTTCACCATCAACTACAGTCGAATATGTAAAGAACAGAAAAGTAGTGTCACAAATATAGTCTATACATTGGAAATTCTTCAACAATATTGCAAATAGGTTTTCCTAATAATACCACTATAAGAATATTGCCAAAATTATAAATATTACATTGTTGAAGTAAAAAAGAAAAATAAGAAATATTTATTACTTTATTCGTGCTTTCTCCTAGGGGCTACTTCCCCAGAAAAAACTCTGACTTATTGGGTGTGTGGGATGCCTGGGGAAATAATCGTTTCTTAAAAAGGCCATACAAACTCATAAAAAAAAAAAAAGTTCAACTATTTGAAATGTAGTTCATTGTTTAAAATATTTTTCCAATAACATGTCGAGAGAACTCTTAAATTTAAAAGTAGATTGACATTTTTTGGAGGCTGTAATTTCAACTATAGTGCATGAGGATAATGATAAGCGGTAATAAAGTAATCATCAGCAATTATTTAGCAACATAGCACACTAAACATAAGTAACGTACATGTGGGTCCTCCACCAATGAATAATTCGATTATACAGGATAGGAAGATGGGCAATACTATACTTAACTAAGTCAGCAGACAATAAATCAACCTAATAGTAGCAGATGGGTTATGTCCTTTCCTTTTATTATAATTTCTCACTTGTGATAGGTTTTTAGTTTTTTTTTTATGATGGTTTTTCAAGAATTTGTGGGTTCTTTTGTCTTTGCCTTTTTGTGCTCCAATTTTTTGATTTTTTTATTCCCATGAGTGTTTGATTCTTTTAAATTGCTTATGTTATTGAGTTGATTATGGATTTTCATTTCTATGTTTTATTTTTATGTGCCTTTCAAATTTCATAGGATTTTATTCATAATTTATTTTGTTTGTTTGTTTTGATTTTTCTTTTTTTCGTTCTCTTGATAATTAATCTTCTATTTTCATGAGCTTGTGTGTTTTTTTTTAAATTATATGGTATTAGGTATTGAATTCTTATGGACTTTTTTTTTTCCTCTCTCTCAGACTAAAACCTTTTGCATCTAATTTTAAATAAACTAATCATAAAGTTTTTTTAATTAACTTTCATATTATGATTATATTGCCCGTGCTAAGCACAGGCATGTTTTTCTAGTAAAGTCTTGACTATAGTAGACTAAATATAAAGATTTTAAAAGAGGGACCATTAGACATTGAGATTGATAATTGATTTTGTTTATATTCAAATAATTTAAGAAGTTTTTTTTTTCTTGAATAATTTAAGAAGTAAAAAACATGCATACCATTTTGTGGAAGATGAAAATCAAATGTACATACTATAGACCACAAAAAGTAAATGGTGCACCTCTTGCTTTAATGTTCTGCTTAGAGCTTTTTCCTTAGGATCCTCCATGTAACTTATCAAAATGAAACAACAAAAGGGACACGTTAAAAAGGTAATACGACGGGAGGGAGTACATGAAGAGGTAGAATTATATATCTCCTGTGGGTGGATTGTAAGTCTGTAATAAGTTGGATGGGTATGAGTGGGGAAGGGAATGCATGAGATGGAAGTGGGAGAAAGGAATGCATGAGATGGAAGTGGGAGAGACCGCACTAATAAGAGTAGAAAATGGATATGACTTTTAGTCAATCTTTGAAAGTGTTGTCAAAATCAAATGCCATACCCTCCTCTTTAATGTAGGTGACTAACTAAAGGGTGGCCAATTGATCACGGTTGAGCTTTAACTTCTTATAAGAGATATGCATCGGTGTCCTGCATGCACGACTTGAACCCAATGAAACCCAGATCATTCAATTTTGGTTTTAGCCTAACCCAAAGTTGTTCTCTTGAACTACTATCTTACTCAAAGAGGGACGATTTTCTCCGGATGAACACCTGTACATTGTACACCATACATCAGTGCCCTTTGTCACCGTGTGGATTCTAAGAGGGTTTACCGCCTGGTGACCATGAGTGGACCTATTAAGGCCTGTTTGAATAAATGAAGAGTGAAGTAAAATGAAGTGGATTTCACATAAATAGTGAAAATAGAGGAGAAGTACGTTGAAGTTAAAGTAGAGTACTTCACTTCATTACATTTGGATGCTTATTGTGAAGTTAAGGTTTGGAGTAGAATTCACTTAAACTAAATGAAATTGAAGTATTTAAAGTTGAATTGAAATAGAGTACATGTGGCTGATGACATTACTTCATATATCGGGTCAGGCTAATCTAAGAAGTTTAGAGTTGAAATTTTAAACAGTTAGAGTCTATTTAACTTCACTTTACTCTAATTTTTTTTCCCTATACAAACAGGTCCTGGTCCGCCACATCATTGGGGCTGCCCCATCCAAGGAACCCGATTCTTCCTCATGTTAGATCCGATGAAATTCAGTGGGTCCGGCCTTGGGTGAAATTGGGGATGGGTGCTCTGGCGCAGGATACAAGGATTCCAAGTTCAGTCCTCTCGCTTTCTGCCTCATATTTTCCACACCGACTTGATAGATTGCACAGCAGGTAAAGGCAGGCACTGCCAGCTCAGGGAAAACTTTTACCCCCATCTCGTGAATTCCATCCAAAATAAGATCCTAGAAAACACCCAATCCCCACAAGACGAAATCTGGATAAGCCCCCAATCCCACTCCCTTCAACCAATCCCCATCCGCCACGTGTTCATATCCGCAGATGATAAAGTGCTCGTCCAATCCCATCGTACGTGTCACTTGGCCCCCCCAAAAGCGCCCATCGCTTTCTCACCTTCTACGCTTTTCACATCCTTCTTCCTCCCTCTCTTTCTCTCTCTCTTCGATCTCTCCTACTCTTCTTCTTCTTCATATTCTCTCTCTCTCTCTCTCTTCTATGCTATAGATCATGTGCTACGACTCTTGTGCTGAGCTCCAAAACCGCTCAATGAAACCACCCACCTCCTCAAAACCAGCTCGGAAAACCAGGACGAAGACCCGGAAGCCCAAGTACGTCAGCCTCAAAGAGGAGCTCTCACCGGAATCCTCGGAATCCGGTCAAATGACCACCCAGTACCCCCAGCTGACCCTCTTCCCACTGCACCCAGAAAACCTCTTTGAAGAAAAGGAGGCGCACGACCACGTGGACTACTTCTTCGACCAGGAGGAGGGCACCGGAGCCACCTCCCTGACCGGGATCTTGGGCGACGGAGGAGGAGCGGCGCTGGCGGAGGAGGAGGAGGAGGAGGAGGGTTCCATCTCGCCTTCTCTAACCAGCGCCTACGGGGCGCAGGATAGCGAAGGGTCGGAGTGGCTGGAGCAGGCGGCGCTGCGGCAGAGGGAGAGGGACGTGAGCGAGGAGAAGTGGGTGGTGTACTCGGAGGTGGTGGAGAGGAAGCGGAGCAGGGAGGAGATGGGTGGCGTGTGCTATCGTGCGCAGGGGCTGCTGCTTAAGCTTGATTACGAGGAGATTTTGAATGCTTGGTCGGATAAAGGCCCTCTTTACATTGAAGGGGAGACTCCTCCTCAGACAGTGCCCGATCTAGCGCAAGATAGCGCCAACGTAAGCAATGACCAAGATCCCTTCACCCCCTTTTTTTCACTTTACTTCACTTCTAGACACGTCGCATGAGGATCTGAGATCTATCAGGCATATCAATCATCCTGATCATCTGATCTGAGCTGACAAAGTGGAGGGTCAAAACAATTTTTTTTTTTTGCCCTGTTGACTTTTCACATCAACATTCAATGGGGTTGATCTATTTTTTTTTAATTAGCTAGGACTTAGATTTTCTTAAATCAGTTAGGGATAGTTGATTAAAAGCTATTAGTTTAGTTAAAGAGGGTCATAATCATCCTGCAGAGAATAGAGATCTTTTTCCATTTATTTAATCATTTTTCAGTTTTTATACATGATTGGTGGATCTAGAATCTAGCCAGGATGATCAGGAGGAGGAGGAGGAGAAATGATCCAACCTTAATGTCATCATGGTGTTAACCATGGCTGGAAGTGATTTAACCTGTGTGTGGGCGTGGGTGCAGCCCACTGTTGCTCGATCAAAACAATCTAAACCCAACTAATTAATTAATAAATATGGATGTTAATGCTAAATAGAGATTTAATTCAGCTCTCAAGTTAAAAGGGTCAACCGAAACCTTAATTGTTAGTTGGAACTTGGAAATTGTTAGGTCACACTGCAATTTGTAGGGTTGAGTTAGTTGGAGGGTCAAATTATAAATATGAACGTAACTCAAACCCAACCCCTTTGTTTGGTAGATTGGAAATGGCAAATCAACCCCAACCAAGATATAGAATGGGTTAACCCTAAACCTGAGTTACTGAATCGAGTTTGGATATGGTTGTTAGATGGTTTAAGACTATGGAGTTGCCACCCAACCAGCCAACTCGTGGAGAATCCAATGGTGGGTCTATATTATTGGGTTTTGTTCTTCAACCAAGGCTAGTCCAAATTTATGCTAATCACCTTATGTTTCCACTCAATCGCAACAATACTCATTGAGGATTTGCAGGGAATTGAATTACACTTTGGGTTTTCTTGGCCCCACTTTGTTCTATTGTTTAACCTCAATCAAACGGAAAACATGATATCACGTGATCACTTCTCTGTACTAAGAGAACATATGGGTCTTGTTTGTTACATGCAGGTGTATATGGATGTGGGATGTATGAGAGGGAATGCAAAGCAGCTATGGAATGTGCCTGATGATGGAAGTAGTGTGATTGAAGATGGTGGAGAAGGGAAGATGGCCCACAGAGAAGCAAGGGTGATGAGATACAAGGAGAAAAGGCAGAGCAGGCTCTTCTCCAAGAGGATCCGATACGAGGTCCGAAAGATCAATGCCGAGAAACGCCCCCGCCTGAAGGTGATTTACTCTTAACTACATTCTGAAACTCTCATTTGGCATTTTTATTTAATGGAACTGAGTTCTTAGATAAATATTTCTGCAAGTGGTTAAGTTCAAGAAACAATCCTGAAGTTCTTAATATTGAAGGTTAGCCCCTTGATTGAAACCTACATAAGCCCATATTTGAGTGAATGGCAGGCATAAAATATATCTGGTGGTCCATCTTGATAATTGTTCAAATATAGCATTGGTTGGATCAACTATGGGACTTTCTTCACATGGATGGTCATATAAGTATAGTAGCAGTATTTTGAAGTTTCAACCCCATCTGATCATTCTACAGTTGTGGTTATGACATCAAAGTTTAGCAAACATTCAATGAACAGGGGGAGGTGAAACTTGACCTAAACTCCATTGACATTAAAAAAAAGCTTTTTAATTATGGGAGGTGCTCCTATGAGAGACACTCTCACCAAGTTTACGAGAGACGAGTGGGGGCCCTCACTTTATATCCACTCTCATCAACTTAAATGCAAGAACCCCAAATATGGACGTGAGGGCCCCCACCCATCTCTCATAAACTTGGTGGGAGTGTCTCTCATAGGAGCACCTCCCTTTAATTATTACTACTAATTTTAGCTTATTGTCCTTGTTTGTTTGCATTAAGAACGCACAAATTGAATACATATAAATTTATGGTGAAATGAGCTTCACTCAAATATTATTCAAGAGAAAGGCTGAAGGATATAAGGTGATGAATGAAAGATATAAGGTTGAGATGTAAATGATGCCTTGACTTTCATAGGTATTGAACCACCAGGGTAATGGCAGGATATTCACTTTTACCTTCCCTCTTCATTCAATTTCCATTAAAGGAAAGGTTATTTGATGGTCATTTTTAGATATTCCCATAGTGCTTATATAGAGTGGGAAGTCATGTATTTGTACTTAAAGTTGTAATTGTATGTTTGAATGTGGTTAGTAATTATTTTGTAGATTATTTATATTCTTATGTATCTAGAATATTATTGTTAACGTAGTCAAATGAATATTTCTCCATTTAACTCCATGTAAAGTTTCACTCTGTTCTCCAAGTTCCAACTCAGTCTTGATATATAGTTTGAACAGTAGTTACTTGGAATTTCCCTCCACATCCCATTGACCCTTGCCTTGTATGATGGAAATTGTCCAGATGGCTACAAAGAATCCATCAGATCTCCTTTCCATTTTACCGAAACTCTTCAAAATGCAACTTAAATGAGTCAAATTGCGGTTACGTAGGTCTCAAACTGGAAGGCGATACGACAGCCGTTTCAATTCCATTTGAATAAAATTAGGGAGATCGGCTAGCATCAATGTGTCATACCGGTATGAGATTAGATCCGCGGCGGACTGGTTAGCCAAGCAAGGGGTTGAGAGTGCCCCCTTGGGTGGGTGTGGTTATATAATTTGAGTTGGGTGTGGTATAACGCTCTTATAGACTTATACCCTCACCCTCCTCTTTGTCCTTTCCATTTTGATGTTTGTTTTTTGGTTGTCCTTTAATAAAACTTTTGTTACCGTCCAAAAAAGAAAAAAGAGGAGTCCAATTGCAGTCTTTAAGGTTCTAATTTTTCTCTCTTTCATTTACACTCTGCAGGGTCGTTTTGTAAAGAGGAAAACTGAAGATCAAATAGAGGTATAAAAGGGAACAATAAACATGGTTTTTCATTCACCATCTGATGCTGTAAAATCTCATTTATTTACTGTATGGCTTGTTCGATGTGAGACTTAATGTGGCTGTAATGAAATGTCATAGCAATGTATATTGGTAGTAGAAAGTGAAAATATGGTCCTCCTCTACAAGCGACACTAAATTGTAGGTTCGAACGCCCCAATCCTGATGTTAAAGAGGTGAGGCTCCTGTAAAAACCTCCTAATTTCATGGCACCTACTGTGACAATGAAGCCGAGTCTGCATGCGGGAACAGCCACAGGAGAAAATTCCTCTAGGTTCAAGTATTGTTGTGGGATCTTGCGTCAACTAAGAAAAAATGTGGAGAAACACAATACACCCAGTGGCAAGAGTGCTTTATCTCACACAACTACCCAAGGATCGATCGATTCTCTCGGAGATTCCATACTAGTAGCCCATCTGAAAAAAAGAGAGAAAATTTGACATGTTGTAACATATTGAGGTACCACCGATATGTGTTGGTTTGTCTACTGTACTAGCGTTTCAGCTGAAAAGGTAAAATGAATCTATGACATGCATCAATAGCATTGGTCATATATAACAGAACGAACAGGAGTAGACTTTAAATCATGCAAATATGCCCACAGTAATTGAATATATATATATATATATATATATATATATAGACTGGAGATTAGAATATGCCCATTTGAAATTTATAAAAATGGTCAAATACCATAAGTGATGCAATATAATAATATAATACTACTTTATTTATTGATAATGAAATCTTATAATATTTAAATTTACTGATATTAAGTTATGCATTTATCCAAACACTCCCTGGAATTTTAAAGGAAAGGGAGAAAGAAAAGGCACCAGGGCATTGTTAGTAATTTCACAGGGATATAACTTACATTATCAAATTGTGGGTGCAGACATATAGGGCCAGAACCCATTTTTATTTATTATTATTTTCTCAATGTATTTAAGTAAGAAGAGAACAGAGAAAGCAGTTATACATTTTTTATGGGTAAGGTAAGTACTCACACTCTCACCAAGCCCCTCACTATCAGCACGATACTCATAGTTTGTGATACTGGCTGTTCTTTTGAAAGGGAGGTGACCCATCAACTGAGCTACCACTAGTTGCTACTACATCTAAGCTATTACTGCACTCTATAATGCTCAAATATGATATGGATATAATAGCGACACGCCATGGACACAACAAGAACAAAGATTTTACACACCAAACAAGAACATAAATTTTACACACCGAAAGTGAAGCATCATATAGAGTACAACATGATTCATTGCCCATTTTGAATTATCCATACATGATAGGTTGCACTATGTTACTCTCGGACTGCTGGTTGCTTGGAAATCTCTCTTTTGAGTGCATTTATGCAAAAAGAGGATACCACTCTTTAGGGAACTCCATTATTGTGTGAGAGAGAGGGGAGTCATGCATTCGTACCCTTGAAATAGGAAACCCAAATCCTCTTCATTGAAGAAAATCAGTTCACTTTATCCTTTTTCACAAGGAAATGTGTTGTACCAACCAATTGGAAAAGGGGCTACATGAAAAATCAACACAACTTTCTTGTCTGCCAGACGGATTCCTCTTGTTACACAAACTCACACTTATTATTCTTTCTCCTCCCTGGAGACCATTGGTTATGTCGGGCTTGCAAGCTACATCCACAGACAAAGGCAGGGAGTAAAAAATAATAATAATAACAATGGGGAATTTGGATGTACTTAAAAGGGCACATTTGTGTGGAGGGAAAGCCACGGAAAAAAAAGCCCCTGCATCCTATTTTTTATCCTTATTTGGTGCAGCAAGATTCTCTGCAGATATGCCAAGATTTCCATATAATTTTCTTAGCAAAAGAGGAAAGTATTTTTATTGAAAAAAAGAAAGAAATTTTGATAACGAATTAGTGAGAGGGAGAGAGTATTTTTCTTGAAAAAATAAAGAAATTTTGATGATTAATAGCCTTTTTTTTATTGTATGTGTTTCTTATTGATTTTTTAGTTTCATAGAGATTTTCACTAGCCTTTTTCCGATGGATTTTATAATTATATTTCATTTAATTATATAAGATGCCAACTCTCCTAAACTGAAACAGTACTTCTCCCACAAATCAAAGTCATTATGATTGTTTTTCGCATGATGATCGTCTCCAAAATCAAGATAAATCCAATTAAAATTAGATTTTTCGGTTCGATTATGCAAAAGACAAATATAATCAACTTTGATTCGTGAAATCAACACTATTTCAGCCTAGGATAAGCTAAGTTGCAGCTTATGAGAGCCCCACTATGTATTTTTCCTAAGTTATTTACGGTTTAGATCGAGGTTAGGACCTAGTTTTTTTTTTTTTCTTCTTTTTATAAATAGAGAGCTCTTGATGATGGATACCCTTTTTCTTTATTAAGAGAGATTTTCATGAAATTAGATCGACACCATAATGTTGTGCATCTATTAAAGTAGGTTTCCTAATTAAAAACCATTTATTTATATAATATATTTCTTGTTTTTAATTTCTTTAATATTTTTATAATTTGAGTTTTATATTAAAGATTATTGCATTTTTTTTTTCAAGGAGAATGGCAAGCGGGAATAATATGTTTTTTGCATTGGAGTATGAAAGGAGAGCTCTTCAATTAAATTGGAACCATCTTTGCCTCTCAGGCATACTCACAGAAAGAGATGGTTTTTTTTTTTTTTTTTTTTGTGTTTCTAATAACTATGTAATTAGTATTTGATTTTTCTCGTCAAAATGCCCACCTTTTAAGAATGCAGTAACTACTTGTCTTCCTCATCTCTACCTCTCTCAATAAGTTCTCCCTCAACTTTATATTGGATTAACTTCTAAATGATAGCCATTAAACACCTAAATTTTGAATTTATTTATTATTTAGGCACCTTAAATAATTTTTAAAATTCTAAAATTATTAATTTATTTTAGGGATCATGACAGACACATTGATCCCTACACAAAATCACCCAACCCATGAACTGACATGATTAAAAACAGGAGATACACCAATTAAGACAGTAAAATTTTCATATAGCCCAGTGCAATGAACCCAGAATTTTAAATTGCAGATGCAGGTCGAAATATGAAAAATCTGAAGCAGTCTAAGTTTTCTTTGGGGTAAAAGTAAAAGGAGAAATCAAATATAGAGAATAAACTGCAACAGTTCAACTGCAGTGCCATCCAGCCCTGTGCTCAACTCCCCATTTACTTAGCAGAGAAAAGTCCTTCGAACGATCCCAGCCATAGGATGGAAGCCTTGAGACCACTGAACATCACATGTTTGTAGCACTTTCCAAGACATCCATCTGCAAGTACTAAATTTCTTGATTTCATGGCTTGGACTATCCTAACTGGCCTGACTTTTTTTTAGCCAAAATGTACAGATACAATGACTCTGATCTACATTGGATCCTTCCCGCAACCTTCCTTTGAAAGAACATTGATAATAAATGAACAAGAAATGCACATCATGTTAAGAGAGTCCAAATTCCAAACTGTATGACTTCACTAGGCTACTCTGGAAGTCTACTTAACAAATGCATATGACCCGTCGAGTGATTTACACATCAGTCAGGCTTCTTCAGGTTCAAACAGTTATCTGCCGCTTGGTTAAACAGCTCCTGAACCTGCTTCAATTCTTGTTCTGGTAACATCAATGCCGTGCAAGATTAGTGACGTAGCGCATATCCTCCATATGGAATAATATAATTAAAGAAATAAAAGCACATATGGCCCACAATGAGTTTTTCATATGATAACGTTAAAGGAAATACACATACTTGACTGCATCAAAATGGCATTTGGGTCTGGCTTCACAAGTAGCCCTAGTTTTTTTTTTTTACTTCCATTTTTCCTTTTGTTTTTGCGCTTGCACATGCGTACGCACATGCGCTTGGGTGTTTTGTGGGAGAGAGGAAGTGTTTCTATGGCTGCAGAACATAAAATGGATTTCCTTTGATGACAAACGACAACGATGTACCTATTGAAGGTATTCCAGCTCTTTCGCACAACACTTAGGGGATCACACGAGGGCAGTGAGAGTGAGAAAGATGTGAGTGGAATATAATAGAGCAAGCTCCTTTCTGTTTGTCATCTGCACGATAAAGGAGAGAATGATACTGTTGGGATCCTTAATGGCAGTGTGGGTTCCTCGACCCCATCCTCTTCTGGTAGCAATTTTTGAAAGAAAAGGAAAGGAAATGGGAGGTGAAATGAGTAAACAAGATTGGATAGTAGTGGTTTTTGCTTCGAGGGAAAAACCAACCTCCTAAAGATTCCAAAGAATAAAGTCTTTACTTTGAGAAATTTTTATTTAATGCAAATTGCAGCCTTTTAAAGCTTACAACACTAAAAGACGTCGGTAGAAAAACTATTCCGAGCAACTCCTCCAACAAACTATCAACAGAGTCTTGACTCTGGACTCAGACCCTTTCAGAGCCATGACTTATTCAAAAGAAAGAAACAGTGTGGGTCTTAAATACTCTTTCATGCACATAACAGTTCCCCCACTCTAATTCAGCACTTGTCCTCAACGGCAAACTCTGGAAACCGTTGGCTGCAAGTTACTGAGTTCCTCCCAAGTAGCTTCAGCCAGGGACAGTCCATGCCAATGGACTAACACTTCCTGGAGCCTTTTTTTATCCAGTGGTCTAGTATGGCCTGTGGTGGAATTAAAATGGTATCATCCTCATTGACATCTGGTAGTAACGATCGAGCAGATGTATTGGTGCCAAGTTGCCTTTTGAGAGCTGAAAAGTGAAAAACTGGGCGAATCTGGGAGGTCAAACTTGTAGGTGATTGGTCCAATTCGTTGAATTACCTTGAATGGCCCATAAAATCTAGGAGAAAGTTCAAGGTTATTCTTTAGGGTGATGAAGGTTTGACGATAAGGTTGTAGGTGTAAATAGACCAAATCGCCGACACTGAATTCCCTATCCTTAAGGTGTGAGTCAAACACCTTTTTCATTCGAGATTGTATTTCTTTTAATCAATCTCGGAGTTCCACTATGATTTGGTCCCTCTCCTATAATTCTTTCTCCACTGCTTCCAATTGGGTTGTGCCGGGCACATAAGATGGCAGGTTTGGAGGTGGGCGGCCATACACGATCTCAAATGGGGTTTTCCCTGTTGACGAGTGTAAGCTAGTGTTGTAGGAATATTCAGCCCATGGTATCCACCAAACGGTCCAAACCCACTCTTTGGGCTTTGAGCTGGTAAAACACTGTGAGTGGATCTTAAGAGTTCAATTGGTCGCTCCAATTTGACCGTCAGTTCGGTGGTGATATGATGAGCTGAAATTGAACATAACCCCATTCAATCAGAAAATTTCCTTCCAAAAGGCGCTAGTGAAAGTAGGGTCACGCTTACAAACAATGCACTGTGGCATCCCATGTAACTTGAAGATTTGATCAAAAAACATATGAGCCACAGAAACTGCCATGTATGGATGTGATATTGGGATAAATGTGCATACTTGGACAATCTATCGACCACAACATAAATTGTGTCCTTCCATTTAGAAGCTAGCAGTTCATCTATGAAATTCATAGAAATATTGGCCCAAGCCTGCATAGGAATAGGTAAAGGGTGAAGTAGACCTGCTGGAGATGTATTCTCTGATCTGTGATGCTGGCGAGTGTCACAATGCTTAATAAAATTCTTGATGTGGGACCTCATACCTAGCCACAAAAAAATGGTACAGATCTGGTGCAGTGATTTGTGGTACCCTCTGTGAGTGGTAGAATGGATTTCCTTGATGATTGTGTTAGTGACAGGAGAGTCTTCTCTCAAGTAGATCCTGCTCTTAAAGAAATGTATTCCATCCTTGTAAACCCATGGTCCAACTGCCTATCCTTGGCATAGCTGAACTAGGCATTTGAGATGAGCCCTAATGGATTCTAACCACATGGGTTGGGGCTGTGAAATTGCTACGATCTCCCCCTTTTCCTCTCACCTGGATAGAGCATCGGCTACCTTGTTATCCAGCCCTTGTTTATATTCAATTGTAAAATCATAGCCCATTAATTTTCAAAGCCAGCATTGTTGGGCTACCGTAGTAATTCTCTGCTCCCACAAATGTTTTAAACTTTGCTGACCTGTCCGCACAATGAATCGTCGGCTTAACAAATATGGCTGCCATTTTTGTACTGCTAAAACCAAGGCCAATATTTCCTTCTCATATGTGGATAGTGCTAAATTTTTCCGCTGCAAAGCTTGACTAAACAAAGCAATTGGATGTTGGTTTTGCATTAGTACCGCCCCAATATCCAAATCAGAGGCATCACATTCGATAATGAAATCCTTAGAAAAATCAGGCAGTGCCAAGACCAGAGATTGGGTCATAGCATGCTTCAATTGTATAAAGGCCTTTACTGCTTCTAAAGTCCAAAAGAAAGAATCTTTTTTAAGCATCGAGGTAAAAGGGCTACCAATTTCCCCTGAATAAACTTTCGGTAATACCCAATTAACCCAAGGAAGCCATGTAGGGCCTTGAGGGTAGTTGGCTTTGGCCATTGAATCATGGTGGATACCTTGTCAGGGTCCACAACAACCCTTTCATTGGTGATGATATGGCCAAGACAAGTGGCTTGTTGTCAGCCAAACTGACACTTCTCCCTTTTCAAGAATAGTCTTTGGGCTCTCAAAATAGACAAGACAACCTTTATCTGGAGTAAATGGGCCTCCCAAGTCCAACTATAAATCAAAATGTCAGCAAAGAAAACCTAGATAAACTTATGTAGGTGTTCCTTGAAGACTTCATTCATGAGTGATTGGAAGGTTGATGGCGCGTTGGTAAGGCCAAAGCAAGTATCAAAATAGCGGTTGCGGCGGGCGTAGTGACCAATGTCCAAAATGCTACGTAGCGGGCGATGCGTAGTGGTCGCAGCGATATATAGCGGCGTAGCGGTGTGTATATTTTTAAGTGGTAAAAAATTTGAATCTTGTGTAGCAATCAATAGCAATCAATCTTATGTTTTCTTAGTGATTTGGGACCATATAAGGGTAGAGACAACTTTAGGAAAGGCTATTGAGGAGAAGAAATAGGAGAAACAATGTTTTAAATTAAAATTGCTTGGCTCTACTCGCTTTTAAAACATAGTACTACTGTTTTCAAATAGCATAGCGGCCTCCACCGCTACAGCCGATAATGCGGCCGTTGTCGCTATTTTGAACCATCGGCCAAAGGGCATTACCAAAAATTCGTTGCGTCCTTGGTGGGTTCGAAAGGCCATCTTTGAGATGTCGCTTGGATGCATGCAGATTTGATGGTACCCTAACCGAAGAGCAGGCTTATTGTGCTCCATGCAACTCGTCAAGCAGTTCATCAATCACCAAAATAGGAAATTTATCCTTGATGGTAATTTGATTTAGTGCCCTGTAATCAATGCATTGCCTCCAATACCCATCATGCTTGTTGACAAGTAGGACTAATGAGGAGTAAGGGCTATTGTTTGAGCAAATGATGCCTATAGACCGCATATTAAACACTATTCGTTCAATTTCAGTTTTCTGGAAGTGTGGATATTGATATGGCCTGAAGCCAACTGGCCCACTTCCTAAAACCAAAGGAATTTTGTGGTCCCGTGACCTTGGTGGTGGCAAGCCCTTAGGTTCCTCAAACGCATCCTTATATGAGGTTAAAATAGGTTGCAGTTGGGGGTTTATGTTGACATGTGGATCCTTCATAGAGAGAGTAAAGTTGGAGCAAAACTCCTTTTTTCTTTTTCCTTAACACCCTGCTCATTTCTTCAGCATTGATGATTTTGGATTTTGGAGTAGACATCCCTTGCAAAACTACCTCCTTGTCTTCTATGTGAAACCTCATTTGAAGTTTGGAGAAATCCAAGACTATCAGTCCAACAGTTCTCAACCACTAGGCCCCTAAGACAGCATCACGCCCTTCCATGGTAGGAGATAGAGATCTATGGTGATGGGCACTCCTTGCAGGGACATGTACACCGTGTAAGATCCCGGTCCAGCTTATAATATTTTATTATATTTTAATTAGAATATTACTATTATTTTAATTAAATGTATTTTAGTTATTTAAGTGGGTAGGATTAAGTGGGGCACACATTAGATTAGATGCTTGGATCGGTGAGTTGGTTTAATGGGTAGAGGACCCGACCCGTAGTTTGACCCAATAACTTAAGCCTAGAGAATATTCTTTTAACCTAATCCCTAGTTTTAAATAACCACATGTTCTTATCTCTCCCCACTTTCTTCTGCAACTCCTCTCGGTTATCCTCTGTCTTCTTCCTCTTTCAACTTCCCAAGCCATTGCAGCTTTAGGATCCGGCCATCAGAATCACGATCAGATGATACCATCATTCTTGGTTCAACTTTCTTATCTCAGGCAACCTTCTCCTCAAACCATTAGGAGTAGATCTATACCCTTAGGTTATCTTCTTATTCTTTCCAATAGTAGGTTTTGGATAGGAATACATAGATCTGATCACCTGGGCATTTCTTTCCCACCTCTTATGTCAGATTGGTGTTAGGATTGTGATCGAGCGCCGTGGTAATCTCGGATTGGGTATTGGTTAAGATCTGTTGCATTTTTTCTTCAACCCTAGTGAAAGGCAAGTACATTATCATGATTCGTAATTAAATATGTGTTTAATCTTTGATTCTTGTCATTATGCATATAGGTTTGCTTAATCGCCCTTTTATAAATGGTAATGGTAGATTAGGGTTCCTCGTTGGGATTTGGGTGATTTGGTGTTTATGGATTTCCACCCTTTTTGGATTAAATATGATTTGTATGAATTTTGGTTGGATTGGATTCTCTTTTGGTACAGGGAGGAAAAGGATGAAAAAGGGGAAAAGCCCCAATTTCTGTGAATGCACGATCACGGCCAATGTTTTGGACGTTGAACGTTCGAACGTTGCACTTGAACGTTCGAACGGGCGAGTCCAAGCTTGTCTAGGCCAAAGGGCAGAGGCATCGAACATTTGAACGTGCCTCATGAACGTTCGAACATTCGAAGTCCACTCGCCCTTGAGCCAGAATACCACGACACTGAATGTTCTAACTCTGGTTTAGAACATTCAAACGTTCAGTGCACTTGGGCAATTTATGACTCCTTTCAACTGATTTGGCTCTATATCATTTTGGGAATTATGGTATCGTGTATGGGACTTCATATGGAACTAATAACCTTAATTATCTACCTGGACCTTATATAAGAGCCGTCTTTGGGCGTACGGTGTATTAGTGACATAGGATTCAAATACCTGGCATGATTTTAATGAACTCTAGCGAGAAAGGGTCAATACATCTCTAATGGAAATCCTTCATTGGATCTATGCACCATGAATTTCGAGAGATGTAACGCCCCTAGCTCACTAGCGTTCATTATTGTGTGTTGACGGGTATATCAATATACGTCTAACTTTAGGTTGGGTTGTGATTATGTTCTAACCTTCGAATTCGCATGCATATCTTGGTTTAGGTTATGTATTCCTTTAGATGCATACCCTATTATGTGTTTATGGACCATGAGGTGGCTTGGCAATTTATGTATATGATTTGAATATGATATGATATGGAATGTGAAATGGCCATCACTTCTTTTTGACTTAGGATTCTTATGTCGGAGCAATTATTAATTAGGTCTATTATGTATATATGTTTATGTGAATATGTAGGTCATTTTATGGACGACTGCAGATCGATATAGAGACGGTTGATCACCGATGTGATTGAATCACTTATAATCCGCTTTGACTATGGACATGTTATCCTGATATTTGATCGGTTTATGACCACCGACGTTATGGATGAGCTTTCCCGATTTATTTAGGGCTGACCACCCACAACGGGGGCACTTGTCACCGCGTGACTTCTATATTGCTCCCTTGTGTCATTTGGATTTATGTTATGCGTTCTTCCTTGTTTTTATCATTGTCATTGTTTCACTATGATCTCACTTGTCTATATTCATCTCGTTATCGTATTTAATTTCTAATTATGATCATGTTCTTGCTATTTACTTTATAATATTTGGTGCATAGGTACCGAGCCCTACTTTACCGAGGAGACGGAGGATGATCAAACGTTTCAAACGTTTAAGCCAATTGATGAACCTGAGTGGGATGCTGGAGATGGTTTTAGAGCCGTCTGAACCAGCATGAGAGTGAATGTCATCTTAGAAATGCTTAGATGAACTTTGTTTCTATGATTAGACTTCTTTTATAAATTGTTTAATTCATTCTACAACTTTAAGTATTAATGTTTATTTGATTTTTGTGTTGGGTTTCATTTATGAACCTTGAATACCAATTGAAAAAAGCTTCCGTTGCATTTAATGAAATTTATTTTGACTCACCACAGTTTGAAATTTTATGTGGGTCCACTTTTGGAAGCTTGTGTTGTATTAAATACAGGAAATTTGAATTTGATTTATTTTTCACATTTTTCCCCAATTCTTATTTTGGGGGACGTGACACACCGCCTTGCACTGCCTAGGACTAGCCAATTTCTAACCAATAGCTACTACCACTTCAAGATGTCCTTCATTGCTTGGAACCAGGCCAATCTTTTTGGCTATGTTATTACTCAAAAAATTGTGAGTACTCCCAGAATCCACCAAAAATGTGATGGCCTGTTTGCCAATGTTTCCTCTGACATGCATTGTTTGGGGAGCACAAGCTCCAGATATGGCATGTAATGGAGTTTCGAACGTTTATTCACCCATTTCTACATGAGTTTCAACTGCCCCATCATTGTTGGTGTGCTCTTCTTCGTCTTCCTTAGGCCAACATCCTTCAAGATAAAATAGCCTTACAGTGGTGACCCACGCGAAATTTTTCATTACAATTGAAGCACAACTTCTTTTCTCGTCACTCTTCCATTTCATGGGAGTAAGCTACCTGATGGTTGGGATGGTGGGGGGCAGATGATAGACTGGCTGGTGGAGGATTGATCCGCCTCGCATCAGGTGAAGCTATTATTCGTTGCGATAGGTTCCGAGCTTCATACAAGCAGACCAACCCCATGTCAGCAGAAAGGGCAGTTGGCTTCAAAGCTTTGACATCAGCTCGTAGGTTATCTCCTAGGCCACTGATAAAACAACCTACTTGTTGTGCTGGTGTTAATTTTCCAACTCTAGTAAGAAGTCTTTCGAAATGGCTTTGATAATCCTTAATCGTTCCTATTTGCTTGAGCTTTGTGAGAACTGCGAAGAAGTCCTCAAATCGAGTGAGACCAAACCGAGCATGTAAGCCGTCTTTTAGGATTTGCCAAGAAACTAGCCCTTGTTCCCTCAACAACTGATACCAGAGTTGTGCTCCTCATGCTCTTGCTAGGAAGACGAGGAGCCCACCTTGATTTCTAGCTGGTTAATTCGTTGATCAACCATAACCTGCTCTGATAACAAGTTGTTGGGATCGTTAATGGCAGTGTGGGTTCATCGACCCCGTCCTCTTCTTCTTGTAGCAATTTTTTAAAGAAAAGGAATGAAAATGGCAGCTGAAATGAGTAAACAAGAAAGGATCACAGTGATTTTTGCCTCGAGGAAAAAACCAACCTCCTAATATTCCAAGGAATTAAGTCTTTAATTTGATAGATTTTATTTAATGCAAATTACAGCCTTTTATAGGCTTACAACGGTAAAAGACGTGGGAAGAAAAACTATTCCTAAGGAGTAGCAACTCGTCCAACAAACTAGCATCAGACTCTGACTATGGACTCAAGACTCTTTCAGAGCCATGACATATTCAAAAGAAAGAAATAATGTGGGTATTAACTACTACTCTTTCATGCCCATAACAGATACCTCTTCTTTTTTCCTTTTCTTATTCATCTTCAATGCTTGGTTTTGTTTGCCTTGGTAAGGTGGATAGAGTTACGGACAACCAATAGATTTTACTTCTATGGTCTGCAAGTGCATAGTTTGACAAGATGCCAGTCTCCGTATATGTTTGAAAGAATTTAAACTCTTTTTTGTTTTTTCCTTTTTTTTTCTTTTATGGGTAAATCTGAGTAATGTGACTCAAACCCACAATCTCAAGGTTGCAATAGTGAGGACCTTTCACTATCCCACGGGCTCATTGTCAAATGAATCTAAACTCTTCAAGGAATTGCATAATAAAAGAGGACCCAAAGAAAGACCAGAGAGCAGATAGCAATGATAAGACCAGAGAGCAGATAGCAATGATCTTCCACTCAAAGATAGTTTTAGTTCATCCTCCTCTCAGGTTGGAGAGCACCATAACAACAAAATAGATCATTAACCATGGCCATGAAATTATTGGATTAACCCCTCAACAAAGAGACGCACACTTGTTGAGAGTCAAAACCCATAGTTTCTTATCAATTATAGGATGCTCAAAGGATGAGGGTAGAAAATGACCTGCAGCCTCCAATTGTTTCTGCAGCTCTTGTCCCACAGCTTCATTTTCGGCCTGGATAGTTTGGAGAGTAAAAGAAATGGTCTAAGAGGATTATTTAAAACAAGCATGGTAGAGGGGAAATGCACCATGTTGTATTTAGTTCAACTAAAGGAAACGGCCACTTGATATTCTAATGAATTTTGTAAGAATCAATACAAATGTCAAGAGCCATACCTGTAGTTCTGCAATTCGTTTCAACTGTGTTTCTTCACCTCCCTCTGACAAAGGAAGTGCTGCAACAAGGGCATCAAACTGCAAACAAACAAACAAATGGGTATGTTAAATAGTTAGATACATGAGTATACCCCTCCCTTATTACTAAACTAGTGGATATAGCAATATTTTCGGTCTAATGAGCATAAAACTGTTAAGACAAAGGGCAATTAGCTTGAAACTGCAAAATTCGATAGCTACACAAATAATGTCAGAAATTCATAGGTACTTTTAAGTGCACTAAAATCAGTAAAGATTTTGCAGAATTTATTAGGGGGTGCAACTTGGATTGAGCGGGTCTTTTCAGGATCGTGTTGGGCTAGGACATAAAATTGAAAACCTAATATGAATTTAGATGGGGCTCAGGTTGGGGCCTTGAACGACTAAAATCTCACCCAGTGGGTGATATTCACCTGAAACAAGAAGCCCTCAAATAGCTTAGATATAGATCTCAATGTGAGGTAGTTGTTTAGAAAAAAGAATTATAAAAAAACAAAAAGAAAAAAAAAGGAAAACAAGAAAGAGGAAAGATGTGAGGCCCCACCCCTTGTGGACCCCTCACTTATATTTGAATTGCTCTAATTATACTATATAATATCTACTTATACAAATTAATAGGGCTAAGTTAGTAAGGGTAGTCTAGTATTTCCTCGGATTTTAGCCTATTTTCTAGGAATTAGTTTCCTTTTGTGATTACTAGAACCTATAGTGTCTTAGATGGACTTTGGATGGTTTGTTAGTTGGTTAGAGGCCCCTAAATGTAATTAGAACTAATAGGAGGGGTTTTCATTTGAGAATTTTCAAACTACACCTAAAAAACCTCAATTGCACATGTACTTATCCAAATTTATAACTAACCAAGGAAGGGCAACTTAGTCATTTCCTTTTCAACACAAATCTATAAAAGAAGCCTCCCTCCCCCATCCCAAACAAGCTCTCTCTTCTCTCCCTCTTCTTTCTCATTTTCCCTCCAATTCTCTCCTTTCCCTCCAAGATTTCACTCCAATTCTCTCTAGAATCCTAGATCTAGGGTTTCCTACAACAAAGGAGGAATTCCTACAAGCTACAGCTACCAGCTCTCTAGAGGATCCCTCTCACTCCTAGACCTCTCCTTCCTCTACAAGACAGGGTAATTTCCCTTCCCTAGCCCAATTTCCATGGAATTTCCTCTCTCTCTAGAATTTTCATTCCCTTATGCAATTCTCTTGTGGATTTGGGTTTAGGAGTTGTAGATCTTCTTAGATCAGAGTTTTGGGGATTGTTTGAGAGTTTAGAAGCCATTGGAGCTTTGGATCTTGGATTCGGAGCTTGGATCTCTTATATCAAGCCTAGAACTCTTGCAATTGGAGCAGAGGCAAGAACAATATACTTAATTAGCATAGAATGCAAGATTTCCTTGTTTGATTCTGTAATTCAAGTCATGGATCTTTTAAGCCATGTTTTATGGATTTTGGCCATTGGTGGATGAGTTTTCTCATCTGGAAGATCAATGGCCCAATTGTTAATGGATTTGTGGTGGATGGAGGAGTTTTGATGTTTATGTATGGTTTTATGATTGTTGGAGACGAGATTGGATGGTTTTTAAGGAAATTGAAGTGAATTGGAAAAGATGCAGAATTTTGGAAATTTGAATTTTGTGTGTACCCGGTCGACCAGTCTTGGAGGATGTCGACCAGGTACACATCAAAACTCAGAAAATAGCTAAGAGCTAGTTTATGTCTCAGTCTCAGAAATTCAATGCATCCGGTCGACCACCCTGGCCAGGATGTCGACCAGGAACACTGTCCAAAATCCACTTAAGGACAAACCAGTTCCCAGATTTTCTTTGTAGCCGGTCGACCACCCTTGGAGGATGTCGACCGGCCACACTGCAGAAATCCCAGATGGGAGACTTGCCTACCAGGTTGTTGTTCCCCTATTCCATGTGTATGCGGTCGACCAAGGCGCCATGATGTCGATCTGATACACTAGGACTAAGACAACCTGGGAGATAGACTTCCTGCCTTTCCCAATGTACTGCAGGCAGTAAGTTCCAGATTCTGTGCAATATGGTGATGTGGTCTATTGTGGGGTCCATTGACCTTCCATGTGGACTTCCAATGATGTGCCAAGCATGAGTCAAGGGTTGAGCTTAACCTTGACACATGGGGGCCACCAAAGTAACCTTGATGAATTGGAAACCCATTTATGAATGGGCAATGGAATGAACAACGCTGGATTTGGATTCTGATGGAAATGAACTAAGACCATGACATTGTGGATCATGGCCACGGATTTGATGTTGGATATGGACTATGGATGCTTTGTACGGATTGGACATAGATAGTGGACCTTGTATGGCTATGAGTTGACCATACTTGCGCAATGATAGCCTAGCCAGACGCAGACCTTCACTTGTTTCCTTGAGTCGGCACATAACATTCACTCGGTTGTTATAAGCTTAGCCTTAAACTGATCATCCTTGGTGGGAGCTATATATTGTTCGGCCATCATGATGAGCTATGATTAGACGGCCGGCAGACTCCGGTAGTATATGTTTCATTCGTGGCCAGCAAATTCTAGTAATGGCATATACAGGTACATATACATTCGCAGCCGGCATACTCTGGTAATGTATGCAGGACTTATCATCCCTTGCATTGTACTATTTCCCTACCGCAACTGGTTATCAGTATAGGAGGGCTACGACATAATATCCGGCAGTGGCCAGCTCATGTGAATGTGCCATATTGTTAGATGATGAGTTAGATTGCTTTACTTTCATATTGATCCTTACTATTATACTTTGCACGATTGCTTAGTATTGAACCTTGTTACTTTTATGATCTTATTATCGTCTCTATTCTCTTTGATGCATACATCCTATGTTACTTGTATATTGTCTACGCCTGCCAGATCCTTGGATCTGACCCATCATTTGATGCTTAGGTATTGTACCGACCCTGATCCCGATCCCGAGGGTGACGCGCTCCTTGAGGCGCCCGTAATCCATGAGTACAGGTGGAGACAAGCAGATTAGGAGGCTGAGCCGGAAGTTGGAGTGCCAGTGTTGGGGCATGAGTGATTCCTTGATTTTGGGGTTTGAGTGACCTATGTTGTGAGCAGGGGGGATTCACTCATATGGTTTGTACACACTATGCAGGGGGGATTCACTCATATGGTTTGTACACACTATTATCCATACTTTCAGATAGTTTAGACTTATGCCCTGCTACATTTACTTTATTGACATTGACACCTGATTAGCTTCCGCATTTATCTGTTATTGCTTACGCTATTTTCTATATGCTTCCGCACTCAACTGATGATCTCATATGTTGGTAAAAAGTTTTAAATTGGACCTCACTGCGGACCTACGATCTTGGAAGTTCCCAGTTTATACGAGAAGTAGCGTGTCAAATTCGGGTACCTTGGCGGTAAACTCGGTATTCAGAATTGGGGCGTTACAAAAGAAGAATAAGGAGAAAGAAGAGAGAGGAAGGGGGGAAGAGAGAGTTTTATCAAGAAGATTAGGTTGATCATTCACCATTGCACCAGGTGATCAGCCATTTGGCCTATGTATTCATAACAGTCATCCACTGCAGGATTTCTAATCTCCATAACTCAACTTTTGAACTCCATCATGCGAAATATTATCACATCAGCTCTCATATTCTTGATTGGGGACCGAAGACTCGGGATGAACTATCATGAACTAATCATTTGATATGTCGCATGTTCCCAACTTAGATATGCAAAATAAATATCTAGTTTATGATGCACAGATATTTCAAAATGGGCAACATATCGTGTCATATCACATCCGATACTTCAGTTTTTACGTGTAAAATCCATGTCCCTATGGTCCCTATGGAGTATCTCTACCGTATCCATACCGTATGATGAAGGCCAAACAATAGGTCGGCCAACCCATTGGGTCCAGTCCATAGGCTCAGGGTACATCCATTTAGTTAGGAAATATTATATAGTAGTTTGGTTTGTTTATGATTAATATTAGTTAGTTTCCTTTCTATTTTAGATATGATTCATATATTAGGAAATATAGTTGCTTAAGGATCAAGCCAACTCCTTTATAAAAGGATGTTAGGCCTCATTGTAATAGACATGCTTATTATCAATTAATCTTTGAGTTATGAGAGTTTACTCCTCTTATGAGGTTGCCCTAGTGGCTGGAATCCTCTTGGATTCGATCAATCATTCGGGAGATAGATCTATCAACCCGATCGCGAATCTTGGCTGTGTCAATTGGTATTAGAGCCGAAAAGTGATCGCCGGGGAGACTTCCGTCCTTCCCAGAATTCCCTCTCGTCCCCTCTCTACATCCTCCATCCACCATCATCATGTCCATCGAACCCCACCATCCCCTATCACCGACCCACCATCCACCATTACTGAAAACCAATAGCAGAACCACTTTCACCCTAGCCGATCCACTCTCCTCCCCTGCCAAACTCCAAACTTCCCAATCGATAGCACCCACCCATCCCTATCATCACTGGTGAACACCAAAACCTCCGTCCAACCCAATCGAACCCCACCTTCCCATATTCCAGAAACCCAAAACCCACCCAACCGAAAACTCAAGCATCCTTCTATCACAATCAAACCCACCACTGCCCATTCCCATCGAATCCAAACAAAAATACCCAAACCTAACCCTAAATCCTAACTTCCCTACAACCATCCACCATTGCTGACAGAACCCGACCCTAAGCCGGTCCCTTTTCCACACTTACGAAAACAACCCTAAATCCCATCCCCCATCTCCCCTCTCCTGTCTCAGACCTAAAACCAACACAACCGCACCCTCTACCTTCATCCCTCAAACCTCGTCGGAGCCCCACCTAGCATAAACAAAAAAAAAAAAAAAGATGGTTGGGGGGGTGGGGTGGTGGTGGTGGACATGCCTGGCACTGGCGAGATTTTCCAGCACAGCACCTTTAGCCTCGCTACACAGCATCGCAACACCATCGTCGAAGAACAGCACGAGCCCACTCTTCTTCATTTTACCCAAAACAATAAGCAGAGTAGA
The DNA here is from genome assembly GCA_029852735.1 of Persea americana. Lineage (NCBI taxonomy): Eukaryota > Viridiplantae > Streptophyta > Magnoliopsida > Laurales > Lauraceae > Persea > Persea americana. The sequence goes on along the minus strand of CM056813.1, from coordinate 16,820,102 downwards.
CCTCTTATTCTCATTCTCTACACGTTACTCAAGGAGAAGCAAAGGGACTCCCTCACGTTTGCAATTTGGGCTGACTTGAAGTCTGGGCCTAACCTGCAATTCAGGTCCAACCTGAACCCGAGCCCAAATCCAGCCCACTTGCAGCATACTGACTTTGAATTTTTCAGTTTTGGGCTTGACCTGAGTTTGGGCCTGATCTAAACCCGAATCCACGCCCAGCCCACTAACCAACAATAGGGGGAAAAAAATGCAGAACTTTGTGGCCAGAGTCATGTGGGCCAATTCCAATCCGACTAGTTCAGAGTGTCATTAGCCCAGCCTATCAAGCAGCAATAATTGCATCTTCCGGATTCTAAAAAGTGACCCACTTGTACTCGCAATCTCCAAAACCAGGTTAGTCCATTCAAAGAAAAATATTATCTCTTCGTGTTTCCTCTTGATTAATGCAGTATGAAGATTTTTGGGGGCTCAGTTGAACTTCAAAGAATTTGGTATAAATTTAGATATGGAGATTGGTATTTTGAGAATGAGTTCTATTTTGAGCAATTTCTCAATTTGAAGCAAGAACATCTGACTGTTGATAAATATACCTGCCAATCTCGGGAGTTGCAAGACATATGAGAATTACGGGAAGATGAGATACATGATTTAGCTCGTTATGTCCAAGGCTTGAGACCAGACATATTGGAAAATATGAATTATTGCAAAGCCAGTCATGAGGCATACTTAGAAGCCATTCGTGTTGAGCGTATGCTTAGAAGGTCTCGCAGGCAACAATGTCGACAAAGAGCTTATATTGTGGAAAGACTTTTTCGAGGAGAAGACAATCCCACTATTGTCATTCGCCAACTCCTCAATACAAATGAAAAGGAAGAAGAATGGAGACAGGCTCAGAAATTTCGCACACGGGTAAAGAGTAAAAGACAAGTCTGCTAATTTGATTATTAACAATGGTAGTGCAATGAATTTTGTCGCGCAAGAGGTCAGTGACAAACTTCATTGGCCAATTGAGAAGCTTCCTAAGCCCTACCAAGTCACAGGGTATGATGGTCATGTTATCCCCGTGGCTCAGAGATGTTTGGTATCATTCAAAATGGGCCATTATGAAGAAAAAATTTGGTGTGATGTGATCCATATGAATATTGCTCAAATTATTTCTGGGTGTCCATGGCTTTTTTATCGAAAAGTGCACCATGATAACGAGGCGAATACATATACCATTTTGTGGAATGGAAAAAGGGTTATGCTCATTCCAATGAATTCAACAGCGCCATCTTCATCTACATCACCACCTTCAAGCGAAGAGCCACAGAAACAGCAAAAAGTTGAAAAAGAAATCATGATTGCACCAATAGTGCAGACAGAAGACATCAATGATGACATCGAAGAGAAATTTAATGGTAAAGTTGATTTCATGGTTACAGACTGTATTGATCACAGTAATGTCAGTCCAGAGCTGCAAGAACAAGGACAAGCAAACATTAAAAACTCTGATCGAGTTAGCGAGAATATTGAACATATGGTACATCTAATTGTCATGTCACTTTCAGAAAATCCAATTGGGTCATCAGATATCAAGTCCATTGTTCCAGTTGTTTTACAAGAAGATCAAGTTATTGAAGTTCCTCACATTGACTTCATTTTCGGCGATCACTGATGGATAGTCTATGTTCCTTCTCCGTCAGCACAAAGGCAACAACTGAAGCTTCTAATGGTCAGATCACACATCCAAACTCAAAATAGACATCAGCAAAAGCAAAACCTCCCAGCTACCTCTCAATGGAGTAAAAGACTGCATCAAACTTCCAAGCCATGTCATGAGATTGCAAATCAAAAGAAGAAACAGACGTTTGTGCGATTGATTTTCGACCCAGGCGGACATTTTTCAGAATTTGTGGTTAAATTCTCTCCCTTTTTATCAGGCTATCAACTCGCCGGAGTAGAGTTTTTTTCAAGCGGGGGAGAATTGATGCAGGCCGGACAATAGGTCGGCCAACCCATTGGGCCCAGTCCATAGGCTCAAGGAAACATCCATTTAGTTAGGAAATATTATTTAATAGTTTGGTTTGTTTCTGATTAATATTAGTTAGTTTCCTTTTTATTTTAGATATGATTCAAATATTAGGAACTATAGTTGCTTAGGGATCGAGCCAACTCCATTATAAAAGGATGTTAGGCCTAATTAAAATAGACATGCTTATTATCAATTAATCTTTGAGTTAGTTATGGTGTTTTCTCCTCTTGTGAGGTTGCCCTAGTGGCTGGAATCCTCTTGGATTCAATCAATCCTTCGGGAGATTGATCTATCAACCCGATCGCAGATCTTGCTTGCGTCACCGTATCTGGGCATCATAGCTTCTAGTAATCAGAGAACGAGTTCAAGTTTGGGATCAATTCTTGGCTCCAGCACTGATGGTGAGGGACTTGGGGCAGTTTCTGTGTGGATGTGAGTTACCTTTCAAGAAAATTAATAAAATAAAATAAAAACAGAACAAGTTCAAGTTCTTGATAATGCTGGTTATTGTTCACCCACTTCTCGCAAAAACATACATACCTGTTTTGCAGCATGCACCAAAGCAGCACTCATGACCTTGGTTTGCTCTGCAATATTGACTGTTTCCTCAGAGCCAGAGGGATTACTTGCTGGCTCAGGATAGCTCGTAGAAAGTCGGACCGGTGGAGCATCTCTTTGCAAGGTTCCAAAGGTATTAAATGCAATGGAAGCAATTTTATTTACCTGCTCCTGTAACTGAGAAATGATATCCATCTTGCCAACCAGGATTCGGGCTTTACAAAGGGGTACCTATAGAAATACAAATAAATAATATATAACATATAAGAAGAAATTATAGAAAATAACTGATTAGTAGATCTCCAAGTTTGTGCTTAAAATGCTAAGAAACTTGCATGTGGATATGTACGTTAGTGATTGTCAAACCAAAGAAAAGGTGAAGCGAGACGGAAAAGGTGTGTTTGTAGGATAGAAACAGGTCAGGTTTTGATTGGTTCCATTGTATACCCGGATCCAAATCCAATTGTTAATAGGGAACCCCAACAGAAACCCACACCCAATCTAGGATCAGGTTACAGGACCCATATACATAACCAAAATATATTAAAGGCTCCAAAGCAGACCTGGAACCACGTAAAGGGTTGGAACCCAGGCCCGAATCGAGGCCCAAATACCTATACACTAATATCATATACTTATAAGTAAAATAACATACTTAACAGACAAACAAACATATATAAGATGTTGTTTTCTAATCTTCCATTGGCCAATCTAATTAAAAAATTCTTTTTATTTCATCATGTTGCTTATTGTAAGCCTAACAGTCCTAAGCATGACTGAAGGAGGGTTAATATTCAGTTGACACTTTCCTTTCTTTTTTGTTTTTGCAAAACCCTCATTTCGAGCCAAAATCCTAAAATTTTGAAGAAAGTCGTATCCTAAATTTTAGCAACATATCCCACCCATACCTTGTCGTATCCCGTATCCGTATCCATATCCGTATTGGACCATGTCGTCACCAGTAGCATAGGTGAAATGCCGTATCCGGGTATCATAGCCTGTCTTTATGCTATTTTGCAGCAACATGGAAATGCTATTTATATTGTGCACTTCCTAAGCTATTCATAGTCTAATACCACACCTTGGTGCAGTAGGTGACAAATCCCTTGCAGTATGTGACAAATCCCTTACCCCTGCCCCGGAGGAGGAGGCGCCTAAGGAGGAATCACAGGGCCTAATCGAGTAGAGTGCAGACAATGTGTTTTAGGCATCATATTTTGCATCACAGTCCATATATTGACACAACCATACGTATCTATTATTTTTTCTTAACTTCAAGGAGTTCATGATGTGACTGTAGAAGATGCACCTTTGGAGAAGTACTTAAAAGGTGGGTGTGCTCCTTGATAAATTTACAAACCTCTAATACTCCCAACTTCGTTTTTTTTTTTTTTTTTGTTCACTTGGAATTCGGCATCACAATTCTCCCATGTCTTGGCTAAACTATCTGTGCCTGAATTTTCTACTCTTTGACCTTCCTTGGCGCACACATATTTTTTCCAAACAACTACATTTTTCTTTTTATTTTTTGAGCCTTTTCTAATGCTACATCCCGCAACTTTAGCATAAGAGTTGTAAAACTTGAAAGCATCTTCTATGTTTGCAAAAGACATCCCTAATTTCGGTGTTAAATGTTTTAACTACTTTTGGAATAAAGGATTTAACTGATGAATAGGCACCTCGCTCCATCTATAGGTGTTTCAATCTATGACCAATAACCCCCATCATAATTCATGCAAAGAGGAAAAAAACACAAAACTAACTCAAAAGGGATTTACATACATGAAACAGATAGCTGACGTGAAACCATTAATAAGCATAAAAGGGGATAGGCATTGGACTAATTAATAACAAGAAACTTAAATTGACTGATGTTGTGATGATTGGCGATGTGTACAAGTAGGCCAAAAAATATAGTTAAGTGGAAAGACTCATTGAAAAAAAAAAAAAAAAAAAGCAACATAGTTCACAACAAGCCCCATCGATGTTGAGAAAGCAACTTAGACCCATGGCTTTATACAAACACAAGAAACCTTCCCACGTTCACTTCATAAAACCCTACACAGCCCCGCCCCCCCCACCCCACCCCCACCCTCCCTCCCTCTCAACAAAGGAATCTAGGAAATTGAAGATCCACTAACAAAAATCAAATAAAATCCTCTTCATTCAGAAACAAAAGAAACAAAAATAATCTCCTCTATAGTTACCCCTAACTGGTTTCCAAAATGGTCAAGTATAACAACATTTAGGAAGCTCCAACTCTGAAAATTGAGACAATTTGTTGAGCTACACCTCGTTGAAAATCATGCCAACTATTACATATTATAGACGTAGGATTTGATTTTGAAATTGGAGTCTAATTTACAAATTGATTGAGAAATCGAGCTCGATTTTTCAATCGATTTTTCAATTGGATTTCAATTTTAATTTGAATGAGAGATAAGATCTATCAATTGAGCTGACGCATCCAACTACCCAAACTCTCAAGTCCTACGATTCCCCACTCAAACTCAAACTGATTCCCACTCAAACTCGTGTGCCAACCTAATCAATACACTAAATTTAAATTCAAAATAAATGATAGTTTCTAACAAACCGGACTCTTTATTGAATAGTTGTCTTTAGAACGGAAATCTCGATCAAACTCTAGAAAATCTTCTACAAAATCCTTTCATATTTGATTTGATGCTCCTATTATTTAGACAATGCCTATTTGTTAGGGATTTGCATCCATTAAATGAGTCTCTACTACGCTCTCAGTAGACGGTAGTACCTTTCCCATTGCCAAAGCCTTTCAAACCCAAAGAAGATTTTTTAGCCATAAATTTCCAATATGTAGCATGAGGGACCAAAAAAAAAAAAAAAAAAAAAGAATGCAGCCATTACTTTTTAGTGAGTATACTATCGCCTAAACACCATGATCCTAAAGTGTATTTTTTTGCTACATTTTGCAAGTCCAAGCGTATGGAAAGATGGTGACTTTGTTTCGGTAAATTTATTGGATTGTTCTAGACATCTCACTTTCTCAATCTCTGAAATTGTTTTGTTAGATTGCGTAGGAACTTTTTTATAATAGAAAGTTTTATATGGACTAAATCGACTGCTTTAATTGTGAGATGAATCTAAATCATACCAGGCACTGTGCTACCATTTAATGTTTTAATGGATTGGCGATTGAAACAAGGAAATGAATAGAAGTTTCAATTTATTTTTAGGTTTCTTTTCCTTACGCTTTTTTATTTCAGTTTTTAAATTTTGGGTATTGGGTTCTTATGAGTTTATCTATTTCTTTTAAATTATTTTTATTATGGGTTTTTTAAGTATTTTCATTTCTATGTTGTATTTTTTATGTTTTTATAGATTTATTGCTTTTAATTATTAGTTAATTTTATTATTAATCCTTTCACTTTTGTTGGGTTCTTTTAGTTTTTTTGGTGATGGATTTTCATGGATTTGTGCTTTTTATTGCCTTTTTGGCTTAGATTTTTGGTTTTCGTGTATTGGCCTATTGGGTTCTCATGGCTTTACTGTTATCTTCTAAATTTCTTTTACACTTGGATTGTCTATATTCATTTTTATATGTTTGTGCGGTTTCTTTGATGTATTTTGCCGCATTTTATTTTTCTTATTTTCAGTTATGATGGGTACTTTTAGTTTTCTTGGTGATGGATTTTCAAGAACTTTGTGGTTTTTTATTATTTTCCCTTTTGCTTTCAAATTCGGATTTTTTTATATTGAGTCCTTATGAGTTTCCTTGTTTCTTTATAGTTTCTTATATTATTGGATTGCATATGGGCTTCCATTTTTATAATTTATTTCTTTGTATCTTTACAAATTTTAACGCATTATAGTATGACTTTTTTTATAGGTTTTTTTAACCTTTTCTGATGATGAGTTTTCATGGAATTGTGGTTTTTATTTTTATTTTTTAATTCTTTGTTCTTAGTATTGGGTTTTCATGGATTTATTTTTAGTTTGCTCTCTCGAATTGTAATTGAATCCGTTAAAACTCTTCCTCTCGCTTTTCTCTCTCTGAAATTCGCATTTGATTATAAATAAATTGAAGGGATCTCATTTTAAAAAATTATTTTGCTCATTCACTCTTGTAGTTTTTTTTATGCAATTACAGTTTATTAGTTTAAACTCAACAAGTTAACACGTGTTATTTATAGCAAGACAATATTTTTATGTGTACATAGAGGTTATAAATTATAAAACACCCACATCTCTCTCTAATCATTTACTCCCAATCACCTGCTCTCTCTCTCTCTGCTCCTTTTTTTTTTTTAAGTTGGATCAATGTTTAGACCTTGGATTTGATTTTCCTTAATTCTGATATGCGTTACAACCGTCACTCATTTTCTCATCTTCCTCTATTTATTTTATTGCATATGTGTTTCACTTTTGTTATTCACAGCAGTGTGGTCAAAATTTAAGCTATGGTTCTAATTTTTACTGGGTTAATCACAGAGCAAGTGGGGCTTTGAAATCTTTGCTAGATCATGGAATATTTTTAAATAGGCCTGTAGCATTTGCATGACCATTGGCGGGCCTCATGGGCTAAGCCTTAGCTGATACTCTTGAGTGTCTGAGTTGTTCAACACTATGATGTATGAAAATATTATGAGCCCGTCAAATGATCATTCAACAGTATGTTGTTTTTGAATTTTTTCAAAAAATGGCTCTTTGATTTAGAATAAATCTTAACTATAATTTTTTATAATTACTTATTCAAATCTCATAAATGGGCAAGCCCGGATTAAGTTTCAAAATCAGACTCATGAAATTGGAGTCCAATTTTACAGTCATATATCTAAGAAATACATCGATTCAAATTCAAATCTTAAATTAGTAATTATCTAATACACGATTTCCTAAGTAACTGTGTTATAATACCGAGCATTGAACGTATAGAAATGTTTATTTAAACATCTATATTTTAGGAATTAGGGAACATCATTTTTATATTAGGAAAACTATGTTATAATACACTACGGTAGTATAAATATGTTAAGACTCTTTAAATCGGATCTTTGAAAGGAAATTTCACTTAAATATCTTGGACTCTTGGACTCTTAGATTTCTTATTGATAATGACTTTGATTTAAATCTAGAAAACGTCAGATCTGTTATTTATTTTTCTATTTTCATTTGTTTATTTTGATGATTTTATTGTTGGACACATGGTCTTTTTTGCTGATCCGACATGCTAATATTGAATGCTTTTGAGAGATTGAGTTTCGTTGATTTTTAACATAAAACCAAATTATATGAAACTCCATAAATTCAAATTTCATTTGGAGATTATTACTATACATTCTCCTTTTAAATAAACTTTGATATATAGTATCTAAAAACCGATAAATGAGATATTCTTCGATTTTAATTTACTTTCTTCTCATTAATTAATATATCCAAAAATAGCCCCAAATTGGATATAGTTTTATTTTTGGGCCCGAGCTTAGCGCGGGCCTGTCTTGCTAGTTTATATCTATGAAAGTGATTGATCTCAATTGAGAAATCAGCCTCAATTTGTTTAACTGAATTTGAACACTCAATTTATTTAACCATTCATTTATGTAACCTCTTTTTTTCGATCAATAATGTCTCCTCCATTACTCTTTCACATTTCTACAAATATGTAATAGTTATGCTCTCCCTTCTATGGTTCAGTGCATTTCATTTTCTTCGTATTCCCTTCTTCTCTCCCTCATATGAGATGATTTTAAGCTCTTTGGATTTTTGAAGGCTAGGCTCAATTTGCAGGTTTTCCCTTCTATGGATAAGATTTTTTCACCCAAAACAGGGCATCAAAAAAACTCATACACCTTACAATTTTATTTTTTTTAACAAAAACCCCACTGTTCTAAAAAATATCACTTAAAAGTATAAAGAAAAAATACATAAGAATCTTAGAAATAACAACAGTAATAACAATATATTGCAAATTTTTACCGCCAAAATCCCGAAATAATCAAGTTTAAAGCGAAAGTGATGGCTGGATCATTTTATGGAACAGGCCTTCAAAAACTTGTGGCATGGGCTTCCTGAAATTGTTGAATGTCTTGGAACTTGTGAGAACAGTTTCTGTTATTCATGAGCGAAAATCTGACTTATCCATCATCTGGGTTGTATGCATGCATGCACCTAGATTCCCAGCTCTGAGAGTCATGATTTTTGTACACATAATTAAATTCATGCCCACAAGAGAAAACATGTATTTTTAATCTTTGTGAGTAGCCATGTGTATATATGCACCACACTGAACCATTATAGAGCTTACTCGTTATCAGTAGTTTGTCTAAATTTTGCATCAGTGTCACATGGGAGAATCATAGGGTAGCATTAGTCTACAAGGCCTGGTCTCTCTCTCTCTCCCTCTCTCTCTCTCTCGCTCTCATTTTCTGTTCTAGTGGCATTAAGGACTGCCATAATAATCATAATTTAAAATACTCCAAAACCTCCATTCTTAAAATACTCTAAATACTTGATTGGACTTTTCAGAGTTCAGACTCAGTTAAGTAGTGCAACTCAATTTACTTGCCAGACTTATGCAAGGAGAAAATGAGTTCTAAAATTATAATTATGGTTAGAGCTGAAACTAGTAAGCCATCAACTGGGTCCAATGTTTTAGCAATCCACAGTTCTCAAATGGAAGGCCCACTAGAGATAAAAGGACTGAAGACGCCCATCATAGTATTATAAGCTTACAAACCATTTGACTTGGGGAATCACCTCCGTATACTTGGATAACACCTATCCAATGGTATGGAGCAGTGATCAAGGGCCCACATGTACATAAAAATGAGGATCAGGAACCTTTACAGAGGACTCAAGAATCAGGAGCTGGGCCAATAGTCCTTATAAAAAAAAAATAGTTATGTGACACTATTTGCTCCCCTCCCAACCAGACCATGACCTCACAGTAATGAAATTTCTGATTTCCTTCATGTAGATGCCCCAGAAAAAAATGAAAAATACATATTATATTATTATGCATGCAACAGGGGCAACCTTTACATTAGAGATGCAAGTGGGGCAGACCAGATCTAGAATTAACTCAATCAATTTTTATTCCAAAATGCGTGTACGTAAATTTACACCAATAATCTGTACCGGCCCTACCTGATATCCATCTGGTGTGAACTTACACTTGTCTCATGTGCTCAAATTCAATTTGAAGGTGCTTAGATGCAAATGCACCCAATACCTAATACACCCGCTGTCAATTAAGTTTTTTCTTCCGAACTCTCATTCCACCAAAGTAATGGCTATGTCAAATTCATCAACTAACTACTATATACAATCCCATAGATGCAAATGGTTTATTTATATTTCATCAACTGTGACCACCATTTATCAACAGTCACCACCATTTACAGTTAATCAACCACCACCATCCATTTGCAAATGAGCCACAAAACCAGAATAATATTAATGCCTATCACAAAAACTCCATTTATGTTAGGGTCAAGAACCAAACATAATTTAACTGTTCATTTCCATGACCATGAACAATTTGAGTGGTAGGTCAATTGATATCCACCATCTTCTAACTTAAGCACTCAACACAATTGAACAAACACTCATTTCCAAAGAAAAAAAAAAAAAATAACAAATAAACGCTTACTTTTTCACTTGTAACAATGTATACAGAGACTAATTTCCATCCAATAAGCACTTGTGTGATAAAACGGTCTATGAGTAAAAAAGACACAAACACTTGATGGTTATTACTTCTTTCTCTGGTCTACTCTAATAATCCCAACTACTAATAGAATGAAACAAGCAGTCTCATTTACCTATTCTATTCAGCATCTCCCTTGCTTGTAGAATTTGTGATTGGGGTGTCTACTGTACTTGTGGTTGGTAGTTTTAGGAGGGGAGGAACCCAAATCTGTTTAGTAGGGTTTCTCAAATTCGAGTCATGTATGTTTAGGATTTTTCGCGGAGACTGCAATGACCCTATGGAAGGCTTATGATTTCTAGGATTTTTGAAATATTGATTTTTCGTGGAGTGCAGTCATCATATTGCAGAACTCGCCACTCAAGGTTTTCAAGTCTAAAACTGAAATATTGATTTTTTTATTTTATTTTTTTTAATGGTCCGGAATCTTGAAAGGCACTCATTCCATCAGAAGAACAAAAAAAATACAATTCCAAGAGCGGAAAATCACTAAAATAATAACAAGCCCTAAATACCTGTGAAGGAGATGGCTGAGAGACGAAGAGAGTGGAGGAGGAAAGATGCTTCCGGCCACTGAGGAGATGCCGTAGGTCGACGTTGAAGGAGGAGAGGGCCGGTCGGGAAGCGAGAGATGGTTAGGGTTTGCAGGTGAGAGGGAGAGAAGGAAAGGGGGAGGGAGAGATTGGTGTTGGCCGGGCGATGCTAGGAGGGGAGAGAGAGGGAGAAAGAGAGGTGGGGGGAGAGAGTGGAGCGGCCCCAGTCGAGGGGGAGAGAGGGGAGCGGCCTGTCGCGGGGGAAGAGAGGGAGAAAGAGGAGGAGGGAAGATTATTTAGTACCCGCTTCAGCCCGACCCCAGCTAAAAAAATATAGGGATTTTAAAAATACTTGAATCCAGCGGCTGGTCTCGGAGAATTATTTTAAAGCACGATCAAAATAGGATTGAAAATGGATAGAGTGAACTCAGCCCATCCGACCCTGACTAGGCCGCGGGCACAAGAAGCATTAATTTGTGTCAAAGATTGGTTTAGTCACAACCCAACTAGTGATGCTGATCTAGATAATGATGGGAATGCACTAACTGATCTTTTAGACATATTAAAAGAAAAATAATTTGTGTTTATTTCTTTTAGACATTACTTGACCTACCTAGGATACTAATTTCTACTGATTTTCTGATTTTTCTAATGTCACCGAAAAAAATATATATATAAAATTTTAACTCCACCATGTTACTTGTTACATTGCATTGCCGAGTTCGAAGCTCGGATGTTTAAAGTCCGGCTCACACCGGGTGTTCAGTGACGGTATAGGAATAATTAAAGAATGTTTAACTTCTGTTCAATATTGGGATAAGCCAGGGCCCGCACGAGACGAGACTTGACGTAAGCCCGTTCAAATTAGGGCCGGGATTGGACAACCCCCGATGGGCCCGTCCAATATTTGGGATGGGATTGGACAATTGGGGCGGGATTGGACAACCCAAGCCTAGGTTAGGCTCGGCCCATTGACAAGCTAAAGATTAGGGGCACGTTTGTATACACACCCTTTTCGAGGAGAGGGAAAATTGCTATGTCAGCAAATTGTATAAAAATGGAAACCTTAAAAAGGAATTTTAGAGGAATTTAGAAATTCATGTTTGGTGCGAATTTTTTTTCCTCGCTGAATTGGTGCTAATGTTATTTTGTATGGCTGTGGATATCTTATTGAAAATTAGATGAGCCATCACAGAAATAATAATCATCATACATACACCCAACTAATGAAAGAAAACAAAATCATAATGCAATAGTCGACAAAGAAAGGGTTTTGGGTTAAGTTGGAAAAGAGTGAGGAAATAAGATTATATAGGAGGGAGAAGTCTTCCACGGAATTGAAACTCCCATACCCCCCTAGGAAATCCATTTCCAGCGTTAGCAGGAAAAATGCTGATAAGGCAGGAAAGCGTTTTCATGTAATTTTTTCGCATCAAACACATGAAAAATGGATTTTCTGCGGAAAATCATTCACTTTTTTGCAGAAAAGTGTTACACAAACATGCCCTAGGCTGGGGCGTCAAGAATGAGTTATAAGAGAAGGATCTTTTTTTTTCTTTTTCTTTTCTTTTCTTTTCTTTTTTTTTTTCCATTTTAAATTGTCGACTGTTATGGGCAGTAAGAAAAAATAAGAATCAGTCGAGAAAGAATGATTGCTCCAGGCAGTCGGTAAAACCAATATGTAGGGATAGTTTATTGGCTTTTATTTTTTTGGTAATAAGTTTATTGGGCTTTCATATATATTGGGTTTTTTGGTAATAAGTTTTTTGGGCTTTTTATTAGGTTTTTTCATGTTGTCAAACAATTGAACAATGAAAATAGATGGCTAGATGGCGAGTGCCTGATCGAATTGATTGGTCATGTAGGAACAAGGTTCAAATCTCTCGGTCTGTTAGGATGCAATAGCTGCATACATCACTGCACTTCCGCTTGACACCTATCGTAATGATAAACAGCTCGTCTTGCCGTGACCTTATCTTAGATTCTCAAGACTTCTGTCGCTCCATCCCCACAAGGGAAGAGAACCCGTCGCTGTCTCGGCATATATATATATATATATATAGAGAGAGAGAGAGAGAGAGAGAGAGAGAGAGAGTTACGCTACAAAACTCCCCGGGCATTTTTCTAAAAAAAGCACCGCTTTTTTAGCCAATAAAAGTATGACACGTATCATCAATGATACAAATATCCGATTCTCTCTCCTAAATATTCTCTTACAAAGGTGGATCTCTTAAAATACTATAAAATCATTGGCTATTAGATAGGGGTAGAAACTCTCCTTTTGAGGTAGGGGAGTTTTTGAGAATTTCCCATATATATATATATATATATATTTCTAATGGCCCGGGGTTAGCATGAGCTTTTGTTGCTAGTTTATATTTATGGAAATTTAAACTACTTGGCATGTGTTGGATGCCCAATCACCGGCAATCCAAAGGATTGTGGTAATAGGCATCATGGAAATAAATGTACACGAAGTTTGGGGATTGAGACTTGAAATCACATGCATGAGTTTCTCTTTTGGGGCCGGTTTCTTTATCAGAACTTGTCCATGGCATTTGACATGCACTGTTTCTTTCATCATAATTCTAAATTTCAATCACCTAAAAGGTCTCAAAAGACCTTTCTGGCTATCCGAAGGATTGTGGTAACTGACATCATGGAAATAAATGTACACGAAGTTTGGGGATTGAGACTTGAAATCACATGCATGAGTTTTTCCTTTAGGGCCTATTTCTTTGTTAAAGTTTGTCCCATGGCATTTGAAATGCAGTGTTTATTTCACCAGAATTTCAAATTTCAATCACCTAAAAGGTCTCAAATGACCTTTTTGGAATTCTTGAAATTCCATTCTCAATATTTTTTTGTTGGAATTTCAAATGTTCCATCAAGGGACGGATTTCGAAAAGGGAACATTTTTTGGAGAATCTAAAATTCCCTTAAACATGAACTCTTGGAATTTTGTCAAAGACGAATCTAGCTCCTTACCCGAGTGGTAAGGATCATCTGTTCTTATGTGGTTGCTTGGGGTTTGAACCCCGGATATGTCACCTCTTCTCGCTCTGCGGGCTCCTTTCTTATTTGTGTGGGCTTTCTTCCCGTATGCATATGGGTCTCCTTTTCCACTTGAGTGGGCTGCCTTCCCGTGTGTATACAGACTATCTCTTGGGTCTTAACCCCCTTAGCTGGGGTAAATAAAAAAAAAACGGCCCAAGTGCATTGCCTATATTTCAGGTTTAGCATTTGGATTTTTGTGAATTTTTAAGGTTTGGATTTAGATTGAGGACTTGGGGGTGAAACTATTTGGGAAGCGACATTGAGATTGAGGACGAGGGGATGGAAGAACGTGAGAGATAGATGGAAAGATATGGAGGAGATACTCACCCGAGGGCATGTCTGATGAGCGGCATTGAATATTTTAGTTAGCTGAAGTGAGAGTTGGAGCAACGGATCAATGCAGTTGGTTAGTTCACACAGACATCCTTGTTCGCCTAATCTATGGGAGCGTGACCTGACTCGGCATCGGGCCTCTCCCACCCCACCCACACACACACACACACAAATGAGCATAAATTTTTATGTGTTCTCGGCCATAGTTCGTTCATCTGAATGCACCCAAAACTAGGAAAGACACAAAAATGAGCATAACTTTTTTTGTGTTCTCGTTATCAACTACCAATGGGCCCATTGTTCGTCATCTGAATTCGCCCCCGCCCCGCCCCCGGTTTATCAACTTCCCCCCTGTTCGAATGGACCCCACGATCAATTAAACTTTTTTCTATTTATATAAAACTGTTGATACTCGTGGGCCCTTGACGAAGGGGATAGGGTGGTCCCGTGGGCTCCTAATCCTATACACATGGACAGCCCACGGAATCTTTTGATGCCCCGGCCCATCCCCAGGTGGAGCCCACATAGAGGTGCGCACGGAGGAGGGGGAGTTAGAAGAGAGAACCATCCATGTCACCCCACATGGGAAAATTCATTTTTGTTGCCTACCACCCATACACTAATAAAGAGCAAAACACCGCGTCAAGACCAACCCAACAATCAAAATCACCAAATCACATGTCAAGACAATTGGAGGGGGGCCCAATTTTCATTCTCTTCCATAAATTCTCCCTACCATTCTCTTTCAAGATTTTCTTTCCACGGATTTACCATCACTTCCAAACACACCCCACAAAATCAACCATTAAATTAAGAGACAGCCCAACCAATGCTCTGATCGTATACCCCCTCTCACCAAGCAAGCGTGTTGCCAAGCCCATGTGCTCTTCCCACTTCCACAAATCCCCCAGAAGCAACTCTCTTTTATAGTATTTTAAAGTAAACAATCACCGAGCATGGGAAAATGTTTCTTGTCTCTTTCTCATGGGTCGGCTTGCCTTCTTATGCATTCTCTTTTGTCCAAGTCATCCCCCCAAGTTCTATAACTAGACCCTATCAACACATTCCATAGACAGCCCTCTTCAATACATTCTCTTTGGAGACCTTCGCCAAGTTCTACCATGGCCAGACTCATTCAACAGTCCCTTCTTAGGGGAAACATGATCGGGCTGAGGTCTAGGAAGCTTTGCAAGAGCAGTTCTAATGTGAGTGGTGGAGGGGATGACAAAAGTTACAAAGCTGGCGGCGAAATTGAATGGGAATTACGGCCTGGCGGCATGCTTGTTCAAAAGAGAGAAAAGGGAGCTAGTGTGAGAGAAGAAATGATCATTGTGAGAGTCTCAACAGTGTCACATTGGCATGATATCTCCATAGAAGCAACTTCAACATTTGGTAAGCTCCTAGTTTTTAATTGCCTTGAGATCGATTCTGGATGAACCCCAAATCAAATTTGACGCAATACAGGGAGCAAAGATCACAGTACTTATAATAATGTTCTTCTTCCTTTGACCTTTCCCTCCGCGAGCCATTATTAGTCGATGGCTCCCAATTTTGATATGGGCCCAGAATCTAACTACTGTGATTTCTGATTTTGTGTCTGCCAAACAACAGAGAAATAACCATCCATTCTGCCGAAATGTAACTGAATTCAAAAGACACCTCACATGCAAGAGGGGCTAACCTGGTGAACTACCGACATTTAGAAACTAGCACACTTAACGTAGCTCATACGAAGGCATGTGGATCGATCTAAAGCAACCAATTGAGGAGCAGATCCATAAATGTCCAAAATTATTGGTTATTTTTATCCCTTATATAGCTAGTCACAAGCCGACTCCAGATGGGATGAGGGTACAATGATTGTAGTGATTATATAGCTAGACATTTACTTTTCACTTGATCACA
Source organism: Persea americana (assembly GCA_029852735.1). Lineage (NCBI taxonomy): Eukaryota > Viridiplantae > Streptophyta > Magnoliopsida > Laurales > Lauraceae > Persea > Persea americana. The sequence continues at coordinate 16,804,015 of CM056813.1, read as the reverse complement.
ACTCATATAGGTCATTCAAAACTGGATCTGCCATTAGACAGTGATGAACTTGCAATAGCCTTTGGGGTTGCAATATTTTGATTGCCTCTTGGAGTCAAAGGCCCAGATCCATTGGAATGTTCCACAATCCTATTTATTGAGTCGTTATGCACATGAAATCATGGTAGGACCTTCAAGTCTAATCATGGTCTCTCAAAATTAGAATCATTCTTTTAAATGGTCAAAATTAGAATCTCTCGTAGTTTACATCTCTAGCTATTGTAAATAAATCCTTAAGATTATTCATCTTAACTTAATTATTTATTTTAACTGTGGCATAGAAGCCACCCTGTCCCTCTATTTAAGGCAAGTGAATGCTTAGCCGCATCTTATCTCTCATTCTTCTATCAATCATTTATCATTCCCTACTTGTGAGCCCATGCATTATATGAGTCTTTTTTCCCAGTTAATTGAAATTCTACATGATGAGTATTTTTTACCAATGGATTTTGTGGCTAATGTCCCTGTTTTTCTGCACACGTGAGTTGAAGATGATTTTATCCATAGTAACTACTTTAGAACCAAGGGCACAAAGGCTCCTGTTTAGAGGAAAGGAAAGAGAAGATGATGATTGTCTACACATGATTGGAGTCAAAGACATGGATAAAGTTCTGTTGCTAGAGGACCCTGCTATTAAAGAGAGAAAATCACATGCCTTAGCAAGGAACCAAGCCATTGGTAACCCTTCCCACACCATTACTGTGTAGACTTCTAACCGGTTTCTGTTACTAACCATATAGAAAACAGTGTTTGAGGTGACTACTTCTATCTGCCGGCTGAGGAGCAGTTGTGATTTTGGCCTTGGCCAAGAAAAAACGACTGCTGTGTTTCTCATTGATTGTAATCCTGAACTGATGTAAAATGTTTCAATGTAACTGGTGTGTTTCTCATTGATTGTAATCCTGAACTGATGTCAAAAGTTTCAATGTATCATCGTTGTTAAGATTAGAAAAAATTAAAAGGTTGAGTAGAGATTGCTCGATCCAGTATAGAGTTCCATTGGATGAGTTTCAAGTTTGGCAAAATAGGCCCCTGTTTCAGTGATCCAAAATAATGACATGATGGGCCCCAGCCCGACCAAGATGGCCCATGAACTTGAAATCGTTTAGATAGTAAGGTTTCAGTTATCCAATGATGTGTTGTTTCTTCTTTCGACCACCAAGAAGATCATTATCAATTCATGATTCTGTACTGACCCACTGTACTGTGCGCCATGTCTTGGTAGGCTGCAAGGTCCACTACCTAGTTCGCACCAGATCTTGACATGATTCTCATCATTCTCCACTACTGATCCCTTTACCTTTCTTCATCCCCTGGGATTTGGGTAATTTGTTATATGTTTCTCATGTGTCCCATCTACCGGCGAATATCATTATAAACCAAGTGATATTTAGGTGCATTTTAACCAATGGATGATGGGCTCCATTGACTGTATCTGATTTAATTATGGGCATGATGTTGATCAGTTAAGTTCAGTGGCCTAAACACTGGTTGAGATAAACTGCCTCTGCTGGACAAAGTATAAATTTACCATCAAAATCATAGACTTCAGTACTCACCCCTCTCTTCATGGGCCAGTTCCAAATAAACATATACCCGGAAATACTGACACCTGAATGCTTGCCTTCACTTGATTATATTAAACTGATAATTGGATAGTCCCCCAGATAGATAGGATAATGCTGTGATGATGGTGAATTGGATGGTTAAGAATGTTTGATTTAAGTGGATATCGAGATACTTTATTATTACAAATGTAGTCATGAATATGATACTGGAAGGAGGTAATATTGGGATATTTCAGTTTTTTATTTTATATTTCAAGATAATATCTGGAAAATATGGTTGAAGTTAAAAATATTCTAGAACAGAAAGCGAAGAGGTGGAGATTAAAAGGAAATAAATTAACAGCATTTGAACACAGTACTAACCAAAGGTGGTTGGAATTTTGGGTATAAATTCCCAGGCCTAAAATTCCAACCGAATGGATCAAAACTTTTTTTAATTTGGCAGACATTGAAGAAAAATGGCATCACTAATGGTTATATCAAAATCACACAAGACGTGTATAACGGGGAAGTAATGGTGTGAGATTTGGGAACTACGGACTATGGAGGAACAACAGAGTTCAAGGTTGGAGTTAGATTAAACCAGGGTCACTTGGATTCACCTGTTCATGGACAACTTAGGTGGTGCATATATGTCTTAAGTCAAAGTTCCTTGATATATGTCGTCTGCAAATGCAGTAGCAATAAAAAGCACAAGTGAAGCACGTGCCACAAGCAAAAGTAATTTTAGGTGGACCTTTCTACATGGAGTGGTTTGAGATGATGATAAATCATCTCTATTCATCTGTATGCTGCGTTCAACACTCCAGGCATTGCCATCATCGCAGAGGAATGGCTGGGATTATATGAAAAGAAGAACATCTTTCTCTAAAGTCTACTCTTCCATTGAATGAACTAACCATTTGATGAATGGTCAATAAAAATGAACAGTTTAGAACCAAGTCACCAACCAAGGGTTATTCAAGATGGAGTCTTATGATCCACACATCTTATATTATTTTTTTCAAGCACAATTCACATTCTTATATAGAGTTTTCAAGAGTACATGCTACACATCACATCATAGTAAACTAGATTGAGAGGGGACTATCTCTCCCTTACGCTTGGGGCGGTATCAAATCCGGCAAGCGTTTGTCACGTCCAGCACAATTAACTATCCAGCCTCGTACTCAATTTCAACCCATGACCCATGACCCTGTAATTTACACCCATTTCCAAAATAAGGCTCCAGCTTGTTTAGCCAGTGGTCCAGAAGATTGGACCCTGTAATTTACACCCATTTCCAAAATAAGGCTCCAGCTTTTTTAGCCAGTGGTTCAGAAGATTGGCCAAATCTATACCATAGGCCTACAAACAAACTCGTTACCCGTCTGAATGCAATCTGGGCCATTCCCAATTCCTTGTTTAACTCTAACCCATTGGATGGAAGCTTATCTGCCATTTGGGAGTCCCCTTTGAAGTTCTCCATCCTACGCAGGTGCATGACATACTGAAGAGTCATCCAATTCATTACAGCCTCAGGCAATGCATCCACGATAGTCCCTTGTAAAGAATGCCACCAATACGATAGTCCCTTGTAAAGAATGCCTCCGTATCCAATCCATCTCAAGCACAATTTACTGTACACTTTTGGTTTTGGTATATAGAAAGATGATAATGGCACCGCTAGAATCTTGGTCGTTCCATATGAAGGAATCTGAAGACACAATAAAAGTAAAGAAAAAACAAAGATCTGATATAAATTTTCCCTGAAAAGGTATAATGATTGCCTGATAACTGATATTGTTTATCACAAAAACTAAGGGGTGTATGTTACAAATTTATTTAGTTGTCTGATCCTATCGACTAATTCGAAGGATTCTCGACTAATCGCAAATGGTAAAAATGTGATAGCCAGTTATGTATTATGACCATTAATCATCCCAATTTGGAAAAATTGTGGGGTCCTCTCATCACGATGCAGACAAGCAACATGTGCTGGTCTTTTTTTTTTTTTCCTGCTTAGCACAGTGGCTAAGTTGGAGAGGATTAAAGCCTCCCACTAGGGATTGATCCCTGATGGGAGGGATGGGAGCGGGAGCCATTACCAGTAGGCCTTCCTTGTATTACCACATGCGATGGTCTTAATTGAACCAATTTGGGTCATTTATAGAGTCAATCCATCTTTAAAAAAGAAAAAAAGATAAATGAAGAAAATATTCCATGCATTAATGAGTGAAATGGTAACATAAAAGAAATGAGGGTAATGCATCATTTAAATGCAAAAAAATAAAATAATAATAAAAAGAAATAAATAAATAAGGAAAGGGGGTCGTTTGCCAATATGGCAAAAGAAAGGGATAGTCTCATTTTAGTGAAAATGCTCATGATGATGTTCAAAATTTTGTGCTCACATGAATGCATGAAATGTAATAGTTAATGTGTTCCAAAGTCATTTTAAATTGAAAACATGGGGGACATTGACACGGTCGTCTAAAAATGGATCCATAAGCTATCTCTTGTTTTGACAAATGTCATTTTTGAGAGGAGCGGTGTTACAGAAGCACGTCTTGAAAATAAGATGCCGGGGATCCCAAAATAAGATTGATAATTGGATTTTATAAATAGGTGGATTTTTAGAAAAAACCACACAAAGCTTTGAATTATTTTTGAAGCATCAAGAGGGGCATTTTTTTCTTAAAAATAAGAATACCCTAAGTCTTATAATGCATGCAATATGCAAGAAAATAAAATGAAGATATTTTAGGGCAGTTTTAGACACATTGAAAGTTTTGTAGATTTTGGAAATATAGGGGCTAGTAGGGCCTAATTAGGTGGAAAATCCTAATGCATGCTTGATCTTTTGGGCATTTTTGTGCAACATGATGGACTAACCCCATGAATGGGTCAGCCCATTTATTGCTCCTCTCCAAATCCGAGAATATTTTAATTAACAAAAGATGATAAATGAAGTACTAGAATTAGTGATAGTGATGAACGGAATAAATTAGTATGCAGAAATATGATGTAAATGCAATGATGTTTTAAATGATTTATGCGGCAAATAAATTAAATGCAATAGGTGACTCAAACAAAACTAAATGAATGACATATGTCCTAAGATGGAACTGTGATTACATGCAACTAGACTGTGATTACATGCACCATTTCACGTGAATAGTCGACTGAAGGGTTAAAGGGGATTGAGTTAGATGAGTAGATGTGTTGGAGAAGAAGTCCATATCCATTAAGGGCATTTGTCGCATTTGGATGTTTGCATAGTAGTATATATATTGTAAGTGCAAAACGGCGCAAAATAGAATAGTGTAATATTTAAATATTGTAGTGTTTTTGTTGTTTGGTATTTTTTGAAAAATGTAACAGATTTTAAATTGAACTATTTAGCAAGCGTTACAGACAGTAACAAGGCCAGGATTTTTGTTGAGAGGGGTCAAGCCATGATAGACCCATAATGTTAGTGAAGCTTTGTGGCACTTTCCATTAACATTGAGAAAAATACCTATTAAATATTTTTATAAACAAGGTAAGAATCGAATTTCATTATTCTAGCAAAAAAGTTGATATTCATTAAGAATATATAGATAATAACCATTGATTTTGGACTTTTCACTGTTCTATAAATGTGTTTTCTATTTGCACGATTTAATGACACCAAGTACGGTAACGACAACTATTGATTTTAAACCTTTTTTCAAGCTGTATCGATGTACATTTTGTTGTAGTCCAAACCTTAAAGTAGATGATAACACCTATTTTGATTTTAGACCTCAAAATGTATTTTTTTGCGAATAGTTTTCCTATTGTGATCTAATCCAATGGATAATAACATTAACCTTCATTTTAGACTTTTTAAGGCTTTGGAAATAAGAAAAATGTTTTAGAAATATATTTACTACTCTTATTCAACTCAACAACATTTACTAAAAAAAACTCAACAACAAATAATGACTATATCAGTCTCATATAATAAAAGTATATGCACAATGATTTAATTGATCATTAAATAATCCTCTTTGTAAAAAATAAAATTCATTTTGCTCTTTCTTTCTGAAGATTTCTTTCTCTCAAATAAGATGAGGGACTTGACAGATGGTAGAGGTATTGGTTGGTTGTCCTAGCTTTTTTAGAATTAATCATAAGGCCCTAAAATTACTTAGGTAGAAAAAGTGTAGTAAGACTTCAAGATGTGGTCAAATCATGTCACTTGGATAAGGGAAGTCTCCTCTACCCCACTCTCCACAGTCAGTGACTTAGGGAGATGGGGCGGGGACGTCCATCGCAATTGACCCCAACCCCACCATTCCTCCTCTGGTTAGATATTATAATAGTCATTTGTTAAAGGGCGGAAAAGTTTACTACAAGCCAAGTTTTCTTTACCCTAAACCATGATAAAGCACGTCCGAGCAAAATCAAAATAAAAAGTTACAATTTTATAATTCTCTCCTATTTTACTTCACCGCATACTTTATCTCATTTTTAGTTTATCTCACCTTTATTGTGATGTCATGTGCAAGTAGTGTGGTAAAGTAATTAAAAGTTTAGCCACTACATTTTTATCGCAAATCAGTTTTTCTTTACCACATAAAACCATGGTGAAAGTCAAAACAAAAAATAATAATTTCACCACTCTCCCCACTTTGCTTCACCACATACTTTACCTCACATTTAATTTACCTCACCTTTACTATGACATCTACCTTTACTTTACCACACATTTAGACAAATATATCACGGTGAATTTGTTGAAATAAAGACTTTATTTCACGATTTTGAAGTGATTTTGAAAGATTTCTATATTGTACAAAATCTTTTATGGGGGAGCTACTGGAGGAAATATTGAAATTAAAAAAAAAAGATCTTTTCCTTCTTATTTTTCATGGATTGCCGAACATAAAATATTTTTTTATTAAAAAATAAAAGATTATGTTCTAAAAAATATTAAATTTTTGTGTTTTCTTGGCCCTAATTGTGTGACATTAAGTAACGAGACAGATCAACCCAAAATTCTTATTCTAAGACTATAATCAATCAGTGGGCCCCAGCTTTCTCATACGCACTACATTGTAAACTCCATTTATTGATATTCATCTATCAGATTTTTGATAACTACATACTGCTGGGAATCCCTCAATAAGTAGATCATCATGGAATAAGATTCATCTAAAAAAAAAGTCCTATGGGGATTCATTTGTAAAATGAGACCTAAAATAATGCAGTTTTCCCTAAAATACGCACAATGATGCGATGGCATTCAGATTTTAAGTTATCCATCTAAAAGGTCCGAATGGAGAAAAATTGGACCATCAATATTATATATGGATAATAGAAATTGTACATGGTGGTGCCAAATGAGGTGTTCGCGATTGGCAACTCAATTATTTTTGTAAATACAATGTACAGTTAGAGATAGTTGGCAGTAGTTCGCAAAAAGTTGGCTAGAGTAAGGAAAATTCTAAGGTGATGAAACTCCGGTTGAAATTTAGGGGTCGTTTGTCTTTTACGCATGGGATATGTAAATACAATTTACACATGTAAATGATGAATATTCAAATTTTAAATATGTAACGCTTACACATGCGTTTCTTTTTACAACGTTTGTCTAATAACATTATTTTTGCATCATTTACACATGTGATTCATTTTTCTATGTTTGCTTTAATGATATGTGTATATGTATTAAACGATTTTGTAAATGATACTTATTAATCATTAAATTATATTCTACTATAATGATATGAAAAGGAGACAAAAAATGTCTAATTTATATCAAAGTTTTCGTTTCTATTTTCGATCCTTAAAAAAGAACATGTCTTTTAACATGAAATATATTTTTCAAAAATATACATTTCTATCAATGATCACCTTAAAAAAAATACATTCCAACATGTTTGGTTAAGGAAACTCTAGTCTGATGGTAAAGAAAATATGATTATTATTAATATTTTTATTAATTAATGTTTAGTTCAATATTATCTTAATTCATTATTCAATTTGTATAAAACTTAACTCATGCATATCACCGGCTTTATGTTAATATTAATCAACTAAACAAATAGATTTTATATAAAAAAAAAAATTGTATAGCAAGGCAAGAGGGAGAAAAAAGGGATAAGATGTAGGGAGGGTTTTCATTAATAGGTTTAATTGGTCATGATGCATCTTTTATTATTATTTTGTAAATGCGTTCGAATGGGGTTTCGAACCCAGAACCTGTTTGATGGAAATGCTTCTTTTATTATTATTTTTCTAAATGCGTTGGAGGGGGTTTCGAACCCATAACCTCTTTGACAGAAATTAGCCCAAAACCAAACCGTCCGCTTCCAACGGTATTCTTTGAAATCACATGTAACTTGATATTCTTTTTTCCCACCTGAACAGGTATTCAAATCTTAGTGTGAAAATGAGCCCATTTTCACACCATTTACACATCTGATTTACACACAAGATGCGTAAATACTTGTAGACAAATATGACTGATGCGTAAATATTACGCATATTCACTATTTACATACGTAAATGGGTGTAGACAAACGACCCCTTAGGAATGAAGAGCCTCTCATTTGTCCCTTCTTTGTTCCTTTACGAGAGATTTAATAGAGAGAGTCTTGGTAGTTCAAAATTGAAGTTGCCTTCTCTTTTGATTTTATTTACAATTTAAAGAGGATCTTCAGAGTCTAAAATATGAAGCCGAAAAATTTGAAATATGAAGTACATAATTTTTATGCCACTTTCAGATGAAGTATAAAATATTTTCTTAACAAAACACTTACACTTTGCAATTGACAAAAATATGAAAAATTTATGTTTCAACGGAATGTGGTTCAACTCATGGGATTTAGTCTTATAATTTAAAGTCTTCCAGAATTTATGATAAATTTGAACCTACGTCAATCTTTAGGACTTTTAATGGGCTGTTCAGTTTATAGCATAGTCACCTAATTTCGTAGAGATGCCTCCGAATTTTGTATAGTTCGAATGATACATCTGACCTGCTTAATTCGGTATTTTTGAATGGTTGGAATTGAAAAAGAGAAGAAGAGTCGTACCCATTCGTACAAAAAAGAAAGGTCAAGTGCATTTAAGATGCTTTTCTGTCCTTTGGCTATCTCCTTGCCTCTATGCTGACTTGGCCAAAGTGGTGGGCGGGATGGTCATAAATGAAGTAATGCATTCTACCCCTTTACTTTTGCATGCCTCCTTCCTTGACTTGGCTAAGGTGGAGGTAGTCTATACCATGGCCTATCATCAATCATAAATCTAAATGCAATAAGATGTGTCTTCCGCTTTCATGTGAAGGGCCCGCCAAAAGATTAGCCTTTCACAAAATATATACGTAAATATTATAATACATACAAACTTGTGTGAATTAGATGTGGTGGAAGCCAAATATTAAATCATTTGTCGTTTCATTTACTTATAAAATAGATATAAGAGGATTTTACAGGTTAACGCCCCATAGGACCCATACCATTGACGAGGTCTCTAGTAGCACCATATAGACGGGAGGGGTCGTCTTGGTGCGTTTTGTCATTTTTAAAATCATTTAGTGATATGGTCGATATTGACCATTCTGTGGTGGTTGCTTTCGATTTGCAGAATTCAAATAGAAATTGTATGTTTTCTTTCTTTATTGCTGGTGTTGCTCTAGAGTGGTATATGCGGTGGATGGGGTCAGGGGAGGCAGGGAGGGGGAGGATACGACGGAATGGAGGGCGGCGAGCATGAGGTCGTCTTCGTCGGAGGAAGGAGGATCGCCATGGAGGGAGAAGAGGGGAGGGGAGACGAAGGCGAGGTTGTAGGCAGAGATGAGGAAGAGGGCTGGGCTTGGAGGTAGTGGGGGAAGGAGGGGAAGGGGGCTAAGGACCTGCAGACGGAAGGTGAGTGAGAGGAGGCGAGGGAAGAGGATCTGCAGGTGGACCTACAGATTCGTCTTGTTTTTGTTGTTGTTGTTGTTTCGCGATATGGTCGATATTGACCATTCTGTTGTATTCAACAAATAAGACAGTTAAATGTTGAAGAAAATATGACTGGCAGAATGGTTAATATCGACCATCAACAATTCTGTTGTGTTCAGCAAATAAAAAAAGTTACATGGTGAAAAAAATTTGACTGACAAAATAGTTGATATCGACCATATAACAGAATGATAAAAAAAATAAAAATTAAAAGGGCCACACGAGGACCCCTCCCGTGTCCAACATGATATGAGGTCATGGTAGGAAGTATGGGGTCCTGCGGGGATTTTCCCCGCAAACCCCTCTAAATATAATTATATCCATTAATTTAGAATTAGAGCCCATTTAGAAAATCTAAACCAGTAAAAATAAGCCTTTCACAAGGGAGACCGATATTCGCAAAAATATGAGTTTGTGCCAACATTAAATCAATTAAATGTAAAATACATAATTTTACTAATTTATTCTTATGTAATTTAATCATGTGAACAACAAGGTTCAATTTAACGATGGATTTTACTCTAATTATACTAAAATATGCTCCACAACCTATGTGAGATGATGAGTAGATCTCATAAATAAGCTCTAATGATAATCCCAATATAAAAAAGACATTTTGATGAAAAACAGAGAGGGATCTCTTATAAATTATTCCAAATTAGTACATTCAACTCATCGAACTCGCATTGCGAATCAAACGAATTGAAAAAAGAATTAAGTAAACCTACCTCATCGAATTTGCGAATTGAGGTTAGTTTTGAATCGCAAACTAAGAACTTGAATGCAAATTAGACGAATTACGAATCAGGTAACTATGGTTTATAGTATAAGGTTGGGAGCTCCTGTCTTGTCGATGCCAAATGTGTGGTTGATCTTCCGATTGCTTGATATGGCTTCTATGATGTAGGTGTTCTACTTGTTTTCTTTTAATTCTATGATCCTTTTACCAAGAGTGTGTGGGAAAATACCGCAATGACGAGATTAAGGGAGGATCACGGTAAAGTGCGCTAGCCACTTGCCTCGGTCTTGGCAAGCATAGCCGTCAGTTCGGCGGCTCGGCAGGGAGCACCGGCTCAGGGTCTTCACCCCTGCAGCTCGGCAGTACGGTTAGAGCCCCAGCTCAGCGAGGCAGCTCGGTAGCCCGATCAGGAGTGCCAGCTCAATGAGGCAGCTCGGCAGCTCGGTCACTCGGCGCTCGTGCCAGCTCAGTATGATGCCAGCACAACCAGCCCCTCCCAGGTTCCAGTACGAGCACTGAAGGCAGTGAGCCCTCATCTCTGAATAAGCGCGCCCTGTCAGATAGAGGCGCTCATTTATGATGATAGGATCACTCATTTATGGTGATAAGAAGTTGGCTTTATCATCCCTTAACATCAACTGACCAGAAGCATGGAAAGTCCTGATGGGATGAGCCCTTTTTACATACCGCCGAATGTCAGGGTAAGGTCTGACACCTTTACCCTACCTACCCCCAAGCACACATAAGAATGAACGTTGAATATCTATATATATGCATGGGATCAGCCCCATGAAGGTACGAAAAATATAACGCACAAACCTATTGATCTTTCATTCTCTTCCTCCTCGTCCTGCTTAGTTTTCTCAGAACTAACTCAGGCATCGGAGCGCCTTCGGCTCACGGCAGCCAGGGGCTCTGACTCTAGCCTTTTCCCTTTCAGGTTCTTGGCGTTCGGTATTCCCTGTTCTAAGAAGTTCATTTCAATCTCATCTCAATCCAAGTAGGTGTCGTTTTTACTGCCTACAGTTTGGCGCCGTCTGTGGGAAACTGAACTAAAAGCTTGTAAACACCATGCCTCCAAAAACCAGAAATGGCGAAGGACCCTCCAAAGGCAAGGCTCTATCCATGCAGCCTGCGCTGGTGCATAATCTTCTACCTCCACCTCTTCAACAAAGGAGGTCAGAAGGGAGGTCTCCCACGGTCCAGACACAGTCACAGTCTAGGGGATTGACCATGCCTTCCCTTCGCGACGTCCCACCTCCAGCAGCTTAAGCAACAGCTCGAGGAAAAAAGGGGTCGGAGTCCACCACCCAGGCGCCTGGACCACGGGCGAGACCTGAGGCGCATCCTCAATAATAAGAGGCGCGACCGGGACCACGGAGAAGAAGGCTCCAGCAGCAGTCACGTGCATGAAGAACCGAAGAAGCAGCGCCAGGTACAGGAAGACGAAGAACTGAAGCAGTGGATCGACCGGCAAGTGAAGCAGACGATCCGCCAGAATATGGAGACTGCTGGTATCACCCAAGACCAGTATAGCGCCTTTGAGGCTGAGGACACTGGCGTGTCTCCTTTCTCTAGGGAGATAAGGAAATGCTCACTCCCCGAGAAGTTCAGCGTCCCGAGGTTCACCCTGTATGACGGAACCTCGGACCCTGCGGCTCACCTCCAACATTACGTCCAGAGGATGTCGGTCTGGGGGGATGACGACTCCCTGAATTGTCGAGTTTTCTCCTCCAGCTTGGCGGATCTCTCCCTGCGGTGGTTTTGCTCACTTCCTGAAGGCTCCATCTCCAGTTGGCGGCAGCTCCGGACCTCCTTCCTAGAAAACTTCCAGGCTCATCGCGTCATCCCAAAGACCGATGCTGACCTGATGGCCCTCCGGATGCTGGAAGACGAGAGCGTCACCCAGTTCGCTCGTCGGTTCTGGACTGTCTACAGCCAGATCGAGTGCGCTTCTAAAGAGTTAGCAGTAAAGTCCTTCCAGCTGGCTCTGCGGCCGGGCATCCAGCTTCGGGCACAATTGGTCATGTACCCCGTGATCACCATGAAAGAGCTGATGACCCGAGCAAATCGGTTCATTATGGCAGAAGAAGACGAGGTGCGAGGTCGGGAAAACTTCGGCCTCACCCAGAAGGACCAACCATCCAAGGCAGACGGCAGGTCCTCCAGTAGGGAGGACCGGCGCAGGGAGCCGTCCCCGAATCGGCGCAGGGACCCTCCACCTCGGCAACAGCATCGGGGAACGGCAGGAGGTCAGGGCACGAGGCGGCCTCCTTCAAGGTAGTAAATACCATCTTCAAGGAGCCAATCTATAAGCACCTTAACAGAATAAAGGCGCAGCCTTTCTTCAAGTGGCCGCAGCCAATGAAAGGTGACCCCTCCTCCCGAGACCAGAGTAAGTTCTGTGCATATCACAAGCAGAATGGGCACAGGACCGATGAATGCAAGAGCTTCAAGTCCCACCTGGAGAGCCTTGTGAGGGAAGGGCACCTGGGGGACCACATCAAGAAGGAAGGCCGGGATAACAGCATACCCCCACATCGAAATACTAACGGCCAGGACAGCGAACCGGAGGGCATCATTAATGTCATCCACCTCGCTCCTCCGTCCAAGGGGAGCTCCCAGGCACGCGCTGAGACCAGGAGAGCCTCCCACCAGAAGCAGGTGCTGACCGCGGCACCAGAGCCGACCGCGAAGAAAGCCAAGACAGAGGGGCCCAAGATATGGTTCTCTGACAAGGACTTGGAGGACGTCGAACTCCCACATAACGACCCTCTCGTGCTCACCTTGAAGCTGCAGAACTTCTTGGTTCAAAGAGTCCTTGTTGACCCAGGCAGTTCATCTGAGATACTGTACTATGATTGTTTCAAAAAATTGGGACTCAAGGACGAGAGTCTCCAGACTGCCTGTACCCCTCTGGTCGGCTTCAGCTCCCAGCCGGTGTACTCGAAGGGGAAGAGCTCCCTCAGAGTCCAAGTGGGGGGCGCTTGCAGGCAAGTCGACTTCCTAGTGGTCGATATACCCTCCCCTTACAATGTCATAATGGGGAGGACGTGGCTACATGGGATGGAGGCTGTGCCCTCCACCCGTCATCAAAAGCTCAAATTCCCTCTGGAAAGCCAGTCTGGCCGGACGAGTGTGATCACTGTCAGAGGCGACCAGCGCATGGCCAGGCAATGCCTGATGGCCGTGTTGCCTGGTGAAGCCGAATCGTCGCAAGTTCACGTGGCCGAGCTGGACAGAGATGCCGAGCTCGGGGATGTAGGCAGGGCTCCGGCGCAGAAAAGCATTGAGGACCTCACCAAGGTCAACATTGATCCCGCCGACCCAGACAGATTGTTCCTAATTGGAAGCCAGCTCCCCGAGTCCGAGAAGACAGAGTTGCTTGACCTCCTCGTGGAAAATAAAGCGGTCTTTGCCTGGACACCATATGAGATGCCCGGCATCGACCCGACAGTCATGTGCCATAAATTAAATGTGGATCCCAACCATAAGCCCGTGCTTCAAAAACCACGCCGGACTGGGGTCCCGCAAACTAAGGCCGTAATTGAGGAAGTTCAGAAGCTCCTCGAGGCAGGCGCAATAAAGGAGGTCCACTATCCGCAGTGGCTGGCCAACACGGTGGTGGTAAAAAAGAAGATGGGAAAATGGAGAGTCTGCGTGGACTTCACCGACTTCAATAAGGCTTGTCCGAAGACAGCTTCCCCCTTCCAAAGATAGACCAGCTCATCGACGCCACTGCCGGACACGACCGAATGAGTTTCCTGGATGCCTATTGGGGGTACCATTAGATCCCCCTGTATGCGGTGGACCAGGAAAAGACAGCTTTCATCACTCCCATGGGCACCTATTGTTACAAGGTGATGCCCTTCGGGTTAAAGAATGCGGGAGCGACGTACCAGCGGTTGGTGACGAAGATGTTCCAGGCCCAGATCGGCAAGACGGTGGAGGTCTACATCGATGATATGGTCGTCAAATCCAAGAGGTCACAGGACCACTTGACCGACCTCCGCCGGATTTTTGACATCCTTCGCCAGTTCTAGTTGAAGCCGAATGCATCAAAGTGCGCCTTTGGTGTCGGTTCCGGCAAGTTCTTAGGGAGCCTGGTCACAAGAAGAGGGATTGAAGCGAACCCTGACCAGATCATCGCAATCCGGGAGCTCCAGAGTCCGACCTCGGCAAAATGGCCATGTCCTGGGGAAGGGCGCAGGCTCGTCCCAGTGCGGCAACCACTTCCGGATTGACCGCACGGTCCGTCTCGGCCAGCTGCCTCCCCAGCACGCCTTCAATGTCCGGCCTCCAAGGAGCAAACGGCGGGGGGGGGGGGGGGGGGACCGTTCCCCCGACAGGCGGAGGTGACGACGGACCAGGCGGGAGTTCAACCCTTGCCCTCTTCTCGGGCCGGCGCTCCTCGACGACCTCGGCAGGAACCCCCTTGTTGGAGGCGGGGGGCGAGTCATCGACAGTAACGACCGGAGACGTAGCTAAGTCGACCTCGGCCGCGGCGGCAGAATCTGCTCCATCCACGACTGCAGGAGCCATCTCGGCCGTAGGAGCAGAAGTTTCCTCCGCACCCACCGTGGACGTCGAAGCCGGGGCAGCGATGGCGGCCTGGAAGGGATCCAGGGTCTTACCCCTGATGTCCCCGAAAGCTGCAGCGGACAGGTCCTCGGCCACGTAGCGCTGACCGCGACAACGCAACATCTCTCCCTCTGCCTCTTCCGGGCTGGATGAGCTCTGAGATGCGCTGGAAGCGACGAGTCTCTCCCTCCGCCGAGTACGTCCGGCCTCGGCTCCCGCAGTCCTGGCAGGCTCACGGTCTGAGGCCTGGTCGCCCAATTCTACTGGAAACCCGCTGGGGATCGCGATCGTCACTGCCTCTGAGATGGGGACCACGGTCTGTACTGGCTCTGAGCTGAAGTTTTCTCCGCGCAGAACCGAGTCGATCCCGATCACCCGTCTCGAAGTGTTGAAAGATTTATAGTGGGGGGTGTACTCCAGGAGCGACCACGCAGCTCGGCAGTGGTGGCCGCGGTAATTCCTAACCTTCTCAAGCTAGTCGGTGTTCACCTTCCACCGGTTCTTTCTGGCTACCTCTCTCCTTTGCCGAAAATCTGCATAAACAGAGAGCTGTATTAGTCAAGAATAAAAATGACATTAACTACGAACCGAAAGGACTTCGGCCTTTACTTGGAGGAACTCCTATTCTTCGTGGGATCCGGACTGTGGTGCTGGGCTCCGCCTCACTGAACTCCCATCCCCCTCTGACGAACACGCGGTCTTCTACCGTGTATTTGTTCGAGTCCTCCAGCGCGGTAACAAAGGCAGCTCGGTGAACCCTCAGCCGGAGGTAGTACATGTTCTCTTCTGCGGATTTGCAGAGGTCATAGGTCTCCTCGATGTCCGCAACACCGAGGTTGATCCTAAGGATTTCGTTCAGCCGCACTACTCCCATGATAATTTTATATCCGTTGGGCAGTAGCTGGCAGGGGCATAACCCCCACTCCCGGAGGCAATCCTTGAGGAGTGGGTGAAGGGGGAACCGGATTCCTCCCTCCACGACGGAGACCAGCCAGAACGGCATCCATCCGTCACTATAGGTGATGCCATCTTTCGGGCCATCGGGTCTCACTTCTACATTAGTGTGGATCTTGTACATCTCCTTAAAAAGAGCTAAGGAAGCCGGGTCTCCTAACAGGTGCCTGTAAATCCCCATTCTCTACTCAGACTGAGACCTACCTAGAAGAAAGAAAAAGAGAGAAGCAGAGAGAAGCCCTACCGGGGGGGGGGGGTGGGACTGCGCAGAAGACACTGGTAAACTTGGAAGAAGCAGAAGCAGCAGAAGAAGCAGGAATGTCGATGGAACGCAGAAAAAAGCCAGGACGAGGAAGACGCTACAATTTATAAGGATTGAAGGCGCCGTTTCGGCTTTCGAGGCACGCCTTTAATGAGGTGTCGCCTCGAGTAGCCCTAACATCGCTTCGTAACCCTAACGTCCCTTCAAAGCAATTGCTTGGCAGCCGAAAGGGCGACACGTGTTACCGTCAGCGCAATTCCTAAGAGCTATTAAATGCCTCGGACAGGCGAAGGGACATCTTGATAAAGACCGCACGACAGCGAACGGTCATCAGGGTATGGAGGACCCGCTCTTCGAACCGGGACTCCGTCATCTCTGTACTCATTCATACTGCGGGACCCATCTCTCCAGCTCGGTGGAGGCACTAGCTAGGCACTCACTTAGCTTCCGACCTCCACAAGTTCGAAAACTTTTAGAGGTCAAAAGCTAGGGGGAAATTGTGTGGGAAAATACCGCAATGACGAGATTAAGGGAGGATCACGGTAAAGTGCGCTAGCCACTTGCCTCGGTCTTGGCAAGCATAGCCGTCAGTTCGGCGGCTCGGCAGGGAGCACCGGCTCAGGGTCTTCACCCTCGCAGCTCGGCAGCACGGTTAGAGCCCCAGCTCAGCGAGGCAGCTCGGCAGCCCGATCAGGAGTGCCAGCTCAACAAGGCAGTTCGGTAGCTCGGTCACTCGGCGCTCGTGCCAGCTCAGTATGATGCCAGCACGACCAGCCCCTCCCAGGTTCCAGTACGAGCACTGAAGGCAGTGAGCCCTCATCTCTGAATAAGCGCGCCCTGTCAGATAAGGGCGCTCAATCGCTCATTTATGGTGATAAGAAGTTGGCTTTATCATCCCTTAACATCAACTGACCAGAAGCATGGAAAGTCCTGATGGGATGGGCCCTTTTTACCTACTGCCGAATGTCAGGGTAAGGTCTGACACCTTTACCCTACCTACCCCCACGCACACATAAGAATGAACGTTGAATATCTATATATATGCATGGGATCAGCCCCATGAAGTTACGAAAAATATAACGCACAAACCTATTGATATTTCATTCTCTTCCTCCTCCTCCTGCTTAGGTTTCTCAGAACTAACTCAGGCATCGGAGCGCCTTCGGCTCACGGCAGCCAGGGCCTCTGACTCTAGCCTTTTCCCTTCCTTCCCTTTCAGGTTCTTGGCGTTCGGTATTCCCTGTTCTAAGAAGTTCATTTCAATCTCATCTCAATCCAAGTAGGTGTCGTTTTTACTGCCTACAAAGAGAAATGAAGACAAACAGTGTTTGTTTTTGTGTGTGAGAGAGAGAGAGAGAGATAGAGAGAGCGATGTCGTACCTGGCATTGGACAAGAATTCCATGTTGCTTGTATTCAAGGTTGGGGCCTCATGAAAAGTTATGAATAAACCTGGTTAATGTTAACAAAATGTGCGTAAAAAAATAAACTGCTCATGATGTAAATCATTTTTTTTACTCACTATTGGCTTGAGTGTTCAAGGTACGTACAGACCCATATACGGACCCAAATTAAAAATAGGTTCGACAAATTGAATTAGTAAACGGTTTTTACTGTTTGGATCTTTAGGTACTTTTTTCATTCTCTTTGAATATAGATACATCCATGATAACACCTAAAACTTTTAAGTATGTGGTATTTTGATTTACCAAAGAGAAAAGTAATATGATATTTTGAGTTTGTTTTTAAACGTCTAAAACAACGTAAAGATTTGATTTTCCTCAAAAGGAAGAGGCCGAATTCACTAGAATATTAACAAGAGCAGCCGGTGCGGTGAAAGGTGCTCCCTATTGCAACATTAGGTTGTGGGGTTCCGTCTTGTTGATTGTTTCCCATAAAAAAGCAAAAAAGAATGACTGAAGAATTCATTATGATCCTTATAGCATAATTAGAAAAAAGAAAAAAAATGAAATCATACAAAATTAGCCCAAATATCGGGTACATATATGCCGGTTTGACGTACATTTTCTTAAAAAATCATATGAAATAAGAGTGATGATCAATAAAAACTTACGCTTCTGTAGCACAATAAGTAGAGAATAGCGGACACGAAGGGATATCAGCTGACCCTGATCCGATATTAACAATGGCCCCTCTCTTCTTCATAAACATCACAGGTAGCACAGCCTTTGTGACCCTACACATACCCTCCACATTCACCCTTGTGATATCATCCACAATTGAATCAGCCTTGTGAAAGAATCTGGGCCATGTGTTAGTAATGCCCTCTATTAGAATTTTAGTTGGCTAATTCTCCTAGTTTGAATTAAACTCAAGTCCAAATTGAGTTGTAATTTCTATTTCGTTTAGAAAAGGATTGTGAAGTAACCTTGTTATAGTGGAAGACAATTTCTGGACTTTTGAGAAAAGGCTTGAAGAC
Organism: Persea americana; assembly: GCA_029852735.1. NCBI lineage: Eukaryota > Viridiplantae > Streptophyta > Magnoliopsida > Laurales > Lauraceae > Persea > Persea americana. Next base: position 16,785,479 of record CM056813.1, on the reverse strand, counting down.
TTCTAGACTCCATAGAAGACATTTAAAGAGTCCTCACAGAGCTGGTTTTCGCATCACGAAGTTGCTTCCAGAATGCAGTTTTGCTATAACGAGACTGAAGCTTGCTATAGCGAGCAATGGTTCTAGCGCAGGTAGTTCTGTGCAAGGTAGAACTAGGTCTCGCTATAGTGAGCTGAGTAGTTATGTCCGAACATGACTCTTTTTTGCTGTTCCTTTCAACTTTTTTTAAGAGTCCTTCTTTGTTTCCAAAAGTCTTGTGCACGAACCTTGGGTTATATAATGACCCTTTGCTTCCACAAAAGAAACACTCGAGCTATATTATTCTCTCAAGCTTCTAGCATTCATCTACGAGAGATCCTGTGGGCTTATCTTGCAAAGGAGACTGCGCTGAACATATTTCTTTTCCCTTATTCTCACAGGCATGCACCTTGAAGGGGCATTCAAGGTGGGTTTCAAGCTAGCACATGGAAGGTGAGCGGCAGATCGTCGACAAGTTCTTCATAGTCTTTTAGGTTGAGTTTCAATTGCGTCAAAGGTCTAGTGAGTTCACTTGTAATCTTCATTTGATAGTGTTTTGCTTTTGGTGGTTCTACCACCCGTGGTTTTTTTCCCGAGTAGGGTTTTCCACGTAAAAATCTTGTGTCTCTTCTCTTTTGTGGTGATTGATTCTTATTTGGACTTAGGTTGATTGATTAGATTAATTAATTGGTTTAAAATTCACATTATAATATGAGAAAGGACCTTAGCCTGTGTTAAGGCTTAAATAGAAGGTTGAGCTAGGTCTAGTCAAACCTTCATCCGCATTATTGATCAAGATCCCAGCGTCCAATCATCTATCCCTCCCTGTATCTTATTATCAATCACCTCCAAAGGATCAGTTGAGAAGTCAATGACAACACTCCTCACTTGCAATCCTCTTCCATGGTATCTTTGATGCACTTCCTTGGTAGTGACTTGAGTTTGGTGGGGTTCCTGCCCACCATAATCAGGTGGAGACCCTTTGAAGCCAGTTCACATGCAAGGGCCTTGCCAATCCCATCAGTGGATCCTGTGACTAAAGCCCAAGAGCCATATTCTTTGAGATTCTTTGAGGGTCTGAGGAATGCAATCCATACCCATTTGATCAATGATATGGGGATCTTGAAGATGGCGATGAATCCGATAGTTTTTGCAAGAAGCTCTAGAGTCGACATCTTTCAAAGGGTGTTCAAATAAGTTCTAGAGAAATAAGAGATGATGGTGTTAGAATATTAAATTAATTCAAATGTTATGCTGATATGTCATTTAGTTGTCTTTGAATAAGTCTTTGCTTGAAGAACTCTGTAAACGTGTCTTTGTGTTAGTTCTATAGACTAGGCATTTATGGGACACTTGCCCTTTCAGTGACTTTGTTAGTTCTACAGAGTAGGTGTTCATGGGACACCTGTCCCTTTATTGTTAGTCATCTTTATCTATTTAAGTGGTCTATGTAAGTGAGATGGCACAATGAATGAAAAAAAAAAAAAAACATTCATATTTGTACTGTGCATAACTCTCTTCCACTTTCAGTTTGCTTTGTGTGTGTACAACAGTCTGTATTAAGGCTATTCTGTCTTTAGCCCACATTTACTCTGCCAAAATCCAACATTATTTGGTATTAGAGCCAGAGAAAATCTCAACTGATGGACCCGGCCTTTTCTTGCCTTCCTTCGCCTAGGGTCCGCCGGGGTGCGGCGGGGAGAAAAAAAAAGTGAACATCAACATTTTGTACGGGTATGCCAGATTTTCTATTCTACTTGGAATTTGAAATGGTGATCCGTGGATTTACCTTCACAAGTAGAAAGGAAATCAAACTTTTTTCTAACTTTCCATTGCATATATATTTTAAAGAAAGAGACAAGATTTTTTAATGCCGTGAAAGGCAATTTTGCTTAGTTTGCCGTGAAAGGCGGTTTTGTGCCGTAGAGGGCAATTTTGCCATGGAAGGCGATTTACAAAACTTATCAAAGATGAAAGACAAGAATTGTGATTTTTTTATCTCTTTAAAAAAAATACAAAATACAATAGAAAAGAAAAAAAGAGGGATCTGACTTCTCAAGAGATTATGGGGACTCGTTCAGATCAATGGTCGCAAGTGTGGGGACTCGTTCATATCGACGGTCGTGAGTCATGTATGGGCCCCACCATCGTCCTTCAGATGAGAACATTTGATGCTTTTTAATTCACTTGGCTTGGGTTGGACCTCGAATTTTTAGAGGATAAAGACCAAGGGAAGGTCCTATATCCAATAAAAATCCAGGCAGACGGGTTGAAAAGCCACATCTAGGCCATGTTGGATGAAAGGAGAGAGGAAACCTTAGGGGGGTGGCCCCCTAAGGGACTTCAATCACCTTGTAGTGTTTTCTGCAGAGTTTCTTCGGATCAGGAGAGCTTCTTTGCGGAGAGACTTTCAAGCAATTTTCTAGAACTCTTCGGATGATTTTTTCGGACCCTTTCCCTTTGGAATGACCGCCTATTTATCAGCTTTTGGTAGCCATTAGGAATGTTTATGGGCATTAATGGCATTAATGCTCCATGATGGGAGGAGTTACAAGATTTAATTTCATAATTTTGTAACTCCTTTTTCCTTGAATCTGATTGGCCGATGGAGAATAATGGGCATTTAATCTCCATGATAATGAGGGTTTCATGATTAATTACCATGATTAAACTCCATAATTATAGGAGTTACATGGTTAATTGCCATGATTAATTGGACTTGTAACTTCCATTTTCTCGCTTCTGATTGGGCCGTCCAAAATAATGAGTTAACGACCGCAATAAGTTGTCATAAAAAGGGTCATTTAACTTCATTAATTGGTTGCCAAGTCACTTGAAGAGTCACGAGCCGTGCTGGGCCTTTTGGGATTCCTCTGGCGATGATTATCAATGGATCCGCATGCTGTTTGATGTCGGATGACGATGCAATTTCAGACATCGATTGATACCAATGGGCGAGTAACATTTGTCCAGTCGATTTCACGATCGGTCGGGCAGAAAGTGTGTTTTCTTGGTCGGTCGGCGACCATGGGACTTTTGGTCCCTTCTTCGGTCAGCTTTTGGTCGCCGTTTCTCGGCCGTTTTTCGGGCTTTTTTACTTCTTTTTTCTCTTGTATTTTTTTTGACATTTCTCCTCATTTATTGGCTTGATTCCTCTGAAGAAAACATATCGAGAACATGGTATAAAAAATTGGCCGATACCGGTTCATATCGGCCGATATGAACCGGTATCGGCCGGTACCGACACGATATATTGCCTGCGATACTGGTTTCGGTATCGCAGGCAATATATCGCCAAAATATCGGCGATATCGGCTGAGATTTTGAAAATATCGGCAGAACCGATATCTTGGCCGATATTTTGCAAAATATCAGCTGAGATGATATATAATGGAAAAAACCCTACTTTTTTGTTAAAAAATCCCCAATCTTCCTCTTCTTCTCCTCTCCTCTCATCTCCTTACTCCTTAGGGCCTACAACTACTCTCCATCTTGCATCTTTTCAAATCTCAAATTTATTTCTTAAAGAAATATTATTCAAGCCTCAAGGTAAGAGAAAATCAATTTATACCATTTTATTATGTGTTTTTTGTTTTTTATTTTTAGATGAAGCATAGAAATCATTTGGTTTGTTACTTTGGTTGTGTTCTCCACTTAGAAGTTAGATCTACATACTTTCATGCTAGATCTACTCATACACATGATTTTTAGATTTTTATTTTAATTATTTTATTTTCGGATTTTTCAATATTTGAATTATAATATATCATTTTTTGGGGATTTCATCATAAATATGTTGTTTTAATGATTCATGATCATTGTGTGGTCTATAAATGATTGATTTACACACTTTTATGCTAGATCTATATATTTAGTATTTTGAAAATGATTTTATTAAATTTTGATTTTTCTAAAAATAATTGTTTTTACTTGTTAGAATATTTATGATACCAAAGGCCTATTAATAGTGTGTAGATGATAGATCTACATCTACTCATAGTCATAAACATGATTTAGATTTTTATTTTAATTATTTTATTTTCTGATTTTTCAATATTTGAATTATAATATTTCATTTTTTGGGGATTTCATCATAAATATGTTGTTTTAATGATTCATGATCATTGTGTGGTTTATAAATGATTGATTTGCACACTTTTATGCTAGATCTATATATTTAGTATTTTGAAAATGATTTTATTAAATTTTGATTTTTCTAAAAATAATTGTTTTTACTTGTTAGAGCATTTATGATACCAAAGGCTTATTAATAGTGTGTAGATGATAGATCTACATCTACTCATAGTCATAAACATGATTTAGATTTTTATTTTAATTATTTTATTTCATATTTTTCACTATTTGAATTATAATATATCATTTTTTGGGGATTTCATCATAAATATGTTGTTTTAATGATTCATGATCATTGTGTGGTTTATAAATGATTGATTTATACACTTTTATGCTAGATCTATATATTTAGTATTTTGAAAATGATTTTATGAAAATTTGATTTTTCTAAAAATAATTGTTGTTACTTGTTAGAGTATTTATGATACCAAAGGCTTATTAATAGTATGTAGATGATAGATCTACATCTATTCATAGTCATAAACATGATTTAGATTTTTATTTTAATTATTTTATTTTAGAATTTTTCAATATTTGAATTATAATATATCATTTTTTGGGGATTTCATCATAAATATGTTGATTTAATGATTCATGATCATTGTGTGGTTTATAAATGATTGATTTATTTACTTTTATGATAGATCTATTTATTTAGTATTTTGAAAATGATTTTATTAAATCTTGATTTTTCTAAAAATAATTGTTGTTACTTGTTAGAGTATTTATGATACTAGTGTGTAGATGATAAATCTACATCTACTCATAGTCATAAACATGATTTAGATTTTTATTCTAATTATTTTATTTTCGGATATTTCAATATTTGAATTATAATATATCATTTTTTGGGGATTTCATCATAAATATGTTGTTTTAATGATTCATGATCATTGTGTGGTGTATAAATGATTAATTTACATACTTTTATGCTAGATCTATATATTTAGGAATTTCAAAATGATTTTATTAAATCTTCTACTTTTTCTAAAAATAATTGTTGTTAGAGTATTACTATTACATGAATTTCTTATTTTATAGGAAGTTAGGAACAATGGTGCGTGACTTAGATCCAGCTTGGAGCCATGGTGAAGTAGTCGGAAGCAAAAGCAAAGTAAAATGTAATTATTGTGGACGAGTGCTCAATGGGGGGATTACCCGATTGAAACAACATTTGGCACATGTATCAGGACAGGTGACAAAATGTCATAAAGTGCCACCAAATGTGAGGGCTGAAATGCATGAGCTCCTTGATGCATCTGCAAAAAAAAAAAAAAAAAACAAGTACAAGTAAGAAGAATAACTGAGGAACTTGATGCATGCAGAGAAGAAATATTTGGTTCCTCCGATGATGACGATGAAGACCCAGAAATGAGGAGGGCTAGGAGAGAAAGTGTGAGGTCACTTCAAGAGGAGGAAGAGAGGAGAAGAATGCAATATGAAGCAGCCGTTAGAGGTAGCCAATATGAGCATGGTGGTGGGTCATCTGGACTGGGGGCAGCAAGTTTGCGTCGGGCAGTTAGTAAAAAACAACCCCGTGTCCGTGAAGATCCAGACATTGAGGAGGTTGAACCTCCTACACATGCACCTCATAGGCCAGATGTGGTGGGGCCAACAGACCCATTTGCTTATCGAAAACCAACTTCAAAGCAGCCCGTCATTATGAAAGCTCTAAAGGGCAAGTTTGGTAAAGCAAGAGAACATCTAGTAAGGGCTACTGGGAAGTTTTTTTTGCATGGAGGCATCCCACCCAACAAGGCATCTTCTCCTTATTTCACCACCATGTTAGATGCGGCTGCAGAACATGGTACAGGTATAAAGGCACCCACCCCTTATGAGATTGGACATGTCTGTGTTGAAAAAGAGTATGAGGAATTGCAGGCTTGGGTGCAAACTTTCAAATGGGCATGGAGGGAAAGAGGTTGCACACTAATGTGCGATGGGTGGACGACCATCACACATCGTCATCTCTTGAATTTTCTAGTCTATTCATCTATGGGCACAGTGTTTATCAAATCAGTTGATGCAACTAATTACATCCAAGATGCAAAATATATTAATAGGTTATTGAATGAGGTGATTGAAGGAATTGGGGCAGATTGTGTAGTTCAGATTGTTATTGACAATGCTGCAAACATGAAGGCCGTAGGAATGTTGCTTATGAAACAAAGGCCATGGATTTTCTGGTCTCCATGTGCAGCACATTGCCTGGATTTAATGCTTGAAGATATTGCAAAAGGAAAAGTCATGGTGCAAGTGATTGCTAAGATAAAGAAGATCACAATTTTTTTTTATCAGTCATATAGACTCATTTCTATGATGAAAACGTATACAGACAACCATGAACTACTACGGCCTGGCATCACTAGATTTTCCACCCACTTCATTGCCATCGAATGTGTTTACAAGTATAGAGATGGACTTCTCCAATTGATAAAATCACAAGAGTTAATGTATTCAAAATGGGGAAAGAGGCCAAGTCCCATTACAAAAGAAGTACGTAAAACAATTGAGTCCAACAAATTTTGGCCTCATGTGAAGGGTGTTTTGAATGTTTTTGATCCCCTAATAAAGCTTCTTCGATTGGTTGATGGCGCTGATAAGCCAACAATGGGCTTCTTACATGAGGCCATGGAGAGATCAAAGTTGGCTATTCAAGTAGATTGTAGATATTATAAAAAGTATTGGAAGATCATTGACGATCGATGGGGATGACAATTGAAACATGATTTACACTCTGCTGGTAAGTGAAGGCTATTTCCTTTAATACTTGAATTATTGTATTCAATTCTTCTCATTATATTAATTTATCATTGACTAAAATTCATTGGTTTTACACTTTTATAGGATACTTCTTTAATCCACAATTTACGAATGGGCACATATCTGATGAAATCCGTTTAGGACTAAAAAATGTGATTGAAAGACTAGCAGAGAATACAGATGAAGCAATTTGGGCTACAAATCAGGTAGGCAGTAGGGTAATTAAGGGAAAAATCGAAAAAGTATAACATTGTAAGAATGTAAGTTCTCTAATTTATTTCTCTACTTCAACGTCTTCAGATTGACATATACAATGTACGTGCTGGAAGCTTTGGAACGACGACTGCGCGAAGAGCCATCACATAGACCAATCCCGGTATTGATTGTAAATTGTAATGTCATCTCTGTATTATTCAAGGACTCTAATTATTATTTTATTGACTCTAATATCATTTCTATTTTTATTTTCAGCTGAATGGTGGTTGAATTATGGAGAGAGTGCTCCTGCACTAAGGACGATTGCTATTAAATTCCTTAGTCAAACTACATCGTCTTCTAATTGTGAAAGAAATTGGAGCACCTTCTCATTTATCCACACAAGACCAAGAAATAGATTAACAATGCAGAAGCTAAATAAATTGGTCTACATCCACTACAACCTCAAGCTCCGGAGTAGAAATAGAAAGAGAAGACAGTTTGAGGATCAACGGGATTATTTTTGTCCAATTAATTTGGACTACATCTTTTCAGAAGAGGATATAGTGTTAGGTGAATGATTGGAGGAACAAGAAGAACCAATGTTATATAAAGACCCAGAGTTTGAGGAGTTGATGGAGGAATTGACTGGGGATAGGCCTGAGCCAGTAAGGGCCTCAAAAAGGATGGAAGAAATAAACTTGACAATGCATCAGGGGCGCGCACCTGATACAAGTCAACTAAGGGGAAAGGAGGTGGACGAGGAGAGTGAGTCAAGTATTTCTACTTCATCATCATCAACAGGAATTCCACCTGACTCTCCCGGGGATGAGGGTCATTATAGAGATGATGAGCCTCTCACTTATGAGACAGTTGGGCATTTTCCTGGTGCTACTGAGTTAGATCCTCGTCGTGGCTATGTCAGGCATGTTGGAGGGACCGAGGCAGGAAGTAGTAGTGGGACGGGCCCTGCTGGACAAGGAGTGGGGGAAGGTACTCATGGTCATTATGGGGGTTATGTTGGCCAACAAGGTGCTATGTATGGACAGTATGGGGATTATTCATATGACCCTAATTGGGTACCCCCTTCACCAACACCGATACTTTCTATTGAAAAGATATTAATTGAGCAAGGAAGGCTTCCCCCACGACTTCCCCAACGACCTATTCATGCCCCTCATTTTTATTTCATGCCATTGGATTACAACCAGCCATCTCAATCTACAGGGGATCAACATAGTTCATCATCTTATCAGGAACAATCTGAATATGGTCATGGGTATGATAGTGCTGCACAACAGTATGGAGCATATCTTTTTAACCAATACCGGAGAAATGATGATGATGATGATGATATCGAGCCTGGGCGACACTCCACTTGGAATTAGGCTATCGATCTGTCAATCTGTCATACACTCATGGTATTGAATTTCTTAACTTATTTGTTGATTGAGTTAGTATTAAATGATGATTGGTATGTTATCTTTATTTTCTTATATTTTACACTAATAAATTGATCATGAGCATCAATAATGGTTGCATTATATGAAACACTGGAGAAGACAACGAACTGCGATACAGACAGGACTCATAACTTAAGGTGACCGAGATTTTGATTTATTGTTGTTACTAATGGAAAAAAATATTGTTTTCCAGCATTTTTTAATATTATGGATTTTTTGGATATTTTTGCGAATTTTTTTGGATTAAAAAAAAAAAATCACACCGCGACGACCGCGACGGATCGATATCCGCGACCGATACTGATATCATATCGGTTTTTCGGCCCAACCGAGACCGCGACCGAAACCGAGATTTTAAACCATGGTCGAGAAGCCATACAAATCAGGGCACAAGGTTTCCCACTTTTTTGAAAAAGCCGAAGACTTTGTAGCCGATTTTCCGCTAAGAGTTGAAACTAGGTCAAACGATGTCGGAATGACCTGAAATTTGAGGTGAAGCTTCCTGAGCATTAGATAGGACCAACCATAGGCTTTTATTTGAATTTTGAAGCCGTTTGGGGTCCCGTCGATGCTAGACTTGATTTCACCGTGCGGAAGATGTCGAGCTTTGATGTACAGTCAACCGATGTCCGATTGATCTGAATTTTGACAGCGAACCTATATGAGTCATTTTGAGACGATCCATTAGCTTCAATTTGGGTGCCATGGTCCCGGGGAGCTCCGCCGCTGGTAAGCTAGATTTTGTTTCCGAGCGTCAAAGCCGGGTCAAACGTTGTCGGAATGACCTGAAATTTGACGTGCAGCGCTTTGAAAGCATGTAGAAGCTACCCATGTGGTTTGCTTGATGAGTGACGACATCGGGGGTTCTCGCCGCCGGGAGGCTTGATTTCACCGTTCAAGAGTTGATGGAGGGTCAAACGGTGCCGGTTTGACTGAAAATTCGACGTGGAGCCTTTTGGAGGCATTTTGAGACCATCCATAGGCTCTGATCGAAGATTTGTTATCTTTGATATTGTCGCCACCCGGGAGCACTTGCTCAGCTGTTTGAGGAGTGAAGTTAGGCTAGACGGTGTTGAAATGGCCCAAAACTTCATGTGTACCCTTCTTTTGGCTATTTTGAATGATCTTGCAGTTTTTGTTTGATTCTAACAAGATCTGATGCTTGAAGTAGCTTTGCTTGTTTGTAGTAGGATGCGGCTCCATGTAGCTTTTGATGTTGAGAAGGCAAAGTGACATTTTTTGGTGTCAACAAATGCCCTCTCGAGGTACAGCGACGAATTGCATAGCTTTTGCAGTCGATGTGCTTCGAAGAAAACTTTGAAGGAGAACTTCTGACTTGACCAAGAGTCTCTGAGCATTTTTCTTTTGATAGAGTAGCCTTTTGAGTTTCCAAGGGGATTTTATGGCAGTGAGAGCGATCATGTACCATCTCAAGGCAAAATTTTGAAAATGACATTTGGATTGGGCTTTTGGGTTTTGGATTTTTCTTTTTGACCTTGTGAACCTAAAGGCTTTATGTGGCCCATTAGGCGGTCAAGAAGATTTTTTTTTGGTTTTTGACCTTGTGTCCTAACAAGCTGTATGTGGCAGGTTAGGGGATTGGGTTTTGAATTTTGATTTTGGTCTTGTAACCTAACAAGCTATATGTGGCAAGTTAGGGGACCGGGACTTGGTTTTTGGTTTTGGCCTTATGACCCAACAAGCTGTATGTGGCAAGTTAGGGGACCATGGCTTGGTTTTTTGTTACTCTTTGGGACAATTTTGGGTCCATTGGAGTGGTTTGGGTTTTTGTGGGATGTCAATTTCAAGGTTTTGGCTCAATTTGGTTCATGAGGTGGGGTGGTTTGGATTTTTGGAAACTTATGAGGCTTGGATTTTTTTGTATGGTCCAATCAACTCAAAAGAGGCATGGAACTATTTTTGTATGCTCTTGGTAAGAGGAATTTTGACTAAAAGCCACTTTTAGTACCTAGGTGGTCAAACCTGGCTCATGTGGGCTAACCCATGGGACCTTAAGCTTTAAAGATGGCTTAGATCTCATGTGGTGTCATTTTTGTGAAGAATATCTAAAGATATCTCTTTTGGGTAGATAATATCTAAAAATATCCTTACTTGGAGAGAATCTCTCAAGTTTCCTTGATTTTGGGAGAGATTTCCTCAAAATATCTTTTTTTGGGAGAAAGTTTCTCATAATCCCTTTCTTTTTGGAGATAATTTCTCAAAGGATCTCCTCCTTGGGAAGGAATATCTTAAGATCCCTTTCTTTTAGGGAGGTTACTAATTTTTAGCACTTACCTCCTTTCTTTTCTCCTTCTTTCCTCTTTCGGTTTGCTCTCCCTTATAAAAGCAAGGAGGTTGGATCTCTTGTTGCTATTGCTCCTTTTTGCAAAAAAATCTTCAAGAGTGCTCCAAGATCAAGAACTTTTCTTCTTCATCAAGGATCTTCAAGCTTTTTCTTCTTCTTCTCCATCAATGGCTTCAAGTAAGTCTCCTTCTTCCTTAAGAAATTCCATGTAGAAGTAGAAAAAAGTTTTCTTTCTTTCCTTTTCTTTTCTTTTTCTTTATTCTTCTTTTCTCTTTTTTTTCCTTCTTTTTCACGTGCTTTCTCTTTTCTTTTTTCACACGGTTTTTTCTTTCTTCTTTTTTCTTCTTTCTTTTTTTTTTCTTTCTTTCTTTTTCCCTTTTTTTTTTCTTCTTTTTTTTTTCTTTCACAAGGTTTCCCTTTTTTTTTTTTACCGTTTTTTTTTTCTTCTTTTCTTTCTTTCTTTTTTTTTTCTTGTGACCGTACGGACAAGACCGTATGGTCATGGCCGTACAGCCTCATGGCCTGCCTCTTTTTTTTTTTTTTTGAAAGAGATTCTTTTCTTCCTTTTTTTTCTTTCTTTCCCGGATTTCGAGATGCGCACGCATGACAACTTTCCTTCTATGCATTTTTTCTTTTTCTTTTTTTTAAAATGGAATTGGAAGGATGATAGTGCACACCTGGAGATCTTTTGCAAGTCTTGGGATTTGGAGTTCGCAGCAATGTTGAGCCCTTTCTTGGTCTTGCGGGGATTTTTGAGGAGCTTTGCAAGTTTTGGATTCTGGAGCTCGCAGCAATGTTGAGCCATTTTCCAGTCTTGCGGATATTTGAGGAGATTTGGCTTGATCTAGCAGCAATGTTTGAGTTCGAGCCTTCTTCGAGAATTTTTCATTGATTATGAGCTCGCAGCGATGTTTAGCTCATCTTCAAGCTCCTATTTCTTTCGGGGTGTTTCCTTTTTTTTCGAAATTGCCCCGGAACTATGCCAAAATTTCGCTAGGATTTTTTAGCAAAATTATGTCAATTTGATGATATATTTTCTCTTTTTCCATTCTTTGCAGGTAGTTCTTCCAGAACGAACAAGGGTAAGGAGTCAGTCTCTGATGTGCCTCGCCGTTCTACCAGATCTTCTAATGTGGCCGTACAGTAAGCCTGGGAGAAGGTCCAGTATGTTGAAAGGAACTTGGAAGAGTGTGACTCGCTCAACCGAGATGAGATGAGGCAACGTTTGATCGCCCTCAAGGATGAGGAGTTTTATAGGATTATGGTAAGCAATCGTCCTTGGGTCACGGACGATCAGAGCATTGTGCCCAAGCCTACCTTCTTCTTTCGTGATGCAGTCTCTAACGATTCAACATACCAAAGGAGATGCTTTCAGTTCTCTTACACAGCTGATGGTGAGGAGAGAACTGTTTCTACCCGGTTGACCTTCAATTAGACTATCTCGATCATGAGCCTTTCCTCCACATGCTCAAAGAGAGAAGATCCTCCAAGCTGGGTGAAGAGGACTAGTGTGATCAAGACCGGGGTTTTCATTGGCAATCCTTCTGGTTTTGCAGAGAAGTTGCCCGCTCGTATGGACATTTTGATGCCGGCCAGCGGCTACGAAGGCTCAAATCATCCGTCAGTTGATTTGAGACCGGTGGGCCTTGGTATTTTTAAGGGCGATGGCAGCAATTGGGTGAAGCCTTTTCGACTTCGTAACCGTTTCAGCACTGATTCGAGCTGGGAGTCGTGGACTAATCACATCCTGCAGGTTGGCGGTGCCATTCTGAAAGAGGCCGAGATTTTTTATGTTGTTTGCGCTTTTCGGCAAACCATGGTTTTCTTCGATGAGGCCTTCATGGTCATGTTGGAGTCGTTCCTTCCACAAACCAACACCTTCGTTGTCACGAACGGTGAGATTGGTTTTTCTTTAAAGGAACTGAGCGCCATCACCGGGCTGCCTATCATCGGCAAACTCTATGAGAAGTTCATGCCTATCGACAGCGTCCTTGAGGAGTAGTCTGAGGAGTTCAGGCTTTCGTACTTTCAGCTCGTCGGGTTCTACGACTTTTTGAAGGAGAAGGAGAGTTCGAAAGTCCGGTGTAGCAGTTGGAAGAGTGGTAGCTCTTTGTCTTCCAACTTCTTTGACAGCGGGGAGTCTTCTAAGAGTACGACCCAGGAAGCCAAGGCTAAGAACTCGGATTCGAAGAAGATCTCCGCCATATGAGAAAATTTGAAGGAATTCTTCGCAAACATAGACGCCATTCATTCTGACATTGTGCTGTGGAGAGATCTCACTGTTTACCTCACTTATTGGCTGGGTGAGGCTATTTTTGCTGGAGGAGATGGAACGCACATCAGGCCGCATTGCATTTTTCCGGCTTGTCAGAAGGCGTTTGGAGAGCAGCTTGCTTTGGTGCCTGCTCTTTACTCTTATTTGTGCACCGAACTGCAGGCTGCTGCTTTCCTGGTTCGGCTTGGGCTCCCCATGAACAGGGTATTTTCAGCCCATATCCTTTATTCGTGGTATGTATACCGCTGTCCTGGTTTTCAACGATTGGGTGCTGCACAGGACGATGACCCTTTTATGATTCGGTTGGTTAGAGGGAAGTCTATTTCCGAATCTCTTTTATCTGCCTCTTTGAGGATCCGACGATTCTGGCACGTCGAGATGGGGCAGTCTTCAGTGAAGCTTTCCCTGGGCTTGTGGAAGAAGGCTTTTGATTTTGGTGTCTCCCGAGATTCCACCAGAGCAAGGTCGGGGAGACACTATTCTTTGACAAACACAGAGAAAGCTTGGCTTTTCAACATACATGTCGGAACGATGGTATACTGTAGACATCTTTTCGCCGACATCCAGCCGTATGTTCCCTCACATTTTGCCTTGCAGTTGGGCTTCTCTCAGGCCGTTGTTGGAGCGCCTTCGAGTAAGGTGAAGTGTTTTGGGGGTCTGCAGGACGGGAGAAATGCATGAGCCTTTTATAGCGTAAAAGACACTACTGCCATGATTTCTTATCCTGAGTTGCCCACCTTTCGGACTGCTGGCTTCACGAAGTGGTTCGCGGAGAGCTTTTCAGTGTACCGGGGGCTTTCTAAGAAAGAGCTCGATGTAAAGCAGTCTTCTGGGAAAGGTCTTGGGAAGTCAGATGGTGTCCACTGAGGAAGTTCTGGCTTTCCTTTCAAGTGAAAAGCACAAAATATGCTTTCTCGAGGATCAGGACGTCATCAGATCGGGAGCTACACAAGAGATACCTGGTGAGGTCTTGGAACAGCTCGCAGAGGAAGAGGCTGAGGTCACTGCTTGGATACAAGCCGAGCGAGCAAAGGCTTCCATGGAGTCTACTGGCAAGAGTAGACCATCTGGTGAGGACTCTAGCGAGAGGCCAGATTTTGATGGTGGGGCGGGTACTTCTAGCAATTCGTCCCATGGGAGCAAGAGGAGAAGAGGACAACACTGAAGTAAGAGACGGCATGAAAACTCTCCTGATCTGGAAGTCCCTTCCACCATTGCTGAGGAGGCATCAGGGGGTGACGACGAGCCTCCTGAGAAGAGGAGCCGAGGAGGAAAGATCAGTAGTGATGGTATGACCCTCCTTCTCTCCTTTTCCGCTTCTTTCTTTTAGGAGGCTTTTGTTTTGATCTACTGTTTTCTTTCTTTTGGCAGAGGATGATGATTTGATGATGCCTGAGGTTCCGACTGATAAGGAGGTGACGGATCCGATCGCGGCATCTGAGGAAGAACCCAGAGATTCTGAAGTAGACCCAGAATCTCCACCTGGTTTGATTTTCTTTTTTCTTTTTGTTTTTCTTTACCGCCACTTGCTGACATATATTTTTTTCTTGCCAGCTGACTTGCCAGAAGATTCCGACGACTTTGAGCCATCCATGGATGCAACTTTTGACGATGCTTTGGATGAGCTCATGGAGGCAGAAAGCATTCTGTCGGTCGTCGAAGAAGGTATATAATAATAGTCTTGATATTTGATTTTTGACAAGATCATATTCATACCTTTTTCATCTTTCATTGGCAGGTTGTAAGGTGACAGAAGAAGTTCCTCTATCATTCTCAGAGCCAGAGCAGGGGGTGCCTGCGGTTGATTCAGGAGTAGGGGCCTCTTCTACCAGTTTTGATGATGCAGAAATGAGTCCACGTGCCGATATTCCTTCTCTAGCGGCTCCAATTGGAAAGAGCTTTTTGATTACTCTCCCAACGGTGCATGACATGGGCAGTCGACCAACGGAGCATGGTGAGTCTTCATCTGAGCCATCCCGTCAGTTTGCGAGGAAGGTGTTGAAGAGAGTCATGAGCTCATGGGTCGAGACTCTTTCTTCTGGCCATTTGGAAGCCGACTTCAGCATGATTAAGCATGTGCAGGACATTCTTGCTGATAGTGAAGAAGTCGGTCTAGACATTGCAAGTGCCAAGGCTTTCGTTGATGAAGTCATCGCTCTAGGCAACAAGTGGATTGAGAACAAGAGCTTCCCGAATGGTGACTTCTTCAACGAGATGTTTTTGAAGCCTTCTGGCGAGGTCAAATCTGAACTGAATGAGATCTCATGGACTCGAAAGCAGCTCGTTCGGGAGAGGAACGTCACCGAGCTGGCTATTATCGAGCTGACACAGGACCAACACCGTCTTGACAGGGAGGTCATTGAGGCCAGACAGCGCCTTGAGCTATTGGAAGAATAAGCCGCTACCAAGTGGACTGCCATTTCGAAAGCTTGCAATAGAGAAAGGATTCTCATTCCCCAAGTTGAAGAGGCTGAAAGCAATCTCTGGAGGAAGACTCAGGAATATGAACAATGGCAAATTCTCTGGGAATTGCTTCCTCATGCTGAAGATGGGTCACGACAGCCTATCGCATTTTATGGGAAAATCCTGAAGAAATGCGGCATGGAAGCTTTGGAGGCTAAGGCTAAGAGTTTGCTTAAGGAGCTAAGTCTTTGGCTGAAGACCATGTCGAACTAGTCTCCTGATTTTGTAACAAACTTTTCTTCTTTTCTTTTGGTACCTCCATGTATAAACATTTTTGGCACCTTTTTTTGTATTCCCTCGTTTCACTTAAATTCTTTTTTTGATGAGAATAAGTAAAAGTTGGATGGGAATGTTTGTTTGAAAATCTTATCAAAAGGTTGTCATTTTGTGAAAATCTTTTGTCAAATGGTTATTTTGGGCATGAAAGCCAGATTTTGTGGCAAAAAGGCTGGTCATTTGATGGCTTGAAAGCCGAATTTTAAATGGCATGAAAGCAGAATTTTGGTGGTATAGGAGCCAAAATTTTGTGGCATGGGAGCCAAAATTTTGTTTGTTTGGCGTGGAAGCTGGTTTTTGGCATGAGAGTCGATTTTTGTGGCGTGAAAGCCAAGTTTTGGTTTTGCGGCATGAGAGCCAAAATTTTGTTTTTTGGCATGAAAGCCAAATTTTGTGGCATGGGAGCCAAAATTTTGTGGCATAAAAGCCGATTTTTGTGGTGTGAAAGCCAGATTTTGTGGCATGGATGTCGAGTTTTTGAAAACCAAGTTTTGTTTTGTTGGCATGGAAGCCAGATTTTTTATTTTTTTTGGCATGAAAGCCAGGTTTTCGGCATAAAAGCCGGGTTTTTTTTGGTTTTCAAAGTGCAAGTATTGAGTAAGAGTCGCCTCCTTGCTGAATGGTATTGCAAGTATCGATGGAATGTTGCTTCCTTGCTCATTCGGTTGCAAGTATTGATGGAATGTCGCCTCCTCGCAGGTTTTGGTGCAAGTATCGACCGAATGTCGCTTCCTTGCTTTTTTTTTTTTGTCAAAAATTTTGTTTTGTGGGAATCGATGGAATGTCGTCTCCCCACGATTTTTGAAATTTGAGGTTTTTTGAACCTTTGTTTTTGTTTTGAAATTTGTGTTATGGATATCAACTGAAACGTTGTGTCTCCATGATTTTTGAAATTTTGCAAGTATCGACGAGGTGTCGTTTCCTTGCGATTTCAAGGTTTTGGAAGTATCGAATGGGGTTTGCATCCTTCCGAATTTTGGGTTTTGTGTGAGTATCGACTAAACGTTGCTTCCTCATGGTTTTTTTTGAAAAATCATTTTTTGTTTAGAGACATGAGGGCCATAAATTTTGACTCAAAACCATTTTTTTGTGGTAAAAGTCAAGGTGGACTAGGGTGGAAATCCCTGAGTCTTGATTTTTGTTTCAAACCATGAATTTTGGATTCAAGGATCGAAAGTTTTGGTCAAGTTAAGGAAGTGGCTTCTAAACTTGGATTTTGGGTTGTTGTTTTTAAACAATGAAACATTGAAAGTAAGCATTGTTTTGAGGATTTTTTTTTTTTTTTTTTAGAAATTTCAAGATAGGGATGAAAACTCTAAAAGGGGTGGGTTTGACGAGCAAGTACCTAGGAATAGGCTTTGGCCATGCAGGCATCGCTCTGACCCGTTGTAGGAAGTCTTCAAGGGTAGTACCGCTTTAAGAACTTGCCATTGATGGGCAGCATACATTTGTCACCCTCCATGTTTAGAAGAGCGTATGCGCCGTTGGAGCAGACTTTGTCGATGACGTAGGGTCCCTCCCATTTTGGTTCGAATTTGCCTTTGGATTTGTGGGCAAAAACCATTGGCCTTTTTACCGCAAGAACCAAGTCACCCTTTTTGTGAGCGTGCTGCCTGACCTTCTTGTCAAAAGATCCTGCCATGCGTGCTTGGTAAAGCTCAACGCTTTGTAGAGCTTCAAGCCATCTTTCATCGAGATTATCCAGTTCTTGTAGTCTCAATTTGACGTTGCTTTCTTGCGTCATTTCATTTTGTAGAGATACCCTTAAGGAAGGAATTTGTACCTCTAGAAGGACAATTGCTTCACATCCATAGACCAAGGAGAATGGTGTGCTATGGGTTAGTCCTCGAACGGTAGTCCGGTAGGCCCATAAAGCTTCAGGCAGTTTGTCGCTCCAGTCTCTTTTGTGACTAGAGACCATTTTCTTGAGAATTTTGCAGAGTGTCTTATTGAAGGCTTCTGCTAGTCCATTCGCTGCCGGGTTATACGGAGTCGAATGACAACTTTGGATTTTGTATTTGTCGCCGAACCTGTAGAATCTGTGATCTCGGAATTGTTGTCCGTTATCATGGACAAATGTTTTAGGTATGCCAAAGCGACAAATGATGTTGGTGTGCAAGAATTGAAGAACTGATGAGGTCTTCATTTCACTGAACGCAAATGCTTTTGACCACTTGGAGAAATAATCTGTAGCGGCGAAGATGAAGCGATGACCATTGCTTGATGGGGGAGAGATAGGACCTATGATGTCCATACCCTAGGCTTCGAAGGGCTATGAGATCGCTGTAGGATGTAGCCATTCTGGAGGCATGTGGACATAGTCACCGTCAATTTGGCATTGTTGGCAGCATTTAGCAAATTGCATCACGTTGGCTACCATGGTAGGCCAATAATAACCTAACCTTTTTATCTGATCGTAGAGCTTAGGACCAGCCTGATGGGCTCCACAAAGACCAGCATGAACTTCTTTTAGAGTTTCTTCCGCCTCTTGTTGTGACAAGCAGCATAGAAGTACTCCGTTGAAGGATTTTCTATAAAGCATTTTGGAGGGAATATCCAAATGGAAGTTTGGGGCTCGCCTTTGGATACTTACCCGCTCTTTTGGATCTTCAGGCAGGATTCCGAACATAATATAATCAATGAATGGATCCCTCCAGTCGTCGATCGGAGGTTTAAGGATGGAAATCCGACTTCCGACCACTCGGTGGCATTCAACAACTGCTTGGTGTGTGTTGAGAGGAGGGAGAATCCTTCTTTGACACACTGTAATTTTCATGTTTTCCCCTTCTTGGAATGCCATGGATGCAGCAAGTCCAGCTAGGGCATCTGCATGAATGTTTTCACCTCTGCGGATGTGGGTGATGTGACAGATGTTAAACCTTTGATGAAGCGATTGCGCCTTGTTGTAGTAAGGCAACAGATCAGGCTTCCTGATTTCATATTTCTGATTCATTGATTGACGATCAGTTGAGAATCCCCAAAGGCTTCCGGCGTGGTGATGCCGGATTTGAGGGCGAGTTCCAATCCTATGATCAGAGCTTGGTACTCAGCTACATTGTTTGAACATGGTTCGAGTAGTGAGAATGCGTGTGGAATCATGTATTTGTCGAGACTAACAAAGAGAAGATATCGACTTTCCCTTTTCATTTGTCCTGGTTGCACCATCGAAGTACATGTCCCAAGAGGCATTTGATAAGGAGGTCTCCACGCTGTAGACAGGCTCGTCTGGGAGATCATCCCTGAGTGGATAATCTTTAGGCAGCGGATACTCTGCAAGAAAGTTAGCTAGAGCTTGGCCTTTGATTGCTTTTTGTGGTACATACCTAATATCAAATTGTGACAGAAGGATGGACCATTTTGCCAGTCGAGCGTTGAGAGAACCTGCTTTTGTGACAAGGACTTTTAAGAGATTGATCATTGAAATCAGGTATATTGTGTTCGACAGCAAATAGTGACGTAGTTTTTGTACGGCGAACATCACTGCCAGGCATTCTTTTTCGACTGGAGAGTAGCGATGCTCCGCACCAACCAATATACGGCTGAGGTAGTATAGAGCAACCTCTTTTCCTCCATCATTTTCTTGTGCAAGTAGAGCTCCCAAAGAGTAGTTGAGGGCTCTTGTGTACAAGATGAAGGGTTTTCCGGTTGTGGGAGCAGCCAACACTGGACGTTTGGTCAGGTATGACTTGATATCTTGAATGCAGCTTCACATTCTGCATCACAGACAAAGTCTACACCTTTCTTCATTAGGCGATAAAATGGACAGCACTTCCCTGATAGGTTGGAAATGAACCGTCAGATGTACGCCAACCTCCCTTGAAGCCCTTTCAGTTCTCTTAGGGTTCTTGGAGATGGCATTTCAAGGATAGCCATGACTTTGGTGGGGTCAAGTTCTATTCCAGCTTTCCGAACTATGAGTCCGAGGAACTTACCCGATGAGACACTGAAGAAGCATTTGAGGGGATTCATTCGCAGTTTGTATTTGCGAAGTCGGAGGAAGACTTCTCGCAGATCTTTGAGAAGGTATTCTTTTCTTTTGCTTTTGACGGCGAGGTCATCAACATAACATTCGACCGTCTTGTGCTTCATATCTTGGAATTTTTTCATCATAGCCCTCTGATATGTTGCACCGGCATTTTTCAGACCAAATGGCATGACAGTGTAACAATACACGCCAAATGGGGTCCGAAATGATATATGCCTTTCATCTTCGGGATGCATCTTTATCTGGTTGTAGCCAGAGAAGCCATCCATGAAAGTCATTCGCTCAAACCCGCAGGTGTTGTCAATCATTACCTCCGGTATGGGGAGCGGGAATTCATCTTTGGGGCATGCATTATTTAGGTCTCTATAGTCAATACAGACTCTGATTTGCCCATTTTTCTTTGTCACGGGGACGATGTTGGCCAACCATTCAAGATGTTGTTCCTCGCGGATGAAGCCAACGTTTTTGAGTTTCTGAACTTCTTGTTCAATTTTGTCCATCACATCAGGACGGAATCTTCTTTGGCCTTGTTTGACAGGTTTGATATTTTCTTGCAGGTTGAGTTTGTGGACTGTTATTTTGGAAGACCCTTTTCGGGCTCAAGGGGCTGATCCTCCTGATTTGCTGAAAATGCTTCTGCAGCAGCATTGCCGTCTTCAATGATTGCGTTGCATGGAGCATTTTCCGGGAACAAGTCCTGAACAGCTTCCAACAACTTTTCTTCTTTGTCCAGTATTTCATCGGTCCAGACATCTCCTATGAGGTTGGGTATCTGAGACCAATTGACCGGGTTTTCTTTGAAGACTTCATCAGCCAGGGCCTCTTCATGGTGATCAGTTGGAAGAGGCTTGAATTATTATATCACAGTTTCAGGAGACGAAGGCTGAGAAGATGCTATCTCTGTGGAAGTCACCTGAGAAGATGTAGCTCCAGAAGATATGCTACCGGATGCATTTTGAGAGTCTGTGGCCTCAGCAGATGAAGCTTCAGATGCACTATCATCATGAACTATCATATTGCAGGCAACTTCGATAGAAGATGCCTCCATAATGGACTATTTGGAATCATACTCATCCTCCGATGTAAGAGGATCATCAATCCAGCAACTTTCTTCATTTTCCGGAGTCACTGGAGGAGATGCTTGTAGATTCTCCGGGACTTCCGGTTCTGGATTTTGATGAAGCTGATTGATGCGATCCTGTTCTTGCTTTATGGCAAGACGTTGCAAGATTCTTGCATATTCTTCAAGATCTGGCGTAGGAGCTAAATCTTCTTCTTCATCTGCTCCTTGTGGTTCAACCTCGTTGGGATCCACTAGAGCATTCGTTTGCGCTGGGTCAACAGCATTTTGAACAGCCTCTTGGTCTTCATTATCATCAGACTAGGATCCTTGTGGCTGGAAGGGGTTATACCAGATTACTGGCATAAGGTGAGATTCTGGGATCCATTCTTCATCGGAGAGATATTCTCCGGTTTCAAGGGATTCCTCCTATTCATCTGTGTCACTGGCAGTGTCACTGGACTCATATCCGTTCATGGAGAATCCAACTACCGAGTTATAAGAGTATGATGCCCCGTGCATAGTCTCATCTCTGAGCCGTGGTGGCATGAAATCACCGAGGGTGAATTTTCTCACCACTCTTGAAGTCTTGGGAAGAGACTCCTTTGTTGCCCCCAGTGAAGCGGTAGAGGAGGTTTTTGCCTTTTCAAGGACCTCTTGCTTGGTTTGAGCTTTCTCCTACTGTTTGAGCTTGCGGAGTTGTCTCTTGGCTTGCCTTCCCTGTTGAGCGGTTGGCTTTGTTTTGACGATCTCCCAGTTTTCATCTTCTAGGAGATCGGGATGCACCCATATAGGCTGTCCATCCGGTGTTGGGTAAGGCAGCAACTCTTGGGACGTTTGAGTCATTTTTATCACCTTGAAAGAAGTAGTGATCTTCTCCTTTGGTGATTTGGATGTTTGTCCATATGACACCATGTTAACGGAGGCAGACCCGTAGTTTTTATCAAAGGTGATGACTCCGTTTTTCCACATCTCGTTGATCCTCTCTCTCATAACAAAACATTGGTTGAGAGGATGCGAGGTCATTTGGTGGTATGGACAATATCGAGGGTCGTTGGTTTTGCCAACATCTCCCGGTCTTTTGGGGTCAGGCAAGGTAATTTTGCCATTTGCTAAGAGGGCCCAAAATATTTTTTCAACATCTTCATCAAATGGGTATTTCTTTTCTACTCGTTCTTTGAAGGCATCAGAGAGTTCAGGCCTCTTACTTGTAGTTTTGCTTTCAGCTTTCTTTGGTGGCTGAGGAGCTGAATTAGTTTGCACATTGAGAACCTCCGTTTTCTTTGGCTTGGAGGTCGGAATGGTGGTCGGCTCTTTCTTTGATGACTTTTGACTGTTGAGGTCTTTGATCACCGTTTCAGCCTCCATAGCGCTTCTAGGAGTTCTCCCAGGTTCTTTGATTTGTTGCCGATGATCATGGAGCGGATCCTTGCTCTCATGTTGTTTCGGTAGATGTCGACCAGCGACGCTTGTGGCAGCACATCTGAGCATTTGTATGCCATTGCTTTCCACTTGTTAATGAAGTTGTATGTTGACTCATTCTCTCCTTGTTTTAGGCTGCAGAGCTGAGCCATAGTAACAGGGTGACCCCCACCTTTGAAGTGGGTCAGGAAGCGTGTCTCTAGCATGGTCCAGTTTTGAATGGAATCTTCTGGCAGAGTGGAGTACCAATCAAAGGCTGTACCTTTTAGGGTACTTGCAAAGAGACAGATCTTGAGAGTATCTTGATCTGCAATAGCTCGTGTCAGGATCTTGAAGTGGATGACATGCTGTCTAGCCGCACCTTTCCCCGTATATGTTTGGAGAAGAGGTTGCTTGAACTTTGGAGGGAACGGAACCAAGTCCATCCATAAGGGATATGGTGGCTTGATTCCATGCTCCTTCAGTGTATCCTCTTCTTTTGCTTTGGCGAGGATATTGTCAACGTCCGTTTTAGTAAGGGCGTGTGATTCATCTTCTCCACCGTTTGCCTCATCGTATGGAGGAACTTTATCATTTAGTGGACGTTGGAGAGTGAGAAGAAGGTTTTCTATTAGGGCTTCTATCCCCTGCTATCCTTGTTCCAGCTGCTGGATGCGTGTAGTCATGTTATCATCCGGCGGAGGTTGCTCAGAGTTTATGACTAAGATATTCACTCTTCGTGAGTCGAAAGAGGATATTGTCTTAGTGACTGAGCTGGAGCTCATTCTTCTAGATGAATAGCCTGAGGATTGATCACTCCGATGTCCTTGGCTTGAAGGAGTGGGAGAGTCTTCCTAATGTCTTCGTGTCCGGGAGACGCTGCGAGTCACCGGTCGTCTGACATGTATTTTCGTTGCCGACTTCTGGCGTCTTTTGGTTTTGCCAACCATGTAGACGGCAGCAACTTGGTCGGGTCTTTCTTTTTTGACCCATTTTTGGGAGACTTGAAGCTCAGAATGCTGGGTTCTTTGCTTCTCTAATCTCTTTTGTTGATATGCCGCGCGGCGATGTACACGACAAGCAATTTGAGCTTCAGTTAGCTCGGGCTGTGCTCTGGCAATGAAGGATGTGGTCCCTCGTGCGCAGCAACTGAGCTTGTCTTCCTTGAAGACTGGCATAGACAGGATCTGGACGCGGTCCTTAGCCTGTCGCAGCGAAGCTTTAAATTTTGCAAGCTCGGCCCCTGTTGAGATGAATGGTTGATTTGTAGGAGAGCAGGCCGTGGCAGGTTCTTGTAAAGGCCTTGTGATGCACGACTTGATTTTGGGCTTGTATGAGCAAGCCGGCTCGTGCTGAGTAGTTTTTGTAGTTCGGTGGAGGGTAGGTTTCTCCCCTTTCATGTAAGCGAGAGGATAGAACCGGTTCTCCTTGAGAGGGGCCAGGTATGCTGGCTTTGCAGATGTCCGGGACCTTCTTTGTTTTGGTGAAGATCTCAGGGACCAAGTCTTGGTGACCGCCTTTGGTGTCGGGACAGCGACACGTTCAGGGGCAGTCTTCTGCTTCTTAGCAGGCGCTGTCTCTTCTACGGGTAGTGGGAATGGTCCCAGTGACCCAAAGACGATGGTCCGGGGAGTGGAGGTCGACCTGGTGTTTTGGGAGTTGCCGAGGGAGGTGACGCTTCGGCAGCTGGCAGGGCGCTTGGAGGTGCGCTTGCTTTGCTTCTCTTGAAGCATGAGTTGGTACTTGTTCTCGTCAATGGTGATGGTTAATGATGCTGCCATTATTAGTTTGGAAAACTTCTGAAACAAGACTACATACATTAGTAATCACAAGAATATGGTGATCATAAATGAAAAATACTATGGTTTTGTCTTTTCAAATCACTCAGGGGGCATGGCCCATTCTGATCGTAATGAAGAAGGCAAAAAGCCATAGAGGGTACAATTGTTCTGAACGCAAGTATGGTCGGCTCAAAATGAGCAGTCCAGTGACTGCTAGAAGCAATTGTAAACCTTAATTCAAGTTACCGAGAAGCGAAGCTCACTCGAGGTAAAATTATATAAGGTTGGAGATACAAATATGTCGGTCGTGAATACAGTAGACCCGAAAGGGCGTACTAGCACCGCTAGACACAAATGTTGTAAATCGCATCCTTGAAAAGCACACGAGATGGGATTTTTTGAAAGGTCAAGATCGAATTCACAAAAGAGAGCAAATGGTATTCCAATCCGAATACAGGCTCAGCGATTTCCGCGAGCACTAAATCCGAAAAGGAAAGAACTAGGATTTCTCATATTTGAATCTAATAATGACGGAAGTTTTTTTTTTTTTTTGAAAGTCAAGATTGAATTCATGAAAGAGAGAAAATGGTATTCCAATCTAAATACAGGCTCAAACATTTCTGCGAGCACTAAATTCGAAAAGGAAGGAACCAAAATTTCTCGAATCTGAACACAATAGTGACAGAAGTTTTTCTTTTTAAGAGAGATTCTTTTTGAAGAATACACATTGGTCTTCCAATTCGGTCTTATGAAACCTTAGTGGATAGATCGGGCCCCAGGTAAGGGTATGATTACTTAATGAATCCGTTTGAAAGACCCTTGCCTCGAACAGTCTAACTGCCTCCACACTCTGGACAAGGCTTTTCTTAGATTCACTTTGGTCAAAAAACGCAATTTGTACAACCTTATGTGTTTTTTTTTTTTTTGAAAGATTTTTTTTAAATGATCACTAATGGACCCATCAAAAAGAGGGAAATGGCTCCTCCCAATCCAAACGCTGGCTCAACGATTTCCACGAGCCATTGTACGAAAAGGAAAGAACCAAAGTTTCTCCAATTTGAATCCAAAAGAGAGAAATTTGATTTTTTTTATTTTTATTATTATTATTATTTTTGAATGATCACTAATTGACCCATCAAAGAGAGGGAAATGGCCCCTCCTAATCCGAACGCTGGCTCAGCGATTTCCGCGAGCCATTGTACGAAAAGGAAAGAACCAAAGTTTCTCCAATTTGAATCCAAAAGAGAGAAATTTGATTTATTTTTATTTTTATTTTATTATTATTTTTGAATGATCACTAATGGACCCATCAAAGAGAGGGAAATGACCCCTCCTAATCAGAACGCTGGCTCAACGATTTCCGCGAGCCATTGTATGAAAAGGAAATAACCAAAGTTTCTCCAATTTGAATCCAAAAGAGAGAAATTTGATATTTTTTTGAAAGATCACTAATGGACCCATCAAAGAGAGGGAAATGGCCCCTCTGAATCCGAATGCTGGCTCAGCGATTTTCGCAAGCCATTGTATGAAAAGGAAAGAACCAAAGTTTCTCCGATTTGAATCCAAAAGAGAGAAATTTTATTTTTTTATTTTTTTTTAAAAAGTCAAGATTGGATTCACAAAAGAGAAGAAATGGTATTCCAATCCGAACAAAGGCTCAGCGATTTCCACGAGCGCTAAATCCGAAAGGGAAGAAACCAAAATTTCTCAAATCTGAACCCAACGATAAAAAAATATTTTTTTTTCTTTTGAGAAGAGAAAGAATGGAAATAAACTCAAAGACAGAAATTTCCAGAGAATCTCATCTCATGTTTTTTTTAAGATGCAAAATCCAACATAGGCCACCAACTAGAAAGGAGCTAAGGAGTCTAAGCATCGTGTTCTCAAATGAACGAGTCCCACCGGGTGTGCCAACTTGATGGACCCGGCCATTTCTTGCCTTCCTCCGCCCCGGGTGCGGCGGGGCGAAAAAAAAAGTGAGCATCAACATTTCATACGGGTATGCCAGATTTTCAATTCTACTTGGAATTTGAAATGGTGATCCGGGGATTCACCTTCACAAGTAGAAAGGAAATCAAACTTTTTTCTAACTTTCCATTGCATATATATTTTAAAGAAAGAGACAAGATTTTTTAATGCCGTGAAAGGCGATTTTGTTTAGTTTGCCGTGAAAGGCGGTTTTGTGCCGTAGAAGGCAATTTTGCCATGGAAGGCGATTTACAAAACTTATCAATAATGAAAGACAAGAATTGTGATTTTTTCGTCTCTTTAAAAAATATATAAAATACAATAGAAAAGGAAGAAAGAGAGATCTGACTTCCCAGGAGATTGTGGGGACTCGTTCAGATCGACGGTCGCGAGTCATGTATGGGCTCCACCATCATCCTTCAAATGAGAACACTTGATGCTTTTTAATTCACTTGGCTTGGCTTGGACCTCGGATTTTTAGAGGACAAAGACCAAGGAAAAGTCCTATATCCAATAAAAATCCGGGCAAACGGGTTGGAAAGCCACATCTAGGCCATGTTGGATGAAAGGAGAGAGGAAACCTTGGGGGGGGGGGGGGGGGGTGGCCCCCCAAGGGACTTCAATCACCTTGTAGTGTTTTCTGCAGAGTTTTTTCGGATCAGGAGAGCTTCTTTGCGGAGAGACTTTCAAGGCAATTTTCTAGAACTCTTCGGATGATTTTTTCGGACCCTTTCCCTTTGGAATGACCGCCTATTTATAGGCTTTTGGTAGCCATTAGGAAGGTTTATGGACATTAGTGACATTAATGCTTCATGATGGGAGGAGTTACAAGATTTAATTTCATAATTTTGTAACTCATTTTTCCTCGAATTTGATTGGCCGATGGAGAAAAATGGGCATTTAATCTCTATGATGATAGGGGTTTCATGATTAATTACCATGATTAAACTCCATAATGATAGGAGTTACATGGTTAATTGCTATGATTAATTGGACTTGTAACTCCCATTTGCTCGCTTCTGATTGGGCCGTCCAAAATAATTAGTTAATGACCGCAATAAGTTGTCATAAAAAGGGTCATTTAACTTCATTAATTGGCCGCTAAGTCGCTTGAAGAGTCGCGGGCCGCGCTGGGCCTTTTGGGATTCCTCTAGCGATGATTATCAATGGATCCGCATGCTGTTTGATGTCGGATGGCGATGCAATTTCAGACATCGGTTGATACCAATGGGCCAGCAACATCTGTCCAGTCGATTTCACGATCGGTCGGGCAGAAAGTGTGCTTTCTTGGTCGGCCGGTTTGGCGATTTCGGAGTGTCCAATGATGATCGAATGATTTCGACGGTGGATCTGTGATGTAGATGAAGATCGACTGATATCATGCCTCAAAAATCAGAATTTAAGAAAATCACAGGGGCCAAACATCGTAAAATGCGAAAAGGAACGAAAAATCGGCCCTTTTGGCGGAAATTCGGCAACTCGGATTTCCAGGGTCGCCGGTGACCATGCACCCATGGTTGCCGGCGACCTTGGGCCATGGTCGCCGGCAACCATGGGACTTTTGGTCCATTCTTCGGTCGCCGTTCGGTCTCCATTTCTCGGCCGTTTTTTAGGCTTTTTCTTCTATTTTCTCCTGTATTTTTCTTGACATTTCTCCTCATTTATTGGCTTGATTCCTCTGAAGAAAACCTATTGAGAAGCCGTGCAAATCAGGGCACAAGGTTTCCCATTTTTTTGAAAAAGCCGAAGACTTTGTAGCCGATTTTTCGCCAAGAGTTGAAACTAAGTCAAACGATGTCGGAATGACTTGAAATTTGAGGTGAAGCTTCCTAAGCATTAGATAGGACCAACCATAGGATTTTATTTGAGTTTTGAAGCCGTTTGGGGTCCCGTCGATGCTAGACTTGATTTCATCGTGCGGAAGATGTCGAGCTTTAATGTATGGTCAACCGATGTCTGATTGACCTGAATTTTGATAGCGAACCTATTGGAGTCATTTTGAGACGATTCATTAGCTCCGATTTGGGCGCCATGGTCTCAGGGAGCTCCTCCGCCGGTAGGCTGGATTTTGTTTCCGAGCGTCAAAGCCGGGTCAAACGTTGTCGGAATGACCTAAAATTTGACGTGTAGCGCTTTGGAAGCATGTAGAAGCTACCCATGTGCTTTGCTTGATGAGTGACGGCATCGGGGGTTCTCGCATCCGGGAGGCTTAATTTCGCCGTTCAAGAGTTAATGGAGGGTCAAACGATGTCGGTTTGACTTAAAATTCGACGTGGAGCCTTTTGGAGGCATTTTGAGACCATCCATAGGCTCTGATCGAAGATTTGTTATTTTTGATATTGTCGCTGCCGGGAGCACCTGCTCAGTTGTTGGAGGAATGAAGTTAGGCCAGATGGTGTTGAAATGGCCCGAAACTTCATGTGTACTCTTCTTTTGGCTATTTTGAAGGATCTTGTAGTTTTTGTTTGATTCTGACAATATCTGATGCTTGAAGCGACTTTGCCTATTTGTAGTGGGATACGGCTTGATGTAGCTTTTGTTGTTGAGAAGGCAAAGTGACATTTTTTGGTGTCAAACGACTGCATATTAGATTTCATTGGGTCAGCTACAAACCTGTCTGCACAACGATCTGGAGGTGCTGTTAACAACAAAAAATGAGAGTAAGGAATGGCCAACAACAATTCTGTAAGTGTTTCTCAGCCATTAGTTCCCATTTTTAAAGGTGATAATTATCAGTTTTGGAGTATCAAAATGAAAACCTTATTTATTTCATATGATTTATGGGATTTAGTTGAGGATGGCTTACTTCAATATGACACACAAGAGGGCAGAATTACTGCAAACCAAAAAAATGAGATGAAAGAAAATAGGAAATAGGATGCAAAGGCCCTATTCTACATCCAACAAGCTCTAGATGAGACTATATTTCCTAGGATAATGGGAGCCACAACATCTAACGAAGCATGGGAATTGCTTCGAGAGGAATATAAAGGATCAAGTCAAGTTGTTAACTTGAAATTACAAATTCTTTGCCGTGAGTTTGAGATGTTGTTGATGAGAAATTCTGAGTTCATTCAGGAATTTTCCACAAGAGTTACAACCAATGCGAACCAAATTAGGTCTCTTGGTGAGGCCTAAGTGATCAAAAAATCGTTGAAAAAGTGTTAAGAAGTCTCATTATCAAATTTGACCATGTTGTTTCTGCTATTGAAGAATCCAAGGATTTCTCTACATTGTCTTTGAATCAGCACATGAAGAGAGGTTGAATAGAAATGTAGAAAAGCCAATTGAGTAGGTTTTCCAAACAACACTTGATTTCAAAAAGGGGTTAA
The DNA here is from genome assembly GCA_029852735.1 of Persea americana. Lineage (NCBI taxonomy): Eukaryota > Viridiplantae > Streptophyta > Magnoliopsida > Laurales > Lauraceae > Persea > Persea americana. The sequence goes on along the minus strand of CM056813.1, from coordinate 16,756,060 downwards.
GTGGTAATGCAGGGGCAAGCTGCAACCAAAGGCAAACTAGCTAAGGACGTGGAAGACAAAGTTTTTGTGGAAGAGGCCGAGGAAGAAACATTCATGATGGAAATGAGAGAAACCGCAATAAAGGTAATTATGAACCTCCTCAATGTTACTATTGTAAAAAAAAAGGTCATATTGAAAAAGACTGTTGGTACAAAAACAAGTCCTCAAATGTGCCTCAATGTTCAAATTGTAATAAATGCGGACATGAAGAAAAGGATTGTTGGCATAAAAACAAAAATAAGCAAATTCTCATGAAGAAAAGACCAATGATGAAGTTGAGGAAAACTCATTTCTCTCTTGTTTATCTGTAAATATTGAATTTGTTGGAGATATTTGGTTTTTGGATAGTGGGTACAGTAGCCACATGATAGGTGATAAAACATTGTTTGTTAAGACTGATGAGTCAGTAAGGTCTCAAGTCTTGATGGGAAACAATAGTCAAGTCGAGGTGCAAGGCAAAGGAATTGTCTCTGTAAACACCAAGTCAGGTATAAAGCTCATAGACGATCTTATGTATGTACCAGGTTTGGCTCAAAACGTACTTAGCTTGGGGCAATTAATGAAGAAAGGGTATTATGCAATTTTTGATGAGGATAAATGCATGATATTTAAAAAGAAGAACATGGAGTTGATCATGTCAGTGACTATGACTCAAAATAAATTGTGTCCTCTTAGAATTTCCGATCTTACCCTCAATGCATTCAAATCTATGGAGTGTGATAGTTCATTGCTTTGGCATGAGAGATATGGGCATCTAAATTTTCATGGTTTTCATTCACTATATAAAAAAGACATGGTTGTTGGCATACCTGTTGTGCATCATGGTGACAAAATGTGTGAAGCATGTATCTTTGGAAAACATCATTGAACCCCTTTTCAAGCAAGTAAATCTTGGAGGGCTAATCAACCCTTAATGTTGGTAGATGTTGATATATGTGGCCCTATGAGAGTTTAGGGTGTGAGATCTCTTGATTGGTCCACTCAATAAATTAGCCCAAAAAGTGTGCAAAAACAGAAAATATGCAGCGGAAATAAAATCAAAAGCACACACCACAAGGACACCGGATTTTTACGTGGAAAACCCTAATCGTACAAGGACTGAAGTTACCTTGTGTCGCTTCACACTTCAACGACTTCACAACATTAATTGCAACATACTCAATCCTACGCTTAACTTCTTAGATCTTCTCGCAAGAAGATAATCTTCTACAAAGGATGCAGAAGAACCTGACTCTTTAGAGTACTTAGTAGCACAACTCTTCAAAAACCTTTAGTGAAAATTCTCTCAATTAAATCACCAATTCAGAACTTGAGAGATGATCTATGTCTCTTTGGGTTGTGAGAAACACCCAATTTATAGCCTCAAATCTGTGCTTAAGACTCCTAATAATAACCCACTTAGGATAGAGAGTCTATCTCAATCGTTTAATTAAAGTCCGGATCGTACTAGGCTTGCTGTACCGCCCTCGCTATAGCGAGGTGTGATTCTACCTCGGGTGTGATTCTGTCTTTTGTCACTTCTTTTTTTTTTTTTTATTTCTCTTGCAGCCCCTTTTGTTGACTTTATAATCTCCCCCTTTTGGCAATTCTTGGACAAATCTCCCTAGAACAATACAATATGATCTACCCAAAAGAAAAACCCAAAATACATTGAATTTTAAATAAAAAAAACAGCACTGTAGATCTTGTATAGCCTTTATTTGAACTTTTCAGATCTGGAATTGCCTTGGCTTGTAAAGTTCCCCCTGATTTCATTCTTCTCCCCCTGTATTTGTCCAAAATTGACAAACAGATATCATCATGCAGCTTCTGTCAATCTGGATGCAGTAGCTCCCCCTCAATTTCAACTCCCCCTGAATGTATCCTCGTAGCAGCACTGGGGGTGGGAGCTAGACCTCCTTGATTAGGGCTTTTTATATGTAGCCACCCACACTTGTGTAGTTTGGTTTTTCAGCATAGTGTGAGTACACTCCTTTGGCAAATTAGACATTCTAACCCAAATTGGAGTCGTCTTGGGTGGAGAAAAATTCTTCCGCCATTGCTTGGTCTTTGGTAGACTATTCAGCTTCTTGCAATGGAGACGAATGTGTCATTTCTTTCCACAATGGTGACAAGTGGATGTGCGTGCCGCACGTGACACATTCTTTTCCCTGAAACTACTCAGCACATTATGTGAAAGTGCAGTATGTGGAGTAGCATGTGCAACACTTGAAACAAAAATTGTTTTACCTTTAGCATTTGAAGTGGATGCACCATGATCATAACTGAGACTGCTTCTGTCAAAAGGAGACTTTTGACCGCACAAGATGTTCGTAAGAGTCTTCAAACCAATGTTCATCTTGTTTAGAGAGGCATGTTTAACTTCTAACTCAGACAGAGTGATCTTCAGTCTTCCTTGTAAATCTTCTTTTCCAGAATTCACCTTTTGTAACTCTTTTTGTAAAGTTTCAATCTCTTGTTCAGCCTTCTTGAATTTCTGACCCTCAATAGTCAAATTTTCAGCTATGCAGTTTTTCTGACTTTCCAAGAGATGAACCTGTTTAAGCGCTTGCTTTAATTTAATCTTCAGTGTAGAATTTTTTTCTTGAGCAGCCTTAAACTTGATAATAATCTTGTTGCCATACTTTGTCATCCTGGCACAATCAACATATGTAGTATGATACAACGCTTAATAGTCTTTCTCTTGATCTGACATTTCATCATCATGATCTTCATCAGTAGTATTGTCAGATAGAGACAGAGCCATGAAAGCCACAAACTTCCCATTCACATTTTCTGAAGAATTAGCCTCAGGATCTTTTTCTTCTTCGAAAGATTCTTCATCCCAAGTTGTGTTGAGAGCCTTTTGTTTTGTACCCTTTTTCTTGTTGGCACACTCATTATCATAGTGACTATAGCCTTGGCACTCAAAACACTTTGTTCCTTTCGCAGAATCCTTCTTCTCAGATTTAGAACTCTTCCACTTGGCTTGTTTTGACTTCATGTACTTCTTGAAGTAATTTAATAATTCAGTCATATCATCTTCAGCCTCAGATTCAGAATCATACTCAATTTTCTTTTCAGATTTCTTTCTTGATTCTGAGTTGGCTTTCAAAGCAATACCTTTCTCTTTAGATTTTTCTTTATGCAAACGGTTTGCTTCAAAGGTCTGCAGATTTCTAGCCAGCTGGTTGACCTTGAGGGTATCAAGATTCTTATTTTCTTCTATATCATCAACTTTAAAATCGAACCTTGAAGGTAGAGACCTCAGAATTTTCTTGACAATTTTGTTTTCTTGAATTTCCTCACCCAGAATGAAAACAGAATTGACAATATCATTCAGCTTAGCATAGAATTGATTGAAGGTCTCATCTTTTTCCATCACGATGATTTCAAATTCTTTAGTCAACCTTTGCAATTTAGATTGCTTCACCGTGTCTGTACCCTCATACACTGTCTGTAAGACTTTCCATGCTTTTTTTGCAGTTTTGCAAGTGGAAATCCTATGAAACTCTTCAGCAGACACTCCATTGTATATACCATTCATCTCCTTGTTATTACAATTGGAGGTATGCTTCTCATCCTTAGTCCATTAGGCTTTAGGTTTAGGAACAGTTTGTCAATTAGCCACAATTGTTGGTTTGGAGTAGCCCTCCTTAACAATATCCCAAACATCATCATCAATGGACTTAAGGAATCCAATCATCATTTGCTTCCAATATGCATAATTAGACTCATCTAGCAAAGGGGGCTTGGAAGTTGATGTCCCTTCTCGATTGAGTACCATTCTAGAAATCTCTTTGGATCAAACACAACAAGTTAGTGCAACCCGCTCTAATACCAATTGAGAGTTTAGGGTGTGAGACCTCTAGATTGGTCCACTCAATAAATTAGCCCAAAAAGTGTGCAAAAATACAAAATATGCAGCGGAAATAAAATCACAAGCACACACCACAAGGACTCTAGATTTTTATGTGGAAAACCCTAATTGGGTGAAAACCATGGATCCGAACTGGATCTAATCAAGCACTATGAATCTTGCAATTATAAGAAACCCAGATTTCTTCTCCAAATATCCTCTACCTAAGGACTGAAGTTACCTTGTGTCGTTTCACGTTTCAACGACTTCACACCGTTGATTGCAACAAACTCAATCTCGCGCTTGACTCCTCAGATCTTCTCGCAAGAAGATAATCTTCTACAAAGGATGTAGAAGAACCTGACTCTCTAGAGTACTTGTAGCACAACTCTTCAAAGGCCTCTAAAGAAAATTTCTCTCAATTAAATCACCAATTCAGAACTTGAGAGATGATCTGCGTCTCTTTGGGTTATGAGAAACACCCAATTTATAGCCTCAAATCCGTACTTGAGACTCCTAATAATAACCCACTTAGGATAGAGAGTCCATCTTAACCTTTTAATTAAAGTCTGGATCGTACCAGGCTTGCTGCGCCACCCTCGCTATAGTGAGGTGTGATTCTGTCTTCTGTCACTTCTTTTTTTTTTTATTTCTCTTACAGCCCCTTTTGTTGACTTTACACCCTATGTGCACAAATTCACTTGGTGATAGCAAGTATTTTTTAATATTTGTTGATGTTTGCACAAGGATGATTTGGGTGTATTTTCGTAAGAAAAAAATCTGAAGCTCTTTCATGCTTTCTACAATTTCGAGCATATATTGAAAAACAAAGTGGGTTCGTACTTAAGACATTAAGAACTGACTGAGGGGGTGAATTTATATCAAAAGATTTTCTTATAATTTGTAGAGATGTAAGAATACGAAGAGAACTCACTACAAGTTTCACTCCACAACAAATGGAGTCGCGGAGCAGAAAAATTGAAGCATTGTTGAAACCGCAAGATGCAAGTTGAAAGAAAAAGGGCTCCCAAAAAGCTTTTGGGCAAAAGCAGTATCTATAACGGTTTATTTGCTTAATCTCTCTCCTACAAAGGCAGTCAATGAAAAAACACCATATGAAGCATGGTTTGGGAGAAAGCCAAATGTAAGTCATTTAAAGATCTTTGGTTCTATAGCTTATTCTCATATTCCCTATGAAAAAAAGGCACAAGTTAGATGACAAAAGCATTAAATGCGTTTTTGTGGGCTATAGTGAAGAAACTAAAGGCTATAGACTTCATACTCCTCAAAATAAGGCTTTATTTATTAGTCATGATGTGATCTTTAATGAAAATGATAAATGGAAGTGGGACAGTGATGTCGATCAATACCCTCTAATTATTGAAGAAGAAGAAACACCATCCTTTGATTCACCACCTGATTGTCAATCAAGATTGACTGGATTCACATCGTTGGAATCACCTCCTAGAAAGGGAAGAAGTCTTGTTGATATTTATCAATCATGTGATTTTGTATGCTTTGCTTCTGAACCCGCTTGCTTTGAAGATGCAGTGGATGAGAAAAATTGGCATGATGCAATGAAAGTTGAAATGAATGCCATTGAAAAAAACAAAACATGGAGGTTGGTAGACTTACCACCAGGTGAAAAGCCCATTGGGCTCAAATGGATTTTCAAATCCAAGTTTAATGCCAATGGGTCTTTGCAAAAACACAAGTTTTGGTTGGTGGCTTGATTTATCTCACACATTCAAGGCCAGATATAATGTTTTTAGTGAGCTTAACTTCAAGGTTTATGAATAGTCTAAGTAAAGCTCACATGGGTGCAGCCAAGAGAGTTCTACGATATATTCATGGAACATTGGATCTCGGACTTAGGCATAAAAAATCAGATACTTGTAAACTTGCTTCTTATATTGACAGTGATTGGGCTGGTTGTGCAGATGACAGGAAAAGTACTACAGGCTATGCACGTAGTCTTGAGTCTACATTGATATCATGGTCTTAAAAAAAAACAACAAACTACTGCACTTTCTACAACTGAAGATGAATATACGGCGGCAACAAGTTCAGCTTGTCAAGCGGTGTGGCTAAGGAGGATTCTAAGTGACCTGAAGCAAAAGTAAGAAGAAGCTACAATTTTATTTTTTGACAACAAGTCAACAATTGAATTGACAAAAAATCCAGTCTTTCATGGAAGAACAAATCATATTGAAGTCTGGCATCATTTTATTCGCGAGCTTGTGGCCAAGAAAGAGATAAAGCTGGAGTACTATAGCATGGATAAACAAGTTGCTGATATTTTCACAAAGGCTCTCTCAAGAGAAAAGTTTTTCAAATTACGAAGGATGCTTGGTGTTGAAGGCATTTGAATTAAGGGGGAGTGTTAGAATATTAAATTAATTCAAATGTTATGCTGATATGTCATTTAACTATCTTTGAATAAGTCTTTGCTTGAAGAAGTCTGTAAACGTGTCTTTGTGTTAGTTTTATAGACTAGGTGTTTATGGGACACCTGCGCTTTTAGTGACTCTGTTAGTTCTACAGAGTAGGTGTTCATGGGACACCTATCCCTTTATTGTTAGTCATCTTTATCTATTTAAATGGTCTATGTAAGTGATTAGATGGCACAATGAATGAAAAAAAAAAAAAAAAAACCATTCATATTTGTACTGTGCATAACTCTCTTCCACTTTCAGTTTGCTTTGTGTGCGTGCAATAATCTGTATTAAGGCTATTTTGTCATTAGCCCACATTTACTCTGCTAACATCCAATAGGTGGAGGGGTTGTCTTCGTTTCATAGAGGTGCTCAAGATGCCCTTTTAAAGAGCCCCCACTAACTGGCTATGGAGGAAGTGCAATGGCCAATAGCGACTTGGCACATGGTGTGTTTGCCTATTTATGGCTAGGTGTGTTTTCCCGTTTTTCCTTTTTTGTGCTATCACGAAAGATGGGGAAGCAGTCACTCTCGACTCTTCTTTTGGTATAAAACCTCTATCACAAGATATATTTTAATTGACCCTTTCTCTTGACATAAAATGTCCAGTACGTAGTCCAATTGCAGATGATGGATAGATTTGTCTCAATGTGAGTTCAAAACAGAGAGGTATGCGGAGGAGTTTGGATTAATCGCAATTGTACCCCACCCAAAAGGTTTTTTTTAGTAATCTCGGGTGTCTTCATTGCCAGTCAAATTTCTTTTTTGTATTTTAAATTCTTGAAATGGGATTTGGTGAAATGATTATACGTTTTAGAAAATGAGTAACTTTTCTTCAAGTGAAGTAATCAGTATAAAAGTATGACGGTATCAAACTCTTTTTTTTAGTGCATCATAATAGGCTATTCTATCACTTGCTTACGAGTCTTGGTGTGGTTCATGGTGAGCTGAGCACTTTCCCTCTCTTGCTAGAAGATCATCTTCACTAAAAACTTGTGCCTCATGATAATGACGTGGAGGTTTTGTAAAGTCCATGAACTATAAGTGTGTATTAGCGTAGTTAATTATATTGTTAATTAATCAAGCTCATTTAGAAGCCAAACAGGACTAGTTTACTGTTAGGATCGTATGTACGAAGTTTCATCGAGATCCAAGTTCGTTTGGGTATAGTAGGGGGGATTGCTTGCAATTTCTGAAAAGTATAGAGGGCCTTTTTGTAATTTTTATTTTTTTGAGATTTTGGTACCATTGGGTAAATGATTTAATTACTTAAACTTCGTTCTTCTGCATCATCTTGAACCGGACCCTCGAAGACCGTCAATTAGTGACCTAAAGATCAATTTGCTCAAACCGGGCTAAATTGCAATTTTCCAAACTACCCCATTTATAACCGACCATGACACTTCACTTACATTTCACTAAAATTTTCTCCTTTATTTCCTTTCCTTTCTTTTTCTCTCTACAAACCCTCTTGTTGCCAAGTGATTCCAAGAGCCCATATTCACTGATCATTATCCTCATCATCCTTACAGGGGCCCATATATCACCCTCATATAACTTTCATAGAGTTTTTCCAATTCTACAATCTTAGGTAAGCTTTTCCTTATACTACGGTTAGATTAATTGGGGCTTTTCGTAGAATTGGTTTTAGATGGGTTGTTTAACTCTAATTCTCTTAGTTGGTGTAGTTAATTGGATTGTTTTGGTTCTATATATAGGTTTTGGGATTTCTTGAGCTAGGGTTGGAGTTTTGTACTACCAATAAACCAAGGCAGGTGGGTATCCATCATATAAAATTGATATGCATGTTTTATTTTGAATTTACAGCTTTGAATGTCTTAATTTCTTATTTTGAATTCAATTGTTTAACTGATATTAACTTATTGAATTAGATGAATGGTTGGAATGAAATGGGTTGATGGGAGGGTGTTTATGATATATGGAGTCGTCGAGATCCAAGTTCATTTGGGTACAGTAGGGGGGATAGTTTGCAATTTCCAAAACGTATGGAGGGCCTTTTTGTAATTTTTTTTGAGATTTTGGTACCATTGGGTAAATGATTTAATTCCTTAAACTTCGTTCTTCTGCATCATCTTGAGCCGGACCCTCGAAGATCGTCAATTAGTGACCTAAAGATCAATTTGCTCAAACCGGACTTAATTGCAACTTTCCAAAATACCCCATTTATAACCAACCTTGACACTTCACTTACATTCCACTAAAATTCTCTCCTTTATTTCCATTCCTTTCTTTTTCTCTCTACAAACCCTCTTGTTGCCAAGTGATTCCAAGAGCCCATATTCATTGATCATTAACCTCATCATCCTTACAGGGGTCCATATATCACCCTCATATAATTTTCATAGAGTTTTTCCAATTCTACAATCTTAGGTAAGCTTTTCCTTGTACTACGGTTAGATTAATTGGGGCTTTTCCTAGAATTGGTTTTAGATGGGTTGTTTAACTCTAATTCTCTTAGTTGGTGTAGTTAATTGGATTGTTTTGGTTCTATATATAGGTTTTGGAATTTCTTGAGCTAGGGTTGGAGTTTTGGACTACCAATAAACCAAGGCAAGTGGGTATCCATCTTATGAAATTGATATGCATGTTTTATTTTGAATTTACAGCTTTGAATGTCTTACTTTCTTATTTTGAATTCATTTGTTTAACTGATATTAACTCATTGAATTGGATGAATGGTTGGGATGAAATGGGTTGATGGGAGGGTGTTTATGATATATGGAGAGCACTTGGCCTTGAATTTATTGATGTCAGGTACATGTGAACAACGTAATGGATTTCAAACTCAAACAGAGCTTCAGATCGTTTTTTCTGGGAAACAATGGTTACCCGTATGTCCCTTATGACTAGCCAAAACCCCCAGACAGAACTTTATGAATTCTATCTGACCGACATACTGAAATGTGCCTGAGCTTGATTTGTTCTACGGTCCATCGTACGACTAGCCCCACAGGGAACTGTAGAACAAGGTTTGATTCTGTCTGGAATTGGAATGCCTAACATAAATGTCTACTTTTAGCATATGGTTAGCTTACGGTGACCTTACGACTAGTCGTAAGCCAACCGCAGTGTAAATCTACAATAAGGCTAACTGTAGAGACCCAATTTTCCATATGAAACAAGGTTCTTTCCTTAGGGATTTCGATACTTGTATGGGACCCTTTAGACCTGATATTGGAGGACCTTTTTCATATTTCAAGCGGAACTATTATTCTCCCCTTATTAATTTCATCGATTTTGAGTGTCAGAACTTGGTGGCCTTGATCTATGGCTTTGAGAGGACTTGTTTCAGTTTGAAATTGATATGGATTATGGAATTTGGGGTAGTAGTTTCTCTCTCTTGGTTTTCTTTACGAACTTGTTCACGCAGGTTAGGCCGACAAGGTTGTCTAAGCTTAGTGGTGCCGACACATAGGTCACATGCAGAAATAAGAACAAATATGGGTGTATAACAACCTAACGGGCTAAACAGGGTGCTCATAGGCTCATATGTCACATTAATATCTGGTCATGAAGATACGGGGCAAGCAGAATACTCAAATTGCATAAACCATAGTTTTTGAAGCAAAACTAGTAATAATTCACAAGACTGGAGAGAATCGTGTAATTTGAATGGAAGAATAGAAATAAAATAGGCTTTTCACATGTATGCCGGATCGCTCGTTAGGGCTTCAAGGCTTAGGTCAATGCGTATAAGAACTCATATGTCAAAGGTGTTATTTTTCACATTGATAAACCAAAAATCCTTGATATGTTTCCGGAGTGAGATCTTCTCTATTAGAAACGTATACATTCTTTCCCGCATCAAACCATGATGATAGGACTCAAAACAGTCCCTTTTTCCCACTTAGACCCCCCTTTCCAAGCTCCAAACATGACCCAACCAAAGGGAGGGTGCGCTTGAGCGGCCATATGCGCGCTCGAGTGGACCTGAGTTGCGTTGGAGGGGCCACAAACAGAAGGTCTGTGCGCTCGAGCGGCCATATGCCCGCTCGAGCGGACAGGCATTCTGTCATGGGGAGTGGCAAAAAGAATGTCTGTGCGCTGAGCGGCCATATGCCCGCTCGAGCGGGCAGCCATTATGCAGCCCTAGGCTGCTCCCAGTGAGACTGCGCGCTCGAGCGGCCATAGGTGCACTCGAGTGGCTAGTCCATCCTGCTGCCCGAAAATGGCTTTCTCAGCTTCATTCTTCTCCTCCTCAAAGTCACTTTTCCTGCACACAAAAGGCCTCCATGCCTCCCAATGATCATCATCAAATCTCCCCTAAACATATCACCTCATCCTCCTCCATATCCAACTAATCCATCACACAAGTGAAGCATTTAAGTAATAAATCATGTTAAATCAAAACCATCTTTAACACTTCAAATAAGCTCATCAAGAAGAGAGAGAGAGAGAGAGAGAGAGAGAGAGAGAGAGAGAGAGAGAGAGCTTACTAAGCATGCATTTGCAAGAACTAAGGGAAATCATAGCATGTATTTCAAAATAGATGAAGGCATGAAAAACATTGTAAAGGCATAGTGAAACATCAAGAAATCACCCATGAAAGAGTTCATAATCAAAATAAATCCATTCATCCACTTGGCTTGGTCTCCACTAGCACAAACAACCCCCAAAAACCACTCTCAAGACCAAGCACACAAAAACCCCCCAAAAACAAACCTATTTAGAACCCTAAATGGTCAATAGAAAGAGCAAGAGAGAGAGAGCTCCCAATAATGGATATGAAACTTTCTTAGGGCTAAGAAGACACAAGTCTAGAAGATTGGAAATATTGCTTACTTGGAAGTTCTTCAAATGACAAGAGCTAGCTCGAAGGAAACCTTGGGATGGTGGATTTCTCTTCAAATGGCATCCATGAAAGGCCCTGAAGATGGGGAAGAAGAAGATGAGATCATTTTCTTTATTTGTCAAGAGTTGGTGTGGATTTGGAGATGAAAGAGCAAGAAGAAAAAGAAAACCCTAGGTTGGGTTGGAACCAAAGTTCTTCCACAGTAACAAGAACAAGAAAAGGGGAAAGTGAAAAGAGCTCACTATATATATATATATATCTATATATATATACTATGTGAAGATGGGTCCCACAACTTACAAGGCTTGTTGGGCTAAAAACATAGATTTTTGGGCATCAGATGAGTTCGACGAAGAAGGGAAAAATGCTCACCATAAAATCTAGTTTCCGGAAAGTACATATTTCTTGGGTTCTGGAGACATCGAAAATTGTGTCTAGATTTTGTGTAAAAGGACTGTTTTTCCCTTGAAGTCGGAAAAATATGGTTTCGAAGTCTCGGATGGGGATGACGTAAACACAGAAGTTGTAGAGGTTAATGAGATAAATCAAATGGAGTCAAAACACGAATTTTCGGAGTCGCGGATAATCCCTCATGCTCACGCAAAGTCACTAAAAAGACTCTCATTAAATAAAAAAGGGTTCTCAAAACTCCCCAAAGCTATATAAAAGTTATTCTAATCCCAAACTTAAACAAAATCTATTAATCTCATTTATAGCTAACACACAACTTAATTAGTGCTAATCGCATGCAGTCACTCGAGTTGGGGTCTTACATCCTCCAACCCTTAGGGAATTTGGTCCTCCAAATGAAAATACAAGTAACCTCAGGTAGTAGATGCGGATACTTCTTCTGGACTTGATCCCATAGTTCCCACGTCACTTCTTCGGGTCCATGATTTTCCCAAAGCACTTTCACCCAATGAATTGTCCGCGTCCTCAGCTATTGTTCCTTGGTGTTAATTATCTGAACAGGCTTCTCCACATATGGGGCATCTTCTTGGATTTCCAATGGTTCATGACGGAGTACATGTAGCGGGTCGGGGACATACTTCTTCAACATTGACACATGGAAGACATTGTGCACACCGGAGAGTTCGGGCAATAAGGCTAATTTGTAAGCCACATCACTAATCTTGCTCACAAAATCATAAGGTCCAATTTATCTCTTTTATAACTTGCCCTTCTGCCCAAATCTCAATGTTTACCTGGTCAGTGACACCTTCAAGAAGACCTTATCTCCTTCTTTGAATTGTAAGTCCTTTTTGTGAGAGTCTGTATAGCTTTTCTGTCTACTCCGGGCTACTTTCAGATGTTCCTGAATCAACTCGATCTTGTCACTAGTCTCACTTGTTAGTTTTATAGTCTCAATCCATTAAGATTGATGTAATAAATTGATTAATTTCTTTATTTATCAATATATTCATGTTATCATTTCATGAGATGAATGGTGTTTATTACTTAAATGCACATAACCAATACGAATGACATGATGGTTCATGAGATAAACCGGAGTCCATAAGTATATTAGATGCAATACATGTGTATGGATGAGATCCACATACGGGAGACATGTATAGCAAATCTTATACTTGAATATCTTCACAACCAGTGATGAGATTGGACATCTCATCTGATAAGGTTGCAGTACTTTGATTACTATGAGATAGTGTGATTTGTCTCGATCATTAGAATGTAAGATTCTGGATCATAGTGCTGGTACATTGGATGTATTGAAGGACCATGTGAAGCACCTTAAGAACACTGTCTTTACTTTAAGGTCTGCTCTCATAATTCCCTAGCAATAGGCTCTCAACCCTGAGACATTTATGAACTCAAGTTTCTATCTATTCATTTGCTTTGAGTCACCAATGAGTGAGGCCAATTGTAGGTCAACACCTCGGTGTCTTGGGTACGTGGTAGTAGGACTGTGGGAACATTTAATGGTCAAGATGGAATCTGTCTCTATTATCTCCTTGTGCCAATTAATGGATCTATCATTGGTAAGTGTACACCCATCTTAATTAAGAGTTAATTGGATTGTACTAATGATTACTATAATTAATTGGGTCTAAAGGATAATAAGATATGGATCTAAATTGGTGGGACAGTCTGTCCAATTGATCCATGGATAATGATAGAGGGGCTCACTTGTAGTGATAGGGAAGTTTAGGGTCTTCATGTAATTTATTCCTAAGACTGGAGTTCAATTGCATTTATATAGTGGAGTTATTTGCAATTAACTGTGGGCCCGGATTGCACATGAAATGTGGGGTCGCGGTGTCCCAGTTGGAGCCAGCTTTCTATGGAATCCCTAGTGGTCCCCACGCGAGCCCAAGATTGGATCTTTACTAATTCTATTTGAACTCAAAAAGGAAAGCTACTATTTCTATTTGAAGTGAGACTTCTAATAGCGGTAATAGTGAAATGAAGGTTTACTAATTAATCTAGAAGTTGGACTTCTAATTATACACTAAGAGAGAAGGTTGAAAAGCTATAAAAGGGGACAAGGGAGGCCTTAGATGTCTATGCACAATTCCTCCTAAGGATTCACGCCCATCATCCCCTTGTGCAAGAGTTGCATTCTTCTCCTTCCCCTCTCTCTCTTCTAGTTCCCTTCTAGTTTCCTTGGAGATTCTAGATAGTCTTTCTCTTGGAGATCCCACCATCTCTCTTGTGGAAAGAGACCTGAAGCGGGTCATAGCGTGGAAGACGATTGGACATTGGAGATTCTGATCTTAGAAGAGCTCTTCATCAAAGAGTTGAATCAAGTTCTCTATTAGAGCACAACCAAGCTCCATAGGTATTTTCTACTCCTTGTATGTTGTAGAATTTTGTGGTTGCATGTTTAGTACTGTTTCTATCCTTTTGATAGGTTTGTTTGCTGATCATGATGGCTGAGTTTGAGGACATGCATCCTGGATTGGGTTTTGATGGCTTTTGGATAGGTGTTCATCACTTCTAGTTGGTGAAAAGTTTTTGAAACCTATCCAAGAGGTCCACCCACTTCTAACATCACTCACTATAGCCGGTCCATGAAAACTGCGAACACCTACTTCCTCCTAAAAATTGGAGTTCTACATCTTCTGCCATACAATGCCTCAAAAGGCATCATTCCAATGCTCGAGTGATAACTGTTATTGTAGGCGAACTCACAAAATGGTAAGGTCTCATCCCACTGGGTCTTGAAGTCTAACACACAAGCCCTAAGCATATCTTCTAGAGTCTGAATTGTCCTCTCTGATTGGCTATATGTTTGTGGGTGATAAGCGGTGCTAAACTGTAACTTCGTACCCATGGATTCATGCAACATCTTTCAGAACCTCGAGACGATTCTGCTGTCCTTATCAGAAGTGATGGAGACTGTCTGTCAATGATGACTAACAATCTCATTGACGAACAACTTCGCGAGAGGTAGCATGTGCATTTTCTTTCCTCCTGTCCTTATGGGAATGAAATGAGCTGACTTAGTGAGGCGATCCACAATGACTCAAATTGTGTCATTGCCTCTCCTAGTTCTTGGTAGTCGTGAAACGAAATCCATGGTAATGTGCTCCCATTTCCATTCCGGGATCTCTAACGGTTGTAACAACCTTGGAGGCTTTTAATGTTCTGTTTCAACTAACTGGCAGGTCATACATCGAGAGACAAATGCTGCGATCTCTTGCTTCATGTTGTTCCACCAAAATCTACCATTTAAGTTCTAATACATCTTTGTGCTGCCCGGATTCATAGAATACTTCGTACTGTGAGCCTCTGTCATAATGTCATTCCTCGAGTCTTCAATGTTAGGCACACATAGATGATCACGGTAGTACAGGACTCCATCTACAATATGAAAGTCTGGATGTTCTGCTATATGTTCTGAAATCTTGGCCAACTCCGGATCCTGTAATTGGTTATCCTTGATCTTCCATATAAATGAGGGTTCAGACACTGACATGTTTACTAACATAACACCCTTCCTTAGTAGTTGTAGGTCTACTCCTAACTCTTTCAACTGCTGAAAAATTCAAGTACCCTGTAGACTTGCCAAGCCTACTGATTTCCTACTCAGTGCATCGGCGACCACATTCGCCTTCCACGGGTGGTACTTGATCGAGAAATCATAATCCTTGATAAATTATATCCCTCTTCTCTGCCTCATATTTTGCTCTTTCTGAGGAAACAAGTATTGTAAGTTGCGGTGATCGGAGTGGACTTCGAACTTCTCTCCATAGAGATAGTGTCTCCACATCTTCAACGCAAAAACAACCGCTGCCAACTCGAGATCATGCGTTGCATAGTTTTTCTTATGATCTTTCAACTGCCGGGATTCATAAGCAACGACTTTTCCGTCTTGCATCAACACGCATCCAAACCCTACATGCAAAGCATAGGTAAAAATAGTGAAACCGCCGCTTTCAAATGGTAAAGTAAAGACCGGTGCTATAGTCAATCTCGTTTTCAACTCTTGAAAACCAGTCTGACACCGATCTGTCCATACATATGGTGCATTTTTCCTAGTTAACTTCGTCAATGGTGACGCAATTGATGAAATTCCTTGCACAAAGCTCCGGTAATAACCTGCCAATCCAAGGAAACTTTTGATTTCTGATGCGTTCCTCGATCTTTCCCAATTCACAACTGCCTCAATCTTGGCCGGATCCATTGGCAGCCCTTCTTTGGAGATGACGTGCCCCCAAAAATGTGACTTGTTAGAGCAAAAATTCGCACTTATTGAGCTTTGCATACTGCTGGTTATCTCTTAAAAGTTGCAGTGTTATCCTTAAATGCTCTTCATGTTCTTCTCTGGACTTGGAGTACACCAAAATATCATCAATGAATACTACTGTGAACTAATCTAAGTACTGTACAAATATCTTGCTCATCAAAGCCATGAATACTACCGGTGTGTTAGTCAGTCCAAATGGCATTACTAGATTCTCATAGTGTACATATTTTGTCCGGAAAGCTATCTTTAGTACATCTGACTCGCTAACTCTCAGCTGATGGTAACTAGACTTCAAGTCAATCTTCAAAAAGTAAGCAGCACCTTGTAACTGATCAAACAGTTCATCTATCATTGGTAATGGATATTTGTTCTTGATGGTTATGGGCTCAATTTCCGGAAGTTGATGCACGTCCTCATCGAACCATCTTTCTTTTCGACGAACAAAACTGGAGCTCCACACGGCGAAATGCTAGGTCTAACAAAACCCTTGTCTAATAATTCTTGCAACTGTATTTTCAATTCTCCCAATTCCACCGAATCCTGTATGGTGCAATAGAAATCGGAGTGGTCTCTAGTAATAACTCGATGGTGAAGTCCATTTTTCTGACGGGTGGTAACCCTGGGATCTCTTCTAGAAAAACATCTGGAAATTCACCAACAATAGGGATCTCCTCCACCCCTTGGGACCGTTTATCCTCCGTGATAAATGCTAAATAAGCTTCACATCCACTCTTCAAAAGTCTATCAGCCTTTAGTACTGAAATAAACCCTGCAGTTTGATTCCTCCTCTCTCCTTGGAATATCACTCTTGCTGGCATCTCCTCTAGTTTAAATGTAAGAGTCTTGTGAAAACAATCCATCATGGCATGGTACCTTGCTAACCAATCCATCCCTACGATCATGTCAAAGTCGTGCATCTCCAATAAAATGAGGTTTGCCGGTAACAACACTTCTCTTATCTTAATTGCACAACTAGGGTGAAAAGTCCTACACACAACTTGTTTACCTACTAGAGTAGTCACAATCAAAATAAACTCAAGTTCTCTATCAAACACACTCATCAACTTAGAAAATTTAGGAGACAGAAATGAATGTGTAGAGCCAAGGTCAAACAAAATCCTATCTTCAATTCCACAGACAAGGAGTCGACCTTCCACCACGTTGCCTATAGCTGAGTTGGTTGTGTTATCGCCGTTGTATCAGCGATACTACCGTTATAAGATATTTTCCATAAATATCTCATGAAAGGGTGAAAGAAAGAAGAGGAAGAGGAGTTATGGTTCTAACGATTGAGTGCAGATGAGGGGATAGATAGAGATACGGTTTAGAGGATTTAAATGGGTTCAAGATCAATTTGGTAGTCAAAGTCAATGTGGCTGAGTTCTCACTTGTGATAAGCCCCTTTCATATATTATTATAATATAATTATCTACCTCATAGCGCTCACTAATTAGATGATTATTTATAAGTGGGGGTTAGGGTAGGTGGAAAGGACACCTTATGGATAAGTGTCAAAAAAGAAAAAAAAGCCTCAATTAGGGGCAGCACTAGGGAGGGGCCAGCAGGCCATGGGCCTCCTCTGATTTGGGATTCCCTTTAATAGGTCCTGTGGCCACCTCCATCTTGTGGCCATCCTTTAATGGATGGCTCCACCATCATTAGCAAGTTAATCACTAACAATATGATTTTGGGTTTCCAAAATAAAGGGAAAAAATAGTAGTTGATTTTGGGGAAAACAAATCGGAATGAAAGAAGAAATGAAAGGAAAAAAAGGAAGGAAGAAAGAAGAAAAATAAAATATAAAAGCAGAATAGATAGATTAGGAACTATTTACCCAATGTAGACTCGTCGCTGCCACCCACATAGCCCGATTCAAGATTGTGATGATATGATCAGAGAGAGGCAAAGAGCTTGTG
This sequence comes from Persea americana, assembly GCA_029852735.1. NCBI lineage: Eukaryota > Viridiplantae > Streptophyta > Magnoliopsida > Laurales > Lauraceae > Persea > Persea americana. The sequence continues at coordinate 16,738,308 of CM056813.1, read as the reverse complement.
ACATCATAGTCCTTTTTTTTTTTTGCTTAGTGGTAAATTTGTATTAAGGAAAAAAGGGCAAAGTCCCCAAGAACATGAAAACCAAAACCTACAGACCCCTTAACAGGGGAAGCCAAAAAGAGGAGAGAAAAGAGAAACAAAAACTAAAAGAAGAGGAAGACAAAAGCTCTGCACATGAAAAAACAGAGCATAAAAACAATTAAGAAGAGATTCCAAAGGAAACCAGAATTGGGTGAGGAGGCAGCTCTTGAACTAAGGTAGCCATCCCTTTCAGGCGGTCCAGGAAAATCACTTTGGCTTTCTCAAGAGAGGGCTTCTTAGAATTATGCTTGGAATTGTTCTGGATAGACCATAAGACAAAGATGGCGTGGAAGAAGATAGCGGCTACACATTTTCTTCCAAGGATATCTCTGGTAGAATTAACGGTCATTCAAATAAAAGAAACTGAAAGAGAAGATGAAGATGTAGTGCCACAGGGAGTGAGGAACCAAGGCCAGAAGTTTCTTGCCAGAATGCAAGAGAAAAACAAATGTAGATCTGATTCCTCTTCATTGAAATAGTTATGGCATCTGGAAGCAACTAACCACGCTCTGAATTTAGCCAAGATGTCCGTCGGGGTTCTCCTGTGGAACAAACACCAACTCAGACAGGCTAAACGAGGGTTAATATATTTGTTCCATATCAGCTTGGACCAAGAAGTTGTAGCAGCAGTAGTCCTCAGCGAGTTCCAGGCAACTGATCAACGCTTAGATGTACAACATTTAACCACAAGACTACAGTATCGTCAAGTAGTAAAGGACTAAAGAGTCTGGATTATTGATCCCATGGAGAGAGGATGGAACAAGCGATGAATTCAATTTAAGTAGAATTGAACTAAGATATAGCTAATATAGAAATTGAAGTGAACAATTAAAACTACTATACTATGTGTGAAAAATGAAATTAAACTAATTGGAATGTGGAACAAAACTAAACTAGCAACTAAACTACTATAACTAACAATCTAAAATATGAAATTAATAAGATCTAACATACTAAACTAAACTAGTAGATGAATGGTGGTGGAATTGAAATATTTAATGTGAATATGTGGTGTGAAATGTGTAGGATCTTAAAACAAGTAATGTAAAGTGTAGATCTAACAAACCAGAAGTGAAAATAACAAATCAAACAAAGATTTAAATTAACAACAATAAAAATAAAAGAGATTAGGCAATCCAAAATCCACTAAGTATGTAATTAATCAAATCAATGCACGCTCTAATTCAACTCCCAAATCTACAATCCAATTAGCAATCTATTGCCTAATTGGATTGGATCATATAGTAATGAAGATTAAAGTAAAAAAAAAAAAAAATCAAAAGCCAATATCCTAGATCATCATCTAGCTACCCTAACAATAATTCATCAAAATTAAGTTACAAAAAATCAAAGATAAGGGCTCTAGAGCATGCTATGAGAGAACTTAATTCAACTACAAAGCATCAATTGAGATTATGCAAGCATCAAGTGTAGAAATAGAGCATGAGAAATGAGAGAGATTAGCACAATTAGACCAAAAATCTACTAATCAATCAAGGCACAAGTAGGGAATTTAAACTAAAACATGCATGTAATTGAACTAATCACATTATTCAGCTTCAAAATGAGAGCAAAATCCAAGAGTTTTAGCTACTAAAGATCAAGAAAGAGCTCCAAATCTTCATTAATGATCTTCACTTATACACTCTCTCTCAATTAGTTACAAATAAGCTCCTAAGTACAATCTAAAAATATAAAGAAGGTAAAATAAAATTGCTGAAAGACTAACTTGCCAAAAAAGCTTCTTTCCTCTCCACAAATACATTCCAATTTATAGAAACATTGATGACATTTGATTGGCTCATTTCCTTTCACATGGATTGCTTCAATTTGATTGGTTGCAACTTGAAGACTTTTGATTGATTCATTTGCTTTCTCATAAATTGTTTCAATTTGATTTGGAGGCTTTTCATTAGCTCCTTTTGCGTTCACAGAGATTGCTTCAATTTGATTGGTTGCAACAAACTTTCCTCCGAAAAGCTAAAAGCATATGTGCTTTTTGTGTTTTGTGGTCCTTCCTTCAATTTGAAGGCTTTTGATTGGCTTATATCTTTTCACATGGATTTGTGCCATGGCAAGCTTTGATTGGTGGAGAGGTTAGAGTTGGATGAAATATTTTCTATGTAAAACAAAAATGCAATTGTTGGGGTTTGAAACCCATAACTTGTTTCATATCAACCCAAGCTCTAACCAATACACCAACCAATCCTTTGTGTTAAAAAATGACTTCTTTTATCTTTAAAGTCTTCTCCTCTTATTTTGGAATTCTTCAACTTTTCCTAAGATTTTTTCACCAAGATTTCTTCATGAAATCTCTTTTTAATGCCTTGGGACACTACCCGGAAGGTTGGGGTAGTCGCAGGGCCCACTTACACAAGAGAAATTACATAAAAATGTGCTATAACTAATCGGATTTATGCATAACAATCAAATAATCTATTAATGTGATAAAAGGATAAAGTCTCCGTGTAAAACAAATGATATGCATATGAGATACTGATAAAATTCGGACTAATGAGGGGTAAAATATGCAAAATTTAGCACTCATTAGCAACCGAGATGAAAAAGACTCCTGAGGAGGTCCCAAGCTAAGAGAGAGTGTCTGGGACTGTATTGTTTCCAATAGGGATGAGGCTCGCAGAGTGAAGAAGGAATTCTTGTAGCTCGGTAGGCAACTGGTTGGGAATGCTCCAGGCATTGTCAACTATTATATCGGCCACTGTGCCATTTTCAGAGAACTAGATAGTAGGGAACCTTGGGGCAATTGGATGGGGGTCAATCCAGTTATCGAACCAAAGACTAATGGACCTTCCATTACCAATAAGCCATTTGCTATCCTTTTGAAGAGAAAGGAAGTGAGGACTAAGTTTCTTCCCTATGCAAGAGCTAACACTAGAATTCCTCAGATTCCAAAAAGTAGGCTCCCCTGAGCTACCTTTCTCTGAACCAGATAGCCCAGACCAAGCCAGAATCCTAAGGCAAGCTTCATTGAATCCTTTCACCCAGCAAAGACCAAACCCACCTCAAATTTAGGAAGACAGGCTAGCTCCCATCTTACCAGATTATATCTCACTTTGTCAAGATTTGCTGACCAAAGGAAGTTTCTCATCAACTGTTCAATTTTGAGGCATGTTTTGCTAGAAAGAGGCAGAACAAGAGCTATGTGGAGAGGAATGGAAGTAAGCACATGTCTCACCAAAGTCAATCTACCTGCAAAAGAGAGGCATTTGGTCTTCTATCCTGTTAGTCTACTTCTTATGGAATCCATCATATGGCTGAAGTGGTTGTGCCTGGTGCATCCAAAGAACAAGGGTACTCCTAGGCAGACCTAAGGCAAAGGGGCAAGGGGCAACATTGATCTGCAGAAGCCCTAAAACCAGGTTGGCTTTCCGAACACTACACTTGCCAAGAAAAACCTGAGTTTTTTGGAGATTAAAGCATTGGCCTGAGGAATCTTGATACAGCTGAAGCAGATCTTGAAGCCTCCTCAGACCTCTCTTATTCCCTTTGAGAAAAACTAGGATGTCATCTGCATATATTAAGTGACAGGGGGTAGAGCTGACCTTGGATATAGGGAAAATAAAGCCTGCTAGCCTTAGCTCATCTATTTTTAGGCTTACCTTCTAGCCTTGGCTCTTTTGTTTTTAATTAGGCTAAGGATCTCCTCTGTTAGAATGAAAAGGTAGGGGGAGAGAGCATCTCTCTGCCGCAATCCATAAGAAGAACAGAAAAACCCACTTGGACTTTTGTTAACCACAGCCGAACCTCTACTAGTGCAAACTAGTTCTCTCACAAGGTTGATCCACTTATAAGAGAAATTGAAGAATTGCTGAGCCCTGAATAGAAAGTTCCATTGAAGCTTGTCTAAGGCCTTCGAAATATCCAATTTCATGCAGACCGATCCCCCTCTGATATTAGACTTTAGTTTCAGAAGAAGATCATGGGCTAGGGCTACATGGTGATGTATTGTTCTACCTTTGACATAAGCATATTGATTGGTGTTTGGAGATCAAGAGACGGTAAATGTTAGATAACCTTGAAGCCTGGATTTTAGACATGATCTTATAGGTGAAATTGAGGAGATTGACAGGTCTGAAATTTGAGAAGGTAGTAGGGGATTTTTTTTTTTGGGAATAAGAGTAAGGAAAAAGGCATTGGTGGCTCTGAGCAATCTGCCAATGCTAAAAAAATAGGAAATAGCCTTGATAACATCAAGACCTACAATTTTTCAGTAACAAGTAAATAAAGCACCCGAGAATCCATCAGGACCTGGAGAGCTGGATCTCTTAAGACTGAATTCTGCCTCTCTAATTTCAACTGGAGTGGGATCTGCCACCAGGACGTTGTTCTGCTCCTTTGAAACTGAAGGCCTGGTCTATTGAAAAGAACTTCAATTGGAGCAGAGGAGGAGTACTGCATCAGGTTAGAGAAAAAGAAGCAGGCTTGGACTCTTATTTGCTCAGCATCCTCAATTATGTTCCCCGCTATAGAAATTCTGTCAATTCTGTTAATGGAGCTCTTGGATTTGGTAGACAGGGGAAGAACTTTGTATTCCTATCTCCATCTTTTAACCAACTAATTCTTGATATTTTTTTCCAATGGACTGATTCTGCTTTGAGCCAATTATGGAGGGAAGATTTGCAAGAATTTAAGGCCAACAGGAGAGAGTCACTTAGATTGGAGTCATAGAGAGATTGAGCTTCCACCACAAGCTCCTTAGCATCAGCTAGATTCTTTTTAAGCTGCCCAAAGACCTCATAGTTCCAAATCTTGAGCTTGCTTTTGAGAATTTTAAGCTTTTGGGCTAGAGTATATTGTGGAGTACCATTGCAAGGAATAGCCCAGCTATTCTCAACAAGAGAGAGGAAGGAGTCGTGGGAGAGCCACATCTCTTCAAATTTAAAGGGAATATTCTTGAGAGGAGGATTGGTTATGTGAGACAGCAGGAGAGGACTATGATCCGAAGAGATCCTTGGAAGATGGGTGACAATGGGGTCTTCAAATTGATCCAGCTAGGCGGCATTGGTGAATGCTCTGTCAAGCCTAGCAGCAACATAAAAGTGCCCTTTGTCTGTTGTTTGCCCAGGTATATATGTTACCTCTTAAGCCTAAGATCTTTGAAACCTGCAGCTAGTACCATATCTGGAAATTCCTTGACAGAGGTGGGGGATGGGGGGCTGGTGCTGAATTTCTCTGAAGCCAAGAGGATAGCATTGAAATCTCCTATCACTGCCCAAGGAAGAGCAGTAGAAGAGGAGTTGACCAAATAATCCCAGAGAAGCCTCCTAAGTCTACAATCAGCTGACCCATAAGCCCCAGTGATCAGGCTTGACGAAGAAGTATGGATATCTGAGAATTTTATGGAAATGTGTTGGTTAGAGTGATCAAGAAAGGAGTAGTTAAGGTTGGGGTTGGATTTACAAAAGCACCAAAGAGAGTTATTAGAGTTGGAGAAGGACTGGTTATAAACAAAAGACTGGACACAGTGGAAATGGGGGAGTCAGAAGGGATTTTTGGCTCTGAAAGAAAAAATATATTAGGAGAGTGGGTAGCAATGAGGTGGAGCGGCACTGTTTGAGTAGGGGCCATTACCAATACCTCTACAATTCCAATAATGGACCTTAGACATTAGAGAAGGTGGAGGGGGGAGAGCCAGTGGAGCTCCTAGTTTTAGGACCTAGGGATGTAGTACCTTTGTTTTTTTATTTCCTTTTGCCATAAGCCTTGAAGGGAGATAGATCCACCACTAGAGAAGCAACAGGGACAAGGTCTTTACCCATCTGGGAATCTTAGGTGATGTTCTTGGTCTCAGAAGGGATGGGGGGAAGATTACCAAAGTTGGGGATAGCCGTTGGGACCCTTGGAACCCTTTATAAGGCCTGGGGTCCTGCATCTATGGCTCATGGAGAGATCTGAGTGGCTAAGAAGGGTTTAAGATTTGGAGGTGGAAAGGGTAGGGCCGGCTAAGGTGGAGAATTCTAGAATGGAGAAGGGATTGGAGCAGTCTATGGTAGGCGCCGGATGTTTCTCAATAATATCGAAGATGATCCTAGGAGGAAGGACATAACAGGGTTTTCGAAAGGAAGGTTAGATTTTGAATTTTGGCCAGGGAGCTAGGGACCATTGGTTGGAGGGGGAAGGGTGTTCAAGGAAGGGGTTAGGCTGTTACCGCCAAGAGGTTGGACCACTGGGGAAGAGTGTGTGATTAAGGGAATGGGGACTGAAATTGAGGAATTTGCTGTTGGCAGGACTATCGATAGGAAATCCACCTCCTCTTTGTCACATGTGTCTTCATCTACTTCTGGAGCTGCTTTAGCTGCATTAGTTGCATTAGCTGGGGTCTTTAGCAAAGAAGGCTTAGAGGTGAAAGGGCATTTAGAGGATAAGTGACCTACAGATAGACAGTTTGGGCAAGTGATATTCAAATATGGAACTTCAACCTGTACCACTCCATCTCCTTCCAATTCCACTATTAACGATGCCGGGTTTGGTTTTGCCACATCTAGATTGACCAAGACTCAGGCGAAGGACAACATTTTCTAAGAAGTTGTGATTTCATCAAGGGAAAGAGGCTTACCTATTGACTCATCAATGGAAAGGAGAATGTTGATACTCCAGCAGTGGCAGGGGATTCCTTTAAGACGAATCCAAATGGGAGTGACGGCCGGCCAGGAGCCAACTTCCTGTCTGGGGGACCAGGGCTGCAGTGGTAATTTTTACCTTTCCATAATCAAGGGACTCTGACTGACCAAGCAGTCTCTGTCTTCCTTGGTGTTGAATCTAAATAGGAAGAAGCCTCTCTGTGTGAGGAAATTGAGGCGGGGCCTAGTTAGTATCCAAGAGCTATGGACCCATTGCTCTAAACCTTCTAAGGAAGGGCGCCTTCCCACAAATTTCCCAATAGCAGAGGAAGAGAAAGATTCCTTATTGTTGGCAACCATTTGCTGAGGGATCATCAGAGTGAGTTTGCCGTCAATCCAAGCAGGAGGAGGAATGGTTGGAGGAGCAGAGATGGTCAAGGGGGAGAAGAAGCTAGCGTAGGACTTCTGAGGAGGGAGCTGTAGAGGAACAGAGGAGTTATCCACTTAAGATGAGTTGGGGGCTGAGCATGGTCGTGATTTAGAATATTGTCGAGATTCTGATGCAAAAGTTGTAGCTGAGCAGTATCCCATATCAATGGAGATGGTTCCTGCAATTCGCCGGTGGTGGCTCGTAAAGGAGGAAAGATGGCCCTGTGGGGTACCTGATACCGAAAGGGGGAGTAAGGCTTGAAATCAAAGAGGCAATGTTGGGGGTAGGAGTGGGGTTAGGGAGGAAGGGGACGTATTTGAGAGCCATAGAGGAACTCTATTTCGTGGGGTGGGAAAGGGTAACATCAGAGGATTTAGAGGATTTGTCAATGGGGAATGGAGCCAGTAGAGAATTTGGCAGGGAGGCTGTAGATATGATGTTGGTCTCCGAGAGTTAAGCATGCAGGGAATTTGGTGCCCGAGAATGTAGGGTTTCGGGAGGAGCAAGAGGAACTAGGGGAGACATTCTCTAGGGAGGAGGGGTTCGGGATCAAGTCAAGTTGTTAACTTGAAATTACTCATCATAGTCTTTGAGATGTTGTAAAAAACTTATGAAGTTCTGGTTGTTTTTTGTTCAGGTACAAAGAACCCCTTCATCTAGATATTACTATTACTTTGTATTTTCGCGATTGTAAATATATTAATCCTCCATTTATACATCATTATTTCTTTTCAATCATGGGGCTTATATTTAAACTCTAACCCTCTCAAAATACTTCCTATTCATGTTCTAGTATTAAAATTTTTCTAATCCAATTAAAATTATATCCATCATAGATAAAATTGTTGTTCAATGCTAAGTTATGCTTAAAACTTTTCTGTACTATCCTGGTTTAATTATGCTTGATTTATTAGAATTTCTTTAGGTATTTTTATACATTGGCCCTTCCAAAAAAAAATGTCTGGTTCCGCCCCATCTATACAACTAGATTGTGCTTAGAAGTAGCACACATTGCACTCGATTTTAATAATTATCTTTCTTTAAGCGGCCTTTCAATTGTTAGACAATATTCTTAATTCTTCATCGTAGTGGAAATTTCAACTTCTTTCATTGCTGGTTAGTAGTTCATCCATTCAATTTTGGGACTCAACGGGGCAGGTTTGGCACAAATTGGGGTAAACCCAAATGTGTCCCGTCTCAAGTTTATCTTATCCAAATCCAACCTGCCCAATGATGGGTCATTGGGATGTCATACTAAAGCCAGCCCGTTAGGTTGGTTCAGGTCAAATTCAAAGCTTAAAGATTTTATAATATATTAAAATAAGTGAGAATGAGTATGGTAAAGATTGTACATGCCACCTCTTCTTCCTTCATGCCTTAAGTTAAGGCACAAAGCCACCTACATCACATAATATATTTGGGGCGGGGCAGGTTAGGACAACAAAACTTAAACCCACCCCACACCAATAAAAGCATTACCAAACTCGCCCCTAAGAGGAGCGAGTCAGGGCAGATCCCCATTTATACCGGACTCATTGTCATCCCTACTCATATAAAACGTGAGGAATCCAAAAGGAAGGATTTCTTTTTCCTAAGAGAATGTTTGCTCCATGTAATTGAATTCCTAAGAATTCTATTACTGTATTTCCATTAGGGGTTAGAAATGAAGAAACAAAAGTGAATATTAAAAAAATGACCATTCAATCCTAATTGAAAGGGAAGATTGGAAACAAATACCCTGCCTTGTAGTAATTCAAACGCTAGGAAAGTGAAGTTCTCATCGACATCATTACTTTATATCCTTCCATGGAGCTCATTTGACCATAATTTTTTATGCATTCTATGCTAACAAAGAAACTAAAAGAAACATACAAAATCAACTCCAAATAGCATAACGTATTTTGTGCACGGTCATGTTTAGTGTAAATTTAAAAAGGCAAGTCACTTTTACAAGAAATAGAGTATGATCAACGAGAATAGACTTTCTCCTTATTTACCAAAAAAGAAAAAATGTAAAACTCAAAACCCCAACAACAACCCGCGCCCCCCCCCCCCCCCCCCCCCCCCCCCCAAATCATTTCCCATAAATATCATAAAACCCCTTGTAATTTGAATAACCTCCATGTAGTTTTTAAATATTCTCCTGTACAATTGTATCTCTTGTTAATCTTTCTTTCTTTTTTTCCCTTGTTGTCTCTTCCTTTTAATAAAACCATTTTTGTTATCAATCAAAAAATAAATATACTTTTATGTAGTAGCCCCTCCAAGGATAAGTTTCTCGATCCGCCTATACAGGGGAGGGTGAACTAAGCCCCCTAAATCTTTGTAAACACCTTTTACTTTTACATCTTGCCCCTTTAAAAAATTCTTTTTGCATAACTGTAGTGTCGACGATGTCATTTAGAAGTCGAGCTTGGCACTGAAGTTACATCACATTTCGGGGGTACTAATTGTACTTAGTTTACTGTGTTTGTATTGGCTTTTGGTAGCCTTTTCTTCTGGGTTGTAATTAATGTACTTTTACAATTGTAACTTGAACATATTTGGGGAAATGAAGTATCCTAGTCACTGTCTAGCTCTATACTTCCTTATTTGTATTTTATATTAGTCTAATGATGGTCATGTAATGACAGATTTGCGCTAAGCGGTTGAGTGCAACATGGACTCTGAGTCGCAATACCACGTAAGCTTACGCGAAAATATTCATGTTGTGATGGAAATCCAATACCCTCACACACGCTGATCCTGGGAAGAAACAAACGTATTAGTTAATTTACAAACTCATGCCCTGAGTTCGGATAGTTGCAATAATCCAATTTTAAGATGTGACAAATATTTTTGGCTTCTGATTTTGTAGATGGAGAGTCTAACATGAATTGGAGTGGGCCTTAGAAAGTGTCACATGTCAATCCCACCTAAAAAGTTGAACTATCTTATTATACACACACATGCATATATAAAGATATCCAAACATGACCTTCTAAGAAAAGAAATAGTTAACGATTTCAATTTTTTGAAATATTATTAGGAATAAAATAAATTCAAAATATATAAATGTATAATTTAACACTCTAAAATCCGCCATCTCAAAATCTATTTAAAAAAGAAAAAAGTATAATAAATTTACATAAGTCACAAATCAGCCATATTAGATAAAAGTGTAACACCTTGTCCCTTCCTAAGAGCGTTTAGTGCCTAATTAACCTTAATTAGGAGTCTAATTGATTATTTTGGATGTGTATGAGCTTGGTTAGGTAGATTAGTGGGGAGTTGACCTTGACTAGGTAGTTGAAGGACCTTTTTGATAATTTTGGCTTCATGGGTTTCGTCGTGTGTGTCTTTATTTTTGGCGTCGTTTTGGGTGCATTGGATAGAGCATCTTGTGTGCTTCGATTTTTGTGTTTTGACCCGGACCATTTGAGCCCATTTATGCCCAATTCCAACGAAAAAGGCCCTTTTATAACATTACCCATTTGATCTTGGACTTGAATGCAAAATCCAAGAAAAGTACCATTTAAACAAAACCCCATGATTCAAACATGATTCATGCTTAGATTTCCCAATTTTATCTCAAAGGAATGCTCTTAGCTCAGTTGTGGGATGTGTATGTGTTTAATTCTTCATGTCTTAGGATAAGTACGCTTTGATGTGCGTGGGAAGCTCCTTACTGTTAGATTGTGTGGTCTCAATCCAGTAGATGAAGTAATAAATTGACTCATATCAATATAATTATGCTTTCCTTTTATGAGATGAATGATGTTTTATTTACTTAGTTGCACATAACCAATACGAATGACATGATGGCTCATGAGATGAACCGGAGTCCACAAGTATATTAGATGTAATACATGTGTGTGGATGAGATCCACATACAGGAGACATGTGTCACAAATCGTATTCTTAAATTTGACTCAAAACCGGTGATGAGATTGAGCATCTCATTTAATAAGGTTGCAGTATTATGATCACTGTGAGATAGTGTGATCTGTCTCGATCATCGGAGTGTAAGACTCTGAATCATTGTACTGGTACATTAGAAGTATTGAAGGATCATGAGAAGCACCTTATAAAACATTATCTTTGCTTCAAGGTTTGCTCTCATAATTCCCTAGCAATAAGCTCTTAATCCTAAGACATTAATGAACTCAAGTGTCTATCTATTCATTTGCTTTGAGTCACCAATGAGTGAGGCCAACTATAGGTCAACACCTCGGTGTCTTGGGTACGTGGTACTGGGACGTGGGAACATTTAATGGTCAAGATGGAATTTATCTCTATTATCCTCTTGTGCCAACTAATGGATTTATCATTAGTAAGTGCGCACCCATCTCAGTTAAGAGCTAATTGGATGGTACTAATGATTACTTTGATTGATTGGATCTCAAGGATAATAAGATATGGATCTAAATTGGAGGGACAGGTTTAGTCCAATTGATCCATGGATATTGATAGAGGGGCCTACTTGTAGTGATAGGGAAGTTTAGGGTCTTCTTGTAATTTATTCCTAAGACTGAAATTCAATTGCATTTATAGAGTAGAGTTATTTGCAATTAACCGTGGGCCCAGATTGCACATGAGATGTGGGGTCGCGGTGTCCCAGTTGGAGCCAGCTTTCTTGGAATCCCTTGTGGTCCCCACGCTAGGCCAAGATTCGATCATTACTAATTCTACTTGAACTCAAAAGGAAAGGAATTAGAAAGTTACTATTTCTATTTGAAGTGAGACTTCTAATAGTGGTAATAGTAAGAAGAGAAGGTTACTAATTATTATAGAAGTTGGACTTCTAATTCTAATTAGCAAGTGAGATGCCTTAGTGCTATAAATAGAGGAGATTAGAGGGCTGGACGTCCAACCCCTTGGAGTCCACGCCCAGCCCCCTTGTGTGCAAGAGTTGCACACCTCCCTTCTTCTCTCCTTCTTCTAGTTTCTCTTGAGGTTCTAGTTGTTTTCTCTCAAAGATCCCACATATCTCCTTGAGGAAAGAGATCTGAGACAGGTCATAGTGTGTAAGGCTAAGAGGTTTTAGAGATTCTGATTCACTTTTAGAAAGAGATCAACTTCTCCATTAGAGCACAACCGAGCTCCCAAGCTATAATCTACTTCCTTGTTTGTTGTGGATCTCGTGGTTGCTTGTTTACTGCTTGTTTATATCTTCTAGATAGAGTTTTCTTCTACACATGATGAGGAGAAAGAGGCCATGGATCCTGGATTGGGTTTTGAAGCCTTACGGATACTTGATCCCTGCGTTAAGTGGGTCAAAAGTTTTTGTAAGCCTATCCACGAGGCCCACCTATTTCCAACACTTACATGCAGGATAAAATACCTTGCAAGGCTTTTAAAAGGTTAGGGATGATCCCACCTGAAACAGAGTCTTTTCATACTCGATTCTTCAAATTCCTGAAGGTTGGAGGTTAACCACCAAGACCCCCCGGTCACAAAGGTGGTTGCAGCTAATCGTAAGCCAAGCGTAAGGTTACCGTGGAGTTGCAAAGTTGCAGTTGAGTTTTGGCGGTCACAATTCTAGAATGCGCCTTTTTCCTAAGATTTTCTTTTTCGCCAGCCCTCGGATAACTATAAGACCACCCATGGCTAATCATGAGCTAGCCGTGAGTTGACCGTAAGACCCAGAGTTTTTAGGTGGTTTTGGCCCTAGTCTTAGATAATAGTAATGAAACCGTTGGACTGTAAATCATGCCTACTGGAGCTCGAAGCCTATGTGAGTGTTGTTTGAGCTATCATATACTCACATGGAAACACGTATCTTGGTATTCGTGTACTCTGAGTTTGAGGTGTTGACATGAGGCATTTGATGTCCCTAAATAAGTGTAACGCCATCAGTGTAACGCCATGGGTTATGTAGCCCGAAGATGTCGGAGGCCCTAGGACTACACATGGTTGGACAGTGAAGCTGATGAGCATTTCCCAACCTTAGGGTTTGCTCATCGTTTATCCTTGATTCATCGTATGACCTTTATGCATGCATTTGACTCTCATTTCTAGTATTCTTGCGTGACTTATTTCATGCTCCAACATTTATCTTGTTGAGCTTCATGTATCCTGTTATGTACCATGTTCATATCTCTCTATGTTCTTTATGCTCGTACACATTTGTTATGTCATGTTACACCCTATGTTTATGCTTATGCCTATGTCATATACAAGTATCATGCCATTTGGTACGTGCACTCTATTCCTTTTATGCATATGCTATATACATGTATCATGCCCGTTTGGTACATGCAGTCTATTCCTTGAGTTGGAATCACTTAGCTTCAATCATATCTCAGTTAGACCCAGCTGAGTGCGGTTTGATAAACTTTATGGACTAATTGTAGTTAGGTTATGTCATAGGAGTTTACTAGTGCTTCAGGTCCACAATGAAATTTTACACCCTATGCCTCCGAGCGGTACTACCATGTTATGTTATGTTATGCTCATGTTCTCATTTACTTCGCATTTAATGCTTCACTTGGGAGAATATAGCTCATGTGGACATGCCAGTTTGTTAAGTCATCATGTTATACATGTTGTTCACGATTCCTTATGTTCATGCTTATTCATGTAGAGATTATGCCTAGTCTACGTTCATGGACCTCATATGATCTCTTATCTTTATTATTCATTTGTCTTACATGCTATGCTTGATATTTGTTTATCTTGCTCGACTTTATCTCTAAAATGATACTACACTTGGCATTACACTTGAGGAACCAGAAGCCCTTGCCTCGGAGGCTGGGGAGGACAAGGAGAGTCCTCATCAACTAGGTGAGTGAACCCAAATGATGTCTTATAGACATCCATGCAGTGAGTACTCATCATGATTATTACCCTTGACCTCGGTCTGGATAACCTGTCTAGTTGTCTATCTTTATTTTGGATTATGGGTTGTAAAAGTTAACTAATAAACTTTATGCTTCCACTACTTCTTTCTCTTTCTCTTTTCTTTAACTTGAGACTTAAACTTTTAATGCTATCTTATGGACTATTTATGCTCTTATCTATTGTTCAAATATACTATGGATGAATGTATGCTAGATGCCATAATTATACTTGATGACTTGTAGAGGTTATGTTACACAAGTTTTCGAAAATTCAAAATGTACCCATTCGTGAAGGCTTGTATGACCTCACACGTGAATTCCTATTGGAATCTATTCATGGGGATCAATGTACAATGAGTCTTTGACGTGAATCCCCATGCGAACCCATCTCACCTCGAGAGTCGTGTATTCTCAAGCTCGGGGTGTAACAAAAAGTTTATTAATCAGAATAAGTTCTAAGAGTATGTTCCAGCCCTTTGATTCAAAGAAACTTATGCAACTATTTTATTGCTAGGTGCATGATACTAATTTCTTTTCTTTCTTTTTTTGCTAGGTGCATGATACTAATTTCTTTTCTTTCTTTTTTTGTAAGGGCATTGTCCTATGAAACTAATTATTAGTAAGAAAGAATGTGTTTTTTTAAACATTAATGATTTGAAAATAAATTAATAACATATTAATATATTGTTTACCAAAAAATGCACACGCTAAGGTCAGGAGCAAAGCTAAATTGATTTATATATAAAACTTAGACTAAAATACAACTGTTATGTAGCTTTGGAATTATAATAAAAGAATTATAAGAATTTGGATAATAACGATGATCATTGAAAAATTTATTAAATAAAAGGAAAAATAATATTTTTAGAAAAGTAGAAATAAGAATCACAAAAATAGTCCAATGAGAAACAAAAAAAGTAGAAATAAATATTAAAGAGTTATGTTTTTAACAATATTGGTTGTGCAATAATAACAATAACGACTAAATGAAAAGAAAAGTTTAAATAGTCGACAAAACTATTGTTAATCTACTATGATTTTCTCATGAAAAATGAATCAATGAACAAAAAGAAAATCTCTGTAAAAGTAATTCATTTAAATATGGTTTCTTGCTTTTGTTTTAGTCTGTGAGTAGTTGCATAAAAGATGAGAGAGACAATGTATATAATATATAATACAATTGAAAATCAAAGTATTTGCAGTTAAATACCCTTGCATGGTTTAAATTAAAAAAAATAAGTTAAAGTCTCTTATTAGTTAATAAAGAAGATTATTATTTATTGCTTATATAAAGAAGTACTAAAATAGAAAAAGAATACTAAAACCATTGAGAAAAAACATTGAAAATGAAACAATTTAAAAAACTTGTATGCATATATTAATCCAAGCTTAAAAGAGGACTTAATATAAACTTAGAACACAATAGATTTTATAAATTAAGTGACATTCTGTATCATGTGTATGATATACCTTAACATATTATTCTTTATATATTGGGATGCAAACATAATCTTTTAATGGTGTATAGATATAAATCATCCGAATTCTTCCCATTCTGACTCTTCAGGGCCGTAAAGTCTAGCTTATTTATTTTATCTAGCTGCTGCCCAAAACTAAGGATTCTAAAACTTAACTGGGATAATGACAATGACAATTCACATAAATACTTTCCTTTACAGCAAAGCTTGAAAGGCATTATGCTAACAGATTTTATGGTAGATAATCAATAACATAAAAGAAAGAATGTTGTAAACCAGTCGCACCCTCATTGTTAAACAACAGCATTAAACGTGAGATTTGGGGTCAGATAAATTTTTTGCAGATGATTGTCATTTGACCCCCCAACCACAAGATCGAAATTCATGGTGAGATGACTATATTTGATTGCTTAACCAATATACCGCGGAAACTTCTTAATTAATCGAAAGTATAAGAAATATTTCAGAGCAAACATGTACAAATATTGATTAAAGTTTGAAGCGTAATATTACAAAACTATTAATTGTTGACACCAAAAATGTCACTTTGCCTCTTCATACACTCTCGACATAAAAAATCTACATGAAGTCGCATCCTACCACAAACAGACAATGTTGTTTCAAGTATTAAATTTTGTCAGAATCAAACAAAAACTACAAGATCCTTCAAGACAACCATAAGAAGAGTACACATGAAGTTTCGGGCTATTTCAACATTATTTGGCCTTACTTCACTTTTTCAGCGGCTGAACAGGAGCTCCTAGTGGCGGTGAAGCCAGAAACCCTAACTCAAGATACAGAACAGACAGTTGGCCTCAAAACTCCATTAGAAGGCTCTACATCAAGTTTCAAGCCATTTCGACATCGTTTGGCCCAAAAAGAAAACAACCGTAGCAAAGTCAGCTCTCCGGCGGTGGCAGCACCAAAGACATCAGATCTTCGATCAAAGCCTATGGATAGTCTCAAAATACTTCCAAAAGGCTCTGTGTCAAATTTTAGGTCGAACCGACAATGTTTGACCCTCCATCAACCCTCAAGTAGCAAAACCAAGTCTCTCGGCGGTGGGAACCACCAAGGCCATCACTTATCAAACAGAGCGCATGGATGGTTTCAAGGTACTTCCAAAGGGCTGCTCGTCAAGTTTCAGGTCATTTCAACAACATTTGACCCAACTTTTACGCTTGGAAGCAAAATCAGGACTTCTGGCGGTGGAGCTCCTCGGGACCATGACTTTCAAATTGGAGCTAATGGACCGTCGACTTAAAATGATTCCAATAGGCTCCCTGTCAAATTTCAGGTCAATCAGACATCGGTTGACCGTACATCAAAGCGCAGCATCTTTCTCGCGGCGAAATGAAGTCTACTGGCGACGAGACCCCACACGGCTTCAAAACTCAAATGGAAGCCTCTAGCTGGTCATATTTATTGCTTAGAAGGCTTCACCTCAAATTTTGGGTCATTCTGACATTGTTTGACCTACTTTTGGCTTCTAACGACAAATTGGCAACAAAGTCTTCGGCTTTTTCGAAAAATCGGAAAGTTTGCGCTCTAATTTGCATGGCTTCTCATTGAGTTTTCTTCAGGAAAATCAGGCCAATAAATGTTCAAAATTTTCAAGAAAAATACCGGAGAAAAAAGAATCAGAAAAACCCGAGAAACGGCCAAAAATCGACGACCATGGGTGCATGGTCGCCGGCGACCATGAAAATCCGGGTTGCAGGATTTTTGCCCAAAAACCCATTTTTCGAGTCTTTTTCGCTCTTCGAGATGTTTGGCCCCTGTGGTTTTCTAAAAATCTAATTTTTTGGGCACAAAATCCGTCGATCTTCGACAACATCACGGATCCACCGCCAAAATCATTGGATCGTCATTGGAAGCTTTGAAATCTCAAACCGGTCGACCAAAAAAGCACACTTTCTGCCCCATTGATCGAGAAATCGACAGGACAGATGTTGCCGGCCCACTGCTAACGATCAAGGTCTAAAATTATATGGACATCTGACATCGATCAGCATGAAAATCTATTAGCGATCAAGCCTCTTACATCACAAGAAGAATTCCAAAAGACGCAGTGTGGCCCACGACTCTTCAAATTCCTCAACAACCACTTAATCCAATTAATTGACCCATTTTATGACAAGTTAAAGTGGTCATTAACTCATTATTTTGGATGGCCCAATCAGAAGTGATAGTCCCGGCTTTTCTCTTGCCTTCCTCCGTCCCGAGTCCACCGTGGTGAGGCTGGGCGAAGAAGAAAGCAAGCATCAACATTTTGTACGGGTATGCTAGATTTTCTATTCTACTTGGAATTTGAAATAGTGATCCAGAGATTCACCTTCACAAGTAGAAAGGAAATCAAACTTTTTTTCTAACTTTCCATTGCATATATATTTTAAAGAAAGAGACACGATTTTTAATGCCGTGAAAGGCGATTTTGTTTAGTTTGCCGTGAAAGGCAGTTTTGTGCCGTAGAAGGCAATTTTTCCATGGACGGCTATTTACAAATCTTATCAATAGTGAAAGACAAGAATTGTGATTTTTTTGTCTCTTTAAAATTACAAAATACAATATAAGAGAAAGAAAAAGGGATCTGACTTCTCAGGAGATTGTGGGGACTCGTTCAGATCGACGGTCGCGAGTCATGTATGAACTCCGCCATCGTCCTTCATATGAGAACACTTGATGCTTTAGTTCACTTGGCTTGGCTTGGACCTCAGATTTTTAGAGGACAAAGACCAAGGAAAGGTCCTATATCTAATAAAAAACCAAGAAGACGGGCTGAAAAGCCACATCTAGGCCATGTTGGATGGAAGAAGAGGAGAAACCTTGTGGGGGTGGCCCCCCAAGGGACTTCAATCACCTTGTAGTGTTTGCAGCAGAGTTTCTTCAGGGTAGGAGAGCTTCTTTGTGCGGAGAATTCTTCAGAATAATTTTCAGGACCCTTTCCCTTTGGAATGACCGCCTATTTATAGGCTTTTGGTAGCCATTAGGAAGGTTTATGGGCATAATGGCATTAATGCTCCATGATGGGAGGAGTTACAAGATTTAATTTCATAATTTTGTAACTCCTTTTTCTTGGATTTTGATTGGCCGATGGAGAATAATGGGCATTTAATCTCCATGATGATGGGGGTTTCATGATTAATTACCATGATTAATCTCCATAATGATAGGAGTTACATGGTTAATTGTCATGATTAATTGGACTTGTAACTCCTATTTGCTTGCT
The DNA here is from genome assembly GCA_029852735.1 of Persea americana. Taxonomy (NCBI): domain Eukaryota; kingdom Viridiplantae; phylum Streptophyta; class Magnoliopsida; order Laurales; family Lauraceae; genus Persea; species Persea americana. The sequence continues at coordinate 16,719,688 of CM056813.1, read as the reverse complement.
TCTGATTGGGCCATCCAGAATAATGAGTTAATGACCGTAATAAGTTGTCATAAAAAGGTCATTTAACTTCATTAATTGGTCACTGAGTCGCTTGAAGAGTCACGGGCCGCGCCGCGTCTTTTGGAATTCTTCTTGTGATGATCATCGATGGATCCGCATGTTATTTGATGTCCAATGACGATGCAAATTCAGACATTGGTTGATACCAATGGGCCGGCAACATCTGTCCAGTCGATGTCTCGATCGGTCAGGCGGAAAGTGTGCTTTCTTAGTCGGCCGGTTGGCGGTTTTGGAGTGTCCGATGATGATCAAATGATTTCGATGGCGGATCCGTGATGTTGACGGAGATTGACGGATATCATGCCTCAAAAATTAGAACTTGAAAAAATCACAAGAGCCAAACATCGCGAAACGCGAAAAGGAACGGAAAATCGGTCGTTCTGGCAGAAATCCTGCGACCCGGACTTCCAAGGTCCCTGGCGACCATGGGGCTGGCAACCTTGGGCCATGGTCGCCGGCGACCATTGGTCAAGGTCGCTGGCGACCATGGGGTTTTTCCTCCTTTTTCGGTTGCCGTTTAGTCGCATTTTCTTCGCCCTTTTTCGGGCTTTTTTGCTTCTTTTTTCTCCTATATTTTTCTTGACATTTCTCCTCATTTATTGGCTTGATTTCTCTGAAGAAAACCTGTCGAGAAGCCATGCAAATCAGAGCACAAAGTTTCCTATTTTTGGAAAAGCCGAAGACTTTGTAGCCGATTTTCCGCCAAGAGTTGAAACTTGGTCAAACGATGTCGGAATGACCTGAAATTTGAGGTGAAGCTTCTTGAGCATTAGATAGGACCAACCATGGGCTTTTATTTGAGTTTTGAAGCCATTTGGGGTCCCGTCGATGCTAGACTTGATTTCACCGTGCGGAAGATATCGAACTTTGATGTGCGGTCATCTGATGTCCGATTGACCTGAAATTTGGAAGGGAACCTATTGGAGTCACTACAAGGTGATCGAAGTCCCTTAGGGGGCCACCCCCCAAGGTTTCCCCTCTTCTTCTATCCAACATGGCCTAGATGCGGCTTTTCAGCCCGTCTACTTGGTTTTTTATTGGATATAGGACCTTCCCTTGGTCTTTGTCCTCTAAAAATCCAATGTCCAAGCCAAGCCAAGTGAACTAAAGCATCAAGTGTTCTTATCTGAAGGACGATGGCGTAGTCCATACATGATTCGCGACCGTCGATCTGAACAAGTCCCCACAATCTCCTGAGAAGTCAGATCCCTCTTTCTTTCTTTTCTATTGTATTTTGTATTTTTTAAAGAGACAAAAAAACCACAATTCTTGTCTTTCACTATTGATAAGATTTGTAAATCGCCTTCCATGGCAAAATCGCCTTCTATGGCACAAAACCGCCTTTCACGGCAAACTAAACAAAATCGCCTCTCACGACATTCTAAAATCTTGCCTCTTTCTTTAAATATACATGTAATGGAAAGTTAGAAAAAAAGTTTGATTTCCTTTCTACTTGTAAAGGTGAATCTCCGGATCACCATTTCAAATTCCAAGTAGAATAGAAAATCTGGCATACCCATACAAAAATGTTGATGCTTGCTCTTTTTTTCTCTTCGCCCCGCTGCACCCAAGCGGACCCGGGACAGAGGAAGGCAAGAAGAAAAAGACGGATCCATCATCACCTTCATCTAATCCAACAAAACTTTGGCACCTGAGGCTAGGTAATATAAACCTAAATAGGATTGATGGGCTAGTGAAAGATGGTATCTTGCATTCATTGGTTGTAGAACCAATGCCTATCTGTGAGTCCTGTCTAGAAGGCAAAATGACCAAAAGATAATTTTCATCCAAGGGCAATAGGGCCAAAGAGTTATTGGAATTAGTACATATTGATGTGTGTGGACCCATAAATGTTAGAGCGAGTGGAGGATATGAATACTTCATTACTTTCACATATGATTACTCAAGATATGGATATATATACCTTATGCACCGCAAGTCCGAGGCTTTTGAAAAGTTCAAGGAGTTCCGAGCGGAAATTTGACTGAAACAAGCGTCCTGAAGTTGGAACATCCGTTTTGACCAGGCAATCAAGTCATTTGGTTTTCGTCAAAATCCAAATGAGTCATGTATGTATATGAAAAGTGAAGGAGGCAAGGTTATTTTTCTACTTTTATATATCGATACATCCTTTTCCTTGGGAGAGACGTAGGAATGTTGTCAACAGAAAAAGTTTGGTTGGCCAAGACTTTTGACATGAAAGACTTGGGAGAAACCAGCTACATCTTAGGGATCAAACTCCATCGAGAATGGAAAATAGGATGATTGGCTTAGCCCAAGCTGCGTACATAGATAAGGTACTAGTACGGTTTGCAATGCAAGACTCCAAGAAGGGTATCACACCTTTTAGACATGGAGTGCACCTTTCCAAGGATCAGTGTCCTAAGACACGTAAGAAAAAGGAGCGGATGAGGGAAGTGCCATACGCTTCGGCTATTTGTAGCCTCATGTATAATATGCTTTGTACTAGACCGGATATCTGTCATGCAGTAGGCCTAGTCAGCAGATATCAGTCTAACACAGGTCCTAACCATTGGACTGCTGTGAAATATATTCTTAAATACTTGAGAATGACTAGAGATTACATGTTGATTTATGGCAGTGATGTTATTTCCAGTCGGATACACGGATTCTGACTTCATGTCAGATAAAGATTCTAGGAAATCGACCTCTGGGTATGTGTTTATGTCCGATGGCGAAGCAGTCAGCTGGATGAGTATTACACAGGAATGTACCGCTGATTCCACCTCGGAGGCTGAATATGTAGTAGCTTGTGAAGCAGCTAAGGAAGCAGTTTGGCTCAAAAGATTTCTTATGGAACTTGGAGTGGTACCGTTGGCGCGATAGCCGCTCACAGTTTACTGGGCATGAGACGCAACCCTGACTAGCATTGAGCCCAAGTGGGAGATTATTGGATTGTGTATTCTCAATCCAGTAGATGATGTAATAAATTGATCTTTTTCAATATAATCATGCTATCCTTTCATGAGATGAATTGTGTTTTATTACTTGTTTGCACAGAACCAATACGTATGACATAAAGATTCATGAGATGAACAGGAGCCTACGAGTATATTGGATGTGACACATGTGTGTGGATGAAATCCACATATGGGAGACATGTGCCACAAATCTTATACTTATAGTGATTCATAACCGATGGTGAGATTGGGCATCTCATCTGACAAGATTGCAGCACTTTGATCACTATGAGATAGTGTGATTTGTCTCGATCATCAGAGTGTAAGACTCTAGATCATTGTGCTGGTACATTAGATGTATTGAAGGACCATAAGAAGCACCTTATGAAACACTGTCTATAATTTAAGGTCTGCTCTCATAATTCACTAGCAATAGGCTTTCAATCCTGAGACATTAATGAACTCAAGTTTCTATCTATTCATTTGCTTTGAGTCACCAATAAGTGAGGCCAACTATAAGTCAACACCTCGGTGTCTTACTAAAGGACTCTCAATCATCAGAGTGTAAAACTCTAGATCATTGTGCTGGTACATTGGATGTATTAAAGGACCATGAGAAGCACATTATGAAACACTGTCTATAATTTAAGGTCTGCTATCATAATTCCCTAGTAATAGGCTTTCAATTCTGAGACATTAATGAACTTAAGTTTCTATCTATTTATTTGCTTTGAGTCACTAATGAGTGAGGCCAACTATATGTCAACACATCGGTGTCTTGGGTATGTGGTAGTAGGACTGTGGAAACTGAAGGACCCGACTTTTGCCTTCCTCTGCCCTGGGGCTCCCGGGGTCCGGCGAACGAAAAGCGAGCATCAACATTTTTGTACGGGTGTGCCAGATTTTATATTCTACTTGGAATTTAGAAGTGGTGGTCGGGAGATCCACCTTCACAAGTAGAAAATGAAATCAATCTTTTTTCTAACTCTCCATTGCACATATATTTAAGAAAAGTGACAAGCTTTTTTTAATGCCATAAGAGGCAATTTTCATTTATTTGCCGTGAAAGGCGGTTTTTCTTTGCTTGCCGTGAAAGGCAGTTTTGTGCCATAGAAGGCGATTTTGCCGTGAAAGGCGATTTACAAATCTCATCAAAATATAAAAGAAAGGAATTATGATTGTTTGGTCTCTTTAGAAAAATACAAAATACAATAGAAAAGTAAGAAAATGAATTCTAACTTATCAGGAGATTGTGGGGACTCGTTCAGATCAACGGTCGCGAGTCATGTATGGACTCCGCCATCGTCCTTTAGATGAGAACATATAATGCTTTGATTAGCTTGACTTGGTTTGGACCTCAGATTTTTAGAGGATAAAGACCAAGGGGAGGTCCTATATCCAATAAAAAGCCGAGTAAACGGGGTGAAGAGCCACATCTAGCCATGTTGGATAGAAGGAGAAGGGACCTTGGGGGGGTGGCCCCCTAAGGGACTTCGGTCACTTTGTGATGTTTGTTGAGCAAAGTTTCCTCGAAGGAGAGGAAGTTGTTGCAACAGTTGCAGAAGTTATGGATTTTCTAGTTTTTTTATTGATCGAATTTGGACGATTTCGGACCAGTTTTTCTTGGAATGACCCTCCTTTTATAGGCTTTTGGTAGCCATTAGGTGGGTTTATGAGCATTGATTGCATTAATGCTCCATGATGGGAGGAGTTACAAGTTTTTAATTCAAGATTTTGTAAATCTTTTTTCTTGGCTTTTGATTGGCCATGGAGAATGATGGGCATTTAATCGCCTTTAAACTCCATGATGAGGGGAGTTACATGGTTTCATGTTATGATTGCTTGGGCTTGTAACTCCTTTTTCCTCGCTTCTGATTGGGCTGTCCAAAATAATTAGTTAATGATTGCATTAACTTGTCATAAAATAGGTCATTTAATGGTTGACAAGGCGTTCGAAGAGTCGCGGGCCGCGCCGCGTCTTTTGGAATTCTTCTTGCGATTATCGCTGATGGATTCACATATTGTTTGATATCGGATAGCGATGCAACTTCAGATATTGATTGCTATCAATGGGCCGGTAACATCTATCTAATCGATTTCTCAATCGGTCGGACAAAAAGTGTGCTTTCTTTGTTGGCCAGTTGGCTATCTTGAAGTGTCGGATGATGATCCCATGATTTCGGCGGCGAAACCGTGATGTTGACGAAGATCGACGGATTTCATGATAAAAAAATCAGATTTTTGGAACATCATAGGAGCCAATATCTCGAAACGCGAAAATAACCCAAAAAAGATGGTTTTCGGGCAAAATCCGGCTACTTGGATTTCTATGGTCGTCGGCGACCATGCACCCATGGTCGCCGGTGACTTTGGCCCATGGGTCGGCAACCATGGGGATTCTTTCCCTTTTGGTCTCCGTTTTTAGGCTGTTTTTCTATCTTTTTCGTTTCTTTTTTCTTCTGCATTTTTTCTAACATTTTCCCTGATGTATTTGGCCTGATTCTCCTGAAGAAAACCTGACGAGAAGCCGTGCAAATCAAAACACAAAGTTTCCTATTTTCTAGAAAAAGCCAAAAACTTTTGTTGCCGATTTGTCGTCAGAAGCCGAAACTAGGTCAAACGATGTCGGAATGACCTGAAATTTGAGGTGAAGCCTCCTGAGCAGTAGATAGGACCAACTATAGGCTTTTGTTTGAGTTTTGAGGCCGTGTGGGGTCCCGTTGCCAAGAGACTTGATTTTGCCGCGAGGAAGATGTCGCGTTTTGATGTACGGTCAATCGATGTCCGATTAACCTGAAATTTGACAAGAAGCCTATTGGAGTCATTTTGAGACGATCCATTAGCTCTGATTTGGAAATCATGGTCCTGGGGAGCTTCGCCGCTGAGAGGCCTGATTTTGCTTCCAAGCGTCAAAGTTGGGTCAAATGTTGTCGAAATGACTTAAAATTTGACGAGTAGTCTTTTGGGAGCATCTTGAAGTCACCCATATGATTTGTTTGACGAGTGATGGCCTCGGTGGTTCTCGCCTCCGAGAGGCTTGATTTTGCTGCTCAAGGGTTGATGGAGGGTCAAACGTTACCGGTTTGACTTGAAACTTGACATGGAGCCTTTTGGAGGTATTCTAGGACCATCCATAAGCTCTTATCAAAGATTTGATGTCTTCAATACTGTCGCCACCGAGAGAGCTAACTTCGCTGCGGCTGTTTCCTTTTTGGGCTAAACCATGTTGGAATGGTTTAGAATCTGATGTAGAGCCTCCTAGTGGCATTTTAAGGCCAGCTGTATGCTCTGTTCTGTGTGTCAGGGTCTCTAGCTTCACCGCTGCCGGGAGCTCCTGCTTAGCTGCTGGAATGGCAAAGTTAGGCCAAATGATGTTGAAATGGCCCGAAACTTCATGAGTACCCTTCTTTTGGCTATTTTAAAAGAACTTGCAGTTTTTGTTTGATTCTGACAATATCTGATGCTTGAAATGGCATTTGCCTATCTGTGGTAGGATGCAGCTCCATTTAGCTTTTGTTTTTGAAGAGGCAAAGTGACATTTTTATGTCAACAGAAACATTCAATGATCAAAATGGAATCTATCTTTATTATCCTCTTGTGCCAATTAATAGATTTATCATTAGTAAGTGTACACCCATCTCAATTAAGAGTTAATTAGATGGTGCTGATGATTACTGTGATTAATTAGGTCTCTAGGATAATTAGATGTGGATCTAAATTGGTGGGACATGTTTAATCCAATTGATCCATGAATATAGATGGAGGGGCCTACTTGTGGTCATATGGAAGTTTAGGGATTTCTTGTAATTTATTCCTAAGACTGGAGTTCAATTGCATTTATATAGTAGAGTTATTTGCAATTAACTGTGTGCTTGAATTGCACATAAGATATGGGGTCGCGGTGTCCCGGTTGGAGCCAGCTTTCTATGGAATCCCTAGTAATCCCCATGCTAGCCCAAGATCAAATCATTACTAGTTCTACTTGAACTCAAAAGGAAATAGAAAGTTACTATTTCTATTGGAAGTGGGATTCTAATAGTGGAAATAGTAAGAAGAAAATGTTACTAATTATTATGGAAGTTGGACTTCTAATATTAATTAGTAAGAGGAGGTGGCTTAGAGCTATATATAGAGGAGAATAGGCCTTGGATGTCCAACCCTTGGAATCCACACCCATAGTGTGCGAGAGTTGCACACGCGCACTCTTCCCCTCCCTCTTCTAGTTTCTCTTCTGGTTTCCTTTGAGTTTCTAGTTGGTTTTCTCTTGGAGATTCCACCATTCTCCTTGAGAAAAGAGATCTAAAGCGGGTCATAGCATGGAAGACAACAAGGTGTTGGAGATCCTAATTTGCTACAAAGAAGAGTTCTTGATATACCAGATTGTCTACTTCTCCATTAAAGCACAATCGAGCTCTAAAGATATGATATACTTCTTGTATATTATGGATTTGTAGTGGATGCTTGGTGCTGGTTTTTCTATCTTCTAGATAGAGGTTATTACTGATTTTGATCATGAGATTGAGGGTTATAGATCCTGGATGTGGTTTCTGGCCTTATGGGTATTTGATCCCTGAGTCAAGTGGATAAAAAGTTTTGAAAACCTATCCACGAGGCCCACCTATTTCCAACCGCATGATCATGGTCCCTAATTTGAAAAGTATCCTTGAGGGTAGCAGATGGCTTTGCATACAATTTCAAAATATTTTTCCCAATTTTCTGGGGGTTTGGGCATGGAGTCCACCTGCCTTCTTCCCATGGCTCATTATGCAAGAAGATTTAGAGGTGCTTAAAAGTTAGTTATTATTATCTTAATTCTTATTTTTCAAAGTTAGTTATTGAGTTGGAATGTCGGTGAACAATGACTCCAATGGCATGCTATGCTATTTTCTTACAAGTCTCTTTCTCCTTTTCATTTGAGATGGACTATTATCAACTTAGATTAGGATCGATACTGATGTTTCCATTAACTAGTCCCCTTCCTATTTATTTATTGAGATTGACTAATATCAACTTGGATTGATACCAATCCTCGCACTAGTCTTTACACATGTGCTCAAACTAAAAAGCAAAACAAGCGGTATATTTAAGGAAAACGCGAACCTGTCTCACCTGATTAAACCACAATTACCGGATTATCCAAAGGTGCGCTTTGTTTTATATCATGACTAGCAACAAAGGCCCGCGCCCAAAAACATTCAGATTCTGTATAATATTTGAGAGTTTGATAAGAAAAAAACAAATGAGCAACAGAAAAAAAAAAGTATTATTATGAAAGAATTAAAATATTTTTCTAAAAAAACCTTAAATCAACTACAAAATAAAAAGTTATAGCTTGTACATTAAAGTCAGATTAGATGCCAAGCCTTACTGCTGTCAATGCTAGCGCGGGCACTAATAAAGAACATACAAGTGTTGATATAAAAATGAGAAAAGAAATGATGAGAAAAGAAAGACACGCCTTAGAAGAACTAATAACATTAAATGTTTTGAATGATATGAAGAACGAAAAACCACCTATCATTTTTTATTTCTTATTCTAAAATTTATTTTTGTTAGAAAACTTCTTATTCTAAAGTTGAATCCCCAAAACCCAAAGAATACAACTCATAGATCATATGTAACATTGCATATTACTCAACTTGAAAAACACATGGACATCGTGAATCAGAGTTGAATACATTTAAACATAGCCAAGCAAGAGTAATTACACTATTATATGGTTCACATGTTATTAATTATGCTTTAATCATATTTTATTTAACATCAATTATCTTGTTGTTCTAAGTTATCCTGATTAAGTATGATAATCATTGTTGAACTAATAACTTACATATAGGTGACTCATGCACAAATTGAATATCATATTGCAGATCATATATCATCCTTAACAATCCTATTTTCATGTTTAGATAATTACTCTCTTTATTTAATAGTAATTACATTATTCTTATAATTTTAGAAAATTACATTTTAGTCTCTACATGTTGATTGTTGATTAGATACTCATGATGTGGTATAAGAGGTATATCATTTGTTCTTAGCTTAATTTATTATTACTAAATAATTATCCAGGATAAATCTGGAAGCGGGTCCTTAGCAGACTACTCAAAATTCAAATTTGGTCTTTGGTGTAACTTGAGTGAGTTGAGTTGGGTAGTGGGGCTACTCAAGTCCAACCATAAATGTCTGTTAATCTATCTGGATCTAGGCAGAACCCCAATAGACCCAACTCAAACTCTAAGTTCAATAAAATATATATTCAAGAATTCCCAAACTCTTGTTAAAATTCAAAACTCAACCTAGTTCTTTTTTTCTTTCCGTGTTCTATATCCATTGAGTTTCATACCATTAGACGACATTCAAATTTCGAATTTCAATTTTATGTGGCTCCTAAAGAAGGGATGTGATAAGACTCCTAACGTTTGTCAGTCCAGTCCCTTCTTCTTCTTCTTCTTCTTCTTCTTCTTCTTCTTCTTCTGTTTAGAACGGAACTTTTATATTGAAATAAAGAGGTCCAGTCCCTTCTACTTTGATCAATTTATATGGATTTATATCTGTGCTGAAACTGATTTTGAACTAAAAATATTTAAATTTTATCAAATTGTAAAAGGTATAGACTACAATTCTCAATCCTACAGCCTACAGGGAATTCTCATAAATTAGGCCAAAATACGTGGACTAGAGAGTAAAAGAACAGCCTATTTTAGGTTACAAATACAATGACAAGTACAAGTCAGATTGGGTTATGTTTGACACTAAAATATATATATATATATATATATATTTATGCTAAAAAAATTTATATATCTCCCATGCTGAACAAATCAGAACCTGAAAATTCCCATGCGCAGGTTAAAATCATCTTTAAACTTGTACCCGCCTTGAATCTAAACACCCACACCCACACCCACACCCACACCCACAGCCGCCCTAAACGACCACGCTCCGTTAGATTAGATGTAGACCCTTTTTCTTGGCGTTTCTTCAAATCATTGTCAGTCATCACCATTCATATCCATCGATAATTTTCAATGCTTTGGGTCCCCAATATCATCCCAAATGAATTAGTGGTAGTATCTCAACAGAGAGGGCATTTATTTTCCAACATGCCTAGATTTATTATCGGACGAGCTTATAATTTAATGGATGGTCAATGAAATGGACAGTCCAGATAAAAATAACCAATGAAGGGGCGTTCAAGTTGAATACTAATTACCCACATATCTCCTCATATTATTTCTTCAAATTCAAAGTCCATCAATAAATGCTAGACATCAACAAACCAGATTGGAAAGGAGCCGCCATCACTCTTCCTCTAACTAGGGTGACTATGGGCCCGTTTGAGCTAATTCTCAAGCCCATATCGAGCCCAGCCTAAAAATAGTCCTCACCCTTCCCGTTTGCAAAGCTATGAGTCCACTTATTTACATACAGAAATTCAGCAAGGATTACGGCCTAAAATAGCACTTATTTATCTGAGGATATGGCTCAAAATAGATCGGAATGGTGTAGCCGACCCCAACATAATTGTGACAAGGCATTGATAATGATGATGATGCCCAAGCCGAGCTTATGTTCAGCTATTGCACTACAAGATAGGCTAATCACGGTCTATGATGATAGCGAATGCTCTATGTAAATTTGGATATGTTATACGATGAATTCATGTTAGGGACTACATCTTGCCAAATTCACTGTGCTGTTTAATTGATAATAATCGATGGCTATTTACTGAATAAAATAGAGACAATTATGTTGGAAGTAGGTGGGCCTTCTAGATGGGTTTTTAAAACTTTTGACCCACTTAAAGCTGGGATCAAACACCAATGGCCAGATGCTTATGCTTGAGTTACGGTATGCTCAATGGGGTGTGATTCATTTTGCATAGCTTACTCTCAGTCTTGCATGGCATTTGTGCTATAGTTTTAGTAGCAGACGACAACTCAAATGTTACGATGAGAAAGAATTTTCATTTGATAAGAGTTCGTATAAAGATGAGGTAATCAGATTTATTATTAGATGAGCTAATCATTTATTGCATGATTAGTAAAATGGACAGTCCAGATAAAAGTAACCAATCAAGGGCGTTCAAGTTGGAGTCTAACATTTTACCCAAAAAAAAAAGTTAAGAGTCCAATGACCCACCATATCAACCCATATTATTTCTTCAAATTCAAAGTCCATCAACAGGTATATGATGTGTTCATATATATTAGGGACTGCATGTTGCCAACTTCAATGTGATTCACTAACACCTTGAGGTTTTTGTAGGAATTGTGAGCTAAATAAACTTAATATGGTATAGTGCCAACCGGCTTCAAGTTCAAATCCTAAGCGCACTTAAAAAAATGTATGTTGCCAAAAGTGTGCCAACCAATTCCACCTATGGAGGAGTATTGAGGAGTGAGATCCACCCGAGTAGGAGTATTGAACAGTATTTATGGTAATATGCATTAATTTATAATAGTCAATAGCTATTTGCCGAACAAAATAACAATCATTAACCCAAACTAGAAAAGTTGATACATTGTTACCTTAACCTTAGTATAATCCTAACCACATCAGTAATTAAAAAAACCTACATAATAAATATTAATAATTGTAATTTGAGTTGAACTCATCATATAACATATCCAATTTGAAATAGGAAGTTATTTTTCGCGTGAGTCTGAAAAAGTACTTAAAATCCAGCTGAATATAGTCTGGGCCTCTGGTACAAACACCCCTAATTCAAACCCATTAGAAGGTAGCTCAAATGGAATTCTCTGGATGGCTTCTTCTTCTGTGATTTGGAATTCTCTCTCTCACGCAGGTGAAGGACTAGTTGAAGAGCTGCCCAATCTAAGAATTCTTTTGGCATTGCTTGTGCGAGAGTTCTTTGTAAGGAATGCCTCCAGTAAGGATAGCAAACTGGCTCATAACCAATCCACCGTAAGCATGCTCTACTGTACACTTCAGGTGTAGGTATAAAGAAGGATGAAAATCGGAATGGTAGCATCTTGGTCTTCACAAATTCAGGAATCTGATAACTCAAAAATAAAAATTCTAGTATGAGATTTTCCCAATAATGTGTTATGAAATGCGTGGTGTAGGAATGTCTTTGGCACGAGATTAAATAAGGGGTGAATGCTATTAGTTTAATTCATCATTCCATCAAATTTGATATTGGTTACCAATTCATCAAAGCTCGTTTTGTGCGTTTTGAGCGGAATATAAATCATATATATATATAATTCATTATTGGTTTAATTTTTTTTTTTTTTTTGGCAAATTGAGAGAGAGGGAGGGAGAGAGATAAGATTTGCACCTGACATTGGACGTCGATTCCATGTTGCTTGTACTCGACATGAAGGTTTCTTGAAAATTGATGAATGTACCTAAGTCAATGTTAACAAAAATATAAATCAAAAGATATATTTCATTATGCCAACCATTACTTCATTTTTCGGAAAAAAAAAAAAAGAGCTCCCAATTAATAGTATGGATATACAAATTAAAAGATAAAAAAAGGAGCGTTTTCGCATTCAAAATAATTCTGGAATGCTAGGAGTCTTTGGTAATAGCATAGCATATGGATAGGAATTTCTATGGTCTACTTGATGACCTTGTGGGTTAATGCTCAATACTCTTTTTCACCCACATTCATTATATTTCTCACTCCATGAGGATTGTTAGGAATGGAGCTCATGGAAAAGTAATTGGATATTCGAGTTTTGGGTTTTTATCTCGAGTACTATCATGAAAGTGTTAAAGAAAATAAATTAGTTTTTAAATAATGAAAAAATTACCCAAAAGTAAAAGTAAATATACATTAATATTAAAGCTTGATATCTTTTTGGAGAAATTATTCCTTTTTTATTTTTGTTATTTTCCCCTTTCTGTTAGTTCCTCTCCACTTAGAAAGAGCTCACCATTCCGTTACTTCTAATTTCATGGTTATGTCTCTATATTTTGTTATGGATCGACCTCTTTTTCCATTGTTTTCTTTCTCTAGCTTTCCCTTGACCATGGGTGTATAGTTACTTGGAGCCCAAACATTTTGATGTGCAAAATTATTTCTAATGCCTCTACTAGTGCTCAAAATAGCCCATCGGCCCCAAGCAATAAGAGCCAATCTTAATCTATGATGCATGGATACTTTAAAATGTGCAATGCATCGCGTCGTATTATATCCGATACTTTATTTTTTATGTGTAAAATCCGTATCTCTGCTGTGTCTATGGCGTGTCCTTGCCGCATCTATGCCATTTCTGGGCATCATAGATCTTAACATTGTTAACAAAGAAAATTAAGAGTAATGATCAACAAAGAACTTACGCTTTTGTCGAAGAATAAACTGAGTACAAAGGAAATGATGGGAGGGTATCAGCCGACCCGGAGCCGATATTAATGATGGCCCCTCTCTTCTTCTTAAGCATCACAGGTAGCACAACCCTAGTGACCCTACACATACCCTCCAAATTCACCCTTACAATATCATCCATAATTGAATCAGCCTCATGAAAGAATCTGGGCCATGTGTTAGTCATGCCAGCATTATTGATCAAGATCCCAACGTCCAATCCATCTATCCCTTCCTGTATTCTACTACAAATCACCTCTAAAGGATCAGTGGAGAAGTCAATAACAATACTCCTCACCTGCAATCCACTTCCAAGATATCTTTGATGCAATTCCTTGGTCGTGACACTTAGTCTGGCGGGGTTCCTACCCACCAAAATCAGGTGGAGACCCTTTGAAGCCAGCTCAAATGCAAGGGCCTTGCCAATCCCATCAGTGGAGCCTGTGACTAGAGCCCAAGAACCATATTCTTTGAGGTTTTTGGGGGGTCTGAGGAAATGGACCCAGACCCATCTGATGATTGATATGAGGGTCTTGAAGATGGTGATGAATCCGATGGTTTTTGCTAGAAGTTCAAGAATGGGCGTCTCCATTGGTGATTTAGATGGAAATATTGAGGATTCAGGCAAGCTGGTTGAGGATTGCCTTGGAGGATTTTAGATGGAAAGAGCATTGGGGTTGCCTCAACATGAAAAGCATGATTTGAGAATCGGTTAATTCGGAGGGCACGTATGGCGTGAGTAAGGGATCATCAATGCGCCACCTGAGAAAGAAAAATATTTACAAGGAGAATTGTCGAAAAAATCTTTGTTAGTTTGGAAATAACCTAGTAAAAATGGGTTTTGTTCATGCGTTAAAAACCCCCTTAATATTTGTTGGTTGTTGGGAATTTTTTGACTAGGCCCATGTTACTCTTCTAAACTAATCCCACTAGTTTAGTTTTGTCAACAAGATGGAATTAGATCCTCATACATTAGTATATTAATTTAGTTGTAAATATTGTATAATCAAATACCATACTAATTAATGAAGTATTCGGTATATAGTTGTGCAAAATTAAGCTTTTCCAAGATTAACAATATTAGAAGAATATAAAATTAATAATGTAAATGTGACAATTTTACAATTATTTTTCATAGAATTTTAGAATTGAATGCAACTTGTGCCACGTCCACAAACTATCAGTTTTTGCAGTGGTTCTTCTTTGTCTTCTTTTTATCATCAACGTTCTCATCTAAGTGGGTTCCCTAAAAAGATTACTGTTTGCTTGCGTCAGATTACATAGGAATTCATGTTCAAGGATTTTTGAAGAGGCAAGAGGCGTGAATGATACATGGAAGGATATAAGGTGGATGAGAAGTAGATGGACAATATTGACTGTACTTGCTAGGTATTGAACTAGTAGGTAGGGTGATGGCTACATATTCATTTCTCATCTTCTCTTGTTTCAATTTCCATTAAAAGGGACAGAGTCGGCCCTGGGCTAAAGCCCAATATGCCGCCGCTTTAGGCCCCCAATTTTTGTCCATTTTTGGGGGTCCCAGATTTCTTTAGCCCATATAATATATAGGTATGTAAGAAATAAAAAAAGGCTGCCCAAGACATGAGAAAGGGCCCAATTTCTAAATAGCCCATTACAAAAGGGCCCTAAATTAATGATTTTGTGTTATATTTAAAAGTAAAAAAATGGAAAAAAGAGTATGAAACTTTGAAAATTGGAAAAGATTAGGACGGGTATTATAGAGTAGTTTTGTAGTTTTTGATGCCGATTCACTTTCGACTTTGGAGATCAAATACACCATCGTCTCTCTCTCTCTCTCTCTCTCTCTCTCTCTCTCTCTCTCTCTCTCTCTCTCTCTCCCCCCCTCTCTCCCCCCTTATTCACAATCAAAATTGAGTCTCCTTATTCCCAATTAGAATTGGGTTTTTGGACTGCAAAACCGTTTTCGACTTTCCGTTTATGTGTTTCACCGCTTTGTGCCGACGAGCTGGGAAGAGAATTAGATGATTGAACATTCTCTCATTTTCAAGTTTCAAAGAATATTTTAAAAATGAGCCATTATTTTTTTTATCTGTTCTTTTAATCTTTTTGACTTTTAATGGGACAAGACTATTGATTGACAAATTTTATTTTATTTTTTTGTTATACAAAAATTTGTTGTATACATAAACTCAATATAAAAATAAAAGGATAAGAAAAGGTACTACTAAGTTTAACCACAATATCAATTGAATCAAATGATCTTTCGCTTACTACGAAGAAAAAAAATTAGTTGAATCATCACATTATGAAAATACAAATAATTTGTAGATGGGTTATGTTTGGCAAATTTATTGATTGTTGTTTATTTGATTTAATGATTTACAGATGCTCTTATGGTGTTGATTGAGTTATTGATGCTGGCCTAGCACTCTATTGTTTTGCAACCTCGGTAATTTTACCTGAATTTGAAGCTTTTAAATTAGTATTGATCGTTGGTTCTTGAGTTCTGCATTAGACAATTTTCATGCATCCTAGAAAGTGCCTCTCAAGGTCTGAAAAAAGAAAAAAAAATGAAAAGTTGATGCACTTATTCAATCTCAATCAGGAGTTCTTGATAAGTTTGTTGTTGCTAAGAAACAAACAGATGATTCAGTTTCAGTTGAAAATTTTGAGGTGAAGAATTTATAGATTCAGTAAATGAAGAGCATGAAGAAACACTTGATGAGGATATTAATCAGTAAATTAATGAAAATGACAATGAGAATGACGGTAGTCAACATGAAGACCAAAATGTAGAATTTTAACCTTCAAATGTTGATGATCCGAGTAATTGGGATAAGATGGATCAGAATTTACGAAACTTTTTAGTAGAAAATGGTCCTAAAAGAAGAGTTGATGATGTCAATTATCCTAAAGATGATCTTAATAGACACTTCTCTTCCACACACTACATCTGGCATTTATCCAATGCAGAGAAAAATGATAGAAAGTGGCTTATATATTCGGATGTTTTGGATAAAGTATTTTGTTTTTGTTGTAAGTTGTTTAAGGAAGATGGGAAGAAGACTTTATTGCCTAATGATGGACTTGGAGATTGGAGAAATATTGGTAAAAGGTTAAAAAGTCATGAAAGTAGTAATGAGCATCTCATGTGCATGAGTAAATAGATTGAATTAGATATGAGATTGCACAAGAATGAAACCATTGATAAAAGCGTGCAAGAACAAATCAATAGAGAAAAAGAACATTGGAAAAGGGTGTTGCGAAGGATAATGGCTATGGTGAAAACACTTGCAAAAAATAATTTAGCTTTTCGTGGGGACAATGAGAAGATTTATCAAGAGAGGAATGAAATTTTTTTAAGCATAATTGAAATGATTGCCGAATTTGATCCAACAATGCAAGAGCATCTTCAGAGAATTGAAAGTGGTGAGGTTCATTACCATTATCTTAGCCACAAAATTCAAAATGAATTGATACAATTGTTAGTGTGTGAGATTAAGAATGCAATCATTGCAAGAATCAAAGAAGCAAAATATTTCTCGATTATACATGATTGTACTCCGGATGTAAGCCATAAAGAACAGATATCTCTTGTGATTCGTTGTGTGGATGTTTCAGCAAGTCCAATAAAGGTGGAAGAATTCTTTTTAGAATTTTTAAAGGTGGAAGCAACGGGGTTAGGGCTTTTCAATGTACTTCAAGAAGCGTTAAGTACTCTTGAACTTGATTTTGATAATATAAGAGGACAAGGATATGGCAATGGATCTAATATGAAAGGAAAACACAAGGGTGTACAAAATAGGGTACTCAACATAAATCCTAGAGAATTCTATACACCTTGTGGTTGTCATAGTCTTAACTTTGCACTTTGTGATATGGCTAACTCTTGTCCTATGGCTACATCTTTCTTTGGAGTAGTACAACGAATATACTTATTGTTTTCATCTTCGCCAAAGAGGTGGAAAGTGTTGAAAGATAATGTAGAAGGTCTCATGGTCAAGCCATTGTCGGAAATAACTTGGGAAAGTCATGTGAAAAGTGTTAAAGTTATAAGATACCAAGCCCCACAAATAAGAGATGCTTTAGTTGAATTAGCCCACACTACTAAAGATCAGAAAAAAAAGAATGATGTGGAGACCTTAGCAGAACATGGAATAGGCAGTTTTGAGTTTTTAGTTGGCATGATTATTCGGCACAATCTATTATTTGCTGTTAATTCCGTTAGCAAGGTTTTTCAAAACAAAGACATGCACATAGATGTTGTTGTTGATCCGTTGAAAGGGCTTATTGCATTTATTGAAAAGTATAGAAAAATTGGATTTGTAGAGGCCATAATTGAAGCTAAAGAGGTTGCAGTTAAAATGAATGTTGAGCCAGCATTTCAAAAAAAACGAATCATATATAGAAAGAAGCAATTTGATGAGAACAATAGTGAAGAGGCGACACAGTTAGCTGAATAATCTTTTAGAGTGAAGTATTTCTTATATATTGTAGATCAAGCTCTTTCATCACTTCAAAGCCGGTTCGAACAGTTTCAAGTATATGAGAAAACTTTTAGATTTTTTTTTATTTGAAGGATTTAAATGCTACCAATGATGAAGCTTTGATGTCCTACTGTGCTAATCTTGAAACTTTTTTGAGCAATGATGCGCTTTCTGATATTGATGGGAGATACTTATTTTCAGAATTGAAAGTGTTAAAAGACGTTTTACCAAAAGAAACAACAAAGCCAATTGATGTGCTCAATTATCTGAAGGTGATGGATGGTTGTTTTCCCAACACATTGATTGCATACAGAATATTGTTAACCATACCAATTACAGTTGCCTCTAGGGAAAGAAGTTTTTCAAAGTTAAAGTCGATCAAGTCTTACCTTCGGTCAACCATGTCACAGGAAAGATTGAATGGATTAGCTATGTTGTCAATTGAGAAGGCCATGGTTGATAAGATTGATTTCACAGCTTTGATTAGTACATTTGCAGCAAAAAATGTTAGTAGAGTAGTGTTTAAGTGAATTTGAAGTGATGTAATGACTATTGATTTTTCTATATATATATATATGTTTTGAATTTTGATAATGATTAATCTATGACCCATTTTTTAAAACTAATTTTCGTATACAATATATAAGGGGGCCCCCTTGGAAATCTTTGCTTTAGGCCCCAAAAATCTCAGCGCCGGCGCTGAAAAGGGAGGTAATTTGATGGTCATGTTGTATATTCACTTTTGTTGATCTTTATTTTGAACTACCTACCACATGATTTCCAATATATTCTATTCAAACAAGCAGGCCAAAGTGGTAGTTTCTCAATGTAGAACTCAAAGGTGGTTTAGAAAACTTTTTATACCTAACTTCCAGTCAAAGTGTCCCTCTTCAAGTAGAATTGAGAGTAGCACATGTTGAATAACAACACAGCAAAGATTATCCATATAGCTTAATGAAATAAGACCAATATAATAGGCAGAACCTGGACAATCAAAAAAGGGACTATCATTAAGGGAGCCACATGAACTAAATCAAAGCCATTGAGAAATGACCATCTGTAAGTGATTCACACCATCCGCATTGTAAGTTCATTCATGCACATGATTATTAATTAGATGAATAAGTAATTAGTTTTGAAAATCAATTTTATATAAATAACCAAAATGAAACGAACAAAAGTGTCCTTAGAACAACCATTCTAACCTACTCAAGTAAAATCTTTGCCTCACAAGAAAATAAACCACTTCTTTCTTTATTCTCTGTTTTTATTGATAGCATGACTTGAACCCACAGACTCATGGTAGTGATCACATTGAAGACGGCTCTTGCGAATAATTCATTTGTTCTTTTCAGAACCTTTGAACCCTCGCCTATTGCCAAAACTAGAATGTAGACGCCATGCAAAACTGGGAGTATCTGGTAATAGAGAGATCAAATACCACTGAATGCAATGCGTCCAAAAGGGAATGCAAAAGGGCTCATACCCTATCCAGCGTACAGCAGCTTGAGAATAAGCCTCTGGGGATGGTGTAAAGAAAGACTGTGTCTTGAAGCCTACCATTTTCGTTGATACATAAAAGGGAATCTGCATCCAAAATTTACAAGTCAATTCCTTTTTTTTGGAAAATAATGAAGAAAAGATTATTTGATGGTCATTTAGTAAGACAGTCAAAGGGCCGGCCCCGTCTAGGGTGTCGTTTCCGTGCTCTTGATGTATGCGGGCGGGGCACACGTTGAGCCAAGGCCTTCAAGAGCCTATTTTTCCTTGGCCCCTACCCTACCCTACCTTTACGGCCATGTTGTGCCTGTAAACAAGAAGATAATATTTTATATATATTCTACACTACAATCGGGCACATGTATCTACCAAACATTAACCACCTTCTATTCAAGCTTGGGATGGACAGTGCTTGCAACAAGCAACACCACAGAGTTAAAAAATTCTATTCACTCAAAAATGACTTAAAAAATAAAAAGAAGACATTATTTGCCTTTGAAAAAAAATGAGTACGTCCTTATTTTTATGATGCCAACTTGGATACATGAAAATTTCATTAGAGGAATGAGAGGGGGCACACAGATAGTGTGAATTCGAGGTTTGCTAACGGTGATTCTACTCAAATCATTTTTACGGCTAATTCAAGACTTTAGGCACTCAAACTTAATGGTTTTGAAACTGATTTTTTATTTGTTTATTATTATGGAGACTTAGTACTGTAATAGACAAACATTATATTTGCGCACGTTGTCTTCCAAGTTCCAAATCATGGCAGAATGTGGTTAAGAATGCTTCGACATGGATAATAAGTCACATACAAAGCACAACTTAGAAACAAGTGAAAACAATAACTATAACAAATAACTAAAAACTAGCATCTAATAATAAGGCGCGGCAATTCTCACTTGGTTGTCCAATGTTCGAATCCTGAGCTAGCCACCTTCCCTAACCCAAGAACTCCTTCCCTCATCTTAGGTCCCTTACCTCACTCGAGGTCTCTTTCCCTCACCACAAGGCTCTACCACTGGCATGGGTTTGAGGGTTCCCCAACCCCTTAGATGGGGTACATAAACAAATAAGTAAAAAAATAAAACAAAGAAAAGAAATGTTCAAAGTTGTCAATAACTCAATGTCTAGACACTAAAACCTTCTAGATGCAGTCATTTCTTTCAATAAAACATGAAGCATTTTAATATAAGACTTATATCAATCATTGGACCTAACACTCTACTGACCTCCATTAAAGAAAAAACATAATGATAAAAATAGAAAAAAAAATAGCAAACAAGATAAAAGGCACAGGGGAAGAATATATGGGAAAAGAGGGTAATTTAACAACCACGTATATACTTATATATGTAAATAAATATGTAAAAATAAGAAAGAGGGCCAGACCGGGATAGTCTTGGTAATGTCCAAGCCCAGCCCTCAAATTGGTAGGCCTACAAAAATTTTGTTTAAGCCCCACCCTCAAGCTTTTTACAAAAAACTAAATCCCTCATTTTACAGCTGAGCAGGGCCCCTCGTCACAGCGCCGAATTGACAGGCTTATTATTTATTTATCTTTACATGTGTTTCTTCAGTTTTCACCCATTTTTAGGATACAGTTTTTAATAGGTCACATTTGGCAATTAAATCTTCAGGGATTGCTCACCGGTTTACCAAAAAGTATTGGAAAACCGATATTTGGAAATGATTAGTCCTTGAGGATTTGGACCAGTGAAAACCCTCAATTTTATGAAGATTTTTATGTTCGACCTCCCTCAATAGGATATGGATATCCTCATTTTTGCAAATATACACATTGATATACACACCCATATAGGAGTGAAATCCTCACGCATACCAATCCTCAATGAAGAATCCATGTTCTAGGGGCAGTGAGGAAGCCTCTATTTTGTGGATTCCTCACTTGTTACCAAAAATGCCCTTAGAACTCATAGGTAATCAATTCCATGCACACAAATAGGCCCATAATTTGAAATATTGGACCCCTTGTCTCAATTCTTCAAAATGTGATATGATTGGCATCATTCGCAAATGGCACATGAATCGAATTGATGTCACCTAAAGAAAATGAAAAGGAGAAAAAAAGGAATAGGAAGATTTAAACATATTTGTTTTAGTTGGTGGTGGGGAATATGTATGCCTTGGGCCTAGACTCCACGGCTCTGTTAAGGTTCTGTTATAAGCCCATGATATGAGTCAAACACCTAAATGGGCTGGCTGGCCAAGTGGTTAAATGCACGTGCATGTGGCGTGGCCCAGTCTCACATATTTAACATATTTTATGTAAGTTGATTACCTATCAAGGAAAAAAGGCAAGCCAAAGAGGGCATCCATGAATGCGGGTGGTAAAGTGAAGTTTTGGCCCATAATTGACAGAAATGAAGAAACATAATTTATGTAGCCGAACCCAACATCGCTGTGACTACGCCTTCGATAATGAAAAGATTTTGTAAATCGGCCAAGCATCAGCCTAACTTAGATGCCCGGGGGATGGATCTGGGTTGAATTTTTACCTGTGAAAACTAAAAAAAGCAGAGCTTCAGCATGCTTTGACTCAACAACCACTCGTATATATAGTCCCTTCTTTTGATGTGATTTATTGTTCCAGCAAAAGTGGGACCCATTATTTGATATCCAACCATTAGATATTGAAACGTGGACCCACACGAGCTCCCCATGTATACATGTCTAGGACATATAGGATTACAGGAAGTAAGTTGTGGTACCTGACACTGCACATCGATCCCGCTCTTCTTGTATTCAACATAGAGGCCTCTTGAAAATTGACTAATGTACCTGAAACAAACCCATATAAATGATAGGGTTTTTCGAAATTATAAGAACAAAATTATCTTGGGATTGTGATCTGTGGAACTCCTTCAGCTAACACTGTTTTTATAATGATATTAGGCCTAAGTAATTTTTTTTCTTTTTTCTTTTTCTTTTGTAAGGAGAGTTTTATTTCAAGAGTTGAACAGTGCACAACTCTTCAACTCGAGGGTTGTTCATCTATCGAAACAGATAAAAAAGTGAACAAGGACACAACATTCTTATGCAAAATTAAAAGCGGCTAAAATTGAAGAAACAATGGTTGAATTATAAGAAATAAAATTCTTAGGGTACGGCTAAAATTAAAGAAACAACAGTGAAGATGAATTAAGGGCCATCATATAATCGTCCCTCCAACTTGAAATACAATAAGGAGAGATGAAAAATAAATGCCCCGCCATCACCCCCTTTATAGGAAAGGTAAAATTCCATCTACAATCTCCAGATTTTATCCTTCTCCTCCACCTTTAACAATAATCATTAATTGGAAATTTCAAATCCATGAAAACAAACGGGACCAAAGGATCTGGATCCTCTAGAAAGGTCGCTCGTGCTTTTTAAGAATCCAGATGCTCTAGAAAGTCTTTAATACTTTCTAGAACATGAGATATGCAGATGTCTGTGGAGGCCTCTGCCATACAAGATACAAGATGCATTTAAGAATGTAATTGACTACAAAAACTTTAAGAGACATTACCACCTATCCAATTCAAATCCCATGGGCATCTTTGTGCAGCCACTTTTAAATCCTTTTCAAAGTATTGAAAGTTCTTCACTTGATGTGGCCACTTTTTTTCAAGGTAAAGTTTTAAAAAGTAAAAAAATTAAAAAAAAAACTTCTACACAATTGTGCGGAAAACCATTTCGATCCATTGGGGATGTGAGACTTGGGTTTTTACCCAATACGATAAAAAGGGTGTTCAAGGAACTAGTTTCCACAGTGCCACATAAACATACCTTAAGATATGGACAGTTATCCTAGAGTAAAATTGCATCCTATAGTGGTTCTTAGAGTAGCTAGTTCTTATTATATTATGAAAAAGGTAAAGATAAGGTATATTAAAATAAAAGCAGAGATACGGTAAAATACTTATATGAATGGCATGATGTAAAGTGTAGGTGATGGAGAGTGTCAAATTAAAAGTAAACACCACCCCCCCCCCCCCCCCCCCCCCCCCCCCCCCCCCCCGGCGGCTAAACAAACTTATAAAGGTCCAGATGCCCCTGGTCCTTCAACCTTCAACTCTTGACTATCATGCCTTTCATCAGAAAGCCAGAAATATTTATTCAATTAAAAAACAAAATAAAAAAGCTTCTTCTATCTAATTGACCCAATCTTTTTATGCGGTGAAATCCCATACCTGCCAGTCCTGTATGAATTAGATCTTAAAACCTTATTATATTATATATATGATATATGAAGGATACGAAGCAATCGCTATCCGAAGTCAAAGGAGAGGGGGAGAGAGAGGAAGGATTAAGAGAATCCCCAACATGCAAAACAAAAGCGAGAGAAATAAAGCTTACGCTTTGGTGGCAGCATAAACAGCAGATAAAGGTAGACAAGGATTAATAACAGCAGAACCAGATCCGATATTTACGATCGCTCCTCTCTTCCTCTCCTTCATCCCCTTCAACAGCACCTTTGTCAACTTTGTCGTGCTCTCTATGTTCACTCTCACCATACTCTTCATTGCCTCATCATCAACCTCATGAAAAAACCTCAACCTGCTGTCTGCGAACCCTGCACAGTTGATCAACACTCCCACGTCCAACCCCTCTATGGCCCCTCCTATCTTCTCAATCCCTTCCGTTAGATCGCCCGCAAGGTCCACGACCACTTTCTTGATCTTGGTCTCCCTGAATTTGGCTTCAATTGCATCAGAAACATCTCTGAGCTTGTCTGCGTTTCGACCGAGTAGGATCAGGTGCAAGCCTTGTTGGGCTAGTTGAAAGGCCATGCACTTTCCAATGCCATCGGTGGCTCCGGTTACCAGCGCCCATGAACCATAGTTCTTGAGGTTCTTTGGAGGTCTGAGGAAGGTGGTGTAGACCCATTTGAGAAGGGAGGTGGTGAATTTGAAGAGGGAGAGAAATCCAAGGGATGAGAGGAGCAGCAGCCAAGAGGGTTGGGATTTCATGTGGTCAATGAAAGGGAGAGTTTCCATTGCTTCTTCGTTGTATCTCTTTGAATCTGCTGTCAGTTTTAAATAACAGGAGACTTAAGAATGCGTAGAAATGTCTAAAAGAAGCATGCCTAGAGGCTAGAAATGTCAAAGACTGTGGTGGTACGTAGCCCACAGGTGACAGGTCCAGGATCCTCTCTTGGCAGGGCGCATAGAATTGTCTGGGACCATTATTTTGGGCCACGTGAGAAATTCAAATGTCTAAAAATCATTATTCTGCCACTTTTGATAGGTAAGATTTTTTTCTATAAAAAATGGATGATAAATCCATAGCATCGAAATATTTTTGAGATTCATCTTACAAAGATTCACTTTATTTTTGGCACCCCGACGGATTCACTTATGAGGCCCTTTTGCCTATTTTTGTATTGAATTCCTAGGAACCATAACAGTCTGATTTGGCTATCAAAAAGTTGATAGACGTCAAGGCTCTTCTGGGTATTTTCTAATTGAATTTGAATTTCCAGGAATGACAGTATGCCCTGACTTCGTCTAAGGGCACGGGCACGTTTGTGTACACACAGTTTTTACAGAAAGGGGAAATTGTCGTGTCAACAAATTCCATAAAAATGGAAATCTCATAAAAGGATTTATATGGGATTTAAAAATTCATGTTTGGTGCGTGTTTTTTTCTTCGCTGAATTGGTGCGAATATTGTTTGGTGCAGCTATGAATTCCTTATAGAAAATCAATTTTTTCCTGTTTTATGCAGCAATTTTCTGAAGAAAAATAACATAACATGTATATAATTTATTCAAAATCAAATAATAAATTATTTAAAGAAATTAAAAAAATAAAAGAGTGTAAGGTTTTGGGTTGAAATGGAAAAGAGTGAAGAAATTAATGAGATTATATGGGAAGGAGAAGTTTTCTAGGGAAATCCATTTCCCATACCTCCATAGGAAACTCATTTCTAGCATTAGTAAGGAAAATACTGACAAGGCAGGAAAATGTTTCCGTAAAATTATTCCGTACCAAAAGCATGAAAAATGGACTTTCCATAAAAAACCATCCACTTTTTGCAAAAAAAGTGTTACACAAACATGCCCTAAAACAAATCACTTTAAGGGGTTATTCATTTTCTGTGAACATGATTCTATACATAGCTATGAAAATAGGGCCAACAAAAGTCCAAAAAGCAAATCTAATGGTCTGGACTATTTCATAAATTTCTCAAAATCCATGATAAATCTAAAGATAAAATTTGACCCTTATAAAGATGACGAAATGATTCAAATCATGATTAGGAACCCGGAAGAATTTAAAAAATTTAGAAAGTCAGACTAGGCCAAGGTTTATGAAAATCATGTCAGTTACACTGTGTTACATCCAATGGATTACACTTTTTCACACATTTGTGAGACCCATGTGAATCAAGACCTGAATTTCAACCCCCTAGCTATTTTAAGCGTTTTTAAGAGGATGTACGGTTCAAATAATAATTTAGGCGCACACACAAGTCCGTAAAAACAAATCTAAAAATTTGTAGTTTTTTACAAATTTCTCAAAATCCATGATAAATATTGAAAGTTAACATTAGCCATTTCTTGCTTTCTAAAGAGCATGAACAATAATTTGGTTCATGATATAGGGAACCACGGGAACGAAGATTTTGAAAAAAAAAAAAAAAAAAACTGTGACCATGGAATGTGTTCTTCACTGTAGCGGCTCCTTTTTGTGCAAATTAACACATTTATGCATGCGGTTTGTAAATGATGCAAATAAATATGATTAATGCATAACCATTATGCATATCTCCATTTACATACACAAATGGTTGGAAAAAAAAAAACCCACCACCACTAAAGGCCCCATTTGCCCATTATTTTTGTATTGAATTCATAGGAGCATAATACAATGCATTATAATGTGGATATGCAGTCTGGAAGTCGTAGGATCTGATTCTTAGGGTGCTTATTAGGTAACAGTTATATGCAACAGAGAGTCCTGCTTTGGAACGTGCTACGTCAGCACTCTCAAACCTCACGATGTCACGTAAGGGCTCTCACGGACGCCATGCAGCATCATAGCGGATTTTGAAAATATGATTTTAGGTAACTAAAATTACAATAAACCTCACTTTGTTCCCTCCTTTTAACTCACCTAGAATCTCTCCTACTAATAAGGAAAAATTGTCTCCATATTATCTACACATCATCCTTTCCAAGAATCTCAACATATTATTTAAACATCGATGAGTGGGACACTTAATTCAATCAAGTGGTGTTCCTTGAATGAAACTTGGGTTGATGGTTTAAAAGATATTACAATTTTGAAATATTATAGATTTTATAAAGGGCTTGCTAATGGATTTATAACTTTACCTTCATAGTAACATTTAAACTTATGAAAAATACGTTGGTGGGGTCCCTCTCATAAAACCCTATGTGCAAAAACTGCAATGGTTGGCTTAAGTCTAATTTAAGTAAACTTGGCCCCACAATAAACTTATAGCATTGCTTCATGGAACATTAAAATCTTATCAGTGGGTCCCTCAATGATAGGCTTAATTTTGATTGAAGTGAGACTTGGCCCCATAATGGATCTATGACAATGATTTCATGGCCACAATAAAATTTTATGAGTGGGTCCTCTTATAAAATTCTAAAGTGTAAAAAAAATATGTTCGAGGGTTTAATTCTAATTGAGGTGAAACTTGGCCCCACTAATAGATCGGGTGGACCCAAAAATCAGGCCCTTTGTAATTTAATAGTAGATTTATTCTGTTAGTTTATTTTTATCAACAGTATTCCCCTGAAAATACCAAATAAGTGTGTGTGTGCGCGTGTGTGTATTGGCTCAGGCTTAGCACATGCATTTATTACTGATTTATATTTTATCAATAATATTTAAACAAATATTAATTTTAACTATATCACGGGTCTTTGTTGCTAGTTCATACTAAAGGAAATATTATTTATCGGCACTTATCCTTTTTTTTCATTAATTTTAGCCCCTTTGATAGAAAGGCATTAATTAAAATTACCAGGAATTCATTAGGGGTCAAACAAACAGGCCCTTTGGTTGATCAATAATTTAATATACGGGTAGTCCATGATCGCTGTTGATCATGCATCGTTATGATCTCTTGCAACTATCTACATATCTCATATTGTTCCAACCTAGATCCTACTAGGGCATGACCCATAAAGTTCTTTGAGGCTATCAATAAATCCAAACTGCTCAAAATGACAGTGCAACCTTGTCACATCTTATATTAGGAAAAATTCAATTCAATCGTTTTCAGCCTGTTTTATTTGTTTGTAGATGAAAAAAAAAAAAAAAAAACTGATTTAACTCTCCTCATATTAGTCACTTATTTCAATTGTGATCATTTTGGTTATGGGCTTACGATTGGAACAAAATTCAACTTCGAGACATAAAACATAAATAAATAGTAAATCGTGATTTTGAGCGGTTTGGATTTTAAAAGTGAGCTCCTATGATGAATACATACGGATGGTCAGAGAATTTAGAGTCTACTCATAGTGGACCCTAACACATGTGACCCACGACTTATGAGTCATCAAAAACCAAAGTGAGCCCACCAAGCAACAAGGGCGTGTTCATGGCTCAGATCAGGGCGGACTAAGTTTCTCGAAGTTGAGCCCATTTAATTATTGGGCCTAGAATCATATCCAAATCCAGCCTGGGGCCTGAAAAGTTTGGTCCATGCGTCCATGCCCATTGTTTTATTTCTAAACTTTTGATCTCAACTTCTAGCTGCCATTTATACGAGGGTACGTGATGTACCGATGATTGGGAGGACAGAGGATCAAGATATAAATATATATATATATATATATATATCCTTGGTAGAAAAACTAAACTCCCCTAACCCAAATACATCGATCCTTGGCTAACCCAAATGACCCAATCTAGTTTATACAAGACATAATCTAACAAGGTTGACCACCACTACTTTTGTATTCCGTCATCATTGAGGAGTGATTTTCCCCATGCTTAGTTTGACATCCATTAGTGAGACATGGATCACCCCTTGATTAAGGGGTCTGGACACTTACACCTACTTGTGTGCGTTTGAATATGCAGGAATTGAATACTTATAGTGGTTAAAAATGAAGATTTAAGGTGAGTTTTTAAAAACAAACATCAAATAACAATTTCTTCTATAAAAATAGAATCAAAAGAAAATGTTATGCTTATTTTGGGAAATACACCTTTGAAATTCATTTTCAACCACCCCAATTCCTATGTATTTTAATGCAAACAGGATTTATTTGTTTGCATAGAATTGATAGGAATTGAATACATTGGAATTCATGGTCAAATGATCTCTATCAAAGGATAATTAAAGAAGTGATGGTTAAGATATAAGATAGAGATATAGATGAGATATTGACTTTCTTGAAATCTGAATTATTAGGGTGATTAGACCTCCTTTGACTTTCCTGAAATCTGAATTTATGGTCAAATGATCTCTATCAAATAACAATTTCCTTTATGAAAATAGAATCAAATGAAAATGTTATGCTCATTTTGGGCACTACGCCTTTGAATTTCATTTTCAACCACCCCAATTCCTATGTATTTTAGTGCAAACAAGACTTGTTTGTTTATATAGAATAGATAGGAATTGAATACATTGAAATTCAAGATCAAATGATCTCTGTCAAAGGATAATTAAATAAGTGATGGTTGCAAGATATTAGATAGCGATATAAATGAGACCTTGACTTCCTTGAAATCCAAATTATTAAGGTGATGGCTGGGTATTAATTTTGTTAAGGGACTAGTCGAGAAGGCCCGGGTTAATAAAAAATGTAATTAACTTTCAAACTGAAAGCAGTTTAAATGGATTATAAAAATAATAATAAGA
The DNA here is from genome assembly GCA_029852735.1 of Persea americana. Classification (NCBI taxonomy): domain Eukaryota; kingdom Viridiplantae; phylum Streptophyta; class Magnoliopsida; order Laurales; family Lauraceae; genus Persea; species Persea americana. The sequence goes on along the minus strand of CM056813.1, from coordinate 16,690,532 downwards.
GCAATTTATTACATAGAAGAATTGATGTGGTCCATACAATCCATTAGAAGGTGAGATGTTTGATACATAATAAACCTACTATATCATTTACCTTATCAAAAATCTAGATAGCTTTCATTATGCCATAATGACATCATAAATACCATGCAAGAATTATTTGATGATGCCGTTCAATGATAGATAAAGGAGAGTGAGAGATGAGAAATAGCTAATTCTTTAACTTAAGGTTTTCGACAAAGATGTGAAAAGAGAAGTACTACATAGATGAGAGTAGAAAGAGCCAATGTGAGAACCTAATCCGCCTGGATAATCCCTTAAGGTAAGATCAAGTCAAGTGATCCTTTAAACCAAGAAAGGAAAACCCGCAGGGGTATGGGTGGAGTGCTTCGGTTAGCATCGTCAGGCTTTATCTAAGTCTCACATCAAGAATATCCGAGTTCTGACCTTGGGCTTATAAGTCAATGATCGGCTCGCTTATTCACTCGCGGAACTACCGAGGTCAGCGGATCTAAGAATCCGTGGGGTCCAACCCTTTCGTGACTGGAGACAAAGAGAACATCAACTTTTTTGTACAAGTATTCCAGATTTTCTACTCTACTTAGAATTAACAAGTGGTGGTAAGTGGATCCACCTTCATAAGTAGAAAAGAGAATTAACTTTTTTCTAACTTTCATTGCACATGTGTTAAGAAAAAAGACATGATTTATATTTGAATGCTGTAAAAGGTGATTTTCATTTGTTTGCCGTTAAAAGCGATGTTTTTGCTGTGAAATGCGATATTTTTGCTGTGAAAGGCGATTTACAATTCTTATAAAAAAAAAAAGAAAGACAAGAGTTGTGGTTTTTATATCTTTTTAAACTATACAAAATACAATGAAAAGGAAGAAAGGGAGATCTAACTTCTCAGGAGATTGTGGGGACTCGTTAAAATTGACAGTCGCAAGTCATGTTTGGACTTCGCCGCCATCCTTCAGATGATAACAGAGGATGCCTTCGATTCTCTTGGCTCGACTTGAACCTCATATTTTTAGAGAATAAGGACAAAGAGAAGGTCCTATATCTAATAAAAATCTAAGTAGACTGGCTGAAAAGCCGCGTCTAAGCCATGAAGTCAGAAAGAGAAGGCCTTGGGGGTGGCCCTGCAAGGGCCTTTGGTCACCTTGTAGTGGTGGTTACTGTAGAACTTCTTCAACGGAGGAGAGGTCATTGTTGGAGCATCGTAGCACTTTGTAGAGTTTTTTAGTTGTTTTTCCGTGTCCGGAATGGTGGAAATAACCTCCTTTTATAAACTTTTGGTGGCCATGAGGGGAGTTTATGAGAATCACAAATTTTTAAATTTGTATTTTTGTAACTCATTTTTCTTGGATTTTGATTGGCTGTTAGAGAATAATAAACTTTTAATTGCATTTAAACTCCATGATGGGAGGAGTTACATGGTTTAATGCCATGATTATGTTTAACTTGTAACCCTCATTCCTTGGCTTCTGATTGGGCCGTCCATAATAATGACCAATCAACCACATTAATTTATCATAAAACAGGTCATTAACTACATTAAGTGGCCGCCAAAGTACTTGAAGAGTCACCGGCCATGTCGTGTCTTTTGGAATTCTACCCGCGGCATAGGAAGCCTTGATCGCCGGTGGATTTCTCATGCCGATTGTTGGCGGATTATTATGCAATTTCAAACATTTATTGATATCAGTGGGCCGGTACCATCAGTCTAGTCGATTTCTCGATCGGTCAAGTAGAAAGTGTGTTTTCTGGACCGGTCGGTTGGCGATTTCAAAGCGTCCGATGACAAACCCATGATTTAATGGCCAATGCGAGATATTATCAAAGATCAACAGATTTTGTGCCCCGAAAATCAGATTTTTGGAAAATCAAAGAGGCCAGATAGCTCGGAACGCGAAAAAGACACCCAAAATGGGTTTTCGGCGAAAACTCGGCTACCCGAGTTTCCGTGGTCGCTAGAGACCATGGGGCCTTTTGCCCCTTTTGGTCACCATTTTTCGGCCGTCATCTGGTTTTTTCTGCTGTTTTCTTCTTTGACATTTTTCTTGGTAATTTTGCACATATTTTGGCATGATTTCCCTACATAAAATTTGATGAGAATCCAAGCAGCCCATCGGCCCTTCACTTTTATGACTCGTGTATCACATACGAAAAATATGGAAATCACGAGTCAAAGTCTCTTTTGCACCTTCATTTTGGTTTGAAAAGTCAACCTTTTAAACCTTATTTTGCCTAGGGATTTAAAGAGGTACTCGAGAACAGGGCCAATCCTCTTCTTAAATATTTGGCACCTTCCCCTTTATTTATTTATTTATTTATTTTACCTCACTTGGATGCACTGTGAGGATTAACCGTCATTTGGACTTTAACTCATGAACTTGAATTGACCCAATATCAAAGAAACCCAAAGAAACCCAAACCAATGTGACAAGATAACTGTTACGTGCTACCGACAACACCTAAATGAGAGGAAGAGCCCACCCACTTCATTTTCTTCCATTTTCTTCAACTTCAGTCGAATAACGGTGTTACGACCATATCGTAGCTGGTGATTGTGATCTGTCGATTTTAATGGTAGTCGGAATCTTCATTTTCGATGTAAATTTTAAATATCATGTATAGATGAATGGCGATTTTCCTCCCCGGGGGATCAAAATTTACATCCGACAACTACCTCTTCTACAACCCCAAAATAGGTCTTTGGAGGATTTGTTGACCAACTTCATTCAAATTCAGAACTCCATAAACCAAAGCAACCAGCAAACATTCCAAGACATCCAAAAGGAGGTAAGAGCCTCAATTGGCCAAATCAATGATACCCTTCAGATTAGGGAGACAGGGGTCTTCCCAGCTCAACATCATTCTAATCCAAAGGGACAGTACGAAATGGTCAACTCAAGTTCCTCTACCTCATGGGAGTAGGTTCAGGCTGTGACCACCCTTAGTGGCATAGAGATTCCAATTGAAAATCTGAAAAAAGATAAACAACCTGCTTCCTCGAATTTAGAAATATCCCAAACCAAGTCTAACTCTAAGGACGTCAAGGAAGAAACTATTGATGCTAAGGAAAATGAGACTGAACTACCTGTGTACAAGCCTGTGACCCCTTTCCCTTAGTGCTTAAATTCGTCTAAGTAGATGATCCCTAATCAAGAGATCTTAGATATCTTCAAAAAGGTCAAAATCAATATTTCACTTTTAGATGCGATCAACCAGATCCCATCCTACGCAAAATTCTCAAAAGATTTGTGTACAATCAAGCGTAGGTTGCATGTCCAAAAGAAAGCATTCTTGACCGAACAAGTCTGCGCTATCTTGAAACAAAGCACCCCCCCCCCCCCCCCCTCTCTCAATACAAGGATCATGAATGCCCCACTATATCATGAATCATTGAAAACTTCTGGATTGAGCAGGCATTGGTTGATTCAAGGGGTAGTGTTAATATGTTGCCCTAGTCGGTATATGAACAACTGGGGCTAGGCGAGCCGAAACCTACTCAGGTCACTCTTCAGCTCTCCGATAGATCTATATATAAAGAAACCAATAGGTGTGATAGATGATGTTCTAGTCTAGATCGATAAATTCTACTTCCCTATAGACTTTATACTCCTGGACATTCAACTAGTGGCCAACCCTAGCATACAAATTTCGGTAATTTTGGGAAGACCTTTCTTGGACACATCAAATGCGCTCATAAATTGTCGAAACGGGGTCATGAAACTCTCTTTTGGAAATATGACAATTGAATTGAATGTCATCAATGTGTGTAAACAAGTGCAGGAACCATTGTTCAAGAAACCCTAGTAGAGTCTTCGGATACCAATCTTTTAGAGATTATGGGACCTCCCAAGAGAGAGGTGGTTCACAATTTATGGATGATCCCATTTTTTGGATATCAAAATCTGACAATTTGGAGTCATTGAAATCATGCATTGCTCATTTCCTAGCTTTAATGATCCCTCGTCATGGGAAATAGCAAATGCATTCATTGAGCCCAACATGAAAGATAAATTTGTTAAAATTGAGGAAAATGACTTTCTTTAGACCCCAAAATTCAAATGATGCTATTGCCACTGCATGTTCTGCACTCATGCTCAATGATATTGAGAAGATTTATCCTATGGAGTTACCAGCATGGGTTGACTGTGGACCACCCAACTCCGATATGGTACATCTTCTTCTCAATTTCGATGATTCATGCTTACAAAAAGGAAGAGGGCTTTTTGGTGGTCCCCTCTTTACATTTGGACAAAGAACATACGGCCCAAATGAAACATGTGCTTCATAAGTACCTAGATGAAAATTTTCAGTTGGTTTGTCCATTGTGAAGCAGAAGATTTTGTTTAGGGTCCAGGTGGATCTCCTCTTGAACATTGTTAGGCTAGCCCTCTTTCCCCTTGTCAGACCCCAACTCAGGATTAGTGCGATTAGTGATAATTAAGTGGGCATTTAGTCATAAAAGGGTTTGGTGTTCGTTGGGTTAGAATATGATTTGATTTAGTTTTGGGATTAGCTTTGGAAATTTTGAGAGCGTTAATTTAGTCAGACACACTTAGGAAGGCCCTGAGTGCATGTGTGAGCATGGGAGGATGATTTCTGGATTTTTTATTTAAATTGTGACTTTGATTTATTTTGAATGATTTCATGATTTCCTACAACATTTGTATTTAGTCCGTCCTCGTTTGAAGCCAAGAAACTAGTGTTTTGGCCAAAAAGGATAAAAATGTCTTTTCACACCCAAATTTGGACCCAATTTTCAAAGTCCCAAAACTATGTCAAATTTATACTTTTTGGAAACTAGATTTTTCAAGGATCATTTTGTTCTTCTTCATCGTTTTCATCTGGGGCCTGCAAGAGCATGTGTTAGCCATCCTAAGTGTTAGCCCAAATGGGGCCCACTTTTCCACTCAACTTAAACCCATCTTCCTCCCTCACGTTCAGCTCATTTCTGCAACTGTTTTTCAAGAACCCAGCTGAGAGAACTCTTCTTCTCCCTCACCCTTTTACCTTGCATGCCATAGCTAGAAGTCTTCAAGTGGAAATCTAAGATTACCTTCCTTCAGCTCTGACTCCAAGCTTCACCTTGATACAGTTTTCTTGGAAATCCCTATTGAATAGGGCCTTCATCTTCTTCCCTTCTTCTTGTTTGGTTAGCTACAGGTGAGGACTCTTCCTCTTCTTCTCAATGGAGTTTTCTTAGTCCATAAGGATGATGTTTTTCACACATGCAACCCCCATTTCTAAATGGGTCTATGTTTTCAAAGATTTGGTTGATTTTGAGAGGTTTTCCATGGGGTTTTTGTAGATTTCGTGGCTCTGCTTGGATAGGATCTTGAGGAGGTTTGATTTGTATATTGGATCAACGCAAGTGATCTTTCTAGATGGGTTGTGCATGCAATGTCTTTGAACCTCTTGCTTACAAAAATAAGATGTTATCTTCTATTTGTAATTGTGCATTCAATTTTTAAAACCTTTAGGAGTTGGATGTTTATTTCAACTTACATGCATGTTCTATCAATGTTTGGAATTCTTCCTTTGTTAAGTCTGAAATATGTTTTGATTCAATGCTTTGTTTTTGAATGACTATTAAATGGAATGGGTGTAAGGAGATTTGAAGATTTGGAGAAATGATGTGTGTATGGTGATGAAGTGTTGAGATGATGCCTTTGGGAGAGCATGTAGGCTCTAGAATTGCAGGAAATTTGATAAGGAACGAAGTGAAGTGATGTGAGAAGAAGAAGGAAGAAAAATGACCTAAACTGCAGCTTCCCGCAGAGGGTTGGTCAGCTGGCAATCAGCTATTGGCTAACCGACAAGTGACTGACAGGTGACCAAACCATTTCGGTTCCATTTCCAAAAGCTTGTTTTGCAACAGGGGCACGTCGATCAGCTGGCTGCTAGCCGACCTACATCACTTCGGCTAGCCGATAGCCAACCGAATGAGTTCGGTTCCTTTTCCATAATGATAAGAATTTCCTAGTTGGGACCAGGCAGTCAGCCGTCAGTTAGCTGGCGGCTAGCTGACAGGCACCACCACGGCTAGCTGATAGGTGACTGAGAGCTGACCGAATTTTAGGGTGGACCTGTTCTTAGGGACTTTCTTGGAAAATGAAAACTAGATGTGTTTAAGGGCTTTTAGCCCGATATTGTGCATATGGAACTCGAAATGTCTTCTAACTTCCGGGGCACCAATCCGTTCAAATTTCGATATTTGGGTTCCAAATACATGAAGATCAATTGAAAGGTCTTAACACATGCTTGACTAGTTTGTTTTGAAATCATGATTTGATACGATAAGTAACGTGTAGCCCTCTGTTTTGCAAGTATAAGCTTTGTTTTGAATTGTTCAAGAACTATAATGGGGAACATTTCTTCAGCGTTGTTTTGTTATAGCTTCGGCTACCCTTGTTTAGTTCTGTCTTGCTTTGTCTTGATAGATGTTGTAGACACCTCGTTTTGGCACCCTATGAGGGGCAATTCAGTCCACCCTATTTAATGATGTCCTGATTAGGTCCCGAGCCCCTAGGATGCACCCTGAAAAGTCACATGTTGTCTCTAGGCATTTGATCGCCTTGGGAATTGGCTCATTGTGATCTACTCATCGAGAGTTTTCCTCCCATATATAGAACTCCAAGATCTAACGAGCGGGTCAAAAATCACAATAGTAGGTCCCACACCCCCTAGGACGCCACGTGAAAAGCCACCTATCGTCTCTAGGCCCCTGATCACCCTGGAAGTTGACTCATTGCGATCCACTCGTCAAGAGCTTTCGGTCCATATATAGAACTCCGAGATGCAACGAGCGGATCAAAAATCATAACAGCAGGTCCCATACCCCCGGGGCTCCCGCGTGAAAAATCACCTATCATTTCTGGACCTCTGATTGCCCTGAAAATTGGTTCATTGTGATCTAGTCGCCGAGAGCTTTCTGTCGATATGTAGAACGTCAAAATCCGACGAGCGGAATGAAATCTAAGAAACCTGGGCCCCGGCGAGGACAACCCAACCATCCTCCACCAGGACCCCACCTTCTAGGCCAAACCTACTTCAACCAAACCAGGCTCAGGTCAAGCCCAACCTGAAACCCAACCAACCTAAACCTAGCTCAAAACTGCACCTCACCCGAAACCCAATCTCAAATCGACCGGACCCGATCCAAATCCAAACCCCTTATGTTAAACCCAAACTCAACTCATCCGAAACCCAATCTCAAATCCACCTAACCCAGCAACCCGACCCATCACCTTGGATAAGGGATGGAGTGTCCCAGATCCGGAAAACTCAAAAACCTCCCTTAAACCTCGTCTCGCCCTCGTCATCTCCAACTCCCTCAAGCCAATCTCTATCCCACCAGGGCCCTCCTCCCAGGTGCCCATCTCCCCTCCATCCAGCGCCCATCGCTGTCTTCCTGCACGCTGCAACCCAACTCGCCATCATCCTCCAACTCCATCTTCACATAGAACTCCTCTCTCTCCTCCTCATCTTTCCCTCCATCCCAAACCCGTCATACGCACCACCACCACCACTATCATCTTCCCTTCTTCAAAGCCCATCTCACACAGTAGCACCGTCGTCCACCGCAGCAGCCCCTCGCCCCTTCGCGCCCTCCATCATCTCCCTGCGCAGAGACACCGCGGAAGCCCAGACCTCCACACCAGCACAAATCTTCATCTTCCACAGTGCCTCTCCATCCTCCCCTGCACGGAGCACCGCCAGAGACCTCCCCCCAGGTACACCCCTCTTCCCCTCTCTGCACTACCTTGCACCCACACGCATCACTGCCATCTCTCCCTCTCTCCCTCTTTTCTCCGTCCACTCTCTAACTCTCTACTCTCTTTCTCTCTCCCTCTGTGACCCATCTCCCTCTCTCCCGTCCACTCTTTCCCTCTCTGCTCCGTCCACTCCCTTTCTCTCTGCTCTGCCCACTCTCTCCCTCCCGCTTTGTTTCCACCCTGCGCCCACGTGCAGCAACACTGCCTTTCCATTTTCTTCTCTTCCCTTCTTCCTCCTTTCCCCCTACACCCACCTGTTGTACACCCTCATCTCTCCCTACACCCTTACAGCACTCATTTGTGCACACGGCCCGCTTTTTCTTTCTTTTCTTCTTCTTCATTTCTTTTCTCTTCTCCTCCTTCTCTTCCCCATCACACCACTTTACTGCTGCACTCACTTCACTGCACCCCCCTGCTACACTTACGCCCGAGTCCACTCCCCTGTACCATTCATTCCACTGTTGCATACTCATGCACACCCCCTGAACCAACCCCCTTTCTTTCTTCTTCTTTCCTTCTCTTCTTCTTCTCCTCCCCTGCCCTACCCCACTGCACACTCCACACTCACCCTACACACAGCCCCTGCAGCACCTTGTTCCCCTCACACACCACAACTCCCTTCACTACCCCCTGCTCTACACTCCTTCACTGCAGCACTCACTTCACTGCTGGCTAACTTCATTGCTGCACCCACCTGCTTAGCCCATTTATCGAAACTGAACCCACGCATGCCGGGTCCCCTGTTTTCTTTTCTTGCATCGAATGAAGCTCTCTATTTGCTTATTGTCTCTTTTCATGATATTTCGTGTGTCTAATGTGTTAATGCACCTAGGATAGTTTTCTTCTTATCTATTTAGTAATTTCTTTGTTACTGTCTCTTTTTATGATATCCCATGCATCTAATAGGCTCATCCATTTAGGCCAGTCTTATATCTTATTTTATGTTTCAGTTTATTTCTTAATTTATACATCGCAAGAACTTTCAATTTTATTATTTGTTTTAAATTATTCCATGCTCATGCATTCAATCTGCCCATACATTATAACTTAGATTGCATTTTTATTTCATATTCTTTTAGGTGCAATTTAGGACTGCATAATTTATTACAAAACAGAAATAAAATAAAATCAAACAAAAACCCAAAAAAAAAAAAAAACAAAACAAAACCAAAAAAATATAAAATTAAAAATTAATAAAAATAATTAAAATTAGAATTTTAGCTACCCTATTAATTAAAATGATTAGGCTAAATTTAATACTTGACTTCTTTTTCTCATCCCTCCTCTCATTAGGATTAGGAAATATTATTTAGGAAACTTTAAATAAATTCTTAATAAAAAAAATAGAAATTCACTCCCCTCTTCTTCCCATTTCATTAGGATAGATTAATTTAGGATCTTAGGCCCTATAAATAAACTCAAAAATAAAATAAAAACCATAAAAATTAAAAAGACCAAAAACAAAGTAAAAGATTTCAAAAACTCTCAAAAATATTAATAAATTGGAGTTTGAAATTAAATAGTAGTCAAGACTGATCAGGTCAGACCCCGGACCCAGATCTAGGTCTCCCCCCAAGCCAGGTTAAACTACCCTAATTTCTTAATCCCAATTGATTAGGTCCCACTCTCTCTCTCTAGGCCCCGTTAAAGGACCGGGAGAGCAGATAAGGGCAGTTAGGACCCTAAGTTAGGGTAGAGACCCATTAGGAAATGGAACAGTTAGATTGAATCCAAGTAAGAACTCCCCTAGCTAGGCCCTTCTAGCCCCAACTATTAAAATCGAAAAAAAAACTATAAAACTAACAAAACCAATCCCAAAAATATTTTTTTCTCTTTTCCTCCACCTCCGGTACCAAATATTTATCTAAACTCAATGATTAAAGGGAATAAAGGCTGATTCCGAGAACCTGAATTAATGAGAATGACGAAAAGAGACGAGTGATTTCACACACCCCAATATCAGTTTATTTACTACTGGCCCATCATCGACCGCCCTCAATCAATCCCGGCCCAACATCGGCCATTTTTATCTTACTTCCGGCCCATCATCGGCCATGCACTTTTATCACTTGCGTATCGCACGCAAACCCACAGAAATCACAACTCGAAGTTTCGTCTGCATCATTCTTTCGATTCGAAGAATTAGCCTTTAAACCCTATGTCGTCAAAGGACATCGAAGGGGGTATCCAGGAATGGGGTTTACCCTCTTCTAAATATTTGGCACCTTTCCCTTTATTTTCTTAGTTTATTTTCGTTTTAATTCGCTTATCCCCTAGAATACTTGGATTTAACTTTAATTAGTCTGTTCAACCCTGGATGTTGATTTCCCCTGCCTAGTTCACTATGGTCCCATTTTAAAGCCCATAATTTGACCCTTGACCCAAGTTCGACCCAAATTGGAAGACGCAAATTAAGTGATGAGACAGCCGTCGTGTGTCGCCGACGGCACATTAGACGAGAGAAGAACCCACCCCATTTTCCTCCCGCATTCTTTCGGCTTTCGTCGAAGGACGGTGTTATGGCCGAATCCGTAACTGGCGATCGTGATCCATCGACTTTGAGGGTAGTCGGAATCCTCATTTTCGATGTATTTTTTTTATCTCACACTGTTGAATGGCGATTCCCCTCTCGGGGGGGATCAAAATTCACATCCGACAGCCTGGCGATCGTGATGGGACATCTTTCGTTTTCTTGTCATTTACTTGGGTCTTTTAGAAGCTTTATTATGGAACACGAACCTTCAATTAATGACCGAATGCCCGTGTCTCGTTTATTTAAGGGTCGTTAGTGGCACAAATCAAATGTGAACTGGCGTTCGCATAACCTCCCGCTAAAGCTCTCCCCTTTACAACATAAGAGCACAACCCTATTAGTCTTTCCTCTTTCCCGCATTAATTCCATAAAACATTCTCTTCTTTCCTTAGTTCTTTCCATTCTCATCTTTTCTAAAGTCTTTCTCTTCTCACCCCCACCTTCTTACAAATGGCGAATCACCCATGGGGAATGCCGGACATTCTTCCTATTTCAGCCCCGGGAGCAACTCGAGCCATCGGTGAGGCTTATTTCCCCCCATTAGATATCCAGATCTCTAGATCTCTTTCTACCTCGTTATCTGAACCGCGCTATTCCCCGTGCATATCAGGTCCTCCAATTGTCGAACGGGTTCCTTCTCCCATGAACGCAGTAGTCGCAAGAAAAAGTCACTCTAGTCCTCCAACTCCAATAAGGAGGGACTCATACTCTACCGACTCGCGAGTCACATATAAGGATCTAGTCGGATCGAGCAGACAGACGGTAAAGCATTAGACCTATGCCAACATCACAGCACGGGCTCGCTGTGTGCTTCAACCAGTCACTTCACAAATCATCCATCATTCAGCTACGGTCACCCGAACTGAATCGATTACCTCTATGGTCTCCCAATATAGAACGCCTTTTGACACGTCCAATGTGACCACCACTAAACAAGCAAGACAACAACCAGTCCCGATCCCATATGCAAGTACACACCTCCATATAGGCCAAGAACAGGTGGGCCCGGCTCGATCACTCACGCCGAGGGTCCAGCAGCGAAGCCCTGTTGCTTACACCAGCACACAAAACGCACCCATAATCCACCATCAATACCAGCATGAGGTACTCCAACCCCAACTTCAAGCAATGACTCCTCCGACTGTCTCCGTAAGCCGATCGATCCCAAACTCATCTAGCCTTAGGCTAACCTATCATCAACCGACGGGATACGAAAGATCACTTCTAATGTATCAAGATCAATTGACTCCGGTTTACGAAATGTTAGACAAGGAGTAGGGTCCCCCGCTCTATTATGATGAAGTTGCGGACGACGTAAACCCTCATGAGCTTTACGAGGAACATCGACTGGACCATCTAGCCCACAAGCTCTTCCGCCAATTGACTTACGTGGGTCGACCATCAAGATTAGCGTATGACCTGGATAGAACTCAAAATCAAATCCAAATTCAGGCCCCTAGGAGAACACGAGTCGACGAAAGCTACCAATATGCACCTCTAGGACCCCAATCGGACCCTCAGCATGATCTTGTAGAACCGATTTATTATCGAACCCCAGTTAAGGCCCCGAGACGTGGCCAGATGCACGAAGATCAAAGCCCTGATTCCCAAGCAATTAGAGAAATGCAGAAGGAAATAGAAGGGCTGAAGAGTGAAATTAGAAAGAAGTCGCCATTACGACAAGGCAAAAGGTTAGGGTTCTATGACTTCACAAAGAAAGAAGAGACCAAGAAATCACACTTCCCAGCTAAAGCCCCGAAGTTCGTAGCGTATGACGGAACTACAGACACTCAACACCATTTGGTGTCCTTTTGCAGCAAATGTCGTATGATCGCTGGTGACGATGCCCTCCTCATTAATTACTTTCAAGAATCGCTAGCCGGAGATGCGCTAACTTGGTACACATCTGTGCCCTCAAATGAGATCAATACCTTCGAGGATGTGATATAAAAATTTCTGGCGCGATACCAACACCTAACTAAGAACAAACCCCTATGGCATGACTTAGCCAACTTAAAGCAAAAGAACAATGAGGATTATGAAGAATTCACCACGAGATGGCTGAGTCAATTCACGAGGTCTGACTGCAATATGAAGGAGGAAGAACAAGTCAGGATGGTCATTTCGAACATGAAAGAACCGATGAGGACATTGATGACAATCGGGGCAGTCATGAATTGGAGCGGCCTACACCATCGATTGTCGAGAATGAAACAGAACCTAGATGATGGAATATTGAATAACCTAGGCATCTCCGATCAAAAAAGGATTGTCCGTCGCGTGACCAATCAAGTGGAAAATCGCGGGACCCCGGAAGTAAACTCGACCCAAGACGTGGTTTATTGCCCATATAATCCTGGTGAGGAAATGAATTTCAACCAACACCGGAATCAAGGACAAAACCGGGACGTTAATTTCCAAGGGAATACTCAAGGCTTCCGGAACGATTAGAGCTATCGGGGTCCTCCTCGGAATGATCAAAGCTGTAACCAACAACCACATGACCAAAGGGGACCTGTTCATCCGAGGCAAAACATAAATCCGGCACGACAACCTGTGAATCAGCCGATGATGCCTCAAAACCTGAATCAGGGTACTAATCCTCGGTCGAATTATAACGCAGTCCCATTCAATTATAATGACAATTCAGGCCAAAACAATGACGGGAACAAGAGAAGGCTTGGACCGAAAAGGGCTAACTACCCGCCCCTCCCTCAACCTGGGATCACTGTTTTTTGGTCGCTCATAGAACAAAACGCTATCCAGCTTCCACCAGAAAGACAACGGCAATGGTCGGACCACCTTGAGCGGACGAGATTCTATGCATACCACAGGATGCCGGGACATGACCTAACCCATTGCTATATGGCTAGAGACCTGATCTACGACCTCAGTGATCTAGGGGCGATTGAGTGGAATAGCATCAAACCCATGGGAGTCCACAGTCCACAGAAAATGCCACAAGCCCAAGGTCCGATCTTGGGGGCCGACGGCGACAATGTCAAATACATCAAATCTTCAATCAGAGTCTATGGATGGTCACAAAATACCTCCAAAAGGCTCCATGTCAAATTTCAAGTCAAACCGACACTGTTTGACCCTCCATCAACTCTCGAACAGCGAAATCAAGCCTTCCGGCGGCGAGAACCTCTGATGCCGCCACTCATCAAACAAAACACATGAGTAGCTTCTGCATGCTTCCAAAGGGCTGCACGTCAATTTCCAGGTCATTCCGACAACGTTTGACCCGATTTTGATGCTCCGAAGCAAAATCAAGCCTACCAACGACGAAGCTCCCCGGGACCATGGCACCCAAATCAGAGCTAATGGATCATCTCAAAATGACTCCAATAGGCTCCCCGTCAAGTTTCAGGTCAATCGGACATCGGATGACCGTACATCAAAGCTCGACATCTTCCGCACGGTGAAATCAAGTCAAGCATCGACGGGACCCCAAACGGCTTCAAAACTCAAATAAAAGCCCATGGTTGGTCCTATCTAATGCCCAAGAATCTTCACCTCAAATTTCAGGTCATTCCGACATCGTTTGACCCAGTTTCAACTCTTGGTGGAAAATCGGCTACAGAGTCTTCGGCTTTTCCAAAAAATAGAAAACTTTGTGCTCTGATTTGCACAGCCTTTCGATGGGTTTTCTTCAGAGGAATCAAGCCAATAAATAAAAAGAAATGTCAAAGAAAAATACAGGAGAAAACAGAAGCGAAAAAGCCCGAGAAACGACCAAGAAACGGCGACTGGAAGGCGGCCGAAAAATGGACCAAAGTCCAAGGTCGCCGGCGACCTTGGCCCATGGTCGCCGGTGACCATGGCCCAAGGTCGCCAGCCCCATGGTCGCCGGCAACCATGGGTGCATGGTCTCCGGCGACCCTGGAAATTCGAGTAGCCGGATTTCCGCCGAAACGTCCGTTTTTCCGATTCTTTTCGCGTTTCGCAATGATTGGCCCCTGTGATTTTCTTAAAATCTAATTTTTGAGGCATGATATCCGTCGATCTTCGTCAACATCACGGATCCGCTATCAAAATCATTTGATCATCGGACACTCCGAAACCGCCAACCGGCCGACCAAGAAAGCACACTTTCTGCCCGACCGATCAAGAAATCGACTGGACAGATGTTGCCGGACCATTAGTGGCAACCAATGTCTGAATTTTCATCGTCATCCGACATCAAGCAACATACGGATCCATCGATGATCATCGCAAGAAGAATTCCAAAAGATGCGACGCGGCCCGCGACTCTTCAAGCGACTCGGCAGCCAATTAATGAAGTTAAATGACCCTTTTATGGCAATTTATTAGGGTCATTAACTCATTATTTTGAACGGCCCAATCAGAAGCCAAGAAATGGGAGTTACAAGTCCAATTAATCATGACAATTAACCATGTAACTCCTATCATTATGGAGATTAATCATGGTAATTAATCATGAAACTCCCATCATCATGGAGATTAAATGCCCATTACTCTCCATCGGCCAATCAAAATCCAAGAAAAATGAGTTACAAAATTATGAAATTAAATCTTGTAACTCCTCCCATCATGGAGCATTAATATCATTAATGCCCATAAGACCTTCCTAATGGCCACCAAAAGCCTATAAATAGGCGGTCATTCCAAAGGGAAGGGGTCTTGAAAATTGGGTCCAGAAAAAATTGTCTGAAAACTATCCTGAAGAATTCTCTACAAAAAAGAAGCTCTCTTACCTTGAAGAAACTCTATTGCGAGCACTACAAGGTGATCGAAGTCCCTTGGGGGGCCACCCCCCCCAAGATCTCCTCTCTTCTTCTATCCAACATGGCCTAGATGCGGCTTTTCAGCCCGTCTACTTGGTTTTTTATTGGATATAAGACCTTCTCTTGGTCTTTATCCTCTAAAAATCTGAGGTCCAAGCCAAGCCAAGTGAATCAAAGTATCAAGTGTTCTCATCTGAAGGACGATGGCGGAGCCCATACATGACTCGCGACCGTCGATCTGAACGAGTCCCCACAATCGTTTGAGAAGTCAGATTCCTTTTCTTACTTTTCCATTGTATTGTATTTTTTTAAAAAAGACATAAAAATCACATTTCTTGTCTTTACATTTTGATGAGATTTGTAAACTGCATTTTACGGCACAAAATCGCCTTCTACGGCACAAAACTGCCTTTTACGGCAAATTAAACAAAATCGCCTCTCACGGTATTTTAAAACCTTGTCTCTTTCTTTAAAATATATGTGCAATGGAAAGTTAGAAAAAAGTTGATTTCCTTTTCTACTTGTGAAGGTGAATCTCCGGATCACCACTTCAAATTCCAAGTAGAATAGAAAATCTGGCATACCCGTAAAAAAAAAAAAATGTTGATGCTTGCTCTTTTTTTTCTCTTCGCCCCGCCGCACCCCGGCGGACCCGGGACGGAGGAAGGCGAGAAAGAAAAAGACGGGTCCATCACTTACCCCTTAGTCATGTGGACATTTTTAATCACATATGTTCCTGTTATCAGTGGCAGATTAATGGCTTCCGTGGGCCCATGCTTGTGTTGCGATTCAATAGGGTGGAAATGTCCTGACTTTTTTTGTAGATCACTATTTTTACACTCAAACATATAGGTCTGCATACGATGAGCAGATATTCCCAATTCCAACTGTGGAGATACCGGAGCCAACAGTTGTTGAAGTTGTTATTCACCCCCCTGTGGTTAAACGCCCACCTGGCAGGCCGAAAAAAAAAAGATAATCTTGTCAAGAGGGGAGATCACACGTTAGATTAAATGTGATTGATGTGGTCGGATCGACAATCACAATAAGAAATCATGCCAGGAGCCTATTCTTTGATAGTTCATTGAGTTTGACATTGAATGTAGTTTTGGTCTAATATTGTCCATTCTAATTAATGAATAATAAGTCAAAGTGTTAGTGAGTAATATTGTTCATTCTTAGCATGTATACATAATACAATATGAATTCTGATTAGTGAATAATAAGTCAAAGTGTTAGTGCTATTATACAATTTAATGTGTTATTACTTTTTGTAAGTAATTTCTTACAAATGTGTTTAAATTAGATAAACCTACTTCAAAATTGAGATTAAAATTGCTGTAGCACTGAGATTAACTTGAATCAACAGCTTGTAAAGCAATTACAGTACTCAGTTAAATTTGTACGAGAACCCAGATAATTTCCTTCAGAACTTAGTTAAATTTGCAGAAGAATTCAGATAATTTCCTCCATAACTGAGATAAATTTGTGGAAAATCAAATAAACTCTTTCAGAACTCAGATAAATTTATGAAAAATAAGTTATATTTATGTCAAAACTCAAATAAATTTATCCAGAGCTCATGTATATATATGTTAGAACAAAAGATATCCACAATTACATTCTTAAAAGTATTTCCTCAACATTCATGTGAACCAAAAAAATACATCCATAAGTTTGTTGCACCGACACTTTCATCATCATTGTGGCACGAGTCTTTCCAAAACAACTTGTTTGCATCATCTTCTTCATTGAAATGTCATTGTTCAAAATCATCATTAGCAGCTTGTTGCCTAGCGTGGAAGTTTTGAATAGTCCAGCTTCGATGCGGGTCATTCAGGAACCTGCTAACTATCTCTTACCTTAAAGAATCAACAATGCTCTATGGCAGCTTCGAAGCAATTACTTGTTTATATGTAATTTGCTTCATAAGATAACAGACAAATACCCCACAATCGACACTGCAGAAGAACATGCGTTTGTTAGTCGATTATAAATAAGAAAGTCTAAGATCAATTGAATAAGTGGATTTGGTTGATGATACTTATGAGCCCATTTTTTGTTGTGGGGCATCTTCCACACTTAGTAATGGAGCTCCATAGGGCTTCGTCTCTTCAACATTCACATAATTGTAATTCTCTACATACTGTTTCTGCATATTAAAAAAGAATTTGTATTTTTAGTGGGTGTGCATTTACACTTATGGGATAATGATGTAAATAATGGCTCGGTCAATGAAACATACCAGAGTTCGTGCATCATCAAAGTAATGATCAACTGTTTTAGCAAATTTTGGTTGTAAGGAATTATAATGTAGCCAATCCCCTTCTTTCCGATCCAGGACCAACAGTGTCCAGTGGAAGGGCTCAGCATCCTTCCTTTTTCCATTTGAATTCATTGGAAAATGCACGAATATGTAATTTACAGTTCTGCTTGGGGAGATCTGAGGGTGCATAATCTTTTCCCTCATTTCTAACATTGGAGCAGTAATGAATTTCTCCATTAAGATAAATTTAGTAATTGGTTATGACATTAAAAGAAACTAAATGGTGTCATTGTTAACACATTTATTGTCTATTACCTAGCACAAACTCGTTACAAAGTATGACTTTTCTTGATTCACCACGCCTTTTTGTTGTACAGTTGTGAGTTGCTCTTGGATTTCTGTTTGTTCTGTATATAGCAACTCAGCATAGCAATCAATAACCCGATCAATTCCAGACACATAATGTCAGGCATGTTACGTGAAATTGACCACTTTGAGTAGAAGTCTAAAATGAAGAAGTAGTTTGTCACTGTTTTTGTGTCAGGATGCTTAAGTTGCTGGACACTTCTTCTCGGTTGAGAACTGCAATGATGTCCTTGTATGATACAGTGTGTATTCCTTCCCCTCCCCAAACGAGAGCCCTGCAAATGCAAAATTTTAAAGTGCTCAATTAGTCGACAAGTAATTAATGTTTGTACACTAGCAGTTGTTTTGCTTAGTTACATAGGATCGTAACTTATGCATTGCCTTCTGCTTCGTAAATTTGCTTCAGCTTTTCAATGTCGGATGCATTCATTTGCTTAACAATTGCATATTTTGGCAGACTGAAAAGTTCTGCTTGTGGCTACATTTTTCTCATTGCTGTTCTTTTTTTTTATTATTCTTTTTACCATGGAAGACTCTAGCACCTCCTTAGCAAGCTTAAGTGTTAGACCAGAGGACATGATCTGATCAATAATTCAGATAAACAAATATAGATTAAAAAGATTGGAATGTATACAAGGTCAGAAAAATTTAATCAAACATCAGATAAATTTGATGGTAACTCAGTTAAATTCAAACAAAAATTAGATAAATATGATGGAAACTCTGATAGATTCACCTAGAAGTCAGATAAATTTGACAGTAACTCAGTTAAATTCACACAAAATTCAGATAAATATGTTGGAAACTCTGATAAGTTCACCCATAAGTCAGATAAATTTGATGGATAGTCAGATAAATCCAAGAGAAACTAATAACTTTCATATAAAAGCTCAGACAAGACTGCATTTCAACTCAGAAAAAATTATCTTAACAAACATGGACGTGCAATTCACTTACCTTATCATCATTTCCTTCATTTGTTTGATCAACTGTAGCCTCCTCCATTGTCTTCTCTGTGATGCTCCACCCCTTTTCTTGTAACTTAGTTTTTTTTTAAGGCTAGAAGATATCATCCAATTTCTTTCCAGCCCATTCCAATCCCTTTTCTATATATTGAGTTGTCATTTCCCTCAAGAGCTGTTGCAGTTTAAAGTTGTTTGATTCCATATTTATTAATTTTGTCTTCAGGCCTTTCACCTCATTTTCTGCTATTGTAGCTCTTGAGGACAGTACATCTAACACATTTAGAGTATGTTTCAATTGCTCTTTGAGGGAGCTGACCAAAGATCCCTCTAAAGTCTGATGGGTGTTCAAATTATGTGTTTCAATGGAAGTCTTCTCCTTTGTCAACTGCTCAACCAATAATAGAGCATCGTCTCTTTCTCTGAGCAAGCTGGTGATCCTGTTTTCAATTTCAAGCCTTTCCTTTTCTAGGCTATTGTTTTCTGCTGATGTCCTTTCAAGTTCAATAGCAATCTTATGAATCTGTTCTTGTAATTATGTCTTCTCCTTGGTGAGTTGATTGGCTAATGAAGTTGCCCTGTCACGCTCCTCAGTAAGATTCTTGAGGTCGCTGTTTTCGGTGGATTGTGACGAGTGTCTAGGACAAGGCATGGTATCAACAGTTGCTGGTTCTGATCCAAATTGCTTTTTAGATGGTACCTCACATACTTCATCGTTGGTGTTGCCAATTTTGTTAGCTAAAATGTTTGCAACAGCCATATCTGTTTGTAGGGCCATATGTTCATAATCAGTCATCTCCATACCAAATGATATAGATTGGCTCGCCACACCAGTGAAATCTGTTTCTTCACTGTTATTTTCTTTTATTTGCTATTCTAATTCGGATACGACCAATGTTTCTGCCATTATGTCTAGGGTTGTAAACGGGTCGATTCCGGTCCGGGTCCATGGTGGACCTAGAACCGGAACCATTAAGGAGAAGGTGGAACTAGACCCGGACTCGGAACCGTTTCCGAACCAGTTTCTTAGCTCCGGAACCGGAGCCAGAATCGTATATGGGACGGGTCTGGATTCGGGTCCGGGTCTAGGTAGAGAATGATATTATAAAAATATGAATTTTAGGTGAGATTTTCAAAAAATGAGGTAATATGTCGGGTTTCGGGTCCGAACCAAAGTGGAACCAGACCAAGACCCATTTACTTATCGAAGCCTAAATAAGGACCCAGACTCGGGTTTTAACGGGTCGGAACCTTCGGGTAATTGAAGAATCGAGGACCCATTTACATCCCTAATTATGTCCATATCCGATTGGGTGGCTTCAATTATTTTGTTTTTTGCTTCCTCTCGTTTGTCTTCCGCTTCTTGTTCTTCTTCTTCATCTCCTTCTTCTTGTTCCTTTCCTTGATCTCCTTCGTCTCCTTCTTGCTCTTCCCCTACATCTCCATCGTATCCTTCTTATTCATCTCTTTCTTTTTCTTCCTCTTCAGCCTCTTCTACTATTTCTTCTCCTTCACTATTATCTTTTTCTGTTCTTTCTTCTTCTACTTCTATCTCCATTAAGTGCCTTCTTCATGACTGCTACTGTCCAACAAAGACAGTAATCGTTGCTCTTTAAGCAATGTCGTCTCTAATGTGTCACTAAGGACCTGCATTTGGTAGCAATGTTAGGCTGAACATGTCAAATTAAAAATCCAGATAAATTTAGGCAGTGAAAATTAAGATAAAAATTTCTTATTATTATATAAATTACCTCATTAGCTTGTAGTGTACGCAGGGGCCTTTTCTTCAGTGCCATACTCAATGCCCTGAGATTCCACTTTACTATCCTTGGAAAATGTATTATCTCATTCAAGCTGACAATTGTTTTGTGTTCACACAGCCAATACTGTTACAAAAGAAAAAAAAAAAGTCATATGTAAACCATTCATTCTTTGTAACTTCTAATTCATATGTGTAAGAAGGTAGTTGTCTATTGTACCGGTAATGCAATAAGGCAGCCAATGACTCTATTAGAACCACGACTTCTACTATATGTACTGACTCCATCAGAAGCTTTGATATCTCTTCTGCCCAGGCATAATGTTTCATATCCATGTAGTTCTCAATATATCCCACGCATGCCCATCCTATTGAGTTGCCATGGGTTGAAAAGAAGATTATCACAAGGATATACAGGCACAGTAGCCTAGCAACATCAGCCCACATCAGTATCTGTTGTGCCATTCAATGCTAGATGGAGCTGTTGTTTTATCTGTGGAGCTGACACCCTAGAACTGTCTTGGAATCTCCTAGCTATGAAATCAGAAGTCTTTTTCTTAGCATACTTCAAATCAAGCGGTCTTGTTCCATTTGGTATGTCAAATATGAGTGATATGTCGTTTACAGTGAATGGCACATATGATTTTCCTATTCTGAGTTGTCTTCTTTGGCTGCTGTATGTATCTAGGATCAACATAATGTCCTTGTCATATTTCCTGCACATCTTTTCCATGATCGTGCCCTCCAACATATAGTCTATCAGATTCCAGAATAATGTCTTCTTCAGTTCAGCTTTATGAAGATCAGTAATAAGATTCTTTAAGCTGTGAACTAAGTTTACTGTTGACACCAAATTGGACCTAAATTGATAATGAGTATCGACCTTCTACTTTTTTTGCACTTGTTTAGCCTTGGTTGTTTTATCCTGACCCCTCTTTCTTTTTGGTTGTTTACTTGCTGTACATAGCAAGACAGATAAATTGTATGCAAACTCAGATAAATTGAATATAAAGTCAGATAAATTGGATATACACTCAGATAAATTGAATATAAAGTTAGATACATTGGATACAAAATCAAATACATTGTATAAAAAGACAAATATATTGGATACAAACTCAGATAAATTAACTAAAAAGACAAATAATTTTTTGATACAACTCAGATAAACATATTAGAAGCTGGTTACAAATTGTAATAAGCTCATATATTTGTGTTATTAAATCACAAACTCAATTAAAATCAAATAAACTTAAGTAAAAGTCAAACAAACTCAGTTAAATAGTTAGATAAATTCAGCCCAAATTCATTAAGATCAGATACATTCATCCCATATGCATATAAATACCTTAAAAACTTAGCAAACTTTCATTCTAAACTCAGATGCATTTGCTTCAATCTCAGATAAAGTAGATATAAATTGATTTAAATTCCATTCAGAACTCAAATAAATTTGTTAAACATTATATCAATCCATTATAGAGTCATATATTCACATAGTATACAATTACATTCAATAGATTCTAAGATGATTGCACTACAGAACAAGATGTTTTGTTCTAGAAACAAATACAAAGTTGTAAATAATTCATATAAATGCAAATAAAACTCAGTTAAATTCAGCGTAGATTGAGATAGAGCATTTCCATTACAGAGTTAAAAAATTTATCATACAACTCAGATAAACTTACCTCAAATTGACAAAGTCTCAATGAATGTGTGACATTTGGTTAAACATTTCAAACATCTGCAAAAGCACTCTTAAAAAATTACAGATAGTGAAAGGAAAAGAGAAAATTGTTTAGATACCTTCTACTTTTTCCGATTGTTCCTTTTGGCGTTGTGACAGTAGATAAGACTTAGTTCTGGCAATTTCCTGAATAGGTTTGCGTAATTAGAAATGGAATTAGAGAGAACGAGGCAAAAACATTTCAAATGGCGATGAACAGAAAGATAGGGTTCTAAGATGACGACGATTTGAAGAGGACGAAATATTCAACTTACAAGGGCAAATCAGTAGTCCGAAGTATAGTTTTTGCAATTTCAAACACTTCTGCAAGAAATTAAGCAGGGCTTGCAACTAGGGTTTGGATATACTCTTCCTTGTATTTTTGTCTTTTCAAAATCGAAATCGAAAATATCGTCTTTGCAGACACGAACCTTGCAACGAAACAATAAATCTATGGGAAGTTTTTGAAATTGTGATGTAATCTCCTCTTCGTTGCATGCAATCTTAGAGTCAAGCTGCTCCTTTTTCGTCGGATGTTCCTTTCTTTAGAAGATTCCAAGATTTTATGCGTATCGCAATCTTTGGCATTATTTCAAGAAGGCAACAATAAATGAAGGGGCAATTTTGACATTTTAGGTACGAGAATGCGTGAGAGGGACCTTTGGCTGCATGAGTTTAATTTGTAGACTGTTTGCCATAAAATGATGTGTTGAGGGACCTTTGACCAAAGCCCCCATTTTTTTTTCTCATTCAACTATTTGTAGAAATACAATATCTTAAAATCCTTAGGTCATAATATTTCGTGATTAAATCCTATGGAGAAACATGTTTGTTTGCACAAGAGGACGGGAGTGAAGTCGAGAGAAAAAAGGAAAAGAAGGGTTCAACAGTAAAATTACTAGCTATTAGCTATCACCACAAATCCAAGTGGATCCCACAAGAGCCTTCAAATAAACCCTAGCTATTAGCTATTTAGAATTGTTCCACTGTCAATTTGGTCGGCATGCAGAATGAAGAACGGCTCAGATTTTACTGATTTGAACCACACGTACAGCTGTTGACGGATAAGATTTCTTGTGGATCCCACACCAACACAAACCAAACTCCACAACCACTCGATCTCAGGCCACAGACATCTATGATCAGTGCGCCCCACTCGCAACGATCTGAGATCGCACCTCGGATGGAATCCGTGCCCAGAACGAAGCGAGAGCCTGTGAGTCGAGGCCTGAAAGTTGGGATCTTTTTGATTTTTTTCTGTTTCCTTCAAGACGATGAAGCGTTTCTTCCAACCGATCGAGAAGGAAGGCTCCAAAAAGAAGCCATCTCTTTCTGCTTCTGAATGCTCCCAAGTAGCGGAAGCAAAAGCAGAAGATGAGAGGAAAGAAGAAGCAGCAGAAGAGAGCTCCAAAGAGCCGTTGAAGTTCTTGACGTGGAACGCCAACAGCTTCCTGCTTCGCGCGAAGAACAACTGGCCCGAGTTGTCCAAGCTCGTAGAAAAGCTCGATCCTGATGTCATTGCCATTCAGGTGTCTGAATCATTGATGGGTCTTTTCTGTAAATGCTGTTCGGTGCTGAGATTTTGTGTGGGTTTTGTCTCTTTCTTCTTTTGGGTGATGAGATTTTGATGGGTTTGTCGAGTCTTGCTGCATTTTGACCGCTTTTTTTGCTGGATTTTTGTTGGGTTCGTATGTTGTTGCTTCTGGGTGCTGGAATTTTGGTGGGTTTTGTCTGTTCATGCTTTCGGGTGCTGAAATATTGGTGGGTTACTATTCGAAGAAGAAGAAGAAGAAGAAATACTGGTGGTTTGTGTTTGATTTTGGCTGCAGTTTGTTGCTTTTTTTTTTTTTTTTTGGCGTTTTTGTTACTGAATGTTTGATGGGTTTTGTGTGTCAAGGCTTGCTTGATGGATGTTTGTCTGCATTGTTTTGTTTTGGTGGCTTTGATTGCTGCTCTGCATTTTTTTATGTATATCAATGTCCATTAGGTTTTTGGTTTCTAAAAAAATAATGGTTTGATTAAGGCTCATTAAATGATTTTGTTCTACATATTTGGATTTGGGTGTTTGGATTATTGAAATTCTAGTGAGCTTCTCAATATCTCCTTTAATAATGCGTGTCCACATTGATGTATTTAGGTGGTTGATTTGGTTTTTATTTAACTGGGTGGTCATACATGTATTGTAGTCATGCTTATAGTGAATATGGGGAGTTCTTCTTGGAGTCTTAATCAGTTTTTGGGTTTTCTTTAAACATTGCATTTTACTTTGCGTGGATATCTTTTTGTTGATAGTTTTGATTAACTTTTGTTTATATTCTGGTTAGGGTCTATTTACAACGAAATAAAATAATTACTTTGGGATGGGGAATAGTTTTGGTTCCTTCAAAAAATAATGTTGTTTGGTCTCAATAATTTGAAAATCATCTACTTTGAAACTAGAGTAGTTTTCTTTTCATTGCCTCCAACCTAACTAGAAGCTAGTTGCATTTGTCGTGAGAATTCTAATGGTACAAGATGGATGATGGTAGGAAGTGCGCATGCCTGCAGCTGGGTCCAAGGGTGCGCCGAAAAACCCAGGAGAGCTGAAAGATGACACAAGTTCGTCCCGTGATGAAAAACAGGTAAAATATAGCTCAATGAATGGTCAATTTAATTTAAAAATTGGGCTTATTGTGCTTATCAACATGTGAATTGTGTATGAGCTTATACATTTAAATGACGTTGCATGTATAGAGTATACGTTGCCCCGAAGACCCCTTGAGATCCTAAAATATGATGAAATACTCTTGATGTCCAATTCTTGGAGCATGCATAAAAAATTAACAACATTGATTGCATATAAGATATTTGGCCGTGTGATAGATGAATGAGTTTGGAAAGCCCCTGAATTGTTCATTAAAACGCCACTTCTGCAATGAAGCCCAGGATTCTACTTTATTGCTTTTCCACCAAGTTTCATTCCTAGCCTTTTGTTTTTAATTAATAGGTCTATTGTATATTTCACATCGAAATTGGAATCCCCTTTTAGACCTGGCTACTTTAATGCCTAACATATTTCAAAACCTCTAAATCCTTAATTTCAAATTCATTTCTGAAATGTTTTTTCAAACACTTAATCTCCTTGTCATTATTGCCGACCACAACAATATCATCAACATGAACTATACGGACAGTCACTTTATGACTACTTATTTTGACAAATGTAGTGTGGTTTGTTTGACACCTTTTGTACCTATACTTTAGCATTGAGAAATTAAATCTTTCAAGCCAGGCTTGGGGTGACTATTTTAACCCATATAATACTTTTTTTATATGAAACACCCTTCTCTTTTGACCTTTCGGAATAGATTCTTGATGAGGAATTGTATAAATTACATCTTACAAGTCACCATGAAGGTAATCATTCTTTACATAGAACATATTCAAAGGCTAAGAAAAGTTTGCAGCACTTGAAAGTGTTACCTGGAAAAAAACTGAATTTTTTAACTGCATAAGTGTCAAGATAATCAGTTCCAAAGGATTGAGTAAAACCCTTTCCTTCCAATCAGTCCTTATAACTCTGGAATTATCTGTTTGGTTAGTACGTTAAGATATATACCCACTTTTTGGCAACAATACTCTTCCCAACTGTAAGATCTGCCAACTCCTATGCTTCATTCTCTCCAAGTGCTTCCATCTGGTCAATAATAGTTGCATTCCACATTGGATGTGACTCGGCCTTACACACAATATGCGGAAGATGGTGTTCTGTTACTCATGAGTGCGTCCCTTTGCATAGGGCAATAGGGAGATCGAGATCAGATTAATCAGAGCTGGCGTTAGACGAGTTATCTGGAGAGGAAGTGCTTTAATCTTCTCTTTCTTGCAAATTTTGGGAGTTCAATAATTTGGTATATCAACGACTGTGGAGATGTCGCATAAGCTAATGGTGGAACAAATTGAAATAGAGACTCCCCTTATTGAACTGATTTAGTAATTTAAGTACTTTGAGAGAGACAGAAAGGAACTTTTTTCAAGAATGTTACATCCATAGTGACAAATTGTCTCTTTGTTGTGTGGAAATATGAACAAAACAAGTACGCCCATACACCTTTGGGATGGGAAACAATGGGGCATCATGACTAAGTAATTGGATAGGAC
Organism: Persea americana; assembly: GCA_029852735.1. Taxonomy (NCBI): domain Eukaryota; kingdom Viridiplantae; phylum Streptophyta; class Magnoliopsida; order Laurales; family Lauraceae; genus Persea; species Persea americana. The sequence goes on along the minus strand of CM056813.1, from coordinate 16,664,239 downwards.
TTTTTACCCCCACACAAGATGACATATGATTGATGAGAAAAAGATGTTGATAGCACAGATAGGTTTTCATTCTATTAGATAGATATTTCCCTCTATTCTTAGAGCATAATACCTCCACTTCAGTGTCAAATTTAGTTTTGATCATTTTATGAAACGACTCTAAAACCAAAACAGGTTCGTTATGAGATTTCATCAAGTAAACCCCTTTGCATCATATGATCATCAAAGAGAGAGACAATAATGATACCCCATAATAGAATTAATAGGCGCATTTCTTTTTTTGATGATTTAAGTGGAGTTTACCTTTTATTTGTTGTGGATTCTTGCTTTATGATAGCTGATGATTTGAGTGGAGTTTACCTTTTATTTGTTGTGGATTCTTGCTTTATGATAGCTGTGGTAAAGACAACCCTCTATTAGACTGTACATCCTAACCATTAGTAGGCTGGATCTACATCAGCTTGGTATTAGAGGAATCTGATCTACATAGATCATGTGGTTAGTCAATATATGCATGCTCCCCGAACTTCACATATAAAGACAGTTCAGCATGTATTGACTATGCTAAAATGTGCTGAGCTCTAGGGAAAGGGATTTCTAGTGGTCTAATGGTCACTAAAATGTAGTTGGCTACTCAGATGTAGATTAGGCTAGACTGCTGGATTATAGACGGTCCATGTCATGATATTGTAATAGCCAAGTAGACAACATATGAACCAGTATGATTGAAAAGTTCCATAGATGTATTAGGTTTTGATGTTAAAACTCCCATATCTCAGTTTCAAATCCAGTGTTTCATGAGAATAAAAACCACATTAAGTGTGCTCGGAAAGGTGACTCTAGGATTAATAAGCACCACCTTTGCGAAGTCAGAAAAATCAGCTGGCTAATGTGTTCCCTAAAGACTTTGTTGAGAAATCAGTTGGCTAATATTCACAAAAAGAAACCAGTTGGCTACAATTTTATTTAAGCTAAGCATGTTGGCATATATGCTCCAGCCTGAGGGGTGGAGTGGAAACCGATATGCACGTGCTTAGTGGGATGCTGATGGAGGAGTTATTTTATACCTTTTTACTTTTCATAGATTTTTTTTTTTTTTTTACTGATGGTGTTATGCAACTATTAAAAAGCTACTTGCATTTCCTTTATATAATGAAATTGATACTCCCTCAAACAAAAAAAGATTAAAAAAAGTAGAGGTATATAAGGCTGCAAAGTTAGTAAATAACTAAATATCATGCCAACAATTATGCTAAAATTCAATTCTTTTCAGTAATATTTTTAAGTATGTCATTCTTCTCTGGCTCTTCTAACTAATGATTCTACTTGTGTTTACTTAGTGTGCCATTGTGGCATCGATTATGAATTTCATGTACTTGTATGTTCTGATGCGAAAATATCAAGTGAGTGTATTGCTTGTTGTTGGACACGTGCAGACATTGATGCGAGCCATTTCTAGTCCCCCATTCAGAAATTACCATGTGTGGTGGTCTCTTGCCGATACTAAATATGGGGGAACTGCATTATTTGTAAAGAAACATTTCCAACCAAAAGTCTTCTTCTCACTTGATCGAACAGGTAATTAGCTATATTCAAAATGATTTACCATGTGATTGTCTGGTTGTTTGGGCTGTAGACTGTAAGTGAAATGCAGCTGCAAAACTCCTATGAATCTTACATTGTCCCAATCCTGTTAATTGCAACACCTGCTCTATTATTGAGAATAACCTTTAGCACAGTTGCAAGGTGCTGTCATAACTGTTGGAAGTAGGTGGGCCTTCTAGATGGATTTTCAAAACTTTTGACCCACTTGAAGTAGGGCTCAAACACCCAAAAGGCCAAGAACCAAATCCCAAGATCTAAAACCCTATTCTCATGCATTAAGATCAAAGATTTATCCAAAGAAGACGGATCAAGAAAACAAACATGCATATACAATAAGATCTACTAAAATAAATTGGTTGTAGATCTATACCTTGGGAGCTTGGTTGTCCTCAAATCGAGAACTTAATTACTTGATTCTACGAAACGCTTTTGTAGATTAGATCTCCTTAGCCTTGTGTTCTTCCACGCTATAACCCTCTTGCAGAGAACTCCTCAAAGAGAATGGTGTGATCTCTAAGGAGAAGAAACCTGAGGATCTCAAGAAGAAAACCAGAGGAGAAAGAGAACAAGGGAGAGAAAGAGACTTGGGCTTGTGAGAGTATGTAGAGATCTCCAGCCCTCTCTTATTTATAGTTTACGACACACTTCCCTTCTGACTAAAATTAGAAGTCTCACTTCTATTTCAATTCTTGTGTCCTACTCGTGTGTCCTACCCCTCCTTTCCTGAAGAGTTCCAATTAGAATATAACTTTCTTTTGTTAGGGCTAGCATGGGTCCACTAGGGATTCCTTAGAATCTGGCTCCAACTGAATCATCTGGACCTCACATCTCATGTGAACTCCGGACCCACAGTTAATTGCAAATAACTCCACTAAATAAATGCGATTGCATTAAGTCTTATCAATATTTACAAGAAGACCCTAATCTTTCCAATTACTGCAAGTAGGCCCCTCCATCAATTATATCCATGGATCTATTGGAATTAAACTGTCCAAACAAATTAGATCCATCTCTTATTATCCTTGTGACCCAATTAATCACAGTGATCATCAGTACCATTTGATTAACTCTTAATCAAGACGGGTGCGTACTTACCAATGATAAATTCGATTAATTGGCACAAGGGGATATTTCTCTCTTAGAGGATAGATTCCATCTTGAGAATTATATGTTCCCACAATCTTACTACCACGTGCCTAAGACACCAAGGTGTTGACCTACAGCTGGCCTCACTCATCGGTAACTCAAAGTAAATGTATAGCAGAAACTTGAGTCCATTAATCCCTTAGGATTAAGAGCCTATTGTTTGGAAATTATGAGAGCATTCCTTAATCGGAGACAATATTTGTATAAGGTGCTACTCATGGAGGTCCTTCAGTACATCAAATGTACTAGCACAACAATCCAAAGCCTTTCACTCTGATGGTTGAAACAAACCACACTACTATCTTATAGTGATTGTGGTGCTACAACCTTTTTAGATGAGATGCCCAGTTTCATCACTAGTTGTGAAAATTCTTCAAGTATAAGAGTTGTGATCCGTGTCTCCTGTATGTGAATCTCATCCACACACGTGGATTACATTTAATATACTTGTGGGTTCCGGTTCATCTCATGAACCATCATGTCATTTTTTTTGTATCAGTTATGCGCAACCATAGAATAAAATCCCATTCATCACATGAATAAAACATGAAATTATAAATCAATTATTAAAAAAAGCAATTTATTCACATCATCCAGTGGATTGAGGACATACAATCTAACAATAACTACAAGGGATAATTTTCTCCTATGGGTACCATGCGCCTAGAGCCTCCAACAGGGGGTAGCCACCTTACAAATTGATTATCCACGCTCCTGATGCACGGTCCGTGTGCACAGTTGGCGCCAGAGAATATATTCCTACTACGAGATTGCAGGTTTGATGCATGTTACTATTAGAAAAAAAGGACTCTATTATGCCTTTATAATGGTAAATCTCTCCCATTTATGTCTATTGTACATCCACCGAAGCAGCCTTGTATTAAGTGCCCAACATATTCATTTACTCCTAGGAAACTCTTTGCGTATGTAATATATGTTTGTGTGAACCTTTAATCATGTTCTGATCTCTCAAAAAATCTATTATGCATAAAATGAGCTGGGATACAGAATATTTTAATCTGTAATTGGTATACACGATACTAAAAGATGATGATCTCATTTGCATCCTTGTTCAACAAACTTTGCAACCCAACAAATCCAACGCACAACTCTGGAAACATGATACTCCTTTTTTGGTTCACTTCCAAGAAAAAAAATGGAAATTTATACCAAAGGCATTTCAATGTTTCAGATAAATCACTGTTCATCTAGCAAAAGTTATGATAAAGAGCCCATGGCACAGTGGAAGGTGCTTGGAGTTGCAAGTTGCAACCTTGCTGCTGTGGGTTCAAGTCATATTAGCAATCACAAAAAAAAAAAGAGTAGAATTTATGAACCCCAGATGGTGCAGATAGGTTTGGACGATGATGATGACTGCACAAGTACTAAAATTAAGATGTTCATTTTTTTTTTTAAAAAAAGGGCTCTAGACAATGTCAGCTGTATGGGTAGATTCTCAATGCTGATCAGTGGGAATTTCATCTTTGATTTTTTTATCTGATCTTGTGAAGCTTGATGAAAAGTAGATCTAAAGTTTCTTCCCTTCTTTATGGGCACGTTTACATAGTCATGTATCCTCTGAAAAGCCGAGGAGATTTTGGCCGCTTTTCTGCAACGAAATTTTTCCATGTTTGGTGCGGCCACTTAATCTTATGGAAAAGCACAAAATAAGGCTAAAATTTCTGTAATTTCACAGAAAAAGCGTTTTTCTTTTTCCTTTTTTCTTTCTTTATTTATTTGTTTTCTTTTGGGTTGGGGTTAGGAAATTTCTTTTCTTCCGTGGAAGAGGATAAGTCTGCAGGACCAGTTTTCTTGCTGGTACAAAAACCTACCTTGAGTGATTTCATGATATTTGATGCTCTAATGATACTGTATTACAGTATAAGATATGTGAAGAAGTTTTGGTTGACACAATAGTCTTTTTTTCTCACTAGGGCCTCCCTTATAGTGACAAAATGGGTGATTACTGGTATCCAGTGTAATGAATACAGAGATATCATAGCTACAGCTATTTCTTTTAGTTTAAATAATTCTCAATGTATCTTTTGAACCTTTTTATTTTTGATAGATTAGGAGATTATCCTTGCAGGAGGCATGAATATCTAGTGTAATTTATACAGAGTTGTCGTAGCTGATAATAATTCTTTCTTAGTCTTTTTCTTTTCAAATGGCAAACTTAATTTTATTTCAACAAAAACTAAACAATGGAAAGGTCAAACAACCAAAGTTATCACCCATAATATACTGGACATGATGGACTCTGTGGAGTTTTCTTCCTCTGATTTTGGTGTTGCTGAATTGCATGTTGTGGCATTGATGTCTCACTCCACAGGTTGCATCTCCCCTCATCCTTTTTGATAAAATTATTGTTATCGCTTATCATTTCCACAAAAAAAAGGACGAAAGAAAAATAAAGGACAAACAGCCTCTAACAAAAAGAAATCCCTAAGGTGACAAAAACTAACACTAAGTTCTATTCATTAACCTCTAACAATTCCCTCACAAGCAACTCCAGGACGTACTACACCAATAGAAAATTTTACTACTGCACAAACCCCAAATCTTAAACCTGCTTCCAAAAAACCTGTGAAAACTCTCATCAAACAAGTGCCGGACGCTGAAGCCCCCTTCTTAACCTCTACAGGTTGACCACAGTTATTAACTCCTGGGGTCCATTCCGTTTAAAGTTCCATTTGCTTTTTTCCATTTCTTGATCCTTATTCAAAATTCTTTAATAACAAGTAAACCCCATCATCATTATTGCTAAAAGAGACTGCCACCACTTAAAAAATCATCACCATCTACACTCCATTCTTTCATCGTGAGAACTATAATGGCACTGCATCACAATAATCTACACTTCCATTAACATCAGGTCTCTGTGTAATGTTATACTCATCACCAACCTGATCTGCCCATCTCATTTCTGTGCACATATTCTCTTTGAACATGAGAAATAACATCCCTGATTCAAAATCTTTATTCTCATTCGCCTAACCATTTTCGGAATAAGTTCTAATTAATGATAGCATACCCTAGAATTTCAACAATTCCATAATTTTTCAGTCAGCCTTTTCCAATAGAATGTATTAGGTTTTTAAGCTTCTCACTAACAATTGTTATCTTTTTTTTTTTCTTTTTTTTTTGAATGGTGCTAACAATGTTCTCTGTGGATGCCTGCGTAGTTGCTAATGGTCTTGGGCATAGTTTTGAAAATCGTATCGCAAATCCTTCATACCCATGAATTGAATCGCATCGTGAATCGTATCACAAATTCCTAGGGTTTTTTATTTTTATAATAAAAATAAAAAATAATTAAAAATTAAAAGAAAAAAGAAAAAAGAAAAAAAGTAGTTATTCAAAACCATTCATTTTCCCATTTATAGCAGTATAAAGACATTGACAAATAGGTCTATCATACAATCATATTAAGAATATTGTAACAACTATCAATATATAATAAATATATGCGCGAATAGTTAAATAAGTTTAAGGTATCAATATACATTTAGTTTTTTCATCTTTAAATCAAAATAGAAAAGTAAAAAGTTAAAATCCAAACCATCAATTTTACACGGTAGGATCTCTCTTGAAGTTAAGAAAGTATTTATAAAGAAAAAAACCAAAAAAGATTTAAAAAGAAGAAGATATAGTCAAGCACCATACGTACAGTCGAACACTTTAATTAAATGCATCCTTTTTTATTCATCTCTAATGCCTCCTCAAAGCCGCAAAAATTCTTAAGAGGTTCCGTTAACTGCTACATAACATTCTAAAAGTAAAAACACTAAAAGAAAAAAAAAAGAAAAAAAAAGAAAAAAGGTAAAAGATTGTTAATATTCTCACTCAGCCGAATCGCTTGAATCGTAAGATTCAATAAAACGAATATCGGATTGTAATGTTCACTCATGAATACTGAGATTCATTTATAAATGAGATTCGTTGCATAGATATTAATTGTTTTCCTTAGGATTTGGGATATGAATCGGGATTCAAGATACGAATCGTAAGATTCTAATAACTACGGTCTTAGGTCTCACCTTGGTAGTAGAGACTAACTACTCTACCTCCATGAGAAACTTCTAACTGATTTAACACAACAAATCAATTTGTGTCAAGGAAAGCCAAACAATTAGCTCTAGACCCAGCCTGCTTAAGTTGGTCATTAACTGGCTCACATAGCTTAAAATGCTCAATATGATAATCTTCTATCAAAATAGAGCTAGACTCAGCCTATCTAAGGTGTCCAACCAAGGATTGTCATTTACTCATGGTCTAAGTTGCATGGGTGCAAATCGGTATCCGAGATGATGGAGTGTTTGTTATGATGTGCTCAAAATAATTAACCACAATCGCTCAAATTTCTATTAATTAGACAATGGCAAGTATGGGTCGATCCACAGGGATTTGTAGAAACAAGATAAAAAAACCCTCAATCAATTTTCTCACTAGGGATTTTGAAAACACAATTAATCACGAAAATAATAACTAAAATACTATCAAAGAAAACTAAAACAAACTGATCAGAGAAAGAGAGATCAGGGTACTAGATTCCACCAAAATCGATTTACTCATCCCAAAATTACTTACTAACCTTATCCCAATCAAACTCAGCCCAATGAGCAAGTAATCGCCTTGGATTGGAAGATTTAGCTTTGAAAACCATTTTTCTTAAAAATCCAATTCTCTAGCAAGTACTCAAGACTTCCTTCACCTCAACATGTTGAAACTCTAATCACTATTTATCAAGATCAAGCAAAACCATTAAAGGATTTTAACCTAAACATGGTATGTCAAGATCAAGCATAAAAACATGTACATTAAAACATGTAAAAGATATTTCAAAGTTGAATAACATTCATGAAGGAGAACCTATTAAATCATTAAGCATAATGAGGGAGAGACAGAGAAAATTAATAAGGAACAATTTCGCTGGTTTTGGTTTCCTCCACTCTAATCCACGAATTAGCCAAGCACTGTGGAACAAGCAAGAACAAAAAAAGAAATTTCCATTATTGAAAGACTTCAAAGTTGTCTAATACATCAATCAATCTCCTCCTTCACTTTCAAATAAAAATTAAAGCAATAACTAAAGAACAAGAGAGAAAGCGCCCTCTTCTCAAAAGAAAAAAACCTCCTTTTAAGAATGAAATAGAAGAAGAAAAAGAAGGGAAAATCCCCCAAATTCACCCCTCTCATCTCTCATTTTGACCGCCTGTTTTCACACCCAAACCGTTGGAATTAGGAGATCCTCGTGAGATATTAATTTTTTCTCCTTTGAATCCTTTTTCCAATGCATCCAACATTGCCTTAATCCGAGTTGAGTCAAAAGTTATGACCAAATGTGCAGGCTAGGCTGGACTTATGAAAATCCTCTTTCCTTCAAAATTTGATTAATTGCTAATTAATAGCATTCTTGTTGCTATCCACGAGATTCCTTGCTTTTCTTGTAAGGTTGGTTGCTAATTCCTCGATGAACTCGAATTAGAAAGGTGGACCCCACCAATTTCGGTCTTCAAAATAAAAACTGAGTTTGCTCAGGCTTGATCTCATGTTCTTTAACTTGAAATTCTAGCTCCCCTTCCCCAGGCCTACATGCTCTTTGTGCATTGATTTTCTATCTAATGGGCTTTTAGCTTTAAACCTCTCCAAATTAAGCTCAAATATGCTTAACTCCCTCTAATTCCTATATAATAAGAAAAAGGCTATAATTATTGCATTTAAGACAAAATAAACAACTAAAAAATTCAAATAAAAGGGTAATTATTAATATTATGTCACGCATATCATGTTACACAGAATCTTGAAAATTTGGGCCTACATTCTTTGTCTAGTTAGAACTGCTAAACTGTTAGTTAATCAGTAGTTTAAAATACCTTTTACAAAAAAAAAAAAAAAAAACTGTTATAGTGGGATTATAATTGGGTTTAGAGATGTATTTCTATATTCCATATAATATTATGTTGGAAAGAGAACTCAATATCACCAAATGTAACTTTTCTTAGAAAAGCTTTTTGTCCAATTGACAAATCTAGACATCTCATGTGTGAATTGATGGTGTCCAGAAGCTGACATGTCTGACTCTGGTACCTCGTGCATTTAAAACCATCCATACAATGTTGGTTATGTTTCCATCATTCAAAGGGAAAAAAAATGTTGGCTATGTTAGCTTCATCACTTGTTCTATCCAGATCTCAACAATGGTGAATACCTTCTATTTTCCTGAATATAGCATTACCATAAATGGAAACAGGCAGTTTGAATTATCAATAGTATGCTTTTATTGCATCCAGTCTAATTTTGGAAGTATCTTTGCTCGATATCAGAAGTTTGAAATACTTTTTGACTTTGTGTGTCCCTTTGAGGACTTGTATTTTATCTGCTTTAGACAAACCTCGATGTTTTTGATAATACCCTAAGAGACCAGATGGGTTATTTTGGCATGTTTGTGTTTTATGGATGGAATCTGAGATTCTGAATGCCATTTAGTTCATGACTTCTTGTATTTTGTTCGCTGTACACAGCTTCAAAGCACGAACCAGATGGCCGGGTAATATTGGCTGAATTCAACACAGTACGTTTGTTAAATACATATGTACCAAACAATGGTTGGAAAGATGATGAATCGTCGTTCAAAAGGAGAAGAAAATGGGATAAGCGGATGCTGGAGTTTGTTCTGCAGTCTTCAGATAAGCCTTTGATTTGGTGTGGGGACCTGAATGTTAGGTAAATGCTGCTAGCAACTCTGTCATGAATAATTCCTTTTCTTCATAGTTGTTTCTTTAACCTTTGGTAATAAGTATATTGTGTACTATGTCTGACTACTTCTACATTACATCATAATCATCTCTGTATTAATTTATGTCACATGTTTATGGATTAAAGACCCTTGTTAAAAAATTTCTGAAATGCCGAATGCTATTGAGAAATTTGTCATGGTCATGGAGTCATGGTTTGAATGATCTCTCATACACAAGCTAGTCATCACTTCTTTTTCTTAATTATAATATTCTTGGAGCCTATGTACTTTATATTGGGTAAGTGGGTTTTCAAGTTTATTTATTTATGTTTTTTTACCTACAACTCTTTACATTTTTTTTATGGAAATGATGAGTGACTTCTCAATTCTGTGGCTACCTTCGTTATTTGATGCTATTGTGTGCTTGGAGAATTCAGGTGAACCTGACATGTTTCAGATGAACTTTTCTTACATTGTTGTATATTCACATTAAAGTAGGAATCGCAGTCATATTAGGTGATTCATTTAGTAGCAAATAGTCCTAGTTGGTTTTAGTCTCCGTAAAAAAATTAGTTTTCATTTGGTGTTTTATTAGGAAGCAGTCTTTTTCTTTTACCAGAGAAAATAACAGTAATAAACAAGGAAAAAGAAAGTAAAACAGAAAAAAGAAGCAGTCCTTTTCATGTTATTTTCTTTATGGTTAAGTCAACCAGTTATCTAGTAAATTCTATTGGGAATGGAGTTACGGAGTCACCAAAACTCGGACTTAATCCTATTGACCTTTGAAAACCCTATAGATATCATCAAAATAAACAATGTACTCAAGACTCAAGACTCAAGACTCAAGAGTTCAATAGTAAGTCAATACAACAAATGACATAATAATTAATAACTTCATAAGAAACAATGTACTGAAGAGTTAAGAGTTAGACTTAACAATATAAAGTTGAGAAAGGAATACCTCTATTAGAAGTCATAGTAGACACTACATGAGAGACCTCGGGTTCTTTGCCTTTTGATCTTCTAGTTCCACGTGTGCCTGCGGTCGCAGATGGCCCACTTTCTCCTTATCTTGAATCGTCATCCATCAATTCATGAATATCCTGCTTAAGCGCTTCGTCCCCATCTAGCAATGGATCCTCTATATCGGCTAACCATAGAAGTAAGGGATCATTCTGCCAGATGGTATCATCCAGATTTATAGGGCAATAATTTGGATCATTCCTCTGCTTTCTCTGCCCATTTCTTACTCTCAACTTAAGATTGTAATGACAATATACCCATAGTTTTGAAAATCGAAATTGTATCGTGAATCATTTTAGGCACCGAATCAATCGAATTGCGAATCGGAGGATTCATTCTATTTAAAAAAATTAAAAAAGATTAAAATATATATGTAAAAATACAGAAAAAGTATAAATATGCATAACTTATCCATTTTCCATACATAGCGACATTTACATAGTGAAAAAGGAAAATATTCTATTAACAAAAGATGATCATTAGCTCATCCATGATCTAAACCATGGTTTTAAAAATCGGCCGAGTCCAAGTCGAGTCTACATGATTTGGACTCGGCTAAAGTAAAAAAAATAAAAAAAACAGAAAAAACAAGTTGCTTTTGTAAAAACAGTTTAAATAGAGTGAGGGAAAGGCTCTTTCAATGGCAAAAAAAGGTTGGGAAAGGGTTTCGGTTTTGGGGGTGGAGAGAGAGAGAGAGAGAGAGAGAGAGAGAGAGAGAGAGAGAGAGAGAGAGAGAGAGAGAGAGAGAGATATGCTGGCCTGGTGCAGTGCTCTGTTACTGCTGTTGGTGCAGTGCTGCTGCTGTTGGCCTGCTGCTGCTCTTTGCTGGGAGCCTGGGACTGTTGTGGTGCTGCTGATGCTGGTGCCGTCTGGTGCTTTGCTACTGGTAGCCTGGTACGCTGGTCTTCTCTCTCTCCTCTTTTCTTTCTTTCTTTCTTTTTTTCTTTTCCTTTTCTCTTGCTGATGTTGCTGGTGATGGTCTTCTTCTTCTTCTTCTTCTGCTTTTCTCTTTTTCAGTCGGCTGGGGCTGGGCTGGGAGTAGGGTTCCTTTTTTATTTTTATTTCTCTTAATTTTTTCAAGTTTCTTTGTTCTGAAGTGGATGGATCGCAACTCTGGCGAGTCGACTCGGACTCGGCCATGCCCAAGTCGGGTCCCGAGTCCGGTTTTTTAAACTAGAGGATTTTATCGGAAAATGCATGATATTTCTCCGTTGCATGAGAAAATGAAAACTATTTCCTGTTGAATGAGATCACGCATCCCGCCCGTTTTTCCCTTTTTTTTTTTTTTTTTCTATACACTAGTGATGATAGCGTCGCTCTTCGCTATATATCCCCTACCCCAAAGCTGCACTTTTCCTCATCCGTTTTCCCTCATCCCTCTTCTGGCCCCCTTCTCTACTTGGAAAAGTCCACCACCTACCTTTTCTTACACATATACCCACCTTTTGTTGCTCATTTAGATCCATTTTAGCGGTTGGTTGCCTTTATTGAAGAGGTTGGTTGTCTTCTCCAAACCAGTTGTTTCTCTATATATTAAGGGAAGGGATTAATGCCAATTTTTTTATGTGTATTCCTTCTTTTTTCCAATTGATAATAGCCAGATGCATATATGCACGTTACTTGCATCTCATTTCTCATTTATTTATGTAGTTTAAGGACTGTACACATATTTCAGTTGTTTCTTGTCTCTAACTAACCCTAGGCTTTTGTATATACGTTCTTTTGAATAATAAAAAATACATTTCCATGATTAGGATGTCGGGCGGTGATTTAATTGTAATATTCCACTATGATGGGGATTTCGAGTTTGATATGATTCGTCCGCTTTACAAAGGTGGAAAATAGAAGATGAGGTTCATTAACAACGATATAACATTCAACTCTCTCGTAAACATAGCTCTTGAAGCATCAAATTTGGAAGAAACTTCTAATAACATAAGCATGGATTATCTCCATCACAATGGTTATGTGTTCTCATTGGTGTCAATAGAAGATGATAATGATGTAAAGTGCATGCTGTCACTGTCACGAGATGATACAAATGGGATTTATTTATACATGAGGAGGAGACTAGTTTGTTCAGTAGAATGCTTGGAAAAACAAGCTAGGTATTTCCTGCGAACGCAAAATATTAATTCATATCAAATTCAGTCACTAAATTAGCTTTATAGTTCATATCGGATTGAGTCATTAACTTAGCTTTTTGATTCATTGTATTTGTTGAAGGTTGCATGGGACGGAGAAGCGCTTGATAGTAGACCATGAACCTGTTGGAATAGGAAGCAAGCATAATGCGAAGCACAGAGTAACTCATGGAGGCGATGCTACGCATCCCACCGTAAACCTTGGCGAAGACAACGATGTTCATTTCTCATCTAGACCTATCCTCTTCAGTGATGAAGTGGGCCAAAATAGTGGTGGAGTCCTACAAGATGTTGGTGATGCGGCATAAACGGATGAGGAGATACTGGTCGTCGATGTAGAATCCAGGAATTCGGGCAGCAGTGTAGATGTCAGTGCATCCCATACAGTAACTCCGCTTCAAAGAACGCTTAATCTTGGGGACCGTTCCATTCATCATCCTGAAGTTATTGTTGAAGACAATATGGCACTGGAGGAGTTCATTATAGACGTTGATGTTAATGGCCCTCGGGAGATGTGGTTAGGTTGTGAGTTCCTGGATCACGATAATTTTAGAAAACACCTAGCCAAGTTTGCAATATACACCAACTTCACCCTCCATCACATAAGAACAAGTCAGGTGATGGTAACTACACGCTGCAAGGATCGGGATTGTCCATGGCGCATCCATGCGTCTATGATTGAGAGTGGACCGCGCTTTAAAGTCCGAAAATATAATCTAGTTCATAAATGTTCGAAGCCAATGATGGGTACGGCACATCCGCAAGCATCGTTTGAGCTAATTGCAGACTACATTTTGGATAAAGTCCGCCTAAATAATAACATTAAGCCGAAAGAGATAATGGATGATTTTCAGATGGAGTTTGGAGTTACAATATCATACAGGAAGGCACACATTGCCAAAGATGCTGCACTTCATATGGTTCGAGGCTCCTATGAAGATTCCTCTAAGATCCTACCTTTGTATTGTGCCGAGTTGAGGATGACAAATCCAGGTACCGTGACGACCATCTGCACTACGGATGATGACAGATTCAAAAGGTTTTTTTGGGCATTTGGGCAATGCATATGATCGTTCACTTCAACTCTTGGGCCAATGGTTGCAGTGGATGAATCACATCTTCGTGGAAAATACCCAGGTGTCCTACTGGTGGCTGTAACAATTGATGCAAACAACAAGCTTTTTCCCATTGCATTCGCATTCGCAGAGGCCGAAAGATGAGACAGTTGGGAGTGGTTCCTTGTGAACCTTTCGTTATCACTTGGACAGCCTACAAATCTGAGCATCATTTTTTATCGACAAAAGGGCCTCGTTCCTGCGCTTGCAAACATCATTCCGACTGCAACTCATTGCTACTATTGCCGTCATCTGATTGAAAACATCAAGTCAAATTTCAATGACTCTGCAGTACTGATGAAATTTTGGTGTGTGCCAAGGCCTATACGGCTTGTGAGCACGAAGCGTTCATGGAAGATATAAAGATGGTGAATGTGGAGGCTTATAATTATATAAATGCATTTGGTAAGCACCATTGGGCAAATGCATTTGTCGGAGGTCGTCGTTATGATATGCTAACAAGCAATGCCGCTGAAGTTTCCAACAACATGCTTAAAGACATCCGAGTTCTTCCAATCGTTAAGCAAGTGGAAGAGATAAGGGCAAAGTTGATGGATTTCTTCCACAAACGCATTTGGCGTCTCTAAACATTAATAGTCATTTGACTCCTTACGGCGAGAAGATCTTGGGCCAAGAAGCAGAAGAGGCTCGTAGGCTACATTTCCGGGTGGCTAGATTAGGCTCGTAGGCTACATGTGCGGGTGGCCGGATTAGACGAGGCTCGTAGGCTACATGTCTGGGCCCCCCAAATAAGCAACAGCTGTTTCAGAAAAAAAAAACCATAAGAAAGCGACGCTAGCATCGTCTATCAGTAAGTGTATGTGCGACGCTAGCGTCGCATACACCCTTATTGATGACGTCTCTGTGCTGTGAATATGCGACGCTAGCATCACACAGAGCCTTACGAATAGACAACACTCTAGCGTCGCTTGCTTCTGGTTTTTTTTTTTTTGAAACAGCTGCTGCTTCTTTGGCAGCCCAATTCCATACGGCTACACGCCATCCTTATGTCAATTTTTACATGTGAGTCTTGCTCATAACACAATTCTCCACCATCGTCATTTCTGTGTCCTTTAGCCATCTGTTACAAGCTGTGATGCACAAATAAAAAATAAGTGAGAAGGACAAGCCATGGATATGGAAATAGACTTTATGGATAAAGATGAAGTATCATATACAATAGAATATGATTCGTATACATTACATTTTGGTTGCATTTAGCTATTTGTTTCACTTTGCATTTTGGTTGCAAAAATTCTCCGTACTTTCAAAGGAATGCTTTTCTCTTTAAGCTAGTAGATTTTCCAAATTCTCACAAATTCAGCTTTTAGAAAGCTCATGAATTCTTGAACATTTATGAAATAGATGGAGGACAAGATTTGAAATTCTTAAATATCAAGGCGCCCCCCCCCCCCCCCCCCCCCCCCCCCCCCCCCAAATAAGAGTAAGAGAGGTGGGCTTCTAGTAAGTCTAAAACAAAGAGTCATGCAATCGCCTAATCCTTATCCCCACACAGGCCTTCTATCCCTTTGTTCTTCCTAATTTTTCATATTGCAAGTGGACCCCACACACTCATACTTCAGTAGTGTTTGTACAAATAGTGCCACAAATAACACCTCCATATATCTAATAATGTTTGAGCCAAGGTTAACCCCATCTCAAACTTTATATGCATTCTCAATCTAGAGATCTAAGCCTGGGCTAATGTAAGTAGTAAATTCTAATCCAACATTCAAAGATGTAGAGAATTCCACTACAGCATCAACCACACCATCTTCTCACTGCCACTACTAACCAAACAATACAAAACCCTCATCACATCCAAAGCGCCAATGTTGAGTCTGACCCACTTCAAGCTATAAACAGTTTCAACAAACTGCTCATTCAGCACAAAGGCTTCACAAAATTCGACTTTCCCTCTGCTCTCGAAGCCTGCTCTAAGGCATTTGCTCTCACCTGGAAAACAAATCCACGCCCTATCCATAAAATGCAGCCTATCTATAGTCATCTACACCCAGACATATGAGGTTGATTTAAAACCCAAATACTTCAGCTTCCTTACCAAACATATGAACTTGGCTATAGTTACCACTCTCTTTGAAGAGTTGTTGGTGGCCTATGAAGCAGTATATCAAACATGTGACATCCCATTCTCATTTCAAATGTTAATACAGTACGCTTATACCAACCATTTACACACCAAAATGCATTATTAACCCATCCATCAAGTGTTAATACAATACACACATTTGAACTTCATTAATCAAAGTAAATATAAGGAGTTGTCCTTGCAGAGAAAGGGAGAAACGTAGCAGCCGGTGGACTCGAAAACAGAGACATCAGTGTGTCACAACTCGAAATGGATTATTGGGAAGGAAAACAAAATGGCACCACCCATTTGCATAAAAAAACTGATTTCAAGTCACTAAGCCAAAAATAGACAAACAAACAGCAATGCAAAAGAAAAAAAATGGTGGATGAAATATCAAACAAAGGGTACATTTGAACATACCTACTTCGAGTCGATGAGCGATTTCGGAACGAGGGTGGTAGAGAAAGGAGAAGGGAGAGCACAGGAGGCAAGGGGCAGCGGCGTCGTTGCAGTGTGGGAGAAAGGAGAAAAGGAAAAAAATGGGAGCGAATGAGGGAAACTAGGGTTTTAAGGGATTGACGAAGAGCGACGCGAGTGTCGTCTATAGCAATATGGAGCAACGCTAGCGTTGCTTGTCCCAAACTTCAAAAATAAAAAAAAATAAAAAAACGAAACAATGCATATCGGACCACGTTTGTACATCGAGAAATATTTTTCATTTTCCCATGCAACGGACAAATATTGTGCATTTTCCGGTAATATCCTTTTTAAACTATGATCTAACCACAAAATATTCATTATAAAACATCAATCTAAAAGCATCAAAAGGTTTATATCCTAAAATAATCAATTCATATCTCCAGCATCAACATCTTCATCTCCAATTTCATCATCGAATTCATTGCCGAATGAAGATGATCCATCATCTAGAGATTGAACTTCCTCATCTTCATTGTTTGATGAAGACACACAAATGTTTCTTCTTCCTCTAGCTCAGATATTCTCCTTTTTCCTTCATCTTTTCTTTGAAATGTAAGTTTTCTTTGCCCTATAAAGCAGGATTACAAAATTTAGTTTATTAGTAATAATAAATAGATAATACCTTGTCGTCTATCTCTATTATTGCTTGTCCCTACATTGGCAAGATCGGCAAAGCATCCTCCAAGGTCAATTCACAACATATCATTATCCAAAATAGGATCTTTTTCAGTGACCCACTCATCATCAGGATCCATGTGATCAGCAAATAGTATTAAAAGCTTTGTCCCTTTCTCTTTTGTTTTGAGGGTCTTGGAGATTTAGATTGTATTTAATGAAGACTAAAGCATTAAGATGCTTTTGCTCTAGTCTATTTCTACTCTTTGAATGTGTATATATATATATATATATAAAAGTTAGATTAAATGTCAAAATTTATACAAATATAACTTATTAAGGAAATTAAATTTAATAAATCTCACATGTTGGAATGCACTCCAATTCCCCGATGAACTAGACATGAAACTTAATATGTGAATTGCTAGCTTCTGTAGTTCAGTGATGTAGGTCCTAGGGTTAGGGCTTGTGTGAAAGTGCCGAAGCATGTATCCGCAGACACTATACGAGATCTCCGCATAGATTTCAATATGAGGATCCACCTCAAAGGGATAAATCACCCACTCAAGTTCTATTAATCAAAGTCTGAGAGTTTCATTTCTACAATGCAATATAAATGAGGTAAACAAACTTGATGGCTAAGAAATCTAATCAACTGAAAACTAAGCAATTTTAGAAAGTAATCCTAATTACAATTTATAGCTCTTAAATAAAATTAGAAACCTACTAACAAGAAATAGAAATAATTCCTAGATTATTTTAGGTGGTCCCACACTTGGACTCATCAGTTCTGCATCATTCCCTCCAAGTTGAATGAAGAGTTAGACCTCGAATGTAGGTCTTCTTTACATTGCCTTTATTTACATGGTGGACTCAAAGAGCTTCCTTTGTGACTATGGATCTTGATCCTTTCTTTGGTGGTTCTGGCTTCTGCGAATGGAGTGCGACTTGCTTTCCACCGTGCAGGAACGCGACTTGCTTTCCACCGTGCAGGAACGCGCACGTGTTGTCACAAATGCTGTGGGTTCCATTTTTGTCATACATCCATGGGCGGCCCAACAAGACATCACCACTATCCATTAGTAGCACATCACACCAAACTGTATCTTTATAATATTCACCAATTACAGAAGTAACTTGCCATGTATGTCAGACTTGTAGTTCATCACCTTTTGTAAGCAACTCAACAAAATAGGGACGATAATGCTTATGAACCTTTAGTTTCAACTTTCAAGCGATCTACAAGAGTTTGAGATATAATATTTTCACAACTTCCTCCGTCAATCATAATTGTGCAAGTATGCCCATTTACCGTACTTGTTGAATGGGAAATATATTTCCGCAACCATTTCTTCTCAACAATTGGTGTAGTCTCCTTGAGAACCATGAGAGTTTTACCATCACAAGGACCGACAATCTCTAATTCATCAGTCTCAGTCTCTTTCCTTTTAAGATCCTCTGGTGTATCCTTCACATTACTTTCATTTTTCAATGAGGTTTATGCATTTGGGGCATTCAAATGATTGATATCCATGTTGTTTACAATGAAAACATATGATTCTATTTTGGCCTTCAGGCTTGGTGAAAACTTTTTCCGAGGAACTACCACTTGGTTTAGAATCTTGCATTGATGGGGTCTTTTGTGTAGTCCATTTAGATCCACTAAATTTTCGGGCTTGGTAATTTGCAATATCTTTGGCCTTCATGGCATGTTTGATGATCTCATCAACATTATCAAATTTTTTAAATGCAAGTATATTGGATGTCTATTCTCAACCCATCAAAATATCGGTCAACTAAAACATCATTGGCCTCATTTAAAAACCAACAAGCTTGCATTGTCGTAAACTCTTCAGAATACTCAACAATTGACCTAGATCCTTATTTTAAATCTTGAAATCTTGAATGTAGATCTCGAGTAATTGACTCGGAGAAACTTTTGTTTCAAGTTGCTACCAGGGTGACTATGGCCCAATGTCATTGGCTGGCTTGTTTTAAAAGATATTTTTCCACACACTAACCAATCCTTAAATTCATTTGTTTTCAATTTTCCATCATATTCAGGAATCACAAGTTTGATCCCTAAAGCTCAATCAACATTGTTTGTTGGTTGATCTCGTTGATTTTGAATATTTCCTGCATCTTGGCAATTATCAGGACGATGATTGTTTCCTAAGTTTTTTTATTCTGGTATCCATCCTTATAAGAGTTTCTTGGAGTTGAGCGATTGTTGCAGATAATTGAACAATAATGGTTGATAATTCTGCAATAGTTCCAGTCAATTCTTCCATGGACGTGGAGGAAGACTCCACCTCTCCCTTCTTCTTATGAGCCATTTATTTATGCAGTAAAAAATAAATTGACTGACCTGATGTGTAGATCTACTCCCCACGAACATGATGGCGAAAATGGATAATGGATAAAAAATTTCACTTCAAATATCACCGTTATTAGTGAAACAAGTCTCAACCGTTGATCTGGCCAAGGCCCCTTTTAATCTGGTAAGCAAGTGACGTCAGCACTGCCACTGTTACTAGTTCTGCTGTGGTGTCGGGTTGGGTCGAATTGTGACCCGAATTTGACCTGGACCGAACTCTGCATTAACCCCGACCCTCAACTAGCACGTGTCACAGGAAGGACAGGTGCGGGCTTCTTTGAGTTGTCTCTGTCTTCCCATAAAAAAGGGTATGAAACCTCCCCTTTCCTCTCTTCGTTTCTGCCTTGTCCGAACAAAGAGATGGGAGACCCTTCTTTGTTTCCTTGCTTCATTGAATCAGGTGCGGTGATGATGGGAGCAAGGATGAAAATAGCGGTAGCGGCGGGCGTAGCGGCCTGCCGCCAAAACGCTATGTAGCGGGCGATACGTAGCGTAGCGGCGTAGCGGTGCGATTTGGAAAAATCGTCAAAAAATTATGAAAAAATTCTAGAAAATCTAGAATATTGGAAAATGAGAGAAAATGTATTTTTTTTGCAAAAGTAACTAAGGTAAGGGGGCATAGCGGTCCCCTCACTATATTAGGTCCTGTATCGCTGTATAAATAGAAAATAATAGTAATGATAATTTTTTTCACATGTGTTCATGTTGCTTGATTATGCTAACTTAGAAACTAATGAAAGGCTCAGAAAAGAAAAAACTATATCATGAAATCAAGACTTAAGAGTACCTAGAGAAAAAAATACATCTACCAAAGGGGGTGTCTAATAGGATGTACTTAGAGAAGAACTCTCTGTATTGACTGTAATTCGGCGAGATCATGTGCTTTTTGGTGTTCTTTTAAACATAAAAGGATAGAAGAGTTGTGTAGAAATGTTATTTGAAGAGAAGAAGAAAAGAAATAATTCTTATTATGTATTTTAAAAAAAATTGAAAAGTAGGAATTTTTCTCACCCCGTAGCGGCCCCGTAGCCGTAGTGGGCATGTAGCGGCTGCTACAGGTGCGGCGGCCGATAAATCGGCCGTAGCGTAGCGGTGGCGGCCGCTACGCTACGTAGCGGCCGCTATTTTCATCTATGGATGGGAGGTCGGTTGTTGATTGGCAACAGAGATGGAGCTGTGAAGCTTGGCAGCGGAGTGGCGACGAAGAGGATGGGCAGAAGTGAAGATGACGACAAGTAGTGGTGTTTGTGATGGCAACTATGACGATGAGGGTGAGGGTGATGCCGAAGGTGGTGATAAAGGTGCACAATTCGCCTCTACTATTCTCTCTCTCTCTCTCTCTCTCTCTCTCTCTCTCTCTCTCTCTCTCTCTCTCACAACCAGAGAACAAGGGTTTCGGGACGGCAGTTTAGCCAATGCAGATTTTGAAAAAAAAGAAAGAAGGGAAAGGACTTTGTAGTCTTAGATTTTTAAACAGAATCACGTGTGGACCCACCGATGCAGCCACAAGCATCAGAAAGAAGGAAAAAAAAAGGGAAAGGGCTAAGTAGTCTCAGCTTTTTCAGCAATCCCTATCAGTCCATCACCATTGATACATGCAAAATAAATAAAAATGGCGCATTAAAGAAGAACCAAAACAGTGACTTAAAAAAATTATACAAATCAGTGGCCCACTGATGCATCCAAATACATTAGGAAATAAAAAAGAAAGGGCTAGTTAGAAAATGAAAGCTGTTGATCCGTGATGGATCATCCAACAAGGGGCCCACATGGCCACTATTGAAATAGATTCACGTGTGGGAGCCATTCCATTGGTCCACATAAAGAATAAAAAAGAAAGAAAGAAAGGATGAAACAAACAGATGGGCCCAAATGTGAGATCGGAACCCCCCACCCCATCTATGCCCGAAGGAAATTTTTGGATCGATTAGATGGGCTCCACAGATGGGTTGGAATTTATTCCACGTTTTTTCGATCGATGAGGTGGAATTTATTCCGCATTTTTCATCCATCAGTGGGGCCCGCCTATTAAAATCACATGGGTTGGCCCCATTGGTGGCAAAAAAAATTGGGGGAAATTTCAAAATAGGGCTCAAGTTATTCTCAGATTTCAAAAATGGACAAAAAAAAGCTCACATTTCAAATTAGTGCTTAAGTTTCCCCTGACATTTCAAATCGGGACATTTGGCCAGATTTGGGTTTTGCGGGTGACTTTCTTCTCTTTTTATCTCAAAATGCCCAAAATGCCCCTTACCAAATTCAATGGAATGGAAGCCGACCATGCTCACCCCCAAGCAATCCTTGTTGTAGAAGATAGTGTGGCTTAGGCCCACTTAGGCCCAGCCCATCAAGGTCCATCAAGGCTTGTACACAGTTGTATATAAAATCTCACGTATGGGATTTAGTGTTAGATTATATTACTGATTTATCTCATATTACTTCTATGTATAGATTAGGAGATTGATTTATTCTTTATTCTGATTGTATTACTTAGCATGTTTAAAGCCCTTGATTAGGGTATGATGAGATGATAAATAGACAAACGATCCTCCCATTGAGGGATTGGTTTTCTCTCCAACTCTTGTCTCCTACATGGTGATGATCGACTATTCTTTGAAGTTATTTTGAAGATTTTTCTGGATTTTTTTATCATCCGTTAAGTTGTTGTTCACCCTCTTCTTCATTTGGCGACTTTGGCTCCTTTTTCTCAAAAGGATTTAATCACAACCGTACAGATTTGTGGATATGTATCTAAATCCTATTAAAATTGGACTAGAGGACACACTTTTGATCTCCTCCAGGATGATGTCCTTTGATCTGTGATTGGACCACGTTGTGGGGCGGCCCACGCGACTCTTCTGCACAGAAACTCAAGGTCGTCTGGCTCTCTTTTGTGTCTATTCCGTGGCAAAATCTGCTGGATCCATATCTCAGCCATTACAACTGCTTCATTCATGTTTGAGCAAAAATACCTTGGAGATCTCATCAACATCATCAGAGCAACACAGATCAAGGATGTGTGCTTTTTGGAAGCCAAACGTAGGTGAAAACTTATTGTTTCTTCAACAGTGATCATAGTGGCCTACCTGCAATCAACTCAAAATCCCCAGGACTCCTTCCAGCCTTGGTCGCCCATCTCTCCTCTTTTTGGAGAATTTTTCAGAGACCAGAGGTAGGTGTTTTGATCCATCTTGTGATTATTCACATTCATTAAATAGTTTTCATCTCAGCCGTCCAAAATCCTTGATTCTGAACGGATCTGGATGCTACTTGTACTGCTGGAAAGGAAATTGGATACTGGTCCCTTGCTACTGATCTGATCACCATTCAGATCCATCTATGGGCCCCACCCAAGGATCCCACCTCAGTTTTTTCAGTTCATCTGGACTGATTTAGTGCTTTTATTGCACTCTTTTGTGTGCTGTTGCTGATTAGAAGCCTCTGCCACTTTGGTTACTAGTTCCTTAGTTATTTGTGGGCGGTTTCTAACTTTCTTGTGCTGCTACGGGCAGTTCTCTTCTTTCCCACTGCTGATTTGTTGCACTGCTGATCTTTGTTGACTTCTTCTATCGTTTTCTACAATGGATAAGTACAATATGCCAAGACAGAATATTCCGGCTGCTTTCCAGGCTCAGGCACCCTTATCTGATATAGGACGCACTTCCTCCGGGGTTATATCCATGACTCCTGTTCAGATTCAAGAAATGATTCAGAACACGGTTACCTCAGCATACGCATCTATGGGCTTTAATGGTGGTTGGTATCAAACTCATTCTCCTAAAGCATTTCCTGCTTT
The DNA here is from genome assembly GCA_029852735.1 of Persea americana. Lineage (NCBI taxonomy): Eukaryota > Viridiplantae > Streptophyta > Magnoliopsida > Laurales > Lauraceae > Persea > Persea americana. Next base: position 16,641,107 of record CM056813.1, on the reverse strand, counting down.
TCATTCTTCAGTCTCTCTATCTTCATCTATCATCCCATCCACATGGTTTCTAGATTCAGGAGCATCGAACCACATGACTTCTGTCGACATCGAACCACATGACTTCTGTCGAAAGTAGCTTTACAGCCTCTCACCCTTACTTTGGAAAAGACAAAATCACTATTGCTAATGGAGACCAATTAATCATCTGCTAATGGAGACCAATTAATCATTCCTGGTATTGATACCATTACGTTACCTACTGTCTCTGGCCAGTTCATCAGCCTTCCCAATGTCTACTTTGTTCCCAAATTATCAGCCAATTTACTTTCTGCCAGACAACTTATTGATGATGGGTACCGTGTTAACTGTTCTTCCACTGGTTGTGTCATACAGGGGCGGCAAACTGGGAAGGTGATTGTGACAGGGAGTAAACATGGTCGACTATTTATGCTAGACAGTGGACATTATTCCCTCTTTTCTTCTTCTTCTCCTAATTTCAATAAATTGTGGACTGTGTGGCATAGTCGTCTTGGTCATGTGAACAATGCTTCTTTACTTGCTTTGTTTAAAATTGGTTGTTTAGAACCTACTATTGATAGTAAAATGATGTCTCATTTACTTCAATCTAAGTGTGAAATGTGTTGCTTGAGTAAGAGTCATATTTTGCCTTTTCCTATTCATCGTTCTCGTGCGTTATCCTCTTTTGATATTATTTACACTGATGTTTGGGGAATTGCACCCACATTGAGTAGGATAGGGTTCAAGTATTATGTGGCTTTTATTGATGATCATTCTCGTTTCACTTGGATTTATTTCATGCGCATCAAATCTAAAGTCTTTTCTCTTTTCTAAAAGTTTTACAATATGGTTCAAACACAATTTCAGAAAGTAATAAAAATTCTGAGGTCTGACACAGGTGGACAATTCATGTCCCATGATTTTTCTGCCTTCCTTTCTGCTAAAGGTATTCTTCACCAAAAATCCTGCCCGCATACTCCACAGCAAAATGGTGTTGCTGAAAGGAAGAACAAGCATGTTCTTGAAATTGTTCGTACTCTCCTACTTGCCTTCTTAGTTCCTCCCAAGTTTTGGTGTGATGCTGCACAGACTGCTGTGTATCTCCTCAATCGTCATCCTAGCTCCATTCTAGGAAAGAGTACTCCTTATGAAGCACTCTTTGGTCATGCCCCTTCATATTCTCATTTATGTGTTTTTGGTTGCTTATGCTTTGTTCATCTTCCACCTACAGAGCACACTAAGTTGTCACCCTAGGCTGCCAAATGTATCTTTCTGGGTTACAGTACTGAACACAAGGGATTTCTGTGTTATGATCCATCCGAAAAACACATGCGAATATCTCGTAATGTGGTCTTCTTGGAACACATTCCTTTCTTTTCTTTGCATTTGGATAATCATCCTGTTGCTGTGTCTTATCTGCCACACTTCCCTGCAACTACTTCTCTACCTCCTATTACCATTGTCTATGTCCGGCGTAACACAGTTCCTCCTGTGGGGCTTCCTTCTCCCGATCCTCTCCCAACGCAGCCGACTGCACCTTCAGGTATTAATATTTCTTCTACTGATAGTATCATACTTCTGCGACGCTCTAGTCGTCCTTCCGTTGCACCTGACAGATATGGCTTCCCTGGTCTTTTCACTTCTTTAGATAGTGCTCCTATACCCACCTCATATTCACAGGTCTCAAAGATTGCATACTAGCAGGATGCTATGACTGAGGAATTGCTTGCTCTTGAAGCAAAAAAAATATGGGAATTGATACCGACTCCTGCAAAAGCCTCTGTGATCGGCAGCAAATGGATCTACTCTGTCAAAGTTAACTTTGATGGGAGTCTTGATCGTTACAAAGTTAGATTGGTTGCGCAGGGTTACAAGCAGGAGTATGGAATTGACTATGAATAGACATTTGCACCAGTGGCCAAAATGACCACTGTTCGTACTCCTCTGTGTCGTTGCAGCCCACAAATGGCCTTTATGGCAAATGGATGTAAAAACTGCCTTTCTTCATGGCGAGTTGAAAGAGACTGTATACTTAAAACCTCCTCCGGGATATGCTTGTCATCCTCAGCATGTTTGCAAATTGTGGAAATCTCTTTATGGCCTCAAGCAAGCTCCCAAGGCTTGGTTTGATAAATTCCGGGCAGCAATTCTTGAAGCTGGATTTCGTTAGAGTCATTCTGATAGCTCCCTATTTCTTCGGTGGACACTGAATGGCTACACATTCCTTTTGGTCTATGTTGATAATATGATTATCAGTGGCAATGATACCGCTGGCATTACGGATCTCAAACGCCATCTCACTCGCCACTTTCGTATGAAGGATCTTGGTCCTCTCACCTACTTTCTAGAGCTTGAGTTTGTGCGAAACAAATCTGGCATTAGGGTTCATCAGCGCAAATATGCTACAGATTTGATCACTTCGACCAGGCTTGATGATGCTCACACCTTTGATACGCCTATGGAATTGAACAGCAAACTCAGTATAGATGATGGCCCTCCCCTAGATGATCCCTCTGTTTTCCGGCGGATAGTTGGCAGTTTGCTCTACTTAACTATGACTCAGCCTGATATTTCTCATGCAGTACATACGATTAGCCAGTTCGTGAGCAATCCTCACAAACCACACCTTTTTGGCTGCTTTGCGCATACTCCGCTATTTTAAGGGAACCCTTACCCATGGTCTCTTCTACCCTTCTAGTACTTCTCTGCGATTATCAGCTTATGCGGATGCTGACTGGGCTGGTTGCCTTGATTCTCGGCGATCTACCACTAGGTGGTGTATGTTTCTTGGGGAATCTCTTATTTCGTGGAACTGCAAGAAGCAAACCACCGTGTCCAAGTCTTCTGCTGAGGCAGAGTATCGGGCGATGTCGTCCGCTAGTGTTGAAATCATCTGGCTACGCTGTCTTCCCTGTGAATTTGGTGTCGTTGTTGGTAGTTCTACACCTCTTCATGGGGACAATACCAGTGCTACCAGAATTGCTAACAATCCGGTCTTTCATGAACGGACGAAGCATATTGAGATTGATTGTCACTTCATCCGTCAGCATGTTGTTACTAAGAAGATAACCTTGCCCCATGTCTCTACTCATGACAACTTGGCAGATATCTTCACCAAAGCACTTCCCAAACCGCGCCATCATGATCTTACTCACAAATTGATGTTTTTTGCATTAACACATCAATTTGTGGGGGAGTGTAGAGGATAGTGTGGCTTAGGCCCACTTAGGCCCAGCCCATCAAGGTCCATCAAGGCCTGTACACAGTTGTATATAAAATCCCACGTGTGGGATTTAGTGTTAGATTATATTGCTGATTTCTCTCATATTACTTCTATATATAGATTAGGAGATTGATTTATTATTTATTTTGATTGTATTACTTAGCATGTTTAAAGCCCTTGACTAGGGTATAATGAGATGATAAATAGACAAACGATCCTCCCATTGAGGGATTGGTTTTCTCTCCAACTCTTGTCTCCTTCTTCCTTCTCTCATTACATACTATTACACTTGTTGGAGAATATAGATGGAAACCCCTTCTTCATCCCTTCACCCATTGAAGCTACGGAAGGCGAAAAACAGCCAAACAAGAGAGAAACCAAACCGCATAGAGACGAAAATGAAAGCTGGAAAAACTGAAATGCTGGTTTCAGATTCTCAGAATTTCATCAGGAAGCATTTAAGATGATATGCATGAGCAGAGATCTAAATCAACTCAGCTTCAAATGCTCGGAAGCTCATGTGTTTTAGAGATCTACAATACCAATGCAGTGAAAGAGGGAGCGAAAGTGTGGAGAAAAGGAGCGATGGAGAGAAAGAGGGAGAAGTAGTTGGTTTCTGATTTTAGTGGTTATTCTGATTTTAGTGGTTAAGTATGTGAAATGGGATTTATAGAGGGGTTAGGGTAATGAAAATGTTGAAAAAGAAGGAACCAAGTCGCTTATGGTTGAAGATCCCCAAGCAACAACTAATGTAAGAGAAGCTAATGAAATTAATAAAAAAATAGAGCTCTCAGATGTGTAGATGCTTCTTCCCCTACTTGAATAATCAGCAAATGATTTTTTTTTTTTTTTTTAAATATCTTTATAAGGGAGAGGCGACACGTTGGATTATAGATCTGGTGTGGACTCGATGGAGACGGCCTGCCGCCAGTGGGTTGATTGACTGAAGAGAGAAGAGAGATGGGACTTTCTCAATTAAAATGGATTTTAAGTATCAGGTATATGTTGTCTTCATCATGGGAGTTTTCAAGTGAATATTGGCCCATTCTGAAATGAAACGAAACCCTTTTATTTTATCTTTTCATTTAAAATCATGTTCCATTGCCCCTCTTTCTTCTCCGATGCCGGCAAAGAATGCAGACAAGCCTGTCAGAAAACCGAGTCCTCTCACTCTTCTCTGATTTTGCAATGATCAGGAAACGTCCAGATCCACTACCCTCTTGTCTTGACCTCAGATCCAATTTGATCAGATCAGTGGCCCACCCCTTTGATTGAAACAAGACCACCAATCCAAGAAAATGATCAATACACAATCGAGTCTCGTTTAACAGAGAATAAAATCTGTAAAAATTTGAATTGATGCAATCCAAGAAAACAATCAGAACCTTTGACTTTGGAGTGCAGTATTCCGGTGATGGTGGAGATCGTGGAGGTCGAAGCACAGCTGCTTGGGAGGGAGAGGAAAATGGCTTAAGGGAATTTTAGGTATTTTGAGAAAAAATAGAGTAACAAGTTGCCGGAAAACTCACTGTTCGCCGGATGTCCTGATTTGAAAGGTAGATGGAAAACTTAAGCCCCGATTTGAAATGCTAGTTGTTTTTTTTTTTTTTGTCCTGATTTGAAATCTGGGAAAAAATTGAGCCCTGTTTTGAAATTTTCCCAAAAAAGTTACAGGTGGGCCCCACTGATGGGTAAAGGAAGTAATAGATACTAAAGCCGGCCCCCAAGTGATTGAAAAAGAAAAAAGGAAAAAAAGAGAGGGAAGCAAGAGGGGCACGTGGATGAGAGGGGAGGAAAAGAAAAAAGAAATAAAAAAACCTTGTAACATGTGTACCTGGCTTCAACGAATTTGCAGGTGGCTTTTCTTCTTCGCCAGGTAGCATTTTCCAGGTTCCTCTCCAGGTAGCAGGTTGCTAGGTTCTTCTCTAGGCAGCCGGCGGGTAGGCAGAGCAGCAACTGTATTGAGCAGGCAACAAGAAGAAATCCTTGCCGATGTCTGATGATTTGTCAACGAGCCAAGACAATGATTGAAGCTTCTATGTTGGGACTTGAGTGAAGAAAAATAGATAAGCAGGGGAGAAAAAGATTAGCTCAATCTCCATAGCCATGCAGGAAAGATGCAAACATAAATAAAAAAGAAAATTCATGTGAACTTAACTTGGAGAGCTACACAATTAAATGAAGCATAGAACTTCTTCCTTAATCTCTCTTTTTCTTTTCTTTCTTTAAAATTTAATCTTAATAGCTTCTGGCAGTAACTTTCACAAGTTAAAGTACACAAAAAAACAGTGCAGAAAATAGATGTTGGTCGTTCAAATTCCCATTCAACATGAATCGTGCGAATCGATTCAATTAAAAAAATAAAAAATAAAAAAATGTACGATTCAAGATGGAATCAACGGATAATAACCTAAATACAATTTCGGCATACGATACAAGCCATAGGATTTGTATGATAAATAACTATGAATATACCAACTTATTGAGCTTCTGCATAGTTAGCCAATTTCTTAACTTTGTGTGGATCAAGGAAAATGTGCTCCAATTTCTTTCACAATTCTATGAAGATGTTGTTTGATTGAGGACGCAAATAGCAACGAAAATAAGATTTGGAGCACTTTCTCAAAAATTTATCCACCATTCTGCTGAAATTGAAAATAAATAAAGAAAATTAGCCGTCCACAGCCTATAACGTAGATGAACTTAATACTAGTACGTGACGAAGTTAAAATTGTAGTCAACTATTTGTACCCAGATAACATTTGTCTATAGCTCTTATCACCATCGGGTCTCCAAAACTCCTGCGCCCCATTGTGTATATAGAAGATGAAAAACGTTGTCACTTATTTCATTTAAAGCTAAAATTTGTTGATCTTCGTCCTTTATTACTTTTTTATCACCTCCTTCAATCCTACTCGCAACTCAGTCAGTCAGTCTCATTTGCATTTGTATGTTGTTCTTCGTTCGTATAGTAGAATTGAGGGTTCAAGAAATAGCTTACATTTCAATTGACAAATGTGGATAAGTACATCTGTACATTCATTATAAATTAGAAGTGAAAGTCTCATAAAATCATAGATAAATAGTTTAAAAAATTATATTACCTGCAGCATGCAATGGATGGTGTAGCTGATCATTCCATCAAGCATCAATTATCTGTAGGAACTCATCATGAACCTTCAATTTTTTTTTTGTATTGCTAGCTATGCCCTGTCCATTGCCTCATAAAAATAGCCCATTTTCGGCTTATCATCGTTATATACAAGGCGCAACTCTTTTACTCAGGTTCCTACTTTGGATCAAAATTTATTGTCTCTAACAAGGTTGGGGACATCAAAGCCATGACAACACGTTGCCTTTCCCCAATTTGAATTCACCCATGGTTCTGAAATGAACATCAGAATTAGCTCATTTCTATATAGCACGAGGCTATCTGCAGCAATGAAGTGAGTGGCAAATCTTGTCAAAGCCAGATGCACCGAGGCTCTTCCATTTGTGAATGCTTTCATTAATGCTAACAGCCACATGTGATCATAGATAAATCTCATGATACTTATACCAGATTTGTTGCACTTTTCACATTTATGCTTTCCGATGTCCTCTACCATTAGGTCTATACAATGTGTGGCACATGGGGTCCAAAACAAGCGCTTTCTCTTTTCCATCAATGAGTGCCCGGCTGCCTTGAAATTGGCACCATTATCAATAACAATCTATATAAAGTTGTCCTCACCAACACTTTTGACAACTTTATCCATGAGGTGAAAAATATATTTTGTACCCCATGACTCTTCAGATGCATCAATGGACTTAACAAAGATGGTCCCAGCGGCAGTGGTCCATCCGTCACACATAATGGTGACTTCCCTCTCCTTCCATATACCCTTAAAAGTAGCCACCCAACTCTTTATGTCTTCATACTGAATTTCTAAATACTTGATGCTCACATCATAGACAGAAAGCTCTCTTATACAGGACCAGCCTTTGCTGCAACATCTAGTTCGATTTGAAAGTACGGAGAATCCAGTGCTTGAGGGGGTATGTTCTTATGAATTAGGCACTTTGCTGTAGTGGCGGCTAATTTTTCTGTAGCATTTTTAAAAGCCCCCTTAAACATCTTTGATATTTTAGGCTATTTACGCAACTCCTCTCTATGTGCTAGAGGATCGATTGGACCAGGTATTGCACTACTAGGAGTCCGTGAGTGATGCTTTATGTGAAGAAATAATCTCTACATTGTCTTTTTCTTGTTGAGTGCTGAATGTTCGACGCATTGCCCGGTCATACCTTTGCCCCTAGACGAGCCCCCTGCACTAGATGAGCCTCCTGACATAGTGCAGAAGATTTGTTGAGAGTTCATCCTAAAATAGATTTGATTTATAATGTGATGAGGATTAGGTTATATCATAATTATAATGTGATGAGGATATAGGGCTACTTGTTGTAGAAGCTATAGGAGATCATATCCATATGCCAGAGACAATTAGCAAAACAATATTTTTTTTGGGAGCATCACACTGTTGGTACGGCTGATCCAATTAAAGAATATTATATTATATTAAAAATCTAAGCATTACTTGAGTCCAATGGGCCTCAAGTTCAAGGCCCGAGTCTGGCCCAATAAGAAATCTGGACCCCACTAAACCTTGGTTTGAGCTTGCCTGTTGGGCCCAATTGTTAGATTTAGTCTTTGGCAGCTGGGCATGGGTGGATTGACAGCCCCAGATTCTCCATTGGTTATTTTAAGGGCCCTAGATTCTAAACTTCTATTTTTTTTATTTTTTTTTTGCTTTGTTTTGTATTTCAGCTAAGGGGCTAGGCCTCTGAGAGACTTGCACATGTGAGTTAAGACGAACTCTCACATGCGAGATAATGGAGACTCAAACATGCAAGGGAGGGGGCTGGCCAGGTTCGAAACCTGGTCACACCATCCGTAACGGCTGATATGGGCCGCTACGTTTGTTGGCGCCGCAAACACCAAAAAATTGTAGTGGGGGGGTGCAGCTACGACCGATATATCAGCCACTATATTTTGATCCTTGCTCTTGTCTCTACCTTTGGTGCGAGTCCGAGAGTTCCTTAACTAAGGATGTCAATGGACATCTGGTTATGCAATTTACTCTCAAAAGCATGGTTCAAAATAGCAATTTACTCAAAAGCATGGTTCAAAATAGCATTATTGGCCGTAGTGGTTGAGGTTGCTATGTTATTTTGAGAATAACGGTGCAACGGTCTCAAACCTGGTAAAGCCAATCATTTTTAATTTAAAACATTGTCATTAGCATTTTCTAAAGTTGTTTCTACCCTTATATGGTTCCAAATAATTAAAAACAAAAGATAAGATTGATTGCTATACAATATTTGAACTCTATTGGCCACTTAAAAAATTCACACCGCTACGCTGCTACGTATCGCTATCTACCTAGCGTTTTGGCCATTGGCTGGTACACCTGCCGCAACTACTATTATGATCCTTGCTCAAAAGGAATCAACCAAAAGACCCAGCTTGTGCCATCCTATTGTTAATTGGGTTCGGGGAGTGGGTCTAATAGTTCGTCAAGAACCTAAAATATTGAAGGATATTGATAAAGTAATCCGCGATATTTGGGGTTCTAGTTGTGGCAGTTGGGAATTGGTGCAGTCCGTAGGCGCTGATGGGAGCTTGATCTGAGTATGAGATGTAGATATGTTTTAGTTGGAAAATGTCTTTAAGTCTCAAAGAACTTTGGCTATTAAGTTGAAAAGTGTTGCAGATAGTTTGGTTTGGGTTGTGATTAATGTCTAAGGGCCTAACGAGGACTCAGAAAAAGGTGATTTCTTGAAGATCATTTCAGATACCGGGAGACTATGGTCAATGCCTTAGTGTGTTGGGGGCGATTTTAATGTGGTTAGATTTTCCATTGAGAAGAAAGGATGTTGTACCATGACTCACAGTATGGAGAGATTTACGGACTTCATTAACGGCATTTAATTGATTTGCCTTTAGTCGGTAGAAAATATACTTGGTCTAATAATCAGGAGAGATCGGCTATGAGCAAGATAGACCGTTTTCTTACTTCGAAGGAATGGGATGAGCTTTGTGCTGGTCTAGTTAGGTAGCTCTCCCTAGCCCGATTTCAGACCATTGCCGAATCAATCTATTCCCTAATGAAGTTGATTGGGGTACAATTCCTTTCAAGTTCCAATACTGTTGGCTCATGTGTAAGTATTTTTTGGTTAAAGGGTCGGAAAGGTGGTCTCAGTTGATGGTCCAAGGCTATGCAGGTTTCAAGCTCTCTAAGAAACTCCAAATGCTTAAAGGGAAGATCAAAGAGTGGAACGAGGTGGTCTTTGGTGAACTAGACTCCCATAGAAATGGTATTGTCGCAGAGTTGGAGGTCTATGATAGAATAGATGAAGATCACCGTTTAAATGAAAATGAGAAAAGGGTAAGAGGGGAAGCAATAAGAAAGCTATCGGAGGTAAACCGGATGAGGGAAACATCATGGAGGCAAAAATCTAGAGTCTTGTGGCTTAAGGAGGGTGACAGAAATACCAATTTCTTTCATAGAATGGAAAATGTCCTTAGAAGAATCAACTACATTGGTAAGATTAGGAGAGAAGGTTTGTTGAGAACCCAGGGGAAGTGAATGAGGTGATTGCAGATTTTTTTGAAAATCTTTACTATGAGGAAGACTTTCATAGACCCACGTTGGAGGGCCTTCATTTCCCTTCTATTTCCTTAGAAATGAAGCAATGGATGGAAAGGAGATTTGAAGAGGAAATCTTCAAAGCCCTGAATGATTGTGCAGGGGATAAAACACCTGGTCCAAATGGTTTTAATTTTGCTTTCATTAAGGCTGGATAGGGATTTTTCTTCGTCAGGACTTTTGTGATATGCTTTCAGAATTTCATAGAGGAGGTCGACTTCACAAAGAGATAAATGCCACTTTCCTCACACTAGTCCCTAAAGTCCCGAATCCAGTTGATTTGAAGGATTTTGGGCCCATTAGTTTGGTGAGTTGTGTCTACAAGCTTTTGGCGAAGGTTCTAGCAAATAGATTGAAAGTGGCTTCCTCAAATCATTAGCCCATTTCAAGGAGCATTCATAAATAAAAGGCAGATTGTTGATGGTATTCTAATAGCCAATGAACTTTATTCATTCAAGAAATGATTACATAAGGAGGGGATCATCTTCAAAATTGATTTGGAAAAGGCCTATGATAATGTTAATTGGAGATTTTTGGTATATATGATGGGTAGATTTGGCTTTGGTGAGAGATGGAGGGGGTGGATAAAGGAGTGTATTTCTTCTTCTTCCTTTTTTGTCCTAGTGAATGGCTCTCCTTCTCGTTTCTTTAAAGCTTCTAGAGGTTAAGATAAGGAGATCCGTTATCCCCCTTTTTATTTACAGTGGTTGCAGTCTTGCAGAAGCTATGAGTGCTCTTCTTTTGCAAGCCAAATATATTGAGCTTGTAGGGGGTTTTGAAGTGGGAAGAGGGAGTGAAGCCATTACTCATCTTCAATTTCTGGATGGTACAATTCTCTTTATCTCTTCTACATGGGAGGAGATAGTAGTGTTAAAAAGAATTCTAAGATGCTTTGAATTGGCCTTAGGTTTGAAAGTCAATCTACAAAAAAGCACTTTGGTGGGGGTGAATTGTCCTAAAGAGGTCTTAAGGCCAATAGAAAATTTTCTGCATTGCAAGGTTGGTTGATTGTCATTGCAGTATCTTGGGTTACCTATTGGAGCAAATCCTAGATCGAAGGCATTGCGGAATCCTGTTATAGAAAATGGTGAGAAGAAGTTTAGTATGTGGAAAGATGTTACTTATCTTTGGGAGGAAGGAACGCTCATCAAAGCTTCCTTGTTTAATTTTCCAGTCTATTATATGTCATTGTTCAAGATGCCAGCATAAGTTAAAAATAGATTGGATTGTATTAGAAGAAATTTCCTTTGGGAAGGTAAGGGCGACAAAAAGAAGATCCATCTCTTGAAATGGAGCGAAGTGGTAAAACCTAAATCTTGCAGAGGTTTAGGCATTGATAGTGTAGAGCTTAAAAATTGGGCGTTGCTCGCAAAGTGGTAGTGTAGGTTTAGTGAAGAAAAAGATGCTTTGTGGAGAAAAGTTATTGCTTCTAAGTATGATGAGGATAAGTGGGGTTGGGTTCCTATAATTGTCATTAGGTACATGTTGTCAGGGTTGTGGAGGGTCATTTCTTAGTTTGGGGAGCAGTCCAATGTCAGTGGGGAAGTCTTCGATAAGGGTTTGGGTTTTAGAGTTGGGGAGGGAAAAAGTGTTCGTTTTTTGTTTGATGATTGGGTCGGGATAGGGCCATGTTGGTCTCTTCTCCCTAGGTTGTTTAGAGTTGTGTCTAATAAAGAGGCGTATGTGAAAGATTGTTATTTTTGGGATGGGTCTAAGGTGTCATGGCATGTTTCTTGTAGGAGAGTGTTACGTCAGCCCTGAGGCATTGAGTACAAGTCTTTATTAAGTATTCTTGCTAACGCTTTTATTTGCAGGGTGAGGAAGACATTCGTATTTGGGAGCCTTGCCCCTTGGGGAGTTTCTCTAGTAGATCATTTTATAATTTTTATAAGGTTTCCTCCTTGGCTTTAGTGAGTCCATCTCACCTGTCCCTCGTGGTGTGGCATGGTTCCCCCAAGGGTTGAGTTCTTCTTCTGGTTGACAGCTGTTGCTAAAATCTCTACTGTGAATAATCTTAGAAGACGAGGCATATTGTCGGAAGCCATTTTAGACATTTGTGTTTTATGTGGGAAGGAAGAAGAATCTATCAATCACTTGTTCATGCATTGTGACTCCGCTACTTATGTTTGGAGATTTTTTTATCAAGAAATGCTCAATTTCATGGTGTATGCCAAGGGGTCTTAGCGAGTTAATGAAGGCTTGGAGTGGGGATCCTTTTAGAGGGGGTGGCTCAATCCTTTGGCGGTTGATCCCCTTCTCTATTCTTTGGTCAATTTTGAAGGAGAGAAACGATCGGATCTTCAAAGCCGAGTTGAAGACTGAGAAGAATAGTATCTTCTCTATCTTTCTTACGATAGCTAAATGGGCAAGCATTAGAAAAGAGTTAAAGCACTTGAGTATGGATAATATCTTCAATAATTGGAAAGCTTGTTTGGGGTGTAGTCGTGCTAAGAAGAAACCTAAAGTCACTTGGTCTCTCCCTTCTCAAAATGTTCTTAAATTTAATGTGGATGGTGTGGCAAGGGGAAAGCCAGGTCTTGCAGGTGTTGATGGCGTCTTAAGAAACTACAAGGGAGAGGTGTTGTTTATACTCTCAAAACATGTAGGCATTAAAGATTCCAATGAGGCAGAAGTGTTGGCTATTTTGGAAGCCCTAAGGATTTATTCATCTCACAGTTATCAAAATATATTGGTGGAAAGCAATTCTTTAAATGCAATATCTTGGATGTCTTCTTTAGATAAGGGTCCTTGGAAATTTCAATTAATTTTCAATGGAACCAAGACCTTGTCTTCATCTATGAATGTTGGGCTTCATCATGTGTATCGGTCGGCAAATGGCATAACGGATGCTTTGGCAAAGTTGGGGATAGATAAAGATGTTCCTTTCTTTTCTTTTTTCTTTTTTTTTCTTTTTTTTTTTTTTTTTTTGCATTGGTAATTAGCTGTTATACCTTCGCATTTTTTTCTTGTGCTTTTATCTTTATTTTGTCCTTATTTAAATCCTTAATCTAATATACTGTTACTGTTCCCAAAAAAAATACATTTCTAATAAGCAGTAATGACAAAATCTTCTGAGCAATAACTGATTTAAACATTATGAGTTCTCTTTCATCATGTGAAAGATAGTGATGGTAATACTTTTACCATAATCTTTAGTTATTTACTACTACGAATTTTGTTCTCTTACTTAGACTACAGTTTTTGTATATGGAATATGAGGACACTCTTGCCATGTAGTTCTCATATTTTGTGTATATTTTTCCTTTTCAGCCATCAAGAAATTGATGTGAGCCATCCAGATTTTTTCAGGAATGCAAAACAAAATGGTTATATTCCTCCCAATAAAGAGGTAATTGTATTTCATATTGTAGATTTTCTAAATTGAGTCACTATAATTCATGCATTGCAACACCAGCAAGTTCATAGTATTTCAATATCTCTGTAGTGTAGAGAAATGGATGAATGGTAGATTTCTCTTTTGAATATATATTTACTTGCATCATATTTGCATCAGGGTGGGGCTTAACGATTCTCGAGTTAACCCATGACATATTTTTTTATTCTTTCTGTCAACTACTTTAGAGGTTAATGCCATACTAGAGCCATGCAATTAAATGTTGTACTGCAGAGGTTAATGCTATACTAGAGCCATGCAATTTAATGTTGTACTGCAAAATGCCTGCCCCAAAACTATAGGTATCCAGATTTTCCTTGCATCATCCAATGCATTCAAGTGGTATTTTTGTTGTTCTCAAGCACCTTGGTACCATTTGTGCAACCGCTTTTTGCACTTCGGATCTACTTTGCAATCCCTAGTACTGAAAGGAAACACTGATCATGTTAAGGTTCCACTGAGTTTTGTTGGTTGCAAAATTTCTATTTGCGAATTTTGACCAATGCTATTTTCTCTTGCTATTTTTTACTTTTTGCTTTTCTTTTTATTTCCTGTTGCTGTGTTCACTGACATTAACATTGTTTGCATTTCCGGTGCCTTTGTCCAGTGTTTTCATCTATGCCACTCAAATATTTACTTCAAGAAAAACCTTTGGTTTAGGATTAAATTTTTTTTAGCCTTTATGACTTTCTGCCTCTTTTACTTGACACTTCTAAATGGGTGCCATACCTGTGTCCGATGCTTCAAAAAGTGTTAAGGGCCATTCATTACATTTTCCCATTGCTGTTCATTGGTAACAAGGCTTCTTTTAGGCCTCCAATCTATCTGATTGTAAATCATTTTTGTTTCATTTTTCTAATACAATGCACGTATGATTTTTATTAACTAAGTACATGCTTAATGCATGGGTATTTGAAATCCGATAGTGTTTTTTTTTTTTTTTTTTGGTTTTGTTTACTGATTGCTTCTATTAAATAAAAAGCAAATGCAGTATAGGGGAGGGATACTGTATAAAATCAAAGCAGAAGATACAAGATACCTGACAAAACCAGAAAGTGGGGAGCTATGATAATCCAACCTACATGCCTTTGTCTTCTCACCTTCTCTCTTTCTTTAGTACGTAGATAACATCTCTACAACCCTGATCATTCTTCTTTTCTTTTCTGGCAATTCTCCACCTTTAGAATCTAAGACTCTACGATAGGTAGATCAGAGGAAGTGCCGAAGCCTTTTTTTTTTTTTTGGCTCCTTGGCCTAGTTTTCATGGGGACTTACCTAAACCTACCTGCCTAAGGATCGGTCCCTAGGTGGTACAGTGAGAGGAAGACTCCTATCCACAGCGACATCCCTGTATTCTCTCTGAAGCCATGTTTTGGTTGAGAACACCAGTGACACTTTTCTTTTATTTTTCTATATAGTACGTTTTTTTCTCGAGTATGAATCTTTGTGTTGATCCTACAGCCTTACTAATGATGCTTTTATGTATCTCATTCGCAAGATAATGTAAAATGTAGTTGACTCATAAAGCCTTAATTTGTTGGTGATGCAGGATCGTGGACAGCCTGGATTTACCTTGGCTGAGAGGCAGCGTTTCAGTACTATCTTAACCGAGTGAGTCTATTAAAAATCTTAATCGTAATCATTTCTTCCAAGAAAATCATATATATGCAAATATATATATATATATATATATACAGAGAGAGAGAGAGGAAGATGCTCCTATGAGAGATATCTCTCACCTTACTATGAGAGATAAGGTGGGGCCCTCACATTTAAGTTGTTGGCATTGGAAACCGTCATCCATCCCATTTGATGAGGCGGTGAATGCTTTTGACTCATCTTAATTTTTTTTTCTCAGATAACACATTTTATTAAAAACAACAAATGGGAAACTCCCGAGAGAAAGCAAGACACCTCCCTATGACTAGCTTCATAGGAAGCCTCAAAACAGAGGTTGGCCACATTCTTCGCAGAGAAGCCCAATAATACAGACACACCCACCCGTCAATCCCCAATGGAACCCTTAGGATGAACAAGTGGGATAAATAATTCATATTGGATGGATACTGTAGCACGTTTCTCTTTAAACTCTATAGGCCAATCATATTTGATCAAACAATGAAGATTCTGTATGTCTCACTTCCATTTTCCGTTAGAGCGAATGTCAAAAGTGGAAGTAGCTGCAGAATGAATGAATAATTGCATTAAGTTTGACATCACCCAATATGCAATAACTTATGAAATGGAGGACAAGTACTTTGTGGTCCTCGAGGATGCTTTGAATGATGAAATTGCTTCTTGTGAGGCAGGTAATATAGTCCATTAGAGGGGAATTAGCAACAAAGCTTCCCCCTTTGTTTTGGCATGAAGGGCCCCCATTGTAGCTGCTGCTACTGATGCTGACAATGATATTGATATTGATTTAAAAGACCCTTTATTACTTAAGTTTTTGTTTAAAAACCACCTTCCCTACTTGTCCATGATCAACTAGAGCTGAAGTGGCAGACTTTTTACTTCATCAGAGAGGAGGAACTTTTAGATGGAACGTGGCCCCATGCTCTAGAATGGATTGAGGTTTAGTGCCTCAACATTTATATTCCTCTCAAAGCTTGCTCTGTATTACAAGACTTTGTCCTTTTCATCACATGGATGTTCAGTTTCTCCAGTTGATTCAATATATGATTTCACCTTGGTCGTGCAAGCAACACAAAAGTAATTTTTCTTGTACTTCTGTGCTCTACTCCGATGTATCAATAAGTTATGAGATTGTTTTGTTTTAGGGTTCTTAAGACGGTCCATGACTGGGACCATATTGAGAACTGCCAGTATCTCCTTTGATACAGTGGATTAGGTATTTTTAACCAACTTTTAAATGGGCTTATATTTATGTACTGTGACCAACTAAAGTTCAAGAGGAATGGTTAAACTGATAACTGAGACAATAAAGAGGAATAGTTGTGGAGAATGTTGTGCCACATTGGTTGACCATTGTATATGTAGGGGTTAGCAACCCAATTAGTTGACCATTGTATATGTAGGGGTTAGCACTTAGCAACCCAATTATTGCTACAATGATGCTACAATCACAGTCAATCAAGGCTATTAAACATTACAATTAGATCTATAATCATGGATATCAAATATCCCCTAAGATTGTTAATCCTGTCTATCGACAACTAGGAAATGTATAAGCTAAATGAAGGACTGGGTATTGAGATATGTTCCTCGAATATGGTAGTCCATGGGGGTCATATTCCTTAGAGCGGGTTCATCAAGGAGGTCTGGGTTTCGTGCGCAATACCCCTTGTGCACAAATCTCAAGATGAGTCTCGCTTATGCTACGGGCGCCTTGTGGCCCCCTTTCATATCTTCTTTTTTTTAATTTCCTTCGGGCCCCATTTCCTTTACATCTTTATGAAATATCTTCAGTCTCCCGTGGTCCATCCCAATGTGGGGTCTTCCTTACACGTGCCACAGGAGGCCTTCAGCCAGCCGTACATCAGATCCGACGGTGGATCCTCATTAGAACTCAGACCCAACGGTGGATCATTTTCAGAAAACAGATCTAATGGTGGATCTCCATGATCTTGATGGATTAAGATTATGAGAGGCTGATCCATCCACAAAGAAGCTTGATCTGCTGCTATCACCAGTGGACTTTGGGGTATTTGGGATTGATGTCCTCGTCAAAGGCCGACAGATAAAAGAGTCCTCTGTCAGGAGTACCATGAATTTATTGAAGAATGTGATGAGCTATTACTGATGTTTCCTGTAAACTACCCACAAACTGGCTGGCAATTTAGACGGCATAAGCAATATCAGGACCTGTCATAGTTAGGTAGATTAAACTACCATCAAGTCGACCATACATGGTAGGATTAGAAAGTGGATTGTCATCATCTGTTCCAAAATTTTGACAGTGAGCTTCATAGAAGTATCTATGGTTGTTAGCGTAAAAAAGATGGGCCATGGATAGTAAATCTTCTGCATATTTCCTTTGGTGAATGTGAATAACCCTACAAGTGGAAGCAATTCAAGCCCAAGAAAATAGGTTAATTTGTCTAGATCTTTCATCTTGAATGTGTGCATAAGATAACTCTTTAGTTCACAGAAGTCAAGTGCGTCATTACGATTAGCTTAACTAGAATCAGGGGAGCGAAATTCTAAATATGGTTAACTTTAAGAACAAGCAATTCTTCTACCATAACATCCTACCAACAAGGTTCTTTTGCAACCTGTGAATATGAGGAAGGAATAGAGACAAAATTAAAAGTAGTGATAAGAGTAGAAAAACCATAACAACTAGGAGGGTTTGGAATTAGTGTGGAGTGTTGCAACATAGGTAGTTCTGGAGAGAATATACCTGGGGTTGGGGAAAGAGGATCTGGCAATGGGGAGTGATCAGGAGCAGGTGCAATGGTGGGTGGTGGCTTCAGATGTTATATGACCTTCTGAATTTCAAGAGGAGAACATGAAGTTGAAATCTCTGTAAGATAAGACGTGTAATTTGAGAAGCAGAATGAAGAGAGTTAAAGGGAATATGCCCAAGGAATTCAACATTCTAAGAGATACGAGTGGGATGAGCCTATAGATCATAACATTGGAAGCTTTTGTGATCATCACCATATCACAGGAAAATAGGTTTAGCTGCTTGTTCGTTCATGTAAAGGAAGATGCACAAAATAAAGGATCCAAAGGCTCAAGTGAGAATATGAAGGGGGGCTAACCAGAAAGACATTCATATGGAGAGAGATTATTCAAAGTGGGAGTTGGGAAATGATTTATTAAATGTGCGGCCGTAAAGGTAGCTTTGTCTAAAAAGGTGCGAGGAGCTAATGATTCATTAAGGAGGGCATGAATTGTTTCAATAATATGCCAATTTTCCTCTCTGCAATAACATTTTGTTGCGGGGCACACGGACATGAATTTTTGTGAATAATACCTTTTCTATGATAAAGAAGAGGAAAAATCCGCAATATGTATTTTACCTCTAAATCAGAACGGATAACCTTGGATAAAATTACCAAATTGAGTTTGTACAAGATTAATAAGATTTTGAAATATAGTCAAGACTTAAGCATTAGGTAATGTAAGGGTTCCAGTGGATATAGTTCATGTACTAGAAATTGGGAGTTGATGACCATTGCAGTAGTGATAGAATCATGTCCATTGTAAGGCTTATGGTTGTGCAGATTTTCGGACACAGATGTCATGTGGTTTGAGGCACCTGAGTCTAAGAACCATGTGGTGGGTGTGATAGATGGATATAGTGACTGATGTGGATGAGTGAAATGCATGAAATGCAGTAGAGGAAGAAGACAAACCACTAATACCCATGAAAGTAAAGGCAGATGCCACAGAAGAATTGATCAACTCCCGAATCTGAGCAGTAGTTAAAGTGACAGAGCCTGTATCAGAGGGAGCCGGGTCATGTTGGGTGTCATGCTGAGCCTAAATCTGTTGGTCTTGAAGAGCAGTAGTGCCGCGCTTTTGTTCTGGTTTCTTGTTAGGCCTCCTGGTGCAATTGGAAATGACATGCCCATAACGTTTGCAATAGTTGCAAAACAATTTCTGCCGGCAATCCCGTGCCACATGTCCATACTTCTTACATTCGTAGCACTGAGGTTTCTGTCCTCGAGTAGTGAAAAGAGTTGTACATCAACTCGGGATGAACCCGATTGTGTAAGAAGTGCCTGTGATTCCGCAGGGTGAGAGTGATGAGATAGTAGATGGGTTTCCTCACGAAGGACTTCCTGGATGCAGGTATCCAGATTAGGGGAGATTTCATGATTCATGAGGGTAGCCCGGATTATTGTCGGAGATTCATCAAGAACTGGCTCACATGGAGTTCTTCCTGAAGTTTAAGGGCCTGAGGCAGAAAAGCTGCGGAAACAGATTGTAAGAGCATCTGTTCTCTTTCTATCCACAATGTCAGGAACCCATTGTAGTATTCTTGTACGGTCTTATTGTTTTGACAATATTTAGCTAATTCCATGTCCAGATGAAACCTGTGGGCTTTATTCTGTTGATGATAAATTTTCTTGAGATGTGCCCACATGTCAGAAGCTTTTGTAAATGCCTGAAGTGCTATTGTAAATGAAGGATCAACAGAGTTTAGGATCCAAGTTACAACTTTTGCATTCCTTTGATTCCAAGTGGCAATTGTTTTATCATCAACAGTTGTGGTGCCAGTGGAATCTGCAACTGGTTTTGTAGTTGTGCCATCCAAGTACCCCAACATTCCTTGTCCTTCAATGAAGTTCTTGGGATGGAATGCCCAAGACATAATTGGTGCCATTGAATTTAACAGAAATTACATCAACCTTATCCATTTGAAGTTTAGGAAGATAAACTGTGGAAAAAAAAAAAATGGACAGCAGTGACTGTTTTAAGAAAAAAAAAGTAAAAAAATGACCCCGGGCGTCCAAAAATTATGTGCTAGAGTGACCAGCTGTTCTCACATAGTGATTTGCTCATCAATCAGCCTTCCAGGTTATCATCTAGATGTAATTTTGATCGTGTAGGAAGAAGAACCAATCCAATCCAATGGCTGGATGTGATTCTGACAGGACATAAGGAAAACTGTCCTAGAAATCTGCCGAATCAGAAAAATGAGTAGACAACTGACCCGATGAAGCTGATAAATCTTGAAAAAATGCTTAAAAAACCAAGGATAAATGGGCGACCCTGATCATGCAGTTTGCTGTGTGATCATTTATCAGAGATGGGGCCCACTGTTGATCAGGTTGATAGAACAGTCACGCAATTGTGTCAATTTGTGGAGGTGGAGATCCCTTGCAGAAAATAAATTCCAATGCTTGTAAAAGAAGGAAAAGAAAGGCCGGATGCAGAAATCTCCGTTGATGCAGAGAATATTGATTGATAGGTTGCTGCTGCCCTCTCTTGGATGACCGATATGTTGCAAAGATTGATAATAGAGGAGATCCTTTTCTTTGACGAAGAAGATGGAGGTATTATGGCTTTGATACCATGACAGGATCTATAGATCCATGTATCAAATTGAACAAGAGAGCAAAGTTTGGAGAATATTGGTCGTATCCCAAAGAGGGGATCGACTGTAGTATTTGTATTGAATGAATGCCTAATCTTAGGCTGTGATTGGCTACTAAATATTAAGTTGACCCATGAAGGGGCCCAAGGCCCATCAATCTAGTCCAGCAAGCTATATCTCACGTGGTTTTGTTTTGGTCAATATTTAGATAGCTGTACATATTCTAATTTGATTGCTTTCCTATTTTAGATTAGTGATTCATGTAATTACCTAGTTTCCTATGTAAGAGCCTTAATTAAGGCATGTATATTCCTATATATTGGTGATCTTTCTCCAAGAGAAGACACGAAATTAATACAATCAGTTATTCCAGAAGTCTCATTCGATCTCTGTGTTTTGCAATTGTGAGAATAACATGGTATCAGAGCCGTGTTCAAAGAAATCTTGTTCTATGATCTCATATAGCATTAAGGCATCAAGAATAGAGAGAAATTAAATCTCTCTTGTGAAGATCGACAGATCAAAGATCTGTTTCAAGGAATCCAGACGCTGAAGCTTTGTCATCTTCATGGTGGCCCACCTCTGATCATCAAACCATCATCAGAAATCTCCCCAGTCATGGTCGCCTGGATCTTCTAGGAATATTGGAGATTTTTTTCAGATTTTTCAGCACTTCCAGGTTGGTGATTTACTCATTCTAGAGATTTTCCAGATGTTTAATATTGATTTCATCTAGACCGTCCAAAATCTTGGATCTGTGGTAGAATTGGATAATTCTTCTTCCATTAGAAGCCAGAGTATTGTGTGTCCTCAAATCAGTGATCTGATCATTGTTCAAATCTACCAATGGGGCCCACGTCAAGGATCAACTTCAATTTTTCTGGTCGCCTGGGGTGTTTTATTGCCTGATTTTCTATTTTGTGTTCATTGGTTGGTCCGATCTTGGGACTGCACACTCTTAAGTTTGTTATCAACTTTGAAACTTCATCTCTTCTCTGTTTGCTGGACCTGCTACTATTTTTTCATTGTTTCACTCAGTGTGTTTGGACAATCTTCATTAAAGATGGAAAAGTCTGAGGTTACCTTGATCAGATTCACGGGAAAAAATTACCCCGCTTGGTCGTTTCAGTTCCAGATTTACCTTGAAGCCAAGGAATTGTGGGGCTATATTTCTGGATCTGATCCTAAACCCACAGAAGATGAGAAGATGATATCCACTTGGCTTACTAAAGATGCGAAAATAAAAACTTGGATACTGGGTTCAGTGGAGCCACACCTGATAATGAACCTGAAACCTTACCCCACTTCTAAAGACATGTGGGGGGTATCTAAAGCAAGTGTACCATCAAGATAACTCCGCACGTCAATTTCATCTGGAATGTGCAATTGCTGAATATTCACAAGGGAACTTGTCAATCCAAGATTACTACTCAGGATTCCGGACCCTTTGGTCAGAATATGATAGTATTAAGTATGCAGATGCGGCTGCCGACGTTCTGATCGTAATTCGCGATCTTCAGGCCTCTAGTCAGCGGGATCAATTTTTGATGAAATTACGGAATGAATATGAAAGTATTCGATCTGCCCTAATGAATCGGACACCTTTACCTTCCTTGGATGTCTGCCTGAATGAACTCTTACGCGAGGAACAGCGTATTTCGACCTCCGCACATCTGGCTCAACAAAAGACTGAGACCTATTCAGTTGCATTTTCGGCCAATAAGGCTTCTCAGCCTCCACCTCGGGACTTGAGCAAAACACAATGCTACAGTTGTCAAAATTTTGGACATCTTGCATCTCAATGCTAACAGAAAGTATGTAATTACTATAAAAAGTCAGGACATATCATCTCTGAATGTTGCCGTCGCCCACAACGTCAGACTCCTCAGCATCAGGCTCCACAGTATCAGACTCAGTCTCTGACTCCACATGCTTATGTTGCCTCTTCCGATATGCCTGCTCCTACATCTGCACCCAATATCCCATGTATGATTTTTCTCTAAGGCTTCCAACTCATCATTCACAGCCTGGGCCCTCATCTTCTCTGACTCCTGAATTGGTTCAGCAAATGTTTGTCAATGCCCTTTCTGCATTAGGTCTTTCAGGTACCTCGCCTCCATCTTCTACTTGGTTTCTTGATTCCGGGGCATCTAATCATATGACATATTCCCGGAACCCTCTCTCCAATGTGAAAAAATACAATGGTAATCTTCAAATACAAACTGCCAACGGAGGTACTGTTCCCATTACTGCCCTTGGAGACATTCCTGGTCCCATCCCTTTGAAAAATGTCTTCCTTTGTCCCAATTTAACTTCTAATTTATTGTCAGTCGGGCAACTTGTTGAAAATAATTGTCACATATCTTTCTCTTCTTTTGGTTGTGTTGTGCAGGACCAGATGTCCGGGAAGGAGATCGCGAGGGGACCAAAGTGTGGACGCCTGTTTCCGCTGGATTTTTCTCAAATTCCTAGGACTAGAATTGCCAATGATGTGTTTTGTTTTTCTATTAGAGATAACTGCCAGTTGTGGCATAAAAACTCGGACATCCTAATTCCAAGGCTTTATCCCTTATGTTAAATTCTGGTTTATTAAATAAATCTATTGGCTTATCTTCTTGTGTGCCTTTTGATTGTGCTACTTGTAAAATGGGGAAGAGCAAAACTCTTCCTTTTCATCTTTCCACTTCACACGGCACTCGATGTTTTGATTTAGTTCATAGCGATGTATGGGGAATTGCTCCAGCTCTTTCTCATGCTCACTACAAATATTTTGTCACTTTTATTGATGATTTCAGTCGTTTCACATGGATTTACTTTCTGCATTCCAAATCTGATGTTTTCACTGTTTTTAAAATTTTCTTAGCCTATGTTGAGAATCAATTTTCCACCTGCATCAAAATCTTGCAATCCGATTCGGGTGGAGAATATGTGTCCTCTGATTTTCAAAAGTTTTTGCAACACAAAGGCATTATTTCTCAGCGAACTTGTTCCTATACTCCCCAGCAAAATGGAGTTGCTAAATGGAAAAATAGACATCTGCTTGATGTCACTCGCTCCCTACTTATTGAATCATCAGTTCCTACCCGTTTTTGGGTTGAGGCTTTGGCTACTGCAGCTCATCTCATAAATCGTCTGCCTTCTGCCTCTCTTCAAAATCAAAGCCCATATTACCGATTGTACCAGACCTCTCCATCTTATGATGATCTTCATGTTTTCGGCTCCGTTTGCTTTGTGCACTTACCTCCTTTTGAATGAACCAAATTAACTGCACAATCCGCTAAGTGTGTGTTTTTAGGGTATGCCCCCTTCCAGAAAGGGTACCTCTGCTACGACCCTCACATTCGTCGCTTACAGACCTCTAGGAATGTTGTTTTTTTTTTTAACTACAGTATTTTTTTCAACAGCATCTTGACCCTCCTGACACTCCTCTTTAGTGTCTTTACCTGGTTTCTCTGACAACACTTCAGTTGTTCGTTTTAATCCTAACTTTGTGTACCACAGACGGAATACAGACGCGCCTCCCAGGGACACCCCTCCTGATCTTCCTCCAGCATCTGGTCAACCTCCAGCAGTTGATCCTTCTGGGCTTCCTCCATTACGTCGCTCCACACGCATTTCGGTACCCCCTGACCGCTATGGGTTTTCCCATACTTCCTTAATGTCCACTTTGTCCTCTTCTTCCATTCCCCAATCCTATTCTCAGGCTGTGCAGGACAAATGTTGGAACCAGGCTATGAATGATGAGTTAGAAGCCTTAGAGAAAAATCATACATGGGATATTGTCCCCTCTCCTTTGGGTGTCAAACCCATTGGCTGCAAGTGGATTTTTTCTCTCAAGTTAAAACCAGATGGCACTCTCGATCGATATAAGGCGCGCCTCGTTGCTCTCGGCAATCGGCAAGAATATGGCATTGATTATGTTGAAACATTTGCTCCTGTCACTAAGATGACCACTGTACGCATAATCCTTGCTGGTGCTGCATCTCAGTCCTGGCCTCTCTATCAAATGGATGTCAAGAATGCGTTTCTTCATGGTGATCTCAAAGAAGACGTTTATATGCGTCTGCCTCCAGGGTCTGCCTCTGGGCTGGGCATGGTTGCTAAGCTTCGTCGCTCTCTTTATGGTCTAAAGCAAGCTCTTCGCGCATGGTTTGAGAAATTTCAAGATGCTCTTCTCTACTTGGGTTTTCATTCGAGCCAGTATGATCCTTCTATGTTCTTACATCATGCTCCATCTGGACTTACTGTTCTTCTGGTCTACGTAGATGACATTGTCATTACTGGTCCAAATGCACAAATGATTCATGAACTTCAAGCTTCTCTTCATCAGACATTTCAAATGAAGGATCTCAGCCCCTTGCACTATTTCCTCGGTCTTGAAGTTCATCAATCCCCTACTGGTATAATTCTCAATCAGCACAAATACACGGTTGACCTCATTGACTTGGTTGGCCTTGCTGATTCCGCTCCGGTCGATACGCCAATCGAACTGAATGTCAAACTCAGTAAAGAGGAGGGTGACCTTCTTCCAGATCCTACCGCATATCGCCAGTTGGTAGGTAGCTTGATCTATCTCACCATCACCCGTCCTGATATTTCCTTTGCGGTCAACCTCATGAGTCAGTTCATGACTGCTCCTCGTCATCTTCATATGGCTGTTGTTCGCCGCATCATTCGGTACCTTCTTCGCACTCCAACTCGCGGGTTGTTTTTTCCATCTAACAATCCTCTATCTCTCAAAGCTTATTTAGATGCTGATTGGGCTGGTTGTCCAGATACTCGCCGATCGACGACAGGTTGGTGCATGTTTTTGGGTAATAGTCTGATTTCCTGGAAATGCAAGAAACATGACAAAGTTTCAAAATCTTCTACCGAGGCTGAGTATCGTGCTATGTCTGCTGCGTGCTCTGGAATTCTTTGGCTTCGGGGTCTGCTCTCTGACATTGGATTTCCCGCCGAAGGAGCTACCTCCCTCTATGCTGATAATACCAGTGCCATTCGGATTACTGAAAATCCGATTTTTCATGAACGCACTAAACACATCGAGGTTGATTGCTTCATATGAGATGAGCTTAAACGTAATGTCGTCAGCCTTCCGCATGTCTCCACTGAGCTTCAAATTGCTGATATTCTTACTAAAGGTCTTCCTCGACCACGGCATCAATTCTTGGTTGGCAAATTGATGCTCGTTGATTCTCCCGCATCAATTTGAGGGAGGGTGTTAAGTTGACCCATGAAGGGGCCCAAGGCCCATCAATCCAGTCCAGCAAGCTATATCTCACATGGTTTTGTTTTGGTCAATATTTAGATAGCTGTACATATTCTAATTTGATTGCTTTCCTATTTTAGATTAGTGATTCATGTAATTACCTAGTTTCCTATGTAAGAGCCTTAATTAAGGCATGTATATTCCTATATATTGGTGATCTTTCTCCAAGAGAAGACACGAAATTAATACAATCAGTTATTCTAGAAGTCTCATTCGATCTCTGTGTTTTGCAATTGTGAGAATAACACTAAATACATGTGATTACAAATAGAAAATGATACATGTGCAAATGATATTTTACAGATATACAAGATTTGACCAAATCAGTAAGAGATACCACACGTGGGATATTTTCCAAAGGGCTGTTAGTCATGGGCCATTCAAGATGGGCCTGCTTTGTTTGTACTGCTACACGGATAACCTTGATAAAATTACCAAATTGAGTTTGTACAAGATTAATAAAATTTTGGAACATAGTCAAGACTTAAGTTTTCATTCGAAGAAAAGAAATCTAAGTAAATAGAGAATGATCGTCAATCAATGTAACATAGTATCTATTGAGTGAAGGAAGTTTCATTTAGTTAGATGGGAGATTGTTTGTAAACCTCTAACTCAAGGCAAATTGGGTATTCGTTCCATTGAAAAGATGAATAAAGTGCTACTTGGGAAGTGGTTATGGAGAGTGGGTGATTCGTCTCAAGGGTCGTGGAGGCCAATCCTCATGGATAAGTATAAGATGGGTAGGGTTGGCTGGATGGGTGGTTTGTTTCAATTTAGAATTCTAAGACTTCGGGTTTTTGGAAGTCTATTCTTTCTGTTAAGAATGATTTTGATAAGTTCTTAAGGTACAGGGTCCATGATTGGCGACGGATTCTTTTTTGGCATGATGAATGGTGTGGGCAGTCTAATCTGAAGTGTCAGTTTCCTGCTCTTAATGACCTGGACAGGAGGCAACAGGCTGCTAAAGTAGGAAATTTTCAAGCAGCGGGTGGTTCTATGGTTTGGGATTTTCTATTCCATCATAATTTGCATGATAATGAAGTTGCTGATCTAGTATGATTGCTTTCTTTGCTAGAGGGGGTTTATTTTCAATGGGGAGAAGGGATAAAAGATTATGGAAGCCTGACGCCAAAGGTCAATTTTTTTTTAGGTCCTATTGTAATGTCTTGATTGGAACTGATGCTAGCATGGTTGAATGGAGGCATTTCTAGGATCCTTACAGTCCTCCAAGAGTTTTGGTGTTTTGTTGGGTGGAGAGTTTGCAAAAGATTCTTACTATGGATCAATTGAGAAGGAAAAATTGTGTTATTGTCGACGGATGCCCTTTGTGTTTGTGTGAGGAAACAGCAACTCATTAATTCATCCATTGTTAGTTTGCACATAAGATGTGGGTTTCTATTATTAATTTGTTTGACATGAGTTGGGTTATGCCTTGTACTGTTATGGAGTTCTTCCAAAAGTGGAAATATAGGGTAAGTTCAATCCGTGGTCATTTTTTGTGGTGGCTGTCTCTTTATGCTGGTCTTTGGAAGATTCGGTAGGAGACTAATAATAGATTCTTCAGAAATAAAAGCAAATCTACTAACAAGATTGTTCAGTTGATTGTTTAGAATGTTTCGGAATGGGCAAGTAAAATGGCAGAATTTGATGGAGTTTCTTTGGAAGACTTGAATAGATCTTGGGCAGTCAATTTAATTGGGGGAAATTGCCCCAGTTTTGTGCACTGAATCAAGTGGAATTCTCTGCCAGCCAGTATTCTCAAGCTGAACTTTGATGCCAGTTTCTTCAAGCATATTTCCCTTTGGGAGGGATAGGAGGTGTTATTTGGGACTCTTTTGGGGGGGTTTTGTGAAAAAAAATCCCGGTCCAGTGAGTTTGTTGGATTTCAATGGTGCTGACATGTATGCTTTATCGGTTGGTTGCCGGGAATTGCATAAGTGAGGAGGCTTATAAAGCAATTATTGTAGGTGGCTCATTTTCAGCTATTCAATGGGGTTCAGTAAAATCTCCTTATCCCTGAAGATTGGTGGATTTGGTGGAGGAGGTGCAAGACATCTCTTCTCAATTAGGGGCTTCTTTTAAGCACTTCTTGCGTGAATCTAATGATATGGCGGATGGTTTAGCGAGGGAAGGAGTTCTTCCCTTAAATATTTATTTTGATGTTTAGTTAGTTTGTTCTGTTTTTGGTTCTTCTCTTCAATAAAATTTACTGTTATAAAAAAATGTAACATAGTATCTGTAGCGCAGCTTACTTGAAGTAGGAGCGATCCTTATAAAAAAAAATGTAACATAGTATCTGTAGCGCAGCCTACTTGAAGTAGGAGCGATCCTTATAAAAAAATGTAACATTGTATCTGTAGCGCGGCCTACTTGAAGTAGGAGCGATCCCCCAAACATCCTTGCGGATCATGTCAAAAGTTTTAGTGGCCCATGAATCATGAAGAAGAAAATCCAAAAAACTAACTTTTATTTAAACAGTAAGAAGTGTTTTTAGAGTACATAAAAGAAGAAAGCATAATTTTATTATTTGTAAATGAAGAGTCTAGACATCCAAGTTTAAACCAAGAAATTTAATGGTAAATTATTAAGGTGGCCCAGGTGCTGATGCCAAAGGGTCCACAGTTTATTATTAAAGCCTAAAGAAGCAAGAAAAGATCTAAGTTGTTAACCCACAGTGGGCCTGTAATACCCCAAGATCCGGGCGCCTCAAATTCTGGGGCGTTAGGGGAAAGTACCAGAAGAGAATCGGTAGATCCATGAAATAAGCGAATGTGAATCTCATATGAGCAAGTAAATGGGCAATGCCCTACCATTTTGTTTCACTTTAAGGGGGTTACAAAGGTACTTTCCAAATTTAAACTAATGCAAATCAAGGCCATCATGCTGAACTACAAGTAACAGAAAAGAAATAACAAACTCTAGGTGATAGAGGGCTCTCTATGCACCAATTGCATCACTCTCTGAACCCTGCGGCAATAGAACAGCCGCCAAGCAAACAAACAGGCAAAGAAAGAGGGAAGGCACCTGAAAGCACCAAGGATTGGGTTAGGCTCATAGAGTCAAGTAAATAGGCATGTTTAGATTACAATACAATATGATGACAAATAGGGAATAAGGCCATACCTGATCCCAGCTGTACCTGCATGGTTGGTACCTCGGTAATAATGGTAAGAAAATCAGAGTGCAACAGGAAAGCGGTGTGGAGTGTAGTGTACGAATAAAGTATTGACAGTATAATCAATGCATATAATTAAATATAATAGATGCTCAAGTATAACATATTTTCAGAATAAATGGAAATCATCCGTATTAACATCATTCCATAATTCCAATTAGGAGATATATATAATGCACAAGGCCTATAAGTGAAATCATCGATACATTAGCCATATCATAATCAAGTATGTAGATAATGCAACGATAAAGGTAACCTGAGAGTTATCCTACCACATCCATATCCAATGTACCTCGATCCACAATATCAACATCTGCAGCTAGAAGTGCTACACCTTGAATACAAGAATAATAAGAATATCCACTGCATCATAATAATCATATCATCTCATACATATCCATTAAATCCATCATTGTACGTCCGCAGTAGATGTACAAGGAACGTGGGAGGTCATGCCTCCCGACCGTCGTCGTTCCATCCACCGTCGATGGACATCAATCATGGGGGTCATGACCACCCATCACTGCCGTACCACCGAATAGGATCATACTTCCATATCCTTCTCATCCATTGAGGCGAATAACCATGACCCTCATTTCATCATATCGATCTCGTTCTTTGCACCCAACGTGTCTGGCTGTCTCAGTACCCCATAGGTACCTACTGTGCTCACATACCATATATCCATCATACTCATCGTATCATCATCTCATAGTGTACCCGGTCCGACCGCCGGCCTTCTCAGTATCCGAAGACACCTATGGTACTCATATCTCATCATCATATCATCCATATCACCAGTTGGGGGTATTCCTAATCGGATCACCTTATTATCTTCATCTGGGGCGATATTAGTCAAGGGTATGATCCATGGAGTTCGGGTACCGCTATTCCTCCATCATAGCTCTCTGCAGTTAATGACGCGTACTCTCATATACTCCACTTCTCTATACACTTAATTAATATTATCTCATTCTATAGTCCGTCCATTAATATCTACTGTTATGTTCCCATAATCTATGTCAAAGCTTCATGTGCCATGCCTTGACTTTTCTACCCAAATCCAAATCCGGACTGTATTTGTGAATCAAAGCCTAGGTTCAATGTTCTGATTTATATATCCCTCTGAGGTCTTACACTCTTAGTTTGGACCTTACACGCCAACCTTGGTGCTTAACCATAATAAACAATATTGGCACCATATGCCATAATCTACCATAATCGTTGCCCCTCTATTCAGGCCCAGGGTCCCACTTTGCCTAAGACAGTAGTCAACGGAGTCCTAGATGCTTGTTTAAGTGTCCTTGGTGCTTCTGCAGGTGAATAGCATCTAAGGCCAACCATTGCTACTGAATTCGATTCCATTTTACAACCCTAGACCCTACTTAGGTGGATACATGGGTCAAGGTTAAGCTCGGCCCTTAACTCATGTTTACCGTACCACAAACATTCCAAATGGAAGGTCAACGAGGCCCACATATGGTCGGAACATCATAGAAATATAACATGGGATCTTGTTGTCTGCAGTGTGCCCGGTTGACCTTAGGGGTACATTACAGGTCAATTAAGAACCTGGTTGGCAGTCCTCTGTTATGGATTTTATAGTGTGGTCGGTCCACCTACTGCATGGCCGGTTGACCGGCTACACAGAGGGACTTGAGAGCCTATCTGTCAGTAGCTCTCAGTTAGGCAGTGTACACGGTCAACCTGGTACATGGCTGGTTGACCGGCTACACTGGCAAAAGAGACTGACAGACCTGCTCCCAATTATTTGAAGCTCGTGTCACCGGTCGACCTGGTCCTATGCCGGTCGACCAGGTACACGAATTCCTGGATTTTCAAGTTTTTGCCTCTTTTCCCTTCATCAGTTCTCCACCTAATTTCCATCAATTTTCATCCCAAATCATCAATCATATACATCAAATCACCATCCTACATCCTCATTCCATCACAAATGGGCTATTGATCTTCCAAGTGGGGGATTCCCATCCATCAATAGCCAAATACCTCGAAAATAGGCTTAGAAGAAGAAGATTTACACATCATAGCATTCATTCAATCATCCATTTACAGAATTCGAATCAAATAGACATACAAGTCATGAATTATGAATCTAAGCATGTTTAATCAAGCAAATCAAGGAGTCTAAGCATGTCTACTTGCCTAATTGGGGAAGAACTCCTCAAGAGCTAAAGCTTCTACTCCAAGCCTTCCAAGATCTCTCTAATGGCCTGATCTACAATCCCTACACCCATTCCCAAAGAGAGAAGTGCATGAGAGAGGGGAATTCTTAGAGAAGGTGATAGTTCTACATAGAATTAGAGAGAGGGGATGGAATTTACCTTAGATTGGAGAGGAGGAGAAGATCTAGAAGGAGAGGGAGGTCTTCTTGGTTGCAGATAGCTTGTTCTTGATGAAGTCCTTGCTTTCTTTGGAGTTGGAAACCCTAGATCTAGGAACTCTTGGAGGGAAAGTGAAATGGAAGAGAAGGAAGAGGGGGAAATGAAATGAGAGGGAGAGGAGATGGAATTCATTGGAGAGGGGTGGGTTTTGGTTTATAAGGATGGGTTTGGGTCAAATGACTAAGATGCCCTCCTTTAGTAATTGGGTTTATGGATAAGGATGAGGGTAGTTAGGGAAATTGGGGCCTAATGTCTAAATTACCCTTACTAGGGTGGTTTGGTTAATGAAGGAACCTTAGGGCTAGTTCGGCACTTTATTAACATAGTAAAAGTCAAGTAAGGCCTCTATTTTTCAGACAAGATGTCACATCAAAAGCACTTTAATTCAAAACTCTCTCCATCTTTTTCAAAAAAAAAATAAAAAAACTACCTTTATCCAAAAGAAAAAAAAAAAAAATGCTCCACTTTCCCATATAAAAAGTCAAAAAGATTTCATAGCAAACAACTAAAAACAAAGTACCATCATAACCCACTTATATTTTATTCTTTCTTCAAAATCAACTTTACTTCACTTGACTCTATTAGTAGAGTTGCCAAACTGGCCCAAGGGTGTTTAGGGTATTTGGGTTTCCATTTTGGAGGGAATTGGTTTGGGGTTGAATGACTAGAGTACCCTCCTTTAATTAATAGGCTAATGGATAAGGTTATGGGTAAATTGGTCACTATTGGTTTGTTGCACAATTCTGTAAGGGAAGAGCCCTTCTATAATTTGGGATTTACAACTAAGGGCTTCTAACAAACTAACTAATTCTAGTGTGTTCAGCTAGACCCTTAATGTTTCTACTAATCTTAAAAGGCCCTAATCCTGTAAACTAGGCTTAATAAATGGGAGATTACTCAACTATCCATACTAGTTACCTATCAAATAGGGCAACCTAGGGTAGACTTAAGGTCAAATTGGGTCCCA
Organism: Persea americana; assembly: GCA_029852735.1. Taxonomy (NCBI): domain Eukaryota; kingdom Viridiplantae; phylum Streptophyta; class Magnoliopsida; order Laurales; family Lauraceae; genus Persea; species Persea americana. The sequence continues at coordinate 16,608,976 of CM056813.1, read as the reverse complement.
CTAGGGTTTCTAATGAGGCGGTGCCTCACAGGGCCCAATTATGCAACCACACTGCTAACCTAACGGCAAATGCACTAGCAAAACTCCACCCACCCACCTTTACTATCTTCAGAGACTCCTTACCCATACATATCCATGGTTTCTCTCAACAGGAGTTCCAGCACTCTCGGCAGACTTCAAGTCCTCCAGTGGCTGAGGATGATCCCTTACTCACAAACATGCGATGACAACCCACTTTAAAGTTTTGTTTTATTCTGCTTGTGTCTTCTGGATAGTTTTGTTCAGCCTACCAGTTGCTCTGTCTTGCCTTTTGTACTCTTCTGAAACTGTACCCATTACTTAAATACTTTAACAACAATCAACTTCACCATATGAAAAACAAACCGTACCCATTACTTGAGTACTTTAACAACAATCACCTTCACCATATGAAAAACAAACCGTACCCATTACTTAAATACTTTAACAACAATCACCTTCACCATATGAAAAACAAGGAGACAGAGAGAGAGAGAGAGAGGCTTAAGTGCCACTGCTCCTGCTATCTGCTAGGCTACTGCTGCTGCTAAACTATGAAGGAGGAAAAAAAAAAAAAACACACACAAGTTCCAATCTTCTTGAATTAATTGTCTTGGCTTTTGGATATAAATTCCAATAAAAAATTCCAATTTCTGATCTTCTCCTTGGTTCAGTTTGGAATTTTTACTTCTACAGGAAATCATTTTGCTAAGTGCTTTGGAGTATTTGAACTTTCTTTCAGGGGAAAGCTGATAGATGCATACAGATTCCTACATAAAGAACAAGACATGGAATGTGGCTTCTCGTGGTCTGGAAATCCTGTTGGGAAGTATGAAGATAGATTCCATTTTTTATCTTTATGGATATAATTATCTTTGGAAATCATGTCTGATAGAAGCATTTCTAAGTGAGAAATAATTATGTAAAGGGCGTGAGTGCTGTAAGGCATGATATAAAGGTGAGATAAGTCCACACCGTGGAGCTCACCTGTCCCTGAGGTGGACCATGTGAAGAAAACGCAACCGTTAATCTTGGCTAGCCTGAGGATCAGGTTGACTTCACTGTTGGATTAGGTGATCTTCAACCCAAGACAATGTGAGATCACCCTTTAAAAAGTATTAAGTGGTCCCACATTGGAGAGTTTCTCATCCACATAATTATTTACAGTGCTGCCACCTTTATATAATTTTGTTCTTTCCATTGTCCAAATAAAACATGAAACGTGCCTTCCCCGGTTGTAGCTCAACTGGTTGAGGACACCAAACACACCCTTCTTTAGGAGCGAGAGTGAGTTCGAGTCCCCCATGTAAGCAAGACAGGAAAAAAAGATGAAATGTGCCTATCCATTTATCTGGGTTTCAGTCGAAGATTCTCTTCTTACCACCTTACTTTATTTGAGAACCTTTGAGTTTCTTCTGAACAGCATGTTGATTATAGTTTGAAGTTATGGAACATGCTGATTATTTTCTGAAACCTTGTCTATTGTTGTCAAACGATTGATTAGCCAGTTGCAGCCCTTCCAATCTGTGAACAACTTGAAAGACTTAACACTACATCTTCTTTTTTCATCTCTTCTAAACGAAATATCTCCCAATTGTTAATCCTTTTTCTTCTCAAAATCATCTGCAAGGGATTGTACAACACAGTATGTGGATGTTCGGTCAGACACTCAAAGTGATCAGTTCATATGCAGGTACCGAGGCAAGCGAATGAGGATAGACTACTTCGCAGTGTCAGAGAAACTGAAGGATCGAATTGCTTCATGTGAAATGCATGGGCAGGGTATTGAGTTGGAAGGTACACAATCTGTTCTCTCATGTTGGCATCCAGTTTAAAAAGAGAGCCCTGTCGCTGTGGGACATTCCTAGTGTTCCTGGCTTGAACGTGGATATTCTCATTTCTGTTTTTAGTCATCCATTTAAAGTTTGTAAATTGATGAAGGGGATAATAATTTGTAGGATTGCACAGACATTTAATTGTACACACACAAAAACCCATGGTACTTTTCTCTGTTATTCTGCCTTAGTGGCAGTGGGGTTTACCATAGGGAGTAAAGCACAACCTATGGAGGCTTCAACCTGTACCCATCATAATAGAGGTTATGGTGCACGTTGCCTTTGCATCATCCACAGATGAAAACATTGTTACCTGTCCCATTCTAATTTGTTAGTCACTCTGTTCCTTGACCTCTAGTGCACGTGGCAGACACTTAGTATACAGTACACTGATAAAAACAAGGCATATCAGGTATTGTAACATTGTGGTTTCCTCATCTAGCTCTAAGCCATCCATTGAATAGTTTGGGTCTGTGCAGCCAAATGTGGTTGCTTGTGCAAGGGTAACAGTGGAAGCTCACAATTTTTTTTTATTTTTCATTAAAGAGCTCATATGAGTTCTTAAGACAGATGTCGCCTCTCATGTGATTTCCCTTTTCTTGGGGTTCTTCATCTAACTTTCCCTCATAAACTGTCTGCAGGATTCTATGGTAGTGACCATTGCCCTCTTTCTCTTGAGCTTTTGCCGGAGACTCTAGAATCTAACCCATCCTAACATTTCTATTGGATTTGCTTCATGGGTTTTGTTTGAGAAACATCTCATTTTGGAGACATCAGGTGTTATGAGGAATTCTTAAAATATTTTCGCAAGGCTTTTATCTGGTTATCTTCCTTATTAGCTTTAATATTTTTGTCGTGTTCTTTAGATTATTTTACAGAGTGAAACTATCAGGTCTCTGGGTGCGTACATTATTTTCCAATGCCCCAATTCCTATATTAGTGTTCTTTTACTTTGTGGGGTGAAAACCGTTTATCTGATGGATCCCACTCTGGGTGCATTATCACAAAGCTCTTCCATATTGTGATAGCCCAATTATGGTAAGTGATCCCATGGGCTACGTCACCCATCTGAGCATCTAGGACAATCGTTCATGCGGGACCCATCTATGAGATTGTAAACCAACCATGGGGGACCCCTAAATGACAAGGACTGCACTTGCAAGATCACTAAAGCATTTGATTTATGATTGGTGGAATTTCAAAGACAGCAGTTTGTGGCATTGAACTTACAACCCCAGCGTCAATATGTTGGGATAGAACAGGCATGTAGTCGATCGAGCCTTTAGAATTTGTGACTCTGAGTACCTAGTCAGACTTACCTAAGTTAGCTCGATCAACCCTTTTTTCTTTTTTATCTTTTGATTGGTAACATGACTTGGATGTTGAAACCCACAAACTCAAGATTGCAGCATTGAGCACCTTCCTCTGTACCAAGGGCTTAACTCATTGACCGTACAAAGTGAGTTTTTCTATGAACTATGCTTTGCTAATGCATAGGGTTAGTAGCCCTGGGCCAAGATCATTCAGCTACTAAATCAGAAAATAGGCTAGAGCTTTGATCATAGGTTTAGAACTACAGACCAAATCCAGCCCATTGTGGCGGAATAGGTCATGCTCATTGCCCACCCTTTTAAGTCCCAATTTTGCATGAAATTGAAGGGATCATTGTCAAAAATGTCGGCAATTATATATTGACATTTTCCTGCAATCACTTCGGGATCTCATGAAAAACTCAATATAAAATGGGGAAAGTGGGAAAAAGGTATAACATTGTATTTCAACAATATTTTATATTTAATAAGGGGCTGCTAAGTTGGTTAGCAATTTGGTTGCCCATGATGAATCCTGGGTATGCCACTCTCCCCATTTGTTTGGGCTAGTGTTCCCACTTGTGTCTTCTCTCTTGGGTTAAAAAAAGGATTAGTTTTACTGTGTGTTTCTACTGCTATTTTAAGATTAATTTGCTTTTAACAACATTTTCCTGATAATGATCCGGGAAAAACTTTAAATGTAAATATCCCCTCATTTTCTAGGAATGATAATTTTTGAAAACGATAGTGGTGAGAATGGGTGGGAGCCGGTGGGCCTCATATGCCAGAAATATCCAAACAGGACTTGTCATGAGTCACTATCCTGGATTGCATATGTACGTATGGCAGGAAATAAATGTTGTTATGGGACTGCACACTGGCCGACTATGCTTTGCTCTCACCAAACACATCATATCGCAATAAATGTGCTCTCTTTTTCTACAGTCTAATTGTGCCATTTCCTACTTAATATTCCTTCCTAAACTATTTTTCCCTGGATGATTGAAAAAAAAAAAAAACTGTGGCCTTTTTCATTCTTAACCTTTTTAGGTTCTCGGACCATTGTACAAAAGTCAACTGTTTGACTTTTATGAGTCAATTTGACTGGAAAGGCTTTGAATGGAATGAGTTTGACTCCGACTTGGATGAGTTAAACTTTTCTTCAATTATTCAATTTTGATTCCCCTCCGAGTCGCTTGGGTGAGTGGAGTCTGACGCGGGAAATGTTTACATACAAACATACTGCATAGAGGTAATATGCAGACCAGCCCGTGGGCCCACTAATGTGCAAGTTTACCAAAGGTAGGGGGGTAGATTAAAAGGTCTCCTCAATGATAGTGGGGAGGGATTTGGGTTTTTTTCCAAAAAATAGCCCCACCAGATTATCCTTGGTCTTAATTTAATGGCCTTAAAGTTTAATGGCATTTTAAATTTAGATTTTCATTAGATTCAGTCGCACGATATGTGTTGTGGCTCTGATACCACTTGTGTACGTGTGTAGAAGCATGACACCTTGATTAAACCAATCCTGAATCCGATTCCTTCTTTGGCTCCGATCTGTAACTCGAGATCGTGAAAAAGAAATCCAACACCAATCTTTTCTCTCCCATAATCCGACAGTGGCCCACCTCTTGTCTGTATGCTATGATTCATATCGATCCGTCTTCTTCACTGTCCTTTTGTAGCAAACTGGGGTCATTCCAAAGAAAATAGAGATCTTATGTTCTTGGAAGATAGATCCCAGTTTAACCAATCTTCTTCTTCCTCATAGAAGTATCTCCACTCTCTATCGATCAAATCAAATTCGTATGATCCCACCAAACCAAAGCTTCTACTCTCTGTCACATTCCGAAATCGGACTTCTGTAGCCATCCGATAGCAGGGAGCATGATTTGGGATTAAGTAAACATTATATTTCTTCCGGGATCTGCATGTGTGAGGATGTCGAAATTCCATCACAACATGAATATTTTCAGGAAAGCTTATGTGGCGTTGCAACCAGGAGCCCGTGACCATCGAATTCCACGTTGCACTCAACCGTAAAAACTTTTATACATGGCCCATAATCAGACTGAAACAAACTATAATCACAAGATACAAAGCTGGCAATAACAAGATATTACATTTTTCATATATTTAAGTTATAAGTTATAAAAGTGCGTTAATTACAATCCCAAGGAAAAAAGGATATTAAAAGCCACACAAAATAACAACCTATACACAATTGCTACCCTTATATGTGACGTAGCTCCAGCATCAAGCTCGACGTCTACATGACATCGTCGACACTATAAACCTACAAAACTTATGGCTCCACGGCCAACAACACGGACTCTAGCTCGGGACGAAGGACCTGCTCCTTAGAGCACCAAATGTAATATATCAAACACGATGGTCTGGCAAGTTGCTAAATTAGATAATAATAACATGTTGGCTATATGTATATTAATTAACATTTGCTAAATCGTGACATTTCATGAAAAGCTGCATGTATCTAAAACAAGTATAAATAGGAAAACATGATAAATCCTGATATAAAAATAAATGCTGCGAGTAACCAAGACGTTCATATAAAACATGATGTGTATATAAAAACATGATGTGGCATCAGACAAGAAGTTACAAGTAAAAGCAAGTATAAAATGGGACAACATGACGTATGCTTAAAAGCATGACATCACATAAATCGAGTAGTGAAATGAGCAAGAAACATAATCAAGCTGCTAGTAAGGTAAACTGGCAAATTGGCAACCACACGAAGCTATGTTCTCCATCACCAAATTGACAGGGAGCACACTAGAATATACATATTCTCCATCACATGAGGTGGCAAGAGCTAACTAGATATACATATAATAAGCCAGTATAGCTAGCCATCACACTAGGCACTAGCCGCAGAGCAAGGCAATAAAAAATCACACTAGTTAGAACCCAATTTGCAGTTGGCTAGAAATAGATTAAAACCCTAAGCTGATGGATCAAGCCGATGAGGTGGCCCAAGCTTAGTGGTGCCGACTTGAAAATTCATGAGGGCACACATAATATGGTGAGTAGAGATGTCGACACAGCTCATGAAATCGCGGACCTGGAGGCATAGCAGCGCGGTCGTGCCATGCTGGCCTGGGGATCAAGCCGTGCCGAAGTCGTGCTGGGCCGTGTCGTGCCTCCGTGCCTATCGTTCCATGGGCTCCATGTAGTTCGTGCCTTTTGGGCTGAGAAAACAAAGGTTTTATACTAAAACAATTAAAAGATACACAGAAACAAGAGTATGTCACACAAATTTAAGTGGTTCTGTCAAAGTCAACCTACTCCATTGAGAAGATAACCATTTGGATCTTTTCTATTTGAAGATCTTTTAATAGGATTACCTTCAAAACCTTTACAATTTTTTTGGATAACAAGAAAATAAAAAAATAAAAGACAATAATTTTTATATTTACACTAAAAATGTCAAATATCTGATGTTGTGCCTCTTGGGGGTTGTGCCCAATCGTGCCGACCTTGCTTGGAACAGCGGCCTAGCACGGCTCGTGCCGTGCCACTGGCAGCTGACTGTCATGCTAGGCCGGGCCGGGTAGTGCATTTCATCTCTAATACACACACAGAAGCATAATGAGTAGTCCTCCTGAGGTACACACAAGAGTTCATTGGAACACACTAAATAACAAAATTGATTTTTTAGTAAATGAGTAAAATCAAGCGATGAAAAGCCAAAACGGGCAAACTTGGCAGGTCATGTGTCGAACGGGCATAAAAAATGAAGTCTGAACGAGTAAAACCGAACAATAAAAGTAAACCGGGTACATTCAGGCGAAAACAAATTTAATGGTCAATCTTCATATATGTGCTCAGTTGACATGTTGAGACCGCACCATTTGGTTGAATATGCACTTAGAGCCCAAATATTGGATTTTTCTCAATGCCTGGTGCTCCCGAAGTTAGGTGGCATTCCAAGCTTCTAAGTGCACAATGACAATTTGGTGAGGTCCTAATATGTCCCCGAATTGGATTCCCGCATTGGTTCTTCTTTCTTTCGTCTAAACATCATTGGGTGGGATTAGAGGTCCAAAGGAACCATCTTCCATAATTAAAGATAGTCCCAAAGTGTCAGAGGAGGGGTTTGGGCCAATCGGCAGGCTCGCTCATGCCAAGAAAAAGTTCGCTCGAGCGAGGCCTGTTGCTGGCCTAAAAAGTTTCTTCCCAATGGATCTTCTTGCCCATTCTTCCATACCTTACAATGGCCATTTCCCGCATAAAATGAGGGCCTTCAGTGCCCCTCAAATCACCATTCATCTACCATAAATCCAACACAAAACCACTCGGCAATTATCAATTCCTTAAAAAGAAAGCCCAACCTTGAAATTATCAAATCCTTTCAAAAACCAACCTTGAAATCACATTAGAAAATGTTAGGACAGAAATTCTATGAATAAATCAATGAAATATGGTATGCATGGAATAAAAATCCAATGTTCGCCAAACCCATTTACAAGTCCAAGAATTTCAACATGCAATTAGAGGGGAAATCATGTAATATAAACCAAGAAACCCAAAATAGTTGGCATGCACAGTCAATAATCCAATTCATCCACTTGCCTTGGATCAAATGTTCTGAAATCGCACTCCTAAAAGCCTCTCAACTGCTGGAAACACCTGCCACAAAAACCCCCCAAAATGCCCATCTTAGAGCTCCCAAAATAGAGAGAACAAAAGGAGAAGGACATGGGGTTTGCATGAGGGATGAAAGGGCTCGTTAGAGGATGCCAATGACTAAGCTAGAATATGAGAAGGGCCTCTTACCTGTAGGAGCTCTAAATAGAGCGGATTTGCTCAAAAAGAGGGATGCTTCAGCTGGTTTTGCTTCAAAGAGGGATCTATGGTAAACTTAGGAGGTGAGGAAGAAGATGATACACTCCATCTTCAATTTGGCAAGAGCTTCATGGGGATTTGACGGGAAGAAAGAAGAAAGAAAGAAGAAGAGGAGAAGGGGGAAAGCCCTAAAATGGCTGGAGCTCCTCTCTCTCTCTCTCTCTCTCTCTCTCTCTCTTGAAGAATAAGTTAGTTCTTCATTTCTTTGAAAGTACAGAAAAGGAGTTCCGAAACCCAGTAAGTCTCAGAGCCTCCAAATGGGGCATACCCCATAAGAACAATCAATCCATAAATAAATTAAAAGAAATCATTAGAGCTAATCCCAAGAGAATCAAATTAGAGCAATGCCCACTAGCCGAGCCATAAGCAAAGAAAAAAGATGTAATCCCTAAAAGACTGCAATCCCTAATCCTAGATAGAGTTATATAGATGCTCAATATTTGCCAAAATTTATTGGAGGTGTTCCAGCATTTCTACTAATGAGTTTGTTGATCCATACAGTCTTAGGGTGTAACAAAGTAAATTGCACCTACTGGAAGCTCTTAATAACTGCATGTAATTTCCTAGCTTGAAAATGCTCAACCCAATCAAATTGGGATAGTTTTAAAAGTATTTGTTGGAGAGATAGTTCAGTCTCAATAGTGATGGATTGTTCATTATCTGGGAGTAACTGCAGAAGTTGGAAGATTCCTTCATAATAATTGAGTACCTGCACAATTCGGCCATGCTGCAATTGATGTATGTCTATCCACAAAATGCCAACTAATACCTGTCTAGTGGGAACTATTGATAATCTCCAGCGTTGGCACCTCTCACCAATCAGGGTAGAATGATTCACGTGGACATGTGGGGGAACACTCCAATGGCATTGAATGCTATTTGGTAATCTGATACCAAGATAAAGAATTATGGTGGTCACGACTTAAAAGAATTTCTACATAACCGAAGCTTGTGGGTTTGAAATCCTCTTGAAAAATCCTGCCATTTCTTTCTGCCCAAATATGCCAAACAAAGGCACTTAATAGAAGTTTCCCAAGGGTTAAAGCTCCTTCCCCTTGCTGATCTAGCCGAGAGATGATAGATTCTAATAGATCAAACACATTACCACAGTTGACCACCAAGTTCAACTTATGAAGAATTAATTTCCAAATTTCTTGAGAATAAAGGCAATGAATCATGAGGTGAGAAGTTGTTTCCCACATGCAGCCACATAGGACACAACATGAGTCATAGTCAACATTTCTCTGAAGAAGGAAGTCCTTAGTTTTGAGCCTTTCCATTAGTAGTGTCCACGCACAAATTGAATGTTTTTTTTATACATCCTTTAAACCAATTGAAGAAGGCCACTGTAGCTGCTGGTTAGAGAAATTGCATATTAAATTGTAGGAGGATTTGATGGACAATTTCCCATGATTTTCAAGGGTCCAAACAACTTCATCATCAAAATTAACCCATGGTTGAACCTCATTAGGTATTGTTTGAAATATATCCATCATGTAATTCGAAGTTGGGGTAGGAAAATTCGAATAAAGTAGCTGACCTTGATGTCATTACCCATTCTCATATCATAAATTGCTATATCACCATAGCGGTCCTTTAAACGGCCACCATTGAGCCAAGGATCAGCCCAGAAGTTTGTTAGATGGCCATTCCCAATGAGGAATTTAATATGAGGTAAAGCAACATGTCTTAGGGCTAAAATGCCTTTCCAACCCCACAAGGCAGATTTTGGGGTTGGAGCATCCCAGAGGGAGCACCCATGCAAATATCTTGCCTTAACCCAAATATTTCAGTAAGTTTGTTTATTTGTGACAACATTCCACACTCGCCTTAAAAATGCTGCTTTGGCAACTCCATAAATAGATTGAATTCCGAGCCCTCCCAAACCAATCGGCTGGCATATGGAATCTCAGGCTATAGGGTGAATATAATTAGAATACAACAATTCCAAAAGAAATCTCTGACATGGCGATCTAAAGCATGCAATGTAGCTTGAGGAAGAAGGAAGACAGTCGCCTAGAAGAGATGAAATGAAGCTAAAGTAGATTTAATCAGCTCCAATCTACCTGCATAAGATAAGACCTTAGCTTTCCACCCAGATGAACGTTGTTGAACTTTGGCCAACAGAGCTTGACAATCATTAAAGTTAAGCTTTTTGGAAGATAATGGAAGTCCCAGATATTTGAATGGAAACTTTGCCTATGGAATATTCAAAATTGAAGATATAGCACTTTGATCGTCCACTATACTATTTGCAAAAATAATAGCACTCTTTAGCCAGTTAACCCCAAGCCCAATAAATTCTTTGAAATGATGAAGGAAGTGTCTAAGGTTTGCTGCTACTACTTCAGAAGCCTTGCTAAACACAATCAAGTCATCGGTGAACATTAAGTAAGAAATGGTTACACCCTTTTTCACAAATGGCGAAGGAATTAGATTGGAAGAAGCATATTGATTCATCATTAAAGAGAAAAATTCCATAACTATAGTAAATAGAAATGGGGACAACGGGCAGCCCTGTCTCAAACCTCAAGTTCCTTAAAAGAAACCCTCTGCACCACCATTAACCAAAACTGAGAATTTCTCACCTAAAACAAATTCCATGATAAGCTTGATAATATGGTCCGAGAACTGTAAACACTTCAAAGCCGCCTTCAAGAAATCCCAGCTTACACTATCATAAGCTTTTGCAAGATCAATCTTGATACACATTCTAGGAATCCTTTGATGCCTATGAAAATTATGAAAACGATCTTGAGGAAGGAGGATATTATTTGTGATATTTCTGCCAAGTACGAAAGCTGATTGCATTGGACCCACAATTTTTGCAATTGCTGGTTTAATTATGTTCACTAAAATTCAACTAATAATTTTGTACAATTCATTTGTCAAAGCAATTGGCCGAAATTTGTCCGAGGTGTTTGCAGTCTCACTCTTTGGTACCACCACTATAAAAGTGTTTTTGAGCTATTTCAACATGGACCCATGCTTGAAAAAATCTTTGATGCTCGCACAAACATCCTTCCCTATAATAGGCCAACACACCTTAAAGAAATGTGCATTGAATCCATCAGGCCTAGCAGATTTATTAGGATTAGCCGCCTTAATCACCTCCTCAATTTCACAATTTCTCTTTCTTGCTAGAAAAGGATAAAGAAGGAGAGGAAGAGAGGGCTGGTCTTTTATAATAAGTGGGATGTGGGCCCCACCACTACAAAACTTAAGGGATTAAAACTTGGGTTTCTAGGCGTCAAACGCAATCGACGAAGAAGAGAGTTTTAATCCTCATAAAATCTAGTTTTCGAAAAGGATAAATTTTTCATGGTCTGGGGATATTGAAAATTCTGCTCAGGTTTCAATGTGAATGATTGTTTTGGCCCTAAGACTGAAAAGCTGGGTTTCGGATGGAGACAGAGTGAACACAAAGGTTATGGGGAGTGATGAGGTTAGTCAAACGATGCCAAAATGGGTGTTTTTCCGAAATTACGAGCAACGCCCCATGCTTACCCAGAATCACACATTCCTCCCTACTGGTATCAAGCTAGGGTCAATGGCTTTCAAAACTTCCCAAAGCTATGGAAAAGTTGTTCTAACCCATTAACTAACTCGATTAAAATCTAATTCCACTTAGAGAGCTAACACATGTATGGAAAAGTTGACCCACAAACTTAACACTTAGAGAGCACTAATCACAAAAATTAGGGCCAGGGTCTTACACTCTCCTTCTGCAGAAAACTGAATGTGATCATCCTCTTTTGTGTTAGACCTACGTATGGTCCGCTGATCCTATTTTTCCACATAGGTCAAAGCCTCAATCCATTGATCGCAATCAAACCCGAGCGATCTCCACCTTGCTTTGAACCCGAGGATCTCAACCTCGTTTTGATACCACTTGTTGGGAACAGTGGTGCAACAAAAAATACCTGCAATCAATGATCAACCATGATGCACACATACAAGATTAAACCATTCAAACTATCAAGCCATCACATACATGCATACAGCAAGATCTTCGTGGTTTGGCAATGTTCCCAACGTCTACGGGAAAGGAACAAATAGAATGGGAGTTTCCTTTCTCGTGGACGTAGGCAACGTTGCCAAACCATGTAAATCTTGTTGTGCTCCTCTGTGTGATAGTTTGACGGTCTAAATGATATGATTGTGTGCACGCATCGTGATTGATTGTCGATTGCAAGTATTTTCCGTTGTATCACTTTTTTCCAACAAAGTGGTGATTCGGCGAGTGTGTAATTGGGCTTAATGCCTAATCATGGGACAAAAAGACTATCCAAGGGGTTGAAGTGATGAAAGCTAAGCCCAAGAGGGCCCCACAGTGCTTGACCGCACTTGAACTTGCTCGTAGAACATTCCCTGTCTTAACACTATGGTTATGAGTTTATTTCACACATGTTTCGGGTTTTACCATATGCGCAAATGCGGAGTATTTCCTTAGGGGGCGTCTCCCATTATCCAAACTATCAAATAGGCGGGGTCCTATTACCAAATAATGACCCCTTTGAATTAAAGACTCTCACAATAACATTTACATGTAAGTCTCATTTGTAGGAGAACAATCCCATGGGCACTCAAAGGCAAGTCTCAACATCATAACATTGTAGATATCATTTTCACTGTCCAATGGTCTGAAGCGTCTAAGCCCAACTCAAATGAATATTGGTCTATAAAAGGGCCCACGACCTTGGACTAAAGCTAGCTAGGCTAGGACCAAGCTCATGTGCCATCCTACATTTGAATAAATAAGTAAAAGAAAATTAGAACCGAAGCCTTTTGATTCAGTTTTGATTGCCACCTGCCTTTTAATTTTGACTCTCATGGGAGCCCAACATCAATCTATCATTATATATTATAGTAGAAGGTTTTTAATTGAATTCTAACCACTACTTTTAGTGTTGATTCTCACCAAACCCTAAATGAGATTTTTTTTATAATATTCTAAAAGCCTTTCCATTCAATTTAGACCGTTGCCTTTCAAATTTGACTCTCAATCAACCCCACATATGTTGAAGCCATCTCTGACTTAGCACACGCACCGAAGGGGTTGGGCTGGTAACGCTACGTAGGATAAGAGTTTATTTTGCAGGATTTTCTTAGAATTGTTTATTCTATTAGAATTGGATTTCCTATTGTGGGTAGGTTTCTTACTTAGTAAGTTTGTTTAGGGTTTTCTTTATTTATTGGTGGATGTAATAGAGTTTGGTAAAATGCAATAGAAAACAATAGACCAATTTTAGTTGTGTTCTCAAGTTCTCTCTGCCTTGCCCCTCAACAAATCCACACAAATGGGAAAGGAGCCCGCACAAGCGGGAAGAGGTGACGTACCTAGGATTCAAACCCCAGGCAGCCTAATTGAAGGTAAATTATTGAGGAATATGATTTGACTACCAAACATGATCTAATTGAAGGTATCCTCATGCGCTTCTTTATACATTTGACATATGGAATTTTTGTACTGAATTATGCATAAAATAATGACGATAAAGCCATATTATTGACTAGAACAAGCAAACTTAATCCTTGGCAACGCACTCATGGTTGAGTGATGTGGGGAACTTAGTTTCACACACATGCCCAGGGATCAATCCCTAGGGCCTTAAAGTATCACTCTGACCAAATAGTCAAACATAGCCAAAAAATACTTAATCCATAAAATATATATATAAATGAAACTTAACTTAACATACATATGGAATTTGGGTAATGTTTTACTAAGAGGTACCTCGCATGGATTCTATGAGAGGGTAACCTTTTTTACTATCACATGGGATACCCTATGAAAAATGCTAAACCTCGTCATATTTACTATACTTAAAACTACCAAAACAAACCACACCAACCCCCCCCCCCCCCCCCCCCCCCCCCCCCACAACAATGATTTGGCACTTGCCCTAATTTGATATTAATCTAAATCATATAGTTGGATCAAATTTTATGAAAAATGTAACTTAAGAAATCAAATAAATGCCGAGGGCCCTAAGTCAAAGGTTGTTATTATCTAAATGAGAGGTACCTCTTAGCACAATGCAGCCCCATGGATTTAACATCTGCCCGCCCCAACAGTTTAACTTTATTTCATGCCTATCAGACCCTACAGTGAAATGGAGTGGGTTGATCACGAGTGGACATGAGAAGGGGCTGTCTATGTTCATTTGGAACCATCCTAGTTAGATATAGGGTTGCACATGGACGGTTCGGATTGGTTTAGCACTAAAACTAGCTACCAAACTAAACTTGTCGGTTTTTTAATTAACTAATCCAATCTTACCGATGGAGAAGGCTTCAGTTGGTTAAATCGTTTATTTATTTATTTTTTAAAATCAGAAATTGAAAACTTCAAAATGATGGCACCCTCATCCTTTGCATTTATTCTAATCTTTAGGGCAAAGATAAAAATCCATATCAACTATGATGGTTATGTAGTCCCAATACACTGCAATATCATAGATCAATACATCATTAAGAATTCCCATGCTTTTTAACAAGTATTTGAGCACAAGTTTTTCACAAACACAGTCACAACAATATTTGAATATTAAAGCATCATTGAGATGTTCATGCTCACGTTCTGTTTTAGTAGACTAACAATATTAAAGCATCTCATGTTTCTCTTCGTTTGTAACTTGAGTAGAAACTAGAAAGATTCATCACTGTTGATAACATTCTTGAAGACTACTTCAACCCAACATTCCAGTGATCCATATAAAAATAATTCTACTCCAAAAAGAGAGTTTACAAATGGCACCATGTTGGACTAAACGCAAGCACACAATCATATTATAGAATAGAAATTCTACATATTTACCAAGAAAATAAAGTCTCAAAAGATGAAAATAGAGCGGGAACAAAATGACATAGAAATCATCAAAATACATGCAAATAGTAGTAGCACAAGTACTCACTGAGCCTTAACCAAACAACCAAACAGAAATATTTAAAGTCGTTACATCCCAAAACAAATCCAACATAGAACATAATAAATATTTAAAGTCGTTACATCCCAAAGCAAATTAAAGCAAATAACCAAACAAGTAGCAACTTTACTCCAAACTACCAGCACTCCAGTAGCAACTCCATAAGCCATAGCACTTCAAATGGACTGCATGTTTGGGCAACAAACAAATAGGATTACTACCTAAATTTTAGTCCACAAAATAAGTCAACAACAAGATTAACAAGAATAACAAGGATTACCAAATGCATCCACCTCAACCATCCCAAAGATCAAGCCATAGCACTTTAGTCACAATGAATAATAGGCTGCATTAAACATTATGCATTAATTTAGCCCTAAAATAAAGAGTCAAGACAAAATTAATCTTGTAAACAAGGAAACATAAAGCATGTAAGTACCTGATTAACTACCTTGAACTCAATCGCTTCAATTTCCTCCATATCAATGGAGACTGCTGAATCACGCAACCAATCTTGTATACAAATCAAGGCTTCCATAAGCTTAGGGGTAAGAGAACTACGGAACTGATCTAGAACACGACCTCCTCTACTAAATGCAAACTCAGAAGCTACTGTTGAGACAGGAATTGCCAATACATCCCAAGCAACTTGAGAAAGGACCCTATACCTTGGGGAATTCACCTTCCACCAATTCAAAATATCAAAACTTGTGTTTGGATCTATCTTTTCAACTGTCTCCTCCAAATATTTGTCGACTTCAAACTTCATCACTAACAACTTCTTTCAAATACTTTTGAAACTTTGAAATATGACTACTAGCACTTACACTTGTACTTGTGGTAGTACTTGAACTACTTCCATCCACATCAAGAACAAAGCTTTCTAAAGATGAAGTAAATGACTCAGATTCAAACTTTGGATACTTACCATAAAGACGATTCAATGCATCTCTTACTTTTTTAGTGCACCGCATCAAATGTAAGAATTTCAGAATAAGAGAACTTCACATAATCCAATTTCAAACGAGGATCAAGCACAACTGCAACCACCAATATCATATTCACTTTCTCAATCCTTCCCTAGTACTTTTCAAATTTAGCCTTCATTTTCTTAGCCATGTTACCCAAAGACTCTTCCAAATTACTCAATAACATTTCATATATGAAACCTTCAATAGCATAAACTTCAGTAAAGTACAAATGAGCAGTGACATACAAAGAGTCAGACAAACAAATAGTTGCATCATAAAATGTTTTCAAAAACTGTGATAAGAAATGAGCTTCTTCCTAATCCTTAAGGGTAGGAGGTACACCAGAATCAGCAACTTCACTAACCAATAGTGGATCATCCTCCTCTAGTCTCTTAAATGCTTTTTGATACTTCATTGCTGTAAGACCCCGGCCCCTAATTCTCGTGTTTTATATTGTCTTAGTTGTGGATTAGCTTTTTGAGTGAGATTAGAGGTGGTTTGGCTTCGTTTGTGAGTTTGGTGAGATTTTTAATAGCTTTGGAGAATTTCGAGAGCTGTTGAGTTGGTTTGACTCAGCCCGAGGTGGCCCATGTGATGAGTGTTCGTGTGGGAATTTATTCTTGATTTTGAAAATTTCCAATTTTTAGTTTGTGTGGGAATTTATTCTTGATTTTGAAAATTTCCAATTTTTACTCCTTTTGACTTGTTTTATTTATCTCATCAACTTTCATGTTTTGTCCGTTTGAATTTAAAACTTAGAAATCACGTTTTTCGAGAAAAAGGGCAAAAATGACTTTTCACACCAAATCTGTGCATAAATTTTGAAATTTGAAAATTATGAGAAAAATATACTTTTTTTAAATTAGATTTTTCAACCATCATTTTTCTCTTCTTCGTCGACCTCATTCGGGACCCACAAAAAGTAGTTTTAATGCCTTGAAGTATTAAGGCCATTGGGACCCACATTTACCCCTTTAAAATAAAACCCACGATGGGTTCTTCTTTTTCTTCATTTTTCATTCGTTTTCTATAGACCAGAGAGTTTTCTTTCTCTCTTCTCAACTCCCCTTTCCTCTTGCATGTCAAAGAAAACTCGCCTAAATTGAAAAACAAACCTCACCACTCTCTTCCCCATCTTTCAAGTTGTCCATTGATATCCTTTTCAAGAGATTCCTGCTGTAACCATCTTCTTTTTCAAGCTTCTCTTCTTGCATAGAGCCCCTAGAAGTAAGCAATGGGCTTCCTCCTTGTAACCATGAGTTTATTTAGTTATTTAGAGCTCCTTTATCATACATGCAAGGGATTTCTCTGAGAACTTCTTTGATTTTGAATTTTGTGGAGTTTTGAGTGGTTTTCTTGGGGGTTTTCTTGTAGAGTGGAATCTTGCGGTAAAGGAGGAGTTTTTGGAGTGATTAGAATCCTTCTAAGGAGTCAAGGCAAGTGAATAAAATGATTGGAATGCATGCATTTTGAAATGGGTGTTCTTTTCCTAAGTTTAATGCATAGTAATTTCTACTTACTTGGTTTGTTTTCTTATGTTATGTATGGCTGATTTTATAATTTTTGTGTCCAGAATGTGTATGATTTTCTGCAGGGTTTGAGTCAATGCTAATTTAGAAAAAGGCTTGGCCATTGGTTGTTTTACAAGGCTAAATTCTGAGTCTTTGAATTCCTACATCTTTCACTTAGGTTTAGTCATGAAATTTTGGTTTCAAATAGATATTGTTAAGGGAATGGAATCTAGTAGTGGTTGATTATTGTGTGTTGGGAGCAATGAGCTCTACTCTAGTATGAATGAAGAAGGAAGGAGAAAGGAAATGAAAGAATGAAGTAAGGGAACAGAAATCTGAACTCCAGTGATTCTAACCGCAGAAGTCGGTCGAGTGTCGGTTAACTGAAGTGGCGACCGAACGCCAGTTCGGCTTGCCGACGGGCAACCGACCTCAGCTCGGTTCCATTTTCAGAATCATGTTTTCTCCAGGAGTTCCTTCGGTCAGCTGTCGGCTAACCGAAAGGTAACCGACAGCTAACTAAGGGGTGACCGAACCCCATTTCGGTTCTATTTCCAGAATACATCTTTTTCCTGATTTTGGATATGATGGTCAGCCGTCGGTCAGCTGGTGGCTAGCCAAGACACCCTACATCGGTTAGCTGACAGGTGACCGAGAGCTGACGAACTTGAAAACTTGAATTTTATTTGTAGGGTTTTGATGAGGTTGAAAACCCAGAATATTCTAAGAGCCTTCAACTTGATAATGTGCATTTGAGACCCGGAATGTCATTCCACCTTCGGGGCACCAATCTATCTATATATATATATATATAAACTTCGACATTCTAGTTCAAAATCCACAAAGGTCAAATGATGTGGTCTTGGCATATGAATGGTGTATGGAATTGAACGGTTTGTCGCGTTTGAAATAATTGATAAAACTACTCATTTGATTTGTTCGTATTTATCCGTTTGTGCTTTGCCAAGAGTAGTTCTTTTATCGATGGAAATGTATTTTGTTAGTTCGATTGTATCATTTCGGATTTGATCGGCACCACTAAGTTTAGGTCACTTTATTGGGCTGATCACCCGGCTTAGGATCTTAAATAATTTATCAACTGCAGTTTGGACCTCTGTATGTTTGCTTCGGCCATGGCAATGGTTTCTGTCTGTTCCGGCCATCTCATATGGCAACAGTTATTTGTCCGGCCATTTCATATGGCAACGGTTATTTGTCCGACCATCTCGTATGGCAATGGTTTTCTGTCTGTTTGCTCTTGTTACCTCGGTAATAGGAGAATATAGCTAAATGTGAATTGCCAATATTTTGCTTATTTATCAGCCAATTTGAAATATTTTAAATATGACTTTCCTTTATGTACAGAAACTGTTATTTTGACTCATCTTTATATTTGCTTTGTTTTAAATGCACTTTTATGATTTCAATTATGACATTGGTAAAACTTGTTTATCTTATTTGTTTTATTCACCTGCCAGACCATCATGTCTGATACTTCTTGTTTGGTGCCAGATTCCGACCCGTTGTCTTTTAGGTGGTTTGAGCAAAGGAGGCGGTTGAGCCGCCGGTTGAACGCAAGTGGCTGCCCAACGATGTCATCTAGATGTCGAGTTTGGTGCCGGAGTTCGTAACATAATTTAGGGTAGCATTTTGTTTAGTTGGTTATTTTTGGATGGCTTTTATTAGCTTTTTTCCTTTAGGAATTTTATGAATATACTTTTATAAATTGTAACTTGAACATATGGGAAAATGTATTGTCCTGTTACCGCCAACTCGGCATTTTATAGTTCTTGATTTGTTCCAGTTTGATTCTAAATCTTGATTTGATGGCTTTATATTAGTGGTTGAGTGCAACATGGAATCCGATGGCCACAGGCTCCGAGTCGCAACGCCATGTAAGCTTCCGCAAAATATTCATGTTGCATGAAAATTTTGTTATCCTCACACACAAGGATCCTGGGGATTGGATCGCTACAGGATCCCAATTTTGGGGCATGACAATTGCACTGTCTAGCATGAGATATGTTGAGTTCCATCTAGTTGGTTCGTCCAATATCACACTTTTACTACATGCTGAGCCCTCCATCACCACAAACTTCTTGAAGCCTTGTTCTCTTTGTGGAGAACCCCTAACATATTTCACCGCATCACGAATTCAAGCCAAATGAGGTTCCAATTCACTTGAGCCTTCCTTCACAATCAAGTTAATAATGTGTGCACAACATCTCATATGAAAGAATTCACCGCCTAAAATAAAAGTCGTAGGTTTCTTAGAAAACTTTCTTTTCAGATATCCAACACCACATCATTTGTATATGCATTATCTGCAGTAAGAGTGCATACTTTATTTATACCCCCAATCAACCAAACATGCCTCCAGTTCCTTACCTAATCCGTCACCTTTGTGACCGGAAATCACACAAAAGTTTACGATTCTTTTATGCAATTTCCAATCTTTATCAATCCAATGAGCTTTGAGACACATGTAAGATAGATTTTGCGGTGAGGTCCATGTATCAATAGTGAGGCAAATTCTCTGATTTGGTTTCATGAACGTTTTCTTCAATTTTCTTTTCTCACTACTATACAAAGACAAACAATCCCTAGCAACAGTCATACGTGACACTGGCTTCCAATCAGGTTGCATAGCAACACAAAATTGACGAAACCCTTTACGCTCAACAAACTTAAATGAAAATTCATCCATCACAACCATCTTAACAAGTGCATCTCTACAAAATTCTTGGCTAAATTCCCACATACCAAGGCTATTCTCACCCAAATTGTTTTGAAATAATGTCAAAACCTTTTGTTGTTACCTTTTCTCTTTAATATTTTGGGGGTTGTTGGGACAAACTCCAACATGACTTCTCAAAATGCTAGTACCATTCTTACTTTTGTAAGAATACTTATGAGGACAATATTTACATTGTGCACCATCAACTACATTAGAGTCTTTCTTATAAATTTTTGTAAAACGATCCCATACATCGGATTCCCTACCCTTTCTTTTAGAACTGAATGCTTCAGAAACAGAAGGACTAGGATCCCTGCTTGTTTTTAACAGAGCTAGAGCATACCTTCACCCTAGAGTTCTTAGTAGCATTAGCATTTTTCGACTGCTGCTTCTGCTGAGAAGGCTCGGTAGCACCCGCACCACATTCAGCTGCATCTCCAATATGTTCCATCTAGTAATTGAAATTGAAAAATAGCACATGATTAGTTGTTGAAGTTCATAATCTCATCCAAAGCACAATGCAAATGTATTACAAAAAAATAAAAGGTGAAAATGCAGATGCTTCCAAGCCATTACTGGAAAAAATCTCAGATAGGTAACTTCAGTTTTCATTTATCAGTTGATTATCTTGTGAGGAGGCAGATCTGGTGATGCGGAAATGGGTTCCAATTGATGGAGAGAGGTTGAGAACGCTTGGGTTTCACACTTGGGGCTCATCTCTATCCTTTTGCAAAGGGGCTCATGGGCTAGATAGATTAGAGAGAAGATATTGCAGATCTGAACAAAGATTGGTCCTCTATGTAGTTACAAATCTAAACAAAGACTGGTTAGATCTTGCATAAATGAGAGGTTTACTCGCCGCTGCCGGAGAAGAAAGCTAGGAGGAGGAGAGTTGGCCTTGCAAGCCGACCGGATGGCAGAGAAAAGAGGGAAACTTTCCCTGGGAAAGAGAGAGGAAGAAACAGAGAGAGAGAGAGGGGGGGCCAGGGGGAGATCCGGTGAGACTTTGAGAGAGTTACCTGAGATTTAAGAAGTGACACAAGAGAATCCCCAGAAGAGGCGTAATAGGCGCATGAATTGTCAAATGCCGGCCAAATGAAACTCCAAAATCTAAATAGTCAAATACTCAAATTACATAATATATTGGTCGGGTCGGTTTAGGCGGTGAGCCAAGGGTTCAAACCGATAATCGACCGATCTAAGCGGTTTCTACAATTTCCAAACCATAGACTAAACCGATCTACTATAAAATCGATTCGAATTGCCCGTTTCGGTCCAGTTTAGCCACGATACGGGATTTTTTGTGCAGCCCTAGTTAGACATGCCTTATTATCCTCATCTTAATCCATAAGTGGGTCTCACCATTATAAAATAAGGTTTTTACGAAAAAGTTAAGCTTAAATTTTAATTAAATAATTTTATGAGAAAAAAACCATAATATAACGGGAGAGGCGTTTCGTACATTTTTGAAAAAAATACCCCATTTGACAATATCTTCAATTGGTTGACAATATCGCAACTTCCATTTCTAAACACTCTTTTGCATCATCTTCTTCCACTTGGTGATGGAAGAAGACGACGATCCTCTCCTCTAAACTATATCTTTCAAATGCAAAACCCTTCACTTTCCTCTTTCTTCCACTATTCTTGCTTCAATCTTTTCGTCCTAAACGTATTTCTTCAATTTAAATCTTGTGCAAGCATTATTTTGTGAGCCAATAGATATTTAAGTCGTACGAGTTGTCTAGTTGATAGTTTAATTTTCAAACAATTTTCTGTGGCTCATCTTAATGATAGAAATGGAGATTAAAAGCCCCATCATGGATTAGGGTTGGTCAAAAAAAGAGGGATTCTAAAAATAAAAAAAGGCCCCATCAGACAGTTTCCCTCTAGTATGAGAAGCAGAAGATGCTTCTTTCTAATGTGCATTTTAAAGGCTTCTCCTTAAAGCTAACTATGCATCTATTCCTCATGTATTATGCTCCGCTAGATGTTGCCCCATTTGACTATGGTTTTTAGCATGCTGGTTTAAGGCTCTAACCCTTGTGTAGTTGGATTCCATATGTCCAAGATGCAACGTGGTTCCGCATAGCTTCCCTTAGGTCATTGGAGGAAACAAGAACTATAAGCATTCCAGACATGGATAGCGAACTTAACCTAAACACATCCCATTTGGTAATTTTACATATAAATAAAGTGTAGCAAAGCATCAAATCAAGAGAGAATAAAATATAATGAGGTTATGATGGTATTTTATTTTTAGTTGTTTGATATGAAATATTTTTTACTTTTCGCATAGAAAAGTGGAGCTTTTTTGTCTTTTTGTGGAGAAAGGAGGTTGCTTTTTTTACTTTTTTTAAAAGATGAAGGGAATTTTGAATTAAAGTGATATTGATGTGACCCATTGTCTAAAAAATGGAGGCTTTACTTGACTTTTACTAATCCAGTAAAGTACCAAACGGGCCCAGGAATCTCGTATCAACATCAGGCCTTTCAGCTAAATGGTTTCACATTTCAGTTTCCTTAGCTTTTATGATCTTAGGTAGGTCTCTTCTTACCATTCATGAGATGTGAAGAGAGTCCGATTTTCTATAGGTAGGGCTTCGAGATTCTTTGAGCAATTTTTTATAGAATCATGACCGGCAACAACATTTGTCTTCAAACGAGTAAAATGTGATGTTTTAACAAGCAGTGCCCTGCAAAAGGGGGTGTATAAGGTGTGCTCTTCTTCCATAACTATGTGGAAGAAGATGAAGAAAAAGAGTGTTTAGTGATGGAGGTTAACTATATCATCAACTAGATATCATCAATTGGGGTGTTTTTGTAAAAAAAAATTATACAACTAACTCTCCCGTACACATTTTATCTTTTTTCTTCATAAAATCATTTAATTAAGATTTAAGCTTATTTTTTTCTTAAAAATCCCAAAAGTCAAACCACTTACAAACACTAACCAAATAGTCCAATATAGCAAAAAAAGAAAAAAGAAAACTTAATCCTTAGAATATATAAGATATACATATGAAATTTAACACTAATCTAAATTATACAGGTGGATCAAATTTCATGAAAAATGTAACTTAAGAAATGCTAAAACCTTTAGGGGCTCAAATCAAAGGTTGTGATTATCTGGTTGAGAGGTATCTCTTAGCAAAATGCACCCCTATGGAATTTAACGTATGCCCTTACTGTTCAATTATTATCTCATGCCTATCAGACCCTACAATTCTTATATATGAAAAGGACTGTTTCCAATTGAGAAATCAGAACCAATTAGCTTCAATTGATTTTGGACTGATCCAATTTCTTTTGACTCCTCTTAATACCATTTCCTCTACATTCCACTCTCTCCCGGTTAAACTCGAAGCACCTGTTAAGCTCTTAACGCAGTGACCATCAATTTAATACCTAATTCATTTTCTGGATCCTCTCTTACTCAATGGTTTTCGACACTCATGTAACTCCTCTTCTCTTCCCTCGAAGGAATTCTTTTCTTCTTCTTTATCTTCCCACTCTTGCACAATGTAACGCTCTCAATAAATGCCTCTTTCTCAATGCCCCTCTTCCTCTTCATATAGGGCTATAATTTGATTTCGCAATTGAGCTCTAATTTCGCAATTGATTGGGAAATTGGAGCTCAATTGTGATTTCAATTTTGATCCAATTTTAATTTAGAGAGAGATTTTAAGATCTACTCATCCTAAAACTTCTCTTAGATAGAGTCAACTTACCAAATAGGCATTTGGTGCGACAATGACCGTGTGAATGGATTTCTCCTAATACTCATTCCCTGCTAATTAGAGAGATATGAACCAAGATCCATATGTACTTCAAAATTGGCCCTTATCTCTACTTTATTTATTTCCAAATGGAGCCTATGGATCCAAACTCAATGAGAAGAAGAGGTCAAACGAGGGAAGGAGTGTGAGCTTTTGAAGGAATTGGACATATACTGGTTTGAACCAAATCAGTATGTGATACATCTTCAATGATTTTTTTGGTATTTTTTTTATTTTAAAATTTTCCTTATTTTGGTTTATGTTGAATATTTGAGTCACCTTTGTGATTATCTTTATCTCTCTCACTATTGTCTTTCCTTTTATCTTCAGTTAGAGGTCTCAACCTGTTTTAGACAATTGATATATTCTTGTTAGTTTTTTTATTTCCTTTTACGATCTAAAGTTGGTTTCTTTGTTTTTCTATTTTTTTAAATTCTTTTATTGTTGAGTGTGTGTTACGAAGCAGGTGTTGTGAATGGTGAAAAGTGCTCTTGGTTGTATATGGCATGGTCGTTTTTCATGTGAGTTTTACAGTTCCATATAAGGTTTCATCAATTATAAATGATTATCGTTTTTTCTTTCTTTATATTTTTAAAAACTATATTCGTGTTAGATCTGATGAATTTTGGAATGGCAATAGATTCTCAAAAAAATAGTGTTAAACCCGAGATAAGTCTTGCAAGAACTATAAGTGTGAATTGAAGGCGAAGATATTCGAGGTATGCAAGTCTGTGTGCATGTTTTAAAATGAAGGTGAGATTATTTATTTATTTATTTTCCTTTGATCGGAATAATTTTTGTTTCTTTTGGTCTTTTGATTTGATGGTGGTAGTAGATTCACAAAAGATATTTTAAACCCAAGTTAAGTCTTGCAAGAATCATAAATGTGAATTAAAGGTGAAGATATTTGAGGTATGTAGATTTGCATGTCTTAAAATTAATGAAGGTGAGTTTATTTCTTCTTTTTTTTAATTTTTTTTTGTAACAATAATTTTATTTCTTTTAGTCTTTTTATTTGATGCATTCAATCCTACATAAGATGTTGTTTTATGTATATCGAATTTGGCCTCTAATTGCAGGAATAAGCGGAACTCTTATCATCTCATTGCTATGAATTTTTACGTTACCGCTAATAAATCTTGTTATTTTTATTTTTGGGCCTAGGCTTGGCACATGTCTCTTTCTCTCGATCCCTCCCTTTGCAACCGAAGTTCTTTTTAATATTTTTTTCCTATTTGTTCATTTAAATATGTAAATGTAAATTTTCATCCTCATTTAAAATACTTTAATTGAGAGGCTATATCAAAGATGATATCTGAAAATGCAAATGAGGCTACAGGTTATTAAGATGGAAACCATAGATTGAAACAATTTTTACTAGATTTAAATAAAACTTCCAAAATGATTTTTTTCAAATGTGTTGATCTCAAGAATACAACGATTAGCTCTTTAGATTTGAGGATTTTTTTTACACCTATTTTTCATAATCTAAGAAAAATAAATAAAAAAAGAGAAAGTAGAATTCGCATAAACATGAGTTTCCAAAATGGACAAAGATAAAAGCAAATAAAAAAAGATAGGAATGAAGAGAATGAATTTGAGTTTTCAAAATTATGTTGTAATCCAAAAGAAAAAGAAAATTAAAAAACCATGGATTATGCACTGATCCTTATCGTAGGATCCGCTCATATTAGATTAAGATTGTGGAACATCCCATGAAATAAAACCGCCTCTTATTTCAATAGCTTATTTATTCAATAGGTGTACCCTGATGTGAACTTCCAATCGCATGTCAACGCCTTTAAATTCAAAGGGTCATCACAGATTTTAATAATCATAGAAGTTTAAAGAAGTAGATTTATATTTTTTTATAATTTTCAAAAAATTTCTTAAATTCAACAATATTTTCATTTTTTATTTCAGAATTGGTTGCTTGATCTTAAATGGAGTTATATGAGGTTGGATTCGGGTTTAAGTCAACCCGAAAAACTTATTGTGTGATGGGAGTCGGACACATAACCTTTAAAATAATATGTAACACCTTTTACTAACTGTGCAATCTATTTCATATAATAAAAAATATATAAAGTACAACAGATGAGGAGGTCTTATCAAATTTTATGGGTTTAGTCTTCTTTTTTCTCTTTTTAAGGGTGTGCCTATAACTATTTGACACGAAGTGGTAAAAAAATAAAATAAAAACTCTATTGTGATGGAAAAAAAAATATTCTAAAAAGTATCAAGAGTTTACTATTTGAGCTTAGGCATAACATAACTATTATGGTAGGTATTGAGTTGACTATTCTTCTAATTCTACATATCTAAGTACACACTAATGTACATAAAAATTGAACTATAGCCTTCTTTTTCTAAGATTTTACATTTCTCGATATTCTTCATGACTTAAAATAATTATTATTATCATAAACAATGAGATACGTATCTTAATCATACGATAATAATAATGATAATCAGTAATAATATCATGACCATCTTATGAAGTTATAAATTATAATATATATATATTATATTAATTTATATATGTTAGGTCTTTTTCATTTAAATATAATTTATATAGAATGTATCATATTTTTAATTCTTTTATAAATTTTTAAAAGTTAATAGGTTTTTATTATATGAATTATGTTAGCACAGGTATAGTTTGCTAGTGTAATATATACAGTGGGTTGATCACGAGAGGACATCTATGGTCATTTGGGACCGCCCCAGTTAGACATGCCTTACTATCCCATCTTAATCCATTCGTGGGTCTCACCTTACAAACTCTACTCTTTTTCAGGACCCTGCAGCAATTTCATTAAAATCAAGGTGAGTCCACTGTTGCACTGCTCACGAGTCACACGACCTTCATGTGATTCGCAGCACTCACTTTTCTCCTTTATGGAAGCCAATTGGGGTACTCATGTGTAATAATGTGTGTTTAATCTGATGGTGAGCAACCAAAGTGATCGACTGAAAACTTAAATTGAAGCAGATGACAGGGGGTTAGAGTTTGTAAAGAGTTTGAATGTTGAAAGGTGATTCTCACTCATGAATTTAACCTCCTCTCAAGTCTCAATGCATAAGAGGAGCAATCAAAGGGCAACCATTTGAGTTTTGTCTATTTACTTTCGTAATTAAATCAGAAAAGGAGATTTACCCTTTAATTATCATTGACTAACAATCATTTGAGTTTTGACTATTTACCATCTTAAACTAAATCACAAAGGAAATTTAGCCTTTCAATTATCAATATAACTAATAAAGTAAAAAAAAGAATTGTATGGGCTGAGAACTGTATGCTGTCCAAGCTAACATTTTCGTTGCCTATATTGTCCTCTGTTTTCACACCTTAAACCCCTAACTGAAACTCCAGCCACAAACAAGTATGGAATTGACAGACTAGGATCGACTCCAATCATATGCAAAAGGATCATTTTCCTTTAACATGTACTAAAGCCACCAAAATTTATGTACCCCACGTGGACCCGTATCCATACCCATCAACCAAAACATCTGCCCTCATCTTTTTAAGGAACTACATGAATATCATTGACCTCACAATATATATGTACCCATTTGAGTTTCCCTTCTTTTGAAGGTTTCAACCTTCTTGTGGGGCCCATCTGGTGATCATACGAAGGGTCCAACTCCAAAGCGTCCTAAGTTAGAGCTGTACCCTGGAGAACCAGAGGAGCAAGGAACTGGAGGCAGACGATGGGATTGGATTGCTTGTGAAATTGTGAATACATAAACCATTGTCCTTTGTAGTACTTCATTAGGTAATATTTTTTATTGGTTATGGCCTCCTTTAGACTGACCAATGAGATGAAGACTACTTGTGTAGACATGCATACAATGATTGAAGGCTGTGTGATGGAATCTAATGCCATATTATCTTATACTAGACTACACGTACATAGTATAAAATAGTTCTTACAAAAAAAAAAAAAAAAAAAAAAAAAAAAAACCATAGTATAAAATAGAAGTAAATATATAAGGTACATATCTATCAATCGCCTCATCCTATGATTAGACATCTCTCTCTCTCTCTGACACATACATGGTTAGCATTTGCTAGCTCATAGTTTAATAAACTGCATGAACTTTGCCAAGGAAAAGCAAGGGAAGTGTGTACACATGCAAAGATACCCCCACCCAAATTGCTCTCGAAAGGAGGTTTTAATCCATGTAGGTCATGCCACTGTTAAGCAATTAGAGGTAGAATAGGTAGGTCCCACATGTTAGACCACTAATTAAGAAATAGTGGGGGTGGTCACTTTTGATAATTCTTCATAGTGACCAAAACTTAATTAAGCAATGGGTGGTCTGGTGGTCTGGGATGTGGGGGCCACTAAGATGCATTCATTAGAAATGATAAGGTGTACATGTAGACTAGGGAGTGCAAAAATAAGACCGACTATCTATCTAAGGGAAATTTTCAAAAAAGTCCTTAACTTTTGGGTGATTTTCAAAAAAGGGTCTAAAGAATTTAATATTTAAAAAATGTATGAAGATTTTCAAGATTTATTTCATTCAAATCCAATTCGGCAATCTATACCTACCGCCGGCAACTTTGTATAAACAAAAACTCAAAAGGACAAAAGTGCCCTTAGTGAGTAGTAAGTATGTAAAAAGGAAATTTTCAAAACAGTCATAAACTTTTTAGATGGTTTTCAAAAAAGGACTAAGGAATTGAATATTTCAAAAAGATATGAAAGTTTTCAAGACTTATTTCAATTAGGTCCTGTTGGGAGATCCCCATTCACTGTTGGCAGTTTTTTTTTTTTTTTTTAAATTCAAATTGAAAAAAAAATCCATCCGATTTCATTCCTTATCCAAAATGTTGAACTAACTATAAAATCACTTTTGGTTGTTCTAAGTCACTTATATAACACAATGCATTGATTGCAGTGAAATTTACGTTAATAATTAGAATACTCAATTATTAGATTGATCATGACCTGAAAATTGAATTTAACTATTGACTAGGTTAATAATTAGAGTGCCCACCTAAAAAGTTTAGGATTATTTTGAAAATTTCCTTTTTACCTACTTACTACTCACTAAGGGCACTTTTGTCCTTTTGAGTTTTTATTTTGAAAATTTCCCTATATCTAAAATCCGAAAGGGGTTCAAAGTTAGATAATTTTAACTGATTTTCTAAGATTTCTTTGATATCTACTCATAGGATTAAAAAAGAAAAAAAAAAGCCTACAAATCTCATTTAAATACTTAACATAAGTTATTCTCTACGATTACATATAGCTTCCTCATCAGCTGAAAGGTGAGGCAACTCTCCTTCCAGATAAATGACCAGGCTAGCTATAAAAAAACAATTTATTCTCGCACAAATCTTCCTTTGGGATTTCATTTTTTGACAACTCAAATTGCAAATTGTTTAAAGCATGAGAGTTCTTCATATTTGCTTTCCAATTCCATGTCAAACATGTCAAAGCTGGGTTTATTGGTGGAAACCCTTTTCTTTTAGGGCATTCACAACATCAGAATATTCCTCTTTAGTTTTCATTCCTTCTCTAAAATTATGAAAAAAGCTTCATAATGCAATATGAATATTGTTTATAGAAGTCGTTGAAAGATAGAACCCATCATGAATAAGACATGGTCTAGAAGGACAAAATATTAGTGATGCACATTTAAAGGCATAGAATATTTAAAGACTGAAAAAAGCATAAGTAGGCAATTGTTCACACCTTCACATACGGGTTGGTTCTCAAATGGTAACCTGTAACTGAAAAAGAGAGAGAGACTAACCGTTTCCTACACATCACAACTTTATAGTGCAGATGATTCAATGCACTTATCCTCCCCTCACCTTGTACATGTGAAATGCTTCTATCTCACATGAATGAGTTGCATCATCCAGCATGTATGAGTTCCTGTGTGGGTAAAACACCGTAATGACAAGGTTAAACAGGGATTACGGCTGAGCTTGCCGATCACCTCAGCCTCTGTGGCGGAAGCTCGGCAGCCCAGTGAGCTCGGTCATAGCTCGGCAGCTCGGTCATAGCTCGGCAGCTCGGTCAGCCCGGTCTCAGCTCGGCATAGATGCCAGCTCGGTGCAAAGGCGCACCACGGCCAAGCCATCCTTGGTCTCAGGCTAGGATGCTAAAGTCAGGGTGGGCCGCCACCCTCCTGGAAATGCGGCGCGCTCAGACTGATACGGGCGTTCATTTATGGCGATAGGATCGCTCATTTATGGCGATAAGAGGTTTGCTTTATCAGCCCTGTACGTCAACTGACTGAAGGCATGGAAAGTGAGGATGGGATGTTGCCCACCCTACCTACTGCAGCCCGCCAGGGTAAGGGTCGATGGGACCTCACCTCACCTACCCCCACTCACAGAGAGAATGAACATGCAACGCTCGCTTATATATACGCATGGGATTGGTCCCATGAAAGGTACGCAATACTCAGCATACAGCTCTGAATACTAGACTGTTTCATTCTCTTCTTCCTCCTCCTGTTTAGTCTCCTCAGAACTAACTCAGGCATCGGAGTGCCTTCGGCTCTCGACAGCCAGGGGCTCTGACGTTAGCCTTTCTCCTTCCGTTTCAGGTTCCAGGCGTTCAGCATTTCCCTGTCCTAAGCATTCTACCCCGATCTCATCCTAATCTAAGTAGGTGTCGTTTTTACCGCCTACAGTTTGGCGCCGTCTGTGGGAAACTGAACAAAAAGCCTAATCACCATGCCTCCAAAAACCAGGAACGGCGAAGGACCCTCCAAAGGCAGGGCTTCGTCCATACAGCCTACACTGGCGCAGAATCTTCCGCCTCCTCCCCCTCAGCAAAGGAGGTCTGGCGGGAGGTCTCCCACGGTCCAAACAGCGTCACAGTCCAGGGGAGTAACCATGCCCTCCCTTCGCGACGTCCCACCTCCTGAACAGCCCCGCCATAGCCATGGGCGGGGCAGGCAAGGTGACAAATCAGTCACCAAACCACCCGAGAAGTCAGTAAGGGCTGGATCGCAGTCTCATCATCAGGCCAGCCTTGAACGCGACGAAGACCCCCGCCTGGCGGACATCAGAGCACAAAACCTCCTCATTCAGGAACAGCGTGAGCTTATCAAACGGCTCACGCAACAGCTCGAAGGCAAGAAGGATCAAAGCCCGCCGCCCAGACGTCCGGGCCACGGGCAAGACCTGAGGCACGTCCTCAACAGCAAGAGGCGTGACCGGGACCAAAGAGAGGAAGGCTCTAGCAGCAGCCACATACATGAAGAGCCAAAGAAGCAATGCCAGGGGTTGGAGGACGATGAACTGAAGAAGTGGATCAACCAGCAGGTAAAGCAGACCATCCGCCAGAACTTAGAAACTGCTGGTATCGACCGGGACCAGTATGCCACTCTTGAAGCTGAAGATACTGGCGCGTCTCCTTTCTCTAGGGAGATAAGAAGATACACGCTGCCCGAGAAGTTCAGCGTCCCAAGGTTCACCCTATATGACGGGACCTCGGATCCTGCCGCACACCTCCGACATTACGTCCAAAGGATGTCGGTCTGGGGGGATGACGATTCCCTGAACTGTCGAGTGTTCTCCTCCAGTTTGGCGGATCTACCCCTACGGTGGTTCTGTTCGCTTCCCGAAAATTCCATCTCCAGCTGGCGTCAGCTCCGGGCCTCCTTCCTGGGAAAGTTCCAAGCTCATCGTGTCATCCCAAAGACCGATGCCGATCTGATGGCCCTCCGGATGCAGGAGAACGAGAACGTCACCCAGTTCGCTCGTCGATTCTGGACTGTCTACAGCCAGATCGAGAGCGCTTCTGAGGAGCTGGCAGTGAAATCCTTCCAGCTGGCTCTGCAGCCAGGTATCCCACTTCGGGCGCAGCTGGTCATGTATCCCGTGACCACCATGAAGGAACTGATGACCAAAGCAAACCGGTTCATCTTGGCGGAAGAAGATGAGACGCGAGGTCGGGAGAACTTTGGCCTCACCAAGAAGAGCCAACCGGGCAAGGGAGACAGCAGGTCCTCCAGGAGGGAGGACCGTCGAAGGGACCCATCCCCGGATCGGCGCAAAG
Organism: Persea americana; assembly: GCA_029852735.1. Classification (NCBI taxonomy): domain Eukaryota; kingdom Viridiplantae; phylum Streptophyta; class Magnoliopsida; order Laurales; family Lauraceae; genus Persea; species Persea americana. Next base: position 16,576,978 of record CM056813.1, on the reverse strand, counting down.
CCCGGTCCTCGGAGCAGCGCCGAACCCCCTCCGCCTCGACGTCGGGATCACGGAGCAGCAGGAGATCCGGCCACGAACCATCCTCATACGTGGCAATGAACACCATCTTCAAGGAGCCGATCTATAGGCTCCTCAGCAAAATAAAGGCGCAGCCGTTCTTCAAATGGCCGCGACCAATGACAGCCGACCCCTCCACCCGGGACCAGAGTAGGTTCTGTGCCTACCACAAGCAGAACGGGCACAGGACCGACGAATGTAAGAGCTTCAAGTTCCACCTGGAGGACCTAGTGAAGGAGGGGCATCTCCGGGAGTATATCAAGCAGGAGGGCCGAGGTGATGACCGACCTCCGCGGCGGGACGCTGATAACCACGACAGCGAGCCGGAGGGTATCATCAACGTCATTCACCTCGCCGCCCCACCAAAGAAGAGTTCTCAGGCCCGCGCCGAAGCCAGGCGCGCCTCACACCAAAAGCAGGTGCTGACCGCGGCACCAGAGCCGGCCGCGAAGAAGGCCAGAACGGAGGGGGTCAGAATATGGTTTTCTGATAAAGACTTGGAAGACGTCGAGCTCCCGCACAACGACGCCCTAGTTCTCACCTTGAAGCTGCAAAACTTCTTGGTTCAGAGAGCCCTTGTCGACCCTGGCAGTTCGTCCGAGGTCCTCTACTACGACTGCTTCAGGAAGTTGGGACTAAAGGACGAGGACCTCCAGGTTGCCAGAACCCCTCTGGTCGGTTTCAGCTCCAAGCCTGTCTATCCCAAGGGCAAGATCTCCCTTAGAGTCCAAGTTGGAGGCGCCTGCAGGCAAGTCGACTTCCTAGTGGTCGATGTCCCTTCCCCGTACAATGTCATAATGGGGAGGACATGGCTGCACAGCATGGAGGCGGTACCCTCCACCCGGCATCAGAAGCTTAAATTCCCTTTGGAAAGCCAGTCGGGTCGGACGGACGTGATCACCGTCAGAGGCGACCAACACATGGCCAGGCAATGCCTGCTGGCCGTGCTACCTGACGAGGCTGAGCCGTCCCAAGTCAATATGGCCGAGCTGGATAGAGAGGCCGAGCTCGGTGACGTCGGCAGGGCTCCGGCGCAGAAGAGCATCGAGGACCTCACCAAGGTCAACATCGATCCCGCCGACCCCGACAGATTCTTTCTCGTGGGAAGCCAACTCCCCGAGACCGAGAAGACAGAGCTGCTCAATCTCCTCGAAGAAAATAAGGCGGTCTTTGCCTGGACACCATATGAGATGCCCGGCATTGACCCGGCAGTCATCTGCCATGAGCTAAAGGTGGATCCCAACCATAGGCCCGTACTTCAAAAGCCGCGCCGGACTGGGGTCCCGCAGACTGAGGCCGTGGTTGAGGAAGTTCAGAAACTTCTCGAGGCAGATGCAATAAAAGAGGTCCACTATCCGGAGTGGTTAGCTAACACCGTGGTGGTGAAGAAGAAGACGGGAAAATGGAGGGTTTGCGTGGACTTCACCGACCTCAATAAGGCCTGTCCCAAGGACAGCTTCCCTCTTCCGAAGATCGACCAACTCATCGACGCCACTGCCGGACACGACCGGATGAGCTTCCTGGATGCCTACCGGGGGTACCATCAGATCCCCTTGTACGCGGCAGACCAGGAGAAGACAGCTTTCATCACTCCCAGGGGCACCTATTGTTACAAGGTGATGCCCTTCGGGTTAAAAAATGCCGGAGCAACATACCAGCGCTTGGTGACGAAAATGTTCCAGGCTCAGCTCGGCAAGACGGTGGAGGTCTACATCGATGATATGGTCGTCAAGTCCAAGAGGTCGCAGGACCATCTGACCGACCTCCGCCAGATTTTTGACATCCTCCGCCAGTTCCAGCTGAAGCTCAATGCGTCCAAGTGCGCCTTTGGGGTCGGTTCCGGCAAGTTCCTAGGGAGCCTGGTCACAAGAAGGGGGATCGAAGCGAACCCTGATCAGATCACCGCGCTCCAGGAGCTCCAGTGTCCGACCTCGGCGAAACAAGTTCAGCGGCTGACCGGAATGGCTGCCGCCCTGAACCGCTTCATCAGCCGCGCTTCGGACAAGTGCAGACCCTTCTTCCAACTATTGCGAAAGGGCTCCAAGTTCCAGTGGACGTCGGATTGCGCTCAGGCGCTGCAACAGCTAAAACAGTACCTTTCTTCTCCACCACTGCTGTCGACCCCGACTTTCGGAGAGGCACTGTTCTTGTACCTGTCGGTCTCGGACCACGCAGTGAGCTCGGTGCTCATCAGAGAGGACAACGGCCAGCAGCGGCCCATCTATTACACGAGCAAGACCCTGCTGGACGCCGAGACCCGGTATTTGCAGCTCGAAAAGCTCGCCTTGGCACTGGTTAGCGCCTCCCGAAAGCTCTCCCACTACTTCCAAACCTTCACAATAGTGGTCGTCACAGAGTACCCACTGAAGGCTCTCCTCCGGAAGGCAGATTTCTCCGGACGGATCTCCAAATGGGCTGTCGAACTGGGGCAATATGATATCAGCTATAAGCCCAGGACGGCCATCAAAGCTCAAGTCTTAGCTGACTTCATTGTGGAATTTACTCCTCCGAGTTCGGCACCGACCGCGCTCGACACCGAACTGGGGGGCGATAGGAGTACAGAGGTTGTCACCGAGACTGAGCAAGAACAGTCCTGGAGAGAACTCCTAGACTCGTCCTGGAAAGTCTTCGTCGACGGATCCTCAACATCCAAGAGAGCTGGCGCTGGCATAGTTCTCCAGTCTCCCGAAGGCCTCGTCATCGAGCAAGCTGTGACACTTGGTTTCAAGGCATCTAACAACGAGGCCGAATATGAAGCGCTCATTGCCGGACTGAACAGTGCCAAAATCTTGGAAGCCCGGTCCGTTGTGGTTTTCAGCGATTCCCAACTGGTGACGAGCCAGCTCAGCGGGGATTACCAGGCCCGGGATGACAGGATGGCAGCATACCTCGCCCACGCCAGGGGACTTCTCTCCCAGTTCGAGAGGGCCGAGGTTCGGCAGATCGGCAGAGAATCCAACTCCCATGCAGACGCCCTCGCCAGCCTCGCCTCGGCAGTGGAAGCCGGTGAAAAGAGAACAGTTGAAGTAGAAACGCAGCAGGAGCCCAGCATCGACCTCCAGCAACCACGGCAGCTCATGTGCCTCGATCTCGGCCCGAGCTGGATGGACCCTATCGTTGCTTACCTGAAGGACGACCAGCTACCCGAGGACAAGACTGAAGCTCGAAAGATCAGATTGAAGGCGACCCGGTTCTGGCTGTCCCCAGACAGCAAGCTCTATAGGAAGTCATTCACAGGGCCCTACCTCCAATGCGTTCACCCCGGCAAAGTCGACGATTTCCTCTACGAGATTCACGAGGGAGTCTGCGGCAGTCACATAGGAGGTCGGTCACTTGCATACCGGGCTATCAGCCAGGGTTACTGGTGGCCCTACATGCAGAAGGACGCCCAGCTTTACGCCAGGAAGTGCGAGAAGTGCCAGAAGTTCTCCCACTCTCTCCACCAGCCAGCCCAGGACCTGAGTTCCCTCTCCAGCCCATGGCCTTTCGCCCAGTGGGGCCTGGACATCGTCGGACCACTTCACCGAACTCCGGGGAACAAAAGATGGTTGATTGTGGCCACGGACTACTTCACAAAATGGGTCGAAGCTGAACCCTTGTCCTCCATCACCGAATTAGACACGAAGAACTTTGTGTGGAGGAACATCATCACCAGATTTGGAATTCCCCGCACTCTCATCTCCGACAACGGTACACAGTTCGACTCCAACTTTTTCAAAAGTTTCTGCCAGGAGTACGGCATTCGCAACATCTACTCCACCCCGGCGTACCCACAGAGCAACGGCCAGGCCGAGATCTCAAACAAAGTGCTTCTCGACGGAATTAAAAAGAGACTCGACCGAGCCAAAGGTCGATGGGCAGAGGAGTTGCCAAGCGTTCTATGGGCCTACCGAACTACTCCGAGGCGCTCCACCTCGGCGACCCCGTCCTCCCTCGCCTACGGCATGGAAGCAGTCATTCCCCTCGAAGTCGGCCTCCCGACCTTGAGGTCGGAACTCTGTGACCAGGGCCTGAACGATCAGAGCGTGGCACGAGAGCTGGACTTGGCTGAAGAACGAAGAGAGGCGGCAGCTATCCGCCTGGCCGCCTATCAGCAGCAGTTGGCCAGGGGATACAACCAGAAGGTCAAGGAAAGAAGATTCACGATAGGAGAGTTGGTCTTGAAGAAAACACTTCCTGGCGACCGAGATCCTAACGAGGGCAAGCTGGCGCCCAACTGGCAGGGACCGTTCAGAATAACGTCAACGGCCGGGAGATCTGCCTACCGACTTGAAGATATGGAGGGGAAGGCACTCCCGCGACCGTGGAACGCGATGCATCTCAAAAAATTCTACTTCTGAAATGTATCACAAAAATCAAGTATCAATAAAAAAGGCGATTTTTATGGAACAAGTCTTTGCATTACTTGGAAGTGCCGACTGTCAGCACGGTTCCGTCTCCTGCCTCATATCAGGGTCCGGTATCAGTACCACCCTCGCGGCTCGGCGCCTCTGTTCAGAGGGCCAACCGTCCTGAGCTCAGTGCCTTCACCAGCTCTGGCGGCACAGCCACATGCAAATCAGGGTCCGGTAACAGTACCACCCTCGCGGCTCGGCGCCTCTGTTCAGAGGGCCAACCGTCCTGAGCTCGGTGCCTTCACCAGCTCTGGCGGCACAGCCACATGCAAATCAGGGTCCGGTAACAGTACCACCCTCGCGGCTCGGCGCCTCTGTTCAGAGGGCCAACCGTCCTGAGCTCGGTGCCTTCACCAGCTCTGGCGGCACAGCCACATGCAAATCAGGGTCCGGTAACAGTACCACCCTCGCGGCTCGGCGCCTCTGTTCAGAGGGCCAACCGTCCTGAGCTCGGTGCCTTCACCAGCTCTGGCGGCACAGCCACATGCAAATCAGGGTCCGGTAACAGTACCACCCTCGCGGCTCGGCGCCTCTGTTCAGAGGGCCAACCGTCCTGAGCTCGGTGCCTTCACCAGCTCTAGCGGCACAGCCAACGACATCCGGGTTTGGTATCAGTACCCCCCTCGCGGCTCGGTTCCTCTACTTAGAGAGCCAACCGTCCTCGCCTGGTACCTATCCAACTACTCGGTAAACTACTTGCGTCAACACTCATTCCACCATAAGCAAAATCACAACCATTCACAGACAAAGTGGCAATGTGTTGTTTTATTATTATGGAAGAATTCGTTTGATTACATTGGTGTGGCAAAACAAGAAAATTACATAGTTCAGGGAGCTGCTGCTCCCTTATTACAGTTGGTCCCAGTAGCACTCTCGCTGGGAGCGGCTGGGGCAGCCTCAGGAACAGCTGGAGGAGCAGGGGCGGCTGGAGCTGGAGGGACCTCCGAGGCTGACGGAACGGGGGTGATTCCCGAGGTGGCTCGCAACTCCGAATCCGAGCGAGGAAACCTGGGGGAATTCTGAAAGATAGGGCTGTCCGGAGGGACGCCGACCCTCCTTAAAGCCGCCTTCCACCCAAGTGTCCACGCCTTCTCTCGGATTCCTGGCAGTTGGGCTTTGTAGTTAGCCGTCAGCTTGCTGACCTCCTCGTTCATCACGGACTCGTGCTCGGCTAGGTACTCTTCCTTGAGTTTGGCCTCTTGCACGTTGAGAGCCTGCGCGAGCTCGGCCGCTTTCCCCTCCAGAGCCATCTCTAGCTTTCTTTCAGCTAGCTTTCTCTCGGAGGTGAGCCTCTTGTTCGTCCCCCGCAGCATTTGCATGTCTTCCTCCAGCCGTGACGACGTAAGCCGGACCTCGTCTAGCTCCCAGGAGAGGCGGGCGTTTTGGTCCTTCGCCTCCTTCGCCTCCTCTTTGAGGTGCTCGGACAAGGCCCGCGCCGCGTCGAGCTCGGCCAGAAGATCCGCAGTTTTCTTCGCCTCCTCCTCCAGGGTAGCGTCCCTCGCCGCCAGGGACTTCAGCAGTTCCTCTTTCTCCGCTGCCCAAACTGCTGCCCTGGCCTCGGCTGCGTCCAGCCTACCCTTGCCAGTTTGGCACTTTTGCAAGAGCTGCAGCAAGAACACAGGGTGTCACCAAATGAAATGCAGCAGAAAAACAAAAGAACATGAAGAATTAACTGTACATACCTCTACCAATGACCGCATTGAGGAAAGCAGCAGGGATTCATTATCCATATGCGCCCACCTTGCCATGTCCTGGGGAAGGGCGCAAGCTCGTCCCAGAGCGGCAATCACATCGGGGTTGGCCGCTCGGTCCGACTCGGCTAGTGGCCTCCCCAGCGCCCCCTCGACGTCCGGTCTCCAAGGAATGAAATCAGAGGGAGTGGCGGACCCCCCGACCGACATGGCAGGTTCCGGGGCAGATGGGGATTCGACCCTGGGCCTTTTCTCCGGCCTGCGCTCCTCGGCAGCCTCGGCAGTGGCCGCTCTGCCAGAGCCAGAGTGCGACTCTTCAATGACGATGGGCGGGGGACCCGCGCCGACCTCGGCTGCTGCAGGGGGACCCGATTGGTCACCTTCGAAGGCTTCCGGAGCCGTCTCGGTGTCGGGAGAGATAACCTCTGCAGCAGCCACCGAGGACGTAGCTGGGGTAGGGTCGGCACCTCGGGAGGGGCCCGCGGTCTCGGCCATGTCCCCAAATGCCGCGGCGGCAAGGTCTTCCGCGACGAAGCGCTGGCGACGGCCGCGCAGCATCTCGACCTCGGACTCTTCCGAGCTGGATGTGCTCCTGGACTCGCTGGAGACGACAAATTTCTGCCTCTGCCGCCTGCGCCCGGTCTCGGCTCTTTCGGTCGCTGCTGACCCACGGACGGGGGACCGTCCGCCCGACTCTACCGGAATGCCGCTTGGAATCGCGACAGTAACTGTCTCCGGAATAGGAGCCTCAGCCTGTTCGGTGGCCGGTCTGGTGCATTCCCCGTAAAGCACGGAGTCGATCCCGGTAACTCGCCTCTGAGCAAGGAAGGACTTGTAGTGCGGCGTGTACCCCAGCAGCGAGTACGCGGCTCGGCAGTGATGGCCGCGGTACTTCCGCACCTTCTCGTGCCAATCGCTGTTCACCCTCCACCGGTTCCTCCTGGCCAGCTCCCTCCTCTGCCGAAAACCTGCAGAAACAGAACAACGTCAGCAAAGGGAGAGAGATGATTAAAGCACAAAGTCCAGGGGCCTTGGTTTTTTACTTGGGGGGACTCCAATTTTGCGCGGTATCCTGGCCGTGGTGCTGGGTTCCGCCTCGCCGAACTCCCACGCCCCGCGGACGAAGACGCGGTCCTCCCCCGCGTATTTATACGAGTCTTCCAGCGCGGTCACGAAGGCGGTCCGGTGGAGCCTTAGCCGAAGATAGTATGTATGTCCCTCTGCGGATTTGCAGAGGTCATACGCCTCCTCGATGTCCGAGACGCCGAGGTTGATCGACAAGACCTCGTTGAGCCGCACTGTTCCCATGATGATCTTGTATCCGTTGGGAAGCAGCTGGCAGGGGCTCAACCCCCACTCCCGGAGACATTCCCTGAGGAGTGGGTGGAGGGGGAACCGGACTCCTCCCTCCACGACGGCCACCAGCCAGAACGGCATCCAGCCGTCGCTGTACGTAATACCGTCGTCGGGTCCGTCTGGCCTAACCTCTACGTTCGCAGGGACTTTGTATTCCTTCCTGAACAGGCTTATGGACAGTGCGTCCCCTAGCCAATGCCTATGCACACCCATTCTCTACTCTAGTTGGAGGACTACCCACCGGAGCGGAAGAAGACAAGGGGGAGAAGTCCTACGATCAAAGACTGCGAACAGAATGGTCGCAGGCAACAGGAAAATTCCTATTCTTCAGCAGGTTGCAACAGGAGTTCTGGGGATCGAAAAGAAGGAAGACGGAGAAGGAACCCTAGTTTATAGGGGACGGGGCGCCGTTTCAGATTTCGAGAGAAGCCTTCAATGCGGCCCTACCTCGAGTAGCCCTAGAGTCGCCTCGGGCAGCCCAGTCGTCCTGCAGATTTGACTGCGCGCCCTTGGAAAGGCGACACGTGGCACGGCGCCGCATCCCCAGAAGACTTTTCCATGCCTCGACAGGCGAAAGGGCAGTCGCCTCGACTGACGGAAAGAAATTAATACAGCACTCCACGTCAGCGCAAGAACTTAATGCAGCATTCCTTGTGCAGCGTTCCACGTCAACAAAAGACGATGAGGAGACCCCATTGGACCGAGACCCCACTCGGCAGTTCGGCACAACGGGCACTGTCAAAAGGTTAGTGACAGTACCGACCTGACTAAAACCACTCAGCTTCCGACCTGCTCCATGGAGCCCACAGGCCAAAAGCTGGGGGGAGATAATGGATACGGAAGAGCAGACGGAGACCACGGTCATGCACCGGGCCTCGGTCGTTCGCCAGTGTCCCAATCCAAAGAATAGCGAGGAGCCTGGTAATCCGAACCAACTACTCCAAACAGAAAAGCGATGCAGCGTTTCATCAACCACAAACATCTCATCAAAAATAAGAAAGCATCAGAATGCGAGCAAAGATCCAAAATTTTTATTAATCACAGCTCTTGATTACAAGACGGATAAAGATACAATCAAAGAAAGAAAAAATTACAAAAACCCTCAGAGGGCTGCAGCTTCTACATTGCAGTCGATCTCTGGAGGGACCTCGGCTGCGACCGTGCTGGCTTCGGTAGTAATTGGGGCAGTTTCAGGGAAGACCGCGGCGGCTTCAGGATGGACCTCGACGACTGCCGCCACTTGGCAGCCTTCAGGATCAGCGCTGACAGCAGGAGTCTCCGGAAGCGCCCCGGGCGCGGCGTTCGCCTCTGGACACGATTGCGAGGGAGGGTCGGAGGAGACCTGAGGCACGGCTGCGGGTCCCGGATCCGAGCAAGAAAATCTTGGGGCATTCGAGAACAATGGGCTATCCTCGGGGACCCCTGCCTTGCGCAAGGCTGCCGTCCACCCGAGCTCCCAGGCTCGGTCCCGGATCCCTGGCAGCTGAGCCTTGTAATCAGCAGTCAGCTTGCCGACCTCCTCCTCCATGACGGAGTCATGCTCGGCGAGGAACGACTCCTTGAGTTTGGCCTCTTGTTTTGCCAGGGCAGACTCGATCTCGGCCGCCTTCTCCCTCAGCGCCGTCTCCAGGGAACCTTGCGCCTGGTTCCGCTGAGAGAGGAGCCTCCTGTTGGTCCCCTTCGCACTGTCCAACTCGTCTTCTAGTCGCTTGGTCGCAGCCCGAAGATCGTCGAGCTCAGAAGCGAGGTGGAGGTTCTGGCTTTTTTCTTCCGCCAGCTCGTCCTTGAGGCGCCCAACCTCGACCTTCGACTCCTCAAGATCAAAGACGAGGCCGGCATTCTTGGCCGTCACCTCTGCCAGCGTCGCGTCCTTGGACGCCACGGACGCCCGCAGCTCGTCCCTTTCAACGACCCATTCCGCGGCCCGCGCCTCGGCCGCATCGAGCCTCTCAATGCCTATCTGGCACTTCTGCAACAGCTGCAAAATGAGAACCAGAAGTCAGTAAAGCATCACCGGACTGAACTATGGAAAAAAGACTGCACTTACCGACACCACGGATCGCATCGAAGAGAGCAGGAGCGACTCGTCGTCCATCGCGGCCCACCTCGCCATGTCTTGTGGAAGGGCGCAGGCTCGTCCGAGCGCTGCGAGAACTCGGGGATCGGCTGCGCGGTCTGTCTCGGCCAGCGGCCTTCCCAGAGCCTCCTCGATGGCCGGCCTCCACGGAGCCATTGGAGGAGGCAAGATCGTCCCTCCGGCAGGCGGAGGCGATGAGGGGCCAGGCGAGGCCTCGACTCTTGCCCTCTTCTCGGGTCGCCCGCCCTCAGCAACCTCGGGGGAGCGAGTCCGACCTCCAGCCCCCACGGCACCTTCAGAGGGCGCGTCATCCACGACGACAACTGGAGGCGGGGCTGAGATGGCTTCTGCCTCCCCAGGCCGAACAGCTACGGTCGCGGCTGTACAGACCGTCTCGGCAACAGGTCCACCCGCAGATGCCGGAGGCGTCAGAGCCACCGTCTGAGAGGGATCCCGGGCCTCGCCCCCGATATCCCCGAAGGCCGCCGCAGACAGGTCCTCTGCGACATAGCGCCGCTTGCGCTGGCGCAACATTCCCTCTTGCTCTTCCCCTTCTTCTTCCTCCGAACTGGAAGCTACTAGCCTCGTTCGGGAAGGTAGGGGCCTGGCTCTCGAAGTCCCGGCAGGCTCCGCGGCAGGGGCTGCTGGGGCACGTTCTGCCAACTCAACCAGACGACTGGCGGGAAGCACAACGGTCACCACCGCTGAGCCTGGCACCACGGTCGCCTCTGTTCTTCGACTCACGCCTTCCCCGCTCCGCACGGAGTCTATCCCCGATCCCTTTCGGGAGGTGTTGAAGGACCTGTAGTGGGGCACGTACCCCAGGAGAGACCACGCAGCACGACAGTTGTGGCCGCGGTAGTTCCTCACCTGCTCGTGCCACGCGCTGTTCACCTTCCAGCGGTTCCTTCGCGCGAGCTCCCTCCTTTCGCGGAAATCTGCATAGACAAAATCATCAGGAGCCAGACACAGAAAGAAAGGAAAGAGCTGCAAACCGAAAGAACTCCGGCCTTTACTTGGAGGAACCCCTATTTTTCGAGGGACCCGGACTGTGGTAGCAGGCTCTGCTTCACCGAACTCCCATCCTCCTCTGACAAGTACTCGGTCTTCACCCGCGTACCTATTGGAGTCCTCTAGCGCGGTCACAAACGCAGTCCGGCGGACCCTCAGCCGGAGATAGTAAGTGTCCCCCTCTGCGGATTTGCAGAGGTCGTACGTGTCCTCGATGTCCGGGACACCGAGGCCAATCCCCAGGATCTGATTGAGCCGCACTACCCCCATTATGATTTTATATCCGTTGGGGAGTAGCTGGCATGGGCACAACTTCCACTCTCGGAGGCAGTCCCGGACCAGTGGGTGCAGGGGGAAGCGGACTCCTCCCTCCACGACGGAGACCAGCCAAAACGGCATCCAGCCGTCGCAGTAAGTGAGGCCGTCATCTGGGGTGTCCGGCCTGATCTCCACATTGGAGGGGACCTTGTATAAACCCCTAAAATGATCTATGGAACTTGGGTCCCCTAACAAATGTCTATAGACTCCCATTCTCGACTCAGACGAGGACCTATCTAAAAGAAAAAGACGAGGGAAGCAGGAAGGAGTCCTACGAATAGGGACTGCACAATCAGAATCGACGGAAATCCGCAGGCGCCGGAGGAGGTTCTCTTGCAGAGCGCAGCAGAAATCTGAAGGAAGCAGAAGAAAGTGGGAACGAAGGAGACGCCCTGATTTATAAAGCCAGGGGACGTCGATTCGACTTTCGAGGAGAGCCTTTAAGAGGCGTCCCCTCAATCAGCCCTAATGTCCCGTCACGCAGCCCTAACGTCTCCTCGAAGTAATTGCGGGACAGCTAAGAGAAGGTACACGTGCCACCGTTTGCGCGATATCCGAAGGCTATTAAATATCCATTAAATATCCAGGACAGGCGAGGGGACATCTCGAAAGGGACCCTCCTGATCCGAAGCCCCCTCGCCCCGGTATTTCCCTCGTGACGGTGACCCTCACTCGAGCTCGGTGGCGGAGGCGGGTATACGGTCATCAAGCTTCCGACCTCCTCGAGCCAGAGGGCTCTCAGAAGTCAAAAGCTAGGGGGCAATTGTGTGGGTAAAACACCGTAATGACAAGGTTAAACAGGGATTACGGCTGAGCTTGCCGATCACCTCAGCCTCTGTGGCGGAAGCTCGGCAGCCCAGTGAGCTCGGTCATAGCTCGGCAGCTCGGTCATAGCTCGGCAGCTCGGTCATAGCTCGGCAGCTCGGTCAGCCCGGTCTCAGCTCGGCATAGATGCCAGCTCGGTGCAAAGGCGCACCACGGCCAAGCCATCCTTGGTCTCAGGCTAGGATGCTAAAGTCAGGGTGGGCCGCCACCCTCCTGGAAATGCGGCGCGCTCAGACTGATACGGGCGTTCATTTATGGCGATAGGATCGCTCATTTATGGCGATAAGAGGTTTGCTTTATCAGCCCTGTACGTCAACTGACTGAAGGCATGGAAAGTGAGGATGGGATGTTGCCCACCCTACCTACTGCAGCCCGCCAGGGTAAGGGTCGATGGGACCTCACCTCACCTACCCCCACTCACAGAGAGAATGAACATGCAACGCTCGCTTATATATACGCATGGGATTGGTCCCATGAAAGGTACGCAATACTCAGCATACAGCTCTGAATACTAGACTGTTTCATTCTCTTCTTCCTCCTCCTGTTTAGTCTCCTCAGAACTAACTCAGGCATCGGAGTGCCTTCGGCTCTCGACAGCCAGGGGCTCTGACGTTAGCCTTTCTCCTTCCGTTTCAGGTTCCAGGCGTTCAGCATTTCCCTGTCCTAAGCATTCTACCCCGATCTCATCCTAATCTAAGTAGGTGTCGTTTTTACCGCCTACAGTTCCCATCATCGCGCATGTGTGATTTGTGTCTCTTTACATATGCGAGTTTCCATCACCTCATATATGTGAGTCTCATAGGGCCCAGGCCCCCGGCCCATTAGCTAGGATGAAAAAAAAAAAAAAAAGGTATAGAATGTTTAGTACGAGAAGCAAGATATAAAATTACTAAAACGCCTGTGTCACGACTAGTCATGAAATCCGGCCACCCAAGGGGGCTTGGCCAACCCAGCGCTCACAAAATTGAGAGCTTCTTTTTCCCTATCCTTATTAGGCATGTCAATTGAGCCCATTGAAATGGATACCCGACCCAGCCCTGCCCAAGCCTGAAAATACAAGGCTTTTAAAAAAAGTTGAGCCCAACGGACTGGGCTTGAACAATGATTTTATTGTCTGGCCAAAATGGGACTGGAAATGGGGTGAACAGGCCAAGCCTGGCCCGACTTGCTCACATGGGAAATTTCATTAATTTTTCATGAATTTACTGAAATTACCCCCACTAACAGCAAAAAGTGGCTAATTAGGAGGGGCAGTTTTATAACTTCACCCCTCATAATCTTTCCCCCTTATAAAATGCAAATCCTCCTCCAACAAACCCCTAAAACAAAATCTCTCCTCACTTCTCAAGCTATCTCGCCTCTACCTTCTCTCTCTCGCCTCGCTCTCGCATGACGCAAGCCCTCTACCCCTCTCCCTCTCCCACCCTCATCCTCTCTCTCCTTGCCTCACATCTCCCTCTCTCTATTTCTATATTTTTTTCTATCTCAGTATCTTTCTCCCTCTCCCCTCTTCCTCTATATCTCTATATTTCTAATCTCTTTCATCCTTTCCCTCTTCCTCTCTCTATCTCTCAGTCTCTGCAAAGAGCTATTAGCTGTCACTACTCATGGCATGTCACTTCTCACGGCCTCTGGTAAGTTCTGTTTATTTCTTATTTTTATTTTTTGTATTGAAAAGTTTATTGATTGGTTTTTGCTTCCTTTTTTTTTGTTTGTAATGTTCTCTTTTTTACTGTAGTTGTTTTTCCTTTAATGATGTTTTATTTCTAGAAAAAAAAAAATACTTTGGGCTATGGTGTTTGATAGCTAGGCCTATCAGTTTAGCCCATTGAAATGGGTGACCGGCCCGTCCCAAGCCCGAAAACACAGGGCTTTTAAAAACAATTGAGCCCGACTTGCGGGGTTTGGACAATTATTTGAAAGCCCGGTCAAAATGGGACTGGAAATGGGCAGAGTATGCCCAACCCGTTTAGGCCAGGCCCAGCCCACCCACATTGTTATTTTACTCATTTTTATATATTTCAATGGGGAGCCTTCAAAAACTCCCTCCAAAATGTCTCTTCCCTCCACCATTTCTCATGAATTCAGTCACTTCCTACCCCACACCAAATACTGACACCATAAATTGGTAGTGGACTCAATTTGATACTTGGACTGGATCCACTATTGAGTTTAAGTTTGAAGTTTTTGATAAATTTATCACCCTTCATTTTGAAGACTTAATAGCTACTCTCTAGTATCTAGACCTTTTGAAATTTGATTAAGTAGAAAGTTGGTCCGCCTCTTATCCGGCCATCATTATCATCTTTATTAACATAGCTTCACCCATTAAGAAGAAAAAAGACCTCTCCATTGATGAAAATGCCAAAGCCTAGCCCAAGCCTGTACGGGATGGGATTTGACATAGGCCCACTCAATTTAGGACAAAGATTGGACAATCCTCGGCAAGCCTGTCCAATATTCTAGACGGGATTGGATAACCCAAGCCCAGGCCCGGCCCGGTCCATTGACAGGCCTATTGGTAGCAATCCAATTAGTCAAGTTATTATATTCAGGTCAGGTTGGCAAGTTGAATAGATAGTGGGAATCAACAACAAACCTCTTGAGTGTATTGTCGGGTTGGGCAGCATAATAGTGTTAACAGTGGATCAATATACATACTTAGGTGTACTTAATTAAACACAATTTTAAAAATGCTTGAAAAGTTTGTAGCAAAGAGCAAAATTTGAAAAACAAGAAAATAAAAAAAGGAAGTGCACATGTTTGGATGTAGTAAGGTCTGTGCCAACTTCTTCAAGGTTTATCAAGTGAAGCATTTACTTACAGCACAATATATTATAAATCTTGAACCGTTTAACTCTGTTTTAAAAACCTTTTAAGTTTTGGGCAGATGTATGTGGAGAATGTTTAGCTTATATTTAAGATCGTGCTAAGCCCTGGCCCGACGTAGGCCTGTTCAATTTAGGGCCAGGATTGGACAACCCCTAGCAGGCCCGTGATCTGATCTTTAAAATGTAAATTACCGCAATTGCACGGGTGTCTAGATGAGACAATGGTAAGAACGAGTCGAACCCACATGGAGCTAATTAAATAAATAAACTTTTAGATTAAGGAAACTAACTAATTATCAATTAAGAAAATTTCTAAAAATAAATGCAACTAATTTAGAAAGATGAAAACTACTAATTAATGAAAGTTATTAGAGCATATGAATCCAACAAGCATCCACCGATTATTTATCAAGTAACCCCAACTTGTTCTAGTTTTTACTTCAAACCAAAGACAAATTAATGTTTTTGACTTCGAAAATCTAATTTTAAAAACCCTATTTTTTAAGTATAAATCCAAAACCCAAGACTTCCTTCACCTCATAAAAGAATAAAAGCAATCAAAGGACTATCCATCAAAAGTAAGCATAAACCATAAAAAAGATGTAGGTCCTAAGCATGGCCTATCAAACCTAAGCATGGATAGTCAAAAATCAATTTTTATTTTCAGAAATTAAGAATGGAGGTTTGCCTAGGCATGAAGACAGTCTATTAATCATTAAGCACATAAACATGGAACTAAGTTAGAATTACTAAACAAATAAAAAACAATCACTTATCTTCATCCATAGCCCCAATCAAGAATTTAGCCCGCTATTGCAAAGAATACTTCTTGATTTGTCATTGAAAATTGTATCTTTACAATCTTCTCCTTCAATAAATTGCTTGGACAAGGCCTAATGCTAACCAAAAATATATATATATATATATGAAGAACTAGAAATAGAAGAGAAGGAGAGAGAGAGAGAGAGAGAGAGAGAGAGAGAATGGCTAGGTCACTTTATAAAGGAGAATAAGCTTGGAGTTCTAGCCCCATTGATGCTCCTTTTATACTTTTTGGCCTCTTCGTTTGCAAGGAATTATTTCCTTCTATGACTTGATTCTTGGCTTAGCTTCCAAGCAAAGTTTCTCACTTAGGCAGCAATTGGAATTGGAGATGATTCAGTACTAAGTGTGGTCTCTTGGGCTCCAAGTTCTGCCAAATTGAACTCCTCAAAAATCTCCTCTATTTTCAATTTTGAAAATTTTTTGCAATTCCCGCATAAAATTGTAACACCCAACTTCTCGAGGTCATATCTCCCTCAATATAGCTCTGTTTTATGTAATCTTGGGCTCCACGAATCTCTAATTGAAAATATCTTTCCAATGAAAGGTAAATTGCACTGACCCGACACTCAGTTTAAGAGTTATGATTGTTTTAAGTTGCCCTTGAAAAATCCGAGAATAATTGTGCAATTAAAAGAACTTCTATGTTGGCATGCAATGGGGTGTGGGACCCATGTTGGACGTCCAAGGCATGCTTGGACTCTTTCTTTGCTTGCTTCTTTGCTTCTCTTTCCATATTTGGCATGCTTCCTTACTTGCAACTTTGACAAGTCAACTCCTCTTGAAAACTTTCCAATTTTCTCTCTCTTTCTTGATTATGGTTTCCAAGTTGAGCAAGTCAACACCATCCTTCCAAATCTTAATTTCTTTTTTCTTCTTTGAGAACTTTTAAGCTTTCCAACTCTACTAAGATGCTAAGATATGTGGGCTCACCATGAAGGGTTTTCCGCCTTTGATCTCTCAAATTTCACCAATGTGAGTCCCACTCTTGATTTCTCCTACACAAATAAAACTAAATAATCTCAATAATAATCAAGTGTGAGGAGTTTGAATGAACTATGGACCGGACCCTACATGCCTACTTAATGCACAAAAAACACCCGACTTTCCAAAAATAGCATATGGTGTCAAAATTAGCAGGTATGCATTAGTGAAGCTAAAAAAACTAATTTTGGGTGATGAATGAGATAAAAATCCCTAATTTCACAAAAGTCATGCACTGTAATGAATTTTAATCAAATTTGACAAAGTATCTAACTTTGATGCTCAAATACATGAAATCATGAAATTAAGTGTGATTCTATGCAATTAACCTAATTAAGTCTACAAATACACATAAAATGATGAATGAAATTATAATTTTATGGACTTATCAGCCCGCCCAATATTCGGGACGCGATTGGACAACCCAAGCCCATGGGCCCGGCCCTGCCCATTGCTAGGTCTAGACTCCTTACCTTAAGAGGAGGGTAGGGACCAAATTTGAAAAGCTCGCCTGCTTGAGAACCGGGCTGGGGCAAGATGCGACTTGTTTTGGCCGACCATTTGTCCAGTAATGTATATAATTTATAGATGATTTCCTCCTATGCTCTACAATCCATTTAGATTGGTACCGTCATCACGATAGGACCTAGTGAAATTAGGAGGGGTTCCACCTTTGGGGACTGTCTGGTTGTGCGTTCCTTGAAGAGTGCATGCACAGGAGAAGATTCTCCTATAAAATATATATCATATAAATATATATGTGTAAGTATGCACTTTGTTATCATGTGTACAACATATATGTGTGTGCATGTAAATATATGAACTTAGTTTATCATTATATCAAATAAATATGATTTTTTTATTGGGAGGTGCTCCTATGAGAGGCACTCTCACCAAGTTGGTGAGAGATGTGTGGGGGCCCTCACATTTAAGTTGGGGGTCCTTGCATTTAAGTTGGTGAGAGTGGATATGGAAGTGAGGGCCCCCACCCATCTCTTACCAACTTGGTGAGAGTGCCTCTCATAGGAGCACCTCCCTTTTTTATTTACATATGAATTCAATTCCATCCGAACAAATAGGTCCATCTGAGTCAATTTCTTTCTTTATTCCAAATATTCCATGTGAACAAATTGGCCCATTTGGATCATGGATATGAATTTATCCCCTAGGGTTATAAATCCTATCTATTTATAACTAGGAAACACATAAGGAGGACTCCTGATGGGAATTTGGGATACCCACTGTCATTTCGGAATGTTATATTTTTTTAGTTTGTTTACTAGAAGTTCAAATTCTAACCTTCTGAAAAGTCACTTTTAACCTTTGAAATCCTCAAAACACCCATTTAGTCATTTGTGGATACTACATCCAAGAGGAGGATTTGGAAATTCCATGAAAGGAGCAACATTTGTATAAAGTTTAAACTCTCCAGACATGACTTCCTAAAAAACTACTAAATGAAACAAAGATGTAATTAATAAGCCCCTATTTATGAAATTACTCAAAGAAAGAGAAGAAACATTGAGATACACCATTGTGGAATTGACTTAAACTTGAACAACTTGTGTTTACATGTGTGGCAAAATAAAGGGTAGATGTCACATCATGGTAAAGATGAAATAAAGTATGTGGTGAAGTAAAGTGGGAGAGAGTGTGGTAAAGTACTTATTTTTTATATTGACTTGACTTTACCACATATTACCATGCTTTTTTTAGGTAAAGAAAAATTGGCATATATATGGTAAAGTGTTTGGTAAAATAAAGTGGCAGCTAGACTTGTAAAGGATAAATATGTAACATTTGGATCAACTTTATCTCCACCTTACCACTTGAAGAATAAATATATGCCCAAATAACCAGATGAAACTAGGTAATTGTATTTGGGACACTATCTCAGATCCCCCAATCTTATTTGAGTAATTTTTGACACTACCTCATACTTCCATAAGGGGAGAAGTGGAACATTCCAAACCAGCTACTGGGCATTTAGGATGGTCAAGTTTGATACCATTTGACATTTATGACCAATGGATCCCCTTGATCTTTAATCGCGCAGTCTCTTAGCAACCCTAACCCTGGGACCCATTTATCATCAAATGACTTGGCACCCATTTCTACAACCCAACACTAGGTTTGGAGGATAACGTTCATGTTTTCCTCACAAAGGCCGCATTGGCTTAAATATTTTTGACTTGATAGCCTTGTCCAAAGGGTAGATCAATTTTGCAAGAACTCCAACTTTTAGGGCATGTATGTTTGTGTATAATACATAAGAATTAATTAAATATATGGGAAGTCATGGTCAAATTAGCTCCATTGAATAATTATTAAAAAAGCTAAAGGGTAAAGTAAAGTCATATCACAAATTTAAATAGGCTATATGTGACATATTATCCCTTCACCATGTTTATATGAAAAAATAGTATGGTAAAGTAAAGTCAAGCCGCCATTTTTTTACCATAAACTTTATCACAAGTCACTTTTTCTTTACCATATAAACTATGGCAAAGAGTGATAAAGTAAAGTCAAACAAAAAGAAACTACTTTACCACCCTCTCCCACTTTACTTCATCATATTCTTTACTTCACCATTTACTTTACCTTGCCTTTACCGTGATGTAATATTTACCTTTACTTTACTTTACCATCCATGTAAATAATTACATCATGATAGATTTGGTAAAGTTCTTTAGTTTACCCTACCACTTTGTAAACCTCACTTTAGAAGATCTTTATATTGTTGAAAGTTTTCTACAAGGGAGAGCTATAGGAAAATATGTTGAGCTCTTTTAAAGAAAATGATCTTTCCTTCATATTTTTCTTGGATTACCAAACGCACAAGATTTTTTTCTTTAGAAAATAAAATATTATAATCTATAAAATATTACTTTCTTATATTTTCTTATGCATCCAAATAGGCCCTAAACTAATAGATAATAGTAAAATCTCTTGAGATATTTAGTTTCCAAACATCCCCTGTTAGTAATGTAAATGAGACCTTGATTTTCCTAAGCTTTAAATTACTAGAGTCATATTCATTTCCCATCTCTCCTTAATTCAATTTTCATTTACGGGGAGTTTTTTTTTAATCGGTAAGAAAGGCTTTCATTAAAAAAAAAGATGAAGTAAAAGAAGAAAATCATTTTGAGAAATATTTTGTTTATATAAACCAGCAGTAAAGAAGGGGATATATTACGATATGATATGTTTTAATAAATTTGATCTCTCAAGATCCCAAATTCTTGGGGGATCTTAACATCGTTTGAGCCACTTAAAAATAGATGACGAATATAAGCCAGTGATGACTTATGAAATTCTCTGCAACCAAATAGCAATTCAAAAGAATCAGCTAGATTTGTGATTGACTAAAAATAATCTCCAGTATTTAACTAATGATAAATTTTAATAATATCAATTTACAATAAATATTAACTATAAAATCTACCTAAGGTATTTCATGAAAATAATTAAAAAAATTCTAATAGTACATGGTCAATTTCCATTACACACTTCCCTCAATTTTCTATATTTTAGTCCTTTTGCATAGAAATATTCATTTATACAACTCTTGCAATTTGAGGATAATGCACTCACAAAACAACAAAGCATGAAAAGGCCCTCCATCAACTACTAATAAAAAGATCGCATACCGTACTCAGGCATCCCAACTCATCAGGCCCACTTCGATGCATTTTTATCATTGGGGTATGATAGATGGAAACGTCTATTACTGGATAATGGTAATGCAAAAAATCAGCCCCATTATCTATTTCTTTATTTAATAGCTTTAAAGTTTAATGTTTTTTTATCATAGATTCTAATTTAAAATTCAATCCAATGGTGAGTAAAAGTTTGATGAGCATAAAATCAGGCATTGTGCCAAATCATGGAAGATAAGAGTGTGAAAGGAGCAACACTAATTCGAGATAAGCACCCTGGAGATAAATTATGCATGCACTTCAGAATTCTCCTACTCGCTAATGCATCTAGGATGGCATGGTTAAAGATCAACAAACAAAATATTGTGTTTAAGCATGTGAGAGCTGTAAAACAAAATTCTTGAACAACAAATATAAGAGGAAAAGAAACACTTTTAACAAATTATAATAATCTTCTAATTTATATGTGCTTCTTAAATAAAAAAAGATAACAAAGCATGATAAGATTCATCAAAATCAATCACTTTATCTACAATGACACATGTGAAGACAAATACTTCAAAGACATGTAAAGGATTTGCTTGATATTTAAAGTTGATTTCTTGAGAATACCAATAGGAAAACAAGCCCTTCTAATTAATAGCTCATTTAATCTCATTTGTAAAACTTAAAACTACAACTAAATCATGAGAAAATCTGCCACTATCAAGCATTTTATTTATAATGATATATTTGAAGATTGACATTGAAGAAAAACTGAATTCTTGAACAATTGAGATAATAATTAAAAAAAAAAAAACTCATAACATCTCATCTCACCACAAGAAAAAAGTTATCATCAGAAAATTCATGGTAATTTAGATTTTATAACGCATTTGTTGTACTGAAAAAATGGCCCAATATCTACTTTGATCCTTTATATCTTTGAACAAATTTGGATAAAATCACATCTTGGGTGCTTCAGATATATCACTTGTGCCAAGTTGTTATGAAATCACATCTTGATTGAGGAAGAATCCACCCATAATCTCTAATAAGTAGGGACTAGCACAATAACCCGTGCTCAGCAAGATTACATCCATACATTTCAAATTCAATATCCATATATTTAAAATCTAAATATTCATACATTGCAAATTAATATATGTACTGTAAAAAAAAAGACATGAAAATTTAACAAATGATTATTACAGATTTAATATTTATAAATTTGGAGAGTTTTAATTTATGAACCTTTTCTTGTGAAATTCCCATTCAGTCCCAGAAACACTTAAAATTTGGGTTTTAGACAAAAATTATAGAAAAAAAAAATAAAAGAAGAGAAGAATATGAAAGTACCTTTTTGGAAAATGAAAAGAAAGCACAGAAGAAAGGGAATGGGAGAAATGGGTTATGAAGGAGAAAGTGACGTTGGAAGTGGAGTTGATGAGAGTTCATAATTGAGTAGTAATTATAAGGGATAATCGATTGCATGTAATATGGAAATTGAGATGTAGTGGTTCTAGATAGTAGGATAACCTATAGTCAAAATTACAAGACATGATCAAAACTCAAGCCAAATCCCTTGGCTATAATGTATTATAATGGAAGCTGGTTGGGCTTAAATGGGTTGGCCTGAAACCTACTCTAACTAATTGACTTGCCTAACTCCATACCCAACCCAACCCAACCCAATTCGTTTAGAGTTTAGGTTTTGGGATGCTAAAAGGAATAGGAGAAGTTGAGTTTGATACTAGTTATTTTTAATTTTATTTTAAAATATAATGGATAATCTATAAATATTTTGTTTACACATGAGGACTCAAAACCTGCAAGTGCAACTGACCAATTTGACAATTTATAAATGTCCATACTTTTTTTTCTTTTTTGCCAAACCTTAGTGACTACTATATAAATTAAGTAAATCCAATGGGCAAGGCGAGTTGGGTGGAGTCAAAACATGAAATCACCTTAGGCTTAAGTCTAAAAACTCATACTCATCTTGATCCCAACAAACCTCCTATCAAACTTACCCATTGCAGGAGTAGGTTGCATATAATTGCCATCTATCTATGAAGGTATGTGATAGGAATGTGCCAACACCATTCAACCAATGGGCGAGGCGAGTTGGGTGGAGTCAAAACATGAAATCGACTCATACTTAAGTCTAAAAACTCATACTCATTTTGTTCCCGATAAACCTTATGTCAAACTTATCCTTAGTAAGAGCAAGTTGCATATGATTGCCAATATAAGATAAGGTTGCATATAATTACCCGTGTAAGTTAATCTATTGCCAACCCTTTTAATAAAATTGAATAGTTTTTCTTTTATTAGATTGATATGGAGTGATACTTTCAATATGAATCATGGCAAGATGAGTCTTTTTACCAAAATAATGGAAAAGGTGATAAATAAATAAATAAAAAAAAAAAAAAAAAAAACTCTTTCTATCCAAGTAATCCAAATGAAGCGGCATGAATGCAAAATGAAATGGCATGAATGCAATTCTATCAAACACCCATGCCATTTACAACTCCACTAAAACCAGCACAAAATCCTCACTCTTTACAAAACCCACTTGCCTCTTCCCTTCTCCCCACCATTATTATTTTCCTCTGTTTTCTCTCCAAAGAGAACAGAGAGAACCTAAACCCAAAAACAGGAGAAGATAAGGGAGTAGGCAGAGAAAATCAAAAGAAGGAGAAAGGAAAATCAAATCAGATCCTCTTCTTCTCTTTCTACATTTCTTTTCCCCTCCTCCTTATTTCTCTCTATCATGATTTATAGTAAATGAATGTTACTCTGTTCTACTTCAATGGCATCCCCTTCAACACAAGATGCATCTCCAGAAATCCTCCCATGGCTCAAATCCCTCCCTTTAGCCCCAGAGTACCATCCAACACTAGCAGAATTCCAAGACCCAATTTCCTATATCCTCAAAATCGAGAAGGAAGCGTCGAAATTCGGAATCTGCAAGATCGTGCCGCCCCTCCCGGCACCGCCTAAAAAGGCTGCAATCTCCAATCTCAACCGTTCCCTCGCCGCCCGAAACCCCCACAAGCAGCCAGCATTCACCACCCGTCAGCAGCAGATCGGTTTCTGCCCCAGGAAATCGCGACCCGTACAGAAACCCGTATGGCAGAGCGGCGAATCCTACACTCTGCAGCAATTCGAGGCGAAAGCGAAGCATTTCGAGAAGACCCATTTGAGGAAGAGCCCGAAAAAGGGTCTCTCTGCTCTGGAAGTTGAGAGTTTGTTCTGGAAGGCGACGGCGGATAAACCCTTTTCCGTTGAGTATGCGAATGACATGCCCGGGTCGGCTTTTGGGGCAGTGAGCATGAAGGGCGGTGAGGCGGCAGCCACGGTGGCGGAGACTGCGTGGAATATGAGGCGGGCATCGCGGGCGAAAGGGTCTCTGCTGAGGTTTATGAAGGAGGAGATTGCAGGGGTGACTTCGCCAATGGTGTATGTGGCCATGATGTTTAGCTGGTTTGCATGGCATGTTGAGGATCATGATCTTCACAGCTTGAATTACCTGCATTTGGGGCCGGGGAAGACGTGGTATGGGGTGCCGAGAGATGCGGCCTTTGCATTTGAGGAGGTGGTAAGGGTGCATGGTTATGGTGGGGAGGTTAATCCTGTGGGTGAGTTTTCAATGCTGCTGAAATGCATACCAGAGTTTGATTTTTATTGGTTCTTGTTGAATGTATGGTGTTTTGGATTTTCTTCTCTTTGCTCTCTGTTTTAGATTGTTATTGTATTTGTTCCCTGTTTTTGTGATGGTCTATGCATTCTCTTCGATGTGTTTTCCCCTTTTTGGTGCTTCTGCGGTTGATATTTCTTGTCTCATTACTGTTATAACTTCCTGTAGTTTTTTTGGTGGACACTGAATTGAGTTCCCCTGTTTTGAAAGTAGATTGCATTGGAAATTTTCTGTTTTACCCATTATTTGATGGATTATCTTGGGTTTTCTTAAATGAATGTTGCATTTTTCTTGCTGATTGGTTGTATTGCTACCTCATTTCTGTGTTGTTATGACATTGTTGTCTCTAGGCACTGAATGTTGTTGCTGATTATCCAACTAGGTAATGTGTTATTTCCCAAAAAATAGAAAAATGCTGCTGTTTTTTCTTGCCATTACTTTGTTTGTAAACTGTGTTGGAAGTGTGGTTTTACATTAGTATGCATTTTCTTATGGGTTTTGCATTTTACTCTTAAATGTCACTTTTGGCAACCAAATCCTCATGGAAAAACATCGTTTGGCAATTGTAATTCTCCGAGGGTTTGGACCCATGATTGTCAGGTCTGAACCTCCCCCCATTGGATTTGCAAATCCTCACTTTTGCGGATTTGTGCACTTAAACCAATTTTCTCAGCTATATGCACCAATATTGTTGTGAAATCCTCAATGAGGAATCCATGTTCCGGGGGCATTGAGGAATTCTTAGGTCTAAGGATTCCTCACCCGTTACCAAACACGCTCTTTTGGAATTTCATTCTTATCTTTATGCTGCTTTTCTACGTGGGTGGTCCCTTTTTATTTCAGTGTTTGTATACTTTGTAAACACTGCATTTCTTCCCTACTTTGTTAAATTAATGAATCATCTTTCCTGCTTTCACTAGTGCATAGTGTACATGATTAGACCAGCCATACCTACAAAGCCTGTACTACTTCCTGTTCTAGCATCAAAATTCTGCTCTAACCATCCTTCTTGATGGAGACCAATTCAAAATAGCAGACCTATCAGAGGGACCGTCTTCTATGACCTTCCAGTTTTAGATTTGCATGCTAGGCGAGACTCCCTTGAAGTATAGCTTATGAGATAACTCTCCATCTGATGGTTGTGATCAACTCTTTCCCTGACTTGGACTTGTTGTCAAAGCATTGATCAGTTTTTCTTTCTGTATCGACGAAATGGCCACCATAAAAGTCATCATCCATACAGTATTCTTACCTCTGGCCTTCCAGCCAGAAGATTTTGAACCGACGAAGAATCACATACTGCACCTCTCTAGACATACTGCAGGTTAGTTGGAGGTGACTAACTTTCTTTTCATCTATTAAACATTGAGCTACCATTTACAATCAGTCTGCCCCTACTCTGCCATGTAAATCAAAGTCAAAATGCTGTTCAACAGCCTAACCATGCGAAGGCCACTGTCTTTGGAGCAGCGTCTGCATTCCAAATTGGGCAACCTCACAAGGCACTCCCACACAACAGTATAAACCGAAACATTTTTCCTCAAAAACTTGAAATTTATGCAATCTAGACTGCCATGTTTTGAGGATCTTGGCTGGCGCAGCTCCGGATCTTCGATCAGAGAATAGATCAATATCCCAAGGGATTCATCGAATTCAAAGATGGATTCAACCATTAGGGCACACTAACAACCATAGCAGAAAAACAATAATTGAAGAAAAACTCAGAGAAATCTTTAATTAATTGAAACTAAGCATGAATTACAATGAAGCTTGGCAATCCTTGTATAGAAGATTAGGATCAATCCCTTAGCAAACAGGACTTTATAATATTGAAGAGATCCAATTTAAACAGGAAATTGGCTAATATTAATCCTAAGTAATAACAAAAAAATAGATGTAGGATAAAAGTAGAACTCCACAGTAGCTCTCAGTCAAATTGGGCCTGGGGACTGAACCAAATGGACCGGGTTGACCAATGGTCAATGGCCTGGCCCAGTTGAATTGGGCCTGGTTGTGGTCTATCTCCATTCTGCATCAATGGTCTATGAATACATTCCAAAATGGCGCAGCCCCAGATCCACGATCGAAGAATAGACCAATCTCTCGAGGGATTGATCAATTCCAATGATGGATCCCAATGCACGCTCACAACAATAAAGCACACCATAATTGGAGAAAACTAAGGAAATCTTTAGTTAACTGGAATAAGCATAAGTGACTACAATGAAGGACTCAACTATATATAGAGTATTATTTCTTATCAACTAAGGCTTCTAAATAAATTAGGAAGCTCCTAATCCTAATCAAACAATAAAATTGGAAATGACTCCTTAATTGAATAAGGAAATAGTATAAAAATAGAATGCCACAGTAGCTCTCTGTCAATTGGGCCTGTGGACTGAACCCAATGGACAGGGTTGACATCTGGGTCAGTCATGTGGCCCCAGTGGCTTTCTTGTCCTGGTCCGTACTGCATCACAAAACTTGGTATGGATACACTGATTTTTCTTCTCATTTCTTGAATCTACCTAAATCAAAAGCTTCATGTCACTTTGAACTCTTAGCTCTTCTCAACATCTGCCGGTCAAGCTTTCAAGGCTTTAACCACCTGAAACAGAGCCGGGAAGCAGGTCACAAGCAGCTCATCCCCTAACCACGTGTCCTTCCAAATCGTAATTCTGTCCCTTTTCCCTATCTTAACTTGATTTTGTGGAGGTTAGCTTCTCTTCCTTATAACTCAAGAAAATCTGGAGTTCGACCTAGTGGATTTTGATGTTGTCCAGCACTCCACCCCCACATCCTTTATATCTAGAGAAAGTAATCCTCTCCATTAGATTGTCTAAATCTTTGCCTAGATGCCACATCCACTTGCCTAACAAAGCTTCATACATAATGCCCATGCCACCCTGCTCGAAGGTTTTGCAAAACATCTTCCTTTGGACTAGATGGTATTGCTTTTTTTTTTTTTTCTCCATCCCATGCTAGGGAAAGTCTCTTCACGGCCGTTCTTTCTTTTCAACTACCATTACTGGGCACCAAGAAAGTGACATGGAGTAACCCGGAGTGACTAGACGTTGCTGCTTTAACTGAAGGCGATTCAACCTCGAAAAGACATGTACTTGGCTCTCCACACTGATTGTCTGTGTTTGAACCTCTCAACCAAATGATCCTATAATGCATTGGAGCTGCACCTATACATAACTGAACTCATCATGTATGGTTTGCATTTGCACCCCCTAATTGGTGCCATCTCACTGGTGCTTATTATCTGATTTTTGGAAAAGCTAATATTTGACCTAGAAAATAGCAATAGCCTTTTCAAGCATCTCAAAACCACAATGAAATTCCTTCAATGCTGTCATCTGTGAATTGTAGGTGAGTGACCACAGCATTGTTTCTCCCACAACAAAAACCCTAAGGGGGGTGTTTGTTACTTCGTTTAGCACAAGGAGTAGTAAAGGTAGAGTTAAAGTATGCATGTGATGTGTCTTTTTTTTACTTCACTATGTTTGGCTGAAAAAAAAGTAGAGTGGAGAGTAAACTTATGATGTGAGTGACACCGCTTACCTTTACACATCCACAAGAAAGTGTGATAAAGTAAACTTCATGTCAAAGGGTGCTTTTTAGTAAACTTCATTTCAAAAGGTGCTTTTTAATCTACACCATCTCTCACGAATACTTTATCTCATACTATCCACGCTAGGATTTACCACCTCTACTTTTACTTTATTATACAGTACCTTTACTTTTTCCATGATGTGACGGCCACCTCATCTTTACTCCTATACACATGTAAACGAAGGAGCTGTAAAGAGATCTGATAGCTTGGCATTCTCCAACATCCTACTCAAAGCTTAAACAATGATAACAAATAGGAAAGAGGGAAAGGGATCCCTTTATTTGGGGCACCTTGAGGCCGACAAGAAGCTCTTTGGGGATCCATTCACCAGCTCTGAGGGCTCTGTTTCTATAAAATCCTTTATTCGTCTTCTCAGCTTGACTCCAAAGCCCATCCACCACATCAGATATAATGAGAAATCCTAATTAAGTATGCAATTGATCTTTTCCAAATCTAGTTTGCAAATGATCTTTGGACTTCTTCCTTCTTCCTTTGTCTTGAATTTATACACATTTGCACGATAACACCATTAATTTGCATACCTTCACAAAGGTCCCTTGGGCTAGAGATTCTATGGAGAACAGAACTTCTTTCAAACGAGATGCCAATGTTTTCGATAGGATCTTGTACATGCTCCCAATAAGACTAATTGGGTGAAAGGCTTTGAGTCACTCCTCCCTCCTCTTTCTTTAAGAGCGATGAACAACATGGTAAGTTTCTCGATAGATTGTTCCATTCATGGAGCTTGTTACAGAAATTCATGAGACTTGGGTAGACCACGTCCTAAAATCTCTAGAAGAAAGCACTAGGGAACCCATTCGAACCTGGAGCTTGGTCTCCCCACAGGTCTTTCATTGCTTTCTTCTTCTCTCCTTCCTCAAACCTCCTTTCTAGCCAATCTGCCTCTTGCTCTCCTTCAGCATGAAACTCAAAATCATCCAGTTTGGCATGTGCTCTGTCATTGTCATTGTAAAGCTGACTGAAGTAATTCACCTTTGTTGAAGTAATATCTTCCTTGCATACAAACCCTTGCTTTGCTGGCCCCTTCACGAATATACTGCTGCTTTGCTTGCCTCTCTCAATGATAGGAGTGACTGTTGCCAACTGTTGCCATGAAGGTGTTATTGACGGCCCCTCCTGGACTCCATTCGTGAGAACCATTGGAACTTAAGAAACCATGCAAATGCCTAGTCTCTTTTTGGTGCTTCAGAGATAACTCTGCTTTTCTTTCCTAAATGTACCCTTTTCGAGTGAGAGTTCTTCAAAAGACACTTGTATGTGGTCCTTGATTTGGAGAGAAGACATGGAGAGGGGTTTGGCCCACCACACCTAATTAAAAGTTTGAGTTAGCCACCTCTTTGCTCTCGTTAAGACGCGAGACTCCTTGGCCCGGTCGCTGGTGACAGTTCCTTTTTCATGGCCCATGTGAAGGAGAAGACCTGCCTGATGAACATGGCCCAAAAGGGATGCAAGTTGTTTGAAATTTGAAGGTCAAACGTAGAGATTTCATTTTCTTGAGGTCAATGCACCTTGGTCCCTTATTGTCTGAGTGAAAGGGAGTTTCCACCCTACACCGATCTCCTACTTCGTTTTCTTGATCCTTTGGTAGTTTCAATTTTCAGCTTTCTTTGACGAGATGGGGGAGGATATGATGAGAGGCTTCTCCACCCAAAGAACCCTATGAAGGCTAGATCCTCCACTCATTATTGCTCAAGTGAAAGAAAGTTTCCACCCCACACTGTTCTCTTACCTTCATTTTCTTGATCCTCAAGTAATTTCAAATTTCTTTGATGTGATTGAGGATATGATGAGAGGTTCTAGATCACAAATCAACAAATCAATCTGGGTCAGCAATGTTGCTCCATTTGGTATAACGAGTCTAAGATGGCCATTTGAGGTTCCATCTCCACCAACAATCTAATGCAAGATCCAATAAGCTGGAATACCTCATGCCAGGTGTGAAGTAGTGCCTTTTACCCTCATTGAATGAGGTCTATATCTTCTTGTTATCTAGAATTTCATTGGGTATTATTTTCTCTGATTTATTTATTTTCTGTTGGTGATGGATTTTTTTTCTCATCTTTAAATCTGTATTTCATGTGTATTTGGTTTTTTTCTCATGGTCCTTTGTTCTGTTTGCAATGGAAGCAACCCTTCTAATTAGTTCCTGCATTTGAATTTATTGGTTTAGTAGGGTTTCTAGTGTTAATGTATTTTTCCTTTCTTCTCTCTTTCTCATGTGTTTAGCTTTATTCCTGTTATTATTTTTTTCAACCTTTCTATCATGGTCATCAGTAGTGCTTGCAGCTGGGAAGTCGGCTCTTAGTCTCTACATTTTTTTTCGTATTTGTAGTGGGGTAGGTGTAGCACATTTGTCCGTTGCTAGTTTTCTTGTTTTCAGATGGAAGAAAGATTTTGATGGGTATTTTAAGCTGCCATACATTTTTACTAATTTGTTCCTTTCTACTCAAATTTCTTTTTTATCCCCATGAATTTTTATTTTGTAAAACTGCGTTAAGTTCTCAAGATAGTGTCCTGTGGCTATGGTTCGGAGGTTAATTTTAGTGGCACTTTCTGCATTGCATTTCTTTTAGGGTCATTTTGCTTTGGTGCAATGGTAAAAGCCTCGGGTGCCATGTGTGATAATGCAGGTTCGAGACATGTGAGCAGCCACTTTGTGCAAAACTGCCAACGGTTAGGTCTGTCTCCAGCCTGCACTGCTTTGGCGGGACCGCACTGGGCGATGCCCTTTTTTTTTCTGCGTTTCTTTTGTTATCTTTAGTCAGTATCATGTTTTTAATGTACTTGCAGTTAATGTATCCTGTTTTTAATGTATACTTGCAGTTAATGTGATTGGTAATTTTTCTCAATTAAGTCAAGCTTATATTATGTTTTCCCTGTTTGGTATTTATTCATTTGCTGCTGGTTGTTGTGGTACTAGGAAAATAACCCATTCAGTTAGTCCTGCGACATTCTGTTTTTAGTGTTTTCTTCTCTTGTTAGTCCTGTGCAGTTGGCTTTCCATTCTTCTACCAATTCTTTCATTCTTCCCCTTTTCTTTTAAGGTTTTATCTTTTATTTTAATTTTTAATGACTGAGGTTTTTTTTAGTATTATCGCATGGAGTTTGATATGAACTTGCTTTGTAGAAGACAGATAACAATTACTAACTTTGTAAGTAGATATCTTGTGAATAATTTTCTGTGTTACTGTTCAATATGATCAAAATAGGTTATGATCCTTTTTAAATTGTTGCAGTTACTTTTGCTACACTTGGTGAGAAAACCACGGTCATGTCGCCAGAAGTACTTATTGGTGCAGGAATTCCTTGCTGCAGGTGACAATTTAATTCACATTTTTCAGTAGAGGTAGAAATGAGCCTAGCTGAACCCAGCTTGAAGTTGGCTTGAATGCTGAACAAACCACCTCGAGCTGTTGCCGCGCTGAAGTTAACCCAGTTTGGGGTTGGCTTGACCATTATTCAGGCCAGATTGAATTCGGCTTGAGAGGACTCAACTGAACCCCTGCTGAGTTTTAGCTTAGGCTTGACCGGCTGGAGATTGGCTTGACAATGCATGTCAAGATTGAGCTAGAGTCAAGACCAACTCAAACTCTCATATTTTAAAGCATGTACTCATAATATCTAGCAAAATAAATATTTGGTATACAAGGAGTGTGCAACAGTTTGAGTTTCAAATGGGTGGGCCCCATGGATTAATGGGGAATTTAGAAAGGTCTATTGTTCTGTCGTCAGTATGTGATAATTTTTCATGTTACCATAACCTATTGACCTATTTTGTTATATTTTAGAAAGTGTCAATAAACTTTAATTTATTATATTCAAAATTTATTTCGGACTATATACCCTTTTGAACTCACCATCATCATCAAAACCTTGTCCCAACTATGTTGGCGTCAGCTACATGGATTCTGTTTTGCCACTCCAGTTTCTGCCGGGCCAAATCCTTGTATACGTTGTACTTCTTCAGATCTACTATACCCTATTGAACTATTCTTTACATTGTTCAGAATAAATTTACTTTGTAATATATGCAAGTGTGAGCACGTGCGCGTGCACACAGAGTTGAGCTTCTTAACAAGCCAAGCTTCAAATGAGAGCTTGACCCAATTGGGCCAAGTCGAGAAGACCTTGCTCAAGCTTAGCATGTTAGATGAGCTCAAGCTCATCCCTATCAAGCAAACCCAAGTTGGCTTTCAAGCTAGCTTGGCTTGTTGATAGCCTTGGTTTTCAGGTTTCTTTTTATTGATTATGTTGTTTGAACATTAACTTAGTGTTGATGATCACATTATTGTGCCTTATGTTTATCCTCAAATCAGATTGGTGCAGAATGCTGGAGAGTTTGTAGTCACTTTCCCAAGGGCTTATCATTCGGGGTTTAGCCATGGTGAGACACCTTTTACTTAGAGATGTTTTCCCTTTCAGATTGGACAAACAAAAATGAACTGGGGTATCTAGGCTTCATACATTAATGTGAATTTGTGTAAAATTCCCATTTTTTTTCTTTAGATTTTTTTTTTACAAACTAGGTAAAGAAACCATAGAAACCATTTTCTGATGAAAGGAATTTTTGGGGATGACCTGGCCATGCCCAATCACTAGGGGTGTTCATGGGCCAGGCTGAGGCATATCCAGTCCCAGCCTAACTTTAGAAACATAGGCCTGGACAGGGACCAGTCCCAACATAGGCTGTAAAAGTCTGGCCCAAGCCTGCCCATTTATTCAATTGGGCCTGGATGGACTGGGCCGAACTGGGCTTTCTATCGATTGTTTTGATAAAATACACTAAATTACAAGCACTCATTAGCCGGTCCGGGCCGGTCCAGGCTTTGGGCTTTCTGTCACTTAATCAAAACCCAGCCCTATCGAGCCCAGATTTTACACCCAAGCCCGGCCTATGATCACCACGACCAATCAAGGAATGATCAGGCTGTGGCTTCTCCTCTCCTTGACTCT
The DNA here is from genome assembly GCA_029852735.1 of Persea americana. NCBI lineage: Eukaryota > Viridiplantae > Streptophyta > Magnoliopsida > Laurales > Lauraceae > Persea > Persea americana. Next base: position 16,544,675 of record CM056813.1, on the reverse strand, counting down.
TTCTGATGGTTCATATTGTTAAATCTAAATATTTATTCTTTTGTAGGACTTCCATATTGATATAATAAAAAAGTTCAGGGAGAAGGAAAATTCAGTTGACATAGAAAGAGGGTTAACATGACCTAAGGTCGTAAGACTTGGAGGAAGGTTCCATCAAGAGATCACCTACGAAAGATAACTCAAGGAGCAACAGTTCTTACTCGAGAAGACTAAAAGCTATTTACAAATTAATTATAAATAAATCCCTAACAGCCTTTTAAGTTTCTTGTTGTTCCTTTTTCATTTCATAGCAGTTTTTTTTTTTTTTTTTTTTTTTTTTAAAGTAGTAATCTTGTCTCAAATAACAGAAACAGACTCTTAGAACATTTCTGTAAGACAAATTCCTCCAAGAGGTTTTTTTGGGGGCAGTGGAAGTGGAAACGAGAATTGATCTAAACTTTGATCTTCAGGGACTGTTTTGTAAATAAGAAGATTTTGAATTATACATATATATGGGTCTGGTCACCAAGCAGATCTGGAAGACCAGCCCTAATCTTTTCTCTATAAATCTCTTTCTTCTCTTCTTTCTAGTGCTGCTTCCTCTTCTTTCCGTCTAAATTCTTTTCTATTTTATTTTCTTCTCAAGTGTCCTTTGAATTCCAAGTTTTTAACTGAAATGTCTGGGTATCTACATTCTCCTTTTACATGGCACGCTGAAACATCGTCGTAGACCTTTTGAATATCCCGTCCATGAGTTCCAAATTGTAATTGTCTAATATGCAAAATTCCTAAAGGCATTAGAATTTAATGGATTGAAAATATTTGAGAAGTCATTTTAATGTGGATAGTTCAAAGTTTAGAAGTGATTCTAGTAAATTTGTTTACTTTATTATTATTATTTTTTTACCAAAAGCTGAAATCCATGTCTTATCTACAAAGGAGATGTGCCTTACCATTGTACTGCTTGCATGATTGGCACTTAAAGAAGTATTCAACAGGCAGCATTCTTGTTCTTGTGATCCGCTCACATATATACAAAAGTTTATCCATAAAAATCTAAGTGAACAACATGATCTTAACTAGCAAGATGTATAAATGCTTATCCATTTTTATCACCACCAAATTACTCCATAAACATTGAAACGATGTTAGTGCTTGTACCGATATTAGTGGAATTAAGTATATTTAATCTTTTTGGTGGATAATATGTTTAATCTTTTTGGTGGATAATCTTGGACAGAACCGTCTACCTCATACTTTATAAATGAGTTCTTCTGATTTGACCTAGCTTTTTCTTGTTCTTTTTATTTGTATTTTTTTTCCGCATGACATGCAATTACTTATCATGCGACAATGGTAATTTCCATATATAGTGGTTAATAATTGAGTGGGACTCATTGATAGAAAAAGAGAGATCATTCATGTCTTTACAAAAACGTATGCTTGTTGCAGTTTATCCAGTATTATACTCATGAAAAATGCACACAAATTCTTTCTGTCAAAATTGTGAATATAGACTAGAATTGGATCCTGGCCATATAATTTCACCTGTAAAAGTATGATTGCAGACTGTTTTGTTCCTATCTCCCTTTGATGGGGTGCCAATGGATGCTTAAAAAAGTCTTATATCTATGATCATCTTGATTTTTGGGATATACTTCATCTACAAATTTTCAAACTGCCTGGATAGGCGTGCATGTAAGGCACATGTATGATGAGTGAGTCCACAAATTCTCCTTCGTGGAAGATTCACTTTAGAGTCTAGTTTGTGAAAATTTATCCATGGTCTTGATGATTTGGTTTCTAGTTGCAACTACAGAAACCTCTTTGGCTTTGTTTCTGCCTTAGTTATGCGACTTCGGCTAGTCATCAGTGTAATCATAAGCGAAGCATTATCTGAGTTTGGCTTTATGATTTATACTTTTCCACTCAGCCCTATTCCGAAAGACGAACTCAGATTTAGTGTGGCTGGTTTATACAACTGACTGCCTGTCTGATGCTAATTTACCTCTATCTAGGCATATAGTGTTGGAATTGCACACGACAAAATTGGGGCACTTGGCAGAGTTGAACTTTAGCTAGTGTATACTGTATTTTATCTTGCTTGCTATCTGCTACTTTCTGTTCTCTGAATAAGCAAAATGGTTGACCTGCTTTTCTGATTATCTTTGGTGCACAATGTCCTGTCCTTTGATATATATGAAGAACTTGCTTTCTTATCAAATTTTGCTACCTAGAAGTTGCCATATTTATTTATTTTTATTCTTTTTTTCCAATTTTGCATGATAGGATTTAACTGTGGAGAGGCTGCAAATATTGCAACTCCTGAATGGCTGAAGGTAGCGAAGGAAGCTGCGATCCGTAGGGCTTCAATTAACTATCCACCCATGGTTTCTCACTTTCAACTGCTCTATTCACTTGCTTCAACATTATGTTCAAGGTTTGCCCTCTTTCCATCAGTATAGATTTCTGCATGATTCTATTTGCATGCTTTAGCTTTACGCTGGCATCCTAGCTAGGTCCGAATGGGCCTGGTAAAGGCAAGGCCCATCAACAGCACATCATCCTTTTTGGCGATGACTCTTTGGGAATACGAGATTTGAGAACTTCTCATTCAATCTTTCAAAATGAAAGATCTGGGTCTTAATTATTTTCTGGGATTGGAAGTACATATCTTGTTAAGGGCATTTTGGCAGGCTAATAGAAGTGGTCTGGGTCTTAATTATTTTCTGGGATTGGAAGTAAATATTTTGGTAAGGGCATTTTGGTACGCTAATAGAAGTATACGAAAGAGTTAAATCTCTCTTGCACATATCTCTAATCATCAAACTGCCAATACACTATTAGAATTGACTATCAAGTTCCAAAAATATGTTGGTGATATTACTTTTTATCAACTGTTGGTCAGAAGCTTGTCCTATATTTCTATTACACAACCTAATATAGCATATGCAGTTAATGTTGCTTGTTAGCATCTTTCAGATTGACAGATAGCTCATCTTTTCATAGTTCACTGTATCATTCAATATCTTCAATTCTTCATGCCACTAATAGCTGATGCAGTCCAAGAGAGGCTGCCACATAGGGCCAGATACAGCACAAGGCCTGTACGCCCGGCTCATGGGCCGAAACCCCACTCATGTATGGGAGGAGGCCCCTGGCCCTCTACGCACATAAGTGTGCACTTCAGCACAAATATGTCGCTTTATTATGTGGGATCCATCCAACTTGTGCGCTAAAAAAAAAGACATGTTGCCTGAGGCCATCTACGGTGAAAGAATGACAGTGGATTTTATTCTGATTTATTGTCATTATTTCATTGGATTTGGAGTCTTGCTTATTCAGAAAATCTAGTAATACTAGAGATAGAATGAGTCTTCATGTAATCAGGTATCAATTTCAAAAAATTAAGAGAATATAATCTAGCCAAATATGCGATAAGCTTGGAATACTAGCAAGGGGATATCCACCAGAGATGGATATGGAATAATGGATCCCTGTGGTTGTCCAGACAACGAATAATATGGAATAATGGAAATAATGATTTGAATGATTTTTCTTCAGTTTCTCCCGAGGTCGCTCTCTATTATGTTTTATGCTCGTGTATAAAACCCAATGGTGAATATAGGTAAAATGAACGTTTAATTGGAGTGAGTTTTGTATCAATAATTCTAAAAAAGCCCCACTTTAAAAACGCCCCTTTTTCCGCCCCTCTATTTTTTTGTCATGGGGCCCATGTTCAGTCAATCTAGTCTTTTCACACACTACTCCCCCATGAATAGTCACACACATCCAGCTTTTCCTCACCATTGGTTTAAAATCATAATAAAATATACCTCCAAACCATTAGATTTTAGGGCCATGGGTCAAAAGGTTAGGATGATCTTATGGACTCAAAATTTTGCATATAGGTAGGGCTCATATGGATCTTTCCATCAAATGGATTTCCATGATCATCATGCATCTCGGTGGGCCCAAGGAGGGGCGTTTTCTCCTAAAAAACGCCTGGGCGTTGTGTAGTGTACCCCCCCCACCCCCCCCCACAACACACACGCGCGTGCGCGCTTGTGGGAGCTGTTTAACTGACTGTGATATCATGATCTGCAACTCATGTGGCAGCCTGCTGATGATCCTATTTGATGAGAATGGCTATAATCCCACTTCATGAGAACCTGCAGACCAATAAGAAGAAAAGATTAACAGAAAAAAGATGAGGGAAGCGAGACAGACAATTAGAGGGGATCTTGTGGGAGTGTGGTGATCGTCTGCAGGGGACCACCGTTGGGATAGGACAAATTATTTACATATGGTAATATGCATGGATTTAGATTCTCGCTTTGTAAATTCAAGAAATTTGGCTAAAATTTAGGCTGGAAAATTCTTCACTCTTATCTTCATATGAATATAGAGTTTGAGATGTAATCTCTTCATAGGGTACTCTATAACTGCAACATTCTTTTGTAGACCTCCACACATGTGGTAGTGATCCACATGTGTAACTCATGTATGGTATCCTGTTTTTCTGCACCTTCTCCCCTAGAACACCCACTACCCCTGTGACTTCTTTCCAAACCCAACTTGATGCTCATCCAAATTGTGTCCTCTATTGTATATAAATCAAAGAAAACTTGTAAAGTTAACTGCTGTCAATCATTTGGGCCATTAAATTTAGTGTTAGAAAAACTGAATGGCCCTATTTTTTTGCCCAATCCATATCCATGATGAGCCCTCCCCATCGCCCTCATCCATAATGATTGGCATGCACCCCCTGGGCTGTCACCCACAATAAGAACGAGCATTGTTGCCCAACGGTCTGTGTGAATATACGGCAACATGTGAGTGACAACCAATGTGAGGCCCACCTTTCATGCCATCCTTCACCAGGCCATTACTTTAACATTCATTTCAAAATACGGTTGCATAAACTTTGAATTTTTTTATATCATATTCTCACCCTCGATTTTGTGGCTTTAATATATAAAAAGGATCACCTATAATTAGTTTTGGAGAGAGGCCGCCTTCAGCAAAGCCTTTACAAATTCATCCTAATATTGTATGTGAGTGACGACATAATTAAACATCATGGTATACATGTAAGTTCTATCACATGCAAAAAACTTGGCTAACATATTTTAACAGTCCAAAATTCCTTAAACAAATAAAATTTCAGCAGGTGGAGCATTCAGATCCATAAAAGAACCAAATCAGCCATGCCCAAACCAAAGATAAGGTTTGCCAAGAGTGGGCCCCTTAGGGCACCATTGGATCAACATAGAAGTTAGATCCTATGGTCCCTTTCTTCATGCTCAAGTCTTTCCCACTCTTTTCCAGTAATGTATTAAGATCTGTTTTGGGGGAACTTCCTCATTTCTTATCAAGGTCACTAGATTCATTAAAAAAAAAAAGACGAGATTACCAACTAGAACTTGTATTCAAATGGACTGGATTTTCCACTCACCTTTTATATGCTCTTATTGCGCAATTGATATGCGGAAGGCTGTAGGTCATCAATGGGATCTCAAACTGCTGTCCCTTTCTCCTCCTCGGTTCTCCTCCTCTAGATCCATGCTAGGGTTTTCTGGAAGTAAAAGAGAGGCCGGAGAATATGAAGAGAAATGTCTTGGAAAGAGACTATGGTAGGAAGAGTTAGAATGACCCAAGGGGTCGCGTGGCACTCATCTTTAGCTCCTCGGGATTTCTGCGGCATTTCCCATTTGCCCATGAATCCCCCCTTCCTTTTTTCTAATTTCTTTTATTTTAAAACACGTGGGTCCCATCTCACTTAATGACTATGACTAAATCCCAATGGTTAGCACCTGTGTGTCCTATCTCAATGGTTCGAATTTTCGTTCTTGTGGGGTCTCCCTAAACTCTTTCCCACATTTGGAAGAAGTCAAGCCCCATCCAAGGATGTTACCCACTAAAATATTACTTATTTTCTTCAGTTGACCATTTTGTTCCGTTGGGCTAACCCACAACAAACCAAATAATTAATAATACTGAAAATAATTTAATTATAAACTTAGATTGTCATATCAAAATAATTAAATGAGTATTTATTTTAAAGTAAAAACTGAATTCAAGAATTTCAATTAATTTGAAAACAAATCCAAGAAATAATTAAATTTCTATAAATAAAAATATTAAATAATCAAATTTCAACTTGGGATTCAGGGATATTACAGCTTTTTGGCTTACAGTGTAAGAGGACTACTACTTTTCTCTTCTAACACTTATACCTACGACTTTTCTCTTCTAACATTTATATTTCCGTTACTGAACTTCATATCTCTCACTCTCTCATTGGTTAATCGGACAGAACATTTTGGAACATGGTACTGATGGTTGTTGAGAAACAACTGGGGACTCTTTTCTTTTTTATTTTTCTTTTTATTTATTTGTTTATTTTTTAAGTTTCTAGTAATTACGGACTTATTTATAGTTATAGAAACCATTATTGAGAAGGTTTTTTTTTTTTGTAATTTCTGAAAATATTGAATAAATAAATAGGTTTTGGGCTGTTCATAAGTTAGGGTTGGATTATAATCCTCATGGATATCTCCAAATTCTTTCTCCTTTTCTAAAACCCTAATTTGCTTCTTCTTTAATCTTTTAGGTTTTCTACTTAGATTTTCTTTTGAATTACAAGTTTCAACTTGGTACCAGAGCGAACAATCCAAAAATCCTCCTCTTTTCTAAAATTTTCTTGTGGATTACAATTTTCAACTTGGTATCTTTTGTTTTTCTTTTGGCTTTGGTAAATACTTGCACACCTACCCACATACACCCTCAGTCTCACACAAATCTGTCTCCATCATCGCTCCTGCAACGGATTGGTCCCTGGTTGTTTCTGTGGAAGGTGGTACCTCACCAACTAAGCTACCAGTGGAGTGGATTGGCTTTTCCCTTATTTTCTACTTTCTTTCAATTTTCTTGCCCTAAAACCCTCAAACCCAAGCCCCAAAACATCTCTAACTATAACTTTATGAATTATCTATGTGTTCCTGTTAAATCTGCACCTTTGAAATCTAAACTGCTCAAGTTTTCATTAAAGAAATTACAACACCACCATCTTCATCATCATGACCGCTACCCCCCATCATTGTCGTCGTCATCATCATCATGACCACTACCCCACCGCCGCCGCCACCACCACCATTGCTCTCATTGTCATCACCATCCTCACTGTAATCGTCGTCTTCATCATCATAAATACCATCCCATCTTCATCAATATCATCATGAACACCACCCCATTATCATCATCGTGGGCGTCATGATCAATGACATCATCACTAGTTCACAATCGTCATGGTGAATTGGTGATCACCACCTTCCATCATCACCGCCACCACAACCACCATCACCACCATCGGCATCACCACCATCACCCATCTCATTATCTCCTTCGCCACCATCATCATCACCACCGCTCGCCACCGTCATCACCATCACCATTACCATCATAATCATCGCCTCCACTTAGCATCATCATCATTGCCATAACCATTGTCGTCATCGTCACATCACCAAGATTGCCACCAAGATCGTCATAGTCACCATCACCACTATCTCACCATTGTCATCAGCGTCCAAACAATCACAATCTCCTTTGACGTGAGGGATTGCTGTATATTCACATTTTGAAAGATTTTTATATTGTAGATAGTTTTCTACAGGGAAGAGTTATAGGAAAAAATATTGAGTTTTTTGAAATAAAAGAATCTTTTTCTTTTAATGTTTTTTTGAGTTGCCAAACATAATTTTTTCACTTTAGAAAATGAAAAGATTATATTTTATCTAGCATATTATTTCTCATATTTTTTTCCTCAACCAGACAGGTCCTTACTTGCTCGTAGATTATATTTTATCTTACATATTATTTCTCATATTTTTTTCCTCATCCAGACAGGTCCTTAACTTCTCATAGCTTAAAAGTTTCATTTATGGTTATGAATGGACCCTTTCTAACCCATTAAAAGCAAAGCTTAGATTTCATTTCTCTTGTCATGTGGTACTTTTTTCATTTGCATGGTTTTTCCTTTATCCTGTAGCAACTTTTTGTATGGAACCTTTTATGTTCCACAATTTCTGCAATTCGATTTGTTGACCATATTTTTTGAATGAACTTAAAGTCATCATTTTCCCAATCTGATTGGATTCTTAAGCTACTTAAAAGTAAATAAATAAAATAAATGGATTATTAAACGAAGGCTGCATTTGGATACAGTAATGCACTGAGAACTTGATTTGCCACAGCTGGCTCATTGAATTGGAAATGACCAGATTATGATAACCTATTTTGGTACTTAAAATCGGGCATATACTCTCATCATATCTGTTTTTTGGGGCACCTCCCAATATTGTATCATTGGTTCACCTTGAGGCGGAGATCTGTACGTGAGGGTGTGAAAGCTTGGCACCCTTCCTATCAAATTAATCAAACTGGTTGCAGTACTAAAGTTTCTCATTATGCTAATAAAACACAGTTTTGGATACCATCAGCCAAAGCCAAAACCTTTACATGTCGGCTAATATATACTTAAGTAATTTATTGCCTTTTTTGGCCCTTTCTCTAGTTTCAGATGTAAATGAAATAACATGACAGAATTTAAAGGTTGAGAAAATGAAGTTCTGGTACCTTTTGAGTTTGGGGCTTAAACAGAAAATTGACACTGCTCATGGCGGGGAGAGAGAGAGAGAGAGAGAGAGAGAGAGAGAGCCCTCCTAGATGAGAAATCGTAGGGAACAATCCACCCAATAGAGAGAGTATTTATTGGGCGATACATGTTCTGGGTCAAGTTTTAAAACCTTCGTTCTGACACTAATTCCTCAGTGCTGACAGTTTTAAAACCTTGGTGGTTTGGACACTAATTCCTCTGTGCTAGCTGACAGTTTTGCGCCCTCCAATAGTGCCAACAGTTTTGTGTGCATGCTGTCAGATTACTACTGCCCAGCAAATATAGTGACTGCCTTCCTTTGTGCCCTCCTCTGTGGAGTGAAAATAGATGAGGAATAGTAGGGAACGATCCACCCAATAATATCCTTGCTTGACTGGGAAGGCACAGTTCACTGGTGTAAGTATAACTCTCCAAAATCCTTAACAAGTGGCAATCAAATCACCATCCTCACCAGCCAACAGTATCCTATGTGCTTGACTCGACTGGAAGGTAAAAAGGGCAAGAAATAAATTTAAATTCCTACTGCTATGCTGTTATGAGCATCCAGAGCCCACGGGACATTTCTGTCCATGGGGCCCACATGGCCCACCTATTCTGATTGTGGAGTCATGGACCCAAGTGGGTTTGGGCCTGTTTGAGCCTGCTAATCAAAACCCTAAAACCAGCGAGGAACTGCCCTCTTTCCTTATTTTTTAAATTGAATTTTGAAATTACATAATTACCCTTTTGTATTTTATATTAACTCAAGCAACCCCCGGAATGTTTTGATTTCAGCACTTCTTGGGCTGTTTGGGTTCCCTAATTCAACTAAACTCCTCACACGAGTTAGGACCAAGGATTAGAAAACCGGACCTAGGACTTGACTCGGCCAAGTCGCATGGGACTTGGCCGAGTCGGGTCGAGTCCCAAAAAAATTAAAAAAAAAACCATAAAAAAATGAAGAAAAATAAAGGAAAATTAGAATATACAGCCTGGGAGGCCGTCCATCCATGTAGAGTTATTGTATCTTTCTATTCTATTATTTAATGATAGATTTTGGTGAAATATAGGGTATAGTGTATAGAATCCTTTATCTTTCCTATTACTTAGGTGGTTTTTTACAACAAATTATACTATTTTAAAGCATGTTATTGCTGCTACTACTGTATACTAGTAAATGTTAACCAACTATTATATATGCCACACCTTTTAAGATTACGAGACAAAAACCATTTAATTGCAAATAAATGACGAAGTTCATCCATATTCTAATTTCCATATCAACTGTCAAGTATCATTTAGCAAATAGCAACCCTACCTTAACCCATTCTTTCTAATATCATGTGGAATGCCTTGCTGGTTGGATGTTATCTTCATTGTTGTCGTCATTTTGATTTTGACGGTAGTATTGTGATATATTGACCCATGGGCATGAGATGTACTTGTCCTCCAAATTGACCCAAAGGAAAAGGATACGCAACTGGTGGTGGTTGTTGCGCAGGTACCATAATGACTCCAAACTCCTGTTGCCCATACCCATGCGAAGGGCCAGCGTACCCATCATACTGCTGCCCATACTCATACGAAGGATCATTGTGTGAGTGTCCATACTGCTGCTCATACCTGTATGAACTATCGAAATCTATGGGCCAAGTACTTGACGCCACTTACTGCAGTTGAGGATATTCTTTTGATTGCTTTCCTTCATTTCTGCCCCAACCACCAGAGCAGGCTCACTTTCATCACCTTGTAATGGGGCATAGACAATAACATTGTCCTCTCCATCACTACCTTCTTGTGCTTGCTCATTCCTGCCGCGATCATCTTGTGGTGAGCTACTCCTAGAAGATGATGGTTTGCAATGTTCTTCTTTTTCTTCTTCATGAGTAGCCAAACCACTGACTTCGAGTCTGAGTGCTCTTCCTACGTTATGTCTTCTGTTTGTATTGGAAAGTTGGGTCCTTAATCCGTTGCTTTGCTTGAGAGAGGGTACCACTTGAACCGCTTAAATGGGAACTTGAATTATCTTTAGCATGTGTAACACATTCCGAGGTAGAACGTGTCATCACTGGCTCACGGCTATGCCAACATTGCTGACATTGTGAGTCTTGTGACGACGACACTGCTACACTCTTGCTTTTTTCCTGCGCAATAGCGTATCTGCAAAGGGGAGGTTGGGGTGGGGAAGCACGTTCTTATTCTCGATCTGACTCATCAATATCAACCATGGATTCATTGAGAAAATCTGTATTAGGCATTGCTGCATCCTCTCTTTCAGCCAACCATCCATTTAGAGGTCATCTTTTTCGATTTTATAATCCAAATTAATAAGATTATAGTCTCCATTGTCTCTTCTTTGGAGATTTCTTGCCCTTAACCTCATATTATAGTGGAAGAAAACCAACTTCTCCTACTTCTGCATTGTTAGGTGATTTCAGCTCTTGGTGTGGATCAAACTAAACGTGCTCCAATTTCTCTCACATTCGGACGATGTTGTTTGCTCAAAATTTTTCTTTCAAAATCTCTAAGATCGGGAGCATCATCGCCAAAGTTGTTCCACCATTCAGCTGTATTTAAACAAAGCCATAAGTTATAAAGTATAATCCATTTAAGAAAGAAATGAATGATCATAATAGAAATATAACTGGGTCCATCCTCGTACAAGTCATTCTACAAATGTTGGACCCAAAACTCTCAAGAGAGCCTTTATAATTTCTCAACTATAAAAGATAAAATTGAAAAGTTAGTAACTAATAATGACTACTAGTACCTCATAAAGATTAAAGACATAAACTAAGACTGACAATCAATTAAACCATCTGTGATTTGACATCTTACTTGATTAAGAATATCAATTTGTTTATTCTTGTCTCTAATCGTTGTCTCCAGAGTTTTTTTGAAGCCTTGAAGTACTTCCTCATGGTTGGAGAAGCTCTTGATATAGTAGCATGATGGGTTCAAGAAGTATGCTGCATGATGGCATGAATGAGTGATAATTAATATCATATTTAGTAATACGCTGAATTCTAAAATAAATAATTTATTATAATAATTCAAAATACTAAAAGTAAGATTTATCTGCCACATGTATATCTTGATGTAATTGGTTATTTCATATATGGTCAATAATTTTCCACAGCTTCTTATAATAAGTCCCATACTTTTCTCTATATCGTTGCTCTATAGCAAGCTTTGGTCAATCCATGGCATCATACATATAGCCCATTGCGGGCTTTGTATTAGCATCTACTAATTCCAGGACCCTCACAAGAGGCTCGACTCTCCGCTCTATACCTGAAATCTGTACTGAGAACAATTTCTTGTATACGTCGTGACAAATGCTGACTTGAAAAGGGGGAGTTCACATAGGCTTGACTCATCCAAATCTGCATTATGTTTGCCTTGGCACGATAAAGACTCTCAAGGGCCACAAAATGCATGGCAAATTTTGTAATACCCGGCCTCAAAAGCTCACGACTTTGATTGAGTTCTCTCAGAAGATCGATCATAAACTGATGGTTGTAAATCAAGCTTGTAACCATCTTTCCCTTATCAATTGGTTTTTGGACCTCTTCCAATTTACCAATGTCCTCTAACATAAGATTAATACAATGTACTGCACACGGCACCTGAACAATATGTGGCATCTTATCTAATATCTTCCATGCGGCCTTAAAGTTTGTCGCGTTGTCCGTCACAACTTGAACAACGTACTCATCTCATCCTTCAATTATTTGTAATGTATTGTCTATCAAGCTTTACAAATATTGGGCATCCATGCGTTGTCTGAATGTATCTAGTGACCTAATAAAAACTGTTCCTATTATGCAATAAGTCATGAAGTTAATTATTATATGCAGCCTATTATTGCTTGTCCATCCGTCACGCATAAGCATGCACCCATACTCATTCCATGTGGAATGGTCTTCCAAGTATCTCTTATAATCGGCATGCTCCATGTCAAGATACTTTTTGCAAATCTCATAAGCGAAAGGAGGTTTTATTCCGGGACCCACCTCAACTATAGTATCTACCATGGCCCAATAATATGGTGAAGTAGCCACATTTGGTGGAATCCGTTTATACTGGAAGAACTTTGAGATTGCTCGACCCATTTTCAAAGCTCTACTTTTCATATCACCCATAATAGAACTAGAAATCTTGGGTTGTAATCTGCACAATTAGAGAAATAAATGAATAAATAAGGTTACTTAGTAATCTACTCATAAGTTAAAATAATGAAATGTCTCAATTTTCTCATGTATGTAACATACTATACACTACATAACTTTAATATTGTTCCTAATCATAATTTAAAACAAAGAAGATTAAATTAAAATAAATTAGTAATTTACATGCTTATCAGTAATTGAAAAGATTGATTATTTGCACAACAATGTATAGATCTAGGCGAGGATCGTTATTCTTCTCTCTATATTACTTATGTTTCTAAGTTGGAAATAATTTCCAAATAAGGAAAAAAGACTATTTTTAGATTTTTACACATTTTAAATAATATTTTATAATTAATAAATTACTATTTGTGCTTCAACATGCATGGATCTATGTGGTACACACCCAAAATCTTAAGCTCTTACAAAAAAAAAAAAAAAGAGTAAAAAATAAAAAAAATTCGATTTTCCTTTTTACAAAAAGACCTAAAAATCAAAGAAAATACAATTTTTCAACAAATCAAGGGTGGAAAAATCATCTATTAGGCGTAACATACTTCCTATCCTCTATGCTAAACTATCTAAGCATGTAGAAAAAACCTTATTTTATAGAATAGTTTTAAATACAAAAAATTGTGAAAATTACAAATTTTGGGGTTATATGCATAGATCTAGGATTAGAACCATAGACCTATGTGGTACACCCCAAATCTTAAGATCATACAAAAAATAAAAAAATAAAAAAATAAAAAAAAATCGATTTTCCATTTTTTTGCAAAAATAAAAATCTACCAAAAAAAGAAAAGTGCATTTTTTCAACAAATCATGGGTGAAAAATCATCTATAAGCAAAACATACTTCCTATCCTCTATTTTAAACAATGTAAGCATAAAGAACAAAAAAACATGCCGCAAAATCCAAAAATGAAAAACCCCTCTTTTGGATGAATAGTTGATTTGATCTTTGGTGGGCTAGATCTCTCAAGATACAAAGATTTGATCTTCCCACTTTCAAGAAATGAAGTTAGCACCCTCTCATCTTCTCAAAATCCCTTTGTTTCGAGCAAGAGAAATTGGGGAGAAAAACCCCATTTCATGACTTTTATAGTCAGCTGAGTCTGTCACTGTGCGGACTCGGCCGAGTCGCATGGGACTCGGCCAAATCCCTATATTCCGATATCGAGTCGGCTTGTGCGAGTCTGAGTTGACTCGGACTTAGGCGAATTTTTAAACCAAGGTTAGGACCAGTGCTTGATCATGTGCCTCCATGAATGCTAATGCGTGCTCAATCATGCAATCTTCATTGCTCTCTGGATCACATTGCTTTCTAGTCTGACTTTAAAGTAACAATTTGTTGTTTGGAAGCCAGTTCTCTGTGAACACTATAAAGAGTCTAATTGATAGCTAGAAATTGGGAATTCTTTTTTGGAGAATTTCAAATCCCTTCAAAGTGCTCGTTTGGTTTGTTCCGAGACATGCAGAGTTTGGACCAGCCAGGTCTGCTTTTCCATTTTGCAAAATCTCAGTTCCACTCCCTCTCTAAGAAATTCCTCATCCAACCAAATGCAGAAATGTTCAAGCGCTGCATCATCTGAAACAACTTTTTTTCCCTCTTACACCAAATGAGTAGTTGAAAAAGTTCTACTTCTTTGTTTCTTGCAGGATACAAACAAGCCCAAACTCTTGTTGAAATTCTACGTTCGGAGTTCCTCATCAATCTTCAAAGAAAACATTTGGAATTCCAGAATTTGGATAATTCCAATGGCAGTATAGCCATTTTAATCTGAGGAACATAGAGGATGAGGACTGGCACGCGTTTGGAAATCCCTGGCTATGATGCATGGATACTTCAAAATGGGCAACGTATTGTGTTGTATCGAATCAGATTCTTCATTTTTATGTGTAAAATCTGTCTCCCTACCTTGTCCATGGTGTGTACCTGCCGTATCCATGCTGTATCTGGGCATCATAGATCCCAGGTGAATTCTAGTCAGAAGTTCCACTTATCAAACAGACTCTAAGAAAGTTGCTTGGTCTTTTGGTCGTCTTACATGTAGTTGAACTGCATATCTGACATGCTAAGAAATTTATTTGGTCTATTATTTTTACACATAATTGGACTACTTATTGCCTTTTCATTCAATTATGCATCCAATTGTAAACTAAAGCTTTTGTCAATACTCCGTTGTTTGCCATGCTTACATGTTATGAGGCTGAAGTTGAAAGTTAATTTAGATTTTACTGGTGGTGAGCTTTCTTTTCTATTTTGTCTTGAACTGAGCAAGATGTTGGTTCTGTCTGACAGGGTATTGATGAGCACCAGCAATGAGCCGCGGAGCTCTAGGTTAAAGGATAAGAAGAGAGGTGAAGGTGAAATGATGGTCAAAGAGCTGTTTGTGAAGGATGTAACAGAAAATAATGACCTGCTTCATAATCTTCTAGAAAAGGGGTCTTCTTGTGTGCTTCTTCCCCGTGACTCTTTAGACATTTCTTTATGCTCGAACTCGCGAATTGGGTCTCAAATAATGGTAAAACCAAGGCCTTCACTTGGTTTATGCAGTCCTGAGGAAGCGTTGGAAGCATCAGGAAGTGTACTTTGTGAAGATGCTGTGCTAGACAGGAATATGCGGTTCAGGCATTTAAATGGTTTGTGTCAAAGGAAGAGGATCCCCTCTGTAAAATATGGCCAATATGCAAGTGATTTTTTGTATGCTTCCACTTCAGACTCTCAGAACATGGATAGTGAGAAAGAAGGTGCATCTCAAGTTGATGGGTTGTTAGATCAAGGATTGTTCTCGTGTGTGACATGTGGGATTTTGAGCTTTGCATGTGTTGCTGTCATTCAGCCCACAGAAGCAGCAGCTGGATACCTCATGTCTGCTGATTGCGATCCATTTGGTGATCAGATTGTTGGGCTGGGAGCAACTAATGATCAAATATACAACGTCACTGACGTGCGTAAGAACAATTCCGATAGGGAGACCCATTCAGGTAGGTCGCAGCTAGTGTTTGATACCTGTTTTGCATCAGACACATGTATTTGATGTACATCTATCAGGATAAAATTCCTGAAATTTATGCTTAAGATGTTAATCAAATTCATATTTGATTTTAAATTTCTGATTGTTGGTATTGAATTTCTATGTGCTATCTTGAAGGCAGTGATTGCAATGTAGTTGATTTTTCTAAACTGTTTTGGTGACAGTTTGCACCGATGGTAGTTGCCAACTCATTTTCCTTTGGCAATACCTGTGCTTTTATTCCATTTCTCCTTTTGTTCACATTTTTAATTACTAGTAATTTTTACACAGAAATTTTACAAATTATCTCTTGCATTCTCTTCTTAAATAGTTCTGGTTTGTTTCTCAGTCTCATAACTATGTACAAACTATTTGTCATCAACATCATCTGAGCTCTATCCCATCTAGCGTGCTAGAAAATTATTTCAGTAGTAACAATCTCCATCATCCAGGCATTTGCTTATGTGGTGACATAACATGTTTTCATTGATTTCTTATGCTGGATGAAGTATTTGGCGTTGTAGATTTCCTTTTTCTTGTATCATCTAGGGACGCTAACTTGATACCTCTATTGGTTATATTGTGCATTTCTGCTCCTCATCCGCTGATTAAAGTTATTCCTGCATGTGAATTTATCTTATCTATTTAATGTCATGGACCGTGTATTTAATTATGCATGCTATACCTCTGTGTTATGTATGCATGTCTTCTGTATTGATAGTTATCATAATGGTGTTTTCTTAGTCTTGTGTTTATATCGAGTTGTCAAGGAAAGAAACATGAACAATCAGCTTGTCTCTACCAACTGTTGTGTTTAGGTGGGTTTTACATTTTGCTAGATTCAATTTGGTGGTTGATTTGTATGAAGTTTGTTACCAAAGTATCCAATGGTCCAGATTCTATGATATCAAGCAGAAACAGATATCTGCTGTATTGTCATTTTATTTTGGTTCATATGACTTGAGCCCACAACCTTAAAATTTGCAACAGGGATCCAATGGTCCAGATTATATGATCTCAAGCAGAAACAGAAATCTGCTGTACTGTCATTTTCTTTTGGATAATGTGACATGAACCCACAACCTTAAGGTTGCAACAGGGAGAACTTTCACCTGTGCCGCGGGCTATTTGTCAACATATCGGCATTTTTATAAGGGTGTTTTCTGTAGAGGCCCTACCTTCTGTTCCAATACTATAAACCACCTCTAGTTTTTGACAATCTGCGCAGGCTTCCTTTTTCTAAAATTAATTCTTAATAGGTTCCTGCATTTATGATCTGTATTGAAGGCAGATGGAAATTCAGAAGACCAACAAACTTGGCTGAAAGGACTTGTGAAAAGTCAGCTTACCCCTGATTTGCAGCTACTGCAATTAACTAACATTTCTTCAATTTTAATATCAAATCCTGTTTTCATTTAAGTACACTTTCTTCCCCTTCTTTTCTTCTGACCTACTGCCCGCCTGTATGATCTCAACCCTCATTTACAAAGCACAGCTATCTTATTCAACTGCACATTCATCTCCTTCAATGCCACATCTAAATTGGTCCATACTCACAATACTATTCAATCATGTTCACATTTAGAACTGTGCCCAGTCGAGTACATGTCTATTGTCATCAAAACACCTTATCAAATCACTACAAAGTTCTTGGTCAAACCACTGCCCATCCTAGTTTACTTGCCTTTCACAAATACACTTTGCTGAAAGCCATTAAACTTCCAAATTGAACGAATATCCATATCTTCCCAAAAACTTAATATCCATATCACCAATGAGTGCTGGCTTCAGAACCAATTGAACGAAACCCCAAATATTTCATATCTAAAGATAGCCAAAATCCCAATTCAACTTGTACTTTAAACCAATTCCTTTCCTTTCCCTTCTCCTCTTCTTCCTTGCCCGTTTCCACTTCAACTCTGGATCTTTCAACATTAGTATAAAATTGAAAAATGCAGCCAAGGTGCTGCCAACAGGGAGGGAACCATATGGGTGTTTATAGGTTGGGCTGGTCTTGGAAACGCTTGAGCAGAAATGAGTGTTTAGAGTGCTTGGTGTGGTGTTTGGTTGGAGGGATGCTTGGGGTTTTGAGAATTTGAATGTTTTTCTGGTGTCCGGTAGTTTTTGTTTCTAACTTTAGAGAACAAGTTATCTAAAAATCAATTTAATTTTATGCTAAGGAGGTCAACTATGGAAGCGATCTCTTGCTTGGGCAATTAATAGAAAAATACCTAGAGAAGAGGAAAAATTATATGGTCTTCATATCTAGAGAAAGTCTATGACAAGGTACCTAGATATTTGATTTGGAGGGTTTTCGAGAGAAGGAGTGCCCCAAAAGGTTATATTGACATCATTAAAGATAAGTGTGAGAACTATTGAGTTTCCAGTGACCATAGTATGTGTTAGGGTTATCTCTTTACATTGATTATGGACAAGGTAATGTCTCATAATTCAAAAAGAGGTAGCTTGGTATATGTTGTTTGTAGATGATATAATGTTGGTGGATGAATTAAGAGATTGTGTGAATGAGAAACTTAAGATATAGTTGGAGACTTTAGAATCCAAGGGCTTTAAAGTAAGTCATACAAAGACAAACTACATGAATTTCAACTTTAGGGGGATGTGCAAAGAGATGAAATTCATATGAGAATTGAATCTCAAGAGGTACCACAAATTGTTTCATTCCGATACCTTGGCTTGATAATTAGTAAAGATGGAGAGGTTGAAGAAGATGTCGAACAATGGATAAGAGCAGGATGGCTGAAGTGGATACTTGGTTCTGGAGTGCTTTGTGATAAGCAAATACCAACACAATTGAAGGGAAAATGTTACAAGCCAGCGTTTAGACCAGCTATGACCTATACAGCAGAACTTTGGTAATTAAGAAGCAACACATGCACAACAGGAGTGTAGCAGAGATAGGAATGTTGAGATAGATGTGCGGTTAAAGTAGGAAAGCTAGAATAAAAAATGAGCACTTTTGGGAGCATTTGGACGTAGCATCAATGGGTGATAAAATAAGAGACTTGTTTGAGATGGTTTGGACATGTCCAACATAAGTCAACAGCAGCGTCATTGAGGAAAAGTTTTTCTATGCAAGTGGATGGCCCACCAAGGAAAAGGGTTACGCCAAAGAGGACATGGATGGAGGTGGTAAAGATAGATTTGAAGTACAACCTATCTAAGGATTTGGCTCAGGTTAGATTGTAATGGAGAAACAAAATTCATGAAGACAGCCCAGCATAGTTGGGACGAGGCTTTGATGATGATGAAAGTTTTATAGTCTCTTAATTATAAAAAGTTCTTTCTTCTTTCAGATTCAATTCATTGGTAAGAGGAGAAAGGGTTTTTTTTTTTTTTTTTTAAAGGTTGAATTTTTCAAGTGTTCAGATTTTATAGCTGTTTATTTTCTTTTACCAGGCAATTATAAAATTGGCCCTGGCTAATTCTTGGATCTAGTGGGTCACCTCATGGAATGGACGTGATTGATATCTCCCATATCAGATTTTCTAAAAGCTATATCCAATGGTGAATGTTTTTTGGATTAGATTGGATGTTGTCATCTTCATCTTGGGGATTTTGAATATTTAATGTCCACCATTAGGCCTAACGTGTGAATAATTGTGATCAATATGGAGTATGCATTTTAGTTTGAGGGACATCAAACTACCATGTTTTTAGTGATTTTTCTTTGCATCCATTGGGTAGTAAGAGTTTAAAAATGGGGGAAAAAGGAATTGAATATATGGGTACATAGAAATAAAGGAGTATCCTTAGATATAAGTGTAGTAAAGGTTAGAGAAGGGAAACAACGAAGAAATCATGATCGAGTAAAAGTTAAGGAATAATTTGAAAAATCTCAGTTTTAAGGATAGTAAAGGTTAGAAAGTAAATGAAAAAGAAGGAAGAAAGTTTGGTCAGGCAAAAGTAAAAGAATAGTTTGGATCTTATGCTTAAGTGTGGTAAAGGTTAGAAAATCAATATAGATTGAAATTGTGTAAGGTGGTGAGGGTTAGAAAATGGAAAGAAAAGAAAATTGACGACCAATATAGTCAATGGTTGAGTAAAAGCATGGCAAGTGTTTTTTTGCACCTGCTTTTCAGCTGAGCTAAGTGCCAATATAGGTTCCTGGCTTCTAAACTAACAGCATGTCATGATGGGTGTTTCCATTATTATTTTCTAAAAGGAGGGGCTTTGCATAGAATTTTCAATGCTAGATGGTTCCTTCTTAAATTAGGCTGAAATGTGGGGGCCATAGAGAAAATACTCAGATATATATATATATATTTATAATTTTGAAGATTGAATCTCTTACGAATATCTTTATAACATTATAATATAGTCATTCTCCATCTTCTTATAATTTCATTACTGATCAAAAGAAAGAACTTTATAGTATGTGTATCTGTGCTTCCAGATGAGGTGAAGACAACCAATACGCTGACTTGTTTTTATAAGTGTATTTATATGTTTAGAAAATATATTAAATCATCATCAAAACCTCGTCCCAACTATGTGAGGTCGGCTACGTGAATTATGTTCCCCATTCCCGTCTATCCTGGGCCAAATCCTCAGATGCGTTGCATTTCTTTAGATCTATCCTACTTTGAACAATGTCCTCTTCATCCTACTCCTTTCCCTTGAGGGGCCATCAACCTGCAAAGAAAAGCTTTTCCTCACCGGCATTGTTAGCTTGTGTTGGGCATGACCGACCATCTCAAATGAGTCTCTCTTAATTTATCACCTATCTCAAATAGTACTTTAAATATGTTGTATTAATTTTTATAAAATTAATTGTTTACATAGGTACCAAATGTCTGAGTTATCACCTTGTGTTGGGCATGACCAACCATCTCAGAGCAGTGAAAAATCTTACACGATATTTACTGGAAAAGGCTTATGATAGGTACCAAATGTCGAGATGGTTAACCTGATGAACTGAAGAAAAGGTATCTAGAACAAGTACCAAAATTATAAGAGACATGTATGAAGGGCCAAAAACAAGTTTGAGAAAAGTGTGTGGGATGACGTCTAAGTTCACAGTTGGAGTAGGATTGCAGTAAGGATACATTTTGAGCCCCTACTTATTAGCCTTATATATGGACATTGTAACAACTAATGTCCCATGTGAAGTTCCATGGTTTATTTTGTTCGCAGATGATGTGGTACTTATCAAGCAATGAAGCGGGTGAATGATAATCTAGAACTTTGGGAGAGAAGGCATTCAATACAAATTGGCTGAGAACTACTAGATCAAAGGTAGAATATGTAGTGTAAGATTAGTGGATCTGAACCTATGATGCATGAATACTTCAAAATGGGTAACGTATTGTGTCGTATCGTATCCAATACTTCACTTTTTATGTGTAAAATCCATATCCCTGCCCTATCTATGGCGTGTCCTTGCCGTATCCATGCCGTATCTGTGCTTCATTTGGGAGAAAGGCATTCAATACAAATTGGCTGAGAACTAGTAGATCAAAGGTAGAATATGTAGTGTAAGATTAGTGGATCTAAGAGTAGAGAAGCTGAGTTGGTCAAAATTGAAGAGAATGTAGTACCAGAGTAAAAGAAACAGAGGGCTTGAGCTGGGTGAATGAATAGGATTAATGTAGGTTGAGCAAAGTGGAACCAAGCTAGTGGAGTACTCTCTGATTGTT
Organism: Persea americana; assembly: GCA_029852735.1. Lineage (NCBI taxonomy): Eukaryota > Viridiplantae > Streptophyta > Magnoliopsida > Laurales > Lauraceae > Persea > Persea americana. The sequence goes on along the minus strand of CM056813.1, from coordinate 16,523,186 downwards.
GAGTGCCACTTTGATTAAAAGGTCATTTTATAAGACGATAGTTAGACTGGCAGTGTTGTACGAAGCGTAATTGATGCAGTCTGGGGCTTCATCATTAATGGTCAGGGAAGAATGAAGATACAAGAACCTAAAGTTCATATGTTGAGATGGACATCCTAAGATGGATGTGTGTAGCTGCAATAAATGCTAGAATTATAAATGAGTTTACAAGAAGAAACATATGGGTAGCTTCAATAGTTTAAAAAGGAAAGAAAAGGAAGGTAAAAAAAGAAGGAATGCCATTTGTGATGGTTTTGGCATGTGCACACAAGGCATGAATCAGCTTCTAAATGATAAGTTGAAGGTTACTAAAGGACATTGGAGAACTGAATGATAAGTTGAAGGACTTACGGACTTTGGTAAAGTAGTGAGGAATCAAGAAAGACATGTTAGAATGTGGAGCTCCAGAGGACATCACCTCTCAAAGGCGACATAAAAATTATGGGAGCAGGAGTTGATAATGGTGACAATATTGGTATTTCGTACTTTCAGATATTTTCCTTTCACAGTTTGCAGTCTGCACTCATTCTCATGTACATATATGGATAGAGTTGGCCCTCGTACACAAATAATAGTAATATAGGATATTTTGTCTTATCACTTGAATAAAACATATTAAGTTGGCCCTGGAGCGGTGACCTAAGGCTTCTAAGATGATGACTAATTGACTATGATGATGATGATAAGTAAGAACATAAAAATATACAATAATTTAAAATTGCATTACATTCTTGTAGTGGTGGACCCACGTTATGGGATGTGGGTGCGTTCGCCCCAGGTAAGTTTTTGAAATTCCTTTAGATGGACATGGCCCGCATGGCCCATGCACCAGGTCAAGTCCAATCTCGCCCCATCCCCTGCAGCGTTTCTCCATGCCCATTCGAAACTCCTTTCTCATAAGTCATAACTCAGAAATCCAGAACCAAACGCAAACCATCTCCTTCGAAAACCCTACATCTTCGTCTTCAACTCTTCTCCAACTCCTCTCTCTCCACAGAAAAAAAAAAATCCAAATCACAGTGGCCAATCAGCATGCCATGACCATCTCTCTTTCTCTCGTTGGCAGAAAACCCCAAATCCCAGCAAAGAAGGCGGTGATAGCTGCAAGGAACGGTGTGGGCTTTCTTCAAATCTCTGATAGGTTGTATTATGGTTTGCTCACGTTGCATCCTCTCTCTCTCTCTCTCTCTCTCTCTCTCTCTCTCTCTACAGGTGTGAGCGATGGCTCTTCCTTTTTTTTCTGTTTAGATTGTTTGGGGCTTTATGTTGTGTTATGAGTTTTGGCGAAGAGTAATTTTGCATTGTGTAATTAGTTTTATATAGATTTTTGATAGATAACATGGCTAGGATTGATCAACCCTTGATCAATCCCAATCCTTTCTGACACCTACTCTAATGAATTAGGATGGTATCAGTTAGACATTGATTCAATTGTTTCCCACTATTCAATTTCTCAAGAACCTTTGTGGCCAATCACCGTTCTCGACTTAGCAGAGGTCTATCTAGTCCATGACGCTTTATTCAATATCAAGTTCCAAGGGGTTATGCAATTCAATTGTGACTGAGTTACTAGTTGAGCCCATAGGATTTTTCACAAATCTCAATGTTGTCCATTTCTCAGTTTGGGGAATTATGAAAAATCTTTTTGAATGTAAGGTCTTCTCTGCAATTGCATTAATAAAGAGAAGTGCCTCATAGAAATATCATTTGGACATGGCCATCCATACTGTCTGGATTAGGTGCCTTTGAATGGATAAGAACCCAGAGTAACTCTGAATGATCCTATTCATTTAATGGGCAGAACTACGGAATAGGGGTGGCTCTCTTTACCCTGCCCGTATTTAATGGCCATCCATACTGTCTAGATTAGGTGCATTTGAATGGATAAGAACTCAGAGTAACTCTGAATGATCCTAATCATTTAATGGGCAGAACTATGGAATAGGGGTGGCTATCTTGACCCTGCCCGTATGCACATCCGAATCCACCCCACTACTCTCATTCTCATTGATTTTCAAGCATTTAAGCACCTTTCTGTGATTGGTTTCAATAACCACTCATGGAACAACTATGTGCGTTTTTCATGCAGTTTGGGGGAAAAAGGAATAATCTTCCATATCTTTTCAGAAATCAACATGAATCTAGCCATTGGATTCTTTCCCAAACCTACCGTCAGGTTTCATCAATAGGTTACTCTAAGATATATGGGATCTCATTCTTTATAATTGCACACATGAAATTTGTTTATTTGAGCAGTGTGCTCATATTTTGTATATTATAAGCTTAACTATTCATCTGTTATCATTCTTCCAAAAAAAAAAAAAAAAAAAAAAAAAGAAAAAAAGAAAAGAAAAGAAAAGAAAAAGAAACTATTCATGTTTTATCAAAGGCAAGTGTTGGGATTTTGTGTGTACCATATCAATCTAATTTGAGGAGAAACATAAATGTGTTCGGTGATGGATATGCCAAACAGCTTGTATATATTGAGAAGGACATATTTAATAGCATTGATGATGAGATAATCATGCAACGGTTTCAAAACATGAAAAACTGTCGAGGGTAATTGTAGAAACTTTGTTTTAGACTTAGAGATGACTTTTGATGAGAGAAATGTATGTTACTTGGTGCATTTAAATATTTTGTATCTATTTAAATACAATACAATTTCTCTTTTGCTATTGTTAATGTGAAAAGAGTCTAGCAAAGTTTAGCAAAAGTTTAGCCCCACCCAAACAAAAATCCTGGGTCCGCCATTGCATTCTTGCACCATCCATGTGTATCAATATGCATTTTTCATGTTGTAGTATACCACCATGACAGTTTCTTGTAATAGCCATATCCTGTTGACGTAGATTATGTGTTCTACCATGTGAATGTCCTCATGACCTAAATAACTGCCCCATTTGCTACGGTACATTGTTTTTTAAATGATTTCAAATCTGTCTGTACTGGTATATTTATTAAGTTTTGGACTTTGGGTGCATGTTTTAATTTATTTTCGAACCTCATTTTGTACAGGACGAATGGAGAAGGATGACAAGTGTGGTTTGTATGATGTCCCGGTTCAGTCTGCTGATTATACAATCCAAGTCTCACATCGAAGGGTTGAACCAGCTTCAAATAGCATGACACAGGGCTTTACATCCCTAGATCTATTAGCTAATGCCTATGGGGATTCATCAGACTCTGATGAGGAAGGCATTCAACATCCTAATAAGTCTATCTGTTCTGATGAACATGATTTTGATGGTTTTTCGTTAGCATCCAGTGAAGATCGCAGAGTTTTTTTATTTGGCCAAGACCGTCAATATGGATCAGTTGGAGTTCTTGATCAGGCTTCTCCTACGCCTAGCATGAGATACGAAGCTCCTACTCAAATTTTAAGCATCAATGATAGATGTCCTAAAACACTCAATTTCTCTCCGGGGAATGTTGTGGACAATGCAGTATCTGTAAAACCGTGGGGGTTAGACAGCATAAGTAGAAACCCAATGACAACACCAGGAAGCATGGTAACGTCTAGAGTTACAGACTTCGCGATGGTAGGACACAAGGAATCAGATGGTAGCTGGCGACAGTGTATTGGAACCTCCAAAATCAGTTGGTCTGATGCTAAGTTGGGTGATCCGGCAAATTGCATTTCTGTAGGTGCAGCAAATGGGAAGTGCGTCGAAACGGCACAGTTCAGTGATATTGATAGCTCGTTGAAGAAACCAAACATATCATTTGTCCAGCAATCTGACAAGGATTCTTCCAGGATGCATATATTTTGTTTAGAGCATGCTGTGGAGGTAGAAAAGCAGCTTCGTCCCATTGGTGGACTGCATATGTTGCTCCTCTGTCATCCAGGTGAGTTCTAGTATAGGTTCTAGACATTGTTTATCAATAGGCGAATTACATTAAAAATACTTAGGAGTGGACCAAACGGCAGATGTATCACAAATATATTAAATTTTAGTGTATATATTGTGCACTAAATGATACAGATTACACAAATATGACAGAATAAGATCATAAACCAATCTATCTTATCTGCTTTGATTTTGTCGGACACATTTACTGATGGAATCAACTTTACATTTCCAATTTGAGGGTGAGGATGCAACATGAGTGAGCACACACAGATGACCTATATATTTGATAATTTATAGAATGTTTGCACGTGGATGATTACAACCAATAAGTTTCTAGTACATGGTAAAGACATTGCATTCTTTAAGTTGGCCAATCGTCTGAATAGCTATTGAAGATTGTTTTAATCACAGTACATGGTTTTCTTTTAAATGCCTGCAGACTATCCCAAAGTAGAAGCTCAAGCCAAGTCATTGGCAGAGGAATTGGGAAGCAATTACCACTGGAAGGATGTTCATTTCAGGGATGCAACCAATGATGATAAGGAAAAAATCCAGTCAGCTTTGGATGATGAGGAAGTTGTACCCGGGAATGGCGATTGGGCTGTCAAATTGGGTGTCAATCTCTATTACAGTGCCAACTTAAGCAAATCTCCCCTCTACAGCAAGCAGATGCCATACAATGCAGTCTTATACAAGGCATTTGGTCGTACTTCTCTGGTCAGCTCCCCAACAAAACCGAAGGTGTTTGCGAGGCGTTCCAGCAGGCAGAAGAAAATAGTTGTTGCTGGAAAATGGTGTGGCAAGGTTTGGATGTCAAACCAGGTTCATCCCTATCTAGCCAATAGAGATAACCCAGAGCAAGAACCTGTAAATTCCTCTGGCTATCGCGATATAGATCTGAAGCTCGAGGAGGATACAGATGTTCAGGTGGGGAGAACGATGCTTTCCGAAAGGAACTTGTTGCCTTGTACTGTCTTGAGAAAATCTAGCAGGAAAAGGAGAAGGCCATTTGAAGATGAAGATTATGAGAAACCCAAGTTCCCTAGAGTGGAAAACACCTGTAAGGTCCTGGTGGATTCACCCAGGAATCCATCATCACTTTCCAGAAGGATTCTTAGAAGCAGGCTGAAGCATGAGGAGATAAGCTATAGTAATTCCAGTTTAAAAGATGAAGTAGGAGGACCAAGCACACGCCTCAGAACCCGACCATCTAAGACCAAAGAAGTTAAAGCAAAACTGAAAGGAGTCAAACTGCAACCAGCGGGTGAGAGACATGTCATCAAGAAGAAAGTGAAGAAAGGTCCAAGCTGCAATGATGTAACTATAAAAGATGAAGAAGCAGAGTATCAGTGTGATGTGGAGGGGTGTTCAATGGGCTTTAACACAAAGCAAGAACTGATGCTGCACAAACGTAACATCTGTTCGGTCAAGGGGTGTGGAAAGAAACTATTCTCGCACAAGTACTTGGTGCAGCACCGGCGGGTCCACATGGATGACCGCCCTCTCAAGTGCCCATGGAAGGGGTGCAAGATGACGTTCAAGTGGGCATGGGCGCGAACAGAGCATATAAGGGTGCATACGGGTGCCCGCCCCTATGTGTGTCGGGAACCAGGGTGTGGACAGACATTCCGGTTTGTCTCGGATTTCAGCCGCCACAAGCGGAAGACTGGCCATTCTGTGAAGAAGGGAAGGACATGATTTTTGTTTCCGACCGGAGGGTTGTACATTATGTGGCTGATGCAATCAATTATCAATTGGTAGGAGAGTAGGGCAGGGTAGGGATCCTCTGTAATTTTTCAGTTTTAGAAGAGCATCTGGTTTTTGCCTGGGCATTGATTAAGCCCATTCATTTACATCAATGACAGCAATGGCTGGTCCAGCACCTCTAATTAATTCTCAGGAACAGATGTTTCCATCCTCAAAACAACTCAAATTGATCGTTGTTTTCTTTCATTTCAGTGGGTCACTGGGCCACATTTGAAAGACCAAACTGCGGCCTAGGCCATTTGTTCTAATTACCAATTGGGCTTAACTTACATCAGCATTAGTTTACTATTAAAGTGTACAGTGGGTCAACTGCATTTCTCCATTTGATTTGTGATTGGCTGTGGTCAGATGTAGGCCCTTCACTAATATATAAGTTGTCAGGCAAACAAGAGGCGGCTTCCTAAACAGGTATTTCATATGATCGAATCTAGTGAAGTACACAGCCGGATGGTTAGATTCTTCACCAGATCTGTTGCATCATTGGCCAACAGTCTGTTGCTAGCATGGTTTAGAAACTCAAAAATTGACTCTACCCAGATCACTGAGCCCAGTACCTTGGGCAAGTCTGGTTGAGCACTCGGTCAGACATGTTTGACTTTTCTTCTCGGTTAGATGGTGATCTTTTGAGGTTAGACACCACCGTTGATTCGGGGGAAGTCAGAACTAGTTTTGAAACCATAATCAGCTGGGGATTGAGATTTTAGGGACCAAATTTCAGGTGGTGTGATACACCGCTAAATTGAGCACTGCAAAATGTTAGCTCTCTAATCATAGAAATGATGTGTATGTAGTAATGATGGCAATTCTTGACTCGACCAACTTGACATGAACCCAATGTGGTGTTTGTGGGTTCTGGTTAGCATTTCCAACCCAATTAATAAACGGGAGGTGTGAGTTGAATTGATGCATGCTATTCAACTCGCGACCTGAATTGAACCCGACCCAACATTTGCCCACGGAACCCACCCAACAACCTGAGAATCATAGGAATTTAGTTGACATTTGCAACCTGATTAATGAACGGATCCGGTGAAGTAAGGCCCATTTTCGTTACGATGAGAGGTGAACCCAACCTTATCCGAAACCAATTGGACCCAAAAGCCAATGTTTAAAATGCTTAAATGGCAAAGAGTTTAAATAATAATAATAATAAAAAATTTGGAGCCAGTCATATTGTAATTGTTATTGTTGGTGGGTCGTTATCTTTCAACAGGGGAGGTTTAGACTTGAGATGCAACGACTTGGAATCATCCAAGCCCATCCAAAGTGGGTTGAAGATGTTCGATAAGTGAAGATTCTTCTGCTTGTGATAGAGTCCACATTTCATGGATCCAAAAAATCAATTCAATCATTGGTACTGCCAAAAATTTCAGGTCAGCAACCGTGGATATAACTTCGATTCGACTACAATTTCACTATTTAATTACATGCAGTGGAAATTCTACATTAATGAACAGTCTGATTACCAAAGGTGAGCCTACTTTTAAAAATAGATGATAACAAACTTCCCCATGCATGAGATAACAATTGAAAAAATGTTACTGTCAAGGATAAACTGATACAGAAGTGTAATTTGGATTATACTATAAAAAAAAAAAAAAACAAATTCAACATAGTAGCAGTAGATTGGGCAGTCATCATGTTCTGTTTCAAAATACTGTAATATCTTTTACTGGTTTCATGGGGGTGAGATGTACTTCATCTTTCTGGATTCATATGGTATTGTGGATAATGAGGAAGAAGAATTTTCATATAAATAAGAAGGATCTGTTGAATGGATATCAATGAGAGTGCAAGTATTCTCTTGGATCTAGACATGGCCCACCTTTGATCATCCTAATCGTAAAATGAACTGATCTGATGTGATCCCACCTGTATGTGTAGACCCCCCCTGGGAATCCAAAATTGCATTTCAGACAGGGTGACTAAGTTTATATTCACCCTTCCCGTGATCAGAGGTCCAGTCCGAGTGCGATCAGACCGTTGAAAAATACGAGGTCCACTCTCCAATTTAATCGGTTCAGATCCTTTAGATGAAACCAGGTGGGCCCTCAAATCAAAGTGGGTTCTACTCAAGTAGAACTCCACATGCAAATGTGTTGGACAGAGGTGGCAAACCAGCAGTGTTTAAGCCATTTTCTTGAAAAATCTAACTGCAGAACTACAGATCTGAACCGTTCATATTCTATAAGAATGGCCTCATGTCCAATAATTAACAAAGGATAGAAGACGATGCACCCATCTAAGAATAAGTCCGACTTAAACATAGCTATAATCAAGAAATAGTAACTGTGAGCAAACAGCTGACTTGCTAAATTCAAGGAACAAAATCTGTGATTCAAAAGAGTATTTCTATCAAATCTTACAGTTAAATTACAGAGTGCATTTCAAAGAATTCAAGTTTCCTGAGATTGAAGTGACTCAACAAAAATTCTCAAGAAGAATCAGTGGCTGAACTAATCATTGCAAATGATTCAAACAGTGAGTTGATTATTAAATTTGTGACCGATGAGAGAGATTTCATTTTTTTAAATTGAGCTTAATTACATCTAATTCGATTCTATGGTCCTACACAAACTACAGTACAAATGTTTTGGTGAATGCACTTTGTTTAAGTATATTTGAAATTTAGTTTTTCATGAGGTGGTGTTTGGTATGCGGTCTGATCGAATTGAAAATTGGTTCTTATTGCCCTATATGGTATCGTTCAACTTTACATGACTCATCTTTTCTGAATTAATAAAATTCAGCAGCAGTATTTTCACTGAAAAAGAGAATCTTAAGGTATTTAGAATTTATGGGGGTTTTCTTGCTGTGGTGAAGGAATAATTTTGGTAAAATAAGATCGGAGTTTTGTGGCTTTTTAAAGATTATCCGTTGGAGGAACGGCTCCTTGACCTAGTGGTAAGAAGCATGAGTTCTTATCTGGCTGTTTGAAGTTCGAATCCTGGGTATATCACCTTTTCCAGCTTGTGTGGGTTCCTTTCCTACTTGTGTGGGCTTTCTTCCATGGTACATCACCTTTTCTTCACCATTGTGTGGGCCTCCTTCCCACTTGAGTGGGCTACTTTCCCGTGTGTATGGGTTTGGCTGGGGTACCAAAAAAAAAAGGCTAATCGGTTGGAAGCTGGGAGTAAGATATGGCAAGGAAACCTAAGAGACTTCTAGCATAAAGCCTATACATGCACTAGTTGTCTCATTGAAAACGACCAAAATACTAAAATTAATACAAAATTTCATTTTTAAGTATTTAAAGTATGATTTTGTTTTAATATTCTATCTTGTTAGTTTTACAATCAGATTTTTATCTTTCTATTTTATTTTTAAAAAAAATTTCCCTCTATATTTGAGCATGTTTGGCAACTGGTGAGGAATCTATAGATGTGAGGTTCCATATTGCCCTTGGAACAAGGATTCCTTGCCAAGGACTTGTATGATTGAAGATTTCACATAAATATCTATGCATATCGATGCATATATATGAGAAAAAATGATTTAAGCACAAATCCGCAAAAGTGAGAATTTTCAAATCCTACAAGGGAAGGTCATATTTGAAAATCCACACAAATGGAGATTTCCATAGGTCCAATTCCTCAGGGATTTACAACTGCCAAAGGTGGATTTTCCATGACTTTGTGGAAAGCGGGAATCTTTTCCTTGAGGATTTGGTTGAAAAAATAACCTCTTTTGAAATAAGTAAATAATAAAAAGTAAGATTTTTCATCTTAATTATACTCTAATAAAATTATTATTTATTTCATTATTGCTTATCCATCCTTTCTTTTTTGTTTTTTGTTTCTCTAATCTTGACGGGTTTCTTGCTTGTAATGATGATGATGATGATGAAGAAATAATGTAGCGGACAACAGTCAAACAATGAGCTCGGGCAAAAATATACTGCTAACAAACTATATCAATTACACACACATATACATACATACAAAATGGGGCCCAAGTATTCTCCTTACTCAAGCTAAAGTAAACACAATAACAACAAAACAAAAAGAAAGAAAGAAAACAAGAAACAGAACATAGTATTTTATCAAGATTTTCAATACATTTTCGACTTGAGACATTATCCAAAATATATAATTATAATAATAATAATTTTAGACAAAACAATTAATTGTTGGAAAGTGCATGGCTGCTCCACAGGAAAAGGGTCCATGCAATGGATGGCTACTTTTTGCCAATTTCTCGACTATCTTACCCTTCCATGAACTAGTGGGACACTTGTCATGATTTCATGCAAACGTCACTGAAGATTAGTTCTTGTAGTTGTTGGACAATGCAAATGCAGTCTCCCATATAGTAAGATTGCTACATAAAGTACATTGCCCAAAGATCAGAACCACTTAAAATTCATTTCGGGCTTGTTTCTTCGCTTAGAATTCCTTATAGGAATTTTAAATGTTGGAGTTTTTGGGACATGATTCTGCTAGTATTTGAAATCCCATATTTCTTACTTAGCATTTAGGAATACCAGCCACATGAAAGGTCCCTTATGAACTTTATAAATTTAAGAATTCCACCATCTTTGCATTTTGGTGGAATTCTTGAATGCTTAAGTCCAAGGGAGCATCCAGAAATTCCATTATGTCTGGGAATTCAGAAGTTTCCCTATGTCTGGGAATTCAGGAATTTCCCAGACAGGGATTCCTTGAATTATAGAAAAGAAATGGGCCCAAGGTATGTCTAGAAATTCAGTAATTTCCCAAACAGGAATTCCTTGATTTCTAGAAAAGAAACAGCCCCTAAGTATGATCACTTAAAGCTAAGAAAAAGAGAAAAGGTATGCCTTGTGAAGCGTCGTGGCCTATGGCCTACCTATTACTTACAGGCTCAAGAGTTCCTTAGGCTGTGGTGTTTTCCCAAGGGAGAAAGGGGACGTTTAGAGATATATTAGAGAAATTAAAAAGATGAAGTATATCCAAACTTTAAATTTTCTACCATATGTGTAACCGTAATATGATATGTTTATTGAGATTAAATGGAAGAATGGCAACTGGGAATCTTACCATTTTTAAGGCATATTTGTGTAATCACTTTTTTTTTTTTTTTTTTGTGTAAATGAGAAAGAAAAGTGTCACTTCCCAGGCTCTAGAATTCCCTGTTTAGGATGGTTCCCGAGGTATGACACGAGAACTCCCTAAATTCGCACTTGTTCCGGACCAAGTCCGAATCCACGAAAGAGAAAAATCCACTTCATACGGGTGAGGATTACTCACTGAAACCTATCAACATACATTTAATTTGCGTAAGTTTGTACATCAGTAATATCAAAGCATGAACAGTCCATTAAAGTTCCAATAATTCATCTTACAATTATTATTAATAAGACTAATAATTTAAATCCCTGAATGCATAGTACACAAGTACTATAATGAAGAGCTACTAGATGCTTTACCTTAATAGAAACATAATCCTAATGCAAGTTAGAACTAATCACATGTATAACCATAAACTAGTGCAAGGTAACATAAATGCATAGTATAATTCCAGACCCATAATTACAACTCTTGTACGTTCTCTGCTAGTCAAAGCTAGTAGACGTTCCCTGCAAATTTATTGGCTCAATCTCAGAGGGACCGCTAGTCCTACTCCTCAGTCTCCCGGATTCCTGTGATGCCAAGTTTAGCACCATTAATACGATGATTCAACAATGTAAGAGCAATTAAGATTTAACACATATTATCTCAAATTCGAATTATTTACAAAAGATTAAAAGATGTCAAATAATCGTCAACTAGGCATATTGTGCATTATGAATAAATCATGCTTTCTCGAATCATAAATCAAATACTCACTTTTCTAGTTGACTACTACTTTTTGCTCATCCTTTACGATAGAGAGCAAACTAGTTGGGATGTCATCAGTGACCTGCCCAAAGGTTCTCCTGGCTACCCGGTTCTAGAGTTCCAGTGCTCCAGACGACTTACTGTAGCAATCTCGAATAACTGAACTAAGTTTTAAAGCCGTCGGATATCACAAGGTCGAAGCGAAGTAGTGCCAAACCATTCGAATTGAATAATAATAAAGCTGGAGTAAGACTTTTCTATTCAAATCATTTCTAATCAAATTCATTTATTTTCATTCCATAATTTTGAATCATTTCCAATCAAATCGAATTAAATGCTTACTCTGTTCGAATATCACATCAATGTACGATAACATTTGTAAGACGATTGTAGTAACAAATTGAGAAATAATACAAATAATGCATATAACAATTAATTGACATTTGAGGGCAATAATAAATACAATATCATTATGCAAATGCAATTTGATTAATGGAGTTAAGGATATTTACTAGCCAACCCTAAACTAATTACCTGCCGTCTCTAACCGTCCATTGCGATATAGTTTTATCTAATTCGATGCACGTGCTACATTTTGTTGGTGTCACTTTGTGTGTGGAAGGTACGTTGAAATTCCTAAACCAACACCAATGGTGAAGTATTAGACGAAACGAATAAGGACATGAGATGATCTCAGCCCAAGACTTTTCATGTATTATAATTTCCATCGGACCATGTTAATCGGTTATGGGTTTCATGTCTATGGACCTACAAGGTCCGTCTTTTCACAACCTAAGAACCTTATTAGTTAGCCTTTGTGTAACAATCATCCTCAAGGATTGATTATTGAGGATTTAGGCTTTTTTGAAGTGGAATTGATTCCCTTAATGGGCAATGGTTTCCTATATAGTCTAAGTTAGGTTTAAAATCCCTTTTTTCAAAAGAGATAGGACGTGGTTCAATGATCCACACATTCACTTTCTCTCGCAACCTCTGATCATTAACATGTGTGGTCCATTGGATTATACATTGTGAGATCTATCCAATCGTACGTGGAACTCCAAAATCCGACGTACGAATAAAGAGTTATGGACATTCAAAGTTGGCACTGTCGGGCCCAATGGACGAGCGTGCAACAATCTGTGCCTAGTTTTCAAGGCAAAAACTAACCCGCTCGAGCTGCCAAATGGCCCAGCTCGAGCCGGCAGCATGTTGGGCTCATTATGCACTCAGAAATTGGCTGAAATTGTTAGTTTTTAGGGGGTCTATTCTCCATACTTAAAAATCAGCCTTTACAAAGCTTCCCAACAACCAAAACATGCATAAAATGAGCCTACTTGCTCCCCAATCATCCATTCATTCACAATCTTCAACCTCTAACCATTATCAATTCCAAATTCAAGAAACCCATTTCAAATTCATATAAGATTATGCAAATTAGGATGAATTACTATACAACTGAATCCATATCATTTCATTCAAGGATTATCAACATGTATAATATAAAATTACTCATTACTTGCCTCAATTTGGTGCTTTCCAATTCTAATATCTTCTTTGACTCAATTATAGCAAAAAATCCCCAAATCACGAGCTCAACTAAGTCCTACAATGGTGAAATGTATAAGATAACTCAAATGAGAATGCATGCAACTCAATTGACTCTAGCCCACTAGTATTAATCTAAAGAACACATTTGAGAGGAGAAATCTTATCAGAAAAATGGGTAGCGAGGAGCTAATGAAGAAGGAAGCTTGGGGTTGGAGAAGATGACGAATTTGGAGATGGCTGATGCTTCTAGCTCTTCAAATCAACATGCAGAGCTTCTTGATTGGTTGATAGTCTTGTCAATATAGATGGATTGGGGAAGAAGAAACTTAGAGAAGATGAGAGATAAGGAAGAAGATGAAATCACAGAATCCACATGCAAAGCTCTCTATCTCTCCACCTTAAATTGGACAGATGAGAAGAAGAGGAGAAGAAGAAGAAGAGGGGCAGAAGGAGAGAATGAGTTTTTTCTCTGCCAGAATGAGGGAAAGAGGTGAAAAACAATGGATAGGATCGAATGGTTTTTGAAGCAAAAGTTCGGTTTCATTTTGCATGCAAGTACACCTAGTTTTAGGAAATTTGGGAAAAGGTCTTTTGTTAAAACAACGGGCCTGATTATGGGTTGGGTCAGGTTCGGATCCATTTGGTCATAACACTAGAATAACTCAATATGAAATATCCCACTCAATGCACCCAAAAACCCACTAAAGCTGAAAATACCTGCGCGAAACCCCGGGCATCTAAAATACTCAAAAAGTTGTACTTCTACCTAGCAAGGTCAAACCCTACTAATCTACCTAAATCCATCACAAAACCATCAAAAACAATATTAGACACGTAATCAAGTTTAATTAGGCGTTAATCACAGTTAGGCGGGGTCGAGGTTTTACAAAATGCATGATATTTTTCTGCAGAAAACCTTTTTCATAATTTAGTTTGAATGCTACTTTTATGAGGAAAACCATTACAATCAGTGCAAGGTTTTTGTGAATCTATGGAAAAGTGTTTCTTCTAATGAAGGTGAAGATAGAAAAAAAATATTCATGCGGAAAAGAAAAAATCCACCAACAATACACAAGCACCTAAACATTTATTTGAGAATAGATGTGTTACTTTCTTAATATGTAAGCCACTAATATGGGAAAAGGTCCTATAAGGACCGTCCTTACCATTTCTTGTATGGACCACTCCATGCCGTTCGATTCTCACGCTTATCCAATGGTCCTCATGGCCATTATATAACTAAAGGAGGGAAAACCAAAATGAGGAGACCACTCGCCCAAATCGGAAGAAAGCCCCAAATCGATCGACATCCCTCTCCTCATCTCTTCCTTTTCCACCCCATCACTGTCTCGCACGTCATCAAAGAAGGAATCCATCATCGCAACTCTTCCTCTTGCATCCCTCTCGTTGACGTCTCTCTCTCTCTCTCTCTCTCTCTCTCTCTCTCTCTCTCTCTCTCTCTCTCGTCTCCATCACTCTTCTTCGTGCATCCCTCCTGGACCTAGGGCTCGATTTCATTCTCCTATTCGCACCAAAGCAAAACATTGATCACGTGCATCCCTCTGGTCAACATCTCTCTCTCGTCTCCATCACTCTTTGTCGTGCGTGTCACGACCCAAAAATAGGGGGTAGGATTAAGGGGCTGTACTTGGGGAATTACTGTAGCATAATATTTCTTTTTCCCAAGGATCCGCATTGGTGAGAATTTCAAGGTCCATCATCGTTATGGAATATTTAACGGAAGCTTGCATTGCAATGCAACTTGAAGTTCAGAGCTAATCAAATTCCATGTTGCACCAATATTGATTTACTAGAATAATCATATTATCCAATACTTCATCAGACTGATACAACATAAACATAATACATGCAGAGCTAGACAAGTAAACAAGATATTTCATTCCCTTATTTCAAGTTATAAATTAGAAAAGATGTATTAATTATATTCCCAAAATCAAAGGCGAACAGAGGCTAGTAAAAAAAAGTACAAAATCCTAAATAATCCTCCCAGGTATTTCCCTTCTCATGTGCAAGGAACGGAGTCTACATGACAACCTTACACCTCAATCACACGTCACTTGCGGCTCAGCAACCACCTCCTTGGAAACCATCCCGGGGTACAAGTCAGGAAACCATACCTACGGCATCAAGCGTAGATCAGACAAATATGCCTGGCAAATATCCAAGATAAAGAGCATAGTTTGTAGGTATAAAGCAGAATATAAAAGAAATATTAATTAAACAGAGATCAAGTGACAGTATGTTTAAGCAAGGTCAGTGCATTATGAGTAAAATAACAAAATCGATGGTAGCAGAAAGTATGAGTCCCCATCACGGGGGTACCTGGTCTGCCTTGGATAGGTTCCGGTTACGGGGGTACCGGGTTTGCCTCAGGCTGATAATAGAAAGTAGGAGTCCCTATCACGGGGGTACCTGGTCTGCCTCGGACAAGTCCCGGTCACGGGGGTACTTGGTCTGCCTCGAACTGATAACAGAAAATAGGATTCCCTATCATGGGGGTACCTTGTCTGCCCTAGATAGGTCCTGATCACATACAGGACTACAAACTGCAACCCTAGCGAACAATATATGCACATCTATATATGGTAAAAGCTAGAAAACTGGCTCGGTGGTGCTGTCTTAAAAATCAAAGCAGAATGTAGGGTTTCAAAGATTAATTAGAAATTAAGGAGCAAACCAGTTACCCACGAATTACATGTGCAAGTGTTGGGTTAATAGGACATTCAAATGCATAAAGACATAAACATGGCTAATTCGGCTTTTAAAACAGTAAACCGAGCAATTCAGGTTTAAAACAGTAAAACAAGTAAAGCGGGCTTCAAAACAATATTTTCCAAGTTCGGAAAATCCTACGGAAAAATGGGCAGCATTTCAGGTAGGAGTAAGGGATCCAAAACGGGTGGCAGAAAACAAAGGTGATCCAGGTAACTCGGAAGGACAGGGCAATAAATGCCCGCACACAAACCGAGAAACCTTTGAGGATCCGGGTACATCCAATGGTCAAGCAGGGCGAGAATCGCGCTAAGACCTTCGGAGTCCTATGGCAAGATGCTAAAAATTCAGATTTATAAAGTACATAATAAAATATAACAAGTCAGGTTTTCGAGATGCAAGATGAAAATACAGAAAGTCTAGTTAAATCATCATAAACATGCAAGTACGGTGATTCTCAAAGTTATACGCCCAAAGAGATGGATATTGATGTATTTTGTACACTTGATGCATTTTGAATGTGTGAATATCCAACCCCTAAGTTCCGATAAATATAAGACTCACTGTGCTCCACATGCATCCGTAATTGTTCAGGTCTAAGTATTGAGTTAAAATAAATACCAGGCAAGTCGGGGTGTTGGGTTCATCATAGTCAAGGTTTCGGCCTCTTTTTCAAGAAAAGGCAGGCTTACCTGGGGTTATAAGTCAAAAGCCCGAATTTTCAAATCAGTGGACAGTTTTTGCTTCCATTTAAACCTTGGTTCAAACATCACAGTTTTGGTTCAAAAACTCAGAATCCCTATGAGGTCAATCGGGTTAAAATTAGATTCAAATCAGGCCGAAGATCTAATTAAAAATTCCATTTTTCACGGGGTTATAAACAGGCCTAAAGGATAGGGTTCTGCGGGTCCCGGGGTGGGACCCATTGACCCAAGTCATACACAGAAACAGGGACTTATCTAGTGGCAGCTGCAGCTGCAGGCTGAAACAAGAAGAAGAATAAGATGTCTATGTAGGGCAGCTCGGACAAGAAGAGGAAGAATGGAAGAAAGGGTAGCCGCCGGGGCAAGTTGTGCAGGTTGCCGCTGGGCAGGTAGGTGGAGATGGCCGCGGGTCTGAGTGCAGGTGGGTGGCTGCTGGCAAGGGTGTAGGTGGACTGGCCGCTGAACAAGAAGAAGATGAGTGGGTAGCCGCTGGTCTGAGTGTGTGCAGGTGGGTGGCTGCTGGAACAAGTGAAGGTGGGTGGCCGCTGGGACAAGTGCAGGTGGGTGATGGTCGTGGGCTGAGTGCATGGGATGATGGCCGGCTGAGCTGTGTGTAGTTTGTAGCCGGCAGGGGCAGGGTTGGCCGCTGGGAGAAGACAGCAATGGCTGCTGGAATGGGAGCTGTGCAGGGGCGTTAGCAGCAGGGAAGGGAAGGAGCTGTTGGAAATGAAAAGGGCGGCAGCTTCTGGCTTTCTGGCTGGTAGCAAGCTGAACAGGTGGTTTTCTGCAGGTCTTCTGGACAAGAAGGATATGAAGAGGAAGAAGCTGATCTGCTGCAAGCTGTGCAGATAAGATTTGGCAAGTGGCCGCTGGGGCAATGTTAAAGCTAGCCGTGACAAGGAGAAGAGAAAGGGCAATGGCCGCTGGGGCTGGGGAAGGGTGAAGAGGAGGGTGGCCGCCGGGTCAGGGGCTGGGCAAGTTTGTGCAGGTAGCCGAGACAAGAAGAAGAAATACGAAAGGCAATGGCCGCCGCTGATGGCAAACGGGCTGAGGCGCGGGCCAGCCCCAGCTATGGCTGGTCTAGATTTCAGGAGGCAGGGGGACCCCATGGTGGGCCCCACAGATGGGGGTGGCCTCCTTAGGCAAAGGTTCACAGCAAAGCTGAGGGTGTTGACTGGCTTCACAGAATCCGGGCTGGGGGTGGGGGGTGTTGGGTTGAGGGGTCAAACTTTCCCGTTGTTAATAACCCATACAGATTAAATCTTCACCATAAAAATTCGATTTTTTCCCCAAATAAATCCAACCAAGGAATGGGTTTAACAAAACTGATTTATTTTCCTTAAACAGGATTAACTTGCAAGATCAAATCAAATCAAGATTCCCCATACAGGACATGCAATTTAAATTAAATACTTGCCTCAAAACCAAGAATGGATCACACCCCTAACCC
Source organism: Persea americana (assembly GCA_029852735.1). NCBI lineage: Eukaryota > Viridiplantae > Streptophyta > Magnoliopsida > Laurales > Lauraceae > Persea > Persea americana. The sequence goes on along the minus strand of CM056813.1, from coordinate 16,505,290 downwards.
ATTGTCACTCCAAGCTCCGACTGAGAGCTCTCTCTTCCAAATGAAATCTTAAAAATCCATCCTCTTCGAAGATCAAGGAAGAAGAAGTGGCTGCTTGAGGGGGCTGCTACCGTTGGATTCGTACCCAAACAGAGTATGTTGCGAAGCAGGTGACGGGGAGTTGATTGGCCGGTCCGATCTTGCAAGAGTACCTCCACAGAAGTGTTCTCCATGTAGCCATGGAAGGAGAGGAGAATGAGAAAGGAAGAGAGAAAGAGAGAAACTCTCTCATGTTTGCTGGCCGGTTGCCAATGAGTAGTGAATGAGAGTTGTAAAGGTAAGTAGTAGTGGTAGGTGGCATTCAATGCAGTAGGTGGTGATAGGTGGGATATTTTGCACAATGACATATGGTGTGCGTTTGCTACCACCTTAGCCGAACTTGAGGCGGGTTAACGAAGATCTTCGGGGACGGATCAGGTCAAAGAAGAAGAATTATAGGCCTAGGAGAGGGCTTTCCAACAAGCCAAGAATCATAATTTTCTGAGATCGGTGACAGAATCTATCATTTTCCAAACTGCGGTATTTGTCTCAAAAAGTGTCAAGGGTCAAATTGGGCTTTTTGGGCCTCGGATGAACTCGCTCTGAACATGAAAGTTGTTAGGCAGGTCAAGATCTAGATTTTGAGCTCAAGAGTCACTCAATTTTGGATTCCAAGGAGAAAGTCAACAGTCCGGTCAAAGCCTATCAATTTATGACAGAAATGGTCGATTGAAGGGTTTCAGGGTCTTAAATTGCTTTGAGTTGAATACAAAAGTTGTCCGGAATAATAGTTTGGATCAAATGGGCTCAAAATAAAATTTTGTCAGAATTTAGGAAGAATGTACAGGTTTCACTCGAAATCACAAACAGGTTCCAAAGAGAGGTTAAACTAGACGAAGAGGCTCTCAAAACATACTAAAGTCGAACAAAGACTATTCTAATACAGAAAACACCACAAATGGCCTCTAATACCCACTTAGCGATCCTAACCACAGAATTACTAGTGCTAACCCTAGGGTTAAGAGGTCGGGTCCTTACAGTGCGACCATCCCTGGCCTAGTGCTCGGATTCATTCCACTATTTGCCCCAAAGCATAACATCGATCTGTCTCTTTTTATTCCCTCTCAATGAGTTGTGCATCCCCTCTCGCTTCTATCATCTCCATTAGGACAGAACCTCCGCCGTAGCCCTCCCGGGTCGAACCAGGTCATCCAATGGATTAAGGTATTGTTGGGTTTTTTATTTTATTTTATTTTATTATTATTATTTTTTAATGTAAGCAGTAAAAGTAAGCTGTCTCATATGTAATGGGGACAAGGCCAATAAGCCTTCATCAAAATTGTCAATGGCCCAAGGATTACTTCAACCTTATTGTTCGTGTTGTTATGCACAAAAAATGTCGTTGTGTGGTAATTACATATTTTACAATGTCGACCTCTTGAATTACATCATCTTAAAAAAATTAGCTGATGAAGTTTACTTATTTATTTGATGTGTTATATGATATTAGTTGATTTAGTAGTTGAATAAATTTTTGTATTTTGTCAAAAAAATTTTCAATGCTGGCTAGATAAACTGTATTTGGATGCATTTTTCTTCAATGCTGGGTGGCTACAAAGTGTATTTTGTTGCATTATTTTCCAAAGATGATTCAAGCAGACATAGGCGAAAAAATAACTTACATGAAGGAAACCAATACAAGTAGGTTTTGAGCTTTGTCACCACCCAAGGTAAAGAAATAAGACTATTTCTTGGAAGGGTCAAGCTGGCTTCTATTTCAAGAGACCAACTACTTAAACATTCACTAGGAATGACAATGTTGAGTTAAATGGTTTACCCTGCCCAGGTTGGATAGTGTGTCTAGTAGGTTAGTAGTATGCAATTGAATTGCTACTTATTTCATCTGCTTTCTATCCTTAATGTCCCTTACATATCTCACAACCGTTCTATGAAATGGGTGAGGCTCAGATAGAGAGGGATATATTGTATGAAAAAAAAGGCAACATACTCATGAAAACTGAAGATGGAGATTGCCAATCCGAACACCATGTTTTAGAAAAGAAACGAAGCCCAGGAACAAAAGCCAAAAATAACCGACAGTTCAAGCAATCCAAGGTCAAAACCATGGAATTAAATCAAGAAGTCCAAATAATTACAAAAAAAAAAAAAAAATCAACCCCACATAACAAAATCTGGTCTTTACAAAATTTCCAATCCTTCCTCCCCCATGCATAAGATATTACTATGACTTCCAATCAATCACACTTTCAAGTGACTAAAAACCATCACTATATATAATTGGAGAGACCATAAAAACTAAAAAAATTTAGTTGATGAAGGCTTATTGGCATTGTCCCCATTACATGAGAAGGCTTACTTTGGCGGATGACATTCATAAAAATAAAAATTAAAAAAAAAAAACCCAGCAATACCTTAATCCATTTGTAAAATATGTAATTACCACACAGCTACGTTTTTTGTGCATAACCACATGAACTATAAGGTTAAAGTAATCCTTGGGCCACTGAAAATTCTGATGAAGGCTTACTGGCCTTGTCCCCATTACATATGAGAAAGCTTACTTTTGCTGATGACATTCATAAAAAAAAAACCCAAACAATACCTTAATCCATTGGATGACCTGGTTCGGGCCGGGAGGGCTGTGACGGAGGTTCTGTCCTGATGGAGATGACAGAGGCGAGAGGGGAAGCACAGCTCGTCGAGAGAGGGAATAAAAAGAGACAGATCGATGTTCTGCTTTGGGGCGAATAAGGGAATGAAATTAAGCCCTAGGTCCGGGAGGGCTACACGATGGAGAGTGATGGAGACGAGAGATAGAGATGTCAACGAGAGGGATGCACATGATCGATGTTCTATTTTGGTACAAATAGGAGAATGAAATCGAGCCCTAGGTCTAGGAGGGATGCACGACGGAGAGTGATGGAGACGAGAGAGAGTGAAGTCGACGAAAGGGATGCACAAGGAAGAGCTGCGATGATGGATTCCTTCTTCAATGACGTGCGAGACTGTGATGGGAAGGAGAAGGAAGTAATGAGGAGAGGATTGTCGATCTATTTGGGACTTTCTTCCGATTTGGGCTAGTGACTCCTCATTTTCGTTTTCCCTCCTTTAGTTATATAATGGCCATGAGGACCGTTGGATGAGTGTGAGAATCAAACAGCGTGGAGTGGTCAATACACGAAATGGTAAAGACGTACCAATATATAACAAAAAAGTGAATTTTCAACAGTGGTTTTTTTCCGCCTATAAAAGTGTTGTAAACTCCTTTATAGAAGAGTAAATAGGTAACTTTGAACTACACTTTACATTTCATTCTTAAACTCATGTTTGAATTTATGTTTAAGTGTGACAAAAGTTTTAAGTTGATTGTACAACCTATCTAACACGACATTTCTTGATTCGGACTCACGCTGACTTTCAAAGTTGACAATGTTACATTTGATCCTTAGAAATTTCCCATAATTGGAGTATATGTCTTACAATTACGCTATGTGTGAGTTTGACAATGCAATAAACTTTTATCTAACTCACATCTACTTTGCCTCTCCATCCTCCTCTCTCCTTGATGAAAATATAAGTGAGCCCTATCATGAGTGGACTACAAAAATAAATAAATAAATAAATAAAATAAAAAAATTCATGATGATGTAACGAGAGGAGCCATGGGAGAACTTACAAGGTCAGTGCAACAAGGAGGTAACCAGCCTAGATACACAGATCTCAAGAGAGGCAGTGTTTCTATCCTTCCTAAAGGCATCATTTCTCTTAGGTGTTGATCGATCTCTCTATTTGTCTCTAATATTCTCCCTCGCACCTCGAAGATCGAGTTGCGATGTTCTGTCAAACTGGTCGCATTGTTGATTCATTTATACCAGTTAACAAAAGCATAGGGCTAGGGCGCGGATCTCCACTTGTGAGATTTGGAGCTATGGAGGAGGTGGAAAGGGCAATTGCAAATGTGAATGGTAGATCTTGGGGAGGGGGAGGGGGGCGCAGGAAAATTCAAGTTAATTTGGCTCGTCATGTCTCTACTAAAGTAAATGCTCCCTTCTCTGCTGCCCAAACAACCAAAGTGATGTCAGCTATCATTCCAGAAAGGGGGGCAGGTATGGGTACATCTTCCTCCCAAGGCCAAAGGTCTTTTGTTGAGGCAGTTTCCTCCAACTTGCACGAGGAGGCATGGCCATTGAAAAGAGTGAGAATGGCTCCTTGGGCTTTGGAGGAAGGAAAAAAGAAGCTTCATAGAGGCTTGGTGGGTTTTCTAAGATCAAGCACTGAGGGTTTGCATGCAGCGGACAATTGCTGGGTAGAGTTTGTGGGGTCTTGCCGGTATGACTTGCTTTGCTTGACCGTTCGGCAATCTGGATGTTGTTCATGTCCTCTAATGAAGTGGAAGAGGTTCTTCGGTGCGCCTCAGAAGATATGGACTCCTCCCCTTTTTAGGCGGTGGAGAGGTGGATGGAGGTTATGGGTCGTCTTCATTGGCCTTGCTGGGTGCAAATGAAGGAAGTCCCCTTGCATGTTTGAAGAGAAAATGTTTTCCGTAAGCTGGGAGATTGTTTGGGCAACACGCTAGAAGTGGATCGAAGCACCATCGATCAAGATTGTCTGGTTTTCGGGAGGGTGAAAGTCTTGCTGGGAGGTTCCGTGAAGCTTCCAACAAGACTAACTCTTTGCTTTGGTGATCTGTTCACATCTGTCTTGGTGGAGGAAGAATTTGTGCAAGTTGATTTGGGCGATTCGAACCTTGCAGACGATGGGTCCTTTGAGGAAGATGATGATGATGTCATGCTGACTGGGAAAAATTCAAAATTTGATATTCCCTCTTCGGCAGACGAGTTTGATCTAATGTTTCAAGGTTGTTCCGACCCATTGGGCTACTCTCCCGGCAAAACAAGCTTGCTGGATGTTGGGCTGGACCTGGGCTATGAATTGGGTCTTAAATAGCCTTCCCAAGGCCTGGGTACAAACAAAGAGTCCAATTCCTTATCTTTGCTAGAGAGGCCTATTGCAGATGTTTTCGTTTCATTCCCCTCTTCAGTCGATGATGCTCTAAGTGATCGTGACGACTTCAAATGGGATTTGCAGATCATTCCCTCCTCCATTCAAAGTCCAATCATCTCTTCAAGGTTCGTCACTCCTTCCACGTCATCCGCACATATTGTTCGACAAAGCCGGAGTGTCACGAGGTAGGCGAATTTTAATGACTCAAATGTGGCGATATCTCCTATAAAGCGGTTGGTCCTCTACTCGTCCGATTGCAATGATTTCACATCTCCTCTAAAGGAGACATTTGCCGACGACTTTGATGCGGGTGTCACGCCTTTACCGGGGAGGTGATATGGAGCTTTGCAGTATGCTGTCAGTGTGCCCTCAACAACCACAGGTTCTTCTCTGGCTAGTTGTGGAGGAATATCCATTTCCTTGCTGGAGAGGGACACATCTATTCGGGTTATGCACAAGGACAGTTCATCTCTGATGCTGTGCCACTTGAATCTAGGTCTTTGCTCAAGGGGAGTAGAAGGGGAAGAAGTCCAATTGACTAGTTGACTTCCAAAATGAAAGAATGTGGCCACATAGTTGGCATCTCAGTGGACAACTCATGTGCAAGATGGAACAGTCCGGTGGCCTATGCGCAGGAGAGGGTGAAGCAAATTAGACTTCAAGCCTTTGGTACAAAGGCCAAGTGTAAAACAAAAGGACAGGCTTGCTACTTCTATCAATTATGGCAATGGTAGGGGCAATTCTGTTGGGCTATGATGCAATAGACGAGGGCCGAAGAGGACTTAGGGGGACGTACCGGATTGTAAATGAAGATTCTATCTTGGAATGTTCATGGCTTGGGGGGTGCAGGTCATAGATTAGTGGTTAAGGAACTTATTCGTAACAATAAAGTTCAGATCGCATTGATTCAAGAGTCTAAGATTGCCTCAATGACAGAGAACATTGTTAGAGAGGTGTGGGGTAGCAAATTTGTGAAGTAGGTTACCTAGATGTTGTTGGCTCAGAGGGAGGGATTCTTATGCTTTGGGACAATAGGCATGTTGTAATATGTAATAGTTCAAAAGGGAAATTCTCTGTTTTTGCAGAAGTTGAGGATCTAGATGCTCACAAGAAGTGGTTGATCAACTCGGTGTACGGTCCCAATTCTGATTCCAAGAGGCCAGATCTGTGGAGGGAGATGGATGCTATTAAAGGGAGGTGGAATGGTGGCTAGTGTGTGGGAGGTGACTTGAATGTAGTTCGGTTTCCTAGTGAAAAGTTGGGAGGTTCTCATCTCACTCTTGTGATGAATTCATTTTCAAATTGGATCAACTCTCACTCCCTTGTTGATCTCTAACTAGAAGGGGCTTCTTTTACATTGTTCAACCACCAATCGCCACCATCTATGTCTAGGCTAGACAAATTTCTAGTCTCGTCGGAATGGTTAGACTTGTACCTGGTGGTTTGTCAGCTCGTCTTTCCTAAGCCCACGTCCGATCATTGCCCGATCCTATTGGACTCCAAACCTGATAGGTGGGGTGTGGCACCGTTCTGTTTCGAATTGTATTGGCTTTAGAACAAGGTTTCTGTGACTTTGATAAAGGACTGGTGGAAGGAGACAAGAGTAGATGGTTGGGCTGGCTTCAAGTTGGGTTCGAAGCTCAAGATGCTGAAATGGAAAATTAGAGAGTGGGTCAAGAGAGACTTTGAGGAAGTGGGGAAAGCTAAAGCTATAATTCTTGATGAAATTCAATCAATTGATCGAGCTGAGGAAGTGGGCACCCTTTTGTCTATTGACGTTAGTAGAAGATTGCTTCTCAAAGAGGAGTTTTTCAAGAAGATTAGGGAGGAGAAGATTAAGTGGAAGCAAAGGTCCTGGTGCCAATGGCTAAAGGATAGTGATAGAAATTTAGAATTCTTCCATAGGATTACCTTTGCTCGCTCTAGATCCAATAGAATTAATGCTTTGCTAGATGGGGAAGAAAGGCTGGATAAAAAAGAAGATACCATAAAGCATATTCTGGAATTCTTTTCCTCCCTTTATTCGAAGGAGAACACAGTTCGCCCTTTACTGAACCATCTAGAGTTTGCTTCTATATATGGGATGAGAACGCTTATTGGTTGGAGAGGCCTTTTGGGGAGGATGAGGTGTGTGCTGCAGTTTTCAATCTTGGGAGAGATAAAGCTCTGGGCCTAGATGGGTACCCAATAGCCTTTTTCTAGGTATTTTGGAATGAGGTGAAAGGAGCTGTTATCTCTTTTCAGAAGGAGTTCCACTCAAGAGGTAAGCTTTTTAAGAACTTGAGGGCTTCCTTCATTTCTCTTGTTCCTAAGAAGCCAGGTGTTGACACCATAGCAGGTTTTAGGCCTATCAGTCTAATTGGTCATGCTTATAAAATTCTTGCCAATGTGTTGGCAGGCAGACTTCTAAAAGTGCTTCCCTCAATCATATCCTCTCCTTAAGGTGCATTTGTACATGGTAGACAGATCCTCGATGGTGTTCTTATTACAAATGAGTGTGTGCATTCTAGGCTTACGGGAAGGAAGTCAAGTTTGCTTTGCAAATTGGATATGGAAAAAGCATATGATAGGTTGATTAGGGTTTTCTTCTTTACATTCGTAAAATGGGGTTTAGGGACAAATGGAGGAGTTGGATTTTGGAGTGTATTTCCTCTGCATGGTTTTCTATCATCATAAATGGGTCTCCTATAGGGTTCTTTCTAGCTCAAAGAGGTTTGAGGCAAGGAGATCCCCTATCTCCTTTCTTGTTTGTTATTGTGGGGGAAGCCTTCAGTCGGATGCTTGTAGCAGCAAACACTGGGAATCTTATTAAAGGTTTTCTTTTTGCTCGTAACGCTCGTCATCTCTCATCTACAGCTCGCGAATGGTACTCTCATTTTTTTGTGATGCAAATGAAGATCAAGTGAAGAATGTTAAGGCTATCCTCTTTTATCTCATTTATCGTATGTTTTGGGATGCAAGGTAAGTAAGTTCCCGAGTAGCTATCTTGGTTTGCCATTGTGCACTACTCACTCTCCAAAATCTATCTGGGATCCAGTGTTGCAAAGGATGCAGAAGAAGCTTTCATCATGGAAAGCAAGCTACTTGTCCTTCGGTGGTAGAGTGACTCTCATTTTGTCGGCTCTATCAAATATACCGATATATTTCCTATTCTTGTTTAAGTGCCCAGTGTCAGTGGCCGATCGGATTGAGAGACTTCAATGGGATTTCTTATGGCAAGGAAGGGAACAGTCGAAGAAATATCATCTGGTAAAGTGGGCATTAGTATACAAGTCTAAGAAGGAAGGGGGGTTAGGCTTAGATCCACTGTCATATGAATCTAGTTCTTTCAGGGAAATGGTTGTAGAGGATAGGTGAAGAAGGGGATTCTTTATCGAAGCATGTTCTACTTGCTAAGTATGGCATCTTAAGGAATGGTTGGGTTATTCAAAAGCCAAATAATCGTGCTTCTAGACTTTGGAGAGGGATCTTTTCATCAAAGAAGGCTTTTGTTCATAACGTTAAATTCAGATTGGGATCAGGGGATAAACTTTTCTTTGGGACTGATAATTGGGTTGGTGATAAACCCTTGGCTGAAGCTTTCCCGAACTTATTTAGTTGTGCTGGAGATCAAAGAGCGCTTGTCTCGAGTTACTTGGTAAGGAATGGTTCTCAAGTGCATTTGAGGACGATTTTTAGGAGGAATTTGAGGGAGATACAGGGGAGTCATTTCTTCTCTCTCCTTGACGTCCTCAATCATATTCATATTTATCTAGATGTGGAGGATGGTAGGAGTTGGATGGCTTCTAAAGATGGTATTTTCTCTATTTCATCTTTTTTCTCAGCTATTTCTGGGGATCGCACTGGTAAAAGCTCTTTGCTCAGGCTTTGGAAGATGAAAATCCCACCTAGGGTTATTCTCTTTTGTTGGTTGGCACTGCGTAGTGCTTTATTGACCATGGATAACCTTCGACGGCGCAAAAAGATCATCGTTAATGCTTGCCCAATGTGCTTGGCAAGTGAGGAAACGGTCGATCATCTATTGTTGAACTGTAAAGTGGCGCAAGGGCTATGGTATGAAGTTTTGAGTTGGTTTGACTGTTGTTGGACTCATCCAAGTTCAATCCTTGGGTTGTTTGAGGCATGGCGCTTAGAGGTTGGATCAAATATGGGGAGGGTTATTTGAAGTATGGCATTCCCAGCTGTCATTTGGATCATTTGGAAGGAAAGGAACTCAAGATACTTTGAGGACTTTAGCTCTTCGACAGAGGTTCTTGCTTACAGATTGAAGATCACTATAGCTTCTTGGGTGTCTATCCTACCTCAACTCCAAGGAATCCCTTTCGATGTCTTCCTTAGGAATTGGATCAGGAAGGTGGTCCATCCTTTCATGGGCTAATTGTAGCTTTGTTTTGTGTTCTTTCCTCTCGGTGGGCTTTATTTTCCCTTCTCTTTTCTTTATAGCTTTTCGGTATACCCCTCTTGTACTATTAAGTCTTTTCATCTAATGAAAGTTAACATTCATAAAAGAAAAAAGAAAAAGAGTGGACTACAAAAATAACATCAATAATGCTTTTCAATACTAGTTGTACCTCTTCTTCTCCATCCAATACTTATTTATATGTAAAGACGATATAACCTTGTTATTAATATTAATATGGTGCTTTGAGAAAATAAAAAAACGATTAATCCAAGTAAGGTTCATCTAAGTTTTAATGTATGAACATTGGACAAAATTTACTTACAGTAACCGTGCATAAAATATTTATATATGTACACTACAACAAAAATCATTTTTCGCGGCAAATATTTCGCGACGTTTTGAAAATTTGTCAATAAATGTTGTTTTTCACGACGAAAAATTCATCTCGTCGCCTAAAACGAAAACACAAATTATTTAGCGACGATAATTTTCAATTGTCGCTAAATATTGTCGCAAAAAGTTTGGCGCTAAAAAATGGAGTTGGCGTCATAAAGAGGTAAAGTTTTTCTGACGAAACTAATTATTTGGCGACGAGTTTCTTTTGTCGGTAAATCATTTCTACCATGTTTTATTAAAAAAATTTCGCGACAAAAATATATTGTCGCAAAATTTCTAAAAAATAATCCACGACGAAATAATTTTGTCGCAGAATGCTTAAAATTTGAGGCGCGCGATCTGGCTTGGCGGGTCATTTTTGAGAAGTATTGGGCAACAAAATGAAATAACATAACACCCTCGCATATCTCTCACACAGGAACCAAGGTGCAGCACCATCCCCTCTCCCTCTCGATCTTGGCCCTCTCTCTCTCTCCATCTTGCAACCCCCTACGCAGACCCATCTCAGAGGCAGCCCCCCTCTCCAGTCTCTCTGCTCTTCATCTCTCTCACACCCGCGGACCGTCGCCCCTTCTTCCTCCACGCGCAAACCGCACCACCAGCAGCAGCAGCGCAGAGCCCCGTTGTCTCTCCCTCTTTCCATCCACGCGCAGAACTCATCCCATTCATAGGTAAGAGCCTCTCTCCCTCCTCTCTGCATCACCATCGCATCCCTCAGCACCTCCCCTGCACGCCAGCACACCCTCTCCTCTCATAGAGATCTCCAGATCTCCAAGAAGGATATCTTTTTTTTATTTATTTATTCTGGGTTTTTCTTTTTGTTGTCTTTGTGGGGTTTTGGATCTGGGTTTTGATTTGTTTTGGGATGAGAGATTGGATTTGGGGGGATGTTTGTGTGGGTAGGTTCTACTATTTGTGGGGTTTTGAGGAAAAGGAGTTTGAGTTTTTGTGTACTGGGGATTTGATTTTATTAGAAGATCTAAGTTGGGGTGGTGTGGTTATTTTTTTTTTATTTAACTTGGTGGGTTTCTGGAAGTGGAGGAATTGGTATAGTATTGCAAATCAAATTTGAAAGTTGGGGACTTTTGAGCACACGATATCTTCTTTTCTGTAAAAGTTAGTTGATGATTCCTATATTACTAAAAACTGTAATCTGACTGTACTCTTGTAATGACAGTCTTATGTGATGACTTAAAAAGGTTTTAATCCGGAGAATGATATAATTAATAATTTGGGAATGAGCAGATGTAATGAGTGGATGATACATGTATTCTTCGTCTCTCTATGCAAATCTCCATATATATATATATATTGATTGGCTATTTACTGCATAAGTAAAACAATCATATAAATTTGCACAAAGGTCCCAAAGAAGGGAAAATGTGTGATGGTTTTAACTGGAAGCTGCTCGCATAATTAATTTCTGATGTTATCTCATGTGTGCTTATTTATCCATATCTAAAACTTGATTGTATAACTTGATGGTTTCACTCACTTGATGGAAGAGTGGCAAAAGCAAGAATTGATAATTCCTATGCTCAACCACATGCATACAATACTAACATGTAGTTCTCAAAAAGGAAAACAAAATCCCTAAACTTCATCTTGCAAATTATTTTGGGAAATTGTGGGACACATTATCACATAACCTACAAACAAGTCTACAAGCTTTCTCTGTGAGTTGAATCATGTTCCCTACCAATGTTGTTGGCCATTTTCATTATCTTTATGAAATTTTGAAATCAATAAGATTACATTATTCTACACTTGTCCCACATTATTAGACACATCGACAACGAATTTGGACAAGGCCTGAATTGCTTCCTACTGCTCATCCATACCCTTGGTTTGAGAAGTCTTCAGAAGCAAGGTTCCAATCCTCAAACTAAACACACAAATTGAAACCTACTGTGTTACCAAATTTGATGTAAACCTGAACTCTGAAAAACCTTGTTCACCCTCTTTGAAATCCTATAAAGAAAAAAGGAAAAAGGAGAGAAGAGGCCTGTAAAGAATCATAAAAGGAAAGGATTACAAATATATATATATATATATATATCCAAACACTTGATGCCATTTATATAGGATGGAAGGAAGAGAACCACAAAATTCTTGATCAAGAACCCTTCCAACCAGCAATATTCTCATCTGTAAGACAGTGATATAGAGTAACTCAATAATTTTTTGTGTAAATCTTTGAATGATATTACAGAGGTTGTCCAAACAGTCCTTGTAATATGACTTCCACAGTTCCATTCCACTAGATTGGCCCTTGTAATAAGTTAGAGCTCTTTCAGGTTAAAAGAACTGTGGACTCTATAGATAATCTCCTACTTTAGAGTTTCTAATCCAGGATAGTCTTACAAACACAACTTAGGAACATACTTATAAGGCCACTACGATACATGCCAATCATGGAGGAAAGGTAGGTAGAAAGGCCTACATGCGTAGAGTTGGGTCAAACATGACTGAGGTTCCAAAACTATGACATTTTTTATTGTTTAGGTAAAGAGAATCTTGTGGTGATTCATGTCAATGGTGAATAACCATTGAGTGCATGTCTATTTCAATTTTCTTCTCAGGTTTAGTGTTGGTGCGAGGCTTGAGTTGGTCATGTCTATTTCAATTTATTACTGTTATTTTGATTGGATCTTTCGATCTCTATGATTTTACTTCGATTTTTTGGAGGTTGATTTGAATTTGTTTCGCTTATGATTTTAGTCGGGTCTATGTTGTTTTGTTTTCTTGATTCCTTGACATATCTAGCTCTAGTAATCATATAATGACTTCAATTCAGCTGCATTCTTTTGGATTTCGGATGGTCAGTTGACATGATGTATATGTGATAGTGTTAAAATGCTTATATCCACTGGAAGAAAAATCTTTAATGAAACAGTACATAAGGATTGAGAGTTCTACCTTGTTAAAAATCTCTCTGTTCACAAATGAGATGAGGAACTATCTTTGTAATGAGAATTGAAGAGTCGAAAGTATATGAAACTACATGAAGTTGAAGATCTGTAAAGAATTGGAATGATGTAATAAAATGAGAAGGTAAGTTGTGTGCTAGCATTAAATGTTGCCATGTTCTTCTTGTTAAGGTTGTGACAAATTGTTAACAACGGAGATTAACATATGCATAATGAGATCATTTTTAGATGTGAATCATGAAAAATTGTCATTTAGACATGATCCATTCAATTAAATACATCTCAAGCCATGAAACCATAACAGTTATAAGCCCCTCCTTCAAAGAACTTTATTCTTTCATCCATGAAATAATTGTTGTCCTCTGTTTTTCCTTCTTTTCCCAGTTCTTCTAATTGTTCCTTGCTTTCTTTAGGACCCTTGTTCTTCACAGAAGTATGACAAAAGGCCAAAGACTCTTTTTATAAGTTTATATGTGCTGAGTTTATTATTGCATGGACATGCTAATGTTCACACTTATTTGCTCAAAAACATTTCATGTTGGATTTTATGTTATGTTAAATTGTTAATTACTTTTATAACTATTGTTCTCATAGAGGGGTGTTTAGATGCGGGGCAACCATTTGATCAGGAAAAGTATAAATGATTTAATGGAGATATGATTTGAATGTAATTGTTGTATAAGAGAGTCACAATGCAGTTCCATCTTGTGTAACTCAAGCCAAGAATTATTCTGCACTCTGTGCTTCATTCTCTTCTAGAGTTTCAGCCTGAACCTGGTGCTTTCCGGAATTTAAAGATTTTATATCTCTATTCGATATCTCCTTGTTTTTATTACCTCAAATTTCGTATCAGGAGGAATGATTTATTTTTATCAGGGGAGCAAAATGCATTGCCAGTTGAACCCATGTATGTAGAAGGTCTACTTAGAGGAGAACCTCATGATAGCTCGATGATTCTGGATCTAAATGCAGGTTAGTGGAATGTTGCGCATTTGAGACAGCACAGGAATCGGAAATTACAGTTGGTCAAATACTGTACTTTAGATTTGTCATTGTTCTAAAAGCATATAAGAACCTTTTAACCATCTTCTTTGCTTAACTATTTGAATGGACTGCATTCTGGGGTTACATCCAAATGCAGTGCTAAATATAGGTTGGCTCAGAACATTATTTAAGGTATCAATTCATTAGTATGATCATCCCAAAACCCATTACACCACTTGTTTTTTTATGGACTGTCTTCCATTTTGTATTTTCTCTGTAACCTGCAATTTTCCTCTCTGTAAACAATCAGGCCGCGGTTCATCTGTGTCTCTTCCTTATCAAGTTTTGGGCATTTACTTTGGTTGGGGAACACTTAGCATGCATGAAAGGTTCAAGGTGGTGGTCAGCATTGGATGGGACCTTCAGTCACATTTTACCAGGAGAATAATTGTGAGTCACCATAAACAGAACAGGAAATTTTGAAATTGTGTGCTTTTTTAGATGCTGAAGTTTTTAAATCCTTGGAAGGCCCTTAAACTATTAAACATTTACAAAAAGTAAATCACTTAAAGAGTATTGTTACTTTCATCTAAGTCAGTTATAAAACAGTCCATGCAATATACCCATAGCTTGAAATTATGAGTTCCTTAATGTTCATCACTATGGTGATCCTAGTCACTGCTTTGACGACTTTAGGATTAAAAAAAAAAAAAAGGATACAAAGGCCTTGTTGGATCCTTGGAACCTGGTTACCTTGTGCTTAGGTTATTTGCTAATTTGATTGTGGCAAATAACTGAAAACTATGAAACTTAAAATATGACAAACATAGGAACTTATGGCTATTGATGGAACTTTTCTAATGTTGGCTTGTTGTTTTTCACTTTGTACCATTCAGAACTTCAGAAAATCTCTTCTTATCTGGAATTATTCTCATACTAGTCTTGTATGTGCTCGTGTTTTCAGTGACCTTTTACTAGTTTTGTCAGTGATGAGGGAGGACATATTCGTATGTGTAATTTTTGTTTATTACTTAGAAAGGTATGAATAGCTTGCATTGCTTTCTGTCAATCATTTGTGATGGTTAGGGCATTGTCCAACTAGGTGAGGTCCAAAGACCAAGTTTGTGAGGACTTAGTGGTTTCGGTGTTGCGTCAACCTATCACGTAATGGTGTAATGATCCAAAAAATTGAATATACTTGTATTAACACATCAGGAATTTGTGTCTGCTAAGCATGCAGGGATTACATGTTGAAATTATTTAAAGATATTAATATTTGCCAAATGTGATGCCACACTGTAGCATACTGTCAGGGACCTTTGTATGCTTGAACACAACAATTTATCAGCCAATATGTATATTATATCACAACTTTATCATTTGTCTTTCTTGTCACTTGTCCATTCGAATCTCACTAGCATGCCATTTTTTCAGAAACCATGTTTCATCAGCAAATTTGGGAATGAGATCTCTGAGGAGCAGTTGCAGCTCTTGATTGTCAGCTACATCAGGCAACTGAGCAGTGAGGTAATTGGAAGGATTTTATTTTTATTTTTTTTGAAAAATGTGCATATATATATATATATCCATCCATTTGTGCTTATTTTTTTTTAACCTAGCTGCCATTATGTAAATAGATCCTGAGATTTCTCTCCTAGTGGTAGAATGCTTTACCCATTGCATTGGCACCATGGTTGGGCACCCATTGATTCTAAGTTAATGGATAATCACCCACAATATGAATTGACCCATATGACTTCAAGTGGCACTGCTCAACCGGAAATTACAGTCGAGAAGTTTGGTTACAATGGGAGAAGGTGTCATAAAAATTCTTGTAGAATCGAGAATGAAGTTTTCATTCTGTACATGCCAGATCCTGAATTAGTAACTGCATCCAATCTTAGAAAAAGTCCCAATTGTTTTGAACTTTTGATTTTTGGAATGAGATATTTACGGATTCCCCAAAATATTGTGTGCTGCAAGTTCATTAGTTGGTTACTATCTCTCTCAAAACTCACCATTTTCCTTTATCATTTAGGAGGGATTACAGATTGCTGAGCAATCATTTTCAGCCAAAATTCATAAACCCATAATCCTTGCTTATTATCTACTAAATTTTTTTTGAAAATTCAAACACATCCCTTCTTGCTGATTTCTTGCTAGAAGACAAAACTATAGATAAGAGGAATGAACAAATGCATCTACACAAAGTCACTCAAGATATGTATATTTTGCATATATAGGAAATATACGAGTCCCCTGTCAGTTAACAAAAACTTGCTTCAAATGCAAATGTTCATATCCTATATTTTTTACATGGGAGCCTCTTTAAAGTAGTTCAAGAAAAAATGGTTGAGTTCCATCAAATACTTAGCCAAGCTGTAAAAGCCCACACCTAAAGCAAAATGTTTTTGTTGCAACTGTGGTTGACCCATGCAACATGTTTAGGCACTGTACTTAGTGCTAAAAATCCATGTTCCATCCATCAAAAAATGGATAGAGAAGTGCATTCCTCTGACCCATGTTATAACAACTCATTAGGGTCTCCAACCTTGAATTTTACCAAGTCATTGAGGCCAGTGTCCTTGATAAGAAAAAGATTCTTAGAGGGAGATAGTCTTTTCTTGGAGATGCACTTTAGTGGGTGCCCTATTCTTAACTCTTGGGATATATATATATATATATATGGTTCCAATCTACATAAACTCTTGTAGTATTGAAATCTGAAATCTAAAATCTGAACAGGAGGGAAATGGGAAAGGGGGGTTGAAATGGTTGAAATTCTAAGCAGGAGAATAATCTTCTGGAGGTAAAGTTGGTGAAATTTGAAATCTTTATTGTATTGCTGCCATCCTCGTGATAGATTGCCTGCCATTCTTGATACAATCTACGGTTCAATCTTTCTTCTTCCTTCCTTTTTATCAGACCTGCAACGTCAATACTATCATTACTGCTCATCTAGTGGTCATGCCTATTTTGGGTCGTTGAGCTTTTCTAGTTGTTTTGATGGGCCTGCTGCCATAGTGGATGCAAGATAACCACTTCCATAATATACCCCACTAAGCCAAAAAAACAACTAAAACAACTAAAACAACTTGTACAACATGTGTGCATCCAGCAATGTAAGACATGAATAACCGTAAATTGTATGTTCCTTTTCTTTTGTTGAGTCATTGATGATGATTGGGTAGCAGAACATATGTTATGGATGAAAACATAAATTGAGCAACTTGTATCAACAGCTACATCTTCAGTTATAGGGCTTCTGTTTTGGTTACTTATCCTAGTCTTTCATGACAAGTTCCCCCTCTTTTTCACCATAAGCCTAGTCATAGTGGATGCAGCTGAAAAACTTGCAATCCTATTGACCTTCACCATCATACTTTGGAAATTAAAAGTGAACAAAAGATCATTTTGATTGTGGACTATGATTACAGGAAGGTAGAGATCTTGAGGCTTTAGTCATTATGTGGAGATCAAATCTGTATACTATGAGACCCCATATAAACAATCTCTTTTGGATAACTAGCTAATCAAAGGTCTATTCACATCTCTACTTATGTCGTAGAGTTGAATAAAATACTAAAAGCCTTTTTATATAGACATAAATGCCTTTTTGGAATTGCATGTTTTAATTATCTTTCACTATATGAGCAAACAAAGTCTATAGTACAGTCATCTAAAATGTACCTTTCAGATATGCATTGGGACAAGAACGGTTTCTTTGTTTTGGTCCATCCATAAGATGACTTCAACATTTTTTTAGGATTTTTTTAGAATGTTTTTTTTTCTTTATCATTAGCAGGTTCATAAATCCTAATGCACAATCATTAGCAGGCTTTTTCTTTATCATTAGCAGGTGTTTGGATTTCTGGGTTCTTCTTACTTTGTGGGCATTGCATGTGAGTTGGTTGATTTGTAGTGTTTGTTGTTATTTGTTTGTTTTATGGATTGATGAGCATGATTGCATATGAGTTTGCTTTGATTCCCATGTTTAATTCCTAACATTTCTTTTTTACCACAGGTTGGGACTGGAGATCAATGTAATAGAGGCCAATTGCTTGAACATCTTTTTGTTTTTCATAAGAATATTGTACTTAACACTATTTTGGATGCTACATTTTTATTTGAATTAGTAACGATGACGTGGCTAAACTTGTGTTTTTTGAATTAGTAATGATGACCTGGCTAAACTTATGGGTTGAATTTAATAGTTATATGTTTCCTAATATGTTGAAGGAGCAGGTTTTGTACATTTTTTATTAGTTAAATGAGCAGACTTTATTGTACATTTTATTTGAGCTGAATGAGCAGGTTTTATTGTACATTTTGTTGGAGTTGAATGGGCATGTTTTATTGTACATTTTATTTTTGTTGAATGGGAAGGTTTTATTGTACATTTTATTTTAGTTGAATGAGCATGTTTTATTATATTCAGCTTAAAGGAGGTTGTTGAAGTGGCAGGCAGTAATTTATAAAATAAATATATTACTTTTAGCGACGAATTTTATTTGTCGCCTAATAAGAATAAATATATCTTTGCATATTATCTCCGACGTATATAATTTGTCGTCAAAGAGAATTTGTGGCAAGGTTAAATATTGGGTGATGACTTAATGTGGTCGCCTAATGTCTACAAACTATGCGCGACAAAACTAATTTGTCGCCTATTATAACTTATGGCAATTCATACATTAATTAGCGACAATATAATTTTGTCGATAAAAGATATAATTCAGCGACGACTTCATTTTGTCGCCAAATTCCTTTTCACCATTTTTTATCCATTTTTTTGCAATGAATTATAGATATTTAGCGACAAAAAATATCCTTTTTGCCAACATAATGTGTTGTCGCAGAAAATTGATATTTGGCTACGATAATGTATTGTCGCAGAAAATCTCATTTGGCGACAATAACGTGTTGTCGCAGAATATTGATATTTGGCGACGATTAGTTGTAATCGTCGGTAAAAATATTCACCCACGCCAAATAGGCGACGAACTGGCAACAAAAATGGTTTCGTCGCAGAATATATTGAGCGATGATTTTCGGATTTTCTGCGACAAATATTTGCGTCGCGAAAAATGATTTTTGTTGTAGTGGTATAGTTTTTGGGGACTTGTATACAATAGTGGGGAACTAAACATTTCATATTAATGCATGAGGGCCTCCCACCAAATTTTTTTTCTTCGATTTCTTAACCTTTTTTGCACTTATTCGGCGATAATGCCAAATATTCACTGTACCATGGTAATATTGTTAGATGTTCACCTTATTTGCCGATGTAGCTAGATGCCATTTATAAATCTCTAGTAGAAAATTATTTTCTTCCCTATCCCTTCCACCTATTTTCCTTAGCCGTTTTGTTGCTTCCTCCTCGGTGATCTTACCCGTTGATTCTCCCGATTTTAGTTTACATTTGTCTTCCACTGTCTTTTATACAACATTTCATTTATCTCTATTTTAGTTATTTTAGGGTTTTCCTTCATTTATATCTATTTTAGTCATTTTAGAGTTTTCAAGGTAATATAATAATAATATATCCATGGATTTTTTTCATATTACTCATTTCATGGTCTTTAGTATGGAGAAATTCATGAAACAATACAACACTTGGATACTGATACAACTCAAACATCTTATTAACTATTTTCTTTTTTTCAAAATCTACCTTTAGTTAGTTACATACGCTAGCTATTTTATTTGGTATATCCCATTGCATATTGAAAAACAGAGTGTAAAACCTTCTTCACATCCAGCGATATAGTCGTATTTTGTCAATAAAAGAAAATAGTTGTCTGGCTATTACATAATAGTTTTCATTGCATCATCTGCAGTCAAAACTTTACATCATCACCATTCATATGTATAATATTCCATCTCCATCCATAGCATTATTCTATCTCCATTTAGTAAACATTCACAATCTTCCAAAGGAAAGAGGAGGAAAACCACAGAGAAGATGAAGATAGCAGTGGGGCCAAACAAGGAGAAGAAAATAAATGGAAGGTAAATAAAGAGAATTGAGGATTGAGACCAATGAAGAGGAAGTAGCAAAACAAATGGAGGAAATGAGTAGAAAAGGCAAAGAAGGAAGATTTTCTGATATGAGGCTATTCCTTGCTATAACAATTGCATGTTCATGCAATTGTGGGCTCAAGTATCACTAGTGTATCTTGGTTATCAAGATACTATTATTGGTTCTAGGTTTAAGTGCCATTAGTATATCCTAGTTATCAAGATAATGCTATTAGTTGTGTGAATAACTATGACTTATGTAAATGTAGCTAAGAGTGGTGAGCTAGTCTTTAGGAGGTGTTTGAGTAGTAGTACTATTTTCTTTGTCTTGAGTCTTGTATTTAAGAAATTATCTAATGAGAATGGCCATGATCGATCTTATCCAGAAAAAATGTATCTTGCAGTGCAATCTCCCATATGATATTTTTTATCTTCTTGAATTACCTCTTTGATTAGTGTTATCTTGTAACACCATACGCTCGGGGGGTTGAAAGAAACTCACATATCAATTTTTGCTAGTGATTTGTGTCTTGCATTTGGCGATGTTTCTAAATAAGAACATCTAACATTATCACCGGATAAGCGTAAAAAAGTTGAGAAAAAAAAAAGATGATAAAAGGCCCTCACGGGTTAGTGTAAAATGTTTCTTCATAAAAATATATAGGGGGATTTACCAAAAATGTCCCACTAAAAATGGGAACCGTGACCGAGGACCCTAAATATCTTTAATATCGTAGAAGGACCTCCCTCCCATATTCCCACTTTTATTTTTCATTCTACCTCTAATTCGTTGATGTCAACGAAACCCTTATTATCCAAATTGACAGAAGAGAGAAAGTAAAAGAAAGAGAAGAGAAGAAGAAAACGTACTAAAGCTCATCCTTCTTCATCCTGTCGTGAAAACTCATGACTTTTCAAGTACATTCCCTAGACCCATGCCTCTAATCATCTCCAATCTTAGACCATCTTCTCATTTATTCTCATCTTTTCCATTTATCTTCATCTTTTCATCACCCGAACCCATGCATTTTCCAATTTTCTCATCTTTTTTCATCATCTCCATTCATTTCTTTCTTTTCATCAGCCAAACTCACACCTCTTTCCATATTCTCATCTCTTTTCATCTTCTTCATTCATCTCCATTTTGCTAAATGCCTCTAATAAAAATCATAATGCTAAACCCATTTGCTTCACTAGTAACCTATTCATTTGTTATTGTCTTCTATCATTTGTCTTTTATATTAATTTGTCTCCTTTCTGTTATGATTAAATTTTCTACTCTCAATCACTCCATTTGGTATGGGAAGTGTTTGATGAATTGACTAACAAACATTTTTAGGAATATTGAATATTCTAACAATCAACTTTTCTTATATGTTGTCTGGTTGGTTGAAGTTGAAGGCTTGTTTTTTTTTTTTTTTTTTTTTTTAAAAGCCTGAAGTTGAAGGTTGAAACTCCATTTCCTTCTCAAGTGCATATCTTTGGTTGAGATTCGTTACCACTTTCATGCCAGTTGGGTAATTTTAATCTACTAACCTCTAATGCTATAGATTAGGATTTAAAAATTTTTCTTTTTAACTTTCAAACAATTTGAGGAGTTATATTCAGAGTTGATGATGGTCTTAAAATAGCTTCTCATTGGAAACATTGAGGAGTTACTTCAAATTGTAAATACAACGACTGCCTGAGCTAGTTTGTTTGAAATTTTAATCTACTAACCTCTAATGCTATAGATGAGGACTTTTTTAATTTTTGTTTTTAACTTTCAAACAATTTCAGAAGTTACATTCAGCGTTAATGATGGTCTTAACATAGCTTATCATTGGAAACATTGAGGAGTTACTTCAAATTGTAAATACAATGACTGCTTGGGCTAGTTTGTTTGAAGTGCAGGTGTATGTTCACACATTCTCAATCATTGATAAGTTCCTAAACTTGAACACTTATCTCTATCGTTCAATTTTGCATCTATTGATTGTGACTTAATATATAACTTGGTTTTAAGTTATAATTTTATGGTGGTGTCATTTGGTAGACATGACCAAGTTGGCACAGAATATATCTAGGTTCCATTTATTTAGTAAACATGGCCAAGTTAGATTCAAGTTTGGAATATCACTCTTTTTATCTAATTTCTCATAAGCAATTTGTCTGCTCAATTCCTCTGCTTCTTAAAGGGAGGCTTTGGAATCATAGCTGCCTATACAACATCTCCTTGAATAATTGGTGGAGAGTTTAATTGTATTCAATCTCAAATATAGAAGATTGGTGGAGCTCCTCTGTGTAAGTTTGCTAAGTTTGATTTCAGTGAGTGTTTTTTCTTCAGGGTTGTTGATAAGTCCACGAAATTAGCACTTAAAGTCATCATCTCATGAAAATTAGTGGGCTTAATTAGGTCAATTCACATCCAATCGCATAAAATTTCATGATTTCATGCATTTGTGTATAAAATTGGTACAATTGCACGGTTTTTATGAAATTAAGGTTTTGGGCCACTAGATCATCCCACCAATTAGACTTTTTGATTTTCAAACATGCATTAAATCTCTTGCATCATGATTTAATTGGGCACATCGAAAACCTAGTTGAATCCCATGCATGATTTTCATAAAATTAATTGCATGTTCTCTTTGTTTTGTAGGAGTCTATCACCTTAGGGGGCCTACAATTGAGAGGAATTGAGAAGAAAAGAGAAAGAAGAAAAGAGAAATAAAAAGTAGGGACTGCTAAATTGAGAGGAATTGAGAAGAAAAGAGAAATAAAAAGTAGGGACTGCCCCACCCTTGGGCGTGAATCCCTATGCACCCCCAAGGTAGGGGGTCCCACTTATGTTGCTTGCCAAATTTTAAAGTTTTTGAGAAATGTCTCTCTCCTTTGGTGTCCAAGATCTGAAACTCTCTCTCCTTGTCAAAATTCAAATCCAAACTCAAGAGAGAGATATGTTCAAGTAGGAAAGACAATCCAAGAGAATTTGAAAACTTTTGAACTTATGGAGGAAGATATTTTATCCAAAGAGGAGATAAAGACCAAGGAAAGAAGATCAAGAAGAGAAGCAAGAGAGAAGTCCAAGGGGGCCCGGCCCACACATGCCTTGGACGTCCCACACTCTTAATGGACAAAGAAAGTTCTCGATCTCTCTCTCTCACTCCATTTGAAGTTTCTAGAAGATTGATCCTTTGGCATACAAGAAGATAATTTTAAACTCAAGATAAGATGAAGTTCTCAAGCAAGGTATTCTCTCAAGATAAGTCTCTTTGAAATTCAAATTGTTGGTTATGGATTAAGCCAAAGAAGGAGAGTCCAAGTAGGAGACAAGTCTCTCACCAAAGAGAGTCCAAAAAAAAATATTTGAGGGGAGCCTCACCCCATGGACGTCCCATACTCATCCTTCCTTTCTCCAACACGTCCATTCTCTCCCTCTCTTCTTCTCCACGCCACATTCACCCTCCCTCCCTTCGTCCCTCCCTCTCTCTCTCTCTTCCACTTCCCTAAGCCTTGGTTTTTCGCGTAGCTAGAGTAAAAGGTGAGTCCATTTAGATTTTTTGATTTCAAACTCTTGTTCATGTATTCTTAGAGATGCTCATGGAATAAATAAGATTTGTGAGTCGCATTACTAATGTTAATGGATCAACACAGCGTGTTTGCATAAAATGACAGATTAATCTTGGTGTTGTGTGTCTAATTTAATTTCTTGGCCCTAAGCAGGGAGTTTGAGTATTGAAAATTGGAAATCTAAATCCATACTTCTTTTCTTTTCGTTTTGTTAAATCTGATTTTTTTTCTATTTTTGATGATATTGATGGTCTAATGAATCTATTCTTTTGCAGTCTTTAGCATTAATATAGTCTAGGATTTTAGATTAGGCCGGATGTGGTGGGTTCAACTGACCAATTTTGCATATAGGAAACCAACAGTGAAGTAGTCCAACATTGTAAAAGCAATAAAGAGCAAGTTTGGTAAAGTAAGGATAATTTGGTGAGAGCTGTTGGAAAGTTTTTTTAGATGTAGTTTATAGATAGTTTAGAGGGTTAGTTGTAATATTAGAAAGTTAGTTAGTGAGGCTCTTAGAAGTAATATTGGATTAGAATTGGGTCTCTTGGAGAATTGTGCAATTTTCCCATGAAATTCCAAAACTGCCCTTATATCTCCTTCATTAACCAACACTTAAAGAAGGGCATTTTAGTCATTTCGCCCATTACAAAAACTATAAAACCAAACCCTCCCATAGAAAAGACACTCACCTCTCTTCCCTCTCTTCTTTCATTTCAATTTTCCTCTATTCCCTCCCATCTCCCTCTCTTCTTTCTCCAACAAGCTAGGGTTTCTTCTCCAAGATCAAGGGCTTGCATCACTAAAACAAGAAGAGATCTCGCGATTCCATCCTTCCTTCGCTAAAGATCGCCTTCTCCTCTTCTAGATCTCCTCTTCCTCCCTAAATCAAGGTCGATTTCATGAGCTAGCTTCATCTATATATATAACATCTAGGTTTCTTTTGTGAATTCTCCTTCCTTATGCAAGTTTCTCCTTAGGAATGAGTTATAGGAGGTGTGGATCTTGCTGTTGGAGTCGATCTAGGTGTGTCTTTAGGTTTTTGAGGGCTAGAAGGCTTAGGTCTTGGAGATCTAGCTTAGAAACCATAGATCGGACGCCAAGACAAGTGCAATATATACCTAACATAACATGCACGTTGTTCTTCCTTTAATTTATGTGATTTGATCTCATGTTGCCGTGTTTGATCTATTAGAATTCCCATCTCTAAGCTCTTTCTTTTGATCTAGACCACTTGATCCTTGGAAACCCCAAATTGGATGAACAATGGCCCACTTATTGATGTATTGATGGTGGATGAAGATGTTTTATGTGTTAGAGATGATTTCTTGATGTTTTGGACGAATTTGGATGAAAATTGGAGCGGATTGGATGAGGAACATATCATGGAGTTTCCGGTTCTACAGATCCACGGTCAGCCGTGAGACCTTTCACGGTCGATCATGGAACCACAGGGCTGTTACCGTTATTGTCAAAATATCATAACAGCAAGGGCCATTACCATTTCATATCGGCTGTTATGAAATAGTATCAACTGATATTTTAAACCTTGATTCCACCATTCTCTCCCTGGGATGATGGTCATTATGGAGATGATGGGCTTGCTATGTATGAGGCAGTTAAGGATTTTTCTAGTGCTACCGACTTAGATCCTTTGCACGGTTTACCATCAACTTAGATCCTCAGTGTGGTTATGTAATACATGTTCTACAGATCGAGACAGAGACCGGTAGTAGAGCTGCTGGTCAAGGAGGGGGGAAGGTACATTTTGGGTCGGGGGGCGGGGTGGGTTTTGATGCTGGCCCAAATAGGCCATGTATGGATGCAACCCTAATTTGGTATCCCCGTCGCTGTCGCCACTAGTTTTTCTCTCACGATTGTGGTTTGAGTGATGGTTAATCGACCTTGGCCTCTCACAACCTATTTTTGCCCCTCACCAATTTCTTGAGTTTCTGAGCCCCCGATCATCTCAATCTAAATAATCTTATCAAGGGATCTTTGAACCTCAACAACTACATCAATATGATCACGGTTATGGGAGTGCAACGTAGGAGTTTAGATTATATTATTATAACCTATACCGGAGAAATGATGATGATATTGAGCTTGTGCGACGCTCCACTTGGAATTAAGCTTTGCATTCAGTACCTCTCTCTAGTCTCTTCATTTCAGGTAAACCATTAACCTTAAATGTCCAATTGCTTTGTAATTTATCTTATGATCATATTGTAATATGCTAGATTGATGCTCTTGAATTTCACAATTTACTTAATGGTTGAGTCATGATGACTGATGAATGACGGGGATAAAATATGCTTACTATATACAAACAATCTCTTTTTTTTTTCTTAAGTTTCACACTAATAAATAACTCATAAGCCATAATTATGGTTGCATTTTATATATTTTTTGATATTTTAACTTATTTTAGTATATACATTTAAATCTATTGAATTGTAAATAAAATTTATACAATTTCGAATAAGTCAGTGATACTAGATGTCATGACTTAGGGGTCAATAATTTGGTTTATAGTTGTTATTAATAGAAAAAAAATATTGTTTTTCAATATTTTATAATATTTTGATTTTTTTGAATATTTTTTCAAGCTCTTTAGACTAAAAAATTTACACGGCTGCGACCGCGGCGGATCGATAACTGAGACCAACACTTGTACCATATTAATATTTTGGCCCGATCGATACCATGACTTTGAACCATGATAGGTTTGGTCTATGTAATTTGTTCTTGTTGTTAATTGAATCATATCAATTAAATTAAATTTAATAAAAAATAAAAAGTCTTAACTAATTTTTGATTTGGAAAGTACCAGCTATGCGGAAAAACATGGATTGAGAACATCGAATGCTTTTATTTACCCTTTACAAAGACGACGCCATCTTTTTCTAGTTATTGCATTGTCGTCTTCCCAAACAGTCTTCTTTTCTTTCTGTACCTTTTTCCAAATAAAATCACAGTAATCTTTACCTTCATTGTCCGTCCAAATCCTTCTTTTCTCATCCTTTACCATCTTATTGAGAAGGATTTCAGCATTTTCAAAAGTAAAAGACACCCAATGGAAGAACCCCAACAAGGAAATTCCCCCGAAACTGATGAGAAACATGAATTAGGGTTTTCATCTCCTTCTCCGTCTCCTCCTCCTCCTCCTGTTGATGTGTCTGATCTAGAAAAACTAGACTTGGATTTGCAGAATCTATGGTTGAAGGAGGACGATTGGAATCCCCGAGAACAGGTTTCGGTCCCGAAAGATGAGAAGAAGAAGAGGTTTTCTTATCCAATAAGACCCGGCGAGCCGGATTGCGTTTTTTATCTGCGTACTGGGTCGTGTCGGTTCGCAACTAATTGCAAGTTTAATCACCCTCGGAGACGGAAGAATCAGGTAATGGGTTCGATTCGGATTTGTAGTTTGGCGTGATTTTACTTCTTTTGATATGGGGTTATTGGGTTTTGATGGAATGGTGTTTTAGTTTTTTGAAATTGGTTGACAATGTTGTTTGGCTAGTACTGTACTGATTTTGCTTAGAGAATGCTTAATGTTTTGAGCGATAGTTGGAATTTATAAATGATCTAAAAGAGTATACAAGTAGTTAAGAAAAAGAGAAAAACTAGCCCATAGAGCTTATGGAACCTTTAAAAAGTTTTGTAATTTGCATGTAATGTATTGTTACTTCTGCTTTAGTGAAAGCATGTGTGGTCCTCTTTGAACTTTCATGGCACATGTCTATACAAAACTTATGTTGATTATGACATAGATCTTAGTTCAGCTCAGAAAATAGCTACCTCAATGGATTTATAGTTTGGTTTGATTTTAGTTATTTTGATATGTGATTATTGGGTTTTGATAGAATGGTGTTGTGATTCTTTGGAGTGGTAGATAATGTTGTATGGTAAATACTGATTTTCGTGAGGAAATCCTCAAAGTTAAGCGTTTTGAGCAAACTTGGAAATTATTTTTAGTCTAAAACAGTATACAAATAGAGAAAAAAAAAAAAAAACAAAGAGGAGAAAAAAAAGAAGTCCGTTGAGCTTATGAATCCATTACAGAGATGAGCTCTCATTTACAACTTGGATGTAATATCTCGTTACTCCTGCTTTAGGGAAAGAATCTATGTGTCCTTATTGGGCTTTCTAGGCACCTATTTATACAAAACCTGCATTGATGATAACACTGATATTAAATCATACACCACAAAAGACAACTACCTCAATGGGACATTTGGTTTTTGTTATGCCGGTGATGATGCATTCATAGAATCTCCCTCAATTATTAATGGGCCCGAATACGTCTCAGGAGCTGCTATGAATATGATCCCTTTTCCCTTCTTTAGCTGGCCAAGTTTCTACATGGTTTGAGTCCTCTACTCCTATTGGGTCTGAGAAAGCTCAAACTAAACTTAATCATCTTTATTGATCTTCGGAGTTACTTCATCCTATTTTTTAATGCTCTTGGATTGCCAATTTCATTCCGTTTGGATTTGATTTCCACCATCCTGACTGTGGGGAAGAAACAATCACTCTTTTGAGCTTTGGAGTGGACCTCCTTTTGAACCACCTCCAACTCTCTATCTGAATGACTGTGAGAGAGATACCTTCAGGATTTGTTTGTGTAATGAGTGGATTTTGCACTCCACGGATTCCTATTTCCATGGGAGAGGGGAATCCTGCATTCCTATCCCTCCCATGGGAAATCAAAATCCTCTTTTTGGAGGAAAATCAGTTAATTTTATTTCCTTTTCTACAAGTCGCACCAAACAATCGAGCAATGGGCTGCATGGAAAATCAGAACAATTTTCCTCTCTATCACGGAATCTCTCGTTGTACAAACACACACCTTAATTATTTTTGATGGTAGGTGTGAATTTTTAATAAAATAGGGCACCTTTCATGTTCTCGTTTTTTAATTTTTGAATTGGAACCGAGTGAAGGTGCTCATCTTATGCTTGGGGTTGAATATTTCAGGTTGGTAAAGACAAGGCGAAGGAGAAAGAAAAGGACAAGGAAAAGGATGAGAAAGAGAAAGAAAAGGAAAAGAAGGAGGTGGAGGTAGAGCATGAAAATGACGAGGAGGAAGAGGTTCATGAAAAGGAGGGGCAACAAGAGTGCAAGGTTTACATTTTCTTCTGTACTTAATATTCACTATGAGTTGGCACCGTTGACATTATTTTCACAGTTTCCTCCCTCATTTTAAACATAGTTGGAAAACTCTCCAAATTGACTCTTGACATTGGTTTAAAATCTCGGTTTCGGTCGTGATATCAGCCGGGCCAAAAAACCGATATGATATCAGTATTGGTCGCAGATATTGGTCCGTCGAGGTCGTTGCGGTGTAAAATTTTTTTTTTTTGATAAAAAAAAATCGTAAAAATATCCAAAAAATCCAGAACATTAGAAAATGCTGGAAAACAATATTTTTTTCCATTAGTAACAACAATAAATCAAAATATCGGTCTCCTTAAGTTATGAGTCTTATCTGTATCGCAGTTCGCTGTCTTCTCCAGTATTTCATATAATGCATCCGTTATTGATGCTTATGATCAATTTGTTAGTGTAAAATATAAGAAAATAAAGATAACATATCAATCATCATTTAATACTAACTCAATCAGCAAATAAGTTGTGAAATTTAAGACCATGAAAATAACATATTAAGATCTGAAACATGATAGTGAGATGGATAAATCATAAAGCACTTGGGCATCAAAAGGTTCATGGTTTAATTGAAATTAGAGGGGACTAGAGAATAGAGACTAGAGAGAGACACTGATGAGTATGAGTGTATGACAGATTGGCAGCCTAATTCCAAGTGGAGTGTCGCCTAGGCTTGATATCATCATCATCATCATTTCTTAGGTATTTGTTAAAAATATATGCTCCATACTATTGCCCAGCACTACCATAATAAAATAAAAAACACATAATAAAATGCTTTAAGTTGATTTTCTCTTACCTTGAATAATATTTTCTTTAAGAAATAGATGTGGGATTTGGAAATATGCAAGGGGATGCCGAATGGATTATGGTTGTTGCTCTAAGGAGTAAGGAGATGAGAGGAGAGGAGAAGAGGATGAAGAAATGGGAAAAAGTTAGAAAAAGTAGGGTTTTTGGGGTTTTAAAATCATCTCGGTTGATATTTTTGAAAATATCCTTGCGATACCGATACTGGTATCGCAGGGCCGTATCGGTCCGACAGTATCGCAGGGCCGTATCGGTCTGATATGAACCGGTATCGGCCAGTTTTTTCATCCATGCTCTTGACTCTCCTGAGTCATCTCGTTTTGACGAAGAACCGAGTCAAAAATAGGGGAGACTCGGCCAAGTCATCTCATTTTAATAAGTTGTTTGCATTCCAAACCATTTATTAGGCAAATCTAATTTTAAAACAATTAAATTTTATGTATAAAGTAATTAAGCAGGAGGTTTGGAGTCATTAATTTAAAAATGATGACTGGAATGTAATTTGAGACTTATTTTTTATCTTTTACATCCGATATTTGGACTAATAAATTAATATAATATATATATATATATATTTTATTTTCCTTATTGTAGGACTTTTCTTTCGTATATTAATTTATTAATTTGAATTGACTATTATGGATCATGTAAATAAATGTAATTTTTAGATTTTCTAAGTAATGAGTTAATTTTTATATATTTTTAAAATTACTTTTAAAAAAGGCATGACTCTCCTCAGTCTCCGCATTAATTCTACCCGAGTCAAATTTTATTTTTGCATTGGACGACTCGAGTATGAGTCACGAAATTTCCAACCTTGATTTTAAACACTAATGCTTTATGTAACAATTGTCATTGATATTGTAAAGCATTATCTGATCTTTTTTTTTTTTTTTAATTTTTTTTAATTATAGTATTGATGGTTATTCAATAAAATCAAGCACTGCAATGCAAGCAGTTCATGTTCTTTCAATATTCTCATTGTTTGAAAGGTGACCTGCCTGTACGTGCACTGTACTATTTGGAAAAACTAGAAAATGTAAACTGCATATAAAATTACTAATATTATTTTGACATAAAAATCCTTCTCGTGGAGGTTACCACATGAAGTTTTCATTTAGATGACTTTGGCTGGTCTCCTATGGCTATGATAGGTAAGGACAAGGAGAGGTGGAGTTTGCTGATTTGTGAGGCACATGCTTATGTGCCCATGAGTTTATTCCTGTAAATTGCTATTTTGGTCATGACTCAAAATGGGTATGTTGTTAAATGTAGAGTGAAATGCTGTTTTTGCTGATAAAAAAAATGTAGAGTGAAAGGCTTTATATGATTGGAAAAAGGTGCTGTAAGAAAAAGAAAATGCTGAAAGTATTTAAATCTCCAAAATCCCAACCACCACCACCATGCAAAAAAATAAAATAAAAACCCTCATCTCAAAGTTGAGATTGATAATAGTAATACCAGTCGCGGCAGATCCCAGTTCACTGTCCAGTTTTTCGCTTTTGTATTTTCACAAGACCCTCAGCTTTGAGCCACCACCCTTCAGTGCACGTCTATCAAGTGCCAAGTAGGGTCTTTCTCATATATGCATGAGCCTGGGATACATCCTTCACATTAGCACATTCGAAGATATCTTAGTGGAACATCCCAAAATATACAATCAATAAACTCTTTTGAAGAGTCTAGATATGTAGCTGTGGATACCAACTGCCAAAGAGTTTAGGCCCTTCCAAAAACATGATCTGTATTGGCAAGATTCCAAAAGATCTGCTACAGTCTACGTGCACAGATACGGCATGGATGCAGCAAGGACACGTCGTAGACACGACAGGTACACGGATTTTACACATAAAAGGTGAAGTATCGGATACGATACGACACGATACGTTGCCCTTTTTTAAGTATCCCTGCATCATAGGCTATGCTTCTTGGCATACTGAAGAGGTTGAAAATGAAGACCGAAATGCATAGATGTCATTGTTTGAATTTCAAAGGGGTGGCTTTAGTTTCTTTGATTAACAGTGTTATGACAGTTGACAACAACTGGCCCTTCACATAGAGGTGATTTTAGTTTATTGGTTACTTTTTAGTGTCACTGTTTCCAGTAAGTGTGTTTAAGAAGTTACGAATTGACATTTCCTTTTGTCCTCTCATATCTGTGTTCTCTGTGTTATCTCTCATATAGGATGTTGTCTTAATCTTGGATATTACAGTATTACCTAAAGGCTGGTGGTTGCAAGTTTGGGAAAGCATGTAGATACAATCACTCGAGAGAACAAGCTGGGGCAGGAGAACCCGCAGATCTTAACTTTTTGGGCCTGCCAATACGACCAGTAATTTCATCATCCTTCTTAGCATTTCATTTGTTTATCTTTGTTAATATACTTTTGCCTATGATACATGGACTCGTCTAGAACCATGACGCACCCGAACCCAACACATACGCACCCACACCTGATACTCATGCCGATACTTCATTTCTAAGTTATTTGACATACTTTCTTGAGGCGCACCCGCACCCGATACGCACTCGCATCTGATACTAATGCCGAGTCCATGTAACACAGACTTTTGCACCAGACATACTTGAATATACATTTATGGTGATTCTTTTTTTTAAAAATGGAATAGCTCTCTTTGTAATGATATTCCCCTTTTCATTACAGGGGGAGCGAGAGTGCCCCTTCTACATGCGTACTGGTTCCTGCAAATTTGCAATTAACTGCAGGTTTCATCATCCTGACCCCACTGCTGTAGGAGGATCTGATCCTACACCAGTATATCAGAATGACACTTCTCTACAAGTACACGCCTCAGCAGAATCATCACCACTTCCAGCGGCATGGGCGCTACAAAGTACCTCAAGTGAACCGGTTCCTTATATGGAAGCATCCCCCCAACCTTATCCACCAGCTATGTTGCAACCTCTTCATGGAGTCCATCCAAATCCAGAGTGGAACACATACATGGTGAGTTATGCAGTTACCTTCACCTATAACTGTCAAGCGCATTAAAGAAGAATTTTACAATACAACTCTTTAAATGTTACATTTTCCTTCCCAGTAGGTTGTTCTTACTTCTTGATGCTATGATGTCTATATCGATTTCTTGAGTATATTTGCTGGTATTGCTTGCTTACTTGAAAAAATGGTTGCAATAGACTTGAGAAATATGTGATCCACTCTTGATTCATGGTTTAATTACTTCATTAACTGATTGAAGAAAGATGCCTTTTTTCCCCTTCGTCACATGCCTTTGTCAAAGCTCATGTTTTCTACTTGCAAATCTTTTTATGTTTTTGTCTGATGCGGACAGTGGATCGATGCGGGGCGGGCAGGGAAGATGATGAAAGATGGGGGATAGGTTCAGATGTAACGCCTAACTTGAATAGGCCTCATGCCATACCTTCCGGAGGAAAGGGAAGAGAGAGCAGACAACACTCCAAAATTTTCTTTCATTCAAACTCTAACCAGCCAAAGAGGCATTAGTGCATTACATGTCTTTATACAATAAAAAAGGACTACCCTAGATTTAATCTCAGCCACTATAAGTAACCCATGACTAAGACTAAAGTATCACTAATTAAAACATAAACCATATATAAAACAATAAAATAACTCTAAATTGCATCAAATAAAATATGAACTAATGGGCTAGGCCCAAAGGTGGGTCGACCCATGTGGACCATAGGTCTGTCCTGCATCAACTCTCCCCTTCTTGGAGAGAACTCAACTTTGAGTTTTGTATATGTCCTCCTGGGTCAAATGTTAATCATATAGCTTCCAAATGTGCTTCCTGATCTTCATGTTCTTCACATGACTTAGGGGATTGAGTTGATCTCTTATCCTAAATAGATTTTTGACATTGCGACTTTTGATGTCCAAACTTGGATTGGAAGTGTGCTTGGATGAATTAATGTTGCAATTCTTGAAGTTGAATCAGCTGCACATGATCTTCTAATTTCAACTGTCGATCTCCGAGGACAAAGTCAATATGAGGAACTTTGATGATGTGATGTTCTTTGGAAATCTCCTGGTGAATCGCATGTTCGTTTGATGATTCAATTGATTTTTTGGAAGCGGGTTTCAATTAGATCCATCGGTTGTTTTGTTGGCTTGCTGACTATTTCCAATTCTCCAATGCTCATGTTTTCTTCTTTTGTTGCATGCACTAGCTGATCAATATTTCCAATCCCTTTATTCACCGGGTCTTGCATTTCAATGTTAGCTTTGATGTTTTCCTCCATAGATTGTTCAACATGTGCTTTTGTTATTTTGTGAGATCTTTCCTCTGTATACTTAGATTTTTTGCATGCGAGTCTAAGCATGCGCTCCACGCGGATGGCTTTTGTAATTGCTTCTACAATGGTCTTTCATTCATTCATTCTCTTCAATATATCCGGTCTCAAACCTCGGAGAAAACTAATTAAATCATATCCCACGTCCTCTACTAGTTGACATAAATATTGGAGTCTTGCGAATTCGTACTCATATTCAGCAACAGTTAAATCTCCTTGTCTCAAACTAAGAAATTGGTGTAAATAGACTTCATTTTGAACATACCAATCTCCATAATGAAGTTTGTAAAGAATTCTTTGAAGTCTACTAAAAACTTCAATGCTATTCAATTTCATGTTGACTTGGTGCAAGGATTGAAAATTTAATGCTCTTTACATTCAGACTGACCGATTGTGAAGATCTGGTTTCCAGGAGTGTGCTGGAGAGGCAGATTGTCAATTGGAGTCCGAAGATCAAAATATCAACAAATCAAATATGAGTTGTCCTATTCAAGGATGAAAATATCGGCCGCTACGCCGATAAATCAGGGCCGCTACGCTAAATATGAAATAGTGCTGTTCACAGCCGTATTGGTGTGTATCGGCCGCTATTTACCCGTAGCGGCAGATGCGCACCGA
The DNA here is from genome assembly GCA_029852735.1 of Persea americana. NCBI lineage: Eukaryota > Viridiplantae > Streptophyta > Magnoliopsida > Laurales > Lauraceae > Persea > Persea americana. The sequence goes on along the minus strand of CM056813.1, from coordinate 16,471,074 downwards.
TATGTTACGTAGCGACCGCTACAAACTATGTACAGTAAAAGGAGGAAAAAAAAAAAAAAACACCCCCTCCCTCCAGTCGTTTATTTGGCTGGTAGAAAAAGAAGAAGAAAGGAAAGGAAAGGAAAGATAAAAACAGAGGAAAAGAGTAGGAAAGGAAAGGAAAGGAAAGGAAATGAAAGAGAGAGAAGTTGCAGATAACATACCTGGAGGCGCTAGAGATGACAGAAAGCAGTAGCGACAGGAGAAGGAGGAGGTGGTGGCGGTAGCAGGCAGAGGTGGTGGCAGCATCCCGCGGGAACGGCATCATGTTCCTCCTCTTCCTTCTTCTCCTTCCTCTTCCCTTTCTCTCCTTTTCATTTCCCTCTTTTGCTCTGTCTCTCGATCCTTCCATTTGCTGGAAACTATAGGGCAGAGAATGGCCCTTTCGTCTCTTCTTTTAATTTAAGTAACCAATGGGCCCCACAGTGGCCCACATTATGAAAGTTTTAAATAAATTTTAAATGGGCCTTCATAAGCCATTGTCTTCTTAACCAGAGAATGGGCTCCACATTGATGCCCTAGTATTAAATAAAAAGGGTATGCCTTAACTAAATATTACTTAATTGAAATTAGAGCCCAAGCCAAACTTTGCTCTAATTAGAAACACAACCCAATCAAATTTCACTCTAATTGAAAATAGGGCCATATCAAACTTCAACACTTATTAGAAATGGCTCCAACCAAAATTCACATTAATTGGAAATAGATTTTTATCCAAATTTCACTCTAATAGGAAATACTGAAATAAGGCTTTGACCAAAGTACACTAATAGAGAATGAGCCATGTTCATTTTAATAGGGAATAGGCTCTAATCAAATTTAATTGTTAACAGAAATTTTTTATGAGCCTTTCATTAGTTTTTAAGTTAGCATAACTAAGCAACATAAATTCATATGAAAAAAATGAGCATTACTATTATTTTCTATTCATACAGCAATATAGGACCTCATACAATGAGGAGACTGCGCTACGCCCCCTTATCTTAGTTACTTTTGAAAAAAAAAAAAAAAGATTTTCTGTCATTTTCCAATATTCTGGATTTTCTGGAACGAAGTCAAAATTTTTTTATGATTTTTTCAAAACGCGCTGCTATGCTACATAGCGCCAGCTTGGTAGCGTTTTGCGCCCGCCTCTATCGCTACTTTCATCCTTAGTCCTATTTGATCTAACTGCTATGACTGCTTGACTGTTGATTGCTGCAGTGTGGCTCACTAACACATAAGAGAAGTGCTTGAACAAATTCGCCTGGCTCAGCTGGGCTTTGACCTTTTGTTTTTTCAAATCGGCCCCAACCTGAATTCAGGGATAAGATTCAAGTCCAACACATGTCACATGTGAAACATGTACGAGGCCCTTTACTTGTCTCGGTTTTGCGCCTCAAGAGAAGAGGAAAGGGGTTGAAACCTTTCTCTACTGTTGTGATTCAACGAAATTATCCATCATGATGGAAAAGTAAAGTTAGTTCCTACCAAGGGTGATCAGTGCCAAGGCTAAGCTCTTCAACTAAGTGGATGTTCATGCCGACTCAAAAAATCATACTATAAGGTCGGTGTTTGGCTAGACTACCCTTGCGTGAGCAAGGTTTCAAAGTCCAACAAAGTCCGGTCTGTACCATCAAACCATCCAAACAGTCCATCCATCAAAGTATCAATCCATAACCATGCCATCAAGTCCAAAATATACTATCCATACGAGCGTACCTAAACCATGCCAAACAAACCATCTACTCCGTGGTTTAACGGTCATCCCAAACATAAAGCCATCGAATAGCCTGCCTAACCACAGACACGGGTCAGTGTTCTCCAAACACATTCAAGGTCTCCTCTAAGTAAACCCTAGGTTAAGGTCCTCATTTCCATCATTATCCATGTACAGTTATCATGGGAATAATTGTAACTAAAACGGAAAGTGCATATAAGGAACATCTCATCATCATCGATCAATAAATGGAAATGTACAAGTAATCCAACCTAGGTTAAGGTTACTCCTTCAGGTGTAGGGTCCCATTTTACCAACACATTGGTTAAAAGAGTTTCAGATGCCTAATTATAAGATATTTGGTGCTCTGAAGGTGATTGACATCCAAGACAGCCCCTAAGCACCATGTCGGTTCCATTTTCAACACCATATACCTTGCTTTGAGTGACTACATGGGTCAAGGTTAGGCTCAACCCTTCACCCATGATTAGTCCAACCATAATGTCCCATAAGGAAGGTCAATGGGCCCCAAACGAGATTAAATCTCCAAAATCTGCAAAATCAGAAGTTATAAAAAACAGTGTTCACGGTTGCCTTGCGGTTAGTTGCGAACAAACATTTTGTCAGTTAGCTCCTAGAAAGGCACAGACTGAAGTGTTCGCGGTCGACCGCCAGGTGACCATGTCGACCTTGTGGTTCCACGATCGACCGTGAAAGGTCCCACGGTCGATCATGGAGCTACATAATTGAAAACTCCACAATCTATTCTTCTTCCAAATCACTCCAAGTTCCATCCAAATTCGTCCAAAACACCAGGAAAATATCTCCAACATTTAGAACATCATCATCAACCATCAATACATCCATAAGTGGGCCATTGATCATCCAAATGGGGTTTCCATCCATCAAATGGCCAAAAATCAAATAAAGAGCTTAGAGATAGGGAATCCTATAGAACAACACATCATATAGAGTTCAATTTGCAGAAATCAAAGAAAGAACATGCGATGTTAGGTGTATAAGTATAACGCAGTTGCCTTGGTCTCCAAACAAGGTTATCCAAGCTAGATCTCCAAGATCCAAGCCTCTAATAAGATTCAAGCCTCCTAGCCCAAAAACCCACCTAGATCTGCTCCAACAGCAAGATCTACACCTCCTACAGCCCATTCCCAAAGAGAAACATGCATAAGAGAGAAATTCTGATGCAGCAGCACCATACAGTGTGAGACATAATCGCGGGCCACATGTGGGTCCCAAGGAAATCTAGAGTTTTTCTTATTGTATTATTTTCTAATTTTAAGAGTTGTAATTAGGAAGGCTTTCTAATTTAGATAGGATTATTATTCTTATTTCCTAGTTTGATTAGGATTGTTTTCTTAGCCCTTAAGTTTCTTTTATTATATATACAGCATTGTAGAGATTGGTAATCTCAGATTTTGGAATTAATAGAGTTTTCCCTTTTGTGGGTTTTTATCGTTGGAGAAGTGTCTTCATTGTGTATTATCTCTACGGAAACCCTAACTGTGCTTGCAGCACCTGCGATCCTAACCCTAGGATTGCATCAAATTCACAAGAAGAAGCTAGATTGCTATGGAGATGGAGCTAGATCATGGGATTTACCTTGATTTGAAGAGGAGAAGGAGATCTAGAAGAGGAGATGATGATCTCTTGCAAAGGAAAGCTAGAAATCTTGGAATTCTCTTGATCTTTGTGAGGGAAGCTCTAGATCTTGATGTAGGGAGCCCTAGATTGTAGAAGAAGGGAGAGAGAGAGAGAGAGAGAGAGAGAGAGAGAGAGAGGAATTGAAATTATTGAGAGGGAAATGTCGTTGAGAAGGGAGGGGTTTTATTTATAGTTTTAGTGATGGGTGGAATGACTAAAATGCCCTTCTGTAAGTGTTAGGCTAATGAAGGAGTTATAAGGGTATTTATGGTATTATATGTTGAATTGCACAATTCTCCAAGAGAGCCCTATTCTATATTACATCTGAGGGCCTTAGTAACCAATTTCTAAAAATCACAACTAACCCCCTAAACATTCTATAAATTACAACCTACACAATTGAGCCTGAACTTAGGAAACTGCCCTTCTATCCTCACTAAACCCCTACTGATTAGCATAAATAGACATAATTAAGTATAATTAAATATAAATAAGGCAAGTAAAGGGTTGAGGCCTCACAGGTTTGGCTGGCTTGGCTCAGTCGCAAACTTTTTTGTTTCTTCCGTTTTCTTTTTCACTCACTGTTGCTGTTGGGTCGGAACTTACTCGGACTCGAGCCCATAGGTTGGGCTTGACACCTGCTACCGTCTAAGACCAGCCTCATCATATGTAAATATAATAATATACTGTATTTCATTAAAATGTCTGCCTAATCCTGATGCTACTTTGTTTGTAACATGAGCAGGGTCTGACCAGCCCCATTTTCCCCTCAGAAAGACATATACAGGCTCCTTCAGCTTCGGGGATGAATGATCAGACAAAGAAAGCAGATAGTTCTACTCGTCAATTGCATACAAAAGTAGAAGAATTTCCTAAGAAGCCAGGGCAATCAGAGTGCCAATACTTCATGAAATTTGGGTACTGTAAATTTAAATCAGCATGTAGGTATCATCATCCAAAGAAAAGGGTCTCAAAATCAACTGCTTGTGTTCTAAGCCCTATGGGCCTTCCCCTGAGACCTGTAAGTAAATTCTTCTACTCATCATCTTCTTGAACAACTTGACCCCTCGGACTTTGCTGTGTTAACCCCTGAGGTCACCATCCCTCCCTTGTTGATTGCAAAATCCCTAATTTTCCCTGTTCTGAATGGGTATTTAGGAATTCATCTTTGACCCTTACATCCGAACTTTCTCTGAGGCTCTTTATCAGTGGTGCAAACATGTACATGTGTTCCTTCTTTCAAGGGAAAATGGCAGTTGATTGAGATGGGTGAAAAGAGCCTTGTTGGTTTATGAAATCAAATCAAGTTATGACGCTGAAATTTCAGTACCAGCGCATTGCATCATTGCAGTTGTTCAGTGTATTTTTTTTTCCTTTTTTTAATTTTCATTAATATCAATGGTGCTTAAATTTTCCTCGCTTTGTCAAGTGGTCTATATTCTCACTTATTTTTTTCATTCAGGATCAAACAACATGTGTGCACTATAGCCGGTATGGGATTTGCAAGTTCGGGCCTGCTTGTAGGCACGACCATCCTATAAATTCTGGTCCTCTGGCTACTCCAGTGACACCTGCATCAGATCGAACTCCTTCCTTCGATAAGTCAACCTCTGAAGAAGCCGGAGTGCTTACATGTTAAAAATGTTGTCAAGGTTCAAATTTTGCCTTGTAAAGAATATCCAGCCTCATCTTGTCAATCAACAAATCTGGAACAAAGTGGAGTTCAGTTCAGAGCAAAGTGCAGTAAAGAAAAAATAATCTTTATATTTATGGACAAGTTTTGAGGAGCATGTTCACCGAGTTCATAGGATTGCAAAGATTATTCCTTTTTTTTTTTTTCCTATTTTTAATCTTTCATACCTGTGGAAGACAAAGAAAGACTTTCTAGGTTTTCTGTTTACCTCCTCTTTCAATCTCCTTTCTTCTTTCTTTGCTTTCTATCTAAACCTTTAATACCAATCAATGGCCATGCACTTTGCGACTGTTATTAACAGAAGTATACAAGATAAATTTGCAGGTTGGTTTTTCAGCTTAAGCGCCTTGCTGGCATGATCAGATAAGTGATCCACTTTTTTACCTTGCTAATTTTGAATCTGATAATCAGAAAAAAAAAAAAAAGAAGAGCTGGAAATAACGTTTTGTTGGGCCATTGTGAAATTGCTCTTAAAGCGCTGTAAGGCAGACATGACAGTACCCTTCTGCTTGGCTTTGATCCCAGCCATATGGGAACAGCTGATTTCTGATGAGGTGGGACACAGGCCATCCCCTTTTAAGTAAAGATCAAGATCTTTTAATTCGGTGATGGTTACTTTGAGATGGATAATTGAAAACTTGATATGTGCAAAGCATTACAATTGCTTGGGTAAGATTCTGCTGTAATTTTGATTGCCTTGGGACGTTTTTCTGGTTTACTTAAAAGTGAATATATGGAGAGCAGTGTCGGTTCACGCTATTTTGAGAATAGATTGATGTTTCCTGTCCATGTTTAATAGAGATCTCTACTTTTTTTAAACTATTGTATATCAACACTTTTTAATATATTCTATTTTGTAATTGTTGGGTTTTAGCGCATTTTTTACCTATTGTCCCAATAAAGCTCCATAAATTTGAAAATAACCCAATGTTAACTTGTGATGATCACATGAACAGGACTAGTGGCACTTTTGTTTTTAACTGTATGTTTTTTTCAGCACTTTTAACATGTTCTATTTCGCAATTGTTTGATTATATCATGTTTTTATATCATCCCTAAAAGAACCCCAAAACTTTGAAAACATCCCTATATTATCTTGAGAACTCATAAAAAGGATTTCTCACAATTATGTGGATGCTCATTTAGTACTAAATCAACTAAATCAACTAAATCAAAGGATTTTGTAAATGTTCAAGGAGAGTCTTTTGGAGGCTCAGCTCTACGAAGCTCAGGCTAATGCATAGTTGAATATACTGGACATGGGGAAATGAAACGTCTGAGTGAATGTTGGTGGTCTGCATGGAGATTCATAGATATCTTATCAGCTTTGGTCTGCTATTTTCATTCAGGACTCGAAAAGATTAGCAACTTTTTCATAGTTATTACTGTAAGCTTACTTGTTTACGGATAAAGAAACTAGAAGGGAGAGATTTATTTGCCAGATGGGGTGAGGTTAATTATGTTACATGGGGAAGTTATTGAAAACATGATTATAAACAGTGTGAGTGGATAAGTAAGAATCGGAAAGCCGACCTTGGGTAAAATGGGTGCTACAATTGATAATGATGCCTCCTTTTGACACCAGCTTCTTTCTTTTTTCGAACCTGAGATTGCCCTGGAGGAATGGAAGCTGGGGGCATTAGTCCTTAGATTTACATATCTTCCACTATTTTTATTCATGGTTTTACTTAAATGTCAGTTAATGCAACCACATAGGAGCCTAATTGCTGTGAGGATCATATCTTATTCTACTTGAGGAAATTTCACATTTCAAGATTCAAGCCAGTTCCCTCTAATTTCAAGGAGTAATCCTCATTGAGAGCCTCTCAGCCTTCTCATCTGTGAGTTTATTCTTCCTATCCCCGCATATCCCCAAGCCTAAACTAAGAACTCTTGGCTATTCCAATCCAAGGGTCTATCCCCTCTTTGTTGACATGCAAGCTCTTGAGCCTCACTATGCTACACACCTCCACAACACCTTATTAAGTAACCTCTTTCTCTTCGGCAAATGGTCACCCAAGAAACTCAGCCAGTTTCTTCACCTTGCCCATTTGGGTCTTGTTGCATGTCCTCATACTTCAGAAACAGTATCGTCTGAGGCCTCTCCAAACTCTCGTTCCATTAGTGCAACACATGATCAAAGGAGGGCCATGATGCATGGAATGGGAATGAGGGCCTTGAGTCATGTGGTCCCTGTTTTCACTGGGGGACCAAGGATTTTCGTTGAGGGGCCGGACCTAATTAGCTAGTTGGATATTGAGAAAAAACCGAAGATTTTAGCGTTGGATCAGGATCAAAGTTATTTATTTATTTATTTATTTATTTTTTTGTGGATTTTGAAAGCGGGCCCATAATTTTCATAAGGGATTCTAGAAGCGGACCCAAGTCCCATGAGCCCCCCACTGTTTTGATTGATGATGTTATAATGACTTCATCCTCGTGCGCTTTGAAATAATTTCGCGCTGCATTTGTGCCATTGTAAATAGGGGAGGTAATACCAGAAGCCGTTGCACTGGTAGAGATTACAGACTCCCCACCATAATATTATTTCCTTTTGTGATTGAATTTGAAGGTGGCTAGTGGTCCAGTGTCCAAATGGGTGAGGACTAACTGGAGCCATTTACTTGAAATGTAAGGACTTTTTTCAAAGTGCAATTATTCTTCATCATTGAATTCATTACTGATCGGTTGTGGGATCAGTGTTGAAATGTGGAAATTCATGGAATTTGGAAATTCTTAGAAAGGTAGGAAATTTGCTGATGTTTCTCAGTAATGCCTTCCTCTAAAATTATCTCTTACGAATTTTACTTTAATAGGAGTTAGATTTTTTGGGGTAATGATCACGTATCAAACATGTATGTTTTCCATGATATTTTCAGTCAGTGGGCATATCTCCTATTGGAGTGAAATATATGGACAGCTCTTATTGAGCAAAATATTTATTTTTATAGGTTTAGATTTCGAAGAGTGGAAATTTCCCATCATTTGGGGAACCAACAAATCCAAACTCCAAGCCAATACCTAGATTTGTCTAACCAAGGGGACCTATTGTACAGATTAGATAGCATAAAGGTAAGAGACCCTTTCTATAATAAAAGGTCCCGGCAGTATACCTGATTTAAACAGCAATATAAGATGACTCGTAAATCTAACTGTGATATTCTTTATGCTGCCTTTAACCCTATGTCTGGGGAGGGGAGGGGAGGGGAGGGGAAATTTGAGGGGGAAGGAAAATGGAGGGGAGGGGAGGGGAGGGGAGGGGAGGGAAAATTAATTTTACCTTCTCTTGTTTGGATAGTCAAAAAGTAGGAAAAAGAAAAGTGAAAAAGTAGGGTTTTGTTTATTTGTGAGGTAGAGAGAAAATTACCAATTTACCATTATTTTATGAAAAAGTGAAAAAGTGAAAAGGGTAGTTTAGTAAAATTGTAAAGAATCCCCTCTTTCCCTCATACTTTCCCCCCATTTTTGAAGGGAAAGTTTTAAGGTGGGCCCCACAAGAATTTTACCCCCACTTTTCCTCCCCCCGCTTTCCCTCCCCACTTCACAAACACCATCAATTTCCACTTTCCCTCCATTTTTCCCTCTTTTTTTTCCTCCCCCGACTTTCCCTCCTTCCCAAACAGAGGGTAAGTATGGGATAGCCTCGTTTAGTTTTGTCTTCATTTTAAACAGAATAATTGTGGAATGTGGATGCAAGTGCTATCTAACGGCCCAAAGTCACCTCTTCAAAAAGAGGACAAAGCGAGGACACTATTTGCCGTTTTGGAAAAGGCTATTAAAAATGATTTTGACGGGGTTTGCTTTTTTCATGGGCGCTAAAGAAGTGGTGAAATCTTTAAAGGGAGAGCATGATCGGTCCATAAATCCCATTATCTTAGACATTAAAGTTGTGGCTTCTTTGTTCTGTTCTATAGATTTTGTGCCCGTTTGGCATGTCTACTATCCGTCTTTTATTGGCTAAAAGAGGTTTCGAAAGGTTAAAAGACCGTTTGGTAACGTGAATAGTGACCACTGTTTGGAAACGCATATAGAGAAAAATGTCTGTTTCGGGAAGCAGCCAAAATGGTGATAATTGAAACAGAGCTTCAAGTCTGAGGTGGGAAGATGTGCGCGAGTATGATACATGATGCGGTGATTTTTGTATCATTTTCTAAAAATTCTGGGACCATACATGATGATCTAAATCATTTGAAATCTTAAGAAGATCAAATACTGCCACATATCCAAATATGAACTGTTGATCTTTCTCTAATCTCGAGATATTTACAAAAAACCACACAACCATTGATCTATATTTTTTTGCCTTTTGTGGTTCCCACAATCATGATCGTTTCCATTGATCCTCTTTGGAACATTGAAAATGGCTATGGGTCCAATTTTTAGCCAGTGACTTAGTGTCCATCTCTAGAAAATTACGAAAAACTAAGAGTCGTTAGATATGCCCTGGTAAATAAAATGCATTCCACGTGACTTTTCACTTGTTCGGTTTTTTTTCTTTTAACCTGTGAGACCCAAAATGATGGTCTGAACCATTGATACTCTTCACATGATCAGACAAGACCATACGTTCAAGTTTGAGCCGTTGATCATCTTGGATCTTGAGATATTTGCAAAAAATGCAGCACCATAGATTTGTATTTTTTGAATTATGCGGGTACCACAATCATGATCATAACCATTGATCCTCTTTGAAATATTAAAAGAAAATATGGGTCCAAATTTCGGGTCCTGATTCATTGTTGATCTCAAGAAATTAATGAAAAACTTAAGCTATTGGATTTTTAAATATCTATTTCAAACAGTTTTTGGTCTTACTAAACTAGCCATCTTGAAAATATCTATTTCAAACCGCCCTATTTGAAATAGATCTGTATAATATAGATTTGTTTTATCAAGATAAAATTTGCCAAACAAGCCCATATGTATATTATCATGGAATGGGCAGGCGCATATGTTGGTTATGAGAGTTCTTTTATTATTCTTAGGGCTGAGGTTTAAGTTTGATAGAGCCATAGAGCCATACAACCAGAATATAACTTTTATTAAAATTCAAAATTTAACCACTTTTTAAATTATGGTGGATGCACTAGTTAATACTTATGGCAATTTAATTGGGTGTTTGTCTTTTGAGTTATTGGAAAAAATTAGTATTTGACATGGGCTAAACTAATTTTGGGTGTGCATTGACCCTTTTATTAATTGTTATTTATTTTAGATATTAGTTTTAACTTATAAATCAATCTATGCAAGACTTAACCGTGCATCGGACATGGCTTTCTCGTCTTTATTGAATATTAATTGAATGATTTTTGGCCCCCTTTTTATGAGTTGATAATTAATTTAAATATTAATATTAATTATTTGAGGATTTTAAGGGAAAAGTCCTAGAATTTGGCCATCCTCGTGAAGGGTCCTCACAAATTGTGCAGCACAAATGAGGTACGTCAAGACCTCTTACATTTTCGTTGTGCAGAAAAATCCAACAAGTTTTTACGTTTTTGCGTCACGTGATGGCTCTAGCAATTCAAATCAGTAGGGTCAACAAAAGACTTATCTTTTGCAAATTGAATAAATTTGTTTTCCTCTTTATCAACATTTGTCATCTACTTTCAATAATTCGACAAACATCATATAAAATTCTCAACTAATCTATTTTCGATAATCCAACAAAGATAATATTGAATTCTCAAACAAAAATAAAAAGAAATTTTGATACATTGTTACCGAAATCCAAATACATAAACTCCAATAGGTGCCCTCGATGGGTTTTCTTGTGTTGAAATCGTTGCATAATAGCTTTATTATCAACACTAGTAAACACATTCTTTTCAATATGTGAAGTCATTCATCCATTGATCTCTCATTCGGTTACACAACCTGTTCTTTAGGTACTTCATTCCTGAAAAAGCTCTTTCTATCGCTGCAGTCGCGACTGGTAAAATTAATGCCAATTTTAGAAGAAAAAAAATCAATGGGTATACGATATGCTTCTTTGTCTCCACTAATTCCTAGAATGTCATCAATTCCTTTAAGTTCTAAAAACTCTTATCTAGAGCGCATATCAGCAATGTAGTTTTGAAGTTGATGGTCAAGTACCACGAGGTCTATTGCAGAAAAATCAGAGGCATAATACTGAGCAAGGTGGACCAACCTTTCTTTGTAAAAAGTATAAAATGAATTCGTGGGATTCAAGCAAGCCACACAAAGAAGCAACTCGGTATTAACCTCTGTGAAATGGTTGTTGAGCTCTTGAAGTTGTATATCGATGACTGTGTAGAATAGTTCAACACAGTAGTGGTGTAAGTTTATAATTTGTGGGGCTTTGCATCGTGGCCTTCTAGAAACTACAAATATATCATCCATGTTTAGGATAAAAACATCATGTTTGTTGCAAAATGAAGATACTCCAATCAATAGAGAGTGTCGTATTACTCGCGTATGAAGAACTTAAGGCGTGGCTGGCAGATAAGTGTATTCACAATAGGAGCAAAGCAACAACTAAAGACAAGTTTGTTCATTAGTTTTTTCTATTTTGGTAGGCAGTTGGCCCATTAACTTAGGCAGTGGATCTTTTATGGTGACTTTTGTTCACCACCACAGCAATAAGAAAAAGGTGTAAAGTAAGCTAATGTGGGGGTCAAACTCTAAAATTGACAGGTGTCATTTTGACACTTAACCCAACCTCTTCACATTCACTACCACCCCATAAACTTTTAGTCATGCTCAAGTGTGGATGTCTCTCACTCTCTCATGGATCCTTCCTGGGGAGTGAGACTCCATTGTGGGGCTCGCCTGACGCAAGGCTAATCATGGGATAGTGAGGGAGTTTTGAATGGGTCCAACATATAACATATGTATAAACTATCAACTCCATTAGATTATCCTAGGTCCTTGATTTATGACACTTAATTTGATAATTTTAAAAGGCACCATTTTCTTATCTCCTCGCATGTGAAAGTTTTCATCACCTCGCATGTGTGAGTTGTTTCTTCTCATATGTGAGTTCCCATCACCTTAGGGGTGCTCATGGGCAGGGGCGGGGCCAGCCTGAGCCTGATCTGGGCCTAGCCTGCTCTGGGCCAGGCTTGGATATGTAATTAGGGCCCGATTAATAATTGAGTCAGACTTGGATTATGTGATAAAAAACCCATAGCCCAGCCAGACTTGTGTAAGAAATTTATGTAATTTAATTAAATTATTGCTCTTATGCCCACAAAAGAGTGATGAAAAGTCCAGCTCAACCCGGCCCGATTTAATAAATGGGTGGGCTTGGGCCTAACTTTTATGGCCCATGTTGGGCTTAGGTGGGGCCTGGGCAAGTGTTTCTAAAGCAGGGCTGCGTGAATATGCCTTAGCCAGGCCCAGCCCGGCCCATGAACAACCCCTACATCACCTCACATGTGTGAGTTAAGTCTTGAGTCTCAGAGTTCGAGCCCCTTCGCTGGGTTACAAAAAAATGGGCATCATTTTCTTAGGATTTTAGTTCAACGGATAGTAATGGTTGGATAAGTGTCGAATTTGGGTTTGTACCAATTTATGAGGTGGTAGTGAATGCGAAGAGGTTGGATTATTGTGTGGGGGGGTTGGGGGGGGGTGTTGTCAAACTCTCCATTAAGGATCCATGAGAGAGTGAGAGACATCCGCACCTATGCATGACTGAAAGTTTAGGGTACGAGATCTATAGATTGGTCCACTCAATAAATTAGCCCAATAGTGTGCAAAAAATAATAATCTACGCAGCGGAAATAAGATCACAAGCGCACACCACAAGGATACCAAATTTAGCGTAGAAAACCCTAACCGGGTGAAAAACCACAGATCCAAACTGGATCAACAATCAAGCACTATGAATATCGCAATTACAAGAAACTCAGATTCCCTCCCTAGATATCTCCTACCTAAGGACTGAAGTTACCTTGTGTCGCTTCACGCTTCAACGACTTCACACCATTGATTGCAACAGATTCAATCCTACGCTTGACTCATCAAATCTTCTACGTAAGAAGACGATCTTCTATAAGGGATGCAGAAGAAATTGCCTCTCTAGAGAACTTGGGAGAATAACTCTTCAAAAAATCTCTAGAGAAATTTTCTCTCACTTAGATCTCTAATTCAAAACTTGAGAGATGATCTATCCGCCTCTTTGGGTTATGAGAAACACCCAATATAAAGCCCCAAATCCGTGCATAAGACTCTTAATCATAATCCACTAAGAATCGCGAGTCATCTCAGACTTTTACTTAGAGTTCGGATCCAATAGGGCTTAGCGAGATCTCTGACACACATTTGACACTTTTGGCCTTACAATGACCATGTCCAAAACGTGCTTGGCCTTCTCAGTTAAGCATTGAGGGGCTGTAACAGTGGCTCCTTCAGATTGATAGAATGAAGAAGTGTTGAGCGTGAAGATAACAACCAACACAGTACACATAAATGGTGAAAATCATTATTGGGCCCACACTTCACTTAGAGCATGGCCACACCAAAATTATGAAATGTATGCTTCATTTCATTTTAGAAAGTCATTCTCACTAGCATTTCTATTATATATATGACTCATTCGCAGGCAGGCTCAACAAGTTATCCAATGTGAGTCGATAACATAACTGGGCTCCTTTACCAAAAAAAAAAAAAAAAGAAATTAAAAATTGGGCTCAAAAGGGAACCATTTTAATTCTTCTCAAGCAAATATGGGTGAAAAGAATTTGGATAGTTAGCTACTCTTGGTATAGCTAATTTTTCTTTAAAATCATAAAATATAAGGGGCTTTTTTTAGGTTATGCGAAAAAAAGAGGGGCTTTTTTTGTTAAAGAAACTAAAATGTGGAAGCAAAACGATTTTTCCATTTGATCGAAGAGGCTGCCTTTTTTTTTTTTCTTTTTGGTACCCAGGTTCAAATCTGCCAAGACAGGTAAGTAAGAACTCACATCTCTTACCACTAAGATAGGAGGTAGTTCCTTTTAGGCTCGGGATGTTAAATACATAATTTAGCGTAGGTTTGAAAATCTTAATTTATTCTGACGCAACTAACTGGCACAGTCAGGGATCCACAAGATATCCCAAGGCAGTGGTTATTTCGTCACTATACTGCCCTCTAGCAGTAGGTAACAACTATTTTAAGTTGGGCTTAGTTTTTTTGCAAGAGGATAGGGATAAATTCTCCACAATGATTCTAAGAAACATACAAGAAATAGAAACTCACTTAGGCAAAATGGAGATAATTGAAAGAATCCAAGTCTCTTTAATCTTTTACTCAATATCAATTGTTTGCCATACTGCAGTAGACCATTACAATTTATAGGAAACAGTTTCCTTCAATGAAAATGCAATCAAATCAATTATTCTAGTCATTACATAATTATTCACATGATCATTGCAATCAAATCAATAATTATTCCCATGATCTAGGATCTTTATTGACACTAATTGATAGCTAATTAAAGAGGAAAGTCAAAGCTTCTAGAGGATTCTCTAAATAAGGAAATCTTGCACAAATCATGCACACTTTATTACTAGAATTTCAGAAATTACAGAATTCACTCTGTATTTTCTGTTTTCTTCAAAATAGCCCTTGGCAGTAAGTTCAATGCATATTTTGGGGCTATTTTTGTTCCCATTTAGATCTAAACTATCACACATGGGTTAGGACCCCTTGTGCTCGGTCAGAGGTTATCATGAACCTTTCGGCTAACAATAAAATAGGGTCTTCATCAGTCCCTTCTTCTTGTGAAGAACTCGCCCTCGAGTTTGCATCTTTCTCATCATCCAGCATATTAACTAGTGGTTCTTCTCCTTTGTAGGGTGTGAGGTCTTCAATATTAGACACATTGGAGCTCTTCACATGCGTTGGCAGTTGCACCTTGTATTCATTGTTGTTGATCCTTTTAAGGATACAACAAGGACCAATTCTCTTTGGCATAAACTTATTGTAGGTGCTAACAAGAAAACGCTCGCAACAAAAACCCTTACCAAATCACCCACATATAAAACAAATGATTGTCGGCCTTGATCAACAACTATCTTGTATTTGGCATTACTAGCTTGTAGTTACTTCCGTACTTCCTCATTAATTGCTCGAATGTTACGGGCCATCTCCTCAGCATCTTCACTTACCTTCCTGGGTTTTTGAATTGGTACGAAGTCCAAAACATTTGCGAGGTTGGACCCATACACAACTTCAAAAGGGCTCATCTGCATAAATCGATTTTGTGAGCCATCATAGGCAAACTCTGGATGAGGTAGCATAAAATCCCACTATCGTGCGTGGTCGTTGGCCCACCAAGCTACGAAGTAGGTTGTCATGGCTATGATTGACAACTTCGGTCCGTCTGTCGATGCATGGATGATATGTAGTGCTGAAATGCAAGTTAGTGCCCAATCTTTGCCATAAGTACTCCAGAAGTGTCCCATGAACTTAGTGTCGTGGTCTGAAGTGATGGTTTTGGGCACTCCGTGCAGACGAACCACCTCTTTGAAGTATAGTTTGGCCACATAGGATGCGCATCCAACACCTTCTTGCATGGTATAAAATGCACCATTTTGGAAAAACTGTCAACCACCACAAAAATAGAATCCATACCTTGTTAGGTCCGCGGAAGACCCAACACAAAGTCCATGTTAACGTCCTCCCATGGAGCCTCCGGAACAGGAAGTGGAGTGTAAAGGCTAGTGTTCAGAATTTGTCCTTTTGTTATCTAACAAGTATGACACCACTCCACAAGTCAAGTCACATCTCGACGCAACCGTGGCCAATAATAATCTTGCTATACTAATACAACTATTTTATCACGGCAAAAGTGGCCAAATAATGAACCGGCATGGAGTTCCATGACGATACGCTCCCGTAAAGAACAAACATGAACACATAACTGCACACCTCTAAACAGAAAACCATCATACAAATAATAATCTCCTTAATGCCCTTATTGCAAATCTGCCCAAAATTTGGATCATTTTGGTACATCTCTAGGAATACGTCAAACCCACAACTCGCACATGAAGCATAGTCAATAAATTCATCCTTCTACTCAATGCATTAGCTACTTTATTTTGAGTACCAAATTTATGTTTAAGGGAAAGAGCGAACTCTTGCAAGTAGGCAATCCACTTGGCATGTCTACTATTCATCTTGTGTTGCCTGTTAATATATTTCAGGGCTTCATGATCATAATAAAGGATAAATTCTCTTTGAAGCAAGTAATGCCTCCAATGCCTTAGAGTTTGAACAATGGCATATAACTTGATATCATATGTTGAATACCAAACTCTATCCCCACTAAGCTTCTCACTAAAATGGGAAATAGGTCTTCCATCTTGACTTAGCACAGCACCAATTCCCACATGAGTTGCATCTATATTCACTTGGAAGATTTTTCCAAAATCTAGTAGGGCCAATATGGGTGACTCAGATGGCTTTTTTTTTCCAAATGGAAGCTTGCATCGCCTCACGAGTCCAAATGAATGGGCCTTGCTTAATGCAACCTATTATGGGAGCCATGATAGTGCTGGAATTTCGGATGAATTGGCAATAGAATGATGCCAACCCATGGCAACTTCATACTTCATGCACACTAGTAGGAGTAGGCCATTTTCTTCATCCACAGCGATGCCAATCCCAGAAACAATGTAACCCAAAAAAATAATCCGCTCTGTTGCAAAAATGCACTTTTTAACATTGGCATACATTTTCTCCTGTCTTAAAACATCACATACCTCTTGAAGATGTTGCATGTGAGAAATTGCATCTGGACTTTATATCAAGATATCGTCGAAATAAACCACGACGAATCGTCCAATGAAAGGTCTTAGCATTTGGTTCATCACTCGCATAAATGTACTTGGAGCATTTGATAAACCAAATGGCATGACCAACCATTCATATAAACAAAAGAGAATTCCCTCTCCTTTTCGTCCAATGAAATGCCATTTTCCTCTCATCTCCTGGCCTTACCTGAATTTGGTGGTAACCACTTCTCAAATCAATTTTAGAAAATATTTTTGCCCCCAATAGCATATCAAGCATGTCATCCAACCATGGAATGAGAAATCCATACTTGATAGTGATCTTGTTCATAGCCCTAATATCCACACACATTCTCCATGTTCCATTCTTTTTAGGAGTCAATAAGGCCGGAACAGCACATGGGCTCATACTCTCTCGAATGTGTATCCACGATTCATCAACTCACAAACCTGTCGATTGAGTTCCTCATGCTCCTTGGGACTCATTCGGTAGGCTGGCATATTAGGGAAATTAGACCCTGGAACAAGGTCAATATTGTGGTGTTGAATGTCCCTTAATGGTAGTACCCCCATAGGTAGATCATCCTAAAAATACATTGCTATATTCAGCCATTAGAGGTTTCATCACAGTTGGTACTTCTATGTCATCCTTAACATCTTTTGCGATCAACGCAAACATCACACCATTCTCTTTTGTTTCAGTCATAAATTGAGTCATGGAGAGGAAATTCACGTCCCCTAGCAAAGTAGGTTTTGTGGATACCGTCTCTTTAGTTGGACCCAAAACCACCTTCACATTATCTTTCCAAAGAGTGAAAGTATTTTTCGGCCATGGTGTCTACCACTTCTATCAAATTGCCAGGGTCTACCCAAAATAAACGACATGCATCCATAGGAACAATATTGCACCACACATTCTCGTGATATTTCCCTCCAATAGAAAATGAAACAAGTGCCTGATTAGAAACTGTTACCTCATTAACCTTCTTAAACCAAGAAAGGCGGTGAAAGGCGATATGGAGTAGGATTTTGTTCCGTAGGAATCTGAAGCTTGTCAACAGCTTCTTGAGCGACAACATTTTCACAGTTGCCCCCATCAATGATCATCCATCAACATCGCCTGTTAATGGTGTAACGAGTATGAAACATGGTAGTGTGAAGCCTCTCATCAGCCGTAGGAGCTTTTGGTGTTAACAAGCTCTTTTGGATTACAATTGACCTCCTTGAATTTGCATAGAGAATGTCACTCTCGTCGTCGACCTCATCATCATATATAGGATCAACCATACCATCTCCCTCACCCTTTTTCAGATGAAGCCTTAACCATTTGTACTTCCCTTTTCAAACACCCAGAAGAAATATATCTGATCTCCCCACACTTAAAACAACGGACAACAGCCTTACCTTTACCTTTACCATCAACTGCAACATCCCTACTACCCTCTTGAGCCATACAATTGGACCCAAATTTAACCTGGTCCACTTTAGCATGTTGTCCACCACTCCTAGCATCACTACCATCACATACCAGTCCCTTGTCCCACCGTGAATAGGCTGGTCCAGATCTGCCATATGACTTTTTTTGCACATTCTCAATAGCCAAAGCCCGCTGGTAGGCTTCTGTGACAGTCCATAGTGGATGGACAGCCAAGGCATCTTGCATAGCTGGCCTTATCGCATGAAGATAACGAGCAACTAGCTGCTCCTCGTCCTCCTTAACATTATTTCTCACTACCAAATAGTGGAACACTTCTGTGTAATCATCAACACTTCGTTCCCTTTGAAGCAAGGATTGAAGATGTCGATACAAGGCTTGCACATAGTTAGGTGGAAGGAAACAACCCCTCATGTGCCATTTCATTTTGTAATTGTTCCCACCATGCGGCTGCTCGGCCTTTTAGTTTTAGCATGACCAATTTCACCTTTTTGTGGTCCGCAAGATCTTTGTAATAAAATTTTTTATCAACTTAGTTCAACCAATCTAAAAACTCCTCACCTTTCATACTCCCACCATATTCTGGGAATTCAAGCTTTACATCGACTTCCTTTTCTCGATCCGCACGAACATACACTCCCATTCGTGGTCTTCAAATTGGTGATTGATTGTAGAACTCATTGTAGTAGCTTCCCCCCAAACCATAACTCGAGTCAATATCCTAGATTGGAGGTTCCAAGCGCTCTAAGCGCTCGATCAGCATCTCAATTTGCTTTCGTAGTTGCCAGATTTCTTCATCACGCAAATCTGGCTGTCGTTTGTCACCACCGCCACAACCCCCTTTACCACGGGCACGTCTCGGTTGAATCTTCCTCTTAATGGTGTCCAAATGCAGGAACGTTCACTCTGATACCAATTGATGCAGTTAGAGATCCACAAGATATCCCAAGACAGCGGCTATGTGAGGCCTCACCCCTTGTGGGCCCTCATTTTGAATTTGAATATTATAAATTATAGTATTTATATTTTAATTATACTAATTAATAGGGATTAGTAAGGGAAGTTAAGTATTTCCCTAAGTTTTAGTTTGATTAGGCTTATTGTTTATTTTATAGGTTTAGTAGGGTGTCAATTATAATTTTTATAGGATTTAGTTATGAGAGGCCCTAGCTAGTAAATAAGGTTTTATAAGAGGGGTTTTCGACTTGAGAAGCTTTTAGAAACCCTCCAAATGACTCAAATGCCCATGTCCTTATCCTCTTTCCTACTTAAACTAGAGTGCCCTTTTGGTCATTTCTCAAACCCTAACCTGAAAAGGTAAACCCCTCACATTTCCCAAGAAAACCCTAAGTGCCTTCCATTTTCCAAGAACCCTAATTCTAAAACCCTTGCTACAAGAAGAAGAAGAAGAAGACTACCTATTGCTACAAGCTACAGCCATCACCTATCTTAAGGATTTCCCTCTTGCTAATCTTCTCTCCTTCTACAATTTAAGGTATTTCTCTTTCTTTCAATCTCTATGGTTCAATTTCCTAAGATGTCTCTCTTTCTCTTTCTAGATTTCCCTTCCTTTAGCAATTCTCTTGTGGATTTGAGTGTAGGAGTTAGAGATCTCTCTAGATTTGTATTTTGGGTTGGTTTGAGTTTGTGGAAGACCATAGGAGCTTTGGATTTCAATATGAGATTAGATCTCTATTTTTTCTCTCTATCTTCTTGCTATTGGATTGAGGCAAGTGCAATATACTTATTTAGCATAGAATGCATGTTTTCCTCTTAGGGATTTGTTAGGACCTTGCTCGCGCAAGGCAAGCCTAGATAGACACAGACCTATATTTGTTTTCCTGAGTTGGCACTAACATTCACTCAGTTGTTCTAAGCTCAGCCTATTGACTGATCATCACTGTTAGGAGCTATTATGTGTGTTGATCGATGAGTGAGCTATCATGATGAGCTATGTTTTAGACGGACGGCATCATACCGGGTTCGGTTTCCCGAGTGATGAGTGTGGTGAGGTTGATGAGTGTATTTGTAGGGTTAGTCATTCCCCAGCACTGGTGAAATCTCCTGTCGCGACTATGTTTAGTATGGGAGGGCCGGGGTATAATATCTTGTGGTATCCAGCTTGTGTGAATGTGCCATGTTGGGTTAGATTAGATATTATATTTATCTTGATTATCAATGTTTATCTTGCTCAACTGCCTAGTTTATGTATCATTGCTACTCTTATGATTATATACATGTCTCTATTCTTTTGATGCATACATCCTATGTTATTTTTATACTGTGACTTGCCAGATTTTTGGATCTGACCCATTATTGGTGCTTAGGTATCGACCCTGAGTATGAGGACGACACTTTCGTTAAGGCGCCCGTAGCTAGTGACTACGGATGGGGACCAAGTGACCAAGAGGTCGAGCTAGAGGTTGGAAAGCCGGCACTGGGGGTCTAAGTGTCCATATGTTTTGTTTGGGTTTGAGTGATTTGTGCTGTGAGCAGGGAGGTAGACTGATATGTGAAACTTATTAATCTTCATACTTTGATATTTAGGCTTGACTTCATCCCTGCTACATTTGATATATCTTTTATGATACTTTATGCTTCCGCTGTTATTATAATTGCTTCCGCTTTATTAATTACGCTTCCGCAATTTAACCATTGCTTATATGTTGGTCAGAAAGTTTTAAATTGGACCTCACTGCGGACCTACGATCTTGGAAGTTCTCAGATTTCAGGGAAGTAGTGCGCCAACTTCGGGTACCCTGACGGAAATCTCGGTATTCAGAATTGGGGCGTTACAAGCTATGTCATCACTATACTGTCCTCTACCAGTAGGTAACAACTGTTTTATGTTGGGCTTAGTTTTTCAGCAAGAGGATATGGATAAATTCTCCACAATGATTCTAAGAAACATGCAAGGAATACAAACTCACTTAGACAAAATGAAGAGAACTGAAAACAAGGGAGTCCAAATCAATTTAATCTTTTACTCAATTTCAATTGTCTACCATACTGCAGTAGACCATTACAGTTTATAGGAAACGGGTTTCCTTCAATAAGAATGCAATTAAATCAATTATCCTACTCATTACATAATTATTCCTATGATCATTGCAATCAAATCAATAATTATTCCCATGATCTAGGATCTTTATTGACACTAAGTGAGAGCTAATTAAAGAGGAAAGTCAAAGCTTCTAGAGGATTCTCTAGATAAGGAAATCATGCACAAATCCTGCACACTTTATGACTAGAATTTCAGAGATTACAGAATCCACTGTGTATTTTCTGTTTTATTCAAAATAGCCCTTGGCAGTAAGTTCAATGCATATTTCGGACTTGTTTTGGTTCCCATTTAGACCTGAACTACCACACATGGGTTAGGACCCCTTGTGCTCAGCGAAAGGTTCTCATGAACCTTTCAGCTAACAATAGAATTGGGTCTTTATCACTAATACATACAACTACCCAAAACAGCACCCACTTGGGTGTTGGTTCATTGGCATAAGAATGGATTTGTTCCCCTTGTGAGTCATGTGTTGATGCTTCAACATTTACATGACGGTTAGTACATGTGTGTTGTGGGGTCATGCATGTGCCATGGTCAAATACTACAGAAATGCCCTAGTCGGTACAAACCAAAAGGAGGAAAAAAAAAAAACATTCCACAGTAGTAAGCAGATAGAGATTGTAGATAAAATGTAATACAGGTCGACTCCTAAAAAGAGATAAAGAAGGCTCCCATCTCACCATTTTATTAAATTAGTTTTTTGAATCAACAAAGCTCGATGAATTGTCCACCAAATGGATATTGTGTCACAAATCATTGTTACGACGATCCGCTCAATATTAGATGTAAGGGATGGTAATGCTTAGGAAAAATAGCCAATCCACTAAAAGTTAAAGACGGATTAGATAGGTTTTAGGAGGGAGCGAATATGTTTTGAGATTTTGACCTGAATTGGGTTTGAACTTTTGTTTTGCAACTCGCTTTGATATTGAAAGTTTTAAATAGCGATACATGAATCTATTAGATGAATTGCTCATATCTAACAAATATGAATCTTCTTTTTAAGTGTTTTTCTTTGGATTTTCACCTAATAATGCGTGTTAGAGATATTAATTATCTCACGGGTTTAACTTTTAAAGAGTTGCTGCATAGGGCATGCTTCATATTGTATTGACTCTATAGATGGAAGCAGGTATTTATGGTTCCCTTGCTCATTCTTTGAGGACATAAAGGGTTTTCATTCACCCTAAAAGCTCTAGGATAAAATGTTTTTGTTTGTACTATACTTGTGTCTCACTCCATTTTCTCTGTCACCAAACAGCTTAGATTGTAATAGTAAAGGAGAACTTTCAACTTCTAAAAGAGAGACACTAAAAAAGATTCTCAACGGACAGAAACAATTAATAATAGGGATGTTGGAGCACGAAATGTTACTTTAGAGATGTCTAATTACATTATAATATAAAAAGCGAACTGAACCCAATTGAGAAATCAAACAATTGATCCAATTAATTTTGACTTTACCTTGTTTTATTTTGACTTTCCCATATCTCAGTTATTGCAACCAACTGTTTGGTTCCTAACTCTTTTTTTCCTCTCATATTTCGGTAACTCCTCTATCGGTTGAATTCAAGCATTTCCACAAGCCCAGGATTTCTCTATATCTTCTAAGATACGGAAGCAGCCAAAGAGATAGAAGATGAGAGAGTTGGCTCTTCTTCTCCTTCTTTGGATTCTTCTTCTTACAAATAAGTGTGAAGATAAGTGCAATCTGCCTTCCCTTCTTCGTCTTATGTTGATCTTTATTAGAGAATATACTCTTTGTATGGAAGCCCGATTCACATCATGAAACATATGGTTTTTTTTTTTTTTTTTTACTTCTTTTCTACTATGTGGCCTTTTCATATTTCCTGAGATTGTTGATGTTTTCTCTGCTTTATTTAACTAATATTTTTGTTACCTCCTCTTTTTTCTCCAAATATGTTTTTTGCAATTATATATATGAAGCCGACTGATTTCAATTGAGAAATCAACGGCTTATTTAAATTTTATTTTGATTGGGGGAACTTATTTTTGACCTTTTCATTTAGTTAGTCCTTTAAAACAATGCCTGTCATGCATAACATATCCCTATTATGCACTAACTCTTTACATATCGATTTTCCAAAAAACAAAAACTCCACATGTAGAACACCATCATTCCATTTAGTTTCCTAACTCTGCATGTCAGTTTCCCAACTTCTATGGATGCTTGGACTTCTTGTTACCTCAAAAAGAAGAGAAAAAGGAGATGGAGAAAGCAATCTCACTACAAGAAAGTTGGTTTTTAGTGGAGACTTGTTTAGCTGCGGTACAATTTTTGCCACTAAAACCTCACCTTTAGTGGCAAAAATGTGATGTCGCCACTAAAGGTATTATAGTGCCCACATTTTTGTAGTAAAGAGGCACGAAGAGAAGTTCCCTAAATGGTTTGAAGACCGTGTAAGTGTCATCCAACATAAGTCTTTTTACATCACACATTACTTACATCAGATTATATTTATTTCATTCACATATATGAACAGGTTACAAAATTGTACAAGCAAGGGAACACACGTGTCAATAAGAAACTTCTAGACTTAGCACGAGGTCTTGACAGAAGAGTGACACGATACAAGGGTTGTATCATTAACGGTCTACGATTTCATACAAAAGATCGTGAGATGTTTCGGAAAAGTTAGAATAGCGGTTTGATTGTAAAAGGAGATGAAGAAACATGAAACCAAGATTACTATGGTGTCCGGACAAACATTATTCAATTAGATTACTTTGGGGATAATAATATTTTTTACTTTAAGTGCGATTGGTGGGACGTCGACAAGGATGGTAGAGGAATCCGAACAGATAAACACAACTATACGAGTGTCAATTTTGAGGATTTTACAGGACCCACTAAAATGGAATACTAGTTCTAATTTAACCAATCAACATGCAACGGAAATAACCAATTAAAAAAAATAGAACTAGCTATCTACCAATCACACATCACAAGAAGGCAGACACAAATTTTAGCGTGGAAACCCTATCCAGGGAGAAAATCCACGAACCAAAAATCAAGAGTTCACGAACAGTTACAAGATATACTCACAAGCTTCTTTACCTCAGTCTGTACCTCGACCTAAGGACTGTAGTTATTCTTATAAAGAGAACGGGTCACGATGATCCACTGACACGACATTCATCGTGACCCGTTCTCTTTACTTGATCTCCTTGCACCTTGTCAAACAAGATGATCAATCTTCTACAAGAGAGTAGAAGCAGCAAACACTTTCTTGAGCAGCCCTTCAGAAAGATCTCTCAATGGCTCTAGAGAATAATCTCTCTCAAAGATATCTCTAACTCAGATTACTGAAAGTTGTGTGTGTTCCTTAGGGTTGAGAGAAACACCCAATAAATAGCCTCAAGTTCGAGCATAAGGCTCCTAATCATAATCCACTCAGAATAGCAGTTTGTGTCAAACTTCACATACGAGTCCAGATCAGATCTGTCTTCACCGCCCAGGCTCGCTATAGCGAGACCTTGTTCTGGAACCAGCGCCTACTCCACTCTCCACTCTCGCTATAGCGAGAGGAAGTCTCGCTCTAGCGAGACATGTTACTGTCTCAGTTCTGCCAACAACTTCATTTCAGCCCCTTTTTTTTACTTTTTAGCCTTACAAATTTGACAAAGAAATGGAATACTAATGAGCCATTTGTGTTAGGATCTCAAACAGAACATGTTTTTTTATGTCAAAACTCCAAATTAGGCAATAATTGGTCGGTTGTGGTGAAGACATAAGCTCGAGACTTGTACGATGTACCATAAGTTGAAGATGAAAAGTCGATTGGTGATGACCAGCCATGCAAACATAATGAGTCACATAGTGTAGCTGGTGCATTGAGAGTTAGTGATGACGACTTCATGGAGTGGCAAAGAGATGATATTCCTCCAATTCTTATTGATGCAAATTTTGTAATGCATGAGGAAAGGGAAGATGAGAATGTTAACTCTTTCATTAATGATGAAAGTGAGGAGGATGGTGCCTCCATTAATGATGATACTAAGGAAGACGAAATGAATACTGATGATGATAGTGAGACTAATGATTTGATGTAATTTATATCATATGCTCATTATCATTTTTTGATGAATCAATACATTAAGGAAAGCTTATATTTCTTGCTCATATATTCACCCTTCTTTGATGTGATACGTGTGCTTGATGTGTATACATATGCTAAATGAATAAATAAATTTAATACAAAGTGTTGTAGGATAGAACACAAATATGGCTAGTAGAGGCCGACGTGGAGGTAGATGAGGAGGAGGTCGGATAGGCCGGGCCCCACAGATAGGGCAGCCTACATTAGCGGCAGGACACTTAGACCCCGGACAAGTTGATGCATTTGCTCGAGAAGAGGTTGCCATCAGCAACACCGGTACGTTAACTATCATTTTAAATTATGCATGTGCTTTTTTATGGTTTATGCATTTAGTTTAGATTAGATTTGGCCAGAAGACCTACCATAGTTTGCATATTTTGCTCGGGACTAGCAAAAAACTGGTTGGGGGGTGTGATAAGTCCTTAAAAATGCAGAATTTCCTCATCATTTTAGAGTAATTAAGGACTTAATCATCAAATCATGGACCATTTTAGTAAAAAATTATGATTTTATGTTTTTGAGCATCAAAGTCTGAATTTGAGTCAAACTTCATCCAAAAATTGCATTTTCACATAAAATCATGAATTTCTCCATTTTTGGCATTAAAAGTCACAAATTTCTCATAACTTTTTATTCACACATGAAATGATGAATTTTCTTTGCACCTTTAATTTAATTAAAGAAAACTTGACAAAATGGTGAAATATTATGCATCTATTCAGTGTGAATTGGGGCCCGCATCTTGTAATACTCTTTTCCTACATAAATAAATAATTCTTTGATCATTGATTATATTATTTGTATTTTTATAGGAAAAATCAATTTCTTGGGACCCGCGGACGAGATGAATCAATTGAAGAATTAAAGAAGGAAAACCAAGCTATTGAAGCTCTGCATGGGGTCCACACTATCCTTGTTTGAAGATTCAAATCAAGCCAATCAAAGAAGAAATTTTTTTTGCAAAAATCCCTCCAAGGTAGGGACGTCCAAGCATGGGATAGTTCAAGATTGCATTCTTCCAAGTATGGCCCACTCCTATGTCATGTTTGGGATGAAATTAAATTCAGATTTGAAGAGAGAAAGTGGGCCATGCTAAGAGTATTTTTTTCCAGCCATGAAGAGTTCAAAAGATTGGAAGATCTTGGTTAGCAATCCAAGTTGGAAACAAATTCAAAGAATCCAAGATTTTAGCACTTAAACTCCAAATGGATAGGCCTCAAATTTTGAAAGTTTGCAACCCAAGATTCTTCCTAATAAGCATTTACACGTCCAACAACTCCATCCCATAATTTCACATGTCCATGAGGGGGACCACAAGCATCCAAATTTGTTTCAAATCTGAGATTTCAGATTTGAATTGATTCTTAACCAAAGTGGGACCCAAGAGTGGAAGTTGCATGAGATAAGAACAATCCTATTTTTACTAGGATTGTGGGCCAACCCCTAGAAAATCTCTCAAAAACCATCCTAATCCTAATCCAACTTGGACCCCATACTACTAAATCTTACCCAAATCAAGTACCTTGCAACCCAAGCTATCAAAAAGATATAAAAAGAGCCCAAAAAGAGGGCTGGACGTCAATACCATCTCCCCCATTCCCCTTGGACGACCAGCAACAATACTTTCCCATTTTTTATCACTTTTTTCTGCATCTCTCCCCTACCATCCTCACTCACCCAAGGCTCTCTAAGGCTACCACCACTTAGGCTCCTACGTCGTCGCGCTACCGCCGTTGCTATTGTCACTCTACCATCGGATCATCCTTGAAATCATCTTCCCTTGCTTGGATTTCAGTTCGCGAAACGAGAGCCGGTTGGATCGCCGTTCAAGACCGCGAGTCCCTCTCCTCCGTTTAGTGTTTCTTGTGTCTATGGAAAGGTTGGATGCAATTTATTTTTATTAAAAGAATTTTGTAATTGTTATTTGCTTGTAATGGGTCTTTCATTAATAAATCAAGTTTAGGGGGTCTTGGTCTTCACCAATGAGTCAACATCAACTTTTTGTGCGTAGTGACCGTGCGCACTTGGTGCGGTGGTCTTGATTTTTCTTAATGGCATTGAGCAAAGTAATTATTGCAAAGTTTTAGAATTAAAATCTAATTTCTTTATTCTCTGATTTTATTTTATTTTATTTTATTTTTATTTTATGCACCTTAACAATTATTGCAATTGGTTGGGCTAATAAATCTAATGGTGATGCAGTGGTTAGATTAGGTTTCTAGATTAGGATTTTAATTTTCTTTGGTTGTAATTAATATTTCAGATTTGTGTAATTGGGAAAAAGAGAGAGATTCTTCTATTATCTCAAGTGTGTACAAATACAAGGGGGGAGACCTATTTATAGGCAAAGTAACCTCCTCATTGAGGAACCCTAATTACAATAGGATTCTAACCCTAACTTATCTCTTGTGGGCATCTACTCATGATACATATCTTATAACACTCCCCCTTGGATGACCACCTCTTAATTGCAGTTGCCTGATTAAAAACCTTGCTAAGGAAAAACTCAATGAGAAAAAACTAAAGCAAAGGGAAAAGAGTACAACATTCTTCAAGATCAATGAACTGGCATTGGACGTGCACAATACTACCTCGTTAAAACCTTAACTAAGAAAACCTAGTGGGATAAAACCTAGAAAAGGAAAAAGAGTACAATATTCTTCAAGATCAATGAACTGGCATTGGACTTGCACAATACTGCCTCGTTAATACATTAACTAAGAAAACCTAGTGGGATAAAACCTAGAAAAGGAAAAATAGTACAACAGAGAGATGTCTTGGGTAGCATACTTCAGGATGCCCCTCACCCCCCGAATGATTAACTATTCCCCCTGATGATAACAACCCTTCACATAGTTTGATGATGAACTCTACACATGCCAATCTCATATACAAGCTTTTGGATATTGATTTTGGCAAAGATTTGATAAACGGATCAGCCGGGTTTTACTCAAACTAACTTGCTTAATTTCAATCTCATGGTTCTTCTGAAGTTTATGAGTAAAGAAGAACTTCGGTGCTATATACTTAGTCTTGTCCCCTTTAATGGAACCTTCTTGAATTTATTTTATGCATGCTTCATTATCTTCATAGATAATATTCGGAATACCTGCAATAGAAAGTGATTATCAAGAACTACGAACATGCTGAATCAAAGATTTCAGCCATACACATTCCCTACAGGCTTCATAAAGAGCTAAAATCTCAGCATGGTTGGGGGAAGCAGCTACCAAAGTCTGTTTAGTAGAATGCCAAGAAATGACGGCATTACCACTAAGAACCATAAAACATGTCTGTGATCGACCCTTATGTGGATCAGAGAGATAACTCGAATCTGCATATCTTACAAAACTGAAATCTGTACGATTATAAGAATAAATTATTTCCAAATCAGTTGTTCCATGTACATATCGTGGGATATGTTTAATAATAATCCAGTGCCTTTGAGTTTGTGCGGAGCTATATATATCTAGCAAGTAGATTAACAGAAAATCAAATATTTGTCTAGGGCATTGTGCAAAGTACACTAGGGCTCCAATAGAACTTAAGTATTGTACTTCGGGACCCAATACTTCTTCATTGTCCTCAATGGGACGGTATGGATATTTCTCTATATCTAGAGACCAAACGACCATGGGGGTACTTAATGGATGTTTTCTTGGTATAATTAGATTGATGGACCAACATCCCACTAGAATTTCTATCGATTTGCAGGCTAAGACATAATTTCTTTTTGCTAAGTTCTTTCATTTCAAAATTCTTTCTTTAAAGGATCAGCAGTTTTTTCGAGCTCTTCTAGAGTCCCTATCACAAATTTTACCATAACCTCTTTAGAAGCGTTATGTGCCTCTACTGGAGGAACATCTTCAGGTGCGTTACATGCCTTTCGAGAGGAAATGTTGATGATTGCTCATTTCTCCTTTTCCGTGGAGCTGAGTCATTTGAACCTATAGGTCTGCAATGCTTCTGGCATATTGCAGATTCTTTTATTGCCTTTTTTTGAGTTTGTCCTATAAGGACATTAATCCTGGCAGGTGCATTCATAGCTGGCACATTTGAGTTCGTCACCTTTGCTGCATCGTTAAACGCATTAGGTAATATGTTTGTAATTTCTTGTGAATGCACAATTCTCCTTAGTTCATTTTCACATTGTGAAGTATGTGGATCCAAATGAGACAAAGTGGAAGCATTCGATATTAATTCTCACCGTTCTTCAAGACCTATCTTATCTCCGCCATAACGGCAGGAATATTGTCTCATCGAATTAACAATCGACAAAACGAGTAGTGAAAGCATTTCCTGTCATTGGTTCTAAATATTAAATAATCAAGAGAGAGTCATAACCTACATAGATTTCTAAACTACGTTGTGGTCCCATCTTAGTACGCTCAGGGGTGGTGTTGGGACTTGAACTGCACAATAAAACTTGTGGAAGTGAGAAATATTGGGTTGATGTTCTGATATAAGTTGTGCAGGAGAAAATTTATAATAGGTTGTAGGTTGAAGTCTATTTAACATTAATGCACGCAACATAGCATGTCCCCAAGCACTAACTGATAATTTGGACTGCATCGGTAGAATTCCAAAAATGAGTTGGATGTGCTTAATCATGGATTCAACTAAGCCATTCTGGGTGTGGACATGGGGGACAGGATCTTCGACTACAATTCCTAGAGATGAACAGTAGTCATCAAAAACCTGTGATGTAAATTCGCACGCATTATCAAGTCTTATAGACTTAATAGGATAGTCAAGGAGGTGAGTCCTAAGTTTAATGATTTGAGTTAATATAGGCAAGCAAATGCTACGTTCCCAGTTGAAGTAGCCAAATATCCGACCAACAAATGGAGGCATCAATCAAAACTATAAAATATCTAAAAGGTCCACTAGGGGGATCTATGGGTCCATAAATGTCACCTTCTATCATTTACAAAAAGGATGGGGACTCGTATGCAATCTTAGCAAAAAAAGGTTGGGTGATCAATTTTTCTTCTGAAGTCGGGCTATATAAGTACCCACTAGGTATGGTCAATTGATGGATCTCTAAGGAATTCCCAAATGAATTATCAATAATTTTCCTTAACAAAGTAGCTCCAGTGTGACCTAACCAATCATGCCTAAAGTCTTGGGATCACGAAGCTTTGGGGCTTAACTTTTTCATTTTGCTCATAACCGAATGTAATTCAAAATTGGAGATTGTCGTGTAATATAACCCTGGGGAGAGTGTGCTTTGTTAGTATTTTTTGTTGGCTAATTCATGGGTTGAACAAAACTCTGGGTCCATTGAGTTGTATTTTCAATTTTATTTAGAATGGACTATGGTTATGTCACCGGAAGAGTTGAACTGAAGAAAAGAGAAGACCGGGTGAATCACCGAGGTCCGATCGATCGAAGCCTTTATCTGATTGATCGAAGGGCTGACATGCGCCGATTTTCTCCAGGTCCGATCGATCGGATGCACTGTGCAATCGATCAGATGGCGCAGGAATTTCGGGAAAGTCTCCTAAACTCATGTGGAGTTGTTTCCTTTTGAGACTATTTCCCATTTTGAGTCCTATTTGGGTTTTAACTACAAGGCACGAATTTGGGGCTATAAATAGGGTGTTGCTCTCAATCCTAAAGTTAGATGTGAAAATTGAGGGTCAAACATATCAGCACCACCTCTCTCATAAATCTGAGTAAGAGATATCTTAGAGAGAGAATTATTCTCTAGAGCTATTGAGAGATTGTTCTGAAGGGCTGCTCTATAAGGTTATTGTTGCTTCTACTCTTTTGTAGAAGATAGTTCATCTTGGTTGACAAGGTGCGAGAAGATCAAGTAAGGAGAACGGCGCACGGTGGATGTCGTGGTAATGGATTTTGTGCAAGAACAACTATAATCCTTAGGTTGATGTACAGATTGAGGTAAAGGAGCTGTGAGTATATCTTGTAACTATTCAAGAGTTCTTGATTTCTGGTTCATAGTTTTTCTCCCCGGATAGGGTTTTCACGCTAAATATTGTGTCTACCTTCTTGTGGTGTATGATTAGTAGTTTGCTAGTTCTATATTGTTTATTTGGTTATTTCCGCTGTGTGTTGATTGATTAATTAGAACTAATATCCATTCAGGTAGCCTGCAAAAACTTTCACGCTTAGTTTTTCTAGTATTTGCTTCTGACTTCCAATACGAGTAACGATGCACAAGTATTCCTGGTTACCTTCACTTACAGCCTCAATGTGGTATCCATTCATTCTGATGTCCTTGAAACTAATCAAGTTTCTTCGAGAACTGCTTGAGAACAATGCATCTTTAATGAGTAGATGAGTATCATTAGGTAACATCATATGGGCTCTTCCAGAGCCTTTAATTATTTGCACAGGTCCAGCTATGATGGATACCTTTTGTGGATTTCACCAGTTCTAAGAAAAACTTTTGGCTTTTCAGAATGGTGTGTGTTGTGGCACTATCTACCAGACAAATATTGTCTGCGGTTCCTTGATCCATACCTTAAACAAAATAATAAACTAATATAACTATGCAGTCACTTGATAAGAATCAAACCACTTACCATAAAATAGAACATTAATGAAACAAAAACCACAACATAAACCATAAGTCTAAAAACATGCATCTCAAAGGAACTCAAAATTAAGTTTTTGGAGTTCAAAGAATTATTGGTCTTCTAGAACATTTTGGTGGGAGCTTCCAATTGAGCATTCAACGCCTCATTACTCAAAGGTTGACTATCCTCATCTTCAAAGAAGTCTTGAGTCTCCAAGTTTGTAATGTCAAATGGAGGCCCCTTTGGTGTCATTGTATCCAAATCCTAGTCTTTTAGATCATTTGTCTTTGCTGAATGAACAAAGGCCTTATATGCCTTGTATTGTTCCACCACTTCATTTGGTGCACAATAAGTGCGTGACCAATGCCCACTCCTTCTACATTTGTGGCACGTGTCATCAAGATGGTAGGTAAGATTAGCCGGTGGATTCTAATTCTAACTGTTCTTTTGCTGAAGGAGCAGACCACTTCTAGTGATTCTTGAATTTTTCTTTTTTTTTTTTTTTTTTTTGTGGGGCCGGGGGGGCTGTAAAACCACCTCGCCTGGAGGAGTTACTTCTTCTACCTCTATTGGAGGAATTATGTCTTCCACACCCCGTTCCTTTGCCTAAGTTTGTATTGAAATTGGTATTTGCTTTAGGAATTGTTGAAGTTCTAGTTGGTCCAGAGTTATGGTTTTTCATCAAGACTTTGCAATTTTGTTCAGCGACTATGAGACAATAGATAAGGTCTGAGTATTTGGAGAAACGTCGCTCTCAATACTGCTTTTGCAGGAGCACATTCGAGGTGTGAAAAGTGAATAGTATTTTCTCCAACATCTACTCTTCCGTAACCTTTTCACCACACAATCGTACACAAGAATATTGAAGATGGCAGAGTTATATTCAGATACTGTTTTGTAAATCTTAGGATCTCAGGTTTTATCCATTCACTCCGAGTAGCTGGTAATATGACCATATTCTGGTGATCATACCCATCATTCAGGGATTTCTAGAGACATGTTGGGTCTTCCTTAGTTAGATATTCATTTTTGAGGTCGTCATGTATGTGATGGCTGACGCCTTGTCCTCTGGGGACATCTTATTACACTCTTTTATGGCATCTTCAAGCTTCTTGGATTGCAAATGGGTTTTTGTATCCAGTTTCCAAGATAAGTAATTGTCCCCATCAATATTAAGTGCTTTAAAATCAAGTTTTGCCAGGATTGACATCATGCACGAACTGTAATAAAAGATATATAAAATTAAGGGTATATAGATAATTAATAAAATAAATAAAATAACCTTAACACCCAAAATATAATAAGGAAGGAATTAATCCTGACAAATAAGTTGGCCAATGAAAGTTGGAACGTTAGGTTCTCAACTTTAAGAATCGTAACTGTTGGTTCTGTCAAGGCTTCGGGCTTAATTAGAAGTTCAAGTTCATCACATGAATTAGAACTACAGGTTCTGTCAAAGTTTTTGGTTTGAAGCTAAACTTCCGGTTCTACCAAATCTTTAGGTTTGAAGTAAGACTATTGCATTTAACAATGTTTCGAGCATAGATCAGAACTTCTGGTTCTTTTAAACCTTCTTTCTTGATTTCATGGCCTTATCATAAGATATAGTTTATTTGGATCTGAATCTACACGTTCATATCAATATTCAGACTTTTAGGATTGCTGGTCAATAGATCAGTGAACTTCGTAATCAAATTTAGAGCTTTTGTTTCTATTTTGTGATCCATTCACGTAAATAGTATTAGTAGATTTAATTCAATAAAAATAAAGCATAAAAGATAATGAATAGTAAACAAACACCATGATTACTATAAACAAGCATCCTAAACTAATTGCATGCATTCTAATAAATCGAATTTAAGGATGATTCAGATACCACATACTGTATTTGAAGAAAAAAAAAACAATCCTTTTTTGAACTGCTACATCGCCCTTTTGAAACTGTTACCGTGTAGGTCCATTCGCAAGGGCTCCGTAGGTGCAAACTGATCATTGATGGAGTCCGGATGGTCAGGATATCGCAATATGAAGTTTTGACGGTGATAAACATAGGGAAACAACGCAGGGACAGTGCATGGAATCTGCGCAGGAAATCTATTCATTGAAGGAATCCGCACAGAGAGTTCGCGCAGGAAAGGAATCCGTGATGGGAATCTACGCAAAGAAGGAATACTGCGCAGGGGATCCGCGCAGGGTCGACTTTCTCCTCTCATCGGGTTTCATGCAGAACAAAAGGACTAGGGTTTTCTTCCTTCTCCTAGAGCTTCATGCTGATAACCTGTTGTGAAATAAAGCACCAAGAGGGAGAGAGAGTAATAGGGAGGAAGAGAGAGATTCTTCTATTATCTCAAGTGTACAAATATAAGGGAGGATGCCTACTTATAGGTTAAGTAATATCGTCATTGAGGAATGCTAATTAGCTATTTATAGGGTAAGTAACCTTGTCATTGAGAAACCTTAATTACAATAGGATTCTAACCCTAAATCATCTCATGTAGGCATCCACCCATAATACTTATCTTATAACAAATGATGATTTTTTTATTGCTATCCATACTCGACAAAGTCTAGTAATGGATCTAGAAGCCAAAAAAAAAGAAGAAGGAAGTGTTAAATTGTAATGTTTTAGCATATTTACTTTGGGGCTAATGATTATGGTTAAAAATTAAATTAAATCATGCTTTTGGAACTCATGATATAGGGTCCATGTTAAAGAAGTCTTTTTTATTTTTTTTTGCCCATTAATCATTTAGAGCTCAAATCTTTTATTTATTGTCACATAATATTTCTTACTTAAAAATTAGATTAGATCTAATATAATTTAGATTTTAATTAAAATTTCAAAAACTCTAAATTTGATCACAACTTAAATGGCCAAGAGCTCAAGATATGCTTATTACGGCTCCAAACTTGAGAAGATATATATTATAAACTAAAACAGTGTGAAGAAAAAGAAAAACAAAAGGAAGACGAAGAAGCAAACACAATGGGATGGGCTTCTCATTGGTGCCCAAGTAGGAAAGATACTGAGTTGTCATTAAGACAAAAGAAAAAAGAAAAGATTGCCCTCCTAAAGACAAGATTGCCATATACATTTTGAAAATTCTACTTTTAAATGATACCAAAAACAAAAAAAAAAAAAAAAAAAGATTGCCCAATACATTTTGAAAATTCTACTTTTAAATGATACAAAAAAAAAAAAAAAATGAAAATTGATGAAAAGGCAAACAAGAAAGAAAGAAAAAAAAAATGGAGGGGCAATTTCCCCTTCTCGTCCATGTGTGGCTCTGGCTTCCCTCACATTCCACTAATAGAACCACTAAAAGAAATTTGTTTCCCTCCTATCTTTCACTGTCTTTTTTTTTTTTTTTGGTGAGAAAGAGAATTTCACTAATAAATGCAAGCCAACAACAACAATAAAACAAAGGAGACACCACCACTACTTTGATAAGGATGAAAATCACAATCTCACAAAATCACCCTTCAAAAAGAAATTCTTATTTTAGGGAGAAAATTAAGTCAGCTAACAAATCTTCTAGAAATGAAAAAAAAAATAATTATAATAAATTCAACCCAACAAAAAGTGCTCACAGCAGCCTGACTTCAATGCTAGAATGATGCCCTCACCACCCAATCCCCTCTACCATCAATACCTTCAATTACCTTAGGTGTCCGCAGGCTGTGCCAAACTACTTTCCTAACTGTGCTGCAGCCTGGGACCATTTGCAGTATCTACGTGAGCCAAACTACTTTCCTAACTGTGCTCAGAGATATTTTATTTTTTGGTGGCCCAAGTGAATAAGACCGACCCAAACTAAAGAAGAGACCTTCATCCAACCCATCCAACACTATCTTTTCCGTACAAATAATTCATGGGATCGTGGTCCATTTTGTCTCTCAAGTCTTATCCTTTCCAACTTATGCGAAGTGGACACAGTTTTCTTGCCGACACATCAGGGATTTGAATATAAATCATTGATCGAAATCCTGTTCATCTGTTATAGTCTTTCTCCTAGACCCAGAGAAATCTGGTTAAAAGGAGTGAAACTCTATAGGGGAGCCCATCTGTTGTAATTTAATCTCTTCAGAGAAGACAACAGTTATATGGTGTATCCTTAAATTTTACTTGAATTAGATCTTTTTCCACTGTAAAACTGACTTTTAATGAAAAACAAGATAGTGAATATGCTTAAGATTGCAGTGTACATGTTTTTCTTTGAACAATCAATCCCAAAGGTGGGAAAGAATATAGATTGATGTAAAACTTAAATACGCAAGCACTTAATAATTTTTGGGGGCAATTGGTAGGATGTCCCTCAACTTTGGTTTTTATTGCAAACTATCCACGTTTTTTTTTCCGTAGAGCCAAAGGTCCATTTTCAAGTTTTAAACAGTTAAAAAGTTTAGAATGCTCCTCTTATTATACTCTGTGCGGTATATAAAAATGAAAATTTGATTTCGACAAGAGTTTCATTTGGAGAAAAAAAAAAGAGAAAAAAACCGTCAATTTCGTAATGATTATTTGATTGACAAATCAAGGATGACAACAAATAAGAGAAAGAAAAGGGAAAAAACTGATTCAAAGAAGAGAAATTATCCAGAAAATCTGCACGTAAGACTGGGCAAAATTTAGATAAATTTATCTGTGAAGGAGAAATCATCTAAAAAATCTGCACATGGGACTGGATAAAACTCAGATAAATCTTTTTCAAATTCGAATAAATTTATTCCAAACTCAGTTAAATTTGGTTTAAACTCATCCAACAAAGTAGTTGGATTGATATTAATAACTACCACCAATACAAAGATTTGGCCATGCTAAAATAGATTCACGTATCCAAACCAAAAACAGTTAAAAAGGCTTTAATAGTGATGTTGCAGCTCCCAAGGAAAACTTTCTTGTTGTCTCGATGAAGCAACAGACAGACTGCACGAGGTGAAAAATACCACAGGGTTTTTCTGTATAATTAACCTTTGGCTATGGAAATCCACGCATGATGACAAACAATGTGAAAATTTCCCAGACGTCCTCGTATCACTAGTTTTTTGTGATATCGCAAAATATTTACTAAATTATGAATTATCCCATAAAATTGCTTTGTTTAAAAGCCAAGTGGGCACCTTGTTTGTTTTTGTATTTTATGTGATATCGTATAATTCAATTAAAATTTTACAATATCGTGAAAATATGTTTTGTGATTAGAAAAAAAAAAGTAGAAATAAAGAGAACGTACGTCAGGAAAGGAATCTCAGCTTTTGTGATGTGATTGCCATGGCTAATGGTAACGGAGAGGAAAATTCCCAAATATCAATTGAGTTTAGGTCTGGGCCTACCAACCGGGACCGGCTTGCTGCCTTTATAAACCAACGAAGAGGGCGAGATAGAATGCATATTGTGAAGAAGCTGAAACTCTGCATACCAATCTCACAATGAGCGTACCATTCTTTTCAACTTTTCAAGCCACCGGCTCATCAGAAAATGCTCCTTTTGTTCATCTTCCCAGAGTAAAATGGTGGGGAGCCTTTGATCTCTACCAATGGGAGGGCTTCTGGTACACCTTCCCCCGTTTGCAAGCAACAATAGCCATGCAAAACCACTTCAAATCCCTTGATGATGATGTTATTTTAGCTTCATCAATCAAAACAGGCACCACATGGATGAAGGCTTTCATTCTATCCATCATGGCTGATCGAATTCTTACCGACGAACAGGACCCATTACTCACAAACCCTCCACATGTCCTTATGCCATCCTTGGAATTCACAATCTATAGTGAAAACACAGCACCCAATCTCTCAGAAATGCCGTCCCCTCGGCTTTTTGGCACCCATGTGCCTTACAGGACGCTGCCAGAGTCGATCAAGAACTCCAAATGCCGCATCGTATACATGAGTAGGAGTCCAAAGGACACATTTGTGTCAATGTGGCACTTCGTGAACACATTGAGAAGTGATGAGGAAAGGCCATTTCCTATAGAGGAAGCATTTGAGAGCTTTTGTGATGGTGTGAGTGCATTTGGTCCCTTCTTTGATCACGTGCTGGAGTATTGGAAGGTGAGTTTGGAGAAGCCTAACAAGATACTTTTCCTCACTTACGAGGAAATGAAACATGATCCAAAGGGGCAAGTGAAGAGGCTGGCTGAGTTTCTTGGGAGACCATTTGAGAGAGAGGAAGAGGCTGATAAGGTGCTGTGGAGGTGCGGCTTGGAGAGGCTTAAGAGCTTGGATGTGAACAGAGAGGGGGTGGTCCCACGGACTGGAATACCCCACCGCGCTTTTTTTAGGCGTGGGACCGTGGGTGATTGGAAGAATCACTTAACCGACGAGATGGCGTCGAGGCTTGATGAAATCACTCGCATGAAATTAGAGGGCTCGGGCTTAAGCTTTCAGGAGGTATAAAACTAGAAGTTGTTTTGGTTTTTATGTTTTTTCATGCTATTGTACTGGTACTTACGTTGGTAATATGTTTATGCTTTCTGCAAAAACTGCACGGTTTCATTTGCAAGTATACGATTATATTTCACATGAGCGGGCAGGCTCAGGTGCTAAACACTGTACTTGTGTTGGGTCTTGGTCCATTCCCAGGTGAAGGAACAAAAACTGAATCTGGGTCTGAATCTACTGTGGTGATGTAAAAGAAGGAAAGTGTTGAAAAAGAGGTTGGGCGTTCAAACTCAGGTCCTGGCTTGGCCCTCGCCTCGTCTTAGGCCCCGCCCGGACTAATCGTAATTAGGACTAACTAATTTCAATTAGTGTTACTTAAGTATGATTAATTGTGCTAATTGTGATTAATGAACAAAATGAGTTAAGTTAGTCTCGAATGATTAAATTAAGCTTAATGAAGTGAACTTGAAATGGATTGAGTTGATTAAGATGAGTTTAAACTCAAACAAGATAAACTAAGGACCTTTTTGTAAATACGAATTTTCTCGTATTTCGTCAAATACGAAAATTCTTGATACCAACGTGTGTATCTCGAAGATTACGTCAACTTTCATAATACACTTAGTTTCATTTGACCTAAGGTTGGTCAAGTGGGTCTTCATTTGACCCAAAATGTAAATGAGAAGAATGGAAGGGGACTTAAGTGCAAAAGTTAGCTTATATAAGCTAAGAGATGGTTCATTTCCCCTTTTTAGCAAACCCTAGGATCATTTCTTCCTTCTCTTCCATTTCTTCTCCACCAAGAGTGAGGATTGAGAGTTGGGAGAGATTTTGAAGAGGCATCATCATCTTCATCTTCTTCTTCAAGTGCATCCTCCATTATTGAAGAGCTTGGAAGATTCTTGGAGAGGGGTTGTGACAAGCCAAGCAAAGGAAAGGGGGTCCAAATTTATTGCAGGTGGTTGTGGTATTGAATGGAGAAATGAGTGAAGAAGTGAGAGAGTTGTAGAAATCCGGATTGGGTTTCTGAAGCATTCGCTCGAGCGAACTTTGTGTTCGCTCGAGCAAACCACTCTCTGGATGGACGGAGTGAAGTTCTGAAGCATTCGCTCGAGCGAACTTTGTGTTAGCGAACAACTCTCTGGATGAAGGCGCTCAAGCGGACAAGGGTCTGCTCGAGCGACCATCTCTCTGTTTGAGCTCGCTCGAGCGAGCCCAAAGTTCGCTCGAGGAATCATTTCTCTGTCTGGGTCCGCTCGAGCGAACTTGAGTCCGCTCGAGCGAACTTGATGCTGGACAGGTCCGATCGATCGGGGGACTCCGTTAGAGTCCAGTTGGTTTTGGATTTCGCAAGAAGCATGGATACTTTTGGACATTTATATGTTCTCAAAAATTAGCTTTGTGGCTAATTAATGCAATTAGAGATTTGGTGAGGATTGGATAATGAAATAGAAACCTTAAGAATTGAACCCCTGAGTTAGTAATGGATTAAGTGTTAATTGATTGGACTATACCTCTATGGGTGTTAAATTATGGGGACTCCAATGTACATATAAATACAATGTGATGTCCATCTAAAATAACACGTACATTGGATAACCACGGTTGCGCCCAAATGGCAGGTAGGAACTGGAATAGAAATGAGTAGAATCGGGTAGTTAGTGATTCTCTCATGCCACTGTATTTTTATCACTTTATTCCAATCTCACAAGATTGATGTCAGTGATTATTCCTTTCCATTGTCAAGAATGGAATCACTGTATAGAATTGAATCCATAATGGATTGATAATGAAATACATTGACCCTCGAGTCTGGCACTACCTAGCTATTGTATGAAATAATAAATGATTATGTTCATAAGGCTGGGGTCATGAATGTTGCGCCCTTCCGCCCTGAGCCAAATGACTATTCCTACTGCAGTAGATGATTTGGGGGCGTTCCGGAGCTCCGTGGTGATGCTAATGTCCCTGGTCCGGACACTGGTAAGTCCCACAAATTCCGATTGTATCTACGGGTATTAATTAATGCCTTTCATTAGGAAGATGAATCCTTTCTTTGAGGGAAGATGGTAAATGACATGAAATGATAGGAAATGAAATGAAATGAAGTGAAATGAATTGAAATGAAAGCTATGGTAGTTACCATCTTGTACATGTTTATTGATTGACTTATATACTCCTCCATCGTCTAGAATTAGAATTGTTCACTAGATATATTGAATGAATCAAGTAATGTACTAACATGTGCTATTACAAGTTTTGTTTATACATTGTTGAACCGTCGTGTTCATTAGTGTTATTGATGGCATTACAAGCCCGATTGCCCATGCCGGCCCTGCAGCGGCCCCGGCGGCAGCGGAGGAGACCAATGCAGTTCCTCCCGGAGGATTAATTGAATGGGACGGTCGGAACACCCTTTGGTATGGTTGTTCGAGTGCGCAAAGTGGACTAAGGATATTTTGGAAAATTCTTTTGAGAATTGTTTTGTAATAGCTGAAATACATTTTTGGAAATGTAAGTATTTTGAGAACTTGACAGTTGTCAACTTGCATAGTGGTTAGATATGCTTAAGTTGATGAGAGAAAGAAAAAGAGCAATACATGTATAAGGAACTTCATTTTGTATAAATGTACATTTGAATTATATTGTCAATGTGTATTTTCGCAAATTGTACAATTGACAGGTATGTATGAATGAATGTATCCCTTGTGGATTCTGTTTTAGCTTAGGTTAATTCAGAGTTCACGGGAGTAAGTATGGTTCACGGCCCTGGATTATCGTAACTCGGGCCCGGGTTGTGACACCTCGCTTTTCATTAAATAATGAATAATCAGATTTGTTTTCCTTAATTACCTACATAATAGTGAAAATCTTCAATGATCTTTCTTTAGAAAGAGTAAATAAAAATCATATCTGCACTTGCCCAGGCCAGGTCGCATACAGTCTCCATTCAGATTTTGCTCAGCGTGTCCGGCTTCTTGAATCTGATTTTGCACCGCACGTCCAGTGTGTCCTGCTTTGTGAATCTGATTTTTTTATCAAGTCATGCAAGAAGAAAGCATGCGCTGTGAAGAAGGTGCAGCTTTGCAAACCAATCTCAAATTGAGTGCCATATTTTTAGCTATAAATTTTTTTGAGATTCAATCCAATAGTAAGAGCTTAAAGAACATGAAATGGGACATGATTGCACATTACGTGGGAGGATAAGAGTGTGAAAGGAGTTTTCACTGATGGGGGTGTGACCAAGTGGGCGCCATAGAGCTCAATTGCACTTGCAGCCCCGCCGTACGAGAAAATTCTCCTGCTAACTGACCCATAAACTCAACCCAAATCCGAGCAAGTCTACTTGTGGCACCAAAACACACCAACCTGACCCATTCTGTTAATTAAGGTTCGGATTAGTTCTTTTTAACTTTGGCATTGCATTCAAGATGCGGATATACATGTTGAATATCCTTGTGAAGATAATATTTGCAGGAGACAATATGGAGACAATAATTTCATTTGTGGTTTTCATTGGGATAACATTGCAAAACTATTGTGGAGAATAAATTAAATTATTTTCAAATGTGCAAAACCAATAAACTGGAAATATGCACTTTTATTCGGAATACATATATCATGTTGGGGTTTTTTATACCGAAATTAATTTTATAGTAATAAGATCGCTATAACTTATTTTTATTGTGATCATATCACTATATATAAGTGATTTTCAGAAAGATATTAATTCACAGTGTATGCAATTGCTTCTATCCACACATGCATGTGATTGGGGACCAAAGTTCATGAAATCATTAATGAAAGGGGGAATTTGGGGCTCCCATGTGTTATCTTTCAGTTTCATCACTTACTAGCAAAGCATGCCTAAGTACGGGCAATATAATTCATTATATACGAAATATACATTAATATTAGATGATTTATAATTAATTTAAAAAATGATATTTCTTTGTAGATAGAGATTTTTTATAAAAAAGAATACAATAAAAATAAATATTGAAATAATGAGGCAATCTTTAATCCATCAAAATATAGATATAAAAGCCCTAAACCCAACTTTCATCAAATTAAATTTAGAAATACATCAACAATATTCAAATAAGAGCGTAATCCAACCACATTTCCAAATCATACTATCCTGAAAGTAGATCTCATAAGTGGTATTTTTTTTGTCGCCACACCACTTTGTATACATGCATGGTTAGTTTACTGAGAGGCATGAAAAAGAAAACAAAATCAGTTACACTTGGTAGGGAAGAAGAAGATGACTGGCGATATGAATAGGAAAGAAGAAAGTAGCGGGGTAGTGGAAGATATGGAAATGAAATGTAAGATTTAAAATCATTTACTAATTGCCCAATCAATAGAGATTTTCTTCTTTTTTTTCTTGGGTAGACCAATCAATAGAGATCTAAAACTAGTTAGTACATGCCCAATTAACTAAATGGTAATTAAATGCATAGATATTTAAAACCATTTATTAGCTACCCATTCAGTTAAATGGTAATTAAATGTTTGATTTCAATTTAAATCAGTTTTGAAAATAGAAAGTTGAGTGGTCAAAATCAATTTGCAATTAAAATCATTCTCTTTCATATATATATATATATATATATGATTTTACGGAAAAAGTCCGAAAATTTGGCCATTCCTTGCAAATGGTCCCCACAAATTGTGCAGGACAAACGGGGTCCATCGGGAACTTTTCCGTTTTTTTTTTAATGTTGAGGGGAGTGAAGCTATGCGATTTTCTTAAAACATAAAACTCTTTTGTTTCTCCTTCCTCTTACTTTTTCCTCTTCTCTTGCCTATTTTTCTATCTCCCACACTCCATTTTCTCTCAATCATATTGGGAAAATAGTATCACAGGCTTTATAAAAATATTACTCAGTTTCTTTCTTTCTTCTTTTCATATTCTCAAGATTTATCTTGGAAAGTGAAAGAGACGGGAAAGAAAAGAAATGGTAGACATAACATGAAATATTCCGATAATATTGTTATGCTCGTGCATTATCATGTAGAACTTACCCTTAACCCATAAACCCATCCATGAGAAAATGAGAGAGAGAAAGGTCTTTGCAGGTATGAAAAACCTGTATTCGCAGCTTCTCCGCC
Organism: Persea americana; assembly: GCA_029852735.1. Lineage (NCBI taxonomy): Eukaryota > Viridiplantae > Streptophyta > Magnoliopsida > Laurales > Lauraceae > Persea > Persea americana. The sequence goes on along the minus strand of CM056813.1, from coordinate 16,427,572 downwards.
GGTATGGACGATGGAAAACCTGTATTCGCACATTTTCTGCCAGTTTCAACAGTGAATAACCTGTATTTGCAGCTTTTCCGCAAGTGCAAAACTTGTATTTGCAGCTTTTCCGCCAGTCTGAACAGCGAAAAACTTGTATTCACAACTTTGTCCATCGATATCATGTACATAACTCAAATATGTTACCCAAGAGATTTTGGGATATTTGGACAGAAAGGTGAGTGGTGCTAATCACCCTCTCCCTACACTTGAGGATGATGAAAGTATTGTGGGTGGTGGGTTGGGTGAGAAATGGAGTGGGGCACATGAATAAATAGGAAGGAAAAGTGGAAGAAGAAGACGTGAGGAGTAATGCTAGCGTCACCTAAATTTTTTTAGGGAACGCTATTGTCACTCATAAAAAAGTACATAAAAAGTTAAAGTGGTGGGAAGACCGAGTTTGTATTGCACAATTTGCTGGACCCTTTGCGAGGAATAGCTAGATTTTGGAATTATTCCCGTAAAATCCTCATAATAATAATGATAATAATAATAATAATTGTAATTGGGTGACTGCTCTACCATTTAATCATTTATCATTTCTTTGCCTTTTTTCGCTGTCTAGCCAAGATGTCAAATGTATTCATCCGAAAGCTGTTTGTTCTGAATAATTTATAATTTGATCCTCAAATTGTTTGTGAATTATTTTTGTTAATTGTTATATCGGAGTGTGGGACTCCTTGCCATTATATGTAACACCTTTTTCATTTGTCCTTTTGTATTGCTTTTCCTGTCAAAGTGAGATGTCAACTGTGGATGTAGATAGGTGGGATGGGGTAGGACTACATTTACTAATTATACCTAATTCTCCTACGAGGCCCTTTAATTCTGAACCCTTTTGTTTGGAGCGATTTAAGACATAATTTAAGAATTAATAATATATTTTCATTAAATTCTTTAAGCTGAATTGTAGAATCAATCAGTGGATCCTACCTATGAATTTCTAGGCTTCTCAGACCACTGCAACATTACATTTACTCTCACGTGAAATCGAATTCCTAGACAAATAGGTTTTAAGAAAGATTTATTAAAGAGGTGACTTAAAAGCTTGAATCCACCTCATATTGTATGAAAACTTTCACTTTTTAAAGGGCCAATACATAGGAATTGAATGCATAAGATTTGATAGTCAAATGAGCTTAACAGAAGGACTGTTAAAGAGGTGAGAAGTGAAGGTCATGCAGAGAAGAGTGAAAGATAAGAGGCAACAATGTAAAGGGGATCTTGGCTTTCCTAGGATTTGAATTAATTAAGGGTGATGGCTGGGTATTCTTTTCTTATATTTTTCTTGATTAAATTTCTTCTAAAGGGGAGGATATTTGATGGTCATCTTTGGACATTGACATCTCTTTCTCCATTTTTAACTACTCAAAGAAAGAGAAATGTTCTCCTACAATTATAAGCAACAAGCTGTGCAATACAACTCCATAAGGCCCACTTGGGCCCACCTTTGATTAGTCCAAGCCCTTTCATATTCTCATCCCCACATGATGCTGTACCAAGCCTGATTTTACTCATCAAATCTTTTCCCACCGTCGAATTGAATCTCAAAGAAATTCATGGTGAAAAGAGCATTTTTTTTAAGGCTCTTAAATCAAGGGCTAGAACGATCTCATGGGGCCCTTTTTTACTACCCTTATCCTTATTGATAACCTTCCATCTACTTCATCCCCAGGGCTAAAAAAGACATATAATTGGGCCTCACGAACTGGACTGCTCATGAACAGTTTGTGGAATGCCACTAGGAGAACAATCCTCCTTATACAAGTACAGTCCTAGATATTCAATCACATGTCCATGCCTTTTTGTTTCCATTAGAATACATAGAAACTAATGCACTGGGTTGTTAAAATATGGAGATAAAAGGAGAATCTCCAAAAAAAGGTACATCAAATAAAAATTTCTTTATGGGTAACATACCGGTATGATATAGTATTGTGAAGTGAAGGGTGAAATCAAGAAAGAATAAAAAAAGATGGAGTCTAATCAAATAGTGCTAAATGATAAGAAGAATATGTTTCCACGGTCATTTAGTGCCATAAGAGTAACTTCTTCGTTTTCTGGGTAAAAAAAATAGGGGTTTTGATCATTTAACAGCTTTTCTTGGAACGTTATCACTCTTGCATGTACCAAAAATCAGCTTTTCTCCAAATAATGTCAGCCATCTTATCTTAGGCTGTAAAGTGAATGGTGCCTTGATGAAGTGTTGGTCCATCTTAAAGCTTTAGATCGTATTGCCAATGCAGAAAAATAGATTTTTTTCAGTTCTATAACCTGTCACCTGTTAGCTCATCTAATTCAGAATTCAGTGGGTTGAGTAGCTAAAATGATAGTTTGCACTATATCCGGGGCCAAATTTTAAGGCCCAGCTCTGTTTAGCTATCAAAGTAAAGATTATGCCAGATTGAGTCTGTTTCTTAACTATGGTGGGCTGGCCCAAACCAACCATTGCTAGCCTAGCTTAAGCATTAGGCATCAGATGACCCTGCCCATGAGTAACACAACATGGATAAATCAGTAATTGATTACATAACCCAGCTCCAGTTAGAAGTCCAGCTACAAAGCATGCTCCGGAAAACCTCATTATCTCCAACGTTGAGAGTCAAGTTCCGCTAATGCCGGCGCTCATGAGTAGTTCGTGAGGTCCTCGGTGTGTCCATTAGTGAAAAACCATGCTCTCAAAAATAAATTCTCCCCTCTTTCACAAAGTCATGAAAAACTCATGTCTGCCAATGTAAATCTCCAAAGATTCGGGTTATAGAAAATCCTCATTTGTGAAGATTTTCAAGTCGGAACTTTCCATAGGATGTAGATCCTCAGTTGAACCGGACAGGATATAAAAATCTCAAATTGTAGCCAAATAGAGTCAAGGGAAGGATGGAAATCTAAACACTCTATTTCTTGTTCTGGAGCAGAATTTATATTGTTGGACGACTATGTTTTGGCTGCCTGTTTTTCCATGGAGAAATATATTATTAGAATGGCAAGCGAACCAATGCGACTTTATAAATGGCCCAGAACATATTCAAAGTGCCATCATCAATGGTCCACCAATCTAATGGCTCCAGATGCATCAAAGTTCAAATGCGACAAAACCACCTTCTATGCATCATCAAACCAGTAAAGTCATAACGGGGGGGAGGGGGGGGTGGGCGGGGGTGTGGTGTGGGTGGTGTGGTAAGACAATAACATTCTAATGAGTACAAGGGTTGATCCCCAACCAAAACTCAAATACTATGATCTTCCATTCTCTTAAAAACTAAAACAAAAAAATTATAGGACATTCCTAGCACAAATCGTGGCTGATAACATGGGGATTTAGCAAAGAATATGGGATTGATATTGATGCGACTATTGGTCCAGTGGTGAAATTTACTACGGTACGGGTGCTAATTGATGTCGCAAATAGCAAAAAGTGGAAGCTTAGGCAAATGGATGTAAAAAATGCCACTGGATACAAGGCAAATTGATAAGAAGATCTGTATGGAACATCTACGTGGCTTTGTAGACCACCACGGAGGTGTTAGCTACCCAAGTATCTCAGGAGATCTATCCAAGTAGGATAAGCTTGTCATGATAGTCCTTATCTTCATTAGATTTTTAAATCTTAATTGATTTAGTTTGAGTTTTAGTTTATCCTATCCTTGGTCTGTGTAGACGAAAAGGAGCCTTCCTTTGTAACCAAAAACCTTTCTTTTTGGTAAAAGGTATTCATTAACATAAAATAAAGACAACAAACAACCCCAAAACCACCCATAAACCATAGCACCAAGGAAACCCCCCTCCCCCTACCCCTCTAAATCCCTATCTCAAGAAAAGTTCTGGTTAAAGGAGTAGCTCGCTTTTGCCAATAAATGAGCAACACCATTCAAAGTCCTCGGGATAAATTTAAAGTTGATATGTTCAAAATTAGAAACTATGTCCAAAACAATAGAGTTTGCAAGAACTTCGAGGATTTTTTGTTGGGAGTTTTATGAATCCCAAAAATGATGTCTCCCACCTGGTTTTACAAATGTTTAAGTACAATGTAGCATCTTGAAAATAAAATTTTTGAAAATTCTACATGTCAAAAATGACTTTTCACAAGGTTGGTTTCATGAGTTCACACCACTCATACAAGAAATTCATAATTCTCGAGAATTTTCGATGGCAATAACAATTGTATCTCCTAAAACGATTCACAATGAGAAGTCATAAACTAGACCTTTAAAAGTCACTTTTGTCTTAAATAATTTTTCATGTTTTAAATTGCAAAATGCTACATTGTACTTAACCATTTTGAAAATTCTACTTTTAAATGATACAAAAAAAAAAAAAAAAGATTGCCCAATACATTTTGAAAATTCTACTTTTGAATGATACAAAAAAAAAAAAAAAAAAAAAAAAAAGAAAAGAACCAAATTGATGAAAAGGCAAACAAGAAAGAAAAAGAAAAAAAGGACAACTTCCCCTTCTCGTCCATGTGTGGCTCTAGCTTCCCTTGCATTCCACTAAAAGAACCACTAAAAGAAATTTTCTTCCCTCCTACTTTTCACTGTCTTTTTTTTTTTTTTTTTAAAGTGAGAAAGAGAATTTCATTAATAAATGCAAGCCAACAGCAACAATAAAACAAAGAAGAGACACCACCACCACCTTGCTGAGGATGAAAATCACAATCTTACAAAATCACCCTTCAATAAGAAATTCCTATTTTAGTGAGAAAATGAAGTGAACTAACAAATATTCTAGAAATGAAAAAATAAATAAATAAATTCAAGCCAACAAAAAGTGCTCACTGCAGTCTTGACTTTATAAAGCTAGAATGATGCCCTCACCACGCAAACCCTTGTACCATCAATACCTTCAACCACCATGAAAACTGTGCCAAACTACGTCCCTAACTGTTCTGCTGCCTGGGACCATTTGCAGTACCTACGTGAGCCACATGCTCAGACATATTTAATTTTTGGGTGGCCCAAGTGAATCAGACCGACCCTAACTACAGAAGAGCCCTTCATCCAACCCATCCAATACTATCTTATCCGTACAAATCATTCATGGAACAGTGAATGTGGGTCCATGTCGTCTCTCAGCCTTATCCTTTCCAATTTATGCGAAGTGGACATTTTTCTTCCCCGACACATCATTGATCGAGATCCTGTTCACCTGTTATAGTCTTTATACTTAGAGAAATCTGGTTGATCAAAATGAGTGGAACTCTATTATAGGGGAGTCCATCTATTGTAATTTAATCTCTTCAGAGTAAACAACAGTTATACAGTGTATCGTTAAATTTTACTTGAATTAGATCTTTTTCCACCGTAGAATTGACTTTTAATGAAAAACAAGATAATGGATATGCTTAAGCTTGCGGGGTACATGTTTTTCTTTGAACAATCAACCCAAAAGCTGGGAAAGAATATAGATTGATGTAAAACCTTACTACGCAAGCACTTAATATTTTTTTGGGGTATTTGGTCGGAGGTCCCTCAACTTTGGTTTTTATTGTAAACGGTCAACGCTTTTTTTTTTTTTCAGAGCCAAAGATCCCTTTTAAAGTTTTAAACGGTTAAAAATTATTACACTATGTGCCCCATATACAAAAAGGAAAACTGATTTCAAAAAGATTTTCATTTGGAGAAAAAAAAAATGAAAAAAACTCGTCAATTTCTTGCACAAATCAAGGATGACAACAGATAAGGGAAAGAAAAAGGGGAAAACTGATTCAAAGAAGAAATCATTCAGAAAATCTGCATGTAGTACTGGGCAAAACTCAGATAAATTTATCTGCAAATGAGAACTCATCCAAAAAATCTGCATATGGGATTGGATAAAACTCAGATAAATTTATTCCTAACTCAAATAAATTTGATCCAAACTCACTAAAATTTGGTTCAAACTCATCCAAGAAAGTAATTGGATTGATATTTGTAACTACCACCAATCCAAGGATTTGGCCCATGATAGCATGGAATGGTAAAATAGATTCATGTATCCAAACCAAAAACAGTTAAAAAGGCTTTAATAATGATGTTGATGTTGCAGTTCCCAAGGAAAATGTTCTTGTTGTCCCGATGAAGCAACGGACTGAACATGAAGTGAAAAATGCCATAGGGTTCTTCTGTGTAATGTACCTTTAGCTATGGGAATCCACGTATGATGACAAATATTGTGAAAATTTCCCAAACGTCCTCCTTATCACTAGCTTTTTGTGATATCCCAAATTTTTTACTGAATCATACCTTATCAGATAAAATTTCCTTGTTAAAAAGCTAAGTGGGCACCTTGTCTTTGTATTTTACGTGATATCCCATAACTCAATTAAAATTATGCAATATCCACTACAATAAGGTGCACTTTTAGCGACGTTTTTAAAAATTCGTCGGTAAAGAGCAATATTTACCGACGTGTATAATTTCGTCGCTAAAACAATAACTTTTACCGACGTTTTAGTAAAAACGTCGCTGAAAGATACACTTTGGCCGACGTTTTTCAAAAAAACGTTGGCAAAGATTACTCTTCACCGACGTTTTCTAATTTCGTCGGCAAAAGAAGTACGCTTTACTTTTTTGAAATTAAAAAAATAATCTATCTTTCACCGACGTTTAAAACGTCGGTGAAAATATCTTTGGCCGACGTTTTTTCAAAAGACGTCGGTAAATATAGATTATTACCGACGTTTCTAATTACGTCGGCAAAATGAGAATTTTTTACTTTTTTTGAAAATAAAAAAAATAACATATCGTTTACCGACGTTTTTAAAATGTCGGTGAAAACAAATTTGGCTGACGTTTTATGGAAAAACGTCGGCAAATATTGATCATTCCCCACGTTTTTTAATAACGTCGGTAAAATGAGCCCTTTTTTATTTTTTATTTTTTAAAATTAATATATCTTTTACTGACGTTTTTTAAAACGTCGGGGAAAATAACTTTGGCCGACGTTTTTGTAAACAAAGTCGGCAAAAACTGCATTTTATCAACGTTTTTTTAGAAACGTTGAGAAAACTGTTTTTAAATTTATATTTTACCAATGAAAAAAAAAGGTCGGCGAAAGTGTTTTTATTTTCTTTTTCATTTTACTGACGAGAAAAAAAACGTCAAAAAAAGGTTTTTTTTTTTTTTTTTATTTGTTATGTTACCCTCTTCCTACCAACTTCAATATTACAACCAAATAATGCGGGTCAACTGTGATTCGTTTCATACAAAACCCCTTAGGCTTGGGTTTGGGAGTGGGTTGGTAGTTTGGACCCTTTCCGGATTATAAAGGGTTCAGAAACAGTATCATTTCTCTTTATAAAACAGTATAGACTAAAATTAATCCCATATAAACCCATCTTGATCTTTTTACAACAATGTACATAGCAATTATTGATTCAAGACCAACATACAGTATTACATGTGTGTGTAGATGCATGCATGTCTGCTCCCTGCATTGCACCATTATTCATCTCTCTGAAGTCCGAATACAGAGGAAGGTTAATTTAAGGAGACTATTAGGCAATCTCAGGAATCATAAGCTTCCGGGCTCTTCTCAATTAGTAAGTTAGTTCAGCATGGCTGACATCTCTGATATCATCAAGTCCAATAGTGAACATAACCATCTGTTCAAAGCCAAGAGGGTAACATAAATCATCAAGTTTCTGGAATATAAATAGTTGATACTGATATCATCAAGTTTTTTTTATTTATTTTAAATTATCGGCAATGTTGTTAAAGCTATGGATATTTCTGGAATGCCATCAACTACATTTCATCAAAAGGCTACAGGCACCTCGGGTCTAATTACATCTTCTAAGACGTGAAGTAACCAAATTGCGTTTGGGACTTCTATCATTATTTTATGAGAAATAATGAAATTGAAAATTTGCTCTTAACACAGGCTTAGGTCCCAACCAACCGATCTCTACTAGATTTCAACAATTGTGATTAAACTAGTAATTAACCTAGATCCAATTAAAAGCAAGCAATCAACAAAAGAGAAAGACACAGGATTTTTATGTGGAAAACCCTACTCGGGAAAAAACCACGGGCCTTATCGTCTAGGCCAATAGACAACCAAGCACTATGTAAAGAAAGTTACAAGAAAACTCACAACCCTTCCCAAATGAAAACTCAACCTAGGGACTGCGTGATCTTGCCGACTACTCGCTGTGCACCTTCACCGTACTTGAAACAAACGCCTCGAAGTCGTCTTTAAGGAGTCTCTACTTCAAAGGAGTAGAATGGAGCATAACCAAAGCTTCAGATCTTCAGCTCTTCAGAAAAACAACCTTGGGGGAAGATGGATCTCTCAAGTTCTCTCTAGGGTGTTATCTTTGATAGAGAGGTAAGGTAGAATAGAGAGATAAAGCCTTTAAATAGGCCTAAGTTCGTGCCCTAGGGTTGTAATCTTATTAGGAAACATCTTGGCACTTTGAAACAAAGAAGGAGAGGAATTCTGGGCAAGTTACTAAATTTGCGCCAAGGTTCGCTCGAGCGATCAAGATGTTCGCTCGAGCGACCAGGCTTCTATTTGCAGGTTCAGATGATGGCTCGAGCGAGAAGAAGCTTGGGTCGAGTGATGAAGGTTCTATCTCGTGCTCGCTTGAGCGATCAGGAGGGTTCGCTCAAGCGAACTGCTTACTGGTCTTCCGGAAAAGGATTGGCTCGAGCAAATAATAGATGTGGCTTGAGCAATTAACGTTCTGTGAGCTGTTCGCTCGAGCGACTAGAGTGTTCGCTCGAGCGAACTGCATTCTGTCTTTGACGCTGGGTGTTGGGTCGAGCTAACTGCTTGGAGAGCTTGAGCGAAGGATGTTCTGTAAGGGTTCGCTCGAGCGAATAGATGATCGCTCGAGCGACCATTGACAGTCCTGAAAGAATTAGACTTCTGTACACACGGTTTGAGCAGTCCTTTTTTAATCACAAAATACATTGAAAAGAAACCCGATTTTGTCCATAACCCAATGAATTAGCCAACCTAAAATCTAACAATCTCCCCCTTTAACAATTTATGGACAAAACCCTAATTACACAAAAATTCTACCCAAAACCAACTAAACAGAAACGGACTGAACCTGCCAACCTGAAACCACTTCCAAGCCAGAACCAAAATCAAATGCATTTATCATAGAAGTTGAATAAAAAATTATAAACAGTGAAAAGCATAAGCATAAGCATTAGCATAAAGAAAGCATAAGCGAAACACATCTTCAAATTCGTCAAATTACTCCCCCTTTTTGCCAGGGATTGACAAAGTGCAAAAGAACAAGACAAAAGAGAAAGTCAAGATAAAGAATGACAGTAGAAGACAAAGTGCAAGAGAAACAAAGAGAAGATAGTAAGTCACCAAGGTTATGAAGTGTCCCAGTAAAAGGAAAAATGATCATTGAGGAGGTCCCAAATGAGCCAGAATGGTGGCAAGAGTTTCATCAATTCTGTTGAATCGTTCATACATATGCACTCGCAAACCCTGAACATCGGCTGCAAGTTGGGCAACTTGGCTGGGGGGTCCTTGTTGCTCCCCCTGAACTAGTGCAGCTGGTGCAGGTGCTTCTCCAGGAGCCTCATCACCCTGAGCTTGCTGGACATGAGAAGTAGAGAGGGTGAGAGTGCGAGAGTTGATCGGATTCCGAATTTTCTGGAGTACGTCACTAGACTTTTTGGGAACCCCTTTGTGAGCGAGGAACTCAGAAATTAGCACACCAAACGGAAGAATGGAATTCTTCTTTGCACTTAAAGTTCGGACTATGGCATTCAGAATGATTTGAGGAATATTAACACGTCTACCCGTCCCAATGCAATATAGAAGATAACCATTCTTTTGGGCAACATCAGACGTGTGACCCCTTGGCTCCAAATTGTGACAGACAAACCGATTTAAAAACAGGTATTCGTCAGTCAAATTCCCATGAGGGATTAATCCACCTGGCCATGCCATAGGTTCCCCACAAATCGTTGAGCGCACCAAGTCATAGTCAATCTGAGTATTTGCAGGGATGGGGTAGTCTGGGTTCTCAACCTCTGGAATATCGATGAAGTCTGCTAGATCAGATGCAGAAATTGTAATCCTCTTGCCCCGTACATAAGTTTTGAGATTCCCAGAATCTTGTATCTCCATGTTGTTGTAGAATTCCCTAACCCAATCCCATAAATCTGCTTAGAATGGAAAGTAACCAATGGGGAACCAATTACGGGTTGCAAGGCTCCTAAAAACAAGTTTATCATGAAGCTCCTCAGCGACTTCTCGTTCTGATTCTACACTTCGTGAACGAAATTGCTCATTAAACTGATTTGCTTTGCCCAAAGATGGAAATCGAGTTTGATCATAAGCAGGTTGAGAAGACGATAATTCAGCATGAGGCCTCTTTTTGGGTGCCATGTGGAAAGTCTGAGAAAAAAAATTGAAGCACAAACTAACAAGCTCAGTGAATCCAGAAAACCACTGTACAAACCCTAAAACTTCCACAAATCTTCCACAAAGCCACAGATCCCTGTGAAGACTAACACTTCCACAAATCCCTGCAAAAAAAATTGGGTTTCACCAGCCACTCCACATTCCAAATATCTCTCCTGTTTCCACAATCAGTTCCACAAGCACGAACACAGCATCCAACCAATTTTGCATCAAAAGGCAGTCCAGGAAATATATACCATTACCAAAAAAAAAAAAAAATCGGTTTCACAAAAAAACTATGTGACAGAGCACAAGTTATTCACTGCACAATTTGTCCAAAATTTATCCACTGCACAACCTTGCACAACTCCACATATTCCTACAAAAAACAGAGTGGGTGCACTACCAAAAACCAAACACCTCCTTCTACAACCACAGGCACTTCCAAGAAACACCAGCATAGCTCCAACAGTCACAAAAAGAAGCCATGAAAAAAAATCACAACTCCACAATGTTTCCACCAAGTAACCAGTAACAAACCATAACAAGAGTTCACAATATTTCCACTTCACAAAACATCCAAATCGCAATAATACCAAATCTCAAGATATCCAACTCACAATCATGCCAACTAGATTAGAGTGCAACCAATAATCCATATTCCACAAAAAAAATGAAAAACCGGAATGAATGATGCATGAGACTGAAAATGGCATTCTAAATCCTAATAAAAAACCCTAACCTAATGAAATCAATTGAACAAAAGAGGGAAAGCGAAAAACCTAGCAAGGAGCATGATTAACAGATGAACAAAAATGGAAAACCATACCTTTAATCAAGGGTAACGAACTGGAAGGAAGAGATGAAGGGCGCTGCAAAAAAAGGGCAAAGACGCAAAGAAAAACGAAGATGAAGAGAGAAATGAAGGAAGAACGGAAGAAAAGGAGAAAACCGCTGGCTGCAGTTATTGCACAAGTTCGCTCGAGCGAATGTAATGTTCGCTCGAGCTAACTCCTTGCATTTCGTACTTCTTGATTGCAGCGCGCGAAAAACCACTAACGGCTATGCATTGGTCAAAACACTCCAAATTACTCAGTAACGTACAGTTAGAAGTGAAAATTTTCCCTAATCTAATTGTACAGTGAATATGTGAAAATTATGACCAAAAAAGAAAAAAAATTTAAAAAAATAAAACTTGTGTGTGAACAATTCCCCCTAAATCTCCTCAAAATGAACTTCGTTGTTGCATAGCGAGCATACCCATAAAAAACAAGTTAGATAATCAATCTTTTTCTTGTATATGATGCCCCTATTTTTTTATTTTTATTTTTATTTTTTTTGTGATTTCCATTTACTATACCAAGTCATTTTTTGTGACAAACGCCATATTATTTTTTATTTTTTCACAAGCTGGATAGAGAGACGAACCATCATAGGTGACTTTCACACTAATGAACATGGTAGCCTTCTCCAAATGAAAATTACCAATCAAGTGGTAGCTATCACACACATTCTTAGGTAGTTCTGATCCTCCGGTTCAAGACGACGATCGTGACACCTCTTAAAGAAAAAGGAGGGAGAGGTACATGTGAAAATCAAGAATGATTCGTGTAGTGTATACGAAAATAAAATAAAATTTAGTCAAGTGAAGAAGTGCATATGCAATTAAATAATCGAAATTTGTTGGAGTTCAGGGAATAGTAGAAATCCCTAGTGATTTCATTTGAAGAAATATGGCCGTGTTTGACCTGCTGCACATATCTAACGGTTCGGATCATGATTTTGGGTCCCATAAATTAAAAAAAATAAATGAAAAACCGGACTGTCCAATGAGGACGTCCATATCATTGTAGTGACAAGCATCTATCCGCTTCAGACGAGTTTGTCTGATTGGAATCTGCCACTTTTTTTGACTTCATGACTTCATGAAACAGACATTATTTGTCTTAATGCCATTTGAATGGATACAGTAAAAGCTTGAACCAAACATGCTAGAAGTGGATTCAATCTGTTTTAAGCCAATAAGAGGAGAAAAGTAGAGATGTCAAACTAAACCTAAGTGTTAAGAATCCAACGTTTTTAAGTCTAATTCGTTAACCGGGAGTCCGATTTACGAGCCGTCAGTTCCTGGAAGTTAATTTTGCCTCGAGCGAAGTGCTCGTGCCGGTTTCCGATTTTTCCAGAGCATTTTCCCATTCCGGACCCCCGGCGGGCCGTTTTCGAGCCTAAGTGCCAGAAAATCCTGTGTTTCGCTTCTAATTCTTTAACAGTGAGTCCTATTTGCGAATTGTCAGTTCCGTCAAGTTCCGTTACCCTCGAGCGGAGTGCTCGCGCTGGATTTTCCAATTTTTTCGGGTGCCGTTTCTCGTTTCGGACCCCCGGCGGGCCATTTTCAAGCCTAGGTGTCTGAAAATCCTTTTTAATTTTTATTTTACATTGGTAAAACTATCAGAGACTATTATCGACAAATTATATGACGTCGGTAAAATGAACATTTAGCGACATTTTTTGTAAAATGTCGGTAATGTTTTAATTTTTTTTTAGGAAAATTAAAAATCAGAGTCCTTTACTGACGATTTTTTTTTTATCGATGAAAATTAGCATCGGACATTTTATCACTGAATTTTAATATAAAACATCGGTAAAGGTTGGTAGACTTTTTTACTTTTTTTTATAAAAAATTTAAATTATTTTTTTACCGACGAAAATTATATTTTTTACGACGAAAAAAAATCGTCGGCAAAATTTCCACCTTTTTTTCCCTCTTCCCGCCACCAAAACACCTCTTTTCACTCTCTCCCCTGCTCTTCTCTCTCACGCCACCAAAACCCCTTTTCAATCTCTCCTGCGCCTCTCTCACTCTCTGCTCTCTAACTCTCGCTCTCTCTGCTCTCTCACTCTCGCTCTCTCTGCTATATCTCTCTCTCTCTCGATCTCTCTGCTCTTTCTCTCTGCTCTTTCTCTCTCTGCTTTCTCTCTCTCGCTCTCTCTGCTCTGTTCTCTCTCTCTCTCTCTCTCTCTCTCGCTCTCACTGCTCTCTCTCTCTACTCGAAACCGATCGTCGCTCGAGACCCTCTCTTCCGTTGCTGCCTCTGCGAGGAAGAAGACCCTAAATCGATTGAAAGGAAATAAGAAAAAGAGGAGAAGAAAACGAAGAAGAAGAAGAGAAGAAATCATTCGCTGCTGGGCTGCTCGTCTTCTCCCTGCTGCTGGGCTGCTCGTCTTCTACCCTGCTACCGGCTGCTCATCTCATTCCAGGTACAATTGTTCGTTTTCTCCCCACACCAGTCTTCTTCTTCTTTTTTTTTTTTTTTTACTTCATATGGGATTCCCTGTTGCTTTTTATTTTTATGTGGTGAATACTTTTGATTCATTGATGTTGGTCTTGATGAGTAGAAAGTGAGTAGAAAAATGAATAAAGATTTTAAAATGAGTTGTCTAGGATTTTATTCTCCGAGATTGATTTGGAGTTTTTAGCACACTTTGTCTATTATGAAATCACAGCCCCACTCCCTGTAGGGACTTTTGTGATGACCAATACCAATGCTCAAGTTAAGATCGTTTCTGCTTTTAAAGGGCCAAGTCATTCAATCAAGTGATGATGATTGAGCAAAGAAGCAGGCCTTTGATCTCCTGTATCTTCAATGTGGGGATCCGTTGGTTGATTGATTACCTAGCACTCATTCACTCAAGACTGTTGGTCCTGCATTTGAGTGCCACCTGAGGCATTAAAAAAAGAAAAAGCACAAAGAATCTAGAATTGAGTTGTCTTGGATTCTATTCTCCGAGATTAACCCCTCTTTTGGATTCATATGTTCTTTAAAACTAAGCTTGTCCAAGTTCTAAACATGTTAGTGGTGGAAAAGAATTCTGATTTTCTAATTCCCCAGGGCTACCTGCACACCTGCATTTCATTTGTAATGCATCCCTACATTTCATCTATGCAAGTATTTGAATTAGTACGTTTTCACTCAGCCGGTAAATGAACACCAAAAGTCCTCAAGAAAGGCTTGGATTACCCTAGTTCGAGTCTTGGTCGGAATGGGGAGAAATCTACATACAGTGCCTTAAAATAAGGTTAGATTGGGATGCTAGATTTGGATGCAAAAAAAAAAAAAAAAAAAAAAAAAAAAGGTTACATTTTCAATTGACATCCCTATTAATCTTTCCGGGAGTAGAGAAGATGAAAATATGTAAATAGGCGTGAGACAAACATCTTCACCTTTTGAATCTCCAAAAATGAAGTACATTCCCACTGAAATACTGGAGTGGACAGTGTTGGCACATGTTCTGAAAATCTTGAACTTGTTAATTCTAGAATCAGCCCTCAAAAGTCCTGAACTCATTAATGGTAAATCAAAATAGATAGAATAAAAAGACTCAATACTTTGTGAATGTAAATATGTATTTAACATTGGAACTTGCTGAATCTGAGTTCTCTATTCACAAATTCAAGACTTAAAATGAAGTTGAAGCTTGTATTTAGGAGTTTTTAAACTGAGTCTCGGAGTTGTTTGGGAAGTTTACTTTCATGCTTAGATCACTTGTGATTAGGTCAGTTATTGGTGAGCATATTCTATATCTAATTTCTAATTACTTGTGATTAGGTCAGATATGGACAGGAGTTGGATATTACATTATCAGAACCGATTTAGTGCGGAGTACATAGCTGGGGTGAACTCATTTATTGATTTTGCAAAGGCGAATTCGGGCAGGGCAATGTTGATTAACTGCCCATGTAACGATTGCTGTAACCATCGGAAGCATGACTATGTAACCGTTAGAAGTCATTTGCACATTCAAGGAATGATGGTCTCATATCTACAGTGGATATATCACGGGAAACCTATAGTTTAACCTGATGATTCGGATGAGAGCGAGGATGAATCAGAAGAGAATCAAGATGAATACGATGAGTTGATAGAGGACCGTCGTAGGGGAACTTACTTGGAGGAAGATACTGAAGAGAGGGATGATGTGCAGGATTTTGAAAATTTGTTGAAGGCTTCTCAGCGTGGCTTGTACCCAGGATGCAAAAACTCAGATACTCTGTTATTGTTTGTCATCAAGATATTGCATGTGTAGGTAGAAAGTGGGTGTAGCAATAAGTCGTTCGACAAGGTTCTTCAGATTTTTAAGGACTTCTTACCCGAAGGTCATGTGGTGCCGGAATCAGTTTACGAGGCGAAGAAATTATTACGTGACTTGGGCATGGGATACAAGAACATAGATGCCTGCAAACACAATTGTGTGTTGTATTGGAAGGAGAATGCTCAATTGGATAAATGTCCAGAATGTGAAGAGCCTAGGTACAAGGTCTATGATGGCAAGCGAAAGAAAGTCTATGATGGTCTATAAGGTGCTCCGTTACTTTCCATTGACACCGAGGTTACGCAGATTGTATATGTCAAGGAAGACAGCCACAGAGATGAGACGGCACAGTGAGAAGCGCGTTGATGATGGGATAGCGCAACATCTGGCTGATTTAGTGGAATGGAAAGAATTTGATAAGAAATATCCAGAGTTTGCCCAAGAGACACGTAATGTGAGGCTGGGGTTAGCGACCGATGGATTCAATCCTTTTGGTAACATGAGCACCTCTTATAGCATGTGGCCTGTCATACTTATGCCCTATAATTTGCCACCATGGATGTGCATGAAGGAGCCATTCTTGATGATGTCATTACTTATTCCAGGACCAAACTCACTGGGAAATGATATCGATGTATATCTGAGGCCCTTGGTTGATGAGTTGAAGGAGTTGTGGGATCATGGTGTATCGACTTCTGATGCCTCCACTAAACAGACCTTTCAAATGCATGCGGCTGTGATGTGGATGATAAATGACTTTCCTGCATATGGTAACTTGTCTGGGTGGAGAACAAAAGGTTATAACGCTTGCCCCTCGTGTAACGACAGCTCGCGAGGGGTGAAGTTGAAAGATAAGATTGGGTACATTGGCCATCGAAAATACTTGGAACTGAACCACCAATGGCGTAGAAGCAATGCCTTCAACGGTCAGCCTGAGCGTGAAAAGAATTCTTTGGATTTACCGGGGCAAAAGGTACTAGACCAGCTAGAAGAACTAGCGCTGGTTAAGTTTGGCAAGAATAACAAAAGACCGCGTGACTATGGAGAACTGTATTGGACAAAGAAAAGCATCCTATTTGAATGGCCCTACTGGAAGTGCAAAAAACTCCGACATAACCTTGATCCTATGCACATTGAGAAGAACATAAGTGTAGCTTTGGTTGGAACAATTTTGGGCATAAAGGGCAAAAACAAGGACACCGAGAAAGTGCGCAAGGATTTGAAAAATATGGGCATCAGGCCAGAGTTGCATCTAGTGGAGAGGGGCGATGGATCCAGCTTGAAGCCGCATGCCTCTTACACTCCGGAACCAAAACATAGAGATGGCTTTTATGAATTCTTAAAGTCGATCAAATACCCAGCGGTTATGCGGCGAACCTTTCGAGGTGTGTAACCTCGAAAAATGATAAATTAGCTGGTTTAAAGAGCCATGATTGCCACATCCTTATCCAACGCATCCTTCCTATTGGCATGCGCGGCTTTCTGAATAAGGATATATGTACAACATTGTTCGAGTTAGGCAGCTTTTTCCAAGACCTCTGCTCGAAAACACAGAGACACGATGATTTGAAAAAAATGGAGGAGCAGATAGTTTTAATATTGTGCAAGTTGGAGAGGATTTTTTCTCCTGCTTTCTTTGATGTGATGGTTCATCTATCGGTTCACTTGCCACGAGAGGCCATGCTTGGTGGACCGGTGCAATATCGGTGGATGTACCCGATAGAAAGGTAATATTTGATGACCATTGATTAATTATTTATGTATTAGTGCAATTGCTTTGCATTGAAAATCGTAATTGTTATCATTGGTTGTTTAAAGGTTTCTGAAGACCCTAAAATGGTACGTTCGCAACCGAGCTCGGCCTGAAGGTTCGATTGCCGAGGCTTACATTGTCAAGGAGTGTCTCACTTTTTGCTCAATGTATTTAAGGCAGACTGATCAAGTAGAGCAGTATGATGATAGTGGCGAACGTGGCCCGGGGATGTCGGTCTTCACACAAACTGTCCGTCCCATCGGACTGATGCCAAGGGCACATGATCCTTCTCAAAGAGAGCGTGACAATGCTCATTGGTTTGTGCTGAATAATTATCCCGAGGTGGAGCCGTATCTACAGTATGTGCTTCAATCTAGCCATATTTATGCATTGCTTGTTAACTCCTTTATTCATTCTCTACTCGTATTTATTCATTAAAAGCTATCTTGAGTAGGGAACACAAGAAATTAGTGCAAGATCAAAGAGGTGGAGATGTCGGGCAGATCCAATGAAAAGAATTTGCAGAATGGTTCAAACAACGTGTAAGACATATAAAATATTGTCATTTTAATTGCTAGATATTATTGGATTACACTTCAAATAACATGGTTAGTCTAATACATTTGTCTTAATCTGCATATGTAGATGAATCAATTGCGAACTCTAGGGTCACCAGAAGCTTTTGATGAGATGTGGTCATTAGCAAATGGCCCTAGATCCCTAGTGAATCTTTATCAGGGGTGTGATTGCAATTGCATTCGATACCACACTATAGACCGTGAGAAATGCCGTAGGAGCCAGAGTAGCGGCTTGGTTGTGGAAGGGGAATACGAAAGGGTTAAACATGACTACTATGGCTACATCTGCAAAGTCTGGGAATTGTCCTATCGGCACGGGGGTAAGGTGGTCTTATTTGAATGTGAATGGTACAACACTAGTACCAAGCACAAGAGAAACATCGGAGACCATGTTACAAGCATTGATATCACGGGTCGTTGGTGTAAGGATGATCCATTTGTCCTACCAAGTTAGGTGACACAAGTCTTCTACGTCAATGACACCAGCAAAGGAAAAAATTGGAGAGTTGTAGAACGGGTCAAGCCTCGGGGAGTATGGGATGTACCTGCTAAGCGGGATGACGACGACGATGATGATGATGTGCCTAATGATGCATTTCAGCATGACGAAACAACATTTGTTGTCCCAGTCCTCGTCGATGGTACTAGTGTCCAATACTCTATGGATGATATAGATCTTGAGATTGTTCTCAGTGATGAGTCAGTAGACGAGGATGGCCAAGACGAGGATGAAACACTGGCGGAGTACGAAGATGATGAAGAAAATGATGTTCATAGTCAAGAAGATGATGACATGGAATATGACATGTAGTGTTTGTTTCAGGTTTTGCATATGTAACGATTAAGTAAATTAATAAAGATCTTCTCTTACATAATGACATTATCTTCAATTTCATTTTCTCTTCTGATTTGTTCATATATGGATAAGACATTTCTACATTTCACATTTTATTCTTATTTTGCAAAAGATGCCAAACGAAGGGAAAAAATGAGTCAAACCAGGAGAACTGTCCCGTCAAGTGCAAGCATCCAATTATTTATTAAAGAGAAAAAAGACAATTAAGCAGAATGCAGAAAAACTTCCATCTCTAGGGCTCCCGCCGACCGCATATACTATATTTGGTTCGGCTAAAGGGACAAACGAGAAGGGAAAGAGGAATGTTAATGGGAATGATAAGGATGAGAACTACATTCCCCTCGAAGATGATGATGTAGATGACGAGACATCTTGGTCTCAATCGGATGAGGTAATCTTTCTGTGAATGTCTATGACGTGTACTTGAAAATATTAGTTTCAAGTTGGTGACACTCATGCTAAAATGATTTCCATTTCCATTTAATGTAAATTGCTGACATTCACTTTACTAATATTATTGATTTGTGCTGAATTATTTATTTTCCTTGTCACTTTGCTTTAAGCCAGATTGCAGATATGCCTCGGGAAAAGAGGGCGAAAAGTGCTCTGTAGATCGCAACTGCACTTAGGTTAGCTCCTGTAGAGAGCACACCTGAGCCCTCGACACAGCCTCCACCAGCTGCTCTCGAGGTTACATGGTCTAGAGGATCATGGAGCACCCCTGATTTGGCAGCCCCCCAGCCTTTGCCGATTCAGCCTCTGACCACACATCCCCCGCCGACCCAACCTCAGTCGTCCTAGCCTTCCACGAGCCCTCATACAGTCAGGAGCAGCGTAGGTGAGAAAATTATGACCTTTTAAATTTCAAAATGGTTCACCTCAATTTATTCATTTGTGTTCACTAACTCATTTAGCATTGTCATCTTAACAGCATCAGCCCCAGCCTCGGAGGTTCCGAGCCGTGTAAGGGGTGTTACGCGAGGGATGATTGTGACAAAGCTGAGGAGACATCTAGGTCATAACATCCCAGTCTCGATCCCCATCTCCAATCATAGGCCAGAAGGGGAACATGCCCCATCACTGGTTAACCATCTTGGGTTAGCCATTAGAGAGGTTGCCCTGGTCAGGCCCCATGGCTGGAAGAAGCTTGATAGTGGGATCAAGCTTGCCATCATCACTGCTGTTAAGGTAAACTGAAACAAGAAATATCAACCAAAATGATTATAGTTGTGATCCTCATTACAATATTTGATTATATTTTGTGATTACTAATCTTTATATGGCTCTCCCCTAATTGCAACAATTTTTTGATATCGGGGACTATGAAGGTGATATGCAGCTCCGGGCGGACATTGACCGCCAATGCGGAGTTTTGTATAGGAGTTGGAAGTATGAGCTGCATACTCACTATCTCGAGCTTTTGGAGCAGGGGGTTCCTCGACCCCAGAACCACCTGACAGAGGGTTGTGGTCTAGCTGATTGGCAGCTTATGGTCTCGCAGTGCTGGGAATCCCCAGCCTGGAAGGTAACCTTGGGATGTTATCTACAAAAATCTGCTTGACTACTTAATTCCTTGTTTAATTATGTTCTTGCTTCATTTGTTTCTCTTTTTGTCGATGCTTAAAATGGCTTTGTATGTCATTTTCTATGTAGGCGAAATCGAAAAAAGCTCAAGAGAGTCGAGCCAAGTTGCCATATAATCATACCAGCGGCTCCAGGTTATTTGCATCGAGGATGTCTCTAATGGTACTGATTATATTCATATGAAGAAACTTGATTAAGTTTATTAATTTATAAATATGCAGCTGGGTTCATATCTAATACAACGCTATTTCAAATGACAGACGACACAGAATGCCGGTCAAGCACCGCCTATTACTCAGTTCTTCCATGACACCCACTACAGACAAAAGAGTAATGAGTGGGTAAATGAGGTGGCTCAGCAGAGACATGTACGTTTAATTATAAATCAAATATGATCAATAATTCCATAAAAGCATTCTAAATCACTTATTGATTTAAATGGCAGGAGACCTTGGTGCAGCAAACTGAGGAGCAGTCTCAGCCCTCTGTCACAACTCCTATGACTGAGGAGCAGATTGCTGCTGATGTGCTTGGGAAGAGGTCGGGATATGTAGAAGGGTATGGGATATATGCGAGGACCTCTTCATCTTCCCCACAGTCTCGGGCGCCGGATCCTAAGGTGATTGTCCTGAGGGAGCAGCTAGCTGAGCAGGCTGCGAGGCAGGCTGAGCAGGACAGGAGGCAGGCTGAGCAGGACAGGAGAACACATGCACTTGAGGTCCTCGTTCAGTAGTTGGCAGCTGCGGCAGGGATAGATCCCTCCGGCTATTTCGACATCACGAGAGGGACCACTTCTGCTGGTGATGGCACAGCTACTGGAGATCATGATGCGACTCTTTGGTTAGTAGATTACTCTCTTGAAATTTTAACATAATAACTATTTGAAAATTATAAACAATTGAAATTTAACATAATAACTATTCAAAAACTATTCATAATAACTTTCCGACACTTAGGCTCGAAAACGGCCCGCCGGGGGTCCAGAACGGGAACCGGCGACCGGAAAAATACATCTCTATGGAGGAATGTACAATAATATGTCTAGATGTGGATACACATAATGCGTTAGTACGGACAGCATATATACATATAACCAATATTTATCTGTCTCTGAATACTAGTGTAAAAAAACACAAAGCTACAAGTCGATTCTAAAATGCTTGTCAATTTCATTTTGCAAGCATAGGTTTTGAACAGACTCAGCATGGTAAACACAAGAGGAAAATACACTTTTCTGATAACAGCAGATATCCATTTCATTGAAATTCAACAGGACTCTAGTACAGAATATGCTAGAACTCTCTTTAAACATTTGTACTTGATGATTGTTTTCATAAAATATGCAACTAGAACTCTCTATCATCATTTGTACTTGATGATTGCAGTGTTGATAGGAGTCCAGTTGGGTGAAGCCCAACCAAAATCCTAGTCAGATCTGGTCACACTCTTTCAGATTGGGGTTAGGTTTGGGCTTCAAAAGCACAACCTGAATTAAGTATTGGATGAGCGGAGGTTGAGGGCTTAGTTGACCTGATCCAACCTGAAAGTAATTGACAAAACCTCATTAAACTATGCACGCTTTGGTTTTCCCAATTGTTGGATTGAATCACAGACCTTAACTGACAATAGGTCAAAGTGTTCCATGGAACTTTTCCTCTATCAGAGAAATGTTAAAATTGGAACAATACATTTCTTCACTGAAAACTTTGGATTCCTTTTCCGACACTTAGGCTCGAAAACAGCCCGCCGGGGGTCTGGAACGGGAACCGGTGACCGGAAAAATTTGAAACCAGGATGGGCACTTCGCTCGAGATGAAAGTGACCTGTAGGAACTGACGGCTCGCAAATAGGACACCCGGTTAGGGAGTTTGGAGCGAAAAGGGACGCTTTTCCGACACTTAGGCTCGAAAACGGCCCGCCGGGGCTCCGGAACAGGAACCGGCGACCGGAAAAATCCGAAACTGGCATGGGTACTTCGCTCGAGATGAGAGTAACCTGTAGGAACTGACGGCTTGCCAATAGGACTCCCAGTTAGGGAGTTTGGAGCGAAAATGGACGCTTTTCCCACACTTAGGCTCGAAAACAGCCCGCCGGGGGTCCGGAACGGGAACCGGGGACCGGAAAAATCCAAAACTAGCATGGGCACTTCGCTCGAGGGTAGTGTAACCTGTAGGAACTGATGGCTCGCAAATAGGACTCTCGGTTAACGATTTAGGAGCGAAGACGGACGCTTTTCCAACACTTAGGCTCGAAAACGGCCCGCCGGGGGTCTGGAACGGGAACCGGCGACTGGGAAAACCCAAAATTGGTACGGGCACTTCTCTCGAGGATAGAGTAACTTGTAGGAACTAATAGCTCGCAAATAGGACTCCCGGTTAGGGAGTTAGGAGCGAAGACGGACGCTTTTCCGACACTTAGGCTCGAAAATGGCCCACCGGGGGTCCGGAACGGGAACCGGCGACCGAAAAAATTTGAAACCGGCACGGTCACTTCGTTCGAGATTAGATTAACCTGTAGGAATTGACGGCTCGCAAATAGGACTCCCGGTAAGGGAGTTAGGAGCGAAAATGGACGCTTTTCCGACGCTTAGGCTCGAAAACGGCCAGCCAGCGGTCCGGAACGAAAATCGGCGACCGGAAAAATTTGAAACCAGCGTGGGCACTTCGTTCGAGGGTGGAGTAACTTGTAGGAACTGACGGCTCACAAATAGGACTCCCGGTTAGGGAGTTAGGAGCGAAGACGAACGCTTTTGCGACACTTAGGCTCAAAAACAGCCCGCCGGGGGTCCGGAACGAGAATCGGGGACCGGAAAAATCCGAAGCCGGCACGGGCACTTCCTTCGAGGGTAGAGTAACCAGTAGGAATTGACGGCTAGCAAATAGGACTCCCGGTTAGGAAGTTAGGAGAGAAGACGGACGCTTTTCCGACACTTAGGCTCGAAAATGGCCCGCCCGGGGTCCGGAATGGGAACCGGGGACCGGAAGAATCCGAAACTGACACGGACACTTCGCTCGAGGGTAGAGTAACCTGTAGGAACTGACGGCTCGCAAATAGGACTCCCGGTTAGAGAGTTAGGAGCGAAGACGGACGCTTTTCAAACACTTAGGCTCGAAAACGGCCCACCGGGGGTCCGGAATGGGAATCGGCTACCGGAAAAATCCGAAACTGGCACGGTCACTTCGCTCTAGATTAGAGTAACCTGTAGGAATTGACGGCTCGAAAATAGGACTCACGGTTAGGGACTTAGGAGCGAAAAGGGACGCTTTACCGACACAGAGGCTCGAAAACGGCCCGCCGGGGGTCCGGAACGGGAACCGGCTACCGGAAAATTTCAAAACTGACATGGGCACTTCGTTCAAGATGAGAGTAACCTGTAGAAACTGACGGCTCACAAATAGGACTCCCGGTTAGAGAGGTTGGAGCAAAAATGGACGCTTTTCCGACACTTAGGCTCGAAAACGGCCCGCCGGGGGTCTGGAACTGGAACCGGCGACTGGAAAAATCCGAAACCAGCACGGGCACTTCGCTCGAGGGTAGTGTAACCTATAGGAACTGATAGTTCACAAATAGGACTCCCGGTTAGGGAGTTAGGATCGAAGACGGACGCTTTTCCAACACTTAGGTTCGAAAACGGCTCGCCGGGGGTCTGGAACGGGAATCGGCAACCGGAAAAATCCGAAACAGGCACGGACACTTCGCTCGAGGATAGAGTAACTTTTAGGATCTGATGGCTCGCAAATAGGACTCCCGATTAGGGAGTTAGGAGCGAAGACGGACGGTTTTCCGACACTTAAGCTCGAAAATAGCCCACCGGGGGTCCGGAACGGGAACTGGCGACTGGAAAAATTCGAAACCGGTATGGTCACTTCGTTTGAGGGTAGAGTAACTTGTAGGAACTGATGGCTCGCAAATAGGACTCCCGGTTAGGGAGTTAGGAGCGAAGACGGACGCTTTTTCGACACTTAGGCTCGAAAACGGCCCGCCGGGGGTCCGAAAGGGGAACCGGCGACCGAAAAATCCGAAATTGGCACGGTCACTTCGCTCTAGATTAGAGTAACCTATAAGAACTGACGGCTCAAAAATAGGACTCACGGTTAGGGAGTTAGGCGAGAAAAGAGACGCTTTTCTGACACTTAGGCTCGAAAATGGCCTGCCGGGGGTCCGGAAAGGGAACCAAAGACCGGAAAAATCAGAAACTGGCACGGGCACTTCGCTCGAGATGAGAGTAACCTGTAGGAGCTGACGGCTCGCAAATAGGACTCCCGGTTAGAGAGTTTGGAGTGAAAATCAACAAGGGTAGAGTAAAAAGATTCTAATTTATAATTTACATATATACATGTATATCTTTCTTTTATAATTTAATTTATTGAAAATATTCTAATGTTGTTTTTGTCATTACAGATTGATGGACGTTTTGGGATCAGTTACAGACTTTGCGGGTGTTTTATTCTTTTTAGTTTATTTGTATTTGTATATTGAACATTTTTATGGCACTATCTCATTGTTGATTAATGAATTATTTGATTAATGAGATCAATGGTTTGATGAAAAATGGCGATGGTCGTTTGAGCAATATTTGTTTGTATGCATTTTTAATATTGAATATAGGTATATGAACATGTTTATATTTCGATACAGGTGTATAAACAGGTTTACAGGGAATTTTTATTGAAAAAACGAATAAAACCTTAAAAAATTAAAAAGACTTTCACCGACGTTTTGTTTCGTCGGTGAAAGTCTTTTTATTTTTTATTCTTTTACTTTTACCGACGCAAATAAATTGTCAGTGAAAGTAATTTTATTTTTTTTTATTTTCTTGTTTACATTTACCGATGAAAATAAAACGTCGGTGAAAGTATTATTAATTTTTTTATTTTCTTTTTTCCTTTTAGTTACGAAACAGAAACGTCGGCGAAAGTCTTTTTAGTCTTTTAATTTTCTTTTTTCATTTTACCGACGAAAATTTATCATCGGCGAACGTCTATTTATTTTTTTTATTTTCTATTTTACTTTTACCGAAGACAAATAAACGTCGGTAAAAATCGTATTAATTTTTTTATTTTCTTTTTTCATTTTACAGATGAAAATAAAACCGTCGGTGAAAGTCTCATTAATTTTTTTAAGGTTTTTGTGATCTTTGGCGACGAAAAAATTCGTCGCTGAATGTGTAAATTGTTGTAGTGATCGCAAAAATATATTTTGTGATATCAGCAAACAAAGTAGTAGCAATGCAGAGAACGTCAGGAAAGGAATTTCAACTTTTGTCATGTGATTCATGGCTAATGGTAACGTAGAGGAAAATTCCCAAATATCAACTGAGTCTAGGTCTGGGCCTACCATGACCGAACCGGGACCGGCTTGCTGCCTTTATAAACCAACGTGGAAGGCGAGATAGAATGCATATTGTGAAGAAGCTGAAACTCTGCATACCAATCTCACAATGAGCGTACCATCAGAAAATGCTCCTTTTGTTCATCTTCCCAGAGCAAAATGGTGGGGTGC
This sequence comes from Persea americana, assembly GCA_029852735.1. Lineage (NCBI taxonomy): Eukaryota > Viridiplantae > Streptophyta > Magnoliopsida > Laurales > Lauraceae > Persea > Persea americana. The sequence goes on along the minus strand of CM056813.1, from coordinate 16,401,813 downwards.
CTTTGATCTCTACCAATGGGAGGGCTTCTGGTACACCCTCCCTCGTTTGCAAGCAACAATAGCCATGCAAAACCCCTTCAAATCCCTTGATGATGATGTTATTTTAGCTTCATCAATCAAAACAGGCACCACATGGATCAAGGCTCTCATTCCATCCATCATGGCAGATCGAATTCTTGCCGACGAACAAGACCCATTACTCACAAACCATCCAAATGTCCTTATACCATCCTTGGAATTCAAAATCTATAGAGAAAACACAACACCCAGTCTCTTAGAAATGCAAATTCCTCGGCTCTTTCGCACCCATGTGCCTTACAGGGCGCTGCCAGTGTCGATCAAGAACTCCAAATGCCGCATCGTATACATGAGTAGGAGCCCAAAGGACACATTTGTGTCAATGTGGCACTTCGTGAACACATTGAGAAGTGATGAGGAAAGGCCATTTCCTATAGTGGAAGCATTTGAGAGCTTTTGTGATGGTGTGAGTGCATTTGGTCCCTTCTTTGATCACGTGCTGGAGTATTGGAAGGTGAGTTTGGAGAAGCCTAACAAGATACTTTTCCTCACTTATGAGGAAATGAAACATGATCCAAAGGGGCAAGTGAAGAGGCTGGCTGAGTTTCTTGGGAGACCATTTGAGAAAGAGGGAGAGGTTGATAAGGTGGTGTGGAGGTGTAGCTTGGAGAGGCTTAAGAGCTTGGATGTGAACAAAGAGGGGATGGAGAGTACCCCACCGCGCTTATTTTAGGCGTGGGACCGTGGGTGATTGGAAGAAGCACTTAACCGACGAGATGGTGTCGAGGCTTGATAAAATCACTCGCATGAAAGTAGAGGGTTCGGGCTTAAGCTTTCAGGAGGTATAAAACTAGAAGTTTTTATGGTTTTTATGTTTTTTCATGGTATTGGACTGGTACTTATGTTGGTAATGTTTATGCTTTGTGCAATAACTGCGCGGTTTCATTTGCAAATATAGGATGATATTTCACATGAGCGGCAGGCTTGGGTGATAAACACTGTACTTGTGTTGGGTCTTGTCCATACCTAGGTAAAAGAACAAAAACTGAATCTGGGTCTGAATCTACTGTGGTGATGTAAAAGAAGGAAAGTGTGGAAAAAGAGGTTGGGCGTTCAAACTCAGGACGTGGCTTGGCCCGCGCCTCGCCTTTCATTAAATAATGGATAATCAGATTTGCTTTCCTTACCTACAGTATAGTGAAAATCTTCAATGATCTTTCTTTAGAAAGAGTAAATAAAAATCATATCTGCACTTGCCCAGGCCAGGTCGCATACAGTCTCCATTCAGATTTTGCTCAGCGTGTCCGGCTTCGTGAATCTGATTTTGCACCGCACGTCCAGTGTGTCCTGCTTTGTGAATCTGATTTGTTTATCAAGCCATGCAAGAAGAAAGCATGCGCTGTGAAGAAGGTGCAGCTTTGCAAACCAATCTCAAAATGAGTGTGCCGTATTTTTTACTATAAATTTTTTTGAGTTTCAATCCAACAGTAAGGGCTTAAAGAACATGAAGTGGGACATGATTGCACATTACGTGGGAGAATAACAGTGTGAAAGGAGTTTTCACTGATGGGGGTGTGACCAAGTGGGCGCCATAGAGCTCAATTGCACTTGCAGCCCCGCTCGTAAGAGAAAATTCTCCTGCTAACTGACCCATAAACTCAACCCAAATCCGAGCAAGTCTACTTGTGGCACCAAAACACACCAACCTGAGCCATTCTGTTAATTAAGGTTCGGATTAGCTCTTTTTAACTTTGCATTGCATTCAAGATGCGGATATACATGTTGAATATCCTTGTGAAGATAATATTTGCAGGAGACAATATGGAGACAATATTTTCATTTGTGGTTTTCATTGGGATAACATTGCAAAACTATTGTGGAGAATAAATTAAATTATTTTCAAATGTGCAAAACCAATAAACTAGAAATATGCACTTTTATTCGGAATACTTATATCATGTTGGGTTTTTTTATACCGAAATTAATTTTATAGTAATAATATCGCTGTAACTTATTTTTATTGTGATCATATCACTATATTTAGGTGATTTGCAGAAAGATATTATTTCATAGTGTATGCAATTGCTTCTATCCACAAATGCATGTGATGGGGGACCAATGTTCATGAAATCATTAATGAAAGAGGGAATTTTGGGCTCCCATGTGTTATCTTTCAGTTTCATCACTTACTAGCAAAACATGCCTAAGCACGGGCAATATAATTCATTTTATAAGAAATATACATTAATATTAGATAATTTATAATTAATTTAAAATATGATATCTCTTTGTGCACAAAGATTTTTTTATAAAAAAAGAATACAATAAAAATAAATATTGAAATCATGAGGCAATCTTTAATCCATCAAAATATAGATATAAAAGCCCTAAACCCAACTTTCATTCAATCAAATTTAGAAATACATCAACAATATTCAAATAAGAGTATAACCCAACTGCATTTCCAAATCTTACTAACCTGAAAGCATATCTCACAAGTGGTATTTTTTTTTCTCACCACACCACTTTGTATACATGGTTAGTTTACTAACAAGCATGAAAATGAGAACAAAATCAGTAGTTACACTTGGGTTCAGTTTGGCATCTCTATTTTCGTGGTCTACTTATCTTAAAATGGTTTCAAATAGATATTTTTGTCTTTTAGACTGTTTGGATCCTGTCTATTTCAATGTCTGTTGAATTGAAATTAAGACATATTTGTCTATTTGAAAGCCACCCAGAAAGACTGCCATTTGAAACAGAGTGAAAACATCTGAAGCGGACATATGATATTTTTGAAATTTAGGACAAGTTTACCCCTTACAAAAACTTAAATATTACAAGTTGTCCATATAAAAGAAAGACCTTTCCCCTTTTGTTGAGAAAAACTTTTGGAGGAGGAAACCCTAACAGAGCTCTGAAGAAGTCCATCGTCTTTCCCTGAAACCCAGCCCCTTGTGGTATGAACCTCTCTCTCTCTCTCTCTCTCTCTCTCTCTCTCTCTCTCTTTGCTGGATGATATTTTTGTTGCTCCTGTGGGAGACTTCATGTCATCTTGTTTTGGATGTGAGTTTATTCCTATATATATATATATATATATCATTTCTTGGAGATCAATCCATCCATCGAATATCATGGCCAAGTGGCCAACATCAATGACAGCATGTACTCTCTCTTGTTTTTCACTAACATCCAGCTCTATATAACAAAGCAGGTTTGACTATCGTCTTATAGAAATGAAACTTTGATGAAAAGGGTAATCTAGATCCACATTAATAGGAGTGGCAAAATCCAATCCAACCCACCAACACAAACCAGGTCAAAACTGCCTAACCCAGCGTAAACAAAACTCACAATATATATGGGTTTGCCATGGATTGGGAACCCTGGCCAATTTAATTGTAAGGTCAAGTCTGAATTGATTCAGCAGACCCATTAGGTCACCCAATTAACCTGCCTAAACAAACCTGAACAAGACCCACAAGTTGGGGAATTGATCAAGTGCCCAACCCATTCAACAATATGTTCAGATTTGACTTGAAGCAGTTATTTAAGTGGCGGGTTCGAAAACCTTTCGAGTCACACCTATCTGTCGACTTTGGAATGAATGCATGAGGTGTGTCACTATTATCATGGAATGTGGTGCTTGTCATCATCTCTTCTAAGTGGGCAAAGCATTCTGTTCTGTAAAGCCTGCCTAATTGGTGATTAGGTCTTTCATATGGTGGGACCCTCCATGGATGGTTTATTGAACAAGAAACTCATAATGTGAATATACCCTATCATCCAAGTTGTTAGAGATAATTGGGTTTGTCAAGGATAGAGATAGAGAAATTCTGAGTTTTTTTTTTTATTTGAACACTCAAGGGTTTCACTTTTATGCATTTAACCTCACCAATGATAGTAGTGTAAACAACAATAGATTACAACAAAATTATCTCTTCTACAAAAAAAATATTAATAATAAAAAACAAAGCCAACATGTGTACTTGTGTTATGTTTTCTACAATTCTATTACATGGTAGGTGTTTTTGCTAATATAGGTGCATCAACAAAGATGGTGTGGAAAAGTATTAAATAGTTCTTTTTTCAGTTCTTTTTCCTTCTCTCTCTCTCTCTCTCTTTTTTTTTTTTTTTTTTTTCATTCTCAGCGTAGGGTCTTTTAACAATTGACATGATTTGAATGGTGGCATTGTTTGACTAGGTTCCATGAATGATCTGAATATGATATATTTTATTTTGAAATTTATAAAGTCCTTTAGGAAAGTTTATGTGGCCGAAACAATGGCTCCATCTCAAAAAGGTAAGGAGAAGGCTGAGACAAGTAGGGATGTTTGGTTAGATACTAGGAAGAAGATTTTTTTAGACTTGTGCATTGATGAAGTAATGCGGGACGGAAGACCGGGGTCGAATTTAAAAACACAATCGTGGACAAGAATTATTGAGGCTTTTAAGGAGAAAATTGGGATTTTATATGCCCAAAAACAATTAAAGAATCAATGGGATTTGATGAGAAAACAATACAATGCTTAGACAACATTATGTGCACAAACCGGTGTAGGGTACAACGAAGTAACTCACACAATTACCATGGAGCCAGAGAGATGGGAGGAATACCAAAAGGTAATATAAATTTATATTTTGTAATATGCATTTTTAGAGTATTTATTAAACAAGTTTATATCATCTAATGCAGGGTGACCCAGAAGCAAAAATATTTAGGACTAGTCCCTTGGCCTTTTCTGATGAAATGAGAATTCTCTTTGGAGGAACCCAGGCTACAAGAGAAGAAACCTGGACACCGTCTTCTAGTTCTTTTCCAGAAGATTTGAACATTCTTGTGCCCTCTTCGCCACCTAATACAGGGAATACCCAAAATGATGTGCAACAAGAGACCTTTGAGGAGAATGGAATGGAAGAGCCAATGGCAAATGTTAGGAGAAAACGTCCTTGTCCTTCAAAAAGCAAAAGGGATGTTAGGAATGGTAAATTTGATGAAAACCTTGAACGCCTTGTGAATGTCCTTGAACAAGAGAGCAAACATGGTACCACCATGGAAGAATGTATTGCTATTTTAAAACAAATGCCAAATATCCAAGAGAGATCAAGGTTGTATTTTTTTTGCTCCAAGGGCATTTAAAAATAAGGGGAATAGAGATATTTGGATGTCCTTTGATAGTGATGAAGCCCGCCTCTTTTGGTTGGATATGATAATGGAACATGGGCCTTGAATATTGTGGAATGAATATAAGAATTTAAAGTTATGGTCCTTTTGCATTGTAGGTTAGTGTTGAATGTATGACCTCATGGGCTAATCTTTTTTTTTGGGCCTGTCGGGAATGGAATGGTATAATTTGCTTATGGCTTTTCATTTTTTGTAGGAAGGAATGGATGTAAGAACTTATGGCTTTCTTTTTTGGTAATATGAATGGATGCATTAACTTATGTTGGAAGGAATGAATGTAAAAACTTATGGCCTTCTTTTTTGGTAATATGAATGGAAGTATTAACTTATATTGGAAGGAATGAATGTAAGAACTTATGGCCTTCTTTTTTGGTAATATGAATGGAATTGATGTATTAGCTTAAAGATTGTCATGCTTGTTACAAGCTGTAGATGTGTATTCTATTTATGGATTGTAGATGGGTTGTTAAATATGGTGTGGATAGATGTTCTTGATGGAATGTCTGGGTGATTCCTATGTATTAATAGCAGTTTGTTGATGGCCTGTTTTGGTGGTTATATATTGTACTTTAGCTTACATGTTGTTCCTTACATGAAAGTTTCTTAAGAAAGTACATGGTGGATGTATTTTAGTTCACTTTCTCTGCCATGTCCACTTGTAGTTAAAGATTTGTGGCATTGTCTTTCTCGAAAACATTTACTCAACTTGTATGACCATTGGCCAATCTCTGTTACTTTCATAAAACTCGGTCACAAATGGTTCAAAATGAATACTACTACAGTCAAGGACTAGAGCATCTCATTGTAGAACTCTTGAATTCAGTGAAGTGGGTGTCTTTAATTGTAAATTGTCTTAAATTACAGGTACTATACATTCAATTATTATAGACTGTTTATAGTGTATATTTGAACATAGAAACTTCTAATAATTGTGAATGCTTGCAGTTATCATGAGACCTAGGAGGCGAAAATTATTAGTGATATTGGCATTATTACTTATGAAGAAGCGAGAGATGTTTTTATGTAAGGAGCCATGTAGGACCTCAATTCTCTCCGGTCATGTTTTCGTTCAGGGAATTCTAAATGGTAACTGAATGCAGTGCTTAGAGTTGTTTCGCATGGAGAAACATGTTTTCTTGCGATTGTGTGCAGTGTTAAGAGAAAAAAGGCTTCTTGAAGATAGCCGATATGTTTGTGTGGAGGAGCAAGTAGCTATATTTTTAGTGACAATTGGGCAAAATCATAGAAATAGGATTTTACAAGATAGATTTCAACATTCAGGAAAAACTATCCATCGTCACTTTCATATTGTTTTGGTCGCAATGATTCACTTCTCAATGGATATTATAAAGCCTCCTTCATACAGCCAAACACCAAAGGAAATATTGCATAACTCTCGATTTTATCCATATTTGAAGGAATGATTTTATTATTAACTATTCATTGTATGTGTTTTTCCATAATTAGCTTGGCGTGTTAAATAATTTTATTTTTTTCTTAAGGGTTGTGTTGGGGCAATAGATGGCACACTTGTGAATGCCGTGATCCCTATAGAGAAGCAAGTGCCTTATAGGGGAAGAAAAGGAGAATGCATGCAAAATGTTTTGGCGGCTTGCTCATTTGACATGTTATTCACTTTTATTATTGCTGGATGGGAAGGAACTGCACATAATTCATGCATCTTACTTGAAACCATTTATAAATCAGAATTGAAATTTCCACATGCCCCACCAGGTATATATTAATTGAAAAATTATAAGTTAAATCACATTCTCTATAATAACATGGGTTTTTTTATTTTCAGGTAAATATTATATTGTTGATGCTGGGTTCACAAATATGCGTGGTTTTCTTGCTCCACACTGTAATGTTCGGTATTGGCTATCGGATTTTCGGGGTGGTGGTCATCCTCGTGATAGGAAGGAGCATTTCAATTATATTCATTCATCATTGAGGAATGTGATAAAGCGTTCTTTTGGAGTACTAAAAGCCCGTTTTCCAATATTGAAAAAGATGCCTCCTTATCCATATCCTGAACAAAGAAGTATGGCAGTTGCTGCAATGACAGTGCACAACTTTATCAGAAAAGATGGTATTGCAGATACACTTTTTCATCAATATGAGAATGAAGACATGACTTTAGAGCTTAATAATAATGATAATGATAGTACCTCTAAGCTGATAGAGTTGTGAACATTGAAGACCAAATGGAGATGTCATTAGTTAGAGATGCAATAGCAGATGCCCTTATTCAAGATTGATGTTATGTGTCTCTTTTCTCTTTGGTGTTTTTGTAAACCATGGGACTCTTTTGCATCTCTGGAGTCTGATATGATTATTGTTTTGGGAGAGTTGGGAGTTTGCTCTTGTTTATCTTGTGTGAGTTCCCACCCAACTTTCATATTTAATGAACACGTTTCTGTGTCTATGTGGCTTCTTCAGTACTAGTTGTAATATCTATTTTTGTTCTTATGACTAAAATTAACCTTTGGCATTGACTCTACTGATTTGTTGTTAGTGGTATTTGCATGAATCTCTCTAGAGGTATAATTGGGCCGTATTGACTGCCCCACTAAGGATTGGTACACCCTCACTTTATCAAATAAAATATTTCAAATAATACATGGTTGATTTCGACTTTTAACCATGAATGATCCTGATGCAAATGCCCTCACCTCTATGGGTTATTCTCGTAGTTGGGGTTGATCACAACCATTGATTCTAGGGCCTCAAGTTAAATTGATTTGTAACTATAATTGCTTTATAGTAATTCGATCCAATCGTGACTAAAGGTTGTATCATTTTAAATTTGACAAAGCACCCCATCTATTAATGAGGATATTGAAGATAACTGTATGCTAAGTGATGGTTTGCTTCAGCTTTTGGGACTTTTTTGCCTCCGAAGGCAAGCCTTGTGATCAATAATGATCATCCATGGCCAGCGCCACGAACATTCAATAAGAATACATTTAGGCACCACCATCATCAAAACTCAGGTATAAACGTCTAGCTGCAAAATTCTCTACTTTTGGAATACTGATAACACACAAGACTGTAAGTGGTTCACTGCACTTGGATCGGTTAAAATCATTTTCTTGCTTACTTTCAGACTATAATAAATTACTTTCTCCACAAGGGAAAATTCTATTAACAAAGTTTAATTTCAAACTATATAGCTGCATATGGGCCTTAGAGGATTTTAACAAAGTTATAATGAATGTCTCATTCAATTTCTCTACTAAAAATTCCGATGAAAGATTCCGATGACATTGTTATACTCGTACATTATCATGTAGAACTTACCCTTAACCCATGAACCCATCCATGAGAAAATGAGAGAGAGAAAGGTCTTTGTAGGTTTGAAAAACCTGTATTCGCAACTTCTCCGCCGGTGTGGACGATGGAAATGTTAGGGTTTTAACCACCTAACCAAGATTGGTGGAACACAAAACACAAACAAGAAAAATAAATATGAATCTAAAATCAGACGCACACATAGGAACACAAAGGAATTTACGTGGTTCACCCCATAATAGGGTTACGTCCACAGTCGCTGCGGTTTCACTATGATTTGAAAAGTATGAATACCATACAGAAATATGCAACTCTAATTCTATAAATACATAGAATTAGGGAGAAAAGGAGAAGAGAGAAATACTAAAAGTACCCCAAAAAATTTACGCAATCGTAGCTGAGTGTACAGTACTATCTGGATCCACACTTCCCAACAATCTCCCACTTGGAGCCTGAAACCACATGCTCAAGCATTCCATCAACATCATCACCATCACATAGTAGAACACTACAACGACTAAGCCTTCCTCCCTCAAACTTGAAGATTAACTAAAGCTAAACACAGCTTTAGCTTTTCTGTACTCACCACCTTCGTGAACGTATCTGCAGGATTTTCACTTGATAGAATCTTCTCAAATTTCAAAACATTGTCTTCCAAAAGCCACCATATGAAGTGATATTTGATACGAATATGCTTGGTTATTGGATGAAAAGCTGAATTCTAAGCAGGATGAAAAGCTGAATTCTTACCAAGATGATTGGCACTCTTACTATCAAAATAAAGCTTGTTGTTCTCTTGCTTCTTGCCCAACTCTTCCATTAACTCCTGTAACTAAATCATTTATTTACTCGCTTTTGTAGCGGCAACATACTCTGCTTCTGTAGTTGAAAGTGCAACCACATCCTGTAACTGTGACTTCCAACTGATTACAGCACTACCCAATGTGAAGACATAACCCGTAGTGCTTCTGTTTCTGTCAAAATCTCCTGCCAAGTCTGAATCAACATAGCCCTACAATGTGATATCTGATCCTCCAAAACACAATTGCTGCATTTGTGGTACCTCTTAGATATCTAAGAATCCACTTGACTGCTTCCCAATGCGTTTTCCCGAGGTTGTTCATAAATCTACTAACAACTCCCACTACATGAGCAATGTCTTATCTCGTGCAAACCATAGCATACATAAGACTATCGATAGCTGAAGCATATGGAACACACTCCATATATGTCCGCTCCTATTCGGTCTTTGGTGACTAATCCTTGGTAAGTCTGAAGTGGCTAGCCAAGGGGTTGCTCACTGGCTTTGCACCATCCATGCCGAACCTATTGAGAACCTTCTTGACATACTCAGTTTGTGAAAGCTTTAGAGTACCACTCACCCTGTCCGTGTAAATCCTCATACCAAGAATTTGATTTGAAGCTCCAAGATCCTTCATTGCAAATTGGTTGGACAAGAGTTTCTTCAATTTATTTATCTCTTCAAAGCTAGAACTTGCAATAAGCATATCATCAACATATAAGAGCAAAATAATATAACTCTTGTCAAACCTCTAGAAATAGTAGCAATGATCTGCCTGACATCTTGTGAAACCACTGCTACACATAAAACCATCAAACTTTTTGTACCACTGCCTTGGGGCCTGTTTCAAACCATACAAGCTCCTTTTAAGCCTGCATACTAGTTCCTCCTTCCCTCGTGCTATGAAACCCTGTGGTTGCTTCATGTAAATATCCTCCTCTAAATCACCATAGAGAAAAGTTGTCTTCACATCCATCTGCTCAAGGTGCAAATCCTCAGCAGCCATAATTCCCAACACAAGTTTGATTGTTGTCAACTTTACAACTGGAGAGAAAATTTCACTGTAGTCAACACCTTCCTTTTGCTGAAATCTTTTCACCACCAGTCAAGACTTGTAACGTCTACTCCCACCATGTTCCTCTTTAACCCTGTAAACCCATTTGTTATGCAGGGCTTTCTTGTCCTTTGGTAATTCAGTCAGCTCCCATGTCTGATTTGCCATCAGAGAATCCATCTCATCCTGCATAGCTGACTCCCACTTCATTGAATCTTCAACCTTCAAAGCCTCATCATAACTCTCTGGCTCACAATCGTCATATAACAACAAATAATGTAACGAAGGAGAATAATGATCTGGAGGCTTAGACACTCTCGAGGACCTTCTTGGTGGAGTCACAGGAGTATGTGGCTCCACTGGTGGAATAATATTTTCAGAGTTATTCTGAACCCTACTATTCAAATCATTCTCAATAATTTCTTCTAACTCAACATGTTGACCACAAGTAATTCCACAAAAGACTTATCCTTATACATTATTTTCTCATTAAAAATGACATCTCTACTTCTGATAATTTTTCGATTTTTATCATCCCAAAAACGATAACCGAACTCATCAATGCCATACCCAATAAAAGTACATTTTGCATATTTTGGATCAAGCTTACTTCTATTAGCAAAATCTATATGCACATATGAAACACACCCAAAAACTTTCAAGTGTGAAAGATTTACCTCTTTCCCACTCCAGGCTTCCTCTAGTAATTCTCCATCCGAGGGAACAGATGGACCACGATTTAACAGACATGATGCAGTGTTAATTGCGTCTGCCCAGAACATTTTTGGCAATCCAGCATGTATCCTTATGGCTCTTACACGTTCATTCAAAGTTCTGTTCATACGTTCTGCAACGTCATTCTGCTGTGGTGGTTTCCGAACTGTCTTCTGCATTCCTATCCCACTAGCAGCACAAAAACTTTTGAACTGATTGTCTTCATACTCCCCTCCACTATCTGATCTCAAACACTTGACTCTCAAACCCATTTCGGTTTCCACCATGGCTTTCCACTTTTGAAAGGTTGTAAAAACATCATATTTATTTTTCAGAAAATAGACCCATACCTTCCTGGTTGAATCATCAATAAAAGTGACATAATAAAGTGATCTTCCAAGAGATGGAACCGGTGAAGGTCCCCATACGTCAGTATGAACCAACTCCAATTTTTCTGTCTTCAATTTCCTCCCATCCTTTGAAAAACTGACCCTCTTTTGCTTCCCAAAGATACAGTCTTCACACAAATCAATGTCAATTGATTTCAAACCTGACAGTTTCCCTTTGGAGAGAAGGACCTTCATTCCTTTCTCACTCATATGCCCAAGCCTACGGTGCCACAAGTGTGAGTCTTCCTTTTGATTAGCAACTGCCACTGTATTGTTGTTGTTCGTTGTCATGTAAAGGGTGCTTGGCTTCATACCACGAGCAACAACCATGGCTCCTTTAGAGATTTTCCACAACCCACCCGTGAAGGTTACTACATGACTTCATCATCAAGGTGTCCCATGGAGATCAAATTCCTTTTCAATCCAGGCACTTGTCTGACATTCTGTAATTTCCAAACTGCCCCATTTGGCAGCCTAATCTTCACATCCCCTTTTCCCACAATTTTCAAAGGTTAATCATCAGCCAAGTAAACCTTCCCGAAATCACCATTGATGTAATTCTTCATGATTTCCTTGTGTGAGGAAGAGTGGAACGATGCTCCAGAATCTACGATCCAAGATTCAAGTTGGCTATCAACGCTTAAGATCGAGGCATCACAAATCTCTTCTGTTATACCATTTACAGACTTTTGATTCTGATCACCTTGTTTCTTCTTTGGTGCCAAACAATCTGCCTTCAAGTGCCCTTTTTTCCCACAGTTCCAGCAACTCCATCCCTCTCCTGTTCTGGACTTGCTTCTGTGTTTGGATTTTGATCTGTTATGATTTGAGTTTCTCTCGGTTGATCTTCCCCTGGTTTCTGTAGTTAGGGCAGACCCTGATGTTTCTCCTAATTCCTTTCTGTGAATCTCTTCACTCAAGATTAGGTCACGGACATCCTTAAAGTTCATTTTCAATTTGCCTGCAGAATTGCTCACAATAGTTACAGTACCATTCCAGCTTTTGGGCAGACTGGATAGAAGAATAAGAGCCCTGACTTCGTCATCAAACTCAATTTGTACAGAACTCAACTGGGCTGTGACTATGTTGAAGTTGTTCAGATGATCAGCCACCGAACTCCCTTATGCCATCTTAAGGTTAAATAGCCTACACATAAGATATACCTTATTCATGGCAGAGGGCTTTTCATACATATCTGCAAGGGCTTTCATAAGACCTGTTGTCGTCGTCTCCTTCACTATGTTGAAAGCAACGTTGCGAGCCAACGTTAAACGAACAGCTCCCATGCCTTTTTGTCAAGGAGATTCCATTATGCGTCTTTCATCCCTTCTGGTTTCTTTTCTTCAAGAGGCTGATACAGACCCTTCTGATACAAATAATCTTCGATCCGCATCTTGCAGAACCCAAAATCGGTGTCGTTGAATTTATCAATTCGAACTTTTCCTTCGTTTGCAACCATTGCTCCCACTCGAAAAGAACCTGATGGCTCTGATACCAGTTGTTAGGGTTTTAACCACCTAACCAGGATTGGTGGAACACAAAACACAAACAAGAAAAATAATTACGAATCTAAAATTATGCGCACACATAGGAACACAAAGGAATTTACGTGGTTCACCCCAGAATAAGGTTACGTCCATGGTCGCTGCGGTTTCACTATGATCTGAAAAGTATGAATACCATACAGAGATATGCAGCTCTAATTCTATAAATACATAGAATTAGGGCAAAAAGGAAAAGTGAGAAATGCCAAAAGTACACCCAAAAATTCGCGCAATCGTGCTGAGTGTACAGTACTATCAGGATCCACACTTCCCATCAGGAATACCTGTATTCTCACATTTTCTGCTAGTTTCAACAGTGAAAAACCTGTATTTGCAACTTTTCAGTAAGTGCAAAACTTGTATTTGCAGCTTTTCTGCCAGTCTGAATAGTGAAAAACCTGTATTCACTACTTTGTCCACCGATGTGTACATAACCCAAATATGTTACCCAAGGGATTCTAGGATATTTGGACGGAAAGGTGAGAGGTGATAATCACCCTCTCCCTACACTTGAGGATGATGGAAGCATTGTGGGTGGTGGGTTGGGTGATAAATGGAGTGGGGGATATGGACAAATAGGAAGGAGAAGAGGAAGAAGAAGACGTAAGGAGTGATGCTAGTCGCACCCAATTTTTTTTGGGCAACGCTATTGTCACTCGTAAATAAGTACATAAAAAATTAAAGTGGTGGGAAAACTGAGTTTGTATTACACAATTTGCCGGGCCCTTCGCAAGGAATAGCCAGATTTTGGAATTTTTCCAGTAAAATCCTCATATATATAATAATAATAATGACTGCTCTTCCATTTAATCATTTATCATTTCTTTGCCTTTTTTCGATGTCTAGCCAAGATGTCAAATGTATTTATCCGAAAGCTGTTCGTTCTGAATAATTTATAATTTGATCCTCAAATTGTTTGTGAATTATTTTTGTTAATTGTTATATTGGAGTGTGGGACTCCTTGCCATTATACGTAACAGCCTTTTCATTTGTCCTTTTGTATGGCTTTTGCTGTCAAAGTGAAATGTCAATTGTGGATGTAGATAGGTGGGATGGGGTAGGACTACATTTACTAATTATACCTAATTCTCCTACGAGGCCCTTTAATTATGAACCTTTTTGTTTGGAGCGATTTAAAACATAATTTAAGAATTAATAATATATTTTCATTAAATTCTTTAAGCTGAATTGTAGAATCAATCAGTGGATCCTACCTAGGAATTTCTAGGCTTCTCAGACCACTGCAACCTTTTATTTAGTCTCATTAAATTGAATTCCTAGACAAATAGGTTTTAAGAAAGATTTATTAAAGAGGTTACTTAAAAGCTTGAATCCACCTCATATTGTATGAAAACTTTCATTTTTTAATGGGCCTATACATAGGAATTGAATGCATAAGATATGATAGTCAAATGAGCTTAATAGAAGGACTAATAAAGAGGTGAGGAGTGAAGGAAAAGAGGCAACAATGTAGAGGGGATCTTGGCTTTCCTAGGATTTGAATTAATTAAGGGTGATGCCTGGGTATTTTTTTCTTATATTTTTCTTGATTAAATTTCTTCTTAAGGGGAGGATATTTGATAGTCATCTTTGGACATTGACATCTCTTTCTCCATTTTTAGCTACTCACAGAAAGAGAAATGTTCTCCTACGACTTTAAGCAACAAGTTGTGCAACCCAACTCCATAAGGCCCACTTGGGCCCACCTTTGATTAGTCCAAACCCTTTCATATTCTTATCCCCACCTGATGTTGTACCAGGCCCGATTTTACTCATCAAATATTTTTCCACCGTTGAATTGAACTCAAAGAAATCCATGGTGAAAAGGCCACTAATTTTTAAGGCTCTTAAATCAAGGTCTAGAACGATCTCATGGGGCCCTTTTGACGACCCTTATCCTTATTGATAACCTTCCATCTACCTCATCCTCAGTGCTAAAAAAGACATATAATTGGGCCCCACAAACTAGAGTGCTCATGAATAGTTTGTGGAATGCTAGTAGGAGAACAATCCCCCCTATAGAAGTACAGTCCTCGCTAGATATTCAATTACATGTCCATGTCTGTTTGTTTCCATTAGAATACATAGAAACTAATGCATTGGGTACGTTAAACTATGGAGATAAAAGGAGAATCTCCAAAAAAAATAGGTACATCAAATAAAATTTTCTTTATGGGTAACATAATGGCATGATATTTTGTTGTGAAGTGAAGGGTGAAATCAAGAAAGAATAAAAAAAGATGGGGTCAAATCAAATAGTGCTAAATGATAAGAAGAATATATTTTCAGGTTATAGCCTTCCGTCATTTAGTGCCATAAGAGTAGCTTCTTCTTCTTTTTTTGGGTAAAAAAAATGGGGGTTTTGGTCATTTAACATGAGAGAGGCGCTTGTTTTTTATGTTTTTCTTGTAAAAGGAAGAGGTATGTTCTGGTTATTTAAGACCTTTTCTTTTCACCCCATCTTCTTTTAGTCTCTCTTGATTTGATTCTCTTTACTTTGCTATACAAACAAATTAACAATAAAATAGAATCAAAAGACGATGTTATCATATTTGATATTGATTTTTGGAGATTCACCTTTGATATTCACTTTTAACCACCCTATGCATTCAATTCCTATTAATTTTTATCGAAACAAACGGGCCCATAATATATCATGATCTTTATGTAATTTATCATCAATTTTTCAAAAAATATCCAAATCAAACCTCGATCGTTGGAGAGCGCGAGTCATGAAGCTACATGTGTATATATGAGCGTGCAGATGTTTCGATTGGTTTTCGTCTTTTTCACCAAGTAGATTGCACATGCGTCTTGAATCAGGACAGGGATGGGGCTCAGGTCATAAACAATATACTTGTGTTCGGTCATGCTCCGTATCAGGGTAAAAGAACAAAAATTGAGCGTCCGCCTGAGCTCACCATGGACCCGACCGGATTACCCCGTTTAAATAACAGGGTGCAAGAAGAGAGAATGCACTTTCAAGAAGTTGCAGCGTTGCAAACCAATCTCACAATGAGTGAGTCATTACAAACCACCAGCTCATCAGAAAATGCTCCTTCTGTTCATCTTCCCACAGCAAAATGGTGGGTTGCCTTTGATCTCTACCAATGGGAGCGCTTCTGGTACACCCTCCCTCGTTTGCAAGCAACAATAGCCATGCAAAACCACTTCAAATCCCTTGATGATGATGTTATTTTAGCTTCATCAATCAAAACAGGCACCGCATTGATCAAGGCTCTCGTTCCATCCATCATGGCTAATCGAATTCTTACCAACGAACAGGACCCATTACTCACAAACCATCCAAATGTCCTTATGCCATCCTTGGAATTCAAAATCTCTAGAGAAAACCCAACACCCAATCTCTCAGAAATGCTGTCCTCTCGGCTGTTTCGCACCCATGTGCCTTACAGGGAGCTGCCGGAGTCGATCAAGAACTCCAAATGCCGCATTGTATACCAGAGTAGGAGCCTAAAGGACACATTTGTGTCAATGCGGCCCTTCTTGATTACATTGATAAGTGATGAGGAAGGGCCCTTTCCTATAGAGGAAGCATGTGAGAACTTTTTTGATGGGGTGAGTGCATTTGGTCCCTTCTTCGATCACGCGCTGGAGTATTGGAAGGTGAGTTTGGAGAAGCCTAACAAGATACTTTTCCTCACTTATGAGGAAATGAAGCATGATCCAAAAAGGCAAGTGAAGAGGCTGGCTGAGTTTCTTGGGAGACCATTTGAGAGAGAGGAAGAGAGAGGAAGAGTCTGATAAGGTGGTGTGGAGGTGCAGCTTGGAGAGGCTTAAGAGCTTGGATGTGAACAGAGAGGGGGTGGACCCTTGGGATGGAATGGCCCACAGCGCTTATTTTAGGCGTGGGATCGTGGGCGATTGGAAGAAGCTCTTAAACGATGGAGATGGCAGCGAGGCATGATGAAATCACTCGCCATGATATTAGAGGGTTTTGGCTTAAGCTTTCAGAAGGTATAAAAACTAGTAGTTTCTATGGTTTTTATGTTTTTTCTTTTATGTTATTATGGTACTTGTGTTAGTAATGCTTTGTGCAAGAACTGCGCGTTTTCACTTGCCAATATAGGATTAGAATGTGGTATGTTGGTAATGTTATATAACAACTGCATCTTTCCATTTGCGAATATGAGATTGGAATGTTATCACTCTTGCATGTACCAGAAATCAGCTTTTCTCCAAATAATATCAGCCATCTTATCCTAGGCTGTAAAGTGAATGGTGCCTTGATGAAGTGGTGGTCCATTTTAAAGCTTTAGATCATATTGCCAGTGCAGCAAAATAGATTTTTTTAAGTTTTATCACCTGACACCTGTTAGCTCATCTAATTCAGAATTCAGTTGGCTGAGTAGCTAAAATGAGATTTTGCACTATATCCGGACCAAATTTTAAGGCCCAGCTCTGTTTAGCTATCAAAGTAAAGATTTTGCAGGATCGAGTCCATTTCTTAACTATGGTGGGCTGGCCCCAAACCAACCATTGATAGCCTAGCTTAAGCATTAGGCATCAGATGACCCTGCCCATGAGTAACACAATATGGATAAATCAGCCATTGATTACAGAACCCAGCTCCAGTAAGAAGTCCAGCTACAAAGCACGTTTCAGAAAACCTCATTATCTCCCACGTTGAGAGTCAAGTTCCGCTAATGCCGGCACTCACGAGCAGTTCGTGAGGGTCCTCGGTGTGTCCATTAGTGAAAAACCATGCTCTCAAAAATAAATTCTCCCCTCTTTCACAAAGTCATGAAAATTAAACCCATGTCTGCCAATGCTGTCAATGTAAATCTCCAATGATTCGGGTTATAGAAAATCCTCATTTGTGAAGATTTTCAAGTCAGAACATTCCATAGGATGTAGATCCTCAGTTGAACTGGACAGGATATAAAAATCTCAAATTGTAGCAAAAAAAAAGTCAAGGGAAGGACGGAAATCTAAACACTCTATTTCTTGTTCTGGAGCAGAATTTATATTGTTGGACGGCTATGTTTTGGCTGCCTGTTTTTCCATGGAAAAATATATTATTAGTTTGGCAAGTGAACCAATGCGACTTTATAAATGGCCCGGAACAGATTCAAAGTACCATCATCAACGGTCCACCAATCTAATGGCTCCTGATGTATCAAAGTTCAAATGCGACAAAACCACCTTCTTTGCATCATCAAACCAGTAAAGTCATAAGGTGGGGCAAGACAATAACAACATTCTAATGAGTACAAGGGTTGATCCCCAACCAAAACTCAACTACTATGATCTTCCAATCTCTTAAAAACAAAAACAAAAAAATTATAGGACATCCCTAGCACAAATCGTGGCTGATAACATGGGGATTTAGCAAACAATATGGGATTGATACTGATGCGACTATTGGTCTAGTGGTGAAATTCACTACGGTACGGGTGCTAATTGATGTCGCAACTAGCAAAAAGTGGAAGCTTAGGCAAATGGATGTGAAAAATGCCACTGGATACAAGGCAAATTGATAAGAAGATCTGTATGGAACATCTACGTGGCTTTGTAGACCACCATGGAGGTGTTAGTTACCAAAGTATCTCAGGAGATCTATCCAAGAAGGATAGGCTTGTCATGATAATCCTTATCTTCATTAGATTTTTAAATCTTAATAGATTTAGTTTGAGTTTTTGTTTATCTTATCCTTGGTTTGTGTAGACGAAAAGGAGCCTCCCTTTGTAACCAAAAAAAAATATTTTTGGTAAAAGGTATTCATTAACATAAAAGAAAGACAACAAACAACCACAAAACCACCTATAAACCATAGCATCAAAGAAACCCTCCTCCCCTTACCCCTCCAAGTCCCTATCTCAAGAAAAGTTTTGGTTAAAGGAGTAGCTCATTTTTGCCAATAAATGGGCAGCACCGTTCAAAGACCTTGGGAAAAATTAAAAGTTGATATGTCCAAAATTAGAATCTATGTCCAAAACAATTGAGTTTATAAACAAATGTGCATTAGTAGAAGACAGAATTTAGGATTCCCATGGTATCTATCATTTTGTTTGCAAGAACTTTGAGGATTTTTTGTTGGGAGTTTTATGAATCCCAAAACTGATGTCCCCCACCTGGTGTCACAAATTCTCAAGTACAATGTAGCATCTTGAAAACCAAAATTTTGAAAATTCTACAGTTCAAAAATGACATTTCACAATTTTATGAGTTCACGCCACTCATACAGGAAATTCATAATTCTCCGGAATTTTTTATGGCAATAGTAATCGTATCTCCTAAAATGTTTCACAATGAGAGTTCATAAACCAGATGAATCCCAAAACTAATGTCCCCCACCTGGTGTCACAAATTCTCAAGTACAATGTAGCATCTTGAAAACCAAAATTCTGAAAATTCTACAGTTCAAAAATGACATTTCACAATTTTATGAGTTCACGCCACTCATACAGGAAATTCATAATTCTCCGGAATTTTTTATGGCAATAGTAATCGCATCTCCTAAAATGTTTCACAATGAGAATTCATAAACCAGACCTCTAAATGTCACTTTTGTCCTAAAGAATTTTCGAAGTTTCAAAATTCAAAATGATACATTGTGCTTAAGCATTTGTGAAATCAAGCGGCAAACAAAAATGCCCTTACTAATATGGGTTACTCTCTTAACTAATCCTTTCTTTGCCATTCATTGACCAGTGATGATGTCAATTGTGGAATGGGGTCATCCACAATGACTATTATTAGATATTAGCAACACTGCTTTCAATTGTTCCAATTTCAATTTGTTGGAGAATAGGAGATACACACTAGCTACAGCTTAATTACAAATTACACTAAAAACAAGAACCCACTTTATAAATTTCCTACAAATACACTATTACAAAAGGAATACACTTTTAAGCCTACACACTTACAAAGAAAGAGACTCTCACTAAACACTTTTCCCAATACACTCACTTACTACAAAGGGAGCACTCACACAAATTTCTCACTACACACTTCACTCCACTACACACTTATACTCTCCACACTTTACTCACTACTTGAGCTAGTCTTCACCTCACTTGTTCTTCTCACTTCACTCATGTGTTTCTCTTCACTTGACTTACCTCTCAAATGACCCCAAGGCACATATATATAGTTGTGTAAGTCGGTGATGGAATTCTCAAGTGGATGGTAGTGGGTCCACGTGGCCCCATCCATGTTCACTCATCAAGTCGGTTTGTGTGAGGTCGGTGGGGAGTGCTCTGGAATAGGTTTCTAGATGTCTCTCCATAAGACTCTATATGAGGACTATTCCAGAAAACAAGGAGAGAAAGAAAGATCTGGATGAGTCAGTGTTTGACTGACATCACTCCCCCTCAAACACTGACATTCTTAATCTTCTAAAGTTATCTTCATGCCGAGCCTTTTTCTTAACCTTGAAAAGGTATCAGTTGGCAAAGCCTTGGTGAAGATGTCTGCCACTTGTTCTGTGGTACTGCAGTACTTCAGCTTCACTGTCTTCTGTTTTACATGATCTCTTATGAAATGATACCTGATGTCAATATGCTTACTCCTTCCGTGCTGTATAGGATTCTTAGCGAGTTCAATGGCAGACTTGTTATCCACATGTATAGTTGTGGATTCATCTTGTGTGTGATCAAATTCTTCCAGAAGATTTCTCAGCCATATAGCTTCGCAGACTGCTGCTGACGCTGCTACGTATTCGGCTTCACATGAAGACAGGGCTACTATACTTTGCTTTTTGGATGCCCATGTGAAAGCTGTCGGTCCAAGATAGAACACATACCCTGTAGTGCTCTTTCTTTCATCTTGATCACCTCCCCAGTCACTGTCTGAATGTCCATATAACTTTGCTTTGTTGCCATAGCCATAGAAAAGACCAAGATCTATGGTACCTTTGATGTACCGTAAGATTCTTTTAGCTGCGACCCAATGCGACTCCTTTGGCCTTTCCATATATCGACTTAAAAGTCCGACACCATAGACAATGTCTGGCCTTGTGATTGTGAGATACCTTAAGCTTCCAATCAGGCTTTTGAATAGTGTCGGATTAATGTCTCTTCCTTCTCCTTCTTTTGTTAGTCTTAGGCCTGTTGCTACAGGTGTGCTTACAGGATTGCAGTTGCTCATTCTGAATTTTTCAAGGAGTTCTTTAGCATATTTTTTCTGTGAGATGGAAATGCCATCTTGTTGCTGCTTGACCTCTATGCCAAGAAAGAAGGACATTAGTCCGCAGTCGGTCATCTCAAACTCCTTGAACATAGCATGCTTGAACTCTTCGAACATCTGGGGACTATTCCCCGTGAATAATAGGTCATCAACATAAAGGCATGCTATGAGCATTTCTCCTTGCGCATTTCTCCTTATATAGACTGAATGCTCATACGGGCTTTTGGAAAACCCGTTTTTCTCCAGATAACTATCTATACGAGCATTCCATGCTCGTGGGGCCTGCTTTAGCCCATATAATGCTTTCTTTAAGCGGTATACTTTTTGCTCCTCTCCTTTTAGTATAAAGCCTTCTGGCTGTTCTACATATACTTCTTCATCAAGTATTCCATTTAGGAATGCTGACTTAACATCTAGTTGGTATATTTTCCAATTATGATGTGCTGCAAGAGAGATAAGCATTCTTACCGTATCAAGTCAGGCAACAGGAGCAAAGACTTCTTCATAATCCACGCCATATTGTTGTTTATAGCCTTTAGCTACAAGCCTCGCCTTATATCGCTCGATCTCTCCATCGATTGTGCGCTTGATCTTATATACCCACTTGACACCGATGGCTTTCTGGCCTGGAGGGAGTGTAGTAAGCTCCCAAGCATCGTTCTTCTCGATGGCGTGAATCTCTTCTTTCATGGCTCTTCTCCAATAATCTTCGTTCAATGCTTCTTGGAAGGTAAGAGGCTCATGGTCAGCATAGAGACATAAGAGATTAATCTCTTCAGTTTCCTCATAGATGTCTCTTAGGCTTCTCATCTTGATTGGTGTGATGGAGGAGGAAGAGCTTCGAGCTGATGAGCTGCTTGCTGATGATCCATCTTGTCCTTCAGGACTCCTTCGAACTGGTGATGTTGTATGTGGAGATGTTGCGTGATCTTGTCGCAGGCCTTCTTGGTTTTGAGGATGCGTTTCTTGTTCTTCTATTTCAAGAGGCTTTTCTTGGGCTGTGTTTTCTTCATTCCACTTCCATGCTTCCTCTTCACTAAAGACTACATCTCTACTTACCACCACTTTTTTTGTGAGTGGGTTGTAGAGTTTATAGGCTTTAGACTCCTCACTGTATCCAATAAAGATACATTTTTCTCCACGATCATCAAGCTTCTTCCTCTTTGCCTCTGGTACTTGGGCATATGCAACACACCCAAATATTTTTAGATGGGCCACACTTGGTTTGTGACCGCTCCATGCCTCTTGCGGTGTCTTATTCCTGACACTTTTTGTAGGACATCTGTTGAGTAAGTAGGCTGTACACGCAGCTGCTTCTGCCCAATATTCTTTTGGCAGACCTTTTTCTTTAAGCATGGTCCTCGTCATATCGAGGATGGTGCGGTTTTTCCTTTCTGCTATCCCATTCTGCTGCGGTGTATAGGCAGTTGTAAATTGATGCCTGATGCCCCATTGACTACAGTATTCTTGAAATTCTTTTGAGGTGTACTCTCCACCTCTATCAGATCTAAGTGTCTTTATTTTGCAACCACTCTCTACTTCTACACGGGCTTTGAAATTCTTGAAGGTAGTGAATGCTGCAGACTTCTCTTTGATAAAGAATACCCAGAGCTTTCTGCTGAAGTCATCTATAAAAGTGATGATGTATCTATTACCTCCAAGGGAAGGTGTCTCCAATGGTCCACAAATATCTGTGTGAACCAACTGCAATGGTGCTTTTGCTCTCCATGATTTCCCTACTGGAAATGAGTTTCTTTGTTGCTTGCCAAGAGTGCATGCCTCACACACATGCTTGGGCTTTTCGATCGTAGGTAAGCCATGTACCATGTTTGCAGTAGATAATAGCTTGAGCCCATTGAAGTGAAGATGCCCATATCTAAGATGCCACTTCCATGACTCATTGTTTATAAGTCCATGGAAGCACTTCTCTAGCCTTGTGTTAAGATATAATGGGAACATGCGATTCTTCGCCATTTGGACTCGAGCTATATGCCTCCCATGTACATCTCTCAATGACAAAGAGAGATTCTCCATGTGTATTACATAACCCTTCTCTAGAAGTTGCCCCAGACTAAGGATGTTACTTTTCATGTTGGGCACATAATACACATTTGAGATATATGCAGGCACATCATCTTTCTGATAAATCTTAATATTTCCCTTACCTTGTACGGGAAGCTATGTTGAGTCTCCGAGACTTACTTTGCCACGAACATCTTCTGCAAGCTCTTCAAAGAGTTCCTTCTTCCCGCACATGTGGTTGCTAGCACCGGAATCCAGGTACCATACATTCTCTTGGCCATAGCCTTCCTCTTGTGCTAGAAGAACTGTGGAGACTTCTTTTTCTCCATCTCTTGCTTCTGCGAAGTTAGATCGCTCTTCCCGTTCTGCGGGTTTGCTCCAGCACTCTGAGGCATAGTGTCCAAACTTATTACAGTTGTAGCATTGGACACTTCTTAAATTCCCACGACCTCGGGTGAATCCTCCTCGGCCAGCTCCTCTTCCGTGATTGTTGGAGCTCCTCGATTGAGATTGCCCTTGGCTTTGAGTGTTTGCTCCCCCTTTACCTCTACCTCGATTACTATTCGTTCTACCGCCCCGCTTCGAACTTCCGCGACCAGGCTTTTGCTCACCTAGAGTCAGTTTTGACTCTAGTGCTTGTTCCAAGACCATGGAGCCACTATTCTTTTGCATACGTTGCTCATGGACTTGGAGTGATCCCATTAATTCTTCTACTGAGAGAGTCTCTAAATCTTTTGACTCCTCAA
The DNA here is from genome assembly GCA_029852735.1 of Persea americana. Lineage (NCBI taxonomy): Eukaryota > Viridiplantae > Streptophyta > Magnoliopsida > Laurales > Lauraceae > Persea > Persea americana. The sequence continues at coordinate 16,377,891 of CM056813.1, read as the reverse complement.
TAGCTACAACCACATGCTCAAATTTGGTTGTGAGGGATCTTAATGCTTTTTCTACAACTCGAATATCTTCTATTTTTTCACCATTTCTCTTCATTTGATTTACTATTACAAGTAATCGTGAGAAATAATCAGAAATACTCTCACCTTCCTTCATATGAGCAGCTTCAAATTCTGCTCGGAGAGTTTGCAACCGGACCCTCTTAACGCGATCAACACCTTTGAAGATAGTGCTCAGGGTCTCCCATGCTTTCTTACTTGATGGTGCTTCAGCAATCTTTTCGAAAGTTGATTCATCTACTCCTTGATAGAGTAGAAACAAAGCCTTCTTATCTTTCTTCCTTTGATCCTTGAGGGCAATCTTCTGCTCCGCAGTGTAGGCTGCCTCTTGCTCTGCAGTGGGCTCCATGTGTCCTTCTGTGACGATCTCCCATAAATCCTGCGATCCGAATAACGCCTTCATCTGGATACTCCAGTTCTCATAGTTCTCCTTCGTCAGCTTCGGGATCTGGGGTTGAACCAAGCTTGAGGCCATCTCTGCTTGTAGAGGAACCTGGCTCTGATACCACTTTGTTGGAGAATGGGAGATACACACTAGCTACAGCTTAATTACAAATTACACTAAAAACAAGAACCCACTTTATAAATTTCTTACAAATACACTATTACAAAAGGAATACACTTTTAAGCCTACACACTTACAAAGAAAGAGACTCTCACTAAACACTTTTCCCAATACACTCACTTACTACAAAGGGAGCACTCACACAAATTTCTCACTACACACTTCACTCCACTACACACTTATACTCTCCACACTTTACTCACTACTTGAGCTAGTCTTCACCTCACTTGTTCTTCTCACTTCACTCTTGTGTTTCTCTTCACTTGATTTACCTCTCAAATGACCCCAAGGCACATATATATAGTTGTGTAAGTCGGTGATGGAATTCTCAAGTGGATGGTAGTGGGTCCACGTGGCCCCATCCATGTTCACTCATCAAGTCGGTTTGTGTGAGGTCGGTGGGGAGTGCTCTGGAATAAGTTTCTAGATGTCTCTCCATAAGACTCTATATGAGGACTATTCCAAAAAACAAGGAGAGAAAGAAAGATCTGGATGAGTCAGTGTTTGACTGACACAATTTTGACATCCTCTTATTGATATTTTCCTTTACATAATACAGATGTAATGCACAGTTTCCTCTTACCTTATAGATTTTCTTTGTAAGATACACATGTAATCTTATGCATATACTGAACTCGGATCTTTAGCCTCTTGAATGAGAGAAAACGATTATAGTGAATCTTTGACTCTCTCTTTCTCATTCAAGAGCCACCACTGTTACTCTTTGATTGTAAGATCTATAGTGGGCCACATTGTAGATTGACAACGACTTAAATGAAATCATGCCATGAGATTGGATGATAAGGATCTTTTCAACTTGATCAATCCCAAGTGCATCATTGAATCATTGGGTTTGATTACTAGGAGTGGGCTAGAGATTGGATGGTTAAGATCATTCAAGTTGGGATCTATCATAACTGGGTCACTAAATCATTGGATTTGTTTAATTCCAAGCTCGTATTTTATATTTACTATAGTTAGTGTTCGTTTTATTTATAAATATTATTAGTTATATTTTATAAATGATAAATATCTCTATTAGAAAATACGAATCCGGATACTTAGAAGGAAAAAAAAAAGAAGATAATTTGAGGCCTCATTTAGTATTATCGCTTTCGGCCTCAAATTGTCTCGAGCTGGCCTGATGAGATTGGATGGCTAGGATCTTTCAAGCAGGGGTCTTTCAGAAGTGGGCAATTGAATCATTGTGTCATCTTTTGTTATGAAGTTTGTTTATGAGATACAAATTAATATACACGTACGTTTCTACACCAATCTATTTTTTATCTTCTATCTTTAGATAGTGTCATCTTTTGTTGGTAAACTACTTGGTTTCCTCTTAGAAATAGATTCCTGTTTCCGGAAAGTTTCACTGAAGTTATTCATCCCATCAAAACAAGTTGATTCTCTATCCCTTTCGTTCAAGATCAACCATTCTTCTCTGTCATTGTAAGATCTATGGTGGGGCACAGTGTGGATGGATCACCATTTGAATAAAATCAGCCTACTCAACCCAGTCAATCCCAAGTGGGCCACTGGAAAAATTGGTTTGATTGTTAAGAAGTGCATCAGAGATTGGATGGTTACAATCTTTCAAGCTAGGGTCTATCCTAAGTGGGCCACTCAATCATTAGGTTGGATCATTCCTCTACCTAAGTGGTCAACGCTTTCCTCTTATGTGATTTTCTTATGAAAGACATAGAATACACATTTTTTACTCCTATCTATTCTTTTGTATTGAGACAGCGTCCTCTTTCTTTAATGAGGAATTTACGGGGAAAATCGCCCTAGGACCGCATACGTCCCAGCCGGACTTAGTTCAATGTTGGTTATGGAAGGGGTCCTCATGTAGAATTTTTCTTCTTCTTTTTTTTTTTGTTGTTGTTTTACAATATGGTCGACATCGACCATTCTGTCAGTCAGATTTTCTTCAACATGTAACTATCTTATTTGCTGAACATCGCAGAATGGTCGATATCTAACCATATCGCGAAATAATAAGAAAAAAGACGAATCCGAGTTTTCTCCCTTGGTTGCTGGTGCTGCTCCATAGCAGCGAGGGAGAAGAAGAAGAAGTAGAGAGAGAGAGAGAGAGAGAGAGAGAGAGAGAGAGCGAGAGAGATGCCAGCGACAATGTGGAGCTGAGGAGGGGAAAAGAGCTTCATTCTCGGCTGAATGCACATGGGTTTCGATAGAATGTCTTTGTGATGACGGCGGTTGTGACTATGTATGCAAAATATAGGCAGATTGAAGATGCACGGAGGATGTTTGATAGAATACCTGAGAGAGATTTGGTCACTTGGAATGCAATTATTTCTGGGTATGCACAGAATGGGCTTGCAAAGAGAGCATTGGAGTTTGTTTTTATGATGCAGAGAGAAGGGAAGATGCTTGACTCAATAACACTTGTCAGTGTCTTTGAGGTCTCGTGCTGATGTTGGGTCTTTGAGGATTGGCAGGGCTATCCATGGCTACGCTGTTAGGGATGGATTTGAGTTGCTTCTGAATGTTTCTACTGCACTTGTAGACATGTATGCGAAATGCAGCTTAATCGGAATTGCTAAGTTGGTATTTGACAGGATGCGAGTTAAGAATGTGGTCTCATGGAATTCAATGATAGATGGTTATGCTCAGTGTGGAGATTCAGTTGAAGCAATGGCCCTCTTTTGACAGGCTATGGAGCAGCACCAACAACCAAGGGAGAAAACCCAAATTTGTTTTTTTTCTTGTTATTTCGCGATATGGTCGATATCGACCATTCTGCTAGGTTCAGCAAATAAGACAATTACATATTGAAGAAAATCTGACTAAATGAATGGTTGATATCGATCATTAAGGATGGTCGATATCGATCATTAAGGATGGTCGATATCGACCATTATGTTGTGTTGAAGAAAATCTGACCGATAGAATAGTCGATATCAACCATGTCACAAAAAAAAAAAAAAAAAAAAAAAAAACAAAGAAAAAGAAAGAAAAAGCCTATATGAGGACCCCTCCCGTATCTGACATGGAACTGGGTCTTGCTGGGACGTATGCGGTCCTAGGGGGATTTTCCCCGTAAATTCCTCTTCTTTAATTGTCAAACTACTTGGATTTTTCTTTGTAAGTTTCCTCTGAAGATATTCTTCCATTCAAATCACAGTTAATTCTCTCTCTCTCTCTCTCTCTCTCTCTCTCTCTCTCTCTCTCTCTCTCTCTCTCATCCAATCAAGAGCCACTATTATTACTCTTTCGTTATAAGATCTACGGTGGGCCATACCTTGGATTGATCACAACTTTCATAAAATCATGCTACAAGACTAATTCAATGGTAAGAATCTCTCAACCTGGTCAATCCAAAGTGAGCTACTGCAATATTGTGTTTAATTGTTAAGAAGCGGACCATTGGAGTGTTAGGATCTTTCAAGGTGGGTTCTATCACAGAAGGGTCACTGAATCATTGGGTTGGATCTTTCATCCTATCCAAGTGGTCTACACTTTCTTATTACATGATTTCTTATGAGATGCAAGTAGTACCTTTCCTATCCAAGTGGTCCACAATTTCGTCTATCTAACCTCATCAGTGTTTTTTTTTTTTATGAGAAACCGAATTCCAAGTGGTCTTCACTTTCCTATCCAAGTGGTCTACACGTTCGTCTGTCTAACCTCATCTTCTATGTTTAGAGTAGTGTTCTTTTTTTATCAGTAAACTATTTGGTTTCCTCTTAAAAGTAGATTCCTTGTTTTTGTAAGTTTCCTCGAAAATATTCTTCCATTCAAATCACAGTAGATTCTGCTCTCTTTCATTCAAGAGCTGCCATTGTTACTCTTTGATTGTTCTATGGTGGACGGCACTATATTTGTTTTTCTTTTTATAAAGATTCATTTTTATTGTACTTTTGACCGTTTCAACATAATTCATACAACAGTATTGCTAAGTAAATTTTTTTATTTTGATTTAGCAAGGGCACATTTTGCTAGTAAGTGATCAACTGAGAATTGTTCGTTTGGGACAATTTATAATTGGGTCCTTGAATTGTTTGTTAATTGTTTTTGTTAAATTGTTAAATTGGAATGTGGGACTCCTTACCATTTTGTGTAAAAGGTTTTTCTTATTTGTCCTTTCTTGGGCTTTTGCTGAGATATCAATTATGGATGTAAGTAGGTCTTATGGTGCAGGACTATATTTACTAGTTACCTAATTAGCTTACAAGGCCCTTGAAACTGTATTTTTCGAACAATATAGAACTAAATTTAGGAGTTTATAAATAATATTTATTGAATTCATTCAGCTGAATTCTAGTATTAATCAGGGAAGCCTACCTAGAAATTTCTAAGCTGATCAAAATCACTCCAACCTAAACTTTAGGGACCATTGCTTGCGTGAAATTGAATTCTTAGAAATTCAAAAAAAAAAACAAAAATTCCAAGAAAGAAATATTAAAGAAGGGACTTGGCAGTTTAAATCCATGTTAGGGTCATTGTATGAAAACATTGATTATTTTAGTAGATTGTGATTAGGGTTGCAAACAAAACGGTTCCAAATCGGAACCATACTGGACACGACCCATGCCCATTTTTAAATAACAATTCCGGTTTCGGCTCCAGTTTCGACTTGAACCTATTTTGTTTTCTCCAATCCAAGTTTTGATAGGAGAACCCGAATCCGATTTCCGAACCAAATCCCACTAAAGGACAGGAATCTAGTTCAAAAACCAGTTCTAACTCCTTTCTTTTTTTTCTTTTTTTAAAATTTTTCTCCTTAAAATAAGGGTATTATTCAACTTATAACAATATATTGAGTCTACTACCTTCAAAATTAAGTGAGGGAGTGCATGTGTTTGAGTCCCCTTTATAGGAAAAAAAATTGGTGTACTCCACCTAAAAATTCTTCAGCTTATCAAAACAGCTGCAACTTAAGTATTTACTCTCAAATGATACTGAGTTCCAAAACGTTCATCATAAAATACGTTCCAAGAAAGAATTATTGAAGAGGCAACTTGACAGCTTGAATTCACGTTATATGATGATATTTATATGTAAACTTTCATTTTCTTAAGGGCCTCTTTTGTTCTGTGGAATATATGGGAATCAAATACATAAGAATTCACAGTCAAATAAGCTTAACAGAAGGATTATTAAAGAGGTGAAGAGTTGTCACGACCCGGGCCCGAGATTAGGATTACCACGGCCAAACCCCGAGTCGCAAACACCATACTTACTCCCGTAAACCTCGCATCACCAGAGCCAACACGAGATTCACAAGGGATCTTACATATACCTGTCAAATGTACATTTTGCGGAAATATATATATATACATTGACATCCAACTTTAACCTGTACAAGTTCTTTCCATAAAGTAAAGTTTGCTTACACATATCTTTTCATATTTAAATCAACCATGCATATTCAAATACAATGCATGTGATTACTATTTACATCAAAATGAATCTATTCAAAATGTTTATAAAACATGCTAAACCGGTCGCCTCCGATTTACATCCACTCATTTAATCCTCCTGGAGGAAACGGATTGGTCTCCTCCGCTGGCGCCGCGGTCTCTGCACTACTGGAACGGGCAACTTGGCCTGTAATGCCATCAATAACACTGTGAACACGACGGTTCAACAACGTATACACAATTCTATGATAATCTTATGTTTAACAATTTTAAACAATTCATATCAATTCAATTCAATTCAATTTAATTCATATAGTTCTTTCCTGAAGGAAACATTCAATTCATGTAGTTCTCCCCTGAAGGAAGCATTCAATTCATTATGTACACTTCATCAAGTGTCTTTTCGTTGTCCTCTGGCATAGGCGGAAGGGCGCACCATTTACGACCCAGCCTTTAAAAGGACTCATTTCATTTCAATAGTACACACTTTATTAAGTGGCTTTTCAAATGTGTGGGATTTACCAGTGTCTTGATCAGAGATCACTGGCATCACCACGGAGCTCCGGAACGCTCCATCTACTGCAGCAGACTTGATCTTTTAATTCATTACAGTGATTGTTCACTTCAGTTCTTTTCTTTTCATTTCATTGCATTTCATTTCATTAATTCAATACATTATTCAATGGTAGCTCAACAAGGAGCATAACAATAGCAAACAAGAGAGGACAAGCCAACTCAAGTCAGAAACAATTAAATTTTCCTAAAACAACATTCGGGTGAAACATTCATTATGCAATGTATATGTTATTTTAGATGACATCACGTTTTAGTGAAATTTATATTCACATAAGTTTAGCTAACACCCACGAAGGTTTAGGAAAATATTAGAAATCAATTCTGATATCCCCTCAATTTCGGTCACCTCATCGGTTACCTAGCGGTTAACCAAATTACTGATTTCGGCTGACCGAACCACATTCGGTCAGCTTTCCAGAATCTCATAAAATACAAATCAATTTGCTCAATTCGGTCACCTGTTCGATCACCACTCGGCTGACCAAAATTCAAATTTCGGTTAGCCGAACTACTCTCGGTCACCCTTCGGTCCGTTTTCCAGAAGCTCAACATCTGATGAAAAACCCTGACAAAATTTTCGATTACCCGGCGGTCAGCCCTCGGCTAGCCGGACTCACAATTTCGGCTAGACGAACTATGTTGGTTAGCTTACGGTCAGGTGTCGGTCAGCCGACATTGCGCCCAGAAGTTCAGAAAATTCTGAACCGCATTTTCTGGAATTGAACTCCTTGAGTTCTAACAAGTCTATTAACATCAGAGATCAATAGAATTGAGTATACTTGCCTTGTTTGTAGAGTAATCCACAAGAACCTCCTTTTCTAGCTTGAATTTGATATGAATTCCTCGAGCCAAACTTCTTTGAACCTAAAACCCAAATCAATCCATAAATGGAACTCCAATGAGTTCTTTACTCTAAAAACCATTCCACACCACTAAGAAGAGTAGAAAAACTCTATAAACAATCTAAATCACTTACTTGTAGTCTCCTAAAAGAATTCTTGGACTTGTCTCAAGTTTCCAACTCCAAGAAAACAAGGAACAAGATGGAGAAGATGATGGTGAAGATGGAATTCCTCTTCAACAACTTGTCAAGCTTCCAAATCACCAATCAATGGAGAGAAATTGGAAGAAGGAAGAAGAAGAGAAAGAAAGAGAGAGAGAGATCGGCTGGGTTGAAGGAATGAACTCAAATGAGTTCATCCTCATCTTATAAGCCCTCAATTGCATTTTAGCCCCTCTCCTTTCCACTATTTACAATTTGAGTCAAATGAATGGTCATTTGAACCAATTCACGCCGAATGGAATCGCTACAATTACGGAAGTTAACGTACTCCTCGAGATACACGTGCGAGTATCAAGAGTTTCCGTATTCGACGAAATACGCGTAATTCCGTATTTACGAAAAAGTCCTTGCATTACTTGATTTAGCCTAAAACCATTTCAATTCATTCATAACATTCACTACTCTTTTCATTAAGCTCAAATTGACCATTTGAGCCAAATTCTAATCAATTCAACCATTAATCAACATTAATTCAATAAAACATGTTGAATTAGCATTAATCCCGATTAAGTGAGTTAATCATAATTAACTTGGGATAGGGTGTTACAAGAGTAAGGGAATATGAGGCAAGGGGTGAAGCACATGAGTTGAGGGTGAAGGATATGAGGTAGTAATATAGAGGGGAACGTGGCCACCGTCTTAAAATTTTATTTTTATTTTTTTTATATAACTACAGTCATAAAATTTGAATTGCTAGGGGATCAGGCTAGGTATACTTTTCTTATCTCCCCTTGCATGATTCAAATTCCACTAAAGGGGGCCGGGGAGGTTATTTGATGGTCATTTTTGGATATTCACCTCTCTTAATTTCTTCATTTTTAACAACTTATGGAAATATAGTTCTAGAAATTCAATTAAATGAAACAAACATGCCCTTGAGAGATTGTCATCAATATGTAATTTAACAATAGTTCTACAAAATAATATCCAAATCTAGCCATGATCGTTGGAATATTGATCACGGACCTACGTAAGTGAACATGAGTGGGCATCTTTTGAATGGTTTTCATTTTTTTCACCAAGTGGATTGCATCAGTCTTGAGTCAGAATAGGGTTAGGGCTCAAGTCCTAAACATTAACCTTGTGTTAGGCTCTAGTTTTCCATATATATATATATATATATATATAGAAAAGAACAAAAAATGAGCCTGCGTCCGAGTAACCATGGACTCGATCCATTTACTGCAATTATAAATTGCAGGGTGCAAGAAGAGGGAATGCACTGTCAATAAGCTGTAGCTTTCCAAACCAATCTCAAAATAAGTGTGCCATTCTTTTCAATTCTTTAAACCACGAGCTCATCAGAAAATGCTCCTTTACCTCATCTTCTCAGAGCAAAATGTTGGGGTTTCATTGATCAAAACAAGTAGGAAGGCTTTTGGTTCCCCTCCATTGTTTACTGTTAAGTCTCCCTAGCTAATTATTCCTACTACTACCTCGAGGTATTAGTAGAGGCAATGTAAATAATTTACAATACTTCCCTTCAGGTGGAGCCCAGTCCTTAACACATCTCCTCAGGTGGAACCAGTCAACATACTTTTGGTGACGTACATTTTTTTCCGCGCCGAGTTGTTCCTCCTTGTATTCGAACTTACGACTAGTTAAATCTGATACAATATTAAGTTTCCTTAGCACAGAAAGTATCTATTCTGCCACCACCTCTACTAACGCCTTGAGATTCTAGTAGAAATAGTTAGTTAAGGAAACTTTATATTTGCAAGCAACAATTGCCATGCAAAACCATTTCAAAACCATTGATGATGTTATTTTAGCTTCATCAATGTAAACAAGCACCACATAGGTCAAGGCTTTCATTCCATCCATCGTGGCTAATCTAATTCCGAACCCAGCCCATTTCTAAAATATGGTGGGCCAGCCCAAACCGACCATTGGAAGGCAAGCTTAAGCATGGGGCATCACATGACCCTGCCCAAGAGTAACAATATGCGAAAATCAGTCAATAATTAAAAGCTGGGAGCTCATCAAATTTTAGAAGTTCAATAGCCCAGCTTGAGTCTTAAGGCAGGCTACAATCCTCCACCATCATTATCAAAGCCTTGTCCCAACTATGTTGGAGTCGGCTACACAAATTTTGTTTCTCCATTCCTCTTGCGACCCCAGACCTAGATCCGGGCCCGCAAGTGATGATAATATGATATGAGTGATAAACCTACATTTGAATATACATTCACTTAATTTCCCACAGGTTTCCGCGGTCAGAATTTCACACACACTCACAAAACATTTACATTGGTGCGGAAGCATGTAGTAAACTAAATTCATAATCCATTCCACAATACAAGACTAATAGATACAGATAAATTACATGATGTCAGAATGAGCAATGATTTCCTTGGCATTTCCAAAATATGAAGTTAGAAACTTAACAAAAGATTAGTTAAATTACAATTCCCCAAAAATAATGGCCAACAAAGGCCAGTACATCCCAAAAGTATAAATCTAAGGGTCGCACTATAATCTCCCAAATGTTACGCAGCTCAAAGCTTAACCAAATGTCTAAATGACATTGTCAGCTTGCCATTCCACTAATCGTTGCGGTTCACCTACCACCTCCTCTGACTCCTCCTCGAAGGCAATAACGGGGACTGGACCTGAGTACCACAAAAATGGGTTAGACATGACGGTTTGGCAGGTGAGTGAATAGATAATACAATAAGAGAAATCGAAAGATAAAGTTTAAGAGACATTGAAATCTGTCCAAACATGTATTTCCATAAAACAAGATATATCATTTGTCAAAATGTATATATAAGATAAAACATGCAGGATATCAAAGAACAGAGAACTAGCAAGATGGCAACCACACTAAAGCTAAATCCTCTCCATCACTAAAGTGATGAGAGCACATTCGGTGCATTAGGCTCGAACACGGGAAGTGACGAGGACCAATAATATATACATATACATATAGCTAGAGAAAACCACGGCCGCGGAACTGGGTAATGGGACAGGACAGGATCCAAGTTGCAACTGGCGGGAGCACGAGCGGGAGGCCTGTAAGACCCCGACCCCTAATTTTCGGGATTAGTGTGTTTTTAACCGTGGTTTAGTTTTCTAAATAAGATTTGAGTCTAATTGAGTTAGACTGTGGTTTAGAATGGTTTTTCCATAGCTTTGGGGAATTTTGAGAGCGGTTGGACCCGGTCTAACAGCCCGGGGATGCCTTGGGCTGTACGTGTCAGCGTGGAGGAATTGTTCTTGATTTTGAAAAATTACAATTTTGGTTTCTTTTGATAGGTCAAATTAGATCCAACAACTTTTGTGTTTAGACCTACCCCATCCGAAACTCAGAAAATCAGTTTTTCAGCCCGAGGGGCAAAACAGTCTTTTCACATTTAAATCTGAGCCCAGATTTCGAAATTTCAGAACCATGCCAAAAATATACTTTTTGAAAACTAGATTTTATAAGGATCATTTTAGTCTTCTTCGTCGATTTCATCCGGGGCCCGCAAGACCATGATTTAGCCATTTTAAGTTTCAGCTGTATTGGGCCCCACAGTTTTCCACTTTCCCCATTTAAGTCAACTCCTTCACCCACGTTTCTTCACTTGCAAACTCCCTCCCAACTGCTGCAACTCAGGAAACCAGAGAAGAACCCATTTTTCCTTCATCTTCTCCACCTTGCATGTCAGCCCATTCTAGCTTGGAGTGAAAATCTGAGCATACCCTTTTCTTCCTCTCCTCCCAAGCTTTCCATTACTACCATTTTCTTGAGGATCCCAGCTGGGTAGCTCCTTCATTTTTGTTCTTACTTCTTGTTTAGCAAGCTTCAGGTAAGGGATCTTCTTCTCCTTTTCAATAGAGTCTTTTGAGCCTACAAGGATTGTGTTTTTCATACATGCAACAGCCATTTCGAAGTGGATTCTTATTTTTCAAATTTGGTTGGATTTTGAGGTTTATTTTTGGGGCTTTTTGTAGATTTCGGTTCAGCTCTTGAGAGTGGTTTTGAGGAAGGTTTTGGATTGACATTTGGGTCAAAGGCAAGTGATCAACTTAGCTCTTCTCATGCATGCAATGTTTGAATGTTTTAGCTTCAATGGTTTGGTTCTTTCTCCATTATAATTTGAGCAATGTGTTGTTTCAAATATGTGTTATGGTTTGAATTTTTGTTTAGTTTGAAATGCATTTGCTAGTGGTTTATCTTGCTGGTTTTCATTTAATTGAAGTGGTTTTTGTCTTGCCTAAATGTTTTGTAAATGAATGGAAGAATGGAAGAGTATTTTGTGAAATGATTAGGTGTGTTGGTTGTTAAAATTGAATGGAAATGGCCCTTGGAGAGCATGGAGGCTCAAGGGATGTGCAGGGATTTGACAAAGGAATGGAAGGATGTAAAATGGGTGAAATGGAGTGAAAGATTTGAACTGGATTGAAGCTGCCGCAGATGGGCGGTCAGCCGTCGGCCAGCAGTCGGCTAGCCGACTGTTGACCCACGGCTAACCGACCCTGTGTCGGTCAGAATAACAGTAACTAAATTTCTGCACAGGGTGTGGTCGGCCCGCGGGCGGTCAGCAGGCGGCTAGCCGACCTGCGCAGAAATTGAAAAGTAGTATTGTTCCTGAACAGTCGGCCAGTGGTCGGTCAGCCAGTCGGCTAGCCGACCCCAACCAGCGGCTAGCCGCCAGGTAGCCGCGTGGTGACCGAGTGTTCAGAAGGAGAGTTTTGAAGGGTTTTCGATGGGAGAGAAAAACTAGAATATGTTAAGGGCTCTTTGGCTTGATGTTGTGCAATTAAAACATGAAATGTTATTTAGCTTCAGGGGCACCAACCCGCTTTTAATTCCAACATTTGGGTTTCAATTACACAAGAATCGAATGAAGGGCCTTAGCATATACTTGAAAGTCTGTTTTCAGAAACTTAGTCTTGACATGAAGAATATTGTTTTGTACTTGTTTTGACTTACAAGCATTGGTTTTGTCTAGAATCTCGTTTTGCACTTGTTTTGACTTACAAGCATTGGTTTTGTCTAGAATCTTGTTTTGCACTTGTTTTGACTTACAAGCATTGGTTTTGTCTAGAATCTCGTTTTGCACTTGTTTTGACTTACAAGCATTGGTTTTGTCTAGAATCTTGTTTTGCACTTGTTTTGACTTGCAAGCATTGGTTTCGTTCGGCTATTGTTTTGCACTTGTTTTGACTTGCAAGTATCAGTTTTGTTTCGGATATTGTTTACACTTGTTTTGACTTGCAAGTATCAGTTTTGTTTTCAGTATCGCTTTGCACTTGTTTTGAGTTACAAGTATCAGCTTTGTTTCAAAGAACCCAAAAGGGGACTACTTAGTGCGCTTCGACATGCTTATAGCTTATGATACCTTGTTTTGTCTTGCGTGCACCGTCCACCCTGTAGTCGATAAGGGAATGTGAGAACTTGGTCCGGGAGGCACCCTTAACCACGGGGCGTAGCGTGTCAACCACGGGCCTCAAACGGCGAGTCTCCATTAGTTTTGTGCATTCATGAATTCCGTTGAATACCACTGAGCTTGGACTGCCCTCTCAGTCTGATCCACTTGTTAGGGGGTCCTTAAACATAAGGACTATCTGCAGATAAGTCGTGTATTTATACACATTTTTGTTCTGTTCCGGTTCCGCGGCCGGATTTCCCGCCCACCTTGTGTGGCTCGGGCTTCTGTTTCGTTTCGCCTGTCGTGCTTTGTCTTTGCTTGCTCTTGTCATCATGTATGACGGAGAAAGGATGAGCTCAATGTGGATTTACGAATCATGACGTTTTCTCGTAATCATGCTAGCTTTGTCTTGCTTTTTGTCATGTACTATTTTAAGATTTATTAAATGGTTTAAAAGTGCTAGACCACATGTACTCATGCTAGTTTTGCCTCATATCTCGTTCGTGGACTTTTGTTTTCTCGAAGTGTATATCGTTCAAGCATCGTTTCAAGATTTGTAAACTGTTTTAAATTCAGTATATGGTTTCTTATAAATTTTAAATGATTCATACTCATGCTTAAATTGATCACCTGCCAGACCGTCGTGTCTGACCTTGTTTGTTTGGTGCCTTAGGTAGCAGGTTCTCGTCTTGAGCTAGTACGTGTGCAGATGGCTTTAGAGCCACGAGTTTTGCAGGTTGTTGTTTCAGTGATGTCATTTCAGACGTCGCGCTTGTTTCTGGAGATACGTTACACACATGGGTAGTATTTGTTCTTAGCTTGTTATGTTGTAAGGCTTTTGTTAGCCTTTTCTTTTGGGTTTGTAATTAATGCACTTGTTAAATTATAACTTGAATATGCTTGGGTATTGATAAGCCTGTCCCGGTCAGCTCTGTATATTTTAATATCATGTTTTATTCCAGTCTGAGTATGATTATGCTATGACAGCTTTATGCTGATGGGTTGAGTGCGACACGGAATCCGATAATCACGGACTCCGGGTCGCAATGCCACGTAAGATTCCGCGAAATGTTCTTGATGTGTTTGGAAATTTTGCCTTCCTCACACACGCGGATCCCGGGGAAAAATATATTCATCACTTAATCCCCAATTCGCGTTCCCGAGGTCGGACCGCTGCAGGGATCCGGGTTCGGGGACGCGACAGACTGGTATCAGAGCGGGCAGGTTTCTAGGAAATAAAACACTCTAGGAACCTTAAGACGTGTGGTGAGGACTCCTTAGACCGTGTAGATTTTGTTTTGGCTAGCCATCGTTTTTGTAACTTCGGGTTTGGTTTCCTTCTAGTGGGGGAGACTCTTTTTGTCTCGTGTTCTTGTCCTTGTGGTTAGGGAATTTGGAGGACCAAATTCCATTCTAGTGGGGGAGAATTTAATGTCTCCGTACCCATATTTAGTGTCTTTTGCTTGCTTTTGCGTTAGAAAGTTAGAGTTTTGTGGACTTAGCATGTGTCTCTCGAAGGACTTTGACAGAATTTTCAGCTTTTCGATGTCGCAAATGGAGTTAGGAAGGGAATATGTGAACAATTGTTAATTAGTAAGGAAGGTGAACAACATATCGAGATATAATTATAGTTGATTGTGGACCATTAGGTGGTGTGTTAGACAAGTAAGTGCAAAAATTTTGGATAAACTTGGATTATTTTCCTAAGTCGGAGGACCGCTGAAGCCGGATTAGTGGTAGATTTTAAGAAGTTTGAGGTGATTTTCAGTTGATAGAGCTTCAAGTGGATGCCAAAAGCTAGAAATTTCTCAAATTTGATGAACTTTTATCGGAGAAGTGTTATAAGATTTTCAACGATTCCATAATAATGATGAACTTAACTCAGCAGAATGCGTCAGTATGTGATTAAAAGCATAGGAAGTCAGTTTTCGGCAGCTGTATAGAGAGTTGTATGCGGAATTAATTGTTACTTAATCACTTGATAGAGTAGATATTGTGGATTTCACCAACTAGTAGAACATCGGTTTTGACGGAGTACATATAGGAGATGGAGAATCACAACCTATGGATAATTTTAGTTGAAAGATTTAGAAAAGAATGACACAGGAGTAAGACTTGAGGACAACGAACTTGAAATAGAGACAGAAGATTGGGCAATCGAGGTTTGATTGGGATAGTTTTGAGATTTGAATGCAGAGTTGTAACCGTTTGAGGTGTAATGATGAGTAGATAATTATTGTACAGAGGATCAAGGACGATGAGCATAAAGAGTCAGAGTAACAAGAACTTTTGGAGTACTTTGAAGAAAGACTTCACTCTAGGATTGTAGACACGAATCGAACTTTCAAGGTCAATTATGCATGCCAGGGATAGAAAACCGGACAAATGAGTTTTGATAGAGGTACATCCTATAGAGTTTGGACATGTGGAGTAGTATGATAGTTAGAGTGTTAGCGGGTCAAGTCAGGGCAGGAAACCTATAGCGTTGCGAACCTTGTGATTTCAAAGAGCAGACGAAGTGGTAGTACACCGGGATGAGTCAAAACTTTCTTATTCTTGGACTGACATTGATGAACATGACACGTAGCAGATTCGAGACAATGCTAGGACAGTTGATAATCACTGGGTATTGACAGAAGGATTCTTTGAGCATTGATCATGTCAGAGGAGCAAGTTGCCGGGTAAAACTTTGGACAGTTGAGATCTTCAACCAAATCAGAGACCTTGACCACATACTCATGTCACCGCCATGTTTGATCAGGAGGTATTGCAGTTGTGCAGGAGCAAGCAGATCACCAATGTTTAGAGACAGTGTTTCAGAAGAGGATGACCTAGTGAGTTCAGGTGATTCCGGGATAACCGTGAGTTTGAATAGACCTTTTGAGATTTTCTCGATCTAGTGTGTGAGTGATGCCCTCGTTTTGTTTGAGTTGGTTTAGATCATTTGGAGGACCAAATGTTCTAAGGGGGGGAGGATGTAAGACCCCGACCCCTAATTTTCGGGATTAGTGTGTTTTTAACCGTGGTTTAGTTTTCTAAATAAGATTTGAGTCTAATTGAGTTAGACTGTGGTTTAGAATGGTTTTTCCATAGCTTTGGGGAATTTTGAGAGCGGTTGGACCCGGTCTAACAGCCCGGGGATGCCTTGGGCTGTACGTGTCAGCGTGGAGGAATTGTTCTTGATTTTGAAAAATTACAATTTTGGTTTCTTTTGATAGGTCAAATTAGATCCAACAACTTTTGTGTTTAGACCTACCCCATCCGAAACTCAGAAAATCAGTTTTTCAGCCCGAGGGGCAAAACAGTCTTTTCACATTTAAATCTGAGCCCAGATTTCGAAATTTCAGAACCATGCCAAAAATATACTTTTTGAAAACTAGATTTTATAAGGATCATTTTAGTCTTCTTCGTCGATTTCATCCGGGGCCCGCAAGACCATGATTTAGCCATTTTAAGTTTCAACTGTATTGGGCCCCACAGTTTTCCACTTTCCCCATTTAAGTCAACTCCTTCACCCACGTTTCTTCACTTGCAAACTCCCTCCCAACTGCTGCAACTCAGGAAACCAGAGAAGAACCCATTTTTCCTTCATCTTCTCCACCTTGCATGTCAGCCCATTCTAGCTTGGAGTGAAAATCTGAGCATACCCTTTTCTTCCTCTCCTCCCAAGCTTTCCATTACTACCATTTTCTTGAGGATCCCAGCTGGGTAGCTCCTTCATTTTTGTTCTTACTTCTTGTTTAGCAAGCTTCAGGTAAGGGATCTTCTTCTCCTTTTCAATAGAGTCTTTTGAGCCTACAAGGATTGTGTTTTTCATACATGCAACAGCCATTTCGAAGTGGATTCTTATTTTTCAAATTTGGTTGGATTTTGAGGTTTATTTTTGGGGCTTTTTGTAGATTTCGGTTCAGCTCTTGAGAGTGGTTTTGAGGAAGGTTTTGGATTGACATTTGGGTCAAAGGCAAGTGATCAACTTAGCTCTTCTCATGCATGCAATGTTTGAATGTTTTAGCTTCAATGGTTTGGTTCTTTCTCCATTATAATTTGAGCAATGTGTTGTTTCAAATATGTGTTATGGTTTGAATTTTTGTTTAGTTTGAAATGCATTTGCTAGTGGTTTATCTTGCTGGTTTTCATTTAATTGAAGTGGTTTTTGTCTTGCCTAAATGTTTTGTAAATGAATGGAAGAATGGAAGAGTATTTTGTGAAATGATTAGGTGTGTTGGTTGTTAAAATTGAATGGAAATGGCCCTTGGAGAGCATGGAGGCTCAAGGGATGTGCAGGGATTTGACAAAGGAATGGAAGGATGTAAAATGGGTGAAATGGAGTGAAAGATTTGAACTGGATTGAAGCTGCCGCAGATGGGCGGTCAGCCGTCGGCCAGCAGTCGGCTAGCCGACTGTTGACCCACGGCTAACCGACCCTGTGTCGGTCAGAATAACAGTAACTAAATTTCTGCACAGGGTGTGGTCGGCCCGCGGGCGGTCAGCAGGCGGCTAGCCGACCTGCGCAGAAATTGAAAAGTAGTATTGTTCCTGAACAGTCGGCCAGTGGTCGGTCAGCCAGTCGGCTAGCCGACCCCAACCAGCGGCTAGCCGCCAGGTAGCCGCGTGGTGACCGAGTGTTCAGAAGGAGAGTTTTGAAGGGTTTTCGATGGGAGAGAAAAACTAGAATATGTTAAGGGCTCTTTGGCTTGATGTTGTGCAATTAAAACATGAAATGTTATTTAGCTTCAGGGGCACCAACCCGCTTTTAATTCCAACATTTGGGTTTCAATTACACAAGAATCGAATGAAGGGCCTTAGCATATACTTGAAAGTCTGTTTTCAGAAACTTAGTCTTGACATGAAGAATATTGTTTTGTACTTGTTTTGACTTACAAGCATTGGTTTTGTCTAGAATCTCGTTTTGCACTTGTTTTGACTTACAAGCATTGGTTTTGTCTAGAATCTTGTTTTGCACTTGTTTTGACTTACAAGCATTGGTTTTGTCTAGAATCTCGTTTTGCACTTGTTTTGACTTACAAGCATTGGTTTTGTCTAGAATCTTGTTTTGCACTTGTTTTGACTTGCAAGCATTGGTTTCGTTCGGCTATTGTTTTGCACTTGTTTTGACTTGCAAGTATCAGTTTTGTTTCGGATATTGTTTACACTTGTTTTGACTTGCAAGTATCAGTTTTGTTTTCAGTATCGCTTTGCACTTGTTTTGAGTTACAAGTATCAGCTTTGTTTCAAAGAACCCAAAAGGGGACTACTTAGTGCGCTTCGACATGCTTATAGCTTATGATACCTTGTTTTGTCTTGCGTGCACCGTCCACCCTGTAGTCGATAAGGGAATGTGAGAACTTGGTCCGGGAGGCACCCTTAACCACGGGGCGTAGCGTGTCAACCACGGGCCTTAAACGGCGAGTCTCCATTAGTTTTGTGCATTCATGAATTCCGTTGAATACCACTGAGCTTGGACTGCCCTCTCAGTCTGATCCACTTGTTAGGGGGTCCTTAAACATAAGGACTATCTGCAGATAAGTCGTGTATTTATACACATTTTTGTTCTGTTCCGGTTCCGCGGCCGGATTTCCCGCCCACCTTGTGTGGCTCGGGCTTCTGTTTCGTTTCGCCTGTCGTGCTTTGTCTTTGCTTGCTCTTGTCATCATGTATGACGGAGAAAGGATGAGCTCAATGTGGATTTACGAATCATGACGTTTTCTCGTAATCATGCTAGCTTTGTCTTGCTTTTTGTCATGTACTATTTTAAGATTTATTAAATGGTTTAAAAGTGCTAGACCACATGTACTCATGCTAGTTTTGCCTCATATCTCGTTCGTGGACTTTTGTTTTCTCGAAGTGTATATCGTTCAAGCATCGTTTCAAGATTTGTAAACTGTTTTAAATTCAGTATATGGTTTCTTATAAATTTTAAATGATTCATACTCATGCTTAAATTGATCACCTGCCAGACCGTCGTGTCTGACCTTGTTTGTTTGGTGCCTTAGGTAGCAGGTTCTCGTCTTGAGCTAGTACGTGTGCAGATGGCTTTAGAGCCACGAGTTTTGCAGGTTGTTGTTTCAGTGATGTCATTTCAGACGTCGCGCTTGTTTCTGGAGATACGTTACACACATGGGTAGTATTTGTTCTTAGCTTGTTATGTTGTAAGGCTTTTGTTAGCCTTTTCTTTTGGGTTTGTAATTAATGCACTTGTTAAATTATAACTTGAATATGCTTGGGTATTGATAAGCCTGTCCCGGTCAGCTCTGTATATTTTAATATCATGTTTTATTCCAGTCTGAGTATGATTATGCTATGACAGCTTTATGCTGATGGGTTGAGTGCGACACGGAATCCGATAATCACGGACTCCGGGTCGCAATGCCACGTAAGCTTCCGCGAAATGTTCTTGATGTGTTTGGAAATTTTGCCTTCCTCACACACGCGGATCCCGGGGAAAAATATATTCATCACTTAATCCCCAATTCGCGTTCCCGAGGTCGGACCGCTGCAGGGATCCGGGTTCGGGGACGCGACAAGGCCCAAGTCAGTTGATCAGACTGACAAGGACGTCCAAGCTTAGTGGTGCCGACTCATAGGTTACATGAGTGATGGACCCGTCTTTTTCTTTCTTACCTTCCTCCGTCCCAGGTCCGCCGGGGTGCGGCGGGGCGAAGAGAAAAAAAAAGAGCAAGCATCAACATTTTTTTGTACGGGTATGCCAGATTTTCTATTCTACTCGGAATTTGAAGTGGTGATCTGGAGATTCACCTTCACAAGTAGAAAAGGAAATCAACTTTTTTCTAACTTTCCATTGCACATATATTTTAAAGAAAGAGACAAGGTTTTAAAATGCCGTGAGAGGCGATTTTGTTTAATTTGCCGTGAAATGCAGTTTTGTGCCGTAGAAGGCGATTTTGTGCCATAAAAGGCAGTTTACAAATCTCATCAAAATGTAGAGACAAGAAATGTGATTTTTATGTCTCTTTAAAAAAATACACAATACAACAGAAAAGTAAGAAAAGGAATCTGACTTCTCAAGAGATCGTGGGGACTCGTTCAGATCGACGGTCGCGAGTCATGTATGGGCTCCGCCATCGTCCTTCAGATGAGAACACTTGATGCTTTGATTCACTTGGCTTGGCTTGGACCTCAGATTTTTAGAGGACAAAGACCAAGGGAAGGTCTTATATCCAATAAAAAACCAAGTAGACGGGCTGAAAAGCCGCATCTAGGCCATGTTGGATAGAAGAAGAGAGGAGATCTTTGGGGGGGGGGGGGGGGGGTGGCCCCCAAGGGACTTCGATCACCTTGTAGAATTTGCAGCAGAGTTTCTTCAAAGTGAGAGAGCTTCTTTTTGCAGAGAATTCTTCAGGATAGTCTTCAGACAATTTTTCAGGATCTCTTCAGACAATTTTTCTGGGATCTCTTCAGACAATTTTTCTGGGATCCTTTCTCCTTGGAATGACCACCTATTTTTAGGCTTTTGGTGGCCATTAGGAGGGTTTTATGGGCATTAATGGTATTAATGCTCCATGATGGGAGGAGTTACAAGATTTAATTCTTTATATTGTAACTCCTTTTTCTTGGATTTTGATTGGCCGATGGAGAATAATGAGCATTTAATCTCCATGATGATGGGAGTTTCATGATTAATTAACATGATTAATCTCCATAATGATAGGAGTTACATGGTTAATTGTCATGATTAATTGGACTTGTAACTCCCATTTCTTGGCTTCTGATTGGGCCGTTCAAAATAATGAGTTAATGACCTTAATAAATTGCCATAAAAGGGTCATTTAACTTCATTAATTGGCCGCTGAGTCGCTTGAAGAGTCGCGGGCCGCGCCGCGTCTTTTGGAATTCTTCTTGCGATGATCATCGATGGATCCGTACGTTGTTTGATGTCGGATGACGATGAAAATTCAGACATTGGTTGCCACTAATGGGCCGGTAGCATCTGTCCAGTTGATTTCTTGATCGGTAGGGCAGAAAGTGTGCTTTCTTGGTCGGCCAGTTGGCAGTTTCGTAGTGTCCGATGATGATCAAATGATTTCGATGGCGGATCAGTGATGTTGACGAAGATCGACGGATATCATGCCTCAAAAATCAGATTTTAAGAAAATCACAGGGGCTAAACATCGCGAAACACGAAAAAGAACGGAAAAACGACACTTTTGGTGGAAATTCGGCGACCCGGATTTCTAGGGTCGCCGGCGATCATGGGGCTGGCGACATTGGACTTTGGTCCACTTTTCGGTTGCCTTCCGGTCGCCGTTTCTTGGTCGTTTCTCGGGCTTTTTCGCTTCTATTTTCTCCTGTATTTTCTTTGACATTTTTCCTCATTTATTGGCGTCATTCCTCTGAAGAAAACCTTCGAAAGGCTGTGCAAATCAGAGCACAAAGTTTCCTATTTTTTGGAAAAGCCGAAGACTCTGTAGCCGATTTTCCGCCAAGAGTTGAAACTGGGTCAAACGATGTCGGAATGACCTGAAATTTGAGGTGAAGCTTCTTGGGCATTAGATAGGACCAACCATGGGCTTTTATTTGAGTTTTGAAGCCGTTTGGGGTCCCGTCAATGCTTAACTTGATTTCACCATGCGGAAGATGTCGAGCTTTGATGTACGGTCATCCAATGTCCGATTGACCTGAAATTTGACGGGGAGCCTAGTGGAGTCATTTTGAGATGATCCATTAGCTCCAATTTGGGTGCCATGGTCCCGGGGAGCTTCGCCGCCGGTAGGCTTGATTTCGCTTCGGAGCATCAAAACCGGGTCAAACGTTGTCGGAATGACCTGAAATTTGACGTGCAGCCCTTTGGAAGCATGCAGAAGCTACTCATGTGTTTTGTTTGATGAGTGGCGGCATAAGAGGTTCTCACCGCCGGGAGGCTTGATTTCGCCGTTCGAGAGTTGATGGAGGGTCAAACGGTGTCGGTTTGACTTGAAATTCGACATGGAGCCTTTTGGAGGTATTTATAGACCATCCATAGGCTCTGATCGAGGATTTGATGTTTTTGACACTGTCGCCATCGGGAGCTCCCGCTCAGCTGTTGGAGGATTGAAGTTAGGCCAAATGGTGTCGAAATGGCCCGAAACTTCATGTGTACCTTTCTTTTGGCTACTTTGAGAGATCTTGTAGTTTTTGTTTGGTTTTGTCAAGATCTGATGCTTGAAGCAGCTTTGCCTGTTTGTAGTAGGATGCGGCTCCATATAGCTTGTGATGTTGATGAGGCAAAGTGACATTTTTGGTGTCAACAAATGCCCCCTCGAGGTACAGCGACGAATTGGATAGCCTTTGCAGTCGATGTGCCTCGAAGAAAACTTTGAAGGAGAACTTCTGACTTGACCAAGAGTCTCTGAGCATTTTTCTTGATAGTGTAGCCTTTTGAGTTTCCAAGGGAATTTTATGGCAGTGAGAGACATCACGTACCATCTCAAGGAAAAATTTTGAAAATGACATTTGGGTTGGGTTTTGGATTTTCGTTTTGACCTTGTGAACCTAAAGGCTTTGTGTTGCGCATTAGGCGGTCAAGAAGGGTTTTGGTTTTTTACCTTGTGACCTAACAAGCTGTATGTGGCAGGTTAGGGGGTCGGGTTTTGAATTTTGATTTTGGTCTTGTGACCTAACAAGCTATATGTCGCAAATTAGGGGGCCGGGATCTGGTTTTGATTTTGGCCTTGTGACCCAACAAGCTATATGTGGCGAGTTGGGAGACCTTGGTTTGGATTTTGGTCACTCTTTGGGACAGCTTTGGGTCCGTTGGAGTGGTTTAGGTTTTTGTGGAATGTCAATTTCAAGGTTTTGACTTAATTTTGGTTCATGAGGTGGGATGGTTTGGATTTTTGGAAACTCATGAGGCTTGAATTTTTTTGTATGGTCCAATCAACTCAAAGGAGGCATGGAACCATTTTTGTATGCTCTTGGTAAGAGGAATTTTGACTAAAAGCCACTTTTAGTGCCTAGGTGGTCAAACCTGGCTCATGTGGGCTAACCCATGGGACCTTAAGCTTTAAAGATGGCTTAGATCTCATGTGTTGTCATTTTATTAAGAATATTTAAAAATATCTCCTTTTGGTAGAGAATATCTAAAAATATTCTTACTTGGAGAGAATCTCTCAAGTTTCCTTGATTTTGGGAGAGATTTTCTCAAAGTATCTTTGTTTGGGAGAAAGTTTCTCATAATCCCTCTCTTTCTGGAGAGAATTTCTCAAAAGATCTCCTCATTGGGAAAGAATATCCCATAATTCTTTTCTTTTAGGAAGTTTGCTAATTTGTAGCACTTACCTCCTTTCTTTTCTCCTCCTTTCCTCTTTTGGTTTGCTCTCTTCTATAAAAGCAAGGGGAGGTTGGATCTTTTGCTCCTATTGCCTTCTTTTTTGCAAAAGTCTTCAAGAGTGCTCCAAGATCAAGAATTCTCCTTCTTCTTCAAAGATCTTCAAGCTTTTTCTCCTTCTTCTCCATCAATGGCTTCAAGTAAGTTTCTTCTTTTTCCTTAAGAAATCCCATGTAGGAATAGAAAAAGGTTTTCTTTGTTTTCTTTTCTTTTCTTTTTCTTTTTTCACGTGTATTCATTTTTTTTTACATGTTTTTCTTCTTTTTCCTCTCTTTTATTTTTTTTGCACGGTTTTCTCTCTCTCTGTTTTTTTTTTTTTTTTTACCGTGGCTCTTCTTACTTCTTTTTTTTTTTTTTTTCTCACGGTTTCTTTTTTTTTTTTTTACCGTGTTTTTTTTTTATCTCTTTTTTTTTTTTTTTTGTGGCCGTACGGACAAGACCGTACAATCATGGTCGTACGGCCACGTGGCATGTGGGCAAAATTTTTTTTTTTTTCTTTTTTTTTTTTGAAATGAGATTTTCTCTTCTCTTTTTTTTTGGATTCTGAGATGTGGATGCATGACAACTTTCCTTCTATGCATTTTTTATTTTTTTTAGAAAATGGAATTGGAAGTATGATAGTGCACACCTGGAAATCTTTTCGCAAGTCTTGGGATTTGGAGCTCGCAGCGATGTTGAGCCCTTTCTTGGTATTGCGGGGATTTTCTGAGGAGCTTTGCAAGTTTTGGATTCTAGAGCTCGCAGCAATGTTGAGCCCTTTTCCGATCTTGCGGATATTTGAGAAGCTTTGGCTTGATCTCGCAGCAATGTTTGAGTTCGAGCTTTCTTCGAGAGTTTTCCATGATTATGGGCTTGCAGCGATGCTGAGCCCATCTTCAAGCTCCTATTTCTTTCGGGGTGTTTCCCTTTTCTTCGGAATTGCCCTGGAATCATGCCAAAATTTCGCTAGATTTTTTTAGCAAAATTCTGTCATTTTGATGATTGATTTTTTTTTCTTTCCATCCTTTGCAGGTAGTTCCTCCAGAACGAACAAGGGTAAGGAGCTGGTCACTGATGCGCCTCGCCGTTCTACCAGATCCTCTAATGCGGCCGTACAGCAGGCCTGGGAGGAGATTCAGTATGTTGAAATGAACTTGGAAGAGTGTGACTCGCTCAACCGAGATGAGATGAGGCAACGTTTGATTGCCCTCAAGGATGAGGAGTATTATAAGATTATGGTAAGCAACCGTCCCTGGGTCACGGACGATCAGAGCATTGTGCCCAAGCCTACCTTCTTCTTTGGCGGTGCTGTCCCCAACAATTCAACATACCAAAGGAGATGTTTTCAGTTCTCTTTCACAGTTGATGGTGAGAAGAGAACTATTTCTACCCAGTCGTCCTTCGATCGGACAATCTCGATCATGAGCCTTTCCTCCACATGCTCGAAGAGAGAAGATCCTCCAAGCTGGGTGAAGAGGACAAATGTGATCAAGACCGGGGTTTTTGTTGGTGGGCTTTCTGGTTTTGCAGAGAAGTCGCCTGCCCGTATGGACATTTTGATGCCGGCCAGTGGCTACCAAGGTTCAGACCATTCTTTGGTCGATTTGAGACCGGTGGGCCTTGGCATTTTCAAGGGCGATGGCAGCAATTGGGTGAAGCCTTTTTGACTTCGTGGCCGTTTCAGTGCTGGCTCAAGTTGGGAGTCGTGGACTGATCACATCCTGCAGGTTGGCGGTGCCATTCTGAAGGAGGCCGAGATTTTTGATGCGGTTCGCGCTTTTCGGCAAACCGTGGTTTTCTCCGATGAGGCCTTTATGGCCAATTATGGAGTCGTTCCTTCCACAAACCAACACCTTCATTGTCACGAATGGTGAGATTGGTTTTTCTTTAAAGGAACCGAGTGCCATTACGGGGCTGCCTATCCTCGGCAATCTCTATGAGGAGTTTATGCCTATCGACAGCGTTCTTGAGGAGCAGTCTGAGGAGTTTAGGCTTTTGTACTTTCAGCTCGTCGCCTTCTATGATTTTTCTACGGAGAAGGAGGGCTCGAAAGTCCGGTGTAGCAGTTGGAGGAGTGGTAGCTTTTTGTCTTCCAACTTCTTTGACAGCAGGGAGTCTTCTGAGAGTACGACCTAGGAAGTCAGGGCTAAGAACCCGGATTCGAAGAAGATCTCCGTCATGCGAGAGAATTTGAGGGTATTCTTCGCAAGCACAGACGCCATTCATTCTGACATTGCGTTGCTGAGAGATCTCGCTGTCTACCTCACTTATTGGCTGGGTGAGGCTGTTTTTGCTGGAGGAGATGGAACGCACATCAGGCCGCATTGCATTTTTCCGGCTTGTCACATGGCTTTCGGAGAGCGGCTTGCTTTGGTGCCTGCTCTTTACTCCTATTTGTGTACCGAACTGCAGGTTGCTGCTTTCCTGGTTCGGCTTGGGCTTCCCATGAATAGGGTATTTTTAGCCCACATTTTCTATTCGTGGTATGTGTACCACTGTCCCAGTTTCCACCGATTGGGTGTTGCTCAGGACGATGACCCGTTTATGAGTCGGTTGGCTAGAGGGAAGCCTGTTTCCGAATCTCTTTTATCTGCCCGCTTGAGGATTCGACGATTCTGGGACGTCCAGATGGGGCAGTCTTCAGTGAAGCTTTCTCCGGGTTTGAGGAAGAAGGCTTTTGATTTTGGTGTCTCCCGTGATTCGACCAGGGCAGGGTCTGGGAGACACTATTCTTTGACAAATGCAGAAAGGAGTTGGCTTTTTAACATACGTGTTTGCACGATGGTGTACCGCAGACATCTTTTCGTCGACATCCAGCGGTATGTTCCCTCGCGTTTTTCAATGCAGTTGGGCTTCTCTCAAGGCGTTGTTGGAGCGCCTTCGAGCAAGGTGAAGCGTTTTGGAGGTCTGTAGGACGGGAGAAATGCATGGGCATTTTATAGCGCGGAAGACACTATTGCCCTGATTTCTTATCCTGAGTTGCCTACTTTCCAGACGGCTGGCTTCACAAAATGGTTTGTGGAGAGCTTTTCAGCATATCGAGGGCTTTCCAAGAAAGAGCTTGATGTGAAGCAGTCTTCTGGGAAGGGCCTTGGGAAGTCAGACGGCGTCCGCCGAGAAGAAGCTCTGGCTTTCCTTTCTGGAGAAAGGCACAAAACAGGTTTTCTCAAAGAACAGGACGTCATCAGACTGGGAGCTGCACAAGAGATACCTGGTGAGGTCTTGGAACAGCTTGCCGAGGAGGAGGCTGAGGTTGCTGCTTGGATACAAGCCGAGCGAGCAAAGGCTTCCATGGAGTTTACTGGCAAGAGCAGACCGTCCAGTGAGGACTCTGGCGAGAGGCCTGATTTTGATGGTGGGGAGGGTGCTTCCAGCAGTTCGTCCCGTAGGGGCAAGAGGAGAAGGGGACACCCCTGAAGACAGAGGCGGCACGAAAGTTCTCCTGATCTGGAAATTCCTTCCACCATTGTTGAGGAGGCATCAGGGGATGATGACGAGCCTCCAGAGAAGAGAAGCCGAAGGGAAGAGACCATTGATGATGGTATGCTTTTCCCTTTTCTCTTTCCGTTTCTTTTCTTTCATGAAAGCTTTTGTTTTGATCTGTTGCTTTCGGCAGAAGATGATGGTTCGATGATGCCCGAGGTTTCGACCGATGAGGCGGTGAGGGATCCTATCGCGGCATCTGAGGAAGAACCCAGAGATTCTGAAGTAGATCCAGAATCTTCTCCTGGTATGATTTTTTTCTATTTTCTCTTTTCTTTCTTTTTTTTTTTTTTACCGCCACTTGCTGACATTTATATATATTTTTTGCCAGCTGACTTGCCAGAGGATTCCGACGACTTTGAGCCATCCATGGACACAACTTTTGATGATGTTTCGGATGAGCTCATGGAGGCAGAAAGCATTCCACCAGTCATCGAAGAAGGTACTTTGTAATGATAATCTTCATATTTTGATTTTTGACAAGATCATATTCATACCTTTTTCATTGGCAGATTGTGAGGTGACAGAAGAAGTTCCTCTATCTTTTTCAGAACCAGAGCAAGGGGTACCTGTGACCGATCCAGGAGTAGGGGCTTCTTCCACCAATTTTGATGAGGCAGAGGCGAGTCCGCCTACTGATATTCCTTCCCCAGCGACTCCGATTGGAAATAGCTTCTTGATTACTCTTCCAACGGTGCCTGACACGGGCAGTCAACCAACGGAGCATGGTGAGTCTTCATCTGAGCCATCCCGTCAGTTTACGAGGAAGGTGTTGAAGAGAGTCTTGAGCTCATGGGTCGAGACTCTTTCTTCTGGCCATTTGGAGGCTGGTTTTGGCATGGTGAAGCATGCGCAGGACATTCTTGCCGATAGCGAAGAAGTCGGTCTGGACATTACAGATGCCAAGGCTTTTGTTGATGAAGTCATCGCTCTAGGCAACAAGTGGACTGAGACCAAGAGCTTTCCGAATGATGATTTCTTCAACAAGATGTTTTTGAAGCCTTCCAGCGAGGTCAAATCTGATTTGAAGGAGATCTCGCGGACTTGGAAGCAGCTCATTCGGGAGAGGAACGTCACTGAGTTGGCTATTATTAAGCTGACACAGGACCAGCACCGCCTTGATAGGGAGGTCACCGAAGCCAGACAGCGCCTTGAGCTATTGGAAGAACAAGCCGCTGCCAAGTGGACTGCCACTTTGAAAGCTCGCGATAGAGAGAGGACTCTCATTCGCCAAGTTGAGGAGGTCGAAAGCAATCTCCGGAGGAAGACTCAAGAATATGAACAATGGCAGATTCTCTGGGAAGAGCTTCCTCATGCCGAGGATGGATCGCGGCGGCCTACTGCTTTTTATGGGAAGATTCTGAAGAAACGCGGCCTGGAAGCTTTGGAGGCTAAGGCCAAGTGTTTGCTTGAGAAGTTAAGCCTATGGCTGAAGACCATGTCTTACTAGCCTCCTGATTTGTGACAAACTTTTTCTTCTTTTCTTTTGGTACCTCCATGTATAAACATTTTTGGCACTTCTTATCTTTCTTTCTATGTTTTTTTTCTATCCCCTTATTTCACTTAAATTCACTTTTGATGAAATATAAGCAAAAATTGAATGGGAATGGTTTGTTTGAAAATTTGATCAAAAGGTTGTCATTTTGTGAAAATCTTTTGTCAAATGGTTGGTTTTAGGCATGAAAGCCAAATTTTGTGGCAAAAAGCCTGATTTTTGGCATGAGAGCCAATTTTTGTGGCGTGAAAGCCAAGTTTTGCTTGGCATGAAAGCCGGTTTTTGGCATGGGAGCCGATTTTTGTGGCGTGAAAGCCAAGTTTTGTTTGGCATGAAAGCCGGTTTTTGGCATGGGAGCCGATTTTGGTGGCGTGAAAGCCAAGTTTTGTTTGGCATGAAAGCCGGTTTTTGGCATGGGAGCCGATTTTTGTTTGTGGCATGGAAGCCGGTTTTTGGCATGGGAGCCGATTTTTGTTTTGTGGCATGGAAGCCGATTTTTGTTTGTTTGGCGTGAAAGCCAGATTTTGTGGCATAGAAGCCAAGTTTTTTGAAAACCAAGTTTTGTTTTGTTGGCATGGAAGCCAGATTTTGGTTTTTGGCATGAAAGCCAGGTTTTTGGCATAAAAGCCGGGTTTTGGCGTGAAAGCCGGGTTTTGGCTTGAAAGCAAGGTTTTTGGTTTTCGAAAATGCAAGTATCGACTAAGAGTCGCCTCCCTGCTAAGTGGTATTGCAAGTATCGATGGAATATCGCTTCCTTGCTCACTCGGTTGCGAGTATCGATGGAATGTCGCTTCCTCGCGGATTTGGGTGCAAGTATCGACTGAATGTCGCCTCCTTGCTTTTTTCTCAAAAATTTGGTTTTGTGGGTATTGATGGAATGTCGCCTCCCCACGATTTTTGAAATTTGAGGTTTTTTCGAACCTTTGAATTTTTTGTTTTGAAATTTGGGTTGTGGATATCAACTGAAACGTTGTGTCTCCACGATTTTATTTTTTTTAGATTTTGCAAGTATCGACGAGGTGTCGCTTTCTTGCGATTTTGATGTTTTGGAAGTATCGAATGGGGTTCGCATCCTTCCGATTTTTGGGTTTTGTGTGAGTATCGACTAAACGTCGCTTCCCCACGGTTTTTTTTTTAAAAACCATTTTTTGTTTAAAGGCACGAGGGTCGTAAATTTTGACTAAAAACCATCTTTGGTGGTAAAAGTCAGGGTGGACTAGGGTGGAAATTCCTAAGTCCTGATTTTTGTTTCAAACCATGAATTTTGGGTTCAAGGATTGAAAGTTTTGGTCAAGTTAGGGAAGAGGCTCCTAAACTTGGATTTTGGGTTTGATTTTGTCTTTTTTTTTAACAATGAAACATTGAAAGTAAGCATTGTTTTTGGCTTTTTAGAAATTTCAACATAGGGATGAAAACTCTAAAAGGGGTGGGTTTGACGAGCATGTACCTAGGAATAGGCTTTGGCCATGTAGGCATCACTCTGACCCGATGTAGGAAGTCTTCAAGGGTAGTACCGCTTCAAGAACTTGCCATTGATGGGCAGCATATATCTGTCACCTTCCATGTTTAGAAGAGCATATACGCCATTGGAGAAGACTTTGTCGATGACGAAGGGTCCCTCCCATTTTGGTTCGAATTTGCCTTTGGATTTGTCGGCAAAAACCATTGGCCTTTTCACCGCAAGAACCAAGTCACCCTTTTTATGGGCGCGTTGCCTGACCTTTTTGTCAAAAGATCCTGCCATGCGTGCTTGGTAAAGCTCAACGCTTTGTAGAGCTTCGAGTCGTCTTTCATCGAGATTATCCAGTTCTTGGAGTCTCAATTTGACGTTGCTTTCTTGCGTCATTTCATTTTGTAGAGATACCCTTAAAGAAGGAATTTGTACCTCTAGGGGGACAACTGCTTCACATCCATAGACCAAGGAGAATGGTGTGCTATGCGTTGGTCCTCGAACGGTAGTCCGGTAGGCCCATAAAGCTTCAGGCAGTTTGTCGCTCCAGTCTCTTTTGTGAGTAGAGACAATTTTCTTGAGAATTTTGCAGAGTGTCTTGTTGAAGGCTTCTGCTAGTCCATTCGCTGCCAGGTTATACGGAGTCGAAGGACAACTTTAGATTTTGTATTTGTCGTAGAACCTGTAGAATCTGTGATCCCGGAATTGTGGTCCGTTATCATGGATGAATCTTTTAGGTATGCCGAAGCGACAAATGATGTTGGTTCGTAAGAATTGAAGGACTGACGAGGTCTTCATTTCACTGAACGCAAATGCTTCTGACCACTTGGAGAAATAATCCGTAGCGGCGAAGATGAAGCGATGACCTTTGCTTGACGGGGGAGAGATAGGACCTATGATGTCCATACCCCAGGCTTCGAAGGGCCATGAGATCGCTGTAGGATGTAGCCATTCTGGAGGCATATGTACATAATCTCCATGAACTTGGCATTGTTGGCAACGTTTAGCAAATTGTATTGCGTCAGCCACCATGGTAGGCCAATAATAACCTAACCTTTTTATCTGATCGTAAAGCTTGGGACCAGCCTGATGGGCTCCACAAAGACCAGCATGAACTTCTTTTAGAGTTTCTTCCGCCTCTTGTTGTGACAAGCAGCGTAGAAGTACTCCATTGAAGGATTTTCTGTAAAGCATTTTGGAGGGAATATCCAAATGAAAGTTTGGGGCTCGTCTTTGGATACTTACCCGCTCTTTTGGATCTTGAGGTAGGATTCCGAACATAATATAATCAATGAACGGATCTCTCCAGTCGCCTATTGGAGGTTTAAGGATGGAAATCCGACCTCCGACCACTCGGTGGCATTCAGCAACTGCTTGGTGTGTGTTGAGAGGAGGGAGAATCCTTCTTTGACACACTGTAATTTGCATGTTTTCCCTTTCTTGGGTTGCCATGGATGCAGCAAGTCCAGCCAGAGCATCTGCACGGATGTTTTCACCTCTGCAGATGTGGGTGATGTGACAGATGTCAAAGTTTTGACGAAGCGATTGCGCCTGGTTGTAGTAAGGCAACAGATCAGGCTTCCTGATTTCATATCCCTGATTCATCTGGTTGACGATCAGTTGAGAATCCCCAAATGCTTCCAGCATGGTGATGCCAGATTCGAGGGCGAGTTCCAATCCTATAATCAGAGCTTGGTACTCAGCTGCATTATTTGAACATGGTTCCAGTAGCGAAAATGCGTGTGGAATCATGTATTTATCGGGGCTAACAAAGTGAATGCCAATTCCCGATATCGGCTTTCCTTTTTCATTTGTCCTGGTTGCACCATTGAAGTACATGTTCCAGGAGGCATTTGGTGAGGAAGTCTCCACGCTGTAGACAGGTTCGTCTGGGAGATCATCCTTGAGCGGAGAATCCTTAAGCAGTGGATGCTCTGAGAGAAAGTCTGTTAGAGCTTGACCTTTGATTGCTTTCTGTGGTACATACCTAATATCAAATTGTGACAGAAGGATGGACCATTTTGCTAGTCGGGCATTAAGAGAACCTGCTTTTGTGACAAGGACCTTTAAGATATTGATCCTCGATATCAGGTATATTGTGTTTGACAGCAAATAGTGACGCAGCTTTTGTACGGCGAACATCACCGCCAAGCATTCTTTTTCGACTGGAGAGTAGCGATGCTCTGCACCTACCAACATGCGACTGAGGTAGTATAGAGTAGCTTCTTTTCCTCCATCATTTTCTTGTGCAAGTAGAGCGCCCAAAGAATAGTCGAGAGCTCTTGTGTACAAGATGAATGGTTTTCCGGTTGTGGGAACAGCCAAAACCGGAGGCTTGGTCAAGTATGACTTGATGTCTTAAAATGCAGCTTCACATTCAGCATCCCAAACAAAGTCTACACCTTTCTTCATCAGGCGAGAAAATGGACGGCATTTTCCTGACAGATTGGAAATGAACCGTCGGATGTATGCCAATCTTCCTTGAAGCCTTTTAGTTCTCTTAGGGTTCTTGGAGATGGCATTTCTAGAATTGCCTTGACTTTGATGGGGTCAAGTTCTATTCCAGCTTTCCGAACTATGAATCCGAGGAACTTACCCAATGAGACACCGAAGAAGCATTTGAGGGGATTCATTTGCAGTTTGTGTTTGCGAAGCCGGAGGAAGACTTCTCGAAGATCTTGGAGATGGTCTTCTTTCCTTTTGCTTTTGACGGCGAGGTCATCAACATAACATTCGACCGTCTTGTGCTGCATATCTTGGAATATCTTCATCATAGCCCTTTGATATGTTGCACCAGCATTTTTCAGACCAAATGGCATGACAGTGTAGCAATACACGCCAAATGGGGTCCGAAAGGATGTATGCCTTTCATCTTCGGGATGCATCTTTATCTGGTTGTAGGCAGAGAAGCCGTCCATGAAAGTCATTCACTCAAACCCGCAGGTGTTGTCAATCATTACCTCCGGTATGGGGAGCGGGAATTCATCTTTGGGGCATGCATTATTCAGGTCTCTATAGTCAATACAGACTCTGATTTGCCCATTTTTCTTTGTCACAGGGACGATGTTGGCCAACCATTCAGGATACTGTTCCTCGCGGATGAAGCCAACGTTTTTGAGTTTCTGAACTTCTTGTTCAATTTTGTCCATCACATCAGGACGGAATCTTCTTTGGCCTGGTTTGACAGGCTTGATATTTTCTTGCAAGTTGAGTTTGTGAACTGCTATTTTGGGATCTTCATTTTGGAAAGGCACAAGCAGGCAGTTTGATGAAGAAGCGTTTGATCTATGGAAGAAGATTAGTTTATCTTCTGCCGACGTTTCCGGAACAACGAAGGTAGCAGACGCAGGATCTTCTACGTCAGCAGGGGTCTCCAATGGAGTGTGAGCAGGTCGAACTTGCTGAGTATCAGCTTGGCTTGACGATGTATCGTCTTCAGTCTCTAAATCGGAATCCGTGTCTTGTATGATAGACACGAAGGAGACAACAAACTTGCCCCCTGTCTTTTGCTTTGTCTTCTTTGCTTTAGTAGTGATTACCAAAGGTTTGGAAGCTTTGAAGGAGATGAGGAAGGGAGACTGATTGCTCTCTTTGAGTTTGCCGAAAGGTTTGTTTTCTTCCGATGATTGCTGAGGAGCCTTGCCTTTATCTTTTTGGAGATTGCCGGCAAAGGATGCTGTTTTCTCCTCATTTTCTTCTTTTTCATCCTTGTACATCTGAGAGTCTGCAAAATGGACTTCCTTGCCTTTGAAGGGCTTTTTGTCTGCAAACACTCAATGTATCAAGCCGTCGTCGCCAACAAACTTGATGCATTGATGTAGAGTCAAAGGAACGACACCGTTCTCATGTATCGAAGGGCGTCCAAGAAGGATGTTGTAGCATGAAGGGGTTTTTATTGCATATAGGGTAACCTCAGAAATAAGATCGCCGATTTGCAACCTGAACCGGATTTTGCCAATGGGCCTTTGAGCACTCCCATCGTATCCAAAGATGGACATAGATGTGTGGCTTAGTTTCCTAGGTGGGATACCCAGCTGTTCGAGTGCCGAAGTAGAGATGAGGTTGAGTGTAGAACCCGGGTCGATCTGGACTCTGTGTATCGGCATCTCTTTGATGTACCCTGTGAAGTACAAGGGTCGGTTGTGCTTCGTCTCGCCTAGCAGGAGGTCTTCCTTATTGAAGGCGATGGTAGCACTTGCGGCTTTTTGGACCGAGAGGCATTCAGTGCAAGGTCCTCCAGCTTCTTTCTTTTCTCCCTTTGAGGAGGTTTTTGATTTTGTGACCCTATAGTCCATTTCAATTTGCAAGATTTGCGGGGCATGTTTGTCGACATCCAGATTCAACCTTTGCAGTTCTGAAATGAGACTATCACGAGTTTGTGGTGACATTCGTAATAAGTCTAGGATGTGCAGTTGTGCAGGTATGTGTTTGAAGTGCTCGATCAAGTCATACTTGAAAGCCTCCTTTAGGCTTGCATTTTCATTATCACCGCTGCTTGGGGCATTTACAGCTTGTTTTCCCGAAGGATTCACATAAGAAGAAGAAGAAGGTTGGTTATAGTTTTTGTGGTAATCCCGGCCAGAGCGGGTACCTTTCCCAACTACAAAAGCTTCTAGAGGTGGTTCTTCTTTCGGAAGACCCCCTTCGGGCTCAAGGGGCTGATCTTCCCCATTTGTTGAAAACGCCTCTGCAGCAGCATTGCCGTCTTCAGTTATTGCGTTGCATGGAGCATTTTCCGGGAACAAGTCCTGAACAGCTTCCAACAACTTTTCTTCTTTGTCCTGTATTTCATCGGTCCAGACATCTCCTATGAGGTTGGGTACCTGGGACCAATTGACCGGGTTTTCTTTGAAGACTTCATCAGCCAGAGCTTCTTCTTGGTGATCAGTCGGAAGAGGCTTGAATTCTGATGTCACCGTTTCAGGAGACGATGGCTGACAAGGTGCTATCTCAGTGGAAGTCACCCGAGAATATGTAGCTCCAGAAGATATGGTACTGGATGCATTTTGAGAGTCCGTGGCCTCAGCAGATGGGGCTTCAGAGGCACTATCATCCTGAACTATCACATTACAGGCAACTTGGATAGAAGATGCCTCCATAATGGACCGTTGGGAATCAGACTCATCCTCCGATGTAAGAGGATCATCAATCCAGCAACTTTCTTCATTTTCCGGAGTCACTGGAGGAGATGCTTGTAGATTTTTCGGGACTTCCGGTTCTGGATTTTGGTGAAGTTGGTTGATGCGATCCTGCTCCTGCTCTATGGCTAGATGCTGCAAGATCCTCGCATATTCTTCAAGATCGGGCATAGGAGCCAAATCTGCCCCTTGTGGTTCGACCTGGTTGGGATCCACTAGAGCATTTGTTTGTGCTGTGTTAACAGCAATTTGGGTAGCCTCTTGGTCTTCATCATCATCAGACCAGGATCCTTGTGGCTCGAAGGGGTTATACCAGATTACTGGCATAAGGTGGGATTCCGGGATCCATTCTTCGTTGGAGAGATATTCTCCGGTGTCAAGGGATTCCTCCCACTCATCGGTGTCACTGGCAGTGTCACTGGACTCGTATCCATTCATGGAGAATCGAACTACCGAGTTACAAGAGTATGATGCCCCCTGCGTAGTCTCATCTCTGAGCCGTGGTGGCATGAAATCACTGAGAGTGAATTTTCTTATCACTCTTGGAACTTTGGGGAGAGACCCCTCTTTTGCCCCCAGTGAAGCGGTAGAGGAGGTTTCTGCTTTTTCAGGAACCTCTTGTTTTGTTTGAGCCTTCTCCTGCTGTTTGAGCTTGCGGAGTTGTCTCTTGGTTTGCCTTCGTTGTTGAGCGGTCGGCTTTATTTTGACAATCTCCCAATTTTCATCTTCTAGGAGATCGGAATGTACCCATATGGGCAGTCCTTCTGGTGTTGGGTAAGGCACAAGCTCTTGGGACGTTTGGGTCATTTTTATCACCTTGAAGGAAGTAGTGACTTTTTCCTTTGATGATTTGGATGTTTGTCCATATGACACCATGTTAACGGAGGCAGACCCATAGTTTTTGTCAAAGGTGATGACTCCGTTTTTCCACATCTCGTTGATCTTCTCTCTCACAACGAAACATTGGTTGAGAGGATGCGAGACCATTTGGTGGTATGGACAATATCGGGGATCGTTGGTTTTGCCAACATCTCCCGGTCTTTTGGGGTCAGGCAAGGTGAGTTTGCCATTTGCCAAGAGAGCCCCAAATATTTCTTTAACATATTCATCGAACGGGTATTTCTTTTCTACTCTTTCTTTGAAGGCATCAGAGAGTTCATGTCTCTTACCTGCAGCTTTATTTTCAGCTTTCTTTGGTGGCTGAGGAGCTGACTTGGTTTGCACATTGAGAACCTCCTTTTTCTTTGGCTTGGAGGTTGGAATGGCGGTCTGCTCCTTCTTTGATGACTTCTGACTGTTGAGGTCTTTGATCACCGTTTCAGCCTCCATAGACGCTTCTAGGAGTTCTCCCAAGTTTTTTGATTTGTTGCCGATGATCATGGAGCGGATCCTTGCTCTCATGTTGTTTCGGCAAATGTCGACTAGAGACGCTTGTGGCAACACATCTGAGCATTTGTATGCCATTGCTTTCCACTTGTGAACGAAGTCGTATGTTGACTCATTCTTTCCCTGTTTAAGGCTGCAGAGCTGAGCCATAGTGACAGGATGATCCTCACCTTTGAAGTGGGTCAGGAAACGTGTCTCTAGCATGGTCCAATTTTGAATGGAGTCCTCTGGCAGAGTGGAATACCAATCAAAGGCCGTACCTTTTAGGGTACTTGCAAAGAGCCGGATCTTGAGAGCATCTTGATCCGCAATCGTTCCTGTCAGGATCTTGAAGTGGATGACATGTTGTCGGCTGAACCTTTCCCCGTATATGTTTGGAGAAGAGGTTGTTTGAACTTTGGGGGAAACGGAACTGAGTCCATCCATAAGGGATATGGTGGCTTGATCCCATGCTCCTTCAATGTATCCTCTTCTTTTGCTTTGGCGAGGATATTGTCCACGTCCTTTTTAGTAAGGGCGCGTGACTGATCTTCTCCACCGTTTGCCTCATCTTGTGGAGGAACTTCCTCATTGTTTGGTGGACGCTGGAGAGTGAGAAGGAGGTTTTCCATCAAAACCTCTATTCTCTGTTGTCCTTGCTCTAGCTGCTGAATGCGTAGAGCCATGTCATCATGTGGTGGAGGTTGCTTAGAGTTTGTGACCAAGACATTCATCCTTCGTGAGTCGAAAGAGGATACTGTCTTAGTGACTAAGCTGGAGCTCATTCTTTTAGATGAAGAGTCCGAGGAATGATCACTCCGATGTCCCTGGCTTGAAGGAGTGGGAGAGTCTTCCTGATGTCTTCTCGTCCAGGAGACGCTGCGAGTCACTGGTCGTCTGACATGTATTTTCGTCGCTGACTTCTAGCGTCTTTCGGTTTTGCCAACCATGTGGATAGCAGCAACTTGCTCGGGTGTTTCTTTTTTGACCCATTTTTGGGAGATTTGAAGCTCAGAATGCTGGGTTCTTTGCTTTTCTAATCTCTTTTGTCGATATGCCGCGCGGCGACGTATGCGACGAGCAATTTGAGCTTTGGTTAGCTCAGGCTGTGCTCTGGCAATGAAGGACGTGGTCCCTTGTGCGCAGCAACAGAACTTGTCTTCCTTGAAGACTGGCATGGACAGGATTTGGACGCGGTCCTTAGCCTGTCGCAGCGAAGCTTCAAATTTTGCAAGCTCGTCCATGTTGAGATGAAGGGTCGAGTTGCAGGAGAGCAGGCCCTAGCAAGTTCTTGTCAAGGCCTTGTGATGCACGACTTGATTTTGGGATTGTATGAGCAAGCCGGCTCGTGCTGAGTAGTTTTTGTAGTTCAGTGGAGGATAGGTTTCTCTCCTTTGATGTAAGCAAGAGGATAAAACCTATTCTCCTTGAGAGGAGCCAGGTATTCTGGCTTTGCAGATGTCCGGGACCTTCTTTGTTTTGGTGAAGATCGCGGGGACCAAGTCTTGGGATAGACTTGTTTTTTTGTAGGTTGAGGCCTCATGGGATTGCCACGAGCCTCAGGTTTCTTGGTGACCGCCTTTGGTGTCGGGGTAGTGACACGTTGGGGGGCGGTCTTCTGCTTCTTAGCATGCTCTGTCGCTTCTGCGGGTAGTGGGAATGGTCCCAATGACCCGAAGACGATGGTCCGGGGAGTGGAGGTCGACCCGGTGTTTTGGGAGTTGCCGAGGGAGGTGATGCTTCGGCAGCTGGCGGGGCGCTTGAAAGTGCCCTTGCTTTGCTTCTCTTGAAGCATGACTTGATACTTGTTCTCATCGAAGGTGATGGTCAACGAAGCTGCCATTGTTAGTTCTGAAAAACTTCTCTGAAACAAGACCACGTCCATTAGTAATCACAAGAATATGGTGATCATAAATGGGCTATACTATGGTTTTGTCTTTTCAAATCACTCAGGGGCATGGCCCGTTCTAAGCATAATGAAGAAGGCCAAAAAGCCATAGATGGTACAATTGTTCTAAACGCAAGTATGGTCGGCTCGAAATGAGCATTCCAGGGACCGCTAGAAGCAATTGTAAACCTTAATTCAAATTACCGAGAAGCGAAGCTCACTCGAGGCAAAATGATATAAGGTTAGAGATACAAATGTGTCGGTAGCGAATACAGTAGACCCGAAAGGGCGTACTAGCACCGCTAGACACAAATGTTGTAAATCGCATCCTTGAAGGACACGAGATGGGATTTTTTGAAATGTCAAGACTGGATTCGCAAAAGAGAGCAAATGGTATTCCAATCCGAATACAGGTTCAAACATTTCTGCCAGCCTATATCCGAAAAAGGAAAGAACCAGGATTTCTCAGATTTGAATCTTATAGTGACGAGAGTTTTTTTTTTAAAAGTCAAGATTGAATTCATAAAAGAGGGCAAATGGTATTCCAATCCGAATATAGGTTCAAACATTTCTGCGAGCCTAAATCCGAAAAGGAAAGAACCAAAATTCCTCGAATTTGAACACAATAGTGACAGAAGTTTTTTTTTTTTTAATTTTTTTTTTTTTTAGAGTGCACATAGGTCTTCCAATTCGGTCTTATGAAACCTTAGTGGATATATTAGCCCGCGGGTAAGGGTAGGATTACTTAATGAACCCGTTTGAAGGACCCTTACCTCGAATAGTCTAGCTGCCTCCACACTCTGGACAAGGCTTTTCTTATATCCACTTTGGTCAAAGAACGCAATTGGTGCAACTTTAATGCTCTCTCTTTTTTTTTTGACAGACCTCCAATGGACTCATCAAAGAGAGGAAAATGGCCCCTCCCAATCCGAACGTTGGCTCAAACATTTCTGCGAGCCATTGTACGAAAAGGAAAAGGACCAAAGTTTCTCTAATTTGAATCCAAAAGAGAGAAATTTGAAAAGTTTTTTTTTTGAACTTTTTTTTTTTTTTTTTTGAAAGATCTCCAATGGACCCATGAAAGAGAGGAAAATGGCCCCTCCCAATCCGAACGTTGGCTCAAACATTTCTGCGAGCCATTGTACGAAAAGGAAAGAACCAAAGTTTCTCTAATTTGAATCCAAAAGAGAGAAATTTGAAAAGTTTTTTTTTTTTTGAACTTTTCTTTTGTTTTTTTGAAAGATCTCCAATGGACCCATCAAAGAGAGGTAAATGGCCCCTCCCAATCCAAACGTTGGCTCAAACATTTCTGAGAGCCATTGTACGAAAAGGAAAGAACCAAAGTTTCTCTAATTTGAATCTAAAAGAGAAAAAGTTGAAAAGTTTTTTTTTTTTGAACTTTTCTTTTTTTTTCTTCTGAAAGATCTCCAATGGACCCATCAAAGAGAGGAAAATGGCCCCTCCCAATCCGAACGTTGGCTCAAACATTTCTGCGAGCCATTGTACGAAAAGGAAAGAACCAAAGTTTCTCTAATTTGAATCCAAAAGAGAGAAATTTGAAAAGTTTTTTTATTGAACTTTTCTGTTTTTTTTTTTTTTTTTTTGAAAGATCTCCAATGGACCCATCAAAGAGAGGGAAATGGCCCCTCCCAATCCGAACGTTGGCTCAAACATTTCTGCGAGCCATTGCACGAAAAGGAAAAGACCAAAGTTTCTCTAATTTGAATCCAAAAGAGAGAAAACCCTTTTTTTGTTGAGAAAAGAAAGATTGGAAACACGTTCAATGAAACAAGTTTCCAAAGAATCCCATCTCATGTTTTTTTTTAGATACAATATCCAACATAGGCCACCAACTAGAAGGGAGCCAAGGATTCTAAGCGTCGCGTTCTCAATCGAATGTGTCCCACCGGGTGTGCCAACTTGATGGACCCGTCTTTTTCTTTCTTGCCTTCCTCCATCCCGGGTCCGCCAGGGTGCGGCGGGGCGAAGAGAAAAAAAAAGAGCAAGCATCAACATTTTTTTGTACGGATATGCCAGATTTTCTATTCTACTCGGAATTTGAAGTGGTGATCCGAAGATTCACCTTCACAAGTAGAAAAGGAAATCAACTTTTTTCTAACTTTCCATTGCACATATATTTTAAAGAAAGAGACAAGGTTTTAAAATGCCGTGAGAGGCGATTTTGTTTAATTTGCCGTGAAAGGCAGTTTTGTGCCGTAGAAGGCGATTTTGTGCCATAAAAGGCAGTTTACAAATCTCATCAAAATGTAGAGACAAGAAATGTGATTTTTATGTCTCTTTAAAAAAATACACAATACAACAGAAAAGTAAGAAAAGGAATCTGACTTCTCAAGAGATCGTGGGGACTCGTTCAGATCGACGGTCGCGAGTCATGTATGCGCTCCGCCATCGTCCTTCAGATGAGAACACTTGATGCTTTGATTCACTTGGCTTGGCTTGGACCTCAGATTTTTAGAGGACAAAGACCAAGGGAAGGTCTTATATCCAATAAAAAACCAAGTAGACGGGCTGAAAAGCCGCATCTAGGCCATGTTGGATAGAATAAGAGAGGAGATCTTGGGGGGGTGGCCCCCCAAGGGACTTCGATCACCTTGTAGAATTTGCAGCAGAGTTTCTTCAAAGTGAGAGAGCTTCTTTTTGCAGAGAATTCTTCAGGATAGTCTTCAGACAATTTTTCAGGATCTCTTCAGACAATTTTTCTGGGATCTCTTCAGACAATTTTTCTGGGATCCTTTCTCCTTGGAATGACCGCCTATTTATAGGCTTTTGGTGGCCATTAGGAGGGTTTTATCGGCATTAATGGTATTAATGCTCCATGATGGGAGGAGTTACAAGATTTAATTCTTTATATTGTAACTCCTTTTTCTTGGATTTTGATTGGCCGATGGAGAATAATGAGCATTTAATCTCCATGATGATGGGAGTTTCATGATTAATTAACATGATTAATCTCCATAATGATAGGAGTTACATGGTTAATTGTCATGATTAATTGGACTTGTAACTCCCATTTCTTGGCTTCTGATTGGGCCGTTCAAAATAATGAGTTAATGACCTTAATAAATTGCCATAAAAGGATCATTTAACTTCATTAATTGGCCACTGAGTCGCTTGAAGAGTCGCGGGCCGCGCCGCGTCTTTTGGAATTCTTCTTGCGATGATCATCGATGGATCCGTACCTTGTTTGATGTCGGATGACGTTGAAAATTCAGACATTGGTTGCCACTAATGGGCCGGCAGCATCTGTCCAGTCGAT
Organism: Persea americana; assembly: GCA_029852735.1. Classification (NCBI taxonomy): domain Eukaryota; kingdom Viridiplantae; phylum Streptophyta; class Magnoliopsida; order Laurales; family Lauraceae; genus Persea; species Persea americana. The sequence continues at coordinate 16,336,487 of CM056813.1, read as the reverse complement.
TTCTTGATCGGTCGGGCAGAAAGTGTGCTTTCTTGGTTGGCCAGTTGGCAGTTTCGGAGTGTCCGATGATGATCAAATGATTTCGATAGCGGATCCGTGATGTTGACGAAGATCGACGGATATCATGCCTCAAAAATCAGATTTTAAGAAAATTACAGGGGCCAAATATCGCGAAACACGAAAAAGAACGGAAAAACGGCACTTTTGGGGAACTCCGGCAACCCGGATTTCCAGGGTCGCCGGCGACCATGCACCCATGGTCTCCGGCGACCATGGGGCTGGCGACCTTGGGCCATGGTCACCTGCGACCATGGGCCAAGGTCGCCGGCGACCTTGGACTTTGGTCCACTTTTCGGTCGCCTTCCGGTCGCCGTTTCTAGGTCGTTTCTTGGGCTTTTTTGCTTCTTTTTTCTCCTGTATTTTCTTTGACATTTCTCCTCATTTATTGGCTTAATTCCTCTAAAGAAAACCTGTCGAAAGCCTATGCAAATCAGAGCACAAAGTTTCCTATTTTTTGGAAAAGTCGAAGACTCTATAGCCGATTTTCCGCCAAGAGTTGAAACTGGGTCAAACGATGTCGGAATGACCTGAAATTTGAGGTGAAGCTTCTTGGGCATTAGATAGGACCAACCATGGGCTTTTATTTGAGTTTTGAAGCCGTTTGGGGTCCCGTCGATGCGTGACTTGATTTCACCGTGTGGAAGATGTCGAGCTTTGATGTACGGTCATCCAATGTCCGATTGACCTGAAATTTGACGGGGAGCTTATTGGAGTCATTTTGAGATGATCCTTTTGCTCCGATTTGGGTGCCATGGTCCCGGGGAGCTTCGCCGCCGGTAGGCTTGATTTCGCTTCAGAGCATCAAAACCGAGTCAAACGTTCTCGGAATGACCTGAAATTTGACGTGCAGCCCTTTGGAAGCATGCAGAAGCTACTCATGTGTTTTGTTTGATGAGTGGCGGCATAAGAGGTTCTCGCCGTCGGGAGGCTTGATTTTGCCGTTCGAGAGTTGATGGAGGGTCAAACGGTGTCGGTTTGACTTGAAATTCGACATGGAGACTTTTGGAGGTATTTTGAGATCATCCATAGGCTCTGATCGAAGATTTGATGTTTTTGACACTATAGCCGTCGGGAGCTCTCGCTCAGCTGTTGGAGGATTGAAGTTAGGCCAAATGGTGTCGAAATGGCCCGAAACTTCATGTGTACCTTTCTTTTGGCTACTTTGAGAGATCTTGTAGTTTTTGTTTGGTTTTGTCAAGATCTGATGCTTGAAGCAGCTCTGCCTGTTTGTAGTAGGATGCGGCTCCATATAGCTTTTGATGTTGATGAGGCAAAATGACATTTTTGGTGTCAACAATGAGAAATCAAAACATTTACCAAAACTATATCGGTATGAAACACTCAAGCAGGCAGGACATGTTGCTCATAGCCACACATTTCATATCATTATCTTTTCATGTATAAACGGGGTTGGCAGGACATGTCAGTTGCACAGTTCATGGTTTGAGATAAAACCAGTGATATTGGGAGAAATCGGGTTAAGACAAGTATAATCCGAATAAAACAGTGTAATGATTCCTTATATAATTACGAACTATGTAATGAGAAGAAGGAAAAGGACTCTTCCTTATATAGAGAATGAAAGTGGGTCCCACAACTTAACCCACTCATTGGGCTTAAAACATCATCTCACAGGCTTCGGATGGATTCGACGAAGAATGAAGAATTGTTCATCGAAATTTCTAGTTTCCAAAAAGTATATATTTCACAAGTTTCGGAGACATCGAAATAGTGTCCAGATTTTATGCGAAAAGACTGGTTTACCTCTATCATTAGCAAAGTAAGGTCTAGAGGTCTCGGATAGAAACGGGGCAAATAGGAAAATTGTCGGGAACAATAAAGTAAGTAAAAAGGGGCAAAATACAGATTTTTACGAATTTCACATAAATCTCAATAATCACGCAAAAAACAATAAAGAAACCCCTAAAGGGTCCCACTAAATCAAAAGAGTTTCCAAATTAATCTAAAGCTATAAAAAGCTATTCTAATCCACACTTAACCAAATTCTACTAATCTCACTTATAACTAAAGCACGTCTTAATTAACACTAATCGGAAACTCTTGGGGTGGGGTCTTACATCCTCCACCCCTTAGGGCATTTGGTCCACCAAATGAAACATAATAACTAACCTCGGGTAGTAGGTGTGGACAATTCTTTTGAACTTGATGCCGTAATTCCCACGTTGCCACTTCAGGTCCGTGATTCTCACAAAGCACTTTCACCCAGTGAATAGTCCTTGTTCTCAGCTCTTGTTCCTTCGTATCAATGATCTGGACCGGTTTCTCAACATAGGTGGCATCTTCTCTGATCTCCAACCGCTCATGACGGAGTACATGTGACGGATCGGGGACGTACTTCTTCAACATAGACACGTGGAATACATTGTGTACGCCGGAAAGCTCAGGTGGTAAGGCTAATCTATAAGCCACGTCACCAATCTTGCTCACGATATCATATGGTCCAACGTATCTCCGAGATAACTTGCCTTTCTGCCTGAATCTCATAGTTCCTCTAGCATGTGACACTTTCAGGAAAACTTTATCTCCTTCCTTGAACTGTAAGTCTCTTCGGTGAGAGTCTGCATAACTCTTCTGTCTACTCTGGGCTACCTTCAGACGTTCCTAGATCAACTTGACTTTGTCACTGGTCTCACTCACTATAGTCGGTCCATGAAAACTACGAATACCTACTTCTTCCCAACAAACTGGAGTTCTACACCTTCTGCCATACAATGCCTCAAAAGGCGATATTCCAATGCTTGAATGGTAACCGTTGTTGTAGGCGAACTCGCAAAGCGGTAGGGTCTCGTCCCATTGAGTCTTAAAATTCTAACACACACGCTTAAAGCATATCCTCAAGGGTCTGAATTGTCCTTTCCGACTGACCATCGGTTTGTGGGTAATACGCTGTGCTGAACTGTAGCTTCGTACCCATAGACTCATGCAATGTCTTCCAAAATCTTGAAACGAATCTGCCATCTTTGTCCGAAGTAATGGAGACTGGCTGCCCATGACGGCTGACAATCTCGTTCACAAACAATTCCACGAGAGGTAACATGTGCATTTTCTCTCCGGTCTTCATGGAGATAAAGTGAGCTGATTTGGTAAGGCGGTCCGCAATGGCCCATATGGCGTTATTCCCTTTTCTGGTTCTTGGTGATTCCGAGATAAAATCCATGGTGATATGTTCCCACTTCCATTCCGGGATCTCTAATGGTTGCAGCAACCCTGGAGGCCTCTGATGCTCTGCCTTCACCAACTGACACGGCATACAACGGGAAATGAAAGCTGCAATTTCTCTCTTCATGTTGTTCCACCAAAATCTGCCCTTCAAGTTATGATACATCTTCGTGCTACCCAGATGCATAGAGTACTTCGTACTGTGCGCCTCGGTCATGATGTCATTCTTCAAGTCTTCAATGTTGGGCACACATAAACGATCACGATAGTATAAAATTCCATCTACAATACGAAAGTCAAGACGTTCTGCTATGTGCTTTGAAATCTTGGCCAACTCTGGATCTTGCAATTAGTCATCCTTGATCTTCCGAATGAACGAGGGTTCAAACACTGACATGTTGGCTAATATTACTCCCTTGCTTAGGGGTTGAAACTCCACACCCAACTCTTCAAATTGTGAAAGATGCACGTAACCCTTAAACTTGCCACGCTTGCTGACTTCCTACTCAAGGCATCAGCTACTACATTTGCCTTCCCCGGATGATACTTGATCGGAAAATCATAGTCTTTGATATACTCCATCCATCTTCTTTGCCTCATGCTCAACTCCTTTTGAGAAAACAAGTATTGTAAGTTGCAGTGGTCGAAGTGGACTTTGAACTTCTCTCCGTAGAGGTAATGTCTCCACATTTTTAGAGCAAAAACGACCGCTGCTAACTCTAGATCATGCGTTGCATAGTTCTTCTCGTGGTCCTTCAACTGCCGGGATCCATAGGCAACGACTTTTCCATCTTGCATCAACACGCAACCGAGTCCTATATTCGAAGCATCAGTAAAAATGGTGTAACTGTCGCTCCCAGATGGTAAGGTGAGGACTAGTGCCGAAGTCAATCTCTTTTTCAACTCTTCAAAGCTGGCCTCGCACTGATTTGTCCACACAAATGGTGCATTCTTTTTGGTCAATTTCGTTAAAAACGCTGCAATCGACGAAAATTCTTGTACAAATCTCCGGTAATACCCTGCCAATCCAAGAAAACTTCTGATTTCTGATGTATTCTTCGGTCTTTCCCACTTCACAACTGCATCTATCTTAGCTGGATCCACTGATAATCCTTCTTTGGAGATGATGTGTCCCAAAAACGCGACTTCTTCAAGCCAAAATTCGCACTTACTGAGCTTCGCATTCAATTGATTGTCTCTTAGGAGTTGCAGTGCTATCCTCAAATGCTCTTCATGTTCTTCTCTAGACTTGGAGTACACCAAAATGTCATCAATAAACACTACTGTGAATTGGTCTAAGTACTCCGTGAATATTTTGTTCATCAAGGCCATGAATACTACCGGTGCATTCGTCAGTCCAAATGGCATCACTAGGAACTCATAGTGTCCATATCTTGTCCGGAAAGCTGTATTCGATAGATCTGAATCTCTAACTCCCAGCTGATGGTAACCGAACCTTAAATCTATCTTCGAAAAGTAAGCAGCACCTTGCAATTGATCAAACAATTCATCTATCATTGGCAATGGATACTTGTTCTTGATAGTAGCTTGGTTCAATCTCCGGTAATCAATACACATTCTCATAGAACCATCTTTCTTCTTGACGAATAAAACTGGAGCTCCCCACGGTGAAACGCTAGGTCTAACGAAACCTTTGTCCAACAATTCTTGCAATTGTATCTTCAATTCTCCCAATTTAGCTGGAGCCATTCTGTATGGTGCAATAGATATCAGAGCTGTCCCTGGTAACAACTCGACGGTGAAGTCAATTTCCCTAACAGGTGGCAAATCTGGAATCTCTTCTGGAAAAATGTCTGGAAATTCATAAACAATTGGGATCTCCTCCACCCCTTGGGACCGTTTATCCTTCGTGATAAATGCTAGATAACCTTCACAACCGCTTCTCACTAGTCTATCAGCCTTCAACGCTGAAATAAATTTTGGACAAGGATTACTCCTCTCCTTGAAATAGGACTCCTGCTGGGGTCTCCTTTAACTTGAACGTGAGGGTCTTATGGAAACAGTCCATAGTAGCATGGTACCCTGCTAACCAATCCATCCCTAGGATGACGTCAAAATCATACATCTCCAACAAAATAAGATTCACCGGTAACACCACATCTCCTATCTTAATAGCACATCTAGGATGATATTTCCTACACACAACTTATTTGCCTACTGGGGTGGACACCGTCAAAATAAACTCAAGTTCTCTAGCAAGCATATCAATCAACTTAGAAAAATTTGGAGACATGAAAGAGTGTGTAGAGCCAGGGTCAAACAATATCTTAGCTTTAATTCTACAAACAAGGAGTGTACCTTCCACCAAGTTATCTGCAGCCTCTGCATCCCCTTGGTTGATGGCGTACACTTGTCCTCGCTATTGAGGCCTGTTTTGAGCTTGTTGTTGCCTTCCTTGTTGTGCATTTCTATTCTGCTGAGGAGGATGATGATTCTAATTCTGTCCTTGCTGACGGCCTTGTTGCTGCTGCTGAGGTCTATACTGCTGCTGAGGAGCCTGCTGCTGGAGTGGCCTTGGCTGATTCTGTACAGCTAGTGCATTCTGAGGTGGTGCTAGACGTTGTGCTCTTTGTTGTAGCTGATTCTGCCTATTGCCTTGGCCAACAAGCCTTGGACAATCATTGAGCTGGTGCGCCATATAACCACATCTGAAACATGCTCCCGTAATCGTACGGCAATGGGCACTCTCATGATTCTTACCACAATGAACGCAAACTAGAGGGTTTTGGCCATGTTGTTCTTGCCTCGGTCGCTTGTTCTGTTGGTTCCTTGGTGGGTGATTCTATTGATGAGCTGGTGCCTTTCCTTGGATCTTCAGGATCTTGTTGTTTAGATTCTCGAATTTATATGCCCTTCTCACAGCCTCTTCAAAAGTGGTAGGTGGTACAACACCCGTGGCATCCCTCTCAATGATAGGGTTAAGTCCTTCAAGGAACTTGGCTATCTTCTTCTCCATGGTGTCTCGAGACAACCTCTCAAACCTTGTGAGGTACTCTTGGACTGTCATGCTGCCTTGCACGAGCTGCTGGAACTCAATGGCCTTCTACCTCTTCACATGCGTCGGTACATATTTATCACTGAACCGTCTCTTGAAGTTTCCCCAAGCTTTTGCATCTACTATAGTTCTATATTCAGCCCTTACTGTCTTCCACCAAATATCTGCTAACCCGGTGAACATGGAGGTGGTGAGTTGTACTTGTTGCCTACCCATACATCTGAAGACTTCAAAGATGTTCTCCGTATGCTCTAACCAGTCATCTGCAACTAATGAGTCCTCATGCCCAGTGAACTCCTTAGGACCCCTCTTTCTGAACCGTTCAAACAAAGGATAGGGATCATGCTCCCTATTGTTGATGACTATTTGGGGGCCTGGTGCTTGAGTTGGTGCTGGTTTAGGTCTCCTCTCTAACACCTCCAACAACTGCCTCTGCATCTGTGCCATCTCCCTAGCATGCTCTTCATCCATTCTAGCCATTTGCTCTTACAACCTGGCTTGGTTTTCATTTGCTTGACGCTGCTGGTCTAGCATTGCTTGCATCATCTGTTGAAACTAATTCTACATGTTTGGATCATGAGTACCGTTTTCAAGTGGTCCTGTATGTGCACTATTGCTCGCGGTGGGATTGTCGAGTACGGGTCTTTTACGAGGTGGCATATCACTGCAAAACAGATTGTTACCACATAAAAATCAAATAAGGGTCACACATTGCTCACACGAGTCTAACTAATGAAAAGTCTAACGAATCCTCTCCACGTCCACAATACAAGACTGATAAATACAGATAAATGACATGATGTCAGAATGAGCAATGATTTCCTTGGCATTTCCAAAATATGAAGTTAGAAACTTAACAAAAGATTAGTTAAATTAACATTCCCCAAAAATAATGGCCAACAAAGGCCAGTACATCCCAAAAGTATAAATCCAAGGGTCGCTCTATAATCTCCCAAATGTTACGCAGCTCAAAGCTTAACCAAATGTCTAAATGACATTGTCAGCTTGCCATTCCACTAATCATTGCGATTCACCTACCGCCTCCTCTGGCTCCTCCTCGAAGGCAATAATGGGGACTGTACCTGAGTACCACAAAAATGGGTCAGACATGACAGTCTGGCAGGTGGGTGAATAGATAATACAATAAGAGAAATCGAAAGATAAAGTTTAAGAGACATTGAAATCTGTCCAAACATGTTTTTCCATAAAACAAGATATATCATTTGTCAAAATGCATTTATAAGATAAAACATGCAGGATATCAAAGAACAAGGAACTAGCAACCACACTAAAGCTAAATCCTCTCCATCACAAAAGTGATGAGAGCACATTCGGTGCATTGGGCTTGAATACGCGAAGTGACGAGGACCAATAATATATATATACATATAGCTAGACAAGACCATGGCTGCGGAACCGGGTAATGGGACAGGACAGGATCCAAGTTGCAACTGGCGGGAGCACGAGCGGGAGGCCCAAGTCAGTTGATCAGACTGACAAGGACGTCCAAGCTTAGTGGTGCCGACTCATAGGTTACATGAGAAATCAAAACATTTATCAAAACTATATCGGTATTAAACACTCAAGCAGGCGGGACATGTTGCTCATAGGCACACATTTCATATCATTATCTTTTCATGTATAAACGGGGCTGGCAGGACATGTAAGGTGCACAATTCATGGTTTGAGATAAAACCAGTGATATTGGGAGAAATCGGGTTAAGACAAGTATAATCCGAATAAAACAGTGTAATGATTCCTTATACAATTACGAACTATGTATTGGGGCTTCCGCATTCACACAATGTGTGTAAGGACCTTGTATGTCTATTAATGCTCTTGGCATGGTACTCGAATGATGATAGACATCCCAAGTTTCCTTATACAGTTTGGTAAATCCACAATTCTCAATACATATCCGAAGTGGTATTTCTTTCTAAGTAAATCTCCTTATGTCATCCCCTAGGTCTTTCCAAGGTAGAGGGGTATAAAAACAACCCATCCCAGCCCTATAATGTCATATCTAAAAACAATGGAAAAGACCCAGGAATTTTGTACAGTTTGCTCGAGCGGATAGGAAGTTCGCTCGAACGGACTGGGTCCAATCAGGAGGGCTCAAGCGAAGAAAGGGGAGGCTCGAGCGAACATAGTTCTGTGAGGGGTTCGCTCGAGCGAACTACTATGGATCAGGAGAGGTCGAGCGAAGAAAGAAGTTGGCTCAAGCGATAGAGGTTCTGTGAAGGGTTCGCTCGAGCGAAGAAAGAAGTTTGCTCAAGCGATAGAGGTTCTGTGAAGGGTTCGCTCGAGCAAATAGAGGTTCGCTCAAGCGAACTGCTTCAGAAACTCTCCATTTCAGCAGTCCGAACCTCATCTTCCCTTCTCTTCAAAACCTCATTTAAGCCAACACTTTACACAACATTTATGGCTCTCCTACCCCCCACTTCATCCAGATTAAATCCTCCAACAACCATCCATTAAAACCCAAAAATCACATCCATCTCCTTACAAATCTCATTCAATGCAAAAGCTCCCAAATTAGTGGCAAATTACATATGATCCACAACCAACTTTTACAACGTAAAGCATATACATTCTTCAAAGGTTCCAATAATGGAAAATAACTTAACAAGATGCACAAATCAAAATCATTATCAACCATGGTACATAAGAGAAGATGAATAGTGAAAAATCCATAAAATCTTATTAAAGCATGAAATCATTCAAAAAAGCTGTTCATCGACTTGCCTTGGTCTCCAATTAAGCTAGTCAAGCTCTAAGCACACTCTTAAGCCCAAAATCCACAATCTACACAAAAATCCCCAAAATGACACTCATCACAACCCTAGAATGCCAAAATCAAGAAATAGGGAGAGATAGCTTCCAATAATGAAAATGAAGCATCTTCAAGACTAGAAGAATACAAATCCAAGAGATGAGAAGAAGAGCTTACATGGAAGACCACCAAATACACAAGGCTTGCTCAAAGAGGATCTTTGAATAGTGGGTTCTCTCTAAAAATGGTACCAAGAAGGAGCTCTCATGGTGGGAAAGAAGATGGTAACCTCCATTTATCCTTTAGCAATAGCTTGAGAGAGATTGAGAGATGGAGAAGCAAGAAAAGGGCAAGAAGAAACCCTAGGCTGGACTCACTTCTATCTCAAAGGAAAGTTGCAAGAAAAGAGAAGAAGGAAAATGGCTCTTCCTTATATAGAGAATGAAGGTGGGTTCCACAACTTAACCCACTCATTGAGCTTAAAACATCATCTCACTGGCTTCGGATGGATTCGACGAAGAAGGAAGAATTGTTCGTCCAAATTTCTAGTTTCCAAAAAGTTTATATTTCACAAGTTTCGGAGACATCGAAATAGTGTCCAGATTTTATGCGAAAAGACTGATTTACCTCTATCATTAGCAAAGTAAGGTCTAGAGGTCTCGAATAGAAATGGGGCAAATACGAAAATTGTTGGGAACAATAAAATAAGTAAAAAGGGGCAAAATACAGATTTTTCCGAATATCACATAAATCTCAAAAATCACGCAAAATACAATAAAGAAGCCCCCGAAGGGTCCCACTAAATCAAAAGAGTTTCCAAAATAATCCAAAGCTATAAAAAGCTATTCTAATCCACACTTAACAAATTCTACTAATTTCACTTATAACTAAAGCACACCTTAATTAACACTAATCAGAAACTCTCGGGGCGGGGTCTTACAATTCCTATCTATCTCTAGCCAACATGCTACAATCCATGTTCCAGAAATTATCCATGTTCCAACATGCTACAATCCATCTTTGGTGGGTTCATTACTGAATATCTATGCTCTCAAAATAAAACTTCTCCGTTTGTATTTTATGAGGGCATGTTTGGCAATCAAATCATCAGTGAAAACATTTTCGTGTTTGACAAAGACGCTTGTATGACAAGTTTATGGGCAAGTGGGAGATGTTGAGATATGGTTGTTGGCTATAAAATTAAAGTTTGTGGGCATGGGATGATACCACAACTTCAAAAATAACAAACAGAAGACACGAGAAAGAAAGTAGTTTGCACATTAATATTAATCGAAAGTGCATTCTTATTTCATTTCCGTTTTTACTTGTGCATGGGTTCTACATTTCTCTCCACCGAGTCGTTTACATACAATTTTCCTACAGCTCCCTCATTCGGCTTAGGAGATCAAATGGAAAGGAGAATTACAAGAAAATTATAAAAATAAGGAAATTGGACTGTAGGGCACAGCCAGGTAATTATTGCTCTATCCAATAGTGCCTTGCAGGCACAGAATTTGTCTGATTGTGGCTTGCAATGTCTGTTGCAAATAGCATTGTCGTCTGACAGTAGTTATCAGTGTCTTCTGGCTATTTCTTCTCTCTTCTGAAGCGCTACTGTGAGGCATTCTGAAGAGTTCTAAGTGTTGTCAGACTCAAGGTGAAGCATATGAACAACTTTAATTATCTTTTTAGGCAATCTTTGCAATCTATCACTGATAAGTCCTTAAAAATGCAGAATTTCCTCATCATCTTAGAGTAATTAAGGACTTAATCATCAAATCATGGACCATTTGAGTAAAAAATTATGATTTTATGTTTTTGAGCATCAAAGTTTGAATTTGAGTAAAAATTCATCCAAAATTTGCATTTTTACATAAAATCATGAATTTCTCCATTTTTGGCATTGAAAGTCACAAATTTCTCATAACTTTTTATTCACACATGAAATGATGAATTTTCTTTGCACCTTTAATTTAATTAAAGAAAACTTGACAAAATGGTGAAATATTATGCATCTATTCAGTGTGAATTGGGGCCCGCATCTTGCAATACTCTTTTCCAACATAAATAAATAATTCTTTGATCATTGATTATACTATTTGTATTTTTGTAGGAAAAATCAATTTCTTGGGACCCGCAGAAGAGATGAATCAATTGAAGAATTAAAGAAGGAAAACCAAGGTATTGAAGCTTTGCATGGGGTCCACACTACCCTTGTTTGAAGATTCAAATCAAGCCAAACAAAGAAGAAAAAAAATTTGTAAAAAAAAATCCCTCCAAGATGAGGACGTCCAAGGCAAGGTACTTCAAGGCTTGCACACTCATGTGGGGCCCGTCATGTGTTCCAATTTGAGATACAAATCTAAACTTCAGATTTGAAATTATTCAAGCCAAGGAGAGGACGTTCAAGCATGGGATAGTTCAAGATTGCATTCTTCCAAGTATGGCCCACTCCTATGTCATGTTTGGGATGAAATTAAATTCAGATTTGAAGAGATTTTTAAGGTGGGCCATGCTAAGAGGTTTTTCTAGCCATGAAGAGTTCAAAAGATTGGAAATCTTGGATCGCAATCCAAGTTGGAAAAAATTTCAAAGAGTGCAAGATTTTAGCACTAAGTTGTTAAATTTATCTCCAAAAAGATAGGCCTCAAATTTTGAATGTTTGCAACCCAAGATTCCTCCAAAAAAGGAGTTGCACATCCAACACTCTTCCACTCTAAAGTTACACGTCCAAGCCTTTCCATTTACAAGAATCACACGTCCATGAGGGGGACCACAAGCACCCAAGATTTGTTTCAAATCTGAAATTTCATATTTGAATTGATTCTTAACCAAAGTGGGACCCAAGAGAGGAAGTTGCATGAGATAAGAACAATCCTATTTTCACTAGGATTGTGCGCCAACCCCTAGAAACTCTCTCAAAAACCCTCCTAATCCTAATCCAACTTGGACCCCACACTACTAATCCTTACCCAAATCAAAACCTTGCAACCCAAGTTACCAAAATAATATAAAAAGACCCAAAAAGTGGCTGGACGTGCATACCAACTCCCCCATTCCTCTTGGACGACCAGCAACAATATTTCCCCTTTTTCCATCACTTTTTTCTCCATCTCTCCCCTACCATCCTCACTCACCCAAGGCTTTCTCTAAGGCTACCACCACTTGGGTTCTTACGCCGCCGTTGCATCGCCGTTGCTATCGTCACTCCACCATCGGATCATCCTTGAAATCATCTTCTCTTGCTTGGATTTCAAATTGCGAAACGAAAGCCGGTTGGATCGCCGTTCGAGACCGCGAGTCCCTCTCCTCCATCTAGTGTTTCTTGTGTCTATGGTAAGGTTGGATGCACTTTATTTTTATTAAAAGAACTTTGTAATGGTTAGTTGCTTGTAATGGGTTTTTCATTAATAAAACAAGTTTATGGGGTCTTGGTCTTCACCAATGGGTCAACATCGAATTTTTGTGCGTAGTGACAGTGCGCACTTAGTGCAGTGGTCTTGATTTTTATTGATGGCATCAAGCAAAGTAATTATTGCAAAGTTTTAGAATTAAAATCCAATTTATTTATTCTCTGATTTTATTTTATTTTATTTTTATTTTATGCACCTTTACAATTATTGCAATTGGTTAGGCTAATAAATCTTATGGTGATGCAGTGGTTAGATTAGGTTTCTAGATTAGGATTTTAATTTTCTTTGGTTGTAATTAATATTTCAGATTTGTAATTAATTTTTAATTCAATTAGAAATTTGATTTGTTTAGTTTTTTTTTTAGGCGAGAACTAGTTTTTTTTAATAGCACAGGTTTTGCGATAAATAACTCTCCGTGGATCAACCCAGTTTCACCGGTTATTACTACAATTGCGGCCTTGCACTTGGGGCTACGATCAAGTTTTTGGCGCCGTTGCCAGGGAGTTTTTGTTCGCTTAAAGTAATTTTTCCAACCTACCTTTTTAATTGCTTTGTGGGTGTGCCTTTACTATTCCGCAATTATTCTAGATCTAAGGGTAGCATGCATGGAATGTTTGGACCAGCCCTATGGCATTAAAAAGTGTATTTTTAATCTCTGATTTTTTATAAAATTGGAACTATTTCAGATCTGAAATTTTTTTTTTCTGATTTTTCAAAAATCACATCCAATTTCGGAAAATTGCCTACTTTACTTCTAATTTGGACTAGTTTAGGTCATTTTTTTTAGTTGCTCGTTAGGATTAATTAAGGTCTGTTAAAATCTTTTGTTTTTCATATTTTTAGGTTTTTAAAGTTTCCAAAAGAATTCTGGAACTTTCCATCACAAAGGCAAGTCGTAGATCGCTCAAATTCAGCTTTTTGGCCACCATACTTGCCAAATCTGAAAATTTCAGAACTTCCATTGGAAACTCAGTTATTTTAGTTGTTTTTAAATTTAAAAGGACTCTTAAAAACTTGCTGGAATTTTTTCTAAGAAGGTTAGTTATTTCTTTGGAAAGCCGAACAAACTGCCTTTCTTGATTGGTTCGATGTCTAGGCAAGTCTTGTCCCATTACATAAGGGAGACAAGTCTCTTGTTCTAGAAGGTGGTTTTTAAGCGGGACCCTTGCAATGCATCATGACCCCACCACTAATCTGGGGACTTACCTGGTCGGGCTAGTTTCATAGATTTGGGTTTGGGAACTTTCCTTAGAGATATTAAACTCTCTAAGACTAGGACTTTGCAAGAATTTGAGAATCTTCTTTTAAATCTAAGAACGGACCTTAGGTAGTTTTTCTTTCTAGGTTTCTTTATAAAAAAAAAACAAAAATAAATAAATAAATAAATAAATTTCAAAATTCCAAAAAAGAAGGAAAAACCCCCATCTTCTTGGCAGAGAGACTCCTCAAATCGGTTAGAAAGGAAGGAATCATCAGTCAAGAGCTTGATTAAATTCTACGAATCTAGATCTCCTGGTTCTCTTAGGATTTCCAATATGGCTGATGAGCAAAGTGATAACGAGGAGAACGGTAATGGGAATGGACCCAATAATAATGGGGAGGTGAATCAACCTCTTAGGAGTTTACGTGATTACCTTCACCCTACACGACAAGCCGCACCGTCGTGCATGGTTATACCCGCAGGTGCGGGTCAATTTCATATCAAACCGGGAGTAATCCAATTTCTCCCCAAATTTCATGGACTTGAGTCAGAAGGTGCATATTTGCACATAAAAGAGTTTGAGGAAGTGTGTGCAACACTACACTTCAATAATGTGAGGGAAAACCTTATCAGATACAACGATCGGCATATATATGACATTGAGATATGCAGTACGAATCAGAGTAGATGATAGACAAGATAATAGAAAATATGTAGCATTTGAATCATAAACAAACTAACATAAGCATCTAGCAAATAGGTAGTCCACAGATGCTAATCACCACAGGATAGTTCAACATCGCTCTCCCTTACTCGCATAGAGTTGTGGTAGAGATATTCAAGACATGGGAAAAAAAACCAGCAAGCAAGCAAGAGGAATACCGTTCAAAGACAAACTTCAATACTTCTTTTCAATGGGTATCCAATGGTGTACATCCATCTAAAATATAAAAATCAGTACTGCAGACGTCAAAATTCCTAAGCCCTCACACAAGGTGGTGCGCTGGATGTGGTGGACGTTAATAGCTGAGTGGTGCCTGACACAAGAGTCCTACACATACAATAGCGAGGGACTAGGCCTTTTTGCGTTAACAAGATTCCTCAAACGAAAGAGAGACTACTCTGCAATCGGCAAATTAAACCATTCAATCAAACTAACTCCAAATATCAGTATCATAAGTAGTCCTCATTAAGGCTTGACAATCAAAGCTGCCTAGTCTCAACACTTTAATCAAATTTTAAAATGAACGGAACATCAGAAGGGGTCCTAAGCTCATCATCTAAGTTCTTCATTCGATCCCAAAACAAAACAAAGCAAACGAAGCTAAGGAACATGGACATTGCATGTAGACAAGTACCAAACGGTACGATTCGGAATCAGAAGCAATAACCAATCCAATCCTAAATCAATTGTTATTCCGGAAGTCTCAGACAACTCTACTCAGTCAATGAAAGGAATCAAGGCTCTCGATACCCGGACGAATCATCTTCATACATAGATATAAAGATGGGTATCCTGTTGTCCCATACCGTTCAAGATTGAGAAAGTTGAAACCTGATACAACCGAAATAACCGTGAAGAACATCGGCTCAAAACATCCTCACGTATAGTCAAATGAGTCCTCAAAAGGGTAGCCAAAGTCCATCCAAACTAAGTCTAAGAAATCCCCTTCCCAAAGGGATTCAAATTGAAAATAACAGCACTGGTGGTTAACCGCCTAATTTGGTTAGCCGCGTAGGCCTGTGCAAAAGGTCCAAAATGTTGCTCTCTAGAAAGTGACCGCTAGGTCACCCAACAGCAGGTTGGCTAGCCGCTAGTTGACCGTGAGCTAATTGTGAAACAAACGGCTGAAGGCAAAACCTCCACAGTTACCTCATGGTTAACCGCGCGGGGTCTTCACAGCTAGCGAAACCAATTTCGGCTAACCGTGAAGCTATAGAACTCACCATCATAATTCCAGTTTTGGGGAGAAAGCATTCCCACCCTTCATTCACACCTGCAGAAAAATAAAATAGGGCCTTTCCCTCTTCCAAACATAAACTCTAACCTCCTTGTTGACACCAAAAATGTCAATTTGCCACTTCGACAACAAAAGCTACATGGAGCCGCATCCTACTACAAACAAGCAAAGCTGCTTCAAGTATCAGATCTTGCCAGAATCAAACAAAAACTGCAAGATCCTTCAAAATAGCCAAAAGAAGGGTACACATGAAGTTTCGAGCCATTTCAACACCATTTGGCCTAACTTCACTCCTCCAACAGCTGAGCAGGAGCCCCCGGCAGCGACAGTGTTGAAGATATCAAATCTTTGATCAGAGCATGTGGATGATCTCAAAATACCTCCAAAAGGCTTCACGTCAAATTTCAAGTCAAACCGACACCGTTTGACCCTCCATCAACTCTCGAATGGAAAAATTAGGCCTCTTGGCGGCGAGAACCACTGATGCCACCACTCATCAAACAAAGCACATGGGTAGCTTCTACATGCTTCCAAAGGGCTACATGTCAAATTTCAGGTCATTCCGACAACATTTGACCTAACTTTGACGCTGGGAAACAAAATCAAGCCTACCGGCGGCGGAGCTCCCCGGGACCATGGCATCCAAATCAGAGCAAATGGATCATTTCAAAGTGACTCCAATAGGCTCCCTGTTAAATTTCAGGTCAATCGGACATCGGTTGACCGGACATCAAAGCTCGACATCTTTCGCGCAGTGAAATCAAGTCTACCATCAATGGGACCCCAATCGGCTTCAAAACTCAAATAAAAGCCTATAGTTGGCCCTATCTTTTGCTCATGAAGTTTCATCGCAAATTTCAGGTCATTCCGATATCGTTTGACCTAGTTTCAACTCTTGGCGGAAAATCAGCTACAAAGTCTTCGGCTTTTCCAAAAATAGGAAACTTTGTGGTCTGATTTGCACGGCTTTTCGATAGGTTTTTTTTAAAGGAATCAAGCCAATAAATGAGGAGAAATTTCAAGAAAAATACAAGGGAAAAAAGAAGCAAAAAAGCTAAAAAAACGGCCGAGAAACGGTGACCAAACGGCGTTCGAAAGGGGACAAAAAACCCCATGGCTGCCGGCCCCATGGTTGCTGGTGACCATGGGTGCAGGGTCGCCGGCGACCATAGGGATCCGGGCAGCCAAATTTTGCCCGGAAGCCCACTTTTTCGGGTACTTTTCGCATTTCGCGATGTTTGGCCCTTGTGATTTTCTTAAATTTTGATTTTTGAGACATGGTATCCGTCGATCTTTGTCAACATCACGTATCTGCCGTCGAAATCAGTCGATCATCATCGGACACTCCAAAATTACTGACCGGCCGACCAAGAGAGCACACTCGAGAAATCAACTGGACAAATGTTGTTGGCTCATTTGTACCAATCAATGTCTGAAATTGCATCGCCATCCGACATCAAACAACATGCGGATCCATCGACATGAAGAATTCCAAAAGACGCGGCGCAGTCCGCGACTCTTCAAGCGACTTGGCAACCAATTAATGCTGTTAATTGACCCGTTTATAAAAACTTATTACGGTCATTAACTCATTATTTTGGACGGCCCAATCAGATTCAAGCAAATGGGAGTTACAAGTCAATTAATCATGGCAATTAACCATGTAACTCCTATCATTATGGAGATTAATCATGGTAATTAATCATGAAACTCCCATCATCATGGAGATTAAATGCCCATTATTCTCCACCGGCCAATCAGAATCCAAGAAAAAGGAGTTACAAAATCAAGAAGTAAATACTTGTAACTCCTCCCATCATGGAGCATCAATGTCATTAATGCCCATAAACCTTCCTAATGGCTACCAAAAGCCTATAAATAGGCGGTCATTCCAAAGGGAAAGGCTCCTGGAAAATTGTCTTGAAAATCTCTGTGCAAAGAAGCTCTCCTGCTCTAAAGAAACTTTGCTGAAAACACTACAAGGTGATCGAAGTCCCTTGGGGGGCCACCCCCCCTCCCCCCCAAGGTTTTTCCCTCCTACTTCTATCCGACATGGCCTAGATGTCACTTTTCAGCCCACCTACCCGGCTTTCTATTGGATATAGGACCTTTCCTTGGTCTTTGTCCTCTAAAAATCTGAGGTCCAAGCCAAGCTAAGTGAATCAAAAGCATCAAGTGTTCTCATCTGAAGGACGACGGCGGAGCCCATACATGACTCGCGACCGTCGATCTGAACGAGTCCCCACAATCTCCCGAGAAGTCAGATTCCTCTTTCTTTATTTTCTATTGTATTTTGTATTTTTTAAAGAGACAAAAAAATCACAATTCTTGCCTTTCATCATTGATGAGATTTGTAAATCGCCTTTCATGGCAAAATTGCCTTCTATGGCACAAAACCGCCTTTCACGGCAAACTAGAAAAAATCGCCTTTCAAGGCATTAAAATCTTGTCTCTTTCTTTAAAATATGTATGCAATGAAAAGTTAGAAAAAAAGTTTGATTTCCTTTCTACTTGTGAAGGTGAATCTCCGGATCACCATTTCAAATTTCAAGTAGAATAGAAAATCTGGCATACCCGTACAAAAAAAATGTTGATGCACGCGCCTTTTCTTTTTTCTCGCCCCGTCGCACCCCGGCGGACCCGGGGCGGAGGCAAGCGAGAGAGAAAGCCAGGTCCATCAAGTTGGCATACCCGGTGGGACTCGTTCATTTGAGAACACGATGCTTAGACTCCTTGGCTCCTTTATAGTTGGTGGCCTATGTTGGATCTTGCATCTTAAAAAAAAAAAACATGAGATGGGATTCTTTGGAAATTTCTGTCTTTGAGTTTATTTCCATTCTTTCTCTTCTCAAACAAAAAAAAAAGTTTTTTTTTTTTACGTTGGGTTCAGATTTGAGAATTTTTTGTTCTTTCCCTTTTGGACTTAGTGCTCGCGGAAATCGCTGAGCCTTTGTTCGGATTGGAACACCATTTCTTCTCTTTTGTGAATCCAATCTTGACTTTTTTTGAAAAACAATAAAAATAAATAAATAAATTTCAGATTTCTCCCTTTTGGATTCAAATTGAAGAAACTTTGGTTCTTTCCTTCTCATACAATGGCTCGCGGAAATCGCTGAGCCAACGTTCGGATTAGGAGGGATCATTTCCCTCTCTTTGATGGGTCCATTAGTGATTTACAAAAAAAAAAAAAATTTTTTTTTTTCAGATTTCTCTCTTTTGGATTCAAATTGGAGAAATTTTGGTTCTTTCCTTTTCGTATAGTGGCTCGCGGAAATCGTTGAGCCAGCGTTCTGATTGGGAGGGACCATTTCCCTCTCTTTGATGGGTCCATTAGAAATCATTTAAAAAACAACACATTAAGGTTGCACCGATTGCGTTCTTTGACCAAAGTGAATATAAGAAAAGCCTTGTCCATAGTATGAAAGCAGCTAGACTGTTCGAGGCAAGGGTCCTATAAACGGGTTCATTAAGTAATCCTACCCTTACTGGGGGTTGATCTATCCACTAAGGTTTCATAAGACCGAATTGGAAAACCTATGTGTACTCTTAAAAAAAAAAACTTCTGTCACTATTGTGTTCAGATTCTAGAAATTTTGGTTCCTTTCTTTTTGGATTTAGTGCTTGCAGAAATGTTTGAGCCTGTATTCGGATTGGAATACCATTTGCTCTCTTTTATGAAATCAATTTTGACCTTTCAAAAAAAACTTCCGTCATTATTGGATTCAAATATGAGAAATCCTGGTTCCTTCCTTTTCGGATTTAGTGCTCG
This sequence comes from Persea americana, assembly GCA_029852735.1. NCBI lineage: Eukaryota > Viridiplantae > Streptophyta > Magnoliopsida > Laurales > Lauraceae > Persea > Persea americana. The sequence goes on along the minus strand of CM056813.1, from coordinate 16,317,114 downwards.
CGGAAATCGCTGAGCCTGTATTCGGATTGGAATACCATTTACTCTCTTTTGTGAATTCGATCTAGACCTTTCAAAAAAAAAAATCCCATCTCGTGTCCTTCCCGAGGATGCGAATTACAACATTTGTGCCTAGCGGTGCCAGTACGCTCTTTCGGGTCTACTGTATTCGCGACCGATACATTTGTAACTCCAACCTTATATCATTTTATCTCGAGTGAGCTCTGCTTCTCTGTAACTTGAATTAAGGTTTACAATTGCTTCTAGCTGTCATTGGAACGCTCATTTTGAGCTGACCATACTTGCAATCAGAACAATTGTACCCTCTATGGCTTTTTGCCTTCTTCATTACGCTTGGGATGGGCCATTCCCCTTGAGCGATTTGAAAAGGCAAAACCATAGTATTTTGCTTTTACAATCACCATATTCTTGTGATTACTAATGGATGTGGTCTTGTTTCAGAAGTTTTCCAAACTAACAATGGCAGTTTCATTGACCATCACCTTTGACGAGAACAGGTACCAGCTCATGCTTTAAGAGAAGCAAAGCAAGCGCACCTCTAAGCGCCCAGCCAGCTGCCGAAGCGTCACCTCCCTCGGGAACTCTCAAAACACCAGGTTGACTTCCACTACCTAGACCATCGTCTTCGGGTCACTGGGACTATTCCCACTCCCTGTAGATGAAACTGCGCCTGCCAAGAAGCAGAAGACCACCCCTGAACGTGTCGCTGCCCCGACACCAAAGGCGGTCACCAAGAAACCTGAGGCTCGTGGCAATCCCGCGAAGCCTCAACCTGCGAAAAACCAGGTCTGCCCCAAGACTTGGTCACCGAGGCCTTCTCCAAAACAAAGAAGGTCCCGAACATCTGCAAAGCCAGCGTACCTGGCCCTTCTCAAGGAGAACCGGTTCTATCTTCTCGCCTACATGAAAGAAGAGAAACCTACCATGCACCGAACTACAAAAATTACTCAGCACGAGCCGGCTTGCTCATACAAGCCCAAAATCAAGTCGTGCATCACAAGGCCTTGACAAGAACCTGCCAGGGCCTGCTCTTTTCCAACTCGATCCTTCATCTCAACAGGGGCCGAGCTTGCTAAATTTAAAGCTTCGCTGCCACACGCAAAGGACCGCGTCCGGATCCTATCCATGCCAGTCTTCAAGGAAGACAAGCTCGATTGCTGGGCACGAGGGACCACATCCTTCATTGCCAGAGCACAACCCGAGCTAACTGAAGCTCAAATTGCTCGTCGTATATGTCGCCGTGTGGCATATTAACAAAAGAGACTAGAGAAGCAAAGAACACAGCATTTTGAGCTTCAGATCTCTAAAAAATGGGTCGAAAAAGAAAGACCCGACCAAGTTGCTACTGTCCATATGGTTGGCAAAACTAAAAGACGCCAGAAGTCAGCACCGAAAATACATGTCAGACGGTCGGTGACTAGCAGCGTCTCCCGGACACGAAGACATCAGGAAGATTCTCCCACTCCTTCAAGCCAAGGACATCGGAGTGATCAATCCTCAGGCTCTTCATCTAGAAGAATGAGCTCCAGCTCAGTCACTAAGACAATATCCTCTTTCGACTCATGAAGAGTGAATGTCCTAGTTACAAACTCTGAGCAACCTCCGTCGGATGATAACATGACTACACACATCCAGCAGCTGGAACAAGGACAGCAGAGGATAGAAGCGCTGATCGAAAACCTTCTTCTCACTCTCCGACGTCCACTAAATGATGAAGTTTCTCCACATGACGAGGCAAACGGTGGAGAAGATGAGTCACGCACCCTTACTAAAAAGGACGTTGACAATATCCTTGCCAAAGCAAAAGAAGAGGATACACTGAAAGAGCATAGAATCAAGCAAGCATACCCTTATGGATGGACTCGGTTCCGTTCCCTGCAAAGTTCAAGCAACCTATTCTCCAAACATATACGGGGAAAGGTTCAGCTAGACAGCATGTCATCCACTTCAAGATCCTGACAGGAGCTATTGCAGATCAAGATGTCCTCAAGATCCGTCTCATTGCAAGAAACCGGAAAGGTACAGCCTTTGATTGGTACTCTACTCTGCCAGAGGATTCCATTCAAAACTGGACCATGCTAGAGACACGTTTCCTGACCCACTTCAAAGGTGAGGATCATCCTGTTACTATGGCTCATCTCTGCAAGCTAAAACAGGGAGAGAATGAGTCGACATACGACTTCATTCACAAGTGGAAAGCAATGGCGTACAAATGCTCAGATGTGCTGCCATAAGAGTCGCTGGTCGACATCTGCCGAAACAACATGAGAGCAAGGATCCGCTCCATGATCATCGGCAACAAATTAAAGAACCTAGGAGAACTCCTAGAAGCATCTATGGAGGCTGAAACAGTGATCAAAGACCTCAATAGTCAGAAGTCATCAAAGAAAGAGCCGACCACCATTCCGACCTCCAAGCTAAAGAAAAAGGAGGTTCTCAATGTGCAAACCAAGTCAACTCCTCAGCCACCAAAGAAAGCTGAAAACAAAGTTGCAGGTAAGAGACCCGAACTCTCTGATGCCTTCAAAGAACGAGTAGAGAAGAAATACCCGTTTGATGAAGATGTTGAAGAAATATTTGGTGCTCTCTTGGCAAATGGGAAACTCACCTTGCCTGACCCTAAAAGACCGGGAGATGCTGGCAAAACCAACGATTCCCGATATTGTCCATACCACCAAATAGTCTCGCATCCTCTCAATCAATGCTTCGTTGTGAAGGAGAAGATCAACGAGATATGGAAAAATGGAGTCATCACCTTTGATAAAAACTACGGGCCTGCCTCCGTTAACATGGTGTCATATGGACAAACATCAAAGTCACTAAAGGAAAAGAATCACCACTTCCTTCAAGGTGATAAAAGTGACCCAAACATCCCAAGAGTTGGTTCCTTACCCAATACCGGATGGGAAGCCCATATAGGTGCATCCCGATCTCCTGGAAGATGAAAATTGGGAGATCGTCAAAACTAAGCCAACTGCTCAACTGCGAAGGCATGCCAAGAGACAACTCCACAAGCTCAAACAGCAGGAGTAGGCTCAACCCAAGCAAAAGGTCCCTGAAAAGGCAGAAACCTCTTCTACCGTTTCACTGGGGGCAACAGAGGAGTCTCTTCCCAAGGCTTCAAGAGTGGTAAGAAAATTCACCCTCAGTGATTTCATGCCACCACGGATTAGAGATGAGACTACGCAGGGGGAATCCTACTATTGCAACTTGGTAGTTGGATTCTCCATGGATGGTTACGAGTCCAGTGACACTGCCAATGATACCGATGCGTGGGAGGAATCCCTTGAAACCGGAGAATATCTCTCCGATGAAGAAAGATCGCAGAATCTCACCTTATGCCAGTAATCTAGTATAATCCTTTCCAGCCACAAGGATCCTGGTCTGATGATGATGAAGACCAAGAGGCTATTCAAAATGTTGTTGACCCAGCGCAAACAAATGCTCTAGTGGATCCCAACGAGGTTGAACCACAAGGAGCACACGAAGAGGAAGATTTGGCTCCTATGCTAGATCTCGAAGAATATGCGAGGATCTTGCAGCGTCTTGCCATAGAGCAAGAGTAGGATCACATCAATCAAGTTCGTCAAAATCCAGAACCGGAAGTCCCAGAGAATCTACAAGCATCTCCTCCGATAACCCCATAAAATGAAGAAAGTTGCTGGATCGATGATCCTCTCACATTTGAAGACGAGTCTGAATTCCAGCAGTCCATTATAGAGGCACCTTCTATCGGAGTTGTTTGCAATGCGATAGGTCAGGATGATAGTGCCTCTGAAGCTCCATCTGCCGAAGCTACAAACTCTCGGACTACGTGTGGTAGCATATCCTCCGGAGCTACATCTTCTCGGGTGACTTCCACTGAGATAGTATCTTCTCAGCCTTCGTCTCTTGAAACTGTCCCGGTCAATTGGTCTCAGATACCCAACCTCATAGGAGATGTCTAGACCGATGAAATCCTGGACAAAGAAGAAAAGTTGTTGAAAGCTGTTCAGGACTTATTCTCGGAAAAAGCTCTATGCAACGCAATCACTGAAGATGGCAATACTGCTGCAGAAGCATTTTCAGCAAATGAGAAGGATCAGCCCCTTAATCCCGAAGGGTCTTCCAAAAGAAGAACCATCTCTAGAAGCTTTTGAAGTTAGGAAAGAAACCCGTTCTGGCCTGGATTACTGCAAAAACTACAACCAACCTTCTTCTTCTTATGTAAATCCTTCGGGAAAACAAGCTGTAAATGCCCCAAGCGGCAATTATAATGAAAATGCAGGCCCCAAGGAGGCTTTCAAGTATGACTTGATCGAGCACTTCAAACACATACCTGCACGACTGCACATCATAGGCTTATTACGAATGTCACCACATACTCGTGATAGTCTCATTTCAGAACTCCAAAGGCTGAATACAGATGTCGACAAACATGCCCCACAGGTCCTACAAATTGAAATGGACTATAGGGTCAGAAAATCAAAACCCTCCCCAAAGGGAGAAAAGAAGAAAACTGAGGGACCTTGCACTGAATGCCTCTTGGTCCAAAAAGCAGCAGGGCAACCATCGCCTTCAATAAGGAAGACCTCGTGCTAGGTGAGACAAAGCACAACCGACCCTTGTACTTCACAGGGTACATCAAAGAGATGCCAATACACAGAGTACAGATCAACCCAGGTTCTGCACTTAACCTCATCTCTACTACGGCACTCGAAGAGCTGGGTATTCCGCCTAGCAAACTGAGTCACACATTCGTGTCCATCTTTGGATACGATGGGAGCACTCAAAGGCCCATTGGAAAAATCAGGTACAAGCTGCAAATCGGTGATCTTATCTCTGAAGTCACCGTGTATGCAATAAAGACCCCTTCATGCTACAACATCCTTCTCGGATGCCCCTGGATACACGAGAATGGTGTTGTCCCTTCGACTCTACATTAGTGTATCAAGTTTGTTGGCGACGATGGCTTGATACATCGAGTGTTTGCAGACAAAAAGTCCTACAAAGGAAAAGAAGTCCATTTTGCAGACTCTCAGATGTACAAGGACGAGAAAGAAAATGAGGAGGAGAAAATAACATCCTTTGCTGGCAATCTCCAAAAAGATAAAGGCAAGGCTCCTCAGCGATCATCGGAAGAAAACAAACCTTCTGGCAAACCCGAAGAGAGCAAATCGTCTCCCTTCGCTGTCTCCTTCAAATCTTCTAAACCGTTGGTAATCACTACCAAAGCAAAGAAGAAAAGATTGGGGGTAAGTTTGCTGTCTCCTTCGTGTCTATCATACAAGACACAGATTTGGATTCAGAGCCCGAAGACGATACATCGTCAAGCCAAGCTGATGCTCAGCAAGTTCGGCCTACTCTCACTCCATTGGAGACACCTGTTGACATAGAAGATCCTGCGTCTTCTACCTTCATCGTTCCGGCAATGTCGACAGAAGATAAACCAATCTTCTTCCATAGATGGGATGCTTCTTCATCAAATTCTTTGCTTGAACCTTTCCAAAATGAAGGTATGCCTCAACTATCCTTGTATAATCCAATGGCACAAGCTATCATGAAGAAAATGGGCTATGATGCTCAAAATCCAATTGGTTTGGGAGGTAGCCGTGGTATTCTCATGCCATTGGAACCCACCCTGACCAAAAGTCAGATGGAAGATTGGAAACACCACCGTTGCATAGATAAGTCTTCATATGGGTTGGGGTATGATCCTGACACTCCGATGAGACAGTTGACACAAAGGCTGTAAAGTCGTTTTGCAGATCAGGCTTCAACATCTCGTGTCGATGAAGACATCGATCTCCCTGGATATCACTTTGAAGAGTTACTCGACAAGGACCCAGGAAGCTCATCAAATTGGTACAATTTCTCTGATGATGAAAAGGAATTGTCCGATGACATAGACACACGGTTTTCTGACCCAGAAAAACCATTGTCTCCCAAAGAAGTGCCTTACTTCGACCCAGTTTCAGCAGGTGATTGGGATCAACTCATAGCAAGTCTTGAGAAGAGTACTGATCAAGAAGATTTATGGACAGAAGCGGAGCCATGGTCTGAAAATGCCCTTGGAAATGTAGAAGGTCTTGTTGAGTTGTAAGCCTCCGAAAATATTGTGGAGGAACCACCTTCAAACCTTCTAATAGAAGATTCTGTTCAAAAGATAGACTTGGGAACACCTGATAACCCGCGTCCTATATTCATAGGTAAGAATATAAAGGATGATGAGTTACCCGAGTATATTGCTTTTCTTTATGAGTTTGTTGATTGTTTTGGATGGTCTTATGTTGAAATGCCTGGCTTAGATCCCAAAATAGCAGTCCACAAACTCAACCTGCAAGAAGATGTCAACCCTGTCAAGCAAGGCCAAAGATGATTCCGTCCTGACGTGATGGATAAAATTGAACAAGAAGACCAGAAACTCAAAAACGTTGGCTTCATCCGCGAGGAATAACATCCTGAATGGTTGGCCAACATCGTCCCCGTGTGTCGCGACCCCGGACCGAGATCCGGGCCCGCGAACAATGATGATTAAACTACATTTATACAATGATCATACATTTAGATATACACTCACTTAATTTCCCACAGGTTTCCGCGGTGAGGATTTCACACACACACAAAACATTTACATTAGTGCGGAAGCATGTAGCAAATCAAATCGGTAACTCATTCCACAAAACATGACTGATAAGTACAAGTGACTGACATGATGTCAAAGTGAGCAGTGATCTCATTGGCATTCCCAAAATGTAAAGTTATAAGTTTAAACAAAATATTAGTTAATTAACATTCCCCAAAAATAATGGCCAACAAAGGCCAGTACAACTAAAAGTATAAATCACAATTCATTCTATAATTTTCCCCAAAATGTTGCGCAACTCGTAGCTCAAACCAATATCTAAATGACATTGTCAGCTTGCCACTCTACTAAATGTTGCGGCTCACGGACCGCCTCCTCCTGCTCCTCCTCAAAGACAGTGACGGGGACTGGACCTGAGTACCACAAAGATGGGTCAGACACGACGGTTTGGCAGGTGGGTGAATAGATAATACAATTTAAGAATAACAAAACATAACTTAAAACATAATGAAATTATAATAAAACAGTAGTTGTTATAAACAGGATGCATTGTTTATTTAAAGTACAAATGTAAGATAAATCATGAAGATAACCAAAGAACAGGAACTGACAAGATGGCAACCACACTTAAGCTAAATCCTCCATCACTAGTGTGATGAGAGCACACTAAGGGTGTTGGTCTCAGAGCACACGAGGTGATGAGAAACAACTATATACATATAATATGTTGAGCAAAACCTCGGTTGCGGAATCGGGTGACAAACAGAACAGAATTCAGACTGCAGCTGACAGAAGCTAAAGGGGGACCCCAAGTCGGTGGATCAAACCGACAAGGTCGTCCAAGCTTAGTGGTGCCGACTCATAGGTTAAAACACATTCAAAACATGTACATATCTAAAGAGGTGAATACCACCCGAAACAGACTGAACAAAAAGGCTCGTAAGCGCATATGACACAATAATATCTTATCAAAATGCATAGGGCAGATGAAATGTTCAAATTACGGATTTCAGTGGTTTTGAAATGCCACTTGTACTAATATGCGAAAACTGTCGAAAAAGTATGAGGTTGGATAAAAGAAAACACTATAGACACCCATATATTTCTGGACCATACATTGAGGTTTCATGATTTAAACAATAAGTATAAGGGTCTCGTATGTCGATTTAAGTTGATGGCATGGTACTCCGGAAGGTTTGAGACATCCCGGGATCCCTATACAAGTTGATGATTCCAATAATCTCAATAAATTTTCGGAATTGGGGTTCTTTTCCAAATCAGTCTCCATGGGACACTTTTTATTTCTCCACATCACATTAGGGCTCCAGACCAACCTCACTGGACCTTAAAACAACCTTTTAAGCACGTTTGGAAACAACCCAGTAATTCTGTACAGTTCGCTCGAGCGAACTAGAAGGTTAGTTTGAGCGAACAGCGTTCTGAGAGGGGTTCGCTCGAGCGAACTGGTTCCAGTCAGGAAGGGTCGAGGGAACAGAAAGAATGGCTCAAGCAAACCAGTCTCTAGAAGGGGTTCGCTCGAGCGAAGTTGAGTTCGCTCGAGCGGACTACCTCGAATCAGGAAAGGTCGAGCGAAGAAAGGGGGAGGCTCGAGCGACCAATGTTCTGTGAGGGGTTCGCTTGAGCGATGATGAGTTCGCTCGAGTGACTTACTCCGGAACAGGAAGGCTCGAGCGAAGAAATGTTTTAGCTCGAGCGATAGGAGTTCTGTGAAGGGTTTGCTCGAGCGAATGGAGGTTCGCTTGAGCGAACTACTTCAGAATCACTCCGTTTCAGTAGTCTGAACCTCCACTTCTCTTCTCTTCAAAACTCCATTTAAGCCATTCCCTTGGCAACACATTTATAGCCTTTTCATCTACCCAATTCACCATTTACTTCTCCAACAACTATCCATTCAAAACCATCAAAATCATAATGATTTTCAACCTCATTCAATGCTAAGAACAACCATCATAAATGAGGATGCAAAGATTGACAAAATGCCAACTTAATGTACAAAACCTCAAGAGAGTAAATAAAAAGGGTAGAAAGCTCATAATATGCATACTTCAAAATCAATGAAAGGCATAAACATAGGAAGGAGCCATCATTATAAAAATCGATATTTCTCTACAAAATAACAAATCATAAAACAAACCCATTCATCCACTTGCCTTGGTCTCCAATTAAGCTAATAAGCTCTAATCACCACTCTTTAAACCAAAATCAAAGATCTACACAAAAACCCCCAAAATAACATTCATTTCAAGCCCTAAAATGGTAAATCAAGAAATAGGAAGAGAGAGCTTCCAATAGTAGAGATGAAGATTCTCAAGAGCATAATCTAGAGGATGGAAAGGATTACTTACTTGGAAGGTCCCCAAATGGGAGAAAGTAGTTCAAAATGGACTTTAGAGGAGGTGGATTTCTTCACAAGTTGTATCAATAGAAGGCTCTCAAGGTGAGGAAGAAGAGTGTAGCCTCCATTTCTCCTTTAGCAATAGTTTGAGAGTGATTGAGAGATGGAGAAGCAAGAAGAGCAAGGAAACCCTAGGCAGCTGGACTCTCTTATCTCCTACACAATAAAGTAGCTAGAAGAAGGAGAATGAAAGGGACTCTCCTTATATAGAAAACATGAATGGGTCCCACAACTTAACTAACTAATTGGGCTTAAAACATCATTTTCCAGGCTTCGGATGGGTTCGGCGAAGAAGGAAGAATTGTTCGCCGAAATTTCTAGTTTCCAAAAAGTATACATTTCACGGGTTTCGGAGATATTGAAAATAGTGTCCATATTTTCTGCAAAAAGACTGTTTTACCCCTATTATTAGCAAAGTAGGGTCTAGAGGTCTCGAATGGAAATGGGGCAAATACGAAAGTTGTCGAGAACAATAAAATACATTAAACGGGACAAAGTACAAATTTTTTCGAATGTCAAATAAATCCCTAAATCTCATAAAACACGATAAAGGAACCTCCAAAGAGTCCCACTAAATCAAAAGAGTTCCCAAAATCAACAAAAGCTATAAAAGAGCTATTCTAATCCAAACTTAAACCAAACTCACTAAACATACTATAACTAAAGCATGTCTTAATTAACACTAATCGAAAACTCTCGGGGCAGGGTCTTACATCTTCCACCCCTTAGGGCATTTGGTCCACCAAATGAAACATAATAACTAACCTCGGGTAGTAGATGAGGATACTTCTTTTGAACTTGATCCCGTAATTCCCACGTTGCGTTTTCAGGTCCGTGATTTTCCCAAAGCACTTTCACCCAGTGAGTTGTCCTTGTTCTCAGCTCTTGTTCCTTTGTATCAATGATCTGAATCGGCTTTTCAACATAGGTAGCATCTTCTCTGATCTCCAACGGCTCATAGCGGAATACGTGCGACAGATCGGGGATGTACTTCCTCAACATAGACACATGGAATACATTATGTACTCTAGAAAGCTCAGGTGGTGAGGCTATTCTATAAGCTACGTCACCAATCTTGCTCACGATATCATATGGTCCAATGTATCTCCGAGATAACTTGCCTTTTTGCCCGAATCCCAGAGTTCCTTTAATAGGTGGCACTTTCAGGAAAACCTTATCTCCTTCCTTAAACTGTAAGTCTCTTCGGTGAGAGTCTGCATAGCTCTTCTGTCTAGTCCGGGCTACCTTCAGACGTTCCTGGATCAACTTAACTTTGTCATTGGTCTCACTCACTATAGTCAGTCCATGAAAACTGCGAACACCTACCTCTTCCTAACAAACTGGAGTTCTGTATCTCTTACCATACAATGCCTCGAAAGGCGCCATCCCAATGCTCGAATGATAACTGTTGTTGTAGGCCAACTCGCAAAGCAGTAGGGTCTCATCCCATTAAGTCCTCAAATCTAACACGCAAGCTCGAAGTATATCCTCAAGGGTCTGAATTGTCCTTCCTGACTGACCATCCGTTTGTGGGTGATACACTGTGCTGAACTGAAGCTTCGTATCCATCGACTCATGCAACGTCTTACAAAATCTTGAGACGAATCTGCTATTTCCGTCCGAAGTAATGGATACTGGCTGTCCATGACGGCCGACAATCTCGTTGACAAACAAGTCCGCAAGAGGTAACATGTGCATCTTCTCTCTGGTCTTCATGGGGATAAAGTGCGCTGATTTGGTAAGTCGATCCACTATGAACTCCTCATAGAGATTGCTGAGAATAGGCAGCCCAGTGATGGCACTCAGTTCCTTTAAAGAAAAACCAATCTCGCCATTCGTGACAACGAAGGTGTTGGTTTGTGGAAGGAACGACTCCAGCATGGCCACGAAGGCCTCATCGGAGAAAACCATGGTTTGTCGAAAAGCGCGAACCACGTCAAAAATCTCGGCCTCCTTCAGAATGGCACCGCCGACTTGCGGGATGTGATCAGTCCACGACTCCCAACTAGAGACAGCACTGAAACGGCCATGAAGTCGAAAAAGCTTCACCCAATTGCTGCCATCGCCCTTGAAAATACCAAGGCCCACTTGTCTTAAATCGACTGAAGGATGGTCTGAACCTTGGTAACCGCTGGCCGGCATCAAAATGTCCATACGGGCAGGCGACTTCTCTGCCAAACCAGAAGGGCCGCCAACGAAAACCCCGGTCCTGATCACACTAGTCCTCTTCACCTAGCTTGGAGGATCTTCCTTCTTTGAGCATGTGGGGGAAAGGCTCATGATCGAGATAGTTCGATCGAAGGTCGACCGGGTAGAAATAGTTCTCTCCTCACCATCAGCTGTGTAAGAGAACTGAAAGCATCTCCTTTGGTATGTTGAATCGTCGGGGACTGCATCACCAAAGAAGAAGGTAGGCTTGGGCACAATGCTCTGATCGTTCGTGACCCAAGGACGGTTGCTTACCATAATCTTGTAAAATTCCTCATCCTTGAGAGCGATCAACTGCTGTCTTGCCTCATCTCGGTTGAGATAATCACACTCTTCCAAGTTCTTCTCAACATACTGGACCTTCTTCCAGGCTTGTTGTACGACCACATTAGAAGATCTGGTAGAACGGCGATGCGCATCGGTGATAGGCTCCTTACCCATGTTCGTTCTGGAGGAACTACCTGCAAAGGATGGAAAAGAAGAAATCAATCGCTAAAGTGACAGAATTTTTCTAGAAAATCCTAGCGAAATTTTGGCATGGTCCCGGGGCAATTCCGAAGAAAAGGAAAGTACCCTGAAAAAGAAAGGAAGCTTAAAGATGAACTCAACATCGCTGCGAGCTCATAATCAATGGAGAATTCTCAAAGAAGGCTTGAACTCAAACATTGCTGCGAGATCAAGCCAGCCTTATCAAACCCCCGCAAAATTGGAAAAGGGCTCAACATTGTTGTGTGCTTCAGATTCCAAAACTTGCAAAGCTCCTCAAAAATCCTCGTAAGACCAAGAAAGGGCTCAACATTGCTGCGAGCTCCAAATCCCAAGACTGGCAAAAGATTTCCAGGTGTACACTATCATACTTCCAATTCCATTTACAAAAAATGCATAGAAGGAAAGTTGTCATGCATGGGCATCTCGAAATCCAGGAAAGAAAGAAAAAAAGAAGAAAATAATCTTTCTTTAAAAAAAAAAAAAGGGGTGAGGGGGGCAGGCCACGTGGCTGTACGGTCTTGTCCGTACGGTCACAAAAAGAAGAAGAAAAAAAAAGAAAAAGAAAAGAAGAAAAAAACACATGGTAAAAAAAAAAAAAAAGAGAAACCGTGAAAGACAAAAAAAAAAAAACAAAAAGAAAAGAAGAATAAAAAAGAAAAAAAAAGAAAGAAAGAAAGAAAAAAAGGAAGAAGCGTGAAAAAAAACAGAGCAAAAATACGTGAAAAAAAAAGAGAGAAAAGAAAAAGAAAAGGAAAGAAAGAAATCTTTCTCCTACTTCTACATGGAGTTTCTTAAGGAGGAAGAAAACTTACTTGAAGCCATGGAGAAAGAGAAAGAACTTGGAAATCCTTGAAGAAGAAGAAGAGTTCTTGATCTTGGGGTACGCTTGAAGATTTTTTCAAAAAGAGAGCAATAGCAACAAGAGATCCATCCTCCTTGCTTTTATAGAAGAGCAAACTAAAAGCGGAAAGAGGGAAAGAAGTGAGAAGGTAAGTGTTACAAATTAGTAACCTTCCCAAAAGAAGAGGAATTTGAGATATTCTCTCCTAAAGAGAAGATTCTTTGAGAAATTCTCTCCAAAAAGAGAGGGTTTATGAGAAACTTTCTCCCAAAGAAAGATACTTTGAGAAAATCTCTCCCAAAATCAAGGAAACTTGAGAGATTCTCTCCAAGTAAGAATGTTTTTAGATATTCTCAACCAAACAGAGATATTTTTAGATATTTTTCACAAAAATGACACCACATGAGATCTAAGCCATCTTTAAAGCTTAAGGTCTCATGGGTTAGCCCACATGAGCCAGGTTTGACCACCTAGGCATTAAAAGTGGCTTTTAGTCAAAATCCCTTTTACCAAGAGCATACAAAAATGGTTCCATGCCTCCTTTGAATTGATTGGACCATACAAAAAAAAAAAAAAAAAATCCAAGCCTCATGAGTTTCCAAAAATCCCAAACCATCCCGCCTCATGAACCAAATTAAGCCAAAACCTTGAAATTGACATTCCACAAAAACCTAAATCACTCCAATGGACCCAAAATTGTCCCAAAGAGTGACCAAAATCCAAACCATGGTCCCCTAACTTGCCACATACAGCTTGTTGGGTCACAAGACCAAAACCAAAAATCAAATCCAGGTCCCCTAACTTGCCACATACAGCTCGTTAAGTCAGAAGACCAAAAAATCAAAATCCAAAATCCGACCCCCTAACCTGCCACATACAGCTTGTGAGGTCACAAGGTGAAAAACCAAAACCCTTCTTGACCGTCTAATGCGCCACATCAAGCCTTTAGGCTCACAAGGCCAAAAAGAAAAATCCAAAACCCAAAAACCCAATCCAAATGTCATTTTCAAAATTTTGCCTTGAGATGGTACGTGATCTCTCTCACTACCATAAAATCCCCTTGGAAACTCAAAAGGCTACTCTGTCAAAAGAAAAATGCTCAGAGACTCTTGGTCAAGTCAGAAGCTCTCTTTTAAAGTTTTCTTTGAGACACATCGACTGCAAAAGATATGCAATTCGTCGCTGTACCTCGAGGGGGCATTTGCTGACACCAAAAAAGTCACTTTGCCTCTTCGACATCAAAAGCTACATGGTGCCACATCCTACTACAAATAGGCAAAGCCGCTTCAAGTATCAAATCTTGTCAGAATCAAACAAAAACTGTAAGATCCTTCAAAATAGCCAAAAGAAGGGTACACATGAAGTTTCAGGCCATTTCGACCCCATTTGGCCTAACTTCAATCCTCCCCGGCGGGGACAGTGTCAAAGATAATAAATCTTCGATCAGAGCCTATGGATGATCTCAAAATACCTCCAAAAGGCTCCACGTCAAATTTCAAGTCAAACCGACACCGTTTGACCCTCCATCAACTCTCGAATGGCGAAATCAGGCCTCTCGACGGCGAGAACCACCGATGCCACCACTCATCAAACAAAGTACATGGGTAGCTTCTCCATGCTTCCAAAGGGCTACACGTCAAATTTCAAGTCATTCCGACAACAATTGACCTAATTTTGACGCTCGGAAACAAAATCAAGCCTACCGGCGGCGGAGCTCCCTGGGACCATGGCATCCAAATCGGAGCTAATGGATCATCTCAAAGTGACTCCAATAGGCTCCCTGTCAAATTTTAGGTCAATCGGACATCGGTTGACCGTACATCAAAGCTTGACATCTTCCGCGCGGTGAAATCAAGTCTAGCGTCAATGGGACCCCAAAAGGCTTAAAAACTCAAATAAAAGCTAAGGTTTGTCCTATCTATTGCTCAGGAAGCTTTACCGCAAATTTCAGGTCATTCCGATATCGTTCGACCTAATTTCAACTCTTGGCGGAAAATCGGCTACAAAGTCTTCGGCTTTTCCAAAAATAGGAAACTTTGTGCTCTGATTTGCATGACTTCTCGACAGGCATTTTTTAGAGAAATCAGGCCATTAAATGAGGAGAAATGTCAAGAAAAATACAGGAGAAAAAAGAAGCAAAAAAGCCCGAAAAACGGCCGAGAAACAGCGACCAAATGCTGACCGAAAGGGGACAAAAAACCCCATGGTCGCCGGAGACCTTGGCCCATGGTCGCGCGGCGACCATGGGTGCATGGTCGCTGGCGACAGGGATCCGGGCAGCCAAATTTCTCCCGGAAACCCACTTTTTTGGCTATTTTTCTCGTTTCGCGATGTTTGGCCCCTGTGATTTTCTTAAATTCTGATTTTTGAGACATGATATCCGTCGATCTTCGTGAACATCACAGATCCACCGTCGAAATCATTCGATCATCATTGGACACTCTAAGTAGAATAGAAAATCTGGCATACCCGTACAAAAAAAATGTTGATGCTCGTGCCTTTTCTTTTTTCTCGCCCCGCCGCACCCCGGCGAACCCGAGGTGGAGGTAGACGAGAGAGAAAGCTGGGTCCATCACTCCTCAAGTCCATTCAAACATCTTCCAATCCATTCCATTCAATCAATAAAGCATAATTATCATATTTTAATCAAAATCAATCTAAGGTAGAGCATATGGTCATCTAAACATCATCCTTCATCAAATCAAAGGGGAAACTAACATATCAAAGCATAAATACATGTATTAACTTGCCTTGATGAAGAGCTAAGACAAAACCGAAGAGAAAATTGAGGAAAATCCTCTTTTGAACTCAAATTTGGAGAAACCCTCTCTCTACCCAAAATCAATCTACAATATGAATGCAAAGGTTTTAAGTGAGCTAGCCTATTCCATTTCTAACCAAAAAGAAGAAGGAAAGCTAGACCTAGTAGATTGGGGAGCTTACCTTTGAATGGGTTGTGGATGGGAAACTTAGAAAAACGTATGGTTGTGATCTTGGAGGCTTAAGGAACAAAATGGGTTGCTTGGCTAGCGCAGATGGAGCTTTGGTGACTGGATTTGGAAAGGAGGTAGTAAGGGAGATGAGAGAATGAGAGCTGAGAGTGAAATGAGAAAGAGAAGATAAGAGATGGAAGTAGTAGCTTATATTAGGTTAAGTTAAATTTGGAATTCTAGTTTAGTCCTTCGTTTGATAAATGTGATTATTTGGGCCCCTTCGACACGTCGAATCGAAAAGCGTCCGAAGGCTAAAGTTCATGAAATGACGAGACCTATCCGATGCACCCAAACTCACAAGATTCATAATCATATAAAACCCCCTGAAAACTTTCCGAAATTGGAAACCAACTCCCTACTCTGCCCAAACGCACTCGGACTCACACGAGACTTCGTACACATGGTCCACACGTCAAACCCGACCCGCTAAGACTTTAAACACACTTAATTAACTAACAAGAAATTAATTATAAATAATATAGGGTCAAGGGTCGGGATGTTACACTTAAAGAGCTTGAAGTAGTGCGGATAACATGGTGTCAGAGCACTTCCGGAGGCTAGATGCCTTGTGTTTAAATGTTGGAAGTGCTAGTCTAAGAGTTTCTCTTTGTTGCTGGAGTGTGTAGGATTTTGGCGGAGTCTCAGTCCAAGTCTGGAGAATGCTTGATGCCAAATGTTGTCCCAAGTCCACCTTTTATAGACTCCCACGAACGGGGGATAGCTGCCGATCATGGAAGAGTGGAGAAAGTGGGTTGTTAGGCGCCAATTGCTACACTATCATCCACTTTTAGATGGATTTGAAATCACCCAGTTGTGGGAAACAATAAAAAAGCAGCATCGTGGCTTGATCGTGGACGAGAAATGTGCGCAATGTGCGAAAACTGTCTGTAACTGTCGCACGATTGTGGATTTGGTCGATGCTGATTGTGCTGCTCACGTGCCTGGTTGTGATTGCACGTGCCTCACTCAGTTGAGCGAATCAGTCTACTTGATTGTACGAAGCAGGTCCGCCTGATTGTGCATAGCAGTCTTATCCGGTTACGCTAGAGTGTAGTTTTTTGGTTTTATTATTTGTTTTTTAGATTATTGTCTCCATTTGACATGAGAATTTGAGGAGACCCTCTTGGTCACTTGTTTGATGTTCCATGAGTTTTGACCTAAGGGGTTAACCAAAGTTTGATTGCATTTGTCTGATCATTACTTTGCTTTTGACTTGATTTGGCTTTTGTAATTTTTTTTAGTGTCAAACAATGGCCATTTGGGCCCAATAGGTGGCCTCGACAATCCTCAATGATGAGATGGACTAGGTCTTTTTTTCTCCCTCTTTCTCTCATCTATGGGCGACAAAATTTCTCTCGCATCCATGGGCGACAAACTCTCTTCTTCTTATTGATTTCAATTCCATGATCTCTGTGTGTGTCTGCGCCGGGGGTAGGGGGGTTGGAATATCCACCTCGAAAGGATTCAGATCTAGAGGTGGACCCACATCATGTGAACCTGAGGCGGATTGGCAAAATTCCCAAACTGAGTGTGTGATATTTGGGCATTCCCCACATTTAAAACAACGGACAACAGCCTCACCTTTATCTTTACCATCAATTGCAACATCCATACTACCCTCTTGAGCCATACAGTTGGACCCAAATTTAACCCGATCCACTTTAGCATGTTGTCCACCACTCCTAGCACCACAACCATCACATACCAGTCCTTTATCCCACCATGAATAGGCTGGTCCAGATCTGCCATATGACTTTTTTTACACATTCTCAATAGCCAAAGCCTGCTTATAGTCTTATGTGACAGTCCAAGTGGATGGACAGCCAAGGCATCTTGCATAGCTGGCCTTATCCCATGAAGATAACGAGCAACTAGCTGCTCTTTATCCTCCTTAACATTATTTCTCACTACCAAATAGTGGAACACTTCTGTGTAAACATCAACACTTCGTTCCCCTTGAAGCAAGGATTGAAGACGTTGATACAAGGCTTGCACATAGTTAGGTGGAAGCAAACAACCCCACATGTGCCATTTCATTTTGTCCCAAGAGACAACTGGATCCTTTCCCATGCAAAGCCTTTGTTTTTGTAATTGTTCCGACCATGCGGCTGCTCGGCCTTTTAGTTTTAGTGTGATCAATTTCACCCTTTTGTGGTCTGCAAGATCTTTGTAATAAAAAATTTTATCAACTGAGTTTAACCAATCTAAAAACTCCTCACCTTTCATACTCCCACTATATTCTGGGAATTCAAGCTTTACATCGACTTCCTTTTCTCGATCTGCACGAACATACACTCCCGTTCGTGGTCTCCAAATTGGTGATTGATTATAGAACTCATTGTAGTAGCTTCCCCCCAAACCATAACTCGAGTCAATATCCTGGATTGGAGGTTCCAAGCGCTCTAAGCGCTCGGTCAGCATCTCAATTTGCTTTCGTAGTTGCTGGATTTCTTCATCACACAGATCTGGAAATCCGGCTGTCATTCGTCACCACCGCCACGACCCCCTTTACCACGGGCACGTCTCAATTGAATCTTCCTCTTAATGGCGTCCAAATGCAGGAACGTTCGCTTTGATACCAATTGATGCAGTGAGGGATCCACAAGATATCCCAAGACCGCAGCTATGTGAGGCCCCACCCCTTGTGGGCCCGCATTTTGAATCTGAATATTATAAATTATAGTATTTATAGTTTAATTATAATAATTAATAAGGATTAGTAAGGGTAGTTAAGTATTTCCCTAAGTTTTAGTTTGATTAGGCTTATTGTTTATTTTATAGGTTTAGTAGGGTGTCAATTATATTTTTATAGGATTTAGTTATGAGAGGCCCTAGCTAGTAAATAAGGTTTTATAGGAGGGGTTTTCCACTTGAGAAGCTTTTAGAAACCCTCCAAATGACTCAAATGCCCATGTCCTTATCCTTTTTCCCACTTAACTAGAGTGCCCTTTTGGTCATTTCTCAAACCCTAACCTATAGAAGCTAAACCCCTCACATTTCCCAAGAAAGCCCTAAGTGCCTTCCATTTTCCAAGAACCCTAATTCTAAAACCTTAGCTACAAGAAGAAGAAGAAGACTACCTACTGCTACAAGCTACAACTATCACCTATCTTAAGGATTTCCCTTTTGCTAATCTTCTCTCCTTCTACAATTTAAGGTATTTCTCTTTCTTTCAATCTCTATAGTTCAATTTCCTTAGATGTCTCTCTTTCTCTCTCTAGATTTCCCTTCCTTTAGAAACTCTCTTGTGGATTTGAGTGTAGGAGTTAGAGATCTCTCTAGATTTGTATTTTGGGCTGGTTTGAGTTTGTGGTAGACCATAGGAGCTTTGGATTTCAATTTGAGCTTGGATCTCTATTTCTTCTCTCTATCTTCTTGCTATAGGATTGAGCCAAGTGCAATATACTTATTTAACGTAGAATGCATGTTTTCCTTCTATTGATTCTGATATTTCAATTCAATTAATGTTAGAATTGCTAGATTTACCTTTGAGCAAGTTTTCATCGGTTTTTGGCCATTGATGGATGGGTTTTATCTCATTTGAAAGATCAATGGCCCAAGGATGGATGGTGGGATATGTATTGGAGTGCTTTTCTTGTTTGATGAAGTTTCTATGATGATTGGAAGTGGTTAGAAGTGTTTTGGACAGAAAATGGATTGAGAAGAAGAATTCCAGAAAATTGGATTCTGTTGTAGGTGCGTGCACCCGGTTGACCGACCTATGGTCCGGTCGACCGGCTACACTAAACAGCTAAGAAAACTAGTCTCAGTTAAATTTGTTGTAGGTATGTGCACCCGGTTGACCGGTTGCACTAAAAACTGAGAAAAAAAATCAGGTAGACCTGCATACTAGGTATCTGTTGATTCAGGTAGACCTGCATACCAAGTCGACCGGCTGGCCACTAGGTCGACAGGATATAAATTCCAAAATCCAAGCCAAGTCCCAACCCTGATTTCTATGGAGCAGGTCGACTTGCCACACTGTGAGCAGTAAATTCTGGGTTTAGCCTATGTTTTGTGATTGATCGATTGTGGGGCACATTGACCATCCAAATAAACTTTCATTGATGTGCCAAGCATGAGTCAATGGTGTGGCTCAACCTTGACTTACGGGGACCACCAAGTAGGGTCTACGGTTTGAATTTGATGTCGATTCGATCTTTAAGTGTCGTCAAAGATGCCTGTAACTTCGGAAGCACCAAACATAGTATCCATTGGTATCTGAGACTTCATTTAAAGATCAAATTAACTAAGATGGACCTGGACCCGAATGTGGACCATTACTTAGGATTGACCTTTGATACTTTCCCGATTGATTCTCTTGATTTGGAGGGTTACCTCACTTATTGCATCACTGTCACTCTTATATCTTTACTATTGCTTATACTTGTTAATTAAATGGAAAATCGAGGACCTGAACCTGGGATTACTTAGAGATGACCTAGTGTTGTGAGGGAGTGATTAATGAGCCGTGTCTGTGCCTAGGCGGGCCCTTATACGGCCTAAGTTGGGATGTATTATACCCTAGGTGAAAAGGTTTGATTAGATCGGACTTGTGATTCATTGTGAATGAGAATGGACTGATTGGTATTGGATTGAGATTGTGATCTCTCCTGCACTGTTTAGACTAAGGCCATGGTTTGATGGGGCTTAGTATGGATCCAATGATCGGACTTGAACTTGGACTTGGACTTTCTCCTATGGATTGAAATGGTATTAGAACTTCTTAGGGATTTGTTAGGACCTTGCTCGTGCAAGGCAAGCTTAGATAGACACAGACCTGTATTTGTTTCCCTGAGTCGGCACTAACATTCACTAAGTTGTTCTAAGCTCAGCCTATTGATTGATCATCACTGGTAGGAGCTATTATGTGTGTTGATTGATGAGTGAGCTATCATGATGAGCTATGTTTTAGACGGACGGTATCATACCGAGTCCGGTTTCCTGAGTGATGAGTGTGGTGAGGCTGATGAGTGTATTTGCGGGGTTAGTCATTCCCCAGCACTAGTGAAATTCCCCGCCGTGACTGTGTTCAGTATGGGAGGGCCGCGACATAATATCCCGCGGTATCCAGCTTGTGTGAATGTACCATGTTGGGTTAGATTAGATATTATATTTATCTTGATTCTCAATTTTTATCTTGCTCAACTGCCTAGTTTATGTATCATTGCTACTCTTATGATTATATGCTTGTCTCTATTCTTTTGATGCATACATCCTATGTTATTTGTATGCTATGACTTGCCATATTTTTGGATCTGACCCATTATTGGTGCTTAGGTGTTGACCCCGAGTATGAGGACAACACATTTGTTAAGGCGCCCGTAGCTAGTGACTACGGATGGGGACCAGGCGACGAAGAGGTCGAGCTAGAGGTTGGAGAGCCGACACTGGGGGTTTAAGTGTCCATATGTTTTGTTTGGGTTTGAGTGATTTATGCTGTGAGCAGGGAGGTAGACTGATATGTGAAACTTATTAATCTTCATACTTTGATATTTAGGCTTGACTTCATCCCTGCTACATTTGATATATCTTTTATGATACTTTACGCTTCCGCTGTTATTATAATTGCTTCCGCTTTATTAATTACGCTTCCGCAATTTAACCATTGTTTATATGTTGGTCAAAAATTTTTAAATTGGACCTCACTGCGGACCTACGACCTTGGAAGTTCTCGGATTTCCGGGAAGTAGCGCGCCAACTTTGGGTACCCTGACAGAAATCTCGGTATTTAGAATTGGGGCATTACAGGCTATGTCGTCACTATACTGCCCTCTATCGTTTGTAACAACTGTTTTATGTTGGGCTTAGTTTTTCAGCAAGAGGATAGGGATAAATTCCCCATAATGATTCTAAGAAACATGCAAGGAATAGAACCTCACTTAGGCAAAATGGAGAGAATTGAAGACAAGGGAGTCCAAGTCTCTTTAATCTTTTACTTAATATCAATTGTCTACCATACTGCAGTAGACCATTACAATTTATAGGAAACGGGTTTCCTTCAATAAGAATGCAATTAAATCAATTATCCTACTCATTACATAATTATTCCTATGATCATTGCAATCAAATCAATAATTATTCCCATGATCTAGGATCTTTATTGACACTAAGTGACAGCTAATTAAAGAGGAAAGTCAAAGCTTCTAGAGGATTCTCTAGATAAGGAAATCATGCACAAATCCTGCACACTTTATGACTAGAATTTTAGAGATTACAGAATCCACTGTGTATTTTCTGTTTTCTTCAAAATAGCCCTTGGCAGTAAGTTCAATGCATATTCCGGGCTTGTTTTGGTTCCCATTTAGACCTGAACTATCACACATGGGTTACGACCCCTTGTGCTCGGCGAAAGGTTCTCATGAACCTTTCAGCCAACAATAGAATTGGGTCTTTATCACTAATACATACAGCTTCCCAAAACAGCACCCACTTGAGTGTTGGTTCATTGGCATAAGAATGGATTTGTTCCCCTTGTGAGTCATGTGTTGATTCTCCAACATTTACATGGCGGTTAGTGCATGTGTGTTCATGGGTCATGCATGTGCCATGGTCAAATACCACAGAAATGCCCTAGTCGGTACAAACGAAAAGGAGGAAAAAATAAACATTCCACAATAGTAAGCACATAGAAATTGTAGATAAAATGTAATACACGTCGACTCCTAAAAAGAGATAAAGAAGGCTCCCATCTCACCATTTTATTAAATTAGTTTTTTGAATCAACTAAGTTTGATGAATTGTCGACCAAATGGATATTGTGTCACAAATCATTGTTACTACGATCTGCTCAATATTAGATGTAAGGGATGGCAATGCTTGGGAAAAATAGTCAGTCCACTA
This sequence comes from Persea americana, assembly GCA_029852735.1. NCBI lineage: Eukaryota > Viridiplantae > Streptophyta > Magnoliopsida > Laurales > Lauraceae > Persea > Persea americana. The sequence goes on along the minus strand of CM056813.1, from coordinate 16,294,741 downwards.
AAAGTTAAGGACGGATTAGATAGGTTTTGGGAGGGAGCGAATATGCTTTGATATTTTGACCCGAATTGGGTTTGAACTTTTGTTCTGCAACCCGCTTTGATATTGAAAGTTTTAAATAGCGATACATGAATCTATTAGATGAATTGCTCGTATCTAACAAATATGAATCTTCTTTTTAAGTTTTTTTCTTTGGATTTTCACCTAATAATGCGTGTTAGAGATATTAATTATCTCACGGGTTTAACTTTTAAAGAGTTGCTACATAGTGCATGCTTCATATTGTATTGACTCTAGATGGAAGTAGATATTTATGGATCCCTTGCTCATTCTTTGAGGACATAAAGGGTTTTTACTCACCCTAAAAGTTGTAGGATAAAATGTTTCGGTTTGTACTATACTTGTGTCTCACTCCATTTTCCCTGTCACCAAACAGCTTTGATTGTAATAGTAAAGGAGAACTTTCAACTTCTAAAAGAAAAACACTAAAAAGAGTCTCAATGGAAAGAAACAATTAATAATAGGGATGTTAGAGCACGAAATGTTATTTTAGAGATGTCTAATTCCATTATAATATATAAAGCGAACTGAACCCAATTGAGAAATCAAACAATTGATCCAGTTAATTTTGACTTTACCTTGTTTTATTTTGACTTTCCCATATCTCACTTAGTTATTGCAACCAATTGTTTAGTTCCTAACTCTTTTTTTCCTCTCATATTTCGGTAACTCCACTATCAATTGAATTCAAGCATTTCCACAAGCCTAGGATTTCTCTATATCTTTTAAAAAAATTCTGAGAAATTCATATATATGTATATTGAATATGATGTCTGTTTATATACAGATTACATATGTGATTAGGTTACAATTAAGATCCCAAATCAGTGGGATAGAAATCAAAGACTGCTAATTACAGACTAGATCCTAAAACAGAGGAATAGAAAAAGAAAGTATACATAAATAAAGATGCTAATTGAAGAGCCATGAGCTATTGCTGCATCTTTTGGATATTCTTCTTGGCTGGGTTCTACTTGGCTGGGCTGGCTGGGCTGACTTGTAATACTCCCCCTCAAGTTGGAGCGTGGAGATCGATAACGCCCAACTTGGATAACAGTTGATGAAATTGTATCTTGCCCAATGGTTTAGTAAGAATATCTGCCTGTTAGAACCGTGAAGGAATTAAAGATGTGGCAATTAGACTTGATTGTATGCTCTCCCGAATCAAATGACAGTCAATTTCAATGTGCTTGGTACGCTCATGAAAAATTGGGTTGGCTGCAATATGCCGGGCTGCTTGATTATCACCATAGTGGGGCATGGGCTGCTGGTGATAAATGCCAAGATCACTGAATAAAAATTTCAACCAAATTAATTCACAAGTGGCAGAGGCCATGGCCTGATATTCTGCCTCTGCAGATAATCGAGAAACCGTGGACTGTTTTTTTTATTTCCATGAAAGAGGACTAATCCCCAAAATTGTGAAATAGCCTGTGATGGAGCGCCTAGTGTTTGGACAAGCAGCCCAATCAAAATCGGAAAAGGCTGAAATGTGAAGAGAGCTATTGGAGGGGAGAAAAATGCCTTTGCCTGGAGTGGATTTTAGATAACGAAGTACGCGAATAGCAGCATCATAGTGTGGTTGATGAGGTGATTGTAGAAATTGGCTAAGGTAATCAACTGAAAATGTGATGTCCGGCCTTGTAATTGTAAGATAGAGGAGACGACCAATGAGGCGTCGATAGGAACTAGGATCAGGCGATAAAGTTCCTGAGTCAATAGATGGCTTGAGATTTTGTTCCATAGGAAATGGGCTTGGTTTTGCACCTAATAAGCCAGTTTCTGTAAGAATGTCCAGGGTGTATTTTCGTTGATTAAGAAAAATCCCTGTCTTCGTATGGGTAACTTCAATCCTAAGAAAGTACTTCAAGGAACCCAAATCCTTAATGTGAAAATGCTGCTGTAAAATGGAGATAAGTGCTTGGATCACATGCTAATTGTCACCAGTGATAATAATATCATCAACATATATAAGAACTGTTGTGAAACCAGCTGAGCAGCGCTTAGTGAATAAAGAATAATCTGCAATTGATTGGTGGAAACCAACGTGCTTAAGAGCCAGTGTAAGAGTTGCAAACCAATTGTGAGAGGCTTGTTTCAAGCCATGAAGAGACTTGTGTAGCCTACATACGCACTGCTCCGCCTGTTTACCAAATTCAGTTGGTAGACGCATATAAACTTCCTCTTTAAGAGTACCATGGAGGAAGGCATTGTTGACATTGAGTTGGTGTGAAGGCCAACCCTGGATAGACGCAACAGCAAGAAGACAACGAACAGTGACAAGTTTAGCCACAGGCACAAAAGTATCTGTGTAATCTAATCTTCTTTTTTAGTGCAGCCATTGGCAACAAGACGAGCTTTGTATCGCTCGATGGTTCCATCTGCCTTTCGTCTGATTTTGTAGACCCATCGACAACCAATGGGTTGCTTACCATGAAGCAGATGCTGTAAAGACCATGTATGGTTTGCTTCCAATGCTTGAATTTCTGCTTCCATGGCAGCACGCCAATGAGAATGTTTGATTGCTTCGGTATAGGACTCGGGCTCATCAGTGGAGGAGATATTTGTTAGAAAAGCAAAATGAGAAGCAGAAGATTTATCATAACAGATATATTTGGAAATGGGGTATAGAGTACCTGTTGAAGAATCTGAATTGGAGGTAGGAGAAAGTACAGATGGACCATTAGCTGAAGAACAAACATAGTCATTCAAATGAGAGGGACGAGAATGAGTACGTGAAGACTGATGAAGAGGAGGCTGTGATGGTGAATATGGGTTGGGAGCTAACCCGTCATTTGAGAGGGAAGACATAAGGGACGACAAGGAAATTGGAGATGTAGGTGAAGAAGGTGAGTACGTTGGAGATGAAGGTGAAGAAGGTGGGTGTTATTTGTTTGGCTCAATTGAATAAATAATAAATAAACCAGGCCCCTGTATTGCCCATGTTCTACTGTGATTAGAAGTAGGTCTATTATTATAGGTCTACTGTGATTAGAAGTAGTGTTTGGGTGTAACTGGGTATTGGGCTGATATTATAAATAGAGACTAAGGGTCTCTATGATGTACAACCTTCTTTTGATTGCATAGTGAATTCTCCCGTCTTCCCCGTGGACGTAGGCCAAAAGCCGAACCACGTAAATCTCCGTGTTCTTGTGTGTGCTTGATCTCTTTCCATAGGCCCTAGATCCTAACAAACTGATATCAGAGCTAATTGTCGTGATCGGAAGAAATCCGATGGATCGGATTTGAGAGGGTCGATCTAGAAGTGGGCCACGGAAGATCATCGAAGAAGAAGGAGAGAAAAGAGATCAGATCGGACGATCCGGGCTGTTTCGCTTTCTGGTAGGATTGATCGGAGAAGAAGATCGGACGTCGCCGGAGTTGTTGCACGCCGGAAACGAAGGAGGAGCACTGCCGCTGCGTGTCGCTGTCTCGTCGTCGTGCAAGAAATCGCAGGCTGCCCAGTCTGACGGAATTTCCGCTGTTACCAAGCCGGAATTTCCGCTGCGTGTCGCCGGAGAACGGGACGACACAGCCGACGTCGCCGCTGCCGCCGCCGTCGCCGGAGAAGGGGGATCGCCTGCGCTGCCGTCCCGTGGTCGCAGGAAGAGGATCGTCAGATCTGGTTTTGGAACAGAACCAGAACCTGACGAGGAAGACAACCCAGAGTTCTGGGCTGGTTTCCGGGTCAGGTGCAGGTCAGGTCCAGCCTGACTCGTTTTAAAAAAAGGCCCATTCGCCAGTCCAGGTCGAGTCAAGTCCAGGTCGACCTGACCCGTGGAGAAGAAGCCCAGAAGCAAAGCCCGCAGGGAATATTCGCCAGTCCAGGTCGGGTCAAGTCCAGGTTGACCTGACCCGTGGAGAAGAAGCCCAGAAGCAAAGCCCGCAGGGAGTCGCTGACGTCAGCAGATCGTACGGTCAAAGTCAGTTTGACCGAATCAAAGGCTGAAATTTGTTTTCGCGATATCTTGACGATCCGGAGTCCGATCTGAGATCCGTTTGAACCTACGGACTCGTTGCGAGCAGATCTACGCTGTTGAGGAAGAAGATTGGCTGTTCAACGGTCAACAAAGAAGATTGACTGATCGGAGCGCAGAAACTTATTTCTGCGATATCTTAGCCGTCCAGAGTCAGATTTCAGATCCGTTTCTTCCAGCGTGCTCGTGGTGACCAGATCTACACAGTTCCAGTGAAAGATTTGTGGAATGGCTGCTAAATTCGATATTGAAAAATTCGACGGTAATAACGACTTCGGTCTTTGGCGTCTGAAGATGCATGCTTTGTTGGTCCAGAACGGGTTGCATAAAGCTTTGAGGGGAAAGAATGCTCTATCTGAAAAATTGTCAGATGAAGAGAAGGATGAGTTGCTAGAAAAGGCGTATTGTCAGATTCTGCTGTTCTTGAGTGATGGTGTACTGCGAAAGGTTGTTCAGGAAAAAACTGCTGCTGGCATATGGCAAAAGTTGGAGAACTTGTACATCACGAAATCTCTCACGAATCGCTTGTATCTGAAGAAGCGGTTGTTCAAATTACAAATGCAGGAAGGTACGTCTGTTTCAACTCACATTGATTCTTTCACAAAGGCTATTATGGATTTGGAAAATATCATTGTTGAAATTGATGATGAGGACCAAGCTATTATGTTGCTGTGCTCGTTACCACCCTCATATGAGCATTTTGTTGATACCATGATGTATGGTAGAGATACTCTACCCAAAGAGGATGTAGAGGCAGCCTTGAATTCGAAAGAGTTGAAGAAAAAGGTTGCAGCTGACAATGATAGTTCGGGTGAGGGTTTGGTAGTACGAGGAAGAACAAAAGACTCCAGTAATAAGAGCAAACATGAAAAATATTGAATGTTATTATTGCCATAAGAAAGGGCACATCAGGAAAAACTGTCCCGAAAGGCAGAGGAAAGGGAAAGAAATAGAAGATTCGTCATCTGATGATAATTCAGTCAGTGTTGCAGATGGAAGATCAGATTATGATTCCGACAATGCACTTTCTGTGATTGAAAATGGTATTCGTCCTATGGATGAATGGATTCTTGATTCTGGTTGTTCTTACCATATGTGTCCCAATAGGGACTGGTTTACCACTTATAGAGAAATCAACGGTGGTAGTGTCTTGATGGGCAACAATGTTGCATGTAAGACGGTTGTAATTGGAACAGTTAAAATCAAGATGTATGATGGAATCATCAGAACGTTGGCAGAAGTTCGGCATGTTTCTGATTTGAAAAAGAATCTTATTTCTCTTGGTGCCTTGGACTCCGATGGCTGTAAGTTCTCAGCTGAAGGTGGAGTCATGAAGGTTGTAAAGGGTACTCTAGTTCTTATGAGAGGCAATAAAGTTGGAAACTTATATGTTTTGTCTGGAAATACAGTTACAGGTGGAGCTGCAGTGTCTTCCTCAGATGACCATGAATCTATCTCAACGCGCTTATGGCACTTGCGCCTGGGTCACATGAGTGAGAAGGGATTGACAATATTGAGCAATCGGAATTTGCTATGTGGCACGAAGACAAGCAAGTTGGATTTCTGTGAGAGATGCGTCTTCGGGAAACATCGAAAAGTTAGTTTCAAGAAAGGTATTCATCGCACGAAAGGTATCCTTGATTATGTTCATTCAGATGTATGGGGGCCTTCTAAGGTTTACTCCAAGGGCGGGTCCCGGTTTATGCTGACTTTTATTGATGACTATTCAAGGAAAGTCTGGGTTTATACTCTGAAGACGAAGGATCAAACCTTTGTTACATTCAAGCGATGGAAGGAAATGGTTGAAAAACAGACTGGCAAAAAGGTAAAGAAGTTGAAGACAGGTAATAGCAAGGAGTACAGATCGACAGAGTTTGAGAACTATTGCACGGATCATAGCATAGTTCGGCATTACACCACTACAGAAACTCCGCAGCAGAATGGAGTTGCAAAGAGGATGAACAGAACGATCTTGGAAAGAGCTCGTTGTATGTTGTTTACTGCAGGATTGTCCAAGGACTTTTGGGCTGAGGCAGTAAATGCTGCAGGCTACTTGATAAATAGGTCTCCACACACAAAGATTGGTTGCAAAACACCGGAAGAAATGTGGTCAGGTAATCCAGCTGATTATTCTAACTTAAGGATCTTCGGTTGTCCGGCTTACGCTCGCGTGAAAACCGATAAGTTAGAACCAATGGCTGTTAAGTGCATCTTGGTGGGATATGCTTCTGGGGTGAAAGGATACAGGTTGTGGTGTACTGATCAAGATTCACCCAGATTTATCATCAGCAGGGATGTTACATTTCATGAGGATGCTTTACTCGAATCGAGAAAGCAGGTGGAGAGGACAGAAGTAGGTAGCAGCAGTGACACCGTTCAGGTGGAGTCCAACATCCTAGTGAGGAAGGAGAGTGCATCCGACTCCTCCCGAGATACAGGGGATCGTCAGACTGTGCAGCAGATGCAGCAGACAGAGCCGCAGATGCCGCAGACGGGTAGACCGCAGAGAGAAAGGAAACCGCCGGTTAGATACGGTTTCGAGGATATGATGACGTACGCGTCGACATCAGACAGTGGCCGTGATGATATGGTTGCATACGCATTGACGACTGAGTCTCTTGAATTAATGGAAGGGCTGGAAAGTAGTCAACAGGCAGCAACTATGACTGTAGAGATGGAGTCTCTTGATGAGGAAAATCAGGCCATCGGATGCAAGCGGTTCTACGAGGAAGATGAAGGAGCTTCCAGTGCAGGTAGAGTGCAGTTTAAGGTTCCTGATCATGTATGCAGTTTAAAGAAATCATTGTACGGGTCGAAGCAAGCTTCTGGACAATGGTACAAGCGATTTGGTGCACTCATGAAGGAATGGTTTAAATTCAAGTTCAAGCATTGCTTGGACTTGATCGGTGTGCTCAGTACCTGAGTGCCCTAAGGGGCAGGTGGAGACGGTGAGACGTGTTTAGTGTATGAGGATCAGCTTCAATGTTCGCCAAGGTGGAGATTTGTTATTTGTTTGGCTCAATTGAATAAATAATAAATAAACCGGGCCCCTGTATTGCCCATGTTCTACTGTGATTAGAAGTAGGTCTATTATTATAGGTCTACTGTGATTAGAAGTAGTGTTTGGGTGTAACTGGGTATTGGGCTGATATTATAAATAGAGACTAAGGGTCTCTATGATGTACAACCTTCTTCTGATTGCATAGTGAATTCTCCCGTCTTCCCCGTGGACGTAGGCCAAAAGCCGAACCACGTAAATCTCCGTGTTCTTGTGTGTGCTTGATCTCTTTCCATAGGCCCTAGATCCTAACAGTGGGGACATTGGAGATGCAGTTGATGACAGGTTGGCTGGTGGAGAAAGAGGACTAGTTGAAGTGGGTGGTGTGGGTGGTGTAGGAATTGGGAAATCAGGTGCAGGTAAAGGTATGACAGAACCATGTTTGGGAGGTTGATGACTTTGAAATGGAAAAATATCCTCTTGAAAAAGGACATCCCGTGAGGTAAAAGTATTTTTGGATTCTATATCGTAAACACGATACCCTTTTTGACCATATGGGTATCCAATGAGAGCACAACGGAAGGCTCTAGGATCGAATTGGTGACAATGAGGCCCATGATTATGTGCATAGCATGAACAACCAAAAACATGAAGATGGTGGTACGTTGGTTTATTATTAAAAAGCATTTCATGAGGGGTTTTTCCTGATAAGATGGGTGTAGGAATGCGATTGATAAGATAACTGGCAGTCAAAATACATTCACCCCAAAAGGAAATGGGTAAGTTCGCTTGGAAACGTAAGGCACGTGCCACCACAAGGATGTTTCTATGCTTACGTTTAACGATGCCATTTTGTTGGGGTGTGCCAACACAGGTTCGTTGATGGATTATGCCATTTTGAGAGAAAAATTGCTGCATCCGATGAGATAAAAATTCGGTACCATTATCAGTTCGAAATTTTTTAACAGGGTAACCAAATTGAGTGTTAGCCATGGCACAAAACGAGGTAAGAAAATGATATGTGTCATATTTATATTTCGTCAAGTATACCCATGTGCAGCGTGAATAATCATCCACAAGTGTCAAAAAATAATGTGCAACTGTGTGTGAGGCTGTAGGATATCCACTCCAAATGTCACCGTGAATTAAGTCAAAAGAAGTCTTGCTACGACTATTACTTATAGGAAAAGGAAGACGAGTCTATTTAGCTAAATGACATACATCACCAGAAAAGTCCTTACAACCAGAAAAAGTAGAATTATTTGAAATGAAAGGTGCTAAACTAGCTAAACGATCGTTTGATGGTTGGCCAAGCCTTTTGTGCCAAAGTGCAGGAGACTGGGCACGTTTTACTAAAAAAACAATTGGATTATTAAAAGAAGGCAAAAAAAAAAGAGTCCGGATCCCTATTTCGTCCAAACAGGGGAGCCCTGTTTGGACGAATCAGGGGCGAACATGTGCGGGGGCGAAGGGGGCGGAGGAAAGAGAAAAAGTACTTTTTTTCCTCCGCCCCCGCATGTGTCCGCCCCTGATTCGCCCAAACAGGGCTCCCCTGTTTGGACGAAACAGGGGATCCGGTTCCAAAAAAAAAATGATAGAGGCCATCATGCATTTCCCCCGCTCCAATCAGCTTCCTCGAGGACAGGTCTTGAAAAACACAAAAGGTCGGAAAAAAATGACAGCACAGTTTAAAGACTTGGTTAATTGACTTACTGAAAGAAGACTAAAATTAAAAGAAGGGACACAAAAGACATTTTGTAAGTCAATATGAGGAGAAAGTGAGACGGAACCTTTATGGGAAATGGGCATAGTTTGCCCTGTTGGCAAACGAACAGGTTTAGCATTAGAAATATTTTCAGCAGATTTAAAAAAAGATAAATGTGGTGACATGTGATCTGAAGCTACACCGTCTATTATCCAATTAGAATGTGGATTATAAACAGAGTTGCATGATGTACCTGAGAAGTTGGCTGAGATGGAAGTGTTGTCATTATTCAGAAGAGTGAACAACTGTTGATATTGTTCGACAGAGAGAGGAGGAAGAAGTGATGCAGAAGAACAAGCACTAGAAGCATTAGAATCTGGTCCAGGTACTGCATTAGCCTGGGCAGCAACTTCAGTTCGCTGCTGCTGGTGGAAAGGCCCATTTGAAGAAGAACCGCCCCTGCCTTTACCGCGCCCACATCCTTGAAAACCTGGAGGATAGCCATTGAGAGGCCAGCAAGTTTGGCGTGTGTGACCATGAACTTTGCAGTGATTGCAGAAAGGCCGGCCTCGACCTCGCCCTTGTCCAAGGCCACCAGAGGAGCGATTGCTAGATTGCCCATTATATGCTGAACTCTGCTGATTCTGGGCAGTTCAGTCTGAAGCAAGAGCCACACTGTCATGTGTGACTGTTGGTGTGAACTGTCGTTGCTGTTCATCCTGCAGCAGCAAGCTATAGGCACGGTTGACATCAGGAAAAGGATCCATAGTGAGAAGTTGGGATCGGACATGGGCAAAACTATCGTTGAGTCCCATTAAGAACTGATAGACCTTCTCACTTTGGAGTGCTACAGATATAGCTTTGTGTGCATCACAAGTGCAGTTCTTGTGTGCACCACAAGTATAGTCACGAACAACAATATATATGATGCTAACTTGTCCCACAATACTTTCAACCGTGTGAAATATTCAGAGAGGGATTGAGTACTGTGTGGGTAAAACACCGTAATGACGAAGTTAAGCAGGGATTACGGCTGAACTTGCCGATCGCCTCAGCCTCTGTGGTAGAAGCTCGGCAGCTCTGGCAGCTCGGTCATAGCTCGGCAGCTCGGCAGCTCAGTCAGCTCGGTCATAGCCCGGCGGCTCAGTCAGCTCGGTCATAGCTCGGAAGCTCGGTCATAGCTCGGCAGCTCGGTCAGCTCGGTCATAGCTCCGCAGCACGGTCATAGCTCGGCAGCTCGGTCAGCTCGGTCACAGCTCGGCATAGATGCCAACTCGGTGCGAAGGCACATCACGCCCAAGCCATCCTTGGTCTCAGGCTAGGATGCTAAAGTCAGAGTGGGCCGCCAGACCTCCTGGAAATGCGGCGCGCTCAGACTGATACGGGCATTCATTTATGGCGATAGGATCGCTCATTTATGGCGATAAGAGGTTTGTTTTATCAGCCATGTACGTCAACTGACTGAAGGCATGGAAAGTGAGGATGGGATGTTGCCCACTCTACCTACTACAGCCCGCCAGGGTAAGGGTCGATGGGACCTCACCTCACCTACCCCCACTCACAGAGAATGAACGAGGAACGCTCACCCATATATACGCATGGGATCAGTCCCATGAGAGGTACGCAATACTCAGCATACAGCTCTGAATACCACACTGCTCCATTCTCTTCTTCCTCCTCCTGTTTAGTCTCCTCAGAACTAACTCAGGCATCGGAGTGCCTTCGGCTCACGGCAGCCAGGGGCTCTGACGTTAGCCTTTCTCCTTCCGTTTCAGGTTCCAGGCGTTCAGCATTTCCCTGTCCTAAGAAGTCTACCCCGATCTCTTCTCAATCTAAGTAGGTGTCGTTTTTACCGCCTACAGTTTGGCGCCGTCTGTGGGAAACTGAACAAAAAGCTTGTACACACTATGCCTCCAAAAACCAGAAACGGCGAAGGACCCTCCAAAGGCAAGGCTTCGTCCATACAGCCTACACTGGCGCAGAATCTTCCGCCTCCTCCCCCTCAGCAAAGGAGGTCTGGCGGGAGGTCTCCCACGGTCCAGACACAGTCGCAGTCTAGGGGAGTGACCATGCTCTCCCTTCGCGACGTCCCACCTCCTGAACAGCCCCGCCATAGCCATGGGCGGGGCAGGCAAGGCGACAAGTCAGTCACCAAGCCACACGAGAAGTCAGCTCGGGCTGGATCGCTGTCACATCATCAGGCCAGCCTCGATCGGAACGAAGATCCCCGCCTGGAGGATATCAGAGCACAGAACCGCCTCATCCAGGAACAGCGTGAACTTATCCAACGGCTCGAGCAGCAGCTCGATGACAAGAAGGGTCAGAGCCCGCCGCCCAGGCGCGTGGGCCACGGGCGAGACCTGAGGCACGTCCTCAACAGTAAGAGGCGTGACCGAGACCAAAGAGAAGAAGGCTCCGGCAGCAGCCACGTGCACGAAGGGCCAAAGAAGCAACGCCAGGTCTCGGAAGATCTGGAGCTAAAGCAGTGGATTGACCAGCAGGTGAAGCAAACAATCCGCCGGAATATGGAGACTGCTGGTATCGACCGAGACCAGTACACCACCTTCGAAGCTGACGACACTGGTGCGTCTCCTTTCTCCAGGGAGATAAGAGAATATACACTCCCCGAGAAGTTCAGCGTCCCGAGGTTCACCCTGTATGACGGGACCTCGGACCCTGCCGCTCACCTCCGACAATACGTCCAGAGGATGTCGGTCTGGGGGGATGACGATTCCCTGAACTGTCGAGTGTTCTCCTCCAGCTTGGCGGATCTACCCCTGCGGTGGTTTTGCTCGCTTCCAGAGGATTCCATCTCCAGTTGGCGGCAGCTCCGGACCTCCTTCCTGGGAAAATTCCAGGCTCATCGCGTCATCCCAAAGACCGATGCCGATCTGATGGCCCTCCGGATGCAGGAGAACGAGAACGTCACCCAGTTCGCTCGTCGATTCTGGACTGTCTACAGCCAGATCGAGTGCGCTTCTGAGGAGCTGGCAGTGAGATCCTTCCAGCTGGCTCTGCAGCCAGGCATCCCGCTCCGGGCGCAACTGGTCATGTACCCCGTGACCACCATGAAGGAGCTGATGACCCGAGCCAATCGGTTCATCTTGGCGGAAGAAGATGAGGTCCGAGGTCGGGAGAACTTCGGCCTCACTAAGAAGAGCCAACCGGCCAAGGGAGACAACAGGTCCTCCAGAAGGGAGGATCGTCGCAGAGACCCATCCCCGGATCGGCGCAAGGCCCGGTCCTCGGAGCACCGCCGAACTCCCTCTGCCTCGTCAGCGCCGTCGGGGAGCGGCAGAAGGTCTGGCCACGAGCCGACCTCCTACGTGGCAGTCAACACCATCTTCAAGGAGCCAATCTATAGGCTCCTCAACAAAATAAAAGCGCAGCCTTTCTTCAAATGGCCACGCCCAATGACGACCGACCCCTCCTCCCGGGACCAGAGTAGGTTCTGTGCCTACCACAAGCAGAATGGGCACAGGACCGACGAATGTAAGAGCTACAAGTTCCATCTGGAAAACCTCGTGAAGGAGGGGCACCTGAGGGAGTACATCAAGCAGGAGGGCCGAGGTGATGACCGACCTCCGCGGCGGGACGCTGATAACCACGACAGCGAGCCGGAGGGTATCATCAACGTCATTCACCTCGCCGCCCCACCAAAGAAGAGCTCTCAGGCCCGCGCCGAGGCCAGGCGCGCCTCCCACCAAAAGCAGGTGCTGACCGCGGCACCAGAGCCTGCCGCGAAGAAGGCCAGAACGGATGGAGTCAGAATATGGTTTTCTGACAGAGACCTGGAAGACGTCGAGCTCCCGCACAACGACGCTCTCGTTCTCACCTTGAAGCTGCAAAACTTCTTGGTTCAGAGAGCCCTTGTCGACCCTGGCAGTTCGTCCGAGGTCCTCTACTACGACTGCTTCAGGAAGTTGGGACTAAAGGACGAGGACCTCCAGGTTGCCCGAACCCCTCTGGTCGGTTTCAGCTCCAAGCCTGTCTATCCCAAGGGCAAGATCTCCCTTAGAGTCCAAGTCGGTGGCGCCTGCAGGCAAGTCGACTTCCTAATGGTCGATGTCCCTTCCCCGTACAATGTCATAATGGGGAGGACGTGGCTGCACAGCATGGAGGCGGTACCCTCCACCCGGCATCAGAAGCTTAAATTCCCTTTGGAAAGCCCGACGGGTCGGACGGACGTGATCACCGTCAGAGGCGACCAGCACATGGCCAGGCAATGCCTGCTGGCCGTGCTGCCTGACGAGGCTGAGCCATCCCAAGTCAATATGGCCGAACTGGATAGAGAGGCCGAGCTCGGTGACGTCGGCAGGGCTCCGGCGCAGAAAAGCATCGAGGACCTCACCAAGGTCAACATTGATCCCTCCGACCCCGACAGATTCTTTCTCGTGGGAAGCCAACTCCCCGAGACCGAGAAGACGGAATTGTTCGACCTCCTCGAAGAAAATAAGGCGGTCTTTGCCTGGACACCATATGAGATGCCCGGCATTGACCCGGCAGTCATCTGCCATGAGCTAAAGGTGGATCCCAACCATAGGCCCGTACTTCAAAAGCCGCGCCGGACTGGGGTCCCGCAGACTGAGGCCGTGGTTGAGGAAGTTCAGAAACTTCTCGAGGTAGATGCAATAAGAGAGGTCCACTATCCGGAGTGGTTAGCTAACACCGTGGTGGTGAAGAAGAAGACGGGAAAATGGAGGGTTTGCGTGGACTTCACCGACCTCAATAAGGCCTGTCCCAAGGACAGCTTCCCTCTTCCGAAGATCGACCAACTCATCGACGCTACTGCCGGACACGACCGGATGAGCTTCCTGGATGCCTACCGAGGATACCATCAGATCCCCTTGTACGCGGCAGACCAGGAGAAGACAGCTTTCATCACTCCCAGGGGCACCTATTGTTGCAAGGTGATGCCCTTCGGGTTAAAGAACGCCAGGGCGACATACCAGCGCTTGGTGACCAAGATGTTCCAGGCCCAGCTCGGCAAGACGGTGGAGGTCTACATCGATGATATGGTCGTCAAATCCAAGAGGTCGCAGGACCATTTGACCGACCTCCGCCAGATTTTTGACATCCTCCGCCAGTTCCAACTGAAGCTTAATGCGTCCAAGTGCGCCTTTGGGGTCGGTTCCGGCAAGTTCCTAGGGAGCCTGGTCACAAAAAGGGGGATCGAAGCGAACCCTGATCAGATCACCGCGATCCAGGAGCTCCAGTGTCCGACCTCGGCGAAACAAGTTCAGCGGCTGACCGGAATGGCTGCCGCCCTGAACCGCTTTATCAGCCGCGCTTCGGACAAGTGCAGACCCTTCTTCCAACTATTGCGAAAGGGCTCCAAGTTCCAGTGGACGTTGGATTGCGCTCAGGCGCTGCAACAGCTAAAACAGTACCTTTCCTCTCCACCACTGCTGTCGACCCCGACTTTCGGAGAGGCACTGTTCTTGTACCTGTCGGTCTCGGACCATGCCGTGAGCTCGGTGCTCATCAGAGAGGACAACGGCCAGCAGAGGCCCATCTATTATACGAGCAAGACCCTGCTGGACGCCGAGACCCGGTATTTGCAGCTCGAAAAGCTCGCCTTGGCACTCGTTAGCGCCTCCCGAAAGCTCTCCCACTACTTCCAAACCTTCACAATAGTGGTCGTCACAGAGTACCCACTGAAGGCTCTCCTCCGGAAGGCAGATTTCTCCGGACGGATCTCCAAATGGGCTGTCGAACTGGGGCAATATGATATCAGCTATAAGCCCAGGACGGCCATCAAAGCTCAAGTCTTAGCTGACTTCATTGTGGAATTTACTCCTCCGAGTTCGGCACCGACCGCGCTCGACACCGAACTGGGGGGCGATAGGGGTGCAGAGGTTGTCACCGAGACTGAGCAAGAGCAGTCCTGGAGAGAACTCCTAGACTCGTCCTGGAAAGTCTTCGTCGACGGATCCTCAACATCCAAGAGAGCTGGCGCTGGCATAGTTCTCCAGTCTCCCGAAGGCCTCGTCATCGAGCAAGCTGTGACACTTGGTTTCAAGGCATCTAACAACGAGGCCGAATATGAAGCGCTCATTGCTGGACTGAACAGTGCCAAAATCTTGGAAGCCCGGTCCGTTGTGGTTTTCAGCGATTCCCAACTGGTGACGAGCCAGCTTAGCGGAGATTACCAGGCTCGGGATGACAGGATGGCAGCCTACCTCGCCCACGCCAGGGGACTTCTCTCCCAGTTCGAGAGGGCCGAGGTCCGGCAGATCGGCAGAGAATCCAACTCCCATGCAGACGCCCTCGCCAGCCTCGCCTCGGCAGTGGAAGCCGGTGAAAAGAGAACAGTTGAAGTAGAAACGCAGCAGGAGCCCAGCATCGACCTCCAGCAACCCCGGCAGCTCATGTGCCTTGATCTCGGCCCGAGCTGGATGGACCCTATCGTTGCTTACCTGAAGGACGACCAGCTACCCGAGGACAAGACTGAAGCTCGAAAGATCAGATTGAAGGCGACCCGGTTCTGGCTGTCCCCGGACAGCAAGCTCTATAGGAAGTCATTCACAGGGCCCTACCTCCAGTGCGTTCACCCCGGTAAAGTCGACGATTTCCTCTACGAGATTCACGAAGGAGTCTGCGGCAGTCACATAGGAGGTCGGTCGCTTGCGTACCGAGCTATCAGCCAGGGTTACTGGTGGCCGTACATGTTGAAGGACGCCCAGCTTTACGCCAGGAAGTGCGAGAAGTGCCAGAAGTTCTCCCACTCTCTCCACCAGCCAGCCCAG
The DNA here is from genome assembly GCA_029852735.1 of Persea americana. Classification (NCBI taxonomy): domain Eukaryota; kingdom Viridiplantae; phylum Streptophyta; class Magnoliopsida; order Laurales; family Lauraceae; genus Persea; species Persea americana. The sequence continues at coordinate 16,279,255 of CM056813.1, read as the reverse complement.
GACCTGAGTTCCCTCTCCAGCCCATGGCCTTTCGCCCAGTGGGGCCTGGACATCGTCGGACCACTTCACCGAACTCCAGGGAACAAAAGATGGTTGATTGTGGCCACGGACTACTTCACAAAGTGGGTCGAAGCCGAACCATTGTCCTCCATCACCGAATTAGACACGAAGAACTTTGTGTGGAGGAACATCATCACCAGATTTGGAATTTCCCGCACACTCATCTCCGACAACGGTACGCAGTTCGATTCCAACTTCTTCAAAAGCTTCTGCCAGGAGTACGGCATTCGCAACATCTACTCCACCCCGGCGTATCCACAGAGCAACGGCCAGGCCGAGATCTCAAACAAAGTGCTGCTCGACGGAATTAAAAAGAGACTCGACCGAGCCAAAGGTCGATGGGCAGAGGAGCTGCCAAGTGTTCTATGGGCCTACCGAACTACTCCGAGGCGTTCCACCTCGGCGACCCCGTTCTCCCTCGCCTACGGCATGGAAGCAGTCATTCCCCTTGAAGTCGGCCTCCCGACCTTGAGGTCGGAACTCTGTGACCAGGGCCTGAACGATCAGAACGTGGCACGAGAGCTGGACTTGGCTGAAGAACGAAGAGAGGCGGCAGCTATCCGCCTGGCTGCCTATCAGCAGCAGTTGGCCAGGGGATACAACCAGAAGGTCAAGGAAAGAAGATTCGCGATAGGAGAGTTGGTCTTAAAGAAAACACTTCCTGGCGACCGAGATCCTAACGAGGGCAAGCTGGCGCCCAACTGGCAGGGACCGTTCAGAATAACGTCAACGGCCGGGAGATCTGCCTACCGACTTGAAGATATGGAGGGGAAGGCACTCCCGCGACCATGGAATGCGACGCATCTCAAAAAATTCTACTTCTGAAATGTATCACAAAAATCAAGTATCAATAAAAAAGGCGATTTTTTCTGGAACGAGTCTTTGCATTACTTGGGAGTACCGACTGTCAGCACGGTTCCATCTCCTGCCTCACATCAGGGTCCGGTATCAGTACCACCCTCGCGGCTCGGCGCCTCTGTTCAGAGGGACAACCGTCCTGAGCTCGGTGCCTTCACCAGCTCTGGCGGCACAGCCAAATGCATGTCAGGGTCCGGTATCAGTACCACCCTCGCGGCTCGGCGCCTCTGTTCAGAGGGCAAACCGTCCTGAGCTCGGTGCCTTCACCAGCTCTGGCGGCACAGCCAAATGCATGTCAGGGTCCGGTATCAGTACCACCCTCGCAGCTCGGCGCCTCTGTTCAGAGGGCCAACCGTCCTGAGCTCGGTGCCTTCACCAGCTCTGGCGGCACAGCCATAAGCACATCAGGGTTCGGTAACAGTACCACCCTCGCGGCTCGGCGCCTCTGTTCAGAGGGCCAACCGTCCTAAGCTCGGTGCCTTCACTAGCTCTGGCGGCACAGCCATAAGCACATCAGGGTTCGGTAACAGTACCACCCTCGCGGCTCGGCGCCTCTGTTCAGAGGGCCAACCGTCCTGAGCTCGGTGCCTTCACCAGCTCTGACGGCACAGCCAACGGCATCCGGGTTCGGTAACAGTACCACCCTCGCGGCTCGGCGCCTCTGTTCAGAGGGCCAACCGTCCTGAGCTCGGTGCCTTCACCAGCTCTGGCGGCACAGCCAACGGCATCCGGGCTTGGTATCAGTACCACCCTCGCGGCTCGGTTCCTCTGTTCAGAGGACCAACCGTCCTCGCCTGGTACCTATCCAACTACTCGGTGAACTACTTGCGTCAACACTCATTCCACCATAAGCAAAATCACAACCATTCACAGACCAAGTGGCAATGTGTTGTTTTATTATTATGGAAGAATCCGTTTGAATACAATGTATGGCAAAACAAGAAAATTACATAGTTCAGGGAGCTGCTGCTCCCTTATTACAGTTAGTCCCGGTAGCACTCTCGCTGGGAGCGGCTGGGGCAGCCTCAGGAACCGCTGGAGGAGCAGGGGCGGCTGGAGCTGGAGGGACCTCCGAGGCTGACGGAACCGGGGTGATTCCCGAGGTGGCTCGCAACTCCGAATCCGAGCGAGGAAACCTGGGGGAATTCTAAAAGATAGGGCTGTCCGGAGGGACGCCGACCCTCCTTAAGGCCGCCTTCCACCCAAGTGTCCACGCCTTCTCTCGGATTCCTGGCAGTTGGGCCTTGTAGTTAGCCGTCAGTTTGCTGACCTCCTCGTTCATCACGGACTCGTGCTCGGCTAGGTACTCTTCCTTGAGTTTGGCCTCTTGCACGTTGAGAGCCTGCGCGAGCTCGGCCGCTTTCCCCTCCAGAGCCATCTCTAGCTTTCTTTCAGCTAGCTTTCTCTCGGAGGTAAGCCTCTTGTTCGTCCCCCGCAGCATTTGCATGTCTTCCTCCAGCCGTGACGACGTAAGCCGGACCTCGTCTAGCTCCCAGGAGAGGCGGGCGTTTTGGTCCTTCGCCTCCTTCGCCTCCTCTTTGAGGTGCTCGGACAAGGCCCGCGCTGCGTCGAGCTCGGCCAGAAGATCCGCAGTTTTCTTCGCCTCCTCCTCCAGGGTAGCGTCCCTCGCCGCCAGGGACTTCAGCAGTTCCTCTTTCTCCGCTGCCCAAACTGCTGCCCTGGCCTCGGCTGCGTCCAGCCTACCCATGCCAGTTTGCAAGAGCTGCAGCAAGAACAGAGTGTCACCAAATGAAATGCAGCAGAAAAACAAAAGAACATGAAGAATTAACTGTACATACCTCTACCAATGACCGCATTGAGGAAAGCAGCAGGGATTCATTATCCATCTGCGCCCACCTTGCCATGTCCTGGGGAAGGGCGCAAGCTCGTCCCAGAGCGGCAACCACATCGGGGTTGACCGCTCGGTCCGACTCGGCTAGTGGCCTCCCCAGCACCCCCTCGACGTCCGGTCTCCAAGGAATGAAATCGGAGGGAGTGGCGGACCCCCCGACCGACATGGCAGGTTCCGGGGCAGATGGGGCTTCGACCCTGGGCCTTTTCTCCGGCCTGCGCTCCTCGGCAACCTCGGCAGTAGCCGCTCTGCCAAAGCCGGAGTGCGATTCTTCAATGACGATGGGCGGAGGACCCGCGCCGACCTCGGCTGCTGCAGGGGGACCCGATTGATCACCTTCGGAGGCTTCCGGAGCCGTCTCGGTCTCGGGAGAGATAACCTCTGCAGCAGCCACCGAGGACGTAGCTGGGGCGACGTCAGCACCTCGGGAGGGGCCCGCGGTCTCGCCCATGTCCCCAAATGCCGCGGCGGCAAGGTCTTCCGCGACGAAGCGCTGGCAACGGCCGCGCAACATCTCGACCTCGGACTCTTCCGAGCTGGATGTGCTCCTGGACTCGCTGGAGACGACAAATTTCTGCCTCTGCCGCCTGCGCCCGGTCTCGGCTCTTTCGGCCGCTGCTGGTTCACGGACAGCAGACTGTCCGCCCGATTCTACCGGAACCCCGCTGGGAATCGCGATAGTCACCGTCTCCGGGACAGGGACCTCGGTCTGTGCGGTGCCCCGTCCGACGCTCTCCCCCTGGAGCACGGAGTCGATTCCGGTCACCCGCCTCGGGGTGATGAACGACTTGTAGTGCGGCTTGTATCCCAGGAGCGAGAACGCGGCTCGGCAGTGATGGCCGCGGTACTTCCGCACCTTCTCGTGCCAATCACTGTTCACCTTCCACCGGTTCCTCCTGGCAAGCTCCCTCCTCTGTCGAAAACCTGCAGGAACAGAACGATGTCAACAGAAGGAAAGAAACATGATTAAAATAGAGACTCCAGGGGGGCTTCGGTTTTTACTTGGGGGGACTCCTATCCTGCGTGGTATCCGGGCCGTGGTGCTGGGCTCCGCCTCGCCGAACTCCCATGCACCGCGGACGAAGACACGGTCCTCCCCCGCATATTTGTATGAGTCTTCCAGTGCGGTCACGAAGGCAGTTCGGTGGAGCCTCAGCCGGAGATAGTACGTATGCCCCTCTGCGGACTTGCAGAGGTCATACGCCTCCTCAATGTCCTGGACACCGAGGTTGATTGACAGAATCTCGTTGAGCCGCACTGCTCCCATGATGATCTTGTACCCATTGGGAAGCAGCTGGCAGGGGCTCAACCCCCACTCCCGGAGACAGTCCCTCAGGAGTGGGTGGAGGGGGAACCGGACTCCTCCCTCCACGACGGACACCAGCCAAAAGGGCATCCAGCCATCGCTGTATGTGATACCGTCGTCAGGACCGTCTGGCCTGACTTCTACATTCGCAGGGACCTTCTATGCGTCCCTGAACAGTCCTATGGACAGTGGGTCATCCAGCCAGTGCCTGTAAATGCCCATTCTCTACCCTAGACGAAGATCTACCTACTGGAAAGGGAGAAGACAGAAGGAAGAATTCCTACGATGAATGGTTGTGCAAACAAGAGTGCTCGCAGGTAGTACTGTTCTTCAGCACAGTGCACCAGAGAGTCTGAAGATCGAAAAGAAGGAAGGCGGAAAAGGTGCCCTAATTTATATAGGTTGGGGGCGCCGTTTCAGGTTCCAAGAAAGGCCTTTAGTGAGGCATTACCTCGAATAGCCAAACGCCGTCTCGGGCAGCCCAGGCGTCCTGCAGATGTGATTGCGTGCCCTTCAGAAAAGCGACACGTGGCACCGTCGCCGCACTTTCAGAGGACTATTAAATGCCTCGACAGACGGGATGATAAATGCCTCGACTGACGGGATGATAAATGCCTCGACAGACGAAAGGGCGACCGCCTCCACTGGCGAAAAGCACTTAAGGAAGCACTCCACGTCAGCAAAGGCACTTAATGCGGCACCCCGCGTCGGCAACAGGCGATGAGGAGGAACCCCCCATCGAACCGAGACCCCTCCGTCTCGGCAATGCTTCACAAACCAGGTACTCCTAAAAGATTAGTGGCATTCCCGGCCTGACAAAGCCACTCAGCTTCCGACCTGCTCCAAGGAGCTCACAGGCCAAAAGCTGGGGGGGAGATTATGGGTACAAAAGCAGATCGGGACCACGGTTCATGGGCCGGGTCTCGGTCAACGGCGGCTATTTCAATTCCAAGAATCATCCGGAGTTCGGCTATCCGGACCAACAACTTAAGACAGAAACATTGCGACATAAGGTCGACCACGCATTTCATCAGAAACAAGGAGAAAGAAAGCCAGAAAACCAGAATTCGAGCAAAGTTTCAAAATTCTTCATTAATCAAAGCCCCTGATTACAAGAATGGAGATACAATAAAAGAAGGAATGGCAAAAATTACAAAAAACCCTCAGAGGGCTGCAGCTTCCACATTGCAGTCAATCTCTGGAGGGACCTCGGCCACGACCGCAGTTGCCTCGGTAGCGGTCGGGGTAGCTTCGGGAATGACCACGACGACTTGAGGAAGGGCCTCGACGACCGGGCGCACTTGGGAGCCCTCGGGATCAGAGCTGGCAGCAGGAGCCTCTTCGGGCACCCCGGGAGCGGCGTTTGCCTCCGAACACGACTGCGAGGGAAGGTCAGCAGCCTGAGACGCGGCCGCAGGTCCCGAGTCCGAGCAGGAAAATCTTGGGGGATTAAGGAAGAGAGGGCTGTCCTCGGGGACCCCAGCCTTTTGCAAGGCTGCCTTCCACCCAAGTTCCCAGGCTCGGTCCCGGATCCCCGGCAGCTGAGCCTTGTAATCTGCAGACAGCTTGCCGACCTCCTCCTCCATGACGGAGTCATGCTCGGCGAGGAACGACTCCTTGAGTTTGGCCTCTTGTTTTGCCAGGGCAGACTCGATCTCGGCCGCCTTTTCCCTCAGCGCCGTCTCCAGGGAACCTTGCGCCTGGTTCCGCTGAGAGAGGAGCCTCCTGTTGGTCCCCTTCGCACTGTCCAACTCGTCTTCTAGTCGCTTGGTCGCAACCCGAAGATCGTCGAGCTCAGAAGCGAGGTGGAGGTTCTGGCTTTTCTCTTCCGCCAGCTCATCCTTGAGGCGCCCAACCTCGACCTTCGACTCCTCAAGATCAAAGACGAGGCCGGCATTCTTGGCCGTCACCTCTGCCAGCGTCGCGTCCTTGGACGCCACGGACGCCCGCAGCTCGTCCCTCTCAACGACCCATTCCGCGGCCCGCGCCTCGGCCGCATCGAGCCTCTCAATGCCTATCTGGCACTTCTGCAACAGCTGCAAAATGAGAACCAGAAGTCAATAAAGCAACACCGGACTGAACTATGGAAAAAAGACTGCACTTACCGACACCACGGATCGCATCGAAGAGAGCAGGAGCGACTCGTCGTCCATCGCGGCCCACCTCGCCATGTCTTGTGGAAGGGCGCAGGCTCGTCCGAGCGCTGCGACAACTCGGGGATCGGCTGCGCGGTCTGTTTCGGCCAGCGGCCTCCCCAGAACCTCCTCGATGGTCGGCCTCCACGAAGCCATAGGAGGAGGCAAGATCGTCCCTCCGGCAGGCGGAGGCGATGAGGGGCCAGGCGAGGCCTCGACTCTTGCCCTCTTCTCGGGTCGCCCGCCCTCAGCAACCTCGGGGGAGCGAGTCCGACCTCCAGCCCCCACGGCACCTTCAGAGGGCGCGTCATCCACGACGACGACTGGAGGCGGAGCTGAGATGGCCTCGGCCTCCCCAGGCCGAACAGCTACGGTCGCGGCTATACAGACCGTCTCGGCAATAGGGGCAAGAGTGCCACCCGCAGATGCCGGGGGCGTCAGAGCCACTGCCTGAGAAGGATCCCGGGCCTCGCCCCCGACATCCCCGAAGGCCGCCGCAGACAGGTCCTCTGCGACATAGCGCCGCTTGCGCTGGCGCAACATTCCCTCTTGCTCTTCCTCTTCTTCCTCCGAACTGGAAGCTACTAGCCTCGTTCGGGAAGGCAGGGGCCTGGCTCTCGAAGTCCCGGCAGGCTCCGCGGCAGAGGCTGCTGGAGCACGTTCTGCCGACTCAACCAGACGACCGGCGGGAAGCGCAACGGTCACCACCGCCGAGCCTGTCACCACGGTCGCCTCTGTTCTTCGACTCACGCCTTCCCCGCTCGGCACGGAGTCTATTCCCGATCCCTTTCGGGAGGTGTTGAAGGACCTGTAGTGGGGCACGTACCCCAGGAGAGCCCACGCAGCACGACAGTTGTGGCCGCGGTAGTTCCTCACCTGCTCGTGCCACGCGCTGTTCACCTTCCAGCGGTTCCTTCGCGCGAGCTCCCTCCTTTCGCGGAAATCTGCATAGACAAAATCATCAGGAGCCAGACACAGAAAGAAAGGAAAGAACTGCAAACCGAAAGAACTCCGGCCTTTACTTGGAGGAATCCCTATTTTTCGAGGGACCCGGACTGTGGTAGCAGGCTCTGCTTCACCGAACTCCCATCCTCCTCTGACAAGTACTCGGTCTTCACCCGCGTACCTATTGGAGTCCTCTAGCGCGGTCATGAACGCAGTCCGGCGGACCCTCAGCCGGAGATAGTAAGTGTCCCCCTCTGCGGATTTGCAGAGGTCGTACGTGTCCTCGATGTCCGGGACACCGAGGCCAATTCCCAGGATCTGATTGAGCCGCACTACCCCCATTATGATTTTATATCCGTTGGGGAGTAGCTGGCATGGGCACAACTTCCACTCTCGGAGGCAGTCCCGGACCAGTGGGTGCAGGGGGAAGCGGACTCCTCCCTCCACGACGGAGACCAGCCAAAACGGCATCCAGCCGTCGCGATAAGTGAGGCCGTCATCTGGGGTGTCCGGCCTGATCTCCACATTGGAGGGGACCTTGTATAAACCCCTAAAATGATCTATGGAACTTGGGTCCCCTAGCAGATGTCTATAGACCCCCATTCTCGACTCAGACCAGGACCTATCTAGAAGAAAAGACGAGGAAAGCGGAAAGGAGTCCTACGAATGGGGACTGCACAAGCAGGATCGACGGAAGTTTGCAGGCGCCGGAGAAGTTCTCTTGCAGAGCGCAGTAGAAGTGCAAAGAAAGCAGAGGAAAGAGATGACGGGGGAGGCGCTCTGATTTATAGGGCTCAGGGGCGTCGACTCGACTTTCGAGGAGAGCCTTTAAGAGGCGTCCCCTCAATCAGCCCTAATGTCCCGTCACGCAGCCCTAACGTCTCCTCGAAGTAATTGCGAGACAGCTAAGAGAAGGTACACGTGCCACCATTAGCGCGATATCCGAAGGCTATTAAATATCCAGGACAGGCGAGGGGACATCTCGAAAGGGACCCTCCTGATCCGAAGCGCCCTCGCCCCGGTATTTCCCTCGTGACGGTAACCCTCACTCGAGCTCGGTGGCGGAGCCGGGTGTACGGTCATCAAGCTTCCGACCTCCTCGAGCTAGAAGGCTCTCAGAAGTCAAAAGCTAGGGGGCAATTGTGTGGGTAAAACACCGTAATGACGAAGTTAAGCAGGGATTACGGCTGAACTTGCCGATCGCCTCAGCCTCTGTGGTAGAAGCTCGGCAGCTCTGGCAGCTCGGTCATAGCTCGGCAGCTCGGCAGCTCAGTCAGCTCGGTCATAGCTCGGCAGCTCGGTCAGCTCGGTCATAGCTCCGCAGCACGGTCATAGCTCGGCAGCTCGGTCAGCTCGGTCACAGCTCGGCATAGATGCCAACTCGGTGCGAAGGCACATCACGCCCAAGCCATCCTTGGTCTCAGGCTAGGATGCTAAAGTCAGAGTGGGCCGCCAGACCTCCTGGAAATGCGGCGCGCTCAGACTGATACGGGCATTCATTTATGGCGATAGGATCGCTCATTTATGGCGATAAGAGGTTTTCTTTATCAGCCCTGTACGTCAACTGACTGAAGGCATGGAAAGTGAGGATGGGATGTTGCCCACTCTACCTACTACAGCCCGCCAGGGTAAGGGTCGATGGGACCTCACCTCACCTACCCCCACTCACAGAGAATGAACGAGGAACGCTCACCCATATATACGCATGGGATCAGTCCCATGAGAGGTACGCAATACTCAGCATACAGCTCTGAATACCACACTGCTCCATTCTCTTCTTCCTCCTCCTGTTTAGTCTCCTCAGAACTAACTCAGGCATCGGAGTGCCTTCGGCTCACGGCAGCCAGGGGCTCTGACGTTAGCCTTTCTCCTTCCGTTTCAGGTTCCAGGCGTTCAGCATTTCCCTGTCCTAAGAAGTCTACCCCGATCTCTTCTCAATCTAAGTAGGTGTCGTTTTTACCGCCTACAAGTACCTTGTTGGATCATAGCAATTTTCGCTTGAGATGGTAGATGCGAGGCGCATTGCTTCTTGAAAACCTGTCTTCAAGTTCTTTCCAAACACCATGCGCTGTCTCAGCATAGATGACGCTGTCCGCAAGGGTTTTTAAAAGTACATTCAAGATCCACGAAAGCACCATGAAATTGCAGTGCTCCCATGCTTGAATGTCAGCCGGAGGTGAAGTGGGTTTTGGTAGTGTAGGCGGTAAAAACGACACCTACTTAGATTGAGATGAGATCGAGGTAAACTTCTTAGGACGGGGAATGCTGAACGCCAAGAACCTGAAAAGGAAGGAAAAAGGCTAGAGTCAGAGCCCCTGGCTGCCGTGAGCCGAAGGCACTCCAATGCCTAAGTTAGTTCTGAGAAAACTAAACGGGAGGAGGAAGAAGGGAATGAGACGATGTGGAGTCTTGTGAGTTTGTATCGCGTACCTCTCATGGGGCTGATCCCATGTGTATATATAAGTGAGCGTTCCTCGTTCATTCTCTCTGTGAGTGGGGGTAGGTGAGGTGAGGTTCCATCGATCCTTACCCTGACTGGCAGCAGTAGGTAAAATGGGCAACATCCCATCCTCACTTTCCATGCCTTCAGTCAGTTAACGTACAGGGCTGATAAAGCGAACTTCTTATCGCCATAAATGAACGATCCTATCGTCATAAATGAATGCTCATATCTGTCAGGGCGCACCGTATTTCCAGGAGGAAGGTGGCGGCCCACTCTGCCTCTAGCATTTTGGTCCGAGACCAAGGATGGCGTGGCCGTGGTGTACTTTTGTACTGATGACCCTGATGACGGCCTCGCCTATCGTGATGGCCGAGCTGTCGAACCGTAGTGCCGCGCTGGTACTATTGACCGAGCCGCCGAGCTGACGGGCTACGACTACAGAGGCCGAGGTGGTCAGCGAGTCCTACTGTAATCCTTGCTTAATTTCGTCATTACGGTGTTTTACCCACACAGGTAGTGACCCATCGACCAGTCCGATCTTGTTTTTGGCACAGAGGGCCATTCTCATCGCTCTCTTCCAAGTGGGATAGTTGTCTCCCGTGAGTGGGGTTGAGACTAGAATTGTAAGACCCCGCCTCGGGAGTTTCCTTTTAGTGTTAATTAAGTCGTGCTTTAGCTATAAGTGAGGTTAGTGGAAATGGGTTAAATCAGGATTTAGAATAACTTGTTATAGCTTTGAATTATTTTGGGAACTCTTTGATTTAGTGGGGCCCTTTGGGGGTTCCTTTTATTGTGTCTTGGTTAGTTTTGGGATTTATTTAATAATTCTGGAAATCTGTAATTTACTTCTTTTAATGTATTTTATGATTCCCGACAACTTTTGTATTTGCTCCGTTCTCGTTCAAAACCTCTAAACCCTACTTTGCCAATGATAGGGGTAAAACAGTCTTTTTACACAAAATCTGGACACTATTTTCAATGTATCCGAAACTCGTAAAATATATACTTTTTGGAGAGTAGAAATTTCGACGATCAATTCTTCCTTCTTCGTCGAATCCGTCCGAAGCCCGTAGAGCGATGTTTTAGCCCAATTTGGACTTTTAAGTTGTGGGACCCATTGCCATTGTCTATATAAGGAGGAGCCCTTTTTCCTCTTCCTCTTCTTGCAACTTTCTTTGAGAAAAAGGAATCCCAGCCCAGCCCTAGGGTTCTCTTCAAGTTTCCTTGCTTCTTGCTTCTCTATCTCCCAATCTCTCTCAAATCTATTGCTAAAGGTAAAATGGAGGTGGTAATCTTCTTCCCCTCCATGAGAGCTTCATCTTGATACCATTTTTAGAGAGAACCTTCCATTCCAAGCTACACTTTGATCAAGATCTTGCCATTAGAGGACTTTCCATGTAAGCTCTTCTTCTCATCTCTTGGTTGTGTGTTCTTCTAGCCATAGAGGTGCTTCACCTTGATTATTGGAAGTTATCTCCATCTATTTCTTGATTTTGACATTCTAGGGTCGTAATGAATGTATTTTGGGGATTTTTGTGTAGATTGTAGATTTTGAACTGGAGAGTGTGATTAGAGCTCACTAGCATATTTGGAGACCAAGGCAAGTGAATGAATGGATTTGATTTGAATGAGTTCTTGTTTTTATTGAAAAAGTGGATTTTACTATTCATATTCCTTTAGTTTACTATGTTTCATAATGCTTTTGAAAATGTACTTATTGATATGATTTTTCTCCTAGTTAGTTTATGAGAATGTATGCATTCATTCATTAAAGCTTATTTTGGTCATTATGGACTTCTTAAATGATATTTGTACTTGCATTGAATGGGATTTGTGTTGGAAGGAGAATTAAATGCATTGATGGAATGGTGGTTGGAGGAAAGGGTTAGATGTGGAATGGAAGGGAATAGACCCATTTCATGTTAGGAAATGGTTTGAGTTGAGGTGAAAGGGTTTGGGAAAGAAAAAGCTGAAATCTGCACCTGATGTAGAGTTCCCGCAGCTGGGCGGTCAGCTGGCGGTCACCTTGGCGGCTAGCCGACAGGTGACCGGCGGCTAGCCGACCCATATTCGGTTACAAATACAGAATGCTGTGTTTTGACAGGTGAACCGCGGTCAGCCACGCGGTCAGCTCGCGGCTAACCGCTAACCAAAAACCCTGTGACCGCCAGGTAGCCGAGATGCGCGGTCAGAAACACAAAATGCTATATTTTAGCAGGGTGAACCGCGGTCAGCCCCGCAATCAGCCAGCGGCTAACTGCCGATCACCTCGGCGGCTAACCGCTAGCTAACCGACTGGTGACCGAATTTCACCCAGAATTCCTGAGTCTTTTCTATTGTTTTCAGATATGGTATTTAAAGGTTTGGATGGGTTGTTCTGATGCCCTACCACCTTGGAAAGACCCAGGGGATGACATAAGGAGACTGACTTAGAAAAAAACTCCATTTCGGAAAGGTATTGGGAATTTTGGATTCATCGACTTGTATAAGGAAACTTGATATGTCCTCTATCATTCGAGTACCATACTAAGGGCAATAATAGACATACAAGATCTTTATACATGTTGTCTGAATACGGAAGCCCCAATATATAGTCCGTAACCGTATAAGAATTTATTTCATTATTTTTAACTCTGATTTATGCACCTGACATGCCCTGCCAGCCCCGTTTACGCATGAAAAGATAATGATATGAAATGTGTGCCTATGAGCACCCTGCCCCGCCTGCCCGAGTGTTTTGCACTGATATAGTTTTTTACACGTTTTGATTTCTCAAGTAACCTATGAGTTGGCACCACTAAGCTTGGACGTCCTTGTCAGTCTGATCAACTGACTTGGGCCTCCCCCTTGTGCTCCCGCCAGTTGCAACTTGGATCCTGTCCTGTCCCGTTACCCGGTTCCGCGGCCGTGGTCTTGCATAGCTATATGTATATGTATATAATGTTGGTTCTCGTCACTTCGTGTGCTCGAGCCCAACGCACTGAATGTGCTCTCATCACATTAGTGATAGAGAGGATTTAGCTTTAGTGTGGTTGCCATCTAGTCAGTTCCTGTACCTTGAATATCCTACATGATTTACATTGCATCTGTACTTTAAATGAACCATGTATCCTGTTTTAAGACAGTTATTGTTTTAATAAGATTTCATTATGTTTAAAAAGTGCTTTGATTTCTTTCTTGGTATTATCTATTCATCCACCTGCCAGACCGTCGTGTTTGACCCATCTTTGTGGTACTCAGGTCCAGCCCCCGTCATTGCCTACGAGGAGGAGCCAGAGGAGGCGGTCGGCGAACCGCAACAATTAGTGGAGTGGCAAGCTGACAATGTCATTTAGACATTTGGTTTAGCTTTGAGCTACGTAACATTTTGGGGGAGTTTATAAAATGATACTTGATTTATACTTTTGATTGTATTGGCCTTTGTTGGCCATTATTTTTGGGGAATGTTAAATTAACTTGATCTTTTGTTTAAACTTTAACTTCATATTTTGGGAATGCTAATGAGATCATTGCTCACTCTGACATCATGTCATACTTATGCATTAACAGTCTTATATGATGAGAATGGATTAAGAGTTTGATTTGCTACACGCTTCCACACCAATGTAAATGTTCTATGAGTGTGTGTGGAATCCTCACCGCGGAAACCTGTGGGAAATTAAATGTGTACATTCGTATAATCATTCATCCACCACTGTCGCGGTCCCGGGTCCCGGTCCGGGGTCGCGACAAGAATTGTTCTAGGATTATCCGTATGATGCAGATAATATGGTGAATTGGAATTCTCATTAACTGAAGGGGATGAAGAAGATGACATTGTAAAAAATGTTAAGAGATGATACCACAAGAAAAGCTTTGATACCATAAAAATTCTGAGAAATTCATATGTATGTATATTGAATATGATGTCTGTTTATATACAGATTACATGTGTGATTAGGTTACAATTAAGATCCCAAATCAGTGTGATAGAAATCAAAGACTGCTAATTACAGACTGGATCCTAAAACGGAGGAATAGAAAAAGAAAGTATACATAAATACAGATGCTAATTGAAGAGCCATGAGTTGTTGCCGCATCTTCTGGATATTCTGCTTGGCTGGGTTCTACTTGGCTGGGCTGACTTGTAATATTTTAAGATCCGGAAGCAGCCAAAGCGATAGAAGATGAGGGAGTTGGCTCTTCTTCTCCTTCTTTGGATTCTTCTTCTTAAAGATAAGTGTGAAGATAAGTGCAATCTGCCTTCCCTTCTTTGTCTTATGTTGATCTTTATTAGAGAATATACTTTGTATGGAAGCCCGACTCACGTCATGAAATATATGTTTTTTTTTTTTTTTTACTTCTTTTCTACTATGTGGCCTTTTCATATTTCTTGAGATTGTTGATGTTTTCTTTGCTTTATTTAACTCATATTTTTGTTACCTCCTCTTTTTACTCCTAATATGTTTTTTGCAATTATTTATATGAAGCCGACTGATTTCAATTGAGAAATCAACGGCTTATTTAAATTTTATTTTGATTGGTGGAACTTATTTTTGACCTTTCCATTTAGTTAATCCTTTAAAACAATGCCTGTCATGCATAACATATCCCTATTATGCACTAACTCTTCACATATTGATTTTCCAAAAAACAAAAACTCCACATGTAGAACACCATCTTTCCATTTAGTTTCCTAACTCTGCATGTCAGTTTCCCAACTTCTATGGACGCTTGGACTTCTTATAACCTCAAAAAGAAGAGAAAAAGGAGATGGAGAAAGCAATCTCACTACAAGAAAGTTGGCTTGTAGTGGCGACTTTTTTAGCCACAATATAATTTTTGCCACTAAAACCTCACCTTTAGTGGAAAAAATGTGATGTCGCCACTAAAGGTATTATAGTGCCCACATTTTTGTAGTAAAGAGGCACAAAGAGAAGTTCCCTAAATGGTTTGAAGACCGTGTAAGTGTCATACAACATAAGTCTTTTTACATCACACATTACTTACATCAAATTATATTTTTTTCATTCACATAGATGAACAGGTTACAAAATTATACAATCAAGGGAGCACACGTGTCAATAAGCAACTTCTAGACTTAGCACGAGGTCTTTACAGAAGAGTGACACGATACAAGGGTTGTTGCATTAATGGTCTACGATTTCATACAAAAGATCGTGAGATGTTTCGGAAAAGTCAAAATAACGGTCTGATTGTAAAAGGAGATGAAGAAATAGGAAACCAAGATTACTATGGTGTTCAGACAAATATTATTCAATTAGATTACTTTGGGGATAATAATATTTTTTAGTTTAGGTGCGATTGGTGGGACGTCGGCAAAGACGGTAGAGGAATCCGAACAGATAAACACAACTATATGAGTGTCAATTTCACAAAGAAATGGAATACCAATGAGCCATTTGTGTTAGGAACTCAAATGGAACATGTTTTTTATGTCAAAGACTCCAAATTAGGCAATAATTGGCCGGTCGTGGTGAAGACATAAGCTCGAAACTTGTACGATGTACCAAAAGTTGAAGATGAAAAATCGATTGGTGATGACCAGCCATGCCAACAGAATGAGTCACATAGTGTAGCTGGTGTATTGAGAGTTAGTGACGACTGTTGACACCAAAAATGTCACTTAGCCTCCTCAACATCAAAAGCTACATGGAGCCGCATCCTACTGCAAAGAGGTAAAGCTGCTTCAAGCATCAGATCTTGTCATAATCAAACAAAAATTGTAAGATCCTTCAAAATAGCCAAAAGAAGGGTACACATGAAATTTCAGGCCATTTCGACACCATTTGGCCTAACTTCAATCCTCCAATGGCTGAGCAGGAGCTCCCGGCGGCAACAGTGTGAAAGACATCAAATCTTTGATCAGACCTATGGATGGTCTCAAAATACCTCCAAAAGGCTCCACTTCGAATTTCAAGTAAAACTGACACCTTTGACCCTCCATCAACTCTCGAACGACAAAATCAAGCCTCCCCGCGGCGAGAACCTCCGATGCCGCCACTCATCAAATAAAGCACATGAGTAGCCTCTACATGCTTCCAAAGGGTTGCACGTCAAATTTCGGGTCATTCCGACGACGTTTGACCCGGCTTTGACGCTCCAAAGCAAAATCAAGCTGACCGGCGGCGGAGCTCCGCGGGGCCATGGCACCCAAATTGGAGCTAATGGACCATCTCAAAATGACTCCAATAGGTTCCCCGTCAAATTTCAAGTCAATCGGACATCGGTTGACCGTACATCATAGCTCGACATCTTCCACATGGTGAAATCTAGTCTAGCATCGACGAGACCCCAAACGGCTTCAAAACTCAAATAAAAGCCTATGGTTGGTCCTATCTAATGCTCAGGAAGCTTCACCTCAAATTTCAGGTCATTCCGACATCGTTTGACCAAGTTTCAACTCTTGGCGGAAAATCGGCTACAAAGTCTTCGGCTTTTCCAAAAATAGGAAACTTTGTGCTCTGATTTGCATAGCTTCTCGATAGGTTTTCTTCAGAGCAATTAAGCCAATAAATGAGGAGAAATGTCAAGGAAAATACAAAAGAAAAAAGAAGCAACAAAGCTCGAAAAACGGACGAGAAACAGCGACTAGACGGTGACCGAAAAATGGACCAAAAGTCCATGGTCGCCGGCCCCATGGTCGTTGGCGACCTTGGAAATCCGGGTCGCCGGAGACCTTGGAAATCCGAGTCGCCGGATTTTTACCGGAAGTGTCATTTTTTCGATTCTTTTCGCGTTTCGCGATGTTTGGCCTTTGTGATTTTCTCAAATTCTGATTTTTGTGGCATGATATCCATCGATCTTCGTCAACATCACGGATCCGCCATCGAAAGCATTTGATCATCATCGGACACTCCAAAATCGCCAACCGGCCGACCAAGAAAGCACACTTTCTGCCCGACCGATCGTGAAATTGACTGGACAGATGTAGCCAGCCCATTGGTGTCAACTAATATCTGAATTTGCATCGTCATCCGACATCAAATAACATGCGGATCCATCGATGATCATCGCAAGAAGAATTCCAAAAGACGCGGTGCGGTCTGTGACTCTTCAAGCGACTCGGCGACCTATTAATGAAGTTAAATGACCTTTTTATGACAACTTATTACGGTCATTAACTCATTATTCTGGACGGCCCAATCAGAAGCAAGCAAATGGGAGTTACAAGTTCAATTAATCGTGACAATTAACCATGTAACTCCTATCATTATGGAGATTAATCATGGTAATTAATCATGAAACTCCCATCATCATGGAGATTAAATGCCCATTATTCTCCATCGGCCAATCAGAATCCAAGAAAAAGGAGTTACAAAATTATGAAATTAATACTCGTAACTCCTCCCATCATGGAGCATTAATGCAATCAATGCCCATAAACCCTCCTAGTGGCTACCAAAAGCCTATAAATAGGTGGTCATTCCAAAGGGAAAGGGTCCTGAAAAATTATCCTGAAAAGTCTCTGCATAAAAAAGCTCTCTCACTCTGAAGAAACTCTGCTGCAAACACTACAAGGTGATTGAAGTCCCTTGGGGGGCCACCCCCCCCCCCCCCCCAAGGCGCATATGCTCTTCTTAACATGGAGGGTGATAGATGTGTACTGCCCATCAATGGCAAGTTCTTGAAGCGGTACTACCATTGAAGACTTCCTACAACGAGTCAGAGCGATGCCTGCATGGCCAAAGCCTATTCCTAAGTACTTGGTCGTCAAACCCACCCCTTTTAGAGTTTTCATCCCTATGTTGAAATTTCTAAAAACCCAAAACAATGTTTACTTTCAATGTTTCATTGTTAAAAAAAAAAAAACAATGTTTACTTTCAATGTTTCAATGTTAAAAAAAAAAGTCAAACCCAAAATCCAAGTTTAGGAGTCTCTTCCTTAACTTGACCAAAACTTTCGATCCTTGAACACAAAAATTCATGGTTTGAAACAAAAATCAGGACTCAGGGATTTCCACCCTAGTCCACCCCGACTTTTACCACCAAAAATGGTTTTGAGTCAAAATTTCTGACCCTCGTGTCTTTAAACAAAAAATGGTTTTTCAAAAAACCATGGGGAAGCGACGTTTAGTCGATACTCACACAAAACCCAAAAATTGGAGGGATGCGAACCCCATTCGATACTTCCAAAACCTCAAAATCGCAAGAAAGCGACACCTCGTTGGTACTTACAAAATTTCAAAAATCGTGGAGACACAACGTTTCAGTTGATAACCACAACCCAAATTTCAAAACAAAAACAAAGGTTCGAAAAAACCCTCAAATTTCAAAAAATCGTGGGGAAGCGACATTCCATCGATACCCGTAAAACAAATTTTTTTAAAAAAGGCAGGAAAGCGACATTCAGTCGATACTTGCACCAAAATCCGCGAGGAGGCGACATTCCATCGATACTCACAACCGAATGAGCAAGGAAGCGACATTCCATCGATACTTGCAATACCATTCAGTAGGGAAGCGACTCTTAGTCGATATTTGCACTTTGAAAACCAAAAAACCAGGCTTTTATGCCAGAAACCTGGCTTTCATGCCAAAAACCAAAAATCTGGCTTCCACGCCAACAAAACAAAACCTGGCTTTCATGCCAAAAATCAAAAATCTGGCTTCCATGCCAACAAAACAAAACTTAGTTTTCAAAAGAAAAAAAAAATCGGCTTTCATGCAAAAAACCGGCTTCCATGCTACAAACAAAATTTGGCTCTCATGCCACAAACGAAATTTTGGCTCTCCCATGCCAAATTTTTTTAGCTCTCATGCCACAAAACCAAAACTTGGCTTTCACGCCACAAAAATCGGGTCTCATGCCAAAAATCGGCTTCCATGCCACAAATAAAATTGTGGCTCCTATGCCACCAAAATTCAGCTTTCATGCCATTCAAAATTCGGCTTTTAAGTAATAAAAAAAATGGCTTTTTGCCAATAAATCTGGCTTTCATGCCCAAAACAAACCTTTGACAAAAGATTTTCACAAAATGTCAACCTTTTGATCAAATTCTCAAACAAACATTCCCATCCAACTTTTACTTACTTTCATCAAAAAAGAATTTTAGTGAAACGAGGGAATATTAAAAAAAAAAAAAAAAAGGTGCCAAAAAAATGTTTATACATGGAGGTACCAGAAAAAAAAAAGAAAAGAGTTTGTTACAAAATCAGGGGAGTAGTCCAACATGGTCTTCAGCCAAAGACTTAGCTCCTCAAGCAGGCTCTTGGCCTTAGCCTACAAAGCTTCGAAGCCGTGTTTCTTCAAGATTTTCCCATAAAATGCGGTAGGCCATCGCGATCCATCTTCAGCACGAGGAAGCTCTTCCCAGAGAATTTGCCATTGTTCATGTTCCTAAGTCTTCCTCCGGAGATTGCTTTCAACCTCCTCACCTTGGCGAATGAGAGTCCTCTCTCTATCGCGCCCTTTCAAAGTAGCAGCCCATTTGGCAGTGGCTTGTTCTTCCAATAGCTCAAGGCGCTGTCTGGCCTCAATGACCTCCCTATCGAGACAGTGCTGGTCCTATGTCAGCTCGATAATAGCCAACTCGGTGACGTTCCTCTCCCGAACGAGCTGCTTCTGAGTCCGCGAGATCTGATTCAGTTCAGATTTGACCTCTCTAGAAGGCTTTAAAAACATCTCATTGAAGAAGTCACCATTTGGAAAGCTCTTGGTCTCATTCCACTTGTTCCCTAGAGCGATGACTTCATCAACAAAAGCCTTGGCATCTGTAATGTCCAGACTAACCTCTTCGCTATCAGCAAGAATGTCCTGCACATGCTTAACCATGCCGAAGCCAGCATCCAAATGGTTTGAAGAAAGAGTCTCGACCCAGGAGCTCAAGACTCTCTTCAACACCTTCCTCGCAAACTGACGGGATGGCTTAGATAAAGACTCACCATGCTCCGTTGGTTGACTGCCCATATCATGCACCGTTGGAAAAGTAATCAAGAAGCTCTTTCCAATCGGAGCCGCTGAAGAATGAATATTAGCCTGCGAACTCTCCTCTGCCTCACCAAGACTGGTGAAAGAAGCCCCTACCCCGGAATCAGCCGCGGGCACCCCCTGCTCTGGCTCTGAGAAGGATAGAGGAACTTCTCTTGTCACTTCACAACCTGCCAATGAAAGATGAAAAAGGTATGAATATGATCTTGTCAAAATCAAATATCAAGACTATTATTATATACCTTCTTCGACGACTGGCGGAATACTTTTTGCCTCCATGAGCTCATCCGAAGCATTGTCAAAAGTTGCATCCATGGATGGCTCGAAGTCGTCGAAATCCTCTACCAGGTCAGCTGGCAAGAAACAAAAAACATATCTCAGCAAGTGGCGGTAAGGAAAAACAAAAAGGAAAAAGAAATCATACCAAGTGGAGATTCTGGGTCTACTTCAGAGTCTCTAGGCACTTCCTCAGATGCCATGATCGGATCCGTCACCGCCTCATCGGCCGGAACCTCAGGCATCATTAAATCATCATCTTTTGCAAAAAAAAAAAGAAAAAAGAGCAGTAGATAAAAAACAAAAGCCATATAAAAAGAAAGAAGCGGGAAAAGAGAGAAGAAGGGTCATACCATCACTACTGATCTTTTCTCCCCGGCTTCTCTTCTCTGGAGGCTCATCATCATCCCCTGATGCCTCCTCAGTAATGGTGGAACGAATTTCCAGATCAGGAGAATTTTCGTGCAGTCTCTTACTTCGGCGCTGTCCTCTTCTCCTTTTACTCCTAAGGGACGAATTGCTGGAAGTACCCGCCCCACCATCGGAATTTGGCCTCTCGATAGAGTCCTCACCAGATGGTCTGCTCTTGCCGGTAGATTCCACGGAAACCTTTGCTCGCTCGGCTTGTATCCAAGTGGCGACCTCAGCCTCCTCCTCTACAAGCTGTTCCAAGACCTCACCAAGTAACTCTTGTGCAGCTCCCGATCTGATGACGTCTTGGTCCTCGAGAAAGCCTGTTATGTGCTTTTCTCTAGAAAGGAAAGCCAGAACTTCTCCTCGGCAGATGCCATCTGACTTCCCAAGACCCTTCCCGGAAGACTGCTTTACATCAGCTCCTTCTTGGAAAGTCCCCGGTACACTGAAAGGCTCTCCACGAACCATTTCGTGAAGCCAGCAATTCGGAAAGTGGGCAACTCTGGATAGGAAATCATGGCAGTAGTGTCTTTCGCACTATAAAACGCCCATGCATTTCTCCCGTCCTGCAGACCTCCAAAACGCTTCACCTTGCTCGAAGGCGCTCCAACAACGCCTTAGGAGAAGCCCAACCGCATGGCAAAACGCGAGGGGACATACGGCTGGATGTCGACGAAAAGATGTCTATGGTACACCATTGTGCCGTCACGTATGTTAAAAAGCCACACTTTCTCTGCGTTTGTTAAAGAATAGTGTCTCCCCGACCCTTCCCTGGTCGAATTACGTGAGACACCAAAATCAAAAGCATTCTTCCACAAGCCCGGAGAAAGCTTCACTGAAGACTGCCCCATCTCGACGTCCTAGAATCGTCGGATCCTCAAACGGGCAGATAAGAGAGATTCAGAAACAGGCTTCCCTTTAGCCAACCGAATTATAAAAGGATCATTGTCCTGTGCAGCGCCCAATCGGTGGAAACTGGGACAGTGGTATACATACCATGAATAAAAAATATGGGCTGAAAATACCCTATTCATAGGGAGCCCAAGCCGAACCAGGAAAGCAGCAGCCTGCAGTTCGGTACACAAATAAGAGTAAAGAGCAGGCACCAAAGCAAGCCGCTTTCCAAACGCCATGTGACAAGCCGGAAAAATGCAATGCGGCCTGATGTGCGTACCATCTCCTCCAGTAAAAACAGCCTCACCCAGCTAATAAGTGAGGTAAACAGCGAGATCTCTCCGCAGCGCAATGTCAGAATAAATGGCGTCTGTGCTTGCGAAAAGCTCCTTCAAATTTTCTCACATGGAGGAGATCTTCTTCGAATCCGGGTTCTTTGCCCTGGCTTCCTGGGTCGTACTCTCAAAAGACTCCCCGCGGTCAAAGAAGTCGGAAGACAAAAAGCTACCACTCTTCCAACTGTTACACCGGACTTTCGAGCCCTCCTTCTCCTTCAAAAAGTCGTAGAAGGCGACGAGCTGAAAATACAAAAGCCTGAACTCCTTAGACTGCTCCTCAAGGACGCTGTCGATAGGCATGAACTCCTCATAGAGATTGCCGAGGATAGGCAGCCCAGTGATGGTGCTCAGTTCCTTTAAAGAAAAACCAATCTCACCATTCGTGACAACGAAGGTGTTGGTTTGTGGAAGGAACGACTTCAGCATGGCCATGAAGGCCTCATCGGAGAAAACTACGGTTTGCCGAAAAGCGCGAACCGCATCAAAGATCTCGGCCTTCTTCAGAATGGCACCGCCAACCTGCAGGATGTGATCAGTCCACAACTCCCAGCTCGTGTCAGCACTGAAATGGCCGCGAAGTCGAAAAGGCTTCACCCAATTGCTGCCATCGCCCTTGAAAATGCCAAGGCCCACCGGTCTCAAATCGACCGAAGGTTGGTCTAAACCTTGGTAGCCACTAGCCAGCATCAAAATGTCCATACAAGCAGGCGACTTCTCTGCATAACCAGGAGGGCCGCAAACGAAAACCCCAGTCTTGATCACACTAGTCCTCTTCACCCAGCTTGGAGGATCTTCCCTCCTTGAGCACGTGGAGGAAAGGCTCATGATAGAGATAGTCCGATCAAAGGTCGACTGGGTAGAAACAGTTCTCTTCTCACCATCAACTGTGGAAGAGAACTGAAAACATCTCCTTTGGTATGTTGAATCATCAGGGACTGCATCACCAAAGAAGAAGGTAGGCTTGGGCACAATGCTCTGATCGTCCGTAACCCAGGGACGGTTGCTTACCATAATTTTGTAAAACTCCTCACCCTTGAGGGCGATCAAACGTTGCCTTATCTCATCTCAGTTGAGCGAGTCACACTCTTCCAAGTCCCTTTCAACATACTGGACCTCCTCCCAGGCCTACTGTACGGCCACGTTAGAAGATCTGGTAGAACGACGAGGCACATCAGCTACAGGCTCCTTACCCTTGTTTGTTCTGGAGGAACTACCTGCAAAATATGGAAAGAGAGAAAATCAATCATCAAAATGACAAAATTTTGCTAAAAAAAAATTCTAGTTTAATTTTGGCATGGTTCAAGGGCAATTCCGAAGAAAAGGGAAACACCCCGAAAGAAATAGGAGCTTGAAGATGGGCTCAACATCGCTGCAAGCTCATAATCAATGGAGAATTCTCGAAGAATGCTTGAACTCAAACATTGCTGCGAGATCAAACCAAAACTTCTCAAATATCTGCAAGATTGGAAAAGGGCTCAACATTGCTGCGAGTTCTAGAATCCAAAACTTGCAAAGCTCCTCAAAAATCCCCGCAAAACCAAGAAAGGGCTCAACATTGCTGCGAGCTCCAAATCCCAAGAGTTGCAAAGATTTCCAGGTGTGCATTATCATACTTCCAATTCCATTTTCTAAATAAAAAATTGCATAGAAGGAAAGTTGTCAAGCATACGCATCTCGAAATCCGGGAAAGAAAGAAGGAAAAAGAGAAAAAAGAGAACTATTTTCAAAAAAGTAAAAAAGAAAAATTTTTTTCCCACAAGCCAAATGGCAGTACGACCATGACAGTACGGCCACACAAAAAAAAAAAAAAAAAGAGGAGCGAAGAAAAGAAAAGAAAAAAAAAGAGAAGAAAAACAAACACGGTAAAAAAAAAGAAGAAGAAGAGAAACTGTGAAAGAAAAAGAAAAGGAGAAAGAGAAGAAAAAAAAAAGAAAGAAACAAAAAGGAAAGAAAAAGAAAGAAAGAAAAAAAAAACATGTGAAAAAAGAAAAGAAAAAGAATGCACGTGAAGAGAAAAAAAAACAGAGAGAAAGAAAAGGAAAAGAAATGGAAAGAAAGAAAACCTTCATCTAATTCTACATGGAGTTTCTTAAGGAAAAAGAAAACTTACTTGAAGCCATGGAGAAAGAGAAAAAACTAGAAGATCCTTGAAGAAGAAGAAGAATTCTTGATCTTGGAGCACTCTTGAAGATTTTTGCAAAAAGAGAGCAATAGCAACAAGAGATCCAACCTCCTTGCTTTTATAAGAAAGAGCAAACCAAAAGAGGAAAGGAGGAGAAAAGAAAGAAGGTAAGTGCTACAAATTAACAAACTTCCTAAAAGAAAGGGATCATTGGATATTCTTTCCCAAGGAGGCGATCTTTTGAGAAATTCTCTTCAAAAAGAAAGGGATTATGAGAAACTTTCTCCCAAAGAAAGATATTTTGAGAAAATCTCTCCCAAAATCAAGGAAACTTGAGAGATTCTCTCCAAGTAAGAATATTTTTAGATATTCTCTACCAAAAAGGGATACTTTTAGATATTCTTCACAAAAATGACACCACATGAGATCTAAGGCATCTTTAAAGCTTAAGGTTCCATGGGCTAGCCCACATGAGCCAGGTTTGACCACCGAGGCACTAAAAGTGGCCTTTTAGCCAAAATTCCTCTTACCAAGAGCATACAAAAATGGTTCCATGTCTCATTTGAGTTGATTGGACCATACAAAAAAAAATCCAAGCCTCATGAGTTTCCAAAAATCCAAACCATCCCACCTCATGAACCAAATTAAGACAAAACCATGAAATGACATTCCACAAAAACCCAAACCACTTAAATGGACCCAAAATTGTCCCAAAAATGACAAAAAACCAAACCATGGTCCCCTAACTTGCCACATACAGCTTGTTGGGTCACAAGGCAAGAACCAAAAAGCAAATCCCGGTCCCCTAACTTGCCACATACAGCTTGTTAGGTCACATGACCAAAATCAAAATCCAAAATCCGACCCCTAACCTGCCACAAACAGCTTGTTAGGTCACAAGGTCAAAAACCAAAAACCTTCTTGACCGCCTGATGCGCCACACAAAGCCTTTAAGATCACAAGGTCAAAAAGAAAAATCCAAAACCCAAAAGCTCAATCCAAATGTTATTTTCAAAATTTTGCCTTAAGATGGTACATGATCTCTCTTACTGCCATAAAATCCCCTCGGAAACTCAAAAGGCTACTCTATCAAGAGAAAAATGCTCAGAGACTCTTGGTCATGTCAGAAGTTCTCCTTCAAAGTTTTCTTCGAGGCACATCGACTGCAAAAAGCTATGCGATTCGTCGTTGTACCTCGAGGGGTCATTTGTTGACACCAAAAATGTCACTTAGCCTCCTCAACATCAAAAGCTACATGGAG
The DNA here is from genome assembly GCA_029852735.1 of Persea americana. Lineage (NCBI taxonomy): Eukaryota > Viridiplantae > Streptophyta > Magnoliopsida > Laurales > Lauraceae > Persea > Persea americana. The sequence continues at coordinate 16,254,420 of CM056813.1, read as the reverse complement.
CCGTTAAAGGCACATCGACTGCAAACAGGTAAAGGTGCTTCAAGCATCAGATCTTGTCAGAATCAAACAAAAACTGTAAGATCCTTCAAAATAGCTAAAAGAAGGGTACACATGAAATTTCAGGCCATTTCGAAACCATTTGGCCTAACTTCAATCCTCTAACGGCTAAGGCACATCGACTGCAAACAGGTAAAGGTGCTTCAAGCATCAGATCTTGTCAGAATCAAATAAAAACTGCAAGATCCTTCAAAATAGCTAAAAGAAGGGTACACATGAAATTTCAGGCCATTTTGAGACCATTTGGCCTAACTTCAATCCTCTAACGGCTGAGCAGGAGCTCCCGGAGGCAACAGTGTTGAAGACATCAAATCTTCGATCAGAGCCTATGGATGGTCTCAAAATACCTCCAAAAGGCTCCACGTCGAATTTCAAGTCAAACTGACATCGTTTGACCCTCCATCAACTCTCGAACGACGAAATCAAGCCTCCTGGTGGCGAGAACCTCCGATGCCTCCACCCATCAAACAAAGCACATGAGTAGCCTCTACATGCTTCCAAAGGGTTGAACGTCAAATTTCGGGTCATTCCGATGACGTTTGACCCGGCTTTGACGCTCCGAAGCAAAATCAAGCCTACCGATGGCGGAGCTCCCCTGGGCCATGGCACCCAAATCGAGCTAATGGATCATCTCAAAATGACTCCAATAGGCTCCCTGTCAAATTTCAAGTCAATTGGACATCGGTTGACCATACATCAAAGTTCGACATCTTCCGCACGATGAAATCAAGTCTAGCATCGACGGGACCCCAAACGGCTTCAAAACTCAAATAAAAGCCCATGGTTGGTCTATCTAATGCTCAGGAAGCTTCACCTCAAGTTTCAGGTCATTCCGACATCGTTTGACCAAGTTTCAACACTTGGTGGAAAATCGGCTACAAAGTCTTCGGCTTTTCCAAAATTGGGAAACTTTGTGCTCTGATTTGCACACCTTCTCGACAGATTTTCTTCAGAGGAATTAAGCCAGTAAATGAGGAGAAATGTCAAGGAAAATACAGAAGAAAAAAGAAGCAAAAAAGCTCGAAAAACGGACGAGAAACGGCGACCGGACGGCAATCGAAAAAAGGACCAAAAGTCCATGGTTGCCGGCGACCTTGGCCCATGGTTGCCGGCCCCATGGTCGCCGGTGACCATGGGTGCATGGTCGCCGGCGACCTTCGAAATCCGGGTTGGCGGATTTTCGCTGAAAGTGTCGTTTTTCCGATTCTTTTCGCGTTTCATGATGTTTGGCCCCTGTGATTTTCTCAAATTTTGATTTTTGAGGCATGATATATCCATCGATCTTCGTCAACATCACGGATCCACCATCAAAATCATTTGATCATCATCGGATACTCCAAAATCGCCAACCGGCTGACAAGAAAGCACACTTTCTGCCCGACCGATTGTGAAATCGACTAGACAGATGTTGCCGGCTCATTGGTGTTAACCAATATCTGAATTTGCATCGTCATCCGACATCAAATAACATGTGGATCCATCGATGATCATCGCAAGAAGAATTCCAAAAGATGCGGCGCGGCCCGCGACTCTTCAAGCGACTCAGCGACCTATTAATGAAGTTAAATGACCTTTTTATAACAACTTATTACGGTTATTAACTCATTATTCTGGACGGCCCAATCAGAAGCAAGCAAATGGGAGTTACAAGTCCAATTAATCATGACAATTAACCATGTAACTCCTATCATTATGGAGATTAATCATGGTAATTAATCATGAAACTCCCATCATCACGGAGATTAAATGCCCATTATTCTCCATCGGCCAATCAGAATCCAAGAAAAAGGAGTTACAAAATTATGAAATTAATACTTGTAACTCCTTCCATCATGGAGCATTAATGCAATCAATGCCCATAAACCCTCCTAATGGCTACCAAAAGCTTATAAATAGGTGGTCATTCCAAAGGGAAAGGGTCCTGAAAAATTATCCTGAAAAGTCTCTGCATAAAGAAGCTCCCCCACTCTAAAGAAACTCTGCTGCAAATACTACAAGGTGATTGGAGTCCCTTGGGGGGCCACCCCCCCCCCCCCAAGGTTTCCACTCTCCTTCTATTCAACATGGCCTAGACGCGGCTTTTCAGCCCGTCTACCTAGATTTTTATTGGATATAGGACCTTCCCTTGGTCCTTGTCCTCTAAAAATCCAAGGTCCAAGCCAAGCCAAGTAAACTAAAGCATCAAGTGTTCTCATCTGAAGGATGATGGCGGAGTCCATACATGACTCACAACCGTCGATCTGAACAAGTCCCCACAATCTCCTGAGAAGTCAGATCTCTCTTTCTTCCTCTTCTATTGTAGTTTGTATTTTTAAAGAGACAAAAAAAATCACAATTCTTGTCTTTCATTATCGATGAGATTTGTAAATCGCCTTTCACGGCAAAATCGCCTTCTACGGCACATAACCGCCTTTCACGACAAACTAAACAAAATCGTCTTTCACGGCATTAAAAAAATCTTGTCTCTTTCTTCAAAATAAATATGCAATGGAAAGTTAGAAAAAAGTTTAATTTCCTTTCTACTTGTGAAGGTGAATCTCCGGATCACCGTTTCAAATTCCAAGTAGAATAGAAAATTTAGCATACCCGTACAAAATGTTGATGCTCACTTTTTTCTTCACCCCGCTGCACCCCGGCGGACCCATGACGGAGGAAGGCAAGAAGAAAAGACGGGTCCATCAATGATGACTTCATGGAGTGGCAAAGAGATGATATTCCTCCAATTCTTATTGACGCAAATCATGTAATGCATAGGGAAAGGGAAGATGAGAATGTTAACTTTTTCATTAATGATGAAAGTAAGGAGGATGGTGCCTCCATTAATGATGATACCAAGGAAGACGAAATGAATACTGATGATGATAGTGAGACCAATGATTTGATGTAACTTATATGAAATGCTCATTATCATTTTTTGATGAACTAATACACTAAGGAAAGCGTATATTTCTTGCTCATATATTCATCCTTCTTTGATGTGATATGTGCGCTTGATGTGTATACATATGCTAAATGAATAAATAAATTTAGTACAAAGTGTTGCAGGATAGAACACAGATATGGTAAGTAGAGGCCGAGGTGGAGGTAGACGAGGAGGAGGTCAGGTAGGCCAAGCCCCACAGATAGGGCAGCCTACATTAGCAGCAGGACAGTAAAACCCCTAACAGGTTGATGCATTTGCTCGAGATGAGGTCTCCATCAGCAACACTGGTACATTAACTATCATTTTAAATTATGCATGTGCTTTTTATGGTTTATGCATCATATATAAATAAATTCATGTTGACGAAAGCTAATAAATTTAATTATATTTTTGAGTGAACAGGGTCATCAATGTCCGGGAAGAAAGGACGAGGGCAAACCAGGAACATTACACTCTTAAAGAGGAGGCGCGAGGGGGAAAAGCTAGTGGTGGACATTCCACCAAACCTGATGCGAGCTATAGGCAATAATGTCCAAGTATTAATTACCGAGTTGGGCATTATTGTCTGACAAATGGCCTCGCTCTGATTTTCCAAATGGAAGTCAATTCGAAATGATGAGAAACTGAAAATGTGGCATGCTGCAAAAGTAAGTCATTTAAATTAAGAAGCCTATGTGTTAGCTCAAAAGGCTATAGTTAAATTAGATGTACTGCCTTGCATCTATGTTTATTACTCATAAAATATTGTGCAGCAAAAATTTAGTCTCAAGGAGAAACCCCATATCCAGGAAGCTATATACCAGCAACTAAATCGCCAATATTGAGACTATCAGCATAGGTTGCATAAAGATCATTATTGTAAGTACAACACCGACGAAATGAGACTGGAGAATCCCTCCTCAAGTGTGAGCAATGATGATTGGGTTGATCTTGTTAGGTATTTCAGATCTGAAGAGTTCACAGTATGGATGTTAATTAAGTTATATTGTCTACCCTTTCAATCTATTATTTATACATGTATCGCTTATAATTTATGGTTCCTAAATGGAGAAAATTAGCAATAGAAACAAGGAGAACAGGAAAAAGCAAACTATTGGCCATATTGTTAGGACAAAGGATTTTGCTCGGATCAGCTATGATAGTGTAAACTTCACTCATAGTGTTTATAGAAATTTCTTACTAAATAAATATTATATTTGTTAACTTGTGTAATGATAGCATGATCCCGAGATGGGGAACGAGCCCTCCCGGACTAAGTTGTGGTACACCACCCGGTTAGCAAGAAGAAAGAAGCTTGGGTGGATTCGAGTTCCCAGGAAGTCTACGTAGCTTATTGTGCCATTATTTATTTCCCTTTCAAATTTTATATTATATATATCACTAAATTGATAGATAATAAAAATTGGTTTCTGAATGCTGGATGAGCTTAAGAAGTCGGAGTCTCAATCGTTGGAGGAGGGTGGTTCTCCCATTACTGAGGATGAGAGGATTGAGGCAGTGCTTGGATCAGAGCGATCATGATATATATGTGGTCGTGGGGAGGGTCCAAAGCCCACGACATCTATAGCTGGACAACGGATTCGTGCACAGCTAGAAAGGGATAATGAGGAGTTTAGGAGGCGAGCTAAGGAGGATAGGAGGCTCTTAGAGGAGATGGAAAAGGAGAAAAGGGAGATAGCTTTACGACTAGAGTCCCAGGTAGCCTTGCGCCAAGTATAGATGCATGAGGTGCAAGCCGCGCTAAAGTCTCAATTTACCACCCTCCTCTGACATTTTAAAGAGTTGGAGCAAATTCTAATGTGATTCATAACTAGTCAAAAGACCAACATCTTAATTTTTATTTTATTTTTTTTTAAGGTTTAATTTTATTATGATGATGTAAACTTAACTTTTGCTACTTAAATATGTTGGAACTTAATGATCTTGAATTTGAAGTTATGTTTCAATACTTGATGGTGATTGGAGATTTTATTGTTTTCATCTTGTATAAGCAGGTTTAGGAAAAGCAGACAAATGGAAAGAACATTAATTTAATAAATTGAAATTATTTTTTATTTTAAACTTTTAGTCGCAGAAACCAGTCGCCAGTATAAGTATTAGGTAAGTTGCCACTAAAACTTGAACTTTTAGTTGCGACTGTAAGTCACCACTAAACGTGTCGGTAAAACTGTTGTAACTAATACTTTTAGTGGTAATTTTGTGCTCTCGGCTAAAAGTTTATTTTTCTTGCTGCAACAAGAAGTCGTAGCTAAAAGTTAAACATTTAGACACGACTATAAGTAACCTCTAAAACTCCACTTTTATGTGCTTTTGATATTTCTTTTAGCTGCTTATAATTTTAGTGGAAATTATTTTTATAATTAGCAGCAGTAAAGCTTGTCACTAAATATTAGACTTTTAGTGATAGTTTTTGTTTGCGGCTAAAGCTATAACATTTTAGTTGTTTGTTGACACCAAAAATGTCACTTTGCCTCTTTGACATCAAAAGCTACATGGAGCCCCATCCTACGACAAACAGGCAGAGCCGCTTCAAGCATCAGATCTTGTCAGAATCAAACAAAAATCGCAAGATCCTTCAAAATAGCCAAAAGAAGGGTACACATGAAGTTTCAGGCCATTTCGGCACCATTTGACCTTACTTCAATCCTCCAACGGCTGAGCAGGAGCCTGTGAATGGTCTCAAAATACCTCCAAAAGGCTCCACGTCAAATTCTAAGTCAAACCGACACCGTTTGACCCTCCATCAACTCTCGAACAGCGAAATCAAGCCTCTGACGGCGAGAACCACCGATGCTGCCACTCATCATACAAAGCACATGGGTAGCTTCTACATGCTTCCAAAGGGCTGCAGGTCAAATTTCAAGTCATTCCGACAACGTTTGACCCGGTATTGACGCTCGAAAAAAAAATCAAGCCTACCGGCGGCGGAGCTCCCCGGGACCATGGCATTCAAATCGGAACTAATGGATCGTCTCAAAATGACTCCAATAGGCTCCTTGTCAAATTCTAGGTCAATCGAACATCGGTTGACCGTACATCAAAGCTCGACATCTTCCGCGCGATGAAATCAAATCTAGCATCGATGGGACCCCAAATGGCTTTAAAACTCAAATAAAAGCCCATGGTTGGTCCTATCTTCTGCTTAGGAAGCTTCACCTCAAAATTCAGGTCATTCCGACATCGTTTGACCTAGTTTCAACTCTTGGCGGAAAATCGGCTACAAAGTATTCGACTTTTCCGAAAATAGGAAACTTTGTGCTCTGATTTGCACGGCTTCTCGACAAGTTTTCTTCAGGGGAGTCAAGCAAATAAATGAGGAGAAATGTCAAGAAAAATACAGAAGAAAAAAGAAGCGAAAAAGCCCAAAAAACGGCCGAGAAACGGCGACTGAAAGGGGACTAAACCCCGTGGTCGCCGGCGGCGACCATGGCCTAGGGTCGCCAGTGACCTTGGCCCATGGTTGCCGGCGGCGACCCTGGAAATCCGGGTTGCCGGATTTCCACCGAAACGACCGTTTTTCTGATCCTTTTTACATTTCGCGATGTTTGGCCCCCGTGATTTTCTCAAATTCTGATTTTTGAGGCATGATATCCGTCGATCTTCGTCAAAATCACGGATCCGCCATCGAAATCATTCGATCATCATCGGACACTCCGAAATCGCCAACCGGCTGACCAAAAAACACACTTTCTGCCCGACTAATCGAGAAATCGACTGGACAAGTGTTGTCGGCTCATTGGTACCAATCAATGTCTAAAGTTTCATCGCCATCCAACATCAAATAACATGTGGATCCATCGGCGATCATCGTAGGAAGAATTCCAAAAGGCACAGCGCGGCTCGCGACTCTTCAAGCGGCTTGGTGACCAATTAATGCTGTTAATTGACCCGTTTATGACAACTTATTACAGTCATTAACTCATTATTTTGGACGGCCCAATCAGAAGCTAAGAAAAAAGAGTTACAAGTCCAATTAATCATGGCAATTAACCATGTAACTCCTATCATTATGGAGTTTAATCATAGTAATTAATCATGAAACCCCATCATCATGGAGATTAAATGCCCATTATTCTTCATCGGCCAATCAAATTCAAGGAAAAAGGAGTTACAAAATTATGGAATTAATCTTGTAACTTCTCCCATCATAGAGCATCAATGTCATTACTGCCCAGAAACCCTCCTAAATGGCTACCAAAAGCCTATAAAAAGGCGGTCAGCCCAAGGAGAAGGTCCTGGAAAATTGTCTTGAAAAATCTCTGCGCAAAGAAGCTCTCCTACTCTGAAGAAACTCTGCTGCAAATATTACAAGGTGATTGAAGTCCCTTGGGGGGCCACTCCCCAAGGTTTCCCCTCTCCTTCTATCCAACTTGGCCTAGATGTTGTTTTTCAGCCGTCTACCCGACTTTTTATTGGATATAGGACCTCCCTTTGGTCCTTATCCTCTATCAATCTAAGGCCCAAGCCAAGCCAAGTGAATCAAAAGCATCACGTGTTCTCATCTGAAGGACGATGGCGGAGTCCATACATGACTCGCAACCGTCGATCTGAACGAGTCCCCACAATCTCCTAAGAAGTCAGATTCCTCTTTCTTACTTCTTCTATTGTATTTTGTATTTTTTTATAGAGACAAAAATCACAATTCTTGTCTTTCATTATTGATGAGACTTGTAAAATCGCCTTTCACGGCAAAAATAGCCTTTCATGGCAAAATTGCCTTCTACGGCACAAAATCGCCTTTCACGGCAAACTAAAGAAAATCGCCTTTCACAGCATTAAAAATCTTGACTCTTTCTTTAAAATATATGTGCAATGGAAAGTTAGAAAAAAAGTTGATTTCCTTTTCTACTTGTGAAGGTGAATCTCCGGATCACCATTTCAAATTCCAAGTAGAATAGAAAATCTGGCATACCCGTACTAAAATGTTAATGATCGCTTTTTTCGTCCCACCTCGCCCCGGCAGACTCGGGGAGGAGGAAGGCGAGAAGCCAGGTCCATCACCGTCATGTCTGAAAATTACGAATAAAACAATTAGTGACAACACTATTAGCGATAGCTTAGCGGCGAAAAAAATATTGCCACTATAACTTTTAGTGGCAACTTTGAGACCTTCAGCCATGAACAATTTTGCGGCAAAATGTCAAATTTCTTGTAGTGAGAGGGAGAGGGTTTTCCACCCTTCCCTCCATTCCCCATTTTTCTCTCAAATGTGATGCTACGGTCAGCACCTTTTAATTCGAGGGTTCATCAAGTTATGTAAGGTTACTTTATTTTTAATATATTTTTTATACATAGAATAAGTTTTAATAGTTATAGATTAAAAAATTTATTTATAATATTAAAAAGAAAAACTCTTAAGTTTAATACACTTTTGTTTTTGGGTCCGAGCTTAGCACTGGATTTGTTGCTAGTTTCAGATTAAACCCATTTGGTAATGAATTATTTCGCAATTACAAAATGAATCAAAGTAGTAAAGAATTCTAAGACATTTTAATTCTTTTATGGGGGAGTTTCTTTGTTATTGTTGTTAAAAAGGAAAACTTATCAAATTAAAGAAATAATAGAGAAAATGCAATTTTAAGAACAAGTATGTCCATTGCAAGTTGTAGTCCTTTACTCCAATTACCTTGATTTGCATATTTAGAATTATGTTCAATATTTAAGGGTTGTTTGCAAACACTAGTCGAATTTATAATAGCTAATTAGATTAAGATCTAAAATAGAAGCTCAAATTGTAAGCTCTAATTTATAATCATTGTATTTGACGAAACTATAAATAAAATTCTTTTATGTTATTTCATGAAGTAATTGGGGACCGCCTTTAGGAATTGTTGTAATTTGGGCTTGCCTTTTAAAAATTGCATTGTAAAACATGCCATTTCCATTATCGCACGTGGAAATTCATGTGGTTTTTTCCACCTAAAATACTTATATATTTTGCATAGTCCATCTCAATCCACTTTAGTTGAAAAATCTTTAAGAAGAAAGAAGTCTTTAGCTTTTATTTACAAGCAAAAGCTCTAAAATTAGAAAATACAATTAAAGATTTAGTAAATGCTCTAATGTGTTAATAAGATCTAAGTTAAAAAATAAGAACTTAGTTTTAGAATTACCAAACACTGCCCTTAATGAATGCTTTATTTCAAGAAGAAAAAAAATTAAAGGCAAGGACAAAAGCAAAAGAGGGCAAAGGGATAATTCCTTTTTTTTTTTTCTCATTGCAAAAAATTTCTTCTAGCAAATGGTAGAGCCAAGAACTTCTCTAGGGGGAGGGGGGCAATAATGGCCGATCCAATGGCCGATGTAATAATGGCCGATCAATAATGTCAGTGAAATGATTTAGTACAATAAAGTAAGAAATTTGAGAAAAATATTAACATTGTAACATAATATCAACAAATTGAAATCAGAAGTTCAATTCATTTTACCCAGAAAATACTTATCAAATTATATTCCAAAATGATAAAAGTGATGTGAAATAAAGCACCAAGAGGGAGAGAGAGTAATTGGGAAAAAGAGAGAGATTCTTCTATTATCTCAAGTGTGTACAAATACAAGGGGGGAGACCTATTTATAGGCAAAGTAACCTCTTTATTGAGTATCCCTAATTACAATAGGATTCTAACCCTAACTTATCTCTTGTGGACATCTACCCATAATACATATCTTATAACACTCCCCCTTGGATGACCACCGCTTAATTACAGTTGCCTCATTAAAAACCTTGCTAAGGAAAAACCCATTGAGAAAAAACTAAAGCGAAGGGAAAAGAGTAAAACATTGTTCAAGATCAATGAACTGGCATTGGACGTGCACAATACTGCCTCATTAAAACCTTAACTAAGAAAACCTAGTGGGATAAAACCTAGAAAAGGAAAAAGAGTACAACAGACAGATGTCTTGGGTAGCATACTTCAGGATGCCTCCCACCCCCCTGAATGATTAACTATTCTCCCTGATGATAACAACCCTTCACATAGTTTGATGATGAACTCTACACATGCCAATCTCATATACAAGCTTCTTGATACTGATTTTGGCAAAGATTTGATAAACGGATCAGCCAGGTTATTACTCGAACTAACTTGCTTAATTTCAATCTCATTGGTCTTTTGAAGTTCATGAGTAAAGGAAAACTTCGGTGCTATATAGTTAGTCTTGTCCCCTTTAATGAAACATTCTCGAATTTATTTTATGCATGCTTCATTATCTTCATAGATAATATTTGGGATACCTGCAATAGAAGGTGATTAACAAGAACTATGAACATGCTGAATCAAAGATTTCAGCCATACACATTCCCTACTGGCTTTATAAAGAGCTAAAATCTCAGCATGGTTGGAGGAAGTAGCTACCAAAGTCTGTTTAGTAGAATGCCAAGAAATGGTGGCATTACCACTAAGAAGCGTATAACATGTCTGTGATCGACCCTTATGCGGATCAGAGAGATAACTCGAATCTGCATATCTTACAAAACTAGAATCTCTACGATTATAAGAATAAAATATTTCCAAATAAGTTGTTCCACATACATATCGTGGGATATGTTTAATAACAATCCAGTGCCTTTGAGTTGGAATGGAGCTATATATATCTAGCAAGTAGATTAACAGAAAATCAAATATTTGTCTAGGGCATTGTGCAAAGTACACTAGGGCTCCAATAGAACTTAAGTATGGTAATTTGGGACCCAATACTTCTTCATTTTCCTCAATGGCACGGTATGGATGTTTCTTTATATCTAGAGACCAGACAACCATGGGGGTACTTAATGGATGTGCCTTCTACATACCAAATACTTATAAAACCTTCTTGGTATAATTAGATTGATGGACCAACATCCCACTAGAATTTCTATTGATTTGCAGGCTATGACATAATTTCCTTTTTCCCAGTTCTTTCATTTCAAAATTCTTTCTTTAAAGGATCAGCGTTTTTTTCGAGCTCTTCTAGAGTCCCTATCAAGTTTATATCATCCGCATAAACTACTACTATTGCAAATCCCTTCAAAAATTTCTTTATGAATAGACACGAGCAAATGAAATTATTTTCATACCATTCCTTAGATAATATATTCACTAAGATTATGGTACCACATTCTTCCGGATTGCTCCAGGTCATATAATGATTGTCTTATTTAGATTGAGAGTGTACTCCTTGGCTTTGCTTCAGGGATAGCAAATCCTTCCAAGGTTTTTATATAAATTTATGTGTCCAAGTCCTCGTACAAGTAAGAAGTTACAACATCCATAAGTCTCAGTTCTAGATTTTGAAAAACTGCTAAAGTTATCAAATATATGAATGTTGTTGTATCCATATCAATGGATTTTGTTTCCTCGTAATCGATCCAAAGTTTCTACAGGAAACTTTGTGCCACTAAACGTGCCTTATAACTGGTAATTTCATTCATTTTTCTTACAAACACCCGCTTGCAACTTACAAGGTTAACACCATTTGGGATTTGTACTATAGGTCCGAACACACCATGTTTATTGAAAGACTCTAACTCTGCTTTTATGGCACTTTTTCATTTTTCTCAATCTTTCCTTTGTCGACATTCATTTATAGCATATGGTTCTGTATCCCAGTCATCATCATCATTTTCCTTTGATATCTGTGTAGCTACCGCACATACAAATGCGTCATTGATGACTATTTTCTTTCTATCCCATCTCTCTCTTGAATAATTGTAAAGTATAGAGATTTCTTCATTATCCGGTACCCATGCCTCTTTAGGGGCTTCCAAGGTCTCATCATGGACTTCCATTATTCTAAAGAGAACGAATTTTACCATAACCTCTTTAGAAGCATTATGTGCCTCTCCAGGAGGAACTTCTTCAGGAGCGTTACATGCCTTTTCGAGAGGAAATGTTGATGATTGCTCATTTCTCCTTTTCCGTGGAGCTGAGTCATTTGAACCTATAGATCTACAATGCTTCTAGCATATTGCAGATTCTTTTATTGCCATGTTTTGAGTTTGTCCTATAGGGACATTAATCCTGGCAGGTGCATTCATAGCTGGCACATTTGAGTTTGTCACCTTTGTTGCATCGTTAAATGCATTAGGGAATATGTTTGTAATTTCTTGTGAATGTACAATTCTCCTTAGTTCATTTTTAAATTGTGAAGTATGTGGATCCAAATGAGATAAAGCGGAAGTATTCCATATTAATTCTCGCCGTTCTTCATGACCTATCTTATCTCCGCCATAACGGCAAGAATATTGTCTCATCGAATTGACAATTGACAAAATGAGCAGTGAAAACATTTCCTGTCATTTGTTCTAGATATTGAATAATCAAGAGAGAGTCATAACCTACATAGATTCCTAAACTACGTTGTGGTCCCATCTTAGTACGCTCAGGGGTGGTGTTGGGACTTGAACTGCACAATAAAACTTGTGGAAGTAAGAAATATTGGGTTGATGTTCTGATATAAGTTGTGCAGGAGAATATTTATAATAAGCTGTGGGTCGAAGTCTATTTAACATTAATGCATGCAACATAGCATGTCCCCAAGCACTAACTGATAATTTGGACTGCATCGGTAGAGTTCCAGAAATGAGTTGGATGCGCTAAATCATGGATTCAACTAAGCCATTCTAGGTGTGGACATGGGGGACAGGATCTTCGACTACAATTCCTAGAGATGAACAGTAGTCATAAAAAGCCTGTGATGTAAATTCGTACGCATTATCAAGTCTTATAGACTTAATAGGGTAGTCAAGGAAGTGAGTCCTAAGTTTAATGATTTGAGTTAATATAGGCAAGCAAATGCTATGTTCCTAGTTGAAGTAGCCAAATATCCGACCAACGAGTGGAGGCATCAATCCAAACCATAAAATATCTAAAAGGTCCACTAGGGGGATTTATGGGTCCATAAATGTCACCTTCTATCATTTACAAAAAGGATGGGAACTCGTATGCAATCTTAGCGAAAAAAGGTTGGGTGATTAATTTTTCTTCTAAAGTCGGGGTACATAAATACCCACTAGGTATGGTCAATTGATGGATCTCTAAGGAATTCCCAAATGAATTATCAATTATTCCTCAACAAAGTAGATCTAGGGTGACTTAACCAATCATGCCTAAAGTCTTGGGATCACTAAGCTTCGGGGCTTAACTTTTTTATTTTGCTCATAACCGAATGTAATTCAAACTTAGAGATTGTTGTGGAATATAACCCTGAGGAGACTGTGCTTTGTTAGTATTTCTTGTTGGCTAATTCATGGGTTGGACAAAACTCTAGGTCCATTGAGTTGTATTGTCTATTTTATTTAGAATGGACTATGGTTGTGTCACCGAAAGAGTTGAACCGGAGAAAAGAGAAGACCGGGTGAATCACCGAGGTTCGATCGATCGAAGCCTTTGTCTTATCGATCGGAGGGCTGACATGTGCCAGTTATCTCCAGATCTGATCGATCGGATGCACTGTGCAATCGATCGAATGGCGCAGTAATTTCGGAAAAGTCTCCTAAACTCATGCGGAGTTGTTTCCTTTTGAGACTCTATTTCCCATTTTGAGTCCTATTTGTGTTCTAACTACAAGGCACGAATTTGGGGCTATAATATAGGGTGTTGCTCTCAATCCTAAAGGCAGATGTGCAAATTGAAGGTCAAACATATCAGCACCACCTCACTCATCAATCTGAGTAAGAGATATCTTCGAGAGAGAATTATTGTTTAGAGCTATTGAAAGATTGTTCTGAAGGGCTGCTCTAGAAGGTCATTGTTGCTTTTACTCTTTTGTAGAAGATAGTTATCTTGGCTGACAAGGTGCGAGGAGATCAAGTAAGGAGAACGACGCACGGTGAATGTCGTGGTAATGGATTTTGTGCAAGAACAACTATAATCCTTAGGTCGATGTACAGATTGAGGTAAAGGAGTTGTGAGTATATCTTGTAACTGTTCATGAGTTCTTCATTTCTGGTTCGGGGATTTTCTCCCTAGATAGGGTTTTCACGCTAAATATTGTGTCTACCTTCTTGTGCTGTGTGATTAGTAGTTTTCTAGTTCTATATTGTTTATTTGGTTATTTCCGCTGTGTGTTGATTGATTAATTAGAACTAATATCCACTCAGGTAGCCTGCAAAAACTCACACTTAGTTTTTCTAGTATTTGCTTCTAGCTTCCAATATGAGTAACGATGCATAAGTATTCCCGGTTACCTTCACTTACAGTCTCAATGTGGTACCCATTCATTCTGATGTCCTTGAAACTAATCAAGTTTCTTCGAGAACTGCTTGAGAACAATGCATCTTTAATGAATAGATGAGTATCATTAGGTAACATCATATGGGCTCTTCTGGAGCCTTTAATTATTTGTATAGGAGCTATGATGGATACCTTTCGTGGATTTAACACCAGTTCTAAGAAAAACTTCTTGCTTTTCATAATGGTGTGTGTTGTGGCACTATCTACCAGACAGAGATTGTTTGCAGTTGCTTGATCCATACCCTAAACAAAATAATAAACTAATATAACTATACAGTCACTTGATAAAAATTAAACCACTTACCATAAAATAGAACATTAATGAAATAAAGACCACAACATAAACCATAAGTCTAAAAACATGCATCTCAAAGGAACTCAAAATTAAGTTTTTGAAGTTCAAAGAATTATTGGTCTTCTAGAACATTTCGGTGGGAGCTTCCAATTGAGCATTCAACGCCTCATTACTCAGAGGTTGACTCTCCTCATCTTCAAAGAAGTCTCGAGTCTCCAAGTTTGTAATGACAAATGGAGGCCCTTTGGTGTCATTGTATCATAATCCTAGTCTTTCAGATCATTTGTCTTCGCTGAATGAACAGAGGCCTTATATGCTTTGTATTGTTCCACCACTATATTTGGTGCACAACAAGTGCGTGACCAATGCCCACTCCTTCTACATTTGTGGCACATGTCATCAGGACGGTTGATGGACCCGGTTTCTTTCCTTCTTCCGCCCCAAGTTCGCCGGGGTGCGGCGGGGCGAAAAAGCGAGCATCAACAGTTTTTTGTACAGGTATGCCAGATTTTCTCCTCTACTTGTAATTTGAAATGGTGATCTGGAGATTCACCTTCACAAGTAGAAAAGGAAATCAACTTTTGTTCTAACTTTCCATTGCAAATATATTTTAAGAAAAAAGACAGATTTTGAATACCGTGAAAGGCGATTTTCTTTTGTTTGCCGTGAAATGCGGTTTTGTGCCGTAGGAGGGGATTTTCTTTTGTTTGCTGTGAAAGGCGGTTTTGTGCCGTAAGAGGCGATTTTGTGCCGTGAAAGGCGATTTACAAATCTCATCAATAAAGAAAGACAAGAACTGTGATTTTTTTGTCTCTTTAAAAAATACAAAATAAAATAGAAGAAGTAAGAAAAAGGGATCTAACTTCTCAAGAAATTGTGGGGACTCGTTCAGATCGACAGCCGCGAGTCATGTATGGACTCCACCATCATCCTTCAGATGAGAACACGTGATGCTTTTGATTCACTTGGCTTGGCTTGGACCTCAGATTTTTAGAGGATAAGGACCAAAGGGAGGTCCTATATCCAATAAAAAAACTGGGTAGACGGGCTAAAAAGCCACATCTAGGCCATGTTGGATATAAGGAGAGGGGAAACCTTGGGGGGGGTGGCCCCCAAGGGACTTTAATCACCCTATAGTGTTTACAGCAGGGTTTCTTCAGAGTAGGAGAGCTTCTTTGCGTAGAGATTTTTCAGGACAATTTTCCAGGACCCTTTCTCCTTGGAATGACCGCCTGTTTATAGGTTTTTGGTAGCCATTTAGGAGGGTTTATGGGCATTAATGGCATTGATGCTCCATGATGGGAGGAGTTATAAGATTAATTTCATAATTTTGTAACTCTTTTTTCCTTGAATTTGATTGGCCGATGGAGAATAATGGGCATTTAATCTCCATGATGATGGGGGTTTCATGATTAATTACCATGATTAAACTCCATAATGATAGGAGTTACATGGTTAATTACCATAATTAAACTCCATAATGATAGGATATACATGTTTAATTGCCATGATTAATTGGACTTGTAACTCCTTTTTCCTTGAATCTGATTGGGCCGTCCAAAATAATGAGTTAATGACTGCATTAACTTGCCATAAAAAGGGTCATTTAACTTCATTAATTGGTCGCCAAGTCGCTTGAAGAGTCGCGGGCCGCACTGCGCCTCTTGGAATTCTTCTGGCGATGATCATCGATGGATTTTCATGTTGATCGACATCGGATGACCATGCAATTTCAGACATTGATTGGTATCATTGGGCTGGCAACATCTGTCCAGTCGATTTCACGATCGGTCGTGCAGAAAGTGTGCTTTCTTGGTCGGCCGGTTGGCGATCCCGAAGCATCGGATGATGATTTCATGGTTTAGATAGCGGATCCGTGATTTTGACGAAGATCGATGGATTTCATGCCTCAAATATCAAAATTTGGAAACATCAGAGGGGCCGAACATCGCGAAACGTAAAAAGGATCGAAAAAACGGCCCTCTCGGCGGAAATCCGGCGACCCTGGAAATCCAGGGATGCCGGCAACCATGCACCCATGGTCTCCAGCGACCATGGGGCAGGGTAGCAGCCGGCGACCATGGGCCAAGGTGCCGGTGACCCTAGGCCATGGTCGCCGCCGGCGATCACGGGGTCCAGTTTCGGTCGTCGTTTCTCAGCCGTTTATCAGGCTTTTTCGCTTCTTTTTTCTTCTGTATTTTTCTTGACATTTCTCCTCACTTATTGGCTTGATTCCCCTAAAGAAAACCTGTCAAGAAGCCATGCAAATCAGGGTACAAAGTTTTCTATTTTTGGAAAAGCCAAAGGCTTTATAGCCGATTTTCCGCCAAGAGTTGAAACTAGGTCAAACGATGTCGGAATGACCTGAAATTTGAGGTGAAGCTTGCTGAGAAAAATAAATAGGACCAATGATGGACTTTCATTTGAGTTTTGAAGCTGTTTGGAGTCCCATCGATGCTAGACTTGATTTCATCACACGGAAGGTGTCGAGCTTTGATGTATGGTAAACCGATGCTATTGGAGTCATTTTGAGTCGATCCATTAGCTCCAATTTGGATGCCATGGTCTCAGGGAGCTCCGCTGCCAGTAGGCTTGATTTTGTTTCCGAGCGTCAACGTTAGGTCAAACGTTGTCGGAATGATCTGAAATTTGACGTGTAGCCCTTTGGAAGCATGTAGGAGCTATCCATGTGCTTTGTTTGATGAGTGGTAGCATCGGTAGTTCTCACCACCGGGAGGCTTGATTTTGTCGTTCGAGAGTTGATAGGGGGTCAAACGGTGTTGGTTTAACTTGAAATTTGACGTGGAGCATTTTGAAGGTATTTTGAGACCATCCATAGGCTCTGATCGAAGATTTGTTATGTTCGACACTGTCACCGTCAGGAGCTCTTATTCAGCCATTGGAGGATTGAAGTTAGGCCAAATGGTGTCGAAATGGCCCGTTTGGGAGAGGTTTTCTCAAAGTAGCTTTCTTTGGGAGAAAGTTTTTCACATTCCCCCTCTTTTTGGAGAGAATTTCTCAAAGGATCTCCTCCTTGGGAAGGAATATCTCAAGACCTCTTTCTTTTAAGAAGGTTGCTAATTTGTAACACTTACCTTCTTACTTCTTTCCTTGTTTCCTCTTTTGGTTTTCCCTCTTCTATAAAAGCAAGGAGGTTGGATCTCTTGTTGTTATTGCTCTCTTTTTGCAAAAAGTCTTCAAGAGTGGTACAAGATCAAGAACTCTTCTTCTTCAAGGATCTTCAAGTTCTTCTTCTTCCTCCATGGTTTCAAGTAAGTTTTCTTCCTTCCTTAAGAAACTGCATGTAGAAATAGAAAAAGAGTTTCTTTCTTTCCTTTCCTTTTCTTTTCCTTTTTCGTTTTCTTTTCTTTCTTTTTTTTTTCTTTTTCACGTGTTTTCTCTCTCTGTTTTTTTTTACATGTTTTTTTTCTTTCTTTCTTTGTTTTTTTTTTTCACGGTTTCCCCTCTTCTTTTTTTTTTACCGTCTTTTCTTCTCTCTTTATTTTTCTTTCCTTTTTTTTCTTCTTTTTTTTTCTTTTTCTCTTTTTTTCTTGGCTGTAAGGACAGGTCCGTACGGACCTGGCCGTACTGCCACGTGGCAGTGGGCCACGGCTTGTGGGTTGATTTTTTTTGCTTTTTGAAAGATATTTTCTTCTTCTCTTCTTTTCTTTTTTTTTTTCTCTCTTTCCCCGATTTCAAGATGCCCATGCATGACAACTTTCCTTCTACGCCTTTTTTTTTTCCAAAATTGAATTGGAAGTATGATAATGCACACCTGGAAATCTTTTGCAAGTCTTGGGATTTGGAGCTCGCAGCAATGTTGAGCCCTTTCTTTAGTCTTGCGGGGGTTTTGAGGAGCTTTGCAAGTTTTGGAGTCTAGAGCTCACAGCAATGTTGAGCCCTTTTCCAATTTTGCGGAGGTTTGAGTTTGAGCCTTCTTTGAGAATCCTCCATTGATTATGAGCTCGCAGCAATATTGAGCTCATCTTCAAGCTCCTTATTTCTTTCGGGATGTTTCCCTTTTCTTCGAAATTGCCTTGGAACCATGCCAAAATTTCTCTAGAATTTTTTTAGCAAAATTCTGTCATTTGATGATTGATTTTTTCTTTTCCATCCTTTGCAGGTAGCTCCTCCAGAACGAACAAGGGTAAGGAGCCTGTCACCGATGCACCTCGCCGTTCTACCAGATATTCTAATGTGGCCGTACAGCAGACCTGGGAGAAGGTCCAGTATGTTGAGAACAACTTGGAAGAGTGTGATTCTCTCAACCGAGATGAGGCGAGACAGTAGTTGATCGCTCTCAAGGATGAGGAATTTTACAAGATTTTGGTAAGCAGTCGTCCTTGGGTCACGAACGATCAGAGCATTGTGCCCAAGCCTACGTTCTTCTTTGGTGATACAGTCCCCGACGATTCAACATACCAAAGGAGATGCTTTCAGTTCTCTTACACATCTGATGGTGAGGAGAGAACTGTTTCTACCCGGTCGACCTTCGATCGCACTATCTCGATCATGAGCCTTTCTCCCACATGCTCAAAGAGGGAAGATCCTCCAAGCTGGGTGAAGAGGGGAGGACTAATGTGATCAAGACTGAGGTTTTTATTGGCGGCCCTTCTGGTTATGCAGAGAAGTCGCCTGCCCGTATGGACATTTTGATGCCGGCTAGCGGCTACCAAGGTTCAAATCATCCTTCGGTCGATTTGAGACCGATGGGTCTTGGTATTTTCAAGGGTGACGGCAGCAATTGGGTGAAGCCTTTTCGACTTCGTGGCCATTTCAGTGCTGACTCGACCTGGGAGTAGTGGACTGATCACATCCTCCAGGTCAGTGATGCCATTCTGAAGGAGGCCGAGATCTTTCATGCGGTTCGCGCTTTTTGGCAAACCATGGTTTTCTCCAATGAAGCCTTCATGGCCATGTTGGAGTCATTCCTTCCACAAACCAACACCTTCATTGCTACGAATGGTGAGATTGGTTTCTCTTTGAAGGAACTGTGTGCCATCACCGGACTACCTATCCTCGGCAAACTCTATGAGGAGTTTATGCCCATCGACAACGTTCTTGAGGAGCAGTCTGAGGAGTTCAGGCTTTTGTTCTTTCAGCTCGTCGCCTTCTACGATTTCTTAAAGGAGAAGGAGGGCTTGAAAGTTCGGTGCAGCAATTGGAAGAGTGGTAGCTCTTTGTCTTCCAACTTCTTTGACAGCGGGGAGTCTTCTGAGAGTACGACCCAGGAAGCCAAGGCTAAGAACCCGGGTTCAAAGAAGATCTCCGCCATGGGAGAAAATTTGAAGGAACTCTTCACAAATACATACGCCATTTATTCTGACATTGCGCTATGGAGAGAGCTCGCTCTTTACCTCACTTATTGGCTGGGTGAGGCTATTTTTGTTGGAGGAGATGGGACGCACATCAAGCCGCATTGCATTTTTCCAGCTTGTCAGATGGCGTTTGGAGAGCGACTTGCTTTGGTACCTGCTCTTTACTCCTATTTGTATACCGAACTGCAGGCTGTTGCTTTCCTGGTTTGGCTTGGGCTTCCCACGAATAGGGTATTTTTAGCCCATATCTTTTGTTCGTGGTATGCATACCACTGTCCTAGTTTCCACCGATTGGCTGCTGCATAGGATGATGACCCGTTTATGATTCGGTTGGCTAGAGGGAAGCCTGTTTCCAAATCTCTTTTACCCGTCCGTTTGAAGATCTGACGATTCAGGGATGTCGAGATGGGGTAATCTTTAGTGAAGCTTTCTCCGGGCTTGCGGAAGAAGGCTTTTGATTTGGGTGGGCTGGGTCGGGGAGACACTATTCTTTGACCAATGTAGAGAAAGCTTGGCTTTTCAACAAACGTGTCGGCACGATGGTGTACTGTAGACATCTTTTCGTCGTCATCCAGCCGTATGTTCCTTCGCATTTTGCCCTACAGTTGGGCTTCTCTCAGGGCGTTGTTGGAGCGCCTTCAAGTAAAGTGAAGCGCTTTGGAGGTTTGCAGGACGGGAGGAATGCATGGGCATTTTATAATGCGAAAGACACTACCGCCATGATTTCCTATCCTGAGTTACCCACCTTCCGGACTGCTGGCTTCACGAAGTGGTTCGTGGAGAGCTTTTCAGCGCACCGGGGGCTTTCCAAGAAGGAGCTCGATGTAAAGCAGTCTTCTGGAAAGGGTCTTGGGAAATCAGATGGCGTCCGCTGAGAGGAACTTCTGGCTTTCCTTTATGGAGAAAAGCATAGAATAGGCTTTCTCGATGATCGGAACGTCATCAGATCAGGAGTTGTGCAAGAGATACCTGGTGAGGTCTTGGAACAGCTCGCAGAGAAGGAGGCTGAGGTCGACGCTTGGATGCAAGTGGAACGGCCGAGAGCTTCCATGGAGTCTACAGGCAAGAGTAAATTATCCAGTGAGGAGTCAAGTGGGAGGCCCGACTCTGACGGCGGGGCGGATTCTTCAGACAGACCGACCCATAGAAGCAAGAGGAGGAGAGGGCAGTGCCGTAATAAGAGACGTCATGAAAACTTTCCTGATCCGGAAATCCTTCTTACCATTGCTGAGGAGGCATCAGGGGATGACGATGAGCCTCCAGAGAAGAGGAGCCGAGAAGAAAAGATCAGTAGTGATGGTATGACCCTCCTTCTCTCTTTTTCCGCTTCTTTCTTTTTATGAGGATTTTGTTTTGATCCACTGCTTTCTTTCTTTTGGCAGAAGATGATGATTTGGTGATGCCTAAGGTTCCGGTCAATGAGGCGGTGACGGATCCAGTTGTGGCATTTGAGGAAGAACCAAGGGACTCTAGAGTAGATCCAGAATCTTCACCTAGTATGATTTCTTTGCCCTTTTTCCCTTTTTGTTTTTCTTTGCTACCACTTGCTGACACATTTTTTTTCTTGCCCGCTTACTTGCCAGAGGATTCTGACAACTTTGAGCCATCCATGGATGCAGCTTTTGAGGATGCTTCGGATGAGCTCATGGAGGCAGAAAGTATTCCGCCAGTCGTCGAAGAAGGTACTTTGTAGTGATAATCTTGATATTGATTTTTGACAAGATCATATTCACACATTTTTCATCTTTCATTAGTAGGTTGTGAGGCGATAGGAGAAGTTCCTTTATCCTACTCAGAGTCAGAGCAGGGGGTGCCCGCGGTTGATCCAGAAATAGGGGCTTCTTCTACCAGTTTTGACGAGGCAGAGGCAAGTCCGCATGCTGATATTCCTTCTCCAGCAGCTCCGATTGGAAAGTGCTTCTTGATTACCCTTCCGACGGTGACTGACATAGGCAGTCGACCAACGGAGCATGGCGAATCTTCATCTGGGCCATCCCTTTAGTTTGCGAAGAAGGTATTGAAAAGAGTCTTGAGCTCATGGGTCGAGACTCTCTCTTCTAGCCATTTGGAAGCTGGCTTTAGGATGATTAAGCATGTGCAGGACATTCTTCCTGATAGCGAAGAGGTCGGTCTCAACATTACAAATGCCAAGGCTTTTGTTGATAAAGTCATCGCTCTAGGCAACAAGTGGATTGAGACCAAGAGCTTTCCAAATGGTGACTTCTATAATGAGATGGTTTTGAAGCCTTCTGGCGAAGTCAAATCTGAAGTAGATGAGATTTTGCAGACTCGGAAGCAGTTCGTTCGGGAGACGAACGTCACCGAGTTGGCTATCATTAAGCTAACACAAGACCTACATCATCTTGAAAGGGAGGTCACTGAGACCAGACAGCGCCTTGAGCTATTGGAGGAACAAGCTGCTGCTAAATGGGCAGCCATTACGGAAGCTCGCGATAGAGAGAGGACTCTCATTCGCTTTGTTGAGGAAGCTGAAAGCAATCTCCGAAGGAAGACTCGGGAATATGAACAATGGCAAATTCTCTGGGAAGAGCTTCTTCGTGCTAAAAATGGATCACGACAGCCTGCCGCAATTTATGGGAAAATTCTGAAGAAACGTGGCCTGGAAGCTCTGGAGGCTAAGGCCAAGAGTCTGCTTGAGGAGTTAAGTCTTTGGCTGAAAACCATGTTGGACTAGTCTCCTAATTTTGTAACAAACTTTTTCTTCTTTTCTTCTGGTACCTCCATGCATAAACATTTTTTGGCACCTTCTTTTTTGTATTCCCTCGTTTCACTTAAATTTTTTTTTAATGAAAATAGGTAAAAGTTGGATGGGAATGCTTGTTTGAAAATTTCATCCAAATGTTGTCATTTTGCGAAAATCTTTTGTCAAAGGGTTGTTTTGGGCATGAAAGCCAGATTTTGTGGAAAAAAACCTGGTTATTTGATGGCTTGAGAGCCAAATTTTGAATGGCATGAAAGCCAAATTTTGGTGGCATAAGAGCCAAAATTTTGTGGCATGGAAGCCAGTTTTTGGCATAAAGGCCGGTTTTTGTGGCGTGAAAACCAAGTTTTGTTTGTATCATGGAAGCCGGTTTTTGGTGGCATAGAAGCCGAAATTTTGTGGCATGGAAGCCGAAATTTTGTCTGTGGCGTAGGAGCCAGATTTTGTGGCATGAAAGCCGATTTTTTTGTTTGTTTGGCATAAAAGCCAGATTTTGTGGCATTGAAGCCGAGTTTTTTAAAAACCAAGTTTTGGCATGGAAGCCGGATTTTTTGTTTTTTTTTTTTTTTTTTTTTTGGCATGAACGCCAGGCTTTTGGCATGAAAGCCAGGTTTTGGCGTGAAAGCGGGTTTTTGGTTTTTTGGCGTGAAAGCCAGGTTTTGGTTTTCAAAATGCAAGTATCGACTAAGAGTCGCCTCCCTGCTGAATGGTATTGCAAGTATCGATGGAATGTCGCTTCCTTGCTCATTCGGTTGTGAGTATCGATGGAATGTCGCCTCCTTGCAGATTTTGGTACAAGTATCGACTGAATATCGCTTCCTTGCTTTTTTCAAAAATTTTGTTTTGTGGGTATCGATGGAATGTTACCTCCCCACGATTTTTGAAATTTGAGGTTTTTTCGAACCTTTGTTTTTGTTTTGAAATTTGGGTTGTGGATATCAACTGAAATGTTGTGTCTCCACGATTTTTGAAATTTGGGTTGTGGATATCAATTGAAACATTGAAACTCCACGATTTTTGAAATTTTGGGTTGTGGATATCAACTAGAATGTTGCGTCTCCACGATTTTTTAATTTTTTGCAAGTATTGACGAGGTGTCGCTTCATTGCGATTTTGAGGTTTTGGAAGTATCGAATGGGGTTCGCATCCTTCTGATTTTTGGGTTTTGCGAGTATTGACTAAGCGTCGCTTCCCGCGATTTTTTGAAAAACCATTCTTGCTTAAAGACACGAGGGTCGTAAATTTTGACTCAAAACCATTTTTGGTGGTAAAAGTCGGGGTGGACTAGGGTGGAAATCCTTGGGTCTTGATTTTTGTTTCAAACCATGAATTTTGGGTTCAAGGATCGAAAGTTTTGGTCAAGTTTGGATAAGAGGCTCCTAAACTTGGATTTTGGTTTTTTTTTTTTTAACAATGAAACTATGAAAGTAAACATCATTTTCTGAGTTTTTAGAAATTTCAGCATAGCTTACCACCCACAAACAGATGGTCAGTTAGAAAGGACGATTCAGACCCTTGAGGATATGCTTCGAGCTTGGGTGTTAGATTTCAAGACTAAATGAGATGAGACCCTACCACTTTGCGAGTTCGCCTACAACAACAGTTACCATTCAAGCATTGGAATGACGCCTTTTGAGGCATTGTATGGTAGGAGGTGTAGAACTCCAGTTTGTTGGGAAGAGGTAGGTGTTCACAATTTTCATGGACCGACTATAGTGAGTGAGACCAGTGACAAAGTCAAGTTGATCCAAGAACGTCTGAAGGTAGCCCGGAGGAGACAGAAGAGTTATGCAGACTCTCATAGAAGAGACTTACAGTTTAAGGAAGGAGATAAGGTTTTCATAAAAGTATCACCTACTAGAGGAACCTTGAGATTCGGGCAGAAAGGCAAGTTATCAGGCAGGTACATTGGACCCTTTGATATTGTGAGCAAGATTGGTGACTTGGCTTATAGGTTAGCCTTACCACTTGAGCTCTACGGCGTACACAATGTGTTCCATGTGTCTATCTTGAAGAAGTACGTCCCCGATCCGTCACATGTACTCCGTCATGAACCGTTGGAGATCAGAGAAGATGCCACCTATGTTGAGAAGCCTATTTAGATCATTGATACGAAGGAACAAGAACTGAGGAGACGGACAATTCACTGGGTGAAGGTGCTTTGGGAAAATCACAGACCTGAAGAGGCAACGTGGGAATTACGGGATCAAGTTCAGAAGAAGTATCCGCATCTACTACCCGAGGTTAGTTATTATGTTTCATTTGGTGGACCAGATGCCCTAAGGGGTGGAGGATGTAAGATCCCGCCCCGAGAGTTTCCGATTAGTGCTAATTAACACGTACTTTAGTTATAAGTGTGAGTAGCGAGTTTTGGTTAATTTTAGAGTATAATAGCTCTTTTATAGCTTTGGTTTATTTTGGGAACTCCTTTGATTTGGTGGGACCCTGTGGGGGTTCCGTTATCGTGTTTTGTGAGATTTTAGGGTGTATAATGGATGTCATTTTTGGGGTTTTTTTTTGTGTAGATTGTGATTTTGGCTTAAGAAGGAGTGATTAGGAGCTTATTAGCTTAATTGGAGACCAAGGCAAGTGGATGAATAGGTTTTCTTTGAATGATTTCATGTTTTAATGGAATTATGGATTTTCTTTCACTATCCGTCTTGCATTTGTTTTTATACCTCAAAATTGATTATTAGAAATGTGTATGACCATGAGCTTGTTTCTCTTTTAAATGTTCTCTTGAATTTTGTACATTTAAGTTGTATTTTGATATGTTTGGATTCTCATTTATTGATGGTTGTGCATTGAATGAGATTGATAGGACAATGGATGTGATTTAGGGTTTTAATGGGTGGTTGTTGGAGGACTTGAATGGGGTGGAAGTAGGTGGAAAGAGGGTTCTAAATATTATGTTAAGTGTTGGCTTAAATGAAGTTTTGAACAGAAGAAAAGATGAGGTTCGGACTGCTGAAACGGAGAGTTTCAGAAGCAGTTCGCTCGAGCGAAGCTCTACTCGCTCGAGCGAACCCTTCACAGAACTTCTATCGCTTGAGCTAACCACCCTCTTCGCTCGAGCCTTCCTGTTCCGGAGCAGTTTGCTCGAGCGAACTCAACATTGCTCGAGCGAACCCCTCATAGAACTTTGGTCGCTCGAGCCTCCCTTCTGCTTCGCTCGACCTTTCCTGACTCGGAGTAGTTCACTCGAGCGAACTCAACATCGATCGAGCAAACCCTGCACAAAACCTAGGTCGCTCGAACCTTCCTCCCCCTTCGCTTGAGCCCACCTGACTTGAACTAGTCCGCTCAAGCGAACCCCCTGTACGCTCGAGCGAACTGTACAGAATTCCTGGGTCTTTTCTATTGTGTCCAGATATGGTATTTTAAGGTTTGGATGGGTTGTTTTGATGCCCTACCACCTTGGAAAGACCTAGGGGATGACATAAGGAGATTCACTTTGAGAGAAACCCCACTTCGGAAAATGTATTGGGAAATGTGAATTTATCAAACTGTATAAGGAAACTTGGGATGTTTATCATCATCCGAGTACCATGCTAAGAGCAATAATAGACACACACGGTCTTTATACATATTGTGTGAATACGGAAGTCCCAATATATAGTCCGTAATTGTATAAGGATTCATTGTACTGTTTTACTCAGATTGTACTTATCTTAACCTGATTTTTCCCGATATCACTGGTTTTATCTCAAACTATGATTTATGCACCTGACATGTCTTGCCAGCCCTGTTTATACATGAAAAGATAATGACGTGAAATGTGTGCCTATGAGCACCATGTCCCGCCTGACTGAGTGTTTTACACCGAGATAGTTTTGTACATGTTTTGATTTCTCATGTAACCTATGAGTCGGCACCACTAAGCTTCGACGTCCTTGTCAGTCTGATCAACTGACTTAAAACTCCCTCTCGTGCTCCCGCCAGTTGCAACTTGGATCTTGTCCTGTCCCGTTACCCGGTTCCGCGGCCGTGGTCTTGTCTAGCTATATGTATATGTATATATTGTTGGTTCTCATCACTTCGCATGTTCGAGCCCAACGCACTGAATGTGCTCTGATCACATTAGTGATAGGGAGGATTTAGCTTTAGTGTGGTTGCCATCTTGCTAGTTCCCTGTTCTTTGATATCCTGCATGTTTTATCTTATTTATGCATTTTGACAAATAATATATCTTGTTTTATGGAAATAAATGTTTAGACAGATTTCAATGTCTTTTCAATTTATCTTTCGATTTCTCTTATTGCGATATCTATTCACCCGCCTACCAAACCATCGTGTCTGACTCATTTTGTGGTACTCAGGTCCAGTCCCCGTTATTGCCTTCGAGGAGGAGCTAGAGGAGGCAGTTGGTGAACCGCAACGTTTAGTGGAGTGGCAGGCTAACAATGTCATCTAGACATTTGGTTTAGCCTTGAGCTGCGTAACATTTTGGGGAGTTTATAGATTAACATTGATTTATACTTTTGGTTGTACTAGCCTTTGTTGGCCATTATTTTTTGGGAATATTAATTAACTGATCTTTTGTTTAAACTTCTAACTTTACATTTTGGGAATGCCAATGAGATCATTGCTCACTTTGACATCATGTCAGTTATATGTATTTATCAGTCTTGTTTTGGGAATGGATTATGAATTTGATTTGCTACACGCTTCCGCACCAATATAAATGTTTTGTGAGTATGTGTGAAATCCTCACCACCGAAACCTGTGGGAAATTAAGTAAGTGTATATCCAAATGTTCATTGTTAAATGTTTACCATCATCTACACACTCATTCGCGGGCCTGGATCCCGGTCCGAGGTCGCGACAGACTGGTATCAGAGCGAGACGTGTTTCAGGCAATTAAAAGACACTAGAAATCCTAAGGACGTGGCGAGGATTCGTTAGACTTTTCGTTAATTAGACTCGTGTGAGCAAGGTGTGACCCTTATTTGATTCTATGTGCTAACAACTTGTTTTGCAGTGATATGCCACCTCATAGAAGAACCGTAATCGACAATCCCACCGCAAGCAATAGCGCGCATACAAGACCACTAGAGAACGGTACCCCGGATCCAACCATGGAGAATCAATTTCAGCAGATGATGCAAGCTATGCTTGATCAACAGCGTCAGGCTAATGAAAACCAAACCAGATTGCAAGAGCAGATGGCTAAAAAGGATGAAGGCCTTGCTAGGGAGATGGCACAAATGCAAAGACAATTGTTGGAGGTGTTAGAGAGAAGGCCTGAACTAGCACCAGCTCATCCACCAGGCCCTCAAATAGTCATCAACAACATGAAGAATGACCCCAATGCATTGTTTGAGCGGTTCAGAAAGACGGGTCCAAAAGAGTTCACTGGGCATGAGGACCCATTGACTGCAGATGATTGGTTGGAGCACACGGAGAACATCTTTGAAGTATTCAGATGTACGGGAAGGCGGCAAGTGCAACTCACCGCTTCCATGTTCACTGGTCTAGCAGACATATGGTGGAAAACGGTCAAGGCTGAATATAGAACTGTAGCAGATGCAGAGGCTTGGGGAAACTTCAAGAGACAATTCGGTGATAAGTATGTACCGACTCATGTGAAGAGGCAAAAGGCCATCAAATTCTAGCATCTTGTGCAAGGCAGCATGACGGTCCAAGAGTACCTCACGAAGTTCGATAGGTTGTCTCAATATGCCCCCAAATTGATCGACACCATGGAGAAGAAGATAGCGAAGTTCCTTGAGGGACTTAACCCAATCATTGAGAGGGATGCCACAGGTGTTGTGCCACCTGCCACCTTTGAAGAGGCTGTGAGAAGGGCATACAAGTTTGAGAACTTAAACAACAAGATCCTTAAAGTCCAAGGAAAGGCACAAGCTCATCAACAGAATCACCCACCAAGGACCCAACAGAGCAAGCGACCGAGGCAAGAACAAAATGTGCAAAACCCACTAGTTTGCATTCATTGTGGTAAGAATCCTGAGAGTGCTCAATGCCGTACGATTACGGGAGCATGTTTCAGATGTGGATCTATGACGCACCAACTCATGGATTGTCCAAGGCTTGTGGGACAAGGCAATAGGCAGAATCAACAACAACAAGGAGCACAGCGTCCAGCACCACCTCATAATGCACTAGTTGTCCTGAACCAGCCAAGGCTACTTCAGCAACAAGCCCCTAAGCAACAATATAGACCTCAACAGTAGCAGCAACAAGCCCGTCAGCAAGGTCAGAATCAGAACTAGCGTCCTCCTTAGCAGAATAGAAATGCACAACAAGGAAGGCAGCAACAAGCTCAAAACAGGCCACGGCAGCGAGGACAAGTGTATGCAATCAACCAAGCTGATGCAGAAGCTGCAGAAAACATGGTGGAAGGTACACTCCTTGTTTGTGGAATTGAAGCTAAGATATTGTTTGACCCTGGCTCTACACACTCTTTCCTGTCTCCAAACTTTTCTAAGTTGATTGATATGCCTGCTAGAGAACTTGAGTTTGTTTTGACCGTGTCCACCCCAGTAGGCAAACAAGTTGTGTGTAGAAAATATCATCCTAGATGTGCAATTAAGATAGGAGATGTGGTATTACCAGCGAATCTTATTTTATTGGAGATGTATGATTTTGACGTCGTTTTAGGGATGGATTGGTTAGCAGGGTACCATGCTACTATGGATTATTTCCATAAGACCTTCACTTTTAAGTTAGAGGAGATACAAGCAAGAGTCCTATTCCAAGGATAGAGGAGGAATTCTTATCCAAGATTTATTTCAGCGTTGCAGGCTGATAGACTTGTAAGAAGTGGATGTGAAGGCTATTTGGCATTTTTCACGGAGGATAAACGGTCCCAAGGGGTGGAGGAGATCCCAATTGTTTGTGAGTTTCCAAACATTTTTCCAAAAGAGATTCCAAGATTACCACCTTTTAGAGAAATTGACTTCACCATTGAGTTGTTGTCGGGGACCGTTCCGATATCTATTGCACCATACATAATGGCTCCGGCTGAATTAGGAGAATTAAAGATACAATTGCAAGAATTGTTGGACAAAGGCATTGTGAGACCTAGCGTTTCACCGTGGGGAGCTCCAGTTTTATTCGTCAAGAAAAAAGATGGCTCGATGAGGATGTGTATTGATTGCTGGAAATTGAACCAAGCTACCATCAAGAACAAGTATCCATTGCCAAGGATAGACGAACTGTTTGATCAATTGCAAGGTGTTGCCTACTTTTCGAAGATTGATTTAAGGTCTAGTTAACATCAGCTAAGAGTTAGAGACTCAGACGTATCAAAGACAGCTTTCCGGATAAGATATGGACACTATGAGTTCCTAGTGATGCCATTTGGACTGACGAATACACCGGCAGTATTCAGGACCTTGATGAACAAAATCTTCGAGGAGTACTTAGACCAATTCACAGTAGTGTTTATTGATGACAGTTTGGTATACTCTAAGTCCAAAGAAGAACATGAAGAACATTTGAGGATAGCACTACAAGTTCTAAAAGACAATCAATTGTATGCAAAACTCAGTAAGTGCGAATTTTGGCTTGAACAAGTCGCATTTTTGAGACATATCATCTCCAAAGGAGGATTGTCAGTGGATCCAGCTAAGATTGATGCAGTTGTGAAGTGGGAAAGACTGAAGAATGCATCAGAAATCAGAAGTTTTCTTGGATTGGCAGGTAATTACCGGAGATTTGTGCAAGGATTTTCGTCGATTGCAGCACCATTGACGAAGTTGACCAACAAGAATGCACCGTATGTGTGGACAAATCAGTGTGAGGATAGTTTCCAAGAGCTGAAACAAGATTGACTTCAACACCAGTCCTCACCTTACCATCTGGAAGCGGCGGTTACACCATTTTTACCGATGCTTCGAATATAGGACTTGGTTGTGTGTTGATGCAAGATGGAAAAGTCGTTGCTTATGGATCCTGGTAGTCGAAGGACCCCGAGAAAAACTATGCAATGCATGATCTTGAGTTAGCAGCGGTCGTTTTTTCACTAAAGATGTGGAGACATTATCTCTATGGAGAGAAGTTCGAAGTCCACTCCGACCACCGTAGCTTACAGTACTTGTTTTCTCAGAAGGAGTTGAACATAAGGCAAAGAAGATGGATAGAATATATTAAGGACTATGATTTTCCGATCAAGTACCACCCGGGGAAGGCAAACATAGTAGCCGATGCCTTGACTAGGAAGTCAGCAAGCGTGGCAAGCCTAAAGGTTACTTGCATCTTTCAGCAATTTGAGGAGTTAGGTGTAGAGTTTCAACCTCTAAGGAAGGGAGTAATGTTAGCCAACATGTCAGTGTCTAAGCCCTCATTCATTCGAAAGATCAATGATGACCAATTGCGAGATCCAGAGTTGGCCAAGATTTCAGAGCACATAGCAGAACGTCCTGATTTTTGTATTGTGGATGGAATCTTATACTATCGTGATCGTCTATGCGTGCCCAACACTGAAGATTTGAAGAATGACTTCATGACAGAGGCGCACAGTATGAAGTATTCTATGCATCCGGGTAGCACGAAGATGTATCAGAACTTAAAGGGCAGATTTTGGTGGAATAACATGAAAAGGGAAATATCAACTTTCGTTTCCCGAAGTATGACGTGTCAGTTGGTGAAGGCAGAGCATCAGAGACCTCCAGGGTTGTTGCAACCATTAGAGATCCCGGAATGAAAGTGGGAACATATCACCATGGATTTTATCTCGGGATTACCAAGAACTAGAAAAGGGAACAACGCCATTTGGGTCATTGTGGACCGCCTTACCAAATCAGCTCACTTTATTCCCATGAAGACCGGAGAGAAAATGCATATGTTACCTCTCGTAAAGTTGTTTGTCAACGAAATTTTCAGCTGTCATGGACAACTAGTCTCCATTGCTTCCGATAGAGATAGCAGATTCGTCCCAAGATTTTGGAAGACACTGCATGAGTCTATGGGTACAAAGCTACAGTTCAGCACAGCGTATCATCCACAAACAGATGGTCAGTCAGAAAGGACGATTCAGACCCTTGAGGATATGCTTCGAGCTTGTGTGTTAGATTTCAAGACTCAATGGGATGAGACCCTACCACTTTGCGAGTTCGCCTACAACAACAGTTACCATTCAAGCATTGGAATGGTGCCTTTTGAGGCATTGTAAAGTAAGAGGTGTAGAACTCCAGTTTGTTGGGAAGAGGTAGGTGTTCGCAGTTTTCATGGACAGACTATAGTGAGTGAGACCGGTGACAAAGTCAAGTTGATCCAAGAACGTTTGAAGGTAGCCCGGAGCAGACAGAAGAGTTATACAGACTCTCACAGAAGAGACTTACAGTTTAAGGAAGGAGATAAGGTTTTCATAAAAGTATCACCTACTAGAGAAACCTTGAGATTCGGGCAGAAAGGCAAGCTCTCAGGCAGGTACATTGGACCCTTTGATATTGTGAGCAAGATTGGTGACTTGGCTTATAGGTTAGCCTTACCACTTGAGCTCTACGGCGTACACAATGTGTTCCATGTGTCTATCTTGAAGAAGTACGTCCCCGATCCGTCACATGTACTCCGTCATGAACCGTTGGAGATCAGAGAAGATGCCACCTATGTTGAGAAGCCTATTTAGATCATTGATACGAAGAAACAAGAACTGAGGAGACGGACAATTCACTGGGTGAAGGTGCTTTGGGAAAATCACAGACCTGAAGAGGCAACGTGGGAATTACGGGATCAAGTTCAGAAGAAGTATCCGCATCTACTACCCGAGGTTAGTTATTATGTTTCATTTGGTGGACCAGATACCCTAAGGGGTGGAGGATGTAAGACCCCGCCCCGAGAGTTTCTGATTAGTGCTAATTAAGACGTACTTTAGTTATAAGTGTGAGTAGTGAGTTTTGGTTAATTTTAGAGTATAATAGCTCTTTTATAGCTTTGGTTTATTTTGGGAACTCCTTTGATTTGGTGGGACCCTGTGGGGGTTCCTTTATCATGTTTTGTGAGATTTTGAGATTTGTTTGATACTCGGAAAAATCTGTATTTTCGCCCCGTTTGACTTATTTTATTGTTCCCGACAACTTTTATGTTTACCCTGTTTCCATCCGAGACCTCTAGACCCTACTTTGCTAGTGATAGGGGTAAAACAGTCTTTTGCACAAAAATCTGGACACCCGTGAAATATATACTTTTTGAAAACTAGGAATTTCGATGAACAATTCTTCCTTCTTTGTTGAATCCATCCGAGGCTCGGAAGTCGATGTTTTTAGCCCCACAAGATTCGTTAGTGGTGGGACCCATCCCCACTTTCTTTATAAAGAAGTGCCTCCTTCACTTTTCCCCTTTCCTTGCAATTTTCATTAGAAGATAAGGAGTTCCAGCCCACCTAGGGTTTCTTGTTCTTCTTCTTGTCTTTCATCTCCAATCAACCACCAATCTTTTGCTAAAGGAATAATGGAGGCCACAATCTTCTTCCTATCCATGGGAGCTTACTCTTGGTACCATTTTTAGAGAAAACCCTCCATTCTAAGTTCCTCTTTGAGCAAGCCATGTGTATTTGGAGGTCTTCCATGTAAGCTCTTCCACTCATCTCTTAGATATGTATTCTTCTAGTCTTAGAGAAGCCCCATCTCCATTATTGGGAGCTCTCTCACTCTATTTCTTGTTTCGCCATTTTAGGGTTTATAATGGATGTCATTTTTGGGGTTTTTTTTGTGTAGATTGTGATTTTGGAATAAGAAGGGGTGATTAGGAGCTTATTAGCTTAACTGGAGACCAAGGCAAGTGCATGAATATGTTTTCTTTGAATGATTTCATGTTTTAATGGAATTATGGATTTTCTTTCACTATCCATCTTGCATGTGTTTTTATACCTCAAATTGATTGTTAGAAATGTGTATGACCATGAGCTTGTTTCTCTTTTAAATGTTCTCTTCAATTTTGTACACTTAAGTTGTATTTTGATATGTTTGGATTCTCATTTATTGGTGGTTGTGCATTGAATGAGATTGATAGGAGAATGGATGTGATTTAGGGTTTTAAAGGATGGTTGTTGGAGGACTTGAATGGGGTGGAAGTAGATGGAAAGAGGGCTATAAATATTATGTTAAGCGTTGGCTTCAATGAAATTTTGAAGAGAAGGGAAGATGAGGTTTGGACTGCTAAAACGGAGAGTTTCTGAAGCAGTTCGCTCGAGCAAACCTCTACTAAAGCTCGAGCGAACCCTTCACGGAACTTTTATCGTTTAAGCAAACCACCATCTTCGCTCGAGCCTTCCTGTTCCGGAGCAGTCCGCTCGAGTGAACTCAACATCGCTCGAGCGGACCCCTCACTGAACTTTGGTTGCTCGAGCCTCCCTTCTGCTTCGCTCGACCTTTCCTGACTCGGAGTAGTTCACTTGAGCGAACTCAACATCGCTCGAGTGAACCCCTCACAGAACCTTGGTCGCTCGAACCTCCCTCCCCTTTTGCTCAAGCCCTCCTGACTTGAACCAGCCCGCTTGAGCGAACCCCCCGTCCACTTGAGCGAACTGTACAGAATTCTTGGACCTTTTTCTATTGTGTCCAGATATGGTATTTTAAGGTTTGGATGGGTTGTTTTGATGCCCTACCACCTTGGAAAGACCTAGGGGATGACATAAGGAGATTCACTTGGAGAGAAACCCCATTTCGGAAAATGTATTGGGAATTGTGGATCTATCAAACTGTATAAGGAAACTTGGGATGTCTATCACCATCCGAGTACCATGCTAAGAGCAATAATAGACACACAAGGTCTTTATACATATTGTGTGAATACGGAAGTCCCAATACATAGTCCGTAATTGTATAAGGATTCATTGTACTGTTTTACTTAGATTGTACTTATCTTAACCTGATTTCTCCCTATATCACTGGTTTTATCTCAAACTATGATTTATGCACCTGACATGTCTTGCCAGCCCTATTTATACATGAAAAGATAATGACGTGAAATGTGTGCCTATGAGCACCATGTCCCGCCTGCCTGAGTATTTTACACCGAGATAGTTTTGTACATGTTTTGATTTCTCATGTAACCTATGAGTCGGCACCACTAAGCTTGGACATCCTTGTCAATCTAATCAACTGACTTCGTCCTCCCCCTCGTGCTCCCGCCGGTTGCAACTTGGATCCTGTCCTGTCCCGTTACCCGGTTCCGCATCCGTGGTCTTGTCTAGCTATATGTATATGTATATATTGTTGGTTCTCGTCACTTCGCGTGCTTGAGCCCAATGCACTGAATGTGCTCTCATCACATTAGTGATAGAGAGGATTTAGCTTTAGTGTGGTTGCCATCTTGCTAGTTCCTTGTTCTTTGATATCCTGCATGTTTTATCTTATTTATGCATTTTGACAAATGATATATCTTGTTTTATGGAAATAAATGTTTAGACAGATTTCAATGTCTTTTCAATTTATCTTTCGATTTCTCTTATTGGGATATCTATTCACCCACCTGCCAGACCGTCGTGTCTGACCCATTTTGTGGTACTTAGGTCCAGTCCCTGTTATTGCCTTCGAGGAGGAGCCAGAGGAGGCGGTTGGTAAACCGCAACGTTTAGTAGAGTGGCAAGCTGACAATGTCATCTAGACATTTGGTTTAGCCTTGATCTGCGTAACATTTTGGGGAGTTTATAGATTAACATTGATTTACACTTTTGGTTGTACTGGCCTTTGTTGGCCATTATTTTTGGGGACTATTAATTAACTAATCTTTTGTTTAAACTTCTAACTTTACAGTTTGGGAATGCCAATGAGATCATTGCTCACTTTGACATCATGTCAGTTACATGTATTTATGAGTCTTGTGTTGGGAATGGATTAAGAATTTGATTTGTTACACGCTTCCGCACCAATGTAAATGTTTTGTGAGTATGTGTGAAATCCTCACCACGGAAACCTGTGGGAAATTAAGTGAGTGTATATCCAAATGTCCATTGTTAAATGTTTACCATCATCTACACACACTCATTCGTGGGCCTGGATCCCGATCCAGGGTCGCGACAAGTAACTAGGAATAGGCTTTGGCCATGCAGACATCACTCTGACCTGATGTTGGAAGTCTTCAAGGGTAGTACCGCTTGAAGAACTTGCCATTGATGGGGCAGCATATATCTGTCACCCTCCATGTTTAGAAAAGAATATGCGCCATTAGAGAAGACTTTGTCGATGACGAAGGGTCCCTCCCATTTTGGTTCGAATTTGCCTATGGATTTGTAAGCAAAAACCATTGGCCTTTTCACCGCAAGAACCAAGTCACCCTTTTTGTGAGCGCGTTGCCTAACCTTTTTGTTGAAAGATCCTGCCATGCATGCTTGGTAAAGATCAACGCTTTGTAGGGCTTCAAGCCATCTTTCATCGAGATTATCCAGTTCTTGGAGTCTCAATTTGACATTACTTTCTTGCGTCATTTCATTTTGTAGAGATACCCTTAAGGAAGGAATTTGTACCTCTAGAGGGACAACTGCTTCACATCCATAGACCAAAGAGAATGGTGTGCTATGGGTTGGTCCTCGAACGGTGGTCCGATAGGCCCATAAAGCTTTAGGCAGTTTGTTGCTCCAGTCTCTTTTATGACTAGAGACCATTTTCTTGAGAATTTTGCAGAGTGTCTTTTTTAAGGCTTTTGCTAGTCCATTTGCTGCCGGGTTATACGGAGTCGAATGACAACTTTAGATTTTGTATTTATCGCAGAACCTGTAGAATCTATGATCCCGGAACTGTGGTCCGTTATTATGGACAAATCTTTTAGATATGTTAAAGCGACAAATGATGTTGGTTCGTAAGAATTGAAGAACCGATGAGGTCTTCATTTCCCTGAACGTAAATGCTTTTGACCACTTGGAGAAATAATCCGTAGCGGCGAAGATGAAGCGATGACCTCTGCTTGATGGGGGAGAGATAGGACCTATGATGTCCATACCCCAGGCTTCGAAGGGCCATGAGATCGTTGTAGGATGTAGCCATTCTGGAGGCATGTGGACATAATCTCCATGAACTTGGCATTGTTGGCAACGTTTAGCAAATTGCATCGCGTCAGCTACCATGGTAGGCTAATAGTAACCCAACCTTTTTATCTGATCGTAGAGCTTAGGACCAGCCTGATGGGCTCCATAAAGACCAGCATAAACTTCTTTTAGAGTTTCTTCCGCCTCCTTTTGTGACAAGCAGCGTAGAAGTACGCCGTTGAAGGATTTCTATAAAGCATTTTAGAGGGGATATCCAAATGAAAGTTCGAGGCTCATCTTTGGATACTTACCTATTCTTTTGGATCTTCTGGCAAGATTTCGAATATAATGTAATCAATGAACGGATCCCTCCAGTCGCCACTCGGAGGTCTAAAGATGGAAATCCGACTTCCAACCACTCAGTGGCATTCAGCAACTGCTTGGTGTGTCTTGAGAAGAGGGAGAATCCTTCTTTGACACACAGTAATTTGCATGTTTTCCCCTTCTTGGATTGCCATAGATACAGCAAGTCCATCCAGGGCATCCGCACAAATGTTTTCACCTCTGCGAATGTGGGTGATG
This sequence comes from Persea americana, assembly GCA_029852735.1. Taxonomy (NCBI): domain Eukaryota; kingdom Viridiplantae; phylum Streptophyta; class Magnoliopsida; order Laurales; family Lauraceae; genus Persea; species Persea americana. Next base: position 16,217,383 of record CM056813.1, on the reverse strand, counting down.
TGACAGGTGTCAAACTTTTGACAAAGCGATTGCGCCTTGTTGTAGTGAGGCAACAGATCAGGCTTCCTGACTTCATATTTCTGATTCATTTGGTTGACGATCATTTGGGAAGCCCCAAAGGCTTCCAACGTGGTGATACCGGATTCGAGGGCGAGTTCCAATCCTATGATCAGAGCTTGGTACTCAGCTACATTGTTTGAACATGGTTCCGGTAGTGAGAATGCGTGTGGAATCATGTATTTGTCAGGGCTAACAAAGAGAATGTCAATTCCCGATATCAGCTTTCCTCTTTCATTTGTCCCGGTTGCACCATCGAAGTACATGTCCTAGGAGGCATTTGATAAGGAGGTCTCCACGCTGTAGACAGGCTCGTCTTGGAGATCATCCCTGAGTGGAGAATCCTTAGGCAGTGGATGCTCTGCGAGAAAATCTGCCAGAGCTTGGCCTTTGATTGCTTTATGTGGTACATACCTAATATTAAATTGTGACAGAAGGATGGACCATTTTGCCAGTCGAGCATTGAGGGAACCTGCTTTTGTGACAAGGACCTTTAAGAGATTGATCCTCAAAATCAGGTATACTGTGTTGGACATAGGTAGTGACGTAGCTTTTATACAGCGAACATCACCGCAAGGCATTCTTTTTCGACTGGAGAGTAGCGATGCTCTACACCAGCCAACATGCGGCTGAGGTAGTATAGAGCAGCCTCTTTTCCTCCATCATTTTCTTGTGCAAGTAGAGCGCCCAAAGAATAATCGAGAGCTCTTGTGTACAAGATGAATGGTTTTCCAGTTGTGGGGGCAGCCAATACTGGAGGTTTGGTCAGATATGACTTGATGTCTTAAAATGAGGCTTCACACTCAGCATCCCAAACAAAGTCTACACCTTTCTTCATTAGGCGAGAAAATGGACGGCATTTTCCTGACAGATTGGAAATGAACCGTCGGATGTACGCCAACCTCCCTTGAAGCGCTTTGAGTTCTCTTAAGGTTCTTGGAGATGGCATTTCCCAGATGGCCTTGACTTTGGTGGGGTCAAGTTCTATTCCAGCTTTCCAAACTATGAATCCGAGAAACTTACCCGATGAAATACCGAAGAAGCATTTGAGGGGATTCATTTGCAGTTTGTATTTGCGAAGTCGGGGGAAGACTTCTCGTAGATATTTGAGATGGTCTTCTTTTCTTTTGCTTTTGACGGTGACGTCGTCAACGTAACATTCGACTGTCTTGTGCTACATATCTTGGAATATTTTCATCATGGCCCTTTGATATGTTGCACCAGCATTCTTCAGACCAAATGGCATGACGGTGTAGTAATACACGCCAAATGGGGTCCAAAATGATGTATACCTCTCATCTTCGGGATGCATCTTTATTTGATTGTAGCTAGAGAAGCCATCCATGAAAGTCATTCGTTCAAATCCGCAGGTGTTGTCAATCATTACCTCCGGTATGGGGAGCGGGAATTCATCTTTGGGGCATACATTATTCAGGTCTCTATAGTCAATACAAACCCTGATTCGCCCATTTTTTATTTATTTTTTTTGTCATGGGGACGATGTTAGCCAACCATTCAGAATGCTGTTCCTCGAGGATGAAGCCAACGCTTTTGAGTTTCTGAACTTCTTGTTCAATTTTATCCATCACATCAGGACGGAATCTTCTTTCGCATTGTTTAACAGGCTTGGTATTTTCTTGCAGGTTGAGTTTGTGGACTGCTATTTTTGGATCTAAGCCAGGTATTTCAGCATAAGACCATGCAAAACAATTAACGAACTCACGAAGGAAAGAGACATACTCAGGTAACTCATCATTCTTTATATTCTTATTTATGATTACAGGACATGGGCTATCTGGTGTTCCCAAGTCTATCTTTTGAACGGAATCTTCTGTTGGAAGGTTTGAAGGTGGTTCCTCCACAATATTTTCGGAGGCTTCCAACTCAACCACACATTTTGGATTTCTAAGGGCATTTTCAGACCAAGGTTCTGCTTCTGTCCATAAATCTTCTTGATTGGTACTCTTCTCAAGACTTGCTATGAGATGATCCCAATCACCTACTGAAACTGGGTCGAAGTTAGGCACTTCTTTTGGAGACAATGGTTCTTCTGGGTCAAAAAACTGTGGGTCTGTGTCATCGGACAATTCCTCTTCATCATCAGAGAAATCGTACCAATTTGACGAGCTTCCTGGGTCCTTGTCAGGTAACTCTTCAAAGAGATATCCAGTGAGATCGATGTCTTCATCGACACGAGATGTTGAGGCCTGGTCGACAAAATGACTTTGCAGCCTTTGTGTCAACTATCTCATAGGAGTGTCAAGATCATACCCCAACCCATATGAAGACTTATCTATGCGACGGTGGAGTTTCCAATCCTCCAGTTGACTTTTGGTCAAGGTGGGTTCCAATGGCGTGAGAATACCACGGCCAGCTCCCAAACCTATTGGATTTTGAGTGTCGTAGCCCATTTTCTTCATGATAGATTATGCCATTGGACTATACAGGGATAGTTGAGGCATACCTTCATTTTGGAAAGGTTCAAGCGAGGAATTTGATGAAGAAGCGTCCGATCTATAGAAGAAGATTGGTTTCTCTTCTGCTGATGTTGCCGGAACGATGAAAGTAGCAGACGCATGATCTTCTACGTCAGCAGGTGTCTCCAATGGAGTGAGGCAGGCCGAACTCGCTGAGTATCAGCTTGGCTTGACAATGTATCATTTTTGGGCTCTGATTCTGAATCTGTGTCTTGCATAATAGACACAAAGGAGACAGCGAACTTGCCCCCAGCATTTTGTTTTATCTTTTTCGCTTTGGTAGTGATTACCAATGGTTTGGAGGATTTGAAGGAGACAACAAAGGGAGACGGATTGCTCTCTTCGGATTTGCCGGAAGGTTTGTTTTCTTCCAATGATTGCTGAGAAGCCTTGCCTTTATCTTTTTGGAGATTGCCGGCAAAGGATGTTGTTTCTTCCTCCTCCTTTTCTTTCTTGTCTTTGTACATCTGAGAGTCTACAAAATGGACTTCTTTGCTTTTGAAGGGCTTTCTATCTGCAAACACTCGATGTATCAAGCTATCGTTGCCAACAAACTTGATGCACTGATATAGAGTTGAAGGGACGACACCGTTCTTGTGTATCCAAGGGCGTCCGAGAAGGATGTTGTAGCATGAAGGGGTCTTTATTGCATACACGGTGACTTCATAGATAAGGTCACCGATTTGCAACATGAACCTGATTTTGCCAATAGGTCTTTGAGTGCTTCCATCGTCTCCAAAGATAGATACAGATGTGTGACTCAACTTGTTAGGTGGAATACCCAGCTCTTCCAGTGTCGTAGTAGAGATGAGGTTAAGTGCAGAACCCGGGTCGATTTGAACTCTGTGTATCGGCATCTCTTTCATGTACCCTGTGAAGTAAAATGGTCGGTTGTGCTTTGTCTCACCTAGCAGGAGGTCCTCCTTATTGAAGGTGATGGTAGCACTTGCGGCCTTTTGGACCGAGAGGCATTTAGTGCAAGATCCCTCAGTTTTCTTCTTTTCTCCCTTTGATTAGGTTTTTTATTTTTTGACCCTATAGTCCATTTCAATTTGTAGGACTTGTGGGGCATATTTGTCGGCATCCGCATTAAGCCTTTGCAGTTCTGAAATGAGACTTTCACGAGTTTGTGGTGACATTCGTAATAAGTCTAGGATGTGCAGTCGTGCAAGTATGTGTTTGAAGTGCTCAATCAAGTCATACTTGAAAGCCTCCTTGGGGCCTGCATTTTCATTATAATTGTCGCTTGGGGCATTTACAACTCACTTTCTCAAAGGATTTACGTAAGAAAAAGAAGAAGGTTGGCTGTAGTTTTTGTGGTAATCCCGGCCAGAGCGGGTACCTTTCCCAACTTCAAAAGCTTCGAGAGATGGTTCTTCTTTTGGAAGACCTTCTTCGGGATCAAGGGGTTGATCCTTCTCATTTGAGAATGTTTCTATGTCAGTATTGCCGTCCCCAGTAATTGCGTTGGATGGAGCATTTTCCAGGAACAAGTCCTGAACAGTTTCCAACAACTTTTCTTCTTTGTCGAGTATTTCATTAGTCTAGACATCACTTATGAGGTTGGGTATCTGAGACCAATTGACCGGGTTTTCGTTGAAGACTTCATCAACTAGAGCTTCTTCATGGTGATCAGTCGGAAGAGGCTTGAATTCCAATGTCACAGTTTTAGGAGACGAAGGCTGAAAAGATGCTATCTCAGTGGAAGTCACTCGAGAAGATGTAGCTCCAGAAGATATGCTACCAGACGTAGTATGAGAGTTTGCAACTTCGGCAGATGGATCTTCAGAGGCACTATCTTCCTGAGCTATCGCATTGCAATCAACTCCGATAGAAGATGCCTCTAGAATGCACTGCTGGGATTCCGACTCATCCTCCGATGTAAGAGGATCATTAACCCAGTAATCTTCTTCATTTTCCGGAGTTACTGGAGGAGATGCTTGTAGCTTCCCCGGGATTTTCGGTTCTGGATTGTGACGAAGTTGATTGATGCAATCCTGCTCTTGCTCTATGGCCAGACGCTGCAAGATCATTGCATATTCTTCGAGATCGGGCATAGGAGCCAAATCTTCTTCTTCGTCTACCCTTTGTGGTTCAACATTGTTGGGCTCCACTGGGGCATTGGCGAGTGCTGGATTAGTAGCATCTTGTTGAACAGCCACTTGGTCTTCGTCATCATCAGATCAGGATCCTTGTGGTTATACCAGATTACTGGCATAAGGTGAGATTCTGGGATTCATTCTTCATCGGAGAGATATTCTCCGGTTTTAAGGGATTCCTCCCACTCGTCGATATCACTGGCAGTGTCACTAGACTGGTATCCATCCATGGAGAATCCAACTACCGAGTTGCAAAAGTATGATGCCCCTTGCGTAGTCTCATTTCCGAGCCGTGGTGGCATGAAATCACCGAAAGTGAATTTTCTTACCACTCTTGAAGCCTTGGGAAGAGACTCCTCTGTTGCCCCCAGTGAAGCGGTAGAGGAGGTTTCTACCTTTTCAGGGACTTCTTGCTTGGGTTGAGCCTTCTCTTGTTGTTTGAGCCTGCGGAGTTGTCTCTTGGCTTGCCTTCGCTGTTGAGCGGTCGGCTTTGTTTTGACGATCTCCCAATTTTCATCTTCTAGGAGATCGAGAAGCACTCATATGAGCTGTTCATCCGGTGTTGGGTAAGGAACCAACTCTTGGGATGTTTAGGTCATTTTTATCACCCTGAAGGAAGTAGTGATTTTTTCCTTTGGAGACTTTGATGTTTGTCCATATAACACCATGTTAACGGAGGCAGGCCCGTAGTTTTTTTCAAAGGTGATGACTCCGTATTTCCACATCTCGTTGATCTTCTCTCTCATAATGAAGCTTTGATTGAGAGGATACGAGACCATTTGGTGGTATGGACAATATTGGGGATCATTGGTTTTGACAACATCTCCCGGTCTTTTGGGGTCTAGCAAAGTAAGTTTGCCATTTGCTAAGAGAGCCCCAAATATTTCTTCAACATTTTCATCGAACGGGTATTTTTTCTTTACTCGTTCTTTAAAGGCATCAGAGAGTTCAGGTCTCTTACCTGCAGCTTTGTTTTCAGCTTTCTTTGGTGGTTGAGGAGCTGACTTGGTTTGCACATTGAGAACCTCCTTTTTCTTTGGCTTGGAGGTTGGAATGGCAGTCGGCTCTTTCTTTGATGACTTCTGACTATTAAGGTCTTTGATCACCGTTTCAGCCTCCATAGAATGATCCTCACCTTTGAAGTGGGTCAGGAAGCGCGTCTCTAGCATGGTCCAGTTTTGAATGGAATCCTCTGGCAGAGTGGAGTACCAATCAAAGGTTGTACCTTTCAGGGCGCTTGCAAAGAGACGGATCTTAAGGGCATCTTGATCCGCAATAGCTCCCGTCAGGATCTTGAAGTGGATGACGTGCTGTCTAGCTGAACCTTTCCCCGTATATGTTTGGAGAGTAGCTTAGTTGAATTTTGCAGGGAACGGAACCGAGTCCATCCATAAGGGAAATGGGAGCTTGATTCCATGCTCCTTCAGTGTATCCTCTTCTTTTGCTTTGGCGAGGATATTGTCAACGTCCCTTTTGGTAAGGGCGTGTGACTCATCTTCTCCACCGTTTGCCTTATCATTTGGAGGGATCTCATTGTTTGGCGGACGTTGGAGAGTGAGAAGGAGTTTTTCCATCAGAACCTCTATTTTCTGCTGTCCTTGCTCTAGCTGCTAAATGCGTAGAGCCATGTCATCATGTGGCAGAGGTTGCTCAAAGTTTGTGACCAAGACATTCATCCTTCGAGAATCGAATGAGGATATTGTCTTAGTGACTAAGCTGGAGCTCATTCTTCTAGATGAAGAGCCCGATGAATGATCACTCCAGTGTCCTTGGCTTGAAGGAGCGGAAGAGTCCTCCTGATGTCTTCGTATCCAGTAGATGCTGCTAGTCATCGGCCGTCTGACATGTATTTTAGTTGCTGACTTCTTGCTTCTTTTGGTTTTACCAACCATATGGACAGCAGCAACTTGGTCGGGCCTTTCTTTTTCGACCCATCTTTTAGAGACCTGAAGCTCAGAATGCTGGGTTCTTTGCTTTTCTAGTCGCTTTTATCGATATGCCGCGCGACGACGTATACGATGAGCAATTTGAACTTCAATTAGCTCGGGCTGTGCTCCGGCAATGAAGGATGTGGTCCATCGTGCGCAGCAGCCAAGCTTGTCTTCCTTGAAGACTGGCATGGACAGGATTTGGACACGGTCCTTAGCCTGTCGCAATGAAGATTTAAATTTTACAAGCTCGGCTCCTGTTGAGATGAAGGGTCGAGTTGCAGGAGAGCAGGCCTTGGCAGGTTCTTGCAAAGGCCTTGTGATGCATGATCTGATTTTGGGCTTGTAGGAGCAAGCCGGCTCATGCTGAGTAGTTTTTGTTATTTGGCGGAGGATAGGTTTCTCCTCTTTCATGTAGACGAGAGGATAGAACCGGTTCTCCTTAAGAGGGGCCAGGTATGCTGGCTTTGCAGATGTTCAGGACCTTCTTTGTTTTGGAGAAGGTCTCGGTGACCAAGTTTTGGGGTGGACCTGGTTTCTTGCAGGCTGAGGCTTCACGGGGTTGCCACGGGCTTCAGGTTTCTTGATGACCGCCTTTGGTGTTAGGGCAGTGACTCGTTCCGGGGCAGTTTTCTATCTTTTGGCAGATGCAGATTCTCCTACGGGGAGTGGGAATGCTCCCAGTGACTCGAAGATGATAGTTCGGGGAGTGGAGGTCGACCCGGTGTTTTGAGAGTTGCCGAGAGAGGTGATGCTTCGACAGCTAGCAGGGCGCTTGCAAGTGCGCTTACTTTGCTTCTCTTGAAGCATGAGTTGGTACTTGTTCTCATCAAAGGTGATGGTTAATAAAGCTGCCATTGTTAGTTTTTGGAAAACTTCTGAAACAGGACCACATTCATTAGTAATCACAAGAATATGGTGATCATAAATGGAAAGTACTATGGTTTGTCTTTTCAAATCGCTCAGAGGGCATGGCTCAGCCTAAGAAAAATGAGGAAGGCAAGAAGCCATAGAAGGTACAATTGTTTTGAACGCAAGTATGGTCAGCTCAAAACGAGCGTTTCAGTGACTGCTAGAAGCAATTGTAAACCTTAATTCAAGTTACCGAGAAGCGAAGCTTACTCGAGGTAAAATGATATAAGGTTGGAGATACAAATATGTCGGTCGCGAATACAGTAGACCCGAAAGGGTGTACTAGTACTGCTAAGTACAAATGTTGCAAATCGCATCCTTAGGAAGGACACGAGATGGGATTTTTTTTTAAAGGTCAAGATCGAATTCACAAAAGAGAGCAAATGGTATTCCAATCCGAATATAGGCTCAAACATTTCTGCGAGCACTAAATCCGAAAAAGGAAGGAACCAGGATTTCTCAGATTTGAATCCAATAATGACGGAAGTTTTTTTTTTTTTTGAAAGGGTCAAAATCAAGTTCATTGAAGAGAGCAAGTGGTATTCCAATCTGAATACAGGCTCAAATATTTCTGCAAGCACTAGATCCGAATAGGAAGGAACCAAAATTTCTCAAATTTGAACTCAAAAATGACAAAAGTTTTTTTTTTTTTTTTTTTGAAGAGAAATTTTTTTTTTTGAACACTTTTTTTTTTTGAAGAGTACACATAGGTCTTCCAATTCGGTCTTATGAAACCTTAGTGGATAGATCAGCCCCCAGGTAAGGGTAGGATTACTTAATGAACCCGTTTGAAGGACCCTTACCTCGAACAGTCTAGCTACCTCCACACTCTGGACAAAGCTTTTCTTAGATTCACTTTGGTCAAAGAACGCAATTAGTGCAACCTTAATGTGTTTTTTTCTTTTTTGAAAGATTACTAATGAACCCATCAAAGAGAGGAAAATGGTCCCTCCCAATTCGAACGCTTGCTCAGCGATTTCCGCGAGCCATTGTACGAAAAGGAAATAACCAAAGTTTCTCCAATTTGAATCCAAAAGAGAGAAATCTGGAAAAAAAATTATTTTACATTTTTTTTTTTAAAGATCACTAATGGACCCATCAAAGAGAGGGAAATGGCTACTCCCAATCCGAACGCTTGCTCAGCGATTTCCGCGAGCTATTGTACGAAAAGGAAAGAACCAAAGTTTCTCCAATTTGAATCCAAAAGAGAGAAATCTGAAAATTCTTTTTTTTTTTAAAAAAGAAAATCAAGATTGGATTCACAAAAGAGAAGAAATGGTATTCCAATACGAACAAAGGCTCAACGATTTCCGCGAGCACTAAATCTGAAAGGGAAGAAACCAAAATTTCTCAAATCTGAACCCAATGATAAGAAAAAAACATTTTTTTTTTGTTTGAGAGAAGAAAGAATGGAAATAAACTTAAAGATAGAAATTTCCAAAGAATCCCATCTCATGTTTTTTTTCTTAAGATGGAAGATCCAACACAGGCCACCAACTAGAAAGGAGCCAAGGAGTCTAAGCATTGTGTTATCAAATGAATGAGTCCCACCGGGTGTGCCAACTTGATGGACCCGGCTTCTTGCATTCCTCCGCCCTGGGTCCGCCGGGGTACGGCTAGGCGAAAAAGCGAGTATCAACATTTTTTTATACGGGTATGCCATATTTTCTCCTCTACTTGGAATTTGAAATGGTGATCCGGAGATTCACCTTCACAAGTAGAAAAGGAAATCAACTTTTTTTCTAACTTTCCATTGCACATATGTTTTAAGAAAAGAGATAGATTTTGAATGCCGTGAGAGGCGATTTTCTTTTGTTTGCTGTGAAAGGCGGTTTGGTGCCGTAGGAAGCGATTTTGTGTCGTGAAAGGTGATTTACAAATCTCATCAATAAAGAAAGACAAGAATTGTGATTTTTTTGTCTCTTTCAAAAATACAAAATACAATAGAAGAAGTAAGAAAAAGGGATCTAACTTCTCAAGAAATTGTAGGGACTCGTTAAGGACGACAGCCGCGAGTCATGTATGGACTCCGCCATCGTCCTTCAGACGAGAACACATGATGCTTTTGATTCACTTGACTTGGCTTGGACCTCTGATTTTTAGAGGATAAGAACCAAAGGGAGGTCCTATATCCAATAAAAAACTGGATAGACGGGCTGAAAAGCCACATCTAGGCCATGTTGGATAGAATGAGAGGGGAAATCTTGGGGGGGTGGCCCCCAAAAGGACTTCAATCGTCTTGTAGTGTTCGCAGCAGAGTTTCTTCAGAGTAGGAGAGCTTCTTTGCGTAGAGATTTTTCAGGACAATTTTCAGGACCCTTTCTCCTTGGAATGACCTCCTATTTATAGGCTTTTGGTAGCCATTTACGAGGGTTTATGGGCATTAATGGCATTGATGTTCCATGATGGCAGGAGTTACAAGATTAATTTTATAATTTTGTAACTCATTTTTCCTTGAATTTGATTGGCCGATGGAGAATAATGAGCATTTAATCTCCATGATGATGGGGGTTTCATGTTTAATTACCATGATTAAACTCCATAATGATAGGAGTTACATGGTTAATTGCCATGATTAATTGGACTTGTAACTCTTTTTTCCTTGAATCTGATTGGGCCGTCCAAAATAGTGAGTTAATGACCGCATTAACTTGCCATAAAAAGGGTCATTTAACATCATTAATTGGTCGCCAAGTCCCTTGAAGAGTCGCGAGCCGCGCTGTACCTCTTGGAATTCTTCTGGCGATGATCATCAATGGATTTTCATGTTGATCGACATCGAATGACCATGCAATATCAGACATTGATTGGTATCAATGGGTCGGCAACATCTGTCCAATCGATTTCACGATCGGTCGTACATAAAGTGTGCTTTCTTGGTCAGCCGGTTGGTGATCGCGAAGCGTCAGATGATGATTTCATGGTTTAGATGGCGGATCCGTGATTTTGACGAAGACCGACGAATTTCGGGCCTCAAAAATCAGATTCTGGACAAATCAAAGGGGCCAAACATCACGAAACGTAAAAAGGATAGGAAAAACGGCCCACTCGGTGGAAATGTGGCGACCCGGATTTCCAGGGTCGCCGCCGGCGACCATGGGCCAAGGTCGCCGGCAACCCTAGGCCAGGGTAGCCGCCGGCGACCACGGGGTTTGGTCCCCTTTCGATCGCCGTTTCTCGGCCGTTTTTCTGGTTTTTTTGCTTCTTTTTTCTTCTGTATGTTTTTGGACATTTCTCCTCATTTATTGGCTTGATTCCCCTGAAGAAAACCTGTCGAGAAGTCGTGCAAATCAAGGCACAAAGTTTTCTATTTTTGGAAAAGCCGAAGACTTTGTAGCCGATTTTCCGCAAAGAGTTGGAACTAGGTCAAACGATGTCGGAATGACCTGAAATTTGAGGTGAAGCTTACTGAGCAATAGATAGGACCAACCATGGACTTTTATTTTGAGTTTTGAGGCCGTATGGGGTCCCGTTGATGCTAGACTTGATTTCACCCCGTGAAAGATGTTGAGCTTTGCTGTACGGTCAACCGATGTCCGATTGACCTGAAATTTGACATGGAGCCTATTGGAGTCATTTTGAGTCGATCCATTAGCTCCGATTTGGATGCCATGGTCTCGGGGAGCTCCGCTGCTGGTAGGCTTGATTTTGTTTCCAAACGTCAAAGTTAGGTCAAACGTTGTCGGAATGACTTGAAATTTGACGTGTAGCCCTTTGGAAGCATGTAGAAGCTACACATGTGCTTTGTTTGATGAGTGGCAGTATCAATGGTTCTCGCCGTCGGGAGGCTTGATTTCGCCGTTCGAGAGTTGATGGAGGGTCAAACGGTGTCGGTTTGACTTGAAATTTGACGTGGAGCCTTTTGGAGGTATTTTGAGACCATTCATAGGCTCTGATCGAAGATTTGTTATCTTCGACACTGTCGCCACTAGGGGCTCCTACTCAGCCGTTGGAGGATTGAAGTTAGGCTAAATGGTGTCGAAATGGCCCGAAACTTCATTTGTACCCTTATTTTGGCTATTTTGAAGGATCTTGTAGTTTTTGTTTGATTCTGACAAGATCTGATGCTTGAAGCGGCTCTGCCTGTTTGTACTAGGATGCGGCTCAATGTAGCTTTTGATGTTGAAGAGGCATAGTGACATTTTTGGTGTCAACAACGGTAGGTAAGATTAGCCGGTGGATTTTGATTCTAACTGTTCTTTTGTTGAAGGAGCAGACTACTTCTTGTGATTCTTGAATTTTTTTTATTTTTTGGAGGGGGGGCTGTAAAGCCACCTCGCCTGGAGGAGTTATTTCTTCCACCTCTACTGGAGGAATTATGTCTTCCACACCCTCTTCCTCTGCCTAAGTTTGTATTGAAATTGGTATTTGCTTCAAGAATTGCCGAAGTTCCAGTTGGTCCGGAGTTATGGTTGTTCATCAAGACTTTGCAATTTTGTTCAGCGACTATGAGACAATAGATAAGGTCTAAGTATTTGGAGAAATGTTGCTCTTGATACTGCTTTTGCAGGAGCACATTCGAGGCGTAAAAAGTGAATAATATTTTCTCCAACATTTGCTCTTCCGTAACCTTTTCACCACACAATTGTACACGAGAAACAATATTGAAGATGGCAGAGTTATATTCAGATACTGTTTTGTAAATCTTGGGATCTCGGGTTTTATCCATTCACTCTGAGCAACTGGTAATATGACCATATTCTGGTGATCATACCCATCATTCAGGGATTTCTAGAGACATGCTAGGTCTTCCTTAATTAGATATTCATTTTTGAGGCTGTCATGTATGTGATGGCTGACGCCTTGTCCTCCGGGGACATCTTATTACACTCTTTTATGGCATCTTCAAGCTTCTTGGATTGCAAATGGGTTTTTGTATCCAGTTTCCAGGATAAGTAATTGTCCCCATCAATATTAAGTGCTTTAAAATCAAGTTTTGCCAGGTTTCACATCATGCACGAACTGTAATAAAAGATATATAAAATCAAGGGTATGTGGATAATTAATAAAATAAATAAAATAACCTTAACACCCAAAATATAATAAGGAATGAATTAATCCTGACAAATAAGTTGGTCAATGGAAGTTGGAACGTTAGGTTCTCAACTTTAAGAATCATAACTGCTGGTTCTATCAAGGCTTCGGGCTTGATTAGAACTTCAAGTTCATCACATGAATTAGAACTACAGGTTCTGTCAAAGTTTTTGGTTTGAAGCTAAACTTCCGGTTCTATCAAACTTCTGGTTCTTTTAAACCTTCTTTCTTAATTTTATGGCCTTATCATAAGATATAGTTTATTTGGATCTGAATCTACATGTTCATATCAGTATTCAGACTTTTAGGATTGCTGGTCAATAGATCAGTGAACTTCATAATCAAATTTAGAGCTTTTGTTTCTATTTTGTGATCCATTCATGTAAATCGGGTATTAGCAGATTTAATTCAATAAAAATAAAGCATAAAAGCTAATAAATAGTAAACGAACACCATGATTACTATAAACAAGCATCCTAAACTAATTGCATGCATTCTAATAAATTGAATTTAAGGATGATTCATATACCACATACTGTATTTGAAGAAAAAAAAAACAATCCTTTTTTGAACTGCTGGATCGCCCTTTTGAAACTGTTACCGCGTAGGTCCGTTCGCAAGGGCTTTGTAGGTGCAAACTGATCGTCGATAGGAGTCCGGATGTCCGGGATATCGCAATATGAAGTTTCGACGGTGATAAACATAGGGAAACAAAACAGGGACAGTGCATGGAATCTGCGCAGGAATTCTACTCATTGAAGGAATCCGCATAGAGAATCCGTGCAGGGAAGGAATCCGTGATGGGAATCTACGCAAAGAAGGAATACTGCGCAGGGGATCCGCGCAGGGTTGACTTTCTCCTCTCATCGGGTTTCATGCAGAACAAAAGGACTAGGGTTTTCTTCCTTCTCTTAGAGCTTCATGCTGATAACCTGTTGTGAAATAAAGCACCAAGAGGGAGAGAGAGTAATAGAGAGGAAGATAGGGATTCTTCTATTATCTCAAGGGTACAAATATAAGGGAGGATGCCTACTTATAAGTTAAGTGACATCGTCATTGAGGAACCCTAATTACCTATTTATAGGGTAAGTAACCTCGTCATTGAGGAACCTTAATTACAATAGGATTCTAACCCTAACTCATCTCATGTGGGCATCCACCCACAATACTTATCTTATAACAAATGATAATTTTTTATAGCTATCCATACTCGACAAAGTCTAGTAATGGATCTAGAAGCCAAAAAAAAAAAAAAGAAGTTACTTAAAAAAGAAGTTATTTAGAGCTCAAATCTTATTTATTGTCACATAATATTTCTTACTTAAAAATTAGATTAGATCTAATATAATTTAGATTTTAATTAAAATTTCAAAAACTCTAAATTTGATCACAACTTAAATGGCCAAGAGCTCAACATATGCTTATTACGGCTCCAAACTTGAGAAGATATATATTATAAACTAAAACAGTGTGAAGAAAAAGAAAAACGAAAGGAAGACGAAGAAGCAAACACAATGGGATGGACTTCTCATTGGTACCCAAGTAGGAAAGATACTGAGTTGTCATTTAGACAAAAGGAAAAAAGAAAAGATTGCCCTCCAAAAGACAAGATTGCCCAATACATTTTGAAAATTCTACTTTTAAATGATACCAAAAAAAAAAATTGAAAATTGATGAAAAGGCAAACAAGAAAGAAAGAAAAAAAAAATGGAGGGGCAATTTCCCCTTCTCGTCCATGTGTGGCTTTGGCTTCCCTCACATTCCCTCCTATCTTTCACTGTATTTTTTTTTTTCTTTTTTGGTGAGAGAGAATTTCATTAATAAATGCAAGCCAACATCAACAAAAAACAAAGAAGAGACACCACCACTACCTTGCTAAGGATGAAAATCACAATCTCACAAAATCACCCTTCAAAAAGAAATCCTTACTTTAGGGAGAAAATGAAGTCAACTAACCAATCTCCTAGAAATGAAAAAAAAAAAATTATAATAAATTCAACCCAACAAAAAGTGCTCACAGCAGCCTGACTTTAATGCTGGAATGATGCCCTCACCACGCAATCCTGCTACCATCGCTACCTTCAATTACCTTAGGTGTCGGCAGGCTGTTTGAAAACACGCACATGAAAAGTGTGCCAAACTACTTTCCGAACGGTGCTGCAGCCTGGGACCATTTGCAGTATCTACGTGAGCCACATGCTCAGAGATAGTTTATTTTTTGGTGGCCCAAGTGAATAAGACCGACCCAAACTAAAGAAGAGGCCTTCATCCAACACTATCTTTTCCGTACAAATCATTCATGGGGTCGTGGTCCATTTTGTCTCTCAGTCTTATTATGTTCAACCTATGCGAAGGGATTTGAATATAAATTATTGATCGAAATCCTGTTCATCCGTGATAGTCTTCCTGTTCATCCGTGATAGTCTTTCTTCTAGTCCTAGAGAAATCTGGTTCAAAGGAGTGGAACTCTATACGGGAGCCCACCTGCTGTAATTTAATGTCTTCGGAGAAGACAACAGTTATATATGGTGTATCCATAAATTTTACTTCAATTAGATCTTTTTCCACTGTAAAATTGACTTTTAATGAAAAACAAGATAGTGGATATGCTTAAGATTGCAGTGTACATGTTTTTCTTTGAACAATCAATCCCAAAGGTGCGAAAGAATATAGATTGATGTAAAACTTAAATATGCAAGCAGGTAATAATTTTTTGGGGCATTTGGTAGGGTGTCTCTCGACTTTGGTTTTTATTGTAAACTGTCCACGTTTTTTTTTCGTAGAGCCAAAGGTCCATTTTCAAGTTTTAAACAGTTAAAAAGTTTAGGGTGCCCCTCTTATTACATTCTGTGCGGTATACAAAAAAGGAAATTTGATTTTCATAAGAGTTTCATTTGGAGAAAAAAAAACGGAGAGAAAAACCGTCAATTTCGTAATGATTATTTGATTGACAAATCAAGGATGACAACAAATAAGAGAAAGAAAAAAGAAAAACCTGATTCAAAGGAGAAGAAATTATTCAGAAAATCTGCACGTGAGACTGGGCAAAATTCAGATAAATTTATCTGCGAAGGAGAAATTATCCAAAATATCTGCACATGGGACCGAATAAAACTCAGATAAATCTTTTTCAAACTCAAATAAATTTATTCCAAACTCAGTTTAATCTGGTTCAAACTCATCCAACAAAGTAGTTGGATTAATATTAGTAACTACCACCAATACAAAGATTTGGCCATGCTAAAATAGATTTATTCACATATCCAAACCAAAAACAGTTAAAAAGGCTTTAATAGTGATGTTGCAGTTCCCAAGGAAAACTTTGCAGTTCCCAAGGAAAACTTTCTTGTTGTCCCGATGAAGCAACAGACAAACTGCACGAGGTGAAAAATACCACAGGGTTTTTCTGTATAATTTAACTTTGGCTATGGAAATCCACGCGTGATGACAAAAATTGTGAAAATTTCCTAGACGTCCTCGTATCACTAGTTTTTTGTGATAGCGCAAAATATTTACTGAATTATGTATTATCGCATAAAATTATTTTGTTTAAAAGCCAAGTGGGCACGTTGTTTTTGTATTTTATGTGATATCGTAAAAACATGTTTTGTGATCAGAAAAAAAAAAGAGTAGAAATAATGGAGGGGCAATTTTCCCTTCTGGTCCATGTGTGGCTCTGGCTTCCCTTGCATTCCACTAAAAGAACCACTAAAAGAAATTTGCTTTTCTCCTACTTTTTGCTGTGGTTTTTTTTTTTTTTTTTTTAGTGAGAAAGAGAATTTCATTAATAAATGCACGCCAATAGCAACAATAAAACAAAGAAGAGACACCACCACCACCTTGCTGAGGATGAAAATCACAATCTCACAAAATCACCCTTCAATAAGAAATTCCTATTTTAGTGAGAAAATGAAGTGAACTAACAAATATTCTAGAAATGAAAAAACTAAACAAATAAATTCAAGCCAACAAAAAGTGCTCACAGCAGTTGACTTTAATGCTAGAATGATGCCCTCACCACGCAATCCTGTCGGTAGGCTGTTTGGAAATACGCACATGAATACTGTGCCAAGCTACTTTCCTAACGGTTCTGCGGCCTAGGACCATTTGCAGTACCTACGTGAGCCACATGCTTAGGCATATTTAATTTTTGGAAGTGGATCCCTGTTTGGACCAAACAGGTTTCTGTTTGGTCCAATTAGGGGGTGCCACGTGGGGGGGAAAATATCCCATCAACACATCCCATCTCCCTAATGAAAATTTTTTTTTTCTCCCCATGTAGCACCCCCTCATTGGACCAAACAGGTTTCCCTGTTTGGACCAAACGGGGGATCCTCTCCCTTAATTTTTGGGTGGCCCAGGTGAATCAGACCGACCCTAACTACAGAAGAGCCCTTCATCCAACCCAACCAACACTATCTTTTCCGTACAAATCATTCATGGAATAGTGAATGTGGGTCCATGTTGTCTCTCAGCCTTATCCTTTCCAATTTATGCGAAGTGGACATTTTTCTTCCCCGAGACATCATTGATTTGAATATAAATCATTGATCGAGATCCTGTTCACCTGTTATAGTCTTTGTCCTTAGAGAAATCTGGTTGATCAAAATGACTGGAACTCCATTATAGGGGAGTCCATCTATTGTAATTTAATGTCTTCAGAGTAAACAACAGTTATATGGTGTATCCTTAAATTTTACTTGAATTAGATCTTTTTCCACCGTAGAATTGACTTTTAATGAAAAACAAGATAATGGATATGCTTAAGCATGCGGTGTACATGTTTTTCTTTGAACAATCAACCCAAAAGCTGGGAAAGAATATAGATTGATGTAAAACCTCACTATGCAAGCACTTAATAGTTTTTTAGGGCATTTGGTCGGAGGTCCCTCAACTTTGGTTTTTACTGCAAACGGTTAACGCTTTTTTTTTTAGAGCCAAAGATCCCTTTTAAAGTTTTAAACGGTTAAAAATTATTACACTCTGTGCCCCATATACAAAAAGGAAAACTGATTTCAAAAAAAGTTTCATTTGGAGAAAAAAAAAAGGAAAAAAACTCGTCAATTTCTTGCACAAATCAAGGATGACAACAGATAAGAAAAAGAAAAAGGGGAAAACTGACTCAAAGAAGAAATCATCTAGAAAATCTGTACGTAATACTGGGCAAAACTCAGATAAATTTATCTGCAAAGGAGAAATCATCCAAAAAATCTACCCATGAGATTGGATAAAACTCAGATAAATTTATTTCAAACTCAAACAAATTTGACCCAAACTCGGTTAAATTTGGTTCAAACTCATCTCAGAAAGTAATTGCATTGATATTTTTAACTACCACCAATCCAGGGATTTGGCCCACAATAGCCTCGAATGGTAAAATAGATTCACGTATCCAAACCAAAAACAGTTAAAAAGGCTGTAATAATGATGTTGCAGTTCGCAAGGAAAATTTTCTCGTTGTCCCGATGAAGCAACAGACTGAACATGAAGTGAAAAATGCCACAGGGTTCTTCTCTGTAATTTACCTATGACAAATATTGTGAAAATTTCCCAGACGTCCTCCTTATCACCAGCTTTTTGTGGTATCACAAAATTTTTACTGAATTATACCTTATCACATAAAATTACTTTGTTAAAAAGCTAAGTGTGCACCTTGTCTTTGTATTTTATGTGATATCGCATAATTCAATTAAAATAATACAATATCGCAAATATATGTTTTGTGATATCAGGAAACAAAAGTAGCAATGCAGAGAACGTCAGGAAAGGAATTTCAACTTTTGTCATGTGATTCCATGTAACTCAGAGGAAAATTCCCAAATATCAATTGAGTCTAGGTCTGGGCCTACCATGACCCAACCGGGACCGGCTTGCTGCCTTCATAAACCAACGTGGAAGGCGAGATAGAATGCAAACTGTGAAGAAGCTGAAACTCTGCATACCAATCTCACAATGAGCGTACCATTTTTTTCAACTTTTCAAACCACCAGCTCATCAGAAAATGCTCCTTTTGTCCATCTTCCCAGAGAAAAATGGTGGGGTGCCTTTGATCTCTACCAATGGGAGGGCTTCTGGTACACCCTCCCTCGTTTGCAAGCAACAACAGCCATGCAAAACCACTTCAAATCCCTTGATGATGATGTTATTTTAGCTTCATCAATCAAAACAGGCACCACATGGATCAAGGCTCTCATTCCATCCATCATGGCTGATCGAATTCTTACCGACGAACAGGACCCATTGCTCACAAACCATCCAAATGTCCTTATAGCATCCTTGGAATTCAAAATCTATAGAGAAAACACAACACCCAATCTCTCAGAAATGCAGTCCCCTCGGCTCTTTCGCACCCATGTGCCTTACAGGGCGCTGCCAGAGTCGATCAAGAACTCCAAATGCCGCATCGTATACATGAGTAGGAGCCCAAAGGACACATTTGTGTCAATGTGGCACTTCGTGAACACATTGAGAAGTGATGAGGAAAGGCCATTTCCTATAGAGGAAGCATTTGAGAGCTTTTGTGATGGTGTGAGTGCATTTGGTCCCTTCTTTGATCACGTGCTGGAGTATTGGAAGGTGAGTTTGGAGAAGCCTAACAAGATACTTTTCCTCACTTATGAGGAAATGAAACATGATCCAAAGGGGCAAGTGAAGAGGCTGGCTGAGTTTCTTGGGAGACCATTTGAGAAAGAGGAAGAGGTTGATAAGGTGGTGTGGAGGTGTAGCTTGGAGAGGCTTAAGAGCTTGGATGTGAACAAAGAGGGGATGGACCCTTGGGATGGAGTACCCCACCGCGCTTATTTTAGGCGTGGGACCGTGGGTGACTGGAAGAAGCACTTAACCGACGAGATGGCGTCGAGGCTTGATAAAATCACTCGCATGAAAGTAGAGGGTTCGGGCTTAAGCTTTCAGGAGGTATAAAACTAGAAGTTTTTATGGTTTTTATGTTTTTTCATGATATTGGACTGGTACTTATGTTGGTAATGTTTGTGCTTCGTGCAATAACTGCGCGGTTTCATTTGCAAATATAGGATGATATTTCACATGAGTGGGAGGCTTGGGTGCTAAACACTGTACTTGTGTTGGGTCTTGTCCATACCTAGGTAAAAGAACAAAAACTGAATCTGGGTCTGAATCTATTGTGGTGATGTAAAAGAAGGAAAGTGTGGAAAAAGAGGTTGGGCGTTCAAACTCAGGACGTCGCTTGGCCCTCGCCTCGCCTTTCATTAAATAATGGATAATCAGATTTGCTTTCCTTACCTACAGTATAGTGAAAATCTTCAATGATCTTTCTTTAGAAAGAGTAAATAAAAATCATATCTGCACTTGCCCAGGCCAGGTCGCATACAGTCTTCATTCAGATTTTGCTCAGCGTGTCCGGCTTCGTTAATCTGATTTTGCACCGCACGTCCAGTGTGTCCTGCTTTGTGAATCTGATTTTTTTATCAAGCCATGCAAGAAGAAAGCATGCGCTGTGAAGAAGGTGCAGCTTTGCAAACCAATCTCAAAATGAGTGTGCGATATTTTAACTATAAATTTTTTTGAGTTTCAATTCAACAGTAAGGGCTTAAAGAACATGAAATCGGACATGATTTCACAGTACGTGGAAGTATAACAGTGTGAAAGGAGTTTTCACTGATGGAGGTGTGACCAAGTGGGCGCCATAGAGCTCAATTGCACTTGCAGCCCCGCTCGTTGGAGAAAATTCTCCTGCTAACTGACCCATAAACTCAACCCAAATCCGAGCAAGTCTACTTGTGGCACCAAAACACACCAACCTGACCCATTCTGTTAATTAAGGTTCGGATTAGCTCTTTTTAACTTCGCATTGCATTCAAGATGCGGATATACATGTTGAATATCCTTGTGAAGATAATATTTGCAGGAGACAATATGGAGACAATAATTTCATTTGTGGTTTTCATTGGGATAACATTGCAAAACTATTGTGGATAATAAATTAAATTATTTTCAAATTTGCAAAACCCATAAACTAGAAATATGCACTTTTATTCGGAATACATATATCATGTTGGGTTTTTTTATACCGAGATTAATTTTATAGTAATAATATCGCTATAACTTATTTTTATTGTGATCATATCACTATATATAAGTGATTTTCAGAAAGATATTAAGTCACAGTGTATGCAATTGCTTCTATCCACACATGCATGTGATGGGGGACCAATGTTCATGAAATCATTAATGAAAGGGGGAATTTGGGGCTCCCATGTGTTATCTTTCAGTTTCATCACTTATTCATTGGGATAACATTGCAAAACTATTGTGGAGAATAAATTAAATTATTTTCAAATGTGCAAAACCCATAAACTAGAAATATGCACTTTTATTCGGAATACATATATCATGTTGGGTTTTTTTTTACCGAGATTAATTTTATAGTAATAATATCGCTATAACTTATTTTTATTGTGATCATATCACTATATATAAGTGATTTTCAGAAAGATATTAATTCACAGTGTATGCAATTGCTTCTATCCACACATGCGTGTGATGGGGGACCAATGTTCATGAAATCATTAATGAAAGGGAATTTGGGGCTCCCATGTGTTATCTTTCAGTTTCATCACTTACTAGCAAAACATGCCTAAGCACGGTAATATAATTCATTATATAAGAAATATACATTAATATTAGATAATTTATAATTAATTTAAAATATGATATTTCTTTGTGCACAAAGATTTTTTTATAAAAAAAGAATACAATAAAAATAAATATTGAAATAATGAGGCAATCTTTAATCCATCAAAATATAGATATAAAAGCCCTAAACCCAACTTTCATCCAATTAAATTTAGAAATGCATCAACAATATTCAAATAAGAGCATAACCCATCCGCATTTCCAAATCTTACTAACCTGAAAGTAGATCTCATAAGTGGTATTTTTTTTATCACCACACCACTTTGTATACATGGTTAGTTTACTGACAGGCATCGAAAAGAGAACAAAATCAGCAGTTACACTTGGTGGGGAAGAAGAAGATGACTGGCCACATGAATAGAGAAGAAGAAAGTAGCAGGGTAGTGGAAGATATGCAAATAAAATGTAGAGATTTAAAGCCATTTAGTAATTGCCCAATTAATAGAGATTTTCTTCTTTTTTTTCTTAGGTAGACCAATCAATAGAGATTTAAAACCAGTTAGTACCTGCCCAATTAACTAAACGGTAATTAAATGCATAGATATTTAAAACCATTTATTAGCTGTACATTCAGTTAAAAGCTAATTAAATGTTTGAATTCAATTGAAATCAATTTTGAAAATAGAAAGTTGAGTGGTCAAAATCAATTTGCAATTAACATCAGTCTCTTACATATATATTTATATATATACGATTTTACGGAAAAAGTTTGGAAATTTGGCTATTCCTCGCAAAGGGTCCCCACAAATTGTGCAGGACAAAAGGGGTCCGTTGGGACCTTTTCCCTTTTTTTTTTTTTTTTAATGTTGAGGAGAATGACCCTACGCGATTTTCTTAAAACATAGATCTCTTTTGTTTCTTCTTCCTCTTACTTTTTCCTCTCCTCCTGCTTATTTTTCTATCTCCCCCACTCCATTTTTTCTCAACCATATTGGGAAAATAGTATCAGAGGCTTTATAAAAAGATTACTCAGCTTCTTTCTTTCTTCTTTTTATATTCTCAAGATTTATCTCGGAAAGTGAAAGAGATGAAAACGAAAAGAAATGGCAGACATAACATGAAAGATTCCGATAACATTGTTATACTTGTACATTATCATGTAGAACTTACCCTGTTAGTTTTATGGTCTCAATCCATTAAGATTGATGAAATAAATTGATTAATTTCTTTTTTTGTCAATATATTCATGCTTTCCTTACATGAGATAAATGGTGTTTTATTACTTGTTTGCACATAATTAATACGAATGACATGATGGTTCATTAGATGAACCGGAGTCCATAAGTATACTAGATGCAATACATGTGTATGGATGAGATCCACATATGGGAGACATGTATAGCGAATCTTATACTTGAATATCTTCACAACCAGTGATGAGACTGGACATCTCATCTGACAAGGTTGCAGTACTTTGATTACTATGAGATAGTGTGATTTGTCTAGATCATCAGAATGTAAGATTCTGGATCATAGTGCTGTTACATTGGATGTATTGAAGGACCATGAGAGCACCTTATGAACACTGTCTTTACTTTAAGGTCTGCTCTCATAAATCCCTATTAATATGCTTTCAGTCCTGAGACATTAATGAACTCAAGTTTCTATCTATTCATTTCATTTGAGTCACCAATGAGTGAGGCCAATTGTAGGTCAACACCTCGGTGATTTGGGTACGTGGTAGCAGAGCTATGGGAACATTCGATGGTCAAGATGGAATCTATTTTTAATATACCCTTGTGCCAATTAATGGATTTATCATTGGTAAGTGCGCACCCATTCCAATTAAGAGTTAATTGGATCGGTACCAAATGATCATTATAATTGGTGCACAAGGATTATAAGATATGGATCTAGTTTAGAAGACAGGTCCAATTTATCCATGGATATTGATAGAGGGGCCTACTTGTGGTGATAGGGAAGTTTAGGGTCTTTATATAATTTATTTCTAAAACTGGAGTTCAATTGCATTTATATAGTGGAGTAATTTGTAATTAACTGTGGGGCCGCGGTGTCCCAGTTGGAGCCAGCTTTCTATGGAATCCCTAGTGGTCCCCACGCTAACCCAAGATTAGATCATTACAAATTTTATTTGAACTCAAAAGGAAAATTACTATTTCTATTTGAAGTAAGACTTCTAATAGTGGCAATAGTAGGAGTAAAGAGTCACTAATTATTATGGAAGTTGGACTTCTAATAATAAACAAAGAAGAGATAGCTTTGAGCTATAAATAAGAGAGGAAGGAGGGCTGGATGTCCCATGCACTATTCCTCCTAGGGATTCACGCCCAGTCCCCCCAAAGTGCAAGAGTTGCACTACTCTCCTCTTCTGTCTCTTCTAGTTCCTCTTCTAGGTTTTTCCCTTGAGTTTCTAGTTAGTTTTTCTCTTGGAGATTCTATCATCTTCCTTGATAAAAGAGATCTGAGACGGGTCATAGAGTGGAAGATCAAAAGGTCTTGGAGATTCCTATTTGATATGTGAAAGTGTTTCATCATCAAAGAAATGAACAACTTCTCCATTACAGCACAACCGTGCTCCAAAGGTAAAATCTACTTCCTTGTATGTTGTGGATTTCGTGATTGCTTGCTTGCTGCTATTTCTATCTTCTAGATAGAGTTTTCTACTATACATGATCATGAGAAAGAGGACATGGATCCTGAATTGGGTTTTGTAGCCTTTTGGATAGTTGATCCCTGAGTCAAGTGGGTCAAAAGTTTTGAAAACCTATCTTAAAAGCCCACCTATTTCCAACAACCCTTAACCCATGAACCCATCCATGAGAAAATGAGAGGCAGAAAGGTCTTTGCAGGTTTGAAAAACCTATATTCGCAACGTCTCCGCTGGTATGGACAATGGAAATGTTAGGGTTTTAACCACCTAACCAGGATCGGTGGAACCAAAACACAAACAAGAAAAATAAATACGAATCTAAAATCACACGCACACACTGGAACACAAAGGAATTTACGTGGTTCACCCCAGAATAGGGTTACGTCCACGGTCACTGCGGTTTCACTATGATCTGAAAAGTATGACTACCATACAGAGATATGCAGCTCTAATTCTATAAATACATAGAATTAGGGCAAAAAGAAAAAGCAAGAAATGCCAAAAGTACCTCAAAAAATTCACGCAATCGTGGGTGAGTGTACAGTACTATCAGGATCCACACTTCGCAACAATCTCCCACTTGGAGCCTGATCCCATAAGCTCAAGCATTCCATCAACATCATCACCATCACATAGTAGAACACCACAATGACTAAGCCTTCATCCTTCAAACTTGAAGATTAACTAAAACTAAACACAACTTTAGTGTACTGACCACCTTCGTGAACATATTTACAGGATTTTCACTTGATAGAATATGCTCAAGTTTCAAAACTTTGTCTTCTAAAAGCCACCGTATGAAGTGATATTTGATACAAATATGCTTGGTTCTTGGATGAAAAGCTGAAATTTTAGCAAGATGAATGGCACTCTTACTATCACAATAACTGTTGTTCTCTTGCTTCTTGCCTAACTCTTTCATTAACTCCTGTAACTAAATCATTTCTTTACTTGCTTTTGTAGCGGCAACATACTCTAATTATGTAGTTGAAAATGCAACCACATCCTATAACTATGACTTTCAACTGATTACAGCACTACCCAATGTGAAGACATAACCTGTAGTGCTTCTGTTTCTGTCAAGATCTCCTGCCAAGTTTGAATCAATGTAGCCCTACAATGTGATATCTGATCCTCCAAAACACAATGTTGCATTTGTGGTATCTAAGAATCCACTTGACTGCTTCCTAATGCGTTTTCCCGGGGTTGTTCATAAATCTACTAACAACTCCCACTGCAAGAGCAATGCCTGGTCTCGTGCAAACCATAGGATACATAAGACTACCGATAGCTAAAGCATATGGAACACACTCCATATATGTCCGCTCCTGTTCGGTCTTTGGTGACTAATCCTTGGTAAGTTTGAAGTGGCTAGCCAAAGGGGTGTTCACTGGCTTTGCACCATCCATGTTGAACCTATTGAGAATCTTCTTCACATACTCAACTTGTGAAAGCTTTAGAGTACCACTCACCCTGTCCCTGTAAATACTCATACTAAGAATTTGATTTGTAGCTCCAAGATCCTTCATTACAAATTGGTTGGACAAGAGTTTCTTCAATTTATTTATCTCTTCAATGCTAGAACTTGCAATAAGCATATCATCAACATATAAGAGCAAGATAATATAACTCTTGTCAAACCTCTGGAAATAGCAGCAATGATCTGCCTGACATCTTGTGAAACCACTGTTACACATAAAACCATCAAACTTTTTGTACCAATGCCTTGGGGCCTGTTTCAACCATACAAGCTCCTTGTAAGCCTGCATACTAGCTCCTCCTTCCCTTGTGCTATGAAACCATGTGGTTGCTTCATGTAAATATCCTCCTCCAAATCACCATGGAGGAAAGCTGTCTCCACATCCATCTGCTCGAGGTGCAAATCCTCAGTAGCCACAATTCCCAACACAAGTCTAATTGTTGTCAACTTTACAACTGGAAATAAAATTTCATTGTAGTCGACACCTTCATTTTGTTGAAATCCTTTCACCACCAGTCTAGCCTTGTAACGTCTACTCCCATCATGTTCCTCTTTAACCCTGTAAACCCATTTGTTATGCAGAGCTTTATTGTCCTTTGGTAATTCAGTCAGCTCCCATGTCTGATTTGCTATCAGAGAATCCATCTCATCCTGCATAGTTGACTCCCACTTCGTTGAATCATTAACCTGCAAAGCCTCATCATAACTCTCTGGCTCACCACCATCAGATAATAACAAATAATGTAATGAAGGAGAATAACGATCTGGAGGCTTAGACACTCTCAAGGACCTTCTTGATGGAGTCACAGGAGTATGTGGTTCCACTGGTGGAATAATATTTCCTGGGTTATTCTGAACCCTACTATTCAAATCATTCTCAATAATTTCTTCTAACTCAATATTCTGACCACAAGTATCAAATTCCACAAAAGACTTATCCTTATACATTATTTTCTCATTAAAAATGACATCTCTACTTCTGATAACTTTCTGATTTTTATCATCCCAAACACGATAACCAAACTCATCAGCGCCATACCCAATAAAAGTACATTTTGCATATTTTGGATCAAGCTTACTTCTATCAGCAGAATCTATATGCACATATGAAACACACCAAAAAACTTTCAAGTGTTAAAGATTTACCTCTTTCCCGCTCCAGGCTTCCTCTGGTAATTCTCCATCCAAGGGAACAGATGGACCACGATTTAAAAGATATGCTGCAGTGTTAACTGCGTTTGCCTAGTACATTTTTGGCAATCAGCATGTATCCTCATGGCTCTAGCACATTCATTCAAAGTTCTGTTCATATGTTCTGCAACGCCATTCTGCTATGGTGTTTTCCGAATTGTCTTCTGCATTCTAATCCCATTAGCAGCACAAAAACTTTTGAACTGATTGTCTTCATACTCCCCTCTATTATCTGATCTCAAACACTTGACTTTCAAACTTGTTTCGGCTTCCACCATGGCTTTCCGCTTTTGAAAGGTTGTAAAAACATCAGATTTATTTTTTAGAAAATAGACCATACCTTCCCGGTTGAATCATCAATAAAAGTGACATAATAAAGTGATCTTCCAAGCAATGGAACCGGTGAAGGTCCCCATACGTCAGTATGAACAAACTCCAATTTTTCTGTCTTCAATTCCCTCCCATCCTTCGAAAAACTGACCCTCTTTTGCTTCCCAAAGATACAATCTTCGCACAAATCAATGTCAACTAATTTCAAACCTGACAGTTTCCCTTTCGAGAGAGGGACCTTCATTCCTTTCTCACTCATATGCCCAAGCTTACAGTGCCACAAGTGTGAGTCTTCCTTTTGATTAGCAACTGCCACTGTATTGTTGTTGTTCGTTGTCATGTAAAGGGTGCCTGACTTCATACCACGAGCAATAACCATGGCTCCTTTAGAGATTTTCCACAATCCACCCGTGAAGGTTACTACATGACTTCATCATCAAGCTATCCGACAAAGATCAAATTCCTTTCAATCCAGGCACATGTCTGACATTCTATAATTTCCAAATTGCCCCATTGGCAGCCTAATCTTCACATCCCCTTTTCCCACAAGTTTCAAAGGTTCATCATCAGCCAAGTAAACCTTCCCGAAATCACCATTGATGTAATTCTCCATGATTTCCTTGTGTGAGGAAGTGTGGAATGATGCTCCAGAATCTAAGATCCAAGATTCAAGTGGGCTATCAATGCTCAAGATCAAGGCATCACAAATCTCTTATGTTGTAGCATTCACAGACTTCTGATTCTGATCACCTTGTTTCTTCTTTGGTGCCAAACAATCTGCCATCAAGTGCCCTTTCTTCCCACAGTTCCAGTAACTCCGTCCCTCTCCTTTTTTGGACTTGCTTCTGTGTTTGGATTTTGATCTGTTACGATTTGAGTTTCTCTCGGTTGATCTTCCCCTGGTTTCTGTAGTTAGGGCAGACCCTAATGTTTCTCCTAATTACTTTATGTGAATTTCTTCACTCAAAATTAGGTCACAAACATCCTTAAAGTTCAGTTTTGATTTGCCTGAAGAATTGCTTACAGCAATTACAGTACCATTCCTTTTGGGCAAACTGGATAGAAGAATCAGAGCCCTGACTTCGTCATCAAACTCAATTTGTACAGAACTCAACTGGGCTGTGACTATGTTGAACTCGTTCAGATGATCAGACACCAAACTCCCTTCTGCCATGTTAAGGTTAAATAGCCTACACATAAGATATACCTTATTCGTGGCAGAGGGCTTTTCATACATATCTGCAAGGGCTTTCATAAGACCTGTTGTCGTCGTCTCCTTCGCTATGTTGAAAGCAACGCTATGAGGCAACGTTAAATGAACAACTCCGAGCGTCTTTCTGTCAAGGAGATTCCATTCTGCGTCTTTCATCTCTTCTAGTTTCATTTCTTCAGGAGGCTGATACAGACCCTTCTGTTACAAATAATCTTCGATCTGCATCTTCCAGAATCCAAAATCGGTGTCGTTGAATTTATCAATTCGAACTTTTCCTTCGTCTGCAGTCATTGCTTCCACTCGAAAAGAACCTAATGGCTCTAATACCAGTTGTTAGGGTTTCAACCACCTAACTAGGATCGGTGGAACACAAAACAGAAAAAAGAACCATAAATACAAATCTAAAATTACACGCACACATAGGAACACAAAGGAATTTACGTGGTTCACCCCAGAATAGGGTTACGTCCACGGTCGCTGCGGTTTCACTATGATCTGAAAAGTACGAATACCATACAGATATGGAGCTCTAATTCTATAAATATATAGAATTAGGGCAAAAAGAAAAAGAAAGAAATACCGAAAGTACCCCCAAAAATTCGCGCAATCGCCGTTAGTGTACAGTACTATCAGGATCCACACTTCCCATCAGGAAAACTTGTATTTGCACATTTTCCGCCAATTTCAACAGTGAAAAACCTGTATTTGCAGATTTTCAGCAAGTGCAAAACTTGTATTCACATCTTTTCCGCCAGTCTGAACAGTGAAAACTTGTATTCACAACTTTGTCCACCAATGTGTACATAACCCAAATATATTACCCAAGATATTCTGGGATACTTGGACAGAAAGTTGGGAGGTGATAATCACCCTCTCCCTACACTTGAGGATGATGGAAGTATTGTGGGTGGTGGGTTGGGTGATAAATGGAGTGGGGGGTATGGAGAAATAGGAAGGAGGAGAGGAAGAAAAAGACATAAGGAGTGATGCTAGTGTCACCCAAATTTTTTTGGGCAACGCTATTGTCACTCATAAAAAAGTACAGAAAAAATTAAAGTGGTGGGAAGACCGAGTTTGTATTACACAATTTGCCGGACCCTTCGCAAGGAATAGCCACATTTTGGAATTTTTCCAGTAAAATCCTCATATATATAATAATAATAATAATTGTTATTGGGTGACTACTCTGCAATTTAATCATTTATCATTTCTTTGCCTTTTTTCACTGTCTAGCCAAGATGTCAAATGTATTTATCCGGAAGCTGTTCGTTCTGAATAATTTATAATTTGATCCTCAAATTGTTTGTGAATTATTTTTGTTAATTGTTATATTGGAGTGTGGGACTCCTTGCCATTATACGTAACAGCTTTTTCATTTGTCCTTTTGTATGGCTTTTGCTGTCAAAGTGAAATTTCAATTGTGGATGTAGATAGGTGGGATGGGGCACGACTACATTTACTAATTATACCTAATTCTCCTACGAGGCCCTTTAATTCTGAACCTTTTTGTTTGGAGCGATTTAAAACATAATTTAAGAATTAATAATATATTTTCATTAAATTCTTTAAGCAGAATTGTAGAATCAATCAGTGGAACCTACCTAGGAATTACTAGGCTTCTTAGACCACTGCAACCTTTTATTTACTCTCATAAATCGAATTCCTAGACAAATAAGTTTTAAGAAAGATTTATTACAGAGGTGACTTAAAATCTTGAATCCACCTCATATTGTATGAAAGCTTTCATTTTTTAAAGGGCCTATACATAGGAATTGAATGCATAAGATTTTATAGTCAAATGAGCTTAACAGAAGGACTAATAAAGAGGTGAGGAGTGAAGGTCATGAGGAGAAGAGTGAAGGATAAGAGGCAACAATGTAGAGGGAATCTTGGCTTTCCTAGGATTTGAATTAATTAAGGGTGATGGTTGGGTATTCTTTTCTTATATTTTTCTTGATTAAGTTTCTTCTAAAGGGGAGGATATTTGATGGTCATCTTTGGACATTGACATCTCTTTCTCCATTTTTAACTACTCACAAAAAGAGAAATGTTCTCCTACAACTATAAGCAACAAGCTGTGCAATACAACTCCACAAATGAAGTGAAGGGTGAAATCTAGAAAGAATAAAAATAAGATGGGGTCAAATCAAATAGTGCTAAATGATAAGAAGAATATATTTCCAAGTTATATAGCCTTCTATCATTTAGTGCCATGAGAGTAGCTTCTTCTTTTTTTCGGTAAAAAATGGGAGGAGCTTATTCTTTTATTTTTTTATTGTAAAAATAAGAGGTCTGTTCTGGTTATTTAAGACCTTTTGTTTTCACCCCATCTTCTTTTAGTCTCTCTTGATTTGATTGTCTTTACTTTGCTATACAAACAAATTATGGAAAAAGCAAATAGAATCAAAGAGATGATGTTATCATATTTGATATTGATTTTTGGAGATTCACGTTTGATCTTCACTTTTAACCACCCTATGCATTCCATTCCTATGAATTTTTATTGAAACAAACGGGGCCACAATAAATCGTGATCTATATGGAATTTAACATCAATTTTTCAAAAAATATCCAGATCAAACCTCGATCATTGGAGAGCGCTAGTCATGAACTTACATTTGTATATATGAGTGTGCAGATTTTTCGATTGGTTTTCGTCTTTTTCACTAAGTAGATTGCACATGCACCTTGAATCAGGACAGGGATGGGGCTCAGGTCTTAAACAATATACTTGTGTTGGGTCTAGCTCAATATCAGGGTAAAAGAACAAAAATTGAGCGTCCGCCTGAGCTCACCATGGACCTGACCGGATTACCCCCTTTAAATAACAAGGTGCAAGAATAGAGAATGCACTTTGAAGAAGTTGCAACTTTGCAAACCAAGCTGACAATGAGTGAGTCATTACAACCAGCTCATCGAAAAATGCTCCTTCTGTCCATCTTCCCACGACAAAATGGTGGGGTGCCTTTGATCTCTACCAATGGGAGGGCTTCTGGTACACCCTCCCTCGTTTGCAAGCAACAATAGCCATGCAAAACCACTTCAAATCTCTTGATGATGATGTTATTTTAGCTTCATCAATCAAGACAGGCACCACATGGATTAAGGCTCTCATTCCATCCATCATGGCTAATCGAATTCTTACTGACGAACATGACCCATTACTCACAAACCATCCAAATGTCCTTATTCCATCCTTGGAATTAAAAATCTATAGAGAAGACCCAACACCCAATCTCTCAGAAATGCCGTCCCCTCGGCTGTTTCGCACCCATGTGCCTTACAGGGCGCTGCCGGAGTCGATCAAGAACTCCAAATGCCGCATTGTATATCTGAGTAGGAGCCTAAAGGACACATTTGTGTATGTAAGTGTCAAAATTGACACGAACTTGATTAGATGATTGTAGAACTCTTTTGGGAAAGACCAAACGCCTGAGACTTGAAAGGGAAGGAAGGAAACAGAGGTCAAAGGCTCTGGTTGCTGTAAGCCGAAGGCACTCCAATGCCTAAGTTAGTTATGCAACTAAGCGAAGGATGAGTGGTAGGGAGAAAGGAGAGTGTAATGGTGTTAACGCGTTATGCTTCCCTTTCTGGGATTGACCCTCTGTATATATATATATATATATATAGATGGGAGTCCCAATGACCTTTTCTTGAGTGGAGATAGTTGGAGGTAAGGTCCCATCGGACCTTACCCTGACATGGTGGTAGGTGGAGGGAGAGTCCCATCAGACGGCTTCCCATTCCTTCTACTGACGTGACAGCCTAATAAGAACATCTCCTTTATGCTATCAGTCGCACACTCTATTTGACAGCGTGTCCTATAACATGTCCGTGCTTTTCATAGGAGCATGGTCATACTTGACTGACACCCAGTACTCGTGCCGATATCAGAAATAGCCATGAGATGGGTGCGTCCTGGCACTGTTGCCGAGTTGAGAGTAGCGGATTTGTTACTGAGCTGTCACCATCGCCGAGCTGACACTATTGCCTAGCTAACAGTACTGCCGAGCTAACACTATTCTGAGTTGCTGAGCTGTCACTATTGCCGAGCTACATATAACCAATACCAAGACAAGCCCAGCTAGTACTATTACTGAAGCTTAGCACAATCTTGGTGTTATGGGATTGCTCCCACACAATTACCCCTAGCTTTTGACCTCTTAGAGTTCTCCAATTATTGGAGGTCAGAAGCTAAGTACTATTACCGAGCCGGTTTTGTTACCAAGCTGGATGTAGATGCCGAGCTAGTACTGTTACCGAAACACGGAAGCTTAGCATTGTGATGGAGGAGTCCTTTGAGTATTGAGTTCGGAGCAAATGCTCTTTTTCATCTCAATGCCATTTACTGATATCTGATCCTTATCAAGATGTCGTTTCGTCTGCCCGAGATAATTAATAGCCTGTCTGAATCGCTGCAGAAAATGTATTGGTGGCACCACGTGTCACCCTTTGATTGGCTGTCCAATCGCTTCAAGGAGACGTGTGGAGTGCCCTAGGTGAAGCCTCGCATATGCATTCCTTGAAATTCGAAACGGCACCCCTTATTCATCATATATGGGGATACTGTTTCTCTGTTCTTCACTTCTGCATTCATTAGAGAGGAGGTTCTGCTAGAGAGAAATCCATCTGAGACCAAACCTTCACGAACTCGTAGTCGTCGTCTGTTTCGTAAGCTTTTCTTCCTTCTCGTTCTTTTCTGTTTCTATTTTCTTGCTTCTTTCTATTTTTTGCTTCTGCGCCTCCTCTAGGGTTTTTTCTTTGCCTCGCTTAGTTTAGGGTTTTTCTGCCACTTCCCCTTTACCCTTTTGTTTTTTTGCCTTTTCTTCTCCTAGTCTTCTTCAGATATAGGAATGGGGATCTATAGGCACTGGTTAGAAACCCCACAGGCCAAGGCTGAGTTCAGGGCCAAATATAGGATTCCAGATGACGTCACTATTATATTAAATGACCTGGAGAACCCTTTTGATGGTCTGACCTTCACTAATGGCTGGATGCTGTTCATGTTAGTCACCGTGATCGAAGGTGGGGTTCGATTCCCCCTTCATCTACTTCTGAGGACATGCCTAAAAAAATGGCACCTCTGCCCCTGCCAGCTGATGCCCAACGGCTTCAAAATAATAATGGGTGTCGCCGAATTGAATAGGATCTTAGATATCAACCTTGGTGTCCATGACATCGAGGATTTATATGACCTGTGTAACTCTGGAGGGGGCGATATTACCTACTACCTCCGGGTGAAGGCGAATTGGTGGTGCTTTGTCAACGGTTTGGAGGACTCAAACAAGTATGCCAGGGACGATTGCTTGTTCGTCTCGGGAAACTGAGAGTTTGGTGAGTCCGAGTCCGAGACAGAGAGAGTATATAGGACTCCCTGAGGCTTCGGGACCCCTCCAAGTAAACACCGAACCCCTCATTCTCCTTTTATCTTCCTCCTTTCGTTATTGCCGAACTGACGCTTTTTGTTTGTGGTGCAGACATCCGTCAAAGAAGACAAGAGGCCAAGAGGGTTGGTTGGGCGAGAAACGAAACGTGGTTTCGGGCCTTGTACAGCTACCATGGTCATGAAAGCCGGTCTACTTGGCGCTCCTCGTCTACGAGCCGAAGTACCGCTCTTTCATCAAGAGGAGGGTACCTTAGGGAGGCCACCAGGCCTTTGAAGAAGAGGGAGGAGCAGAGCAAGTGACAGTCGTGATTGCTGCCTGGCAGCGGATCGACTTTGGTGACCGAGCTTCTACATCTTATTCCGCCTCGGAGCCCGCCGATACTAGCGCAGCTGCTGCGGAGGCCGAGACTTCTTCGCGGCCGAGAAGACCAGTCATCGAATCCTTGGGCTAAGAGGAAGAAGAAGAAGAAGAGGAGATGCAGAGGCACCGACCTCGCATAATGGTTGTCGACCTCATGGCTCGGGTGCTCGGGGATCGAGCGCCTCGCACCCTCTTGCCTGCGGATGCCTTTCCTGCTGCTGCCCTTGGGTCGACGTCTACTGCGGCTGCTGATGTTGCTGCTTATGCAGCTGCTCCTGCCCCTACTTCTCTTCCAAGTACCGGAGTTCTAAAGCCCCAGGCAGAGACTTCGAGGGAGGAGGGATGGCCGGAGAAAAGGCCTAGGATCGAGGCCTCACCCAGCCCCTTAGGCTTACCGTCATTGAGTGCAGCCGCTGCTTCTCAGTCGGCTAGGCCGGCCCCTTAGGGGCTCAATCTCCAAGTCAAGCCCGGGATGCCCTTGACAGTGGAGGACAGCGTGGCCAACGACGCCTATGTCGTCACTGCACTGGGGCGAGCCTGCACCTTGCCTCGGGACAAGGAGAAGCTAAAGAAAATGGATGATATGACGCTTACGGTTTCGACTATGCAGTCGGCAATCTCGGTAAGTTCTCCAAAAATATTACCAAGTGTTTGACCTCGGTTGCTGCTTTTCTGATATTTGCTTCCTTTGCAGGTAGTGCAGAAGTGCTAGGTCGGCCTCGAAAGGCTTAAGGACATTCACTCCAAGGTCACCGAGCTGGAAGCTGAGAAGAGAAACCTCCAGCGGCTTTGGAAACCAAAGATCCGCAGTTGGAGGAGGAGGTGCGTATGAACGTCAGCCTCGTTGTCGATCTTGATACGACGGTGGCTGAGGTCAACAGGCTGAAGGCCAAGATAGAAGTTCAAGAGAAGCTAGCAGCCGATCTCATTGCAACTCTAGAGAAGCAGAGCTCCGAGTCCGAGTCTACCCTGGAGAAGTAGAAAGCCGGACTCGAGGAAAAGCTCCAGGTCAAGGCTGATGCTGCTTTCCAGGAAGGAGCGTAGGAGGTGACGGCATCGTATGAGGCTCAGGTCCTTGAGATAAGCCAGCATGTGTGGGAGCTTGGATGGATGGCTGCACTGAAAGAGGCAGGGGTCTCCAAAGAGCCCCCCACGTACAAAAATCCATCCAAGTTTCCCAGCTCGGATCCTGGATCGTCCTCTGCCCCCGCCCCGTCCTCCGAAGCCATCAAGAATGATGCCGACACGGGAGCCGTGCAGGCGGAAGCTGATGCTGCCCAGTCAGAACCTGATGCCAATGCCGAAGCCGCTGCTTGAGAAATTTTTTTTATTTCTGATTTTTTATTTTTCTCCCGATGTAAATCTTGGATTTGTATTTCCATTTTTACATCAATGGAATTTCACCTTTTTTATGCTTGCCTCAAACATTCTTTGTATGCTTGTTGTTAGTTCCCTATCCGAGCTCCTTGCATGCTCATGATGTTAATTTTGCTTAAGTGACTGAGTTCGGTTCAATAACCAGAACCGTGTGTATTCTTAAGTTCTGTAACTCAAGTAACTTGTATCCGAATACCGAATTTGTTTGTAGCACAGCTCGGTTCGCAATCGAGCTTGAGGAGAGCAAACCGGGTTCAGTTCATTAACATAAAGGATACAAGACATTCATCTTGGTGAATGAATATTTGGTTCCGCAACCATATATATTCCCGAACACCGAGGTAGACACCGAGTTCTCTAACTTGGCCCGCCTTACCCGTTTAAGTCTTTTTCTTCATTTCCCTAATGCTCCATAGCAGTTAGGTAGGTAATTGCTGCTTGGTTCCTTAACCGAGGCGAGGTGGACACCGAGTTCCTTAACTCGGTGCGCCTTAACTGTTTATGGCTTTTCCTTCAATCCCTAATGCTCCATAGCAGTTAGGTAGTGATTGCCGAGTTCAACAACTTGGCGAGAATCGAAGACAAGAGAGAGCAATCCTTCCATAAGAATAGCTTTTATTGATTTTGGAAACTGAATACAATTCAGAAATAATAATTCTTAAGGTGCATCGCATTCCATGGCTGTGGTAACTTTTTACCCTCCAAGTCCTCAAGTCTGTATGCTAATCGTCTGGCGGCCGAGATCACCTTGAATGGCCCGTGCCAGTTCGGTGCTAGCTTGCCTTCGTTCAGGTTCTTGTCCTCGGGAAGTGTCTTCTTCAAGACCAATTCTCCAACTGAGAATCTCCTCTCTTTGACCTTCTGGCTGTAGCCTCTAGCCAACTGTTGCTGATAGGCAGTTAGGCGGATAATTGCTACGTCTTTTCGCTCCTCGGCTAGGTCTAGCTCTTGGGCCAGATTCACATCGTTTTGGCCTTAATCACAGAGCTCGGACCTCAAGGTTAGGAGACCGACCTCAAGTGGGATCACGGCTTCTATTCCATAGGCCAAAGAGAAGGGTGCTGCTGAAGTTGAGCATCTTGGAGTAGTCCTGTATGCCCATAGGACACTCGGAAGCACTTCCGCCCATCTCCCCCTAGCTTGGTCGAGCCTTTTCTTGAGCCCATCGAGGACCACCTTGTTCGAGATTTCATCTTGGTCGTTGCTTTGTGGGTATGCCGAGGTGGAGTAGACATTCCTGATGCCGAGCTCCTGGCAGAAGTTTTCTATGAAGTTGGAATCGAACTGAGTCCAGTTGTCCAAGACCAAAGTTCGTAGGATCCCAAGTCTTGTGATGATGTTCTTCCACACAAAGTTCCTCGTGTCCTATTCGGTTATGGAGGACAACAGCTCGGCCTCGATCCACTTGGTGAAATTATAGTAGCCACCTCTTATTTTCTGGAGTTCGGTGGAGTGGTCCCACGATGTCCAAGCCCCACTGAGCAAAGGACCATGGATTGGAAAGCGGGTTCAGATCCTGTGCTGGCTGGTGAAGGGAGTGTGAGAACTTCTGGCACTTCTCGCATTTTTTGGCGTACAACTGAGCATCCCTCTGCATGTAAGGCCACCATTAGCCTTGACTGATAGCTAGGTATGCTAGTGACCGACCTCCAATGTGGCTTTCGCAGACTCCCTCATGAATTTCATAAAGGAAATCTTTAACTTTGCTCGAATGAACGCACTGGACGTAGGGGCCGGTGTACGAATTCCTATAAAGCTTACCATCAAGAGATAACCAAAACTGAGTTGCTTTCAGCCTGATTTTGTGAGCCTCATTTTTGTCTTCAGGAAGTCGGTCATCCCTTAGGTAGGCGATGATTGGGTCCATCCAGCTCGAACCGATATCAACACACATAACTTGCAAAGGTGGCTGGAGATCTATACTTGGTTTCACCATTGTTTCCACTTCGACGGTTTTCTTATTCCCAGCCTCGGCAGCAGAGGCCAGGTTGGCAAAGGCATCAGCATGAGAATTGGAGTCTCTGCCGATCTGTTTGACTTCAACTCTTTCAAAATGAGAGAGGATTTGCTTTGCATGAGCAAGGTAGGCCACCATCCTTTCGTCACGAGCTTGGTAATCTCCATTAAGCTGGCTCATCACTAGTTGGGAGTCACTGAAGACCACTAGCTACCGTGCCTTCAGGACTTTGGCGCTGTTGAGCCCTGCAACGAATTCTTCATACTTTGCTTCATTATTAGACGCCTTGAAGCCAAGCGTTAAGGCTTGTTCGATGACAAGGCCCTCCAGAGATTGGAGGACTATGCTAGCGCCAACCCTTTTGGACGTTGAGGATCCATCGACGAAGACCTTCCAAGCTGAATCAAGGAACTACTTCCTAGATCGTTCTTACTCTGTCTTGGTGACTTCTTCCTCATCCTTATTGCCCCCTAGTTCGGTATTGAGCTGTCTCGATGCCGAACTAGGAGAAACGAATTCCACGATGAAATATGCCAAAACTTGGGCTTTGATTGCCATCCTAGGTTGATACTTGATATCATATTGCCCCAGCCCGACAGCCCATCTTGAGATCCTTCCAGAGAAGTCCGCCTTTTTTAAAAGGGACTTGTGCGGATGTTCTGTAACAACCACTATGATATATGTCTGGAAGTAGTGGGAGAGTTTGCGAGAAGTACTGAAGAGTGCTAATGCAAGTTTCTCCAGTTGCAAGTACCTGGTCTCGGCATTGAGGAGGATCTTGCTCATGTAGTAAATGG
The DNA here is from genome assembly GCA_029852735.1 of Persea americana. Taxonomy (NCBI): domain Eukaryota; kingdom Viridiplantae; phylum Streptophyta; class Magnoliopsida; order Laurales; family Lauraceae; genus Persea; species Persea americana. The sequence continues at coordinate 16,179,500 of CM056813.1, read as the reverse complement.
GCTTCTGCTGCCCGTTCTCTTCCCTGATGAGTACCGAGCTCACTGCATGATCCAAGCCCACTAGGTACAAGTAGAGTACTTCTCCCTGCTTCGATGTTGACAGCAGGTGTGGTGAAGACAAATAGTGTTTAAGCTCCTGCAGAGCTCGGTCGCACTCTGGAGTTCACTGAAAATTCGAGCTTTTCCTCAAAAGCTGAAAGAATGGTCGGCATTTGTTAGAAGCTCGACTGATGAAGCCATTCCGGGGGGCCTCTTAACTTGCTTTGCCATAGTTGGACTCTGTATTTCTTGAATTGCTAAGACCTGGTCTGGATTTGCTTCAATCCCTCTTCTTGTGACCAAGCTTCTCAGGAATTTGCCGGAGCCAACACCGAACACACACTTGGATGCATTTGGTTTCAATTGAAATTTTCTGAGGATGTCAAACGTCTGACTTAGGTCTACCAAGTGGTCCTGTGACCTTTTAGACTTGACAACCATGTTGTCAATGTAGACTTCCATCGTCTTACCGAGCTAGGCCGGGAACATTTTGGTTACCAGCCTCTGGTAAGTTGCCCCCGCATTTTTTAACCCAAATGGCATTACTTTGTAACAGTAGATGCCTATAGGTGTTATGAGCGTGGTCTTCTCTTCATCAGGCCCATACATTAGGATTTGATGGTAACCTCGATAAGCATCGATGAAACTCATCCTGTCATGGCCGGCAGTGGCGTCGATCATCTGATCAATCTTTGGGAGTGGGAAGCTGTCCTTGGGGTAGGCTTTGTTGAGGTCAGTGAAATCCACGCAGACCCTCCATTTCCCACTCTTCTTCTTGACCACCACCGTGTTGGCTAGCCAGTCCGGGTACTGGACTTCTCTGATTGCCTTAGCTTCCAGCAGCTTTTGAACTTCCTCGATCACGGCCTCGGTTTATGGGATCCCCGTCCTGCAATCTCTCTGGATCACGGGCTTATGCTTGGGGTCCACATTCAACTTGTGGCACATGATCTCGGGATTGATGCCAGGCATCTCGTAAGGAGTGCACGCAAAAACTTCCTTGTTCTGTAACAAGAAGTCTAGCAGCTCAAACTTTTCAGCTTAGCAAGTTAACTCCCAAGTAGAAAGTATCTTTCAAGATCGCTGGGGTCGATCCTGGTTTCGGTTAGCTCTTCAACGCGTTTTTGCTCTGTAGCTCGGTCGAAGTCTGAGTTCGGCCATATGCATTTGTGTCGTCTCTGCCTCGCTAGGCACCACGACCATCAAGCATTGTTTGGCCATGCACTGGTCGACCCTGACCGTAATCACCTCAACTCGGCCATTCTCGTTCTCTAACTGGAACTTGAGTTTTTGGTGACGAGTGGAGGGTACAGCCTCCATACTGTGCAGCCAAGTCCTCCCCATTATCGCATTGTATGGGGATGGTGTATCCACCACTAAGAAGTCGGCTAACATGGAGGCGCCTCCGACTTGGACTTTCAGGGAGATTCTCCCCTAGGGGTATACGGGCTTTGAGGTGAAACCCACCAAGGGGGTCGTGCTACCTGCAGATCTTCCTCTTTGAGACCTATCTTCTTAAAGCAGTCGTAGTAGAGTATTTTTAACGAACTCCCAGGGTCCACAAGAACTCTCTATACCAAGAAGTTCTTTAACTTCAAGGTAAAAAACAGAGGATTGTTGTGGGGGACCTGAACTCCATCTAGGTCCTTATTTGAGAACCAGATCTTGGGCCTCTCTGTCCGAGCTTTCTTGGCAGCAAGTTCTAGCTCGGCAGTCATCACCTGCTTCTGGTGGCAGGCTCTCCTGGCCTCGGCACGAGCTTGGTTGCTCCCCTTCGGAGCAGGAGTGAGGTGGATGGCGTTGATGATGCCCTTTGGCTCATCGCTGCCCTGATCATCATCATTTCGGTGCTGAGCTCGGTTATTGTCTCTGCCCTCCTCCTTGATGTAGTCTCTGAAGTGCCCGTCCTTGATGAGCTTTTCGAGGTGGGCTTTGAAGGCTTTGCAGTCTTCGGTTTTGTCCCCGTTCTGTTTATGGTAGGCGCAGAACTTGCTCTGATCTCGGGTGGAGGGGTCACCCTTCATCGGCTGTGGCCTTTTAAAGAGGGGTTGTGACATGATCTTGCTGAGGAGCTTATAGATTGGCTCCCTAAAGATCATGTTCATAGCCTTGTAAGAGGCAGCTACTAGTTTAGACTTCTTGTTGCCCCGAGGTTGGAGCCGAGGCCACCGCCGAGCTTAACGAGGCCTTGTTTCGGTCTACCTCCTCCCTCCGAGACGACTTCTTGTCTTTCTTGGAGGACTTGTATTATTGCCAGAGGCAAAAACTTTCCTGAGCTCGGGCCTTGTCTTCTTCTTGTTCAATAAATTGATTCACCCAGGCCATCAATGCTTTTATTGTAACTACGGGGAACCACACCAGGTCCTTCCGAAGCTCATTGCCTGGCAACAGGGCCTGCTTGAAGGACTTGATGGCCACCTCGTCAATGGCGTCCTCGATCTAGCTATAGACCGTCCAGAATCTTTTAGCGAACTGGGTGACGTTCTCGTTCCGCCGCATTCTAATCGTCATAAGGTCTTCGTCCATCTTAGGGATGACCCTATGAGCCTGAAATTTCTCCACGAAGGAAGTCTGGAGCTACCGCCAGCTTGAAATTGAGCCTTCCGGAAGTGCGCAAAACCATCGTAGGGGGGGGTCTCCTAAACTGGAGGAGAAGACTTGACAATTCAGGTGACCTATGTCGCCCCAGACTGACATTCTCTGCGTTAAGTGTCGGAGGTGCGTTGCAGGATCCGAGGTCCTATCATAAAGGACAAACCTCGGGATGCTAAACTTTTTTGGAAGAGAAAAGCTTCTTATTTCCTAAGAGAATGGAGATGTGCCAAGATCCTCTGTGTCATAGGCATTGAGCCGATCTCGGGTGAAGCCGGCAATTTCCATATTCTGCCGAACTATCTGCTTAACTTGTCGGTCAAGGCATTCCCTCAGGTTGTCATTGTCCTTCGGTCTTGGACTCTTCATTCAAGTGGCTACTGCTTGAGCCCTCGTCGTAAGCTCAGTTGCACCTCTTATTGTTCATGACTCACCTCAAGTCCTGTTCAGTTGAAGTAGCTCGACTGCGTCTGGAAAGTGGAACTGGAGCCTTATTCTTCTCCCAAAGCTGCTGTGGACTTGACTAATCAGCTTTTTATGCTCTTGGATAACAAGGTTTTGGGCCTTGATATCCACGAGGAGTGGATCATCATCACCGTCGGTACCGGTCCGGTGATGGGATTGTGACTTGGCTGGCATTGGCGTGTCATCTCGTCGGGTGCGCTCCTATAGAGGAACGCTCTCCTAGGGACGCTCCGATGGATGGACATTTCGCAGGGAAGGTGCTGTCACCTTCTTTGAAGATGATCCCGTCTGAGTCACGGGTCCTCTCGTACTTGTCACATCATATCTTGCTCCAGATCTCCTCTGGCGAGGGACCAGTGGCAATTTCTTTGGCAATGCTGGTGGCAGCGATGGGGCTTTCGACGATCCTTCGCCATTTCTAGTCTTCGGAGGCATGGTGTATGTAAGTTTTGTTCGATCGTTTCCCACCGACGGCGCCAAACTGTAAGTGCCAAAATTGACACGAACTTGATTAGATGAGTGTAGAACTCTTTGGGGGAAAGACCAAACGCCTGAGACCTGAAAGGTAAGGAGGGAAACAAAGGTCGGAGGCCCTGGCTGCTATCAGCCGAAGGCACTCCGTTGCCTAAGTTAGTTCTGCAACTAAGCGAAGGATGAGTGGTAGGGAGAAAGGAGAGTGTAATGGCGTTAATGCAGTATGCGTACCTTTCTGGGACTGACCCTCTGCATATATATATATATATAGACGGGAGTCCCATTGACCTTTTCCTGAGTGGAGGTAGTTGGAAATAAGGTCCCATCGGACCTTACCCTGACATGGTGGTAGGTGGAGGGAGAGTCCCATTGGACAGTTTCCCATTCCTTCTGCTGACGTGACAGCCTAATAAGAACATCTCCTTTATGCTATCAGTTGTACACTCTATCTGATAGCATGTCCTATAACGTGTCTGTACTTTTTATAGGAGCATAGTCATACTTGACTGACACCAAGTACTCGTACCGAGATCAGAAATAGCTATGAGATGGGTGCGTCCTGGCACTGTTGCTGAGACGCATATACAACTAACACTGTTGCCGAGCTTAGTGTAGCGGTATTGTTACCGAGTTGTCACCATCGCTGAGCTGACACTACTGCCGAGCTGACACTACTACCGAGCTAACATTACTACTGAATTGCCGAGCTAACACTATTGCCGAGCTGCATATAACTGAGACCAAGACAAACCTAGCTGGTACTATTACCGAAGCTTAGCATAATCTTGGTGTTATGGGATTGCTCCCACACAGTGTCAATGCGGCACTTCTTGATTTCATTGATAAGTGATGAGGAAGGGCCCTTTCCTTTAGAGGAAGCGTGTGGGAGCTTTTTTGATGGTGTGAGTGCATTTGGTCCCTTCTTCGATCACGCGCTAGAGTATTGGAAGGTGAGTTTGGAGAAGCCTAACAAGATACTTTTCCTCACTTATGAGGAAATGAAACATGATCCAAAGGGGCAAGTGAAGAGGCTGGCTGAGTTTCTTGGGAGACCATTTGAGAGAGAGCAAGAGAGAGGAAGAGGCTGATAAGGTGGTGTGGAGGTGCGGCTTGGAGAGGCTTAAGAGCTTGGACGTGAACAGAGACGGGGTGGACCCATGGAATGGAATACCCCACCATGCTTATTTTAGGCGTGGGACCGTGGGTGATTGGAAGAATCACTTAACCGACGAGATGGCATCGAGGCTTGATGAAATCACTCGCATGAAATTAGAGGGTTCTGGCTTGAGCTTTCAAAAGGTATAAAAACTAGTAGTTTCTATGGTTTTTATGTTTTTTTTATGGTATTATGGTACTTGTGTTGGTAATGCTTTGTGCAAGAACTGCGCATTTTCACTTGCCAATATAGGATTAAAATGTGGTATGTTGGTAATGTTATATAACAACTGCATCTTTCCATTTGCGAATATGAGATTGGAATGTTATCACTCTTGCATGTACCGAAAATCAGCTTTTCTCCAAATAATGTCAGCCATCTTATCCTAGGCGTAAAGTGAATGGTGCCTTGATGAAGTGTTGGTCCATTTTAAAGCTTTAGATCATATTCCTAATGCAACAAAATAGATGTTTTTCAATTCTATCACCTGACACCTGTTAGGTCATCTAATTCAGAATTCAGTTGGCTGAGTAGCTAAAATGAGATTTTGCACTATATCCGGACCAAATTTTAAGGCCCAACTCTGTTTAGCTCTCAAAGTAAAGATTTTTCCGGATCGAGTCCGTTTCTTAACTATGGTGGGCATGCCCCAAACCAACCATTCCTGGCCTAGCTTAAGCATTAGGCATCAGATGACCCTGCCCATGGGTAACACAATATGGATATATCAGTCATTGATTACAGAACCCAGCTCCAGTTAGGAGTCCAGCTACAATGCATGTTCCGGAAAACCTCATTATCTCCCACGTTGAGAGTCAAGTTCCGCTAATGCCGACACTCACGAGTAGTTCGTGAGGGTCCTCGGTGTGTCCATTAGTGAAAAGCCATGCCCTCAAAAATAAATTCTCCCCTCTTTCACAAAGTCATGAAAACTCATGTTTGCCAATGTAAATCTCCAATGACTCGGGTTATAGAAAATCCTCATTTGTGAAGATTTTCAAGTCAGAACTTTCCATAGGATGTAGATCCTCAATTGAACTAGACAGGATATAAAAATCTCAAATCGTAGCAAAATAGACTCAAGGGAAGGATGGACATCTAAACACTCTGTTTCTTGATCTGGAGCAGATTTTATATTGTTGGACGGCTATGTTTTGGCTGCCTGTTTTTCCATGGAGAAATATATTATTACTATGGCAAGTGAACCAAACGCGACTTTATAAATGGCCCATAACATATTCAAAGAAAAATCATCAATGGTCCACCAATCTAATGGCTCCAGATGCATCAAAGTACTAATGCGACAAAACCACCTTCTATGCATCATCAAACCAGTAAAGTCATAAGAGGGAGGAAGGGGGCGAGCAAGACAATAACAACATTCAAATGAGTATAAGAGTTGATCCTCAACCAAAACTCAAATACTATATATGATCTTCCAATCTCTTAAAAACAAAAACACAAAAATTATAGGACATCCCTAGCACAAATCGTGGCTGATAACATGGGCATTTAGCAAACAATATGGGATTGATATTGATGCGACTATTGGTCCAGTGGTGAAATTCACTACGGTACGGGTCCTAATTGATGTCGCAGCTAGCAAAAAGTGGAAGCTGTATGGGAAAACACCATAATACCGAGATTAAGCTAATCCTCGATAACAGTACCAGCTAGTTCTCCTTGATCTCAGTAACCAATGCCTCGGCAGCTCAGCAGCTCGGTAAAGAGTGTCAGCTTGGCAATGCCACTTCTGATCTCGGTAAGAGTACTGAAGGACGGAGGTGGGCCATCATACTCCTATAAGAAGTACGGACATGCACTGACAGATAGGGTGGCGCTTGATAGAGATAAAGAGTTGACTCTATCACCCCATCACGTCAGCTGTGTTAAGGGGAATGGAAACTTTCGATGGGATGCTCCCTTTTTACCTACCACTCAGTGTCAGGGTAAGGCCTGATGGGACCTTACCCCCACCTACCTCCACTCAGCGAGGAGATGGACGAGAATTCCATCTACATATACACATGGAGGTTAGCCCCATAGAGGTATGCAAAAACTCATACTCACTCATATCTACTTCTCTCCCCCACTTTTCCTTTCCTTTGTTACAGAACTAACTCAGGCATCGAAGTGCATTCGGCTGATGGCAGCCAAGGCCTCTGACCTCTGCTCATTTCCTTCCCTTTCAGGTCTCGAGCGTTCGGTCTTACCCGTAATTAGGTTCTACTTCCTCCTAATTAAGTGGGTGTCGTTTTTGGCACTTACAGTTGGCGCCGTCTGTGGGAAACGACTGAACAACAATCTACAAACACCATGCCTCCAAAGATCCGAAACGATGAAGGGAAATCGAAGGGGCCGTCCCAACCACCTGCGTCGTCAAAGAAACTACCAACCCCTGGTTCCTCGCCAAAGAAGGTCCGGGGGGAGGTCTGGCGCTGCAAGCATTGAAAAATTTGTGGTGACCCAGTCAGGCTCCTCGACGCAGGAGGTGAATGCACCTTCCCGACGAGATGTACCACCACTAGAACAACCCCAGCAGAGCAAGGAACACACCAAGCGAGGTGAGACGTCAGCACTGGCTAAGTCGCAATCTCATCATCAAGCCAACCCCGACGCTGACGATGAACCCCTCCTTGCAGATATCGGGGCCCAAAACCTAGTTATCCAGGAGAAGGAACGAGCCTTGAAGACAAGAACAAAGCTCATAAGATCAGGCTGAGAGCAGTCCGGTTTTGGTTATCCCCGGATGGCAGGCTCTACGGGAAGCCGTACACCGGACGCTACCTTCAGTGCGTCCATCCGAACAAAGTCGAAGAATTTCTTTATGAAATTCACGAGGGAATCTGCGGTAGTCACATTGGAGGCCGGTCACTGGCATACCGAGCTATCAGCCAAGGCTACTGGTGGCCCTACATGCAAAACGACTTCCAGCTGTACGCCAGGAAATGCAAGAAGTGCCAAAAGTTCTCACACTCCCTCCACCAGCCAGCGCAAGATCTGAGCCCACTCTTTAGTTCGTGGCCCTTCGCTCAGTGGGGCCTAGATATTGTGGGACCACTCCAGCGAACTCCAGGGACTAAGAGATGGGTAATAGTAGCCACCGATTATTTCACCAGGTGGATTGAAGTCGAACCTCTGTCCTCCATTACTGAGCAGGACACGAAGAACTTTGTGTGGAAGAATATCATTACAAGATTTGGGATCCCACGAACTCTGCTCTCAGACAACGGGACTCAGTTCGATTCCAACTTCTTTAGAAACTTCTGCCAGGAGCTCGACATCAGAAACGTCTACTCTACCCCGGCATACCCACAAAGCAACGGCCAGGATGAAATCTCGAACAAGGTGGTCCTCGATGGGCTCTAGAAGAGACTCAACCGAGCTAAAGGAAGATAGGCAGAAGAACTCCCTAGTGTCCTGTAGGCATACAGAACAACTCCGAGATGCTCCACCTCGGCAACACCATTCTCCTTGGCCTACGGAATGGAAGCAGTGATCCCTCTTGAGGTTGGCCTCCCAACCCTAAGGTTCGAGCTCTGCGACCAAGGACTGAACGATGTAAACCAAGCCCGAGAGCTGGACCTAGCCGAGGAACGAAGAGAAGCAGCAGCTATTCGCCTAGCTGCCTATCAGCAACAGATGGCCTGGGGCTACAATCGGAAGGTTGAAGAAAGGGGGTTCTCGATTGGAGAACTGGTCTTGAAGAAAATGCTCCCCGGGGACAAAAACCTGAACGAAGGAAAGTTGGCACTTAATTGGCATGGACCATTCAAAGTGCTCTCAGCTCCAGGACAATCTGCGTACAGACTTGAGGACATGGAGGGTAAAGAGTTACCACGGCCATGGAATGTGATGAACCTCAAGAAGTACTATTTCTAAAGATGTATTCAAAATTTGGATATCAATGAAATACATTCTTCTGAAAAGAATCTCTCTTTCATTCTCAAGAAATGCTCCAAGTTATTCAGCTCAGTCATAGCACCAGCTATAGCTCGGCAAGAGTGCCAGCTATATCCGGCTCGGTAACAGTACCAGCTATATTCAGCTCGGTAATGGCACCAGCTATAGCTCAGCAAGGGTGCCAACTATATCCGGCTCGGTAACAGTACCAGTCGTATTCAGTTCGGTGATCGCACTAGCTACAACATGGTAACAGTGCCGCCGCTCGAAGGTATACTTAGTTGCAGAACCAAGTACGCCACCACCAAAAGAAAGAAAGAAGGCCTTAAAATGTTCAAGGCAGCGACCATGGCGTCCAAGAACACCTTAGCTTGAAGAACCAGGGTGCATTTCTTACATCAAGTCAAAGATTTGTCCGAGTTCATCCCCGGTGGTTATGGTTACAAGTTTCTGAGATTCCGGTTACTGAACCAAGCTCAGTTACTTAAGCAAAAATCCTATTTCAAGTATAAAGGGAGTTCGGTTAGAGAACTGAGACTAACTACTTGAGAAGAAAACAAGGAAACCATTCCAGCCAAAACATGAGAAAAATGATTTTTCATTAAATAAAAATTTCATTATAGCATGGAGAGATACAGAAGGGAAAGAGAATTTAGGGGGCAGCAGCCTCAGCGTTGCAATCAATCTCCATCTGTGCAGCTGCGACTTCCGGGAGGACTTCTGGTTCGGCCCGGCTAGCTTTAGGGTTGGTCGGACAGGCTGTAGGGTCAACCGGACAGGCTTTGGGGACGGCCTATAGTGTGACAGCTTCGACCACATCATCTACCACTGGATGAGCCTCAAACGGGCCAGGAGCAGAAGGGGGGCCAGTTTTAAAAGAGGGGGCAGTGCCCGAGCTCTGAAACTTGGGAGGATGCCTGAAAGTAGGATCATCCTCAGGAACTCCAGCTTTCTTCAAAGCTGCTCTCCATCCAAGCTCCCAGGCTCGCTCAAGGATCCTCTGCATCTGCGTTTTGTTCTTGGAGTCTCAATTTGACATTACTTTCTTGCGTCATTTCATTTTGTAAAGATACCCTTAAGGAAGGTATTTGTACCTCTAGAGGGACAACTGTTTCACATCCATAGACCAAGGAGAATGGTGTGCTATGGGTTGGTCCGCGAACGGTAGTCCGATAAGCCCATAAAGCTTCAGGCAGTTTGTCGCTCCAGTCTCTTCTGTGACTAGAGACCATTTTCTTGAGAATTTTGCATAGTGTCTTCTTGAAGGCTTCTGCTAGTTCATTTGCTGCGGGGTTATACGAAGTCGAAGGACAACTTTGGATTTTGTATTTGTCGCAGAACCTGTAGAATCTGTGATCCCGGAATTGTGGTCCATTATCATGGAAAAATCTTTTAGGTATGCCAAAGCGACAAATGACGTTGGTGCGCAAGAATTGAAGAACTAATGAGGTCTTTATTTCACTGAACGCAAATGCTTCTGACCACTTGGAGAAAGAATCTGTAGCGGCAAAGATGAAGCGATGACCTTTGCTTGATGGGGGAGAGATAGGACCTATGATGTCCATACCCCAGGCTTCAAAAGGCCAAGAAATTGCTGTAGGGTGTAGCCATTCCGAAGGCATGTGGACATAGTCTCCGTGAACTTGGCATTGTTGGCAGCGTTTAGCAAATTGTATCGCGTCAGCTACCATCGTAGGCCAATAGTAACCTAACCTTTTTATCTGATCGTAGAGCTTAGGACCAGCCTGATGGGCTCCACAAAGACCAGCATGAACTTCTTTTAGAGTTTCTTCCGCCTCTTGTTGTGACAAGCAGCGTAGAAGTACTCCGTTGAGGGATTTTCTATAAAGCATTTTGGAGGGAATATCCAAATGAAAGTTTGGGGCTCGTCTTTGGATACTTACCTGCTCATTTGGATCTTCTGACAGGATTCCAAACATAATGTAATTAATGAACGGATCCCTCCAGTCGCCGCTCGGATCTCTAAGGATAGAAATCCAACTTCTGACCACTCGGTGACATTCAACAACTGCTTGGTGTGTGTTGAGAAGAGGGAGAATCCTTCTTTGACACATTGTAATTTTCATGTTTTCCCCTTCTTGGATTTCTATAGATGCAGCGACTCCAACCAGGGCATCCGCATGGATGTTTTTACCTCTGCGGATGTGGTGATGTGACAGACATCAAACTTTTGTCGAAGTGATTGTGCCTTGTTGTAGTAAGGCAATAGATCAGGCTTCCTGATTTCATATTTCTGATTCATCTGGTTGACGATTAGTTGAGAATCCTCAAATGCTTCCAACATGGTGATGCCGGATTCGAGGGCGAGCTCCAATCCTATGATCAGAGCTTGGTATTCAGCTGCATTCTTTAAACATGGTTCCAGTAGCGAGAATGCACGTGGAATCATGTATTTGTCAGGGCTAACAAAAAGAATGTCAATTCCTAATATCAGCTTTCCTTTTTCATTTGTCCTGGTTGCACCATCGACTTACATGTCCCAGGAGGCATTTGATAAGAAGGTCTCCACACTGTAGACAGGCTCATCTGTGAGATCATCTCTGAGTGGAGAATCCTTAGGCACTGGATGCCCTACGAGAAAGTCTGCCAGATCTTGGCCTTTGATTGCTTTCTGTGGTACATACCTAATATCAAATTGTGACAGAAGGATGGCCATTTTGCTAGTCGAGCATTGAGAGAACCTGCTTTTGGGACAAGGACCTTTAAGAGATTGATCCTCGAAATCAGGTATACTGTGTTGGACAATAGGTAGTGACGTAGCTTTTTTACAGCGAACATCACTGCAAGGCATTCTTTTTCAACTGGAGAGTAGCGATGCTTTACACCAACCAACATGCGGCTGGGGTAGTATAGAGCAGCCTCTTTTCCTCTATCATTTTCTTGTGCGAGTAAAGCGCCCAAAGAATAGTCGAGAGCTCTTGTGTACAAGATGAATGGTTTTTCAGTTGTGGGGGCAGCCAACACTAGAGGTTTGGTCAGGTATGACTTGATGTCATGATATGCAACTTCACATTCTGCATCCCAAACAAAGTCTACACCTTTCTTCATTAGGAGAGAAAATGGACGGCATTTTCCTAATAGATTGGAAATGAATCGTCGGATGTATGCCAAGCTCCCTTAGAGCCCTTTGAGTTCTCTTGAGGTTCTTGGAAATGGCATTTCTAGGATAGCCTTGACTATGGTGCGGTCAGGTTCTATTTTGGCTTTCTGAACTATGAATCCGAGGAACTTACCCGATGAAACACCGAAGAAGGTTTTGAGGGGATTCATCCGCTGTTTGTATTTGCGAAGTCGGAGGAAGACTTCTCAAAGATCTTTGAGATGATATTCTTTTCTTTTGCTTTTGACGGCAAGGTCATCAATATAACATTCGACCGTCTTGTGCTGCATATCTTGGAATATCTTTATCATAGCCCTCTGATATGTTGCACAGGCATTCTTCAAGCCAAATGGCATGAAAGTGTAGCAATACACGCCAAATGGGGTCCGAAATGATGTGTGCCTCTCATCTTCGAGATGCATCTTTATCTGATTATAACCAAAGAAGCCATCCATGAAAGTTATTCGCTCAAATCCGCAGGTGTTGTCAATCATTATCTCCGGTATGGAGAGTGGGAATTCATATTTTGGGTATGCATTATTCAGGTCTCTATAGTCAATACAGACCCATATTTGCCCATTTTTCTTTGTCACGGGGACGATGTTGGCCAACCATTCAGGATGCTGTTGCTCGCGGATGAAGCCAACGCTTTTGAGTTTCTAAACTTCTTGTTCAATTTTTTCCATCACGTTAGGACGGAATCTTCTTTGGCCTCATTTGACAGGCTTGATATTTTCTTGCAGGCTGAGTTTGTGGACTGCTATTTTAGGGTCTAAACCAGGCATTTCAGCGTAAGACCATGCAAAACAATCAACAAAGTCATGAAGAAAAGTGATATACTGGGTTAACTCATCATCCTTTACATTCTTACTCATGAATACAGGACGTGGGTTATCTGGTGTTCCCAAGTCTATCTTTTGAACAGAATCTTCTGTTGGAAGGTTTGAAGGTGGTTCCCCCACAATATTTTAGGAGGCTTCCAACTCAACAAGACCTTCTGGAGTTTCAGAAGCATTTTCAGACCATAGCTCTGCTTCTGTCCATAAATCTTCTTGATCTGTACTCTTCTCAAGAATTACTATAAGATGATCCCAATCACTTGCTGAAACTGGGTCGAAGTAAGGCACTTCTTTTGGAGACAAAGGTTCTTCTGGGTCAGAAAACTGTGAGTTTGTGTCATCGGACAATCCTCTTCATCATCAGAGAAATCATACCAATTTGATGAGCTTCTTAGGTCTTTGTCGAGTAACTCTTCAAAGAGACATCCAGGGAAATCAATGTCTTCCTCGACACGAGATGTTGAGGCCTGGTCTGCAAAACGACTTTGCAGCCTTTGTGTCAACTGTCTCATAGGAGTGTCATGATCATACCCCAACCCGTATGAAGACTTGTCTATGTGACGGCAGAGTTTCCAATCCTCCAGCTGACTTTTGGTCAGGGTGGGTTCCAATGGTGTGAGAATACCACGACCACCTCCCAAATTAATTGGATTTTGAGCGTCATAGCCCATTTTCTTCATGATAGCTTGTGCCATTGGACTATACAGGGATAGTTGAGGCATACCTTTATTTTGGAAAGGTTCAAGCAAAGAATTTGATGAAGAAACGTCCAATCAATGGAAGAAGATTGGTTTCTTTTCTGCCGATGTTGCCGGAACAACGAAGAAAGCAGACACAGGATCTTCTATGCCAGCAGGAGTCTCCAATGGAGTGAGAGCGGGCTGAACTTGCCGAGTATCAGCTTGGCTTGCGATGTATCGTCTTCTAGCTCAGAATCCGAATCTGTGTCTTGCATAATAGATACGAAGGAAACGACAAACTTGCCCCCAGGCTTTTGTTTCATCTTCTTCGCTTTGGTTGTGATTACCAAAGGTTTGGAAGATTTGAAGGAGACAACGAATGGGAGAAGGATTGCTCTCTTCGATTTTACCGGAAGGTTTGTTTTCTTCTGATGCTTGCTGAGGAGCTTTGCCTTTATCTTTTTGGAGATTGCCCGCAAAGGATGCTGTTTCTTCCTCCTCCTTTTCGTCCTTATACATCTAAGAGTCTGCAAAATGGACTTCTTTGCCTTTGAAAGGCTTTCTATCTGCAAACACTTGATGTATCAAGCCGTCATTGCCAACGAACTTGATGCACTGATGTAGAGTCGAAGGGACGACACCATTCTCGTGTATCCAGGGGTGTCCGAGAAGGATGTTGTAGCATGAAGGGGTCTTTATTGCATACACGGTGACTTCAAAGATAAGATCACCGATTTGCAGCCTGAACCTGATTTTGTCAATAGGCCTTTGAGTGCTCCCATCGTATCCAAATATGGACACAGATGTGTGGCTCAACTTGCTAGGTGGGATACCTAGCTCTTCGAGTGCCGAAGTAGAGATGAGGTTGAGTGCAAAACCTGTGTCAATCTGAACTCCGTGTATCGGCATCTCTTTAATTTACCCTGTGAAGTACAAGGGTCGCTTGTGCTTTGTCTCACCTAGCAGGAGGTCTTCCTTATTGAAGGCGATGGTCGCACTTACTGCTTTTTGGACCGAGAGGCATTCAGTGCAAGGTCCCTCAGTTTTCTTCTTTTCTCCCTTTGAGGAGGTTTTTGATCTTTTGACCCTATAGTCCATTTCGATTTGTAGGACTTGTGGGGCATGTTTGTCGACAACCATATTCAGCCTTTGCAGTTCTAAAATGAGACTATCACCAGTTTCTGGTGACATTCGTAATAAATCTAGGATGTGCAGTCGTCCAGGTATGTGTTTGAAGTGCTCGATCAAGTCATACTTGAAAGCCTCCTTGGGGCCTGCATTTTCATTATCGTGGCCACTTGGGGTGTTTATAGCTTACTTTCCCGAAAGATTTACATAAGAAGAAGAAGAAGGTTGGTTGCAGTTTTTGTGGTAATCCCGGCCAGAGCGGGTACCTTTCTCAACTTCAAAATCTTTTAGAGGTGGTTCTTCTTTTGGAAGACCCTCTTAGGGATCAAGGGGCTGATCCTTCTTAATTACTGAAAACGCTTCTGCAGCAGCATTGTCGTCTTCAGTTATTGCATTGCATAGAGCATTTTCCGGGAACAAGTCCTGAACAGCTTCCAGCAACTTTTCTTCTTAGTAGAGTATTTCATCGGTCTAGATATTGTTGACACCAAAAATGTCACTTAGCCTCCTCAGCATCAAAAGCTACATGGAGTCACATCCTACTACAAATAGGCAAAGCTGCTTCAAGCATTAGATATTGTCAAAATCAAAGAAAAACTGCAAGATCCTTCAAAATTGCCCAAAGAAGGGTACACATGAAATTTCAGGTCATTTCGACACTATTTGACCTAACTTCAATCCTCTAACGGCTGGGCAGGAGCTCCCGGCGGCTACAGTGTCGAAGACATCAAATCTTCCATCAGAGTCTATGGATGGTCTCAAAATACCTCTAAAAGGCTCCACGCCAAATTTCAAGTCAAACCGACACCGTTTGACCCTCCATTAACTCTAGAAAGGCGAAATCACGCCTCTCGGCGGCGAGAACCTCCGATGCCGCCACTCATCAAACAAAGCACATTAATAGCTTCTATATGCTTCCAAAGGGCTGCACGTCAAATTTCAGGTCATTCCGACGATGTTTGACCCGGCTTTGACGCTCCGAAGCAAAATTAAGCCTACCGGCGGCGGAGCTCCCCGGGACCATGGCATCCAAATCGAAGCTAATGGATCGTCTCAAAATGACTCCAATAGGCTCCCTGTCAAATTTCAGGTCAATCGGACATCGGATGACCGTACATCGAAGCTCGACATCTTCCGCACGGTGAAATCAAGTCTAGCATCGACGGGATCCCAAACGACTTCAAAACTCAAATAAAAGCCTATGGCTCGTCCTATCTAATGCTCAGGAAGCTTCACCTCAAATTTCAGGTCATTTCGACATCGTTTGACCTAGTTTCAACTCTTGGCGGAAAATTGGCTACAAAGTCATCGGCTTTTCCAAAAATAGGAAACTTTGTGCTCTGATTTGCATGGCTTCTGGACAGGTTTTCTTCAAAGAAATCAATCCAATAAATGAGGAGAAATGTCAAGAAAAATACAGAAGAAAAAAGAAGCGAAAAAGATGGAAAAATGGCGACCGAAAGGGGACAAATCCCCCATGGCCGCCAGCGACCATGGGTGCATGGTCGCCTGCGACCATAGGGATCCTGGCCTCCAAAGTTCGCCCGGAAACCCACTTTTTCGGGTATTTTTCGCGTTTCGCAATGTTTGGCCCCTGTGATTTTCTCAAATTCTGATTTTTGAGGCATGATATCCGTCGATCTCCGTCAACATCACGGATCCACCATCGAAATCATTCTATCATCATTGGACACTCCAAAATCGCCAACCAGACGACCAAGAAAGCACACTTTTTGCCCTACCGATCGTGAAATCCACTGGACAGATGTTGCGGGCCCATTGGTACCTACCAATATCTAAATTTGCATTGTCATCCGACATCAAATAACATGCGGATCCATCGATGATCATCGCAAGAAGAATTCCAAAAGATGCGGCGCGACCCGTGACTCTTCAAGTGACTCGGCGGCCAATTAATGAAGTTAAATGACCTTTTTATGACAACTTATTAGGGTCATTAACTCATTATTTTGGACGGCCCAATCAAAAGCAAGCAAATGGGAGTTACAAGTCCAATTAATCATGGCAATTAACCATGTAACTCCTATCATTATGGAGTTTAATCATGGTAATTAATCATGAAACCCCCATCATCATGGAGATTAAATGCCCATTATTCTCCATCAACTAATCAGATTCAAAGAAAAAGGAGTTACAAAATTATGAAATTAAATCTTGTAACTCCTCCCATCATGGAGCATTTATGCAATCAATGCCCATAAACCCTCCTAAATGGCCACCAAAAGCCTATAAATAGGCGGTCATTTCAAAGGGAAAGGGTCCGAAAAAATTGTCTGAAGTGGTCAGGAAAAAATCATTCGAAGGGTCCTGAAAATTATCCTGAAGAATTCTCTGCACAAAGAAGCTCTCCCGCCTTGAAGAAACTCTGCTGCAAACACTACAAGGTGATTGAAGTCCCTTGGGGGGCCACCCCCCAAGGTTTCCCCTCTTCTGCTATCCAACATGGCCTAGATGCGGCTTTTCAGCCCGTCTACTTGGTTTTTTATTAGATATAGGACCTTTCCTTGGTCTTTGTCCTCTAAAAATCCGATGTCCAAGCCAAGCCAAGTGATTCAAAAGCATCAAGTGTTCTCATCTGAAGGACGATGGCGGAGTCCATATATGACTCGCGACCGTCGATCTGAACGAGTCCCCACAATCTCCTGAGAAGTCAGATCCCTCTTTCTTTCTTTTCTTTTTTATTTTGTATTTTTAAAGAGACAAAAAAATCACAATTCTTGTCTTTCACTATTGATAAGATTTGTAAATCGCCTTCCATGGCAAAATTGCCTATTACGGCACAAAACTGCCTTTCACGGCAAACTAAAAAAAATCGCCTTTCACGGCATTAAAAATCTTGTCTCTTTCTTTAAAATATATGTGCAATGGAAAGTTAGAAAAAAAGTTCGATTTCCTTTCTACTTGTGAAGTTGAATTTCCAGATCACCATTTCAATTCCAAGTAGAATAGAAAATCTGGCATACCCGTACAAAATGTTGATGCTCGCTTCTTCCTTTTTCTTCGCCCTGCCGCACCCCGGCGGACCTGGGACTGAGGAAGGCAAGAAGAAAAAGACGGGTCCATCGAGTTGGCATACCCGGTGGGACTCGTTCATTTGAGAACACGATGCTTAGAATCCTTGGCTCCTTCCTAGTTGGTGGCTTATGTTGGATCTTGTATCTAAAAAAAAAACATGAGATTAGATTCTTTGAAAATTTCTATCTTTGAACTTGTTTCCATTCTTTCTCTTCTCAAACAAAAAAAAAAGGTTTTCAAATTTCTCTCTTTTGGATTCAAATTGGAGAAACTTTGGTTCTTTCCTTTTTAGTACAATGGCTCGCAGAAATGTTTGAGCCAACGTTCGGATTGGGAGGGGCCATTTCCTTTTCTTTGATGGGTCCATTGGTGATCTTTCAAAAAAAAAAAGAAAAAATATTTTGAAAAAAATTTTTCAAATTTCTTTCTTTTGGATTCAAATTGGAGAAACTTTGGTTCTTTCCTTTTCGTACAATGGCTCGCAGAAATGTTTGAGCCAACGTTCGAATTCGGAGGGGCCATTTTCCTCTCTTTGATTGGTCCATTGGAGATCTTTTTTTTTTATAAAAAAAACACACATTAAGTCTGCGCCAATTACGTTCTTTAACCAAAGTGAATCTAAGAAAAGCTTTGTCCAGAGTGTGGAGGCAGCTAGACTGTTCGAGGTAAGGGTCCTTCAAACGGGTTCATTAAGTAATCCTACCCTTACCTAGGGGCTAATCTATCCACTAAGGTTTCATAAGACCGAATTGGAAGACCTATGTGCACTCTTCAAAAAGAAAAAAAAAACTTTTGTCATTATTGTGTTCAAATTCGAGAAATTGTAGTTCATTCCTTTTCGGATTTAGTGCTCACGGAAATCGCTGAGCCTCTGATCGGATTGGAATACCATTTGCTCTCTTTTGCGAATTCAATCTTGACTTTTCAAAAAAAATTCCCATCTCGTGTCCTTTCAAGGATGTGATTTACAACATTTGTGCCTAGCGGTGCTAGTACTCCCTTTCGGGTCTACCGTATTCACGACCGACACATTTGTATCTCCAACCTTATATCATTTTACCTCGAGTGAGCTTCGCTTCTCGGTAATTTGAATTAAGGTTTACAATTGCTTCTAATAGTCACTGGAACGTTCATTTCGAGCCGACCTTATTTGCGTTTAAAACAATTGTACCCTCTATGGCTTTTTGCCTTCTTCATTACGCTCAGAATGGGCCATGCTCGCTGAGCGATTTGAAAAGACAAAACCATAGTATTTTCCATTTAAGATCACCATATTCTTGTGATTACTAATGGATGTGGTCTTGTTTCAGAAGTTTTCCAATACTAACAATGGCAGCTTCGTTGACCATCACCTTCGATGAAAACAAGTACCAAGTCATGCTTCAAGAGAAGCAAAGAAAGCGCACTTTCAAGCGCCCCGCCAACTGCTGAAGCGTCACCTCCCTTAGCAACTCCCAAAACATCGGGTCGACCTCCACTCCCTGAACCATCTTCTTCGGGTCACTGGGACCATTCCCACTACCCGTAGAAGAGACGGCGCCTGCTAAGAAATAAAAGACCGCCCCTCAACGTGTCGCTGCCCCGACACGAAAAGCGGTCACCAAGAAACCTGAGGCTCGTGCCAATCCCGCGAAGCCTCAACCTGCAAAAAACCAGGTCTGCCCCAAGACTTGGTCCCTATGATCTTCACCAAAACAAAGAAGGTCTCGGACATCTGCAAAGCCAGCATACCTGGCTCCTCTCAAGGAGAACCGGTTCTATCCTCTCACTTACGTCAAAGGGGAGAAACCTACCCTCCACCGAACTACAAAAACTACTCAGCACGAGCCGGCTTGCTAATACAAGCCCAAAATTAAGTCGTGCATCACAAGGCCTCGACAAGAACCTGTCAAGGCCTGCTCTCCTGCAACTCGACCCTTCATCTCAATAGGGGCCGAGCTTGCAAAATTTAAAGCTTCGCTGCGACAGGCTAAGGACCGCATCCAAATCTTGTCCATGCCAGTCTTCAAGGAAGACAAGCTCGGCTGATGCGCACGAGGGACCACATCCTTCATTGCCAGAGCACAGCCCGAGCTAACCAAAGCTCAAATTGCTCGTCGTATACGTCGCCGCGTGGCATCTCGACAGAAGAGATTAGAGAAGTAAAGAACCCAGAATTCAGAGCTTCAAATCTCCCAAAAATGAGTCGAAAAAGAAAGACCCGACCAAGTTGCTGCTGTCCACATGGTTGGCAAAACCAAGAGACACCAGAAATCAGCAACAAAAATACGTGTCAGACGGCCAGTGACTCACAGCGTCTCCCGGACAAGAAGACATCAGGGAGACTCTCCCACTCCTTCAAGCCAAGGACACCGAAGTGATCATTCCTCCGGCTCTTCATCTAAAAGAATGAGCTCCAGCTCAGTCACTAAGACAATATCCTCATTCGATTCTCGAAGGATGAATGTCTTGGTCACAAACTCTGAGCAGCCTCCACCGGATGACAACATGGCTCTACGCATTCAGCAGTTAGAGCAAGGACAGCAGAGAATAGAGGTTCTGATGGAAAACCTCCTTCTCACTCTCCAACGTCAACCAAACAATGATGAGGTTCCGCCACAAGATGAGGCAAACGGTGGAGAAGATGAGTCACGCGCCCTTACTAAAAGGACGTTGACGATATCCTTGCCGATGCAAAAGAAGAGGATACACTGAAGGAACATGGAATCAAGCCACCATATCCCTTATCGATGGACTCGGTTCCTTTCCCCCCAAAGTTCAAACAGCCTTTTCTCCAAACATATACGGGGAAAGGTTCAGCTAGGCAGCACGTCATCCACTTCAAGATCCTGACGGGAGCTATTGTAGATCAAGATGCTCTCAAGATTCGTCTCTTTGCAAGTACCCTAAAAGGTACGGCCTTTGATTGGTACTCCACTCTGCCAGAGGACACTATTCAAAACTGGACCATGCTAGAGACATGCTTCCTGACCCACTTCAAAGGTGAGGTTCATCCTGTTACTATGGCTCAACTCTGCAGCCTTAAACAGTGAGAGAATGAGTCGACATATGACTTCATTCACAAGTGGAAAGCAATGGCATACAAATGCTCAGATGTGCTGCCGCAAGCGTCGCTGGTCGACATCTGCCGAAACAACATGAGAGCAAGGATCCGCTCCATGATCATCGGCAACAAATCGAAGAATCTGGGAGAACTCCTAGAAGCGTCTATGGAGGCTGAAACGGTGATCAAAGACCTCAACAGTCAGAAGTCATCAAAGAAGGAGTCGACCGCCATTCTGACCTCCAAGACAAAGAAAAGGAGGTTCTCAATGTGCAAACTAAGTCAGCCCCTCAGCCGCCAAAGAAAGGTGAAAACAAAGCTGCAGGTAAGAGGCCTGAACTCTCTGATGCCTTCAAAGAACGAGTAGAGAAGAAATACCCATTCGATGAAGATGTTGAAGAAATATTTGGGGCTCTCTTAGCAAATGGCAAACTCACCTTGCCTGACCCCAAAAGACCGGGAGATGTTGACAAAACCAATGATCCCCGATATTATCCATACCACCAAATGGTCTCACATCCTCTCAACCAATGTTTCGTTGTAAGAGAGAAGATCAACGAGATGTAGAAAAACGGAGTCATTACCTTTGACAAAAACTATGGGTCTGCCTCCGTTAACATGGTGTCATATGGATAAACATCCAAATCACCAAAGGAAAAAATCATTACATCCTTCAAGGTGATAAAAATGACCCAGACGTCCCAAGAGCTGGTGCCTTACCCAACACCAGATGGACAACCCATATGGGTACATCCCGATCTCCTAGAAGATGAAAATTGGGAGATCGTCAAAACAAAGCCGACCGCTCAACAGCGAAGGCAAGCCAAGAGACAACTCCGCAAGCTCAAACAGCAGGAGAAGGCTCAAATAAAACAAGAGGTCCCTGAAAAGGCAGAAACTTCCTCTACCACTTCACTGGGGCAACAGAGGATTCTCTCTCCAAAGCTTCAAGAGTGGTAAGAAAATTCACCCTTAGTGATTTCATGCCACCACGGCTTAGGGATGAGACTACGCAGGGGGCATCATACTCTTGTGACTCGGTAGTTGGATTCTCTATGAATGGATACGGGTCCAGTGACACTGCCAGTGACACAAATGAATGGGAGGAATCCCTTGAAACCAGAGAATATCTCTCTGATAAAGAATGGATCTCAGAATCCCACCTTATGCCACTAATCTGGTATAACCCCTTCCAGCCACAAGGATCTTGGTCTGATGATGATAAAGACCAAGAGGCTGTTCAAGAAAGTGCTGTCAACCCAGCACAAACAAATGCTCTAGTGGATCCCAATCAGGTTGAACCACAAGGGGCAGATGAAGAAGAAGATTTGGCTCCTATGCCCGATCTTGAAGAATATGCAAGGATCTTACAGCGTCTGGCCATAGAGCAAGAGTAGAATCGCATCAATCAGCTTCATCAAAATCCATAACCGGAAGTCCAGGAGAATCTACAAGCATGTCCTCCAGTGACCCCGGAAAATGAAGAAAGTTGCTGGATTGATGATCCTCTTACATCGGAGGATGAGTCTGATTCCCAACAGTCCATTATGGAGGCATCTTCTATTGAAGTTGCCTGCAATGTGATAGTTCAGGATGATAATGCCTCTGAAGCTTCATCTACTGAGGCCACGGACTCTCCAAATGCATCCGGCAGCATATCTTCTGGAGCTACATCTTCTCGGGTGACTTCCGCTGAGATAGCGTCCTCTCAGCCTTCATCTCCTGAAACTGTGACATCAAAATTCAAGCCTCTTCCAACTGATCACCATGAAGAAGCTCTGGCTGATGAAGTCTTCAAAGAAAACCCAATCAATTGGTCCCGGCTACCCAATCTCATAGGAGACGTCTGGACCGATGAAACACTGGACAAAGAAGAAAAGTTGTTGGAAGTTGTTCAAGACTTGTTCCCGAAAAATGCTCCATGCAACGCAATAACTGAAGACGGCAATGTTGCTGCAGAAGCGTTTTCAGCAAATCAGGAGAATCAGCCCCTTGAGCCCGAAGGGGGTCTTTCGAAAGAAGAGCCACCTCTAGAAGTTTTTTAAGTTGGGAAAGGTACCCGCTCTGGCCGGGATTACCACAAAAACTACAACCAACCTTCTTCTTCTTCTTATGTAAATCCTTCGGGAAAACAAGATGTAAATGCCCCAAGCATCAGTGATAATGAAAATACAGGCCCAAAGGAGGCTTTCAAGTATGACTAGATCGAGCACTTCAAACACATACCTGCACGACTGCACATCCTAGATTTATTACGAATGTCACCACAAACTCATGATAGTCTCATCTCAGAACAGTAAAGGCTGAATGTGGATGTCGACAAACATACCCCACAAGTCCTACAAATTGAAATGGACTATAGGGTCAAAAACTCAAAAACCTCCTCAAAGGGAGATAAGAAAAAAGCTGGAGGACCTTGCACTGAATGCCTCTCAGTCCAAAAAGCCGCAGGTGCTACCTTCGCCTTTAATAAGGAAAACCTCTTGCTAGGCGAGACGAAGCACAACCGACCCTTGTACTTCACGGGGTACATCAAAGAGATGCCGATACACAGAGTCCAGATCGACCTAGGGTCTGCACTCAACCTCATCTCTGCTACGGCACTCAAAGAGCTGGGTGTCCCACCTAGCAAACTGAGCCACACATTTGTGTCTATCTTTGGATACGATGGGAGTGCTCAAAGGCCCATCGGCAAAATCAGGTTCAGGTTGCAAATCGGTGACCTTATCTCCGAGGTCACCGTGTATGCAATAAAAAGCCCTTCATGCTACAACATCCTTCTCAGACGCCCCTGGATACACGAGAACCGTGTCGTCCCTTCAACTCTACATCAGTGCATCAAGTTTGTTGCCGACGACGGATTGATACATCGAGTGTTTGCAGACAAAAAGCCCTTCAAAGGCAAAGAAGTCCATTTTGCAGACTCTCAGATGTACAAGGGTGAGAAAGAAGAAAAGGAGGAGAAAATAGCATCCTTTGCTGGCAATCTCCAAAAAGATAAAGGCAAGGGTCCTCAGCAATCATCGGAAGAAAACAAACCTTCCGGCAAACCCGAAGAGAGCAATCTGTCTCCCTTCGTTGTCTCCTTCAAATCTTCCAAACCTTTGGTAATCACTACTAAAGCAAAGAAGACAAAGCAAAAGACAGGGGCAAGTTTGCTGTCTCCTTTGTGTCTATCATACAGGACACGGATTTGGATTCAGAGACTGAAGACGATACGTCGTTAAGCCAAGCTGATACTCAGCAAGTTCAGCCTGCCCTCACTCCATTGGAGACTCCTAACTGATCGTCAACCAGATGAATAAGAAATATGAAATCAGGAAGCCTGATATGTTGCCTTACTACAACAAGACGCAATCGCTTCGTCAAAAGTTTGACAACTGTCACATCACCCACATCCGTAGAGGTGAAAACATCCATGCAGATGCCCTGGCTGGACTTGCTGCATCTATAGCAATCCAAGAAGGGGAAAACATGAAAATTACAGTGTGTCAAAGAAGGATTCTCCCTCCTCTCAACACACACCAAGCAGTTGCTGAACCCCACCGGGTGGTCGGAAGTCGGATTTCCATCCTTAAACCTCCGATCAACTACTGGAGGGATCCGTTCATCGATTATATTATGTTCGAAATCCTACCTGAAGATCCAAAAGAGTGGGTAAGTATCCAAAGACGAGCCCCAAACTTTCATTTGGATGTTCCCTCCAAAATGCTTTACAGAAAATCCTTCAATGGAGTACTTCTACGCTGCTTGTCACAACAAGAGGCGGAAGAAACTCTAAAAGAAGTTCATGCTGGTCTTTGTGGAGCCCATCAGGCTGGTCCTAAGCTCTACGATCAGATAAAAAGGTTGGGTTACTATTGGCCTACCATGGTGGCTGACGCAATGCAATTTGCTAAACGTTGCCAACAATGCCAAGTTCATGGAGATTATGTCCACATGCCATCAGAATGGCTACATCCTACAGCGATCTCATGGCCCTTCGAAGCCTGGGGTATGGGCATCATAGGTCTTATCTCTCCCCAGTCAAGCAATAGTCATCGCTTCATCTTCGCCGCTACGGATTATTTCTCCAAGTGGTCAGAAGCATTTGCGTTTAGTGAAATGAAGACCTCATCAGTCCTTCAATTCTTATGAACCAACATCATTTGTCGCTTTGGCATACCTAAAAGATTCGTCTGTGACAACGGACCACAATTCCGGGATCACAAATTCTACAGGTTCTACGACAAATATAAAATCCAAAGTTATCCTTCAACTCCGTATAACTTGGCAGCGAATGGACTAGCAGAAGCTTTCAACATGACACTCTGCAAAATTCTTAAGAAAATGGTCTCTAGTCATAAAAGAGACTGGAGCGACAAACTGCCTGAAGCTTTATGGGCCTACCGGACTACCGTTCGAGGACCAACCCATAGCACACCATTCTCCTTGGTCTATGGATGTGAAGCAATTGTCCCTCTAGAGGTACAAATTCCTTCCTTAAGGGTATCTCTACAAAATGAAATGATGCAAGAAAGCAATGTCAAATTGAGACTCCAAGAACTGGATAATCTCGATGAAAGACGGCTTGAAGCTCTACAAAGCGTTAAGCTTTACCAAGCACGCATGGCAGGATCTTTTGACAAAAAGGTCAGGCAACGCGCCCACTAAAAGGGTGACTTGGTTCTTGCGGTAAAAAGACCAATGGTTTTTGCCCACAAATCCAAAGGCAAATTCGAACCAAAATAGGAGGGACCCTTCGTCATCGACAAAATCTTCTCCAATGGCACATATGCTCTTCTAAACATGGAGGGTGACAGATGTATGCTGCCCATCTATGGCAATTTCTTGAAGCAGTACTACCCTTGAAGACTTCCTACAACGGGTCAGAGCGATGCCTGCATGGCCAAACCCTATTCCTAGGTACTTGCTCGTCAAACCCACCCCTTTTAGAGTTTTCATCCCTATGTTGAAATTTCTAATAAAAAAAAAAAACCTCAAAACAATGCTTACTTCCAATGTTTCATTGTTCAAAAAAAAAAAAAAAACAACAACCCAAAATCCAAGTTTAGGAGCCTCTTTCCTAACTTGACCAAAATTTTCGATCCTTGAACCCAAAATTCATGGTTTGAAACAAAGATCAGGACTCAGGAATTTCCACCCTAGTCCACCCTGATTTTTACCACCAGAAAAGGTTTTGAGTCAAAATCTACGACCCTCGTGTCTTTAAACAAAAAAATGGTTTTTCAAAAAACCGTGGGGAGGCGACGTCTAGTCGATACTCACACAAAACCCAAGAAATTGGAAGAATGCGAACCCCATTCGATACTTCCAAAACCTCAAAATCGCAGGAAAGTGACACCTCGTCGATATTTGCAAAATTTCAAAAAAAACTTGTGGAGACACAACGTTTCAGTTGATATCCACAACCCAAATTTCAAAAAAAAAACAAAGGTTCGAAAAAAACCTCAAATTTCAAAAATCGTGGGGAGGCGACATTCCATCGATACCCACAAAACCAAATTTTTGAAAAAAGGCAGGGAAGAGACATTCAGTCGATACTTGCACAAAAATCCGCAGGGAGGCGACATTCCATCGATACTCACAACCGAATGAGCAAGGAAGCGACATTCCATCGATACTTGCAATACCATTCAGCAGGGAGGCGACTCTTAGTTGATACTTGTATTTTTGAAAACCAAAAACCTGGCTTTCATGCCAAAACCTAGCTTTCATGCCAAAAACCTGGCTTTCACGCCAAAAAAAAAAAAATTTCAAAAATCTGGCTTCCATGCCAACAAAAAACAAAACTTGGTTTTCAAAACACTCGGCTTCTATGCCATGAAATCTGGCTTTCACACCAAACAAAAAAAAAATCAGCTCTCATGCCAAAAACCGGCTCCCATGCCACAAAAACTGGCTTCCATGCCATAAACAAAATTTTTTCTTTCATGCCACAAAAATCGGCTCTCATGCCAAAAACCGGCTTCCATGCCACAAACAAAATTTTTGGCTCTTATGCCACCAAAATTCGGCTTTCACGCCATCCAAAATTTGTCTTTCAAGCCACCAAATAACCAGCCTTTTTGCCACAAAATCTGGCTTTCATGCCCAAAACAAACCTTTGACAAAAGATTTTCACAAAATGACAACCTTTTGATCAAATTCTCAAACAAACATTCTCATCCAACTTTTTACTTACTTTCATAAAAAAAAAAGGAATTTAAGTGAAACGAGGGAATACAAAAAAAAGGGGGGGTGCCGAAAAATGTTTATACATGGAGGTACCAAAAGAAAAGAAGAAAAAGTTTATTACAAATCAGGAGACTAGTCCGACATGGTCTTCAGCCAAAGGCTTAACTCCTCAAGCAAACTCTTGGCCTTAGCCTCCAAAGCTTCCAGGCCACATTTCTTCAGGATTTTCCTATAAAAAGCAGTATGCCATCGTGACCCATCTTCAGCACGAGGAAGCTCTTCCCAGAGAATCTGCCATTGTTCATATTCCTGAGTCTTCCTCCGGAGATTGCTTTCAACCTCTTCAACTTGGAGAATGAGAGTCCTCTCTCTATCGTGAGCTTTCAAAGTAGCAGCCCACTTGGCAGCGGCCTGTTCTTCCAATAGCTCAAGGCGCTGTCTGGCCTCAATGACCTCCCTATCAAGACGATGTTGGTCCTATGTTAGCTCTATAATAGCCAACTCAGTGACGTTCCTCTCCCGAACGAGCTGCTTCCGAGTCCGCGAGATCTCATTCAGTTCAGATTTGACCTTGCTGGAAGGCTTCAAAAACATCTCTTTGAAAAAGTCATCATTTGGAAAGCTCTTGGTCTCATTCCACTTGTTGCTTAGAGTGATGACTTCATCAACAAAAGCCTTGGCATCTGTAATGTCCAAACCGACTTCTTCGTTATCGGCAAGAATGTCCTGCACATGCTTAACCATGCCAAAACCAGCCTCCAAATGGCCATAAGAAAGAGTCTCGACCCATGAGCTCAAGACTCTCTTTAACACCTTCCTCGCAAACTGACGGGATGGCTCAGATGAAGACTCGCCATGCTCCGTTGGTCGACTGCCCATGTTAGGCACCGTTGGAAGAGTAATCAAGAAGCTCTTTCCAATCGGAGCCACTGGGGAAGGAATATTAGCATGCGGACTCGCCTCTGCCTCATCAAAACTGGTGGAAGAAGCCCCTACTCCTGGATCCGTCACAGGCACCCCCTGCTCTGGCTCTGAGAAAGATAGAGGAACTTCTTTTGTCACCTCACAACCTGCCAATGAAAGATGAAAAAGGTATGGATATGATCTTGTCAAAAATCAAAATATCGAGATTATCACTACGAAGTACCTTCTTCGACGACTGGCGGAATGCTTTCTGCCTCCATGAGATCATCCGAAGCATCATCAAAAGTTGCATCCATGGATGGCTCAAAGTCGTTGGAATCTTCTGGCAAGTCAGCTGGCAAGAAACAAAAAAAAATATATGTCAACAAGTGGCGGTAAAGCAAAAAAAAAGGAAAAAAAAAAAGAAAGAAAGAAGTCATACCAGGAGGGGATTCTGGATCTACTTCAGAATCTCTGGGTTCTTCCTCAGATGCCACAATCGGATCCATTACCGCCTCATCGGCCAGAACCTCAGGCATCATCAAATCATTATCTTTTGCCAAAAGAAAGAAAAGCAGTAGATAAAAAACAAAAGCCTCATAAAAAGAAAGAAGCGGAAAAAGAGAGAAGAAAGGTCATACCATAACTATTGATCTTTCCCCCTCGACTCCTCTTCTCTGGAGGCTCATCATCATCCCTTGATGCCTCCTCACCAATGGTGGAAGGAATTTCCAGATCAAGAGAGTTTTCATGCTGTCTTTGACTTCGGTGCTGTCCTCTTCTCCTCTTGATCCCACGGGACGAACTGCTGAAAGTACCCGCCCCACCATCAAAATCGGGCCTTTCGCCAGGGTCCTCACTGGATGGTCTGCTCTTGCCAGTAGACTCCATGGAAGCCTTTGCTCGCTCGGCTTGTATCCAAGCAGTGACCTCAGCCTCCACCTCTGCGAGTTGTTCCAAGACCTCACCAGGTATCTCTTGTGCAGCTCTCGATCTGATGACGTCCTGGTCCTCGAGAAAGCCAGTTCTGTGCTTTTCTCCAGAAAGGAAAGCCAGAACTTCTTCTCGGCGGACGCCATTTGACTTCCCAAGACCTTTCCCGGAAGACTGCTTTACATCGAGTTCCTTCTTGGGAAGCCCCCAGTACACTGAAAGGCTCTCCACGAACCATTTCGTGAAGCCAGCAGTTTGGAAGGCGGGCAACTCAGGATAAGGAATCATGGCGGTCGTGTCTTCCGCACTATAAAACGCCCATGCATTTCTCCCGTCCTTCATACCTCCAAAACGCTTCATCTTGCTCGAAGGCGCTCCAACAATGCCTTGGGAGAAGCCCAACTGCATGGCAAAATGCGAAGAAACATACGGCTAGATGTCGACAAAAAGATGTCTGCGGTACACCATCGTGCCGACACATGTTAAAAAGCAAACTCCTCTCCGCATTTGTCAAAGAATAGTGTCTCCCCGACCCTGCCATGGTGGAATCTCGGGAGAAACCAAAATCAATAGCCTTCTTCCGCAAGCCCGGAGAAAGCTTCACTGAGGACTGCCCCATCTCGACGTCCCAAAATCATCGGATCCTCAAGGGGGCAGATAAGAGAGATTCAGAAACAGGCTTCCCTTTAGCCAACTGAATCATAAACGAGTCCTCGTCCTATGCAACACCCAATCGGTAGAAACTGGGACAGTGGTATACATACCACGAATAGAAAATGTTGTTAGAAAATACCCTATTCATGGGAAGCCCAAGCCGAACCAGGAAAGCAGCAGCCTGCAGTTCGGTGCATAAATAGGAGTAAAGAGCAGGAACCAAAGTAAGCTGCTCTCCAAACGCCATCTAACAAGCCGGAAAAATGCAGTGCGGCCTGATGTGCGTTCCATCTCCTCCAGCAAAAATAGCCTCACCCAGTCAATAAGTGAGGTAAATAGCGAGATCTCTCCGAGTACAATGTCAGAATGAATGGCGTCTGTGTCTGCAAAGAATTCCTTCAAATTCTCTCACATGGCGGAGATCTTCTTCGAATCCTGGTTCTTAGCCCTGGCCTCTTGGGTCGTACTCTCAAAAGACTCCCCGCTGTCAAAGAAGTTGGAAGACAAAAAGCTACCACTCCTCCAACTGCTACACCAGACTTTCGAGCCCTCCTTCTCCTT
This sequence comes from Persea americana, assembly GCA_029852735.1. Taxonomy (NCBI): domain Eukaryota; kingdom Viridiplantae; phylum Streptophyta; class Magnoliopsida; order Laurales; family Lauraceae; genus Persea; species Persea americana. The sequence continues at coordinate 16,149,796 of CM056813.1, read as the reverse complement.
CAAAAAGTCGTAGAAGGCGACGAGCTGAAAGTACAAAAGCCTGAACTCCTTAGACTGCTCCTCAAGGACGCTGTCGATAGGCATGAACTCCTCATAGAGATTGCCGAGGATAGGCAGCCCAGTCATGGCACTCAGTTCCTTTAAAGAAAAACCAATCTCACCATTCGTGACAACGAAGGTGTTGGTTTGTGGAAGGAACGACTCCAGTATGGCCATGAAGGCCTCATCAGAGAAAACCACGGTTTGCCGAAAAGCGCGGACAGCCTCAAAAATCTCAGCCTCCTTCAGAATGGCACCGCCAACCTGCAGGATGTGATCAGTCCACGACTCCCAGCTCGAGTCAGCACTGAAACGGCAGTGAACCCGAAAAGGCTTCACCCAATTGCTGCCATTGCCCTTGAAAATGCCAAGGCCCACCGGTCTCAAATCAACCGAAGGATGGTTTGAACCTTGGTAGCCACTGGCCGGCATCAAAATGTTCATGCGGGCAGGTGACTTCTTTGCAAAACCAGAAGGGCCGCCAACAAAAACCCCGATCTTGATCACGTTTGTCCTCTTCACCCAGCTTGGAGGATCTTCCCTCTTTGAGCATGTGGAGGAAAGGCTCATGATCGAGATAGTCCGATCGAAGGTCGACCGGGTAGAAACAGTTTTCTTCTCACCATCAACTGTGTAAGAGAACTGAAAACATCTCCTTTGGTATGTTGAATCATCGGGGACGGCATCACCAAAGAAGGTAGGCTTGGGCACAATGCTCTGATCGTCCGTGACCCAAGGACGGTTGCTTACCATAATTTTATAAAACTCCTTATCCTTGAGAGCGATCAAACGTTGCCTCATCTCATCTCGGTTGAGCGAGTCACACTCTTCCAAGTTCCTTTCAACATACTGGACCTCCTCCCAGGCCTGCTGTACGGCCACGTTAGAAGATCTGGTATAACGGCGAGGCGCATCAGTGACAGGCTCCTTACCCTTGTTCGTTCTAGAGGAACTACCTGTAAAGGACGAAAAAAGAGAAAATCAATCATCAAAATGATAGAATTTTGCTAAAAAATTATAGCGAAATTTTGGCATGGTTCCGGGGCAATGCCGAAGAAAAAGGGAACACCCCGAAAGAAATGGGAGCTTGAAGATGGGCTCAACATCACTGCAAGCTCATAATCAATGGAAAATTCTTGAAGAATGCTTAAACTCAAACATTGCTGCGAGATCAAACCAAAGCTTCTCAAATATCGGCAAGATTGGAAAATGGCTCAACATTGCTGCAAGCTCTAGAATCCAAAACTTGCAAAGCTCCTTAAAAATCCCCCCAAGACCAAGAAAGGGCTTAACATTGCTGCAAGCTCCAAATCCCAAGACTTGCAAAAGATTTCCAGGTGTGCACTATCATACTTCCAATTCCATTTTCTAAAAAAAAAAATGCATAGAACGAAAGTTGTCACGCAAGCGCGTCTCGAAATCTGGGAAAGAAAGAAAAAAAACAGAGAGAAGAAAAGAATCTCTTTCAAAAGAAAAAGAAAGGTAGGCCACGTGGCCGTACGGCCATGACAGTACCGTCTTGTCCGTACGGTCACACAAAAAAAAAAGAGAAAAAAAAACACATGGTAAAAAAAAAATGAGAGAGAAACCATGAAAGAAAAAAAAAGAAAGAGAGAAAGAGAAGAAAAAAAGAAAAAAAAAGGAAAAAAAAAAACGTGTGAAAAACAAAGAATGCACGTGAAAAAGAGAGAAAAAAAAGAAAAGGAAAGAAAGAAAGCTTTTTATATTTCTACATGGGGCTTCCTAAGGAAAAAAGAAGAAACTTACTTGAAGCCATTGATGGAGAATGAAGAGGAACTAGAAGATCCTCGGAGAAGAAGAAGAATTCTTGATCTTATAGCACTCTTGAAGATCTTTGCAAAAAGAGAGCAATAGCAACAAGCGATCCAACCTCCTTGCTTTTATAGAAGAAAGCAAACCAAAAGAGGAAAGAAGGAGAAAAGAAAGGAGGTGAGTGCTACAAATTAGCAAACTTCCTAAAAGAAAGGGATCATGGGATATGCTTTTCCAATGAGGAGATCTTTTGAGAAATTCTCTCCAAAATGATAGGGATTATGAGAAACTTTCTCCCAAAGAAAGATATTTTGAGAAAATCTCTCCCAAAATCAAGGAAACTTGAGAGATTCTCTCCAAGTAAATATTTTTAGATATTTTCAACCAAAAAGAGATATCTTTAGATATTCTTTACAAAAATGACACCACATGAGATCTAAGCCATCTTTAAAGCTTAAGGTCCCATGGGCTAGCTCACATGAGCCAGGTTTGACCACCTAGGCACTAAAAGTGGCTTTTAGTCAAAATTCTTCTTACCAAGAGCATACAAAAATGGTTCCATGCCTCCTTTGAGTTGATTGTACCAAACAAAGAAAAATCCAAGCCTCATGAGTCTCCAAAAATCCAAACCATCCCACCTCATGAACCAAATTAAGCCAAAACCTTGAAATTGACATTCCACAAAAACCCAAACTACTTCGATGGACCCAAAATTGTCCCAAAAGTGACAAAAAACCAAACCATAGTCCCCTAACTTGCTACATACAGCTTGTTGGGTCACAAGGCCAGAACCAAAAAGCAAATCCTAGTCCCCTAACTTGTTACATACAGCTTGTTAGGTTACAAGACCAAAATCAAAATTCAAAACCCGACCCCCTAACCTGCCACATACAGTTTGTTAGGTCACAAGGTCAAAAACCAAAAACCTTCTTGACCGCCTGATGCGCCACACAAAGCCTTTAGGTCACAAGGTCAAAAAGAAAATCCAAAACCCAAAAACCCAATCCAAATGTCATTTTCAAAAATTTTGCCTTGAGATGGTACGTGATCTCTCTCACCGCCATAAAATCCCCTTGGAAACTCAAAAGGCTACTCTATCAAGAGAAAATGCTCAGAGACTCTTGGTCAAGTCAGAACTTCTCCTTCAAAGTTTTCTTCGAGGCACATCGATTGCAAAAGCTATACAATCCGTCGCTGTACCTCGAGGGGGCATTTGTTAACACCAAAAATGTCACTTAGCCTCCTCAACATCAAAAGCTATATGGAGCCGCATCCTACTACAAACAAGCAAAGCTGCTTCAAGCATCAGATCTTGTCAAAATCAAACAAAAACTGCAAGATCCTTCAAAATAGCTAAAAGAAGGGTACACATGAAATTTCAGGCCATTTCGACACCATTTTGCCTAACTTCAATCCTCCAGCGACTAAGCAGGAGCTCTCAGCGGCGACAGTGTCAAAGACATCAAATCTTTGATTAGAGCCTATGGATGGTCTCAAAATACCTCGAAAAGTCTCCACGCCAAGTCAAACCGACACCATTTGACCCTCCATCAACTCTCGAAAGGCGAAATCAAGCCTCTCGGCGGCGAGAACCTCCGATGCCGCCGCTCATCAAACAAAGCACACTAATAGCTTCTACATGCTTCCAAAGGGCTACACATCAATTTTCAGGTCATTCCGACGACGTTTGACCCGGCTTTGACGCTCCGAAGTAAAATCAAGCCTACCGGCGGCGGAGCTCCCCGGAACCATGGCATCCAAATTGGAGCCAATGGATCGTCTCAAAATGGCTCCAATAGGCTCCTTGTCAAATTTCAGGTCAATCAGACATCGGATGACCGTAAATCGAAGCTCGACATCTTCCGCACGGTGAAATCAAGTTTAGCATCGACGGGACCCCAAACGGCTTCAAAACTCAAATAAAAGCCCATGGTTGGTCCTATCTAATGCTCAGGAAGCTTCACCTCAAATTTCAGGTCATTCTGACGTCGTTTGACCTAGTTTCAACTCTTAGCGGTAAATCGGCTACAAAGTCTTCGGCTTATCCAAAATAGGAAACTTTGTGCTCTAATTTGCATGGCTTCTCGATAGGTTTTCTTCAGAGAAATCAAGCCAATAAATGAGGAGAAATGTCAAGAAAAATACAGAAGAAAAAAGAAGTGAAAAAGACGGAAAAACTACGACCGAACGGCGACCGAAGTCCAATTAATCATGGCAATTAACCATGTAGCTCCTATCATTATGGAGTTTAAACATGGTAATTAATCATGAAATCTCTATCATCATGGAGATTAAATGCCCATTATTCTCCATCGACCAATCAGATTCAAGGAAAAGGAGTTACAAAATTATGAAATTAAATCTTGTAACTCCTACCATCATGGAGCAAATGCAATCAATGCCCATAAACCCTCCTAAATGGCCACCAAAAGCCTATAAATAGGCGGTCATTCCAAAGGGAAAGGATCCAAAAAAATTGTCTGAAGTGGTCCAGAAAAAATCATTCGAAGGGTCCTGAAAATTATCCTGAAGAATTCTCTGTACAAAGAAGCTCTCCCGCCTTGAAGAAACTCTGCTGCAAACACTACAAGGTGATTGAAGTCCCTTAGGGGGCCACCCCCCAAGGTTCCCCCTCTTCTTCTATCCAACATGGCCTAGATGCGGCTTTTCAGCCCGTCTACTTGGTTTTTTATTGGATATAGGACCTTCCCTTGGTCTTTGTCCTCTAAAAATCCGAGGTCCAAGCCAAGCCAAGTGATTCAAAAGCATCAAGTGTTCTCATCTGAAGGACGATGGTGAGTCCATACATGACTCGCGACCGTCGATCTGAACGAGTCCCCACAATCTCCTGAGAAGTCAGATCCCTCTTTCTTTCTTTTCTATTGTATTTTGTATTTTTAAATGGACAAAAAAATCACAATTCTTGTCTTTCACTGTTGATAAGATTTGTAAATCGCCTTCCATGGCAAAATTGCCTTCTACGGCACAAAACTGCCTTTCACGGCAAACTAAACAAAATCGCCTTTCACGGCATTAAAAATCTGTCTCTTTCTTTAATGCTCGCTTTTTTTTTCTTCGCCCAGCCACACCCCGGCGGACCCGGGACGGAGGAAGGCAAGAAGAAAAAGACGGGTCCATCAGATATCTCCTATGAGATTGGGTATCTGAGACCAATTGACCGGGTTTTCTTTGAAGATTTCATTGGCCAGAGCTTCTTCATGGTGACCAGTTGGAAGAGGCTTGAATTCTGAAGTCACTGTTTCAGGAGATGAAGCCTGAGAAGGTGCTATCTCAGTGGAAGTCACATGAGAAGACGTAGCTCCAGAAGATATGCTATCAGATGCATTTTGAGACTCTGTGGCCTTAGCAGATGAAGCTTCAGAGGCATTATCATCTTGAACTATCACATTGCAAGCAACTCCGTCAAAAGATGCTTCTATAATGCACTGCTAGGATTCAGACTCGTCTTCAGATGTGAGAGGATCATCGATCCAGCAACTTTCTTCATTTCCCGAAGTTACCGGAGGAGATTGTAGTAGATTTTCCGGGACCTCCGGTTCTAGATTTTGAAGAAGCTGATTGATGCGATCCTGCTCTTGCTCTATGGCTAGACGCTGCAAGATCCTCACATATTCTTCAAGATCGGGCATAGGAGCCAAATCTTCTTCTTCATCTGCTCCTTGTGGTTCAATATCGTTGAGTTCCACTAGAGCATTTGCTTGTGCTAGGTCAACAACACTTTGTTGAACAGTCTCTTGGTCTTCATCATCATTAGACCAGGATCCTTGTGGCTGGAAGGGGTTATACCAGATTACTAGCATAAGGTGAGATTCTGGAATCCATTCTTCAGCGGAGAGATATTCTCCGGTTTCAATGGATTCTTCCCACTCATCGGTGTGACTGGACTCGTATCCATTCACGGAGAATCCAACTACCGAGTTGCAAGAGTATGATGCCCCCTGCGTAGTCTCATCTCCGAGCCGTGGTGGCATGAAATCACTGAGGCTGAATTTTCTTACCACTCTTGAAGTCTTGGGAAGAGACTCCTCTATTGCCCCCAGTGAAGCAGAAGAGGAGGTTTCTGCCTTTTCAGGGACCTCTTGCTTGGGTTGAGCCTTCTCCTACTGTTTGAACTTGCGGAGTTGTCTCTTGGCTTGCCTTCGCTGTTGAGCGGTCAACTTTGTTTTGGCGATCTCCCAATTTTCATCTTCTAGGAGTTTGGGATGCACCCATATGGGTTGTCCATCCGATGTTGGGTAGGGCACCAACTTTTGAGATGTTTGAGTCATCTTTATCACCTTGAAGGAAGTAGTGATCTTCTCCTTTGGTGACTTTGATGTTTGTCCATATGACACCATGTTAACGGAGGCAGACCCGTAGTTTTTTTCAAAGGTGATGACTCCGTTTTTCCACATCTCGTTGATCTTCTCTCTCACAACGAAACATTGATTGAGAGGATGCGAGACCATTTGGTGGTATGGACAATATCGGGGATCGTTGGTTTTGCCAACATCTCCCGGTCTTTTGGGGTCTGGCAAAGTAAGTTTACCATTTGCTAAGAGGGACCCAAAGATTTCTTCAACATCTTCATCGAACGGATATTTCTTTTCTACTCGTTCTTTGAAGGCATCAGAGAGTTCAGGCCTCTTACATGCAGCTTTGTTTTTAACTTTCTTTGGTGGCTGAGGAGCTGACTTAGTTTGCACATTGAGAACCTCCTTTTTCTTTGGCTTGGAGATTGGAATGGCAGTCGGCTCTTTCTTTGGTGACTTCTGACTGTTGAGGTCTTTGATCACCGTTTCGGCCTCCATAGATGCTTTTAGTAGTTCTCCCAGATTCTTAGATTTGTTGCCGATGATCATGGAGCGGATCCTTGCTCTCATGTTGTTTCGGCAGATGTCGACCAGCGACGCTTGTGGCAGTACGTCTGAGCATTTGTATGTCATCACCTTCCACTTGTGAATGAAGTCGTATGTTGACTCATTCTCTCCCTGTTTTAGGCTGCAGAGCTGAGCCATAGTGACAGGATGACCCTCACCTTTGAAGTGGGTCAGGAAGCGTGTCTCTAGCATGGTCCAGCTTTGAATGGAGTCCTCTGGCAGAGTGGAGTACCAATCAAAGGGTGTACCTTTCAGGGTGCTTGCAAAGAGACGGATCTTGAGGGCATCTTGATCCGCAATAGATCCCGTCAGGATCTTGAAGTGGATGACATGCTGTCTAGCTGAACCTTTCCCCGTATATGTTTGGAGAGTAGGTTGTTTGAATGTTGCAAGGAACAGAACCGAGTCCGTCTATAGGGGATATGATGGCTTGATTCCATGCTCCTTCAGTGTATCCTCTTCTTTTGCTTTGACGAGGATATTGTCAACGTCCTTTTTAGTAAGAGCGCGTGCCTCGTCTTCTCCACCATTTACCTCATCATTTAGAGGGATTTCACTGTTTGGCGGATGTTGGAGAGTGAGAAGGAGGTTTTCCATCAGAACCTCTATTCTCTGTTGTCCTTGCTCCAGCTGCTGAATAAGTAGAGCCATGTCATCATGTGGCGGAGGTTGCTCAGAGTTTGTGACCAAGACATTCATCCTTCGAGAATCGAACGAGGATATTGTCTTAGTGACTGAGCTGGAGCTCATTCTTCTAGATGAAGAGCCCGAGGATTGATCACTCCGACATCCTTGACTTGAAGGAGTGGGAGAATCTTCCTGATGTTTTCGTATTCGGGAGACGCTACTAGTCACCGACCGTCTGACATGTATTTTAGTTGCTGGCTTCTGGCGTCTTTTGGTTTTGCCAACCATATGGACAGCAGCAACTTGATCGGGTCTTTCTTTTTCGACCCATCTTTTAGAGACCTAAAGCTCAAAATGCTGGGTTCTTTGCTTCTCTAATCTCTTTTGTCGATATGCCACGCGGCTACGTATACGACGAGCAATTTGAGCTTTAGTTAGCTCGGGCTGTGCTCTGGCAATGAAGGACGTGGTCCCTAGTGCGCAGCTGTAGACACCTCATTTGGCCCCTATGATAGCCTTAAATACCTATCATATATAGCGGTGCCCCCATTTCACCCATAATTGAATGATTAATGGCATAATTTAGATTAATTAATGACGATGAAGATGCTTGTTGCTAATTTTAGACTTAGTTCGACGATTTCTAGAAATTCGTGAGAGAAAAGCCAAGTCGCGTCGAGATCTCGAGCCCAACCCACTACTCACCCAAGGAACGAACCATGACACTACTTAAACCCTTTCCGGACCACTTAAGACATGCTTAAGCCAATCCCTCTAAAGACCATACTTAGTTTGCCAAAATGTCACCCAATTAGCCTAAGTTAGGAAATCGAATCCATTGGTCCAGAGATCCCTCATATTTTTCAGCCCCTATTTGTCAAGACATTTAGACCATTGAATTCCTCACTTCAAGAGCTTTCCGGCGATATGTAGAATGTCCAAATCCGATGAGCGAGTCAAAAGTTATGAGTCTTTGAAGTTTGCTTTAGAAAAAGTGACTAAACTCCATCTAGGCACCACCCATGTGGCGCCCACCCTACTAGAATTCATCTAGGCGCCCCATGCTAGGCGCCCACACAGCCCAGGACCACCTAGGCACCCCATGGTGGGCGCCCAGCCTCCACATTTCACTAGTTGGTCTCAAAGTAGACCGAGACCACTCAACGTAGGGACCGAACCCTGAAAATGAATTGACTCCACCTAGGCACCACCCATGTGGCACCTTCCCTACTGAGTTCCACATAGGCACCAACCTTGTGGCGCCCACACGACGCAGAACCACCTAGGCACCCCATGGTGGGCGCCCAGCCTCCAAATTTACTTGTTCGGCTTGAGATTAAACCGGGACCACTCATACATAGGGACCAAGCATCAAAGACGAACCGAACCACCTAGGCACCACCCCTGTGGTGCCCAGCCTTGAAGTTCACCTAGGCACCACCCATGTGGCGCTCAGCCTTGAAATCTATCTAGGCACCACCCATGTGGCGCCCAACCTATTAATGCTAGTGTAGGTCCTCCCCCCAGCTGAAGATGTATCCGTTCAATCTCAACTCCAAATGGGGCCAAGGACCAAAAAACGAAACACAAACCAACTGGGCACCACCCTGTGGGCGCCTACCCTCTTCAAGACCACCTGGGCGCCACCCTGTGGGCGCCCAGACTGCGCAGGCTATGTAGGCGCGACCCCATGGGCGCCCATCCTCCCTCCAAACCCTAGTTCACCCTAAAATGACTTAAGCCGCCTAGGGAGGCGTGAGACCTTCTAGAAACCCGAAATAATGAAGCCCTAGCCCTTCTAAACTCGTCCAAAACCTATATAATCCCTCTTAACTTCATTTACAAAGGGAGGCTACCCAAAAACCCTAAGAAAAGAAACAAAAAGGAGAGAATAGAAAAAGAAGAAGAAAGGTAGCCACCATTAGAGAAGAACTTCAGATCTAGAGAACAAGAAGAAGAAAGAGAGGAGGAGACTTCCATATCTTCAACTGGAGCCATGGGTCTTCGCGAAAGCTTCAATCTAGGAACTTGAGAAACGTTTCATCATATCGGCATTCCTAGATCTCCCTTCTTTTACTACACTCCATTACCATTCATGCTTAGAAACATGCTGAGGGCCATTTGAGCATCATAGATCTACATTAACTTGAGATCAAAATGGTATTAAAGCATTATCATGTTAGTAACATGCTTAGGTACATTCTAATATTGTAGATTCACTTTGATTTTGTAGTTCTAATTACATAGTTAGATCATATCTCGCATTAGCATCATCATCATCATCATTTATATTGAAAAGATCGCGAACAACCTTTGGCAGAAAGGCTGGGCGCCACCCACTGAGCGCCTGCCCTCTCCGGAACCACCTGGGCGCCACTCACTGGGCGCCTGCCCTCACCCGAACCACCTGAGCGCCACCCCCTGGGCGCCTACGCTTCTGAGACAGGGTTCGGGTTCTAGATCTCCGCCCGTTCCATCGTTTGCTCGTAGGTTCGTTAGTTGCATCGCTAGTAGTTCGAATTAATACATTCACATCAGTCGTTGAATATTGGAAGTTGTCTTAAAAATACTAAGATTCTTGTGCATTCGTTGTGTTCCGTTGAAAACCCTGACTGAGCAGGTTAGGCACCACAGGTGTGGCGCCCAAGTGGATTTCTCCACTTTTGTACACAACTTCCGATCTTCCGCATTTAGTTCATTTAGAAACTGCATTCAGATGATATGTATGTTTGTTTGACATGTTCTGAACTTCGAACTACCATTTTTGTCACACTTCACATCATATCATTTGAACCACACATCCATAGAAAATCCCAAAAGAATCATAAAACATAAAACCCCTTCTCTTTCCTTACTCTCTAGTAAATTAGAGGAGAAACCAAAAACAAATTAAAAGATATCCAAAAAAACCCAAAAAGAATAGTTAGATAGTCTAAGTTATTGAATTTAGTGCCTAAGTAGGATAAATCCTAAGATTAATTAAAACAACCTAATTAGTTAATTTAAGAAACATCACATCATTAAGAGTTCTAAAACATTAAGACCCTAATTAATTCGGATTAAGAAATAACTAAGAACTTTAAAAACACAAGAAAAACCAAAACCCCAAAAAACAGCCACCTGGGCGCCACTCCCTTGGCGCCCATCCTTCCACAGCCACCTGGGCGCCACCCTCTGGGCGCCCAACCTATTCATTCTCCGAAACACCCCGGTTAAAGCTTAAGATAATTAGTTAAGACCTTAAACTAATCCGAATCAACACAGTAAAACATTTTAAACCTAGAATAAGTAAACCTTAATTAACTTAACCTCGAATTAACTCAAAAACTCAAAACCAACAAAACTCTAAAACAGTCCACCTGGGCGCCACCCCCTGGATGCCCAGCCTGCACTACCACCTGGGCACCACTTTCTTGGCGCCCATCCTATCCCATCTCTAAAGAACCCCTAATTAAAACTTCTAATTAATCACAACCCAAATTTGCTCCAAATTAACTTACCAAAACACTTTTAAATTTAAGAAAACCTGAAACTTTAATCAATTTAGACTTAAACCGGCCTAAGAACGCAAAAGCAACACGAAACCACAAAACAGACACCTGGGCGCCACCCCCTGGGCGCCCAGCCTGCCTATACACTTAGGCACCACCCTCCTGGCTCCTATCCTATCCCATTCCCTTAGAAACCACCACTTAATTACACTTAATTGATTAAACCCGAATTAACACCTTAAAACATTGTTAACCTAAAAGACTTGAAACCTTAACCAATTTGGACTCAAACTAACTTAGAAAATACAAAACGAATAAACCACAAAATATCCACTTGGGCGCCACCCCTTTGGTGCCTATCCTTCCGCATCCACTTGGGAACCACCCTCCTGGCGCCCATCCTACCCAATCACTAGGAAACCCCACTTGAAATTAAATTCGAATTCAATCACGATCAACACACCGGAATACCCTTGAAATCTAAAACAATCGAAACCATAAGCCCGAATAGACTTAAAACATCGGACCAACTCAAACACACAAGACAGACACTTGGGCGCCACCCCCTGGGCGCCCATCCTGTCACCTCCACCTGGGCACCACTCTCTGGGCGCCCAGCCACTCCCGTCACTAAAGCCAAATTAATTGAAACATAATTTAATCTTAATCATCGCAACAGAACATTTTTAATTTAAAATACATCAAACCATAAAGCTCAACCGCAAATCAACCTAAAAAATACGGAACCGACCCGAACCACAGAATAGTTCACCTGGGCGCCACACCCTTGGCGCCCATCTGTCAAATCCACCTGGGCACCACACCCTGGGCGCCTAGCTTCCCCATTTTTAGAAAAACTCAATTCACAACTTAGCCCAATTAATTGACTTTTAAATAAATCCCAATGGAATACGAATAGCATTCCACATCCAAACACACCAAGGCCTTTAATCAATTTAAACTTAAATTGACCTAAGAATCACCAAACCGACCGAACCTCAACACAGTCACCTGGGCGCCACCCCCTGGGCGCCCATCCTTCCAAATCCACCTAGGCACCATACCCTGGGCGCCTAGCCGACCTATTTTCATAAAGAACCCCAACCGACAACTTAACACAATTAATTAGCATTCGAACCAATCCCGATCAACATATTAAAACACTTTTAACTTGAAACACTTGAAACTTTAATCGATTTGGACTTAGCACCCAAAGCCCTTACGAACCAACAAAGAACCACTTAGGCACCACCCCTGTGGCGCCTAGCCTACACTATAACCTTGGTTCACAACTTCAATTTAAAACGAGTAATTAAACATCTTATAACTTAAATTAATTGAAACCAGAACCTAAAATAGTCTCTAAATCCGAAAACCAATATCAAATCCCATCCGGAATACCTGAAAATCTCCAGCTATCCACCTGGGCGCCACCTCCTTGATGCCCATCCTCTCATTTGCACTAAAACGCGAACTCTTGGTTTCGTCTCAAAATCCGGATCCAAATCCCTTTGACATTTGAACACCGGAGAATTAAAACAATTTGAAATATTGAAACTCACCAAGTAAGAACCCCTTGGATTTCGAAAACAATAGCGATACCATCGTCACTAGCCAAACCGCCCAGAAGCGGCCACCCGGGCACCACTGCCTGGGCGCCCAAGTCACCAGAGTATCCTAGGTGCCACCCCCCTGGCGCCCAAGTCCTCTGTCAACCCCGTTTCGCTAATTTCGACATCGCTTCACGTTTTAAATTAAAACCCTAAATTGCAGAACCTTAAATAACTTAAACAGAACCCCAAAATACATTTAATCCACCTCTTAATCAATCTTCAACTCAAAACAAACCGAACCAATTAAAAATCACAATTAATAAGTTGCTTAGGCGCTGAACCATCAAACTCAGGCTATTCATACCCTCGGATTAGATCGGATTTCCCCGTTAGGTAGCTTAGCGCATTAGGCTTCGCCCCATCACTTTTCCTGTTCCGTTAGGGGACTGGGAGAGCTGATGTGGGCAATCTAGGACCTTAGGTTAGGGTCAATCCGATGATCAGTAATAAAGCATTAATCACATAAATCCAAGTAAAATCCCTTAGTTATGCCCTTTTAGCCCCATATAAAAAAGCCATAAAAACCATAAAACCAACAAAATAAACCCAAAAAAATTTTTCATTTATTTCTTCCTCTACCTTAGGTGCCAAATATTTAATCGAACTTAATGATAAAAGGGAATAAAGAACTAATTTCTAAAATTGAATAAATGAGAATAACGAGATGAGATGAGTGATTTCGCACACACTTTTAATAATCACGGCCCATCGGCCATCCTAAAACAAATACTGGCCCATCGGCCATTTCCAATCAATCCTGGCCCACCGGCCACCTTCAAATCAATTACGGCCCATCGGCCTTTTACTTTTATTACTCGTGTATCGCACACGAAAAACACAGAAATCACAAGTTAAAGTCTCATTTGCATCATCATTTTGGTTTGAAAAAATCAGCCTTTAAACCCTATTTTGCCAAGGGATCAGAAGGGGGTACCCGGGAATGGGGTCGATCCTCTTCTTAAATATTTGGCACCTCCCCCCTCTTTTATTCTATTTTCTTTATTTTAATTATTTTGTTTTACTTGGATATACTACGATTATGCTATGTGAGGATTAACCTTTATTCGAACTTTAACTCATGACCCTGAATTGACCCAAATTAAAGAGACCCAAAGAGACCCAGATTAATGTGACAGGACAACCGTCGTGTGTTGCCGGCAGCACATTAGACGAGAGGAAGAACCCACCTTATTATTTTTCTCCCCATATTTCTTCGACTTTTGTCGAAGAACGGTGTTACGGCCGTACCGTAGCTGGCGATCGTGATCCATCGATTTTGAGGGTAGTCGGAATCCTCATTTTCGATGTAAAATTTAAATAGCATATATAGATGAATGGAGATTTCCCCAAACCATGCCTCTCTTGGAGAGAAAAATGGGGGGGTCGAAATTCACATCCGACAGCCTGGCGATCATGATGGGACCTCTTATGTTTTCCTGTCACTTATTTGGATATTCCTGGAGTAATATTCGAAGACGCGAACATCCAATCAATGATCTGATGTCCGTATCCCATTTAGTTTAGGGTTGTTATGTGCAGTCTGAAAATTAAACCAAAGGTCCGAATGCACCGTTCACTAAGCTTTCCCCCATTACACCATAAGAAACAGACCTTCACCAACAAAACTACATAACAAGTGCTCTTCTCTTCCTCTCCTTCTCTCTCTTCTCATCTAAACATTTCTTCACAAATGGAGGGTGAGACGTTCGGAATGTCCGACTTTCAACCCCTCTCACCCCCACTATTGATCCACACCATTGGCAGGTCACACCAAACCACGCAAAGTGTAGAACCCTCTAGGGTATTAGATGGATCTTGGCAACTTCAAGTCATGACCCACAACAGATAAGACGGTCCCTCTTCGAAGGAGGCCCGCTACCAGTTAATACCATAACAATGGGAAGGAATTATTCTAATACATCCACCCCATCTCCTACATCAAGAGAGAATCATTTCTCCTCGCATTCAGGGGTGACTTATACGGATTTAGTCAGTCCCACCGGCCAAGTTATAAGATATAGGGTCCACGATAACGTTTCATCAAGAGACTACCCTCTTCGCGCAAGTGATCCTGTTGTCTCGCAGGTTATACCCTATTCTTCCATGATCAGCCAAACCGAGCAAATCACGTCCTCTATCCCGCAGTATGGGATGCCTACTGACGCACCTATCATAACCCCGGTTAGAGCCATCGCGCCTTCCCAGACTCTTGCGATAAATGAAAACCCATATCACCCGATGAGTCATAGTTCAATAAGCATAGGTCACTTGGCGACATCCAGCATCTTGCACCAAAACCCTTCGGCACATATGGGAGCGCTAAATGCCTACCGGCAACACGAGATGGCTCGGCCCCAATTCCAAGCAATGATTGCTCCACCAACGGATCAAATTCGTTACAATCCTGTGACGGTTGGCGCTGGTACGTTATATCCCCAACCGGCTCAATACGAGGGGGGCCCTCTCACTTATCGAAATCAAACAGTCCCGATCTATGAAATGCCCAATGCGAACCAGAATCTCCCAGTCCAGAACGTGCAAGTTACTAACCCCACGGGCGTTGGAAATCCTCATCAAACACACCAAGCGAATGAGTCGCACTATCAGCAAGCATATCAACAACCCACTTTAAGCCCAATAGTTGACCCATATAGGGGACAACCAATTACACACGGAGGAATTCCGTTGAACCAAAGCTATCAGCCTATCTCATAACCATATTTCCAAGGCCAATGCCAAGAACCGGCCTACGCCCCTACTTCATTGGAACCACAAAGAGAATGTCAGCCACAGACAATTCAATACTTAGATCCTCTAGCATTCAAAGAATTGCAGAAAAACGTGGAGGAACTCAAGAACGAAATTAAAAAGAAATCCTCGAGCTCAACTGGCAAAAAACTAGGATTCTACGACTTTACCAAAAAGGAGGAAAAAGAGAGGTCACCTTTCCCTGTTAGAGCCCCTAAGTTCGTACCTTACGATGGGACTACTGACCCTCACCATCACCTAGTCTCGTTTTGCAACAAGTGTCGTGCCATCGCAGACAATGACTCCATGCTCATAAATTATTTTCAGGAATCCCTAACAGGAGATGCATTAGCCTTCGCATGAAATCAATACCTTCGAGGATGTAGTAGAGAAGTTTCTAGCGCGATACCAGCATCTAACTAAAAACAAACCCTTATGGCATGACTTAGCTAATCTCAAACAGAAGAAAAATGAAGACTATGAGGAATTTGCAGTGAAATGGCAAAACTAATTCGCGCGGTCGGACTGCAACATGCAAGAAGAAGAACAAGTAAGAATGGCCATATCAAACATGAAGGATCCCATGAGAGCCCTGATGACAATTGGGGAGGTCGTTAGTTGGAGTGGCCTGTACCGTAGGTTATCTAGGATGAAGCAAAATCTAGATGAAGGGGTATTGAACACCATCATTGACCATAAAAAGAACACGCGTAGGGTAGGCACAACCACCCAACCAGAGAGCCGCACGACTCCTGAAGTCAGCTTGAATCAGGAAGAGGTCTACCGACCATACCAAGAGCGTACAAGTGTTAGCTTTAACCAACACCAAAACCCGGGGCAAAATGGCAATCCCAATTTCCAAGGTGGTAACCTGAATTATCAGAGGAATAATCAAAACTATCAGCGGAACAATCAAAACTACCGAAACCCTCCGAGAAATAATCAAAGTTATGACCAACCACCAAGAAACCAAGGGCCTCCAGTGAATCAAAACTAGAATCTTAATCCCATACAGCCGGTCTCGAACCCGATAGCTCCGCCGCAAAACCAGAACACGAATTCTCAACTCAACTATGGTACTGTCCCCTTCAATTACAATAGAGACAACAATGGCAACCGGAATAACCTGAACAATGGAAATAGAAGAAGATTCGAACCTAAAAGGGCAAACTACTCGTCCCTTCCTCAACCATGGACTGCTGTCTTCTGGTCTCTCTTAAACCAGAATGCCCTCCAACTTCTGCCGGAACGACCGCAGGCATGGTCCGAAACCTAGACAAGACTAAGTTTTGCGCCCACCATAGGATGCCAGGTCATGACCTCACCCAATGCTACACGGTTAGAGATTTGATCTATGACCTCAATGATGAAGGTAGAATTGATTGGGGTAACATTAGGCCAATAGGTGGGAATGACCCACGGAATGCCCCTCCCAATCAAAATCCAACCACTAATCCCGCACAGAATATTCCCAACATGCAGATTTATACAAACCCTTTACCTCAGCATGGAGCGTCAACCTCTGGACAGGGCCCACAGACCCAATGAATAAACATCACCGTAATAGAGCACCAACACATTGATGCCCCGGCTCAAGGGAGTGTAAACCATAGCGAACCGTGTCATGGTGATTTCTTTGAAGAAAAGGATTATCAAAAATACATCACGCCATGGGATGGGAAGACCAAATTCAAAATCTTCAATTCAGGGATGGATACGATCGCTGACTCCCCTGACCTTTACAAGGTAAATTTTGATGAGCCAAACGACCGAGAATCGCCAATCATCATGAATTCCCAACTAGATCCTTACCCGGACACAAATGCGTCTCAGGCCCACTTACGATCTGGACGGATCTGTCCTCCCCAACTACCCCCTCACCCTGTTTCTCAAAACTTAGATTCGCAAAATCCCAATATTCAGGTTGAGGAGATAGTTGATGAAAGAGCTTATAGTTCGATAGAAATAGGGATAGAATATGACCTTTTAGGGCACCTCACAAAGATTCCAGCTAAGGTATCTGTCCTTGATCTGATTAAAACCTCCCCCAAACATCAGCAACAATTACTCGAGGCTATCACACTCTTACAAGTCCCGGTAGGCATAACTCCAGAAGAATTAAGAACGTCTATTTCAGCCTTGGCCCCGGGGGCTTCGTTCCCTGCCATTACCTTTACTGAGGAAGAATTGAAGGAAATACCACCTGAGGCGAGAACCTCTCCCCTACATCTAACAGTCAAGATAGCAGGGAAGGAAATGTCAGGAGCTTTGGTCGACACTATTGCATCACTGAATAATTGTCCGTTGAAAACCTACAAAGCCTTAGGGCTCACAATAAAGGACTTAACTCCAGCCCCTATGGTCGTAACTGGTTACGACGGGAATAAGAAAATGGTTTGTGGAAAAATTATGTTACTGGTCCAAGCGAGCCCGATTTCAATGCCAGAAGAATTTTATATTATGGACATCCCCGCCACTTTTAACATGATCTTAGGACGCCGATGGTTGAACCATATGAATGTTGTTATGTCAAGTCGACACCAATGCGTCAAATTTCCCCACTTGGGTAAGATCATGAAATTGATGGGAGACCCACCTGTCATTGAACCGGAAGAACTTCAAATACTCCCGACCCTACAACCCGCTCCTATTACGCCAGAGGTCAAGATTCATGGGTACAAGGTCGATCCTCTCATCTCTTTGATGGATATGGACCCTACGCAGAATATGTTTTCCGAATTATCCTCCCCGCAAAATCTGATGTTTGACAACGAAGGTCAAGCTCGAGGATGGACTCTAATGAAGAAGATGGGGTATCGACCCAGATTTGGGCTACGAAAGAATGGAGAAGGCATCACCGACCCTTACATACCAGACCCTAGAGCGAGAGCAAAAGGATTAGGGTACGACACACACAATGACATAAGGTATAAACGGGAGGACTGGACCTTAAATGAACATTTCATGAAGCATGAAAAAACTTTGGATCCTAACGCCCCACCGTTCGGAAGGGGATGCCACAATTTGGATCCAAATGATAAAGGCAAGACCGTTTTAGTAGAAGATTGGGAAGATTCGACTTCATATGAAAGTGAGACTCACGAGGAAATCTTCGGCACTTGGAGAGAGCTCCATTCACCAAAAGGAGTGAACAATATAGACCACACTATCGATCGAAGATTCCAGACCCTATCTTGTAACATGCTAAATGCGAGTGAGTTAACTCATTTACCCAAAAAAAAACGCCGATCGCCAAAGTCCGAGAAAGTCGCGAGACGTGGGAAATCAAAAACCCTACTAGCGAAGAAGTGGTATATTGGCCCGTTGCATGGCGCCATTGGCGAGAAAACTCCTCTCAAGAGAACCATGAAATTTGGGAAACTGATGACCTCAATGATCATGAAGTGGTATACAGCCCCACCGCCTGGCCACGCCAATGGGGAGGATCCTCCTCAGTAGATAGCCCATCTTTGACCTCACCTGTACCATATCATTGCAAAAATCCCAAAAAATTAGAAAATCCCAAGAATCCCAAAAAATTAGAAAACCCTAAAAACCCAAAAAAATTAGAAAATAGAAAACCCAAAAACATAGGAACCGTAGGAGTAGAAGACTGTGATCATCATCTAAATATGGGCAACCTAAGGCGATGGAAGATACCCACAGTGGAGCAGTCTCGACTAGAAGAAATTATGACAAACATCGAGAAGTTAGGCTGCGAATCTCTACCTGTCGTTCCAGAACCCGAACCTTCCGTGCAACATGTGAACATCAATGATGGAATGGGTGTTTACGAATTAGTAGATGCTGAAGAAGGGGATGACGAAGTTTTTGATGAATTTAGGAGAGTAATTAAGAAGTTTGATGACGAAACACAAGCGGCTGCCGAAAAGACGAAAGAGATAAACCTGGGAACGGACGAAAGACCCAAGCAGGTCCAAATCAGTGCATGCCTAGAACCTGACGAAGAGAACGAGATCCTTGAGGTCCTTAGAGAATATCAAGACGTGTTCGCATCGAATTATAATGACATGCCCGGACTCGCGCCCGACCTAGTGGAACACAGGATCCCATTGGAGGAAAATGCTAGACCGGTTAAACAGAAATTGAGAAGAATGCTCGCTGATGTTGCACTGAAAGTGAAAGAGGAGGTTGACAAACTCCACCAGGCGAAGTTCATCAGGGTTGTGTTGTTTCCTCAATGGGTTGCCAATATAGTCCCGGTGAAGAAGAAAGACGGACGCGTCCGAGTCTGTATTGATTTCCGAAATTTGAACAAGGCATCTCCTAAAGACGATTTCCCTTTACCTCACATCGACGTGCTTATTGATAATACCGCAGGGCACGCTATGCTATCATTCATGGATGGTTACTCAGGGTACAACCAAATCAGACTATCACCAGAGGATCAGGAGAAAACCTCGTTCACCACGCCCTGGGGGACTTACTGTTACATTGTTATGCCCTTCTGCTTGAAGAATGCCGGTGCCACTTATCAGAGGGCCATGATGGCAATATTTCATGATATGATACACGACTGTGTGGAGGTTTACGTAGATGATATTCTGATCAAATCTAGAACACGTGAAACACATGTCACGGCTCTCAGAAGAGTTCTTCAACGATCCAGGGACACCCAACTAAAGATGAATCTGAAGAAATGTGTTTACGGAGTATCCTCTGGAAAACTCCTAGGCTTTATGGTAAGTAATCGAGGAATCGAAGTCGATCCTTCTAAGGTAAAAGCCATTCTTGAAATGCCGCCCCCGAAGAACCTTAAAGAGTTAAGAGGCCTAATAGGGCGACTACAATTCATCAGAAGATTCATTTCGCAACATTCACAAAGATGTGAGCCGTTCTATAAATTGCTAAAAGGAGGCGTGGAATATCACTGGAACGACGACTGCCAGAAAGCATTTGAAGATCTAAAGAAATATCTATTAAGTCCTCCTGTCTTGAAGCCCCCTACTAAACATAGGCCCCTCATTTTGTATGTGTCAGTGACAGAGTCTGCGATAGGCATGGTCCTGGGTCAACATGATGAGACTGGGAGGAAAGAGAACGCGGTTTATTGCCTGAGTATATCTCTCCTACCCTACGAAAAGAAATACTCCCCAATGGAGAGAACTTGCTTAGCCGTAGTTTGGGCCACCCAGAAATTGAGACACTACTTTCTAGCTCACCAGGTCAAACTCTTAGCCAGAATGGACCCCTTAAAATACATATTCGAGAAACCCGTTACTTCAGGAAGAGTCGCGTGATGGCAAATGCTCTTGGCAGAGTTTGACATAACCTATGTTACCCAGAAGTCTATAAAGGGACAAGCAATTGCCAACCATCTGGCACACCTCCCTCTGCCACGGTATGAACCGGTTAGAACTGATTTCCCCGACGAAAGTATCTTGTTTGCAGACGTTGAAGAAGCAAAGGATGATGATTTATGGACCATGTACTTTGATGGAGCTTTGAATCAGAATGGAAAAGGAGTTGGTGTAGTGTTATTATCCCCGGAAGGAGTTGTCATCCCAATGGCCTATAAAATCGGATTTCCAGCAACCAATAATACGATGGAGTACGAAGCCTTATTAGCAGGGTTGAGAGAAGCCCAGGCCCTAGGTGTTGATAAGCTAAGAGTCTTTGGTGATTCTAAGGTTGTTATTTCCCAAATAGCTGGAGAATGGAAGGTTAGCGCCTTTAAGCTTGCGCACTACCACGAGAAAGCCAAAGAGCTGATGTCTAAATTCAAGAAGATTTCATTTCTCTACATCCCCCGTGCCTTGAACCGATTGGCTGACTCATTAGCGATTTTAGCCTCAATCATAGAGATGCCTGATGATAAGGATTCCAAAGAATTTCTGATTAAAAGGCTAGATCCTCCGTCCGTCAAACCAATAGACCTGACCAAGGGGAACCCCGCCGAAGTCCTGCTGAAAGTCTCGAAAAATAGGAGTAAGAAAGCTAAGGCTGAAGAGTCCGATCAAGAGGAAGATTCTAAACCTAAAGAAGGGATCTTAGCTCGCATACAACATGATGATGACCTGGAAGATGACCACCCGTGGTACTATGATATTTGGAATTACCTGCATGATGGCTACATCCCCGACTACGCCGCCCGATCGGATAAAAGAGCATTAAGAGAGATGGTTCAGAGATATGTCATAGTCACAGGGCTACTGTACCGTAGATCATTTAGTGGAGTTCTCTTACGATGCATGACCATAGAAAAAGGGCAAGAGATAGTTAAAGAGGCACATTCAGGAGAGTGCAGAGGACATGTCAACGGCCAGATGTTAGCTAAGAAGATCATCCGTTTAGGTTACTATTGGCCGTCCCTAGAGTCAGATTAAGTCAATTATGTCAAAAGATGCAAAGAATGTCAGCTGCATGCTGACCTAATTCATGCCCCCGCGTCATCCCTTCACCCTACCACGGCTCCATGGCCTTTCTCGACCTGGGCTTTTGATATCATAGGACCCCTGGCCTCTACTGTAGAGAACACACAAAATAAGGCATTCATATTAATAGCAACAGAATATTACACTAAATGGGCAGAAGCAGAAGCATATGTTAATATTAAGGCAACCTCCGTAGTCAAATTCATTAAAAAGAATACAATAGCTAGGTTTGGCATCCCTAAGGCATTCATAACGGATAATGGTCCACAATTCATATTCCAACAAATGAACGAGTTGTGCACAAAATATAACATAGAACTGCATCATTCAACCCCATACTATCCCCAAGCAAATGGTCAAGCCGAAGCAACCTACAAGACCCTACTAAAGATCATCAAGAAGACTGTGCAAACCACCAAAGGTAGTGATTGGCCAGACCGTTTGGTCGAAGCGTTGTGTGCGTATCGAACCTCAATAAGAACTCCCACAGGAGAAACCCCATACTCTTTGACTTACGGACTGGAAGCAGTCCTTCCCCTTGAAGTCCTTCACCCGTCGATGTGCATCCAGCTAGATGAAGACATGACAGAAGACCAGAGGAGAGAAGCATTGCTACTTCAGCTGGACCTACTTGACGAAAGGAGAATGAAAGCAGCAGAGCACGCACAGGTATACGGGAAGCGGATTGCCAGAGCCTACGACAAACATGTCAAAGAAAGAAAATTCAAAGTTGGCGATTTCGTGCTGAAACGCATCGCTCCTTCTCAGCTTCCGCATCCCCGAGGTAAGTTACGACCCAATTGGGAAGGCCCTTATGTAATTAAAGAAGTATATCCTGGAAATGCATACAGACTAGTAAATGCAAAGGGGGAAGATCTCTCCGATCCATGGAACGCTATGTACCTGAAAAGGTACACAGTATGACCCTTCCTCACTTCTTGTAGAATATGACCCTCCTTGCCCTTTTGCGTAGTTATAGAAATTCCATAGGAGGACCGAAGAAATGCACTCTGATCAAATTTAGAACTCGGACACACACTAACACTTAAAAATACACAAATAAGGTGGATCTGCCCCGCACAAATTCCGTACCGTTAAAGTCACTCGATGTGAAGGTTTGAAGGTGAGTTCGCCCATGTCATGAAAGCCTTTCGACCGTTTGCTAAAATATATATATAAGAAATGAATAAATATATATATATATATATACTCGTAACTAGTTTGGGTTCGTAGCCTTTTTAACCCGAGCTAGTAAGCCCGTAGGGGTATTTGCATACCTAGTGCCCTAAAGCCGACTGGTTTGGGAGTCATTGGCTTAATGCTCATTACATGGGTTAATTAGAAAGTTTAAAGGACCTAGACATTGCACAGTTACATGCTAAAAAAAAAAAAAAAAAAACATGATTAGTTTGGGTTCGTAGCCTTTTTAACTCGAGCCAGTAAGCCCGCAGGGGTATTTGTGTACCTAGTGCCCTAAAGTCGTCTGGTTTGGGAGTCACTGGCCTAAAGCTCGTTACATGGGTTAATTAGAAAGCTTAAAGAACATAGACATTGCGCAGTTACGTGTTAAAAAATTTAAAAAAAAAATCTCTATTAGATTTAGGCCCGTTGGAGTGACATGGGTACTCATCGCATGAACTAAGCAGAAGGTGGTCGGAAGCCACAGCACTAAGGAGGCACGGTGACTTACCACCCCACACACAAACACAACTCACGAACGAGCCCCGAGGACAGTCAAGTGCTTTCTGAAGTTTAACCGAAAAGACTAAGCAGCTACAAGAGGAGGGCTTGTGAGGGCAAGACCTCCAAATGATGGTTAGCGAGTATCACATTCCCGCCAAGGTGACAATCATGGAACGAGGGTACTTTCTTGCCCACAGCCAAAATGAACACTAGTCTTATGCTGGGGCATTTTATATATATATATATATATATATGTGTGTGTGTATCTATCTATCTGTCTTGCACGGCTTCCCAATATGGGCCCTCATCGCATACACGATTGCCACGAACACTCACTGGACTGCACACACCCTCACCTCATGCATGCTTTTGTTGCTAACCATTTCTGAGTGAATGCAGGAAAGAACACATACACTAAGGTACTAATTCCATCTCTTTTCCCAAAGCTTGAATGCCAAAATGGCCCCCTGACATTTTTACCGAGAAAGAAAGATGCCACCTTAGCTAAATTATGCAGGGGGCCTAAAAATATTAAACTAACAAATTTTCTTTGAGACCTTGCAGGGAGACCAACCCCGATTACATTCATAACATCCTACAAGCTGAGGCATTTTTTTTATTATCTATGGGTATTATTTTGCACACAACTCCTCATAACTAGAAAAGGTCAAAATACTGATGACCAAACTTGGGAAGTATGAATTATGGTTATTATGATATATAATGATGAATTTGATTATAGACGTATGCTATGAACACCCTTTATGATATCATGTTTGATTTGAAAATGCAAATATCTTGAGCTCTTGCCTTAATACTTATTCCTGACAATGTAAATGCCTTAAAAACATAGAATTACTTAGGCCATAAAAGTCACACACTCAGGCACTCCTCATTGTTTGAGAACCTTGTGGCTATGTTGCTTTCTCCGGGTCAAAATTGGCATGGGATTGCATTCATTTGGTTTATTATATCTCATCTTGTCTATCCCGGATTGCTATTCCATGAGATTTTTTCCTGACGCACGAAATTCGAGAAGTTTTAGAAAAATTTCGGCAGCACTTCCCCTTGTTTTTTGGACCCCGAAAAATTTCCGGATACACAGAACCTATTACCTGTGAAAGAAAAACACTTCATATATTCCCCGGTACCCCACAACAACTCCTTATCAATCAAACACATTCCCATGGCACTTCTAAAGCATCAAGCACGCTATCTCAACTACACATACATAATGCACGTATGCACAACATACATCAAATACATATTAGCTCTCACCATAAGCCAAAGATGGGGCGAAACAACATAAATACATGACTAGCAAATATGGATACATGGAACAAGGATACACTAATGATGCAGCCTGGGGAGATCGATCAAAGAACGATGACTCTATGGAGCGGCTCCATCACGGCGAGCCGACGAAGCAAATGAGGTCGGACCAGGAGCACGCTAAGAAGGAGTGCAGGTCGAGTCCGATAATGCATAACCTCTCTCCTCCGCCCTCCGATGAAGTCTAGCGAGACGCCCCCGTAAATCAGCAACCACCTCATCATGTTGTCGCTCCATGCGATCCATGCGCCGAGCGTAATGATCATGAATAATGGCCTTTTCCTCGCCCAAGTTAAGAGGTGGAGGAATAGAAGCAACGATAGCACCTCTCTACAGGACAACGTTTATAGAAACATTACATTCAACAAACCTTGTAGCATCAAACATGGAATTTAAAAGGAAGAAAAGACCTTTACCTGCATAGGGGCCTCAAAGCTCCTAAGCCTGGCACGTAACTCGTCAACCTGCACACAACAAAATTATAAACAACATCAACAATGGATGAGGAATCGAGATTAAAATATCACCTGAGAATCGCTCATACCTGTGCCACAGAAGCAGCTCTCTCAGCAAACGCTTTGTCGCGCTCGCCACGAGCCTCTGCCTAAGGATCACGAATAGAAAAGGTTAAGAGTCGGTCATTATATATCTTGAACACAAGAATGATAAAACAAAACGCAAACCTCGCTAGTCCGCAGTCGGTCCACCTCTGCCTGTAGAGTGAGAAGATTGCTCTCTAATCGAATTCTCGTGACCTCGGACATGTCTTGCTCTCTTTTGCTTTGCATAGTAACCAAAGGTCATAAACACAAATTCAAAATGAACAAATAACTCCATGACCTCATACCTTGTGAGAATCCGCCAATGCTTCGATGATCGCTTCATTTTCCCGGCGGTGCTCCTATTACTAAAGCATTTTTAGTAAGGAAAGTATAGATAAGGTAACACGTGGCTAATTAGGTTTAACAAATTTTCGTACCCTCTCAGCTGTCAATAGTGCCGTCAGTTTCACGATCTCCGTATCCTATGAAATATAAACCATGCCGTTACATCAAGAATGATCGACATTACTTTGGAGATAAGCACTATTGGATTCAAACACTAAATCAAGAAGTTATACCTTCTTCTCCACTAGGTGAGACAGTCGAAGTGTTTCTCCCCTAAGGATGGACTCCGCATCGGACACTACGCACCTAGACGTCCCCTGTCACACATGAGAGCCACGGTTAGAGGATGGGCAGAGCATGAATCGTTGAGATTGTAAGGCCCATAATTGAAGTTGGAAACCTCATAAGCCCTCACCTCGCCCCGTCCTTCGGATGATGGACGTGCCTGCCAATGCCTTGCTGCAGCAGGTATCTCCTCCTGAAAAGTAAAGGAAGAAACGATGTTAGCCATGATAAAAAGGAAGACAACATCAGAGCGAACAAAATTTCAATGCTCACTTGAGCCAATGACGAGGCCTCAGCCGCTTCCGCGCAATTACTAACAAAATACAAACCCCACAAGAATATGACTCCGGGAGTATATACCGATGCAAAGCTGTCCTCCAATATACCTCATAGTCACTCCAGGCACTAGCGTCTACAGGTGGCCTTCCTCCCTTTCCTTCTCCAATTTTTTATCTCTTTCCGACACGGATGGCGGCGTTTGAACGCTTTCAAACCCCACCCTGGATACAACCGATGCATGATAGACTTTTCTGCAGTGACAACTTGATGGTGTCCCAGTTGGCGAGCAACTCGGCTGACAACCTGCCTGACCGCCACCTGGGGAGCGTGGAGCCAAATGTCCCTCTCAAATAGAGTACGCCCCTCCTGCACAACAGCCACCTCATCATCCAGACCACCCCGGTAGGGCTGCCAGATCACCTGACAAGTCATGATGTGTATCAAATGAGAACAAAGAGAGGAAGACATTTAACATGACAAACAAAAGGAGAAAAGGAGCATACCTCGTGATTTTTCAATTCATTTAAGATGAACCGGTAACCTTGCTCACCCGGTCTCATTCCTAGAGCTTTAAAATGCTCAGCCATCTCAGGAGGCAGAATGTCGGCAAAACTCCGTAAATTGGCATTAGGATACCACTGCGAAGCCCGGGGAGTACAACTCAACCTCACAGGCAAGCGCTCAGGCCGACACTGGATGATATGCTCCCAAACCCATACCTACACACAATCAAAGCTTGGTTATTACAAAAGATAAAAAATGACCCATGATAAGAAAAGGTGGACTACAATAGGTCACCACACTTGGGGATAGGGTTTAAACCTGTAGGATTGGCACGAACCCTCGAAGGCTCTTACATCCAGGCTAGAGGCGGCACCTCGAGTCAAAACTACGGAATAGAAAGGCAAGGGTGGCCGCGCCCTAAGCGTAGTCGCCGACCTTATCTAGGTCCTGCACAAACCGAATAAGAGTACCGGGCGCTCTATTGCCAGTGGCATTGGCGAAGAGACACCTCCCCAAAAAGAACAGAAGAAAAGCCCTGAGATGCTCATCATCACCCAACCGTGCCGAAATCAGCCTAGGTCTCCTCAAACGAACCTCAGACTGCCTTTCATGCTCTTTTTCTGCACAATACCAAATTGACACGAGAAATTCATTAGATAATCAGAATAGATAGCAAAGTAGCTACCAAACATTTCAGTACTCACTCGTGACCGGGAAAACCTCACAAGGTATCCCTACTCTCTTTCGGCGAGCGTACCCATCAACCGACACTTCCCGCCATTCATACCCTGTAGCAAAAGAGAAAGAACGTAAGAAACAAGGATGAGAAGCATACAAGACGCCAGAGATCGGTTAAAAGAAATTGGATCGAGTGCTTACGCTTAGAGGGTTCGACGACATCGCCCTCGTCACTTCTATTCGCACCTCCACTGCTCCCCTCATCAAAGCCGGCAGAAACAACTCGGGGAGGTCTCACCCCCTCATCCTCATTGTCCCCATCATCAATCTCGTCGTCTCCATCGTCAGACGCGATAAACTCACCCTCCAACTCATCAAAATCTGCGTCCTCAGACTCCCCCGCATCATCATAACCCCCGTCCACGTCATCATCACTCTCAATGCCGTCTACCACTGCTACATCGTCATCAGTAGGGCCTACCGTAGATCAGGATCTGCCAGAAGAAGGGCCCTCACCTGTCAAAGGAATTATGATTACTGTTAATAAAGGATAAATATCGAATATGCAGGTCTCATGGGTATTTTTCTACTCTGAATCAATCTAAAGGAGAGGGGACAAAATGTTACCAGCATCGGCCCGAGCCCCGGCCGTTGTGGGGACAGGACCTCCCTCACATCCTCTAACCGGCAAGCCTCCGAAATCCGGTACCCTTGCCCTCAACTTGGCGAGAAAGTCCGCCTGGTTCCGAGCCCACTCTAAAATGAAGCAGGGAGGAATGATTAGTAGGAATAGCAGAAGAGAAAGATATGATGCTACAAAGGCAACAATGGAATACTTACTATTTAGGATCCTCCTCCTCTCTGGGCTGTACGCCTCCCTCAGCCACTCGGCGTCAATCTGACCCACACCGGACTGGGGGCGAGCCCCGAACATCTTATGCAGGCGCAATCGAGTGATAGAAGCCTTGGCATCATTCGCCCTGGAGAAAACAGGGAGGCCTGTCACCCTCAGCCCCCAGCAACGCGAAATGTCCTCAAGTGTAATCGTCATTTCCCCGGGTGGGAAATGGAAAGTGTACGTCTCGTCCCTCCATCTCTCAGAAAGAGCACAAATGAGAGCACGGTCGGTGCGGAAGGCGACAATAGACATGAAATCCCCGAACCCCATCGCTCGGACTCGATCTTTTAAGTGATCAGGGAGCTCGGTCCACCAGTCCCTCATCTGTAACCAACTCACCCTAGCCCGAGCAAAAGGGACAGGCTGCAACACAAACATCAGAGGAAAGAATGTCAACAATAATGAAAGCCAACAAAGTATGAGATTTATAAAGAAAACTAAGAGTTTACTATCTCGTCTGAAAGGTGAGGCTTCTTCTCCGATTTATCCTCACCCTTCTGTTCCTTTTTCGGGGGAGCAATGATTTGCTCTACCCCGGCCCCTTCCACAGTGTCCGATGACATAGGAGTGCGCTTACAAGTCTTTTTAGTCCTAGCCATCCGACAAACCTGTACCCAAAGCCAAAATGAGAAGTTGAGCATGAGAGCATAATGTTAGTCCACATAAGCATAAGAGACAAACTAGTCTGAAGATGATGACTAGTGTCTCCAATTTAGAAGTGATGACCCTCATCAGTCAAGTGATAGAAGGAAGAGGAGCCAAAAAAAAAAACATGACCGTTGATCCAACCAGGAGACTAGGAGACTAAAATAAAATAAAATAAAATAAAATAAAAAAGAATCCCATTTATTGAACTAGCCTCATTAAGACATATTTTACAGGCCTATAAAGAAGTGAAAACACATTCATTCCAATCCAATTCCTTCAACTTAGCCCTAACTCCACACCCCCTGTGCAGCCATGTCACCACCATATCGTCTCAACATATGCATTAGGCTGAATCACACCCAACCCCACAATCACGTCATATAACAAGAATAAAACAAAAGGGAGAAGGGAAACAATGACAACCACAACAACAAGAAATATATAAAGATATAAAAATGAAAAATGAATAACCGAATCACAATTTAAACTAAAATAGCACCCATAACCTTTGTCCCATCACATCATACCAACTCACCCTAGCCATCACCACCACACCCCTCAATTACCAAGCTTACTCTTCTACATAATAAAATAAACAAATAAAAAAAGAGAGAGAAGCAAAAGAGCAGAAGGTTCCCAATAAATATACAAATATAAAAGCATGAAACACATCATAGTATTATAAGGAACGAGTCAGAATCAGTGCTCCACAAATTTAAACAAACCCCCGAATAAAAGAAGAAGGAAGAAGAAAGCCCGAGCCACTCCCATACAGTGACTGATATCTATGTTAGGAGTCCAAAATCTTATTCACCACATTCTCATTTAAAACCAATGGAAATGCTCAACAAGTTCAACAATCTTCACTATACCCATTAACTTCCACGGGCCACACCAAACCTCATTCTTCCTCATCCCATCAATCTCAACTAGCCACAATGGATGCCCATTTTTCCACCCAAACTGATTCTTTTTTACCAAGGGATTCTCACTCTGCAACCTTTCAAATTTTAGTCAAGGGGCCAGGGATTGCCAACATCATACCTAGGACAACTCCATTCCTTCTTCCCTCACCAAAATCCACCACACCCATGGCTGCCAATAGCCAAAATCAAGTCCTAAAACCCCATGTTGCAGCCATCGTCCAAAATGATAATAATAATGATAATAAATAAAAGAGAGAAAAAAGAAATGAATGGAAGAAGAGGGGACCCACATACCTGGGCCACCAAGCTGTCAAACACCCCTTCTCTCTTCTGCCTTCCCTTCCTTTCCCCCTCACTCTGTTGCTGGTCCCCCTGCTCAACGTATTCGGCCTCCACCTAAAATGGTAGCAGGCAGATTCTAAAAATAAAAATAAAAAAAACAGAGAGAAGAAAAGAAAGAGAGAATAAAGAATGGAAAATGAAAACCACATACCTGAATCTCTCTCTCCTCCCTTTTCTCCTCAATGTACTCGGCTTCTCCCTGAGATGGTAGCAGGCAGATTCTAAAAAAAAAAAAAAAAAAAAAAAAACAGAGAGAAGAAAAGAAAAAGAGAATAAAGAATGGAAAATGGGAAGAGAGTAAAACCACATACCTGAATCTCTCTCTCCTCCCTTTTCTCCTCAGCCCAATCGGTTTCCACCTGAAATGGCAGAAACAGATTCTAGAAAAAAAAAAAAAAACAAAACAAAGAAGAAAAGAAAGAGAATGGAAATAGAAAATGGAAGGAGGATGAAACCACATACCTGGCCCTCTCTCTCTTCCCTTTTCTCCTCAACTTATTCGGCCTCCACCTAAAATGGCAGAAACAGATTCTAAAAAAAAAAAAAAGAAGAAAAAAAACATAAAGAAGAAAAAAAAAAAAAAAAAAGAAGGGTCGAAAACCACCCACCTGGGCGACAGCAGATAGCCACGCGCTGCTGCTCTTCCTTCCCTCCTCTTCTCTTTCTCCACTCAGCTTTCACTGCTCGTTTTTTCCACTGCTGCCCACTGAGACTCTACCTGAAACAACCACAACAACCATAAAAAAAAAAAAAAATAGAAAGAAGAGAAATAAAAAAAAAACAGAGAGGACGAAACCCACTTACCTGGGCGATGGCAGGCTCACAAGCTGCTGCTCTTACTTTCCTCCTCTCTTCTTTCTCCGCCCAGCTCCTTGCTCGTTCACCCCTACGCCTCACCTGAAGCAAGAACCAAAAGAAAGAAACGAAAGAAAAGAACAGAGGGAAGGAAAGAATGAAAAATGAAAAGAGGGGGAAAGATTGGGGCAGCCCCAATCATGATAACCTAACGCCCAGCGCTGGGCGCATAGTGGCACAGCACCATCACGTGGTGGGGCCCTTTTTAAGGGGGGAGATCCACCTAAAAAAAAAAAAAAAGAACAACTCAACTGAAAAAAAAAAAAAAAAAAAAAAAAAAAACAAAAAAAGGAAAAAAGAGAGAGATCAAACCTAACATTAATTTAGACATCAGCGGAGGGGAAATTAAGACATAATCCACTGATAGGATAGACTAAAAGTAAGACTTTATTAATGCCTGTGATTTAGCCTTGATGTTATTGGGCTCCCACTTGGCTGCCAACCTCGGCCCTAGACAGGATTCGCAATTATCAGCAGCATGGCGACAATCCATTTCAACCTACAAGGGGAAGCAGCGCAAACAACATACGAAGGTCAGTCGAATTAATTTGAAATGCATCATGAACTTGTCATGCACATCATGCATTAACCATTCATGCAATCCCTTCAAAAAAAAAAATTAGACCCAAGCATTTATCTGCATGATCCACCTCATTATATGTCAATTAAAATGCACATAATTATCACCATCATCAAGCACCCATAATAAATAATGAACTATCATCACAATTCATAATCAAATCTCATACCTCGTCATCATTAACATCATCATAATGGATATCATCATCATTCAATAATAAACATCCCCACATAAAAAAAATAAAAAAGAAAGAAAAAGAAAATAAAGTCTAAATCAACTTTTATTAAACTCCAATAAGAGTCTTAAAACAATAACTATAGCAATTAATTGAATCGACTGAATCCTAAACATGAACTAAAATAGAGGTCACAACCTTTGCCCCCAATACCCTAGGTGGAGCTTATAACTAACTAAGATGGTCCTAATGACCTAACCTCTTATTAAAAGAAAATCCTAGCCTAAGATAGAAAAACTTTTAGTGAGTCCCCTAGGATGGATGGACCATCCCGTTGAAAGTAGGAAAGCGCGCCATCTATGCCTCCATTTCGACGATATGAACTTCGAGTTGCCCTTGCACTTCTTTCAAGTTATCCGGTGGATTCCTCAAGACACCGCAAATATCTCGAACTCGCTGGAAGTCATTTAGATAAGCCGTGTATACTGGATGAATAAGCGCCGAGAGGCTAGTGTTTTGCATCTCGAAGTACTTCCTGTAGCGCCTAGGAACAGATGATTCAACTTCGTGAGGGCAAGACATGACCATGAGTTCCAATTGATTCATCCGCCTGTGTAGGGTGTTAAAGTCATCAATAGGAGCTCGTTCGTTGGTAGACTTCATAGCCTCCCAAACTTCAAACATCGCCCTGACATCCAACATGCTCCATAAGAGAGATTGAAGCACGCTGCTGACGAAAGATGGGAAGTCTTCCAGAAGCCCATCGTAACCATTCAGCCTATTTAGAGCAGTCCTGCCCACAATACACAAATCCCCATACAACCTGCAGATACCTTTGTACTTCATAGCCAGTAAATCATACCTGCTACGCCTAATCTTCACAATGCTCTTGTCCATCGTTTCTTCAAACTGGAAAACGCAGTCATAGGTAACAGGCAGGGAGGATTCATGCTTGAGGTAGAATTCTCCCCGTTCCTCAGAGTAATAATACCCTATTTTGTCAGCTCCAGGGAACCAATATTCATCTCCTGGCGAGTAGGGCTTGCAAGCGGAAGAACCTTCAACACCATCAATAACGAATGAGAAGATTGGAGAGCTGGCCATTGGAATAAGAAAAGACCTGTAGGCATATGCACAAGGCTTTAGAAACCCCCTTACAGAACAAAAACAACCCAGAAAAGTTCATAATTAGAGGAAATCCAAAACAACATAAAAAAAAAGGGGTCACTTGGGCGCCCCAGGGGTGGCACCCAGGTCTGTTTTGAGGAATTCACCGCAAAAGGTACGGGTTTAGCCATGATAATTTTATTAGGCCTTCTCAAATCCGTGGGAGATACTTCCAGAGATACTGCTAGGCTGTCCTAAACCCTCTTGAGAGCCAAGAAGTCCAAGCTACATGCCCATACAATACAACATCTTAACACACGTAAAAAAAAAAAAAACACACGTAACATCTTAACCACAGGGGTGGCGCCCACCCCAGCCTTGAAATATCTCCCATAAGGACATCATTATTTTGCCAAGTTAAAGACTTTAGTGTCCCTGAGTCATGTTTTCAAAACATACCGTGAAGCCAGAGAGAACCAAAATATGAAAAGATGCCCCAAAATTCCGGTTCACAAGCCCTTAGTGCGAATCAGAAAGATAGGCACCACCAGGGTGGCGCCTAGCCTTCCCTGCTGGTGTTTTTCAACTAGGGCACCCCAAATTTGATCATGACAGACTCGCCTATGCCATAAAACAGTCTTGACAAATTAAATAAAGAAAACGTGGGACAAGACATCATCACAACCAAAACAAAAGCCAACATGTAAGCAAGAGCATAAAACTAGACTCAAATTCAAATCGAAGATTGTGCGTGTGCATGCAAATTAAGAGAAACAACAAGCTAAACATAATCTTGAAATATCAGATGTAAAATCACCAAACACAAAAAGAAACAAAAAGGCCAACACATGATCAAAAAGATTTAAAAAAAAAAAATGATCAACCACATAACCCAAAGAGGATAAAAGCGAATATAAAAAAAAAAGAAAAAAAAAAGAGAACATACAAAACAAATAAAAAAGGATGCTTTAATCTGAAATCATATATCTAGTTGATCAACTAAAAAATCATACAATTAGAAGTGTATACATGAGACATGCCACTCATCTTAAAAAGAAAAGGAGAAGAGAAAACTTACTTGGGAGCAAGGAAAAGCTTGAGAGTTCTGAAATTCAAAGTCTGAAAGAGTAGGAGTTGTGGGAAATTCATGGCCTTGATCCACTTATATAGATTAGAGTCTGAACCCCATGAGAATTTTAAAAGAACACGAACAGCAGCTTGGGCGCCACTCCCTGGGCGCCCAGGTCACCTGTTCTCCCTAAAGCTCAGGGCTTCTCTTTGACAGGGACTCTAAGTGCTGAACATGCAATGCCACGTAGGCGCCACACCTCAGGCGTACAAATCATCTATTTTCTAAAGGTCAGGCTTCTACTCCGACTGGGACTCTTGGTACGATAGGCTGAACACGAATCCTACTTCGAGACTAACTCAAAATGCAGTCTGGGCGCCAACCCTTTGGCGCCCAGGTCACACATTGCCCTGAACATGAATCCTACTTCGAGATTAACTCAAAATGCAGTCTGGGCGCCACCCCTTTGGCGCCCAGGTCACACATTGCGATGAACCCGAATCCTACTTCAAGACTAACTCAAAATGCAGTCTGGGCGCCACCCCTTGGGCGTCCAGGTCACACATTGCCTTGAATTCGAATTCTACTTCGAAACCAACCTGAAATGCAACCTACTTCCTTGAAGTTAAAACTACATTCTAAAACGGACTAGGACTGCATTTTGGGCACCACTTCTTGGACGTTTAGGTGACTTGTCTTCCAAATCCACCATTCTACTTCAAGAAGAACTTTTTCTATGCAATCCGCCTAGGCGCCATCCCCTGGGCGCCCAAGTTGTCTGGTTTCGTAATCCTCGAACCAAAGCCCAAACAAGCTGGGCACCACCCCTGTGGCGCCTATCTGTCACCTCAGAGAATCAGAGGCCTCCTTGAGCCAAATTGTCCTAGAATTCTGAAAAGTTGAGCCCGAACAAGAATTGATGATGATCGATGATTAAAAATAATAATGATAATACAAATAAAAAAAACAAGAGAAAGAAAAAAAAATAAAAAATAAAAAAACCAAAAAAAAAAAAACAAAAAAAAGAAAAAAAAGCAAAAAAAAAAAATAAATGCATAAATAAATAAATAAATAACCAAAAAAGAGAGAGAGAAAGCAAGTTAAGAGAGGCACAATAACATGGTGCACATTGTCAACCAAACATTGTCCCATCACATAAGGTCCTGTCACATGCACATTAGTCCCATCATGCATACATCTGATATTGTGCATTGCATCCCCTGTCCTCTCCATCAATGAAATTTGAACTACAGAGCACTAACAATGAGAAGTGCAGAATCTTTTAGTGTTTGTTCAATATAGGTTCCCAAAGCAAAAACGAAGACACCAAAGATGAAGGACATTCAAGTACACTGATGGAGGCAGATGACTCAAACTTCGACAAACAAATGATGAAAGTAAGTGGCAGTGGTCCCCAACGTTGGACTTACCGAAAGCTCTGGAGATAAGTACCCTTGACTGTGATTTTCATGATTTTACTTCATGTCTGGAAATTGAGTCGCCGTAGGCCTCCCTTAAGCGCTTATAATCGGTATGGCAACCATAATATCGTGTTCTCACGAATTGTGCGTTTGCCGACTCAAATCTTGACATTGGAAGATGGAAACCGTGTAACTTGAAACTCTCCATGATAAGCACCAAAAGATAATCGAATCTATCTCAGCTTCTCATTTAAGCTTGGGTGAAGACCAAGATCCCTAGAGAGTGATGGCTTTTCCGGTGACTATCTTCCGTTGATTTAGCTTTTTCGATGCATACCTGAGTTTTAAAATCAAACATCTTTTAAAAAAAAAAAAAATGCATCTCATTCTCATATGCACCTCACACTATTGCTTGAACTATGTTTGTAATTGCCTTCAAGATCCCCATTATTGCTAGTTAGTTTTAACTATGCCTTGAACATTTAACTGTGGATGAAGTTAAAAGACGCTATATATGACCATTTGAATTAAACTCTATTGCATGAACAAATGAAACTCTAACAGTGATTTAGCCAATCGAAAGATCGACTTCTAATTCAAACCACGGGGGCACAGTTCCCGCCATCATTTTAAATTTCAGCAATCGGGGCACAGTTCCCAATCTGCCACGTGGCAATACCTCGGGCACAAAGGCACAGATCTCGGGTTTCCAATCAAATCAGTAGGCACGTAGCTTCTTCTTTTTCTATTTCCCCCTAAATCAGGATCGATCCTACAAAAGTGAACCTCATCTTTATAATGAATTTGCAATTGCATACATCCATAGATGGCCACTCCCGCGAGCACAAAAGCTCCCGTGAGTCATGAGTGGTGTGTCTACTTTCTTTCGAGCACAACTCTCCACGTGTTGCTCTCCAAAGAGAGGCATACTGTAGACACCTCATTTGGCCCCTATGATAGCCTTAAATATCTATCATATATAGCGGTGCCCCCATTTCACCCATAATTGAATGATTAATGGCATAATTCAGATTAATTAATGACGATGAAGATGCTTGTTGCTAATTTTAGACTTAGTTCGATGATTTCTAGAAATTCCCGAGAGAAAAGCCAAGTCGCGTCGAGATCTCGAGCCCAACCCGCTACTCACACAAGGAGCGAACCATGACAGTACTCAAACCTTTTCCGGACCACTTAAGACACGCTTAGGCCAATCCCTCTAAAGACCATACTTAGTTTGCCAAAATGTCACCCAATTAGCCTAAGTTAGGAAATCGAATCCATTGGTCCAGAGATCCCTCATATTTTTCAGCCCCTATTGTCAAGATATATAGACCATTGAATTCCTCGCTTCGAGAGCTTTCCGGCGATATGTAGAACGTCCAAATCCGATGAGCGAGTCAAAAGTTATGAGTCTTTGAAGTTTGCTTTAGAAAAAGTGACGAAACTCCATCTAGGCACCACCCATGTGGCGCCCACCCTACTAGAATTCATCTAGGCGCCCCATGCTAGGCGCCCACATAGCCCAGGACCACCTAGGCACCCCATGATGGGTGCCCAGCCTCCACATTTCACTAGTTGGCCTCAAAGTAGCCCGAGACCACTCAACGTAGGGACCGAACCCTGAAAATGAATCGACTCCACCTAGGCACCACCCATGTAGCACCCTCCCTACTGAGTTCCACATAGGCACCAACCTTGTGGCGCCCACACGACCCAGAACCACCTAGGCACCCCATGGTGGGCGCCCAGCTTCCAAATTTACTTGTTCGGCTTGAGATTAAACCGGGACCACTCATACATAGGGACCAAGCATCAAAGACGAACCGAACCACCTAGGCACCACCCATGTGACGCCCAGCCTTCAACTCTATCTAGGCACCACCCATGTGGCGCCCAGCCTATTAATGCTAGTGTAGGTCCTCCCCCAAATGAAGATATATCCGTTCAATCTCGACTCCAAATGGGGCCAAGGACCAAAAAACGAAACACAAACCAACTGGGCACCACCCGGTGGGCGCCCACCCTCTTCAAGACCACCTGGGCGCCACCCTGTGGGTGCCCAGACTGCGCAGGCCATGTGGGCGCCACCCCATGGGCGCCCATCCTCCCTCCAAACCCTAGTTCACCCTAAAATGACTTAAGCCGCCTAGGGATGCGTAAGACATTCTAAAAACCCGAAATAATGAAGCCCTAGCCCTTCTAAACTCATCCAAAACCTATATAATCCCTCTTAACTTCATTTACAAAGGGAGGCTACCCAAAAACCCTAAGAAAAGAAACAAAAAGGAGAGAATAGAAAAGGAAGAAGAAAGGTAGCCACCATTAGAGAAGAACTTCAGATCTAGAGAAGAAGAAGAAGAAAGAGAGGAGACTTCCATATTTTCAACTGGAGCCATGGGTCTTCGCGAAAGCTTTAATCTAGGAACTTGAGAAACGTTTCATCATAACGGCATTCCTAGATGTCCCTTCTTTTACTACACTCCATTACCATTCATGCTTAGAAACATGCTTAGGGCCATTTGAGCATCATAGATCTACATTAACTTGAGATCAAAATGGTATTAATGCATTATCATGTTAGTAACATGCTTGGGTCCATTCTAATATAGTAGATTCACTTTGATTTTGTAGTTCTAATTACATAGTTAGATCAGATCTCCCATTAGCATCATCATCATCATCATTTATATCGAAAAGATCGCGAACAACCTTTGGCAGAAAGGTTGGGCGCCACCCACTGAGCGCCTGCCCTCTCCGGAAACACCTGGGCGCCACTCACTGGGCGCCTGCCCTCACCCGAACCACCTGAGCGCCACCCCCTGGGTGCCTATGCTTCTGAGACAGGGTCCGGGTTCTAGATCTCCGCCCGTTCCATCGTTTGCTCGTAGGTTCGTTAGTTGCATCGCTAGTAGTTCGAATTAATACATTCACATCAGTCGTTGAATATTGGAAGTTGTCTTAAAAATACTAAGATTCTTGTGCATTCGTTGTGTTCCGTTGAAAACCCTGACTGAGCAGGTTAGGCACCACAGGTGTGGCGCCCAAGTGGATTTCTCCACTTTTGTGCACAACTTCCGATCTTCCGCATTTAGTTCATTTAGAAACTGCATTCAGATGATATGTATGTTTGTTTGACATGTTCTGAACTTCGAATTACCATTTTTGTCACACTTCACATCATATCATTTGAACCACACATCCATAGAAAATCCCAAAAAAATCATAAAACATAAAACCCCTTCTTCTCTTTCCTTACTCTCTAGTAAATTAGAGGAGAAACCAAAAACAAATTAAAAGATATCCAAAAAACCCAAAAAGAATAGTTAGATAGTCTAAGTTATCGAATTTAGTGCCTAAGTAGGATAAATCCTAAGATTAATTAAAACAACCTAATTAGTTAATTTAAGAAACATCACATCATTAAGAGTTCTAAAACATTAAGACCCTAATTAATTCGGATTAAGAAATAACTAAGAACTTTAAAAACACAAGAAAAACCAAAACCCCAAAAAACAGCCACTTGGGCGCCACTCTCTTGGCGCCCATCCTTCCACAGCCACCTGGGCGCCACCCTCTGGGCGCCCAGCCTACTCATTCTCCGAAACACCCCGGTTAAAGCTTAAGATAATTAGTTAAGACCTTAAACTAATCCGAATCAACACAGTAAAACATTTTAAACCTAGAATAAGTAAACCTTAATTAACTTAACCTCGAATTAACTCAAAAGCTCAAAACCAACAAAACTCCAAAACAGTCCACCTGGGCGCCACCGCCTGGGTGCCCAGCCTGCACTGCCACCTGGGCACCACCCTCTTGGCCCCCATCCTATCCCATCTCTAAAGAACCCCTAATTAAAACTTCTAATTAATCACAACCCGAATTTGCTCCAAATTAACATACCAAAACACTTTTAAATTTAAGAAAACCTGAAACTTTAATCAATTTAGACTTAAACCGGCCTAAGAACGCAAAAGCAACACGAAACCACAAAACAGACACCTGGGCGCCAGCCCCTGGGCGCCCAGCCTGCCTATACACTTAGGCACCACCCTCCTGGCGCCTATCCTATCCCATTCCCTTAGAAACCACCACTTAATTAAACTTAATTGATTAAACCCGAATTAACACCTTAAAACATTGTTAACCTAAAAGACTTGAAACCTTAACCAATTTGGACTCAAACTAACTTAGAAAATACAAAACGAATAAACCACAAAATATCCACTTGGGCGCCACCCCTTTGGTGCCTATCCTTCCGCATCCACTTGGGCACCAC
Source organism: Persea americana (assembly GCA_029852735.1). NCBI lineage: Eukaryota > Viridiplantae > Streptophyta > Magnoliopsida > Laurales > Lauraceae > Persea > Persea americana. Next base: position 16,110,282 of record CM056813.1, on the reverse strand, counting down.
CCTCCTGGCGCCCATCCTACCCAATCACTAGGAAACCCCACTTGAAATTAAATTCGAATTCAATCACGATCAACACACCGGAATACTCTTGAAATAAAAAACAATCAGAACCATAAGCCTGAATAGACTTAAAACATCGAACCAACTCAAACACACAAGACAAACACTTGAGCGCCACCCCCTGGGCGCCCATCTTGTCACCTCCACCTGGGCACCACTCTCTGGGCGCCCAGCCTCTCCCGTCACTAAAGCCAAACTAATTGAAACGGAATTTAATCTTAATCATCGCAATAGAACATTTTTAATTTAAAATACATCAAACCATAAAGCTCAACCGCAAATCAACCTAAAAAATACGGAACCGACCCGAACCACAGAATAGTTCACCTGGGCGCCACACCCTTGGCGCCCATCTGTCAAATCCACATGGGCACCACACCCTGGGCGCCTAGCTTCCCCGTTTTTAGAAAAACCCAATTCACAACTTAGCCCAATTAATTGACGTTTAAATAAATCCCAATCGAATACAAATAGCATTCCACATCCAAACACACTAAGTCCTTTAATCAATTTAAACTTAAATTGACCTAAGAATCACCAAACCGACCGAACCTCAACACAGTCACCTGGGCGCCACCCCCTGGGCGCCCATCCTTCCAAATCCACCTGGGCACCACACCCTGGGTGCCCAGCCTACCTGTTTTCATAAAGAACCCCAACCGACAACTTAACACAATTATTTGCATTCGAACCAATCCAGATCAACATATTAAAACACTTTTAACTTGAAACACTTGAAACTTTAATCGATTTGGACTTAGCACCCAAAGCCCTTACGAACCAACAAACAACCACTTAGGCACCACCCCTGTGGCGCCTAGCCTACACTATAACCTTGGTTCACAACTTCAATTTAAAACGAGTAATTAAACATCTTATAACTTAAATTAATTGAAACCAGAACCTAAAATAGTCTCTAAATCCAAAAACCAATATCAAATCCCATCCGGAATACCTGGAAATCTCAAGCTATCCACCTGGGCGCCACCTCCTTGGCGCCCATCCTCTCATTTGCACTAAAACGCGAACTCTTGGTTTCGTCTCAAAATCCGGATCCGAATCCCTTTGACATTTGAACACCGGAGAATTAAAACAATTTGAAATATTAAAACTCACCAAGTAAGAACCCCTTGGATTTCGAAAACAATAGCGATACCATCGTCACTAGCCAAACCGCCCAGAAGCAGCCACTTGGGCGCCACTGCCTGGGTGCCCAAGTCACCAGAGTATCCTAGGCGCCACCCCCCTGGCACCCAAGTCCTCTGTCAACCCTGTTTCGCTAATTTCGACATCGCTTCACGTTTTAAATTAAAACCCTAAATTCCAAAACCTTAAATAACTTAAACAGAACCCCAAAATACATTTAATCCACCTCTTAATCAATCTTCAACTCAAAACAAACCGAACCAATTAAAAATCACAATTAATAAGTTGCTTAGGCGCTGAACCATCAAACTCAAGCTATTCATACCCTAGGATTAGATAGGATTTCCTTGTAAGGTAGCTTAGGCTTCGCCCCATCACTTTTCTTGTTCCGTTAGGGGACTGGGAGAGCTGATGTGGGCGGTCTAGGACCTTAGGTTAGGGTTAATTCGATGATCAGTAATAAAGCATTAATCACATAAATCCAAGTAAAATCCCTTAGTTAGGCCCTTCTAGCCCCATATAAAAAAGCCATAAAAACCATAAAACCAACAAAATAAACCCAAAAAGATTTTTCATTTATTTCTTCCTCTACCTTAGGTGCCAAATATTTAATCGAACTTAATGATAAAAGGGAATAAAGAACTGATTTCTAAAATTGAATAAATGAGAATAATGAGATGAGATGAGTGATTTCACACACACTTTTAATAATCACGGCCCATCGGCCATCCTAAAACAAATACTGGCCCATCGGCCATTTCCAATCAATCCTGGCCCATCTGCCACCTCCAAATCAATTACGGCCCATCGGCCTTTTACTTTTATTACTCGTGTATCGCACACGAAAAACACAGAAATCACAAGTTAAAGTCTCATTTGCATCATCATTTTGGTTTGAAAAAATCAGCCTTTAAACCCTATTTTGCCAAGGGATCAGAAGGGGGTACCCGGGAACGGGGCCGATCCTCTTCTTAAATATTTGGCACCTCCCCCCTCTTTTATTCTATTTTCTTTATTTTAATTATTTTGTTTTACTTGGATATACTACGATTATGCTATGTGAGGATTAACCTTTATTCGGACTTTAACTCATGACCCTGAATTGACCCAAATTAAAGAGACCCAAAGAGACCCAGATTAATGTGACAGGACAACCGTCGTGTGTTGCCGGCAGCACATTAGACGAGAGGAAGAACCCACTTTATTATTTTTCTCCCCATATTTCTTCAACTTTTGTTGAAGAACGGTGTTACGGGCGTACGGTAGCTGGCGATCGTGATCCATCAATTTTGAGGGTAGTCGGAATCCTCATTTTCGATGTAAAATTTAAATAGCATATATAGATGAATGGAGATTTCCCCAAACCATGCCTCTCTTGGAGAGGAAAATGGGGGGGTCGAAATTCACATCCGACAGCAGCATCTGAGCTTGTCTTCCATGATGACTCGCATGGACAGGATCTGGACGCTATCCTTAGCCTGTCACAGCGAAGCTTTAAATTTCGCAAGCTCAGCCCCTATTGAGATGAAGGGTCGAGTTGTAGGGAAGCAAGCCTTGGCAGGTTCTTGCAGAGGCCTTATGATGCATGATCTGATTTGGGGCTTGTAGGAGCAAGCCGGCTCATGCTGAGTAGTTTTTGTTGTATGGCGGAGGGTAGGTTTCTCCTCTTTCATGTAGGCGAGAGGATAGAACCGGTTCTCCTTAAGATGGGCTAGGTATGCTGGCTTTGCAGATGTTCGGAACCTTCTTTGTTTTGGAGAAGGTCTCAGTGACCAAGTATTGGGGCAGACATGGTTTTTTGCAGGCTGAGGCTTCGCGGGGTTGCCATGGGCCTCAGGTTTCTTGATGACCGCCTTTGGTGTCGGGGCAATGACATGTTTCGGGACGATTTTCTGCCTTTTGGCAGATGCAGATTATCCTACGGGGAGTGGGAATGGTCCCAGTGACCCGAAGATGATAGTCTGGGGAGTAGAGGTCGACCCAGTGTTTTGTGAGTTGCCGAGGGAGAGGACACTTCGACAGTTGATTGGGCACTTGCACGTGCGCTTGCTTTGCTTCTCTTGAAGCATGAGTTGGTACTTGTTCTCATCTAAGGTGATGGTTAATGAAGCTGCCATTGTTAATTTTTTAGAAAACTTCTGAAACAAGACCACATCCATTAGTAATCACAAGAATATGGTGATCATAAATGGAAAATACTATGGTTTTGTCTTTTCAAATCGCTCGAGGGGACATGGCCTAACCTATAAGCAAAATGAAGAAGGTAAAAGGCCATAGAAGGTACCATTGTTCTGAACGCAAGTATAGTTGGCTCAAAATGAGCATTCCAGTGACTGCTAGAAGCAATTGTAAACCTTAATTCAAGTTACCGAGAAGCGAAGCTCACTCGAGGTAAAATGATATAAGGTTGGAGATACAAATGTGTCGGTCACGAATACAGTAGACCCGAAAGGGCGTACTAGCACCGCTAGGCACAAATGTTGCAAATCACATCCTTGGGAAGGACGCGAGATGGGATTTTTTGAAAGGTCAAGATCGAATTCGCAAAAGAGAGCAAATGGTATTCCAATCCGAATACAGGCTTAGCGATTTCCGCGAGCACTAAATCCAAAAAGGAAGGAACTAGGATTTCTCATATTTAAATCCAATAATAACGGAAGTTCTTTTTTGAAAGGTCAAGATCGAATTCACAAAAGAGAGCAAATGGTATTCCAATCTGAATCTAGGCTCAGCGATTTCCGCGAGCACTGAATTCGAAAAGGAAGGAACCAGGATTTCTCATATTTGAATCTGATAATGACGAAAGTTTTTTTTTTTTTCTTAAGAGAATTTTTTTTTAAAGATTTTTTTTTTAAGAGTACACATAGGTCTTCCAATTTGGTCTTATAAAACCTTAGTGGATAGATCGGCCCCCAGGTAAGGGTAGGATTACTTAATGAACCCGTTTGAAGGACCCTTGCCTCGAACAGCTCCACACTCTGGACAGAGCTTTTCTTAAAGTCACTTTGCTCAAAGAACGCAATTGGTGCAACCTTTTTTATTTATTTATTTACTTTTTAAGGATCATTAATGGACCTATCAAAGAGAGGGAAATGGTCCCTCCCAATCTGAACGCTGGCTCAGTGATTTCTGGGAGCCATTGTACAAAAAGGAAAGAACCAAAGGTTCTCCAATTTGAATCCAAAATAGAGAAATCTGAAATTTCTTTTTGAAAGATCACTAATGGACCCATCAAAGAGAGGGAAATGGCCCTTCCCAATCCGAACCCTGGCTCAGCGATTTCCGCGAGCCATTGTACGAAAAGGAAAGAAACAAAGTTTCTCCAATTTGAATCCAAAAGAGAGAAATCTGAAATTTTTTTATTTTAATTTTTTTTTCTTTTAAAGATCACTAATTGACCCATCAAAGAAAGGGAAATGGCCCCTCCCAATCCGAACGCTGGCTCAGCGATTTCCGTGAGCCATTGTACGAAAAGGAAAGAACCAAAGTTTCTCCAATTTGAATCCAAAAGAGAGAAATCTGAAATATTTTTTTGAAAGATCACTAATGGACCCATCAAAGAGTGAGAAATGACCCCTCCCAATCCGAACGCTGGCTCAGCGATTTCCACGAGCCATTGTACGAAAATGAAAGAACCAAAGTTTTTCCAATTTGAATCCAAAAGAGAGAAATCTGAAGTTTTTTTTTTTTTTTAAAGATCACTAATGGACCCATCAAAGAGAGGGAAATGGCCCCTCCCAATCCGAACGCTGGCTCAGCAATTTCCGCGAGCCATTGTACGAAAAGGAAAGAACCAAAGTTTCTCCAATTTGAATCCAAAAGAGAGAAATATGAAATTTTTTTATTTTAAAGGTCAAGATTGGATTCACAAAAGAGAAGAAATGGCATTCCAATCCGAACAAAGGCTCAGCGATTTCCGCGAGCACTAAATCCGAAAGGGAAAAAACTAGAATTTCTCAAATCTAAACCCAACGAAAAAAAAACTTTTTTTTTTTTTTTGTTTGAGAAGAGAAAGAATGGAAATAAACTCAAAGACAGAAATTTCCAGAGCATCCCATCTCATGTTCTTTTTATTTATTTTTTTTAAGATGCAAAATCCAACATAGGCTACCAACTAGAAAGGAGCCAAGGAGCCTAAGCATCGTGTTCTCAAATGAACGTGTCCCACCGGGTATGCCAACTTGATGGACCCGGCTTCTCTCAGCTACCTCTGCCCCGGGTCCGCTGGGGTGCGGCGAGGCGAAAAAAAAAAGCGATGCATCAACATTTTTGTACGGGTATGCCAGATTTTTTATTCTACTTGGAATTTGAAATGGTGATCCAGAGATTCACCTTCACAAGTAGAAAAGGAAATCAAATTTTTTTTCTAACTTTCCATTGCACATATATTTTAAAAAAAGAGACAAGATTTTTAATGCTGTGAAAGGTGATTTTCTTTAGTTTGCCGTGAAGGAAGTTTTGTGTTGTAGATGGCAATTTTGCCATAAAAGGTGATTTACAAATCTCATCAATGATGAAAGACAAAAATTGTGATTTCTTTTTGTCTCTTTAAAAATACCAAATACAGTAGAAAAGTAAGAAAGAGGAATCTGACTTCTCAGGAAATTGTGGGGACTCATTCAGATCGACGGTCGCGAGTCAGGTATGGACTCCGCCATCGTCCTTCAGATGAGAACACGTGATGCTTTTGATTCACTTGGCTTGGCTTGGACCTTAGATTTTTAGAGGATAAGGACCAAAGGGGGGTCTTATATCCAATAAAAAGCCGGGTAGACAGGCTAAAAAGCCACATCTAGGCCATGTTGGATAAAAGGAGAGGGGAAACCTTGGGGCGGGGAGGGGGGGGTGGCCCCCCAAGGGACTTCAATCACCTTGTAGTGTTTGCAGCAGAGTTTCTTCAGAGTAGGAGAGCTTCTTTGCGTATAGATTTTTTAGGACAATTTTCCAGGACCACTTCGGATGATTTTTTCGGACCCTTCTTCCTTGGAATGACCACCTATTTATAGGCTTTTGGTAGCCATTAAGAGGGTTTATGGGCATTTAATGGCATTGATGTTCCAAGAACAATTTCATAATTTTGTAACTCCGTTTTCCTTAAATCTGATTGGCCGATGGAGAATAATGGGCATTTAATCTCCCTGATGATGGGGGTCTCATGATTAATTACCATGATTAAACTCCATAATGATAAGAGTTACATGGTTAATTGCCATGATTAAATGGACTTGTAACTCCTTTTTCTCGGCTTCTGATTGGGCCATAAAAAATAATGAGTTAATGACTGTAATAAATTGTCATAAACGGGTCAATTAACAGCATTAATTGGTCGCCAAGTAGCTTGAAGAGTCGCGGGCTGCGCTGTGTTTTTTGAAATTCTTCTGGCGATGATCATCAATGGATCCGCATGTTGTTTGATGTTGGATGGCGATGCAATTTCAGCCATTGGTTACCATCAATGGGCCGGCAACATCTGTCCAGTCGATTTCTCGATCGGTTGGGCAGAAAGTGTGCTTTCTTGGTTGGCCGCTTAGCGATTTTGGAGCGTCCAATGATGATCCAATGATTTCGAAGGCGGATTCGTGATGTTGACGAAGATCGACGAATATCAGGCCTTAAAAATCAGAATTTGAGAAAATCACAGGGGCCAAACATTGCGAAACACGAGTACCCGAAAAAGTGGGTTTCCGGGCAAAATCTGGCTACCTGGATCCCCATGGTCGCCAGCGACCATGAGGTTTTCGACCCCTTTCGGTCGCCGTTCGATTGCCGTTTTTCCGTCTTTTCCGCTTTTGTTTTCTTCTGTATTTCTCTTAACATTTCTCCTCATTTTTTTGCTTGATTCCCCTAAAGAAAACCTGTCAAGAAGCCATGCAAATCAGAGTACAAAGTTTTCTGTTTTTGGAAAAGCCGAAGACTTTGTAGCCGATTTTCCGCCAAGAGTTGAAACTAGGTCAAATGATGTCGGAATAACCTGAAATTTGAGATGAAGCTTCCTGAGTAATAGATAAGACCAACCATGAGCTTTTATTTGAGTTTTGAAGTCATTTGGGGTCCCGTCGATCCTAGACTTGATTTCACCGTGCGGAAAATGTCGAGCTTTGATGTATGGTCAACCAGTGTCTGATTGACCTGAAATTTGACAGGGAACCTATTGGAGTCATTTTGAGATGATCCATTAGCTCCGATTTCGATGCCATGGTCCCGGGGAGCTCCGCCGCCAGTAGGCTTGATTTTGTTTCCAAGCGTCAATGCCGGGTCAAACGTCGTCGGAATGACCTGAAATTTGACGTGCAGCCCTTTGGAAGCATGTAGAAGCTACCTATGTGCTTTGTTTAATGAGTGGCGGCATCGGTGGTTCTCGCCGCCGAGAGGCTTGATTTCGTCGTTCGAGCATTGATGGAGGGTCAAACGGTGTCGGTTTGACTTAAAATTTGACGTGGAGCCTTTTGGAGGTATTTTGAGACCATCCATAGATTCTGATCGAAGATTTGTTATCTTCGACACTGTCATCGCCAGGAGCTCCTGCTTAGCTGTTGGAGGATTGAAGTTAGGCCAAATGGTGTCGAAATGGCTCGAAACTTCATTTGTACCCTTCTTTTGGCTATTTTGAAGGATCTTGCAGTCTTTGTTTGATTATGACAAGATCTGATGCTTGAAGCGGCTCTGCCTGTTTGTGGTAGGATGCGACTCCATGTAGCTTTTGATGTCGAAGAGGAAAAGTGACATTTTTGGTGTCAACAAGTACATCAACATATACTCTAGTGCCTACATATTTCTCTAGCCAAGGAAAAGGCTTAGTGAAAGGAAAACACATCAATTCCACTAGTGGGATTCACGAGATTGAGATCTCACATTTCTTAGCCACATTTTTTATATACTGATATTATAATTCAGTATCTTAAGGGATTGTGGAATTGTGGTTCCATTCACCGATGTGATGGTGGATTCGGACCCATGTGACAAAGTCCGTACCAGATTCAGTTTATATGGTTGTTGCATATGCCCAGTACATCGTGCTTTAACTCATATTTTCCATCTCGAATCAAGACTTCAACACTGTTGCTTGGAGATTGCTTCCAATTCGCCACCAACAATCAATATGCTATCCAATAACAAATATATATAACTACCCCCAATTCTTTGACCTAAATGTATATCTCATATGCCGGGGATAAACTAATTTCACGTATGGCCTAGTGAAATTTCCATGTTAAGATAATTTGTACACATTTATCCTCATAATCTTTGCACCACCAAATCTACAGATTACATGTAAAGCTTTACCTACTTTTCGCCATTTCGGAACACTGCCTTTATATTCACCAAGTGCAACTACAGATTCTCACAACTAACCATTGCCTTTAGGATTCACATGGATAGCATTTTACGACCGGAGAGATAATCTTCATGTAACTAAATCATTCCATTTTTAAATCCTTGTGCCACCTATCGTGCTTGTCTACCGATGTGTCATTGTCATTTTATTGCCAAGAGCTCATGGCCCTTCAATCCTTGGTTGGATTGACTAATTGTCATGTTTGGTTCTTATTTTATATTCACCTCTATAGTGTACAGTCAATCACTATATTGCATAGATTGACAATGAATGACATATTAAGGTCCTGCATGATCTCTACAAAACAATTGCACCAATCATCCAACCACGTCGAATGTTACCAATCCTACAAGATTCCCAATATCTCGGGTTGTTCAATGTCACATGGGCCCTGGCCAGGAGTTGCACTTTCAACGCTGCCAACATTGAAACTCCCACTTTCCATAACACCCTCCATCCTCAGAGATGTTGTAGTGCATGCCTAGGATTTGTACGGGATCTACAAGGAAGCACACATTCCGACCTCTGGTTATAATCCGATATTCGTGATTGATCATAAGATATCCCTTTAGATGATTCAATTTATCAACAAAAGAATGATTTTCTTCGTTTCCATTTGCAGTTGGTATTATAGTTGTGGCTTGCAATAGTTTGTGTACAACACATTCCCTCAGTGTCATAGGTCGATTTTTAGGATTGGCACCAGTCCATAACTCATAAATGAGTCTTTGGTCTAAATTTTAGGAGGTGCCCGACTCAATATATTGTGCATTCAATAATATCCCCCCCACACCAACCACCCCGCCCCCCCCCCCCCCCCCCCCCCCCCCCCCCCCCACACACACACACACACACACACTACAGCACACAGCAGCAGATACATGGGGTTAACATCGATCTAATATATCCAAAAATAGAATAATTTAAAATTTTCTGACCACAACATTTTTAGCTGTGGGGTGTACAGAATAAAAAATACATGTATGACGCTCTCCATGCACAATATTCTTGTATCGCTCATAGGTATCCTCCCTCACATAACGGATCCCATCCATTAACTTTTCAGCCCAATTGGTCCATGACTCAGTAGCATACCACTCAAAGCATTTTATCAGTGCTTCAAGCTTATATCAAATCAGATAAATTTAAATGTATTTGCTAAAGTCACCAATCGGAGTAACAAATCAGTCCCACCCATTTAAATTTTGACAAATAAACCGGTCAGCATATTTTAGAGTGTATGATATCATTCAATCACAGGTCTAGTTATTCAGGAAAAAGTAACATACTGTCATTTTCCACCCATAAATGGTTTTAATATACCAAGGTCGGGCAAAGGTATCATCCCAACCAGTCCATTTATTCAGTCTTTGTCGATGTGTCATATTTTCAATGCCATAAGTGTGCCAAACCACACATCCAACATATACAAAATAATTAAAACTAGAAGATTTATACATTACAAGCTATATCAAGCAAGTAAATATCATCTCAGAAATCTACAAAAATAAAAAATAAAAATGCAACATTCTCCCATGCATACAAATTACAACTATATTACCTCAGAACAGATTTCCTTAATCTATTCTAGCACTAGTTGGGCTACGGATTTTACTCATCACAAAGTAGTAATTAGTAAAGCATCCCCAAAATATAACAAATTGGATTGTTAGAATCAAATGTAATTTAGACTCATGTAATTTTTGAAACACATAAAAAATTTGTTCCATATTTATAGATGGTTACAATCTCTGGATTTTGTTTTCATGAATTCAAAAATTCAATTTCCATCATTGAGGTCACATGGAAAACCACAAATTGATCCCCAAGTTCCATTCTTACACCTTCATCAGATCCATTGTTCTATGATTATAACATTTGTATCCGATCCACTAGGTTGTCTATCCCATCATATTCTCATGTCCCCTTGACTTAAATAAATTATTATTATTTCTTGCCTTAAATTTCATTGAAATTTAAATATTTGAGAGGCTTAGGACTTAAGAGATACACTCTTACTAAAGTGGGAGAGCATGACAATAGACATAGAATTAAAACACATTGATTAATTAGTTTTCCCCATTGTGGTCAACACTTTTATAATCGATCCGATCAACCTAGTTGTCAATCATGGACCCATCAACCTAGTTGTCAATCATAGACCCATGGACACATTGGATTTTATCTCAACAAATAACGAACAATACCTACACACGGCACCCGTCCGATATCTCCATACAAGTGGGTCTTCTTGCTAAAGATATCACTTTTGACTAGGCCATATAGTGCAGATTTATATAAGACATATCCAACACATAAATAAAAGGAAAAGTAAGATACCAATGACCGTGATCGCTAACCAAGAACTTTTATAACCATTGGATTGTCAATCTCTCACTGCTTCTGTATGGATCTCGTTGCTAGTAGTCCACAACCGTAAATGGATTGTCTATCGGAGCTCAGATGACCTAGATATCGCGAGAAAGAACTCAATAGTCAGAGGTGACTGTAACAGGTCCAAGAAAATTATGACCGTTCGATTCCAGATCAATCAATGCTACTAGGTCGTGCTTTTTACCACGAATCCGTAGAACCAAGCCGGTCGTCCATCCGAATCTGAATGAAAAAGTTATGGATGGTCAGAGTTGTTGTTCGATCATGGACTGGGCCTGCGTCATATCAGCTTGTACCAGCGCTTTTCAGCTCCATGGGCTTCTGCTGCATGGGTTAGGCTGACCCAACCTAGACTTGGGCTTGATCCGGCCTGACTTGACCCTCCTTGGCATGCAGCGAAATAGGAGGCGGGAGTCTCCTCTTTCCAGCGTGCGTCCCGGGGAGCTATTGTGGCGTGTGTCCCGAGGACAGAAAAAAAAAACCATCCTTGCCTGGAAACAGAAGTGGAAGAAACTTGTTGCGCACTTCCCCAGTCAAATGTGAGAGGAAAAAAATTCTCTCCGGGCCGTTTCCCTTCTTCACCGTGCAATCCCACGCAAACTGAAATAGCAACCGAGTACATCTCGTCTCGGTCTCTGTACCCGAGATGAAGAGCTCGGCGTCTTCTTCCTTATTTCTGCTACACAGAACAGATTGCCACTGGACGAGAAAACAAAAGAAAAGCCTTGCCTAGATCTAGACGATCTGCAGCCTTATCGCAAGATCCAAACCATCAAACGCACGTAGAGCAGGGCTCTAATATCAATTGAAAGAACTAGCTAGATCCAAATGAATGTCGGAATCAAACTAAACAAGAACCTTGTGCGTTTCGGTATGAGATAAACCTGCGAACTCACTGCGAATGCTCTCAAATCTACTAGATAATCAAGCAAGGGTTCACATCTCCTTTATATAGAACAATGAGTCACAACTACTACGGACTCTACCCCTTTTGGAATTCCACATCTCCTGACTAGCATGGGAATTCTGCCAACCGGAAGTCTGAACTTAATTCAAACTCTACTGCCAAGAGTTTGATCCTCATTTGACTCAACCAAATCAAGACTTATTGAGAATTCATCCGCGGCACACCGCAAGGGCTCGATCTAGCGTAGGCCCAATGGCAGTCGGGCCACACAATTTTCCTAACAACTCATTGTCATTGTTGAAAGAAAAAGGGCTCCCAAAAAGTTTTTAGGCAGAAGCAGTATCTACAGTGGTAATCGCTCTCCTACAAAGGCATCAATGGAGAAACATCATATGAAGCACAAAATGGGAGAAAGCCAAATGTAAGTCACTTAAAGGTCTTTGGTTCTATAGCTTATTCTCATATTCCTTATGAAAGGAAGTAAGTGAGATGATAAAAGCATTGAGTGCATTTTTATGGGATATAGCGAAAAAACTAAAGGCTATAGACTTTATGATCTTCAAAACAACAATTTATTCATTAGTCGTGATGTGATTTTTAATGAAAATGATGCAGGGAAGTGGGACAGTGATGTCGATCAATACCCTCTAATTATTGAGGAAGAAGAAACATTATCCTTTGATTCACCACTTGATGCTCCATTAAGTTGGCTGGATCCACATTGTTGGAATCACTCCCTTGAAAGGTAAGAAATTTTGTTGATATTTTTCAGTCATGTCACTTTGTATTCATTGCTTCTGAACCCACTTGTTTTCAAGATGCAGTGAGAAAGAAAGATTGGTATGATGCAATGAAAGTTGAAATGAATGCCATTGAAAAAAAATAGAATATGGAGAATGGTAGAATTGCCACCAACTAAAGAGGCCATTGGGCTCAAATGGATTTTCAAATCCAAGTTTAATGCTGATGGGTCTTTTCAAAAACACAAGGGCCGTTTGGTGGAAAAGGATATGCACAAGTTCCAGGTGTAGATTTCTTTGAAACATTTTCTCCTATTGCTAGAATTAACACTATTATTGTTCTAGTTGTGGCCACTCAAAAAGGAATCACAGATTTTTCAATTTGATGTCAAATCAGCTTTTTTAAATGGTGAATTGCAGGAGGAAGTGTATGTTGACTAGCCCCCTGAGTATGAAATTAAAGGGTCTAGAAAAAAGGTGTACAAATTATAAAAGGCTTTGTATGGGCTCAAATATTTTATGATACCAGCTCCACGAGCTTGGTACAGTAGAATTGACAATTTTTTTATGGGCCACGATTTTTAGAAAAGTGTAAGTGAGCCAACCCTTTATGTCAAAGTGCAAGGTTTGGATGAAATTCTCATAGTATGTTTATATGTTGATGGTACGATATTTACTGATAACTCTTCAAAATTGATTGAAGAATTCAAGAAAAATATGAAGTCTGAATTTAAAATGACAGATTTGGGTCTGTTACATTATTTTTTGGGGATGAAAGTTATTTAAGACTCAAATGGTATTTTTGTGCACCACGGAAAATATGCAAGGGACTTGTTGAAAAGGTTTCACATGTCAAATCACCCATGAACACAAATGAAATGCTTACTCTTGAAGATGAACATGAAAAGGAGGATTCAAGAGAATTTCGAGGCATGCATGGTTGGTGGCCTGATTTATCTCACGCATACTAGGCCAAATATAATATTTACAGTGAGCTTGATTTCAAGATTTATGAATAGTCCAAGTAAAGCTCACATGGGTGAAGTCCAAAGAGTTCTATGATATATTTGTGGAACATTGGATCTCGGACAAAGGTATAGAAAGTCAAATACTTGTCAACTTGTCTCTTATACTGACAGAGATTGGGCTGGTTGTGTAGATGACAGGAAAAGTACTGCAGGCTATGGTCTAAGTCTTGGGTCTGCATTAATATCATGGGCTAAAAAAAAAGAAAAAACCAAACTGCAGCACTTTCTACAATTGAAGCTAAATATATGGCGGCAACAAGTGCAACTTAAATCACTACCTCAAAAATTCACAAAAGCGGTGTTGGAATATTCGAAGTAGAATTTTTAAAAACCGACAACCTAAATCCGTCGGTAAAATACCCAAAAAAGGAAAAAGAAAAAACAAACGACAGTCCAAGGCCATCGTTTAAATTACTCCCTAAACATGGTATTTTTTAATTTTTTAAAATCTATTTTTTACCAGCCGACGGCCTAAGGCCGTCGTTTTTACTATTTACCGACGGCTTCAGGCCGACATTTTTAAAAAACTCGGCTTGGGTTTTTTGTTAAAAAATGACGGCCATCGGCCATCTTTTTTTGCGATTTTTTGGGTAGTGGTTGTCAAGTTGTGTGGGTTATGAGAATTCTATATGACCTAAGCAAAAGCAAGAAGAAGCTACAATTTTGTTTTGTGATAACAAGTCAACTATTGAATTGACAAGAAAATTATCAATCGTATATACGTGAATCATATAAAACCAATTATTGGAAAGTTAATTGGTCTGTGGCAGTTTAGTTTAATTCCTAGAAGAAGCATTTCGGATAATATTCCTTTAGCATGGGATTTAATGCATAAATGCCATCTTAATGTTGGGGTACCACATGTGTATCGAGCTAGATCTTGTTAAAGCATATGATAGTGTCTGACGGAATTTTCTTGAAATGACTTTGAGAGCTATGCACTTTCCTTCTCCGTTCATTAGATTGGTCATGAATTGTTTAAAGGATTCCCACTTGTCAGTTTTGTTTAATTGGTCAAAAGAAAGGTATTTCAATAGCACTTGTCGTCTTAGGCAGGGATGCCCTTTATCCTCTTTTCATTTCTCTATTGTGATGGATTTTTTCTCTATTATGGTGATTGCATATGCTACAAGCTCCCCGATCCCTACTCCTTGATGGAGTTTTTCAATTTCACCGTCGATGTTTTTTGATGAGCTTATTGTATTTAGTGCAACTTCGATCTCCTTATGCAGCATGCAAATTACCTGACTTTTTGAATCATTTTAAGATGTTTTCAGGGCTGGGAGTGAATTGGATGAAAAATTCAATCATTTTTTTCAATTGTTTAGAAGCAGATAAAACTGCTACTATGTCTGTTCTCTAGATTAATGAAGGAACTTTGCCTATCCGTTATTTGGGCATTCCATTTACTTTCAAGAGAATCGTTTTCAATCAAAGCTGTCGGGTTCGAAGTAAAAAATGTTATCTTATATGGGTAGAGTGGATTAATACAATCAACTCTATCATCGTTTCATATCTACTGGGCAACGGTCTTTATTCTTCCAAAATCAATCATGCAGCTTTTGAGCCGCTACATCAGGGATTTCTTTTGAAATGCTTGGTCCTAATAGCAATATATTCACCCTATAGCATGGAGTTCAGTTTGTATGCGTACATCTCTTGGGGGGATTAGGTCCAAAAAAAAAAAAAAAAAAACAGCATTTCTCTGAAGCAGCAGTGATGCGACAGAAAGTGGTTTCAAAATCAAATTCATGCTGGATTCTTTGGGTGCATGTGAAATACCTACAAAACTAGTCCTTTTGGGATATTGATAGCATCGTGGGGTTGGAAAGGAATTCTAAGGATGCATGATAAGGTTGTTCCCCATATAAGACCTCTCATTGGGAATGGTGCATCAACAAATTTTTGGGCAGATAAGTAGGTGACTGATGGAAGACTCATTGAACTCTTAATTTGGGGTTCAAGCACAGTATGATCTTCACTTTGGATCAAATGTGATGGTGTCAAGGTTTATTGCAAACAATGTTTGGGTTCTTCCGCCTCCTACGTCAGGAAATCTAATCAACATTTGGGCAAAAATCACTAAGGAAATTAATCCCATGACAGAATTCCAAGATGAAGTTGGTTTGAGCCAGTGGTGGACCCACGTTTTCCGCCCAGGTCAAATTTTCAAATCCTCTTCAAATGCTATTGGGCCTTGGCCCACGCCCCACATCAAAAATATCCTCACCCCATATCAAGTAGGTAGAACGAAAAAAAAAAAAAAAAACCAAATCCTCTTTCGACCTTCCCTCTTCCTTCTTCCCTCTTTGACGAAACCCTTCTTCCTTCGACTGCAACACGGATCTCTTGCGCTTCTGATTGGACTTCAGGTAACTCTCTCTCCCTTTCTCTGTCGCCTCTCTCTCCCTCTCCCTCTTTGGCTAGGGTTGTGCAGTTTCCTCTCTTATTTCCTTCCTCTCTTTGCACATTAGGGCTTATGTTTTAGCTTTCTTTTTTCTTTTGAAGTGATGATTTCAGTGCCCTGTGTTCTATTAAAATTGAGAAAAGGGTGATTGAGAAGAATATATTCTTTGGTTGGCGATTTGATTATTGAATCGATCACATTTATGCTTGGCGAATTTATTTGTTGACTCAAGAAGTTTATCGTTTCAGTACATCCATAGCTTTTTAATCTTCTCATAAACTTCTTTAGTTCTTTCTTCTTTGTGTAATTGTGTCTATTGTCTTAGGCAATGAAAAGTGCAAAACCACCCACCTCTACGAGCCACAGGTCACAGGTGGTAAGTCTGTAGCTACTTCTCCCATTGAATTCTACACTCTCGGTCCAACAATGAATATCCCTTTACTCAAATTGATTTTTGGGCATGTCTCCAGTTGCTTAGGGTGGAATTTATCGAATAGTTTCGTTTGACCGTTTAAGTATAGTAGCCCCACAGCAGAGATCTCTACGGGATCTGCCACACTTTTTTGGTGTATCTGGATAAACCAGATCATCTCTCAAAACTTAAAACTATGATTTTGGTGTACTGGAACTGTTGTTTTAAGTCATCATTCTTCAAGTTCAAAGAGAAAAGGGTGCCATGATTGGCCTGATTGTGCACCCTGGTTAATTTGCCAGGTGTATAATGGGGGGTAAATATTTTAGATTGAACTGGCTTCCGATCAGATGAGAGATTGGATAATTCTTTTAGTCATAAATATCATGTATCGTTTATCAACATTCATTTCTGCAGTGCGTTTGTACCACAATTGAATGGTTACAGGTGAGGTTTTACCCAAGTTCATTTATGAACAGGGGATGTCCTGTATGGTTTTTTTTTTTTTTTACTTTTCCTTTTTGTCCTACGATTGTTTGATCAGGTCCTTTTTTTTTTTTTTTAATCCATAAATGTGGCGCTCTGTATGAGTGGCAATCTGCAGGCGTTACTTTGACAAATGATCACACTGATCAGACAATTATGAGTCTTGGTTTGTGGCCATGATTTTAGTTGTTTTCTGACTGTATCAATGCATTCCAAATCCAATAAGCCATATTACAATTTTTCCTCTGTTAGCATGTGAAGGTTGGGTAATGGGTGAACGAGTCTTACTTGCTTGGTTTTGTAGATGATATCCCAGGTCAGAATTCATGTAGCTAATCCCAATGAAGTTGGAACTAGGCTTTAATGATGGTGATAAAACTATGACAATGATTTAACTCGCTGGCCTTCGGTTTATGAGTGTGCCCCAATAAACTCAAGCACAACCATTGAGCACTAATGTTAAAAACAATGTAGTTAATAACCCAGATCTAGAATTGTTGTGAGCAAGTCTTATCTAATTGTCTTGATCTATGTTTATGCTTTAACTACTTGTTTCTTCTTCTCTTTTTTTCATTTTGGAAACTTTATTCTTGACCTGTAATATGATGTTTATGATTATGCTGATAATGTTCATCTATAAATCATAGGTGCTCTCATTTGGATTCATATGATTAAGGAACTGTTTCGAGCTTAAGGAAATAATAACGAGGTACTAATTTTTACATGATATTGTGTATTACTTCTTAAGAGTTTATTTATTACTATTGTAGTTTGTTTGTCAAATTGTGTGCTCATTTCTTGAGAACTCGCGATTTGGGTGTTGTGGCTTAAAAGTTTATTTACAAATCATGTGTTAGTAGTAGGATTCCTTATAAAAAGAAGGAACTTTTTAAAATCACATCTTTAACCTGTGTTATAAATAGTGATTATTGGTGGTTGGGGAGGATTTTGATGTAATTGACCTTATCTTTGAATTAGATATGGAAAAATATTACAAAAAACAATCAACTACCAATCCACCTTCTCCAACTCCAAAGAATAATGAAATGCCATCATCCTTGAAGAAAAGGCTTGTAGAGGTTAACTTGATTGATCTTTCCGCAAATCCTGGGTTACGAAATCCAATCTCAAGCTATCATCCTATGGATAGGGACCAAGTCCGAAGAGCATATCTACAAAAGGGTCCTTGTCAGCCTCGTGACCATAAGTTTCCTTATACGGGGTGTGGACAAGATAAGAGGCGATTTAATCCTTTTTGGTTTAAGGATTACGGCAGTTGGTTGGAGTATAGCATAGAAAAAGATGATGCATTCTGCATGTGTTGTTATCTTTTTGGGGAGGAAACGCGTTATGATGCTTTTATAACTCAAGGATTTAAAAGTTGGAGGAAAAAAGAACGAATTGAAAATCTTATGGGAGGCCCGAATAGTTTTCATAATCAAGCATATGAAAAGTGTCAGAACTTATTGAATCAAGAGCAACACATTGAGACTATTATTGTCAAGCAATCAAGTCAAGCTCGAACAGATTATCGAATCCATTTGAAGGCAACACTTGCTTCTGTTAGATTTCTTCTGCGCTAAGGATTGCATTTTCGTGGTCATGATGAATCTGAAGATCCAAACAATATGGGCAACTTCCTTGAGCTTTTGCAAGTACTTGCCAACCAGAATGAAGCCATTAAAAGAGTTGTATTGGAAAATGCTCCTGAGAATCTAAAATTGACATCTCCTATGATTCACAAAGACATTGTGAATGCGGCTGCCATAGAAACCACTCAAGCTATCATTTCCAAGCTTGGAGATGCACCATTTTCTCTTTTGGTGGATGAATCTAGGGATATCTCTATCAAAGAGCAAATGGTTGTTGTTATACGCTATGTGGATAAGCGGGGATGTGTGATTGAGCGGTTTTTAGCCATAGAACATGTTACAGACACTAAAGCTCAATCACTTAAGCTGGCCATCGAAGCGATATTTTTCAGGCATGGATTGAGCATGTCAAGTTTGCATGGCAAGGTTATGATGGGGCTGCTAATATGAAGGGTGAGCTTAATGGACTGCAAAGGCTCATTCAGAATGAGAATCCCACCACATTCTATATTCATTGTTTTGCACATCAGCTTCAATTGACACTCGTTACTGTTGCAAAAGATAACAATTTAATCGACGCTTTCTTCAAGTCGGTTTCTATGGTGTTGAATGTCGTTGGAAGCTCTTGCAAACGTCACGACATGCTCCAAAACATACAGGCTGCTAAAGTCGTTGATGCTCTCGATTCGGGCAAACTTGAAAGTAGACGGGGTCTGAATCAGAAGACTGGCCTCAAGAGGCAGGGAGATACACGTTGGGGCTCGCATCATGATACATTGATTAACTTGCTACTCATGTTCTCCTCAGTCGTTGATGTGCTTGAAATTATCTCAGATGATAATACGAGTGAACACAAGGGCTCTGCCACTAACTTATTGAGTGTATTGGATGATTTTGATTTTGCATTTAAAATGCATTTGATGAGAGATATATTGGGGATCACTAATGAATTATCAAAGTTATTGCAACGAAGAGATCAAAATATTATCACTGCCTAAGAGTGTCGAAGCAACGACTGCAAATGATGAGAGACGATGGATGGGATTCTCTCCTAATTGAAGTCCATTCATTTTGTGATAAATTTGAAATCATCATTCCCAATATGAATGATATGTTTCCTGGACGAAAGCGATCACGACGTAAAGCTGAATTGACAAATCTCCATCATTTCGAGTCGACATATTCTATGCTACTATTGATTTGCAACTTCAAGAGCTCAACCGCCGCTTTAATGTGGTGAACACCGAGTTGCTTCTTTGTGTGGCTTGCTTGGATTCAAGTGATTCATTCTCTACTTTCGATAAGGAAAAATTGATCCGGCTCTCTCAATTATATCCAAATGATTTTTCGGACTTAGATTAGGTGAGACTTGATAGTCAGCTTTCGACTTATATCACTGATATGCGCACCAATAGTAAGTTTTTCGGAGTGAAATGAATTAGCAGCCTTGCTCAGAAGATGGTTCAAACGGAAAGGGACATTGCATATCCTTTAATTTATTTGCTCTTGAAATTAGCGCTAACCCTACCAGTTGCCACTGCTACTGTTGAGAGGGTATTTTCTGCTATGAAAATCTTTAAGAATCGACTGCGCAATCAAATGGAAGATGAGTGGATGAATGATTGTTTGCTTGTGTATATCGAAAAGGACATATTCAATAGCAATGATGATGAGATGATCACGCAACGCTTTCAAAACGTGAAGAGCCGTAGAGGGCAATTGTAAAAAACTTTGTTTTGGAGTTGAGGTGACTTTTGATGAGAGAAGTGTATGTTAGTTGATGTTCAATCGTCAATATGTACTTCTTCCTTCCGGTGGATACTCGAAATTTTTGGAGGTTGTGAATCTTTTCTTTTTAGGGATGATTGGTTTGTCCTCATTTTTTGGGAGACTTTTTGGTTTTTAGTATACTTCTCTTATACTGTAAATTTTGGAGAAATGAATAGTCATCATTTCAAACAAGAAATATATTAAGTAGATATAGTTAAATATTTTGCATCTATTTACATGGAATACATTTTTTCTTTTGTTGTTGTTGATATGAAAAAATTCTAGCAAAAGTTTAGCCCCACCTAAATGAAAATCCTGGGTCCGCCTCTGGTTTGAGCCACCGAGGAAAATGGTAGATTCTCGTTAAAGCGGCTTATCATATTGTCAGTGAGCATAGATTTGTTTCTCTACACTGGGTCGATTGGATGCGGTTCTAGGGATGCATTCATAAGCATTTTTAATGTGCTTGGATAGTATTCAAGAGATGCTTAAAGATGAAGGATTTTCTTATATCATACCATGTCAATTGTGACACAGTTTGCTCCTTCTATGATTGTACTTGGGAGACTGCAACCCATCTTTTTTTATCAATGTTCTTTTTCAAGGGATATTTAGGATAGACCACTTCAAAAGTTTTTTTGCCGGTTGTACATTTTAGCTGTCCGTCAACGCTGGTTCTATCAATTTTATTAGGATTTTTATAAAGTTAGTTAATTCAAGGGTTGGCCAAACTCTAGGTCCATTGAGTTTAATTTTCATTTTTAATTTTAGAATGGACTGTGGTTGTCTTGCTGGAAGAGCTGAGCTAAAGCGAAGAAAAAGAAAAAGTCCGGACGAACCACCGAGGATCGATCAATTGGATCCTCTGTCCGACCGATCGAATGGCTCATACGCCTCAGTTATCCTCGAGGATCGATCGATCGGATCCTTTGTCCAATCAATTCGATGGTTGGAAGTTTCCAGAATTTGGGCGGCGCAAATTGATTTCTTTTGAGACCGGATTTCCCACTTTGAGTCCTATTTGTTTTTAATTCCAATGCACGAAAAAGGGGTTATATATAGCTGTTCCTCTTAACCCTAAGCACAACACGAGTGATTTCCTTGTTCTGTAGAGTAATTGAGAAATTTTTCTGGATGGCTGCTCTACAAGGGTTGAAGCTTCTACTCTCTTGTAGAAGATTGTTCATCTTGGTTCTCAAGGTGGAGGTGTAGAAGATTATTCATCTTGGTTCTCAAGGTGGAGGAGGATCAAGCACAATGAGCAATGCACAGTGAGGAAGTTATGGCAACGGGAGAAGTTGTGTAAGAACAACTACAGTCCTTAGGTCGACATACTGACTGAGAAAAAGAAGCTTTGAGTATATCTTGTAGCCATTCAATAGTAATTGATTTTTCTGATCATGATTTTTCTCTCGGTAAGGGTTTCCACATTAAATTTGTGTCTGTGCCTTCTTGTGGTGATTGTTTGATAAATTTATTTGCTAGTTCTATTTTATTTGGTTGATTACTTCGGATGTGCATTGGTTGTTGGAACTAGTAGCCATTCTTGCAAACGTACATTCATATTTTTGACCAATTGGATCCTCATCATAATGGCTTGCAATGTTTTGGTAAATTGTTCTTTCATATGTATGCTTGGCAATTGTGGCATGAAAGAAATAGGAGGATTTTCCAAAACATATCATCCAGCTATTATGATATTTTTCAATATATTATTAAAGAAAGATGAGAACTGGAGCTTTCTTTTTGGGTCTATCTATCCAAGATCCTTTTTGGGTCTATCTATCCAAGATCCTTTTAATAGTCAATGGGATTTACCACCTCCTACAACCCGGGTTTGTTCTCCAATTAAAACTAATAACCCTTCTGGTCATTGTTTATCTATTGTCCATATGCATCCAGTTATAGTTGGAATATATTGGAGGGATAAGGATTTACCTATGGCAGGACTCATCCGACCAAATTTGAGCATCTATCAAAGTTCTCGGATGATTATTCAGTTGATCCCAAATGATATCATGATAATTTCATTCGAGGCAGATAAGTGTGCTTCTTAACATCCATTATCCAACACCATTCTAGTGGGGTGATCGGTAACGCCAGGGAGTTTGGTTCGATCTCTCACTCATTTGCAAGATGTGCAATTCATTGATATATCAACAACATCCTTGCGGTTTTCTTAAGATCTTAAGTATATGTTTGGTCTTCACTCTCGGATTTTGTCGATTTAGATTCAGACTTTGTTCTCTTAAATGCTTGATAACCGGGTCGTGGGTTAATTTTTCTTTAAAATCCAATTTTGATGTTAGTTGTTTTGAGAAATGGGGCCGGGTATGCCAATTGGAGAGATTATACAGCTCTCTCTTAGTTTTTATCATATCACTTTAATGAAAAAAAAAAAACCTATAGTAGGACTTAACTATAGAGAAAGACTTAACTCATCTTTAAACAAAAAAACAAAAAAAATCTCTATACACAGCTAATAATCCCTCCTCACTTCATGCCATTATGGAGTCGTGTCCCCAACCACCCATGAATAATCGACTGTAGTAGAGAACAGTATAAATACACAACCTCAGAGAATTGGCATGGATGAGAAGCTTACCGTGAGTGTCTTTATGGCCGCTTATTGAGCCCAAATCGCCACATGCCAACACCATTGGAATCTACGTTTTCTTTTTTCAGGTGCAAATTGATGAGAGAGGAAGGAAAGTGTGCATACTTTCTATAGAAGATGTCACAAACTTACCCCTCCCCTTGGAACTTCGAAAGAATCAAGATCACATATTTTTTGCCAAAACTTTTTTCACAAAACCGCCCTCTGCACCAAACATTAGATTAGTACGTACATTTGATGCAGCTAACTTTTGGCATATATATCTAATCCACCGATACCTCTTTTAATTAGTTTCTTCATTGGGAAATTCAATATTTAGTAGCTTAGAATTAAAGGTAAATTAGCCAAAAGTCCCTCAGAATGGTCTTGTAAGGCCTCTAGTCCAACAACTTTTCCTCTAAAACCTATAGTCCATACAATTTCTTCTAAGGCCTATGGTCCATACAGCTGGACATATTTCGGCGAAAAGTCCTTAGATATGCCACATCACATATTTACATGATTGATTTACCCATTCAACTCTGTAGGCATAAAATTTTGAATTTTAAAATTTCAGATCTTCCATTCTCCCTCATTCATAGGGCAACGTTCTCTCTCATTCTTTGTCCCAAAGAACCCCTTTCGGAAGAAGAAGATCATCGATCCTTACATGCCTCTACACCATCTGTAGTTGCAGAAAGAGATTGTTGATCTCCATGGGTACAAAAGACAACTTGTCTTGTCTTTAGTGCCATTAGAGGAGTGCTACTTGGTCTTGCATAACCCATAAGTGGGTTTTTTCGTTTTGATTCCAAGGTGCAAAAACAAAAGAGGGAGGTTCAAGGATTTGAATCTCGTCCGGTGGTCGATCTCGTGTAGGAGGAGATTGAGAGGATCGGATCTCGACAAGATCGATCTTTGACACGATCTACTCCAATAGTGTGTTTGGCTCTCTTAGTTTTCGAAATGAAGTAGGAGCAGAGGCAGATTTGGTCTTTCAGATTGGCATAGGTGGGCCGCACTGATCAAGGGAACAAAGACAATATCTCTGGTTTGCATCATTGCCGAGGAAGAAATCAAGACACAGAGGAACGGGTTTCGTTTTTTCTTGCTTGCTGTGAACCAGAGACAACACTGCAACAAGAAATAGGTGGGCTCTGTGTGTGAATAAGATTACCGTTTCCGAAGAATAAGACCAGAGGATCATTGACACCTGCGCTGCCCATCGCCAAACGCCACTCTTTGATCCACGGCTAATCACACCAATTTGAAATCATGCACAGAACATAACACAGGGAAGTAGACAACTGTTCACTGAGTTTTCGGTAAATTTATCTGAGTTTCTGACAAACTTATATGAGTTTTTAGAGAATTTATCTAAGTTTTTGATAAATTTATCAGAGTTTTTGGAGGATTTATCTGAGTTTTCAAAAAATTTATCAAAGTTTTTGGAAATTTTATTTGATTTTTTAGCAAATTTATCTAATTTTTTTGATAAATTTAACTGAGTTTTTAACAAATCCATCAGAGAGTTTTTTTTGAAAATTTATTTTTTTTTAAATCAATTTTTGTATTTTAATTTTATTTGTGTCTTTTCAAGTTTATTTGCTTTTTTTGAAATAAATTTAACTCAGTTTTGTCAAAAATACTTGATTTTTGGGCAAAATTTTTCTAAAATTTGGAAAGTTGATTTATCTTAGTTTTGGAAAATGTATTTGCGTTTTGTGAAATTTATTTTTTTTAATTTTATTTACATCTTTTGAATTTTATTTGGATCTTTTAAAAGAAATTTGCATCTTTTGAAATTTATTTATATTTTTTGAAATTTATTTGGATATTTTGAAATTTATTTATGTCTTTTTAAATTTCTCTGTGTCTTTTGGGATTTATTGCGTTTTTGGAAATTACTGCATTTTTTGAAATTTATTTGTGTTATTTGAAATTTATCTGTGTTTTTTAAGAATCTCATTAATGGAACTTCATTAATCGTGGCCAATTAAATGGTAGTTGACCATTATTAATGACATATCCATCTAATCATTGGATATGATTTAAAGAAAAGGTAACTTGGATATTTTAGGTCTGCAAATTTGGAAAAATGACCTACCATGAAAAAAGATTGTGGATTTAAGGGCAGAAAGTGAAATGATCAGGGACCTGTCACCGAATGCCCCTAGAATTAATTATCGGTTTATCTTTCTTCACACGCCAAAATGGAAATAAATAAATTAACTCTATGTGCCGAAGGCCATAACATGGAAGTATCAAATGACTGCAACTCATCCGGAGATTTAATGCATTGGGCTACTGTATTTCCATGAAAGTATAATTGGGAAGACCTATATTTCGACATCCTTGCCCTTTTTCTTTTTTCTTTTTCTATTTCCTAGAGTAATATATATTTTCATGGAAATACATGCAGCCAAACACAGTCGTACAACAGTATAAATACTGCTCCAAATAAAGGAACAGAGTCAGTAGATCTCCATCCTTCCCTACGGTGTTTTCGTTCAATATTGTACTTGTTTCTCTCCCCCCACAAAAAAGATAAAAGGAAAAAGAAAATAAAAGGAATATCAAAGCTTAACCTAACAAGCTATCAAATAGAAAAAAAAAATTATATATTTAATTTAATTATTTTTATATATCAAATAGAAGTATGGTTTAACAAAATAACATTACCCAGACATTCCCTGCTTCTTTTAGTATTGCAAGAGAATCAATGTGACTTCATGAAAAGTCCAGGACAGATTCAGAGTACCGTCATCAATGGTCCACCAATCCAATGGCTCCAGATGTATCATAGTTCAAATGCAACAAAACCACATTCTCTGCATCATCAAACCAATAAAGTGATAAATAGATTATAAGGGGCATTATAAAATCACAAGATTTTGGATAAAAAGTGCATCCTTCTTTAGCCTTAAGAAAAATGAAAATAATAACAATATTCTAAGCTGTCTAAGGGATGGTCCCCAGCCAAAGTTTCAGATATTATGATCTAAAAGTTTCAGATATTATGATGTTCAAATCTCAAAAGAAAAAAAAAAAAAAAAAAAAAAAAAACAAAAACATAAAGTTTTAGGACATCCCCTATGCACATGCATTGGAACCCATGGTATCCACTAGTGAACCTATTGAACCATGGTTCCAATTGTAACAGATCTAATATACTGCAGATTTAAGAAATCCTCACAGTGGATTTATACATCTATGTAAGGCTGTCAATCGAGCCCTTTGACGAGGGGGCACACCCTGTAAAAGCCAGCAAAATGAGGGCTTTGTTGTTGTCCTAAACCCAGATTTTAAAATGCATGTAGGGTATGGCCCAATTTTAAAAAGCCTACATCTTTGAGTCCCAAGCTAGGGCTTGACCAGGCCCGGCCCGGCCCGACCCTCTTTCCATTAATATACATACATGCACATGCGCACGCAAACGCAAACATATATATATATATATATATATATTATACACATGCATGTTATAAACAATATACAAATAGCAGTTTTCTTTTTCTTTTTTTTTTTCTTTTTTTTTTTTGGTAAATTGCAAAAGAATTTCATTGAGGAAAAAGGTTTAGAAAAAAAAAAAAACCCCAAAAGGATACAAGCCAAAAAGGCCCAAAACAAGATCACCGCCAAACAACAGAGAGGAGAAAGGCAAGGAGGAAAGAAAAACAAAAGACAAATCAAAAGGTCATTCTTGAATGTTGAGAGAGTTATAAAAGCTTTTTAAGATATGACTGGAGGAGGTTCCCTTCATCTTCTTGAGAGAAAAGGATATGTCCGTCATGAATCATTAGGTTTTATATGTGGGTCGATATCTATGTTTTTCTTTGAAATCTTTTATTCCCACTTCATGATAAATATAAATTCTTTTATTATTTTGAGAAAAATATTAAACAAAATCAGTCTTTCAAAAAAAATCTCAAAACTAACTTCTTGCTTCCATCTTATCCCCCCCCAACCCCCCCCCCAGATTATAACCTATACCATCTAATGTTTTTGGCAGCTAAGGTTAATGTCTTACCCTTGCAATAGCAACACCAAAAGTATATTTTGAGTGGAGTTGATTTTTTATTATGTTAGGACCTTTTTAGGTGTGGTGAAATGAAAGAGAAGAATAAGTGTAATAAGGTATTTGCAATAAAATAGTTAGTTTTCTTCGTCATTATTTTCTCCACTTTTTCTCTATATTTGAATGGACCTTTAGATTTATATAAAGTAAAAAGTATACTATAAAGGTTGCGAAATTAGTTTCAATATATTTCACATTATGGATTGAAATCATTACAAGGAACGTATTGGTCATGGTTGTCATTTTTAGTCATTAGATGATACATCATGGTTTTAACCGAGTTTAAAAGAACTGTTTTTACTTTATTTTATGTTTTACATTATAACAAGCGTTTTTCCATGTCATTAGACCACCAATAAAATTAAAAAAAAAAAAATATATTTTTTCTTTTAACTCTAACATGTAGCCTTTTGTATTGCATTGGCAATTCCTAAATAGACAAAGGAGAAGAGTTAACATCAAGTTGAAAGTCGGTCGTGGTGTATGATGGACCTGTCTTTTTCTTCTTGCCTTCCTTCGTCCCGGATCCTCCGGGTGCGACGGGGCGAAGAGAAAAAAAGAGCAAGCATCAACATTTCGTACGGGTATGCCGGATTTTCTATTCTACTTGGAATTTGAAATGGTGATCCGGAGATTCACCTTCACAAGTAGAAAGGAAATCAAACTTTTTTTCTAACTTTTCATTGCATGTATGTTTAAAGAAAGAGACAAGATTTTAGAATGCCGTGAGAGGCGATTTTGTCTAGTTTGCCGTGAAAGGCGGTTTTGTGCCGTAGAAGGCGATTTTGCCATGGAAGGCGATTTTACAAATCTTATCAATAGTGAAAGACAAGACTTGTGATTTTTTTGTCTCTTTTAAAAAAATACAAAATACAATAGAGAAGAAAGAAAGAGGGATCTGACTTTTCAGGAGATTGTGGGGACTCGTTTAGATCGACGGTCGCAAGTCATGTATGGACTCCGCCATCGTCCTTCAGATGAGAACACTTGATGCCTTAGTTCACTTGGCTTGGCTTGGACCTCAGATTTTTAGAGGACAAAGACCAAGGGAATGTCCTATATCCAATAAAATACCAAGTAGACGGACTGAAAAGCCGCATCTAGGCCATGTTGGATAGAAGAAGAGGGGAAACCTTGGGGGGGTGGCCCCCCAAGGGACTTCGATCACCTTGTAGTGTTTGCAGCAGAGTTTCTTCGAGGCAAGAGAGCTTCTTTGTGTAGAGAATTCTTCGAGATAATTTTCAAGACGATTTTTCAGGACCATTTCCCTTTTGAATGACCGCCTATTTATAGGCTTTTGGTAGCCATTAGGAAGGTTTATGGGCATTAATGGCATTAATGCTCCATGATGGGAGGAGTTACAAGATTTAATTTCATAATTTTGTAACTTCTTTTTCTTGGATTCTGATTGGCCGATGGAGAATAATGGACATTTAATCTCCATGATGATGGGAGTTTCATGATTAATTACCATGATTAATCTCCATAATGATAGGAGTTATATGGTTAATTGTCATGATTAATTGGACTTGTAACTCCCATTTGCTTGCTTCTGATTGGGCCATCCAAAACAATGAGTTAATGATCGTATTAACTTATCATAAACGGGTCAATTAACAGCATTAATTGGTCGCCGAGTTGCGGGCCGCGCCGCGTCTTTTGGAATTCTTCTTGCGATGATCATCGATGGATCCGCATGTTGTTTGATGTCAGATGACGATGCAAATTCAGACATTGGTTGACACCAATGGGCCGACAACATCTGTCCAGTTGATTTCACGATCGGTCGGGCAGAAAGTGTACTTTCTTGGTCGGTCGGTTGACGGTTTCAGAGTATCCGATGATGATTAAATGATTTCGATGGCAGATCCGTGATGTTGATGAACATCGACAGATATTATGCCTCAAAAATCAGAATTTGAGAAAATAACAGGGGCCAATCATCGCGAAACACGAAAAATACCCAAAAAAGTGGGTTTCCTGGCAAACTTTGGCTGCCCGGATCCCTATGGTCGCCGACGACCATGCACCCATGGTCTCCGGCGACCATGGGGTTGGCGACCTTGGGCCATGGTCACCGGCGACCATGGGGCTTTTGCCCCATTTTCGGTCGCCGTCCGGTCGCCGTTTCTTGGTCGTTTCTCGGGCTTTTTCGCTTCTATTTTCTCCTGTATTTTCGCTTCTGTTTTCTCCTGTATTTTTCTTTGACATTTCTCCTCATTTATTGGCTTGATTCCACTAAAGAAAACCCATCGAGAAGCCGTACAAATTAGAGCACAAAGTTTCCTATTTTTGGAAAAGCCGAAGACTTTGTAGTCGATTTTCCGCCAAGAGTTGAAACTAGGTCAAACGATGTCAGAATGACCTGAAATTTGAGGTGAAGCTTCTTGAGCATTAGATAGGACCAACCATGGGCTTTTATTTGAGTTTTGAAGCCGTTTGGGGTCCCGTCGATGCTAGACTTGATTTCACAGTGCGGAAGATGTCGAGCTTTGATATACGGTCATCTGATGTCCGATTGACCTGAAATTTGATAGGGAGTCTATTGGAGTCATTTTGAGATGATCAATTAGCTCCGATTTGGATGCCATGGTCCCGGGGAGCTTCGCTGTAGGTAAGCTTGATTTTGCTTCGGAGCGTCAAAGCCGGGTCAAACGTTGTCAGAATGACCTAAAATTTGACGTGCAGCCCTTTGGAAGCATGTAGAAGCTACTCATGTGCTTTGTTTGATGACTGGTGGCATCGTTGGTTCTCGCCACCAAGAGGCTTGATTTCGCCATTCGAGAGTTGATGGAGGGTCAAACAGTGTCGGTTTGACTTGAAATTTGACATGGGGTCTTTTGGAGGTATTTTGAGACCATCCATAGGCTCTGATCAAAGATTTGATGTCTTCGACACCGTCGCCGCCGGGAGCTCTTGCTCAGCCGTTGGAGGATTGAAGTTAGGCCAAATGGTGTCGAAATGGCCCGAAACTTCATGTGTACCCTTCTTTTGGCTATTTTGAAGGATCTTGCAGTTTTTGTTTGATTCTGACAAGATCTGATGCTTGAAGCAGCTTTGCCTGTTTGTAGTAGGATGCAGCTCTATGTAGCTTTTGATGTTGAGTAGGCAAAGTGACATTTTTTGTGTCAACAGTGTAGGAAAAATATATATATACAAATATGTATATATTTAAAAAAAAAAAAAAGAGTTTTCTTTTCTTTTGGCCCTAGTCTAGCTCTCGCCCTTGAGGATAGGATGAGGGCCTAGGCATTGTAAGCCCACCAAGGGCACCGAGGGCTTTGGCTTGACCTAGGCCCAGCCCGCATGTGTGAGGATAGGGTAAGGGCTTACCCTAGCCTATTCAAGGCTACCTTTTGACAACCCTACATCCATATCAAACACCTATTCTACCAAAAATTGATATGATGGATCATTACAGAGGGAGTAGAAAATAGGCAACAAGTTTGCGCATTATAAAATTCAAGTGCCAATACTACGATAAATAGACTGATATTTGCAAACATGACTCCTCAAGATAAAAAATCCTACTATAAATAGGCTAATACTTAAAGGGAAATGATCGAGTGAGAACTATTCTCACCCGATCCATGCAAAGTCGAATCTGGACCGTTGAATCGCGTGTTAGATCCAACAGTCCTCATCATTTAAATAAAGCATTCTAGAAGGGCAAAAGCCTTCCAAATCCCTCAACGAAAAACGGGAAAAACCTCGTTTCCTCTTCCTTCCCTAGTCTGATGGTCATCTTCTTCCCCTTCTCATTTCATCTTCGACGGCAGCTTCATCCCCATATTTGCTCCACCGCTAGCCCTAAGGCTCCCAACCTTAGATCTACCTCCTCTTCTCCGGGCGTCTTTGACGGTCATCTTCTTCCCCTCAAATCTGCTCTTCTGCTCTGCTGCAAGTTCGAACTCCGATCTAGCAAGCGCAGATCCTCCCCACCTCATTTCCTACTTGGAAAGGTAAATTTTCTGACCGAATAGCCATCTCTGCCTAATTTCTTTTAACATCTCTTTCTCTCTTATTGTGATCTTTTTTACTCTTTGGTCTCGGAACCGTGGGTATGAGCTGATGAAGTGGGAAGATAGCTTTTTTACTTTTCTTACTCTTTTGCCCAATGTCTTAGCGTGCTTTGGCGTAAGATATCTCTCTTCATGACAAGTCCCCTTGTATTTTCTCTTACTGTCATCTTTTCTCGTTACTTCCTTTTCATTTATCTCACGAATTCTCTTTTTTAAATCTTGTAAAACCTTTTTCGCACGTTGGTATGCTTTTTTACACATAGATGCCTCATCAATGACTATTGCAGCATCATATAATAAATCTCCATGTCGTGAAAGCAATGACCCATCACATGAAAAGCCTACACTTCCATCAGATTCATCATCTATTCTTGCGAACCTTGTCCATTTTTTTAAGATATACTACTGAGGCAATTCATAAATTTTCTTTTGTTTGAAAACACAAATGATATGTCCACATGGAATTCCTTGAATCTTGGAAAACTGAAATGAACATTTTGCTTCTTTGCCGTCCTTTTTGAAAAGGCGGTTTGTTCAATTTCATTGTTATATTTGAATGATGAAACATTAAAAACTCGTTGCTCGATGTCATCATATATAAACTCAACAATGCCGCATGTTATGTATGCGAATTGTTCTTGAAACTTGTAAAACATCTTTTTCGTATATATTTCAGATATCCTCTTCTCTATTGGCAAATCTGTCATCAATTTTGGTCTTCCATTTATAGTGTCATGATCAGCCTTCAACTGACGATACTTTTGAGTTGCAATGCCTCTCTCATATCGCAACATAAAATCATAGAACCCATTCTTCTTTGTCACATATTGCTTAAGGAAGGCATCGATACTCTCACTTCTTAGAGTTGTAGACATCCCTCCAAAAAATATCTCGCAAGTACGTTGGCACCCACATCTCACGAATACGAACATCGAATGCAGCCGTTCATTGTCTACAAGATCAAATTCTGTCAACATATCCTTCTAAGCCATCTCAAAATGTTCTATCATGATAGAATTGTATGCAGTCTTCTTAAATGTTTTGATGAAGTTCGGATTATGAATTGCAATTCCACCCAAATTCTTTTGTAAATTCTGCATAATGTGCCACAAGCAATAACAGTGGCATTTGGTGGGAAAAACAAACTTGATAGCTTCTGTCATTGCAGAATCTTGGTCCGTTAAGATTGCTTTTGGCGGGTCCCCTCGCATTGCTTCAATCCATTTGTTGGAAACCCACACGAAGCTATCAAAAGTTTCATTTGATCTTAGGCAACATCCAAATAATATTGATTGATCATGATGATTAATTCCAGTGAATGTACCAAAAACGAGACCATATCTATTTGTATTGTATGTTGTATCAAATGAAACAGCATCCCCAAATTCCTCATATGACTTCTGAAAGTAGTAATCAGCCCAAAACACAAGTTTAATATGATCATTACCATCTTTCTCAATGGCAAAATAACATCTTGGATCTCTCTCCTTCATTTGTTTAAAGTACTCAAAGAACATCTCACCATCTTAATCTTTCGTTTCTTCCCTTTTGTTTCTAATTTGATTTCGAAAATCTGTCTAAGTGAAACCAACTGTATCTCTTCCACCCGCCTACAGCTCTAGTAGTGCCATTTGATCCTTTGGTCATAGATTAGTGGCCCCATAAGTATAGATCAATTTTCTTGGGAGCGCTGACTATACGGTGTGATCGTAGCATATGAGTCTTTCTCGGTATACTTAATAAACAAGTATGCTCCACAATAATTCTAAATACCACTCATTGCCCCTCGTTTGTTTTTTTAATTTGAAGGCATGCCTCACAACCTTCTCGTGTATCTAAGTTCCATCTCTGCACTATAGATTCAACACCTAATTTTTCTTTCCTAGAACATTCTTTGGAGCATAGAATTTTTTTCCTCAGAACTTCATTATTCAGCCTTGTCTTAGAGATTCATTTGATACTAAAACCTACCAATTTCGCATAAATGTTATAAGCATTGTAAGCCTCCTCTATGTTCTCAAAAATAAATCCAACTTTTGTTATTTTCTAACCTCAACTTGTGGTATAAATGTATTAATTGGTAAAGATGGCCTTGCACCATTCTTTTGGACGGTTTAAGGACAATAATAGAACCACACCATGAAAATACATACAAAACAAAACCAAATAAAAGTAAAAAGAAACTAATTATTAAGGATGTAGTAAATTATTCCAACAATACTAATTTCATGTCACATGTTATAATCACTGATAGTCAATGTTTGGATTCATCTAAGAATCAATATAAATTCAGATTTTTTTCAACACATTGGTTGGATCATTTATTCCCCTGACAGAACCTTTTTCTCAAATATAGACAACTGAACCAAGACAGAAATGCTGACCAAATGGTAGCATCCAAGAGCAATTCATTGGCTCTCTTTTCAGCCAAATGGTTTGACAAACTTATAAATCATTGCTGACGCCATCACAATTTCATTTAATTATCTATGGTCGCAAATCAATTATTGGAATTACCTAGTGATAGCTTTGACAGGATGTTCCTCTTTTGAATACAAACTTTGGGTTTTGCACTCCATATTTTGTATTAAATTCTTCTTAGAATGAAAACTGTCTGCCATAAATGTGGTGTTTACATACAGCATAGTTTTTCTGACAACCACATTATATAGAAATCAAATGGTTGATGATTTAACTGAGTTTCTATTTGGTTACTTTTGAATCTGTTAGTCCTCTGATTTGATGGTTAAACTAAGTCACGACAATGGTATTCAAGCCACAAAACCACACCCAACAAAGCAGTTGTCATCAAATTTCAAATAATTCATGATGGGCTATCCAATTTCAATGCATGTGGCAATTGGCATACTTGCAAATACATTAATCACAAACATCGATTGTAGAGAGAGTGAGAAAGGGAAAACCTGCAAAACTTCGATAGGGTAACTCGCCTCACATGAGAATGGGTGCTGCGAGAGTGCTGTGCCACTACTACAATTTATCTTTTTTGCGACACCAAAAAACCGTCGTAGATAATACAAAAAGCGTCTCAAAAAGTAATTGCGACACATAAAACTGAGCATTGCAAAGGAGTTGCAAATAATGGGGTCGCAGAAAGATTAGCTACACTAGAGACTCCAGCGTGGCAATAGGAGAGAGTATTTGTGACGGTTTCAAAGCGTTGCTAATTACGTATCAATTGCGACGTTTTCTAAGCGTCGTAAATAATGATTTATTTGCAACGACAAAATTGCGTCATGAATAATTTATATTTGCGACAATTCAAAAAAGTCGTTAATAAATCATTAAGGGTGACGCTCTTATAAAGTTGCAAATAATCTTTCTTTTTTTTTTGTAACGCTTCTGTGATGTCGTAAATAATCTTCATCTTGTTACATTTTATTACTTGCAATGCAATAAAAGTGCCGCAAATAATCATTTTTTGAAAAAAAATATTTTTTAATATTTTCAAAAAATATTTTTTTTTTCTGTTTTGCTACCCTATCAATACAAATATAATCTCATCATCCATTCACAATCCATCCATTCACAAATCTTTAATTCAAAGTCATCATTGGGTTATTACAATCATATATCTCTAAGTAGCAATTGAGGTATGAAATTAAATCTCACTCCATCAATGTAAAAACATGAACTAAATTAATTCATTGAATTTGAGTGCAATGAAACATTTGTCCTCATCACAAATTCTTTCTAAAGATATTGATAAAATTCTGTTAAGTATAAATCTATATAATAGTTGGTCTCAATATAACATAGAAACAATAACTGAAATGCGGTCTTCGATATGTATCACGGAGAGACAATGAACAATTTCCACGATAGAATATAGCATCCTCAAATTGATTCGCGCCATCCAAACCGGTCCAAAAAATGTTGCTTGGTCTTATTTTCTCTTCATCTCCCATTTCGATATGTAAACAATAAAACAAGATAGATGTTAAAATCTATAAAAAAAAATCGAGACCATTAAGTTTGTTTGAAATTGAATGGTTGCACTCCTTTTTACATAAGTTAGACATTGCACTAAGGTGATGGTTACACTCTTTTTTGATGTCATACTAAATCAAAATAAATATGAGTTTTATTTGCACCAAATATTGAACAACTATAGAAGCAAAAATTCACCAAAATATATATATAGAAGCAAAAAAATAGGGTTTTTGTACTTATCAACCTATCTCATGTGTCTTCTACAAATAATGCATAGAAGTAATGTATAAATATTTTACCATGGAGGAGTGGCCCTCTTTTGCACCATTATAGATTGCATCATAGCCCCCATATTCTTTTGCCAGGATCTCATGTCATCCATCTAAGCCTCCATTTGTTGTTTTTGACCCGCCATCTGAACCTCCATCTGAGCCTCCATTTGTTGTCTCTGAGCCTCCATCTGAGCTTCCATCCGCTGCAACTGCTCAGTCAACTATTGAGCTTGTCTTTCAGCTACCGTAGCCCTATTAGTAAGCTCTTCCACCCGCTGATTATTGTGAAGGCCTATTGATGAGGACAAAGGGGCCACCACGCCATGCCCAAGACCTCAAACATATCCAGGCCTTGTA
This sequence comes from Persea americana, assembly GCA_029852735.1. Lineage (NCBI taxonomy): Eukaryota > Viridiplantae > Streptophyta > Magnoliopsida > Laurales > Lauraceae > Persea > Persea americana. Next base: position 16,074,725 of record CM056813.1, on the reverse strand, counting down.
CCCAACACTCGTTTGCATATCTCATCATCTGTCAGTGGGGTAGAATCCTCTTCTGTGGACTGCGACTGGAGTGTAATCATTTTCTCCTACAAAAGCAAGAAATTCACATAAATATTTAGTCATGTATAGAAAAAATGAAGAACACATAAAATAAGTAATAAAATGAAACTTTAAAAAAAGCCCTTACATAGAGCAGCTGACACTCGGGAGTACACCAACCCTTCTCTGGACTATAGTGTGTCTTTTGCCATAGTATTGGAGCATCACGCTGTATAAATTCAAACACAATATTAAATTTTTAAAAAAGAAGTTAATAAATCAATACTTATTAAAATCTTAGAATTACTAATACCGTCTCATGAAGATATTGGACAAATGACTTTGAACCCGCACAATGGTTCACTTTAAGTTGTTGTCGGTTCTCAGAATTTTTTTTACTAACATTCTGCATTCAATTTAATGAATTAGAAATTCCGTCAAGATTTTCTAAAAAAATTATTTTTATGCAGGTAATGCAGTTAAAAAAAATTCACCTGAAAATCATCTGAACAAAACCTATTGCAACACATCTCCCAATCTTCTTGTGACAAACCCTAATAAGGTTTCTGGCATGCCACCTCGTGATTTCCAAACCTCTTATAATGGGAGTGCAATCTGTTCCTATAGTTTTTGAATGTTGATGCTAAATAACTATTAACAGCTTTTTTCAATCGTGGATCATGAAGATCTATATCAAATTTCTCCTACAAATAAGATGCATTCATAATAAGTTTGTCACATATATTTTACAGGAAAGAGATAACTTAATTTTGCATCCAACTTTCCAATAACATAATATGCAAAATAAAAGCAAAAAATAGAAATTTGGAGAACTTAATTACCAAAATGCGATCATAAAATATTTGCCTATGTTCCTGTTTAACGGCTGGCCATGTGGAACACGCAAGAGGAGCATACGTTTAACAAATTATACCAACTTCAGCCTTAAATTGCTTGGCATACTTGCCAACTAGCCTCGACAACCCTTCAGGGATTTCAATCCTTACCTTTTGACCTGTATCCTTAATGTGCTTGGTAAAGGAGATATTTTTTAACCTCCCACGTCCTCTTCTAGTGGAGGTCGAAGCTAAAAGGAACAAGTAAATCATTAATAAAACAATACATGACATTTAATAATTTTATAAAATATATAACTAATAGTATTGATCTTACCAAGGCTACTCATGGAAGCACCTTGTATATGTGACTCTGGCTCAACCGTCGAATCAAATATTGAAGCATCCTGTATATGTGCACTGGTTTGCCTACTTCCTGTTGTCATAACTATAAACAAAAGTACATAGAAATATTTCCAATGAACATAGGTAAAGCTTAAGCTTTATAATTAAGAATTAAAACTCAAGCTTTATTAACAGACCTGAATGAAGAAAATGATTCATGTAGCTGCATGTAATTGTTGGAACATAATGCTTTATTGTAGAAAATAAAATGAAATAAAAATTAAGAATCTATATCAGTAGCATCGTCAGTTGGCATTTTCTCTTCTTCATCAATACAATAGTCCATCAAAGTATCATCATCTGCATCACTTTCATCATCATTAATGAAACCGGCATATGTATGATCTGACTCCACATTGATGACCACAACATTAGCATCAACTTCATATGCATCAACGTCCGTCCTATTTAGAGACAATGGTTCAACTTCCTCATCAATTTCTTCATTGTCCATTAATTCAGGAGTTTGATGATGTCGAATGATCCCATCAACTTCTAATTGCTCCTCTTGTTGGAATGCATCACCCCCAATCGAATCTCTCTCTTCCTCGTCAACCTCTAAAACATCATAGACATTTCTCGGCTTTATCATTTGGACAACTTGCCAATCACCTCTAAGTTTGGTGTCCCTAAGATAAAAGACTTGTATGGCTTGAGACGCTAGCACATAAGTATCATTTTCATAGCATGTACGAGATACATTAACACTAGTGAAGTATGCGTCCGTATGTATTTCTGTCTTTTTATTACCAACATCCCACCAATCACACTTGAACAATATAACTCGTTTTTTAAAGAAATAATCCAATTCAATAATGTTTGTTAATACACCATAATATTGGATCTCCTTATCACCTTCATACACTTTCACAACAACACCACTATTTTGAGTTCGACGATACTTTTCATGTTCCTTTGAGTGAAATCTAATCCCATTAACGATGCAGCCAGTGTACTGTGTCACTCAATTATCAGGACTAGATGCTAATGAATATAAATCATCAGTAGCTTTAGGTGATTTCTGTTGGCGCAAGAGTTGCATCTATTGATAAAAAGTTTACGGAATACTAAAAGTCAGTAAATATTTTGAATTACATATAATTTAAGCACTATATATGTATGAACACTTACACGTTTTTGAAACCATTTAGCAAATTGGCTTTGATGTCTTTGTTGGACATTATGTATGGTTTCCCCTTGAAGCTCTGACTTATGCTCCCTATATTAAAAGTATATGCCATTATAATATGCATGCAAAATTTAATATACAAATACCTCATATGCAATTATATTATAGGAACATAGTTCACTTACTCATGATATAACGCAATTTCCTCGGAATTATTTAGCACGTAATATCGAACTTCATTATACTCCACTATATCCAATATCTCATATGATGCATATCCTAAATGGTCGGACAATTTGTCCAAAAACATGAAGCCTTTCACATGGTTTCCCCTTACCTCCATCATAATTCCGTTCTTCATGATTGAATTTTGTTTTTATTCCTTCGAGATACATATAAACAAAATGAGAGGCAATCACCGTCAATATATGATTATGCAATTGAGCCTTCTGGACGTGCTTTGTTGCACACATATTGCTTTACAGTGTGCAAGAATCTGTTTATAATTTTATAGTTAATAAATAAAAAAGTAATAAATTACATTCATAAAGACATCATATAAAAATTTATAACTTATACACACTACCTTTCAATAGGATACATCCATCGGTACTGCATAGGTCCACCAAGTTTCGCCTCATATGGCAAATGAACTGCTAAGTGAACCATGACATCAAAGAATGCTGGTGGAAATATTCGTTCCAGCTTACAAAGTATTATGGCAATGTCCCTTTCCATCTTCTCTAACACTTGCAACTTTAATGCCTTGCTGCATAACTCGTTAAAGAAAATACCCAACTCAATCAATGGGATAAAAACATCATCATTCAAATATCCACATATTACAACCAGGAGAAGCCGTTGTAAAAGGACGTGACAGTCATGACTTTTCAATCCTGATATTTTACCATCTGTAATGTTCACACATCGAGATATATTAGATGCATATCCGTCTGGGAACTTAACCAATTTAAGCCATTCACAAAACCCCTTTTTCTCTGCACCAGAAAGTCTATAGCATGTAGGTGGCACCATAACTTTATCACCGTTTGGGATTAAGTGTAATTCCTTTCGTATACCCATTGCCTCTAAATCCATGCGAGCTTTCACGGTGTCTTTTGTTTTCCCATCTAGATTCAACAATGTTCCTAGCACATTATCACAAATGTTCTTTTCTATGTGCATCACATCCAGATTATGTTGGAGCTTTAGTGCTTGCCAATACGATAATTCAAAAAATATGCTCTTCTTTGTCCAATTCAACTCTATCTCAGTACGTTTCCTCTTCTTATTGTTTGGTGCCTTGCCAAATTTGTTAGGTTGGACACGTTCTAACTGTGCGAAAACTTCATCCCCAGATAACTTCTTAGGTTTTGACCGACGCTCAATACTACCATCAAAGTGATCCTTATAACGGCCTCGCCAAGCATGCTTGGGCGGCAAGAAACGACAGTGGCTCATGAAACATAGCTTTTGCCCATGCTTCAAATACATTGAACATGCATCCTTGTTGCAAATTGGACATGCCATGTACCCCTTCGTACTCCAACCAAACAAGTTTCCATATGCAGGAAAATCATTAATAGTCCATAAAAGTGCTGCATACAAATTGAATTTCTTTCTTATCACTATATCAAAAGTCTCTATGCCATTTTCCCATAGTTCCTTCAATTCATCTATCAAAGGTACTAGGTACACATCGATGTCATTTCCAAATGCTTTTGGTCCAGGAATAAGTAATGACATGAAAAGGAAGGGTTCTTTCATACATTTCCAAGGTGGCAAATTATATGGGATAAGCATCATAGGCCACATGCTATAGGAATTGCTCATGTTGCCAAAAGGATTGAACCCATCGCTCGCTAGGCCAAGATGGACATTAAGAGTATCTTTCGCAAACCACGGATATCCCCTGTCAAATTCCTCCTAAGCTTGACTATCCCTTGTGTCAATCGGAGCTATATTGAGGGAGATATGACCTCGAGAAGTTACCTATTATAATTCTATGTGGGAATTGCAAAAAGTTTCAAAATTGGCAACATTAGAGATCTTTGAGGAGTTCAATTTTCCAAGACTTGGAGCCCAAGAGACCACACTTAGTAACAAATCCTCTCCAATTTAAATAGTTGCCTAAGTGAGAAGCTTTGGTTGAAGGCTAAGCCAAGAATCATCTCTAAAAGGAAACAACTCTTAACCAAAAGAGGAGTGAAAAACTATAAAAGGAGGCCACTAGTGTAGAAAAAAAAGCCTATTCTCCTTCAAAATGTAGCCAAGCCATTTTCTCTCTCCATTCTCTCTCTTCTTCTTTTCCCTCTTCTAGTTCTAGTTCTAGTTCTAGTTCTCCATATATTTTTTTTATTTATTTTGGGTAGCTTTGGGCCTTGTCCAAGCAAGTACTTGAAGGAGAAGTTGTAAAGATGCAATCTTTAATGACAAATCAAGAAGTCTTCTTTGCAATGGCGGGCTAATTTTGATTAGAGCGATGGATGAATGTAAGTGATTGCTTTTTATTTATTTAGTTATTCTAATTTAGTTCCATATGTTGTATTCTTAATGATTAGTAGACTTGTCTTCATGCCATAGGCAAACTTCCATTCTTAATTTCTGAAAATAAAAATTAATTTTTAACTATTCATGCTTAGGTTTGATAGGCCATGCTTAGGATTTAGATCTTTTGATGGTTTATGCTTACTTTTGATGGGTAGTGCTTAGATTATTTTTATTTTTTTATGAGGTGAAGGAAGTCTTGGATTTTGAGTTTTAAAAAAGGGTTTTTAAAGTTAGATTTTCCAAATTAAAAAAATTGATTTGTCTTTGATTTGAAGAAAAATCGGAACAAGTAAGGGTTACTTGATAAATAATTTGTGGATGCTTATTAGATTCCTTTGCTCTAACCACTTTCATTAATAGGTAGATTTTGAATTTCTAAATTAGTTTCTTTCTTTTATATCTAAATACTTAAAAACTTTCCTTAATTGTTAGTTAATTAGTTTTCTTAATCTAAAAGTTTCTTAAATTAGCTCATTGTGGGTTCGACCCGTTCTTGCCACTGTCTCATCTAGATACCCGTGCACTTGTGGTATTTTATGATTGATATTGATCACATCAGTCTAGAGGAGAAGAAGTAGCCTGGGATGGAATAGTGTGGAACATTATTATGAATCACAAGCTATCTTGCTTCGGCTGGCGTCTTCTCCTCAGGAAAATGCCTACAGATCATTGGGCTATGCAAAAAGGGATCTCAATAGCTTCAAGGTGTTACTCATGTCATGGCAGTAGTGAGTCAGATATTCACCTCTTTTTCATTTATTCTCTAGCTCAGGAGTTCTGGCAATGGCTTTTTAGCTAAGACGGCACACCCGCAGCTCCCCCTCTATCGGCTTCTTATGTTTGGACAGCTCTAGCTAAGAGTGTAGATGGCCACGGAAGAAAATCAGCAGCAACCATCTTCTTCCAAGCCATCTATACTCTGTGGTTCCTTCGCAATGAAGCCAAGCATCGCAGCATTAAGCCATCCTTGAAGCAGGCTCAGCTGGTCTTCCTTGATAGATGTAGTGGAATGTTTAACCCCTCATCAGGTAGGAGCCCCACTTCTCATCCTATTCTGAGGTCCCTGGGTTGGGGTGACTAGCCTTCCGCTCTCCTCTCCCACCCTTCTTGGCTGCTCCCATTTCTGCAGGCCAGGTGAGATCGACCCTTGGAGGAAGGGCCTGTCGTAGAAGACACTAGAGCTCTGTTTCAGTTTCAGGTTTTTTTGTGCTCATGGAATCCATTCCGAATCAGCAGCTGGGCCAAATTTGGATTAAATTGCGCAATCTTATCCTGCCTTGAAAGCAATTCTGGGATGTTCAGTAGCAGTCAGATAGGTTCGGAGCTTCATAAGGAGGTTCAGAGGAAAGGCAGCCCCTCCCTTGTTTTCAGAGGTAGTAATAGGAGAGCTAGTGATAGGAAGGGTTGTGTTTTGAAGCTGCAATCTTCCTGTTGTAGGCTTGTGCAGTGTTAGGTAGTTTGCTGTGCTTTATGAAGTAGTAGTGTTCTTTTCTTCTCCCAGCTGGAAGGTTCCCAGTTTCAGCTATTGCTCTCAGCTGAACCTTTTTGTATCAAAGCCCTCCTTGTTGAAAGCTCCCATGGTCTTCATCGTCAGCTGTAAAGGCTTGTATTGCTCCTCTTCAGATAGGCCCAGGTAGGGTTCAATTCGGGTTCAGTCTAAGGCCTAGGGAGGGGAGGTACTTTCTCCTTTTGCGGCAGGACTGTGCTTTCTCAGGCTGTTTCCAGAGCTTCCAGCTGAAGTGGAGCTCTCTTCCTCTCCCAGTTTTTTGGTTTCCAGTTTCGGCTGTTGATGGTTCTTGAAGGGCTTCCTGGCAGAAGATTCTTTGGGCAGCTCTCTGATCTCCCCTCATTGGGCTTGCCCTCATTTTGTTTGCTTAGTGTTGGCTTTTGCTCCTCCCTGTTTAGGAGATTTAAAGTTTCACCTTAACTAGTCTTTGATGCTGTATTTTTTCTTCTCCTTGTCCTAGGGGCTTCAGCCCTTCTTCTCTCAATACAATCTTACCAATTAGCAAAAAAAAAAATAATAATAAATAAATAAATAAAATAAACAAATTAGCCAAATGAGCTAATGCAATATAATGGATAAGTTATAGAACCATACATATTTTGATGGATACTCATAATGGATTAGTTAATACTTTTTTAAGGTGAATTTAAGATAAAAGCATTATAGAGAGTGTAAGTTCTAAAAGTAGAGGGACATTTTCTATGAAATAAGCCATTAAATAATAGCATAAAAATGATTCAACAAGAAAAGAATTATAAGATGAAGCTGAGTGAATTCAACTCACTTTAGAAAATAAAGATTACAAAAAAATATTAACACAGGACATCGGTTGGATCATTTTCCCTCATAAACCATTTTCGTTTTTCCAAAATAGATTCTACATAAAAACACACCCTAAGTATTAAGACATTCTAAAATTAAAGACAATGCATTTCTCATGAATAAAAGACTTCTTTATACGATGGTTAAATGGCTGGCAAAGATAAAATGTTTAAAGTAAAAATTGTAGCCATTGTCATGTAATATCATATGTAAGGACCATTGTCACAAACGACCACTTAATAATGGTGGGGTTGTTAAAGGAAGATTTTCAGACTTACTATTTTTTAAGTTATTATGGAAAATACTGTATAAAATAAAATAAGTAAAATTAAAGTAAAAAATAATTGAAGATATATTTTCAAATGATAAAAGCAAAAGGAACTTCAAAACTTTAGGGAAATATCTTCTTGTCCTAGCAAAAACCGAAGCTAAAGAGATACAGCAAAGAGATTCTTTATGATATTTTGGCTCTATAATTAATGAAGATGGAGAGATGGAGGAGAATGTCAAACATAGGATTACAGCTAGATGGTATAATAGAGACCTAGTTTGGGAGTAGCGCTTTGTGACTAGCACATATGAGCAAAATTGAAGGGAAAAAATTACAAGATAGCAATTAAATCAACTATCTTCTCTTTGAATCAACAAAAAAGATTGCCGATAAATACATTCACAATGATGAAAAAAAATAAAGAAGGGATTGATGACAAATCAAAATAAAATTCACTTTATTTCGACTATCAAAAAGTCTCTTTCTAATATTAGTAATAATAAATCACGGATTTTTTGTGATCTATATTCCTTTTCCCAAGCATTTGTATTTTTCAAATTATCACAAATCCAAGTGATTAACAAGTATCATTTGAGATCTCTACTTCAATATCACGAAGCATGTCTTATTCATAAGGATAGAATAAGAAGTTTTCTTGGAACACGAAGGATATTGGATTCCAAATCAAGGCATAACAAATTTCCGAATTCTATAATGAATGAATGGAAAAACTAGTTAAGGGGTCTTTATCAATACAATTTATCTCAGCCTAGGTGGACTAGATTAGTCCCGCAAAAATGGCAAAATTTTGTCAATCCGCATTGTACGATTCAAAATAAATACTTAAAAAAGAATTGATATGAAAAAGACCAATTCATTCATTATGAGACAAAAAAATGATTATGAAGTGAATTCATTGACGAGTCAAAAAGAAATTTTTTAAAAAACACTATAGATATGGTCTTTTTCCATATATATATATTAATTATAGGGATAGGAAACACTCATATATTTTTCCATCCTCATTACAAGTAAAAGAGGACCGAGAGATTCCATATAATTACAACAATCTAAATCCAATAGAGAAGCATGTTGGCCACTCAAGAAGCAAACACATATCATGAGAAAGAAGGAGTGAGTGTCTAGCATAGATGAGAATGTTGAGATGATTGTGTGGTAAAAGTAGGAAGGATAGAATCAAAATTTTACACATTTGAAAGCATTTAGGGGTAGCATCAAAGGTGATAAATTAAGAGATACTCATTTAATATGATTTGGACATGTCCAGTACAACCTAACAATGCCACTTATAAGCAAATTTTATTTTTTTTTAATGCAGGTGGATGGTCCCTCAAAGAATAGGAGCAGGCCGAAAAGGGCCTAGATAAAAATAGTCAAAATAGATTTTAAAACTGCAACCTATCTGAGAATTTGGATCAAGATAGACTGCAATGGCGAAACAAATTTCATGAAGTTAACCCCATCTAATTGGGACAAACTTTGATGATGATGGCAACGACGATGATGATGATCAAGTTATTCTAGCAATTACAAGATCTTAACCTTCAAGCAGAACTCATTTGCAGTTTCACTTTATGGACCACCATTGATGAGTCTACCCCTTTTACACCCACTAATCCTAGTCTTGCTATATAGGTCTCTTCTTTCATAAATATATCCACATCAAGCCCAATTTGATACTCATCTAACACTTTGTCACTGCTAAGTTGGATCTCGAAAAAAAAATTAGTTAAAAGAATATTAAATAGACTAGCGCCCATGACATAAAAGGTGCTCAATATTACAGCCTTAAGGCTGTGGGTTCAAGTCATTAGAAAGGCTAATAGGCCCTGCCACATGCCCTACATTGGAACGAACAGTGAGCACATGAGATTCCTATCAGAGCAGCTGTATATCCGGTCCATCATATCCACATTCCTCAACGTTGTTTGCTTCAGTTCGGACTCCCTGGTCTTACACACACTTCTCTACTTGTAGCTTTTAAATAAAATTTTTAGACAAGCCCACTCAGTCATTATGGGGAACCAAGCCCATCTCAAAGCATACATGGGTATGGGATTTGAAGGGTCATATCCCAGCTCTAGAGGTATTTCTGACCAGAGTTTCTTGTGTCAAAATTTTCTACATTGATAAATAGTTATCTCCTTCAAATTATGTTATATTCATAGCTAGGATTTTCAATTCCAAACTACTTGAAAAGTCGCTAGTCTTTAAAATTGTCACATCCTGGTCCAGGTAAAGGGTAATTCCCGAGGTGTGACACACGTACTCCCTTGCACCCCACACCTGTATTGGGTCAGTGCGAGTCATGAAGGATAAATTTTTGAATTTCACTTGTGAGACATGCTCACTAACACCTGTCTCTGTACATTTAACAGCGGAAGCATCAAAACAATTCTATAATATCATACCATGAACTGTCCAAAGTTTTCAAGTTCATACACAAAAGATGATTTCATTACTAAAAGAAGTAGAGAATTAAAACATATTCTACCTCCAAGAATACAAAAGTATCTATATACATCAATACCAAAAGTAATATCTAGTTCAAGTATCATACTTACTTGGTTCACTAAAAAAAAGATTTCTATCTATAAAAGTACGGAACATGACACTCTCCGAGACAAGCTAGACGGCTCCCTCCGTTGTCCATTCTTCTAAGCGTAGAGGTGCCTCGAGGGCCTCCTCCTCTTCCTCTGCGGTCTCCCCAGGACCGGTGGCGGGATCTGTGTCTGTAACACTAAATAATAACTAATGAATACAACGATTCAGTTGAGTATAAGCAATAATCCATTAACACATGTTGTATCAAATTTCAGAATTGATGACAAAAGATTGAAAGAGATCATATAAAGGTAGAATAGGCAATTGTGCATTCAATTTAAATCATGCTTAAAGAATCAATAATAATGGAAACTTATACATTTTAGATGGTAACCACGTTAGCTAAATCATCTCAAAGAGAGCACGCGTTTTGGGATGTCACTAGTGACCCGGCCAAAAGTTCAACTGGCTACCCGGGTTCTAGAGTTTCAGTGCTCCAAACTATCTACTGCATAGCGACGTTCACAATCTAAACCAAGAGTCAACCCTGTCGAGTATTTTGCGGTCGAAGCTAAGTAGTATCGACTTATTCAAATCCATAAACAATTAGTACTTGAGTAGACTCCACTATTCATTTAAGACAAACCAATTCAATCATTTTTCAATCACATTCTACTCAAGACTTCTCAATTATACATTAACAATGTAACGACAATTCAGATAATAATATGAAGGGAGTGCAATATATGCAGGTGAAGTCATAAATATAGTAATCGACATGCATAAGCATTATAATTTAAAAGAGTCAATGTATATTACTAGCCCATCCTATTCTATCTATTCACCATCTCTCCCCATCCAATCCGATGTAGTTGAAGGTCAATGTACTACTATCTTAATTTGGTGTCACATTGTATGAGTAAGGTACATTGAATTTCTAAATCAACACCCATGGTGTATTGATAGACGAATGAATAGAGTTCATGAACTGATCTTTGCCTCTAAAGATCATTCTTGAGATTTATAATTTTCCATTAGGCATGTGGAAAGGTTTAAGGTTCCAAGCTAAGGTCTCACAAGGTCTTTCCATATCCTACAACCTTATTGGCTTAGTGTTTGTCTCACAATTATCCTCGGGAATTGATTATGGAAGATTTTAGGCCCTTGAGTAGTGGAGTTAACTTCTTAAATAGTCAATGGGGTCTAATTTAGGTTCCAAGTCCCTTTTCTAAAAGAGATAGACCCGGTTCATTGATCCACATTTTCACTTCCTCTTCCAACCTCTGATCATAAGGATATGTGGACCGCTAGATTTTATATTTCAAGAACTTTCCAATGATATGTGGAACTTCAAAATCCAATGTTCGGATCAAAAGTTATGGCAATTCGAAAATCTGCCAAAAATTTGGTTAGGTCTGCCAAGACTTTCAACTCTCAGGAGAAGAGTTTGAACGTTCAGTGTAGATTTTCCGGAAAAACTATGTTTTGCACTGTTTCTCACCTCCTCTTTTTCCCATCTTTTCTACTCATTTACATGTCTTTCCAAAGACCAATTGAACCATGTTTTGAGCCTCTGATGCTCTTTACATAACGTCCATACAATTTCCATTAACATAGCCACTAAGAAACCCATTACATATTTGTCTCATTTGAAATTAAAGAGGCTAATAACAACAATATTAAACTGAATTTTCCTCCAAGAATCAGTATAGAACCACATGCATATACAGAAATTGCTTATACTTGCCTTAGATCCAAGCTTTACACACTATATCCTTTTCTTGAGCCCAAACAAGTGAAAACCCCCAAATTCCAAACCCTCCTATGAATGCAATGTCAAATTAAACTATTACAATGCATGCATGTAAAATAGGTGAGTCTGTAGACATCAGCTATTAACAAAAAGTGAAGAAGAAAAATAGTTCCTCACCTGATTTGGCAAGTTGAAGTGGTAGAAAGAAGGTTCTTCAAGGTTTATGGAGATGAGAAGAGAGATTGAGAAGAGAGAAGGAAAAGAGAGGAGTGAAGATGACTGCTCTCCTCTTACACTGATGAAATATTCGAATGAAATGGGGTTGAGGTTGTTTTAAGTGAATAGTTTTAAGAATTTAAAAGAAAACCCAGGCTCTTATTCATTATTGCATTTTGAGTCAAATGATAACCTACTTGAATAGTTTAAGATCTAATGAGGAAATGTCCAATATGAAAAATGCCGTCCTCGACGAAATACACGCAATGACGATGCCAAGATGATGTGCATACGATGCAAAATAATAAAAACTGAATTTACGAAAAAGTCCCCAGCTCTACCTAAAAGAGCTAATATTCTTTGGTCAAACTACCTACCCAAGACTCAAGGTCTAACTAAAATGCTAGAACAAGACTAATTTATACTAAAATAGCTTAATTAGTATCTAAGCACAATTAATTTATATAAAGAATAATTAGTTAGGCATAAACAAGACTAAATCGGGTCGGGGTGTAACAAAGATTCTCAAAATTTTAGCATTTCAAATGCAAGATGGACAATGAGGATTTGGACTTCCATGTGAGGGACAACATTTGGAGAATTGAAGTTCTCGACAAAGACTTGTCAAAATTCTTACAAAATGATAGACATGTGAAAATAATGGAAATTGTCTGACCCGGAGTACATAGAACAAAATTCTAATTTTTAAATAAAGTTAGATGAGCACCAAATTCTTCAATGATTAATTGGAGGGCATGAAAAATTCAAATGACTACCAAATTTGAGCCGGCCGCCATTGCAAAGGAGAGAGGATTGGTAATGAGTGTGAAGGCGACTTGATGACGGGTGGACTCCGCAGGCAGGGGCAGGACCGAAATTTCAAAAAAGCTGCATTATTATTAATGAGATTTTCAGCAGTTTTCAATTTTGTCTCCCAAAGAGATTTTTCCTTCCGTCCTTTGGGGAACAGTGGGGCCATCACATTGCTCCTTTTGTGTCATGTGGGAATAGGAAGAAGAGGAACAATGGAAATCTCCATATCATCCTACAATTGAAATCGTATATATATATATATATATATATCTTCTCCATATAATAAAAGCAGCAGTTTGTCATCGACTCTATACCCTATACACGTGTCAAATGGAGATAAGTTTCATATATAAACACGTGCCAAATGGCCGGAGAGTAGATTTTCAAACACACTTTTTCCCTTCTTCTCTTCCTCTCTTGATTGTTTCTCAAAGCTCTCTGGAGAAAAATTTCTCTTCACGTCTCTCTCTCATCAGCTTCTTCTCTCTCACCGACCTCCATCTTCCATCTCCCTTATTTTTTTATTTTTTTATTATTATTTTTTTTGTTAGGAAACCCTTTGCGCTGCACTACCCTATCTCATCTCTTGGCTACAGGTGCTTCTTGTTCTCTCTTCTTTCTCTTCTTCTTCTTCCTCCTCCACTTCCTCTTCCCTCTCCTTTTCTTTTCTCTGTTTTCGTTCATGTGTCCCCTCATACATTGTATATGTGACTGATGTTTGTAAATTGAATATGCTGAATCATCTTGGCTGGGTGTATTTGGGCCCTGTGCAGTAATTACTTCAATTTAGAATAGGGTCGTTTTAAGTTGTTATTCCTCTCTCGGCTGCAGGTGCTTCTTGTTCCCTCTTCTTTCTCTTCTACTTCATCTCCCTCCACCTCCTCTTCTCTCTCCTTTTCTTTTCTCTGTTTTCTTTCCTGTGTCATTTTTTCCCCTCATATAGTGTATATGTGACTGATGCTTATAAATTGAATGTGCTGAATCATCTTGGCTGGGTGTATTTGGGCCTTGTGAAGTAATCACTTGAATTTAGAATAGGGTCGTTTTAAGTTGTTATTAATGTAATTGATGGAAACATTTAAAAAACTTGCCAAGGTAACTAACTTACACAAAACAGCCATGGAGGTGACTTGGATTTCTTGTGAGGACATTAGAACAGCCAGAAGCAAGATGGCGAGCCCCATATCTTAACATGAAACCAGGACTGTGAAATAGAGGACCTAATGATTCATTCATTACATTCCTGCTCCAACAATGTTGGGCAGATGCTTGGATATTCTAATCTTCTATATATTTTTATAATCATGTATTTGCAGGTATCTACAATTGGTTCCCATAATTGTAATTGCTTTTTACTAATTCTGTTCTTGTTCATACCTGGTATTGTATTTGAAACTAAGAGAGTGTTCCAACTTTCAATTCATATGCATCTAAATTCTGCATATGACACCCAAAAATTGAATAGCTAATGACTCTTTAATAATTATGTCAAACTAATTAAGATAAGAAAGTGTTTCAACTCTCAATTCATGTGCATCTATATGAAAACCAAGTGTTTGATTATATGATATTGAAGTTATCCTTGCAAAATTTTAATGACTCTTTAATAATTCTGATCATATTCATGCCTAATAATATATTTGAAGCTAAGAAAGTGTTTCAACTTTCAATTCATTTGCATCTGGATTTTATAGATATACAAACACTTGAATGAAAATGTTTTCCTTTGTTGCACTCATGCAATTTATATGTGGTTCTTAATGCCCAATCAATACAAATAGGGGATAGGGCCTTCCTCTATTTTTTATATTTTACTTTTCCAATTAGAACTCACACTTGGTCTCACATTGCAAGGTGGGTTATGATGTCAATAACAGAGCTATATTATCTTATAAATATGTGGGTCGTGTTTCTATTGACTATTCTTTGTGCGCATTTGTTTTCTTTTTCTTTTCTCATTTCACTTTTTATAAAATCTATAAAACCATACACCTGCTAACATTACATATTATCTTTTTGCATAATATCAATATTTGCATGAGGGTTTTAATTTTCCATTAGTGAAAACTAAATTAATCTCATTTCTTTCTCCATCAAGTAACGCCGTTCTTATCTCACACACGCTCTTCTCCCCGACCGCCTCAACTTGAAATCTGTGTTGTCATCATACCATCATCAGGGTATGACCTTTTCCATTATTTCTTATGTCATGGCATTTGCTAATGTTATTTCAAGAATTGGGTTCTCTCTATTTCTTCTATTCTAATATGCCTCCAATTCTTGTGGTATATGAAATAACTTTCTACAAAGTTTTTTGTGCTATTCTTACTTCCAAGAAAATGGCTTCTTCATATAAGATTTATGTTCATTTTTTTTATATAATTTCTATGATCTTAGATTTCTTTTATGCAATGATTACCTTCCATTTAATTTCGCATCTATTGCAGCATATGTATCACTCTTCTCAGTCAATTTAAACTATTTATATTTTTTTTGTTATTAAGTCTGATGTTATTTTTTTAATCTATTGGTTTCTCTCTGGTTATTCTCTTTTAATTTAATGATGTTTTCCACCTCTATGAAAATGATTTTCTGATATGGTCTTTATCTTTAAACACAAAGAAATAAGTTTCTAATATGGGACTTATATTGATTTTTGATTAATTTCTCTCAACTTATTTGATATAAGTTTGCCGATTTACTTTCTCATACTTTTAGATAATTTAGAATTTGAAAGGCATGTTAAACTCATAGATGATATATTAATCGTCTGAAGTGTTAAAAGGTTAAATTCATCTCTTACTAAACTTATGCTCTTTCCTGTATCCCCGTATTGTTTCAATAATCCATTGCAATTTACATTCCAAACCAACATTACATTCAGCAACAAAGGACCAGGTGATCATCTTCTCTCTTAAACAAAGAAGAATATTTTTGTTTAATTTCTTTTTAATTTATCATTTTATTTTCTTTCAATGTTTTGCAAACTATTCTGAACAACAGTCCTCATCTGATCAGATACCTGTTTGCTTCTGGTCTGTTGTTTTCAATAAGGTCTGAATTGCTAAACTTGAAATATTATTTAATCTTCTTTTTTTTTTAATATCATTATGTACTCTAAGATTGTTATCTTATACCCTTCATTTTATCTTTTTAATATGAAAATAATCTTACTTTAATCTTTCTCTTTATTTATTAAAAGTTTAGTTAATAAGATATTATATCGAACCTACATATTTATTCATTATATATGAACCAGGTAACTCTATTGAGTATATTGACAGTTGACACCACCATTTTAACCAAATGTGCATCTATTGATTATATCTTACTATAGGATGCATCTGTTGATTATATTTTACTATAGGATGAACATTTTAGGAGGATAATTTTTAAACTCAGCCTCAGAGGTACTATCGGTAATTCAAAAGTCATATGTTCACTATATTGTACATTTTGTAATTCACTTTTTCCAAACTATTGGTTTTCTTTCATAGAGAAAATCCAAACTTTTTTTATCGGTAAATAACAATCTAACTTTTGATTTTCTTTATAGATTGAAAGTTAAGAAGTATATGAAACACACCACATCAATAGGACAAAGCTAAGACAACACTAACAATAATAATGCAATAGGTAGTCTCTGTTCTAGATGTCCATGGAGTTCAAGAAACAAACCACTCAAGCAAAAAAAAAAAGTGATAATTAGCAGCTTAACCGTTAGTCTGGTTAAAATATGGTACTTCAAAGAAATGCAAATGAAATATATAATTAACATGTAACAATATAAGTCACGAAATTGAAAATCTCCATTACATCTCTAGGCCTTGAGATTTATTAATGGGTCCATCTTTTGGCTATTCAAAGCATTCAACTGATGAGCCCTACCATAAATATGTTATTCCCTAAACTGCTAGATTTGAGAATTATATCCAATATTTTTCCTCTTAAAATTTTCTTGAAGATTTCTGCTGTTTGTTATCATCAACGAAACCCATCAGACAATCCTGGGCTTCGGGTATTCTTTTGCTACCTATTGAAAATTTAGTTGATATTTTCAAGTATTTTGGCATTGCCATCCAATGTCAGTAATTGTCCTTTATCCAGAATATGTGAAACAATGAACTGTATGTTTGTTTTCCATGCAAATGATCCCTACTATGTCATAGACATATTAAATTTATTGTTATACTTAAATCATCTTTTTCAATTATTTCTTAAATAGGTATGTGGTGCAAATGCTTATTGGTACGTAGCAGACAGTGGGTCGAATTCTGGGGATGTTTAACTGTGAGGATTTTGTAGGACCCAATAAAATGGATATTAGTTCTAATTTAACCAATCAATGCAGCAAATATAACCAATCACAAAATATAGAACTAACAAATAAATCTACCAAACAATCACCACATGAAGGCAAACACAAATTTAACGTGGAAACCCTTTCCCGAGAGAAAAACACGATCTAGAAATGAAGATTTCACGAACAGTTTACAAGGTATACTCACAGCTCCTTTACCTCACACTACAAGAAAAACTGCTTTTAGAGGCGGGTGGTTCTGGCCGCCGCTAGCCGCCGCATGGCCAGAGACCGCCAGTACAAGTTTTTTCAGCGGCGGCTCTGACCACCGGCAAAACAATCTGTCAATTAATGGGACGATGAAGCAAATTTTTACCCGTGCTCTATGGCCGCCGGTAAAAGTAAAAATGGCCGCCACTAAAACTCAAATTTTTTTAGCATCGGCCGTATCAGCGCCGCTAAAAACAAAGTTTTTTTCCTCTTGGCCGCCGGTAAAAGTAAAAATGGCCGCCGCTAAAAACTCAAAAGTTGCATCATTTTTTCCCGGCCGCCGCTAAAAGTTGCATCAATTTTTTTTTAACGGCGGCCGGGTGGCCGCCGCTAAAAGTTTTTTTTTTTTTTGTAAATATCAGCTCACAGCAGAAACAATAATTACCTGCCAACAACAATTACCTGCCAACATTTTCATGATCTACCAATCCTCACAACAACTTAGATAAATACAAAAACAAATGGAACTTACAGACTTAAAATATGATGAAATTAATCATAGTTTTGCTAATTATTTTGCTTGTAGAAGCATGTCTTAGTGGAAATTAAAAAGAATTACCTCTGGATTGTCTATATCCAAGCAACCATATGTACGCATTATGTACTTAATTACTTGAATGAATGCAAAATAAGATGTATGTGTACTTGGATGTCTTGGTCTCCATGTATGAATATTTGTTCAATTCACTGAAAAGAGATAAGTTGCATATGGAAAGGATAAAATATCAATGAAAACCATAATTACCTCCAGCCCATCTTCATCGTCAAGGGAAGAGTCATCAGTGTAATCACTGGCTTCTTCATGTTTCCTTTTGCCAGGCAATTCATCCAATAGCTCTGTTTATCAATTAATACAAAAATTAGCAACGAACTGCTCCCAACAATATAGAACAAAACCTGAAAGCTTTTGGGCTGAATTTGGCTATCACCATTTTAGAATCCAAGAAAAATTTATTCCTGTCTACAGAATTCTACTTCATGAAGAATCAATAAAGTTTCAAGTTCATGATGCTAAACTCTCAAAAAGATGGAGATAAACATAGGGTTAAAGTACATACAAGAATCTACAAACAGATGAGTAGATGTTGAGAAGGGATTATACCCCTCTAAAACGTTGAGAACATTTACCTCTGTTCCCTTTCACAGCCCTTGGATCTTTCTTCTCCTTTGCAGTCCCAAAAACATCAAAGCATAAGTCCTTCATAGTAGTTGAAACCTGCAGTAATAATTGAAAACAAATTGCTATCGATAACGGGAAAGAAATGAAACAAACTATATAACAATTTAGCACATATAGGAATACTGTTTGAAGGGGAAAGAGACTCACGCTAGTAAATTCAGATTCTGAAGTTCCACAAAGCTCAATCAACTTAAACTTGTCTACTTTAAGCTTATGAAGGCTCAATCAAAATATTAAATGCAAAAGAAAAATAAAAACCTTATGAAACCAATGACCCCTGCAAAGGAAGTGGCCATGGAAGCACTTGAGAGAGAGAGCCCTCCAAGGTGACCCACAAACATAACAGAGATCATCTGCAAACAGAACTGCAAGAAATTAACAGCCACTAGAGGCCCTGCTAACCACCAAAAATAGTTATTGTGTTCTCGGCGGCCATGCACTAATGGGGCCTACATGAGTGGGCAAAAACCAATAGAGATATTGATCAGTCTTGGTTGATTGTGCCCCAACATCAAATATTAATTCTACAAGCAGTTAGTCTCATATGGATAAAATCAGTGACCCTTAATTTTACATTCTTAAATTCCTATAGTCTTTTAAATTTGTTTTATTTAATCCAAAGGTGAATAAAATTAGATGTGTGTCCAACCAGGCCTAGTAATAGATCATGAGGGCAATATAGCTGTTATATTAATTATACCTCTTTTCAAACAATAACACAATTAGCAGCACAACATTACATATGAGCTGAGCAGAGCAGAAAACAGTGGCATAAGAAATTTGACCGTTTGATGATGTCAAATGGGTTTAAGATCAATTAATGTGACAAGTGTGTATATGTCAAGAACACTAACAATGGCTGTGTCATTATTTGCCTATATGTTGATGATTTGCTAATTATGGGTAGTAGTGATGATACCATTCAAGCTACCAAGAGAATGTTGAACAATAAGTTTGACATGAAAGGTTTAGGTGTTACCGATGTCATACTAGGAATAAAGATTTCTAAATCATCGGATGGGCTGATATCATCTCAATCGCACTATATTGAGAAAATACTCAAGAAATATAATCAAGATAATAGCAGTCTAGCGAGAACACCCATAGATATTAGTATCCATTTATCCAAGAATAATGGAGAAGGCATATCACAACGAGAATACGCACAAATAATTGGCAGCCTAATGTATGTAATGAATTGTACTCGTCCTGACATTGCATATGCTGTTAGTAAATTGAGTAGATACACAAGTAACCCAGGATCAAACCACTGGAAGGCCATAGTCAGGGTTTTAAGATATTTAAAATACACCCAAAACTATGGATTATATTACTCTAGATATCCAGCAGTACTTGAAGGCTACTG
This sequence comes from Persea americana, assembly GCA_029852735.1. Lineage (NCBI taxonomy): Eukaryota > Viridiplantae > Streptophyta > Magnoliopsida > Laurales > Lauraceae > Persea > Persea americana. The sequence continues at coordinate 16,054,703 of CM056813.1, read as the reverse complement.
TGAAGCCAACTGGATATCAGATACCGATGATTCACAGTCCACAAGTGGATATTTATTTACACTTAGAGGTGCAACGGTATCATGGAAATCTTCTAAACAAACCTGCATTGCTAGATCCACTATGTAATCTGAGTTTATTGCATTGGATAAAGCTGGCAAGAAGCTGAATGGCTTTGTCAATTCCTATAAGATATTCCGATGTGGTCAAAACATGTGCCTCCTATTTGCATTCATTGTGATAGCCAATCAGCAATTGGAAGGGCACAAAGTAAAATATATAACAGTAAGTCTCGACATATTTGTCGAAGGCATAATACTGTGAGACAACTGCTCTCTAATGGCATTATGACGATTCAGTAAATAAAGTCCATAGATAACATTGCAGATCCCTTTACCAAAGGATTAGCGAGAGAGCAAGTACACCGTACATCGAGGGGAATGGGTTTAAAGCCTATGAATGAAAAGTCGCCATAATGGCAACCCAACCTAGTTGACTAGAGATCCCAAGATCTGGGTTCAAAGGGACAACCGAATTGTGTGTGACTTAACGATATCACTATGGAGACAAAATCTCCTGCTCATTCCTATAATATTAATAGTGATACATGCAGCGGTAATTAGGGTAAGCAAAGCTTTTAATGATTCTTATATCTTAGCTAATCAGATTGGGTATAGCAAGATACTCTTAATAAGAATCACCTATGTGAGTGTAAACTAGGCCGATTCTATGAGAATAATAAGGCTAAATCTCTAAAGCACTCATGAAAACCAAGCATTGTTCAGGGCCAAAATGAACACAATCATGAGAACCAATTGTGTCCGGGAAGATTCTGTGTGAACTCTATTGTCTCGGTTTATACAAAAGGCTGAGTAGTTCAAGACATCATGTTCACTGTTCAACCAGTAAATCCAATAGTATTTCACAAGCGAGGTTTCACGGACACAAGCTACCTTTCTCTATACGAAGGATTTTCAAATTGTACTCTCTCTCTCTCTCTTTTTCTACATATCATTTCAGTGCTTTCAGTTAATTTCATTCATGTGGGGGATTGTTGGAAAAATGGCCTAGAGTACCATTATTTTGGTCAACTTTGAGCCAAAATAAAAGTGGGACCCACTTATCTTTTTAGATGGGAATACATAGGAATGTAATCCAGTTCATGAGTAGCTTAAGGACATGTATTGGGTTGCTCTAATCCATTAAGGAGTGAATGAGAAATTTCCTCCTAAACACCACTACTTGAACATGTTAAACATGGAAACAAAAGGAAGTGGTGAACTTGCTTCCCACATTGCTTAGGAGCAAAACATTCTTTAGGTATAAATATGTTTACTTTGGTAGTATAGGATGAGCCCCAAGGGGCATTCCACTTTTGTGGAAGAAGGAAAACCTAGACCAAGGTGGGGTCACCACCACACGTACGAGCGCGTGCCGCCCCGCCCCGCACTGAACAAGGCCAGCCTCGAGCCTGGGCTTGGGCTTGGGCTTCAAACGGGAGTTGGGCCTGGCTTAGCCCACTACCCATTTATTATTTGTGGTCTGTCCAAGAGGTGTATTCAGTGAAATGTCACTGTTCTGAACATCCCCCATGAAAAGACCTGAAGCAAACTATAAATTCATCTTGTCCACGCTAGTTTGATCATCCATTTTTCGTTGCTGCTATTGCTGCATTGCATTTCGAGTCATTAGTCAGAGTCAAGAGAGTTAGAGTTCTGTTGCACAATTGGTTCGCCAGTCACATAGTTGGTACTGATGCTACTGTGTGAATTGATCATTGTATCCTGGGAGACAGACGCCATTGAAGCTCGTTAGCACCGTTGCGAGGGCGAAATTTGTCTTAAGGACATAGTGTAAGACACTAGCCTTAATCAACTTTCATTTGAGGATTTAACTCCAACAAAAGATCTCTTTTTCTGCCTTCAAACAGTAAGTGGATTTACTTTACAAGGTTATTTCATTGCTGTTGTTCTATTCTTTCTATTATGTAAATCCATTTCCTAAATACTAAATTACTTCTGTAAGTACTCATACTAACAATGTAACAACAAAGAAATTCTTAGGAGAAAGAAGAACAAGAAGAATTAGGGCCTAGTTCTACATCAAAGGGATGAGCAGATCCTCCTAGTGGCAAGTTATCAGTCATCTGTTTTCTATTTATAATTTGCACAAGATTCCACTTGTGTCATTGAAGCAACCAGTTTCATGAATTCAAGAAAAAAAAAAAAGAAAGAATAAATGTATACTCTCTGCAGAATCAATCACCTGGGTACGAAAAGAAACATCTCTCACTGAGCACCTTTTAAATGGAGAGAGGAAAAAAATAAACTTCAAATATTTGACAAATTACATTCTTTGAATAACACACCCCAAAAGGGGAAAAGTTGATAATCACATCACTTGGAAAGACATTTTATTGTTTCCAGCAACAACATATTGTATCTCACAACTCTGTAACAATGAACGAGTGAAAAAAAAAAAAAACATTACTGCATTGTTTATTGTCTTCTTGAAAGATTCGGCTACTACAAAATGGCATCAGTGTTTCTCAAGTCTTCACTGGAGATTTCTATTGATCCTTACTTCAATAGTAGGCATATAATGCTAGTTTTACGGTCCTCGATAGGTTCCAACCTCATTTGGGACATGAAATTTATGGACCAATCTCATTTGGGACCTGAAATTTATGTAAAACAATTCCAAATTCATGGTAAATAGGACCAAGTAAAAAAAATTGAATGAGTAAATATATTACAATATTTATGAGAAAAAATAGAGAATTAGATTACACTAAAGCTTCAAATGATAAAAACTGGTTGGTATGTGTTACACTTACTTAAATGAAAAGGTAATGCTTGAGCACTCCATAAGAAAAGAATGAGATGTTCATCAAGAATGTAGAAAGTGAAAGATAAAATGGCATAAATTCCACAACAGTAAGTATGCAAACATTTGGTAGTCAGTGGTTCAACCATTGTGACAGGATATGAAATAGTTTTCAATGAACATACTATGATAAATAGCACGGAAGCAAGCATGGATGTGAGAGTTGCAAAATTCAAAGGTCCAACAAAGACTTGTCGCATAGGACATATTACCCTCACGCTAAGAAATGCAATGAATGCAAATACACCAAAAAACTACCACCAATAAGCCAACCATCTTCATCTGCGAACAATATCTGGAAAAAATGAGTAACAAAACCGAACAAATCAAAAACCCAAATAATCAGAAGAAAAGGTAACAAGAAGATTAAGTGGAGAAAGTCTGCCTTCAAACAGTAAGTGGATTTACTTTACAAGGTTATTCCATTGCTGTTGTTCTATTCTTTCTATTCTGTAAATCCATTTCCTAAATACTGAATTACTTCTGTAAGTACTCAGACTAACAATGTAACAACAAAGAAATTCTTAGGAGAAAGAAGAACAAGAAGAATTAGGGCCTAGTTCTACATCAAAGGGATGAGCAGATCCTCCTAGTGGCAAGTTATCAGTCATCTGTTTTCTATTTATAATTTGTACAAGATTCCACTTGTGCCATTGAAGCAACCAGTTTCATGAATTCAAGAAAAAAAAAAAAAGAAAGAATAAATGTATACTCTCTGCAGAATCAATCACCTGGGTAGGAAAAGAAACATCTCTCACTGAGCGCCTTTTAAATGGAGAGATGAAAAAAAAAATTTCAAATATTTGACAGATTACATTCTTTGAATAACACACCCCAAAAGGGGAAAAGTTGATAATCACATCACTTGGAAAGACATTTTATTGTTTCCAACAACAACATATTGCATCTCACAACTCTGTAACAATGAACGAGTGAAAAAAAAAAAAAACATTACTGCATTGTTTATTGTCTTGTTGAAAGATTCGGCTGCTACAAAATGGCATCAATGTTTCTCAAGTCTTCACTGGAGATTTCTATTGATCCTTACTTCAATAGTAGGCATATAATGCTAGTTTTACGGTCCTCGATAGGTTCCAACCTCATTTGGGACATGAAATTTATGGACCAACCTCATTTGGGACCTGAAATTTATGTAAAACAATTCCAAATTCATGGTAAATTGGACCAAGTAAAAAAAAATTGAATGAGTAAATATATTACAATATTTATGAGAAAAAATAGAGAATTAGATTACACTAAAGCTTCAAATGATAAAAACTTATTGGTATGTGTTACACTTAAATGAAAAGGTAATGCTTGAGCACTCCATAAGAAAAGAATGAGATGTTCATCAAGAATGTAGAAAGTGAAAGATCAAATGGCATAAATTCCACAACAGTAAGTATGGAAACATTTGGGAGTCAGTGGTTCAACCATTGTGACAGGATATGAAATAGTTTTCAATGAACATACTATGATAAATAGCACGGAAGCAAGCATGGATGTGAGAGTTGCAAAATTCAAAGGTCCAACAAAGACTTGTCGCATAGGACATATTACCCTCACGCTAAGAAATGCAATGAATGCAAATACACCAAAAAACTACCACCAATAAGCCAACCATCTTCATCTGCGAACAATATCTGGAAAAAATGAGTAACAAAACCAAACAAATCAAAAACCCAAATAATCAGAAGAAAAGGTAACAAGAAGATTAAGTGGAGAAAGTCTGCCTTCAAACAGGAAGTGGATTTACTTTACAAGGTTATTCCATTGCTGTTGTTCTATTCTTTCTATTCTGTAAATCCATTTCCTAAATGCTGAATTACTTCTGTAAGTACTCAGACTAACAATGTAACAACAAAGAAATTCTTAGGAGAAAGAAGAACAAGAAGAATTAGGGCCTAGTTCTACATCAAAGGGATGAGCAGATCCTCCTAGTGGCAAGTTATCAGTCATCTGTTTTCTATTTATAATTTGTACAAGATTCCACTTGTGCCATTGAAGCAACCAGTTTCATGAATTCAAGAAAAAAAAAAAAGAAAGAATAAATGTATACTCTCTGCAGAATCAATCACCTGGGTAGGAAAAGAAACATCTCTCACTGAGCGCCTTTTAAATGGAGAGAGGAAAAAAAAAATTTCAAATATTTGACAGATTACATTCTTTGAATAACACACCCCAAAAGGGGAAAAGTTGATAATCACATCACTTGGAAAGACATTTTATTGTTTCCAACAACAACATATTGCATCTCACAACTCTGTAACAATGAACGAGTGAAAAAAAAAAAAAAAAAAACATTACTGCATTGTTTATTGTCTTGTTGAAAGATTCGGCTGCTACAAAATGGCATCAATGTTTCTCAAGTCTTCACTGGAGATTTCTATTGATCCTTACTTCAATAGTAGGCATATAATGCTAGTTTTACGGTCCTCGATAGGTTCCAACCTCATTTGGGACATGAAATTTATGGACCAACCTCATTTGGGACCTGAAATTTATGTAAAACAATTCCAAGTTCATGGTAAATTGGACCAAGTAAAAAAAATTGAATGAGTAAATATATTACAATATTTATGAGAAAAAATAGAGAATTAGATTACACTAAAGCTTCAAATGATAAAAACTTATTGGTATGTGTTACACTTACTTAAATGAAAAGGTAATGCTTGAGCACTCCATAAGAAAAGAATGAGATGTTCATCAAGAATGTAGAAAGTGAAAGATAAAATGGCATAAATTCCACAACAGTAAGTATGCAAACATTTGGGAGTCAGTGGTTCAACCATTGTGACAGGATATGAAATAGTTTTCAATGAACATACTATGATAAATAGCGCGGAAGCAGGCATGGATGTGAGAGTTGCAAAATTAAAAGATCAAACAAAGACTTGTAACATAGGACATATTACCCTCACGCTAAGAAATGCAATGAATGCAAATACACCAAAAAACTACCACCAATAAGCCAACCATCTTCATCTGTGAACAATATCTGGAAAAAATTAGTAACAAAACCAAACAAATCAAAAACCCAAATAATCAGAAGAAAAGGTAGCAAGAAGATTAAGTGGAGAAAGTCTACCTTTTTTTGCCTTCTCGACATACATGACAAATATGATAATGTATATCAACTGGAAAGTGGCCCCAGTGCAATTGATGGTAGCAACCAAGATAATACATGGTGGTATCATGGGAAGGCCATATTAAAGGGTGATCAAGCAGTTAAAGAGGGCACATATGTAGGGCAACCCTGAAAATTGTTCAGTAGACCTATTCCTAATGATTGGCCACAATGTTAGTCCGAATGTACAATGAAAGATATTAATCACACTGTAATAGATAATCCATTCTTATCCTTGTGCAATGGCAGTAAAAGATGCCGGAAAACTTACATTGGTGATATGAACCACCCAAAAGCGAAGATGTTCCCTGTACGCAAAACACCGAGATGGTTATCCAATTCCTTACTGAATGTAAGGTTTGTGAGCATCATTTTGTAAGGAGCCCTTGCAAATAAAGATAGAGGAACTTCCTGAAGTTGAGTGTCCTTTTGTTCATCTTGACTTTGAGTGTGATCATAAGCCAGAACACTCTGTTCTCAATAGGCTGCCTAACAGTCAACCTAGACATGGATTTTAGACGTTGGAGCATTTGTTTTCTTCCCTATCTTCAGTTGACATCCCTACATCAAGTCAACAGTGTTGAGCATTTGAAACTCAATTGTAGTGTAATAAAACAGAATAGGTGATTTACCTACAGCTCACATGACCATCTAGGTCATATGTGATATGTGGTACATGGTTATTCAAGTGATACATGGCAACAAATGGGAATGATGTGGCTACCAGCAGAATTTTTGTTGCTCATCACCAACAAAGCTTTTGTTGTTCATCAAGTGTCGCTACTTGAGAGTGCATCGAATTGTCCTTCGATAGGTAGAGAATGCTTGATTTTTTTCCTAAAGTACCTTTCTTGATACTGTGGACCAAGTATTTCCCTAAAAACATGAAATGATTTTAAAGAAGTAGGTTTAGGTAATGAGAAAATGTTTGAATTCCACTATTAATGATTACATTGCGTAGTCCAAGTAAAGTTTTCCTATTTTCATTTTTTTATTTTCCTTTTGATGGATTAATTTATGACCCATTGGTGAATGGTGAGAATCTTAGGTAGGAAACAGCCACTTCTGATATTTAATTTTCTGTGGATTGTGTCCATCATGACAAAGATGGAGAGAGAGAAAGGCGTTTACATGGCCACATGATATGTACCATTCATCATATAGGTCTACTTCAGATGGTCAGTGAATAAGGAAGTATCCAACAGACAACCTATGATTTTAAACATTTACCAAAACTTTTCTATCAATAATTTACTAGGTTGGTCTACTGGCCAGGAGTGTTCTACAACCTAATGACCCAGGGATCGATCTGTGGGCATGTGAGTGATGCCAATGTGCCAACACCAGTCAACCATTAGTGTGTTGGCTGAGTCTATCAATTTTATAGCATACCAGCAGAGATTCATTCTATTACATATAATCTCCACTTATAATCACAGTAAACCGCTGGGTTTCAACCTTCCCAAGTGAGAGGTAATGTCCATGAATATAGTATAGTTCCTATCCATCTTTTCCTTATGCCCAAGCAATGTCATTTCTTAAGTCACCAAAACTGGATGATGTGGGGGCTGGTAATATTTTAAGCCCTTTCTCATGCCTTAAACTTCTGTTATATTTGAATTTCCAATTCAAACCAACCGAACCAACCGAACAAAAAAATTGCAACTAAAAGCCTTGAGTTTCCTGCTCGTTGAAAAACGATTAGATAATGATTGTCAAATGTAGTAAATTAAATTTTAGGAAAGTGAGGCTCTAATCTACATTTGTATCTTATATCATTCACTCGTCACCCCTTTAACATACTTTCATTAGACCTCACTTTGTTATGAAGCTTTAACAATTCAATATAGAACAAACAAATAGGCCATTTATATATAACTCAAAGCTCATTTTCTCATCAAACAATATTATAGCAATTCAATGAAGAGATAATAATAATAAGGGGTTTTTACCATACGGGTTATAAAAAATCATGAATTTCTCAAAATGGTGTTGACCAAAACTATATCCCAAATGTGGGTACTATACATAGGACCCCAAATTCTTTTTCCAATTCTACCCATTTTGTGCGGTATCGCACAATCTATCGCCATCAGTTTGTGCGATACCGCACATATTGTGCGATACCGCACAATATGGGTAGAATTGGAAAAAGAATTTGGAGCCCTGTGTACAATAACCACATTTGGGATGTAATTTTGGTCAACACCATTTTGAGGAATTCATGGTCTTTTATATCCCATATGGTCAAAATCCCTAATAATAATGAAAGCTGTAAATTTATTATTTTCTTTCAAAAATGAATAAATGATCAAATGCTAACAAGTTATTACTTATGTTAACCAAAGTAGGTTGCACCCTTATTTGATCAGAGCAAATCATATAAGATGCTCTCTACATATTATATGTACAAATTCATATTTACTAAGAAAAAGCTATATACATCATAAGTAGATCATGAGTGAGTTGCAAACAAGATATGACAATAATTAACTAAGTTTTTCATATTTTGATTAATCTCTGCACGAATATTCCTCTGATTGAAGTGAAGTGAAGTGAAATTTGAGTTACATCTTAATTTTCTACATTTGAGCTACATCTAGTGCAGTGCCGATCGACCGGATGCTCTGTCCAATCGATTGGATAGGGTTTCCGTCCCAGTCAACTGAGACAGGTCGCTGTCTGATCGATCTGACAGAAAACATGTCTCAGTTGACAGCATTCTGGCAATATCCGATCGATCGGACCTTCTGTCCGATTGATTGGAGGGTAAATTTCTGACTGTACTTGGAAACTTCGAAGACTTGTAACTTTTAATCCGCCCATTGGATTTCTACGTGTAATATACCGTTGGAAAGCCCTTGGGATGTAGAATCCGACGGTTCTAGTTTTGTTACGATCGGAGATTGGGAAGTGATGTAAATACTTGGATTATTGATTCAGCTCATATTTTATTAGAAATGAGACCGGTAACCTAGGTCTGGGCCTTAGATGTTGGAAATTATGAACTTACTCTTACCAGACCATTAATAGGATTAAAATCGTAGCGCATGGCTTGGTGTGCTTCGATTGGGCGTCTGGGTATTCATGTACTATGCATGGTTTAACCGAATGCGTATGGAATTGTCTTAATAGATGTTTAACATGATTATACACCAAGGAATTCTCCTAGAAGCATCATTGAATCAATTTCCACATGCACTCCATTAGAACAAGTACGGTACATGGATGACACCACTTGCCTTGGGTTGTTTTGTAATTCCTCCTTGACTTGTTAAATTGTATCCGTTGTTATTGCTCATTGTACACTCTCTTGGCATAACACACATAATTAATTATGAAACATAAATTCTAGTAGAATTAGGATATGAACCTGACTTAGAGTGTACCATGGGAGCCATGTGTCATGTATTGATAAACATGACTGGCTAGAATGTAAAGGATTATCATGTGGTTGACTTGTCTTGTATTGTCTTAAATGAGATAATCCCTAGGAACATGTCTTGCGTGTTGAATTAGCTAGACTTGCTTGTCTTGGTTTCCCCTTGTATCAACACCACTTCATTATCATTTGCATGTCATGGCCAATTGCAGTTTGGGGTTTTCTTGATGGGCCAGTTACTCGAACATCGGGAAGGGCAGTCGGCTTCGGACGGCGTTCATGGCATTGAATAGTTGGGAGCAGGCTAGGACCGTGCTACTATTCTCAGGACTGGGAGCTAGGATCCCCCTGGAGCCGGACTTTGGTATCAGTGGCTTGGTTTGGATTGTTACTAATGCCCCGTGAGATGGCTAAGACATCCTCAGAGTCTCCCTTTTGATACTTGCATTGCATTGTATGGACAGTGGTGATTGTTAGTTGATGTTAGAATTCTTGTTATTGTTCCTAATGATTATTTATTCATGCTTTCATGCCTAACTTCGTTGTTCGTATTCAACTGATTATCATACATGTCATTACTCTTATACTTGATGTATGTCATGTTCATTATATTTTGCTTATTTATTGCTTAACATGTCGTTGACTCTGTTTCCTTGGTGTGCAAACACCTCATGTGAGTACTATGAGGAGCAGGCAAGTGAGGAGATCCTCAACCAGTAGAGGAGGAGCGAGAATGGCGCGCCGATAACGTAGAATAGCGTCATCATACCTAACACTAGAAAGCCTCATTAGGACTTCATTAGATTTTTATTTATTCATTTATTATTCCTCGTTGGACATTTATTCATTGACTTCATTTTGTTTAATGGCCTTAGTTATTAGGATGGCCATTGTAAATAATTCAACTTCTTGATTAGTTTTTTTATTGTTCCTTTGTCAACTTTAATTCTTAATGAGATTATTATCCATCATTGATATTTAAATATGCCTCAAATTGTATGAATTCCGCAATTTTATATTACTTGAGGTTTGAAATGCAATATCCTCACAGCGGACTTACGATCCTTGGGCCTAAAGGGAAAATTTTTTAATTAGCCCTAAATTTCACTCCCCAGATCCGGTTTATTCTCTAATCGGGTTTAGGGGACATGACAGAATGGTATTAGAGCAATGGATGGTTTCTCAGGGTAAAAATTGTAGAAACCATAGGACGCATGTGAGGATTCCGTTAGTTAGTAGGTTGGTCTTGTAGTCCTTTTCCTAGTATTGAGTTATTATCTTAAGGCATATTTGACCTAACCTTGAGATTTTATAAGACAATGGCCGGCAGATCTACTCGATCCAATAGTGTGCCACTACATGAGGGTAGTTCTTCTCAGAATGGCCGTAAGAATCAATTCCATCAATTCATGGCAGCATTCATTCAGCCTCAAAAGGATTTGGCTGAACAGAGTACAAGGTAGAATGAGAGTCAGGCTTTGTTCCAGGCCCAGATGCTTGAGGCGGTACAGAAAGTGGGCCAGCCACAGACCAAGGAGTATGACCTCAACAAGTTAGTTGAGAAGTTCAGGAAGAGGTTCCCACCAAAGTTCCATGGCATCGAGGACCCCGCTGTTGCAGATGAGTGGGTAGTCCAGATGGAAAAGATCTACAAAGTGTTTAAGTACACGGGCATTCAGCTGGTGCAGCTAGCAACCCACATGTTCCGTGGGGCAGTCGAGAACCCTTACGAGACGGTCGTGGAAGATGTAGTCTGGAAGACCGTCACTGAGCAGTTCCAAAAGAAGTTTATCCCCGAGCATTACAGGGACCAGAAGATGAAGGAGTTTGAGCGTTTGGTGTAGGGTGACTTGTCAATGCATGAGTATGAGATCTCCTTCACACATCTATCCAGATTTGCAGAGGCTCTGATTCAGCCCGAATCAGAGAGAGTTCGAAGGTTTATTGAGGGACTGCGGGCTGACATCAAGATGCAAGTTTAGCGCAGTAAGCTGACCAACTATGATGATGTGGTCAAGGAAGCATATTGGACAGAGGAGTCCCTGAAAAATGTGAATGCATTGGAGCAGCAGAGGATCTTGGCGTTGATACCTCAGCCCCGGTCACAGAGTTCATCATCCCATCATTTCTAGCAGCCAGCACCCAAAAGGCTACGGCTCGAGCCAGTGCTTCAACAGTAACTTCATCGGATCATTTGCACATATTATGGGGGAAGTCATCATGTCCGCGATTGCATGAAGCAATCCGGGACATGTTATAACTATGAGGATACAGGACATAAGGTTCGCAATTGCCCAGGAAAGACAGGAGTGGTACCACATGCACTTCCAGCTCCGGCACCTAAACCACCACATCCGGCACAGCCGTTGAGACAGGTGCCTCCTACACAGGCCAGGCCCTAGCAGCATCAGATAGTTGTCAGACCACCCCAGCCACCGTAGCAGCGTCCTCCAGTACCACAGCAGCGATTTCAGCAGAGACCACCAGCACCACCCAGACTTCAAGATCGTTATCCGAGGTCATAGCAACAGTATCATCAGTAGCGTCCCTAGCAGGTAGAGAGAGTTATGCTTTAACACATGAGGAAGCAGAGGCTGCATGCAACATCATAGAAGGTACTTTTTCAGTTTGTGAATTTGATGCTAAAATTCTATTTGATCTTGGATCCACACATTCATTTGCCGCACCAGCTTTTGCACTTCACTTGGAGGAGGATGAGACACTACCGTATGATTTTATAGTAGCCACCCTTGTAGGTAGATCAGTACCTTGTGATGTCGTCTACCCTAGATGTAGTGTTCAGATTGGAGAAGTCCAGCAGCTGACCGCCAATTTGATCATCTTACCGATGTCGGAGTCTGATGTGGTCCTTGGTATGAATTGGTTGGCAGTGAACTGAGCGGTGTTGGATTGTTTTAACAAGACCGTAAGGTTACAGGGTGCAAACCGTAGTGTTGAGTTTGTTGGAGCGGAGAAGCCCACATTCACTCGGTTGATTTGGGGTATTATGAGGAGCACTCTAGGAAGTAGCTCCTCTTTTTCCATAACAGACTTATCAAAGGTCACATCTCTACTCATAATGCATCTGGGAGATTTCCCATCTAGCCACCCCAACCTATATCCTTTCACACCATCTGCATACCCCAGAAATATGCACTTTCTTGTCCTTAGTTCAAGCTTGCCATCATTCACATGAGCATAGGTAAGACAACCAAATATCCGCAAGTTTGTGTAATTAGCAGGAAATCCAGCCATACCTCTTCAGGAGTTTTACACTCTACAGTTGTTGATGGAGACTGGTTGATTAGATAACAAGCTATGTTAACAGCTTCCACCTAGAACTTGTTAGGTAACCCTGCATGAGAAAGCATGCATCAGGTCCTCTCTAGGATAGTCTTGTCCATCCGTTCTGCTACTCCATTCTGTTGTGGTGTATTTCTGACTGTGCAATGTCTCATAATCGATTCATTCTTGCAGAGCTCATTAAAAGCACTATTACATAATTCCAAGCCGTTGTCAATTCTCAAGCGCTTGATTTGTTTGCATATCTGCTTCTCGATCATAGCCTTCCATTGCTTGAACTGTGCATAGGCTTTATGCTCGTTCTTTAAGATATACACCTAGACCTTCCGAGAATAGTCATCAATAAAGGTTAATATATATAGCCCACCACCAAGAGATGGGACACGAGAGGGAACCCAAATATTAGAATGAATGTAATCCAAAGTAACTTTGGTCCGATGAATAGTTGTCCTAAACTTGACCCTACATTGCTTTCCGAAGACACAATACTCACAAAAGTCCAGCTTTCTTGTTTTCTTAGCACACAACAAATGTTGTTTAGTCAACTCATCTATCCCCCTCTTGCTTATATGCCCAAGTCACATATGCCATAACTTGGTAATTTCCAAATCTGAATTTGAGGACGACAAACTGCAACACCTATAACTGTACTACCTTAAAGAAAGTAAAGATCATTCTTCTTCTATCCTTTCATCACTACAAGAGCACCCTTCAGGACTCTCATAACTCCACATCCAGCTTTGTAAGTACAGCCATTGAGTCAAGCGTACCCAAGGAAATCAAAATTTTCAACTCTGGAGCATGCCTGACATCTGACGAAGTTCTTACAATAATGTCATCCATCTTAATTCTTATTTAACATGTCCCAACAACCTTACATGCTACATTATTCCCCATAAGCACTTTACCACCATCAATAGACAGATAATTGGTAAACTAATCTCTGTAAGGACACGTATGATAAGAACACCCCGAATCAAGAATCCACTCATCTGCTGAGCTACCAACAGTAGCCAAAAGAACTTTTGCACCATCAAAACTATTCTCTACAACATCGATTGCAGCACCAGCATCATCTCCAGAATCAGATTTCTCCTTCCCTTTACGTTCTGGACAATCTTTTCTAAAGTGTCATTCCTTGTGACATTGGAAGCACTTTAATTTTCTAGTTTTTTATTTTGACCTAGGCCGGCCTCTTTTGTTCTACCCTTTCTTCTCTATACTGCCACGCACTACCAAACCCTCACCAGAACTTTATTTTCTGTTGCAACATTTTTCTTCAACTCCTTAGAGTTCAAGGCTAATTCAACATCCTCCTTAGAAAGAGTTTCTCTACCATACATCATGGTATCAACAAAATTCTTATACGAGGGTCGTAATGAACATAACAACCCAATGGCAGGTCCTCATCATCGATTTTAACATCTATATCTTCAAGATCCATAGTAGCATTTGTGAAAGAATCAAGCCAGCTTGCAACAGATGCATCTTCCTACATTTGTAAGGCGAACAACAGCTTCTTCAAGTACAAGCAATTTGTGAGAGACTTTGTGAAGTACAAGTTCTCCAATTCCTGCCATATGCTTGCAACAATTTTCTCCTGAGCAACCTTTTGCAGTACACCATCACTAAAAAATAGTAGAATTTTACTGTATGCCTTTTCCAGCAACTTATTCTTCTCTTCATTTGACATTTTCTCAGGCAGAGCATTTTTTCCTTCAAAGCTTTATGCAACCCATTCTGAACCAACAAAACATGCATTTTCAAACCCCATAGACCGAAGTCATTGTTTCCATTGAATTTCTCAATTTCAAATTGTGCAACCATTCCACGAGTCTTTTATGGCACCTGTGTAGATCTGCTCACAACAAGTCCACTAATTCAAACAGATCTCAGATCGGATTCCGGATCATCAAGATATCGCAAAAACAAACTTAAGCGGTTGATCTGGTAAACAGCAGCGATAGTGGCGGAAGTCCCCTTCTTTGGCGATGGCTGCAGTTAGGTGAAGGGCAGCGGCGTCGCTTCTTCTCCGGCAACTCCCAGATCACCACAAACCCAATCGTTTTTTCTCTGGCAACGCCCAAATCAATGATGAAGACCTTTGCAAGTCTCCTCTCCTTCTCCAACGAGGTTCTATGTCAAAACTCGCGCCCTGTAACAAGCTGCCCTTGTCTTGTTTATCTGCGGAGAACAAAACCCAGGCCAATTTTTCGCGTCTTCTTTGGTTAAGATTGAGAATCCGATCCCAGCCAAGTCAAGAACCTGATTTGTGTGGCCCTGCCGAGATCAAACGATTTCTCTTTGCACGATCCTGAAAGCATTGTCTCAATCCTGAGATATAATCCCTCTGATCACATAGCCACAACTCCAGCCCTCTGAGATCCGATCTTTGGATCTCCTCCGATCAAGTACAATCGCTCTAATACTAGTTTGTTGTGATATAGGGCCTAAGTGAAGATCAACCACACACAAGAAGATAAGAGATTTACATGGTTCAACTTTTGACCTACATCCACGGGAGAAGATGGGAAAGTTTTCACTATGCCAAAAGAGAGTTACATTATAAAGGTTCTTACCCTCTATTTATAATATTTGTCCCAAAACCCTAGTACACCCAGAACAGACCTACTTTTAATCACAGTAGAACAAGGATTGTCCAGGGGCCCGGTCAATAGAGACTATTAACTTGATCACTCAATACCACCAGCTTTTACGAAGCCATACAAGTCAACACTACTATTAAAAAAAGTAAACAAACAAACAAACAAAAGGTCATAATAACCAGATCTAGTCCTATCAAATTAGTGGTCTCATCAGAACTTGTGACACACTAAGGCCATCAAGAAACTCAACCAACCAGATGATCAGCTCAATTGGCCTTCGAACTCAACTCCATTCATGAGCTGATTGAGCCAAACTCTCAGGCCATCAAGAAGCTCAACGAACCCAATGATTAGCTCGATTGGCCTTAGAATTGAACTCCATTCATTAGCTGATCGAGCCAAACTTGAGCTGAATTTCCTTGTAAACCTTATGTTACGAAGATAGGGTCTGGTTAAATCAACTCGCCCGAGTCATTCTTTATCAAGGGTTTTGCCATCTTTATAAATTCAAATCATTTAAAATTAGCCTTTTGCTAATTTGTTTTTTGTATGGGCCAATTTTCATTCCACTTAAAGTACAAAATGGTTATATTAAAAAAAAAATTAGAGTTCTTGTAAGGTCCACGACCTTACTGGGTCAATTGGGCCTAATAGCAGGCCCGTTGATCCGTTTATTTTGTTATTATTATAATTAATTGTATTGTTAGATAATTAGGTGGGTTTAGATTATGAGCGAGTTTCTTTTGGTGTTAGAACAGTGTCTGCGAAGTTTCGTACGATTCTAAGTTTGTTTAATCCTAGCAGGGGGTAGTTTACAATTTAAGGAAAATTGAGTATTTTTAGGAAAATTCTTATCGCTGTGATTTTCGGTTCGTTGGAAAGGTCTCGTCATGCTGATCATTTTTGTCTTTTGGCTTGTCGCAATTCGAAGATCAGAAACTCTTCAAGTGGTCCATTCCTTCACCGGGCCCATTTAAAGGCAAACCTGTCTTTTTTTCCCTTATCTTCTTCTTAAGTAGGGATTAACCCTAATCTTATTCATTCTCTGCAACGAACGAAACTACAGCAACCCCTCTTCTTTTTCCTCTTCATCTTCTCAAGCCAAGAGTTTTTTGGAGAGATCAACTCGAAGATCCGAGCCGCACATCTTCTTCCTCGCAATCTCCTATTTCCATTGATCCTAGTTTGGTAAGATTTCTCTCACCCTCATCTCTTCAATTATCTTCTCTTTTGGTTAGATTTAGGTTTGATCTCGATAATTTCCTCTCTTTTCTTCTCCTTTGCGTTCTAGGTTGCTTTTGAGTGGGTTAGATCGTTAGATTTCGTGATAGAAGGATTCTCCTCGAATTTTCCCCAATTTCATCTTCTTCTTGGTTGAGGCAAGTAGACTTGCATTGTAGATTTAAAATATGTGTTTGTTTCTTATTGATTGGCTATGTTTCTTGTTAGATTTTCCTAATTCCAAGCATGTTTCTGAAATTGAATTTGGGATTAATATGCTAGGTTAGGTTTTGGGGATTGGGTTGGATTACTTGTTAAATTGGTAGCCTTGGATGTTTCTAACCCGCTAGAATGTATGTTATGGGATGTATGGAATGGATGGGGAGCATAGGGGCTCATTTTTTGCAGATTAGCCATGGAATGGCTTGAGGAAGAAGAGGGCAGAAAACCCAATTTCGAGTTACTGTTCGTTGTCCGATCGATTGATCGGACGGTAAACAGTCCCCGGTTAACTGAGGGTTGTCACAGTGTGATCGATCGATCGGACTGTGCACTAACTAGGAGGTGTTCAGTGCCGATCGATCGGTCCTTCTGTCCTATCGATCGGAGGGTGCAGGTTTGCTGGACTGACTACTTTGAAGCCTTATAACTTGTAATCCATCTGTTGGATTTCTATGTATAATATATCGTTGGAAAGCCCTTGAGATGTAGAAGCCAATAGTTATAGTTTCATTACGATCGGAGATCGAAAAGTGATGTAGATACTTGGATTATTGCTTCAGCTCATATTTTTATTGGAAATGAGACCGGTAACCTGGGTTTGGGCCCTAGATGTTGGAAACCATGAACCTACTCTCACCAGACCATTAATGGGATTAAAATCATAGCGCGTGGCTTGGTGTGCTTCGATTGGGTGTCTAGGTATTCATGTACTATGCATGGTGTAACCGAATGCGTATGGAATTGCCTCAATAGATGCTTAACATAATTGCACACCAAGGAATTCTCTTAGAAGCATCGTTGAATCAATTTTCACATGCACTCCATTAGAATAGGTAATGTACATTGATGACACCATTTTCCTAAGATTGGATTGTAACTTCCTCCTTGACTTGTGAATTCTATCCGTCGTTATTGTCCTTGAGTTTGTACACTCTCTTGGTATAAAACATTTAATTAATTATGAAACACAAATTCGTGTAGAACTAGGATATGGACTTGACTTAGAGTGTATCGTAAGAACCGGGTGTCATGTATTGATAAACATGACTGGCTAGCATGTAAGGGATTATCATGTGGTTGACTTGTCTTGTATTTTCTTGAATGAGATAATCCCTAGGAGCTTGTCTTGTGTGTTGAATTGGCCAGACTTGCTTGTCTTGATTTTTCCCTTGTGTCAACACCACTTCATTATCACTTACATGTCATGGCGAACTGTAGTTTGGAGTTTTCTTGATGGGCCGGTTACTCGGACATCAGGATGGGCAGTCGGCTTTGGACGGCATCCATGGCATTGAATAGTTGGGAGCGGGGTAAGACCGTACTACTATTTCGAGGATAGGGAGCTAGGATTCCCCTGGAGCCGAACTTTGTTATCAGTGGTTTGGTTTGGATGGTTACTAATACCCGTGAGATGGCTACAACATCCTCGGAGTCTCCCTCTTAATACTTGTATTGCATTGCATGGATAATGGTTATTTCTAGTTAATGTTAGGATTCTTGTTGTTGTTTCTTATGATTATTAGTCATGCTCTATGCCTAGCTTTGATTCCTTGTATTCTCTTGATTATATATACTTGTCGTTATTCAGATATTTGATGCATGTCATGTTCATTTATATCTTGCTTATTTATTACTCAATATGTCGTTGACTTTGCTCCTTAGTGTGCAGATACCTCAGGTGAGTACTACCAGAAGCAGGCAGATGGGGAGATCTCAGAGGATCTCCATCAAACAAAGGAGGAGCGAGAGTGGCATGCCGATGGCGTAGAGTAGCTGATGGACCCGTCTTTTTCTCTCTCTGCCTTCCTCCGTCCCGGGTCCGCTGGGGTGCGGCGGGGTGAAGAAAAAAAGAGGCGAGCATCAACATTTTTTTTCTTTTTGTACGGGTATGCCAGATTTTCTATTCTACTTGGAATCTGAAGTGGTGATCCGGAGATTCACCTTCACAAGTAGAAAGGAAATCAAACTTTTTTTTTCTAACTTTCTATTGCATACATATTTAAAGAAAGAGACAAGATTTTAAAATGCCGTGAGAGGCGATTTTGTTTAGTTTGCCATGAAAGGCAGTTTTGTGCCGTAGAAGGCGATTTTGCCATGGAAGACGATTTACAAATCTTATCAATGATGAAAGACAAGAATTGTGATTTTTGTCTCTTTTAAAAATATAAAATACAATAGAGAAGAAAGAAAAAGGGATCTGACTTCTCAAGCGATTATGGGGACTCGTTCAGATCGACGGTCGCGAGTCATGTATGGACTCCGCCATCGTCCTTCAGATGAGAACACTTGATGCTTTAGTTCACTTGGCTTGGCTTGGACCTCGAATTTTTAGAGGACGAAGACCAAGGGAAGGTCTTATATCCAATAAAAAACCAAGTAGACGGGCTGAAAAGCCGCATCTAGGCCATGTTGGATAGAAGAAGAGAGGAGGTCTTGGGGGGGTGGCCCCCCAAGGGACTTCGATCACCTTGTAGAATTTGCAGCAGAGTTTCTTCAAAGTGAGAGAGCTTCTTTTTGCAGAGAATTCTTCAGGATAGTTTTCAGACAATTTTTCAGGATCCTTCAGATGATTTTTTCTTTTGGCCTTTTCCTTTTGGAATGACCGCCTATTTATAGGCTTTTGGTGGCCATTAGGAGGGTTTTATGGGCATTAATGGTATTAATGCTCCATGATGGGAGGAGTTACAAGTATTTAATTCTTTATATTGTAACTCCTTTTTCTTGGATTTTGATTGGCCGATGGAGAATAATGGGCATTTAATCTCCATGATGATGGGAGTTTCATGATTAATTACCATGATTAATCTCCATAATGATAGGAGTTACATGGTTAATTGTCATGATTAATTGGACTTGTAACTCCCATTTCATGGCTTCTGATTGGGCCGTTCAAAATAATGAGTTAATGACCCTAATAAATTGCCATAAAAGGGTCATTTAACTTCATTAATTGGCCGCCGAGTCGCTTGAAGAGTCGCGGGCCGCGCCGCGTCTTTTGGAATTCTTCTTGCGATGATCATCGATGGATCCGTACGTTGCTTGATGTCGGATGACGATGAAAATTCAGACATTGGTTGCCACCAATGGGTCGGCAATATCTGTCCAGTCGATTTCTTGATCGGTCGGGCAGAAAGTGTGCTTTCTTGGTCGGCCAGTTGGTAGTTTTGGAGTGTCCGATGATGATCAAATGATTTCGATGGCGGATCCGTGATGTTGACGAAGATCGACGGATATCATGCCTCAAAAATCAGATTTTAAGAAAATCCCAGGGGCCAAACATCGCGAAACGCGAAAAAGAACGGAAAAACGACGCTTTGGCGGAAATTCGGCGACCCAGATTTCCAAGGTCGCCGGCGACCATGCACCGGCGACCATGGACTTTGGTCCACTTTCCGGTCCCCTTTCGGTCGTCGTTTCTTGGTCGTTTCTCGGGCTTTTTCGCTTCTGTTTTCTCCTGTATTTTTCTTTGACATTTCTCCTCATTTATTGGCTTAATTCCTCTGAAGAAAACCTGTCAAAAGGCTATGCAAATCAGAGCACAAAAATTCCTATTTTTGGAAAAGCCGAAGACTCTGTAGCCAATTTTCCGCCAAGAGTTGAAACTGGGTCAAACGATGTCGGAATGACCTAAAATTTGAGGTGAAGCTTCTTGGGCATTAGGTAGGACCAACCATGGGCTTTTATTTGAGTTTTGAAGCCGTTTGGGGTCCCGTCAATGCTTGACTTGATTTCACCGTGGGGAAGATGTCGAGCTTTGATGTACGGTCATCCGATGTCCGATTGACCTGAAATTTGACGGGGAGCCTATTGGAGTCATTTTGAGATGATCCATTGGCTCCGATTTGGGTGCCATGGTCCCGGGGAGCTTCGCCGCCGGTAGGCTTGATTTTGCTTCGGAGCATCAAAACCGGGTCAAACGTTGTCGGAATGACCTGAAATTTGACGTGCAACCCTTTGGAAGCATGCAGAAGCTACTCATGTGTTTTGTTTGATGAGTGGCGGCATCAGAGGTTCTCGCCGCCGGGAGGCTTGATTTCACCATTCGAGAGTTGATGGAGGGTCAAACGGTGTCGGTTTGACTTGAAATTCGACATGGAGCCTTTTGGAGGTATTTTGAGACCATCCATAGACTCTGATCAAAGATTTGATGTATTTGACATTGTCGCCGTCGGGAGCTCTCGCTCAGCTGTTGGAGGATTGAAGTTAGGCCAAATGGTGTCGAAATGGCCCGAAACTTCATGTATACCCTTCTTTTGGCTACTTTGAAAGATCTTGTAGTTTTTGTTTGGTTTTGTCATGATCTGATGCTTGAAGCAGCTTTGCCTGTTTGTAGTAGGATGCGGCTCCATACAGCTTTTGATGTTGATGAGGCAAAGTGACATTTTCGGTGTCAACAAATGCCCCCTCATGGTACAGCGATGAATTGGATAGCCTTTGCAGTCGATGTGCCTCGAAGAAAACTTTGAAGGAGAACTTCTGACTTGACCAAGAGTCTCTGAGCATTTTTCTTGATAGTGTAGCCTTTTGAGTTTCCAAGGGAATTTTATGGCAGTGAGAGACATCACGTACCATCTCAAGGCAAAATTTGGAAAATGACATTTGGATTGGGTTTTTGGGTTTTGGATTTTCTTTTTGACCTTGTGAACCTAAAGGCTTTGTGTTGCGCATCAGGCGGTCAAGAAGGTTTTAGGTTTTTGACCTTGTGACCTAACAAGCTGTATGTGGCAGGTTAGGGGGTCGGGTTTTGAATTTTGATTTTGGTCTTGTGACCTAACAAGCTGTATGTGGCAAGTTAGGGGACCGGGATTTGGTTTTGGTTTTGACCTTATGACCCAACAAGCTGAATGTGGCGAGTTAGGAGACCATGGTTTGGATTTTGGTCACTCTTTGGGACAACTTTGGGTCCGTTGGAGTGGTTTGGGTTTTTGTGGAATGTCAATTTCAAGGTTTTGTCTTAATTTGGTTCATGAGGTGGGATGGTTTGGATTTTTGGAAACTCATGAGGCTCGGATTTTTTGTATGGTCCAATCAACTCAAAGGAGGCATAGAACCATTTTTGTATGCTCTTAGTAAGAGGAATTTTGACTAAAAGCCACTTTTAGCGCCTAGGTGGTCAAACCTGGCTCATGTGGGCTAGCCCATGGGACCTTAAGCTTTCAAAGATGGCTTAGATCTCATGTGGTGTCATTTTTGTTAAGAATGTCTAAAAATATCTCTTTTTGGTAGAGAATATCTAAAAATATTCTTACTTGGAGAGAATCTCTCAAGTTTTTTTTGATTTTGGGAGAGATTTTCTCAAAGTATCTTTCTTTGGGAGAAAGTTTCTCATAATCCCTCCCTTTTTGGAGAGAATTTCTCAAAAGATCTCCTCATTGGGAAAGAATATCCCATAATTCCTTTCTTTTAGGAAGTTTGCTAATTTGTAGCACTTACCTCCTTCCTTTTCTCCTCCTTTCCTCCTTTGGTTTGATCTCTTCTATAAAAGCAAGGGGAGGTTGGATCTCTTGCTCCTATTGCCTTCTTTTTTGCAAAAGTCTTCAAGAGTGCTCCAAGATCAAGAATTCTCCTTCTTCTTCAAAGATCTTCAAGCTTTTTCTTCTTCTTCTCCATCAATGGCTTCAAGTAAGTTTCTTTTTTTTCTTAAGAAACCCCATGTAGGAATAGAAAAAGGTTTTCATTCTTTCCTTTTTTTTCTTTTCTTTTTCTTTCTCTTCTTTTTTTTTCTTTTTCACGTGCATCTTCTTTTTTTTTTTTACACTTTTTTTTTCTTTCTTTCTTTCTTTTTTCTTTCTTTCTTTTTTTTTTCTTCTTTTTTTCTCTTTCTTCTTTTTCTTTTTTTTTCTTTTTCTTGCATGGTTTTCTCTCTCTCTTCTTTTTTTACCGTGGCTCTTTTTTTTTTTTTTTTTTCTCACGGTTTCTCTTTTTTTTTTTTACCGTGTGTTTTTTTTATCTCTTTTTTTTTTTTTTTTTTTGTGGGGCCGTACGGGCAAGAATTTTTCTTTCTTTTTTTTTTTAACTCTGAGATGCGCATGCATGACAACTTTCCTTCTATGCATTTTTTTTTTTTAGAAAATGGAATTGGAAGTATGATAGTGCCCACCTGGAAATCTTTTCGCAAGTCTTGGGATTTGGAGCTCGCAGCAATGTTGAACCCTTTCTTGGTCTTGCGGGGATTTTCTGAGGAGCTTTGCAAGTTTTAGATTCTGGAGTTCGCAGCAATGTTGAGCCCTTTTCCGATCTTGCGGATATTTGAGAAGCTTTGGCTTTATCTCGCAGCAGTGTTTGAGTTCGAGCATTCTTCGAGAATTTTCCATGATTATGGGCTTGCAGCGATGTTGAACCCATCTTCATACTCCTATTTCTTTCGGGGTGTTTCCCTTTTCTTCAAAATTGCCCTGGAATCATGCCAAGATTTCGCTAGATTTTTTTAGCAAAATTCTGTCATTTTGATGATTGATTTTTTTTCCATCCTTTGCAGGTAGTTCCTCCAGAACGAACAAGGGTAAGGAGCCGGTCACTGATGCGCCTTGCCGTTCTACCAGATCCTCTAATGCGGTCGTACAGCAGGCCTGGGAGGAGGTTCAGTATGTTGAAAGGAACTTGGAAGAGTGTGACTCGCTCAATCGAGATGAGATGAGGCAACGTTTGATTGCCCTCAAGGATGAGGAGTATTATAAGATTATGGTAAGCAACCGTCCCTGGGTCACGACGATCAGAGCATTGTGCCCAAGCCTACCTTCTTCTTTGGTGATGCCGTCCCCGACGATTCAACATACCAAAGGAGATGTTTTCAGTTCTCTTTCACAGTTGATGGTGAGAAGAGAACTGTTTCTACCCGGTCGTCCTTCGATCGGACAATCTCGATCATGAGCCTTTCCTCCACATGCTCGAAGAGGGAAGATCCTCCAAGCTGGGTGAAGAGGACAAATGTGATCAAGACCGGGGTTTTTGTTGGCGGCCCTTCTGGTTTTGCAGAGAAGTCGCCTGCCCATATGGACATTTTGATGCCGGCCAGCGGCTACCAAGGTTCAGACCATTCTTCGGTCGATTTGAGACCGGTGGGCCTTGGCATTTTCAGGGGCGATGGCAGCAATTGGGTGAAGCCTTTTCGACTTCGTGGCCGTTCAGTGCCGACTCGAGCTGGGAGTCGTGGACTGATCACATCCTGTAGGTTGGCGGTGCCATTCTGAAGGAGGCCGAGATTTTTGATGCGGTTCGCGCTTTTCGGCAAACGTGGTTTTCTCCGATGAGGCCTTTATGGCCATGTTGGAGTCGTTCCTTCCACAAACCAACACCTTCGTTGTCACGAATGGTGAGATTGGTTTTTCTTTAAAGGCACTGAGTGCCATCACTGGGCTGCCTATCCTCGGCAATCTCTATGAGGAGTTTATGCCTATCGACAGCGTCCTTGAGGAGCAGTCTGAGGAGTTCAGGCTTTTGTACTTTCAGCTCGTCACCTTCTATGATTTTTTGAAGGAAAAGGAGGGTTCGAAAGTCTGGTGTAGCAGTTGGAGGAGTGGTAGCTTTTTGTCTTCCAACTTCTTTGACAGCGGGGAGTCTCCTGAGAGTATGACCCAGGAAGCCAGGGTTAAGAACCCGGATTCGAAGAAGATCTCCGTCATGCGAGAGAATTTGAGGGTATTCTTCGCAAGCACAGACGCCATTCATTCTGACATTGCGTTGCGGAGAGATCTCGCTGTCTACCTCACTTATTGGCTGGGTGAGGCTGTTTTTGCTGGAGGAGATGGAACGCACATCAGGCCGCATTGCATTTTTCCGGCTTGTTAGATGGTGTTTGGAGAGCGGCTTGCTTTGGTGCCTGCTCTGTACTCCTATTTGTGTAGCGAACTGCAGGCTGCTGCTTTCCTGGTTCGGCTTGGGCTTCCCATGAACAGGGTATTTTCAGCCCACATTTTCTATTCGTGGTATGTATACCACTGTCCCAGTTTCCACCGATT